>CM077826.1:23206429-26028347 GCA_039720395.1 Liquidambar formosana | reverse complement strand
CGTGCTCCATGACTGTTCCTTCAAAGCTTCCATCTTCAAACTGAGCATAGGCAAAAGCCCCCAAGAACTCTCTCATCACAACTTTAACCTAGCTCCCATATCAAATCTCTGAGTAAGGAACATATAATAATAAAATTTGACCAATAATACATGAAAAATTTCCCATTTTTGTTAAATATTATCAAAGACAACAGAAATTGAAATAGAAAATAGAAAATCAAGTCAAAATTTTCTTTTAAAAAAAAATTAAGAGGAAGAAGAAAATGGGCGTGGAGATAGAAGTTGGAGGTGCTGTGATGAGATTCCCACTATTTTAATATAAAAGGAGTTGCTACAATTGTTTGGGGGGCCATTCCATCTTCTCATTGGATCCCTTCGCAAACAATACGTAAAAAAATCTAGATCAATGGGTTTTAAGGGTTAGGGGAAGGAAGTGAAATTGGAGAAAAGGGAGTGGGCTGGGACTTCATAGTTGGAATTAGAGTGGATTTTGGTGGAGTATGGTCACTGGTTGTGGTGTGAGGGAGAAAGACCTAACCCCCACCAGCACCTGTTGCGACTGAGTCGACTCAGTCCTCCGAGGTTCACTTTAGTGAGTTTAGCATAGATTTGCTACTAGGTCTCTCCAAAAACTCCTCCCTATTCATGATGGTTATTCTTCGCATGTCATGCTGTCCCATAGATTAAGGCAACTGATTCCGAAGTGAGTCTGGTCCGAACGGGGATGAAAGCAAAGAAGGAGTTGAGATTGAATGTTCGAACACCAAAGCAAAGAAACCCAAATATACCCCACGCAGAAGGACATACCTTCTCGAGTTCACTGAACGAGTTGAATGGCCATGGAAACCCCCCCTTTCTCTCTCCTCCCTTCTTTCCTACTATTTTCTTTCTCCCGTCCTGTATTTTTTCACTCTGCAGATGCGTAAGATTTTGACTTAACAGGGGCAAATACGTCCAAAAGCAATTTAAAAGTTTAAGTTGCCATGGAAAGTAACATTTCGGTCTCTAGTAGTAACGCTGCCCAAAATTTTAATGCTTTAACATAAAATGCGTCAAAAACTGATCAGAAAATTACATAAAAATTGCATAGAATGCATAAAAAAACATTGAACATATATATTAGGATCAACATACACTAGTTTTGACATAATTTTTTACACAAGTTTTAGATAACCTATCTCAAACTCATATTTGTGAAACCCACCTTTGGATTAGATAGTCTTCCCAAATAGGTCATGCACGCAAAAAAATCAAGTTAATCCAATCAACTTGATTTCTGGGGATGCATGACCTACGTGGGAAAAAACCATTTAATCCAACGGAGGGTTTTAGAATATGAGTCAAACATAGGTCATTTAAAAACTTGTGTAAGAATGTGTAAAAATTTGTGTATGTTGATCCTGCCCCTATATATATATATATATATATATTCACGCGCACACATACAAATCCACGCTCTGATCTGGATCTCAACTAAAATTGAATCCATATTTTCTTTGAATTTTTCTATTTTCTTGGCAAGCAAATAGAGGAGTAGGGTCTAGATTGCCATCGTCGTTGATGGTATGGTACTGCAGGGAAAAGAGTGCGATGACTTGGTCAGTGTCGAGGATTGGAGTCTTTGTGAAGGAAGGTGTCGGTGATGAGAACCGCCGTGAAGGAAAATCAATCTCTGTGAAGAGGTGTGGTTGCTGGTGACCAAGGGGCCACCACCGGTGATAAGAACCAAAATTGCCATGAAGGGAATTGCAGAGAGCAATCAACACAGAGTTAGGGTTGGGTCTCATGGGGATGCTGGTGTTGGGTTTGAGCCAAAGTTGTTGTCGTGAAAGGAAGTTGCAAGTGTTGGGGTGGAGTTTCATAGGGTTGGGCTTCATGGGTTTTCAGCAAAGATGGAGAGAGAGAGATGGGATGGGTTAGTGGGTTCAATGAGGGGTTGTTCTCGATTCTTCCATCTTTTGTCTTCCCCCCCCCCCCCCCCACCCCCCCCCCCCCCCACCCCCCCCCCCCCCCCCCCCCCCCCCCCCCCCCCCCCCCCCCCCCCCCCCCCCCCCCCCCCCCCCCCCCTAATTCAAAGATTTTTGTTTTCTTTTTTTTTTCTTTTTTTTTTTTTGGAAAGAAGGAATATAATTAACTAGCAAGAACAGAAATTACAATCGCTTTTGGGCTGGGCCAAGAGACTTTGGAACCTGGGGAACAATCCACTGGGACCATGAGTTTCCATTTTTTCCACTTTGCAATAGAATTTGCATAAACATGAGCATTTATGGTTTCCACTTTCCCTCTTTCTTTACCTTTTTATTATTATTTTTTCTTCATCCTGTCTTTTTTTCTTTTTCTTTTTTGGACTGGCTCATCCTGCCTGAGTTTCCAATATTTTTTTTTTTTTTTTTTTCCCTTTCCAAAATCTATAAATTGATCATCATAACATGCATGCATTTTGCATTGTGCTGTAAATTGGTAATTAGCAGGTAGAGGAACTGATAAATGATATAAATATAAGGAAGAATGGTAGTTGGAAAAAAAGGAAACAAGTGGGTGACCTAAAAATAGCTTTTGGTGCATTGGAGCAACCACTTTATGCATGTGAGGTATTTTCACTGTAGTGAACTATTTTTACACTTTTTGAGCCGAAAAGTTAGCTTTTAGCTCACCCCAAATAGCTCTCTACCATGGAGTTTGCTCTAATAGACTATAATTCAAACACAGTTAAGTTCACATACCTCCTCGTGCAGATATCAAAACAACCCGCTCATCTGAATCAGGTGCGCATCAACAATCTTGATAGATGCACCGGTTTCATTTTGCAAAGACGTATTATAGAGCCACCTTTCCCTATCAAACTGCCAACTTTTTCATAGGTGGCCATAACACCTTAATACAACCTCCTCTTCTATAAACCATTCTGCTGTTGGTTCCACGTTCTCAGGACCCTGGAATAGAAGAAATGACCCCTGGAATGATAATCCACACCATGACAAGACCAGAGGCATACCTCCCGTTGAAGAAATGGGTCCATTCTGTGCAGGCATACCAGTTCCGTGACAACTATGCCCAGATGATTCTGTTGGCAGCAGAGTTGGCGGCATCTGCCCTAGGGTTATCCTGAAGACAACTTGAAACAGACAAGAGTGCTTTCTTTACAGCTGGAAAATTTCCTGTTATCTGCATATCAAATTGACAGAAATATAGTCAGAGAACATACAATGAGCACAATTTGAACAAAAAGGTGAGTGAAAATAAACATCATACAGTTAATGGGAGAGATCATTAGAGATAACTATTAAGAGGTGAAGAACATTTATTCCCTCCATCCCACAAAGATAGGCCAAGTGGACAAAACATGTAGTTTAAGAAAAGCCATCATTGAATTGATTTCTCATTTATTAAACTTCATCTTTCCAAAATACCCTCTCCTACTTGGTGTTGAGTTTTGTGTTTAAAAGTAATTATTGAAATAACAAGGGGTAATGTAGGAAGGTTCAAAATTTTATAATTTGACTTTTCAAAATGGACAAACATTTTGGGACAGAAAAAGTAGCAAAAATGGCCTATCTTTATGGGACGGAGGGAGTATTTGCCAAATTCTCGAATCTTAATTGACAGATATCCAAAGTTGCAAGGTTGGGAGCTTCTACTGGCATTTAATCAGGAAAGTAACATAGCATATAACACCATACTTTATTCTAAGGTTGATTATTCTAGCACCATCTTGCACATTATCACACATGCCCAAGGATTTAATTTGCATTCTTACTTGTGGCGGAATAGAAATCAGATGTATGAGCATTAAATATCGGATTGCTAATATAGCGGCCATGAATTATCTTTTAAAGTCCTCAAACAACACCAAAACTTAGTGATACACATGTTTTCATCCCAAAATCCAATATATTAACCATTTTACAGACTATTAGTGAATTTTATTCGACCAAAGTGCCTTCTTTTAGCATGGCCGAATTATTTATGTTGTTTTCATAATTTTCTTTGGATATAAATACTTTATTTTTCTAAATTCTATCTACTTACAAGTAGGATTGCAACTCGGTCTGGGCAGGGGAAATCTGGACCAGACCGAACTAATTTGGTCATACAAAATCTAAACCAGAAAAAAGGTTTGGTTCTCGGTTTTTTGTTGTTGTTGTTGCTTTTTTTAAGTAAAAGGTAAGAAATTATTGAATAAGTATTATTATTCAATGAATACGTATTATCATTCATTGAATAAGTATTATTATTATTGAATAATACTTATATATGGAGTATAATATATTAATATTAACAAATAATTATATATATAATCATAAATATATATAAATATTTCGGAATTCGGGAATTTGGTCCGAGTCCGGGTCCGGTTCTGAAACCCCCTAAACTGGAACCGAACCGGTTACTATTTGGACCGGACTAGAACCAGACCGAATTGATTGGACCAGTCTGGTCCATGGGTCTACCCAAACCATGTTGCACCTCTAATTACAAGTTCCTATAAAAGTAATTCGAAAGGAATTTTAATAACAATATATCTTGAAATTTACATCACACATTTGTATGGGGCTCCATAACATTGTAAGATTATATTCACGCCAGGTGAATCATGTATCATTATATTTAAAATTAAAATCAAACTTTATATTATTAATAACTAAATGCAACCTATGTTACAGGGACTCATGTGCGGGTGTGTGCCTAGGGGTCGAATTCATCAAATGCTGAAATTTTAGGATAAAGAGATTTAGCCTAAAAGGATCCAAAAAGTGGGTACAAATGCGTGGATACGTGTATTTATTTAAATATATAAATATTATATAAAGTAAATATGTAGGGGTAAATTGTAAACATCTTGCTATTAAGGGGAATTTTCATAATAATTAAGTTTGGAGGGGCTAAGTAATAAACTCTTAACTTTATTTATTTCTTTATCGTTTTTGGTACCTATTTCTCCTTATTTTTACAATCTTTTCTTATAAAAAGTAAAAAACATAAAAATTACGAGGGCAGACCAAAAGTCCAACAAAGAATCTGCCAACACCACAGAAACACCCCAGCCATTTACAAAAAAATCCCCCAAAAAACAAAGACCCAAAACCCCCCTAGAAATCACAGGATCCCATCAAGTGGGTGGAAATGACCTCTATTCACTACTGTTTTAGCTCAAGAATCAGCTTGTCCATTCCCCGACCTACAGGTCCATGACAAATAGACATTCAAATCCATTAACCTATCAATAATATGACACATAAAATGATTGTATCTCCAACACTTCTTTTGCTTATCTCTAATTCATGCCACAATAGCAGAAGAATTGCCTTCAACAAGAATATTCCGAAGGCCCAACAAATTTGCTTCTTGAAGGCCTTCTTAAACACTAACTCCACTTTTATAGCATCTCCAGTGCTGCCCCCCCCCCTCTCTTCTCTCTCTCTCTCTCTCTCTCTCTTCTCCCCAAGGTGGGGCACTTTGAATAACAAGACAACAACTCCCATTATGATCTGTAAAGACCCCTCCCAACCCAATAACACCCGGATTTCCAACGAACACCCATCAAAATTTAACTTCACTAATCCTACCAGAGAAAACAACATTAACTCGCTACTGATCTTCCTCGAGGACGCAACAGATTTCCAATCCTTCTGAATCCAACCCAATGATAAGCCTTTAAACTATTCATTCACCAACACCCACGAGGAACTCACAAACTAAAATTTTATCCCAAAGATCCCCGTGTCCTCTTTTTCTTGAAATATTCAAGCATTCCTTTCCAACTAACCATCAAAATCACAGCCAACACCACACATCCCAAAATGTACTTGCTTCTTTATTCATTTCAAATATAAATTATGTACGAGGACCTAAACTGAAAACCTAAAAAAAAATAAAAGAGAGGTGAAGGGTTTCATTTGACCCTAAAAAAGGACCCTCACCCCTGACATATAATCCAGCAGCCTCCTCCGGCAGCACATCACACCTACTGGCTGCCCCTGACATCAAATCCAGCAGCCTCCTCCGGCAGCACATCAGACACCTACTGGCCACATCTCCAGCCCACCTCCAGCAACCACCTAGAAGGTGTACTCTCTCTCTCTCTCTCTCTCTCTCTCTCTCTCTCTCTCTTATACTTTTGCACAATCAGCCGTGTCTGCCGTAAAACAGCCACATCCAAGCCAAATCGCATACCCATACGTTTGCCGCCTTGCATCGAAACACAGCATGTAACAATATAAATGTGTAAACTTTCTCCATTACAAGTCAATGTACCAAATAATTAGAATTTTCAAATTTAAATTACAATTCATGAATCAAACTCAACCAAAAAAGCAATAATTAAAATAAATAAAATAAAAAACAAATAGTAAACTTACACAAATTACAAATATAACTACCTCCTTAAAATGTAATAAGCAAAAGTATCAAAGCCAAAACAATTTTACAAACAAATAATTAAAAGAACCCAAAACACAAACATGTAATAAACCAAAGTATCAAATCCAAAAAAAAAAAAAAAAAGAATAATTAAAGAAACAGAAAATAAATGAATTTTAAGCAAATCTTAATATCAAGAACTCATCATTCAAATTAAGATTTTAACTGTTTTTACCTAAACACTAGATCAAAGACTGAGAGAAAATAAACAAAATTTTAGCAAATCTTATAATCAAGAAACTCATAATCCAAACTAAGATTTTAAAATGTTTTACAAAACCCTTAATCCAAGACTGACAAATTTGAAAAAAATAAAAATTCATAAAAGGTTACAAATTTAAATGAAATTTAAAAATATTATTACCTTAAAAAGTATTCAAAACTAATGTCCCAACTGCAAAATGTAGATCTCCAATATAAATCATATTTTCTAACTTTCAAATTTGAAGATCTAGGGGTTAGAAATCAATAAATAAATAAATTAAGAAATTAAGGAGAAATTTAAGAATACCTTTGCAGAGCCAACTCTTGGATATAAGATTTAGTTCCAAATCTTTCAAATATGGGCTTTAAACAAACAGATCTAAGGAGGAAGAGAGAGAAGATGAGAGAAAATGGAGAAAAACGAAAAGAAATGAAGAAAAATGCATCTTATACGCATAACGGACGTTATAGCCTCTTACAGAACAATAACAACCGTTACAGCCATGAAGTTCCATTAGTGTGCTGTAACTGGGGTGTAACCACAGTAGGAACCTGAATATTTGTAACTCAATGGCAATTTTTAAAAATGCTATGCATATCCACATGGATATACGAATAAAGCCTAACTATTAAACCCTAGTTTTAAAGTTTGAAGACAAAAATTACAACAACAACAACAACAATGATAATAATTCAGTTTCGACAGCTAGGTTCACGGCTGGAAACATTTTGCTTGTGCAAAAAAATGTACCTTAACGTCATGTACAACAAACAAGAATTGTGTGGGGAGGGTTGCTAGCTGCTGGCCCACTCTTCTTCTCACAAGTGACAAGTGGAATATCTAAAATGGGTATTACAAAATACAATTCTAGATTTTGTGCTTAAAATAAATTTCCTAACCTGAATCTCATAGATAAATAACATCAAAAAAGAACAACATGGAAAGCATGACAGTATAAGATAATATTATTTATTTATAAAAAGCAAGTATATTAATCATAAGAAGATACAAGAAAATAAATACAAACAAACTCATCAACAACCCCAACCTATCCACAAAAAAAACGACATACGAAAATATGATTTCTTATTACATACTATTAGTATTTATTTATTTAGTTTTTTGACCGAAACTAAAATATGATTTATTATTACATACTATTAGTGTGTTTTTTTTTTTTTTGGTCACCACCCAATGAAATGATGGATTAAGGGCACATGTAGACATTCCATAGGAATTTAATTTTGTTTTTATCACTCCATAGGAATTTAATGGCTTTGATGGTTTTAAAAAGAATCTAGAAATTCATTATCAATGCGACCATCAAAGAAAAAAGTGTTTTCACTAGCAACGATAATGAAAAATCAAATTTACGATTTCATTAATTTAGGCCATAGTTAATTTTTTACTATCATCTCTAACGAGGCTGCAATTTTTTACAATTACCCAATTGAAAATGATGTATCTATTATACTTCCAAATAAAAGTATGACACAATGGAGGCATTTAATCTTCATGGAACATCCAAATGCGCAATAAATGTTTCCAAATTCAAAAAACAATAAAAACTTGATATTTATAAGTACTACTGGAGCCACGTGTTATGCAAGTGCAATAAATTTAAAATTGAGTGTGTTTACAACATGAAAATATTAGAAGAGTAATACCTTTCTTATTTTGGATGGATAATAACATGTCCATACATGGGGTCATTAAAGATTATAAAACTTCTATATTTAATTGTTGTTTGGGTTGACTCCATAGGCGTGGGTGACTTTGTATGATGCTTAGAAGCAGGAACCTTCTATCAAGGGTGCCGCTCCTGCTTCGAAACCACGGTTCCGCGCTCCCAAGTTAGAACCTTGTAAGAACCTCAATTCTTTCGAGAGAGAATCCCAATTCTAAGTAAGATAAAACCTTGTGATGGAGGGGAGAAGGCATGACCCCTCCACCCCAAAACTAAACTCTTCTAAACTTTAACCAAAGTGAAAAATGTTTTTAATAATAATAGGATTTCTATTAAATCATATCAAATTAATGCTTAGTTTATTCAATTCTTTTCCTCAAGAAAAGAAAAACAAAAAAAGGTAAAACTGTAAAAGCATGCTCTCTCTTTCTCTACATTAGTGTGGCTTCTCAAAAGAACACTTTTTTGCACATTTTTCTAGAATTTCATCCCACAAAATATCATAGATATTTCCCACAAACGCTTCCTACACGCCCCAAACCTTTGACTCTTCTATGTTCCTCTGCTTCCCCATCCCCACGCCCGCTCCCGCCCTAGCCCCCGCTTCGTGCTTCTATGGCATGATGGCATTGGAGGTGGGATTTCCAGAAAAACAGGAGTCGTAAGTGGTGAGCAGAAGGAGGGATCATTGCAGGGTAAAAGATCACGACTTGTGGTTGTGGCATATGGTGAAATGGTGGTGTCGGGTGGAGCAGGATGTATGATAGTTTTGAAAAGATGAAGATGAAGAACAGTGGGTGTAATCGACCAAAAATGGAGGAAGCTTGCTGCTAGTATCAAGCTTCACCGGAAATGAAGTGTTCCCCTTTCTGTCTCATCTCCTTTTTCTTCTATCCTCTAATGAGATTGAAACTAAGGATTACAAAAATATAGCGTTTTAGGGGGCTAAATAAGAGACCACCAATCTTGACCGTTGTTCTAGCAAAAGAGCGACATGCCGCTTACTGATGCAAAGTACTGGAGATGTCTAGTACTTTGCACTAATGGAGAGAAGCCTCACCCCAAAGGGGAACCATCAAAGAAAAGGAGCTTGTCACCACTACCAAGGACTAAAAATTGATTATATCAACGACATATCAATGCATTGATATTCCCAATACGAAATCCAACCTACATTTTATCTTGGAATTAGATCAATCAAAATATTTTAAAACATCAAAAATATTGAATATCACGAGGATATATCAAAAATATTAGATCATAGAAGCACGAAATAGGAGTGGGGGATGGATTAGGGGTAGGGAAGGGGAGGAACATAGAAGAGTCAAAGGTTTGGGCTAGGTGTGGGCTTGTAGGAAGCGTTTGTGGAATATGTATATAAATATGTGTGTGTTACCTCAATATGATATTTAGTGGGATGAAATTGTAGAGTAAATTCAAGTTAAATCTTATAGTTCATTAGAATTATAAAGGAATTTTAATAAATAAATAAGGTGCAAAGAGTGTCCTTTTGAGAAGCCACACTAATGTAGAAAAAGAAAGAGCATGCCTTTATCCCTTTTTTTACCTCCTTTTTAATAAAGGATTGGAAGTATTTAACTAAGCATTAATATCATATGATTTAATGGCAATCCTATTATTTTTATTTCTTTTAAACATTTTAGTTAAAGCTAAGAAGAGGTTAGTTTTAGAGAGCGGTCATAGCCCTGCCTTCCCCCTCCATCACAACGTTCTGTCTTACTTAGAACTAAGATTCTCGAGAGATAGAATCATGGTTGTTTCAAGGTTCTGACATGTGAGTGCGGAATCGTGGTTGTTTCTAGGTTTTGAATTGGGAGTGCAAAATCGTGGTTCTGAAGAGGGAGCAGCACCCTTAGTAGAAGGTTCCTGCTCTACATAACAGATATATCAAGAACATATCGATGGGTATATCAACGATATCTATTTAAAACGTTGTCATAAAAAATATAATAATAATATCCAAGGACTTTGCTTTTTTAACTTTATTGCTTTATATCTTTAAGTCTTTAACAAGGACCTTAGCACAGCCTGTGAGATTGTGGCGCAAAGAAAATCTCACAACCTAAATTACATGCTTATAGAGAGCACACAACACAGTCCCTGTAAGGCAGCAAAAACACCTCTGGTCTGCAGCTGCACGAAGACATAGATTCATAGCCTTTGATCCTTTATAGCCTTTATGGCCTCTACAGGCCTATAGCATCTAGTCTCCAGGTTGCAAAAGAACCTCTGGTTCTTGTATATGACATCATTGATTTATTGATTTATCTATTGTGTAAATGGTATATATTTAAGTTTTTAATGTTCAGTGACATTTAAATGTTGAATTTGCATAAATTTTGATTCTTTATTTGTTTAGCACGCACACATTTTGTACCTTACACAACACATACTTGTCGTCTATACATTTAATTTGCAATCTTTTGATTCTAAATTGTTTTTAGCATCTAATTCAATTGTTTACTAATGTGTCACTAAGAAATTCTATGTTAAACTAACAATAGCCATCATATCTCCAAATCGAAATCGATATTTTCGTTACCATTGTTATATCCATTGGTATATTAATGTTTTTGAACCTCAATATATCCATTTACATCAATATTTAAGTCCTTAACTAGAACTGATCATCTCTAGTCAAATTTCTGGATTCATGACATGATGTCAACTATATATTTTCTAGTCATTTGTGATGATGATTACAAATTTTCTTTAAAAAAAAAAAAGGGGGAAAAAAAAAAAAAGGACCCCCTAAACAATGATGGGTCCATGCCTTCATATACAATGTAAACACAGCAAAGCCATTCAATTTCCACAACGCATGAAAATCTGCACGAGAACATCCCAAATTTAAATAATGAGAGCTACTTCAATTTTATAAAGACTAGACTAGGCTAGAGGATGCAAGAGTTATGCATGTGCATGAAATTAGAATCTAATTATGATTCCAATTTGGAATTATAATACAAACAATGTCCTCTTTTCAGGGAAGTAACATGGCAGACAACAGTATCATTATCGGTCATACAAATTCAAAGTCAGGGTTCAATTAGAAGGAAGAAAGAAAGAATAAATAGAGAAGGAACAACAATCCATAATTCGTTATCTCCAAACAGCATTCTACAGAAAAAGAAAGAAAATGAAAATAAAATAAGTTCCCAAAAAACTTTACTTGAATCAACTCATCACCCTGTGAAGCGCAAGCCGGAATATGGTCCTTGGGCAACACTCTAATCTGTGCACCACTCTCCTGCCTTATCTTCTCCACAATCTTTCCTCCTCTCCCAAGCACACATCCCACCTGATTACTCGGCGCCAACAACCTACACACCACCACATTGCCTCCTCCTTCTTCTTTCTTCTCCTTCTCCTCACCCTTTTCGCTCTCCGCCGAACCCCCGCCTCTCTCCTCATCCACCTTCAAGATTCTCTCGAAAACCCTAACCAACGCCTGTTGTGCCAGCGATCCCTCCTCCTCGCCGCCGTTCAAACTTCCCAATTCTTCGCTATTACTCTGAGTTTCATCGACATTAGACTGATTATCATCTCTAATGGTGCCATCTTTCTTTGTTTTGACCGCGTCGGCGACTATGAGGATGACGCGCTCTTCGCAGCCGGGGAATGCATCGTCGATTCGTATCTTGGCGCCGGTGTCCTCACGGAACTGGCGGATGATGGCGCCGCCCTTGCCGATGACGCCGCCGGTCTTGATCGCGGGGCAGAGGATTCGGAAGAGGGTTTCGTTCGTGGCGAGCTTGAGGGGTGGAGGTGGCGGCTTAAAGGTGATGATGGATGATGGAGAGGCGGTGGCGGAGGAAGATGGCGGGTGAGGGTGATGGTGGTGGCGTCGCTTGGCGGTGGAGTCGCTGCTCGTGGTGGGGGTGGTGGGATCGGATGAACGCTTAGGTATGAACGAAGAGTCCATTAATCTGTATGATTACGACTTAAAAGTAGACTGAGAATCAAAAATATATAAAACACAGAATATATATATATATAGAGAGAGAGAGAGAGGCTTTTTGCCCGGTACCGTGAGAACAGAGAGAGGGGAAGGTTCTCGCTCGCTCGCGCTCTCTCTCTCTCTCTCTCTCTCTCTCTCTGACAGTATACATAGCCACAGACGAGCAGACCTCTAGTCAAAACTTGAAAGGAGTGTAAACGAGTCAATTGAGTAGTAATTTATCCAAAATTAAATTATAAAAATAAAAAAAAATAAAAAAAAAAGGATTTTTGGCCGAAACTCCCAGTATAAGAGTAGTTTAGTAATAAGTTCTATAAAAAAAATTAATTAGTGAAAATCCTTTTTACCACGATATGGACAAAAATATCTTTTTTCTTCTTCTTTGTCTTCTTCTTCTTCTTCTTCTTCTTCTCTCCAACTCCAAACTCTAAATCTACAATTTTTTTTTCTTTTGTTGTATGTGTGTGTGTGAGCGCAAGAACGTAAATAGCTATTTGGAAGTTTTTGGTCATTTTTTACACATGTATTGACAAAAAAATCATCAACAGTAAAGTGTTAATGTTGTTTATGGATAATTCTAATTTGTTAGATAGTAAAACACAACTTTTTGTTTATCTTAATTAAAGCATTGCAACAAAATCACTTTACTATTGCTAGTGTATTTGAATGGCAACAATATCAAATTGTACCAATTTGTTTATGCAATAGTATCACTTTACTGTTGGTAAGTTAGTTTATACAATAGTATTACTTTACTGTTGGTAATTAGTTTGTGTAACAGTATCACTTTCCTGTTGGTTTACTATAGTAACTGTTTATTATTGTCTTTGAAAAATTATACAACACAATAGCAACTTATTGCTTTATGTTTTGACAAAACCATTATAATAGCAGCTCCCAAAAATCAACAGATCTAAAGTTGTAAACAAAGACACACACACACACACAAAAAAAAAAAAAAAAAAAAAAAAGATAATAGCCATGGTGGGGTGGTAGTTGGAGAAGGTCAGTCACCAGGAGAGAAGAAAATCTCATTTTTCAGATCTGTTTTTTTTTTTTTTTTTTTTTTTTCCAGATCTGGGTTTTTTTTTTTTTTTTTTTTCCAAATCTGGTTTTTCTTCTTTTTCTTCTTCATTTTCTAGATCTTCACAGCCCCTCCCTCTCCCTCTCTCTTTCCAGATCTGGTTTTTCTTCTTATTCTTCTTCTTTTTTTTTTCTTCATCTTCATCTTCCAAATCTTCACAGCCCCTCTTCTCCTTCTCTTTCTCTCTCTCTCTCTCTCTCTCTCTCTCTCTCTCTTCACCCGCCCCTCCCTTCTTCTTCTTCTACGAATCTAGTTTGAAACATTCCCAAAATATAAAAGGTTAAAACAGATATTTTTTTTTTAAAAAAACATTTCCTTTTGCTTAAAGGATCTTTTAAAAAAGGGGGTTTTGGAGTTAAAAAAAATCTTATGGTGGCTTTTTTTGTTAAAAGCAGTCCCTAATAGGGGTTAATGCTAATTTCCCCTTTAAAAAAATTGAGTAGTAGACTGCTCAACACTTGATTCATTAATTAGGCAAATTCTATGGTACCCTGTACTTTTTTTGGGTACCATACCCAAAACGTATGAGGACCGTTAGATATTGATCAAACTGATCTCAGCCATCCATCATCTTAGAAGTAAATAAACTAGTTACCTAGTTGGTAATCGGCTAACAAACTCCCATAAGGACAACTTAGCCCCCAGCTCCCATAAGGACGACTTAGCCTTGGGCAGCTTCGTTGACGTCGCCAACAAATTGGTCTCCACGGTTCACGCGCTCGACGACAAAGAGGCACTCCATACTCGACTGATTAATTCAGTAAGAAATTCTTTCTCACATTTTCTCTTTCATCTCCTTCACTTTCTTTATTAGTTTGTTTTCAAAACCCTAGCCGAATCCTCGACTCTATGATTGCAATATTTTCTGACATTGACAATCTCTCTTCTCCCTTGCATATTGCTTTGACAACCTTAACCCTAACCTTCATTCTACCCCATTTTTGCAAATTTTTAAGAAGTAGAACGTAGCTTTTAGTTTGATTGAACAAATTTTATGGTTTGGCATTTCATTTGAATACTCAAGGCTAGTTAGAATTGAAGCTCCTTCATTTTTAATTTTTGAATTTGTGTTTCATGGTGCTTTACTTTTTGAATATTACAGAACATTTAATTCAATGGAATTTTTCCCCTTACTTCAATTCATTATTGAATTTTGACCATTATACATGCTAACTATTTGATGAAATGGGCTTGAGAAATGTAACCCCATTTGATTGGGACCCGTCTACATAATCACTTTATTTACTGTAATTCTCTAATCGAGTGGATGTAGTCCCAAGTATACAACCCTAAAAGGGGGGTGAATAGGGTTGATGACCAAATTAAAATCTAATTAAACAATTAAAACCATATTATTGCAAGAGCTAAAATTATCACAAGTATGCAATAATAAGGAGACTTACAAAGAGAGAATGCAAATGATTTTAATGATATTCGGCTTCCCGCCTACGTCCTCACCTTAAGAGCTCCCTCGAGGATTCAAATCCACTAACTCAATCTTCTTCCAAAGTGAAGACAAAACATTTACACAGCCCCAAGTGTTCTTCCCAAACACTTGCACAAAGTCCTCTTCAAGAATTTCAAAACTTAGGGTTTCCATAACCCTTTAATACAAGTTGATTTGATGATTGTTTATGTACAGGAAACTCTCCTCAAGAATAGATAAACACAGATTTAAAAACTCACTCAACTAAGATTGATATCTCAGTAAATGCTCACTTGGATTTCTAGGGTTTGAAAGTGAATAACAATCAATGAATTTGTTCTTTACTCAATCAATACTCATAAATGAGTTCAAGGCTTATATATATAGCTAAGGAATCCAACATGACTGTTCTGTAGCAATTAATACTGGGAAAGGAGGTTTGGTGAGCATTTAATGCTTCAAAAGTCCATTATAAAACTAGCCGTTATGAGTCAGCTCGAGTCTTTCAGCCGACTGAAATATCTTTCCGCCGTCTAAAATTTCCCTTTCAACCGTCTGAAGAAGGCTACTGAAAATTCCAGAGAGGGTCATATTTTGAGGATTCATGAATCAAGCTCTCAGTCGTTTGAACACAACTTTCAGCCAGCTCAAATGGATTTTTAACTAGCTCATAGAGCCGTCTAAAAATACCAGAGAGCTGACATTTTCTTTGACTAATCTTCAGCCTACTGAAGTATTTTAGTCTGTTGAAACACTACTTTCATCCTGCTAAAACACTACTTTTAGCCGTCTGAAAGTACCTTGTTTTAGACTGCTAAAATACTAAGTCCTTGGGATTGAAATCCCTTGACTTGGGCAGTGTGATATATTAATTTAGAGCACTAAAAAGTGATTATACTTAGGTTTAGGCTCTTGAATCCTAAGTGAGGATGATTAACTTTCAATCTTACATAATAATCCTAATAATCTCTCACTCTTGACTTGATTCTTTATTTGGTCAACCTTGGATTGTTGGATTAACTATTATAGGCTTCTCCTTTGCCATGGATAATGCATTTGAGTCCTTTACCTTTTAATTCGTGACTTTGATACCTGTCTTAATGACACTTAGATTCTCATTAGTCCTTAAACATCTTTAGTGCATTGTTATCATCAAAGTCTATGGGAATTAAGCCATTTAGGCCAACAGATATCAACCCAACCAATTGGGACTTCTTTAGATAATTAGTTCCTTTTTTGTTATTCTAAATCGATTGGAATGTAACCCTATTCAATTGGGACCCATCCATATAATCACTTTTTTTTAATGTTATTCTCCAATGTTATTCTTTACTTGTATGACTAGAGAGGTTAGTCTTTTAGGCGAGATTGATGGAAACTTTTCTATTCTTCAGCAGTAAGTAATCTTTAATGCTTCGTTTGGTTGCCGAGAAAATGTAGGAAAGGGGAAAAACAATTGAATTTTGTGCTTTTTTGTATGGTTTACGAATTATGAGAAGAAATACCAACTTAACTAAGCTAAATTGCTAAGTGATTAGAGAAAAAAAAAAGTGTTTAAGCTTAATGCTAAGTGATTAGAAAAGAAAAAATGTTTCTTTTATTTTTCCTACATTTTCTTGGCAACCAGAAGTTAGTGTAAATTGGGGCTTTTCTAAAATTTAATGCCTCAAGGGTAGCTCCCACTCGCCCCAGGGCACACCGCCTAAAAAGTGGCTTTGAAAACACTAGTAGAGATTATTATGTTAACAGAATTGGAAGGATTGAAAGTATATTGGATTACAAAACTATAGCCAATATTAATGTGCAATGAATGCAAAACTATAGCCCATGAACATATTCTAATGACCTGTTTTGGACAATTGCAAAGTTTCACTTAAAAAGCTTTATTTTTTTTTTCTTTCATCTTCCTTTTTCTGTTTGTTTGTTGAGAAAATCTTATTTATGATGTGTTTGTTTGGTGAGAAATTGAAGAGAACAGAGTTATAGATTCCTCTTTTCCTTCCTCTATTTTTCTATTTGCCTATCCATCTCTATTTGTCTGCGTTCGCTGATTGTGTCTTTGCTCAAATAATAGAGGTTAGTGCTAGGTTGAAGTTTCATAACTACATCTTTTTATTGGTTAAATAGACAAATATCCATTAAGCTTAACAAATATCTATTGAACTTAGCTAATTACTTAATGTTTTGTAAATATCATAGATAGCTAGAATGAAGTTGATTTCGTTTCAGGCCATATTGTGATTAATAGAAGTGTTGAACATCTACCCCCTCACTTGGTTTGATGGGAGTCAAGTCAATCCATGTAGGAAGACAAACCCTAACTTTCAATGGATATAGATAGAGATTTCGAGATCGTAAGGAAAGATAAGGTCACTGGGCTAAAGAAAAACTCTCTTTCTTTGTTAAAAATCTCCCACACCAAGATTTTAAAACCTTTAATTGTTGAACATTACATAGATAGAATTTTGTATATGAATCTATTCATGTTAAAAAAAATTGTTGAACATTGAGCATTTAAGTATGATGCATGCTACCTATTCAATGAAATAGGTTTGAGAAAATGTTTTGATAGAATTTTTACTATAAATTAGTAGATAAGAGTGTAAGTTTTAAGAATAATAAATCTTTGTTTTATGTAGACTATTTTTTAGCATTCCTAACTTGAAAAAGTTATTTTTTAAGTGTTGCGCACTTTAACACATTTGGAATAACCCGTTTCATGCACGTTGTACACAATTTTAGATCATCATATTCAATATCTTTTAATAAGTGTCCGTGATGTTTGTCAAAATTTTTGTGGTATAATTTTTCTACAGGCTAGCAATTGCAATTAAACTAGATGGCACGGAGGAAGAGCAAGGCTGCTAGATTGCCATCATACAGGTTGGTTATTAAGTATTGTCTATTTTATGTTGCAATATATTATATTAATAAGTTTAGAACGTATGACATATCCCATTTGTATTTAATGAGGTTCCCATAATATTTGTGTTGTAGGAAAAGACCTTTAGGAGGTAACTTAGGTGAAGCACCCGCCCCAAAAAGATAAACAGCCGATCCAAAGAAACCAGCAACTTCGTGTGTTATTTTGATAAGATATTAATACCTATGACCCAAACGCACCGAAGCAAGATGTTACATTTCTTTAGCTTATTGTAACATACTATCATTTGTGTTTATTGTGTTTGTATAGTAAAAAAGAAAGCTAAGCACATAGATGAGAGAGATTTTCATGACAGGTAAGCAAATAGTTCATTATAAGTTAGTTTGATAACGCGAGTTGTTTCAATCACGCATAGCTTTCATCTCAATATAACATAAACAAAATGTTTTGGTGAGAAAAGAGATGGTGAGAAAATGGAACAACCTTCCCACCGTAGAGAAGGCAATATTTAAGGAGCAAATAAAAAAAAAAACGTTGATTATGTTGCGAATAGAGTTCAGACTGATTGCAAACCCCAAAAGGTAATATAAAATTCTTGGCCCATCTACTAAGTGTATATTTCATGACCAGCATAAGTTGGTGATTATGTATAGTAGGAAATTTTCTGTACTAGGTGTATTCCTAACCGGGTCTTCAAGGTTATTGAAAATTTAAATGAAGATCAAAAGAAAGTTGTTGAAGAGATTGGTTTCGGAGGCATATTAAATATAAAATGCACCCATCTCCGCAGAGAATTGTGTTAGGGGTTGGTACAGAACTTTAACCTATACAGTTGCACATTAGATGTCTATGGGAAGAGTTTCAAAGTTACACACATTCATGTGATGCAAATCATGGGGCTAAATAGGGGGGCTGTGATATGGCCACAATGGAAACTGAAAAGACATTATTGAGTTAACTAATCAGCATTGTAATACAAAGGGGGAGATTCTATTGACAATGTTGGAAAACCAATTGAAAGAGGATAAAACCATAGGAGATGGGTTTAAAGTGCGGTTTGATCTACATATTTTGGGTGCCTAATTGTATCCCACCCAACAGTTGTGTGCAAAAAGATCTTTTTTATATGCCCTACGAGAAGTTACTTCATTAAGGAATATGAATTGGGGTAAGATGGTGTTTGATTATATGCTTAAAGGGGTGAAGCACTTCAAGGGAAAGGACTAAAAAGGGATTAATTGTTATCTATTCTTTTTAATGGTAATATCATATGTTAGAACATTAGTAGATGACGTCTAACTTAGTCATTATTTTAAAAGTAAAATGATATAATTCATTTCCTTCCAGATTTTCTATTTTGATCGAGCACATATCTGTTGGGAAACTTATGGTGCCTGTTGGCGAAAGGCGAATGCCACGTGTTGGAAATTGGGGAAATGAACAAATTTGTAGATTAATGAATCACATTAAGAAGTTGGGAGGGTATGAAAATGAAAAGATAGTGTACCCTTTCCCAATATGTGGAAATTATTGTTCCTTTATCTTTTTCGGTATTAATTTGTATTTTGACTTTGTAATTTTTGTTTGTTAATAGTAGATTGAGATGATATATGATTATAGTGAGACGATGTCAAAACCATAGTGTATCACACTCGACAATAGATGGAGGCGATGCTAAGGTATTATATGTTTTGTGGTATTACACTATATTTATGTAAGCACATTGCAGACACGTATGGTATGTTAAAAATTCCATTTTACTTGTTTCTTAAGAGCGTTAACAATGAGAGATTTGCTTATTTGGAGAAGGAAGTGAAGGACATTTGAAGGATGGTGGCATCCTCTGTGGAAACACTGAATAACCAAATGAAATCAATGAAGGAAGATTTTTTTGCGAAGATGGATGAGGTGGTGATAGAATTAAAAAGGATGCACAGTTCAGATGGTAAGGATGGGCATGGTGATTCTTGAGATGTATCAGAGGATAAAGTTGGGTCAAAACATATTGATGTATGATCTCCTGCCCAATCAATAACATGTAGGGAAACAATATGAACATTATGGTGTGAAAATAATGAGTTTATGGCCCCAATCGATTTGGGGTATGATCCCAATCAATTGGAGAAAACAGAAGTGAGAGACCCAATTGAATGAGTTTCTGCCATTATGGGGGTCCCTAACAATATCATTGGTTGTTGTTCCCTATTGATTGGGAAATATCATATACAGTAATTAGTTTCTATAATGGTGTTTTCAATCGATTAATATAGTATCCAATCCATCCAGATATTTCGTTTCTTTACTGTTATTCAAAATTGATCTGGATGTAACCCCAATCAATTGGGACATCTTTAAATAATTAGTTTCTTTACTGTTATTCCAAATTGAATGGGGTATAGGGACCCATCTAGATGACCAGTTTCTTTACTGTTATTCTCTAATTGATTGGGATATTAACCTAGCCGAATGGGACCTCTTTAGATAATTAGTTCCTTTTCGATTATTCCAAATCAATTGGGGTATACCCCTCACGTAGAATTGATGATTACATTGTTATTACAATTTAAAATCGATAAAGGAGAAAAAGTGAGCAGCCAATAGATTGTGAATTTGGTAAACGAAGAACCATCGGCTAGTACAGCTGTGCAACTGCGATGGTCTGGCTGGCTACAAAACTCACCAACTATACCACAAATAAAGAAGGGGAAGCAAAAGGTGAGAGTTTTTAATGTGTTGGAACATGCCCCGTATTTTGAGGGCGACCCTATGCACGCATTTATCTTTAGCAGCTCATTGGAACAAAGGTTTGTCTATAAGGCCTACAACCAATTGTGAACCCCAGAAAATGGCCCACGTGATTGAAAAAGATTAGTTTAAAAAAGAAAAGGAGTCGCCACCTTATTTTTTAAGGGAAACAAAGAAAACCCTAAAAACCTTTTTGTTTTAAAGAAAACAATTAAATGATTCCATGTTTAAAAAGAAAGGCAAAAATAGTCTTTTTGGAAACCAAAGAAACTAGGGATTCGAAGGCTAAGTTATGACATGGGAAGATTCTAAGCAAAGCCTATAGGCACCTATATCACCCCAATTGGTCTCTTAGTTTATTTGGGCTAAATTAAAGTCTTATCATACAAAAACCAGCAAGTATATCACATTAAGAGTTGCATACATATCACATATTTCATCCATTCATCCACATAATCAAATAAAAGAGAAAAGAAGACAAAAAAGAAAAGAAGAAGAACTAGGATACTTGGATCATAAGGCGAACTTGAACCTCAAAGCGTTTATGTACCATGCATAGAAATACATGAATCAAAGCCCACGTAGTTCGATAAGAAATAAGGTTATAATCTAATATGAACCTATGGTAAAAACCCAAAATTTCCTTATTTGAAATATAAAAATTTTGATAAATAAGCCAAGTTTAAAATTAGGCAACTTCCACAAGATGGAAACTTTTGATAAAAAGGTATTTTACTTTAACAAGGAAACCCCTAGTAATGACCATGTGTTCATATCAATAAATAACCCTAAAAAAGGAGAAGAGAAAGATTAGGGATAGAGAGTTGGGGCACTTTCATACCCTACTTACCTTTGTGCAATTATCTCCAAGCAATGGAAAAATTTGAGCAATAGCAACCTTATTTGCAATAAGGCAATTACCACACCTATTTGCACCCTTACACATGCTCAAAACAAAACAAAAAGAAGAAAATACAAATCTGGACAGAATTGAATTAAAGCCTAAATCATCC
Organism: Liquidambar formosana; assembly: GCA_039720395.1. Taxonomy (NCBI): domain Eukaryota; kingdom Viridiplantae; phylum Streptophyta; class Magnoliopsida; order Saxifragales; family Altingiaceae; genus Liquidambar; species Liquidambar formosana. The sequence continues at coordinate 26,006,901 of CM077826.1, read as the reverse complement.
ACTAATCATGTAAATAACACAAATAATGAATAAACAAAAACCCTAATGTAACCTTAATACCATGATATGCATAAAAACCCTAGAAAATCAACTATATGAATGCAATACTCATCATAGTTATTCGATATGTAATACATATATGACAACCATAAGAAAAACCAAACAAAAATCCTGACTTAGCATGCGATATGAAACTTTCCTAAAACAAGGACAATGAAAACCCTAAACTCACAAACATGCATTAAATCCTATAGAATAACCCTAAAGCATGCTATACTCATCATGAACAACATTTATTTCATGTATATTAACTAAAAAAGGCTTTCATACATGATAAAAATCCAAACTTTGGCATGCAATAAGCCTATTCTATAAGAAACCCTAATTTCAGCATTATAAAGAAAGAAAAATACGTTAGGAAAGCTTCCTTTGTTGCTGTAGAGACTCTCTCCTTCTCTTATAAATAATTTGAAACAACTTTTTTCAAGTCTACAACAAGAACTCCAGCTCTCCTTTAGAACTCTCTCTCTTATTCTCTTTTAGAACTTAGGTTTAATGCATAAAAGTGGCTCCCCTAGTGCTGAAACATAGTAGGATATTTATAGAATTTAATTGGAATAAATCAATGGCTATGATTAAATCCCTTAAAATTAATCCAACGGTTATTAGAGACTCCCTTGGTGCTCAAGGAACTCAAAAGTTACCAAAAATTAGAAGGAAAGTCATCCAAAAACATTCAAAACCGTCAAAATAGGCAATAGAGTCCCGCTTCAGCAAAAATAGGAAGCTATCTCGGGTGACCATCTGGGGCTAGGTGGCTAGCCACCTAGGCCCAGGCTGCTAGCCACCCAGGTTTGGGTGGTCACCCGAGCACGCTTCAATTTTTCTCCTATTTTGAAATTCCTTTCCTTCTAGGAGTCTTTTAAAGGTCAAATTAACTCCGATTTTGATAAAATAAAAGCCAAAACGACCATGTTTCGATGAGGAATACATTTTTAAACATTTTAGGGTAAAAACCACTAACCATAGGTGCATGGTTAGGTTTTACAAAGGCGGTTAACCGCTATGCACTACCTCTGTAAAGCATAGGTATGTACATAAGATCGAACCAAATGCTTTCCAAACCAAAATTAAACATTCCAAAACACTTTTAGGGATAAAATGAAGACTAATTAAAGTTAATTTGAGGAAAATTGATTAGTAATTGTGAGCCGAATTGAGCCAATCCGAAATAGGTCATTTAACCAACTTGAACCACTATGAGCCATTTTAACCCTAAGCCATTGATTTATCAAATTGAACCTATAAATACCTCATATGCATCAATATGAACTCCAATTGACAATTTGGGGATCATTGCAAAGTCAAATGAAAAGTTTGTGACCTAAAAGACAATTATGCCCTTAAAGCCACAAAAGCGCTTATTAACCCTCAAGATCAACTCCAAATTGAACCAAAATTGATATCTATTATCCTTATGACTCTAAAAAACTAATGCAAATGACTAGACTCAAAAACAAAACAAAAGCCTACATGAAATGACAAACCCTAGTAAGGAGGTGAAAAAATGGGGTGTAACATCAATCACTTAATTTAATGTAGGTAAAAGATGCACACATTATTAAATGTTGTTTATTTCTTACAGTGATTTATTAGTCAAGATTGATGATTAAACTGCCACCCGTGGATCAATTCATTCACTTCTACCGAATGAATGGATCTCTTTAGAGGCAAGTATACTACTGCATACTAACATATGTGTATCATTTTGTTCTAGTTTATTATTACTTTTTTATATACATGATGTTTATTCAATTTTCGGGTTGAACAGATTATAAATTTGGTTGTGTGTCAGCTGAATAGGAGAGAAATGGGTGATATAGTGAGGTGGTATTTGTCAACTCATTTCTTGGTAATTCCATTGCCATTGTAATGCATAATTGCACTATTAGATGTGAGTTTTAATGTGTTTGATAGTTCTTTTTTTGTCTATAGACTTGTGTCTTAAAGGAAGAAGCAGATGTGTCCAAATATATTAAGAGATATGGTATTGCTAATGTACATTGGAGTGCTTGCGAAGAGGTATGTGAGGAACCATTAGTTTATCATTTAGAAGCCTTATTGTCTAGATAACCAGACTAAATACCTCAACATCACCTCCTTCCCCATTGGAGCTTCCACAGTTTATACCATCCTCGATCTGTCATAATATGTACAATATGCCATTGATTATTAGCCAACGTGACCTCACCTGAACAATATGTGGCTATACAGAAATTGATTGACCTTTCACACTCCCAATAACATAGTCTGATAACGGGCTTGGTAAGCAATTTGGTAACCATTAGTCAGTCCCACAAATTTAGTTTAAGAAAAAGGTCTATGAAAAGGAGTATTATCTGGCACATGTTTATCAGGTGGCTGTTTATGAACAAGGATTGTTCATAAAGTTTTATTAATTTATACTATTTACTCCACATTTTTCACAATTATTCTTACTCTACCCATGTGGCAACTGGTGTAGCAAAAATGATAAGCACACTAAAACTACTTAGTAGCTTTTGAACGAACATCATCAATGCCAAATATGTTTTAGGGCAAATGAGTTTACCCATGTTAACCTTCATGTGTGTGAGCATATGTGTTATTTATTTTTATTGGAATAACTGGTTATACATGTTCTAAGTACAAGAACTTTATTGGCATACAGTTGTCTTCGATATTATATCGCATTGCAATGTAGGTGCATTGATTTCTAATGTAGTTTCAATGATATATTTAGATTTATAACCCCTTTACTGATGATGGGACACATTCGTTATTGTGCACTATCAAAGTGAAGCAATGTTTGGTTCATATACTAGATACTCTTCCTAACCCTAGGAGAAATCGGATCTGAAAAGATTCAGCCAAAAAATTGGTAATTTCAGTAATTGATATTCATACATAAAAGGTTTCTCTTATGTGTTATTTTAGTATTAATCGTGTAGTGTTGTTAATAGGTAATATTCTGTGAGGAGATGTTCAAAAGGTCACGTGCAGTGAACAAAGCTTTACATGAGTTCAGCAAGTTTCCCATCAAAACCCCCCTATGTCGCAGCAAGAGAATGAGTGAAGTTATTTTCTTCGTACATTGTGTTGTGTTTATGAAAATTGCACAAAGTTTATCTTTGAAATGACATTTTGTATTCATGTGTTCAAATAGAATCGTGGCCTTTAGGTTATCATGTACATGAAAGCACGTGATCAATTTATGTCAACAAAACTTGATGAAAAAGAGTCACAAATATTGTGACGACAGGTGGCACATAATTTAATTCTTGATCAGTGGAATGAGATGAGGAACCATGTGCTTTGTCTGGGATGATTGCTTCGTCTGTAAATGTAATTTTTTGTTAAAAAATATTATGCATATCCATGTTTGTGTGATAGTGAGGATATTATTTGGCTAGGATATATTAACCATGTGATTTGTTTAGGTGTTGGATAAGTCGATGAATACGTATGACATAAATATGGGTGGTCATGTTCGTTTTTTGACTATCACACTAATATGAGATTGGGTAGTAAACTAAAAACATTGGTATATTAGTAATATGTATATCTATGGGTGTACAATTTGGGCTGATGATTAGGAAGATGTATAACAAATTGGGTAACCAACCCATGGATTGCTTTGGCCCAAACCGAAATAGTTGAACTTGGACTTGGTATTTATAGACCAACTCAATTGTCTAGCTCAAGGCCTAGATCGAATGTAGCCCATTTTATAGTCATTTTATAGTTGTAAGGGTGTAAAATACATCAAAAAATCAGTGAGATGTATAACAATTAGGTCATCAGCCCATGGCTTGCCTTTGCCCAACCTGAAATATTTGGGTTAACCCAAACTGAAGCCCGTTTAGGTCTTGCCCATCACTAGTTTGATTGTAGAGATTGGTGGTCTTTGACTTGGGAGTTGTGGCCCAGCCCAATTGCATAGCTCAAGGCCTAATGCGAATGTAACCCATTTTATAATTAAAACTAGATTAAAACTTGTGTGTTGCAAAGGTGAGGGTTGTAAACATAAATATTGTGAAAAATATATATACAAATATACACCCATGACGATAGATCAGATATCAACGAACCGTGACTCGGGAATTATAGGTATTGAGTTTGTGTCTTTGCTCTTTCACTATTAAATGCATGGACTTGTATATAGTTTGTGCATCATGGGAATTAGTTTGGGCCGACTAATTTAAGATACCTTTCGTCTGGAAAATTTGTATTTGCACAATTTTGTAAGCAATTTTATAGTTATTTGAACAATTTGATATGTTAATACATATTATAGTATGTCACGTTTTATTTTTTAATCATCATTTCTCCTTTTTGTCTCTCTTCCTAAATATAATTATTTATAATTTTATACAATTTTTTTAGAGAGGAGATGAATACACGTAAACAAAATGAAGAAATATGGCATTGTCTACTAAGTTTGGGTTGCACATTGCACGGTATATGTTTTCTGATTCTCCCACATAAAAACAAAGAGATATGGAATATACACCAAACATCAACCTACCTACATTGCGTGTAAAAGAGTATTTAAAACCCAAATAGAGATAAGTTATTGCATATACATTTCGGTGGTTACTTCTCAACTTAATACCAACCATGAAACATGCATAGACTTTTGGGCGGTTTGTGCATCGTGTTTTGGGCCTAACAGTTTGAGATACCCCTCATTTCGCATAAATGTATTTGCACAATCTTGTAAATATTTTTAAAGTTTTCTAAGCAATTTGATATGTTAATACATATTCTGGAGTGTCGCATTTCTTTTTTTATATTTTTAAAATCATCATTTCCTTTATTTGTTTGTCTTTCTAATTATAACTATTTATAGTATCATACGTTCAACTTTTGGGAGATGAGAGGAATAGACATAAAGAAAAAGAAAAAATACTGTTGAGAACACTAAGTTTGGGTTGAACATTGTACATTGTAGGTTTTCCAATTATCCTATATAAAAACAAAGAGATATACAATGTACACCAAGTATCAACATACCTATATCAAGTGAAAAAGAGTATTGAAAAAATAAAAATGCTTACAAAAAATAAAATAAAATAATGGGTCACTAAAACTTTCTTTGGAATTATGTTGGAAATTGATCACTAAAACGAAATTTTTTTTTTTTTTTGGTGGTAAAATTCCTTTATAATGAATATTGATAAACTCAATTAATTTATCCAAAAAGTTTACTTAAACGAAAGATTTTGGAAAAACTTTGTTGTAACAGTTGTTTAAAATGAGGAATTTTTCTAATATAATGAATGATTAGTTTTTATAAAATCCTCTATATTTTTCATAAAATGTTAAAATATAAAATTAGTAGGGGGTGAAAAGTAAGTCTAGGGGTGCCAATAGAGGCCCCATAAGAAATTAGGTCATCACCCCAAATTATATGGGTGAACCCAACCTAAAGTTTGTTTAGGCTTGGCCCATCCCTAGTCCGATCATTAAGATGGGTGGGCTTGGACGTAGGAGTTGTATCCCGACCCAATTGTGTAGCTCAAGTCCCAATCCAAATGTAGCCCATTTTATAGTAAACAACATACTATTATCATATGAATATAATAATTATACTTATCATTAAATTCAAATGAGATTAAAAAATAATGAAATAAACTTTACAAATAATTCAAAACAAACAATTTGGTCGATTGGTTTATTATATTTTATTACAATAGAATATTATGTAATCAAATATTTGGGGCACATTGCAAACATGTGTTACATTTGGGGCTAAAGTCACAACTCACAAAAGGACCAACCATTTGGGGATGGGGGTTTATTGAAATTTACCCTAACATAATTAAACACCAATATATATATATATATATATATGGTAGAGTTACTACCCAACATGCAAAAATACATTATAACATATTACACAATAATATAATATCAAATCCCAATACAGCGAAGTTGGAAACTTTATATGTAGAGCTGCAAACGAGTTGAGCCATTCATTAATGGCTCGTTAGAAAGTTTGATATTGGTTTAATTTGAAATCGGTCGAGTGGTAAACAAGTCAAGCTCAAACTCGACTCATTTAAGTTATTGAACAAACTTGTTAAGAAGTCGATAAATAATAATTATTAAGGGCTTGAATTGATGCTCGGTAGTGGGTTGGTTCAATACACCGTTTGATTATCATTAAATCTATATATATAAATAATAAATTTAAAGCAGTGGTTTATAGTTCACAGATATTTCTCAGTTGACTTAAATGTTATAATTTATAGATGCAAAACTACTTTAACAAGCTCGTGATAAGTTTAAAATAAAGCATGAAGGGATCATCAATTTGAGTATGAACTTATCTACATTTCTCCTGGTATGAGTTCAATCACAATAATTTAGGCTCATTAAATTAATTCATTAGATTGTATTTTTATCGTGCTGGTTGATGCAAGATCTATTGTATTTTTTATTCAATTGGGCTAGTCAAGAACCCTATCCGATTGCTATATGTAATTACATATTTTATGAAATTATTTGAATATCTGAGATGTGAAGCAATGAGTTTGCTCCCTGGTAATCATTGTTTCAACTCATCGCAATACTTGTTAAGTGCATGTGTGGATATATGGTGTCTCAGACGGGCCATTATTACATATGACCCAAGAAATTGCATTTTATAATGATGAAATGCATATGTGTTATTACATCGGCATTGATTGTGATATGGATAGTATCGATTTGAGTATTCAACATCCAATTTTAGGAATCATTAAGGGGTTTTATTTAGAACGATTGGATTTTTGTACATAATTACATTAATCATCACAAAAATTATGAATTGAATTGAATAATTAGTTTTTAATTGTTAACAAGATTCTAATATTGTTCTATCCATGCCATTTTTTTTTTAATATTTTATTTAAAACCCATTAGATAACTAAGTTGTATGGAGTTATTAAATCTTTGGATCAAGTTGAACACAATTAAATAAAAATTTGTGGGTCAACTTAGCCGGATCAAGATATTAACACCCATCCAGATATTGTAATGCACTAGATGTCCTAGCACACTTATTGTGTGTGCGGGAAAAAAAAAAGATTTAAAAAATCTTCCAAAAAATAAATAAAAAATTTGAATTCAAAGTAAGAATAAAACCTGATATCAGGTAGTTAAGGAGAGAGAGACTAAGGGGATATTTATGACAGAAGAGAAAGGTAGAAGAAAGGAAAGAAGATATTAGGTGGTTAAAATAAAGTTTGTCTAGGAATTTTTACTTGAAATACCTTTCTAATCTCATTAATTTCTAATTTATATAAAACTGATAAGGGTATTTTGGTACTCCACCTTGTACATCCAACTAAACTTCCAGCCATTTTATATATTAGTATAAAAGATTGGACAACACTTGCTCCCACCCAAGGGTGGATGAGCTCCTCTCCACCTCTATTCATTTTATGCCACATATCATAAATATTTTAGAAAAATATGAAATTAAAAACAATAACAAATAAATACGTGGATAATTTTATATATATACATTCATTTGATGAGGCAAGTATTTTCCTAAAATATTTATAAATTTTCGTTCGCTAAACATCTTTTTACACGGCTCCATGATTTCCCTCCATCTATAATCTTTTCCTACCCATTGTTGGGCAAGAACTAGCAAAACAAAAACCCAACGGTACTTGCCCATTGTTATGTAATGCCTCTCCCAAATACTAGCAATATGAGTATACACAGTGGTTTGCAAGTCCATTGCTCGATATCACTATCTCGTTAACTCTCGAAACCAATTCTCCAATCCACCGACATCGGTCCGCTGCGCGATCGTTGTCTTCCATCAACCAACGAATTTCGGGTATAACTTTTCTCCGATCTCTCTCTTCCAGTCTATATAGTTGATTTTGCCTTCAACCCTTAACCCTATCGACTGTTTTAGCATAATTTCTAGTAAAAAAGTTTGCTTTTTTCTCGATCTATGAGGACTGCTTAGAAACCCACCTTCGAATGTTTATCTGCAAAAAATGTTATTTTATTTTAATTGTGTTGATTTTCTTTGCTCAAAACCCATCTCTGACACTGTTCTTGTTTGGGTCCTAATCGAAAACATTTCTGTTTTTTGTTTTTTGGGGTTGATAATCGAAGTTTCTTATCCAATGTTTATGGGTTTTATTTTTTATTTTACTTATAAGTTTGTGTCTTCAACTTGTGTGTGTGGGAGAGAGGGTATTACATTGTTGCAGAGTAGGATGTTACTATAACTAGGAATTAAAAAAAGGCCTTTTTAAACACCCTCTATTCACCAATCATAATGGTCCCCCCCTCCCTCACAACATAAAATTAAAAAAAAAGGATTAAAGATAATATTATGATACTATTGTTAGGGTTTGAATATGGTTACAGGTTTTTGGTGGTAAGGTATCAAAGTAAGATAACTATTTGCTGAGGATAAAGATAAAGTACAGGTCCATGGGTATATGTCCAGTCCTCATAGTTCGCATAACTAGTGTACCATAAAAAGGTGAAATGGTTTACGACCATGAAAAAGTCCACTTTGTTTGTTTGTTGAATTAACACAATGGATTAAAGATTTTATTTTATTTTATTTTATTTTATTTATGAGGGGGCCAATTCAATTAGGGTTATACTTCAATCGATTTTGAATAATAGTGAAGAACTAATTACGTGCAATGGGCCAAATCAATTGGGGTTATATCTCAATTGATTTTGAATAACAGTACCGAAACCGATTATTTAGAGGGGCCAATCAGTTGATTATGCTATAACATCTCTGTCATATTTGTTAAGATGTTGTTTTAACAATCAACATAGTGTATTGTGGTTCACTTGGCTTAAGGAGGGTCCAGTTTCATTTAACAATGCTAATATTTGGTTTACCATGCATTAGTCCTTATAGTTTTCATAACTCGTGTACTATAAAGAGGTGAAAAGGTTGAGGTTCATGAAAAGTTCTATTTTGCCTCTTGAATTAAAACAATGGATTAAAAAAGTTTTGGGGGGTTTGAGGAGTTTAGGCTTACAATTATGAGAGATAATCAATTCTTGTGGTAGACCCGAATAAAGCACCAAGCTTTTCTTAATGTATTCTTTCCAATAGTATTGGGACATCTTGAAGTAGGGTTTATTAAAGGTGTATACTAAGCCTCATATGTGCACACATTCATGTTCACGTATGAATGAATATATACACATGCATTTATGCACATATATATATATGTTTATTTATGTATGTAAATACATTGAGATATTCCTTTCATATATTTCAACTTATTATTATTTCTTTTGATGCTCATTGTAGTTATTGAATCAAATAGTTTGTGAGCTTCCTCTAGAACACCCTTTATTGAGTGTTAGACCTTTGTGTGATTCACTTGGCCATACTCCACTTCAGGTATGTTACTCTCCATGATGTATTTGCCCTTTCTATGTTACAATTTTTTGTTAACCGTTGAGTTTAACATTTTAAGTACTTTCAATACTAACAAGTACACTTTATACAGTTTATATGCCAATGCAATTGTATCATTTGTGTGCCGACATTGTATTTGGTTTGGGACATATCATAATATTATTATTATTATGGGTAAAATGCAGAAAATCCCCCTCTATTGTTACCGATTTTGCAGGATACCCCCTATAAAAAAAATCCAACAAAAAACCGCTTATATTGTCTAGGGTTGATAGTTTGCCCCCTATCGTCCATCTACCGTCAGGGAAAGTAATGGAATATCATCACGTGACAAGTACGTGATGTTCTTTGTTGATTTTAGGACAAAAATGCCCTTTGCCCTAATGAAATTACATTTTTGCCCTTAATTTGGTTTACTCTTTCTTCTTCATTAGTGAAACATAGATGCTCGATAGCCAGTTTCACTTCTAGCTCAGGCTAGAATGTAGTGAACCCTTGTGCTGGGGTTGCTGGCTGGGTTTGGTTCAGATGCATCTTGGTACTGGTACAGAGTGCTGGATCTGGATTTGCTATATGGAGGTTGGGGATATGACAACAATACCCTCCTCTTTCTAACCCTTCCACCATCAGTGTTACAATGCCAACGGCGGCATGCATAGTAGTTAGATGCAATGCGATGGAGGCTTCCACTGGAGATAAGAGGGATCTGGATCTCGTTTCTACTGCCTCCAATGGAAAGAGGTAATCCGTCTAAAAAAGACAGCAGCCAATCGATCAACTACCCCTTAGAACCTTCGCTATCGGAAAAAGTGGAGATGCGTTATTGATTGGGAGCTTGTCATCGGAAAAGTGGAGCTTCTCCATCGCAATCCAACTACTACCATGAAAAACAAACCCTGTGCCTCCGCTAAAGCCTTGCCTTCGGATGTAGAGACCTCCCTCGCATCCTTGAGATTAGACTTATTGCCAACAAGTATTTGTCACACCCCATTTTTGCACCACCTTACTAGGGTTTGTCATTCCATGCATGTTTTTGAGTCTAGTTACTTGCATTAGCTTTCTAGAATCACAAGGACATTGGATATGAATTTTGGTTCAATTTGGAGTTGATCTTGAGGGATAATAAGAGCTTTTGTGACTTGAGGGGCATAACCGTCTTTTTGGTCACAAACTCTTCATTTTACCTTGAAATGATCTCCAAATTATCAATTAGAGTTCATGAAGATGCATTTGAGGTATTTGTGGGTTCAATTGATGAATTGATGGTTCGGGATTAAAATGGCTCAATATGGTTCAAGGTGGCTAAGAGACCTATTTCGAGTTAGCTCGAATCGGCTCATGATTTTCACTCCATTCCCACTTATTTGACTTTAATTAGTCTTAATTTCATTCCCAAAGATGTTTTGGAAGGTTGAATTTTGAATTGGAAAGCATTCGGTGCGACCCTGTGTGCATACCTAAGCTTAGCGACGGTGGTGCATAGCGGTTAGCCGCCTTTGTAAAACCCAACCATGCAGCCATGGCTAGGGATTTTTGCCCTAAAATGTCTTAAATTACATTCCTCATCAAAGCACGGTTGTTTTGGCTTTCGTTTCGTCAAAATCGGACTCCATTTGACCCCTAAAACACTTTTGGAAGGCAAAAGGGCTTAAATAAGGCAATTGCTGATGGCGCGCTCGGGTGACCACCTGGGGCTTGGCGGCTAACCGCCCAGCCCAGGTGGTCAGCCGCCCAAGGCCAGGTGGTTAGCCGCCCAGCCCTGGGTGGTCAGCCGAGCCACCTTCCTAAAATCATGCTGAAGCGGGATTCTTTCCTATTTTTGACGGATTTTTTGCCTCCAGCCGCCATTCCATCTTATTTTCAACCCTATTTGACCTACTTGAGCCCCAAGGAAGTCTCTAAGGACCCTTGGATTAATATTTAGGGTTTTAATCCCAACCATTGATTGATTCCACTCAATCCCTATAAATACCCTTCTATACTTCAGCATTAGGGGAGCCACCTAGAGGCAATGACAGCCATCCTTAAGGAATTTAACCTAATTTCTGGAGAAAGAGAGTAAGAGAGAGTTCCAAAGGAGAGCTAGGGTTTATGAGGAGGCTTGAAGGAGAGTGTTTCAAGAGGAGAAGAAGTCTATACAGCAGCAAGGAGACATCCACCATAGGTATACCTCTTTTCCCTTTATGCTGAAATTAAGGTTTCACTTAGAATAATTCTATTACATGTTCAAGATAGTATTTTTATCATGTGTTGATGCTTCTAATAGTTAATATACATGGTTTAAATGTTATTCATAATGATTTATGCATGTAATTGGATTATTTCATGTGGTTCAATGCATAGTTGGGATTTTAGGGTTTCTATTGTGCTGAAATTAGAATAGCTCTATTTCATGTTCAAGTTGGCATTTTTATCATGTGATGATACTTCTATTGGTTAATATTCATGACTAAAATGTTATTCTTGAGGTGTTATGCATGTTATAATGTTATTCCATGTGATTTTATGCATAGTTGTGATTCTAGGGTTTCTAGTGTCTTTTTTAGGGTTTTGCATTGAATAGCTATTATTTCATGTTCAAGCTTGCATTTTTATCATGTGTTGATGCTTTCATTAGTTAATACATATGATTAGAATGTCATTTATGTTTAGTTTTGCATGATTTAGGGCTGTTTCACATAGTTTAAAGCATGTATGTGAGTTTAGGATTTCTTTTGCCCTTTTTAGGTTTGTTACATATAGCATAGTAGTTTAGGCTTTTTGTTGTCTTTTTCTTCATAGTTGCTGTATATGTATTGCATATAGAATAGCTATGATGATTTTCTGCTTTCAAGTTAGTTGATTTTAGGATTTTTATGCATGTCATAGTTCTAGGATTGCATTAGGGTTTATGTTATTTCACTGTTTGTGTTATATGCATGATTAGTGGATGATTTTAGGCCCTTATACTATTCTGTCCAGATTTGTATTTTCTTCTTTTGGTTTGTTTTGAGCACATGTAAGGGCGCAAACAGGGGTGATAATTGCTTTTTTGCAAATAAGGTCGTTATTGCTTAAGCTTGCTATTGCTCGGAGATATTGCACAAGGTAAGTAGGGTTTGAAAATGCCCTAATTCACTTTTTCTTCCTTTATCTTCTCTCTTCTCCCTCTTTAGGGTTATTTCCTAATATGAGTCTATGGTAATAATTAGAGGTTTCCTTGATTAAATAAATTACCTTTTTATCAAAGTTTCCATATTGTGGAAGTTATTTCTATTTCAAACTTGGTTTAAATACTAGATTTTCTATCTTTCAAATAAAGAAACCTAGGGTTTTTACCATAGGTTTATATTAGGATTTAACCCTAATTCTCATCGAACTACGTGGACATTGATCCATGTATTTCGCTACATGGTACGTAGGCGCTTTGAGGTTCAAGGCTGCCCTAGGATCTAAGTATCCTAGTTTAGTTTAGTTTTTCTTTGTTTTGTTTGCTTGTTATGGATGGATATATGATATGCATGCAACTCTTGTGATGATATCTTGCTAATTTTTGTATGGTAAGATCTTGATTTAGCCCAAATAAACTAAGAGACCGAAAGGGTGACATGGGTGCCTATAGGCTATGCGTAGAACCTTCCCATGTCATAACTTAGCCTCCGAATCCCTAATTTCTTTGGTTTCCAAAAGACCGTTTTTGCCTTTCCTTTTTAAACATGGAGTCATTCTTTTGTTTTCTTAAAACAAAATTGGTTTTTAGGATTTTCCTTGTTTCCTTTAAAAAATAAGGTGGCGACTCCTTTTCCTTTTTCAACCTATTTTCTTTTTAATCCTTGTGGGCCCACTTTTTTGGGGTTCACAGTATTGTTACTACATTCATATCGGAGTGAGCTGTTCAATAAATTATCCACACAAATCAAGCCTCTATTCATCACATTTTAGAAGGAAAAATATGAAGAAAAAAAAAATCACTTTGAACCAATCAAAAGGATGACACAGAAAAATAAAAAGCATACTAATTTATTGAGACTTAATAGAAAGGGAAGGGGATTGCATTCATAGATCAAGCTAGAAGATTTCGTACGTAAGATCCAGTTGGACGGCAGGGCATTTGGACGTGGAATTATAGATTTCCAAATTGAGTTCAAAATGCATTGTAGATTTAGCCGGAAAATCTCTATTGCTGAAAACCTTTCTTTCTTTCTTTCTTCTTTCCTTTTTTTTTTTTAAATGTATTTTTTTCTTTTTCTATATTTTTAAAAAACCATTTAAAAATATTAAAAACTAATATTTTAATATTTTTCGTATAAGGGTATAATGGTTATTTAACATTTTCATTAACGGTGTACCCCCCTGGCACAATATGAGGGGTTTTTTGTTGAGTTTTTTTTTTAGAGGGGGTATCCTGCAAAATGGGTAACAATAGAGGGGGGTTTTCTGCTTTTTACCCTATTATTATTATAATTACAATTTAGAACTTTTGTTATGAGGTATATTATTATATCTGATTCATTTGAGTTCGTTTTAACTATATATTATTGTGAAAGGTATATTGTTTGAAGGCACCGATGTACAATGGACGAAAATTTACCAACAACTAACCAACCGATCGCTACATGGATTTTATTCTATTAAGACATTATGTGATCATATTATTTGGTTATTTATACTTCATTTACTTTGACTAATGATTCTCTATGCGCACATTTTGGTGTCTGTGTAGCCGTCACGAATGTAATGCTCTACGAGAAGCCAATCCCAATATTAAAATCAGTGATAAGGTTTGAATTGCATAAACTGTGTATATAAAATTAATGAAATACAATGTACAACTATTCCAATCCTTTTTTTAGTTTAAATCTGAATTGGGTAAAAAAAGGAGGACTCTACAACCAAAGTACAAATGTGAATTTCAGTCACACGCCAAAGAAATGTCGAACGTCTATTATGCACACAAGACCAAGTACATTGACAGAAGAAAACGTACATTTGATACAGAAAGTGATGTGCAATATATCATCGTGATGCTCAGCAAACTTGTATGTGTTTCAGTTAGATGAAGGCGATGATGATGGTGACATGGGAGATCTGTTTCCTAAAACGTCAGTTAGTCAAACAGTAGGGAACCGAATAGTGGGTTTATTATCAGTACAAAAATTTAACTTTATTGAGAAGGGACCTAATTAATCCTAATGAATCTTCATTTGGTGTAGGATGTGAATGATCGATTGTCCAAATTGGAGCAATGTTCGAAGGAATTAGTACGCAAACTCGAGTCGCTCGATACCTGATTGTTTGAAGAACTTAAGAAATTTAAGGCCAACTTGATAGGGGAGATTAAGAGAGCATTTGTTGATGCGTAATGTTGTGCACCAAGTTTACATGCAGTTGGTAGTGCCAAATGTACACCCGATCATCGACCATTTAGTAAATCTCGACGTGTATGGGATGAATTTTTATCTCATGACGATAACACTACGCATATTGATATTCCAGCTCAAGAAAGGGGAAACGAAAATATTCATTGTGTAAAGTCCTCACATCAGCACTCTTTCCAAGCACCTAAGCTTGGACAACATCATGACCTCATCTTACTAAGTGATTCTACAGATTTCATTGACCTTAATCCACCCAGAAAGAAAGGTTGTAAGCTTAATTTTGTGGGTTCGGTATGTTTAATACGTCACATTAAATACTATCAATTAAATCACCAGTCTCAATAATGCCAGTTCTTGTAACGATATTATACTATGTAGGTTACTCCAGTAATCATTGTAGAAAGTGGTGAAATGAGAGATGATTAGTCCTCGACGGGCACTTTCCTCCCATCTACCACCCAAAAGTGAGTTCCCTGGCCTAGCAAGTATAGTAAGTCCTAGGGGTGTTCATGGTTTAGGTTAAAACCGAAAACCAAACCGAACCAAACCGGTCGGTTTGGTTTGGTTTTTTTGTCATTAGGTTTGGTTTTGGTTCCAATTTTAGAAAACCGAATTGAATTGGTTTGGTTTTGGTTTTCATGTTTAAAAAACCAAACCAAACCGAAAAATCGAAAAAACCGAAAAATATATAATATGTATATATATATATATATATATATATATATTATATATCAAATTTTAATTTGTAATTTGTTGATTTTAAGTTTCTTATTGTTTTTCCTATTTTAGCTTGGCATGTATTAAACTAGTTATTAATGTCGTGTGAGATAATGGCATGTATTAACTTGGAGATTTAAACTTGGATTGACATATGTCAATTTGTTTCCATTTTGATACAATGTTTAATGTTTTTTTTTAGTTGCTAATGTAATGCTTTTATTAAAAATGTTTTAATTTGGAGTTTGGCATGTCATTTTTTTCATTTTCAATTATTTGTTGCTACTTGATTGGTTAAAACTGAAACCGAACCGAACCAAACCGAATTTTTATGGTTTGGTTTGGTTTGGTTTTTTTATAGTATGGTTTGGTTTTGGTTTGAGAAGAGCAAAACCGAAGTATAATGGTTTGGTTTGAAAAGTACCCCAAAACCGAACCGAACCGAACCACGAACACCCCTAGTAAGTCCCTATTCGTTTCTAAAGGTATAACACGTACTAGAATAAAGTGCAAAAGCAAGGGAAAACAGAGAAGAGCCCGATTAAAATGCATTACGGATTATATACTGGACAAATCATTAAACTCCAGGTAGGTGTTATCTTACCAACTGTGTATGGTAGAGGCTTTGTTTTAGTTTTTTGTTATTAATTTTATATACTTGAACTGTTTACTACCTTAGTTTTATTCACATGTCACATATTGGGTTTAATATTCACATCTCACATATTGGGTTTAATTGGAAATTTATTAACATATCATAGTGAGGAAATCGTTGTTATTAATGTTGAAGTTGCAACCCAGTTCACGATGCAGAACTTGATTGGTCGAGACTGGTTGAGTGATGAAGTAAGCATCTAAATGGTCATCCTTTTCAACTATGTATGGAGTGACCACTATTTTGTATTTCAACTAACTTCCAGCACATTCTTTGTAGATCATAAACTTGGTTGTTCAACAATTGAATTATACTCAGATGCTTACAACCCATTTCATCCATAGGTATAATGATGAAATGGGTTGTCATTTTGATTTTTGCAATTTCATTCATAGAGTACAGTGTTGATGGGGAATGTGGACCCCAATAGGTATGTGAAGTCTCATTGTTTTGCCGCTATTGATTGGAAAGTTTGCCAAACGATAAGCCGCCTTTGCAACTATTTCATCAACTGGGAAACTTTAAACCTTGCTTATTCATATATCATGACACTGGTAAGTTTCTTGCTATAGATATATATTCTAATCAATGACGAAGATAAACATTGGCTATTATGCACTATCGATTTGAAGAATTGTATAATATATATACTTGATCCTTTGCTGGATCCTACCCAAGATGTTGAATGGCAAAATGATGTTCATAGACTGGTATTTTCTATTGTTACTATACATTATGTGTATAATGAATGTCCAATAATATGCCCCAACATTAAATTTTTTTAAATGTATAGGTACAATTTTTTTACCAAATGTTGATTAGTACCAAATTGAAGTTCACACCAAACGACTAACTGATTTTCCAATCATATCCCCCGACATTGCACGTCAAAACAATGGGTTAGTCTGGTTTGATGTGTGTATATATATATTTACAGTATTCTTAAAAATAATTCTGAGCTCATTATTCCCCCCTTCCCCTTTCTTTTTGTAAGCATGATTATGGCATAATAATGATCAGGTATATGAAAACTTATGACTTCACCACAATCAAGAAGTTCAAGAAAGGTGAATCTACACAATATAGAAGAAAACTTGCCGAGGATTTAGTACTTGACCCTAACAATCATGTAAGGTCCAACTTCCTTCAATCATTACATTCATAGTGTTTACCTCCATGACACCTAATTCGTTTTTTGGTAAGTTGGTGTTCAGTTGTACAAAGATTGCCAGGATATACATTTTTACCAAATGATCCCCACATTTTTGCAAACGATCCCCAGATATTTTTTTGGTCTTAGCTCATATATACCTTGAGTGTTATTGTAATGCATCGTGCTATATACATTGGACATGTAGTTACATAAAAACAATAGTGGGATTTATGGAGATGAATAGTTACATGCTGATTAATTTTGTAAAACTTTTGTATATCTCTAATTATATTTATATAAACCATTGACTCAGTAATCGTGTTAGTATATTTTGTAAACAATATTTGTAAATGATAATTATATAGTACTCACTATGTACCACACCCACTTATCAAATGAAGTGATCATTTATCATTTGAATTGGCTCACTTACCATTTGAAGTGGTCCAAAATTGCACACATAGTATTTATTAACTATTTATTGTTTAAAGTAATCAACTTACCACTTCAAGTGACGCAACGTACCGTTAGAATTGCCCAATTTACCATTTCAGCTGACTTTATGGGTATGGTACCCAATTTTTTGCTAGTTACCATAGAATTAGCTTACAAAATGTTATATGAACAATTGGAAAAAGGTAAGTTTGCTCATTCTGTCTAGATTTGGGATATGTCATCCGATCAGATAATTGGCCTATGTCATCCGATCATATGATGTCCGTATCCAATGTTTGAATCCAATTGGGGGCATCGATTAATCCAGCCTACTAATAAGCATAACCCAAATGCCACCATATAAATGTGTAATTATAAAAATGGATTTTGCAAAATTACTCCAATTGCATACAATTATTTGGGATAGTACGTAGTTCGACTGGAGAATTATCATATAGCAGTACTATACTCCAATTATGTTAAATCTCATAATTATTGCATCCAACCCAAAAACTTGCATTTTGTAATGATGAAATTCATTTGTGTTATTGCATTGGCATATGATATGGATAATATCGATTTGGGTATTCAACATCCAATTATAGCAATCATTAAGGGGTTTTATTTGAAATAATTGGCTTTTTGTACGTAATTAATTACATGAATTTTCACAAAAATTATGAATTGAATAATTTGAATTGAACAATTAGTCTTTGATTCCTAACAATGTTCCACAGGACCATTCCATGCCAATTTTTTTTAATTAATTTTAATTTATTTAAACCCAATATAGAACTTAGTTGTATCGAGTTCATAAATCATTGGGTCAATTTGAACACAATTAAATAAAAATTTGTGGGTCAACTTGGCCGGATTAATGGCTAACAACCTAAATCTGCAACCTTTGGTAAAAAAATTGCCGACAATGGTCCTTTGTAACCTTAACTCGCTGGCAATAGAATCAAAGTCTCATTTGCTGTAACATGGTGAGGTTGAGAGAGAGTAATTACAAGAAAAGAGATAATAGAGGGCTTGATGGAGTTACAGAAGAATAGGACCATAGAATTGAGTGGGCATCTACCTGGTATTTAGTAGCAACGTTGAGGCCCAATGCCCTAAATGATCACTGCCTCACTGGTAGAACCTACAAGGGTGGAGAGATTTCATTCCATTCCTTAATTTGGATCTATTAATCTATGTCTGTGGGGTTTGAAGGAGTGCAACAGCTGACTATTGTTCTTTGTTGTTTAATTGAAGAATATTCTTTTTCTCCTTTTTCATTTTTTTTTTCCCTTTTGGGGTTCTCTTTTGTTTCGTCACCCTTTTCGTGTGGCTAGTTATTTGTATCCCATATTGGAATATTCACGTAATTCATTTCTGGGTTAATTTTAATTTAACCAATTGACTTCGATGATGGTGTGAAAAAAACTAAATCTCTATTTTTACAAAATGATCTTGACAACTTCGACGAAGTTGAAAACTGAAATTATTTCACTCCGTTATAACTAGTTTCAGAAGATTAAAGGGTACTACAAAAGTGGGTGGATGACGTGGCCAATTATGGACAGTAGGATTAGATTAAGAGGACCTGTCTCTCTTAGAGCCGCAAACTGGAGAGGATCCCCACCCTCTAAATTTTCGTTCACTGAACATCCTTTTACATGGTTCAATGATTTCCCTCCCTCTAAAGTATTCATTTCCCGCCTTCTTGCTTTCTCTAATTCGTGTTTTTTGGGCAATGATTGGGTAAGGACCAACAAAACAGAAACCCATCGAGACTTGACTATTGAAGGCACCGATGCCGCTCCCAAACACGGAAATATGAGTATACACAGTGGTTTGCAAATCCATCGCTTGATATCACTCTTTCACCAACTCTCAAAACCGATCCTCCAATCAATCGATATGCTGAGCGAACGTGGTCTTCCCCCAACCAACGAGTTTCAGGTATAACATTTCTCTTTTTCTCTATTCCATTCTATATAGTTGGTTTTCCCTTCAAAACCCTAACCCTATCGAATGTTGAGTTTTAGCATAATTTATAGTAAAGAAGTTTGTTTTTCGCCAATCTATAAGGACTTTATGAACTTTTCCTCTGCATGAACTGTTATTTTTTTCTAACAGTGATGATTCTCTCCACTTAAAACCCCTGTTTCTAAAACTATTCTTCTTTTGGTCCCAATTGATTAGTGTTATATCCCAAATGATTTGGAATAACAGAAAATAAACTGATTAGGCCTGGCAGTGTACAAATCGATTGGGGACATTGTCACACCCTATTTTTGTACCTCCTTACTAGGGTTTGTCATTCCATGTGAGTTTTTCTGTTGTTTTGGAGTCAAGTCACTTGCATTATTTTTTTAGGGTCACAAGGATAATGGATATGAATTTTGGTTCAATTTAGTGTTGATCTTGAGGGTTAATAAGAGCTTTTGTGACTTGAGGGGCATAATTGTCTTTTTAGGTCACAGTCTTTTCGTTTGACCTTGAAATGATCTCCAAGTTGTCAATTGGAGTTCATGTTGATGCATATGAGATATTTCTAGGTTCAATTTGATAAATCAAAGGCTTAGGGTTAAAATGGCTAAATATGGTTCAAGATGGTTAATTAACCCCTTTTCAGGTTGGCTCAAATTGACTCACAATTACCAATCAATTCTTTTCAAATTGACTTTAATTAGTCATTATTTTTTCTCTAAAAGAGTTTTGGAATGTTTAATTTTGGTTTGGAAAGCATTTGGTTTGATCCTATGTGCATACCTATGCTTTGTAATGGTAGTGTTTTATAGTTAACCGCTTTTATAAAACCTAACCATGCAGCCATGGTTAGTGGTTTTTGTCCTAAAATGTTTAAAAATGTATTCCTCATCGAAACATAGTCATTTTGGCTTTTATTTCATCAAAATCAGAATTAATTTGACCCCTAAAACACCCATAAAAGGAAAAGAGTTCGAAAATAGGTGAAAAATTGAAGCAGGCTCGGGTAACCACCCAAGCCCGAGTGGCTAGCTGCCTGGGCCTGGTGGCTAGCCGCCCAAGCCCTGGTGGTCACCCAAGGCTACTTCCTATTTTGTGCTGAAACAGGATTCCGTCCCTATTTTGATGGACCAAGACTCTTTTGGACGAGTTTCTTTCTAATTTTTGGTAACTTTTGAGTTTCTTAAACAACAAGGGAGTCTCTAATAACCTTGGATTAATTTTTAGGGTTTTAATCCTATTCATTGATTCATCCTAATTAAACTCTATAAATACCCCACTATGCTTCAGCATTAAAGGAGGCAACTAGGAGCCACTTTTATGCATTAAACTTGAGTTTTTGAGAGAGAATAAGAGAGAGAAAGCTGAAAGAGAGTTGAAGTTCTTGTTGTAGCCTTGAAAAAACTTGATTCAAATCATTCACAAGAGCAAGAGATAGTTTCTAAAGCAGCAAAGGAAGCTTTCCTAAGGTAAAACCTCCCTCTATCTATGATTAAATTAGGGTTTCTAATAGGATAGTGCTATTGCATGCTACAGTTAGTATTTTTATCATGTATCAATGCTTTAGTTAGTTAATATACATGAAATAAATGTTGTTTATCATAGGTTATGCATGTTTTAGAGTTGTTCTATAGGTTTTAAAGCATGTTTGTGATTCTAGGTTTCTATTATCCTTGTTTTAGGTTAGTTACAGCATGCTAGATTAGGATTTTTGCTTGGTTTTTTTCATGGTTGTCATATATGTATCCCATATAGAATAACTATGATATTTTCTACATTCATATAATGGATTTTTAGGGTTTTTATGCATGTCATGATATTAGGATTGAATTAGGCTTTATATTTATTCATTATTTATGTTGTTTACATGATTAGTGGATGATTTTAGGCCTTAATATGATTTTGTCTAGAATAGTATTTTGCTTTTTTTGCATGGTTTTAAGCACATGTAAGGGTGCAAACAGGTGTGATAATCGCCTTATTGCAAATAGGGTTGTTATTACTTAAGCTTGTTAATGCTTGGGGTAAATTGCACAAGGTAAGTAGGGTTTGGAAGTGCCCTAATTCACTTTTTCTTCCTTAATCTTTCTCTTCTCCCCCTTTTAGGTTATTTCCTAATATGAATCTATGGCAATAATTAGAGGTTTCCTTGTTAAATAAAATACCTTTTTATCAAAGTTTCTATCCTGTGGAAGTTTTCAAATTTGGACTATTTAATACACTCTCTATCTTTTAAATAAGGAAATCTAGGGTCTTTACTATACGTTTATGTTTGGATTTAACCCTAATTCATATTGAACTACGTGGATTTTGATCCATGTATTTCATTGCATGGTACGTAAGCGCTCATTTTGAGGTTCAAGTCCACCGTAGGATCCAAGTATCCTAGTTTTTCTTATTCTTTTCTTTTTCTTTTTTTTCTTTTTTTATTTGATTGTGTGGATGGATGAATGGAATATATGATATGCATACTATCTTGTGATGATACTTGCTGATTTTTGTATGGTAAAATCTTAATTTAGCCCCAATAAACTAAAAGACCGAAAGGGTGACATGGGTACCTATAGGCTTTGCCTAGAATCTTCCCATGTTATAACTTAGCCTCCAAATCCCTAGTCTCTTTGGTTTCCAAAAGACTATTTTTGCCTTTCCTTTTTAAATATGGAGTCATTTAATTGTTTTCTTTAAAACAAAGTGTTTTTTTAGGGTTTTCTTTGTTTCCTCTAAAAAATAAGGTGGCGACTCCTTTTCTTTTTCAAACTAAATTTCTTTTCAATCATGTGGGCCACTTTCTAAGGTTCACAGGCAAAACAATTCATTCATAACTGAAGTTCATTTTGTTTGGAAATCCTTAGTAGCAAGACGAACAACCAAAGTAAAACAGACTCGGACAAGTAAAAAATGTCTTAGAAAAATGTATGTTATTTGAATTTTATTACCTTTATACACATTCATATTTAATATTGCGGTTACTTTTGTCTATTAATAATGTTTAATGCCTTCTGTGTACTTATTAAACGAATATGTACGTTTATGTTTTCATAGGTTCGTATCAAGCATAAATGTTCCATTGATGTATTACACTCAATCAATAGAAACCTTACATCGGACCAACACACAAGAGTTTATAATTTACCATTCAAGGTTTTATTGGACGTCCCAGACATGTACATTAGCGAATCTCTCCTTAAAAAATTGCTTAAGAATTGGGACGGCGATAGAGTTGGCTTCAAACTCCGAGGCACGTTTGTTTATTTCAGCCCATATGATGTTGCAATGATACTAGGTTTGCGGGTATGTGGGACTCATATTGATGTGTTTAGGGATCATGGGTGGTCTAGAGTGCTTATTCTTCTTACCAATTCTCGCAATATGGAAAAGAAACTAGATAGGGCAGACTTGTGCAATTTGATAATAAATTGTAAGGATGTAGATGATGAATTTCTGAGGCTCTATATTAGTGTTGCTTTTGTTTATTTCCTTTTTCTGTTGGTCGGTAAGGGGATACATGGACATTTTTTTTCAGTTGTTAGATGACTTAGGTGAAACTTGTAGGGGCTATGTCTAGGGTATGGCAATGTACGATTTTTTGATTCAAAGCATAAAAAATGCTGTCAAGTCAAAAACATCGAAGACCAAATACAGCAAAATCACTATTTAAGGCCACGTTCCATTGCTACAGGTACATTACAAATACCATAACCTTTTTAATTATTTTTTTCAATGTACTATAATTATATGGTCAAAACATATTGATGTGAGTAGTAGTATATTTACAGGTTTGGGCATTTGAGCATATAATCAGCTTCCATAGGCCTTCAGAACCATTGTGGCCTTGTATTAGAAAGTGGAATATGAGTGGCTACATTACAAAGAAGAGGGTGAAAAATATCTACCAACATCTTCCTTATTGTGATAAGGTATGCATTCTTGCTAAAAATCATTCACACTTTGACTATTCGACCACCATTATATGCAATATATAATCATAGTTAATCATCCCATTACATTGACAAGTCTAAGTGAAATAGGTTATACAGGTGTTCGAGCCAACAACTAAAGAAGCAATTAAGGAGAGTGTGCACGATTCGTGTTGTCTTGGACAGAGGCAATTGTGCGGAAAATATAATTTTATTCTTTTTTTGTTTAATCTGAGTTAATTTAGTTTTACATAGAATAGTCGTTCTAAGAATCCACATGTGGCCCTTACTGTAATGTCTCGCTAATTTTGTTTACTTCCATCACATTCTTAGGGGGCTGAATGTGACGAGATTTGGAAAAAAAAATATGAGAACAAGTGCGTTGAATATGCTTCCCCCAAGGAGCATTACGATGAGAAGTGTATATCGTACAAGAATCTCCAACAGGCATACAATGATTTGCATGCGCACATTCATACCCATCATCAAACCGAATCTGACATTGGATTGATACCCTTATATGCAAGTGCAAATGTGTTTGTTAGTAGCTCGATTTAGGTGAGAACCAAATCCCTCTTCTCTCAGCCTCTCGATCAGCTGTTGGATGCGAATTAAAGGAAATGGACGGTCAAGATAGGTGGGGATAACATACCACTAAATCAACCGGGGCTGATAGGAACAAGACTTATCTCTCTCTCTCTCTCTCTCTATATATATATATATATATATATATAGGTATTACTCAATGTAACCATGTAACATCTTTTTATGCAATCACATGACAACTTAAGACACTCTAACTATATTAGGAGTACTTTTACGTATTTTGATAAAATTGCAATTTAGTTCCTAACTCGTAAATGACCTTAACGGCCTCCAATTGGCAAACTATTTGAACCTTAGGAATCTTGGTGATAAGATGAGCACAAGGAACACCTTTTTAGAAATTTTAGAAACTTTTATTTTAGTCCCTACATTTTTTACATACTTTCAAATTAGCCCTTAAACCTTAAATTTTTGCTATATGCATAATTATAGATGCTTACATACAATGATTTATTAATTCTATAAATTAATTATATTCTATATTTTGGAACATATATGCATTGCCCTATATGCAATTACTTGAATATGAAATATCTATTATAGTGATAATGTTAATGGTGGAGAGAGACAGCCAAGATTAAGCCATTCTACAATTAGTGTGCCAATATATTTTATTTGGAAAAGTATTCAATTATACATGTGTACTCACATGTATGAGGCATATATGTTGAGGTTGTGTGATAGCATACAAAAGCTTAGGTACGGAATATTTGAATGATATCTAAAAAATATATTAAGTTTTATGCCACAATGTGAATGATAAATTGATTTGAATGTTTGAACATTTTAAAAAATAATATCAAATCATTATTTTACTTTTCTAAAATACCCTTTACAATATTTAAAATTATTATTATTATATTAGCTATTACATCAAGTAACATTTTACCATAAAAGGGTAAAACCGAAAATTTAAAAAAATTGATGACATGGCAATGCATTAAATGTTCGTTCAATTAATAAATGAGCTAAACTTGAGCTTGAATACTAGGCTCGTTTATTAAATAATCCAAGATTGAATAGACTATAGCTCGATTCGTTTAGGTTAGTGAAAAAGCTTGTTAAGGGTACGTGAATAGGCTCGCAAATAGGCACGTTAAATTACTAAACATTAGTTCTTTGAAGTTTGATTTCAAACTTGAGGTGCTAGTCTTCTGGGTAACTAGTAGGGGTGTAACATGGTCCGGGTAAACCAAAGAACTGGACCGGTCTAATCAAATGGGTCCGGTTCCAGTTCAGTCCAAATAATAATCGATCCAGTTCCGATTTAAATTTTATAAGAACCAATCAATTCGGTCTGGTCCATGGTTTAGGGGGTTTTAAAACCAAATCGGACCAAATTCTTGAATTCTGAAATATATATATATAGAAATGATCCTATCAGTACGTGCTAAAATAGGCTTATATCAGTATGACACAAACCTACAATTATTGATTACAAAATTACAGTGGACTGACTACAAATGGACTAGTTGTAGTCAGTCAATTTCAGGTTTGTAATCAATCCATTGCAGGTCTGTAGTCAGTGAAATGGGATGTTTGTAGTTATTTGAAAGCCGTCTATTTGTAGTCAGTCAATTGTAAGTTTGTTATCAGTCAATTGTAAGTTTATAATCAATAATTGTAAGTTTATAGCTTGATAGGATCATTACCGTATATATATATATGTATATATATATACATATAAACATATTTATATGTGTATATATACATATAAATACATACATACATATATATATATATATATATACAAATATACATATATACATAAATATATATGTATATTTGTATATACACACATATATATATCTATATATACATATATATATGTATATATATGTGTGTATATACATATATATGTATATACATATATACATATATACATATGTACATACACACACACACACACACACACACACATATATATATATATGTATATACACATATATATGTGTATATACATATACGTATGTATATATGTATATAGACATATACACATATATATGTGTGTGTGTATATACATATAATTATTACTGGATTTACTGGCCAACTGAAAGGCTGGTGGGATCACTTTTTACATGACCAAGATCGTTATAATATTGAACATGCAACAAAAGTTTCCTGTTATAAATATATTATACAAGCTTTATTATACAATAAATTAACAGGAAACTAAAACATACAATAAATGATCACAACGGGAGACAGAACATATAAATATATTATACAAGCTTTATTATACAAACTTTAAGATACAAAAGTAGAAATACTGAAATACTTACAAAAGTATGAGAAGGAAAGATAGAAGGCTTATAGTAAGAAAGGGGGTTGTGAATACAGAGCTGGAGAAAGGTTACAAGAGAGAGAGAGAGAGAGAGAGAGAGAGAGAGAGAGAGAGATTACAAAATATAGGATGCCGAACCAACTAGTTTGGTTCCTATATATATAAAACCTAGGTTTGGACGGATATCAAATACACTCGTGAATGTGCAGTCTTGTCCTTCTTTTTCTTGAATGTCTCTTTGTGCTTGTGAATCAATAGTGGAGATTTGTTGGCAGACAATGGCATGTTGGAATCTTGAAAGGTGTGTAATAATGTTGTGGAGGGGAATAAGGTCTTGGAACAATAATAATGTCCTGGAGCACTTGGAGCAATAATGACAATTTTCTGGAATCTATATTTCTTCTTTTTTTCTTTTTTTTTTTTTACAAGAATATGTACTAAAATTGTTTGATAGTGCAGGAAGCTGTCCTTGTACAAAGATGCTGTCGGAAAATGGAAAATGGAATCCAGAAGTTGGACTAATGGATTGTCGGTGCTTAAGCCAGGGAAGCCGACTGGCTTCAAACTTGTACTGTGCAGATTATAAACTAGAATGTCCAATGCTTTACATCTGTGAAAAGAACTCTATGCTGTAGCAATCATCTTCATTTTGATAAAATGGGTTAGAAGTGGCTTTGTCTGAATGTTCTTCATCAGAATCAACTTGTAAAAGGGCTTCACGCAAATGTTGTTTGTATTCTGCTTTGGATCTGGCAGATGCTATCTTCGCCTGTTGTTTGGACTTGACAACTAAAAATTCACTGCATGAGTCTGTTTGGACTGGGGTCTTATAGACTGCTGGATTTTTATGAAGAAATAAAATAATATTGGGAATATAAGCTTTCTGAGCAACAACTTTATCCCACCATTTGAAGCAGAATCTTCGGCATAAATGTGGAGTTGGAGGATAACTGCCAATTGGAGAGATAACATAATCCCATTTAGAGATCCATGGAAGTTGGAAAAGAGTAAGGAAAATTAGTAATGGAGGACTATGCTCTTGTTCTGGAAATGAGTAATGGTTGAAGAAATGTTCAAATCCTTCAAGGACGGGAGGAGGAAGCATTCTGTTATCTGGACCATACCAAGAAAACCATTGGTTAAACTAGGCTGTGTATTTTGGTATTGTGCTATGGCAAAAATGAAAGAACCAAGAATGGTTTCTGTTGGAATTTTGAAAAGAAAAGGTCTTATACCAAATATCAATATAATCAAAATAAGTATAGGCTGGGGGATAATGTTCTTATGAAAATCTTTTTGGAGTATGAAGAGCTTGGTTCCAGTAAGAATAAGAGAGGACCTTAAGGATCCTACACTTAGAATGGTTTGCAACTACTTTATTTGGAACATGAGTGATAACAACAGAGTCAGTATCCACGAGGATAAATTCATAATAATTTTGGGATTTGTCTCCGATAAGAGAGAGCCAATGTCTTTCAGGAAGGAATATTTGTTGGGTGATTTGTAGAATAGTTGCGGTCTTAAACTCGAGTTCAATGGCAAGAATGGGTAAAAGGCTTTTGTTATAAATGTATGAAGAAGGGTTAACATTCCCTGGTTCATCAAATTGTGCTGGATTAGAAACTATTTGGGATGAAGAAGAGGAAGGACTGGCTGCCATTTTGGCATAGGTTGGTGGTTTTAATGGAGGAAGTTCTGGATAATCTAATGGTGCAAAAGGATTGGGAGTAGTTGGGATTGAATAAGATTGTTTCCCAGAAGGGGACAATGGAGGCCGAATGCCTGGAAGCCGAAGGCCTTGGACGCCATGTTGTTGTGCATAATGTACAAGAGAACTAGACATTTTGGAAGAAGGAGATTCCTTCTTATGCATCACATAATCTGCTTTACTGGTTGGTTTGGGTTTGTCACCCATGGGAACCCTGCAAGAATTCCCGTGAGAGAAAATCAGGAAGGCTATTGTTTTCTCCTTTGATGAATTCGATTTCAAAATCAAAAACACTTAAAATGGCTTGCCCTCTGGCAAAAATTTGTTTTGAAGCAATATTTTTGACATCTTTTTCTAAAACTGTTTTGGCACTTTTACAATCAACACGAATAAGAAATAGCTGATTTAAAAGATCAGAAATTTGGAAACACATAAAACAATACTCAAAATCCCTTTTTTAATAGTACTGTAATTCTTTTGAGAAGAATTCCAAACACCTGAAGTAAAACATACTAATTGTTCTTTTTCTAATCTTTGCTTGAGAATACCACCATATCCTATTTCTGAAGCATCTGTTTCAACAATTTTAAAGGCTTGAGGATTAGCAATGTGTAATAATGGTAAATGGGTTATTCTTGATTTTATTAGTTTGACAGTGTCAGTATGGTGTTGAAACCATGCTGGAGGATTTTTCTTAAGTCTGTCATATAATGGTTTACACAATCTGTGGAGATCTTGATAAAAATTTCCAATGTAATTAAGACTTCCCAAAAATCTTTGTAGTTGATGTTTATCCTTAATTTCATCTGGAAATTTACTTGAGAATTCAAGGCTTCTTTCAATGGGGATTATTGTTCCATTATAAATATTGTGGCCTAAGAATCTAACTTTTGTTTGGAATAATTTTATTTTTGATTCTGAAAGAACTAAACCATTCTTTTTAATAATGTTTAAAAATGTATATAAATGTTTCCAATGTTGTTCAATATCTTCGGAATATATTAGAACATCATCCATATAAACTATAGACCATGCTGAATATGGATTAAATATGTCATTCATAATATTTTAAAATTCTGATGGAGCATTTTTTAGTCCAAATGGCATAACATTCCATTCATATTGACCAAATGGTACACTAAATGCAGTTTTGTACCCATCTTCCTCTTTGAGCTAAATTTACCAAAAGCCAGATTTCATGTCAAATTTAGAAAATATTTTTGCATTGTATAACCTGTTTAATAGGTCTTGTTTATTAGGAATGGGATATCTGATCCATTGTAAAACTTTATTTAAAGGCTTGTAATTGATGACTAATCTTGGAGCTCCTCTTTTTATTTCAGCAAGTTTATTAACATAGAAAGCTGAGCAACTCTATGGAGATTTGCTTTTCCTGATCAAGTTTTTCTTTAATAATCCTTGAATTTCTTTTTTATAATATTCTAAAAGTTGTTGATTCATCTGAATTGGTCTAGCTTTTGTGGGAATTTGAGAATCCTTAAAATCTAGTTCATAAGGTAAACTTACTGTATGTTTTTTCCTGTTCCAGAAGGCATTAGGTAAATCAGAGCAAACCGTATTTTTTAATAGAGTATGAAATTGTTTAATTTTTGTTTTTAATTCTTTAGTTTGTAAGGCTTGTTCGATTTTTAAGGATCAGATCTCATAATGAAAGTATTTATGATGTTGTTCTTCTTTGGAGATAAGATTCAATGTTGTAATTAATTCAGCTTTAAGTAAATCAAAAGTATGAAGTTCTCTTTGTTGAGGGGGTTTGAGGAATTTATAAATTATCTTTTGTCCAGCTAATTTTGTATGGATCCCGTCATTTTTAACACTAAATGGGGTGATGAGTCTTAGAAAAGGAGTTCCCAAAATTACTGGCTTGGTTAAATCTTTTAAAAGTATAAATGGGGTTTCAACACAACTTCCTTGATTACACACTTGTACCTTTTCAAGTTTGTAATCAATATACATTTTAGTGCCATCAGTAGTAGTTAATGGTTTTTCTGTGGTTTATTGGCAATATTGTGTTGGGACTAGTCCTTGGGCTATACAATTCATATCTACTCCTGTGTCTACTAAGGCAAATGTATTTATTGTCAATGTTTTATTAATAACAAGATTAATATCTACATGCCATTTTTGATAATCAATTAATGTTGCTATTTGTATGGCATCTAAGTCTTGGTTTTGCTCAGATGTAATGTCTTCTTCATGAATATTCTCTGGAAAGGAGGTTGATGTTGAAGAAAGCAGTTGTTGTGCCAAATAGTTTTGTTTTCTTTGTAAATCTTCTACTTGTGTTCTGAGTTGTTCTAAAGAATTTACTTGTTCTTTTAAATGTCTAATTTCTATTTTTCCCTGATTTATTTCATATTGTAAATCTTGAATAGTTGTAGGTCTAGTTTTTGTTTTATCAAATCTGTTTAGAATGGATTTTAAATTATGATCAGAAGGTATCTCATGGCTTGTTTTCATGGATTGGCTAATTGTATTAGAAAAATTTTGTAAATATGTTCTTTTAAAGTCTGGATCTGTAATTGTATCAGCAAAGTCTAATAATTGTCTTTCTTCTTTTGTTAAAGGCATTAAGGATTTTTCTGGAGGTTTATTGCAACATGTTAGAGATGTACAATTTTTTATGGGGGAACCATCTTCTTGTTCAGATTCAGAATCAGAGGAAGAAGAGGATGAAGATGTTTCTGGAATATCATCTTGTTCAATTTCATTAATGTCTTCATTAGATTGTATTTCAGATCCTGTATCAGAATGTTCTTTTAATAAGTTATACAATTGTAATTTAAGTTCATCAGGAATTTCTAAAGAGTTAATGTTATCTTTTAGTTTGCAATTGTTTTTGTAATGACCTAATTTTCCACATTTCCAACACTTAGGGGTTTTCTTGAAAGATTGAGGCTTGTGAGATTTATTAGATTTATTTTTGGTGTTGGTTTGTGATTGTTTGGCTTAATGTCGTACTGGATATCGTAACCAACTATATTTTCTATTTTTATAACGGTATTTAGAAGAATGAGTTTGTTTTGGTTTTTTATATGATTTCTTTTGAGTTTTTCTTATCCTTAAAGATGGGGCTTCAATCTTAGGATATCCAAATTGTTCACAAAATTGTCCTAATTCTTTTCTTCCTAATTTTTGTTGTTTCTTCATTTGTGCTTCCAATCTAAGATCTGTGCATAAAGCTAATCCTTCTATTTGAATTAAGGAAATAATATCACCATAGGATAAAATATGATAATTAATTATGCCACCATGTATTTCTCTTAATTTTTGTTTAACCTTTTCACTAAATAATTTAGGTAATCCAGTAATAAATCTTTCTTTCCAATAATCCTTTTGACAATCTTCTCTTAATAACACCTTACTTAAGAAAACATCTTTATACCATCTGAAATCATCTAATGTTGGACATCTTAAATGTGAGAGTACTTCACTGGCTCGGTCAGTAATGGTTAAAGGATCTCCAAGAAAATGTTTAACAATGGTGTATATTAGAATATTTATATTATCTGAAACAGGTTGTCCTCTTGCATCTAGAATGGGATTATTATTATTATCAACTTTTGTTGCATGTTCAATATTATAACGATCTTGGTCATGTAAAAAGTGATCCCACCAGCCTTTGAGTTGGCCAGTAAATCCAGTAATAATTAAATGAAAAGCTTGGCTGTCCGTGGCATTTTGTCTATGTTTATAAGCAGTAACTACCATAAAGATTTCATTCATTAATCCTAAAATTTGATATTCAGACATACCATCAATATTCCATTCATAGATAGAAGATCCACTATATTCACCTTGTACATATTGTGGGCGTTCTTCAAATTGGACATCAATAGGTGTTGTTCGGGAATAATAATTTCTTGTTATCGGTCTTGGATGGGAAAATGTTTTAGAATGTAATTCTAATGGTTCTTCTTGCGAAGTAGATTTAAGATGTATTAATGGGGTAATATTTTTAGTGGTGGAGTTGAGAAGTAATTGGGCTAATCTTTTAGTAATTTCATCCACTAATTCATCAGAAGCATATTTAAATCGCAGTTCATGTGCTTTAGGTATTTGATGTGGTTTGAAGAGGAGAGGAGATTTTATAGGTTGAGGTTTTGGATTTTGAAAATATGATGTGCTAAGTGTTGAGTGGTTTTCTGTTTTAGGTTTAGTATTTGTATGTATTTGGTCTTGGATTAATTCAATTCTGTCTAATTGTGTTCCTATGGTATGTAAATGTTGATTTGTATAATTATTTTGTTCAATAAGCTTTTTTCCCTCAGAAGTCATAACAGAAGCATTGCAGTCTTTGAATGGAGAAGCAGTAAGTATGTTATCTCTTACTTTTATTTGAATGTTTTCTAAAGGAGGATGTACTGCTTGTATAATTTTATTATCTGAAGTTTTCCACTTGGTTGTTTCTTTGGTTTGTACATTAATAGTTTTAGATGAAAATGGAGGATTATTGACTTTATAATTTCCTTTAGCAAATATTTGATACCATAACAAGAATTCTAGATTTATTTTATGATATTTGCAATATTCAATATGTAAATCTTGTAGAATTTCTAACTCAATTAGATGTATATCTTTTAAAGGAAGTTTCTTTTAGATTCTATAATTATTAATATTCTCTTGGATGGTTTGGACAGAGTTGTTTAACAAATTTGGATTAAGTCTAAATGTTGATTCTTTTGATAACATATTTATTTGTGGATCATATCTTGTTCCTTCCATATCTGATCTTGTTGGAGACATATTTTCAGGATTTTCAGAGCTAGGTGTATCAACAGTATAATATGGTTGAGAAATATTTGGAGGATTTGTTCTTACTCATGTTATTCTCTCTGAAGGGGTCTTGGAAGGTATGTGTGTTTCATATGGTGCTGTTGGTTTTGGGGCTGAATACGAAGATCTAGCCGGGGTATATGGCCTAGAAGGGTTTGAAGTAAAGTCTGTAATGTTCAATGTAACTTGTCTAGTTGGTGTAAATCTAATTCCTACTGAACCATCTGGGTGTTGTGTTATCTATTCTATTTTCTTCTGATCATGAAACAATTCTATTATTATCAAAACAAACTATTTTAAAACATTTAACAAAAAATTATAAGTATATACATTTTGAATGTATACAAAAAGCCCTTAAACCATTAACAAGAGATGGCTTAAAAGTCTCATCATTAATATGTCTAAGAGATGCTAGACATTGACAATTTACCGATTCCATTTTAGGATTAATAGAATCTAGTTTATGTAATGGCCCGGTATATTTTGATTGTTATCCTAACTTCACGGTATGGTTACATGATCCAACCATTTTAACATCTTTAACATTAAATATTAAAACACATGGTTATGATATGGACAAAAGAGCTGCAGCCGTAGCTCTAGTATATTGATTATATTATAAAGTAATGGCAAGTATAATACCAAAAGCATTAAAAACAAGTCCGAAAGGATATACAACATTAATACAGACACAATCCACTCATTCAAACATTGTAGTACCCCAGAGAATTTCTTCGGATGAGGTGGTATTACCAGAAGACTGGTCCTTACCCGAAATAGTTCCCCCTAAAAACCAAGAGAACAAGTATATACATATATATGTATATACACACTGTACGGGGTAAAAACTGCACCCCGAACTACGTGTTAATGATGGAGCTTGCTCTCTCGCCCGGACCTGCAATCACAAGCTTGGAAAAAGGGTCAGAGGGTAGGCCAAGGTGGGTTTTGGCCGTGCCCTCTCCAAAGCTTAAGTCATAAACTATTTTGGGAGAATGAGGCAAGGAAGAAGATGAATCTCAAAGAATTAGGGTACTGTAGCTTACCACATTTGGCTGTATCGTATTCTTTTTATACCCACCTGTACGGACTGACCATGTGAGGTCAGGTAACTGCCTTGGTTAGGTCAGATCTGACCATGGTTTACCAATAACCGTTTGACCATGGTTTGTTAATCGTGGTTTGGGTGGAACCATGATTCCTAGTAACTGCTGTGTCAGGAATTACAGCTGCTGCGACAGTTTTGGATTGTAGTAGGATTTGGACTATAGTGTGAGTCATAGGGCAGGTGTCCCGAGCTGAAGGTAAGGCCCCGAGTTGAGGGATCACGTGGTTTACAACAGTTCCTACCGTGTTACATCAACCACGTGTTAAATGTTGTGGTTTAACTCTTTGGCCCGAACTGAATCAGGGGAGGTGGATCACGTGCGTTGTGATCGGCTTGGTTGAATTGCCTTTGCCACGTGTCAACGTTTCTGGTTTGAGCTTTCTATCCCGAGCTGGAACCTCAGTTTAGAGATATTTCCACACAATTTGCCCCAATTATGACATTCGCAAGTTGGGAATGGTCATAATTTTATTTTGCTAAGTGTTTTACCCTTCCGTATTTCAAGGCACTGACGTCATGTGCCTTGGGGCTGTCTCATCCGCCGCTTATCGCATTTAATGCTGCAGAAACACTATGTTTTTGGGGGGAAAGGTATTCACTATTTACTTTACGTTTTGCATTCTCTCTCTATCTCCTGTGTTCCTCACTTTCTCTGCTCTCTGCCTTCTGCCTTCATCAAGAACACTCCGTGCTTACTGCTTTTTTACCGGAATCTACTGCCAGCGCAGTTTGTTCGTCGAAGAAAACCTGTTCTGTGCCTGTTTATTGTCTTGTGATTTATTCTACCGACACTTTTCCTCGTTTGGAGACTCTTTCTGCTTCGTTCATCTTTCAAGAAGTGGTTCTTCGAAGACTTTTGACATCGCACCGTCCCACCTTCACGACAGACTCACTTTTCTGACCACCATTTGATCTTCGCAAAGGTATAATTTCTTCTTTGCTCTTATTCTTCAGTTTTTACGGTTCTATTTTCTTTGCTTGGGGTTGTTGGTATTGTTCTTGGGGTTTGTTTCGCGATTCTAGGGTTTCCCTCTGGTTTTTGGGGCAAATCGCCAAGATACCAATTTTCCCGCCTTTTAGGGTTTGAAAAAACCCCATCTCGGGGTAAATTTGAGAAAGAGACCATTGGTCTCTTCTTTTGTCTCTTCCCAACACCGACTTTAATATTTCCCGAGCTGACACTTAGAAAAATTTTAGTGTCTGTCAAGACAGGGATAACATACCTGTCAGGACTTGACTTTGAAATTTCAGGTCGGGGCATGTGGGCATAGGTTGAGTTATTCTTGGATTTAACCTTCCCCTTTCAACTTGGCAGATGTCTTCTTTTTATGACATTAGGGACAACCCTGCAAGGATAGCAGAGTTTAAAGCCTTGTACGGCTTTGAAGATGGGAAGTTCAGCTTCCACTTTGCTGAGCCCCGGGAGGACATCTATAGGTCAGATACCCAGAATGGCCTCCCTGTCCCTATTGCTGCGTTCATGGAGGGTGGAGTTCGAGTCCCATTTCCTGACCTCCTCAATGACTTCCTCCTCTACTACTGTGGCATAGTCCCGACTCAGCTAGGGCTAAATTCCTTTAGGATAGTCCTGGGGATTCATGCCCTTAATCAGATATTAGGGACTTCTGTTGGAGTGCGGGAGATACTCCATCACTACAAAATCTGCGCCCTCAAAAACAAACCCGACCATTATCTTTCCCTCAAGCCCAGAAAGAAACCCTTTGTCACACACATCCCAGATTCCAATCCTGGAGCTTACAACCTTGTCATCTTCGAATACGGGCCTGTGGATGGGACTCTACCCCCAGATGCACCCATCATTCCTCGCGAGAGAGGCTCTAGCTGTAAGCACTCAGCGGGATCATTTTTTCTTTTTTGTGTTTTTATATGGCCCCGAGATAGATATTAGATTTCATACTGACATTTATGTCATGTTTCCTTCTAGCAGCTCCTCACGCCAACGAGCCTGCTAACAAGTTGAGGAAGAAAGACATCCAGACATTACTGGGATACCAAGTCAGCCAGCACTGCCGTTCGGCCGAAACCTTGCTCAACTACTACGCGAGGTACCAGACTTACGGGAAGGCGAGTTACCCTCACTGGGAGTAGCCTGACGACGAGCTAACCTGCGTGGTGGAGCAAAAAGTGGAGAGAGGAAAGCAAGAAGGAGAAGAAGAAGAAGAAGGGATCCGGCTCCGAGCTGAAGGAGAGGATGTTGAGGAAGTCAGAGCATTGGATAAGACAGGACGCCGCCCCCCTTTTGTTATTGAGAGCTCCAGTTCGGAGGAGACTGTCTCTCAAGCAATGGAGAGAAGGGGCTCCAATCCCCCTCCGGCAAAGAGACAAAGAACTGACTCCGACAACCAGAGGGCCAAAAAGGACTTCGGACTGAACTTGAAGGCTCTGGTTGCCGAGAGAAGGGCGGCCGAGAAGGAGGCCCAGGAAAAGAAGGTTGCTGTACAGAAACAACAACAGTAGAATCAGCAGCAGCAATAACAGCGACAGAATCAGCAGCAGCAGAAGACCAACCAGGCTGTCTCTGCCCGGGGAGCAGGGCAGGATGCTGGCAAAAAGCCCACTGAACCCAACAGTGGTAAGCTCATGGCTGGGGCAATGAAAGGGCAAGACATAGGCAGGCCCGAGGTGCCTAACGTCATTGGGAAAGGCAAAGCCCCCCAAGTGCCACCTCCAAAAAATAAGAGGCCCACTTCCATCGTAGCTCCCCAGCAGCAGCCTCCCGTATTGAGGTACGGGCAAGGGGGTTCGTTTGTTGCTTCTGCTGCCGGGGAAGGCACTACCAACAGGGCTGAAATAGTCGCCAAATTCCCCGAGGTGAGAGTCTGATCCCTTGAACTTTTTCTCTTTTTCTTTTAATGAGTTTCTAATGTGCGTGTTGATTAACTCCCCTGTTTCTGATATACTCAGTTCCTGGCGCCCACCGATGAGGCTGTTTCAAGCTCCTTCTCGGTGGATTACAACTTTAAGTACTTAAGCAATGCTATAAGGCTCCCCGCCGATATGGAGCATTTCAGGAGGAGATCCGCCCCCGAACTAATTCGCTTCAAGTTCACTAGCCTGTACAGAGTATGTATTGATGTGTATAACATGCTGATTTTTTCGTAATCTTTCAAACCTTTAAATTTTGTTTTTAACTCAATTTTGTCTTCACAGGGCTACCAACAGATCCTGTTAGCTGGCGACCTCCTGGTCGAAGAAGACAATAAAATAGAGATCGAGGTCGCCAAGGTCAGGAGTGAGCTCGAGCAGAAGTTGCAAGAATCAGAGAAGAACTGCTCTGCCGCTGTGTCTGAGATCGAAAAGTGGAAGACTGAGTGCAAAACTCACCAGTCCAATGCGGAGAGTGCCATCAACAAACTCGAGCTCACAAGGAAGGACTATGCAGATCTGGAGGCCGAGCTGAAGAGAGCGAAGGAGAACAGCAACGAGTTAGCTCAGGAGAAGCGGGACCTAGCAAGGAAGGTGCGGGCCCTGGAGGCTGAGGTAGAGAAGGAGAAGGCTTCTGTCGAGAAGGCAGTAGTTGACGAGAGGAAAAGCGTGAAGGATTCTCTCGTTGGGCAGTTGGCCGATGAGCTCGAGGCGACCTACAAATTCACGTGGGAAACCTTGGTCGAGTTGGTCTTTGCCCAGTTCCCTAGTATCGCTAACATTCCCTTTGAAAGGAGGGAAGTACCCCCGGAGTACGACCCCGAAGGAGGTGATGCTGGGGAGGCCGACGTGGAGGTTGCGGGCAAGGACGTGCTTGGGTAGAACGAACCCGAGGTCACATCCCAGCCTAATGCCAACACTGAGGCCGAGAGGGTCGTTGGCACCTCTGATAAGTCTCCGGCTACTGGCAACGGGGACCAAACTGCGGCAGCAACAGAGAACTCGTCAGAAGCAGTCCTTGATCCTCCTCAGGCTCCGGCAGCCCCTCCTGCCTCTGTCACTCCGGCCTAAGTATCTGAAGTTGCTGATCCTGTAGCGGCAAGCTCGGGGAAGGAGTGATTTTGTTTTGTTTCTTGCTTTTTCTTTGTTTGTGGCTAAGTGCCTTTATTTGTACAGACAGTTGTAATATTCTTTGTTGAAATGAAATATATCTTTTCTTCATCATGTGCATCTGTTCATTACTTTTGTGTTGACTGTATGCTTGACTGTGATCTCGGGATGAAGTCCTTTGTTGCTGTATGTGTATTGTTTCTTTGGCACGCTTAATTAAACTCAATCTGACCCTAGATTCCAATTAGGACAGTGATTGACTTGAGCATCTTTTAACCATTGTCTACTTGGACCCATCCCTAGGCATGCTGTTAGGTTAAGCCTATTCTTAGGCAGTTTTCTCTTGGACCCATTCTTGGGCAAGTCTTAGAGTCGAGCCCATTCTTAGGCTAATTTTGCTTGGACCCTTTCTTGGGCAAGACTTGTGCCCATTCTTAGGCAATTTTTGCTTTGATCCATTCTTGGGCAAGACTTGTGCCCATTCTTAGGCAGTTTTTGCTTGGACCCTTTCTTGGAAAAGACTTGTGCCCATTCCTAGGCAGTTTCTGCTTGGACCCATTCTTGGGCAAGACTTGTGCCCATTCTTAGGCAGTTTATGACTTCGACCTGTTCTTGGGCAAATGCCTTTAATTTAAATGATAAATAAGCGATAATATCTCTGAATAACCTTTGAACTTGTATTGAATAATCATTGAATGTAATTACAACTCTCGCTAACGATAAAACAATCTCAAATTGGCTATATTAACTGATCTCGGGAGTTCCTGTCCAGTCTCTAAGCTCTTTAACCTGTAGGAACCTGTGCCCCCAACGTGGATGACCTCGTAAGGACCTTCCCATGTTGCCCCTAGCTTTCCCTCTGTAAGATTTCTGGTTCCAGAGTTTACTTGTCTGAGTACTAACTCTCCGACTTTGAACTCCCTTGACTTGATCCTTCGGTTGTAGTATTTTTTGAGTTCCTGTTGGTAAGACGCCATTTTAATCCGGGATCTTTCCCTTCTTTCCTTTGCCAGATCCAGATCTCGGGACAAAATTTAATCATTCATCGCTGCGTCGTACAACTCTGTCCTGAGACTCGGCAGACCCAGTTCCGTTAGTATAACTGCTTCCATTCCATAGGTCATCGAGAATGGAGTTTCTCCAGTGGACCTCCTTGGAGTAGTTCGGTATGCCCATAATACGGAATGCAGCTCATCAGGCCAAGGCCCTTTCGCATTATCCAGCCTCCTTTTTATCCCTGCGACTATAATCTTGTTAGTTGCCTTTGCCTGGCTATTACATTGTGGGTAGCTTGGGTTAGAATACCACCACTGAATCCCTTGTTCGGCGCTAAATTCCCGGGTTCTTTTGCTATCGAACTAGGTTCCATTGTCTGACACAAAAGCTCTCGGGATCCCAAATCGTGTGATAATATTTTCCCAAAGGAACTTGATAATATCGGAATCTTTGATTGATGCAAGAGCGATGGCTTCTACCCACTTGGTGAAGTAGTCAGTTGCGATAAACAAGTACTTCCTATTCCCCGAGGCTGTGGGCAGCGAACCCACGAGATCTAAACCCCACTGTGCGAAAGGCCAAGGGTTAGATATGGGGTGTAGTTCTTGAGCTGGTTGGTGTATCTTGTCGGCAAACATCTAACACTTTGGACATTTCCTTACATACCTGATAGCATCC
This sequence comes from Liquidambar formosana, assembly GCA_039720395.1. NCBI lineage: Eukaryota > Viridiplantae > Streptophyta > Magnoliopsida > Saxifragales > Altingiaceae > Liquidambar > Liquidambar formosana. The sequence continues at coordinate 25,967,066 of CM077826.1, read as the reverse complement.
TTCTGCATATATGGCCACCAGTAGCCCTGGGTATTCGCCCTGTGGGCTAGTGATCTTCCTTCTACGTGTCCCCACATGACCCCTCGTGGAGTTCAATCAGTAGGTCTAGCATTTGGTCTGGGTGTACACACCTCAAATATGGCCCCGTATAAGATCTTTTGTAGAGAGAGCCCGAAGGAGATAACCAAAACCGAGCTGACTTAGCGCGAATTCGGTGACCCTGATTGCGATCCTCGGGTAGCTCATCTCTTTGTAGGTAGGCAATTATCTCGTCCATCCAACTTGGTAACATGGACTGAATGTCCAAGATGACATCTTCTGTCCCGATGCTGGGTTCTTGCAGGACTTCCACGTTTATGGTGCGAGGAGTATTCGTTTCCAATGCTACAACCAGAGCAGCCAGCCCATCTGCGTGTCTATTTTGATCCCTCACAAAGCGCTCAAACTTGACGATTGCGAAGTCGGCAGCTAGTTCCCAGACCTTGTGCATATACGCAGTCATTCTCTCATCTTTAGCTTCGTATTCTTTGTTCAGCTGGTTAACCACGAGTCTGGAGTCACTGTATACTGTCAATTCTTTTACTCCCATTGCTCGGGCCACCCCAAGTCTAGCCACGACTGCCTCATACTCTGCTTTATTGTTTGAGGCTGGGAACATAAGCCTAACTGCTTGCTCGATGATCTCTCCCTCGAGATCTGTCAGCACAATTCCCAAACCTACCCCTTTCGCGTTTGATGCCCCATCCACTTTGAGCTCCCATCTCTTATTCTTTTCACTGTTTACCTTGTCTTCCCCCCCAGTTCAGGCAGAGAGGATTTTAATTCTGTCTGTTTTGAACTGGAAGTAGGATCTGCGAACTCGACAATAAAATCGGCCAACACTTGCCCCTTAATTGCAGGTCGAGGCTTGAAGTGAATGTCGTAAGCATTAAGTTCTACCCCCCACTTCGAGACGCGTCCTGACAAGTCAGCTCTGCGGAGGACATCTTTTAGTGGATAGTTGGTGAGCACGATGATAGGATGAGACTGAAAGTAGTGTTGGAGTTTTCGGGAGTCTATGACAAGAGCTAGGATTAGTTTTTCAAGGGGTAGATAGCGAGTTTCAGCATCTAACAGCGTCTTGCTAATATAATAGATTGGTTTTTGTGTAAGGTCTCGCTGGGCAAGTAGAACGCCACTTAGTGAATGGGCTGAGACAGCAAGATAGAGGTAAAGAGTTTCCCCGTGGTGAGGGTGGGTCAGGGTGGGTAGTGTTTCTAAATGAGTGACCAACTTCTGGTAAGCTTCCTGGCACTCTGTATTCCATCCCGAGTTAGTGCTCTTCTTCAGTATCTGAAAGAAAGGGTGGCATTTATCTGATGACTTCGAGATAAACCTGCTGAGTGCTGCCACCATCCCGTTCAACTATTGAACATCCCTGACTTTTGTTGGTGTACGTAGGGTTCTTATTGCCTTAATCTTACTTGGATTTGCCTCGATCCCCCTTCTCGAGACTAAGTGACCCAGGAACTTTTCGGAGCCTATCCCAAATGAGCTTTTCTTTGCGTTCAACTTCATCCCGTACTGCCTGAGTCGGGCGAAAGCCTCAGTCAGGTCTGCCAAATGGCTTCTCTCTAAACTGCTCTAAACAATAGTGTCATCAACGTATGCCTCTAGGTTCTTGCCAATTAGTCCTTCAAACATCCTGCTAACAAGACGTTGATAGGTTGCCCTGGCATTCTTCAATCCAAATGGCATTACCTTGTAGCAGTAGGTCCCTCTAGGAGTAATAAACCCCGTTTTATCTTGATCGTGTTCTGCTATGGGAATTTGATGATAGCCCGAGAAGGCATCAAAGATACTCAACCGCTCATATCCCGAGATAGAGTCTATGAGTTGGTCAATCTTAGGCAAAGGGAAGCTGTCCTTCGGGCATGCTTTATTGAGGTCTGTGAAGTCAATGCAGACACGTCAGTCCCCTGTCTTTTTTCTTACACACACGGGATTGGCCAGCCAACTCGAGTACTTTACTTCTCTGATGAACCCTGCTTTCAAGAGCTTATCTACCTCGGCAGAAATTGTTTCAGCCCGATCGTCAGACAACCTTCGTTGCTTCTGAACCACTGGCTTGCAATTCGGATTAACCTGCAACTCGTGAGTGATAATTCTGGGATCAATTCCTTGCATTTCATGGGGCGACCGGGTAAATACGTCAATGTTATCTTTCAGGAACTCAAACAACTTTGCTACGTCAGTCTCATTCAGTGACTTTTCAATCCAGAAAAACCTCTCCGGATCATCGGGATTAATTATCTTTTTTACTAGTTCTTCCCCTGTTATGTCTACAGGTTCCAGAGCTGTCTCTTCAACCCCGGGCCGCTCTCCTTTTCGTTGCTACAAGGGAATCTCATCGACTTTGGCTTTTTTCTTTTGTTCTGGCTCCTGCCTCGGGGTTTTAACTTTACCAGTTCCCAAACTGGGAAGGCGTGGGATCCTAGACTTCAGTTTGTCCTCCGAGGGTGCTGAGTGGCTTGCATACTCCACCAGAAAACACTCCCTGGCTGCTGCCTGGTTTCCCTTTATCTCCATGATTCCCTCTAGGCTCAGGAACCTGATGGATTGGTGGTAGGAGGATGGGACAGCTTTTATAGCATGAATCCAGGGTCGCCCGAGTATTACGTTGTAAGCTAACCTTTCCTGGATTACTACAAATGTTTCCATGGATTGTACTGGCCCTGCCCGAACTGAGAGAGTTATCTGCCCTAGCGAGAAAGTCATGTTTCCATTAAAAGCCTTTAGGTTGACGTGACAGGGCTTTAGGTCGGAGTCCTTCAACCCGAGTTGACTGAACAACTTTTGGAACATCACATTCACAGATGCCCCGTTGTCCACATAGACTTTGCCCACATTGTAGTTTCCTATGAGCATGCGAACGACTAGAGCATCATTGTGGGGGCAGCGCACTGTCCCGTCAGTCTCCACATCCCCAAAGAACAGTAGTTTTTCTCCAGTTTCTCCTTCACCTTGAGGTAGTAGTACTGGCTCGTTCCCGATATCACTGACCTTGGCATCTTGGCAAGCCATCCTGTATTGTGCTCTAAGCTGGCTGGTTGACAGAGCAGTTTCTTCATATCCCCCCGTGATCACGTCAATCTTCCCAAGGATCTTTGTTTGTGTGGATTGAGGAGCTCTGTTCTCGGGCTTTTTCTGTTCGGATGGCTGTCCTTTCTCACTTCAGGCTATAAACTCATTCAGCTTTCCTTCCTTGGCCCAGGCTTCGAGATTGTACTTTAGAACCTTGCAATCTTCTGTCTTATGGCTGTGATCCTTGTGATAACTGCAGAACAACCTTTTGTTTCTCTTCTCGGGCTCTGCAAGCATGGGTCTAGGTTTTTGGAAGAAGTCCTTGTTCTCCAATGCTTTCATCAACTTGTAGATGGGGAGAGTAAATACAGTGAAGATGGCCTGATTTGGATTGGTAGGCGGCCTTGATTTCTCTCCTCGAGGACTATCCCTACGAGGCCTTGAGTCTTTCTTCTTATCATCTTTTTCATTGGCTTTGGTAGATTGCGGGCTGTAGAAATCATCTAGCTTTGAATAGTTGGCTACAGTGGAGAGTAATTTGGCTAGATTTCTGGGGGGATTAACAGTGAGCTCCTTAAACAGAGGCGATGGCTTCCTTAGCCCGAGGCGAAATAGATCCATGGCATTCTTCTCAATCGGATCGTCAATCTCGTTGTAAACCTCCCAGAACCTTTGAGAATATTCCCGAAGTCCTTCCCCATCTTTTTGTTTCAGCTCGTATAGGTTCTGCATGGTCCTCGGGAATTTGCAGCTAGTGATAAACCTCTTCTTAAACAGCTTGCTTAGTTCGTGCCAGCTGTCAATAGACTCATCTGGAATCTTCGCCCACCACTTGAGAACCACCTCCCCCAAACTCATAGGAAGTATCTTACAGAGGAAACCCTCATTTCCAGCATATAACGACATACGTTGCAAATAATAGTTTAAATGATGATCGGGGTCTATTGAAAGAAAGTAAAGAGTAAAGGTTATCTCAGAATACCCTCGTGGGATTGGGACCCGTTGAATCCACCTCGTGAATGGGCTCCGAGCCATAGCAATGCTCTCTAGTCTCTCTCCCCCTCTACTCTGATTACCCCGGTGTCTCTTGGAGGCTTCTTCCTCATTTCTTTCACGCCTGGGTGACCGAGAATGCTTCCTACTCGTCCCCCCAGTGCTCTTCTCCCCTCTTCTTTCAAGAGATCGAGACCTGTGATGTCGTCTCTCATCTCGGTGAGTTTCGTTCCTAGAACCCACTTGAGCACGAGGTCTTGGATGGTCCTCGTTCCACCTTCGTGAATGATCTAAACGCCTTGAGCTACGCTCAGGGGATCTCTGCACCAACGCATGATGTTGTCTATCTCCTCTTCCTGAGTGTCTTGGTTCTGGGCCAGTCAATCATGGCTCGTCATCGCGTCTGCTGCGGTGGTGGTGGTGCGAGACTCCAGGTCTGGGTGAACTTTCCTAGTGCCTGGTGCGACGGAGTGGACTTGTTTGGCTAGCTTCCTCAACGACAACATTGACCCCGCGAGGGGCAAAAGTTCGCTGGAGGTAGCGATGGTAGTTCTGCTCTGCAGTTAGCTTTGCGAGCTGCGCCGATTGAATCTCCGATTACATGGTTGCAATCAGTTCCACCACCGCTGCTGGGATAGGGTTGTTTGTCACGGCCCTATCAAACGTAGCTTTCAGAACAGGCTGGTCATCGAGAGAATGTAGAACAGCAGACATCTCCAGGGAGATCTGATGTTGCTGAATCGAAGGAAGCTGACTAGTTTCCACCACAGGTAATGGCGGGTTTGCCTGTAAAGGCTGGGTTTCTGCTCGCTTCCCAGTATCGCCTCCAACTGCTTGGTCTACGCAAGTAAAGTTTGCTCCAAATCTTGTTCGCCCATAGGAGGGCGGAGGTGGTATAGCCATCTTATCGCGATGGTTCCCACAGACGGCGCCAAATTGTACGGGGTAAAAACTACTCCCCGAACTACGTGTTGATGATGGAGCTTGCTTTCTCGCCCGGACCTGCAATCACAAGCTTGGAAAAAGGGTCAGAGGGTAGGCCAAGGTGGGTTTTGGTTGTGCCCTCTCCAAAGCTTAAGTCAGAAACCATTTTGGGAGAATGAGGCAAGGAAGAAGATGAATTTCAAAGAATTAAGGTACTGTAGCTTACCACATTTGGCTGTATCGTATTCTTTTTATACCCACCTGTACGGACTGACCATGTGAGGTCAGGTAACTGCCTTGGTTAGGTCAGATCTGACCATGGTTTACCAATAACCGTCTGACCATGGTTTGTTAATCGTGGTTGGGGTGGAACCATGATTCCTAGTAACCGCTGTGTCAGGAATTACAGCTGCTGCGACAGTTTTGGACTGTAGTAGGATTTGGACTATAGTGTGACTCATAGGGCAGGTGTCCCGAGCTGAAGGTAAGGCCCCGAGTTGAAGGATCACGTGGTTTACAACAGTTCCCACCGTGTTACATCAACCACGTGTTAAATGTTGTGGTTTAACTCTTTGGCCCGAACTGAATCAGGGGAGGTGGATCACGTGCGTTGTAATCGGCTTGGTTGAATTGCCTTTGCCACATGTCAGCGTTTCTGGTTTGAGCTTTCTATCCCGAGCTGGAACCTCGGTTCAGAGATATTTCCACACACACACACACACATATATATATATATACACATATATGTATATATACACACATATATGTATATGTATATATGCATATATATGTGTATATACATATACATATATATGTATATACATACATATAGATATATATGTATGTATATACATATATATCTATATGTATGTATATACATATATATGTATATATATATATATATATATATATAATAATAATAATCACGATTTAAACAGGGAAGAGGTTTTTATTATTTTTGTTATTTTACCAATTGAAATATTTACATCCCTTCTAATGATTTTACCTGTGGAAAGTTTTTGTCACTAATATTTAATTCCATCACTACTCACAATGGGGATTAGTTTTACCCACTAGAGTGGCGGAAATGTTCCATCACTATTAAGTAATTATCAGCGACAAAAATTTCTTGTCGTGGGTTAAACCATTATTGACATCAACGACATCAACAAAATTATCATTATTATTATTATTATTATTATTGTTATTATTATTAATTATTTCTAAAAGAAATAGCGACAAGATAATTAGCTTCCAGCAACGAAAATTTTCTGTCATAAAAGGTGTTTTGTTGTAGTGGTGGTCCTGGTGGAGCTGTTTGTATTGAAAGGCTAAAAATTAATAGAAAACACACAAAGAAACCCTAATCTATCTTCCATCGTGCAATTTACACCATAAGTTGTTCCATGATTTGAATTCGCAACAATATTCAAGTTATTTAAGGTATTTTTTCTACGTATCTTATTTCTTATATCTTAAATGATGGATTTGGTTTTCAAAAAGTAGGGAGAAAAGCCTACCTCAGTGGCTTTGTAGTATCTTTTGCTCTTTACAAGGTGGAAGTCTCAGGTTAGAATTTTTGAACTCTTGGTGCTGGGGAGTTTAAGGGAAGGGGGAGAGAATTGGTGAGATTTGGACACAGAGAAAATAAAAGGAACATCCTTTTAAAGCTTTCCTTTGCATGGCTGATTAAAAAAAGGGGTAAACTATAATATATAAAAAAATCCCTAATGTGTGGCCCTTTTTCATGTAACCCCCTAAAGAAAAATGGTTGCAATGTCCCCCTCGGATAGCTTATAAATTGAGCAATTACACCACTGTTAATCATTGTATTCATGATGGCGATTAATAGTGGTAATAATTGCTAAATTTATAAGCTGTCTGGGGGGCATTGCAACCATTTTTTCTATTAGGGGGTTATATGAAAAAGGGCCAAACATTGGGGGTCGGTGTGAACCCACGAAAAAACGACCCACGGGATTTGGTGAATAGGTGAAAGACAACAAAGGAAAAGAGCCACCACCTTATTTTTTAAGGAAAAGAGGAAAACCATAAAAATGTTTTATTTCCAAAACCTCATGACTCCATTTTAAAAGGAAATGCAAAGTCTTTAAAACCAAAAAATTGGATTCGGGGGCTAAGTTACGATGTGGGAAGGTTCTGGGCTTAGCCCATAGGCACCCACATCGCCCGAGTTGGTCTCTTAATTTGATTGGGCTAATTTAATGACTTAATTACATGCAAATCAATATCAATCAATAAAATATAGCATGCTAATCAATCACAAATCCATCCTACTCTTCTAGCAATCATATGTGATGGATAAAAGGATAAAAGAAAAAGAAAAAGAAAAAGAGAAAAACTAAGATACTTAGTATCCTAGAGTGGACTTGAACATCAAAGTGAGCGCCTACGTACCATGTATGGAAATACATGAATCAAAGTCCATGTAGTTCGAATAGAATAGGGTTAAATCCTAATAGTGGCTTATGGTAAACCTTAGGTTTCCTTTCATGGAGATTTTCAAAGACAAATGATTTTCAATAAGATTTTGATGAAAGATATAAACTTTTGAAAAAGGGGTGGAAAGAAACCCTAGAATTTCACCATATCCCTCTATGAGCACCACGCCCCAAAGATAAATATTTTAACCACCGCAATGGTTCGAGAGTACGCAATTAGCCTCGAAAGACTAATCACGGAGAGGAGTCGCCACCCAGTTACTATCTGGGAACAATGAACCCTAGCAAGGTCCAGCTCGTCATAACCAGAGATTCGGGTTCGAAGCTAGGGTACATTATCGGGAAGGTGTTAGACACCCGACAATGCCCGGTCAAAACCGGGCCCCACACATAATTATTGGCCATAATTAATTCGATATTCAATTAAAATCAACCCCTAAACATGCAACAATTTTATCATGTACCAGTGGATGAAACATGTAGAATGCATAACCCAGGAATCATATGATAAACCTAAACAGAATTAACTAGGGAGCAGGCTTGCTGCCTATAAATCAACGTGGTGCATACGCACCTATGCCAGTTGCGTACGCACCTTTTGCATTCCTGTACCTGCACTTCTGTTATCTATATTCAAATAATCCACATGCATTAATGATTCTGGACAATAATAACAATCAAGAAAGGGAAATCCTAAACACTAAGATGCAAAGCACCCTAGGAAGCAAAAGACTGTCTGTCTTAATGGGGTGCGTACGCATCCATGTGGAAGGCGTACGCAATCCGTAGATATCTCAGATTCTAGAAAACATAATATATCCTAAACTAATCTTAGGACTAAATATCAGAGACACTGCAAGCGGATAAAATTACTTCGAAATCGTGAGAATGAATATTCACCTAACATATCCAAATTAACATCATTAATCGATACTAACTTTGATAAATAGGCAGTTGGTCCTATTCAGATTTACCTACTCCACTATCATGACATGCTAAGCAATAATCGAACAATATAATCATTTATACATGCTTCATATTAACTCCTAATCATGCTTGATTGATAGAGAATATTTCTGCTATTTTACACATGCAATTATACTTCTAATATGCATAATTTCATCCTACGAATCCAAATAAACGATTAAAATAGGGATTACCCTTAGGTTTATTCGCCTTCGGTCTCGATCGATCCTCTTTTACAGCCCTTTAGAATCACAGCTCTCCTTCAGGCAATTCTCTCTCACCTAGTATGCGAAAGTGGTCTCTTATTCTTGTTTTCTTCTTAATTTTTCTAAACCCCCTCCCACAGAATTATAATGGTATATTTATAGGGTTTGCTAGGGTTCCTGGGAGTCCCTCCCTGAATTGCTCTCTCTCTCTTTCCTATCCCAAATGGACTCTAACTCTCGGGTTGGACAGTCCTCATAGACAGGGAAACGCGTGTGAACCCTGGAAAACGGCCCACAAGGATTCGGCGGAAAAAAGAAAAGATTTATATATATATATATATATGGGATGGGTGAAAGACAACAAACAAACAGGAGTCGCCACCTCATTTTTTAGGGAAAAGAGGAAAACCACAAAAATGTTTTATTTCCAAAACCACATGACTCCATTAAAGGAAAAGCAAAGTCTTTGAAACCAGAAAATTGGATTCGGGGGCTAAGTTACGATGTGGGAAGGTTCTGGGCAAAAGCCCATAGGCACCCACATCACCCGAGTTGGTCTCTTAATTTAATTGGGCTAACTTAAGATCTTTTCCACTCAAATATCATCATATATCACCACAAAGCAGCATGCATATCATATATTTCATCCAATCATCCATACACAATCACTCAAATAAAACAAAACAAAAAAAAAGAAAAGAAAAGAAAAAAAAGCCTAGGATACTTGGATCCTAGAATGGACTTGAGCCTCACGAAGAGCGCCTGCGTACCATGCAGCGAAATACATGGATCAAAGTCCACGTAGTTCGAAAAGAATAGGGTTACAACCTAATACAAACCTATGGTAAATACCCTAGGTTTCCTTATTTGAAAATGTGTTGATTTAATCCAAAACTGAAAACTTCCACAAGAGGAAAACTTTGATAGAAAACCAGAATTTTAGCAATAAAGGAAACCTTTGATAATTACCATAAGCTCGTATTAAGAAGTAACCCTAGGAAGGAGAAGGGAAAAGAAAGAAGAAAAGTGAATTAGGGCACTTTATACCCTACTTACCTGAGCGCAAAAGCTCCAAACATTAGCCATTTCAGACCATAGCAGCCCTATTTGCAATAGGACAAGCATTGTACCTGTTTGCACCCGTACAAGTGCACACAATCATGCAAAGAAAGCAAAATACTAATCTGGACAGAACCTTGACAAGGCCTAAAATTATCCATTTATCATGCAAACAACAAGAATAATGAATAACTAAGGACCCTAACTCAATCCTACATGCAATGACTCGACTAACATGCATAAAAACCTATGAAAGACACACTAACAAGCATGAGAGACTCCAATAACATCAATAAACATGATAACAAAGCATATTCTAACCAAAAAGATGTCATTTTATGTAAAATATGAAAATAGGCCTCCTTACGGCGAGCTTTCTTAAGCGAAACTATCCTAGGATAATTTCACGTAAAAAAGTCGTTATGGGGAGGTGCAATCAGCATATCCTACGTAAAATATATACCCTAGAACATAATGGAAGAGATTTCATGCTTAAACACATCACAGAAGGTTCTCATGCAAAACCTCACTCAATAAGAAGGATAATTATCCTTAGAAAAGGATAATGTCCCCAAAAACCCTATAAAATATACTATATGAATGCAAACCTAACATGATTCAACTATATGCAGCATATATAGAATGACTATGATGAGCAACAACTCAAAAAGCTAAGCTAAGCATGCTGTATAAGACCTATGCGATTTCAGGGTTATCGAAACCCTAATCTCACAACTATGCATTAAAACCTATGAAACGACTCTAAGACATGCTCAAATTACCATGAATATCATTCATATCATATATATTAACTAACAGGAGCATCAATTCATGATAACAATCACAGCAACCTAGACATGTGAACTATGCATGATTTAAGAGGATAAAAAGAGTAATACTTTCAAATCCTTAGTAAACCTGGATTATCAAGCATATAAAGCCATAAACCATCTCAAAATCATTCATATAACATCACACAAGCATTGAATTCAATCTACAAGAAGAGCAATTTCATGCACTATAACTATCCTAGAAGAAGAAGAAGAAGGAGAAGAAGGAGAAGCAGAAAACTCATGTTCGGCATTAAAGAAGAGTGCTTACCTCTTGCAGACTCTTCCTTGTCTTCAAACTCCTTGTTTCCTTCCTTGCTTGGGGTTGAAGAGCCTCCTCTTGATGTCCCTCTAGCTCTCCAAACTCGTAGCTCCCTCTCTCTCTAAGTGTAAAGTGCAATTTTCCTCCTCCAATATGCTGAATACTATGTCCTTTATATAGAGAACTGACCCCCTAAACCAATGGCTAAGATTAATTCATTAAATAATGATCCTAGGGCTATTAGAGACTCTCTTGGTGCTCAAACAACTCAATCCTACACACTCCTAAGCTCAGACAAGTTGTATTGGCGGAGGAAACCGTCAAAAGAGGGAAGATAGAGTCAGAAGTTGACTTAAAGTAGGATTCCTCGGGTGACCATCTAGGCCTGGACGGTTAGCCGTCTAGGCTTGGACGGCTGACCGTCCAGCCCCGGACGGTTACCCGAGGCCCTCCTATTTTCACCCTAGTTTTGACTCCCACTTGCTGTAAAAGTCCTAAAATCTTCAAATTAAGTCCGATTTTGACGAAATAAAAGCCAAAACGACTGTGTTTCGAAGGGGAACACATTTTTAGGCATTTTAGGACAAAAATCCTGAACCATGGGTGCATGGTTAGGTTTTACAAAGGTGGTTAACCATGGTGTCTCACCGTTGCTAAGCTGGGTTTGTACACAACGTCGAACCAAATGCTTTCCCAATCGAAATTCGATCTTTCTAAACATGTTTAGGACATAAATAAAGCCCAATTTGAGTTAAATGAGAGAAAATTGATTGGGTCTTATGAGTCAATTTGAGCAAACCAAGAAAGGGTCTTTTAGCCAACCCGAACCATTACGAGCCGAATTGATCTTAAACCATTAATTCATGAAATTGAACCTATATATAGACTCTATATATCCATATGAACTTGAGGGAATGACTCGGGATTCATTCCAAAGTCAAATGGAAAATATACGGCTTAAAAGACGATTATGCCCTTAAAGTCGCAAAAGTTCTTATTGACTATCGAAATGAACTCCAAATCACTTCAAAATTCATACACATGATATTCAATGCCATAGAAACTCAATGCAAAAGACTAGACTCAAAAAGGACTCAAAATCCTACATGAAATGATATGTCCTAACTAAGGTGACAAAAATGGGGTGTGACAGAAGCCCCTCATTGGTGAACAAGTTTCACTTGTGAGCCAATGATCAAAGAACAACCCATTTTTGTTCGATGGATTAATTTCATTAATACCAACAAACTCAAATGGAACCAAAAGGATAGATTTCGTCATATCCAAGCATGCGACGATTTCATCGAAGCAAAGAATTGATTGCATTTCTATGCATGCCAACTTCGTTGGTGCGCTCATGCAAATGCCTTTACCATGCACTAATTGCATTAGTGATATAACAATACATTTTTGCTTGATGGATTAATCTCATTAATACCAACAAACTCAAATGGAACCATAAGGATAGACTTCGTCATATCCAAGCATGCGACGATTTCATCGAAGCAAAGAATTTATTGCATTTCTATGCATGCCAACTTCGTTGGTGCGCTCATGCAAATGCCTGCACTAATTGCATTAGTGATATAACAACACATTTTGGATTAATCTCATTAATACCAACAAACTCAAATGGAACCATAAGGATAGACTTCGTCATATCCAAGCATGCGACGATTTCCTCGAAGCAAAGAATTGAATGCATTTCTATGCATGCCAACTTCGTTGGTGCGCTCATGTAAATGCCTTTACCATGCACTAATTGCATTAGTGATATCCACATGGTCTTCTCATGATGCAAAGCTAGTTGCACTAGTGCATCACAAGGTATCCTACCAATTTCATTGGCATATCCAAAACGAGTTATTTCATAACTCATAAGTCATCATTTCATGTGAATTTGAATTGAATGTCCATCAATTCAAAAACAAGGGCATTTCATGCCAGTCTCACTGGGGATAACAAAGGTAATGAGTTATTTCATAACTCATGAATCATCACTTCATGTGAAATTATGATTTCATGCCACTTTCAGTGGAAATAACAAAGATGGGAAGTTATTTCATAACTCCGAATCATCATTTCATGTGAAATCATGCCACTTTCTGTGGAAACAACAAAAACAGGGAGTTATTTTATAACTCATGAATCATCATTCCATATGAAATTGTCTTTATCACATGATATGAGACCCAATTGCAAGTCAATTAATTCAAAATCAAGCTCATTTCTTATCATTTCATGTGAAATTATCCTTATCACATGGAATGACAGTGCACTGGGAGTCATTCAACTCAAAATCAAGTTCATTCTATGTGAAATTGTCTTTATCACATGAAATGATAATGTATTGAGAGTCATTCAACTCGAAATCAAGTTCATTACTTATCATTTCATGTGAAATTATCTTCATCACATGAAATGACATTGAATTGAGAGTTAATTGATTGAAAATCAAGCTTATTTCATGTCATTTCATGTGAAATTATCTTTATCACATGATACAACATTGATTTTGAAAGTCAATTGATTGAAAAACAAAGTGCATTTCATGCCCTCCTCACAAAGATAGCAAGTTACTTCGTAACTAGCATAGCTTATGAATCATCATTTCATGTGAAGTTATCTTTATCATATGATTAGCAAGTCATTCCATGTGAAATTATCTTTATCACATGATATGATATCACTATCATCTCCTAGAGAATTGAATTCCAAGACTTGAAAGTCAATCTATTCAACACCAAGCTCATTTCATGAGAAAGCCATTTATCATGGCTATTACAATTCCTCGTTATGCGAGCGAATACAATCACCCAAGATTCAAAAAATTTCATTGAAACTTGATAAACTTGAGGGATATATTCATCCCATAACTCAAGGATTGCACAAGAAGTCAATTTGGAGAAGTTTAGAGGTCGCAAGCGCGCGAGACGGGGCAAACGGGCAAAGCGGGCAAAGCGGGCTAGGGTGACCATCTACCCTTAGATGGTCAACCGTCCAGGGCAAGACGGCTGACCATCCAAGGGGGGACGGTTACCCGAGGCCCTCATCAAAAAAAATTCTAGGTTTTTAACCCATGCTTGCACACTCACTTCCTCATTCTCCCAACCCGAAAATTAGAGAGTTTCTCTCTCTAAACTCTCATTCCATCCTCTCCAACTCTCATTCTCTCATTCCTACTTCAAAAACATTCAATCCAAACATCAAATACACATCAAACAACAACAAATCAAGCCCATTTAACAATCAAAACAACCAATTCACATCATCTTTGGAAATCAAACCAAATCAAACCCATTTTTCACAAACCCAACTCCATCATCAAGAATGTCATCAAGCAAGGATTCAAGCACCAAGTATCCATTCTATGGGGTCAAAAGCAAGTACAAGGCACCACTCTATAATGCTCCACAAGATAGAATGTTGCTTGAACCCGACAAACATCTCTCATTCCTCCATTCCCAACAAGAAGTAAGTTTACCCAACTTAACACTTTTCTTTTGAATCTTTCGATTCTTTTGATGAAATTGCATTCCCTTCTACTTCTTTTGAATACCCCTTGGGTTGTTGAGTGATATCCCTTGATTTGGCAAGGATTGAACACACAAATTCTTTTCATTTGAAAGCTTGAAAAATGGCACCCGCCAAGTGTTCGATAAAATTCCCAAGTGAAATAAAGTTGTTCAATCTTCACCAAATCAATGTATATCAACAAGTAAACATTCAAGGGAGTAATATGCTTTGATTTAGCAAGGATTGACCATACAAAATTCTTTTGTTTCAAAGCTTGGGAGGTGTTACCCACCAAGTGTTCGATAAAATGCCCAAGTGATAAAAAAGTGTTCGATCCTTGCCAAAATAAGGCACATGAACAAGTAAACCCATAAACATACATTAGCAATTCATTTCATGAATAAAAACAACTTTTTGACATCTTTTAGAGAATGATTTGAAACCAATTGCTAGTGTAGGTTTATCATTTCCATATTCTTTCAACTAACTCTCAAGGTATTTTCAATGGCTATAGCCCAACTTTCAGGACATGCGCACTAGGTCCTCCATCAAAGGACTCATTGAATGGTGGCGGAACATGGAGAACTTCCAACCCATTGCCAAGGGCCATGTCGAAAAGGCCGATTTTGGTCAATTCCTAGACTCTTTGTGGAATGACCAATGTGATAGGCAAGCTTTGCTAGCCTTGTCTGAACTATGGTGGGACACCACCAATACATTCCATTTTGGCTTTAGGGAGATGACTTTAACTCCCAAGGACTTCACCATGATCACGGGCTTGAGTATTAAGGGCAAAAGCTTGGAGTTCTATGAAGAGGCTCACACGGATGAGGATTATCTCCTAGCTTACCTTGGGATGGAAGTTGAGGTAATCAAGAAAGCAGTGCGCCGCACTTGGCTTTTCAACAAGTTTGCCAAACAAAGGGAGAGCGAGGGTGCGAGCCCCGATTGTATTACAAGGGCATTCCTTCTGTACATGATCTCATGCACATTCTTTGCCGGGACGGGCGACCTAGCCCCTTTGGGTCTTCTTGCAAGCATGGAGGATGTTGACAAGATCAGGAAATTCAACTGGGGAGGGGCTGCTCTAGCCACCATGTATCGCACAATGTGTGACATGTCACGCGGTGTGACCAAGGACTTCGGCGGGATGCCCTTTGTTTGGGAGGGAATGCTACTTCCCTTTAATTTCTTTTTTATTTTTTCTTATATTATCTTTTCTTTTTTATTCTTTTCTCAACTTTTGACAGGTTTGGTGCTATGAGTACCTCAACCTATGTCGCCCATCCCTTGCTGAGGAAACCATCGAATGGCCTACCCTCAAGAATTACTCCCCTAGTTATGTGTCCATCCGGGCGACGAATCGTCATGATTACGCCTTTGCTAGAGCTCACCTAGCAAGCATTACTGCTGATATGGTGAAATTCTTTCCCTATTCTTTTCCTTTTCTTTTTACTCCCAATTTCTCATTTTGGATTTTTTAACAGATTGAATGGAATTCATGGAAGATATGGGTGCCAATGCTACCCAAGCGATACATTCCTAGCTTGATGCTGACGGGCAAGAGGGTGCTCTTGGAAGGCCCCGTGGGTAGGTACTGGTACCTAGGGGAGCGTGTCTTACGACAGGTCATGGGTGATGTGAATGCCGCCATGGCTCCAATGCCTCCACCACTTAACATGAGGCATGCTAACTTGATGGAGGGGGAGGAGTTGTGGGATGCCTTGAGAGGCTGGGATGTGGAGGAGTTCACTTCTCCTAACATTGCATATGACACTTTCTGTCTCCAATATCTGATGAGGCCCAGGGTGACAGGCTTTCCTCCTCAGGGGGTAAGTCTTTAACATTCTCCTAGCCTTTTCTTTTGATAGAGACTCTATTTAATAGGTGAACACTTGCAGGGTCGACGAGCACGAGGGCATAGCTCAACATTGGGCTCAGGAGTGGTTCCTGGCTCTGAGGATGATGAGATGGAAGGGGATAGGTCATTACCCTTGCCTCAGCCTAATTGGTTCATTGATTTGTGCTGTGGATCAGACTTTGTCAAGACTGCCATTACTCATCCTGCATTCGATGAATCCCCCAGGATCGACCCAAATCGAGAACAGGTGAGTTCTCTTTATGGGTATTTCTTTCTTTCTTTGAACATTACCTTCAATTTTATCCTTATTGATTATCCTAGGTGCCTGCGGCATATGCCCAAGAGTTCATCGACCTTAGTGAGGGCTTGAGACGTGACCTTGTGAGGATGAGCTTAGCTAAATCCATGGCGGAAGCTCGTTTGGATGTCATGGTAAGTGTTCAACCCATTTTAAAGTTCCCATTTATGGTTTTCAACCAACCCTATTCTCATACTTGACTTCTTTGCAATGGATTTTGTATATGCAGCCACCACCAGCAATGCGCCCTCCTAGAGCACCTCGTAGGGGTCGTGATGGAGCTGGGCCGAGCCGCAAAAGAAACTTTGGGAACCGCTGAGTTCATTTACTTTCTTGTTGGGCTTGTAGAAACAATGAGACAATGGCTATCTTTTTGCATTTCATGCTTGTGTTTTGTAATTGCCACCTAAAACCAACTTTCTTATCCCTTGCTATGGATACTTGTTGTGCTTGTTTGGATCTATCATAATGATGTTATGGTGCCTTTCTCATGAAAATTTGAGTCAATGTGAGTTCATAGGAGTGAAAATGGCCTAAAAAGGCCATCCGAACGCGAAAATAGGCAAAACCGGGCGAAACAAGGCAGGGGCCTCGGGTGACCATCTGGCCCCGAACGGTTAGCCGTCTGGGCCTAGACGGCTGACTGTCCAGCCCCGGACGGTTACCCGAGGTTGACGCGTTTTTTCACGATTTTTCAGGTTTTTTCCTATTTTGACGATTCTACTCCTTCTAGGACTCGAATTTGTGACCCTTTCCCTATAAAAACACATGAGGGGAGCCTTCTAGCTCACCTATTTTCATTGACAACAATTATGGAAGCCTTGGATGGGCTCTTAAGAGGGTTTTTGGCAGTTATGGCTGCCAAAGACAAAACTGAGTTTAGGCGCTTCGGCTTGGAACCATTGCTCTCCATAAGGCACATGAAGCTCGAGACAACTCTTCTCACTACAGCTACATACTTCTGGGATCCTCAACTCTATGTCTTTCGATTCAATTATGAAGAATTATGCCCAACCATGGAAGAATTCAGTGCTTTATTTGGAGTTTCACCCGCAGGGCCATTCATCCTTCCTACACCTCGCTCTGATTACCTTGCTTCCTTCTCGGATTTTCTTGGCATTCCCCAAAGGGACGCAACGATCTTCATCAAGAACCATATGGTGGACTTAATGAAGTTAGCAACCTCATTCTTGGCTCATGATAGCGAAGGTACTCTGACTTTCACCCCTCAAATTCGGCGTGCACTCGCTTTCTGTTTAATTGGTCGCTTTCTCATCTCCACCGGCACTCTTTAAGCCCCTATTCAAATATGTGAGTTGGTTGCCCCTCTTCTCAAGTGACATAACATCATTCCCTTGGTATTAGCTGAAACCTTGAATGGTTTAGATAAAGTTCATGGCAACCCCAAAGCGCCTTTAGAAGGTAGCCCCTTTTTACTGCAAATGTGGCTGCTCGAGCGCCTGAATTTTCTATCTCCCACCACTATCAATCCATACAGGCTCCAGCACTTCTGTCTGCGCCGAGTTGAACTCCCTGGGCCATTCTCTTTAAGAGATTGGTTAGGTTATTTCCACACGCTGTCATGGCGGAACATCAAATGGTACGTCTTCACATGGGGGTGTAAAGAGTAGGTACTTTTTCAAACCTCGGGGTGTGCTTTTGTCAAACTCATAGGACTGAGATCGACTTCCTTCTATTGGACTTCGAGAATTCTTCGCCAGATGGGCGCCATGCAAACCATACCGTCCTTAACAAAACCTTGTTGCTCTGTGGAACCTGTCGGTCCTACCATAATCAAGTGGGCAAGGACTCGCTGGCCTATAGACCTGAAATTGACTCGGATTGCCAATACTGAAGGACCTTTCGAGATGAGTAAAGAATACAAGCAATGGTTGAAGGATGATTTAGGCGAAAGGGAGGCTTCTCGCCGAGAAAGAATTTATGACCTTATCAAAGACACAAGACTTGGACTTTGCAGAGAAGACATTCTTGAAGCAGTGGAGGCATCCCACGACCATGACTTATGAAAGAAAAGAAGACTCGAGAGAGAAAGAAAGAAGACACACAAGACGACTCTGAAGAAACTCAAGAGGACTTAAAGACTCAAGGAATAGAATATCTATGGCATGTCAATAGTTCTTTTACTTAACACCAATAAATTGTTATGTCAAACAATTAGTTTCAAATAAATTGCCAATGATAATTTACTTTTGAGATTTTGCTGTGATTGTGTTGTTTGGACCGCACCCAATGTAACTTTATGGGCTGCCTACATATCCCCGTTTTCTTTTTTTCTTTTTTCTTTTTTCTTTTTCTTTTCTCTTTTTTTTTCTTCTTTCTCTTTTTTTCTTTTTTTCTTTTGGGGAATCAGGTCCTCGTAGTTCAAATGCCTTAACTTTTGCCTAGGCCACCTTTATAGGTTCTCAACCCAGCAAGCCTTATACATAATACTTCTTTAATTGATCCAAATTGGTGGGACGAGCGAACTCGATCCCATCCAAATCCATAAGTTGAACAGCCCCTACTGGCAATATCTCCTTGATGACGTACGGTCCTCCCCAACTTGGTTTGAACTTTCCTTGCGGATCGAAAATTGGAGCTCGGATCTCTTTCAACACTAAATCCCCTTTCTTTAAGCCTTTGTCTTTGACATGTTTGTTGAATGCCCTCGCGACTCTTCTCTGGTACCCTTGCACATGGTAGAGAGCCCTCAATCGCCTTTCATCTAGCAATACCAACTCATCATAACGACCTTTGATCCAGTCCACCTCTGCCAGCTGACTTTCCACAGCAACCCTTAACGAAGGAACTTCCAATTCCACTGGTAAAACAGCCTCCATCCCATACACTAGAGCATACGGCGTAGCCCCTGTTGATGATCTGACTGACGTTCTGTACCCCCATAATGCCAATGGTAGCTTCTCATGCCAATCAGTGTACATGTCAGCCGTTTTCTGTAGTATCTTCTTGATATTCTTGTTGGTGGCTTCCACTGCACCGTTAGTTTGTGGGCGATACGGGGACGACAAGTGGTGAACAATCTTATATTTCTGCAAGATTTCTTTAGTTTCCTTCTGGAAATGCTGACCGTTATCTGAAATGACCTCATGCGGTACCCCATATCGGTAGATAATGTTGAGCTGTATGAACTGTGCCACCTTTTTAGCATTCAAAACTTTGAAGGAAGCTGCTTCCACCCACTTGGTAAAGTAATCGATGGCTACCAAAATGTATTCATGACCATTGGATGCCTTCGGCTTAATCTGTCCGATGATATCTATTCCCCATATTGCAAACGGCCACGGAGTTGACATGCTTGTTAAGGGCATGGAGGGCAAGTGTAGTCCGTTGGCGAAGAGTTGACACTTATGGCACTTCTTGACGTGGGCATAGCAATCCCTTTCCATTGTAGACCAATAATACCCTAGTCTCATGATCTTCTTAGCCAGTATGTATCCATTCATATGCGGAGCCCCCACTCCTTCATGAATTTCCTCGATGAGTTTTCTAGCTTCTTCCTCCGTGACATACAGTAAGTGGATTCCGTCGTAAGACCTCCGATACAGTTTTCCTCCGCATACCACATAATGGCTTGCCAATCTTCTCAGTGTTCGCCTATCCACGCGAGATGCTTCCTCTGGATATTCCCTTCCCTCGATGAGCCTTCTTATGTCATAAAACCAAGGGTGGTTATCTGTTACCTCTCCTTCTCGAATGGAACAGCAATAAACAGGTTTCTCTCTGCATTCGATCACAAGCGGTTTCACGCTTTCCCCTTCTGGTATTTCCACCATTGACGCTAGAGTTGCTAAGGCATCAGCGAACTGATTCTTGTTTCTCGACAAGTAATTGAACTCGATTTCAACGAACTCTTTAGTCAGTGCTTCCAAATAGGCATGATAGGGCAACAGCTTCTCATCGCGAGTCTTCCACTCCCCTTTTATCTGACAGATTATCAGTGCTAAATCTCCAAACACCTCTAGTTCTTTTATCCCCAACTCTAATGCAGCTTCCAATGCTAGGATGCAGGCCTCATACTCTGCTATGTTGTTGGTGGCTTCGAACCCCAATTTGACTGCTAAAGGCATAAAGGCTTCTTCAGGCGAGACTAGTAGTACTCCTATTCCATATCCCCTTCTGTTTGCAGCTCCGTCAAAGTAGACTCTCCAAACCCTCTTCTTAATTTCCAGGATTTCTTCGTCGGGGAACTCGTCATTGAATTGGGTTGATGATGACACGGGGCAGCTTGCCAAATGGTCTGCAATGACACTTCCTTTAACGGACTTTTGCGCCAGGTACTTGATGTCGAATTCATTGAGAAGAAGCGACCAACGAGCGGTCTTGTATGATAGGACTGGTTTTTCTAGCAAATACTTCAAAGGATCCAATCGACTTATCAACAGGATTTCGAAAGACATCATGTAATGACGAAGTTTCTGGGTAGCCCATACCAATGCTACGCAAGCCTTTTCTAGCGCATTGTACTTTACTTCATAATCTGTCATTTTCTTGCTCAAGTAGTAGATAGCATTTTCCTTTTTTGACCCTTCAAGGTATTGAGCTAACATAGCTCCCGTCGCGGTTTCGGTAACCGTTAAATATAACAGTAATGGTTCACCTTGCCGCGGGGGAACCAAGATTGGGGGGTTACTCAAATACCTTTTAATGGTCTCGAAGGCTTCTTGACAATCCTCATTCCATTCCTTGGAAACGCCCTTTTTAAGTAGCTTGAAAATTGGCTCGCATACTATGGTCAGATTGGCGATAAAACGACTTATGTATTGAACTCTCCCCAGAAAACCCCGGATCTGCTTTTCCGTTCTTGGTGGCTCCATCTCCGTGATAGCTTTTATCTTCCCTGGATCAACTTCAATTCCCCTTTGAGTGATCATGAAACCCAACAGCTTCCCTGTGGTGACTCCGAAGGCACATTTCTGAGGATTTAGTCGGAGGTTGTACTTCTTTGCCCGTTCTAGGAACTTCTCCAATGCCGCGAAATGTCCTTCCCAGTCTACAGATTTGACTATCATGTCGTCCACATACACCTCTACTTCTTTATGGATCATATCATGCAATAGGGTCGTAGCAGCTCTTTGGTAAGTAGCCCCAGCATTTCTCAAGCCAAAAGGCATTACCTTGCAGCAATACGTGCCCCACTGCGTAATAAAGGCCGTCTTTTCCATGTCTCGAGGCGCCATCTTTATCTGGTTGTAACCGGAGAACCCATGTCCTGCCATACTGTCCACTAACACATCGATATGCGGTAGAGGGAAATCATCCTTTGGGCTCGCAGCATTAAGGTTGCGGAAGTCAACACACATTCGCACTTTCCCATCTTTTTTAGGCACAGGCACTATGTTAGACAGCCACTCAGGGTACTCCACAACTTGGAGAAACCCGGCATCTAATTGTTTAGTTACCTCTTCTTTTACTTTCAAAGCCCATTCTGGTTTTAATCTTCTTAATTTTTGCTTTATAGGCTTTTTAGTGGGATTAGTGGGGATGTAATGTTGCACTATATCTGGATCAATACCAGGCATATCCTCATAAGACCATGCGAAGGCCTCTACATTGGCTTTTAGAAGTATTATCAATTTTTCTTTTTCAGCAGGCGAGAGAGTTATCCCAATTTTAATTATCCTTGGCAATTCATCTGTCCCTAGATTGATTGATTCCAATTCATCCATGTTAGGTTCGGTAACGCCCTTTTCCTTTGCTCGACGAGCTCCGGGGGGACCTCATTCCTAGGATCTATATCCATGCCATAGATATCCATAGAAGAGAGAAAGGAAACACTGCAAATAATGAAAAGAAACACACTTTATTGACTGAACTAACAAAACAAAAACAAAGAAAGGAAAACACATGTGCCACAACTAGGGAACGACTCCTAACTCCACAAGGTGGGCTAAGTGGACACACTTTATTTAAAAGGAAAGCTAAAACAATCTACTAAGGAACCTACAAGCTACTATCAGGTAAGTCGAGATCCTCGTCCTCAAGAACTTCTGCAATGGTACCCTCTTCAAGATACCAATTAAGGAGCGGCACGGCTGCGTGGTGAATTGAAGAACACTCGAGATCTGATCCCTCCACAGCAAGAATCGTATCTTGAAACATTGTAGCCATGGCTTCCGAATCCATCTGTTCTGCCCAATCCTCGCTCTTCTTTTCCCAATAGTCATCATCGATTGCTTCATCATCAACCATCGTAGTAGTGATGAGATACCACTCAGTGAAGAATATTTCAAACCCTGGAACTCTCGCCTTGGTTGCTTTGTCAATGGATGGTTCGAGGAATCCACAGAATATAAAATCCTCCCCTTCCTTAACAAAGTAACCATTCAAGGTAGGTCGGTATGGCGAGATTCTAATATCTGGCACCTTCCCTTCTGCTTTTGCTTTGACCCTTTCTCTGCTTTTCTGCAACATCTCCATATGGTCCTTCTTGGAAGGCTCATACCCCAATCCGAAGGTGTAGGTGACAATGCGGCTCTGAACGGATACCGGTATGCCTTGCTGACGGCGTCCTAGTCCCATGCCTGGGAAGAAACTCATTTTCTTCATTATGTTCCCCACATGTAGGTTGCCATGAGGGCAAAAGTCGAGAGGTATCAACTCTCTCTGTTCTGGCTCTTTCTCTATGCATTGAACATACTCGAACCCAGACAATGGTGCTCCAACGGGCTCGGGCTTGATCTCACAAATGGGTACTCCCGACGATTTTAAGTCATAATCACCTTGAAGTGTGACGATGGTCCCTTCATAAAGGAACTTGACTTTTTGGTGCAATGAAGAAGGGACAGCCCCTGCAGGATGAATCCAAGGTCTTCCCAACAAGAGATTGAAGCACAATGGGACATCGAGCACTTGGAACTCCACTCTGAATTCTGTAGGCCCCATAATTAGCGGCAAAGTGACCACTCCAATCACCTCTCTACGGGTGTTATCACAGGCTCTCACTGTTTGCCCGAATGGCATGAAATCTGTTGGATCCAACCCCAAGACGGTGGCCGTTCTGAGAGGGCACACATTAAGAGCAGAACCATTATCAATCAGGACTGTTGGAACTCTCTTTCCCATGGTGTCGACAGTGATGTACATGGCTTGCAAATGGCTAGGTCCACTTTTAGGTAGGTCTGCCTCTGAGAACACAATGGTTGAGTTCGTCGAGGTTAGATTCACCAAGTTCACCAAATTTTCTGGAGATGCGTCAACGGGAACCTGTATCTGGTTTAGCAACTTCAAGATTGTCTGCCTGTGCTTGTAAGAGGCCATGAGCAAACCCCATATAGTGATGTTGGCATTAGTCTTTCTCAATTGCCTAAGCACTTCGTCCTCCTCTTCTTGCAAGTCGAGGTGGCGATTACCTTCCAAGTCCCCCAATGGGTTGTCAGATTCTAGGTGTGGAGGCTTAAAATGGTGACCTCCTCTAGTTATGTGCTCCACCTCGTCATCGCTCATCCACATATCATCAATCTCACCTACGTCACCCATGAGGTCATCCCATGTGATTGTGTTGATCTCTTCCATTTAGACTTCCTCTGGTAACTCATCCCAACCTGTGGGGATTATAGGCTCATCAGGGATGGGGTCGGGGTAGAGTACATAGTAATCAAACTTTCCGGACGACTCTCCCAACAAACCCACTTTAGGATCTCCTGCCTCGAACCTTTCTTTCAATTGTCGCTGCATGGACTTCTTTGGTAATACCAAAACCTTTTGATCAATAAGGTTTTGAACTACCTTTTTCAGTATAACGCAGTCCTCCGTATCATGTCCGGGCGCCTGATGGTACAAACAGAATTGGTGAGGAGTCGAAGGTCTCGGCTTTGAATGGCATGGCAATATGAGCCCTTTATCACAACATTGGTGGAAAACTTGAGTCAAGGTCATGGGAAGTGGCGTGTATTGCCTTATGGGTTGACGGGATTGGGACGAGCCAAGCTCGATGGCATTTATGTTGTTGGGAGGAGGCATATTGTGAGTGGGGAGGGGATTTCGAGTGACATTTGGGCGATTTGGTGCGGTGGGTGGTGAAATAATCTGCTTGTCAAGCAAATCTTGGATTTCGTGGCGGAGGCGGTAACAACGGTTGGTTAGATGGCCTTTGGCTTGGTGGAACTTGCAATATTCATTTTCATTGTAGCTTTTGGGCAACGGGTTTGGTGGAGGCCTTGGGTCTAGGGGTTTTAGGAGGTCACAGCTTCTCAGCTTTTCAAAGACTCTTTCGAGTGGCATGTATAGCTCGGTGAATTGGCGAGGTGAGGTGGAGTCATTTAGGGAGAAATGGCGAGTGGGTTGGGTAATGGTATTGACCTCGGCATTGGGTTTTCCTCCAAAGTTTGTCCTTCGACTCCTTTGGATCTCCTCCATTTTGATTGTTCCATCAGCGATCGCATCTTCAACTTGTGTGCCAGCCCCAACAAGAGCCTTGAAGTTTGGAAAGTAATGAGCAAAGAGATGCTTATGATATACAGGCAGCAAGTTCTTCACCACCAACTGAATCTGGTCTTCCTCATTCGGTCTGTCTGTCATTTTGGAAGCCTTTTGTCTCCACCTAGTGATAAAGGCGGAGAAAGTCTCATTAACCCCTTGCTTAGTGGTTTCCAAGTCCCTTCGCGTGACATCCACTTCAGTGTTATACTTGTAATGGTCCGTGAATGCATTGCACACATCCTCCCAGGTCTTGGTTCTGTTCTCTTCTAATGACAAAAACCATTTCAAGGCGGAACTCACTAATGACTCGTGAAACATTTGAGCCAATAACTCATCGTTCGCCCCTCGAGGGTGCATAGCTCGCACATATATCTTGAGGTGGGTTTTAGGACAGCCTATCCCATCGAATTTTTCCAACTCCAGCATCTTGAATTGTAACGGGATGCAAGCTTTTGGGAACAAGGATAAAGTACGGATGTCCACCATATCATCAGATCTGCGGATTCCCTTCAGAGTTTGTTCTAAGGCCTCGACCTTGTTTGTCAGGACAGTTGAGATCTCCCTTGATGTGGCTTTGGTTTCCCCTTCCTTGTTCTTGGGTGGCTCTCCCCCTTCTCCCAATGGTTCTTCAGCAGATTCAGACTCATTGGATCCTTGATTGTTGTCAGTGGCACGGGCCCTGGATTTAGGTTCAGAGTTCTTCTGTTGAAGGTCTTGAGCTAACTTGAGTGCGGTCTCGGATACCTAGGTAGTGTGATCAAGCTTTTCCATGATAGCTTTCAAAGCGGTCTCAAGGTTGAAACCCCGGTTACTAGTTCTTTCTTCAGCCATATCCGACTCAGTGACGGAATCAACACTGACTAGGCGCCCTTGTTGATCGTGGATCCAAGCCAACATGTCTCTCCCTCTAACATAGGGCAAATACTCAATTTTTCAGTCTAAGGGTCCATCCTAAGCTTCCATAATTATCTCAAAATCTTTACAACGTACACCCTTAATTAGTTCTCTTAACCAATTACCCTTGCGGGGGTCATGGGAAAGGGTACGTATTAAGGATGTAGGATGTAAAGTTTCCTTTAATTACCCACTCAATCAACAAAGCATGGCAACACATCACAAACACGGCAGCATATCATCACAACAATGTGTGTGCATATAGGTGATCCAACGGTGTCCTAGAAGGCCCATTACATGCAATTCTTTCTTTTAAGAGGGTAGGCTAGGGTCCTCAACTTTGCTTGTACCAATCTTTATACCTAACCACATGTGACATCAGGAATGTCGCGTGGGTCCAGCAGTACGTGATTGGTCCATTTGATATACCCAAGGGCAAGCCCAAGGGTACTTGGCAAGAGAGGTTTGATAGCTTCGCCCAACACATGGAATCAGGAAAACCAAGGTCGAACTAGGCTATCAGTTGGCAAGGATACATCGAGGG
The DNA here is from genome assembly GCA_039720395.1 of Liquidambar formosana. Lineage (NCBI taxonomy): Eukaryota > Viridiplantae > Streptophyta > Magnoliopsida > Saxifragales > Altingiaceae > Liquidambar > Liquidambar formosana. Next base: position 25,940,749 of record CM077826.1, on the reverse strand, counting down.
ACAATCGAGTGATCATGCAACAGTAACGCACACAATGCAATAAATGAAAGCACACAATCAAGCGGATGCAATATGATTGATTTTATTAAACAATAAGAAATTAATTTAGCCCAATCAAATTAAATGAGTCTAGCCCTCGACATCCCCAGTGGAGTCGCCAAACTGTGAACCCCGGAAAACAGCCCACAAGGATTCGGCGGAAAAAAGAAAAGATTTATACATATATGGGATGGGTGAAAGACAACAAACAAACAGGAGTCGCCACCTCATTTTTTAGGGAAAAGAGGAAAACCACAAAAATGTTTTATTTCCAAAACCACATGACTCCATCAAAGGAAAAGCAAAGTCTTTGAAACCAGAAAATTGGATTCGGGGGCTAAGTTACGATGTGGGAAGGTTCTGGGCAAAAGCCCATAGGCACCCACATCGCCCGAGTTGGTCTCTTAATTTAATTGGGCTAACTTAAGATCTTTTCCACTCAAATATCATCATATATCACCACAAAGCAGCATGCATATCATATATCTCATCTAATCATCCATGCACAATCACTCAAATAAAACAAAACAAAAAAAAAAGAAAAGAAAAGAAAAAAAAGCCTAGGATACTTGGATCCTAGAACGGACTTGAGCCTCACGAAGAGCGCCTACGTACCATGCAGCGAAATACATGGATCAAAGTCCACGTAGTTCGAAAAGAATAGGGTTACAACCTAATACAAACCTATGGTAAATACCCTAGGTTTCCTTATTTGAAAATGTGTTGATTTAATCCAAAACTGAAAACTTCCACAAGAGGAAAACTTTGATAGAAAACCAGAATTTTAGCAATAAAGGAAACCTTTGATAATTACCATAAGCTCGTATTAAGAAGTAACCCTAGGAGGGAGAAGGGAAAAGAAAGAAGAAAAGTGAATTAGGGCACTTCATACCCTACTTACCTGAGCGCAAAAGCTCCAAACATTAGCCATTTCAGACCATAGCATCCCTATTTGCAATAGGACAAGCATTGTACCTGTTTGCACCCTTACAAGTGCACACAATCATGCAAAGAAAGCAAAATACTAATCTGGACAGAACCTTGACAAGGCCTAAAATTATCCATTTATCATGCAAACAACAAGAATAATGAATAACTAAGGACCCTAACTCAATCCTATATGCAATTACTCGACTAACATGCATAAAAACCTATGAAAGACACACTAACAAGCATGAGAGACTCCAATAACATCAATAAACATGATAACAAAGCATATTCTAACCAAAAAGATGTCATTTTATGTAAAATATGAAAATAGGCCTCCTTACGGCGAGCTTTCTTAAGCGAAACTATCCTAAGATAATTTCACGCAAAAAAGTCGTTATGGGGAGGTGCAATCGGCATATCCTACGTAAAATATATACCCTAGAACATAATGGAAGAGATTTCATGCTTAAACACATCACAGAAGGCTCTCATGCAAAACCTCACTCAATAAGAAGGATAATTATCCTTAGAAAAGGATAATGTCCCCAAAAACCCTATAAAATATACTATATAAATGCAAACCTAATATGATTCAACTATATGCAGCATATATAGAATGACTATGATGAGCAACAACTCAAAAAGCTAAGCTAAGCATGCTGTATAAGACCTATGCGATTTCAGGGTTATCGAAACCCTAATCTCACAACTATGCATTAAAACCTATGAAACGACTCTAAGACATGCTCAAATTACCATGAATATCATTCATATCATATATATTAACTAACAGGAGCATCAATTCATGATAACAATCACAGCAACCTAGACATGTGAACTATGCATGATTTAAGAGGATAAAAAGAGTAATACTTTCAAATCCTTAGTAAACCAGGGATTATCAAGCATATAAAGCCATAAACCATCTCAAAATCATTCATATAACATCACACAAGCATTGAATTCAATCTACAAGAAGAGAAATTTCATGCACTATAACTATCCTAGAAGAAGAAGAAGAAGGAGAAGAAGGAGAAGCAGAAAACTCATGTTCAGCATTAAAGAAGAGTGCTTACCTCTTGCAGACTCTTCCTTGTCTTCAAACTCCTTGTTTCCTTCCTTGCTTGGGGTTGAAGAGCCTCCTCTTGATGTCCCTCTAGCTCTCCAAACTCGTAGCTCCCTCTCTCTCTAAGTGTAAAGTGCATTTTCCTCCTCCTATGTGCTGAATACCATGTCCTTTATATAGAGAACTGACCCCCTAAACCAATGGCTAAGATTAATTCATTAAATAATGATCCTAGGGCTATTAAAGACTCTCTTGGTGCTCAAACAACTCAATCCTACACACTCCTAAGCTCAGACAAGTTGTATTGGCAGAGGAAACCGTCAAAAGAGGGAAGATAGAGTCAGAAGTTGACTTAAAGTAGGATTCCTTGGGTGACCATCTAGGCCTGGACGGTTAGCCGTCTGGGCTTGGACGGCTGACAGTCCAGCCCCGGACGGTTACCCGAGGCCCTCCTATTTTCACTCCGATTTTGACTCCCACTTGCTGTAGAAGTCCTAAAATCTTCAAATTAAGTCCGATTTTGACGAAATAAAAGCCAAAACGGCCGTGTTTCAAAGGGGAACACATTTTAGGCATTTTAGGACAAAAATCCTCAACCATGGGTGCATGGTTAGGTTTTACAAAGGTGGTTAACCATGGTGTCTCACCGTCGCTAAGCTGGGTTTGTACACAAGGTCGAACCAAATGCTTTCCCAATCGAAATTCGATCTTTCTAAACATGTTTAGGACATAAATAAAGCCCAATTTGAGTTAAATGAGAGAAAATTGATTGGGTCTTATGAGTCAATTTGAGCAAACCAAGAAAGGGTCTTTTAGCCAACCCGAACCATTACGAGCCGAATTGATCTTAAACCATTAATTCATGAAATTGAACCTATATATAGACTCTATATATCCATATGAACTTGAGGGAATGACTCGGGATTCATTCCAAAGTCAAATGGAAAATATACGGCTTAAAAGACGATTATGCCCTTAAAGTCGCAAAAGTTCTTATTGACTATCGAAATGAACTCCAAATCACTTCAAAATTCATACACATGATATTCAATGCCATAGAAACTCAATGCAAAAGACTAGACTCAAAAAGGACTCAAAATCCTACATGAAATGATATGTCCTAGCTAAGGTGACAAAAATGGGGTGTGACAACGCGGTTTCAAAAAAATAAGGCAGAGTGCATACTCAACCCAAGTAGTTGCGTACGCGTGGTGCGTGCTCATCCAGTAGGGATGCGTACGCACAGGATCTTTGTAATTTTGCTAAAGTCGTGCTGTGATTCCACAGGTTTGCTTGGGATTATTTCTCGTACTTTTAAGTCGAACAATAAATATCATCATTGGGAAAAAAAGGATTTAGAATTATTAGTGGTGCAAAATGAGGTGTCTACACCCTCTATTAGAAAATAACCCTAGGAAGGAGAAGGGAAAAGAAGAGTTAAGAAAAGTGAATTAAGGCACTTCATACCCTACTTACCTTGCGCAATTTCTCCAAGCGATAGCAAGCTTAAACAATAACAACCTTATTTTTAATAAGGTAATTATCGCACCTGCTTGCACCCTTACACGTGCTCAAAACCATGCAAAAGGAACAAAACACTAATCTGGACAGAATCATGTTAAAGCCTAAAATCATCCATTAATCATGCAAACAACAAGAATAATGAATAAATAGGAACCCTAACACAACTCTACATGCAATGACCTAACTAACACGCATGAAAACCTATAAAAAAACATACTAACAATCATGAGAACATCCAATAATATCAATAAACATGATAACAAGGTTTATTCTAACTAAAAAGATGATATTTTATGTAAAATAATGAAAACAGGCCTTCCTACGGCGAACTTCCATAAGTAAAACTATCCTAAGATAATTTCACATAAAAAATTTGTTAGGGGGAGGCGTAATCATCATATCCTACGTAAAATATATATCATAGAACACGATAGAAGTGATTTCATGCTTAAACGCATCACAAAAAGCTTTCATGCAAAACTCTACTTAACGAAAAAGATAATTATCCTTAGAAAAGGATAATCTCTCCAAAAACCCTATAAAATCCACTATATGAATGCAAACCTAGCATGATTCGACTATATGCAGCATATATAGAATGACTATGATGAGCAACAACTCAGAAAACTCACCTAAACATGCTATATGAAACTTGCATAAATTTAGGGTTACCGAAACCCTAATTTCACAAATATGCTTAACAACCTATGAAACGACTCTAACATATGCTCCAATCATCATGAATATCATTCATATTATATATATTAACTAACAGAAACACCAATTCATGATAATTATCACAGCGAGCAAGCTATACGTAACATGCATGATTTGAGAGGATAAAAAAGAGTAACGCTTTCAAATCTTTAGTAAACTAAAGATTATTAAGCATATAAAACCATGAATCATCTTAGAATCATACATATAACATCATAAAATCATTGCATTCAACTAACATATGGAACTACTACATGCACTAGAACTATCATAAAGAAAAAAGGAGAGGAAGAAGGAGAAAGACCTATATTTAGCAATTGAAAGGGTGTTTACCTCTTGTAGAACCTCTCTTGCCTTCAAAATCCTTGTTCTCTTGCTTGGCTAGGGTTAGAGAACCTCCCTTGGATGTTCTTTTACTCTCCAAACTCGTAGCTCCCTCTTTCTCTAAGTATAAAGTGCACTTGTGGCCCCCCTATGTGTTGAATATCATATTCTTTATTTAGCAGACTTACCTAATAAACCAATGACTAAGATTAATTCATTAAATAATGATCCTAGGGCTATTAGAAACTCTCTTGGTGCTCAAACAACTCACATTTACTCAATCTTAGGAGGAAACAACTTGCAAGGGCGGAGGAATCCGTCAGAGGAGGGAAAAAGGAGTCAGAAACCCAAACGAAGATGGAAACCTCGGAAGACCGACTAGGCTTGCATGGTTAGCCGTCTGGGCCTTGATGGCTGACCGTCCAGCCCCGGACGGTTACCCGAGGCTCCTCTTTTCCTTGTTCTGGTTTTGACTTCTAATCCTTTTAGGAATCCTACAAGGGTCAAATTAAGTCCGATTTTGACGAAATAAAAGCCAAAACGACCATGGTTTGAAGGGGAAGACATTTTTAGGCATTTTAGGACAAAAATACTTAACTATGGGTGATGGTTATGTTTTACAAAGGCGGCTAACTAGGGTGCACCGCTGTCGCAAAGCTAAGGTTTGCACACAAGGTAGAGCCGAATGCTTCCTAAATCAAAATTTAACCTTTTTAAACATGTTTAGGATGTAAATAAAGCCTAATTGAAGTTAAATGAGAGAAATTGAGTGGGTCTTGTGAGTCAATTTGAGCGAACCAAAAAAGGGTCTTTTAGCCAACCTGAACCGTCATGAGCCAAATTGTTCTTAAACCACTAATTTATCAAATTAAACATATATATAGACTCTATATATCCATATGAAGTCAAGGGAATGAGGGACTCATTTCAAAGTCAAATGGAAAATATACGACTTAAAAGACGATTAGGCCCTTAAAGTCGCAAAAGTTCTTATTGACTAATAAAATGAACTCCAAATTATTTCAAAATTCATACACATGATATTCAATGCCATTAAAACTCAATGCAAGATACTAGACTCGAAAAAAACTCAAAATCCTACATGAAATGATGGATCCTAGTTAAGGTGACAAAAATGGGGTGTGACAGTGGGGTTTGTAATTTACCCTAAAAAAATAAATAAATAATACTATCATTCTTAGTCTTCTTTCTTTCACTCACTTATCCTAATTATTATTTGTTCTCTTCCTCGATGATTAGCAAACTTAACGATATCTAACTACTCAATAATCTAAAGGATTTGTTTTCCACTTCATACAATTAAGAGGGATTTTCATTTAAAAAAAAAAAAGAAAAAAGAAATTACACATTTTATATATATTGATAGTTGTCTTCAGAAGACTAAATTAAAGTTTTAAAATAGAATTTTTATGTAACCTTATCAAATTTAAAAGGCATCGAGAAGGTTAAGACTGGGGAGAGGCTTGGTTGAGCAATTCTCTACTTTTATTAAAAAATATGGCTTACAGAACAATCTTCTAATAAAAATAATTCTTTTACTTTTTTGCCATTGTGCATGGGGCGGCTGGGCAGTAGTGATTTTACTAAGGCCTTCAAAATTCTAGATCATATATATATATAGAAAGCTTTGATCATGTGCGGGATATGTTGGATATCTCATTCGATCACAGCCATCCATGAGCAACACGCGCACGTGTGTCATTTACAGACGACCGTGATTAAATGAGATACTCTGGGCCCACACATGATCAGTCCTCTATATATATATATATCTATGAGAAATTCTCTTCTCAACATGTGTTGATGCTTTTCGCATCAACACGTGCTGTGAGTTGTATGAGGTATATATGGTACAACCCCATCATACATGTGGTACAACACCTCACGGCAAGTGCTAATGTTTCGGGTATTATTGATTCTACTGGTGAAATTATCAAGAATGCTTAACAGGTGGTTTACTCCTTCCTTGTGATTGTTTCTCAAGGCTCTTACATGGTCGAACTCTTTCTCTATGATTGTTATTAGGGCTTTTTGCACTGTCATACAATTTTTTATTAAATAAATTAAGGACGTTGTACCCTCCAAAAAATATATATATATATGTGTGTGTGTGTGTGTTTATATAAGCACTGCAGGTACACGAAATTTATCGTAGTTTTAGGAAAAGTGTTGATATTATGGATGCAAGTTGTTTGATTGTAAATGCCCAAACCAAGAAATTTTGTGAAGGGAAAAATGCCAAGAATGGCACAGACAGAATTAGTAAATTACCTGAAATGCATCTCTCTCACATTATATCCTTGCTTAGCTGATGGTTTACTACTCTATTATTGTTTCTTAAGGCTTTCAAATGGTTTCTCTATGATTATTGTTGTCACTTTTGCATGATTATACAGTCTTCTTTAAAATTATTTATGGCAGCTGTACCCTAAAAAGAAAAAAAAGAAAAGAAAAATAATTATTTATAGAAGTGCTGGTACACTAAACTTTTTGTATTTTCAGAAGAGTTGATATTATGGATCCAAGTGGCTCGGTTGTAAATGCTCAAACCAAAAGGTTTTGTGAAGGAAAAGATGTCGAGAATGGCAAAGATAGAATTAGTAACTTACCTGAAATGCTTCTCCCTCACATCCTATCCTTGCTTCCAACTAAGGACGCCGTTCGAACGAGCTTATTATCGACAAGATGAAAATACAAATGGACTTCCATTACCAATTTACACCTTCATGATGCGGTGCTCTATTCTCGCGAAAGAAGGTTTAGAAAGTCGCACTTCATGAATTTTGTTGGAAGAGTCCTTCTTTGTACTAGCAATTCAACTATGGATAGTTTCTATCTCCGGTGTCGGATGGGTTATGATGCGTCTCGTCTTTATGCTTGGATCTCTACTGTCTTAGGCCGTAAAGTGAAAAGACTTCATATCTACTATTGTGAAAGAAACTTCATCTTTCCACATTGTCTTTTTAGTTGCGATTCATTGACAAAATTGACTTTAAGAATGAGGTATACTCTCAACGTTCCTGCACCTATTTGTTTTCCAAGCCTCAAGATCCTACAACTTTCTGAACTGACAATTTTGAATGAGCACTTCTCTGAATCTAGAGAACTCCTTTTCAGTTTTCCAGTCCTCGAAGTGTTGGATGTAAATGCTTGCACATGGTTGAATGTGAAGATTATCAATATCAATGTGCTCTGGTACTAGACAGCTTGACCTTGGGACGTCTAACGTATGAATGTGTACTTGATGGTTCGCATGATTGTGAGATCAAGATTTATGGACCGAGTCTTACAAAATTCGAGTGGCGTGGTTTTTTATCAGAAGACATAATTCTACTTAACCCATCAACCATTTGTGATGCTACTGTTATACACCATAATAGAGCAATAGATTATATTCACTGGCGTGAAATTAGACTTCGAGCTAAACAGATCTCTAGTGTGAAATATCTAACGCTATCTTCTTCCACCATTAAGGTATGCTTCCCTTTCAAATTTTTTCCTTGGTTTTCTTGTTGACAGGTATTAGAATCATTTAATGCATTTTTTTTATCAAACTTGTGTCCATTTGTGTGGATTTGTCTTCCATACTATATAATATATTTTTTTTAATATGCTTTTTGGCTCCTTTTATTTCATTGGATAACATTTCCCAACAAAGCAACACTGCCATGTTGTACAGTGGCATGCATGGTTTTAAGTATCATCTCAATCATGATATCATATCAAAATATATGACAAAATATAAGAATAATAAAGCAATGGTGAAATATTTTGTATTATTTTGCAGAAGAAAAAAGGAAAAAGTGATGATTGATACAATGTAATTGGTGTACTAAATTGTTTATGACATATGTTACTACCCTATTTTAGTACTGATGTGGAATCTCATTATATTTTTCCCCACCGGGGCTGGGGTGGGGGGGCCACCAAACAATTGAAGAATCGCCAATGTATTTCCTAATCGCTGTCCTTGTGCTAAGTGGTTGCCACCCCAATTGCTGTCATTAATGCCCTAAAGAGTTTTGAACTCCTAATCCCTTTAAATCAGAGTCTCCGAACAGCAATCCTAACCATTACACCAATTGGTTATTCCTAAATGTTGAATTGTTGAATTTATAGAAGATTTCTAGTTCAGTTATCATGATTTCTTGTTTCTTGGTTCATGTTGGATGTAATCACTACTAACCAGTGAGAACAACTCCAGGCCAATGTTTCAAGGACCACCCTTGCCAAAAAATATAAAAAACATATTACGTATCATGAGAGTGAGGACTGTATGAAAGTGCTAGATAGTTGCAAGGAACTTCACAGTAGCCCAAATTAATTTTTTTTAAGGGAATTATAATCATTTAAATGGCCTGAGCCCCTACACAATTTTATTTTGTCAACCATTAGGTGGCTTTTACAACTTTGGTATGTTTGTTTATGCTATGAAACAGTGCACTAATTTTCAGCTAAGAAATGACCTACAAGGAAACAAAGCTAGTCTTGGACTTATTTCTAACCGTGGTTTAATCATGTTCTATGCGAAGATTGTCCATGCAGAAGATTTACAAGCCACTCTGGCTGTGTTTGATAAGTTGACCCATCTAAGACTGCAGGACGAAGTGAATTTGGTTGTTACCAGAACATTCATGGACTTACTACGAAGCTTGCCAGTTCTTGAATCTCTCATTTTTGCCGCGGTACATTTGAAGTTATTTCGGATATATTTCTGTTGTTATCACTAATTACAATTTCTTTCTTCTTCTTTATTGGGTTTTTTTTTTTTTTTTTTTTTTTTTGGGGGGGGGGGGGGGGGGGGGGGGTGGGAGGTGGTTCTTGGAAGGGGTTCGGCATGTGATTTAGTAAATGCTAGGTTAAGAATTATAACTTGCATGTCTAAAATATATTCATTTCTTATTATTAATTTCGTAGGGAATTTCACACCGGGCGAAGCATGACTTTGTACAAGTGCCTCAGTGTTTTGAATCATGCCTTAAGGTGGATGTATTTCAAAAGTTTTACGGGAAAGGTCCTGAGCTTGACTTGGTGAAGTTCATGCTGAAGAATGCAATGGTCTTGGAGGAGATGGTTGTGCCAGCTGAGGAGGAGCGATTGGGTCCGGAGACAGACATGGAAAAGTTCAAGATACAGATACTGACATTTCCTAAAGGCTCAAATTGTGCTACAATAGTGTTCTCCTAAAAGCTGTTCTTGAGCTAATATGGTTTAGTTCTACACCTCCTAGGCAAGTTGTTCTTGTTTATGTGGAAATCATTGTGAATTTGTAATTTTTGTAATCAGCTAGTGTTTCGCTTGTGTACATGACTATTTGGCTATATCTAACAACCTAATGGTGATTGCGTCTTTCTTAGTTGTTTCCGAAGAGATTCTGGTATTCGCAAAATTAATGGAGTTATATATGGCAATCTAAACAAGCAGACTCATTATACTTATGGAGACTTGCTCAGTCGCTTAAGCCAATGCTCATTATATTTTATGCGTTTTTTTTTTTTGGGTAGAAGGATGAGAACTTCATTAATTAATTAAAAGATGGAAACAATAGGAAACAAGAAGCAACCCGGCCAAAGCCTGTTAAAAAGACAAAGACCAAACAGCATACCACTCACTAAAACAATCAACCTGAGGAACACTCATACAACCGGCAAATAGAAAGCTGCATGGATTGTGTCCAAGTGGTCATCCATAGGCACAAACTCTTGGGTAGACATCCTGAAAAACAAGAGAGAATTAAGAAAGCTAGGTATAAAAATAATGTTAAATTGCACATAAACCCTATGAAGTACGGAAGGTTAACAGAAAACTCTCTTGATGTTCAAAATCAAGCAATGTCCCCCTGTAGCCATTTTTAAAAACTGTTTGATTTTGATCATTTGGGGGGTACATTGCTTGATTTTGAACATCAGGGGTTTTCTGCTGACCCCATACTTCAGGGGGTTTTGTGTAATTTTGTCACACCCCAAACCCAAGAAATCGAGTCTGAAGGCACAATTAAACATTCGTATCCCAACCTTTCTTGTGATCAATTAAAATTCATCCATCCATAATAAAATTTCCAACAATGAAATTTAATATACTAATAATCTCCAAAAATTCAATGATGTCATAATCATCAACAATAACTAAAATAATTGAAAAAGTTCTCTACTCAAACCCCATAACTCCAAACTTTAACTAATAACATCTAAAAATGAGTCCAAAAATCCTCTCATAAGAAAAAGAAATCACTACGAAAACTAATACTAATTAATGTTCAATCTAATAGCTGCTAGCCTGACGCGCTCTAAGCTTCCACTGCACTTGGCCCAACAATCTAACAAACTACTCATCTAAAAAATATGTTGTAAGGGTGAGTATAACATACACAAGAATAAGCCAAGTTAATCGCACGAGTTTTTTCATAAAAATGTATATCGACAAATCATATGCTAGTATCCACAATTAAATATTTTTCAAAATATATTCAAAGAAATACACATTTTTAGAATTCTTATATCAATAACAGATTTCAAATAAACATTCAGAGCTTTCAGATCAGAACGAACACCTATTTATTTTGTAACTCTGGCTAACCACGCAAATGACTCAGACAAATTGACCCGAAGGTCCAAACGGTGCTCCTATCAAGAGGAGGCTTTAACAGAGCATTGGTACCAAAGGTCAATAATATCTCCTACTGACTGGGACAGAGCATTAGAACCAAAAGGAACCAAAGGCCAATAATTTAACCCCTACTGACCAGGGCTAAACATAAGGCAGTCAAACCAGAGTTTCAAATATAATCATTTTTGCTAAATATAATTTCAAATAATCAATAAATCATATCTAGCATTACTTGAATCGGAATACAAAATCATTTGCTTGGCTCATACAAATAAATTAGACATGTTTGAATGGATATAAAAATCATTCGTGAAAATCATTTATTTAACAAATAAAACATTTGTCATAAATAAATTGGCATGTCATACTCCTACTTACCTCAAGTGGTAACGTCAAAATCCAAGTAAATGCCTCCACTTATCAATACTTAGCTCAAACCTAAGATCAAAAATTAATATTACTATCAATAAATTATAGTCTGAGTTAATAAATGTTTTAATTTATTTAGTCTGACCCTCAACGCTGTCCATTGTGTCAAGCTCATCAAATTAGGCAAAATGAACTTAACATAACTAGTGAAAATTCAACACATGAGTTCTAGGTACATGATTATATAAATGAATTGTACACACAACCACGTTGGATTATAAGTTCTTCACCATCCTATATTCCAAGATACACTTTTGCCTACCTTTGATAGGTTCTCACGTTGTACTATATACATATATATATATAATACTATATTATATTTAGTTGCCATAATCAATACCTAGCATCTACAATGGATGCTTTAAGTAACCCATACAGTATGCTTGCCAACTGTGGGGAGTTGTTTAGCGAACCACCATGGCACGGTTATATTGTTTTGTTTTATTTATTTATTTATTTTTCTTCTTTTGTTGACAGTCTCACACCTATTCCAAAAATTTTCCTAATAGAGTGACACTAGCAGTTCCATTGGGGATCCACAAAAGCATCCCAAGTTTTCCTGTTATCTCCATGTTTAGAAGAACACTAGCATGATGTGTTTGGTCCAACTCAAATATGTGTGAGATTCAACAACCCAACCCAACCCAACAGACAATGGAGCTCTAAAGCAACTTGCTTTACCAACAACTTTTCTTTAGCTTTTGTATTACGTGATGTACCAATACAATATATATATATATATATATATATATATATATATATAAAATAATAATAACAATAAAATAGAATTCCTTCTATAACCCACTTTACCAGTACACCTTACGGTTTAACCCCAAACGTACAAGCAACCAAATATATATATTGAATATATTGAAGTACCCTAAAAGACAGAACCATGAACTCAAGGTTGGAGGTTGGAGACTTTTCTTACCTTATTTGTCACTAGAGGAAGACGATGAAATTATTAGGGCTCTAATCTGCCTCTCTAAGACTTTAACCGTTCGTTAAAAAAATAAAATCTTCTGATAAGGATTCTTATATATTAACCCAATTAGGGTAATATTGTTTGTTGCAAAGTTTACCTAATCCAAATATATCTTATCCCAAATAATGTATTATAAAAATTAGCCTAATAAAATTAAATTTAAACTTAAGATTTTAGACTAAAAATAAATTAATAATTTACGAAAATACAGGCATTACAAATTTAGCCTAAGAATAACCCATAATTTTACGACTACGCGCATTAGGTTCAGATTGATCATCATCAATCTCAGTCCTGATCAACTAAACCCTTAGCTTTTGCCCTCTTCTTCTGTTGTTGGGGTCCTAACTGCGACATAACAATCCCCACCTTCCCTTGGGTGGGACCATGCTGTACCTCTTGAGAAGGCACCGTCTCAGTCAAGGCCTGTGATTTATTTGTGGGCTGACTCTGAGTAAACTAGCATTGTATTGTGGGTCGGATTTTGCCCACATATCACTCAACTGAGCACTACTGTTTGGGAGTGGTTATTGCAACCCCTTTATTTTGTTTATACACCCGCTAAATTTCATTTATCATGGTTTTACAGAAAATATGGAAGGGTTTTATGAAATTGAACACATGATCCACTAAAAAATATCATTTTAAATAATTTTGTGGAAGAAAGTTTTTTCAAAATATTTCGTTTAAGTAGATATTTTGATCATTTATAATCTCTATTTCATTTTGGCCAAAAAGTCTATTTAAACGAAAGAATTTGAAAAAACTTTCTACTGAAAAATTGTTTAAAATGATATTTTCCAGTGGATAAAGCTGCCATTTTTTATAAGAACTTTTTATAGGGGGCCTCTATTGGCACCCAAAGACTTGCTCTTCATCCCTCACTTATTTTACATTTTAAGGTTTTATGAAAAATACAGAAGGTTTTCATAAAAACTTATCACATATTCTATTAGAAAATATCATTTTGAACAACTTTTTAGAAGATAGTTTTTTCAAAATCTATCGTTTAAATATACTTTTTTGTCATTTATACTATTCGCTCTGTAAATGAATAAAAAGTTCACTTAAACGATAGATTTTGAAAAAACTTTCTTCTGTTATTCAAAATGGTGTTTTCTAATAGACAGCGCGATCAGTTTTTTGAAAATCTTATATATTTTTCATAAAATCTTAAAACATAAAATAAATAGGGGATGAAAAGTAAGTTTTTGGGTCCCAATAGAGGCCTCCCTTTTTATATTTTTTTAGTGTAAACAAAATTAAGGGATTGAAGTATCTGGTCCCTTAATATTGATGTGATGCCCACTTCCAAAGGGGGTCCATTGTCCCTCACCTAGGCCCAAGCCCAAGCCCAAACCCCCAGATACCCTATATCCCTGCCACGTGCGCCTCATGCAAGGGCAGATCACCACCTCTTGCTTCACCACTCTCTAGCGCCGCCACGTGCTCACCATGCAGGGATATATAATGCATTACCGGCATGTAGTATAGTATTGAATCTATTAATTGTAGTATATGCCTTTGGAGAACTATAGTAAACTTATTATAATTTTGTACTCGTTATAATTCTTGGTCTAATTCTCAGTATGAAGTCTTCTTTAGAAGTGAAAATTCTTCTCGCGGGAAGAAGAGAACAGAGAGAGCCCAAGATTTCTGCCATGGTGCTAGAATTGAACCCATTTTGTTTGTTACATACGAGCCACAAGTTTCCAGTGGTTAGAGAAGTTGCAGCTTTTGGAGGTCAATATTAATGGATGTCATTTTTATTTTTATTTTTTTAAAAAAAATGTAACTCAAAGAAAATTACATCTTGAAATGCATGATGGCAGCTCTTTTGCTACTTCCTTTCAGGCCACGATAATTTTCAAGAATGATCTCTCATAATTTCGTGACTAGCTAAAACAGAAACACCCTCATGACTATACCCTAAATTCGGTAAACAATCAACCACGTTATTTGTCTGTTTGTAAATATGACGAATAGCAACTTGATCAAATCTGAAAACTGAGTCATTTAATGTCCTAAATCAGATTATTTATGCTCTAATGCTGATAAGCATCACAAACTGCTTGAATGACCACTTGGGTGTCACCCTCTATTTGAAGCCAATAAGTATGTTTTTCAAGAGCTGCAATCAAACCATTCCTCGAAGGAGTCAAAAGCTTCGCTTTTCGCAATTTGTGGGCGTTGTTCATATTTAACTTTTGTTTGTTTGTCGCAGCCAAAAAAAAAAAAAACGAAAAACACCTTTAGTTTCTTTAAAAAGTTTCAATAGGGTGATATGGTCTTAGCTACTTGGAATGTTTCAGACCATACTAGAGGTTACGGTGGAGTCAATAAGACCTGAGAGGTTCGGCTAACCCTACTGAATTATATATATTTTATATTTTACTTTTATAATTTCATACTATTTAAAGATTTAGCCCTTCTTAATTTAAACTTTTTGGCCCTTCTCAAAATTTGTTGACCCCTTTATATTTAGTTTTTTCATATTTCTTTTTATAAATTTCCTCATTTGATCCGAGGGCGGCTATTGCCATCACATAAAATACTTTGAAACCCCCTTAATTTACATTTTTTAAGGTTTTATGAAAAATTTAAAAAGTTTCTATGAGAACTAGCCGCATTGTTCATTAGAAAACATCATTTTGAACAAATTTGTAGAATAAAATTTTTCTAAAATCTATCATTTAAGCAAACTTTTTGGCCATTTACAATCTCTTTTTCATTTTCCATAAAAAAAAAATAGCCAAAAAACCACTTAAATTATAGATTTAAAAAAAAAAAAAAAAAATTCTTCTACAAAGTGCTCTGAAATGATGTTTTCTAGTAGACCACGTGACCAGTTTTTATAAAAGCTTTTTATATTTGTCATAAATCCTTAAAAAATATAAACTTAATGGGGGGCTTAGAATATTTTATGTTGTGGCAATAGCTTGGCTCATTTTATCCCTACTTAAATTTTATTTTTTACTACATATTTTCTTGTTTTCATCACTTTTAATTCATTTTGTCCATCACTCATTGTAATTATTATTATTATTTATCAATATAGATGAACAATGCTATATAGCCCAAACTTTTTGTCCAAATCAACTTACCCAAATAGCCAATGACCTTCGGGTCTAGTGGCATGTCTCATCCCAATAAAGGTATGAGATTTGCAAAGGTCTTGGTTCCAACTCCGTGTGGGTGCTTGTGTGGGTGTGTGTTCTCTTATTGTTGGTCAAAAAAACAAATTTACCCAAATAATGTTGTGGCCATCACATCAATTCATTACGGACAATTATTCTTTTCATAAAATTTTTCATTGATTGGCCAAGTTGCTACCTCATTTGGGTAAAACGTTTGGCTCTTTATCATTTCATATTGCTCTTCTAGTTGTTTATAGAAAAGAAAATCTTGTTACTGGTTCAAAAATTTTCTTTTGTTTTGTGGTAATTATGAAGAATGACAAAAATGCCAAAAAAATAAATAAATAAATGTAGTCATTTTGAATTAGAATAAAAATATAAAAATCAATCAATGTTTGGCCCTCCTTGACCAAATTACTGGCTCCGCCACTAGTTAGCCTAAATCCAACTACTGTGATTTAATCCAAATTAAATCAAACAGAAAATTGCCTCGAAAATTATTGTTGTCGAGTTCAATTGTAGCCTAGGAAAAAAAAAAACAAACAAACCTACCTATAATGGGATCCACAGAATTGTTTTCTTCCCTCGGTTTAAGCCTTCATTGGGAGATTTGGGTTTGGCTATAATCTTCTTGTTAGTAAGATTTTGGATGGCATGCCTCAACCTCTTACGATTGTAAAAATAAAAAAAATAAAAAAAAACCCCGAATTAATTTGGTTTAATTTTAGTTTGCATGTTAAAAAACTAAGCAAACAGAAAAATATAATAAGTATAATAATATTATATTTAATTATATATGAGTTAGGATCTATGAACTTAATTTTTGCACTTCATGTTTACACCTCATTCATAAACCATTGAATTCACAAAATCCAACGGTATTCCAAAATGCTGACGTGGCTAAGCTTTATTCACCATTTAACAAATCAATTGTGGTGTAAAAATCAAGATCCTGATATATATATATACATACATATATATATATATATATATATATAGAGAGAGAGAGAGAGAGTGAGTGAGTCCCTTTCTTATGAGGTTAACCTAACTAAACTTTGCGTTAGTTCACCCTCCAAATTATATATGTGATTCAAATTTTACGAAACCAATCATTAGATTAGATAACTTTATCATGTGGGTGATGCATACCAAAAATCAAGTTGATCTGAAACTGATTACTATTTGATTCAAAAATTACATTTTTTAATTAATGACAATCGCCCATTTTGGACATTTCTGAATGAAATAGTTCTTAATCTCGGATCAACTTGATTTTTGTTATGCATGACCTTCACATGAAGTAGATCTAATCCAATTGTTGATTTTGAAAAATAAAAATCAAAGATAGAGTTTTGGAAGGTGACCTAACCTAAAGTTAGGTTAGGTTAACCTCATAAAAAGGGAACTCTTTATATATATAACATCTATACTACAGAGTACTAGATAAAGAGAATTCTCTTTGTGATTGAATTGTATCTAGATTTACTAAAAACCCTAACAAATTCCCAAAACTAACATATAATTTGTTAATTTCAACAACTTGAAAATAGTTGTCTATCCCAACAAGTTTCTCCACCTCTTCTTCACTCTCTCTCCCGCATCCCTCTCTCTTTTAACTGTCTCTCTCTGTCTCTGTCTCTGTCTCTCTCTCTCTCTCTCGTTGTCTCCCAAAAAAATAATAATAACTCCCTCTCTCCTCTCATGTTTCTCTAAAAAAAGAAAATATCTACTTACTTCGTTCCTAATTGACTGTCCCCGTTAAAAAAATAAGTTTTTTTAGGAAACCCTATTAAATGCTTTCATATCAATATATATGTTTTAGCATTCCAATTTTACCCTCAAGTGTACAACACATTGAAAATGGAGAATACTTTTTAACGTTATTTTAGGAAATGAATTAAAATGAACTATTGACTTTTGGAATGTGACAATAATTTTGAAACGTCCACAATAAATAAATAAATAAAAAGGAGGTCAATAATCTAGGAACGGAGGGAGTATCTTTCTTAAAGTTCTTTGCCTTTCCGAATATTGAAAATCATCAACTAATAGAGATGGAGATGGAGACGATAGCAAAGAAGAATAAACGATTTTAACACTAGGATTGAATTTAACTTGACTTGGTATATTCTTAGTTTTGTTCTTCTTCTTTTTTTTGTATATTACTATAATTGCTGTGTTGCGCACGTGATCAATTGCTAGTAGATAAACTACCACCCATAAAGCCATAACCAATACTAACTACTTAATATTATCCTAAAATAAACATATTAAATAAATGGGTACCACTACATGGGCCGACCCATATGGGCCGATCGTGGGACAAAATAACGAAGGACCATGCCACTTAGTTTGGTGGATTTGAATTCCACCTTTAAGAAGCCAAAACTTCCCAAATTGGGAACGAAATCATATTTTACAAAATCTTCGCACACTCTTTGAGGGATTCGAACCAAAATGTAATGGAGTGAGATTTCAATTGGAGATGATGAGGAAGAAAGGATCTATGAAGCCAAAATTATCCAGCTCTAGAGGAAGAAATCTTCATTTGAAGAAGCCGAAAACAATGGGGAAAAAATTATCCAAATCCTTTTAGGACTCCAATCTCTTTAACTGACTAGGAGAAGGATTCTTATAATCATAAATAGGGAGCCCCTCTACATTCACAAGGTATGCACAACTTCGTTGTGAATCTCATTCTCTCACTTCGCTTACTAACTTAAGCATTGGAGAGGCTCCAACCGATCACCCACCAGTTGCTTGATCCCTTGTTTTATAGGTACACATGAGGAGTGCAAAAGGACTACGTGAATATTGGCTGTTGGCCATTTTTCCTCATCAACAAAACTAGTTGTCTCACTCAACTAGATTATTTTTTAACCTTGTTGTGGTATGATCTAGTTGATATTATGATTCTATTAGTACTATCTAATTAATGTAGTTGATTTCTCCCCAAACAGGTTTGGTGACTTTGAGTTGTAGAATAACGGTGCTCTTATTATGGATTTTCTTTCCCCCTACCCCCCCTAAATTCTTGTAGGGTTTAAACTTGAATTTGAATTGTTTTTTCATTGAGTGATAATAACTAGTTAATGTACATATAGATTAATTGGAATGTTTTGGTTCGTGTAATAGGGTTTAAACTTCAATTTCTTGCAAGAAAATTCAACGTTGGAGAGAAGCTTGAAAGTAAAACGCATGCAATGATTTTCAGGCAGAGATAATACACACATCTATGAATCATGCCAAATCATGGAATGAAAAAAAGGCAGGAAGCTTGCTGTGAAAACTTCAATGTCAATTAATTAGTGTCTTTCCATAGAGATGTGACTAATTAGACACACATTCAAAAAATCATAAAGAGCATAAACTTATGCCTCTGTGATGTTAGCTTGAATTGTCCTAGATTGCGATTATATTTTGAATACTCAATTTTTGCAATGGATAGTTGATGTGTTGCGTTTTAGTTATTATTACTCTTATTAAAATGCTTTAAATTTCAAGATAAAACGCAACAATGAACTAAATCCCTTTTATGCATACTTATATTACAATGTAGGTGTTAAGCAACTTTGCAAAGAATAAGGACTCAATTGAATTCATATAAATTAAAGTTTAACTTATATTAGAATGTTTTGCATTTCAAAATAGTATGTAGTAGTGAACTGAATCGATTTATGCATACTAATTTTAGAAATACGTGTTAAGCAATTTTGCACAAAGAAAGGGACTCAATTGAATCGATATAATTTGAAGTAAATCATATTGGTATAGGCAATGCCAAGCTGATATATAGTTTTTTGTAAGCTAAATTTAACGGTGACCTATTTAGTAAATTATGAAAATATTTGGCTTGTCATCATTGATTTAAGATGGAAGTATTGGTCAATTAACGTTAACTTGTTTCCAAAATTTTGCTCTAATAGAGATACATTAGACCCAATCTAACTCTTCGTGTCAATCTAATTTGAAATGAAAATTATTAAAAAAAGTTAAGTTGGTAGAATAACTCAACTCGTAGTGTATGCAAAAAAAATTTAAAAGTACTAAACACAAAGCTTTAAATAATAAATAAAAAACTAAACATTGCATTTATCCACTTCTGTTGTTCTTAGTAACATTACAATACCCAAGCAATAGCTCAATAAGGAGTAGCATCAATTGAAAAAGTATGAAAAATTAAACAAAATAACTCAATAAGGAGCAGATCCATTAACATTATTTGCGCTTGCTCCTACTTCGAAACCACCCCCACTCTTTCTACCACTGTTCTTGTTTCCTTTGTATATTATCGATTCCACTCTCTTAAGACCCATCCAAGTCACCCACAACGCCTTCAAAACCCTGTAGATAGCCTACAAAGTCGGAATCACAAATGTTATCTATATCTTGAAGTGTAAAGAAACACGAATTAACGCTTCTCAAACATCTAATTAAATTCAAGACGAGCTACTCTTTTGACACAAAAGAATGCATCTATAATAATAATAAAATACTACAAGCATCTTCATGTACCCCTCAAATAAAAATAAGATGGCTCAACTAAATAACAACTACTTTTTCGTATCAAGGTATAATTAGTTTTCCAATCTGTGTGTGTTCTTAAATAGAAAAACAAAGTAATTAGATTAACATCTAGATATCTCAACTAGATTCTATTATTCTGAATCAACAAATTGCACTTCAAACTCTATCTAAAATAACTAGATATTTCTATTCCAAGCTAAACATTTCAGAATTGAATATTAAACCCTAAAATAATTGGGGAAAAAAAAAAAAACAAAACAAAAAGCATAAGAGGAACACCTGCACTCCAAACCCAAGACAGTCAACTTGTTTTGGGAAAAAACTAGATATCTCAATTAAATCTTGTCACATAGAGCAAAAGTTGCACTTTAAAAGTACTCTACAGATCTTAACTAGATATTACCATTCCAAGTCAAATATTTCAAATTAATTTGAAGTTTAAACGCTAAAGTGAGGGGGAAAATAAACAAAATAGCATACAAAGAACATCGACATAATTCACTCAAACGCACCCAACTTGTTTGGGGGAAAATCTAAATATCTCAATTATAACCTATCATATGTAGCACAAAATGCAATTTCGAATTGTGATCCGATGTGTGAACCCCAGCAAAAGCTTCTAATTATTCAAATCCCTTTAATTTCAATTCCAGTTAGAACCAAAAATCAACTCGGGATCCAACAGTCATCGATTCGCAAACAACTGTAGCATTTTTAGGGTTTAAACAAACAACAATTTAAATTTATGATTGAAAATTTTAGATTAGAATTGTCAAATTCGTACCTTTTCTTATCGCCCTTTGCTTAGCCTTTTTTCTACGAAGAATCTCGCATCTAGAATGAGGTTTCTTCCTCTTCATGTCGTCGCCAAAATCTCATTCGTATCCCATAACCGCGAGCGAGAATGTCACCATGGATGGATGATGAGGTGATAAAATAAAATTAAATAAATAAAAACCATATTTGGAATATAAATCATACGACAGAGAAGATGGGGACAGTTTGGGGGGAAAAAATTCCTAAATTCGTGGAAATTGTTTGGGAAAGAAATCCCTAAATTCGTGGAAACGGTTTGGAAAAGCTAATCAGCACATATCTATACTACCTATAAAAAGATGAATGTGAGAAAAACTTTTGATTGACTAATATACCCTTATTTTAATTTTTAAATACACAACTGCCCTTTTGCATATATAAGAAATATAGCAATATAAAACACATACCTTAATAAAAATTCTAAGGAAACTATACAATTACCTTTCTGCATATATAGGAAATATAACAATATAAAACACATACCTTAATAAGAAATATAAGGAAACTATAATTCGTATAATCATTAGAAATCTTAAAGACAATAATACCTTCTTTTTTTTTTTTTATTATAAAACCTCTTTAAATATAAAATATTTATGTATTTATTATTTTGTATTTAAGAATATTCACGTGCAACCCACATGTGCTATATCTAGTTCAACAAAACAGACGTTGGCCTATAGAAGGACTCGTCTCACGGTTCGGCATCATATTGGTCTCATTTAGCATTTTTCCTAAATAAAGTCTTAATTATAAAAAAATACATAACCTTTTCAATTTAGCAAGCAGTTTATCATTGTGTTCTCCTAAGCAAGGAAAAAATTAATAATAAATACATAACATGTCAGTAGTAAGTACTAACTTTTTATTTTATTTTATTTTGTTTACACATTTTTAATATTTTATGTCCATTCAATACATAATTTGTATAAATTAGCTTGACTTGTCTGATTTGAGTGTCTCCCAGCCTTGATTTCAAACCACATAAACCTATTATGTATATGATTTGATTTTGATTTAGTAAAAACCAAATCAAATCGAACTAATATTTTTTATAATATAATATATTTTAATTTAATAAAAACCAAACTGAAATATTTTGAATTAGTTTAAAATCTACTTTAAAAAATCAATCCGAATCCGAATCCGAATCCGAATCCAAATCCAAATCCAACCAGGAACGTTACTGAATACATTCAAAGAGACACGTTTCCCCATTATGGATCTTGTGGCTCCCCAGCGCTTGCATTTGAATCGTTCCGTGTGTAGGATGAAAAAAGAAAAAGAAAAAAAAAATGCCTTATCCCATTACAGCGTTGGCCATTTGGCCCCGCCCACCAGAATGATTCCAAGTGTACCCACACACTTTTCCTGTGTTCAACGACCGCCGAGACTGCGTGTGGTCTGCTTTTCGCCGCCTCCTCTAACCTCTTGATTTCACCCAGGTGGCACTCATGCCTTGGTTGATTATGGTTTTTTCTAGAAAATAATATGTTGTTGTGTGTTGTTATGTTCGATTCCATTGTGTGGCTGCAAATATTGCACTTTTAACTGTTCGGTGTAGATTCTGCCACGTCATCATTGCTGTTACTGTGGGGGATCCCTTTACCACACGATTTAAAAATTTCACGCAAAACAAGCCTCTTCCTTGCCTTTGTGGCCATTCCAGCCTTTGCCCTTCAGCACCCTGTTTTGAACGTTAGAAAGTCAAAACAAGAAGGATAATGGCATCTTGTTTCAATTACCATTTTAACCTTGTGTACAAGGACGTGTCGGTCGTCAGCACTAGATTGGCGTAATTCTGTCCATTTCCGCGTCAGGCTGAAACTTCGAAATTTTGAATTCGCATTTTCCTTTGCCAAAATTTTTCAGCTCTACTAGTCTGGCGATTCAAGTAAATTGTGTATGGGAATTTTTCTTTTTTTTTTTTTTTTTTTTTTGTATGTGTATAAACAAAAAATAATAATAACAATAATAAATTTTAAATTGAGTTGAATTTTATATGTGATAAGATTGAAATTGCAAAATAATTTAATAACCTTCAACGTAATTGCCATTGGAGAGAATTACCTTTAACATAATTGCTATTGGTGAGAATTAGCTTAAATTGGTACAATTTCAAGGGAAAAAAAAAAGGGAAAAATGAAAGGTTTAAATCTTTATTTTTTCCCTTACAAAACCACTTAGTATGAGCAAACATATAAAATAGGAGTTGTTGCTTAGTGGTTAGTTGTTGAGATTTGAGACTAAACTCCAATGGTTACTTTGTAAAGTATAATAATAATTACTAGTAATCGAGCATATGCGATACATGTGTAACACATTTTTTCAAGCTTTCATTCCATCAGTAGAACTATTATGTCAGTTTCCAAGTTTTTAAACCGCATGTGTGTGTGTGAGAATGAATTAAGGGGAAACAGGCTGTGGGTTTTTCAAAGTTGGTAAAATTACCAAATTCTCTCTTAGTTTTATTAACTTATAAGGATATTTTAGTATTTTCAAGTACAATCCAACCACAAAGGGAATTGGATTTATATAGTAGTATAGATAATCATAACAAAGAAAAATGTAATTATAATAAAAAATAAAAATAAAAAGGTTGAGAAAACATGATTTCAACCAATCATTTTTTAAAAACATATACAAAAATGTTGAGAGTTTAAAATTTTCTTTTTCCTCTGTCTAATACATATAAGGAACACAAACTTCATGAAAGTTCAAAGCACTAAATCCACGCTCGCAAATAGAGCTAAGATTTCAAATTTTATATACACAATAGGCAACCAAGTTTTTTGTAATACTCAAGCAATATCAAATTTCTTACCCAAAATTAAAAAAAGCAATATCAAATTAACTATGGCAATAAAACTAGCCTTTAATCTTCTTTTTTTTAAATTATTTTTTTTCTCCATTTTTCTTTTACCATTACGCTCATTGGCCTTCTTCCTTTTGAGTTTTGAGAAAGGGGGAAGGGGGTAATTTTATATTTGCTGGGCTATGAGAAAATAATTACAATTTATTGTTATTTTCTACTAACTTTTTAACAAATAACTATTAACTTAACTAAAAATGACTACTAATTGCAATCTAAAAATTCTCCCTTTGCGTAGATGTCGCTGTCACATTAGGCCAAAAGGCGTGGGGGCATATTTGGAACATTAGCCTTCACAAACCGCTTTGTGCCTGGAACTCTCTAGGCGTTTCTCATGACAAAAATGACGTGGTCAAATTCCACCACGTGTCGGTCTTGTGGGGGTCTCTCCAACTCCTGGATGAGAATTGGTTGAGAGACTCCACAGTTGGTAGAGGACGGAGATATTTTGGGAGGCCCAACCACATATCAATTGTAAAATATTCATCAATCATTCTTCGTTTTACAATCAAGCTCCTCTACTTTCCACTCATTTCCACAAACCACCCAATATTTCAGTTATTTCGTTTCATGACCCCAATACATAATAATTCCATTCACTATACACCCCCCCCAAGTCCCCAACCCCTTTTTTGAACACACCATAAACAAAGCCTTTACTATTTGTCTTCTATTAATGCCGTCGGCTCAAATCGCACATACACTAGACTTGCTACTTTTCTTCCAATTACTCATGGAGAGTGAAATCCAATTAAATTTACCTAACCGATAAAGATTAACTAGCTATAACTGTTTTGTAATTGATGTCAAAAATTTGTTTAATCACAAAATTAATATCCAAAAAGGGCAAAAATTAAGACGGCCATCAAAACGCACAGTATTTTGGATACTATTGTAATGCTTGTTTCTTAAAGTCTAATTTTGATAAACAGATGTTATATTCTTTAAAGGAAGAATGTGAAATGGAAACAACCGTGCATTTAGAAACCCAATTCCTCATAATTTGAATGTGACTTGCTCGCATAAATCATGATGTAAAATGGTGATCTCTTAGTTGTAGATTTTTATATCAAGGTCATTAGATAAGATAATTTTAAATAGAGAGAGTCATGCATGCATGGATCCAATTTCGATATGTGCAGCATGATATATTGGGATCAAGAATTGTTTTAAGCGTTCAAGTATTTTTGTTAAATTGGATGACCTAATCTCCATGTAGTCTCAAATTAACCGTTTGATAAGGACCACTCTAGCTTGGTTCTTATAATCTTATTTGGTTTTTGTATAAGGGAAAAATGGATGAGATGAAAGTAAAATTACCATTTAATTAGAGTACGGTTTATGACAATGTTCGTCTTTGCTATAATTTTCTTTTTTTTTTTTCTTTTTTTTTTTGAAACGCTCAAATAGATGTTCGATTGCATAATTTTGTACACAAAATCATGTTTAAGGTTATTCCATGTCCCTTCATTGCATGAGCCATTGACATCAGTTTTATATATGCATATTATGAAATTAACTAGCTTTGCTTTTGTTATATTGAAAAAGAAAAATAGAACCTCACTTGTGATTATTGAATATTTGAATTTCAAGATTTACTGCCATTACGAGGTATAATCTAATTAAACAGCGAATTTCAAAATGACCAGTACCTTTAGGATGAATGAAGCCACACAGGTTGGCCGTTCATTCCAAAGTTCACGTTCCAATTGATTTGGTAAGACATTTTTCACTTTTCATTTTAAATGGTAAAGTACAATATTATCTACTTAATCAAAAAAGTGCTACCATTTCTATATTCACTTAGTATTTTCTCTTCAAATCAGTGAAATAAAATCTAACATTTGATCATATATTTTATCTCATAATGAATTATTTTAGTTGTCTAAGCCAAAAAATAGGGTGCAGTTAAAAATGTCATTAGCAATTAGCGAATTAAATTTTTTGTTTTGACATGACATAGTGTCACAAGAGTGGCCTAATACAAATTGTGGCTTAAGGCTAAAATTTCGTAATGAGGTCTTTTTGAGTAAGGCCTATGATTAAAATTTTAAATTAGCATTTTTATGCAAGGTCTTTTAATAAGTGGGTTGGGACTTAAAGTATCCGATCTCTAATGGTAGAGAGCTATTCTAGTGAGCTGAAAGCTATTTTTAGCTTGATCACAAAGTATTAAAAACATCTCTCTGCAATAAAAATAACTCTCTATTATAAAGTATTTGCTCAAATGCAACAAAAGTTATTTCGTAGCTCACCCACTTTTTCTTCTCTCTAACTACCATTGGAGGGTGAAAAGAAGAGGAGTGTTGACAAGACACAGTTTTGCTCAAAGCTATTTTTGCTCATGGTTTAGTTCTCTCATTGGAAAAGCTCTTTTTTGCTCGTTGAGTTAAGCATAGCTTTAACTCATGGTTTAGCTCTTTCATTGGATATGCTATTATGAGTTTGGGCCTAAAGAATCGCTTCAATTGCTATCTTATTGAGCCGCCTAGCATGGTGATTAGCAATTACTAATTCCGTCCCACAAAAATAGGCCATTTTTTTTACTTTTTTTTGTCCCTAAATATTTGTAGACTTTGAAAAGTTAAAACATAATTTTTTTGAATTTCCTAATGACAATATCATTTGTTATCTCAATAATTACTTTTAACACAAAACACAATATCAAATAAAAGATGTTACTTTTAAAAAAATAGAATTT
Organism: Liquidambar formosana; assembly: GCA_039720395.1. NCBI lineage: Eukaryota > Viridiplantae > Streptophyta > Magnoliopsida > Saxifragales > Altingiaceae > Liquidambar > Liquidambar formosana. Next base: position 25,914,055 of record CM077826.1, on the reverse strand, counting down.
AATAAATAATAAGTTAATTCAATAATAATTTTTCTTAAATTACGTGTTTTCTCAAACATATTTTATCTTTGTGAGATGGAAGGCTAATGAATTATGAGACAGAGTGAATTGTTCATAATAATGTAGACATAGAGGGGCATTAATGCAAAAGAAAAAGAAGGGGAAAATAGGATATTTAGTTTTTCGAGAGAAACGAGGTTTTGTGGACAGGGAAGGCAGTGGAGAAAGAGGCAGAGCGTATATAGCCACATAGCCACGGAATTACTTGATCGATCCTCCTCCCCGCATTCAACGCCCATACCCACCTCTGGTTTCTCCTAATACATCTCTACACATGCAATACCCTCTCACTCTCTTCCCCTCTACTTATTACCACGCCCTTTCTCTCTCTCTCTCTCTCCTCAAATCCATCTCTCTAAGGACTAAGATCCACTCTCTCTCCCTCTAAACCATAGATTCTCCTTGTTTTTCTCTTCGCTCCTCTCTCCTTGTTTTTCTCTTCGCTCTAAAAGTCAAGTCCAGAGAATCTATTCAAGCCATAGAATCTCCTTCTTTTCCTGCCATCTTTATCTCTCTCTCCCTCTCCTTCCATATATACATAAGCCAGTTTAGGGAGCTTCGTTTCAACCACTGAGTCTCCTGGTTTTCGTGCGATCTTCTGCTCACCGAAACTTTGCCGCATTCTGCCCGGAACGTCGGCGGAATTCGGCAATTCTACGTTAGATCGCCGGAACACCGATCATTTTTAAAACGTTCTTTTTATTTTAGGGGTTTTCTTAGGATGAAAGCTAGGGTTTGCGAGTTGTGCACTGGAGAAGCGGCTCTCTTCTGCGCCTCTGACTCTGCGTTCCTTTGCTGGGACTGCGATGCTAGGGTTCATGAGGCCAACTTCCTCGTAGCTCGCCACGTTCGCCAGACTGTCTGCTCCAAATGCAAGGGATTCGACGGGAATCGCATCTCCGGTGTTGGTTTTGGGCCGTCACGGCCGGTATGTCGATCATGCTTTCCGGAATCTCCCGACGACCGCCTTGATTCCTTATCGTCTTCGTCAGCTTCGGCTTGCGTGTCAAGCACCGAGTCCTTCGCTGCAGCTACGAAGAAGATAGATTTTGATCGCAGGAAAATGGAGAGGATCGTATCGTCGAGCTGTGTGACTGAGAATTCCGGCGATGATTCGAATTTTCCGGCAAGGTTTTCCGGAGAAGTCACATCCACAATGATGGAGAAGAGCAGAGCAGAACCGAAAACGAAGACCCAAAGATCGCGCGCCCCTTCTAAAGTTGACGCGAAGGCGGAGGGTATTTTTGTAAATTGGTGCAGAAAGCTGGGGCTAAGTTATAATTACACTGTTCGCGTGGCATCGCAAGCCTTGAGCGTCTGTTTGGCTGAATTGACGGTTCTGCCCTTCCGTGTCTCCGTGGCTGCGTCGTTTTGGTTCAGTTTGAGGTTGCGAAGAGAGAGTGCGACGTCCACTTGTCAGAACCTGAAGAGGCTTGAGGAGATCTCCGGTGTGCCAGCTAAGCTAATCTTGGCCACTGAGTCAAAGCTCGCACGTGTCTTAAGGGTCAGGAAAGAGCTACGAGATCAGGAGGAAGGCTGGGCTGAATGTTCTGTTTGACTCGCACGTGCGAGTGGCGTCAAGGAAACCATACGTGTGTACGATGGATTAGGGCATTGGGCTGAATTTGGGTAGTCTTGTAATTTCCCTAGTTTTTTTTTTTTTTTCCGTTTTTTCTTTTTTCTTTTTAAAAGGATGAAAATAGTAAAATCAGGGCAGGTGTTTTTTTTTTTGTTTTTTTGTTTTGCGGTTTTGTATGGGGGCTTTTAACTGGAAATGGATTGGGTTAAATCAAGAGGTTGATGGTGGCAAGAAAAATTATTCGATTCGAAGCGAAGTGGCTACAGTCCTAGAATCATACTCTCAACGGTTAAATAATCTTTCACCATTAACCCACTTTTAGTTTTATCTTTTACAATGCTTAGAGTGTGTTTGTTTGAGAAAATTTCAGGTGAAAAATTATCCAAAGTTTCTATTTGTCTCACTAAAGTCTTACTAAAGTTTGATTTTCTAAAGTTTAGATAGAATTTTAACTCAGACTTTGGACGAGTCAAATTCTGTTTATAAATTCTATATATGTAGATAGAGTTTGCCAAATTTACAAAATAAAATTCTAAATTCTAAATAGTTTAATCAAACAAATAATTTACAATTTTGATGATTGAAGATTTGAACTCTAAAATCCCATCATTTCAAACACCCATGGTTTTATTTTATTTTTTTTTTCCCCTCTCAAATTCTTTATCCCAAACACAATGTTAGCCTTTGTCTGGATCTAAAAAAGATGAAGGGGAAAAATGGAAAAACCTTCAAAACTTTTTAGAAATGAAGATCACTAATAATATTTGTATATTGATTTGCCTCCTCAAGATCTTAGGGATACATGTGATTGCACAATTTCTAAAGGGTGTGATTGCACAATTTTCTAATCATTTTTACATTTTTCCAAGCAACTTTTATTATTCTCTATGTATTTTCATTATTTTTCATAAAATGATTAGATCATTAATTGTAATTTAACATGTGTCCTTAGAGTATACGTTAAAATAACCCAAATTCCCAGATGTACGTATCGCCAACAACATGAAGCTAGTGGTTATTTGTGTGGTTCAAATCTTGGTAAATGATAGTAATTTGACCGGAAGTTTTGAGAACTACATGATCAAGATAAAATGGCCTAAAAGTATCTCCAATGGTGTGAGCTATATTAACAGTGTTATTTTTATTTTAGCACGTGCTATGGTGACAAATGCTATAATTTTGTACAATGTGCTCTGATAGTGCAAATGATTTAATACGTAATTTTTTTAGCATAATTAGTAGTCACCATCTCTTTATTTTTTAACCAATTTTATACTATTTTAGCTCAAGGGCATTTTAAATATGGCATAAGGGTGAGTTATTACTATTTTTTTGCACACTCTTTAACACACCATTGGTGCACCAATAAAATGTGCTATTGCTAAAATATAGCAATTGCACAACTTTTAGCACACTATTGGAGATGCCATGATGCACCTTATGCGTGAGCTAAAATTAGTGCTTTGAAACCTGGTCTGGTCCAGCCAGTTTAACTGAGTTGAACTGGACCCGTAACCTCACCGGTTTGGTTTAATCAAACAGCCCAAAAATAGAAAAAATGGTAAAAATTGGTCGGTTCAATTGGTTGAACCATTGACTCGTTAACCCAGCTAGGTCAAATTTTTTATTTTCAGAATTTAAAAATTTTGAACAAAACATATATGGTAATATCTAGATTTTTCCATTAATCAATTTTATTTAAAGATAAAATTGCATTTAATGGGATTTAGTTTCCTTTTTGCCAAGTATCTCTTTATGATAGATCTATTATTATTATTTTTTAAAATTTTGATCATGACTTAAGATTTATGATGTTCAAATCTAAACTTGAAGATTGAAACTTTTTGTTTATTTGTGTGCTAAATTAAATTTGACTCTTGTATTAGATTTTTTATTAAAAATAATCAAAAATCTTATTCTTATCTAATTATTTATAGTTTTATACTCTTACACATCATAATCAGTTGCCCAATTAACCCGGCTAGTTGAACTAGGTTGAACCAACCTGGTTATATGATCGGGTGAGTGTCCAGGCTGGTTTTCAAAACATTGGCTAAAATGGTAAATTTTGGTTTTAAAGCTGAATTGGATTATGGGACCCTCTTCCAAAATCATTAACTCGCTGTTTCCCACTAAGTATAGGTACGGAAATGAGTCATTTGAATCATATTTTTAAATTTCTTGTTATTACGGTATTATTTAAATGGAACTGGTACAAAATCAATTATTGGTACAACTATGGAGGAAATCGCTGGCTAGCGTCTTTGTGCACGTCAAAAACCTCCATTGGCCTATTTATTAGATCGACCCTTGATAATTAGGGATTTGGACTTGATGCAGTTTTGTACTTTAATTGCATTATATAATAACTGTTGGATGAGCGACACATTACAAAGAAAAGATAAGAATGACTAAAATTTAAGAGAAGAATTTACCAATAATTGCGTAACGTCGTGAACTGCTAATCAAACAAAACCCAGTAAACACTTCCAGTTATTTTTACCTTCTTCTTATAACATGTCGTTTATCCGACGGCTGTTGACCGGTTCAACTAAAATGTAAAACTACACCAAATCCAGAGTTCAATAATTGGTGGTCTAATAAAATGATATTTGCCCCATAAACACGACCCCTATTGGTGGGTCTCGTTTGCCACCCAAGCTCATTGGCGAAGCTTGTGTCTGGTGATGATATGGTCTTAAAATAATGGAGACAAAAACAATGCCAGCATTCCTTCCTCAATTTTTTAGTATTTATTTTAAAATCTATATAATGAAGCTAATAAAGCCAGTTTTGAGTTATTGGACCCGTCCTTCCTGGGTCTAATAGAGTTCAGCCTAGTGCCTGCAGTGGGGCAAAAAAGACGTGGCGACCTAGACATCACACCAAAATCCATATCGAAATAACCACATGATTTATGAGCTTCCAACTTTTTCAGCCTCGGCCACAATAGAATCCACTGCAAGTATAGGCTTTAGAGGAATGCTAAGCAACGGTTTGAGCGTTGCATTGTAATTAGTATAAATACAACACATAATATATGTAAGTCTCACATACACTTATCATAGATACACCAATCACAACATGATTATCCGATTATTCCGACCGTGCTTAATTATCATCTCTCTTTCAACATTGAAAAATGAATACTATTTCAACCATGAGGTGTAGCACAGATGGCTGAGTGGTTAAAATACCAACCACGAGATCCTGTGTTCAAACATTGTGGTCAGTGTCCTCCGGGGGTAATAAGCACAATAAAAATTGGTAGGATATACCTCTATTGACTGATAACCAATTATTGGATCTAGGTGTGGATGTGAATCGCTATCGCTGTGCAAGTCCATGACTTACTGGTGTGTGTTGTAGGGTCGGTGCACACTTTTCATATAAAATGTATATCTCTATATATATATGTATGAATAATATTTCTCTGGACCTGAATTCAAAGTTGTTGAACTTAGGCCATGTTTATTTAATTGGAATGGAATTAATGAGAATGGAATCTGATTTCATTTGTTACAACTGAGCTTGGGCAGCTTGAATCGTTGTAGTTATTATTTTTAGTTCAATCTAATTTTCCCTAATTTCATCAAATTCCTTGAATTTATGACTGAATTTAATGAAGTGGAATAAAAAAAATAGCTGACCTCATTAAGGTTTCCTCAAAAATTTTCACTCTTTTTCTGGCCGATTTTTTTTTTTTTTTTTTTTTTGAACACTAAATTTATCTCTGTTAAAATGGACTGCCCTAGGCTGTTCGATCGTGGCTGTTCGATTGTGGTTGAATTTAACTGAGTAATGTAGTTGGAAATTTTAAAGCCATTTCTGGACACATCTATTGTTTTTGTTTTGTTCTAGCATCATAATAGATGGGACCTATATTTAATCATGGTACAGCCTGAATACAGAACACTCGATGGATAAGTTGAATGCATGAGACATAGGATTCAATGAAAAGGTTGATATATATACTTCTACTTGGGAAATGGATCATAAATATCAAAGGCTGACAACAACATTAAAATAAAATATAAAATAAAATATATATTGTGAGGACAAGAGGTCTTGAGAAAGGGATGGTGGGTGGGGGCAAAGAAGGTTGTAGAGCAAAGACCAAAAAAATGAAAAAAAACGAAAAAAAAAAAAAGAAGAAGGTTGTAGATGATGAAGAGAGAGAGTAGTGTCAAAATGTCAGGATTCTGTGGGACACTTGGTGACGAGACCTATGGGCTTATTACAGCCAGGTGTCAAATTGTTAGGTTTCTGTGAGATGTTTGGTGACTAGGTCCAATGACTCATTTTCACCATAAGTTTCCCATAATTGATAGCCGTTATTGTTGATTTTTAAGTAGAGTAAAATGTTGAAATGCTGTCAGATTTTATTTTTTATTTTTTATTTTTTTGGGGGGGGTGGGGGGTGTGGGGGCGTAGGCCTATGGGCTCATTATAACCATAGCTTTTTAGTAAATAGCCATGATGGTTGATTATTGTTGGTATTTCCTATGCCACCTAATCTACATCTACTATTTTAAGACAAGTGGGGCAAGTAGGGCCGCTAAGACGTAAAGATCTTATTTCTGATATTGACCTTCAATGATGTGTTTGGTTACTTGGTTGGGATTTGATTCCCTATGTTTCTAAATTGAAATTCCATAAAGTAATGTATTTATCTTCATGTTGATTGAAGATAGATCCAAATCCCGGGCCCACGTCGAATTTGTGAAAGTTGTTGTCATTTAAGTCCAATTGTGCATGTCTTATCTATAATTTTGAATTTAATTATCTTTTCCTTATTAATATCCTCTTTCTTTTGTTCATCATGCTTTGTGTGATCATTGAAAGGCGTGCACTCAAGAAAAAGATGTGGATTTTGTGGCAGGGAAATTCGATATGGGCCCTTTTGGTCGTGCAAAATGCTATAATTAAATGATTATAATATATATTTTATATAATATTTAAAGTAAAAATCTATCATGTTCAATAAAATCAAGTAGTCAATGATATAATAGTTTGGTGACATTTTTTTCACTTCTTGATTTAGTAATCTTGGGTTCAAACTTATGAAAAAGTATTGATACTCATTTGTTGATATTGGGGGTTGAAACTTGATCCTATTTTTGTTGAGAGAATGACTAAATTAAGGGTATAGGAAAATTATATCGATGGTAAAAATGAATAAAAATGAAACTATCTAGAGAGATTAGAGTCAACACCACAATTGATATTATAAGATCAATTGTAAAAAATCATGAATGCCTCTATTTTGAAAAAAAATTTCATACTGATGGGGGTTGTGATCTAATGGTAGGTGTAGGAGGCCAAATAGTCAAGAGCTAGTTAGGGTCTTAAGGCGGTAGCTTGATGTGTATTTATCTCTTGATAGTACTACTCATGCACTGAAGCTATTAATATTTAATTGGTGGACTTGAGGTCAGGTTGTGGCTCAATCGGCTTGAGCGCCTATTATTAATCCCTCCTCGATGAGCCCTTCTAGGACTTTGTTGTCATTAGTTTCTTAGCAAGTAAATGAGCGCGTTATTACGGTCATGCCTATTTAGAGTTGCCAAAATTGGTAATTCGCCTTCTAACCTTTTTTACTCAACCAAAAATTACTCAACCAAAAAAAGCAAAAAAGAAAGAAAGGGAGAATTAAAAATTTCATTTGTGATGGTGATCATCATTTTTCATCACTATAGTTCATGTTACGAGATTTATTTTAGAAATTCATGAAATGCATATAATTTTAATTTTCACTTGCATTTTTCTCATTTATGATAGTAGTCATTATTCTATTGATTTTTTTTTTTTTTGTCCAAAATGAGAATTGTGTTTTTAATATTAAATAAATTATGTTACTCTCAGATAGAGATAAGTCAAGTTTGACGAAACATACAGTTTAAGAAAAATTATCATTATAATGACTTATCATTTATAAAATTTCATCTTTTCAAAAGTACAATTTCTTACTTGGTATTGGATTTTGTGCTGTAGGATATATATATATATATATAACCCCTAAATCTTCATTGTTCAATTGCAATTTGGATGCCCCTTTACACCCATTTATTGGCTAAAATACCGTAGAAACCAAGAAAAAACAAAAACATACTAAGAAAATTTGCAAACGTGTAGATAATCAGTGCCAATTTAAATTATTTTAGAAGATAAAATTAAAGTATCCGGTCGACAAAAAATGGATAACATAGAGAAACGGATTGGGACCCATAAAGCTCATGTCATCATTGTTGTAACGTGCTAGGTCCCTCATAATAGATTGTATAATATTGCTCCATGTTTTTTTTTTAATTTTTTATGTAGCATACTCCATGTTTAGTTTACTATTTTCCTACTTTCATTCCAAATATTGAACTGGTTTTTTTTTCTTTCTTTTTTTTGGTTCAAAGGATATTTATAGAAGCAAGTCAGTTAGATCTAATGGTAGAAATACCAGCCAGATCGTCGAAAAGATGAGTACAAATCCCACGAGAGGAAAAAAAAAGAACTTGAAAATTGCAACTAATTTTGGGGCCTTCTCGAGCAAGGAAATCAGCATACTTGTTGCCCTCTCAAAGAGTGTGCTGCGTGTACTCCATTGTTTCCATATGGGCATGATATCTGTGTATATATATATATATATGTATATATATATATATATATATGTATATTTGTATGTCATTCATACGTGTTAGGAGGGTGACATTAATTTTAGTGCAGCATGCATACATGTACTATAAAATAATAATCTATGCCAAATTTGAAATTATTTGTAATGATGTTCTCGCATGTCATGCACATCACGTGTATGCCATTCAGGGCCATACATGTTGAAATGGCTACGTTAAATTTCATATAGCAATATAAATGAGATAAACACGTATTGATTTTGTTCGAAACGGTAGAGTCCAAAATAAAAAATAAAAAAAATAAAGTAGAGCTTATGGGATTTGAAAAACATTTTTGTCATTTCACTTGTCAAATTCTTGTCTGACCTTTGTTTCTCACCTGAATTTTCTCGTGTGGCCTTTACAGTCCGATCGAGGAATAGGTTCAATTTGAGTATAGGATGGTTTTGGCCCACGATGATTCAGGATGGTTAAATGACCATTCCTCTTTTTGACTTATAGGGAAATGACCTCCAATTCCAATTCCCGTTTGAATTTTGAAATTGAAGAGCCAATTTGTATGCATTGAATTCTAATATAATGTTTTTGAAGTGTCAAGATGAATTTTGAAAGGTTTTAATTAGAAAACTTGGCTTGGCCAAGGGGTGAAACCATTTTTCCTCCAGAAGTCACATTTAAGGTCTCGACGGCCAGGCTTGCAGATCTTAACCATTTAACTATGGTTAATTATCGATTTTTAACCTCAAATAAATGTTCTAAGATAGATTTTTGAATTCGAAAACATTTTGCAGAAGTTTCTAATGCATTTCGTTGCATTCTCAATATGATTTTCAGGAATATGGAAAGCTTTCATCGCATATGCAGATCGAGCATGCCCCTAGCTATTACAGACCGAATTAACGTACGTAGGAGAGAAAAGGATCAAGCCAGAGAGAGTTTCCCAGGTGCTGGTTAAAACATATTTTATGCAAAGTCTAATGCTATTGTGATATTTCCTTTAGCCATAGTATACTTTATGCAGAGCCTCTTGCCATTGTATATTCCCTTTTGATTTGGAAAGAGATATGTTTCTTTTGAGTTATGAATGGCTTGCCTTATTATCGGTTTATCTCTTCGCTAGGTTGTTTTTGTTTTCTCTATTTCATAATCTGGATGGAGGCGTTATAAGTCACCAACTCCAGTATGGTATTTTTTCTTTCTGTTTTCTTGTACTCCTCTTCGTTTATATAAATACAATTTGAGCTAGAAGCATAGGATTTTGAGGGCTTCGGGTGCCAACCTAGTTAATTGGGATCCTTTGCTCTTGTATGATGCTTGAAGCTCCTTTTCTTGAAAAATAAGAAGAGGAAAAAAAGAAAGAAAGTAACATGTTCTATGATCAAGGGATAAGTGCATTTTCCCAAAATTTTGAGAATCAACTTGAAATAATTGATGTTCCACCGTGAGCCTTGTAGTCTAATGATTGGGAATTAGCTGCAACCTCCTTGTGGGGGTGTTCCTGTTTTGAGTCTCTAATTCCTGCTACCAGTTCTTTAGGCCATGTTTGTTTGGTTGGAATGGAATGGAATCACATTCCAATTCATTCTAAACAATGTGTTTGGATGAGGTAATAAAATGAGAATGGAATCAAGTAGTAGTAGTGAATTATAATGATATTCATTCCGCAATGCTTATTTCAATCTCATTCCATTCCAAAATATTTTGAGCATAGAATCGGATTCCATTCCCACTCATTCCATTCCAACCAACCAAACATGACCTTATTGTCTTCCGAGGGAGCCTTGTCCAAAGGCAAGACTTACGGTTCTGCTTACCATAATGAAAAGAGGGGAAAAGGTATAAACCTTAACTAAAAAAATGCTCCTATCAAAGCAGAGGACATGGTGAAGAGAAGTATGCATAAAAAAGGATTGATTTTGAATATTTGTTGTATGACATGTTCTTCTTGGCAAAAAAAAATCATAATGAAAATACTAATTTCACATCATACCCTTATACTAATCCTCGCATTTCAAGCCACTGTGGCTAGCCTAATAATGAGGGTGGATAGGGTAAAGGATAAGAGTGGGATAGGTTCGGGTTCGAACCCCTCCCATTGCACCAAAGAAAAAAAAAATCTCCCATTTCTCTTCCAACATTTGTGTATCATTATTGATGGCACTGGCTAGTTCTCAATCTCCCTTCAGCAGCTAGCTTAGACAAAAATACCCTAAACTTTATTCCATAAGACCCCGGCTTGACAGCATTGATGTTGCCCCAAGTTGAACACAAATCATTCTGAGCCTTTGAACTCTCTATGGTCTTATTCATTCTGCTGCTTGAGCACCAATTCCCGGGCACCACCCCATCAGGCAAGCGGTTTAGCACATTCTCATCGATATTGTGTAGTAGCAGATCGCCTTCCTGAAATGGTCTTGCAAAAACTGCCCCTGTTGCTAACACATTATTGTAGTGTGACATGTTTAGGACATGGGGTTCCCCATTTGGAGAAGTGTCCCCTATAATGTACCTTAAATCATTGTTCACTGTAGTGTTTTGGAATTCAGGCGAGTTACATAGGACACTGTGGAAGTAGGATTCAAGAGGGAAAGCCACATTGCTGAAGTACATGAGTAGTTTCCTTGGGAGGTTATCCCATCCCTTGACACAGTAGTCCATGAAGGCTCTGCTCAGAATCACCCATGGTGAACCTGTTTGATAAAATAAAATAAAAAAAATAAAAAACAAGGGAAAAACATTTTGACAAAATTTTCCAAATTTTTTAAGCAGCACATAAAATATTGCTTGATGGAATCAAGTCCTCTAAAGTTTCAAGAGTAAGCTGATGACCTCCAAAAATCTTGAAAGCATCTGGTGTTGCCCTCGTCTCCACAGCAAACATGATTGGTGTATTCTTTTGATAATAAAGACTCGGGTCTACAACAATTCGACTAATCTTTTGCTGTCTGCGTAGAATCAGTTTCCATGTAAGAAATCAAGGAAAAGGTAACGAAATGACTCTGAACATGAGAAATTTAAGGTACCCATTAATGTGTGTGGTCTGCATTGGGCAAACATGCATGGACACTGGTGGGAATCACCAATTAAGGGTAGAAACTTGCAGTCTCCAACACATGATTGAAAATGTCATCAACTTTTCATTGAGCAGCTGATTCTTTACAGAAAAATATTAACATTAGAATAACTCTCTAGTCATTTTAAGGCATGCCCTGCACGTGCAACAATTTATAACAACATGTGCATGGCCTAGTAATCGGGCACCTTAAACTTCCTCATTAAAAGGAAAAACATTTGAAGTGTCACTGTGGCGTGTGTTTACTCATTCCAGCTAGTGTTGCTAGTATAACTGATGAAGTTGAGATCCCTCGGCAAGAAAGTGAAAGCATGGAGGAGATCTGCATAAAGGTAAAAGATTTTTCATGCATCATCAGCAATATGGTTGACGGATGGCCAAAGGTGGACTTTTTAAAGTAGGAAATATCAGCGTTAGTAACAATCTTAAAGCAGTACTTCCTAAATGGTAAATGTTATCTGTATCTAGATCGAATAGCTTCAAGGGGGGTACTAAAACTCAGCTCAGACTACAACTATTTTGGGTTGTATTTTGTATCTTCATCTAGAATAGCTCCAAGAGGGTTTTTATTTATGCCAAGTATTTTGGGTTGGCTACACTAATCTATCATCTAATCCTTTTCACTATTGGGATCTCACTAAGGCCATAAGTTTTGTGTTGTGTCAGGTCGATCATAACCTTACTTTAGCACCAATATAAAAAATGGAGACATTTAGAGATGCGAACAACCATTGGATCAAACATGAGAACGACATCTGAAACTATGAGATAAGTGTGATGGATCTAGGATCAATAGATGAATACACTATATCAGATTTTCGGAAGCTAGGAAAGCCTCGTGACAATGTCCATGCCAAAGGCAATCTTTTTACTTTGTAGACTGGTGGTATGGTCAGAAAGAAGAGAAAATCTAAATACGGAGTATAATATTTATCAAGCTGATAAGTGAAAGAACATGAGATTGCCAATAGGGACTTAATTTGGTAAACTTTTATCAGTTATTAACCGATTTAAACATCACCAAAAATTGGTGCAGAAGAATTAAAATGCATGAGTGTGCTGTGTGCCGGAGAAAATCTGGAAAATTTTCACAGATACAAGGAAATGAATCAGTTCATTTATCATTGATATTGTAAGAGAAGTAATTTTATAACATCTCATCATGCATCCCATGAAGGAAAGTCAACTAGTGACAAGAGGACAGCTCAATGTGATTAAGACAGAGAATCAATCAAGGATACATAAAGATCTCCATAATCTTTTATGGCATCTTCATAAATATGTAAAATTCTAGAATGTCCTTGTAAATATTCTGTGACTAAGAGAGTCAGCTCTTGTACATGGAAAGTAATTCTACATAATGGCATAGCACACAGATGGAGAAACCGCTGTGAATTCTCATCAAAGCCTCTGTAATTTCAGATATTCTCTCTCTCTCTCTCTCACCCTGCCAGTTATTTGCTTCTCAACTCATAATCAGATTGGCTTTTCTTTTGTTTGTACAAAAGAAAGAAAAAAATAAATCATTTTTAGCACAGTATGTGGTGTTGCCATGGCATTGGTGGGGTGGGGTTCAGGATTCAAATATTATCATTGAACAAATTGAAAAAAGAATTATAGTGAGTGAAACAGCAATTATTTGTGATCAGATCGACAAAGTATTACCGATTACAATAGGGTTAATTGTATTTGAACCTTTTTAAGGAAAGTAACTGTTAATAAGATGAGCATAGATAACATGGAAGAGTGGAATGACTGGGGAAGATGTAATAGTGGGGATTGCTCTGAAGAAAATCTATAAAATAATACAGGGGAATAATAATCACTGTTGAAGGCATTGAAAGGGACACATTAAGTCAAACAAATAGGCCAGTTATATTTTAAGGAATAAATAAATTTTGGCATCAATTTTGGACGCCAAATGTGAATTCAATTTTCATTATTTATTCATGTATTTACAATTTTTTTTTTTTTTTTTTTTTTCAATGAAGGTTTGGTTCCAAGGCACAATAAAAAACTTCTCATTGTTAACTTTAAACAATTGGATTAAGGCTTGGGTTGAAATTTGGATTCCAGGCCAAATTACTAGTGCAAAATAAAACTAAAATAAAGATGCATACTAACTAGACCAATGGAAACTAGAACAAGTACGAATTTTACCATCCTGAGTCATGAGTGGATAATCCGAAGCGCTCAATGTGATGAACCAGTCCCAATCTGTACTAATCTTAAGAAGCAAGGCTGCGGCATGAAGCGTGGCAGCAAGAGCCGAGGATCCCATCGGGTTGATGGCGTAACTTGTGCCAACAACATCGACATTTCCAAAGGCTTGGAACACCTTTTCGGATTGAACTGATAGAGCTAGTTGCCCCCTTTCGATTTCTGATGAACTATCATCAAGTTGCAAAAGGTACTGATTTCTAGGATGGTATATTGCCTTCAACAGCCTTAAAATCCTCTTGCCATCGCCGTTAGAACCCAAAATCCAATAAGCAAGAACAGGAGGGTAGCCAGATCCTTTTGACAGCGCTTTGGTCGAAAACTGAAACTTACCTCTCTGAACAGAATTACTATCTTGAAAATATGATCGCAGAAACACTATGCTTATTACGAAAACCACAATCCAGAGACAATAACCGAAAACCCAAGAAGGAACTTTGGGTATTTTCATTGGGGTATGTAGCTTTGCTTGATCGATCGATGATTTAAATCAAGATGAGTTGGGTTTATCAATACAGAATCCAAATGCAATTTACCATCCTCAAACCATTAGAGACGGGAGCAGAACTTCAAACACAGAGTGAAACCATAAACAATGAGCTACCTCAAGATTCCAAATCTATTGTTAGCCAATAATTCTCTAGCCATTTAGCTGGAACTTGATTTGAATGAGCACTTCAAGATCGAAGTAGAAAGAAAATTTATATGTGAACTGCCCTTGAAAAATACAATTTTGCAGTCTAAGTATAGTGCAGGGAAATGAAGCTACATTAAGTGATAGTGGAAGATCCAATACCTTCAAAAAGACCAGAAAGATCGATCTATGAACTTCATACAAGCGCCTTAAGTTTGAAACGTAGATAGTTGAGCTTTGAAATGGTAGATTCCCATTGATAAATAGGGAATTGAAGGTAAAGAAGAGGGTCTGAACTCTGAAGATGGGTGAAAGACAGGCAAAGGCAAAGGCAAAGGCAAAGGCAAAGGCAAAGGCAAAGATCGGAGGATGAGAAGAGAAGGCAATCAAAGTGAAAGAGAGAGGTTGGCAGAATATGGACGTTTTTCAGGTGTTAAAGTAGGTAGCCATCTTCTCAAAAAACTTGAGCTGTAAGCAAACAATACGCAATGAATTTTCAAAGTTAGAGTCCGTTCAAAGCAAGTTAAAATAAAGAAATTGTCGTTGTTTGCAGGCCATTAGAAAGGGTCCTGGAGAGAGTGTGTGTGACGGGAGCTAGGTTGCTGTTTTCCTGGTGTTTGAAAGGTTGGGCTCTTTTCTTTTCCTTTCTTTTCTTTGTTGGGGTAATTATGGATTGGCCCACTGGAGAGAGAACTATCTTTAAATCAGTCCGAAGAAATGTTTCTATAACAGTCAAACTATTTTTTACATGGAGTTACAAGAATGACCCAATTTACATGATTTTACCGGTTTACCGCTCCCCCACGGTATGCCTGGTCCTTCCCCATAAATTCTGGCGAACTCCATTTTTTTTTCCCATTACCTCCATATTTTCCAGCCATTTTTTTTAATGTATCTTTCTTCCTTTTTTTTTTTTCCTCCTTCTTTTTTTTTTTTTTTTTTTAAAGAGGAATCATTGAAAACATGTATTTTTTTTATTTTTTGAACTTGAATCCTTGCCCATCTATCGACGACGAGACCTTCTTCTTCCCGTTGATTCACCCCCATCCGACACCCACCTCCTAGGCAGGGGCAGATCTAGGAATTTTTGTCGGTGGTTGCATATAAGAACATATTGACAAAGTAAACTTTTACTCTATATAATCTATAAAAGCAAACTTTTACTCATTTACTTCCATAAATTAAGGGAGAAATAGTTTCAACATATTAAATATAAAGTTTACAAAAAGTGTGCTTGTCTAGCATTTACACATATTTCAATATTGAATATTGTTTCCACACTAAAAAACCAAAAAGACATAGTAAATCTTCACAACTATTCCCGACAAGGCCTTATGCTTTGGTACCGTTGTATGATTGTCTTATTATCGATAACATCAAACACTTCTTTCTCAACAAATGTAACTAAGCAATCACTCATCCATTGATCACCCATTCAATTACGCAATCAATTCTTTATAATCTTGATCCATGAGAATGCTCTTTTGACTGTTGCAGTCGCAACCAGTAAGATCAAAGCTAGTTTCACTAACTTATACACTAACGAAAATATAACATTCTTTTTCTTCTGAACCATCATTTCTGCAAGGCCACCAATTCCTTTAAGTTGTAAGAAATGATTGTTGAAGCGCATATCAAATATATATATTAAGTTGATTGCCAAGTGCTATGAGATCCAATGGAGAAAAATCCGAGGGGTAAAATTGAGCAAGATGAATCAACTTATCTTATCAAAAGCTAAAAATGAATCACTTGGATTCAATCATGCCATGCAAAGAAGTAGCTCGGTGTTTCCTTATATGAAACAGTTGTTAAGTTCTACAAGTTGCTTATCTAATACCATATAGAATAATTGAACACGATAATGGTGTAGATTAGTAGCTTGTTGAGCATTATGTCGTGGCCACCCCGGAAGTGCATATGAATCATCCATGTTTGGGATAGCAATAGTACTTTTGCTACCAAAAAAAAAAAAAGAAACTTCATTGAGTAAGGGTTTCCATCCATCATCCGTCATAATTTGTTGTAGTCGTTCCTTGACTTCTTTAACTAAACCCATAGCATTTACAACCTCTTGGTCTTTTTTTTTTTTTTTTTGTAGTGCTTGTGACAATTCATTTGTAATGCCTAACACCTTTATCATTAAGTGCATGATGAATACAAACTCAAATGATTGAATTACATTTAATAAGGAAGTTGTTTCACCTTTTTGGTCAGAATTTCCACTATCCTCTTCAATAACCTCAAGCACATCAATGACAAAAGTGAACATAGCCTTTAAGTTTGTTAAAGAAGCATAGTGTGAGCCCTAATGTGTATCACCGGCGCGTTGGAGACTAGTTTCTTGATTAAAACCACGCCCACTTGCAAGCTCACCATTGTCTATAACTTCTCTAACCATATTAGTTTGCTTCTCTCTTTGATGATCTTGACGTTTACATGAAGCTCCAATAATATTTACTAAACGAGCAAGATCATTGAAATGGGAAGCAACTTGATTGTGATCTTTTGCAATCGCTACAAGTGCCAATTGAAGTTGGTAGGCAAAGCAATGAACATAGAAAGCATTTAGATTTTCCTTCATTATGAGACTTTTGAGACCATTAAATTCTCCACTCATATTACTAGCTCCATCATAGCCTTAGCCCCTTAAACTTGATACACTTAGATTATGCCTTGCAAACAATGAATTAATTGCTTCTTTAAGTGATAAAGCAGTTGTGTTGGAAACATAGACAAGACTAAGAAAGCGCTCAACTACCCATCCTTTCTTATTCACAAAGCGAATCATAACCAGGGGTGGATGCACACAGGCACTTGTGTGCACGTGCAACCACTAGATTTTTTCCTTTTTTAATTTTTAATTTTTTTTTTACAATACTTTCTAGCCTTGCCTAGCCCCACTTATTACTCTCCCTCCAAAAATCAGATCTAAATGTACTTTAGATCCTTCCCGAAGCTAAAAGGCTGTACGCCTGTACAATAATTCAAAAAAAAAAAAGTTGTCCTTTCTCTCTTTTTCTCTCTCTCTCTTTCTTTCTTCAATCTTACATATCAGTATATCATGCTTGACGCCCCTACCCAGTGCTCATCCATCAGGCCATCAGCCTGTATAGTAAATCCAAAAAAAAAAAAAAAAAAAAAGGTTGTCCTCTCTCTTTCTTCAATCTCACATATTAGTATATCATGCCCCTACCCAGTGCCCATCAGGCCATCACGGCATCACAAATTCATCGTCAATTGTAGTAGTCAAACAAATTCGATACTTTATAGTGGAGTCATGCAATGGTCGAGAAAAAGCAACTTCAATGTGTTACTTTTGATTCATCAAATCTTCACACATCCTACGAGCATTGTTATGGAAAACTCCATTTTTTTCCCGTTACTTCCATATTTTCCGACCATTTTTTTTTTAATGTATCTTTCCTCCCTCCCTTTTTTTTAGAGGAATCATTGAAACCATGTATTTTTTTATTTTTTAAACTTGAATCCATGCCCATCTATCGACGATACATGAGACCTTCTTCTTCCCATTGATTCACCCCCATCCGACACCTACTTCCCAAGTCACCATCTCACTCTTAAACTTAGGGGGAAAAAAAAAATGCAGTATCAGCCACCAGTAGCTATAACCCTCCCCACCCACATCCATGTTGTAAACCCCATCTCCTCATCCTCATCGCCAAGACAAGACCTTTATCAGAACTCACCCATATCCATGATGTTGGGGTGTAGACACCTCATTTTCATCCTTTTCTATTTAACCTTTCCACTTTATAAGCATTAGCACATGTAGGGCTTTACATCATTTTGGCACCAAAACCTTTTAGTTAGACTCTACACATCCTAAAGAATCCATGATATCTTCCGGGTTCAATTTGGTTGAGTTTTGTTAACAAACAAGAGTTTTTGTGACTTAAAACGCATTTTCGTCATTTCATTTGCATAGTATTTGTTCGATTTCTAATTCACACCAAATTTATCCTGAGATGGTCCTAATATTCTTAGGATATCATTTATAGGCTCGATTTAAAGTTTGGTAAGCTTTGGAATTGATTTGGTTAGGGATGATCCATAGTGTGCCTAGTTGAGCCTCGTTCATCGGTTTTCCTTAAAACTGATTTCTAATTCGATCCTAATTTTAAAACTGATGGCCACATTGGTGTTAATTAAGCTTTAATTAATATTTTCAAATTATTAAAATTATTTCCAAAAGGTTTTAGTTGCAAGTATGGCTTAATCGGAATACAAACCCTTATTTTACCATTAATTGCATTCAGACCCCGGTGAGCCGTATTTGCTTGATTTATAGCCAATTAACCCATTGTGAATCAATTTTGATTTCATTTGAGTCTTAATATGTGGGAAATTGAATTAGAAACATTTTTCAAAAAGAATGGACGAATTCGGACTTAAAATGAGCAATATACGTCCAAAATACGGATGATTAGCGACCAAGGAAGCAAGTAAGGAGCAAATTGAGGCAAGGGAGGCTACTGGTGGATGGCCAGCCACCTCAAAGGGCCAAATGGCCACCTAAAAGGGCCAAACGGCCCACTTGGCCTTTCGGGTTGTTTTGTCCTTATCTCTTCAACTAATCTAGATTTTTCCAAATGTTTTTATATTATTTGATAATTATCACTTAGTTTTGAGATAAATATCATCTCTTAAGATTGATTTTAGTCCATTGGATCATCCTTAGCTAGATTAAATCAAAGCTATCCATTCTCCTCACTTTTAGCTATAAATAGGGGTCCTTCCCTCATTCATTCTACACCAAGTCTCAATAGAGTATTTCTAAACAATTAAAGAGCTTGAACTTAACAATGAAGGGCAAAACTTTTTTATCAGTATCCTCTAACTCACGATTCATTCTAAGAAGAGCTTGAACTCAATAGTAAGAGGGGAAACTTCCTTATTAGTACCCTTTCACAAGGGATGCAACGGGGCAGGTTTGGAACGGGACCCCTATCTCAACCCCAACCCTATAAAAAATCTCTAATCACATTCCCCACCCAAACCCTACACGGGTAAAGAATTAATTTCCCATTTAGCTATACTAGGGCAGGTTGGGTAGGCCAAGGGTGGGCCAATTTGTGACAATTCAATGAATACACCCATTTAAATATACTCTAACAGTGAATATTTGACAGTTTTCCATCCTCTTATGAAGGCTGCCATCTTTTGTCCTCAATAAAAAATAATAATAATAATAATAACTTAATCTCACAAATCATAACCAATAGAAAAAAAAAAATTCAATATATTTATTGCGAAAAGAAAAGAAGAGGGATGTAACACCCAACAATATAAGAATGGTGAGTCTTAACTATGTTTGTGGTTAAAGAGAAAGATAGAGAGATGGAAGAGGAAACTCATGGTTGTACTTGTGTCTACTGGTTGGAAATGGCAATTGCTTGATGCCTTAATGGCGATGAAAACAAAACCAATAACTGTGCATGAAGAAGAGAGAAGAGCATGAGACGTGCTTTCTGATCCCATTTCTTTACCCAAATGATTTTTTTTTTTTTTTTGAAATGATGGAAGACCACTTTAGTAAACACAGCATATAAATTTATATATATGCAATTATGCGAGGCGAGGCGAGGCGAGGCGAGGCGGGGCTATGCACTAGACCTTAGCCCGCCCCGAAACCCAAGTCAAGAATTTTATAAAATCCCAAACCCGTCCCTATCCCATTTAAAACAATCCCAAACCCGTCCCAATAGGGTTGGGATGGGCTAGGATACTAGGTTATGATAACCCATTGCCATCCCTACTTCTCACAGTGACCCATTCTAAAAAGCTTAGAAGCACCGGAGCTCTACCCAACTCCCCACTCAAGGCTCTCAAACAAAACTCTATTTTGGTTCTGTCAGGTATAACTCTCAACCCTAGTCCATCATGTTTAAGTTTAATGCCATTATATAAATGCTGATGTGATATTGCATACTCCCTTGAGTTCTATCACTCATAAGATTTTATTAGACTTTGATCTTGAATCAAACTAGTTTATCAAACTAAAGTTGTTTTTATCAAAGCAAGTTATTGTCAAAGTAAAGAGTTTGATTATGGATTGGAGACTAATAAAGTCCCATAAAGGATGAAACTCTCCCCCCCCCCCCCCCAACTTAATTATTTGAACTACGTGAATTTTGGTCTTCGTAAGAAGTATGTAGTTTACTCACTTGAGCCTAAGTCCAATTTAGCATAGTTTTTATCTTTTAATTTTCATAATTTCTAGTAATATTGCATGGTTGAAATTAGTTAAACCTAATTAATAATTAAGATCGATTTATTGGAAGAAATGAGTGTCTATAGGCTGTGGCTCGGAACCTTCCTATTTCATAACCTAGCCCCCGAATACTTTGTTTTTTATTTAAGACCTGCCTATTTTCCAAATACAGAGTCAAACTTGTTTTTATAAAACAAATCTTTTAGTGGTTTCCTCGTATCCTAAAAATGAGGTGGCGACTCTCTTTCTTTTTAAAACTCTTTTAGAGTGGAATAGAACTCGATTCTAACTCGATTTCCTGGTGTCCACATGTGGTTACTTGAAATCCTCTCGGGGAAAAAAAAAAAAAAGGAAAGAAAGAAGAAGAAGAAGACGTGGAGGAGCTGGTAGCTTACTATGAGAAGCTCCAGCTACATCTTCAAGTTCAGATCCACGCTAATGCTGAGATTGCATCTTACGAGGGTAGATTATGAGTTGCAGATGAAAAAAAAAAGAAACAAAAAAAAAAGAAAGGAGATTAATGGCGGGTGGGAGAAGGTAGATCGGGGGGAAGGGAAGGGGAAGTTAGATCCCTCGTAGAAAATGGAAACCCAAAAAAAAAAAAAAAATGGAGATAAATGATGGGAGGGCCAGGGGAGATAGATAGTGAGGAGAGCACATGTGATATAGGGAAGAGGATAAATCATGTAAGGTCATTCTTGTAACTACAAATAAAAAAATGGGTTGACTGAAATATTTCAAAGTTCACAATGGGTAGACTGTAATGAAAACCTTTCTTTGGGTTGATTTAAAGATAATCTTCCGCCTAGCCGTAATTACCCCTTTTTTTTGGTCCTTATTTCTTTTTTGTTAAGGGAAAATAGAATTTTCACCATTCAACTAAGAAGATTGATGACACTTTGCATCCCTATAGGGTTTTTTTTTTTCAAACACTATGCACCTTCTTGTATTTTAGGAAATAGGCACTTTTAGGCTTTTGGTCAATCAAGTGGGGAAGATAGAGAATAGGGCATTTTATCAAATTAAAAGGGGTATTTTCATCATATAAGGGTGTTTTTGTCAACAAAATATTAAGGGATGGTCATGTGTCATGCATGTGACCATTTTTCATCCAAAATGCTAACAGCTGATTGACGGAGTGCCTAAAAGTGACTATTTCGCAAAATAGGGGTGTAAAGTGTTTGAAAAAAAAATAAACTACAAGGGTGCAAAGTGTTATCGGGTCATAGTTGAAAGGTGAAAACTTTATTTTCCATTTCTATTAAATGGAATTTTAGGATTTGGTTCCAAGACATAATACTTTTAGTACTCTTTGCATTGAGAAGATATATGTCAACAAAGATTGATTGGTTTATTTATTTATTTTTCTTTTTTATTTTATTGAACCAACTAAATTTTATTGGAAACAAAATTTTTTGGGGAAATTAGGAAAAAGTTCAAATGCTAGAACTTGTGGAGACGAAAGTCCTCCCAAAATTCTTATAGAGCCACAAGTTCAAACTTGCTATAAAGTAGGTTTTAATTTTTTTAATGTCATCATTGCCCTCTTGACTGTAATGGTATGAATTGAAAAAGTATTTTGATTACGCCTCCATGATTTACGCCTTTGATAATGGTATCTTATTTTCACATATTCTAACAAATTTATACACATTTCAAATTTGAATTTGAGAAGATTAACTCATGTAATTATTCCAAAAATCATTTGCATTCTAATCGTAACTAATAAATAAAATAGTTATATTTAAATATTATAAAAACAATCAAAAAAAAAAAAAAAACCAAATCTTTCAAATAATTGATTTTCAACACAAAAGAGTTGCATGTAAATTTTTCATATAATTAATATATAAATCGTATAATTACATCTTTAACTATCATACTTTTGACTACCACAATCTGGATACATGTACATTTTTCCAGTTATAATGTTAAAGAACAATTACATGAAACAAAATAACTAAATAAATAAATAAATAAATAATAGTTACACATGAATACCTTTTACAAACATTTACGCTGCAAGCATACAGCATAAAATGAATGAAATTCCCTTGATACAAACACTTTAGGAAAAAACTTGGCCAAATTTTTCTCCATCGTTTATAGAGCATTAACGAGAGAAGATTTAGGAAAAAACTTGACCGAAATTTTCTCCACTATTTATG
This sequence comes from Liquidambar formosana, assembly GCA_039720395.1. Classification (NCBI taxonomy): domain Eukaryota; kingdom Viridiplantae; phylum Streptophyta; class Magnoliopsida; order Saxifragales; family Altingiaceae; genus Liquidambar; species Liquidambar formosana. The sequence goes on along the minus strand of CM077826.1, from coordinate 25,891,460 downwards.
GGACATTAATGAGAGAAGACTAATTAAGGGAAAAACCCAGTTGGATTGTTCTCCACAGTTTATGGAACAATAGTGAGAGAATATTATGGAAAAAATTTGGGTGGATTTTTCTTTTTTAGTATATCAAGGGCATGTTTGTCCTACTCCTTTCTTGTGAACTTTAGGTTGTAAATGTTTTTTAATTAGACTTATGGCTGCACAACTTTTAAAATTAGGACTTGTGGCAAAATCCCATTTTTATGTAATAGTATAGTATAGATACATTGTTTCATGGGCAACTAAATGTGAACATGTTCACCACACTCTTCTTGTGGACATACCATAGAAGAGGTAGTTGCAAGCTTTGAGATTGTATATTAAAAGTTTTATTGTTTGTTAGATCCTGTGTAAGTAGGGAGGTGATAATTCTTTTAGGACAAAGTGTTGTCACGTGCCTTTTCATAGACCAGCTATTCTAACTTTATTTTATGTTATTTTCTTTGCTCCATTCATTTTTGGTTAAATATTATTCTTCTTTTAAATTTAGTTAATTCAATTTATGATTGTAAATTATATTCCTGTTCAATTTTTAAAAATATTTTATGCTGAGTTCTAGAAAATCCACAAATTTCCTCTGACAGTTGGTTCAACCACCGTGACTATTCTTGCCATGCACCTCCCAATAATGAACTTTTAAATAAATTTAGGTATAGATATATAGGATGACGATGAAATGAGCACGTATTGATATAATTTATATTAACTTTACATTGGGGATTGTATCTTGTATATTAGTAGGTCAAGAGTTAACTAATTTAATGCATATGGTACACTCCTTAATGAATGATGCTATAAAATTAGGTGAGTACATACTCACCTAATTGGGACGTAATTGGGACAGTAAGTATAACGTCCCGTACCAATAGCTGTCAATGCATGACACATGTCCATGTGTGCATGTAATGGGCTCACTTGTGTTATGTGCAGATCATTGGAATGACCGCGAGTTATCCCATTGTCCTTATATAAATTAGGTGAACACGCGCTCATGGGATACAGGCAGGGTATATATTTTTGTCATCTTTTTGACGTCCCACAATACAATCATAACCGTTGATGCATGACCCGTGTATGTGAAATAAAAGTAATGGAGATAAAAGTAGAGGTGAGGATCCCATTCCACAGCATACAGAATCTCACACCTTTTCTGCTCTCACTGCCTTACCATATTTCCTCGTACCATAATGGGTCCAGGAAAGTTACTACCGTTCTCCTCCAAAACCCATCAAAATCAAAAGCCTTCTAAAAGACCCGTTCATTTCTAGGGTTTTCCTCTCCACTTTCTTGCCTCCATGGAAGCTCTTACAAGTTCTGTCTTCATCTCTAAGTTCACAGAACCTTGCCCTGTTCTTCAAACACCCCCACTCTCTTCAATTAAAGCACCAAATAGGCGAAGTGGGTCTCTCAAAATCAGCGAAAGTAACCCTTTCCTTGGGTTTCGTGTGCTAGCTCTGGCGCGGGACGTCTCGGGCGAAGGCGAAGAGGAGAGGCCAACTGAAAATGGGTTTAGTTTAATTTCTGAAGAGAGTGTGTCTTTGCCTGAGGTAATTTTTTCAGAACTCTGCATTTTATATGTTTTTTCTTTGCTCTGTCGTATGATGTTTTTGCTTTGTTAATAGTTTGTTTGGATGGTGAGAAAACTGTGGCAAGGAAAATAAATGTGCAATCTTGGTTATCATGTTTTGTATTATGCTCAGTTAAGTGAAGCTGAGTTGTTTTTTTTTTTTTTCCAGTGATGAATTAAAATATAAGATTCCGTATCTTAAGTTCATTTTCCTACAATTTCCCGCCAACCACATAGAGCATAAGTGTTTTGCCAATGTGGATTAACTAAAATAAAGTTCTCACTTTCTGTACTTTGGTTCACGATATGATTGATGGTCTGTATTCTGTAATAATCTGAAGAAAAAACTAATCATAAACTTTTTTTTCTTAATGATATTTATTTACCCAACTTTATGTTATGAATATAATTAAGTGCAATTATTATGAATGAGCCATAGCAAGAATATCATGAGTTTTATTGATAAATTTATTGGCAATTGTAATACCATGAGTTTTTAAAACTAAAAATAAAAAATAAAAAACAAAAAAAAGATAGCCTAATCTGAAAGGTTCACGTTCACCCATTTTTAGCTTATGATCGAAAAAGTTCCATTTTGATGAATAGTCTTATGGCCCGTTTGGTCATCCAAATGGAAATCAAACTAGTATACGGTATTTTACTTAGTAGTATTGAAGGCACAAATCCATCATCTTTAATATATTTATTTATTTATTTTTTTGGGTGTTGGGGGGGGGGGGGGGGGATGACTTTTAACCCCTTAACTAAAAGACATAGGGGTCCCCTTGAATTCTTTTGAAGTAGTGGCCCAAGGACATCACTCAAATGCTATCCCATAACCCCACAAAGGAACCCCTTCTATCGTTGAAGATTCTAGTATTTCTTTCAACTCAATTTCTCCAAGAAATAGCTAAGAAGCCACATTTCCACATCAACACTCCTTTAACACCACCAAAACCTGGAAAATAAGCTTCAATAGGAGAGGAGATATGCTTAGGAGGGTTCCACTTAAGTATACCTGCCAAATCAACAAACTTGTTCTATGACAATAAAAAAGGGGGGGAAACGAAGGAATAAATGGTCCACCATCTCATAGTCCACGTAAAATTAAACACATATTTGGGGAGAGAGCCTTGTTAGGTTTTCCTTTTGGGAGCATATCAAAGGTGATTGAATAATAGTAATAAAACTTGTATTAGGGGAAGAGACGATCATTATAATTAGTGCTACCGCACCCTAAGTAGGATTGGTTGAATGGCTCCGACTAATTTCCTCTCTAAGAAAAGTTTCCTTAAGCTCACCCTTAATCCTGACCCTAACCCTAAGCTCATCTTTAGAAAGGTCATTAGCCTCTTCTCTCTTATCTAAAGAACTAATCTCACTCAACAACACTTCTTCCTCCCCACATTCCTAAAAACCTAACGATTGTGGAAACTAGGGCTTTTATTTTTTGCATAGTTAAACGATTGTGAAAACTAGGGCTAGTCGAAGTTTGACCAAAGATTCCATGGTCGTGGAACTAGGGCTAGTTGAAGGGGAGAGAGAGAGAGAGAGAGAGAGAGAGAGAGAGAGAGATTGGGGGCGGGAAGAAAGTGTACCTTATTGTTGTCGACGGACAGAGGTGTGTCATTGGAAGGTCACTATAGGTGCTCTGAATGGATGGTGCTAGAGCTTGCAAGAGGTGATGTCAGAGGGGTGAGGTTTGACCTTTGTTGAATGATACCCCCAACCCTCTTGTTTATCCTTTTTTTATTATAAATATTTTTATTTTTTTCAATTTAATTCTCATGTTTTATTTACTCAGTGTTAGTTTGTCACATAAAAATTTGCTTTGAAATTACAAATTTTCCAATTCACTTTTTAACCCTTCAGATTTTAATTATTAGGACAATGCCAAAATATCAGAATATTTAGAAATCTACCCTTCATCATATTTACCTTATATAATAATATACATATATATACACATGTATCCCTATACACATACCCAATTTTTGGATCCTTTTTGATTGAGTCCCCATATCCTAAATTTGTAAATTTGATGAATACGACATTTGGATACACAGCTGCACGCGACACCCACACCGGAGTCCATGTAACATAGCTAATGTTGGTTGTAAAATTGGGAGCTTACCTTCTACTTAGCTTGGATTACCCTTGGGATCTCATTTTAAGGCAAAGGGCTGCGGGATATGCTGCTCGAAGGAGTAGAGAGAAGTCTAATTGAGTGGAAGAATGCATATCTTTGTAAAAGGGGGCTTTGTGGGGGGGGGGGGGGGATTAAGAGTACTGGATCCAAAGTACTCAGTACTAGCATTCTGACGATTTTTGTCACTATTCAAGTTTTCCCAATTAGAAAAGCTTCAAAGTGAATTTCCTTTGATAATGAGGAAACCCTTTTGGAAAACCTCGGGCCCATATAAGACCCCATAACCCATATGGACCAAGTAAGTCCAAGGCTCATGAGAATAATGAAACCTTGTGTGGTTGGACCTAAGGGGTTTAGCAAGAGTCGAACTCAGGACCTCCGCTTCTTGAGGCGTGGTCCCTTGCCAATTGAGCTACTACCCCTTGGGGTTTCAAAGTGACTTTCTTTGGAAGGGTGTAGGAGAGGAAATTTAATGGTATCATGTGGATAGAAAACGTTTTGTTGTCAAATAGTTGGGACGATTGGGAATTAAATCTCTTGTGCGTATGAATGAAGCTCTTATTAGTAAATGGATATTGATGTTTGGGGTAAAAATTGATTGTTTTTGGAAGGATGTGCTAGTGTGGAAGTATGGTGTTCATTGTAGGGGATGGAGGACTAAAGAAGTTCATAGCATTCATGGCATGGGCTTTTGGAAGGCAATCATGATGGGTTCTTATTTGTAGAAAAGGAAATTGGTTTTAAAGTGGGCATGGGGTGAGGAGTTTTGGAAGGGTGTTTGGTTTGGAGATAAGCCTCTCATGGAGGTTTTTTCACATCTTTTTACAATTATTGATACAAAGGATGCTTGGGCTAGTGATTTCATGGTAAGGGATGGGGGAATTTTGCATCGGAACTTGGACCTTCTCTAGACATCTTCATGATTGTGAGGCAACTTGTTATGGAATTGTTTCAGAAATTTCACTTGGTTAAGATTTCTTTAGGGTGAATGATTCTTTGTTGTGGGGTCAAAGTATATGGGTTAATTGCGCAAACTTCCTTTAATTAGGTTTATGTCTTCTAGAGGTGGGATGTTCTTAGTGGTAAAGAGTATGTGGATTGATTTGGTTTCTTTTAGGGTTTGTCTGGCAATCGTGAAATTTGGTTCAGAACCGCTATCATCTATCTAGTTCATGATCAAGCGAAGTTATGTTCAAACTGTTTTCATTTCTTGTTTGGTTAAAATTGAGTTCTGTCCAGGTTCTTATTGTGATATTGTTTGGTTCGCATCATCTGTAATTGCTCTATGGTTGCTTCAATTTATATATATACTTGCATACATATAACAAGACAATCAGGAAATGAAGATAGAGTATAGGAACAAACCCTAGATCTACTTCTTTCTCTCTCTTTTTTATTTTATTTTACTGGAACCTTTTCCCAAACCTTAGATCAGTATAGAGATGGAGGTGGGATATGAAAATCTAGAGAAAATTTATTTTTCCAAAAAGGGAGGATGAAAATGAAGATTAAAAGTAGAAAGCGAACCCTGGATCCAAATTTTTATTTGAGGTTCAACAATCTGGATAAAAAACTGAAATAAAAAATATGAAAATGTAGATCCAGCAAATGAAACGAACCTTAGATCTGCTTCTTTCTTTTCTTCTCTCTCTCTTTATTCCTTGGAAGCTTTTTTCAAACCTTCAACGGCAGAGATGGAGATGGGGCATCTTAAGGTCAATGAAACGGTTTTCGTAGACGATGACTATGTAGCCTCCAAAAGAATCATCCTTGTCCATTGTCGAAACTCAGTTTGTAACCAAGGGGAAGTAAATGGAGGAGAGGAAGGGTGTGTAGGATTAGCAGGTATGGTGTAGAGTAAGAGGGAGGGGAAGAGGTTGTTTATGTTAACTGTTTTTTATGAAAACTAGGTATCACATGGAGTGAGAGTAAAACTGATTTTGGGCCCAAATTAGTACAAGTAAAAACCATTTATCTTTTTTGAGCACACTTACCAAACATTCAACCTCAAGAATTGGGCCGAAGTTACCTCCGGAAAAACTGGTTATGGGGATTTCCAAAGAGCCCCTTAAGGTAGCTTTTTGTGCTTGTTTTGTGGCAAGATGCTAAAACATTTTTTCATTTGAATTGTAGAAATTGGAGGATTCTGAATAAGATATATCATGTATAAGGAGGCGGTAGAGTTGGTAGACTATCTCTTCCTTCATTGCAATGTGGTTTAGAATTCGTAGGACTTTGTGTTCCGCCTTTTTGGGATCCATTGTGTGTTGCCTTCATCCGCTCATGATTTAATCTGTGGGAGTTGGATAAAGTTAAGGAGTAAATTTATAAATAGTGTTTGGAAAGGTGTGCCACATATGCTATTTTCACGAAGTTCCTTTAATTAGGTTTATGTCTTCTTGAGGTGGGGTGTTCTTAGTGGTAAAGAGTATGTGCATTGATTTGGTTTCTTTTAAGGTACCTTTATGTGCTTGTTTGGTGGCAAGATGCCAAAACATTTTTTCATTTGATTCATAGAAATTGGATGATTCTGAATAAGATAAGATATATCATGTGTAAGGAGGCGGCGGAGTTGGTAGACTATCTATCTTTTCCTTCATTGCAATGTGGTTTGGAATTCGTAGGATTTTATGTTCTGCCTTTTTGGGATCCATTGTGTGTTTCCTTTGTTCACTTATGATTTAATCTGTGGGTGGTGGATAAAGTCAAGGAGTAAGTTTATAAAAAGGGTTCAGAAAGGTGTTTATAAAAAGGGTTCAGAAAGGTGTGCCATATGCTATTTTTTGGTGTTTTCAGAAGGAAAAGAATTGGAGAATTTTTTATGATTTAGAGGTTTCTTTGTGTTATCTTTTAGGGTTGTGCGCGAGTCAATTTGGAGCAGTTTAGAGAAAAATTATCAACTAACCCACTCATAACGGGCTGAAAATTTTTCAACCTGCTGCCAATTGCCAAACCGTAAGTGTTAAAAACCAGTGGGTTAGTTATTTTTTTAGGCAGTTTGTCACTAATGGTTTGGGCGGGTTTGACGGGTTGTGTCATACTCTTTCTAATTGGGGCATTTTTAATATATTGGGCCTTCGCTAATTAGTACGTTGTAAATAAATTAAGAAATCAAGAAAATATAATTATTTAAGGTGGTTAAGTGAAGCTTAATACATACTTACATTGTATTTTAATTCCAAAGATGAAAATTATGATTTTATGAAAAAAAAAAAAAAACATTTAATCAATGTTGATGAAATTGGTGATAGTTAATGTTATTAAAGGTTGAAGGGCCCAAAACCTAACATCCTAGCAAAGTACTAATAAGATAATACATTATTATGAAATTAGAGATATTTGATATTTATAATTTTATACATATATTATTAAAGGTAGGGCGGTTTGGTTTATTAGCGGTTTGACAAAGTTTAACCCACCAACTAAATCAAACCGCTAATTTTATAGCTTAATCTGCCCAAACTGCGCTGCCTAACTTCTTAAACCGCTTAGGTCAGTGCAGAATGGAGCGGATTGGTTCGGTTTGGCGGATTGAGCGGTTTTTTGCACATCTCTATTATCTATGGTTGTTGATTGCTAAAAGACCTTTTTTTTATTTTTTATTTTTTTTAACCTTCTAGCTGTTCTTGTATATGTCTCATGTACATGGTTTTGGGCCTTTTTATTTTTATTTTTATTTTTTATAACGAGGGAGCCTTCAGGCAAACCTTGGGCCCATATAAGACCCCACAATACATATAGACCAGGTAAAGTCCAAGGCCATGAGAACTGGGAACCTTGGGCCTTTGTTTTTTTCCCTTGAAATACAATTACTTATACTTATAAAAAAAAGGACAACTTATTAGAGGTGGGATTTTTTTCTTCAATCTCTTGTTTTTTTCCTTGATATATCCTTTTATTAGGGGTTGCTCGTTAAGTTTCTGACCTAAAAGCCTAAGCTACTAGGTGGAGGACCTAAGCAAATATATGAAGTCATGTCAAACCTAATATTTGGGCGATGTGGGATGTATTACTTTTCCAACACTCCTCTTCATGTGCAGGCCTAATAAGATAAGAAACGGCCTTGTCACATATACAATAAAGATGGGCTCACGAATGAAATAGTCTAAGAACGACATGCTTTAATATCATGTTAAGTTTCCAACCTAATAAACACTAAGGGGTAGCTCAATTGTCAAGGGATCCTTCCTCAGGAAGCAGAGGTCTTGAGTACAACTATGCTAAACCCTTTGGGGCCACCCGCACGAGGTTTCATGGTTCTCATGGACCTTAGATTTACATGGTCCATATGGATTGTGGGGTCTTATATGGACATGGGGTTTGCCCTAAGGGCTTTCTTGCTATTAAAAAAAATAAAAAATAAAAAAAAAAACAAAAAAAAAGAGAAAAAAAAAGAGAGGTTTCCAACCAAATAGCTGAAGCTGTTAAGTGGATGGCTTAAACAGGTAAATGAAGTAATGTTAAACTTGATATTTAATCAATGTGGGATGTGGAATTTCCCAACGCTCCCCCTCATGTGCTGGCCTAACAAGACACAAACAGCCTATCACGTGGACAACAAAGACGGGCTCATGAATGAAATAGCCTAGGAACGACATACTCTGATGCCATTTTAATTTTACAACCTAAAAGCCTAAGCTATTAGGTGGAGGGACCAAATAAGTATATTAAGCCATGTCAAATTTTATATTTAGACGATGTGGGATGTGGTACTTCCCAACATTCCCCCTCATGTATAGACCTAACAAGATAGAGACATGCAAGAAAGATGGGCTTACAGACGAAAAGTGTCCAAGAATGATGTGTTCTAATACCATGCTAAGTTTCCAGCCTAAAATATTAAGTTGTTTGGTGGAGAGGCCCAACAAACAAGTGTATGAAGTCATGTCAAACCCAATATTTGGGCGATGTGGTACTTTTCAACACTTCTCATATTTTATCATTTGCAATAGAGTGATTTAGGCAATTTGGGAAGCTTGGGGAATTGCTACTTTTGGCATTCAAAGTTTTTCATGTTTCCCAAGGACAAGGTTTTTGTATGGTATTGCTATCTTTATTTATTTATTTTTTTTGGCTGGGGTATAGCTATCTTTGATGAGCTTGTAGTTTAACTATGTAGTGCAAACTTTTTCTTTTCCATGGTATAGTAGTGAATGCATATAACAAATGTATGCTTCAACTTATATGTGATGGCCTCTGTTGTATTATGAAGGGTAATTTCATTCAAAATCAAAGCAGTGAAAAACATATGGGTGAAAAACCAAATATGGAAACACCTCTTACGGTCACATATAGTAGCGGAACAGGGGGAGGAACGAGGGCTGGGCTTTTCAGAACGCCAATTTCTGGTGGCGTACAAAGTGCGACCTCAGCTCATGGTTTACCTCGACCAGCCTTGGCTGTTCGCAATCTGATGGAGCAGGTAAAGTCTGTGATTTCATATATCATTACCTATAACCTTATTGGTCTGTTAAGATATTGATTTAGGTTCATACAATAGTTAGTGGCTTCATGCTTATTTCGTTCTTTAACACAAAAAAAAAAATTTAAATTTTATTTGCTTTGTAAATCAAGGCCAGATTTGCTCATCTGTGTACTGTAATGTCTCGGATGCACCATCGGCGAGAAGGATACCCATTCGGTTCACTGGTAGATTTCGCACCGGATTCGATGGGGCGTAAGTCATTGAACTCCATAGTATTTAGTTGACTCATATATTGTCCTTTATGCTTTTACAAATCTATGTGGCGTTTATATCTCAACTTATGGTGCTTAGCCATTGACATGTTAGAAATAGAGGGGCTGTTCTTAACAATGCCTTTTGTCCTTCATAAAATCTGTACGATTTCTTTTGTATGGTTAGGAGAATGTGATAAAATCAGAGAGAAGTCTATGAACAGATTGTAATTATCATATGGGGCTAAATTATCTCATGATCCTTTTTAGTTGTTTGTTAGTGCCCCCCATGTATTCATTTGTGACTATCATGAACAAGAAAGAAATGTTGATATAGACAGTTATCTAGAGGTTCAAAATAAAAAGGTGACAATTGATAGAGATATCAACATTAATAGTTTGATATTGATGTCAATGTTTAAAAATAATTGAAAATGTGTGGAATTTGTAGTAAACATGATAATTTGCAATGTGTCTTTAGGAAATAGTTTCAATTGCCTAATACACTACCGCATGCCCATAGTGTTGGATGTGAAATAGTTCAAAACCCAAAGTACAATGCTCCTCAGTCCTTAGGGGCTTGGATGTGAACCGAGGAGCATTGTACTTTTTTTGTTTTTTTGTTGGTAAAAAGGAAACTAGATTAACATTAAATAATAGAGTTAGGTATATCCCTGGGGTAAGAAACGCCCCTACAATCAGCATCAAGCTTTCCACAAATCCAGTTAAGGGGATCATCAAACACATTACAACTAGTATAAAAAAAAGGCTCCCCTACGAGCTAAAGATGTTGGTGCACTTATTGAATTCCCGGAAACTATGCTGGATGTGTATTGCCTGAAACTGGCCCATTAACCAGCTGCAGTCACAAATAACACATCTCAATGGATTGTGCATTAGAAATCTAGCTTTGTAGAAGGGGAGACCACCACACTAGCATCCACCTGCACAACAAGATTGCTTTTGCTACATTTCAAGGCAGTATCCAAGCCATCAATCATCATGGAGGCCCTACATCTCAGCTTCAATGCTAGACATAACCCCCAGCTTGCGAATGTCACCTTTGATCCACTAGCCCATGTGATCTTTAATTATCCCCCCTGCACTAGCTTTCTCCGGATTCCCCAAAGAAGAGCCATCTGTATTGAGCTAAGAAAAAGGACTGATAGGAGGTTCCCATCTCACCATAACCTGCTTGATTATACATGGGGACTTGAATTTCCCAGAAATATGGAAGTATTCGGTGACCTTGACTAACATAGCTTCAAAATTATCCTTAGGCAATAACATATGTTGCTCAAACAAAAATTTATTCCTTTTGTGCCACAGGGGCCCAACAGCCAAAAGGAAAGATAATTGACAGAGCCACGGAGGTAAAAGCCTAGTCATATCCCTACTTTTCCTACCCACATTATGGAGAATCCATGCTTCCAAAGGTAAACTAGTATTCAGATTAAAAGCCGGGTCAACAGAGTTCCAAAAATCCTTGGCATACTCACACTCTCTCAAAACATGCTCCACAATTTCAGCAGCATTTAAACAGATGGGGCAAAGGTAGGAAAAAGTGATGTTTCTTCTATAGAGAGCATCATTACAAGCAATCTTTCTTTGACAACAAAGCCATAAGAAATTTTTTATTTTGGGAGTACAATTGACTTTCTATCTTTTCCCCCAGAAGTCATTCAGAGTATCATTAGAGAAAGGGCCATCAATAATGGTGTAGGCAGATTTGGAGCAAAAGTCACCATTTTTGGGCCCAACCCAATTAAGGCAGTCCTACAATTTACAAAACATTGGATGGGGGGTGGTCCAATGGGATCCAAGACGGTGTGAGGGAGATCAAAGGAGAGGTCCCTAAAGCACCAATCCTTATTATCATTGACAAAATCACAAATTTTCTTATCTTCCCCAACATTAAGAGGACCTTGAACCCTTATCCAATAAAGAAAAAAAAAATATTAAGAGGACCTTGAATGGCATTTCTGATTGGACTGTTGGAGTGGAGCACTGTACTTGTTTATAGTTTATTACATCTATTTTGGAACTTGAAGTCATGTAGGTTCCTTGGAGCTTGAAACTACTATTTCTATTTCCAATTGAACTTTGGGTTTTGAACTATTTTGTTTAAACTATTTTGCATTTACTTGTTTATAATTTATAATTTATATACGTTTTTAGTGTTCCATTCCACTGAAAATTATAATTTAATTTTAATCACAATTATTATCTTAGTATCTTGTGAATTCTATAGTCAATATTCATTTTGAGTTTTTCTTGGGTGTCTTATTTTATCTGATTATCAATTCTTTACTCTAATCAATCATTTTTTGGTTGTTCTATTCACAAAATAATTGTTCTCTCAGATGATACATTCTATTGTCTATTCAGTTGAATAATTTGGGTATTTTATTCTAAAAATAAAGTAGAGAAATGATGTGAAAAAGGGTAATAAAAGATGTGTCAACAGTTAGTTGATATTTCATTGATATAGATATGGACATTGTCTGCATCTCAAAAATATGCTTGAAACTTTCAAAAAAGTTTCCTCTACATATTCAAGATATCGTTGAAATTGACCTATCGCAAGTGACATTATTGACAGAGATCTATCAACATTGGATAACATGGTTAATATATTTACGACATCAACAACTGTTGTATTCATGATAACTATACAGAAAAAACTCGTATTGTTTATTAAAAAAAATGCATAATAGCTAGGATATCATGTTTAGATGGTAACAAGCATTAAAATAGTGAGTATAAAGTGGTAGTATTATTTGAATTCAAGTACAAAGTGATAAGGCAGAAAACATAAGAGTTTCTTTTTAAATAGGACTCAATCAATTGGCTACATCAACAAGGTTTGTAATAGCCCTTGGAAGACCAAATCTATAATTGGTAAAATCCATGAGGTCTTGTTCCTTTTCATGCGTAGAGAAACTAATTGGGATTAACAAGCATCCTCTTCTTGTGACACTGTAAATGAGTATATATTGTCTCTTCAGTCCCTAGAGCTCTTTCAAATAATTAAAAAAAAAAAAAAAAAATGGACTCTAGGGGCTGTGTTTATACTTGCTTGTAAAATTTTTATAAAAAGAGTTCGCTTCTTTGAAATAATTTTTTTCCCCCTTAAAGCAATCATGCAATTGTATTCTTATATAAGGAATTAGGTGAAAAAAATTGTAGAGTTGTATCCAAAAATATCTCGTTACGTTGATAGGTATATCATCAATATGTTAATAATATTGAAAATATTTATGGCATATCAATAAATAGATATTGATGTTGAATTATCTATTGGTATTCCTTGACACTGGATGTATCAAATTTCCTAGATATTGGATATATTGATGGGGAGGCCAACTTGCCAACTGATTTATAATTTGATATGAATAAGAGGTGGCAGACCATATTAATGACACACACATGTATATATATTCCAGTCAATTAAATGTTTGGTGACATGATTAAATGTTATATTTGTTAACTTTTTTTGTTTTTGTAGATCCGTTATTTTCATTTTCACCATTGGCTATTCACACTCGGAATTTATTGGCTGACCCAAGATGCACACTAGTTGTGCAGGTTAGTGCTATCATCTTTACTCACTTCATAGTATTTTAGTGTGTAGTAGTTTTCCATTTATGGATTTTATTGACAGTTAGGTTTCATAGATACCCGGATGGAGTGGCTTATCAAATGCGAGGGTAACAATTTTTGGCGATGTCTTCCCACTTCCAGAACATCAGCAGGTGGCTCCCTAATTCAATTTATTTAAATGAAAATTGGTTGTTTCTTCAAATGGTTATAATTACGCTTTTCCTTGCTTTGTCTATACATGACTCTGGAACACACAGCATGAGCCCATCATTCAGTGTGTCCCAACAAGGGGATTTCCTTATAAACTGGCCATATCTATGGTCTCAGTAATGCTTAAAGGCTCATATTTTTATTTCTTAATCCTTTTAGAAAAGTGATAGGTTTGGTGGTTAATACATGAAATTAGCTTGTTAGTTAGTTGGTTAGTTTTGTTTTTGTTTTTTTTATTGTTTTCCCAATCGAATGTTTAGAAACTTTGGTTCATGGGAGCCGTTGCTTAGTTGGTCCACTCCTGTGCTGTTGCTCATTAGTAGATTATGTTGGGAAAACAAGAATTTTCACAATAGATACTGCATAAATTTGTCTTTGTCTTCTCTTGTTATTGTTTTTGTCATTAGTATTACTATTATTATCATTATTAACATTGGTATTATAATGTCTGATAATATTGATAGGAATGGGCTCATAAGCAGTACATGGCGAAGCATCAACAAGGGCCTTCCCAACAGTGGGGAAACTTCTACTACTTCAGAATGCAGAATATAAGGTTTGGCTCTAAGTTTGTGGTGATTTGAAACAAATGCAATTTAAGTTAGTTTACAAATAGACAAGCTGTCATGCACTAAATCCTGTTTCTGTTGTTTTGTGTCCATACTTGTTAGTTGTGGAACTGGTTAAATCCACCAGACTATTAAGTTCTGGTTTTCTTTTCTCTTGTTACTGATCTAGTTGTTTGCAGACCTAGTTGAATAAGTTAGTGCAAGTGTGTGAGCTGAGCTTGTTGGCATTTGGTACCACAAATAACCACACAGGGTGACACCTTGAAAAATAACTAATTGCACCAAAAGATAAATATAATCAAATACTAGGGGTCCGTTTGATTTGGATTTCAAGAATGCATTTTTCTTTAAGAAAATTGCGTCTTTAGAGGTTTTTTTTTTTTTTTTTTTTGTGGGGGGGAGATAGAAAACGAGTAGTATTGTATTAAATAAAAAAGAAGAGGAAACAACATGGACTAGGCGTCCAACAAGCACCAAGGCCTTAAGCCTACAAAAAATCAACCCAAGACCAAGAAAACCTTAAAAACCAATCAGCCTGTATACAACCAAAGCCCCCAAAAGCACGAAAGCACGAAAGGTACACATCCCTATATAGCCCCACAAAAACTCCCACCCACTACAACAACCTCAAGGAGAATAAATTGTAAAAATGACCTCATAAATTCCTACACTTAGCTCTCCGAGGAGCAAATCTCAATATTCTAGCATTCCTTTCTATCCAAATAACACAATGGACAGTCATCATAGTACGGCATCACAGAAATTTAGCCCTCTTGGTCTTTACTAAGACCCTACCTCCAACATACTCGAGAAGTGTGCAAAACTCACCTGACATAGGCTTGCTTTATCAAGAATATGATGTCACAATCCCCTAGACAAATCACAACTTAAAAAGAGATGATCCATTGACTTTCCATTCTTCTTGCAAAGCACAAAGCAATGAGGGGATAGATATAGTTTTGGTATTTTCTTCTAAATCAAGTCACTAGTATTCGTTCTGTGAAAGGCAATAGCCCAAGCCAAAACCTTAAACTTAAGACAAACTTTCGTTTTGCAAATCAATTTAGCAGGGACAAAAGAAGGGACAACAGATTTCTCAATCAACGTATCAAAGAAAGATTTACTAGAGAAAATCCGAGAAGAGTGACAAGATCGCAGCCTTCCATCAGGAGTAGACACCGAGAGATAAAAACACCCTAAATGGACTAAAGAAATGAAGATAACTTCTCAAAATCCTATCACTAAGATTACGGTAGAAATCAAAATCCCAATGGGCCGAATTGGTCTCCACTGTAACAAAGTTAGCAATACAAGCACCTTTAGCCCAAGATAGAGGAAACAAGCGAGGATAAGAGTTACATAAAGGATAGTTACCAAACCACATGACCTCCCGAAAACGAATGCAAGTCCCACTTTGAACAATGTATTTGACATGACTCAAAAAGCGAGGAAGCCCTTGAATAAATTTCCAGAGACATTTATAACTCTCCCTTACTACCATGCGAGAATCCCACTCATTATATTGAACGCCGTATTGTTGATAAAAAAAAAACATACATATAAAAAATATGGAATGCCGTATTTGCTCTTAATGGTCGAATGCCAAACTTTGCTCAATGGGATTTCTCCACAACCACATGCTAGTTAGGGCCATAATCCAAATACCTGGGGACCACATTACCCAACCCAACAACCCCCTTTGCTCTTAGGAATTAGGATGAGACACCACCTCCCAATCTTTGGAATTTTGTATAGTGGAAATGGAAAAACTTTCTGAAAACATGTCTGTTTTTCAGTTTTGTGTTCTTATTATGTAAGATTTGTGTATGAAAGTGCATAGAGAAACTTTTTAAAGTTTCCAAAACTTGTTGTTTTTGAGAGGGTGGTGATGGGGATTAGGACAGACTCTGGGAGAGGGCACATGTGCCACACATGTTCCAAACCTATTTTAGGCAGGGCTGTAAGGTTTAGTTTATTTATTTTCATTTCTAAGTTATATTTTATCTAGTTTAGTTTAGTTTATTTTTTATTTCTTAGTTTATTTATTTCTATTTTCTAGTACTTTCCATTTTTGTATGTCAGGGTTATAAGGTTGTAGCCTCTGTATAAAGGCATGACAATTTAATTTGAAGGCAGACTTTGATTAATAAGAATTAAATCAGAATTTTCCTACCTCTCCTTCTCTTCTTTCCTTGTTCTCTCTCTTTCTCTCTCTTCTTCTTGTTCTTCTCCTCCTATTTCTTTTTAAGTTCTACATCAGAGGGTTTCCAATAACACTTTTTGGAAATGCACTGTAATTTCCAACTTCTTCATCATTTTTTAATTGTATTTATGTTTTAAATATAAAAATCCAATTTCAAAACCGGAACCAAAGAGGCCCCAGAAGATTGATATCTATCAAGAAACAAAGCTAAATAAGGAGCTTTTGGAAAATATCAGATTCTCCTAAAGCCAGAAGAGCATCTCAATGTCACATGCACTGTGGGCTAAACGATCAAATGATTTGTTACTTTATCTGAACATATGCTTCATTGTGGAAATATATTTATCAAACCTTTAATCATTCCACCAGTGCCTTTGGTACCATTAGTTCTGTGATAGGTTAGATTTCAACCATTTAATGTTGAGTTTGCCACTCATCCCTACAGCTATTAAAGGCGCAGGGCGCAAAAAAAAAAGTGCAGGCCTGAGAGAACTGAGCCTCAGTTTTAAAGAAAATAAATTAAAAATATTTGATTAAATAAAACTAACCAAAAAATAAAATTATTAACAACTACACAACACTAATTAATTAGTAGGATTTCTAGTTTACTTAATTTTTGTTTTCTAGTTCACTAATATTAATTATTTGGTACAAATTCTAGTTCACTAAAATTTTTATTTATTGTCTAAAAGATTTCAATACGAAAATCAATATACTACCTAGTGATTAAGATAATACAAAATTACATATTCAGTAATTACAAGAAGAATAAGATGATACAAATTTTTGTTTTTTGCATCAATTAATTTTCTGGGAAAAGGAGATAAAGATGATACAAATTCAGTATACAAGAAGAAGAATAAAAATACCATGCTGTAAAAATGAAAATCGAAGAAGAAGAAGAAAAAGTTCTTCTTTTGCTGTGCAAAACATAGACTTGATTTTTGTTTTATTTCTGCCCACCTTTTTTTTCCCCTAATGTTTGATCAATCTAATGGTTACAAATAATATCTTATTATCTTATAAAAAGGGTTTTGTTTATTTATTTATTATAGAAAGCGCCTCCTTAGGCCAAGGTGAAGCTCAGGCCCTGCGCCTGCTTGTGCCTTGCACCTAGGCATGCTTTTCACAACTATGCTCATCCAGACACCACAAAGCAGCAATCTCATCTCTACTTCAATGCCATCACACGCTCCATACTAATTATTAGCTTTTGATAGAAAATGAATTGTACTGATAAAGGGAAAAGAAGTACAATGAGTAGCAAATAAAAAAAGAAGGAAAAAAAAATAGCCTTAGGCCTGCAAGAAGCCTAATCAGACAGCCCCAAAAAACCCCACCTCAACACCTGTTCAACCTATACATAATCAAGATTCAAGAATCACTCCCAAAAGAAAAACTCCCTATACATCCACCCAAAACCCAAAACAAGACCATAGCTTCAAGGAGGGTAAAAATGATCTCCCATGCCTTCTATTAGCACTCTTTGATGGAAAAACCTCTATCCAGTTTGTAAGAATAAAAAAGAGAGGAACACTATCAAATGATTTACCCGTTAAAGCCCATAAAGAGGCTAGACAACACTCTAATCCACAATCCTGTCTAGCCGAATGACCCACAAAACTGCCAGAATTGTACAATTCCATAAAGCTTTGTACTTCTTGGTCTATCCGATACCTTGGAAATCGACCTCCAAGATAATCAAAATATGTATTGGTCTCACCCAACGTAAACTCGCTTTGTCGAAGAAGTGTTGGCAAAGACCACAAGACAACTTGCAATGAAGAAAGAGATGATCCACCGACTGAATACTCTTCTTGCAAAGCACGCATCATTGAGCGGAAAGACAAAAGATTGATCTTTTCTTTGAACTATATCATTGGTGTTTACTCTTTGATGAGCAGCTGACCATATCAAAGCCTTGACCTTAAGAGGTACTTTTGCTTTCCAAATCAGCCTATTTGGGAGGAAAGAAGGGATAGAAGGATCCACGAAAATGCCATCAAAGAAAGATTTACAAGAGAACATTCTAGAAGAATGAGAAGTCCAGCTCATTGTATCAGGGCTAGACGGATTTTGAAAAACACTCTGAACAAACAACAAAAAGGGAGGTGAACTTTTCGGACTCTATATTATTAAGATTACAAAAGAAGTCAAAATTCTAGTTGATAGAGTTGGAATAAGAACAGAGTTAAGGGACCAACTCAACAATAAAGGCACACCTTTCGACTGAAGGAGTCTATACAAAATTGCAAACTAGGATATAACTTAAACAAAGGTCTATTCTCCAACTACACATCTTCCCAAAAGTGAATTCGAAGCTTCACTCCAAACAACAAATTTGACATGACTCAGGAAACGAGTAAGTCCTTGAGAGATGAATTTCCACTGGTGGTGATGATCTTTCTCGTCACAATTCAAGAATCCCACCCATTATCTTGAATATTGTATTTTCTTTTGATCATAAATTGTCATGGAAAACTTTGTTCAATTTGGAATCTTCACAACTATTTGCCAATTGAGGCCAAATTCTTAGGAACCAGTTTTCCTAAACCTAAACTACCGTTGTTCTTTGGGCAAGACAACACATCCTAATTCACCTAATGATCCTTCTTCTCCCCACTGCTCCCTCCCTGTGGAAAATCTCTGTGCAACTTCTCAATCCTATTAGCTACTTTCTTCGGGACCTTAAAAAGAGAAAGATAGTATGGCGGTATACTAGCAAGAATCGAATTGACTGACATAAACCTCCCTCCCCTGAAGAGATATGCCTTCTTCTGTCCATCTAGCCTCTTTACTTTCTCAATAATTGGGTTCCAAAAATTACAAGCCATAAAATTACCACCTAAAGGCATTCTAAGGTATGACGTGGGCCACTCACTAACAAAACACCCTAACAAAGTCACAAATCTTTGAATCTTGCTTGAACTCAGCATTAATACCCCCCATAGCACTCTTTGTTGCTTTAAATTTCAGTCTAGAAACCATCTCAAAAAACTTTGCTAACATCAACAAATTCATGAAATTCTCCTCATTGCCTCTCAAGAATGAAATTGTATCATCCTCAAATTGGAAATGAGAAACTCTTAACTCTGTCTCTGCCTATCTCAAAACCTACTATGTCCACCTCCTCAGCCCTAGCAATCGTTGCTCAACACATACACAACTAAAGTAAACAAAGAGGGAGAAAATGGATCCCCTGGACTAAGTCCTCTATACAGCATGCCCTGCCCCATCAAAACCATAAACTTCATCCATAACCCCACCAATTCTAGTCAAATTACACTTCCAGTAATTTTTGGGGCACAATTACATGGTGGGATCCATCTTTACCAAAATAGACACATAATAATGTGCCCAAGTTTAACTAACACATATTCCTTTGTTATATTCCTTTGTTTCCTTCATTTGTTTTCCTCTAGCAACAGAGCTTTAACGGCTCGACCAATGGATTAACCCATAAATCAAAGGGGCAATGTATGGGAAAATAATTACAGTTCAATACAAATGACTACTAACTTCCTAATAAATGACTACTAACTGTAATTATTTTCCTGTAGCCAGACTAATCTGTAATTCCCCCTAAATCAAACCTGATATAAGTAACTATCCTTTTATGCTACATCCGAGTACAGTTCCTTGTTACTTTACCCATCCCTTCACTTATACTTGATACAATTATAGAGTCATGATCAAAACAAAATAAGCATATTTAGAGGGATGCACAGATCCTATAATGAAGGCGGAGGCGATGGTGGAAGTGGTGGTGGTGGTGGTGGTGGTGGGGAGGCAGTGACTGTGATGGGTTTGTCAGGTGCATTTCCTGACTCATCTCCACGTGCTTTCAATCATATATATATATACATATATATATTGGATATGTAATAAGGGGAGGAAGAATGGTGTGGAGTTGTAGAGGAAGGCTATGGGCTTAAATTGATTTTTCATGAAACGGTGTTGTCTTATTTTTTATGAGTTGTTCAATAACTAAGACAGCATTGTGTAGAGTAGGGGTGAATTTGACATTTCATATGCTCTGAGATGGCAGGACTAATGGAAGGTTAGTAAGTGTAATTATCAGTAAACCTCAGGGGAGTGCTGTGTAGTTGTTGGAATGTCCCCGGGGGGGGGGGGGGGGGGGGGGTCGGTGTAATTTTCTCAAACCTCAGGAGCGGTCTCTGTAATTTTCGCATTTATCAACTTGGGAGCAGTTCTTATATGTATAATGTTGGCTTGATTGTATCTTAACTGTATGCGGCCAGATTTTAACATTTATACTTCAACAATTCATGACTGCAGGGAGTGGATCTCAAGTTAATGTAAAGATCTCCAAAATCACAACATATGCTCATTTTTTAAACATGCATTGATTTTCCGTGCAGGGAACTTATTTTTGTTTATTTATTGTCACCAGTGACATATATTTCATTGGCGGCTTTGGCACCGTTGCTTGGGTTGATGTCAATGAATATGAGGCCCTCCAACCTGATAAGATTGCTGTTGATGGAGGTGAACAAAATCTAAAGGTAAAATTTTTTGGATTCTCAGTTTTAATTCAAGAACACACACACACATATATATGTATATATATGTGTGTGTGCGTGTGTGAGAGATAAAAAAAAAAGATATACGAGTTATCGATTTGGAGGGAAACAAACAGAAATCTTTGATGGCTTTGAGTTGGACATGATGGGCAATGCGGAGACTTGCATTACTAACTTTGTGGCTTTTTAGTGTGCTTGGTTCCCACTCCTCACCGGATATCATATTTTAGATTTTTATAGATCTTGGTCCTTTATGCGAGGTGGTGTTTGTTCTTGTGGTTGACTTTTTTTTCGTCCTGTAGCATCTGAATGCTAATAGAGGTCTTTAAGAAAATGCTTCTGTACAAATGAATACATGTTTACATTACAATATATATCCTTCAAGGCTTAGTGGGATTTGAATTTGTTTTTTGTATAGGAACTCAACGCAATCTTCTCAAAGCCCCTAAAAGAGCTTTTATCTGCTGAAACTGAGGTAGATGATGCAGCTCTGATATCAATAGACAGCAAGGGAACTGATATTCGAGTCCGTCAAGGCGCACAGGTCTCAATCTTGTGCAACAACCATTCTAGATTTGCCTTCTCTCGCATTTTTATGACACCGTTTCAATCATTTGTCATCTTTGCAGTTCAACATACAGAGGTTATCTTTCGAAGGAGGGCATGTGGTTGAAACACTAGATGAAGCCAAGAATGCACTATGGAAACTAATAAAAAAAGGGCGAGTTTACAATTTGCAGAAATAAAAGTTGTGCTACTCATAATCCATCCGTTTTCTTTTGTTGAGAGATAGCAACCAAGGTGAGATGATGCATGAGTTGAATTTGTATGGGCATTTTTGTGAGGAAATAATCCAAACTTTATTATCTCTGGTTGAAAGCAACAATAACGTAAATGAATACTAACTTATAATGGAAAGCAGCAGAAATTTCCGGGGTTTTCTGAAAATTTGGCAGTTACTAGTACGATATTTTGTGCCAATCTTATATGGATGGTATTATGTTGACTCTAACGTTCTGTCTTTCCTTCCTTTTAAGATGGTTTGGAATTCGTCAATGCCTTTAGTACTGGGTTTCCTTCGTTTTTTAAGATTGTTGCTCCTAAGAGGATTAATACCAATGACTTGTTTCAAAGGAAGAGACCCACTTGTTGCCTCTCTTTATAGTGGTGTGTTAAGTGTAGGAAGGAATCAAAGTATGTTGATCATTTATTTTTGGCATTGTGATGTTGCAAGTCTTTCATGGCAGAATCTTTTTTGATTGGCTGGCTTGTGTTGGGTTTCCCCTGCTTGTTATTGATTTTGGAGGTTTTGGGAGAGTTAGAAAGTTGGGTAAGAGAGTTGTGTTGTTGTGGTGTTCTTGCGGTCTTTTGGGTCCTTTGGTTAGAAAGAAATGCAAGAAACTTTGAAGACAAAGTTGAGGAGGTGTGGTCTTTGTGGGGTAAGGTGGTGTTTTTGCCTTCTTTTTGGGCTTTGGTGAACAAAGAGTTTAGAGGTGCTCCTTGGTTTGTAATCAAATTTGATTAGAGGGCTGTGTGGATTGTAATGTTTTATAGTTTTGATTCTCTTTTTGCTATTTTCTTTTTCTTGTAGGACTTCTCGTCCTCTCTTATACTCTTCCTTTTTTTTTTTTTTTTTTTTTTTTTTAAATTAATAAATTTTTTGTTGCTTATCAAAAAAGGTTAGTATTATATAAGCCATGGTCAGTTTTTTCAAATGAGCTTTGCAATAATGTAACAGCTCATTCTGCAAACCTATATATCTATATAGATATTTAATACTAAGCGGGGGTTGAAAATAAAAATAAAAATAAAGATATAGAAACCTAAAGCGTGGGGCCAGCCCAGTGCCAATGAATATGATAGTGTTGGCAACACACACCCCCATGAGAAAGAAACTAGAAAAGAAAAGGCAGAGAAAAAAAAGGCTAGTGGGTTATTGATTTGTGCGCTTGGGCCGGAGACGTTTTGGATCCCTTCAAATCTGACGAAGATTTGAATAGGAAAATAGATTTGCAGTACTCTCAAATGGGTTATTAATATTTTTTTTATAAAGCTTGAATCAGAGATCTCCCGGTCAGTAAACAGAAAAAATACCACTAGACTATCATGTCATAATATACTTTAGATGCCATTCGGTATCATGTTCACCCATCCATAGTTTTAGGTCCACGGCGTGTGCCATATCCCAATGGCACCCATGCATGAGTTATAGGCAACAATGCCAAAATGCCTTTGTCATCCATTTTCTACTTTTTCAAAGGAGCAAATTTTAATAGATGCGTATTCTAACAAGAAAACGCACCTATTTGGCACAAATTTTTCCAATTGTCTTTTCAATGCTTTAGAAGTTTGTGGGATTTCACGTGATGAGTCATGGGCTTATCAACAAAGGATTTATTTTTGGAGCATTTTTTTAGATGTCGTCTCAGAAATTAGATTAATGGTGTGGATTACCCCACGTACATTTGAGATTAACGGTCTGGATCGATTATGCCAGTTCTCGTTTTCGATCCCATCATAATTAGAGTACGGACAATTTAGCGGCCTCTAAAGGTACTTGTCAAATATGTTAGTGGGATCCAATTTTTGGGTAGAATGGTAAAATGCCCATTAAGCTGCCAAGAAGATTAGGAGTCCGTTTCCTTATGTGAAACTTCACTTCCTAGTTTTTTTATTTTTCCATATCACTAATCCTATAAGCAACAAGCCCCGAGATCACTTTCATGACTTTTTATTTATTAGTTAGTCCTCAGGGGTAGGGCTGTAAAACTTGCGACATTAGGATCGATCGAATCGTCCAAAGCATCCATATAACGATCAACATCCCAAGAACAAACTTAAACGTGAGCCAAGTATATGCTTGGTGGACCTCATTCTTAAATGACTTCAAACTTCATCTCACTCGCTAAATGATTGGCATAGGACTTAATTACAATCCTGACAGTTACGGCTTTGCACATGGGAATATGCCAACACAAACATAGGACCCAACAATCTCATCTTCTGGCAATTGACCCAACAAATGCATAAAATGATTCATTCTTGTGAACACTAATGGGCGAGGGCATATGGTTTTAAGGAGAATATTTGGCATCATTTTTTTTTTCTTTTTCAATATATGATTTTAAGGAGAATATTTGTTTTTTACTTTCTCCAATATATTTGTTTTTAGGGTTTTATTAACGTACGGACACATGTTAAGTTGTAATAATAACTTAATCATTGAATAGAAAAATGTGTTTTCATGGTTTTCCAAACATTTTCATATTTTTCCAACCAACTTTCACCATTTACAAAGTAATTTCATCATTTCCAATGTAATGTTTGGATTATTAATTGCAGTTTAATATATGCCCTTAGGTCACACGTTAAGAAAACCCTTGTTTTTACTATACTAAATAAATTGTTACCCAATTAGTTTGGGCCACGTATGTCTCCCCCAACCACCCCCCCCCAAAAAAAAAAAAAAAAAAAAAAAAAACAAGAAACAAAAATCTCCGCTATATAAACTTGGTTTTGATATTAATTTAATCCAGAATTAACAAGCAAGAGTAGTGCATGATGGTCCCCTTAGCTGAAACAGATTATTTCCTCCAATTTAGACTTTAGGTAATGATATTCTTGAATCAATACTAATTGTTTATCTAGGAAAAATAAAAGCAAGGAATCCATGTTCAGAGTCGGTTTAGTCCGAATTAAAGAAGATAAGCTAGTGGGAGGAGAGGGAAAATCAAACGAGTTGGAGGGAAAACAGCTTTGCTTTATTAGAACTCATCATGCTCTTTTGCACTAGCATTCACGGTCTAGTAGCCATTAGAGGTCCCCCCCTCCCCCACCTTCCTTTTTTTTTAATAAATTATTTGGCCAATTGAAAGGATATCCAAAGCGTACTCCCACCAATATTTAGGCCCAAAGCAAAGACATTTGTCAAGTAATGGACCAAGTCAACTATCGCACAAATAGTAACCTTGCTTTCTTGATGCCTATAATTGTAGCTTGGTCAGCACGGCTCCTTTTTAGAGCATTTTCAAGTAGATTAGTTAATTTTTTGCTATTTTAGTTGACTAAATGACATATAGCTAGTTTAGCTAGTCAAAATAACGATAAATAAAATAGCTAGCCATATAGCTAGCTCATCGAAGAAGAAAAAAATGATTTGACTAATTAAAATAGTCAAAGAAGTTGAATAGTTAGCCTCATTAGAAATACTCTTAAGGAAAAAGTTTAGGAAAGTTGTGGTTTCAATTCCCCTAGATGTATGTGTGAGATGAGGTTATGGGAAGGAAGATGAACTACCCATTGTGTAGCGCAAGGGTCCATTGAAACCCTCTTTTGAAAAGGAATAAAAAATATTATATACGTGTCTACGAAACCGAGAATTTTGTTAAGTAGATAGTCAACATAAAATCTATTGACAAGCTTTTTATTGAAGAGAGATTTTGATTCAATGCTAGTTGTTCCTTGAAAGTAACTCGTTTTTGTACTTATTAGGAGGGTGTGAGAGTTGATTTTAGGATAAGACCAGGCGAAAATAATCAAAGTTTTATTAACTGTTATTATTTCAAGGTGGCCAAAAACGAAAAATTCATACCTACTATGAAACTTTGAGTGTCACACCCCAAATCTAAAAGATTGGATTTAGCGACATGATTGTCACAACTTACAAAAGTTTACTCTCCATAGAGGCCAAACCACTTAACAATATCAACCTGTAATAAGGTTGTCTCCAATAATCCATCCACAATAAAATTCAAGCCATAACATAACTAAAGTTTCAACAATTAATTGAAATAACTAGACAAATCCATATCCATCAAAGTAATTGTCACCTCCAATAACCTACTACAATGTCCACTAAAATAATAAACTAATTCTTCTGACTACTAAAATAAAAGTTCTAATTAAACTAGCAGATTAAGCCATCGACATCCTCACTCTTTGTACACGGAAGTCACTCACATCAAGCTATTCATCTGTAGGGGAAAAATATAAGGGGTGAGCATAAAACTCTGTAAGAAAACATTACACAATATATACAGGAAGAGGTTAACCATATTCGCACGATTGATTTAAAAACATGAGTAACAAAACGATAGAATTTCACAATAAATCATTTTTTTCAATTCAGTAGGCATATAAAATTTTAGCAATAATTCTTTTGCTTTCAATTCAATAAACAATAACACTGAAATACTTCCGATAACAATGCATTCGATAAATCACTCTAGAATCACTGATTGATATAATACAAATCAATAAAACACTAGTTCATACAAATACTTCCTCTGGTTAGACTCACACTTAATAGGCGTTTATCATCGTGAGACTTTACACTTCATCAGTATTGATGATGAACAGAATTAAAATCCCCTATTGGCACGGACTAATTTTTCAATAGTATTAGAATCCCCTGCGAGGACGGACCAATAATCTAACCAGAGTTCACACTTATACAATAAACATTTGGCAAATATCTTTCATAAGTAAAATAGATTCAAACACATATGTAAAACAATTTCAATAAAATACTATTTTTGCTTGACCCACAGTACATAAGATATAAACACTTTGATAATGAAACAATTTTGAAAATAGTTGTCCATAAACCATTGGCTCATAAAATTGGAAAAAAAATTAGATTTATTTTTATTCAATCAAAGAGGACGATACATTGTGCAAGTTCCCTTATCTCAGACCAAACTTTCAAGAATTCAAGTGATTGAGGTCCTAATAATTCCAACGCTATTTAGAACCTAAAATCAATAATATTCTTTATAAGTAATTCATATTTATATTAACAGTTCATTCTAATTACGTGGTATGCTAACTGTTCAATTTCTAATTCTAATGGCCCCAAACCCAAACTACAAAATGACTAATATAAGCCTTAATTTATACTATCTATAAAAAGCAGAATGTGAGAAAAACTTTTGATTGACCAATATACTTTTATTTTAAATTTTAAATACACAACTATCTTTCTACACCCTTTTAATCTTATTATAGTTGAATAGATGACAACTATTATTGTAGTAAAGTTTATATAAGAGACATTTATACTCTTGTAGTTAACTTATATAGGAAATATTTCTCTTTGTATTTCATTAGAGTTTTATGCAGGTCATTCTTTAGCTTTTTCATTATGAATTGATGTTTCTTCCATCAAAACTTTAAAGGAAATAGCAAGATTAATTGGTTTTCAATTGTTAGAGGTTAGAATTTAGTAAGCTTGAATTTATTGTTTTTCTCCATAATATGTATGATAATCATCTCATGATTATGATATACTTATGAAATTCATCAATGTTACTTTGATTTGTGCAAATAGCTTACTTATTTTATTTTATTTTACTCGAACTCATCAATTACCAAAATATAATACCTTCAACTTATTAAGCAACGGCATTTTTGTAAATTGGTGACAACATATATCTTCAATAATGATTAATTTTTTTAATTTAAATTTTCATTTCAAATTGTTGAAGTTTTGTGGTTAATCAATATAATATTGTGTTACTATATATTATTGGGAATTATTATACTATAAATTTATTTGAGACTAACTTAAAATTTTTCAAATTAATTATACTACTCACTATAAGTTTCATTAGAAGTAAAAATCTAACCAAACCGATATTAATATCTAATTCTTTAAAAATTATTCTTTCATTTATATTTTATATTATTGAAAAATAACCACGTGCGTTGCACGTGTGCCTACATTTAGTTATGCAAGTATACATAAATTTATGTAGACCTACCCACACTGAATCACTATCAAACCTCACAACCCTTCTTCTTTGTAATGGTTATGTTCTTAATATATACACGGCTTGTGTATATATATGTAGGATGATGATCAGGTAAGCACGTGCTGATATAACTTATATCAACACATGCATTGAGAGTTGTACCATGTGCATTAATAGGATTGAGGTACATTGGACCAATGTAAGGGGTATAACCCCTAATGCATGGTGCTGATATAACTTATATCAATATGTGCTGATGGGAAAATAATCGTGTGTGTGTGTATATATATATAGTTGATAGTCAACTTACTACAAACTGACTATCAATGTGATAGGGTATCTTTCCCAAAGCCTGAGTACGGTTGTCTTTTCAATTAGAAAAGCTGAAAAATTGACAGTCAACTTGCCACAAACTGACTGTCAACGTGACATGAAAAAGTGGATGAACAATAAAAGTTTCATGAACAGTGGATGAATAGTGTTAGATTTATATCTATATATATATAATAGTGGGTGAAAATTACGGTACATATATATATATATATATATATATATATATAGAATAGTGTTAGATTTATATCTATATATACATAATAGTGGGTGAAAATTACGGTACATATATATATATATATATATATATATATATATATATATAGGCCCTGTTTGGGAAAACTGTAGCTTTTGCTTTTAGGCAAAAGTAGAAGAGAATCAAAAGTTACGAGGAGCAGAAGAGAATTGGTCTTTGTTTGGAAACTGTATTCAAAAGTGATGTTAGAGCTGAAAGTGATTTTTTGTCTGTTTGGGAAGAACATTTGCTGTAGTTGTTATAACTATAAATTGACTAAACTCCCTTATAATAGATGTTTTTTTTTTTTTTTTTTTGGTGACTGTATTTGGTATTAGTAGTGAATTTATTTATTTATTTATTTAATATTAATGATTGGGGGTATCATAGGCCGTACTCTTATCGAAATTTGAGCTCAG
The DNA here is from genome assembly GCA_039720395.1 of Liquidambar formosana. Taxonomy (NCBI): domain Eukaryota; kingdom Viridiplantae; phylum Streptophyta; class Magnoliopsida; order Saxifragales; family Altingiaceae; genus Liquidambar; species Liquidambar formosana. The sequence continues at coordinate 25,863,167 of CM077826.1, read as the reverse complement.
ATTAGAGGTGAGACGTCTCATAACCACACGAATAAGAAGAGCGGCGAGGCATCAAAATGGTAACTTTTAGAAAACACATACAAGACTTCACCTCTCGACTAACCCCACAAAAGTGTATTACTAGGGATTTTGCTTACGCTTTTATTTTATTTTATTTTTTCCTTGCTTAAGACAAAGAAAAAAAATAGAGCATGAATTGATATTTTAAAAAAAAATTTCCAACAAGTATAAATCAATGAATGTATGAAGGGAGAAAAAAAAATTTTGAAATTTAAATTAAGATCCTACGGGTCCAGGTTAATTGAAGTTACCAAGATATTGATGCTGATAGGAGAGAGGAGCACAGCAACAGGAGAGGAGAGGACTTGGGTTTAAGGTGGGGTTATTATCGTTTTGTTAAAAGATATGGATGAAAAAAATTGTTTCCATATTCAAGCAATAAGTATAGTTTTGGAAATATGAAAAGTTATTAAAATCCTCCGCAAAAGCTAACACCAGCTTTTGACTAAAAGCTGAGGGTAGTTTGCTTATTATAGAATCACTTTTTGAGCTTAAAAGTGATTTTGATTTAGACTACCAAACAAGACCAAAAGTGATTATAAGTTTCAAAAGTGATTTTGGACCATCTAAAAGCTTAGCCAAACAGGGCCATAATTGTTCCACTTTTTCCAAAGTTTGCAAATTTCAAGAATTCGCTTTTTCCTCTTCACTTTAAGTTTCAGCATACATATCAAAACGTTTTATATATATTCACTTACCTTTTTGTATCACTAGTCAAAACCCCCTGCCAATACTATATATATATATATATATATATATATATTTACTTACTTGGCTATTAGGTAAACGAAGGAGACGAATCCAAAACAATCCCAACCGCCAGTCCTCTATTCTCTTAATCGTTTCCAAGCCAAAAGTAATAACTTCTCTTATAAAGTCTTATATAGGACACAATTTAATCCTAACCTATTTAGGTTTACTTCCAATACTAGTCTTTGGTTACACAGTTATCTAATTCACGATTATATTTAATTCCAATAATTACGTGTATAGTAAAATTAACTAATAATTTAATTTAACCATTACGCGTTAAATTTATAATTAATTAAATAAATAGACTTACGTATTTGCGGGGCATTACATTCTCCCCTCCTTAAAAAAAGTTTAGTCCTCTAAACTTAGTGTACCTTGATCTGCAAATAAGTGGGGGTATTTTCTCATCATATCTTCCTCGGTCTCCCAAGTAGCTTCTTCCACTTCATAGTTCCTCTAAAGCACTTTGACTAACTTCACGGACTCATTTCGGAGCACCTTCACATCTCTATCCAAAATTTGCACTGGTTGTTCTTCATATTATAGGTCTTCTTGAATTTGAATAGACTCATACTCCAAAATGTGGGACGGGTTCAATACATATTTTCATAAAACTGAAACGTGAAAAACATCATGTACTCATGATAACTCAGGTGGCAATGCAACTCTTTAGGCCAAAGGACCAACTGTCTCTAATATCTCAAAATAGCCAATATATCTCAGGGCTAGGGCTGTAAAACTTGCAACATTAGGATCGATCGAACTGTCCAAAGCATCGATGTAACGATCAACATCCCAAGAACAAACGTAAACGTGAGCCAAGTATATGCTTGGTGGACTTCATTCTTAAATGACTTTAAACTTCATCTCACTCGCTAAATGATTGGCATAGGGACCCAATTACAATCCTGACAGTTGAGGCTTTGGACATAGGAATATGCCAACACAAACATAGGGACCCAACGATCTCATATTTGGCAATTGACCCAACAAATGCATAAAATGATTTATTCTTGTGAACACTAATGGGCGAGGGCATATGGTTTTAAGGAGAATATTTGGCATCATTTTTTTTTCTTCTCACTTTATGATTTTAAGGAGAATATTTGTTTTTACTTTCTCCAATATATTTGTTTTTAGTGTTTTCTTAATGCGTGCTGTAAGGACATATGTTAAGTTGTAATAATAACTCAATCATTGCATAGAAAAATGTGTTTTCACAGTTTTCCAAGCATTTTCATATTTTTCCAACCAACTTTCACCATTTACAATGCAATTTCATCATTTCCAATGTAATGATTAGATTATTAATTGCAGCTTAACATATGCCCTTAGGGCACACGTTAAGAAAACCCTTGTTTTTACTACACTAAATAAACTGTTGCCTAATTAGTTTGGGCCACGTATGTCTCCCCCAACCACACCACCACCACCACCCCCAAAAAGAAAAAAAAAAAAAAAAAAAAAAACTCCGCTATATAAACTTGGTTCTGATATTAATTCCAATCCAGAATTAACAAGAAAGAGTAGTGCATGATGGTCTCCTTAGCTGAAACAGATTATTTCCTTTGATTTAGGCTTTAGGTAATGATATTCTTCAATCAATACTAATTGTTTATCTGGGAAAAATAAAAGCAAGGAATCCATGTTTAGAGTCGTTTTAGTTCAAATTAAAGAAGATAAGCTAGTGGGAGGAAGGGGACAATCAAATGAGTTGAAGGGAAAACAGCTTTTTGATTCGCTCTAGTAGAATCATCATGCTCTTTTACACTAGCATTCACGATCTAGTAGCCATTGCACAAAGATTTGGGCCCAAAACACAGACATTTGTCAAGTAATAGACCAAGTCAACTATTGCACAAATGGTAACCTTGCTTTCTTGATGCTTATAATTGTAGCTTAGTCAGCATGGCTCCTTTTTAGAGTATCTCCAGGTGGACTAGTTAATTTTTTGCTATTTTGGCTAACAAAATGACATATAGCTAGTTTAGCTAGCCAAAATAACAATAAATAAAATAGCTAGCTATATAGTTAGTCCATTGGAGAAGGAAAAAAATGATTTGGCTAACTAAATTACCTAAGGAAGTTGAATACTTAGCCTCATTAGAGATGATCTTAAGGGGAAAGTTTAGGGAAGTTGTGGTTTCAATTCTCCTGGATGTATATGTGAGATAAGGTTATGGGAAGGAAGATGAACTACCCATTGTGTACCGCAAGGGTCCATTGAAACCTTCTTTTGAAAAGAAATAAAAAATATTATATACGTGTCCATGAAACTGAGAATTTTGTTTAGTAGATGGTCAACATAAAATCTATTGACAAGCTTTTTATTGAAGAGAAATTCTGATTCAATGCTAGTTGTTCCTTGAAAGTGACTCATTTTTGTACTTATTAGGAGGGTGTGAGAATTGATTTTAGGATAAGACCAGGCAAAAATAATCAAAGTTTTATCAACTGTCATTGTTTCAAGGTGGCCAAAAACGAAAAATTCATACCTACTATGAAACTTTGAGAAACTTGATTGATGGAAAATTATGACGTGAAAAAAAGAAAAAAAGAATGAATTAGTATTAGTGTTAGGGCATTTGCCCAGGAAAATCCTATAGTTTGCTATAAACCTTAAACTCCATCTAATTTTTTTATAATGCTTAACTAAAAGAACAAAAAGCATTTTTGACAAGTATACCCTTATCTTCTGGTTCATCTCGTTTGAGGAAAAAGGGGTTCTGATAATAACTTGAAATTGCATTAACGTTATACTTTTAGTAGGCATTATCACATCTATTTTGCATTTATTCCGTATTTTACACATTATACATGAGTTATTTTGATACATGTTCTTATGCTTAAAGTGGTGTATTAATGCATGTTTTATTTTTTGTAGGAAGCCAATTTCCCATGGTCAAGCATTCTTTATTTATTTGGAACTATATGGAAGCTTTGCAAGGGCAATTTCCTATGGTCAAGCATTCTTTATTTATTTGGAACTATATGGAAGCTTTGCAAGGGTGAAGTGCATTAATTTTAGAAGATTTTAGCAAAGGAATTGGCAACCCCAAAGTTGGAAAGAATATTAAAAATGAAGTTTGGAGCAGTTACTGTATTTTGGCCATAACTTTTGACTCCAAAGTCTAATTGATGTGAAATTGGTGTCCCTGGAAAAATAATTTGAAGCTCAACAATATTGTATTTCACGAATATTTCGTGATTTCGATGTTTAGTAGGTCAAAAACAGGTAACAAGTTAGCCTTAGTGGAAAAAACGGGATTCCCAATTTGTTTCCTTATTTTTCTCCTCTTTCCCTTAAAACCCTAAGAGCACATAGAAAGAAAAAGGTGGATGCACCTATATAACTGCTCCTCTTTTCTTCTATGGGGATCTCTCTTATTCTTCTTCTTCTACCTCTCTTGAGTTTTCTAGTTTTCAATTATCATGAGTAACTAAACATTTTGCTAAGGTTAGGAGTGAAGCCACAACAATTGTTTGGTATTTGTTTAATGACTCTTTCATGGATTTAATGTAAGCTTTCATAGTTTTGATTGATTTTGATTATTTTGCAAAGTGTTTATTCTGTATAATTCTTTGATTTATCGTCAACTCCGAGTATGGTGAATGTTTAGAATTCCCTGCGAATTAAATTACTAGTTTTCTCATGCAATAAATCAATCAACCTTATGAATCCATATTTTTAGAATTGTTTTGAATAAAATTAATTGTTATATCATCCGACTGGGGTCATCCTTCGTATGAATCTCAGTTGAGTTATAAAATTGAGTCGTAAGCAAATATCTAATACTTGTTGTGAGTAAACCTCTGAACCTTAGTGCTTTTAAATTATTGTTTTTAAACAAACTAATTCTCTACAATTAAACCTTTATAAAATCTTTTCTCAATCATCTCTGCTAATTATTCCCCTTCCTTGTGGTTCGACCTTGGACTTATCGAGAATTTATTACTTCACGACATCCTACATTTGGGAGCATTATTAAAGTTGCAGCAGGTTCGAATTGGGTGTTGTAGAAGAAGAAGAAGAAGAAGCGGCTAGATCTAGGCTCTGACCTCCGCCATGGACAATGCACATCACAAATCCCTTTGTTGCGTCTTCCTCGTAGATAACCACAGACAAATTTTTTTCAATAGAATTTTATGAATGCATATACCTATATACATTAACGCTATCAATCTGAGCCATTGTGCCTTGGGGTTATTGTTGGCGTTCATTGTCAATTTGAGCAAAACATCGGCACACCCCATTTACAGTGTAAGAATTGGTGTAGAGAAATACTATGATGTGAAATATAATGAATAACAAAAATCATAATACAATTCTTTAAAGTCTATGAATCTGATTGTGGTTCATTCAAAATATAAAACCTAAACTAGAAGAAGGGTTAGAGCACTTACAGTTGATTCAAGTCCTCAAACTCTAAGCTTTTGAATTTTTGGATAGCAATGGTTGAGCAGCGTAAGTGTCCTGCCTCCAATAGTATCCACACCTAGCAAAGGCCTTCAAGCTTTTCTTCTTAATCCTTGTTGAAGCTAGAAGAGAAGAGAAAGGGGAGAGAGAGAGAGAGAGAGAGAGAGAGAGAGAGAGAGAGGCTACTCTAGGGTTTCTAGGGTTTGGCTAGGGTGTATAGAGAATGAATCTAGTGTGTTATGCACATGTTAGTGGTATATATATACACGCCAAGGGGGCAGGCCATAAGGGGGAGAATCCCTCTAGGATTCTAGAAGAGAAGAGAAAGGAGAGAGAGGGAGAGAGAGAGAGAGAGAGAGAGAGAGAGAGAGGGGCTACTCTAGGTATTTGGCCAGGGTGTATAGAGAATGAATCTAGTATGTTATGCGCATGCTAGTGGCATATATATACACACCAATGGGGCCGACCATAGGAGGGAGAATCCCTCTCGGATTCTAACTTGCAACTTCCTATTATTACAATTAAACCCCTCATTCTTACATCCAATGCAAGTGTGGCCCTTTAGAACTTTTCTTGTTCAATCTTGCCCTTTCTCTCAAAATTTTAAAATCCCTTTTTGCATCTTTGGTGTGTGACCCATTGGGTTCACATCATCGAGTAGTAGGAATAACACAAGGTGTGTATAATGGAACACTTTCCATTAAAGGTCTAATTAGAACACCTTCCAATTTTCTAATTGATTATAACTCACTTATATCAATTAGGGCTTTTATTAACCATGAGTAACATCTAGCAATAGCTCATGGTGTGGTCCTAAATGAGGTGAATAATTATCGAACAAAGAACCCTTCAGTTACAGTTTAAGGTTACAATTACATCCTTTCATCATACACAATGTCTCTGATTAAACTAATAGGATATAGAAGTCTGTCAAGTCTCTAGTTTAATGCATTTATGAACCTACCCAAAATATCAACTCATATGATGCACCATGAAAATCCTTTTCCATGGTCATCATCATACTGTGGCCACAGATTCTCATGAGTTATATTTATGAGTGTTATTATGAGAACATTCTCTCCCTTTTACTAGAAGTGATGGATCCCTTATTGATCACACACACGCCTTCACACATGTAACAGTAGAGCCAATGAACACCTTTGCAAACCCCATAGGGATAAACACTTAGAACTATCAAACTTCTAAAACTCCATGCATAAGGTAATTGCGGTGTTTCAGGTCTCAAGATTACTTGTACCACTACAACTATGAGAAACTGATTGACAGGCAGGTAAAACTCCATTCAGTTGATCTCATGACTTTGGTCACATTCAGTGTACTTGTTTATTTATACAACAAGCACCCACATATTGGTTATAGTGTCTCCACACAAATAGCTTAGAGACTAGTTATCCTCCCAAATAGCTAACCTAATATGTGCTAATCCTATGGTTCATTATTATCCATCATGGTGAACCTTCAATTAGAAATGATTTAAGAGTTTAGTACAGAGGTGTTGTGATTTCGTATTCTCAACTCTAACTCTATGGACATATCATGTAAATATAAAGAATAAAATAAACATGATAGAAAAGTGTTGGCCCAAATGGTTTCACAACCATTGATTTTGATGATAACAATGCACAAGAAGGTCTTAAGTACTAATGGTTTTTAAGATTAAGCTTAAGACAGGTAAAATCCAGCAACAGCAAATCAAATGAATCAATCAAAGGCATAACGCAAGAATGGACACCAAAAAGAATCCATGTCAAAGCCAAATGAAGATCAAGTATAGACAAATAGGATTCAATGTAAGATTGATCCCAAGAAATGCTCATTTGTAATTAAAGGGCTTTAGGTTCATGCATTAACTTGGTAATAACTAAAAAGAACCTATTTGATCATGTTTAGAGTCTCCTGACTCGTTGGAATGACCCCTTAAAAAATCAGGTCTTAAACTCTTTGTATCAACTTTTTGATGAAGAGCTTTAAGACGTCTTAAAAATGTTTAAGACGTCTGAAAACTGATTAAGACGTCTGAAAATTTATTTAAGACGTCTGAATCTTGTTTAAGACGTCTGAAATAGGCTTAAGACGTCTGAGGTATGAAGTCCTAAAATACACCTTCTCTGATTTTTTAAGACGTCTAAATCAGACGTCTGAAATGGACTTTAAGACGTCTGAAAACAGGTTAAGACGTCTGAAATCAACAGACCTCAAATTGTATCCTCTCTGGTTTTTTAAGACGTGAGAATAAGACGTCTTAAAGAGGTTTAAGACGTCTGAAAAAAGTTTAAGACGTCTGAATCCTCGTGAACAGTGACCTTGAAAAACCTCTATAGAAATCAGTCCTCTGGTTTTTTAAGACGCCTGATTAAGACGTCTTAAACAGAATCAGACGTCTTAAATCAATTTCAGACGTCTGAATCCTTCGAGACTGACCAATAACGGCTAGTTTTTCAAACGGTCTTTTGAGCATTAAATGCCCACCAAACCATCTTTCCCGGCATTTATTGCTACAGAACGGTCATTTGGACCCCTTGGGCTATATATACATGAGTTAAACTCATTTATGAGCATTCATTGAGCTTAAAACAAGATCATTCATTTACAAGCCCTAATATCACTTGTGAGCATTTATTGAGATACAATCAATAGTTGAGTGAGCTTTTAATTTCTGTGTATCCACTCTTTTGAGAGAGTTTCTTGAACACAAAAACATACTCAAATCTTCTTGTATTCAAGGGTTGAGAGAAACCCCATTTGTAAGCACTTGAAGAGTGTGTCTTGAGCAAGTGTTGGTGAAGAACACTTGGTGTTGTAAAGGTTTGCTGCTCCACCTTGAAGGAGAGTGATAGTGGATTGGTGAATCCTCAAGCGAGCTCTTGAGGCGAGGACGTAGGCGGGAAGGCCGAACCTCGTTAACATCGTTTGCATTCTCTTACTCTTTATCTCCTTATTATTGCTTGTTCTTGTATTTATTTTTACTTGCAATAATCTGATTTTTGAGTTTGCAATCAACCTTTTAATTGGCCAATAACCCTATTCACCCCCCCTCTAGGGTTATATATTTGGGACAACAATTGGTATCAGAGCCCAACCTCTAGCAATTGACATATTTGTCTTGCGAGGAACGATATGGCCAACTATAGTGGTAACGGATTCACCGAAGGACAATCGTCCAATAGACCACCACTTTTCAATGGAGATGCATCTCTATACAATTTCTGGAAAATTAGAATGCAAATCTTTATTCAATCCACTAGCTATGAGCTGTGGAATATCACTTCTAAGGGTCCTTTGATCCCTACTAAAGTGGTAGATGGAGTTACACTTCCTAAAGTACCACAAGAATACACCACAGCTGATCACAAATCCCTTGAACTTAATTCTAAAGCCATTGGGCTGTTATATTGTGCTCTAACTAATGATGAGTTTAGTAAAATCTCTAGGTGCACTAGTGCCAAAGAGATATGGGACACATTGGAGGTAACCTATGAAGGAACATCTCAAGTAAAAGAAGCAAAAATCAACATGCTTGTGTGTGAATATGAAATGTTCAAGATGAAAAAGGATGAATCTATTAGAGATATGTTTGCTAGATTTAATGCTATTATTAATCCTTTGAGTTCTCTTGGAAAGACTTACACTAACTCCGAATTGGTGAGAAAAATTCTTAGGAGCTTGCCTAAGCAATGGGATGTCCTCACCACTACTCTACTTCAATCTAAGGAGCTATCATCAATGACCTTGAGTGATCTTGATGGCAACCTAGTCACACAAGAACTCGCATTCAAAGCTCGTGAAATTGATGAAGGAAAGACTCCTAAGAGCATGGCTCTCAAAGCATCACAAGATGAAGAAGAACCACCAAGTGAAGAGTGTGAAAATGAGGAGGATGAAGACATTGCCTTCATATCTCACAAGCTCAAAAAGTTCTTCTCTAGAAGAAATCAAGGAAGGAGATTCAACAAGGGTGACTCTTCCAAAAGGATTCCAAATAGAGGAGAGACCTCAAATAGAGAACCACAAGTATGTTTTGAATGCAAGAAGCCCGGGCACATCAAAATAAATTGTCCTCAACTCAACAACAACTACAACAAGACAAGTCACAACAACAACTTCAAGGACAATAGAAAATTCAAGAAGAAGGCTTTCACCGTCACTTGGGATGATGAAGCAAATAGTGATGAAGAAGATGAGGAGGCTTCTTGCGATCAAGAGGTTGCTAACTTTTGTCTCATGGCAAAAGAAGATGAGCTAATCGAACCTAACTCTATTGATTATCCTATAGAAGAACCTCCTACTTATGAAGAATTACAAGATGCTCTTGAAGATACTTTTCTTGAATTAAAAAGATTTTCTCACAAAAACAATAATTTGAAAAAGAATATCTCATCTCTTCAAGAAGAACTAAATGCTTTGAAAAATGAAAATTTAGAATTGAAAAGCAAGATAGACTCACCCCCTACCATCTCTCAATCTAGTCTTGAAAGTGAAAATACTTCATTGAAAGAAAAGATTGAAGACTTGACTAATACCTTGGCCAAGTTTACCAATGGAAGGGATAACTTGGATAAGATATTAACTAGTCAAAGATGGTGCTTTGACAAGGCCGGAATTGGTTATCAAGAACATGTTAAACAAAAATCCTACATTAACTTCTTTCCTAAGCCTAAGGTCCCTAGCACACCTAAAATCTCATGTACTTATTGTAATAAGGAAGGACACAACGTTTATACTTGTAACATAAGAAAAAGATCAAATGGTTTCACCAAGAGGGTGTGGGTAGTTAAGGGAACCTCACCTCCTATGGCTAACCTCTATGGACCCAAGAAAGTATGGGTACCAAAGAGAGTTACTTGAACTTGTGTAGGTATGCTTGAAGTCATCAAGCAATGAGAAATGGTTTCTTGATAGTGGTTGCTCAAGGCATATGACGGGTGATAGATCAAAGTTCGTCTCTTTGAAGCCTAAGGACGGCGGCTTCGTGACATTTGGAGACAATGCCAAAGGTAAGATAATTGGCATTGGCAAGGTTGGTAAGAATTCCTCTCTTTGTGTTGAAAATGTTTTATTAGTTCATGGTTTAAAGCATAATCTCCTTAGCATTAGTCAATTATGTGATAAAGGCTATAGAGTTACTTTTAAATCCAATAAATGCATAATTGAGGATGATAATAAGACCCTATTCGTTGCATATAGGATTGGTAACATCTATGCTATAGAGTTTGAAGAAATCGCATTACAAAATGTACATTGCTTCTCCGCTTTAAATGAAAATCATTGGTTATGGCATAGAAGACTCGGACATGCTAGCATGGATTTGATTTCAAAACTTTCTAGGCATGAACTTGTAAGAGGTTTACCAAAAGCAAAGTTTTCAAAAGATGGAGTTTGTAGTGCATGCCAATTTGGAAAACAAACCAAGTCTTCTTTCAAAACAAAATCTCATATTTCAACTACTAGACCTTTGCAACTTATTCATATGGACTTATTTGGACCTATTGCTATTGCAAGTCTTGGAGGGAAGCATTATGCATTTGTAATTGTTGATGACTACTCTAGATATACATGGGTGTTCTTCCTTGCACACAAAGATGAGACTCATGCTACATTTATTGCATATTGTAGAAGAGTCCAAAATGAGAAAGGCTATACCATTACTCATGTTAGGAGTGATAGGGGGAGTGAATTTGTCAATAAGGATATTGAACAATATTGTGATGAAAATGGTTTTGATCACAATTTCTCCGCTCCTAGAACTCCTCAACAAAATGGTGTGGTTGAGAGAAAGAATAGATCACTTGAAGAAATGTCTAGAACCATGCTTAATGAACACTCATTACCTCAATACTTTTGGGCCGAGGCCGTTAACACCTCATGTTATGTAATGAATAGAGTGCTATTAAGATCTAAACTTGGTAAGACTCCTTATGAACTATGGAATGATAAGAAACCTAACATAGGTTACTTTAAAGTTTTTGGTTGTAAATGTTTTATATTAAATGATAGAGATAAACTTTCCAAATTTGACTCTAAATCCGATGAAGGTGTGTTTCTTGGTTATTCTATGAAGAGCAAAGCATATAGGGTGTTTAATAAGAGAACTTTAACCGTTCAAGAATCAATGCATGTTGTATTTGATGAAACTAACCCTCTTGCTCCCGAGAGAAATGTAGATGATGATGATGATATAGGTACAAGCTTGCAAGAACAAGTTGAGAACTTGAATCTTAATGACAAGCAAGATCCACAAGACAAAGGCAAAGAGAAAGAAGAAGATGAAGTCATTGAAATCAAGAAACCGGAAGAAGAAGTAGAAATTGAAGACACTCCACTTCATCCGGATGTCACCAAGACTTGGAAATTTGTGAGGAATCATCCTAAGGATCAAATCCTAGGTGAACCCTCACGTGGGGTAAGAACTCGTTCTTCTATGAGAAATATATGTGATCATCTTGCATTTCTATCTCAAATTGAACCTAAGAATATAAATGAGGCCGAAAGTGATGAATCTTGGATACTAGCTATGCAAGAGGAACTTAACCAATTTGAAAGGAACAAGGTTTGGACCTTGGTTCCTAGACCACATGACCATGGTGTTATAGGCACCAAGTGGGTATATAGAAATAAGAAAGATGAATCGGGTACCATTGTAAGAAACAAGGCACGACTAGTTGCCCAAGGTTTCAATCAACAAGAAGGCATTGATTATGATGAAACATATGCACCGGTTGCTAGACTTGAAGCCATTAGGATGTTACTTGCATTTGCATGCCATAAAGATTTCAAATTATTTCAAATGGATGTCAAGAGTGCTTTTCTAAATGGTTTTATTGATGAGGAAGTTTATGTTGAACAACCTCCCGGTTTTGAAAGTCATGAATTTCCAAACCACGTATTCAAATTATCAAAAGCTTTATATGGTTTGAAACAAGCTCCTAGAGCTTGGTATGAAAGACTTAGTGGTTTTCTAATTAAAAATGGTTTTAAACGAGGAAAACTTGACACCACACTTTTTATTAAAACCATTGATAAGGACATGCTTATTATTCAAATATATGTTGATGATATTATCTTTGGTTCTACTAATGAGAGTTTGTGTGAGGATTTTGCTAAAGTCATGCAAGAAGAATTTGAAATGAGCATGATGGGCGAACTCAATTTCTTCCTCGGATTACAAATCAAGCAAACAAAGGAAGGAACCTTCTTAAATCAATCCAAATATGTCAAAGATTTAATCAAGAAGTATGGATTGGAAGATGGAAGGAATTTCGCCACACCAATGAGCACCTCCATCAAACTTGAGAAAGATGAGAAAGGTAAATGCGTGGATCAAAAGAAATATCGAGGTATGATTGGTAGTTTACTTTATCTCACCGCTAGTAGACCGGATATTATGTATAGTGTATGTTTGTGTGCTAGATATCAATCATGTCCTAAAGAATCTCACATGCTTGCCGTTAAACGCATATTTAAATATCTTAGTGGCACTATCAATCTTGGCATATGGTATCCTAAATTCACATCATTTGACATGCTTAGTTACTCCGATGCGGACTTTGCCGGATGCAAAGATGGTCGCAAAAGCACAAGTGGGACGTGTCACTTTCTTGGACACTCCCTAGTTTCTTGGTTTAGCAAGAAACAAACTTCGGTTGCTCTTTCTACAGCCGAGGCCGAGTATTTGGCGGCCGGAAGTTGTTGTGCACAAGTGTTGTACATGAAACAACAACTTGAGGACTTTGGACTTCATTATGATCATATTCCCATAAAATGTGATAATACAAGTGCAATTAATCTAACTAAGAACCCCATACAGCATTCACGCACCAAACACATTGAAATTAGACATCATTTTATAAGAGATCATGTTCAAAGAGGAGATGTTGAGATTGAGTTTGTTGGTACGGAGCACCAACTAGCGGATATCTTCACTAAACCTCTTCAAGAAGATAGGTTTAATTTCATAAAACGTGAATTGGGGATGTGCTTGTGTGATGAAGTAAGCTGATACTTGAAAATTTTTCAAAAATTTCGTTTCAGATATTTAAGACGTCTTATTTCAATTTCAGACGTCTTAAAGATTTTTAAGACGTCTTAAATACTCCCTCAGACGTCTTAAAATCCTTACAGCATTTGATCTAATTTATGGCTCTCTGGATTTTTCAGACGCCTGTTTCAGACGTCTGAAACAGGTTGTCACGTCTGAAATCATCGGGCTGATTTTTTAATCCGTGGATTTCAGACGTCTGAATCAGATTCAGACGTCTGAATCTGGTACAGTATTTCAGTTTTTCAAGCCCTAACTTTTCAAAACGTTTTTCGCGGGCTCTCCAACTTCCTCATCCTATTCATCTTCTCAAACGGACATCTCCCTTCAACCGACCATCACCACCCTCTCTAAACGACACACCTCTTCGAGTTCCTCTTCTTCTACAAAACCCTAACTCCCCATCATTCCTCACCCCTACTTCTCTCTCTCTCGCGCTCAAACCCTCCATCATGGTCAACCTCAAGAAGACATCCTCCACCGCCGACACCAAGCACGATCGTGAAGGGGATCCCATCCCTCCACCACCGCCGGTGCCGCCACCGTCCACCACCACCGACACAGGCTCGTCTCGGAAGAAACATTCCGCCGCCGGTACTGCAAAGGGCAAAGGCAAGGGCCCCCGCTCCTCACGCGGCATCAAAAAGCAAGGCTCGTCTGCGCCTTCCGAGATTCCTTTACCTCCTCCTGTACGTGTTCCTCCTGGCCATCCAGACTACGACTCAGGCCGCGAGCCCGACGAGGTTGAAGGTCAAGAACCGGAACAACCACAGGATGCTCCACCTTTGGTTCTCAATGATGCTATGCTCTACCGCTCCGATACTGTTCGAAATCTCTATCTCACTCGATTTATGGATAGAAAGATCGTTTATCCAAAGGTACTTAAAGAACCCTTTCTTTCCAAATTTTTCCCCAACATCATCTCTCTCTTTCAAGCAATTGGACTGTATGAGTTTGTCTCCCTCTCTCTTCCTGAATATTCCAATCTAACTCAATTGTTTTATGCTAATTTCAAAATGGAGAAACTTGGTACGGGAACTTCCTTGGTTCACGGCACTCAAATTTCTCTCAATGCCTCTATCTTGAATCAAATTTTTCATATTCCAATGGGCGGTGTTGCTATTCAAGATAAGAATCAGTGGCCTCGTGTCGCTAATTTCGATAAGATAGCCGCCCTTCAACTCATAAGTGGTGATCCCACTATCTCTACTGCTGTAAAGCTTCCCATAAATAAACTCACCTTAGAAAGCAACATCATCCACAAAATTATCTCTAATAACATCTTGCCCAGAAGTGGTAGCCGAGACCATGTCTCCTACACCGATGTTTGTTTGATCTGGTGCATCCTCACCCATACTCCGATCGATGTTGGCCACCTCATGATCTATCATATGGCATCCGCCCACAAGCATGCCAAAAGTCCTCTTCCCTACGGAGTTGCTCTCACTGCAGTTTTTCAACATTTCTCCGTCCCTCTCACATATGCTATTATCACTAAAACTCCCTCACACAAGGATGAGATTGGGACATACATGCTTGGGCTCATGGGTTATGAATGCAAGGATGGGATTTGGGTTCCCAAAATTGCTGGTACTGCTCCTTCATCCTCCACTCGTCCTTCCTCCTCTTCTGTTCCTCCACCATCCACAGACCCCTCTCTCGATGACCTTGACCCTCTTAGTTTTCATCTCACTGGTGAGGACGATTCCCCCTCTTCTGCCTCTCTCCATTCCTCTCCTTCTCCTGCCCATTCTCCGTCCCATGCTCCCTCCTCTTCTTCTGGTACCTCTGTGAAAGACCTCTTTCTATCTCTTTCTAAACAGATGAAAAGCTTAAAGAAGTATGTACACCGGAAGCTGGAAGGGATGCATGATTGCATCAATGATATATCTGTCGAGATGAAAAATCTCAAGGACGTCCAGCAGGATCTTGCCCAGCGCCTGCCTCCTCCACCTCCAGCCCCTTGATTCTTTTTGATGTTGACAAAGGGGGAGAAGTGTGTGATTTTACTTTATGTTTTGGGATGGTTTTGGGTGTACATGGGTTAAGGGAATTGGGTATTTTTGGAACTCTTGATTGTACACATTTTATTTTGCTTATGAAATGGAACATCAGTTTATTTAGTCTCTTTTATATTGAAATTCCATGAATGTGAATCTATATGTCTGCTTTTTATCTTATGCACATTGATAGGGGGAGAAATATGCTATGTATGCTATATTTAAATTGATTTATTTCCTCCAAAAGCCATCTATGGATTGTCATCATCAAAAAGGGGGAGATTGTTGGCCCAAATGGTTTCACAACCATTGATTTTGATGATAACAATGCACAAGAAGGTCTTAAGTACTAATGGTTTTTAAGATTAAGCTTAAGACAGGTAAAATCCAGCAACAGCAAATCAAATGAATCAATCAAAGGCATAACGCAAGAATGGACACCAAAAAGAATCCATGTCAAAGCCAAATGAAGATCAAGTATAGACAAATAGGATTCAATGTAAGATTGATCCCAAGAAATGCTCATTTGTAATTAAAGGGCTTTAGGTTCATGCATTAACTTGGTAATAACTAAAAAGAACCTATTTGATCATGTTTAGAGTCTCCTGACTCGTTGGAATGACCCCTTAAAAAATCAGGTCTTAAACTCTTTGTATCAACTTTCTGATGAAGAGCTTTAAGACGTCTTAAAAATGTTTAAGACGTCTGAAAACTGATTAAGACGTCTGAAAATTTATTTAAGACGTCTGAATCTTGTTTAAGACGTCTGAAATAGGCTTAAGACGTCTGAGGTATGAAGTCCTAAAATACACCTTCTCTGATTTTTTAAGACGTCTAAATCAGACGTCTGAAATGGACTTTAAGACGCCTGAAAACAGGTTAAGACGTCTGAAATCAACAGACCTCAAATTGTATCCTCTCTGGTTTTTTAAGACGTGAGAATAAGACGTCTTAAAGAGGTTTAAGACGTCTGAAAAAAGTTTAAGACGTCTGAATCCTCGTGAACAGTGACCTTGAAAAACCTCTATAGAAATCAGTCCTCTGGTTTTTTAAGACGCCTGATTAAGACGTCTTAAACAGAATCAGACGTCTTAAATCAATTTCAGACGTCTGAATCCTTCGAGACTGACCAATAACGGCTAGTTTTTCAAACGGTCTTTTGAGCATTAAATGCCCACCAAACCATCTTTCCCGGCATTTATTGCTACAGAACGGTCATTTGGACCCCTTGGGCTATATATACATGAGTTAAACTCATTTATGAGCATTCATTGAGCTTAAAACAAGATCATTCATTTACAAGCCCTAATATCACTTGTGAGCATTTATTGAGATACAATCAATAGTTGAGTGAGCTTTTAATTTCTGTGTATCCACTCTTTTGAGAGAGTTTCTTGAACACAAAAACATACTCAAATCTTCTTGTATTCAAGGGTTGAGAGAAACCCCATTTGTAAGCACTTGAAGAGTGTGTCTTGAGCAAGTGTTGGTGAAGAACACTTGGTGTTGTAAAGGTTTGCTGCTCCACCTTGAAGGAGAGTGATAGTGGATTGGTGAATCCTCAAGCGAGCTCTTGAGGCGAGGACGTAGGCGGGAAGGCCGAACCTCGTTAACATCGTTTGCATTCTCTTACTCTTTATCTCCTTATTATTGCTTGTTCTTGTATTTATTTTTACTTGCAATAATCTGATTTTTGAGTTTGCAATCAACCTTTTAATTGGCCAATAACCCTATTCACCCCCCCTCTAGGGTTATATATTTGGGACAACAAAAAGCCCTTTTATTAAATTAATAATAAATATGACATACAATAAATGAAATCCTATGATTGTTCTTTATCCCTAAAGCATCATCTCTATGATTGGTTGTAGGGCATACAACTAACACAGCCCCTCTCCCATCAGCCTTTTCTCTAACTTTATTTTTTTGGCTTTTATGGTTGATTTTTTTGACCAACCATGGCCAATCCGGCCACTTTTAGAGCATCTCCAGCCCTTACTCAAAACCTATACTAAATTCAAATTTGAGTAAAAAAGGCCAAAAACCTTCTTCAACCCTATACTCAAACCCATATCAAATCTGGGGATACTCAGATTTTTCCCCAAATCTGGGAGACATCAAAACCATACTCAAATATGAGCGGCGAATCGGTCAAAAGTTTCAATAGATATATTTGGCCAAAACTCCCCTGATATTTTGTCGGAGACTCGCCGGAGACTTGTTTCTCTATCTTTCTTGGCGTTCTTGGATGGAAGATGATCCTTTCTCCTTCTTTTCTCTTCCCCTTCAAGTTGTTGGAATTTGTTGGGTTCATCGGCGATTTTGGATGGAGAAGGAAATGCTACAAGGTACGTAGCCATGAAGGATTTCTAGGGTTCTAGTTCTCTTAGATCTCTTGTCTCAATGGTAAAATGGGAATGAATTTCTAGGGTTTCTAGGGTTATGGTTTTTGGATCTGACTTCTATGAGAATAAATTTCTAGGGTTTGGTCTGCAAATGGAGAGAGAGAGAAGAACACGAAAGAAGAGTGAATGAGAGAGAGACGAGAGAGAGTGACGAGGGTGAGAGATGGGAAAGACAATAAGAGAGGAGACTCACTGGCAAAGAACTCAACAATAAAATGAAGAGATAGATGGGAGAGAGAAAGAGAGTTCTGTTGGTGCTAGTGCTGGTGCTGGTGCTGCAATTGGAGAGAGAGAGAGGATAGTGAAGAAGAAGAAATTATTATGAAAAGCTTTGGGATAAGTTGGGAATTTTAAAAAAGATTTGAGTCAAAATTTGAGTATAGGGTTGGAGAGCTCCATATCAAATCCGGGGAATACCCTTTTTTTTGCTCAAATCTGAGTAAAAATTTGAGTAAGGGTTGGAGATGCTCTTACTGTAGATCATGTATTTTTTACCCCCAAAAAAAAAAAAAAAAAAAGAGAGAGAGAGAGAGAGAGAGGAGACACACTTGACGAAGACCACTGACAGGAAGTTCACTAATGATGGAATAAAGTCCTCTGCTACTACTGCGACTCTGCTTCTTCGTCCCCCTATGGGTTCCTGCAAACGGATCTCAACTTGCAGTTAGTGGCTCTATCACCAACACCATTGACAATTATTGTGAGCTCGACTGATTTTGGCATTTTCACGTTTGATGGGGCATCATGACATTAATGCAGTAAGCATGGCTAATCTAAAGAACAAAAACCATTGCAAATTAGAATCTCGACGACGACACCAATCCAAACCCAGATCTAAATCAGATTTGGATGCACCCTCGCTGCCGCTCTGACAGTCACTATGGCTGTGATCAATCCAAACTAGATGGGGGGAAAGAACATATCACCCCTTATTGCCGCCTTTAGTAACTCTTTCAAGAACTTGGAGAGTGATTTGGTTCCTCTTGAACACTAATTCATGGGTTGGTTGGAATGGGGAGATGGTTGGAGTAGGGTAATTCATTGGTTGGTCAAAAAATATGGAGTTGGCTGGAGTAGGGCAATTCATGGGTTGGCAGGAGTGGGGAGTTGAGATGGAACCAAAGAATAGGGGTATAGTTGTCCAAAACACTTTTTGTTATGCTAGTTGGGCATTTTCAAAATATTTAGTCGAGTTTGAGGTTTTAGCCAAACCATAGGATTTTTCTAGACAAATGCTCTTAGTTTTATGCCAAAGTAATCCACATGAGAGATTGATGGAATTCTTTAGTGAGAGATGAAAAAAAAAAAAAAAAAAAAAACCCACATATATGGTAACTACTAGCTTAAGAGAAAAGTGAATTTTCCATCTTGCAAAGGTTGGTTTGCATTCGGCATCTAGACAAAAAAATTGCTAATTTGAGCATTAACCAACTCTTTATCGGAATGTTTGACTTGTTCTTGAGAAATTTGGCCTAGAAAGTTTTTTCCTTTTTCCTTTTTTATTTTTTTTGATTTTGGGGCACCGGGGGGGGGGGGGGGGGGGGGGGGGGGGGGGGGGGGGGGGGGGGGGAATTGGTTGCTTAATCAACAAATTTGATTACCTGTATAAGATGGGATTGAGAAAAGAAATTAATAATACCCTCATGGTCAGGGACAAAATCCGGATTTCATTTGGAGGGGGGCCAAAGCATGAACAACTTTTTTATTTTTTATTTTTACTTTTCAAGTATGACAAATATATTAAGATAAACCTAATATTTATTTAGTGTTAACAAAATATAAACCAAGGAAAAGACAAAAAATTTTCTTAAACTATAAGAGGATAGAGTCGGTGAGACATAGAACATCACAATTCACAAACGGCGATTGGCGTTAGGAATCCTAAAGTCATGAGATCGAGAGAAGGTGAAGATAATGTTGTATTGAGAGGAGGTGATTTTGGTATCGAGAAAAAGGGATTGCCCTATTTCATTTAATTGGGTTGTATAGAACCCGATTCACTTCGCTAATTGGACTTATTACCTTAAAAAATCGGGTACACATACACAAAAAGACTATGTTAGACTTGTGCTACTTGGCTTTGCTCATACTGATATATAATTATTTATCAAGTGTACACGTAAATTTCTATGTAAACTAACCTTAGATTCTTAATACGTAGAGATACACCATACTTACCATGTGTGCATAAGTATTCTATGCATATTATTGAGGTAAATTCAAAAAGGCTGGGGGTGGCCATGGCCCCCCTAGGCCTCAATGTAGGTTCGTCTCTACTCATAGTAACAAATCAAAAACCATGTCAAACAATCCACCAAAAACCATGTTGGACAATAAAAAATCATGTTGTTGGCTCCAAAATGACTACAAGCTATCACTATGCCAAGACAACCTTATTTACTTGCTCTTAGTTATAATTTGTGCGGTTAGATTATCAAGAATTGCATGCAAGAGAAATAAGTGAATTAAAGCTCGTCAATACCCCGGAAAGGGTGGAAGGGTTTGTTAATTTCACAATTTAATTTTAGGTTGCTATATGTCGACTAATTTTTTTTTTTTCTATATATCGACTGTTTACTTTACTGCAATTAGTTAAGTAATTATGGTGTAATTGGGGTCATTTGGATGTGAACAAAATGTTCCAATTGAATGGGTAAAATCATGGTTTTAAAATTATTGAATATTTGCAAAAGCTTCAGTCACCAAATCCAATTTTTTTATTTATTTAAAAAAAGGTAGTAAATTTGAAAAAATAAGGAAAATTTGGAATCAATTGGATAATGCAAGGGAAAAAAAAATATGATATTATTCTAATTAATTCAACTAAATTTAGTTGGAATTAATGAAATAAAGTTATATTTTTGAACATTTATTATTATTATTATTATTGTTATTGTTATTATTATTATTATAAATGAATGACCAAATTCAACCCAAAAATTAGGTACCTTGGACATATTTGATCTGAAACAAGACATATTTATCCGCTATAAATTTTCTGACTTTAATATTATGATTGAAGGGTAATTTTTGTTTTTGTTTTTGTTTTTGTTTTTTCTTTATAATATCATATAAAAACAACAAAACAACATGTTGAACTCCATCGTGAACTCCTTTTGTATTTAATTATAAAAAAATGAAAAAAGGAAAAAAAGAAAAAAAGAAAAAAAAAAGCCTCCCTTCTATAAGTGTGCGAGAGATGGGTTAGGCCATAGGATGATTCAAGTTTATAGAATGTTGATTCTCACTAGATGGCGGGCAGTGGTCCTTCAATCACGGACCTTAAAAACCCATACCATTGTACAGATTGAAGAACAGAACCCTGTGGAACAGAAGCACAAATATAGAATAATATTCCATATAAAAAGACAGAGTGGTGGCGCCCCCCGACCCATCTCGTCCCAATAAGGAAAAATTTACTGTATTTTCAACGTGAAATCGTCTCTGTACAAAGCACAGACCCATTTACAGCTCTACGCTTTTCTCAATGTATACATCTCTCTACTTTTAACCCCCAAGAACCAGAGCTAGAAACTCCCAACAACAATCAAACCAAAGAACAAACGGAGAGCTCTTCCATGGCAGAACCCAGTACTAGCTCCTTCACCACCATCACCACCAGCAGTAATGGATCATCAATAACCCACATGGCTCAGGACCACCTCTTCTCAATCCTCCTCCTCCTACCCATAGACTCAGTACTCTCCTTTGCTATGACCTGCAAAAGATTCAGGTCTCTGGCATACTCTGACACTCTCTGGGAATCCATCTGTAGAAGAGACTGGGGTCACTCCTTTGTTGATGCCCTCAAGTCTTCTATAGAACCCAAGCAGCATCAGCTCCCATGGATGAAGCTCTACAAACAAGTCTCTCAGCTAGACACTGTTTCTTGCCAGAGATTGTCTGACCCAGACGGTGATATGTTGTTCCCAACCCCTAGAGCTTCTCACTCTTTCAACTTTGTGTCTGATTGTTTGGTTTTGTTTGGTGGTGGCTGTGAGGGAGGTCAGTTAGTCTTCTTTGACAATACCAATCTTCGGTTTTGGCTTTGTCTGTTTCTGTTATTTTATTTGCTTTATGTTTCTCAACAAGAATATTTTATGTTCTTGGTTTTGGATGATTGGTTGTTGATTCTCTTACTTTAATGGGTTTTAGTTTTAAGATGTATTTGTGCTCTGTTTGATTTATTGGTTATGCTTTTGTTTTAAATATGTACCACCATGTTTCTGTTGAGTAATGTTAGGTCATTGGGTCTTTATCTGATTCCTTATTTCTCTGGGGATGTTGTGTTCAGTCTGATTCTTTGACTTCTTGGGTGTTCTGGATTGGATTTTGGTTTTAGACTAGGCATTTTCTAAATAAGTGATGATACCACTGGCCTTGTATCCGTGGTGGTATTTCTCCCCCTCCTGTGAGAGACAAGCTGAATGTTTGAATCTGGACCATGTCTTCTGAAAAAAATTGGTTGGAGGGACCTATCCCATGGAGTAGGGTGCCCAGCCCAGGGTTGGTACTGAAAAAGATAAATAAGAGATGATGGCATCTTGATTGTAGCGTTGACGAATTTGTTTATTTTGGCGTTTAAATTTCTTTGGAGTTTAAGGATATTGTATTGTGTCCTGAACTACCAAACTTTACACAAATTGAAATTAAAGCCTCATATTATTGATTCTATATCACTTCTGCAAACCTTCTCTTAGGCTTGATGAGGATTGACGATCAGTTAATTCCAATGTTATTATTGAAGGGGAGTTGATTTAATGGGGTTAGAGAGAATGTTTTGGGCATTTGAGACTTGCTCATCTCATCAAGGAAGTGGTAGAGGTGAGATTGTGGGAATCAATTGGCTGTGATTTTGGCTGGTTCTTAGATCAATGAACTCAAAGTAAGACACTCTAGTCAAAAGAGGAACATCAAGACAATAATACTTTTGTAGAAATGTGTAATAAATATCTATTTATTAATTTATTTGTTGATTTGAATCCTCGTACTTTGTTATATTGTCATGGGTGGCATAAGAATTGGGTTGACTCGGGTTAAACAATGAGTAAGCTTTATGACAACCTCATTCACGTGGACCCTACCCATATCAAAACCAGATTTAGGACAGACGCTATCTATAAATTAAACATGGCTTTAAGTTCAACCTGAATCTGACCACATTTCCTTAATTATTATATTATTTTGTCATTATATTTTTGTACATGGCTAATACCTATATGGTAATATATATTAATCATGTACAACTTAACCAAGTCTCAGCTCCCATAACCCAAATTTTTTAAAAATAAATTTCTACTAGAAGTTGGTTTGGTTAGTGTTGAACATAATAAGTTTGTCATAAGAAGGAAAAAGATTTCCAACCCTAAGTTAAATTTGGTGGGAACCTCATCCCTGTCTTACTACTTTTCATACTCTTTAAATTAGTGCCATTATAATGATAAAAGTTCCTCCTTAGACATGTGACTCTATTTTCAATAATTGTGCTATCATCTATCATGCACTTAGTGACACCATATATGCTTGTTTACGACTAGGCAATTAGTTGCCAAATCCTAGTGTCATACTTACTCTTTCTGAAGTATTTTAATACATCCAAAATAAAGAAGTTGACTAAAATTAAGTTACTAAATCTGACAAACCAATAAAAAATAACCCTAACCAAATATATATAAAGTTTTTAACCAACTTTGATTAAAGTGTCTAAAATTTCTCTCAGGAAACACAATTAACTAGTTCCTAGGTTTTAGGTAAATTTTGATAGCCGATGTAGAAAAAGAAAAGAACATATGTTTTGATAGATGGCTAAAGCATTTTTTATCTCTGACGTTGAAGAAAATACAAAACCAGCGAGCCTTATCCCAAGCATTTGCAATTAGCTTCATGGTTGGAAATATGATTTATCAAGGTGAACCTGACGTCAACCTTCTATGAGTTGATTCCAAATTGTGGGAAGGCATTGAGAGTTTGGAGTCATGAACCTCATCAAGACCAGTCTGTAGGTAGGGGCCTCTTGCAAGGTGATGTAGTTTAAGCTTATGTAACCGAGGAGTAAACTTACTTGGTTCCTCTTGACTAGGAAGAGGGTAGTACGACCATTTTGATACGTGGGAATGAATTCATCTGTTAGGTGTTTAGCCACCTGAGAGCTAAATGTGGTTCCTTAAGGAGACCTGAAACATTGGTTATGTTAGTATTACTCTTGAATTATTCTTTCTATAAAATTACATGGCACTTTGTTTATACCCCAGAATTTTAATAAGGATCCAAATTAATATCATGTAACCTCTCTTTTCTAAAATTTGCATGTTAGTGACTCTTACGGAACTTCCCTCAACACTGTTGTTTGCTTTTCATTTTCAATAAGTATAAGAGAAAAGCACAATCAAGAATTTTGTGTTTTGTGCTTCATAAAAAATTAAAAAAAAAAGTTTTGTGTTTTGTGTTGGAAGAGGATGTGCGTGCTCACCTAAAGTATATTGAAGATAGAACCAACTAAAACCATTAAATGACCTACAATCACATCATCATGGAATTGCCTGTCCTTAGTTATACTGCTACTCTAAATTGTTGAGGAGCCATGACAATGACTGGAATCAATCATCGCAATTGAAATTATTTATGTTTGTACAGTGTCCATGGAAAGTATCATGCTTGCATCTCTAGATCACTCAAAAGCAGCGTACTAAGCTTCTCACTAAATCATTAAGTGAGGCCTTGGAGTACGAAATTACAAAGACAGTGAGAAAATTTTGAGGAGGCTCTATATCTTTTTCTTCTTTTTTTGTTAATTTATAAATGGATGTGGTCATTTCTTTATTTTGTTATCTAATTTTTTTTTTTTTTTTCCAAATGTGGTCATGAACTTGATATGCATTTTTACGGAGTATTTTAGTAGGAATATTAGGTTTATGCCTCAAGGGCCTCTAGAAACGGCTCATGTAAAATGCCATGAGATGCAGCTACAAGAGTTTCACTTCTTATAGTGAGGTACACATGTCCTACATGAAGGTGCTTATGTATTGGCCTGAAGCTCATTGACAAATAACCACACAGATACATGCATACATGCATAGTTTTGTCTAGGTTTTGGGGAATCCTGCACCATGTGTTAAAATCGAGCTTTCTTGTCCATGTCCTTGTCCATAGATGACTGATTTTAAAAATTTCCCTATTTTCTAAGATGATTAATGGTGCAAATTTAAGTGGCAATGATAATGGTGAAGAAAGCTTCATAAAGGAATTGCATCTTCTTGGTGCAAACATTAAATAGTAGAGAGTGGGATGAGATGATGATTGGAGAATATATTAAGAAATGTGCAATAATTATCCTTTTGAATGTTGTCGCCTTGATATTAATAATCCATGTTGCATCATTAAATAAAAAATTCATTTATGTTTGGAAGAAGATTATTTATTGCAGCTATACATTCACCATCATTTAGTACTTTATACATTCACACACACACAGACAAACACCCCTTCTTTTCTAACATTAAGGACAACTTTTGTAATTTTTTTCTCATCTTCCAAGAACATCAATTTTCAAAAGGACAAGAAAATAATAAAATATAATATGAAGTAACACCATTAAATTTATAATTGGATCAAGGTTTGGATTCCCCTACTCGATTTGGTTGAAAAATTCTGCTAGAGCTGTCCGCAAACATTGAGCAATTCGCATGATGTAATACATTCATGAACAGATCATTATTCGCTGAAAAATGAATTGAACCAAATCAGGAAGGGAAATCCAAACCTTGGCCCACAATAACTGAATTCTATGATTTTTATGTTGGAGAAACCTACCCCATGTTTATTTTAAAATCTAGACGTCATCTCTGGCTACATCTCCATAGCCCATAGATTTTTCTTTTTCCTTCCATGATCATTAGACATGCAACTTTTTGGATGGGTTAGCAATGATAACAGTAAAGAATGCTTTAAAATGAACTTCCATCCTTTTGGTGCAAATGTTGATGGGTAGAAAGCGGATTGATATGGAGGATGGGTAGTTATATTAAGACACTGTCAATAAGCGGATTGAGATGGCCACAAAACAGGTTTCAAAGAAGGAGGCCATCTCTTTTTGCATACCCACAGTGGTGCATCATGTGCAGGAGGGCGGCTGAAACTGTTGATCATTTATTTTTACACTGTTCTGCGGCTTATAAGCTTTGGCAGAGGCTGTTTTGTTTTGGTGAGGATGCTTGGGTTGTGCCTGGTTGTGTTAGGAGTTTTTTTGATATAAAGTTTTGGGGTTTGGGGAGGGGCAGGAAGGCGAGAACTCTGTGGAATTGTGCCTTCATGGCAGTTTTCTGGGTTGTTTGTCTTGAGAGGAATGGGAGGATTTTTGAGGATAAGGAATCTTCCTTGGCTGATCTTTCGGATAAAGTGCACTTTTTGGGTTCTTTTTGGGCAAAGTCATCCAAGGATTTTGATGCCACTTCTTTATTCTTATTGAAAGCTGATTGGAGGGCTGTGTGTAGCTAGTTTGGTAGTTTTTGTTTATGTTTTTTGGTTTTGCTTGTCTTGATTGTTCTTGCCTGGGTGGACTCTTGGTACTCCCTTTTTCCTTCTCTTTCTTTTGTACTTTCATCTTTTGATTAATAATACATCTTTGTTGCTGATCAAAAAAAAAAAAGAAAAAAAGAATGATAATTCAATAGCCCATGTTGCACGAGTAGAGAAAAATCATTATAATTCGAATAAAATCATTATAAGTAATACTTAATTTTCGTTCTATACTGTTGATTATTTCTTTTTTGATGTGTATATATGTATATATAAAAAAAAAAAAAAATGTATGTTATGCTATTTTCATGTTTTAGAGAATTCCCACACTAACTTTTATATAAATGTAATGTCAATCAAATTTGTATAAAAGATTAGCAGTGAAGAAAGGAGGAGTTATAGAAATGGGTCCACATTAAAGTGGTTGACTATTTTTCCATTTATATTTGTTACTGTCCCTCCCCCCTCCCTCTCTCTACCTATCCACTTGTACAATTACACCATATCTGGCACTCTCCTACAAGTTAATCCATGAACATCGTCAACCATGCCTAGGGTATTTTAGATGTTGTGAAATCAATGTTTATAGAAGGCAAAATTCAAGATATCTTTAAGTTTTTTGGTTGACTTTACATATAGAGGAATAATTTTCTTATCAAAATCCATGTCTTATATAAAATCTTTATCCACCTCAATATATTTTGTCCTTCCATGGAACACAGTTGGCTGCAAAAGACATAGCTTCATGATTATCAATTATCATTCTCACAGGTTATCTAACAGAGAATATCATTAATAGATTTACCCACATAATATCAGACACCATAGAAGTTGACTCCGTATTCTACCTTAATACTCAGCCAAGAAATCAGTTGAACCTGGGACTTTGAAAGATGGGTGGACACAACTCAGTGTATAAAAAAAGCTACAATTTGTTAGCTTTTCTGACACAATGCAAGACTCATGTTTTCTGGGTTCAGCCATCTTGGAAGGCCCAGGTCCATGAAATTTTTCCTCCCAAGTGATATGGGTGTTTGTTCCCAAAATGATGCTCATAGTAAAATTTGCTAAAGTAGGAGTGCTGTCATTTTAGCGTCTTTTCCTTTTCAAAGTTACTTTTTGTTAAGTGAAAGAGTAAACCCTAAACACAAAATTTGTTATACCCATATACTTCTTAAGGTTACTAAGAATCCTAATATGTTTTTTCTAGCAAGCAAAAATAAATAAATAAATAAAGAATTCTAACATTAGATTCACCAAAAGTGTTGTATCAACCTCACATTTTCTATTACTTCCTATGTTACCTAGATTCCTCGTTTACGTGTCCAGGTGTCTTGGATTCCTCTACTTTTCAAAGATATTCCACTATTTTGAAGTTTCTACTAGGAATACCCACACCCATTGCGTGTCATGCTGACACAGGTACTTCAAAGTGAATCAAAGGATTCATGCAACATAGATTACTTCTTAAGGCATCCTTTAAGCCCTAAAAGTGCACTAGGAGAAGACACATGATGTTTCAGTTAAACCTTCGCAACATCCCACAAATTAATTTCCTTTTCCTGAAGTGATTAGAATTGAATCCAAAGTTCAAGTATGAAACCTGATGCACTCGCATCTGAATGTTTACTTCTAGATTTTCTTAACTATAACAAATTTGGTGAGTTGTATTTGGCTCCCATTAAATCAGTTGAAGAAAATATAAGGCCGAAGACATAACTTAAAGGGTTATTAATTATTATAACAATAATCTGCCTTTTATTAATTGAAAATAAAAAAAATAATTCCAAACTATGATTTAGACTGCCTCTACACCCGCACACTGTGACTGTACTGTGCCTCTACCATTTCTTTAAAACCCGAAACAAGTAAGCTTGAAAATGGCTTGAGGGCATCCCAATTGACCTCAGGTTAGGAGGTTGGGAATCTAAATCCTAATGAAGTAGAATATGGTTTAGACATCTTTGGAACATGGGAAGTATAACCTTTCTATGACAACATGAAACCTGATGTGGGATGTTATCTATTTTACTTTACATTCTCATTACGTATTCATGATTTATAGTTCTTGATTGCTTTTATTGATTGCTTGGTTTTCACTTATTTTGTCAAATCAAGATATTTTCTTTATATTTTTATGATCGATGGTGGCTTTTGGATTACTGTTCATGGTTTGCTTGTTTTTCACTGCTTTTGCCAAAATAAAATACTAGGTTGATCTTGTAGTTTTAAATTTATCATCTGCAATTGCTTTATAATATTCCTTCACTCTATGAAAGGAGTCTTGTTGTTAAGTGTTTGTATCTTTATCGTCCAAGCCTTTGGCCTGAGAAATATAAGTTATGCATAATGATTAGGTTATCTCAATCTGAAAATAGTGGTTCCTAAAGCTTATAGTTTTGTTAACTGAAACTTCCAGATCTGTTGAAACTTAACCCATATATCAGTATTTTGTCTTGAATATGCATGAATTTAAATGTAAAAGTAATTGAACGTAGCAAATTCCCCCTCCATTATCTTCCCATTTCCTGCCTTTTGATTTATGCTTTTATTTCTTAATGTTGAAACTTGCATGTCCATAGGAAAGGTAACTTTCTCACTTGTTTTTCTGTCTTCTTTTCCTTTTATGATAAATTATCGTCCCCATTAAAAGGTAATTGAAATTGGAATAGACATGCTATCAATGGGGTTATCACTATATGTACACTTTCTGGCTCTCTTTGACATTGGTGCTTGGGTATGTTAGTGGCAGTCATCTAGGTCAGTGGTTCATGGGCTAGGAATTTGTACAGTAAAGATGGGGATTTTCTCCCCAGTTTTCCCTAGTTGTTATCAACTGCTGACATATCAAGGACTGGTCTTTGAAATAAAATTTTAAAAAAAGGGATTATATGACTTTCAATTTTCTATCATACTTCAGGTTCATCACTATTTGTTGAATTTGTTGGATCTGAGGTGGAACTTTATTTTTATTATTATTATTATTATTATTATTATTTTTTTTGGTGCAATGGGAGAGGTTTGAACCTTGACCTATCTTAATCCTACCCTTAACCCAACCCTCCCTCACCGCTAGGCTAGCCCCAGTGACTTGATTTGATGTGGAACTTGGGTTAATTGAGGAGATCTTCAATTCTAAATGATTTTAACTATGAAGCACGGATACTTCAAAACCCATAACAAATCCGTATCGGAAACCAATACGCCTAGGATATTCCCCGATACGTATTTGATACTCTTCGTACGTATCGGAACAGTAACGCACATTGCTATGTCATTGGATGCATTTGGGATTCCTCATGGTTGTTTTGTAATGTTTATATTTAAAAAAAAATAAATGGAGGTAAAAAATACATAATACCCATGCTTCGATTGAAACAATAAACTCATTTAGTCCTCTTCCCATTCTATCTCTCTCCTAAGGCAATCATTGAAGAGCAATAGAGCTAAATGGCTATTTTGTAATGTTGATGTAATTTTCGTTTTATTTCTATGAATGATGAACTGGTTGATGCTTATGGATGTGTTCTTTGCACTTTTTTTTTTTTGCATATTAATTGATTTTGTAAATGTTTCAAACTTTTTTTATGTTTATTATTAATGTTTCAGACCAAATATTAATATTAATATATTTATTTATTAACACATCCCCGCCGTATTGTATCCTACATTTTTCTAGATTTGCTTAATCGGAGTATTCGTATCGCATCATATTCGTATCCCGTATCGGTAACCATGCTTCATAGGATTTTAAAGAAGATGAAAAGATGTTCTACAGCGTGCCTGCTTTTCATTTTAATTTATTTTTCAGCGTGCCTACTTTTTCATAGGGATAAAGATATAAAGGCTGACTCACTGTGAGCTGACTGTTAAGTCAACAGAAAAATACCCTCTTCTTCTTTTCTCTTTTATCTCCTCTCTCCTATATTTATAACACCATCAGACCCAAACCCTCTGCCAAGCACCTACTTTGCCTCTTCCTTGATTTTCTTCCTCCTCCTATCTTCTCTTCTCCATTTGTGACACCTTGTTGAGCCACCACCTCCAAATCATCAACTCATTGTGAAGCACCATCAACCTCAAACTAGTCAACACAAACCAATTGATGTCGATGTATTCCGCCGATCTACTCCAAACGAAATCAGACCAGATCCAGAATTAAACTAGATCAAACCTTGAGCTGGTTAATCCACTCCACCGTCATCCATCTCTGGCGAAATCTGACCAATTCTAAAGGGTGTTTTTCAAGCGTTATCTCCTACTTAGTCTTCGTCTTTTTTTCTTTTTTCTTTTTTTTGGTTAGGTTTGTGTGAAGGCCAATTCCAATCGTCTTCTGAAGGTTGCAGCCCACCACCACCCAACTGTTCACAGAATGCCCACCAACTTCTATAGTGGTGACACTCTCTCTCCCTTTCCCTTCCTTTTTCCCCCCTATTTCTTTTTCTCTTCTTCTATAGATGAACATTGGTCTGTTGATGTTGTGAGAAAATCAAGTTAATGCTGCCAGGATTTGTGGGGGAATTAAGTTAATGTTAACTTGATTTGAATCTAAATCAAGTGAAAGTTTAGAAATTTAGTTTAATCGAGTTAATATTAACTTAATTGAATCTCATATCAAGTGAAATTAACCTATTTTTGTGAGAAGATATTGTTAATTTGATTTAATTTAATTTCTATTGGATTTTAACTTCAAATTTAATTTCACTTCAAGGTTAGTAAATTAAGTTAAATTAAACGTAACTGGATTTTCTGCGATGGAGACGATTTTCGTTTCACTTGTTTTGGAGGCTTCATTCCATCCGAAGGAGGGAGGGAATTTTCAAAAGGTGCTTTTGGGCAAAAATTTTGCCTAATATCCTCTAATAGCTTGAAATAGATATGGGCAATCTCGTAAATTACTGTTTTGATAGGTGAATTTTAAAAGAGCCTTTAGTGAAGCAACACATCAGTGGTCTAATGAGTTCTGCTAGCCTCTTTCCTCCTATATTGCAGCTCTCTTTTCATGACAACAAAATAATCACAGGCTGCTATTAGTCAGTAAATACCATTAAATACACAGAATTAATTATGAAGAACTTGTCTAACTAAAGGAGGTACCAATCTTCTTCCAGCTTCTGTTATGCTTTTTGCATTCCAAATTGTTTTAACAGAAATATATCCTGACATCTGAATTGTTGGGAGTAATATAATTCATCCTGCGATTATTGCTGGTTGGGGTGGATCAAAGTCCAAATTAGTATTACCCAGTTGGAAAATATTAGTGATATATACACAATTATAACATCCTTTTTTTTTCTTTTTAAATTTTTCTAACAAGGTATTCCCCACCTCCCTTGGGGGAGTGACACTAATCCTTATGGATCCACACAATGACCCACAAACTGCATGGATCAGGTAAGCCTGGGATAAACTTGTTTTGGCTCAAAGAATGGTTCCCCATTACAGGTTTGAACCCAGGACCTCACAATTGTATTAGGGAGAGATACCCTTAGGCCACAAGGGCTGGTACCATTTGTTTTAGTTAGTGATCAAACTGAACAGCCTTCTCTTGATTAATTTGAAGTTACTGCTTGGTTGCTTTTTCCTGATAATATATGAGTCTTCTTGATATGTAACCTTTCTATTCCTTTTTCCGTTTTAGGACGCCACCTTGATGACACATGGGTGGCATATGTTGGTAATGACTTTCAGAGGATGTTGAAGTGGCAGAAGATTAGTTCGGGCATTCCAAGCGGGCGATTTGGGCATACATGTGTTGTAATTGGAGATTCTCTTGTCCTCTTTGGAGGGATCAATGATCATGGGATTCCGTCAAAATGATACGTGGGTGGGGCAAATAGCACACCACGAGGCCCTTGGTATCACATTGTCATGGAGGCTACTTGATGTGGGTCCCATTGCACCACCTCCACGTGGGGCCCATGCTGCATGTTGCATTGATAACAAGATGGTTATCCATGGAGGAATCGGGCTGTATGGCCTCAGATTGGGTGACACATGGGTTCTTGATCTCTCAGACAATCTTTGCTTTGGTACATGGCGTGAGGTTGTGACTCATCCGTCACCTCCAGCTCGTTCGGGGCACACTTTGACTTGTATTGGGGGAACCCAAACAGTTCTATTTGGAGGACGGGGATTGGGTTATGAGGTGCTCAATGATGTCTGGCTCTTTGATATGGCTGAGGGTTATCTAAATTGGGTACAAATACTATATGAATTACGAAACATACCTGAAGGATTTTCTCTTCCGCGAGTTGGTCACTCAGCTACACTCATCTTGGGAGGTCGAGTGCTAATTCATGGAGGAGAAGATTCATACAGGCACCGGAAAGATGACTTTTGGGTGTTAGATATTAGTGCAATACCGTCCTTATCAAAGAAAGATAGTAGTGTGATTCCGTCTATAAAAATGCAGCCCTTTACTCTGAACTCAAAGGGATTATTGTCGAAGATGTGGAAAAAGATGAAGGCCAAGGGATATATACCCAACTGCCGGTCATTTCATCGTGCATGTACAGATCGTTCTGGGCATTATTTGTACGTGTTTGGTGGAATGGTTGATGGATTACCTCATCCTGCTGAATCAGCTGGGTTGAGGTTTGATGGAGAGCTCTTTCTTGTGGAGCTTGTGCTACAGATGTAAAGCTGAATAAAAATTCTGGAGCTAAGGTGAGGATTTTGTTAGATGCTATTTGATCAAGTGAGTCTTGTTTATACTAGTTCTTTAATGTAGTTCATTCCCTGCTATGTATATCTTTCTGGACTTGAGGTGATCAAAATAAACAACCTTTTGTGAGTTGTCACTCTCCATGTTGAAGCAATGGGAACAACAGAAAGTGTAGGATAAAGCATTGGAGATTGAATTTTTACCATCAAGTTGACTTATTTTTTGGGACAATCCAACTCCCAGCCAAACTCTAGGAAATCCAATCCGAGTCCATTCGAGTGCAGGATGAGCTAACCTACACTCATCTCTCTTTGGAAAGTCATGTCCATATCCCAGTCTAGGGAGCAATTCCTACTGGCAATCTTAGAATCATGGGAAATTTATGGTGTTTCTAAATATCTAGTCGCCGGAGGAGGCTCTTCGTGCAATTAGAGTCTCTCCATGGAAAATGAAGAGAGGAATGCAATGTTACTAGTATATTTGTGGAAGGTGCCTCACAATGACCATGTAGACCAAACTGTTTGATGCAGTGATATGGGTATACGGTACCAATCATGGAAAACAAGTTCCAATGTTCAATGAAAGTGCAAACTTGGTTGAATTTCTGTCAACTCTGATCACTATTGATGCATGGAACTACCATTTGAACTTAAATTCAATGATCTCATGGAGGCATTTATGCTGAGATTGCTGTCAAATTCTAGTGTAGATGCAGCTTGACAAATTCACAAGCCTCTGTTGGCTGCTGGCAAATGCATGTCACGTCTAAATTTTTTCATTACAGCATAACGAGCACGAAATGTCAATTCTGCAAAATCCGTTCTTGTATTCCTCCACACCTTTGTAAAATTCCGGTGTCCGTGATTTAAAACCCTGGAAAGGATTGATGAAACACATGCACAAGTATTCTGCGAAAGAGAACAAGAATTTAACTTACTATATGGTCACTGAAAACGTCTACTAAACCGATGGATGCGTCATGAATCCAACACACTAGATGCTTGTAGTTTGATACAAGGAAATGATTTAGAAAGCTCCAATCTGTGTAAAGCATGGGCTGGTTGCCATTGGATTATGGTTTATGTAATTGTCTTCTCTCCCATGAAAACACACCGGGGTGAATTTGACAGCCAATAACTTGTGCCTTTCATGTCGTTAGTTATTTCAATCCATCGGCCCTAGTCAATCTCTGAGTGGCCAAATGCTCTTAGGAATCCGAACTTCCACGTCACATACTTGGAACGTCCGAAACATTCATCATTTGAAAGAACCTATAATTAAAAGGGCATCATACTAAGGTTCTCAACTTCTTTTGAAGTGCTAACGCCCCTTTGCTTGAGCTTCCCTTCACTCATTTTCACCCTGTCAACAGGATGAGTGATCGACAAATACCTAAGGGGACTGAAACCTGCTCTTTGATAGGGACACAGTAAATAGAGAACATATATATAATATTGGATAGGATCACCTGTACAACATTATATAAAGATTATTTAGATAAGTCTCGCTGTTTTCTTTTTCCCCTAGACGGTGGTAATCCTCTTCAGTTTTCAAAATAATTGCTTGCAATTTCTAGCTTAAAACAAAAATCTACAGCATACTAATCTTTCCAATCTTTTGTGTCCCCATTGGCCCTTTCCCTTTATAGACATTCCCTTTGATCTCCCTCATGATAATGCCAAAAACGAAAAATAATTAAAATCATAAACAAAAATTCTTACACACCCCTTGCATCTGAGGGGTGGCAAGTTTGACCATTTTCAAATAACTGAAGTCTATACACATGTAAGTTATACAAGATCGCCAGTTTAGTAAACATTCCGTAATTTTCTACATTCCCCATCCCCTCCCCCCCCCCCTCTCTCCTCTCCCTAATAATCACTGATGACTTGGCCTAAAAAACAATATAAAATTGAAAACCAAAAACTCAATTATCATTACAAGCTGACAATTGGTTAGAATGGCAGAAAATACCCTACCAAAAGAATTGGCAGAAAACTAAATCACAAGCTCAACTTTGTCCTCCACATATCTGCAATGACCTTCTTTGGTGCTGGATCATCAGGTCCTTTGTCTCGTTGGCCTGATGTGAAGTACAACCATCCGTTCCAAACCCCAACTAGTGTGGTTTTCACACGATAAGGAAGTTTACCAACCACTGACCACTTCTGCAAACATTAACCAAATCATGAAACACAAAGTTCCACCAACAATCAATGATAAACATGAACAAGAAATACAGCAAGTGCAAAATTTTCCTGTTCATAAAACACATTTGCATTTAAAAATCCATGACTTGTGCCTGTTTGACACTATCTTGCATTGTTAGGAGTGCAGGAGTCAGATTTTGACACATCTACTGCTAATGAATACAGTAGAAGACTCAAAGAGCTTAGCAATTTTATGTTATTAACTAAACAAACTATATTGCGGTACAGGCTACCCTATAATCAATGATAACCACTTCAAAAGTGTCCTACAAGAATCCTGAGTGACCATATCAGATGTGTCCACACAGCATATATTCAAAGCTATAGTGGACAAATAGTGAGAGAATCATTGCAAATCTAAGCTAAAATCAACCCATCCAGATAGTGTAATATCAAGCTAACAAGCTAACGTTGCCACTCAAGTTGACAGAAGTGGGAAAAAACTAAAAGCACTTGAAAAATAAAATAAATGCCCAATGGTAAGCAATACTATGGAAAAGATTATTATTCAGTACCAAGAAGCTCATTATCAAAAGTTGCCACACAGAATCCGGCAGAAAGCACGAGATGGACTGGTCAAGATGCACAATGGCAAAGAGGTACCCCAAGAAACTTGTAGACAAAATGCAGTTGAAAGAAAAAGGATGAATTGTCATAACTCAAGGGCTTAATTAATGAGTTTATTTGGGACAAAATGGATGAAAGATTCCAAACAAATCAAGCTATGTATTTCAGGCATTCAGGCTTGCAACGCTCACTTGCAGTTCTGTAAGAATAGAATTGGTCACCCAATGAAGATATGATCTATCTCTTGGGTAACTGAACACAGGTGATATATCGAATTACTTCTTTAAGCTATAACTGCACACTTCGATCCCTGACCACTTCACCCGAGCCCACAAAGAGGAATGCCTCACCATATATAATATGTGATCTATATGTTGAATACTCATGAAAATTCAGGTATTCTGAAATGGAGACATAACCTTGTGTGTTGATAACTGTGGCCAGTGTGAAACCAATATTTGAGTGAAAGAGTATGTTTGACTGGCCTTTTAGGGGGAAACCAGTAGGTATGAGGACAAAATCCTAACGGTTTCTTTGGGGTTCGAGGAAAGCGTTGAACCAGCAAACTCAACTCCAATTTTTGCTGTACATTTTAGGGACTATGAGCTAAAGAATGCCATGACTGTCCAGATTGATGGTTCGCAAACACATCCTTTAAGTCTGATACAATGGATTTGCACGATGACACATTAACCCCAACCACTTAGCCCATGATCATGCGATCAGACTGTATCAGAGGCACAATGCTGTGGGACCCGCAAAAATATTTTGAATCCTATCTAAAGTATTTCAATTAACATTGCTCTAAACTCTTTTTCTTTTTTTTGTTTTGTTTTGTTTTTTTTTTTGTTTTTTGGGCGGGGGGTCACTTTTATGAATAGGAAGTGTATAGAGTAAAATATGGGTTCTAATATGCTACCGTACATGCTAGGCTTAGTTTTAGATGGTTATCATGTGAATTTAGGGTTCTATAAAGCCCAGAAATATAGCAACTGGTGCAGAAAAAGGGATTAAATCCAAGATGAATGAAAACATGAGTATTTGGAAGAGCTTTGCTTGCTGTCTCTTCTCCAACCTCTTCTTATTATGTATCAGTATGATCTTTGATTTCAAGAACTATTTAGGGTAAAATATAAGTTCTAATATCTTACAATATGGGCTAGGGGTTAGTTTTAGATCAGTTTCATGTGTACAACTTTTACACAGCCCCAAAATAATCAGTGTACAAAGGGATTAGCTGCAAAGTGAATGAAATTCGATTAATATTTGGAAGAGCTTCGTGCTCTCTCTCTCTCACTCACATCCTCTTCTCTTATAATTAAGAGGCTTGGAAACCTCTTTTACGCCCTCCCTCTCACATCTCTCTTCTCACTAATTGTTCTCTTCTTAATCACTACATCAGGTGGGAATATTTGGCCCTAACTTTCAAGTCCTACCCAATCGATGAAATGTGTTTCCTATTTTGAAGGACCTCTAGATGAACTAGTTCAACCTGGACAAGAAGGGGAAGCCTGAGAATTTGAAAAAAAATAGTGAGTGGATAAAGGAACTGGGTGAGGTCACAGAATAAGTTAAACAATTCAACAAAATAGTGTAGATTACTACTGGGCAAAGGTGGCTTAAAGCAATGATGTTGCGGAAAACTCCTTTACTGCAGCACATGACTTGGGAAAAAAATACATGTGCATTTTGTGTATATTTTCTGTATACAGGAGCTTTGATCCCTTTATCTGATACAACTATTTACTTCATCAATTAAAAAATACATGTACGTAAATACTTACAGATGTGTGAGTTTGTGTGTGCATATTTAAGAATATAGAGGATAAGAAGTCAATACCAGCGTATCTAAATTAAACTGGATCACTTCTCCATTCAGTACCATCTTTTTAGTCACAGGGTGCTTCTCTGTCGTGCCTCCAACAATAATGATAGAATTGTTAACAATAACCCAAGCAAACTCTATATGGGAATCAGGCTTTGGCATTGGAGGTAACACCTTCCACTTCATCTCATCATCCAGCATGTAAACATCACTATATACCACCTGGAAGTGCAAAGAATTTAAAGCCATCATGAAGCTAAATTTTAATTCTTAGAAAAGGGTGAGTAGAGGCTTAGAAAAACTAGATACTAGGAAATAAATGTGAATACATTTCATTATTAAAATTCTCCAAAAGCTATTTCAAATTCAGTTTGCATAGAGATGATCGATTCAATTAAGGTGTGTGAATGCATCTCTCTCTCTCTCTCTCTCTCTGTCTATATATATATATATATGGATTCGGATTTGCTCAAGTTGGCCCCCAAAACTGGACGCTCAAGTTGCCCGTGCAATGGAGCCACGTGGACAGAAGCAAATCCAAGGGCTTGGATTGAAAACGGATAAGGCTGTGCAGAATTGGTTAACGCCGTTAGGGGGGGATGGAAGTGCATCAAGAATCCCGACTCCATCTCCACCATCCTCGATCATCACACCCATCCGTCCAAACAGTTTGTTGCAGCGCATACAAAATCATCCAAATGGGTGCGTTAATGGAGGCAAACTCAATACAGCATTATATTTTCTTTTTCCATTCTCAGGCTCACGCGCCGGAGAGCAGCGAGCGTCAACCATGGCAAATGGGTCTCCTGGATCAACGCCTGACACCGTCGATGGGAAAATCAACGCAGCCATGACGGATTGACGGGTCGTGGCTTCGCAGCAGCCGACGGTGACGAGTCTTTGGAGATGCTTAGGAACTTAGGATGACCCATGTCTCCATTGTCATACGCCGGAAAACCGTTGCCTTCATTTTCACGTGTTCTCGGACCAAACCCATGGCAGAAATTAAAACCCATGGAGAAGAGAATGAGGTTGCCAGCGGGGGGAAGCTTTACCACAGCCGTCGGGGGGCATTCCACACCAGATCTATTTTTGCCGGAGAGGAGGAGCGGATTCAAAAATGGAGAAGAGAGAGAGAGAGAAGAGGAGCCAAAATCAGATCTGGAATCCCGCTCCCCACCTTTTGCTTGGATTCGGATTTGCTCAAGTTGGCCCCCAAAATTGGACGCTCAAGTTGCCCGTGCGATGGAGCCACGTAGACAGAAGCAAATCCAAGGGCTTCTGTCCACGTGTATATATATATTCCGTTTTCAGTTCGCATAGAGATGATCGATTCAATTAAGGTGTGTGAATGCATCTCTCTCTCTCTCTCGCTATATATATAAATATATATATATATATATATATATATATATATATATGAGTACGAATAAAAAACAACTGGTCTAGAACTTTTTATTCTTATACCTTTACAAAACTTTCTCTAGCATCCACATTTTTCCAAGCCCACCATGGGATTATATAGGCCTTCCATGTACAATATCTCACTTAACGAATAATGGTAGGCGTTTGATTCCTAAAATCACATTTCTTTTTATAAAAACTATCAAGATTTGGAGTACTTTATGGATGGGACAGCTTCTCATCTTCTATTGAGTTGATATTGGCTAGCATAAGCAAGAGAATGAATTCAACAGTGGGATTAGCAAAATGTGGGTCCTAGAAAAAGTTATTAACGGGTATAAGAATAGAGTTTTATGCAATTGTAAGTTCTCTCTCGTCAGTTCTTCATACATTTTCCCTCTATTCTCTCTTTACTTTAAAAAAACAAAAACATACAAACAAATGAACAAAAAATTTCAAAAATTTACCAAAACGTCATCATTTCGATCGATTTCAACTGAAATGTTGTCATTTCTATCAAAAGCAAGATTCCTACAAATCTACAATGCTATGTTTCGGCTAGTCAAGAAAAGCAAATGCTTTTAGATGTTTTGATGTGAGTAAAAAAAAAAAAAATGCTCCTTAGCCACTAGTCAAACTGACGGATAGACTGTCACATGACCACCACATGGTGGCATCTAAAGCCTTTCATACAAAATTTATCCTTTTGGCATTTTCAAAATTTTCAAATTAAATGTTTTTAATGTAAAATATAAAATAATTTATTGTAACAATAGTAATAGTAATATGGTCATTTTACCTATTCCATCAATAGCATCAATGAATATAATCTCTTGGAGAGTTAAAGGGACATTCCATCCAATTTTATACTTCAAGGTCACATGGTGCGATTACCCCTATAGTGAAAGTGGCAATTTACGTAATTTACCAAAGATTAAGCAACATATTAAAATACTAGTAATATTTATCCATCAATACAAATTACTCCATTAAACATGAGAAAACAATATAAAAAATTTAAACCACAAGCCTTTTGCTTACAAGGAAAATCCTTTAAGTTTGGATCATATAAATGTTTATTTTATTTTATTTTATTTTTTTAGTGTGGATAACTTGAATAGTATAGCTGTTGATAACAGCCTAATAGAAGCCATCTCAGGAAAAGTATTTGAGTAAGAGAAAAAAGCAACTAAGTATCTCACCTCATTCCTACGAGAGCACTTGAAAATAGGTGATCCAGGTTTAGCCATAAAATCGCCCTCTTGACCACCAATAACAAATAGTCGATCATCAACTACAACACAAGCCCTACATGAAAAGGTAAATTTCAAGAATAGAAATTGGTGAGTGATGTGATGGGACTTAAATTTAAAGGATGCTAATATCATTTACTCCATCAGAAAAATAATGTTGATATGACCTATGCAACATAGATAAAATAATAGAAGACTTAATGTTTCAATTCTACTAGCGGAACTTGAAGTGCTCTATGCTAATTTGATCTTTAGAAGCCTTGTAATGACTTAAACACCAGAGAATAATAGTCTAAATGACTAACAACAAAAAGTCCCGCATATTGTGACCTAAAAAAATTCAACATCAACAATAAAATTTCTTGCAATAGGAACTTTCTCGTACATATATATATGCAAGCAATAGTGCCGTGATGCATGGAATAGATCCAATTAACCTAACCCCATTGACATGGGTCAATCCAGATTCATGACTAAATAAAAACCATTTTGAAACATTAATGTTAAGTTTCCAACCTAAAAGCCTAAGCTATTAGGACTCTATTTTTAAGTCCTTTTTGCATCTTAGCCATTCAATGGATCTAACGGTGAAAACATGGTAACTTGATGCAAAGTTGCATCAGGTGCACCAGATATTAAAAGGACTTATCAAAAAAATAAAAATAAAAAAGCATCCCCAAAAATCAAACCCAGCTACAACAATCCAAAAAGAAGCTCTATTTCCAAATATGAAGCTCCAAACCAAATAAAAAGAGATTAAAGAGGAACCCCTTAATCTTCTCAACTACATGCTCCCTTAATTAAAAGGAACCTCATCTTCTCAACCACATGCTCATCCTCTTCAAAGATTCTTCTATTTCTTTCCTTCTACAGATTCCATGGGAACTCCCTTAATTATCAATGCCATCTAAAAGTGGTTTTTGCGCAAGTAATTACAGAAGATGGATATGTGTGTGTGTGTGTGTGTGTGTGTGTACCTGCACGCGCAAATGTATATGAGCTGAAAATTGGCTCATAAAAACAATTTTATTTTATTTATTTATTTTTAATAAAGTAATGTATGTATTAAAAACAAAATTGGCCTATTAAAACAAATTGACCTTGAATAAGTATAAGGGGAGCATCGGAGCAAAAGCAGTAAAAAGCCAAAGCCTTTGTAGCACAAATGATGCAGAATCTTTCACTGAATTCAACACTATAAAGAAGAATTTGGGTTCGGTTGGCTGTAAACCGGTTTAAGGGTGATTAGAATTTGGTATAATAAAGTTTTGAGAGTAAAAATAATAATTTTTAGGGCTGTGATTAGTTGATTTTGTTTGAAACAGAAAAACTGTATGAATTATAGAGAAACTAAGAGGAGGAGGACAAGAAGAAAGAAAGAAAGAAAGAAGGGAGAAACAAATCAAGGAGAAGAGAGGGATCTAGACACTCACGACCTCCTAACAAAGCTGTACAGCTGCAAATTCTCAAACCAATATTCACTTTACAGAAAAAGAGAAGTTTATAACTCCTTTTACATACAAAAAACCCTAATAACAATAAAGCCTAGTCCCTTGAATCAAAGTAATACTAACCATACATTGAAATCTAATTAAAGTAACTTGAAAAAGCCAAAGTACCCTAATAGTTAACTACTATAGTTAAGCTACAGCTATAGTACCTCAAAATTTTCTATGCTTCATTCATAAGAAACAATAAATAATTAAAAACCAGCAACTGTAAGACTAAAACTAAAGATACTACAGGACTCAAACACTACCACTGGTAAGCTTTGCCAAACCTAAAAAGGCTTCTTGAATGTCATGGGGCCCACAACATTCGGTTGAGGATTCCAGAAGGGCTACTTCTTGTCTGGCCAATTGAGAGCTATGCCATTAGCAACGGTATGGCATGGCATGGTTGAGCTTGGGTCAAGGTTTTAAATCTTATCAAAGAGCCCCCATAACTACAGACAGCATGGTTGCAACAAAATACAAAAGAAGTCTTCATAAAATAAATAAATAATACAAGAGAAAAAAACAAATCTGACAACAAATGCGCTTGTTACAAGAAAAACTGGCAATTTTCTGCTTATCAGTAAAAGTTTTACTTGACCCAAAAAAAAAAAAAGGTGAAAGTGGTACACTATCAGTAAACTCACCTAACACCTATGAGTTCCAAAGTACAATTACAATATATCCATTTATAAGAAATTCTACTAACATGATTTACAGCAAATATGAAGCCTGCATACCAATACAATATGGATACAGTAATATGGCAATTCAAGAGAAAATAGGATACAATGTGGGAATACGTTTAAAAACAAACAAAGAGATATATATATATATATATCTATATATACACACACACAGTCCTTCTATTATCAGGTGCACCAATGGTCTTAAAAATCGTCGATATCGGCGATATATCGTCGATATATCATCGTATCAACAGCCAGCGAAATGATATCATGCCTCGGTATTTTTTTTGACAATATATCGTTGGATATATTGACGTATCGTCGATATATCAACAAATATCGACAATACTGAGATATATCGAGAATTTTGACATTTTTCCACCATTTATCGTCGAAATATCGACGATATATTGAGGAATATCGATCATATCAAGAAATATTGATCCATGTGACTAACTGACTAAAATTTGAGTGTTGTGACTATTGTCCCCTTTTTTCCCACACCTAATGTCCTCTTGTAATACTTTTAAAGCCTATTTTGGCAGCTTCTCCAAGCTTCACAAGACCCAATCCCCTTTCCCCCTTTACCCAACTCCTTTACTCCTTTAGCATCTTACAACTATTACCTATTAAGCTATTACTCTATAGTATTATTAATTTATTAGTGTAGACCATGAATTATTTTATAGTATTATTAATTTGTTAGTATTGACATTAATTAATATACATTTGAAATTATTAGTATTACTCAAGGTTGGTTTGGCAGCTTCTCTAAGCTTCATGTGGTACTAATGTAAGTGTATGTCATTAATTTATTGTTGTATTGATTTATTATTGTATCAATGATATATATTTACAGTTTTTAATTTCATGTGACATTTAGATGTTGAATTTGTATAAATTTCTATTATTTATTTTCTCACCGCATCACATCTTTTATACAATACACAACACATACTCGTATTACACACATATAAATTGCAATATTTTGATTCTAAATTGTGTATTAGAATGTAAATCATTGTTTCACAAAGTTTCAATAAAAATTTCCATGTTTAACTAATAATATCCACCATATCTTTAAATCGATATCGATATTTTCGATATATTCCTTCAATATATCCAATATATCCTTATTTTTAGACCCTCGATATATCTATCAATATCGATATTTAAGTCCTTGGTGCACCTGATATTAACTAATATCAGGTGCACTCCAAAACTCTACCTAATGATTTATATTTTGTGAATCCAACCGTTGGATTAGATAGCCTTCTCATGTAGGCGTTTCATACCAAAACTCAAGTTGATCTGAAATTGATTGCTATTCAATCCAAAACATGCATTTTTTAATCAATAACAATCGCTCATTCATGGACATTTCAAATGAAACAGCTCTTAATATTAGATCAACTTGATTTTTGGCATGCATGACCAACATATGAATCAAATTTAATCCAATGGTTGGTTTGGCCAAATACAAATCGCATGTAAGAGTTTTGGAGTGCACTCGATGCAATTTTGCATCAGGTGCACCTAATAATAGAAGGACTCTATATATATATTGTACTGATTTTTGGTCAAAGCATGAAGAACAAACATCCAAAGGTTAATACCAATGATGCAAGAACAAACATTCAAAAGTTTTAAATTTCATAAAATTTAAGATGCAAGAATAAACTCAAAAATACGTTTAGAAACTCACAAAAGAAAACTTTGAGCTCATAAGAAGATTAATATTAGTGATATGGGCGAAGAACCTTTTCTTGTTCTTCTCCTCAGTGGTGCATTATGTGCAAGAGGGATGAAGAAAGTGTGGATCACCTTTT
Source organism: Liquidambar formosana (assembly GCA_039720395.1). Taxonomy (NCBI): domain Eukaryota; kingdom Viridiplantae; phylum Streptophyta; class Magnoliopsida; order Saxifragales; family Altingiaceae; genus Liquidambar; species Liquidambar formosana. Next base: position 25,819,025 of record CM077826.1, on the reverse strand, counting down.
TCTTGATTCCTCATGCTAGGGGGTTGTAGCATCATCTTTTTCTCAAGGCCGATTTGTGTTGGGTCCCTCTAAGGTCTTGTATTAATATGTTTGAGATTGATTTTGGATGCTTCGGAAGGAATAAGAGAGCAAAAACTCTTTGGAAGTGTGCCATCATGGAAATGCATCGGGGATATTTGGGGGGAGAAGAATGCTAGAGTGTTTGAGGGTAAGTTCAAGTCGGAAGAAGGGCTGTGGGACCAGGTTAGTTTTCTAGCTTCTTTTTGGACCTTGGTTTCTAGGGTCTTTGTTGGGGTCCCTTTGTTCATAATTAAGTACGATTGGAAGTCAATTTGTATTGTGTAGTGTTCTCTCGCTATGTATATCTTTTTCTTTTGGATGAGGACACCTTATCCTCTACCTTTAGTAATATTTCTTTTTCTTAATAAATTTTTAACTGTTGCTACTCGTAAAAAATAAAAAATAAAAAAATTCGAGCTTCTTTTCAATACATTGTTTGTGAATACCAAATTAAGGCAAGGAAAAAAAATTGTTTGTGTTCAATATCAAGCTTCTAGGGTATTGCCAAGAAGAAGAAGAGCAAGAAAGATGAAAAGATAGAAAGAGAAAGTTGGGAGGTGGCATGTCACTCTAGGTTGAAAGGGGGTTTAGCATTGGGAAATATTATTGCTAGAAACATTACTTTAACAGGGAAATGGTTATGGAGGTTTCCTTTGGAAAGGGATTCGTTGTGGCATTTAGTAATTAAAAGTAAATATGGTATACAAGACAATGGTTGGGACTCTCAAGTGAGAAGTAGAGTTTCTAGTTAAAGTCCTTGGAAGTTTATTTCTCAAAGTAACACCTCGCTTCTTGGGGTTTACCTCTTTCGTGGTGGGTAATGGGAAGAGGATTCATTTTTGGGAGGATGTTTGGAGGGAGGATTGTCCTTTTTCTGTGCGTTTTACACGGCTGTATAGTCTCTCTCGAGCTCATGGGTCTTGTATCTAGAATATGGTTGATTCCTCACCTGGTTCTATGGCATGGGATTTCCAATCTTTTAGAAATCTCAATGAGAGGGAGATTTGTGAGCTAGTTTCTCTCTTATCCCTCCTTGATGGGGTCATACTGAGACCATTATGTTCTGACAGTAGAAAGTGGCTTCCCCATTCTTCAGGTGTTTTTTCTTGTAAATCATATATGGATAGGTCGATCAATAATTCCTTTGCCCCCAACTTTCTCCCTCATATGTTTATTTGGAAATCCAAAGTGCCTTTAAAAGTTCAGGTCTTTATGTGGACTGTTGCTCATTAAAGAATCCATACTAATAATATGTTTCAAAAGAGACGCCCTTCATGTTGTCTATTACCTCAGTGGTGCATTATGTGCAAGAAGGAAGTGGAGAATATTGATCATCTATTTCTGCATTGCACAGCTGTGAATTATTTATGGTAGAAATTATTCCTTCTGGTTGACTTGTGTTGGGTTGCACTTGCTTCTTGTGCTGGAATGATCTCTATTGTTTTTTGGGGTTTTGGGAGGACCAAGAAGGCATCAATGCTTTGGAGATGTGCTGTATTAGCTATCTTCTAGGTGTTGTGGTTGGAAAGAAATGCTAGGATTTTTGAAGATAGGGTGGAGGAGGTGGGATTCTTGTGGGATAAAGTGGTGTTTTTGGCCTCTTTTTGGGCATCGGCTTCTTCGGAGTAGTGGCATCCCATTCTTTGTTATCTCCTCTGACTCGAGGGCTGTACGTGGCATGGACTAAATTCTGTTTTTGATTCTCTTGTTCTATATGTCGTGTATATTTTGCTGTATTTTTCAGGTTTATAGGACTCCCCGTCCTCTTTTGTATCTTCTTTGTTTTTCAATATATCCCATTTGTTGGTCATCAAAAAAAAATAGAAAGAGAAAGAACGAGCCCCTTAGGTTTAAATCGAGACAAGAGTGATAATGAGGTTGAAAGAGAGAGAAGATAAATCAAACCTTGAGAGAGGGGGGATGGAGAGAGATGGGGCTTTGGCTCCCTTTTATTTTTATTTTTTCCTTTTAATATTTATAGATTGCCTCCAATAATAATTAAAAATAACCCTCTTTTATTTTTATTATTTTTTATGTTTATGAAGTAAAATATGTATTATACCAAAAAGGGGCATAGCCCAAGTACATGAGACATGTACAAGCACTATCCAAGAGACCCAAGTACCCAACCTAAAGCTTTAGGGACTCAACAAAGGAAATAAAATAGATGTTATGAGTATTAGTATAGCTACAAAACCACCAAAAAAATTCACAAAAAGAAGACTTGAGGTCAACAACCGAAGTTTCCACACCATCAAAAGTTCTTGAGTTCCTCTCCCTCCATAGGCTCCAAAAAATTGCATGAGTATTCATCTTCCAAATCACTTTAGCCTCCTTGCCCCTTATAACCCACCATCTTGATAAAAGATCATTAGTATTCCCCATGTATTCTCCAAACATCCTCCAAGTAATCCCCAAGTATCCATACATAAATTTTCTTTTTTCATTTTTGAATTCGTATAGGATGTATCTGATACGTACCCCCAAGGTATCTTAGGAGTATCATATTCGATAGAAATACGATATGGAATACGTGAGGGGGGGTTTGAAGTATTCGAGTGTCATAGACAACAATAGCAAAAACTCAACAATGTCAAAATGGCATCCCACCCCAATAAGCACTAAGGTATTGAATAATGTTAGGTTTGGATGAGGAATTTTCAAGCATAATTTGACTTTAAAACAAAATTTCTCAAATTCTAAGAAAATTCTACGTTTGGGTGGCTAGACTCAAAATTTCTGCAGCTCAAGTCATAATTTGAACTCAAATTTTGGAGGTTTCAAATGATGACTAGAAATTCCATCTAAAGAGGTGGAATTTGTCAAATTCTAGTGAAGGGAGAATCAGAAAACTTAGACCACCTACCACCGCCACCACCGACCACTGCCCACCAACACGACCACGACCACCACCCACCACCACTATAGCTCACCACCCCTTCCATTGCGAAATTCCTACTTTGAAAAAGTTCAGCCAAACAAGGAACTTTACAATTTCGACAATCATAAATTTCGAACTGTAAAATTCCATCATTTCAAAATTCCATAGTCTTTTCCAAATTCCTCATCCAAACACAACCTAAAAAAATTCAATTGACAAGAGACATAAATTTTCACTACCTAAATTGATATGACAAGAAATAGTGTCCCACTCTCTCCCAAAGTCAAGAACATTGTAACTTGCCCTCAAATGGTGAGTATGTTTCACTCCCTAGTCCTTATACAAAAAGAACTTCATTAAGCAACTATCACAAGCTGAAAATTCATAATAATAATAATAATAATAATAATATGCACACATATATGAACAAACTATCAAGAATGAGCAATGCAAAAACTAAGAAGTTACAACAAAGTAAAACAAATAGGATTCTGCTATTCTTTCCACAAACCGCACCAATGTATACCAAATTACGGGTATGGCATCAATGTCATGGATTCTCTCATTAGCAAGGTTTGATTTTCCATCCTCAAAGTTTAATTGCATCTTAGGCTCTTTCATTGACAAGAGTTAACTTTTGGGTGAGTTTTACTAAAATAGTATCACCATGCATTGGAAGAATATATGGATGTCAGAAATGTAAACTTAGAGGAACACTAGAACAGATAGAGTACTGTTCCAACTTAATGCCATTGAAATTTAAAATTAAATTAGAAATTAGTAAAGGAAGTTATTAACAAATTGGTGAACTTCATTATATTTGATATTATCGCTTTTAAATCAATCAACACTACTTAATGATTAGATTCATTAATACAGCAGAAGAAAACATAAAATAGCTTATAAACCTATGAGGTCCTCCACGGGGAATAGGAATTTCAGTCCTCCACTCATTTTCTAATGCTTTGCCATTCTTTACAGCAAGACTCCAATGCTCTAATCCAGGTGTATGTCGATTCTCCTTGCTGCCACCCATGACATGGACTCTACCTCTCCAAAGTTGGGTTGCTGGCGCATACCTGTAAGTTCATGTTAAAACCTTGTCATTTAGAATATGAACTGCAAAAGAAAACTACACAGCATAAAATTTAGATTACAAATTTAGAGCCCCTATTTGTTACTGACACACTGCAATGCCAATCACACCATATAGACAGTGGTTGTGACAGGTTAGAAACCAGCATAGCAAAGCTATATTCTCTTGCATGGATCCTTGTTGATTATTTCAAGGCCATGTGATCATTTCTGAAACTGAGACAGGAAAGAGTTCTGATAGCTGACTGGTTAATAGATATTGAAGGGTCAATGCCAACAAGTAATTTGACAAAAAGAGCAACAGCAATAGTAATAAGAAGTGAAGTTACCCAAGGTAATATTTATCTAAGACACTGCCAAATGACATCTTTTTGGCTTGCTAGCCTTGTATTAAGCAAGGATTTTTCAGGCAACAACACAGCAATTAAAGTACATAAAATAAATCTCATTCAACTGCAAATATCAACACACTCTCACAGAGATCAAACTAGAAACTCAATGATTAAATTAGTCATTAGTTCTCAGATTGGTACAGTCTGATTTCTATTATAGACCAACAGTCCAATACAATTAAGTAAAAAGCAATATCTTAGAAAAGTTGTCTTAGATATAAAACTATACCATGATGTATTGTGCCAAGTACCAGCAGACAAATATTGATTGTATTGTGATAGAAAAAATGGAGCAATAACTTAAATGATTTGCATCCCACAGGAGGAAAATTCTATCTTTTAAACAAACATCACTGGTGGAGCATGTAGATAACTATTTGAGCATTTTTTATATGGAGTGAATTGCACATTATACACATTATTGTTCCCGATGATCTTTATTTTTTATTTTTCAATTTTTATCATTTTATGTTCTTTTTGGATACTTTGTTTTATTTTGTATCAAAATATATCAGCCAATCACAAATTATAATCCTGATAAAGAATTGTCTGAAGGCCCACCAAAACTGTGGCCAAGACCAATACTAAAAACCCTGTAGTAAACAAGCATGTAGATGTCCTAGCAAGGGTCAAAGCACCAAAAATATCAAACTTCGTATATATATATCAGCATAAATAGCATTTGATAAATCACAGGATACTCACATTAAATCTCCACTAATATAAGGGCACATGGAGGCTAAAAGGAATAAGGTATATATAAAGGAATGAGAATCTCATTAGAGAGATCAATACCACTAAGAATTCTTGAGTTAACAAGCTTTTAGACTTAAAAAACAAGAATTTAAAGAAAATAAAATACTTCCATTAAAAAAACACATCTAAATGCATCATATCTTTTTTTCCCAAATAAACCTCGATGATTCATAATCAAATACCAACAGTTGTGATAGGTTATTAGTATCCAAAGCATAAGAAATAGTGGATATTTTGAAATTCAATCTTTTATCTCATCCCCCCACCCCCAAACTTTTCTCTTTCGGCAAGCCCCCAAGTGCTCTAGTCAAATAATATTGAAACCGTGATAACTTGCTTCACAGCATCCACTAAAACCATCCAGGCAAGAGAATGTAATTAGAATCCTTATCCTTACATGGAAAATATGGTATTCATTTATCTAAAAACAATATAGGAAACTTAAAGTATGGTTCAAAACAGGGGGCAGTGCGGAGGGAGGGGATGGGACGGACTCCTAGCCATAGAATTTGATGTATATGTAACAACATACAAAAAAACTAGAAAGCAGGTGAAAATGAGCTCATAACTAATCTGTTCATTAGAGTCACCCAAAAAAAAAAAACAAAAAAAAGGAGTTTCAAAGGTGGAAAGATCCAATGGAAACATATAACGAATTTTTTGCATATCATGATTCAGTCACATACCTAGGTACTGGTAAAGGGGGCATATCCTGCCACTTCTTTGTCTCGGTATCTAGCACAAATGTATGGGTTGTAGGCCCTCTGCATTGCGGACCATATTGTCCGTTGACTATGTAAATGTATCTCCCATCTGTTGCCATTCCTAGATGTGAATGTGCCATTTCTTTAGGCATATCAAATCTTCCTCCCCACGTATTATCCGTAAAATTGTAAATATCAACATGTGAATGCACCTGTCGAAACAACAAACAAACAGAAAGGAAAGAACAGAAAAATCAAATTCTATAACTTTATGTAGTTTAAATATATGGTGAATAAGGAAACCACTTCCCTTTTTCTAGTTATTTATTTATTTATTGGGGGGGGGGGGGGTGTCGAGGATAAAACATTTTTACAAGAAACAGATAGATCTAACACATTTCCATAAGTCTTACATTGCATTGTAGATCCCATGCTGACAAGGACGGTTACATCAGATTGGCAACCAGTGCAAACTAAATCATCATCCAGGGGCAGAGCTATGTAGTGGGCAGTGGCCCCACTCAACGTTTTAAAGTTTTTCATACATAGTTTAATATATTTCTAGATTCTCTCCCATCAAAATTTTGTATTTTTACCCTTACTGACTTATTTTTAGGGTGGGTCTAAATCCACACCTTTTTTTTGCTAAATCCACACCCTTTATGCTTTATTTTCACACGTCATTCTTTCCTCGTTTTTACTCGTGGGGGGGTGTGGATTTAGTAAAAAAAGGTGTGAATTTAGACCCAACCTATATTTTATTATTTAGCTCCACACAAGTCAGAAACCCCTTTTGTTTTTCTAATTTCTATACTCATGATCAACCCAGTAGCCCTAACTCCCTCTCCACTAGTTTACTTGTTAGTGGCATTGGCACTGATCCTACCAATTGCAACTGCCACTAGTTTACTTGTTAGAAAGAGCCTTTTTATGCTATAAGGAATGTGAAGAGTCAATCATGTAATCAAATGGGTGATCAATATATGAATTCTAGTTTGGTTATAGTGTCATACATATAGACAAACATATAGTTCAATTGCATAGATAATGGGATTATCATTCAAAACTTTCAAAATATGAACCAGTGTTGGGGACAATTTAAAGATCTTGATTTTTCGAATAGAAATATTATCAATCAATATAAATTTATCCGTTTATTTAGTTCAACAATTTTCTTTCATGATGTTATATTTAATTTGGACAAAATAAATAAATAAAACGTATAAGGTTGTAGTCAATTAATTTCTTTAGTTTATAAATTAAAATATAATTCAAACAATAAACTAAAAGTCCCACTGATAGAGTAAAATCCTGGCTCCACCACTATCAGCATGCACGTTCTTTGATTCCTTATTTTGATGAGCAGCTCGAATTATGAAGCAGTTGATATTAACCCACAGCGGTAAGGAAAAGTTGTGATGCTAACCCCAAATGGTTAGAAAAAGTTGCACTGCAAGTATGCAACCATGAGTATCTTATTCACTTTAAAATCTTCACAGGGTATTAAATTTTGGTTTTTACTCCAATGGATTTAGACAGCAACATGATAAAGCATCTAAATGTTGTGTTCAATTAATGTTTTTTCTTTGCATTTACGTTGTCCAACAAATAGTATCTTTGAACTACATCAACTAGGTTGAAAATAAAAATCTTGTATAATGCAATACTCAAAACAAGGTTTAATTAACCCCCCCCCCCCCCCCCCAAAAAAAAAATAAATAAATAAATAAATAAATAACAAAGGAGCATAGCCCAAGTACATGAGACATATACAAGCACTAAAGAAAGACCCCTCTAACACTTGAGAAGGTCAATGAAGTGAACAAAAAGTGAGGTTGTTACAATTAGCATAACTAGAATACCACAAAAGAAGAGATTTAACAAAAAAGAATTAATGTCAATCAGCGACTTCTCTATCCCTTCAAAAGTTCTTTGGTTCCTCTCCCTCCAAATACACCAAAAAATAGCGTGAGGAACCATTCTCCAAATCACCTTAGACTCCTTTCTCCCCACTTTAAACCACCAACCACTAAGGAGATCATAAGTAGAAGAAGGGATAACCCAATGAATACCAAACAAGTTAAAAGTAAGCATCCAAAGGTTTCTAGTATAAACACAATGGATGAAAAGCTGATCAACTGTCTCCGCCTTCTCTTTACATAATATACAACTATTCGGCATAGGCCATATTCTCTCAATAAGATGATTTAACATCAAGCACTTATCACTCCCCACCAACCAACAGAAGAAAGCCACTTTGGTGGGCACTGAAGAAACCCAAATATTCTTAGTCGGGAGAAACAGGACACCTTGAGGACTCGAAGCATTGTAGAAAGATTTCACGGAGAATAAACCTTTGGAATCCTTACACCACTCCAAGGTATCATTCTCACCCACCAAAATCTTTAAAAAAATTTTTAAAAAAAAAAAAATATATATATATATATATATACACACACACACACACACATATACATACGTATCTATTTTAAAAACCATGAGCAAGCTTGCCCTTAGAATTTCATGTAAGAAAGTTAACAAACTATCAAAGGAGAAAAACAAATTAACCATGTTCACATAATCTGTATGTATATATATATATATATTATGAACGGAGAAAAATCAGAAATCAGAAATGAGCAGCAATTTCTAATCAGAGGCTGAAACATAAACTACAGCATTTAGCAAACAAATGGAGCCTTCAAATTAACCATGGAGAACATAAACGGTCTAGGAGCTTGTCAAAATTCTCACATAATCAATGGTACCATATCCAGCGAAAACATATAGAAGATTCTTAATCTGAATCGCAGCCCCATCTAGACGAGGCACTGGTGCAGCAGCCATCTTTTCCCACTGTAATTCTGGTCCAGGCAAATCAGCAAAAGTTGCCGATAAGACTCTATCTGGAATTGCATCCTTGTTATCTTTGACAGCTGGTCCCTATAGTTATTAAGAAATGGTCATCACTTTTCAGATCTAAATAAAAAGAGTAAAAAGAGCCCACTCACTGTCCCACACATCTTAGATAAGTTTAATTTCATTTCATCAACTTTGAAATGACTCTATTTCATAACATATAGAACATCATTTTCAAGAGTTTAGATGATTCAGTCATTTCCAATTTCTAAGGGTACATCTATACATCCCACTGAAATCGAATGCCTCCATTGACATGTGAAGGTATTAATCTATCATTAGAAACAGGGCATTACAATAAGAAAAATGCCAACATTGAATGAAACTTGGCTGGCCTCATTGTATGAAATCCTAAATCTGATCCTATACCATTAATTGCGGTGCTGACTTCACTTCTTAAATTAAGCCATTTTAAGTGATCGATTTGTACCTTCAAATGCTATGTAAATGAATGCAACAACAAATAAAAAAGGGTTCCATTCAACTTGCATGGAACATCCAAATGCACCTTTAATCATTTCTGGTCGTTTCTCTATATTCCATCTAGAAAAATGAATTTGTGCAATTTAGTGGCATATGGGGGTAAAAGAAATTAGTAAGGGTTTCTTTGATTGTTCCCTGGAATTTGAATGCCACCATCTGTATTTTACATATCATTCAATGTACAAAACTATGTTCTTGAATGAGGCCACTAAAAAGTTGAAGCCATCACTGCAATTGATGGTAAGGGATAAAAATTGTAAGATCTCCTCAAATGGCCCTGATTTAGACTTCTTACTGTCATTTAAGATCATGGCTGCCACTCTATTGAATTGCCCCATTCAACCACAAAGGCCATACGAAAGTCCTCATGGCAAATCAAATGAAATAAAATTTGATTTTCCATCAGGTCTTAAAAAATACATTAAATATATGAACTAAAGACTTACATATTTGCACATTGTGAGATTAAAATTAAAAATTTATATATCCCAAATTCGACAAATTTATACAAAGAAAAACAACTTGAAAACTTTTGTAATGAACTTATCCATGCAAATGGTAGCCAAAAACCCCTCAGATTTGAATAGTTGCAGAAAGGTGTTTCACATAAAAATTATCCACAAAAACTGACAATGTCAAGACCCACCTCTATTTCAGTGGTACATTTTAAAGTCTCGAGTAGTATAACTTGTATCATCTACTCGTAAATATGTCACCACCAACTTCTACATTAGAAAATTGGATTTGACTTTGTCTGTTTTCACATAAACTTTCTAAACCATACACCTTCTCCACAACTTTCCCCTTCGTAACTCAAATTCTCGTTTAGACTGAGGAAATTAGGGATCTATGCTATATTCAAATTTCATTCCAAAACAATTTGATATAAAAAGCAACTAAATAGTGTAACTATAATCAAGCCCTCCGATGCCAATTCCAAAACCCAAAATTTATGCAATAAAACACACACATACATATACAGAGATATAGAGAGTTCAAATTTTCATTTTCTTTTCGTTTTCCTCTATTTTCTGACCAACCAAAGAGAGTGAAATAGAAACTAATTCACTATAAAAATCGGAAAAAAAAAGAGCAATGTGACTTGAGTAGACACGACTCACCTCTTGGGGCTTCTTGTCGACCTTTTTGGGTACGATTATGGTGGATTGGTGAATCTGAGGAGCCCAATTGGAGGCGATAGACATGTAAGCAGACGAAGAGTAGGAAGACGACGCCCATAGAAGATCTGCTATCAGAGCGGCGCCTAGAAGCCCTCCGCAAGACAATATGAGTACGAATTTCGTCGATGTTTGCTTCCCGCTTGACCTCCCCATCTCATCCAAACCCTATCTACCAGATCAATGTGGAAACTGTCTCACATAGAGAGAGAGAGAGACAGAGAGCAGGTATACAATGTGGAAATTGCAGAGAACTAAGGGGGGGGGGGGGGTGGGGGAGGGCAGCGTTGTGATCGCCGTCGCGGTAATGCCGCAGCGTTTTCTCTCCTCCGAGGATTTTGTGAGAGAGAAGAGGGGGTGTTATGGTACTATGGTAGCGTCCGGTCCCTGAAAATGGGAGAACACGGTAACGTGTGACGGTGCAGACAGCAGACCGACATTATTGGCTTTCCTCCATCTAATTCGCTTTATTTGTATTCCACTCTGTTATCTGGTTTTACCGCGACAAGTGCAAGAACGTGAGGAGCATCATCAAGTGCGAATCCAAACTCCTTTTATCACCTATAAAGGAAGATTTTTGTGAGATAATATGATTCTGTCCAAGTTGAATCGCTATGACTAATTGCCATCCTACTTTTTTCGCTTACTAGTGAGGATTGCACGCGCAAGGCGCGTGCCCGGTAGTTTTTGGAGGGTTAGATTTGATGTAGTGTTTTGGGATTTTTGTATTTGCATGTAACTGATTGTGTAGATAAGAGATTTATGTTAAGAAGAGTTGTTGGAAAAGTGTTAAAAGAAATTGGTTAAGTTGAATCTAGAACAAATGTTATACAGAGATTGTTGAATCTAGAGATAAATGAAATTTAATTATATGTACATGCCAAATGTTACAAGGTAATTGTAATAGAAATTCTAATCTGTTGATATCAACAGTAATTTTTTGATTTTGATTGTTGGTACATTTGATGCTATTTTTGAGACAACTCATTTGTAGTTGTTATGTGGGGCTTTTTCCTCAGCAGGTTCTTGAGTCTCGATGTGCCTAAAAAAACATACAAGGTATGAAGTTAGTGTAATATATTGTTTTGCAAAATTAGTTATTAAAAATTGCAAATTGTATTGGGATGAAAAATAAAGCTAAATGATGAAGGATGTTACTTACTCTGATTTTGTATTTGTGTAGAATATTATATGTAAATATAATTTTGCTTTCTTGTAGTCTTCTGCAATTCGAGTTTTCCTTGCTTGCCGTGTGGTTGAATGGTTTTTTTGTTGATATGGGCTTTGTTGTAGTTTTCTGCAATTCGACTTTTCCTTGCTTGCTATGTGGTTGAATGGTTTTTTGGTGATATGGTTTTATAAATAGGTGTGCGTATAAATATTGGTTATGGAAAATGGCTGATGCTTCTCGCATGAGCTCTTCATACTCCTTTTGGGAGTTTGAAGAGTACTGATTCTTTTATATCTTCGTCTTCAGCCAAATCAATATATTATTTATCAATATCTGCGCCCTTCTCGACCAAATCTGTGTACGAACAAATGTTAGTTCTGTTAGGTAATGTTAGATGATATTGAACAATATTAGTTTGTGATGGTTTGTTAAAATAAGTGGTTAGTGAAATTGATATAGTAAGATAAGAAGGGTAAAATATGAGTACCTTTTGTATGGTTGAGGAATGATAAACCTCTTTATGTTGTGTCAGAGGATTGCTTGTGTGATATTGGTGCAGATATTGGAGCTAATGCAACTCTCTATGCCGTTCCACTGGTTTTTTGGTACAAACTTGTTGCATTAGCTCTTTTATAGGCGTATTCGTTATATAGCGCGCTGGAAAATATTTTAATGACAATAAGTTTAATGATTAGTAAAAGGAATTATCGATGGCAAGGAAAAAGTGTAGTTGTGGAAATATTTATGAATATTATAAGTTATAAATTGTGTATGTTTGAAAAGAAGTAATATACGAACCTTGAGTGTTTGTGGAAAAACATGGCAATGATAGAGGTATGTTTTTCCACAATTTCAGTCAAGCGGCTAGAGTACATGAGAAATAGTTGGAAAAATATAAGAATGTTAGTGGTGTGAAATAGGTTTTAAAATGAGTGAATAAATGATAATAGGTGTTGTAATTGAAAGAAATTTATACAGTATCAAGTTGTGAGTGATGAACAATTACCTGTAGTAGCGTTATTAAAAATACTTTCATATAGAAAGTATTTTTATAGGTGATGCTTGAGGTACTTGCTTTTGGTAAGATTGGCAATGATAGAAGTATGTCTTTTTTTTTTTTTTTTTTTTTTTTTTTTTTTTGCGGGGTCTTCATTGCTGCTGCTCGTAAGCTACAAACGAAAAAATTCAAGGAAAGAGAGTAAGTAAATAAAGGTATAATCGTAACATAGAATTGTTGGATGAAATTTATTGAAGGAAAATAAGTTAGGTCAGTTGTTAAATTTAAGTGGAGAATGGTAATAGTTATGCATATTTGGAGAATAGTTGAGGAATCTGAACGTCTGAAGAATGGTAGTATAGGTGGTGGTCTGGACTTAAGTAAAGCAATTTGAAATAGTAGATGGTCGGGTTAGCCAATTTCCTATGATTCTTGATTAAGGCTTTGTTGACTGGATTAAAGTAAGAAGACCATGACTTAATGGAAAAGGCGATAATACAGATGTATTAAAGAAATATATTTCAAAAGTATACACATGTATACAGATGTATTGAAGGTAATCTATTTAAAAACCGAAATTATATATTAATTTAGATATAAAGTAAGTTGAATTCCCATTAAGAGTGTGTGAGAGTTGGTAAGGGAGAAAGGGTCCGAACATTTTCATAGTTCATTACGTCCTTCATTTGTTAAGTGCAAAGAGTCAAATTGATTAATTCTTTCCATGCAGCAAAATACTTTTGATTTTAATTAATTTCCCAATGGTTTATGTGCCTTCGAATTATTTAAGAAATATGCTCATTATAAGACAGAGTAAAGGTTAAATAGTTACCAGTTTGTAGCATGGAGAGAGAGGGTATTAACAAATCCTCAGAACACTCAAGCAGCCATTTTAGCTGCGAAGTGTTGTGAAAATGCTTCTATGTGTCTATAAATGGTGTTATGGGTGGTGGATATAGTGGTACAGAAAACCTGTCTGCACTAATTAATTTGAGAATGAAAAGAAGAAGGTTTAGAACTATTTTAACAAAATGGTAGAATAACGGCATGTAAAATGTTTTTGCCACTTTAAGTGAACTTAATGAGTAAGTAAAAAGATTTTAAACGAAGAATTGTCAAAAGTGAGCAACTGGTAGTTCATGTAGTTGCTAAATATAACGTCTTTGTGTTAAGTTTTAGATATTTCAAACTTGAGGAAAAAGGGGAGAAGAAGAAGAAATGTTGAATTTGAGTAGAAAGAATGTTTATGGTTTAATCTATACATGAATTATTGTGGAATCTTTTCACTTTAAGTCTGTTTAGAATGAAATTAATCATTAATTCTCTGTTAGTAAGTTTGAAGAATGTGCTAATATTTTTATTTTTTCTGTAAGGACTAAAAATTGGTAATTCAGTGTTATACTTGGCAATTGGGATGTGAATTACATCAACTGCGTTAGACAAAGATAAAGTGGAATTTAATCTTATATTTGGGAATTGGCATGTGAATTACGTCAAGTATGAGACAAAGATATAGTGAAATTTACTAAATTTTTGTCACCAAAATGGTTTTCAAACAAAATTGCCAAGGAATTAAATAAAAGCAATTTGTTACTCACGCACACAGAGATATATAAATATATGTAAGGAGGTGATTAGAGGTGTGTTTTAAGGATGAGTGGTGTAATTGAAAAAGTGCTTAATGTTAAGCTGAGGTTGTTTAGATGAGAGAGTTAAGTAGGTATTCAATTTATTTTTGGAATAGGTAAAATACAAAATATAAACAAAGAAATAGAGGGAGGCATCCATGGAGAGGATTTCGGCAGATATAGAATTAGAATGGTTGAGTAAAATATAGGTGGCAAATTCATGAAGAATTGCGAATATAAAATTTTATTTGAAGAAGAGAGATTACGTATAATTGGTGCAATATAAGAGAGAAAAGTTAGATCTATATAAATTTAATGTTTTTCAATATTGAGGTTGTAAAAATGGCAAGATTTTATTCTTTTTTTAATGTTACTTATGTGCTGTGTGTATAGAAGAATACCATGTATGTAATGAATTGGAGTAATATTATATGAATTGTTAAACAGAACATCAAAAATGTGAGCTTATATTGAGAGATTAAAGGAAAAATAAATTATGGGTAATTGAAGGACTTACCGTGGAAGTGGGATGATCGGAGAGACTTAATCAGAGGGAGGTTAAGAAGGTTGATTGTTAATATGAGGGAATGGAGATGGTTCAGCAAAATGGATTGTGGGAGGTATTTGTTGGAAAAAGTGGTGGAAAAGAGTTAGGAGTTTTGAGAGAGAGTGTAGAAAAAATATGTAGAGATGAAGCAAATAAATAGAGAGGAGTAGAAGAAGGAAGAAAGTTGAGAAATCTTGTTAGATTCTTTTGTACAAAGCTGTGGACATAGCACGTGAAGAGGAAGGGTGTTAGGGAAGTGTTTGTACGATTCGTAGTTGCGTAGGTGTTGTTTGCAATAAATGGTTATTTGTTGTGTATTAGTATTAGTTTATATATATATATATATGTATATATATATATATATATGTATGTATGTGTTTATATATATATATATGTGTTTGTTATATAATGTTTTTGTTTTGATTATTTTGTATAAAAAAAAGTAAGATGTTGTGGTTGGAAGATGTGTGATCTTGGGCAGTGGATTAAAGCAGATTCTTTGACGGGAATTGGGGGATGTTTGTCTTTTGTGTTCTTTTTTTTTGGTTCAAGTCTTTTGTGTTCTTGAGTGGCTGAGATATTGATTAAGCAGGTCTGGCGTGAAAGGTATGCTTTTTTGATAGGATGAGGTAGAGTAGGTTTCTGAAGTGTATGTTATTGTGTTGTCATTTCAAGTCAGACTTGGTGTTGGGAGGAGGGGGGAGGAATGGAGGGGGGTCGAGCTGTGTGCGTGAAGGAGAGGCATGTGGTTATTGTTTTTTTGTGAGAAGTGGCCAGTAGAAGCAGGAGAGGGAGTGGTTTAGAAAGGGAAAAGACAAGGAGGTGTCGGCAAGGAGGTCTTGTCGTGGGTACTGCTGATGCAGTGCAATTATTTTGTACCCTTTTGCTTATTAGTTATTATTCTTTTGTTATTAAATTGTGTTGTTGTTTGAAGTGTAGGTTATGTTGTGTGAGAAACAAGCAGAGGGAGACTTAGTAATTTTGATCATTGAATGGAATTAGGGAAAAAGTAATCGCTGTTGAAATTGTCATTAGTTTCAAGTGACGTTAATTTGAGAGATTTGCTTAGTTTGCTAATTGAAAGTAATTTATTTTGTAATAATTTTAGATTGATTTGTAGAAAGCAAATTTTATAAGTTATAGGCAAGAAAAGTTGTTAAGGTGTTTGATTGAATATTAATGAAAGAGAGAGCATTAAGAATAGGAATTATGTAGTACTTAAAAGTAGTTACTTTATATACGTGTGTGTGTGTGTATATATATATATATATATGTATATATATATATATATATGTATTTATTTTTGTAAATAGAAGGTAAAAAAATCAATAGTTGAAAGTTGTAGTGTATCAGTAAGGAATTGATTAAGGAATATATGGATTATAATTGTAAAATTAGAGGGTTATTGAGTAATTGTAAAAATTTCAAGAAGTAGTGCTGAGAATGAGAGTGTTATGGAAAAAAACAAACGAAAAAAATGTAAAAAGGAGGGTAATATAAAAGATTTCTACGCAAGGATTTGGCTAGATTAGATATATTTACATTGCATACTTTATGAAATAGTAATTGTCCTGCATGTAGATTGTTTACATATGATTTACAAGGTTAACTGATGCTGAGTAAAAGTAATAGTTAGATGGTGATAGCTATGTGTAGGAAAGTGTGCACAAAAAGTTGTGTGGATAAATATAAGTATTTTTCGCAAAAGAGTGGTTCTAATTTGTAGGACTATAGTTTAAAGTGGGAAAAGTAGGATGTGATAAGACTTAGCAGTGCTTTGCTATTGACAAAAAGAGTGTGGAGTGTAGTGCCTAAGGGGGGTTAATACAGTCAGCAAACGTGAGATTCTCTTCTTCAGTGTCGGAGCTTGTAATTGCTTCTTTTTCAGTTTCTAAGTCTGAGCTTGATGAAGTGGTGTTTGGTGTTTTTGGTTCAGGTGCAATACTTTTGTCTTTGCTTTCCTTTAGGTGTTGGAGTGAAATTTGGTCCTTAGATTTGTTCTCTCTTGAATCTGCTTCAGTCAATTTCCTTGCAGCCGTGATGTCCTTTGGTTCAATTTGTTCAGTATCCTCAAGTGGCTTGTTTGGGGAACACTGTGTATCTAAAGGAATTGTTTCAGCAGGTTTTTCTTCTTGTAGAATTGCTTTCCCTTTGCTTTGTTTGGCTTCTAGGAGTGGGTTTTGTTCAGATGACAGAGGTTGGTAGGTAAGACGTTGTAGTTTAGCCTCTGGAAGTGAGTGCTGTGAGCCAATGGCTTGGGAAATTGTGAACCTCTTGCTGATTGTTTCCCCAAATGAGCTTTCAGATGTCTTAACTTGGAGTAAGTATTCTTGAGTTGCAGATTTTTCAAAGAGAGTGGGATTCAGTTTAGTTGGATCCTGTAGCACGAGAAAACAAATATTGAATTTAGATCATTGTGGCATATAGGAAAAGTTTTAAAATGATATGAATATTTTGTAGTTCTTTTAAGGTATAGTGATGTTGGTTTATGGTTTTTTTTGTTTGGGTTTTAGGTGTTTTGATCAGAGAATTAGTTTGATAGGATTTTGTGAGTTCTTTTAAAGAGTATATGTATATAAGTATATATATGCTTGTATATAAACAGGTGCAAGGAGTGGTTTGGGTGATTTGCGAAAATGAGGAAGAAGAAACTAAAAGTATGATAAAAGAAAAATCATAAATTATAGATTAATGATTTTCGTATTTTAGTTAGTAAGATAGTAAGGTATGTGTTTAGTTATTATTTAAGTACAATACTTTTTGCAGTAATTATTATTCTAATTGTACACTGCATTTATATAATTTTTTGTAGTAAAATGTTACATGTATGAAATTTTATTAGGTTCGTAAAGTAACAAATTTTTATTAGGTGCGTAAAGTAAAAATTTTTATTAGGTGTGTGGAGAGAGAGGGCAGGGACAGAGAGATAGAGAAAGAAAAAGAGTAAAGATGTTTAAGTAAAAGGAGGGTAGAGGTGCTGTTGATGTGTTGTATAAATAAAGAAACAGGGCGTTAAAAAACAAAAGGAAAATGTAAAAAGTTGTTTAATAAAAAGACATTTTTTACTGCACCAAAGAAAGTTTCAACATGTTGATGAATTCTCCTATTTCTTTAGTTCCAATTGCATAAAAAAAATACACACAGGAATGCTGTGGAAGAATCCTACGTGCATTTATTTACCAGGCAGCAATTTACTGTGATGATGAGTTGGCAACACCCAGGAAGTTCCAAATAGAAAGAAAGTGAAAGAATATAAATGGAAAGGCAATTTAGAGTGCAAAAAGACATGATTAATGGACTTTGCTTAAGCAAGAATTCATTTGAAAGTACCTAAGCATGGGACCAATTTAAGAAGAATTTATGATGCAAACAATCTTAGAAATAAATTTAGATGGAGAAGAATAAAATGACAATTAGGTGTAAGTTCAATTACATGTGGCCAATGATTCGTAAATGTGGAAAACAATAAACAGAGCCATACATCTTATGTATCAATGAGATGCCTTATTAAGAGTAAGTGTCCCAAATTCTATTGTCCTAAATTTAACTTAACCACAAAGCTGCTCTTTGTTGCTTGTGTGTGAAAATTCCCAAAAAGGAAAAAGAAGGAAGCAAATTTTTGATCATTTAGTGATATTCTGTACGTAGTGTTATAATAAGGAAAAAGAAGGGAGCAAATTTTTGATCATTGTGAGGATATTCTTCATCAGTGAACGTTATAAATAGGTCTCTTAAATATACAGAACTGGTTATAATAAGTCAAAACATGATTTTTTGTTTTAAAATTGCATTCTGCCTTGATAAAGTATTTCTTGTAAGTATTTGGTATATAATTGTACGTGGTGTTATTATACTGTTTTAATTAATGTAACATTACATAGAAATGGTAGTACACAAACACTTTAAAAACTTTAGATTCTTAAGAAGAAGTCCCTTTGATTTGGTAAATCCAATTACTCAGTTCAGATTGTGATAAAATTTTCTTGAAATATAAAACATATTGAATTTGTTTTGTTAAAGAGAGAATATAGTAAGAGAAAGGAAATAATAGTTTGAATTATACAAAAGGTGCGCTCAAATAAGGCTATTACTGATTTTTTGGTTTAGTTGAGTTCATTTTTGCATATTTTTAATACCAAAAGAAGATTAAATGATTTTGCAAATTAAAGGTTTTTTTTTTTTTTTTGCTGATTTTGTGGAGAGATAAAGAGAGGCATAGACAAATGATGGTAGTTTGAAGTTTGGAAGTAAGAACATTCATATTTGACAGAAAAAAACTTTGAGAGAATTAAATGGTTTTGACATTGTTTGGTTGGTGAGCTAACAATGTTCAACTCAATTGAGCATAAATAGGATGATTAAGTTTAGTAAATTATAGTTAAATGAAAAAATGCATAAATAAATTTATTTCAAAAATTTTGACTTCCTCTCCTTTTCTTTAGTTTTCTCATGAATCTAATGGAGCTAAAAGAAAAATTGGTTGTATTGGCTTGAATACAGTGAATTGTTAGATTTTCCTTAAGTCTCAAATAACAAAAAATCAAAAATTTAGAATTCTTAATTTTGGACTAAAATTTTGTTCAACTTGTTGTAGTTTTTAAGTATTTATGAGATGTATTAAATTTTTTGAATTTTTTTTTTGCTATAAGTATTAGTTTTTTATTGTTTTTATATAATAAGTATGTTTATATGGAATTAGTAGGAGTTTTAATTAAATTGCTTAAGTCAAAGTGTAATATTTAAGAGTGTTTAATTCTTGTGGATTCATAAAAGAATGTGATGGAAATATTGAATTCATTAGAATTGTTAGTTTGCATGAAAACAAATAATCTAGTTCATTGGTAGTTTGTTAGTATTGTTATATCTAGTATTTCATAAATATTGTGTTACCTCTTTCTTGTATTGATACAAGTCCCTTGCCTTGATTTGTAAGACAGTTTCAGCTAATTCTCCAAAGATGGTAGCTGTCATTGTTGTTCTTGAATCAAAGACTTGAGTTCTTACAACGCACCTATTTTTGACATTGAATTAATTAGTAGATGCAGTATTATTAATAAATAAAAGGTCAATTAGATAAGTGCAGATGTAAGGTGAATGTGATGAAGGTGTTGATGTATCTAGAGTTTAATTTAGCCAAATAATGAAGTTCTTGAAGTAATCAGTACCTTGGAACAGCAGTACATTCAGAAGACCTGCAACTTGTGCAAGTGAATATTTGGTCAAGCATTGCATCGGTTTTTTTTGTACAACGTTGGCATGACATGTAGCAAAATGCTTGAGAAAAATCTTGAACTTGAATGCTTCCATTTGTCCAGCAAGTTGTCTGTGTAAAAATAAGAATGTGTTTAAATATATGAAAGAAACAAATAATGAAGTGTTTTTGTTAGCGAGAGAGCTAAGCAAAATTGTGTCTGTGGATACTTAATAGGTGGTTAGGCTTCTTACATTTGCTGGCATGAGCAAAACTTCTTGAAGTTCTTTTACAATTGGTGTGGAAGTTGGCTTTCCAGTTTTTGGTGAGGAAAAGTAATTGCTGGTGTCGAATCTTGTTGCTATATTTTCACTTTCTTGATTGTACCTGTTTGATGTGACAAAGTTAGTTGAAATATGAGTGAGTTTTGTATTGTTGCTTGAGTTAAGTATGTGATACCAGGACTTCAACTCAGCAGTTTGTGGGATTGAAGGAGACAACAATAAAGATGTTGGTGCTTTTGTTGACAGTGATTGACCTTTATTAAATTGTGTAATGAAATTAGTGTTAGGTTATTTGCATACGTACCTAACACTTGTAATGAAGGAGTAAAGACAAAATTTGAGTTTTACCATTGTATGCAACAACATAAACTCTTAGCACTGCAATGACAGGTTTCTCATGTAGCTTCTCATAGATAATTGGACAGTTGCGCTCCGCCAAGTGGTCCCAGAAAGTAATAAGGGTGGGTATCATTCTTTGATCATTGAAGAGATAAATATTTATGATTTATAAAAAATAAATACTGGAGTGAAGCATGTTTTAGCAAATGCAAAAGTTGAGAAGTTGTAAATGCTTTAATGACAAGAAATTAATGTGGGGAAAGCTACGTACTCTCGATTTATGATGATAGCTTCTTGAACGGTAGATTGGTTGACAATTGTTTGGCGAGCTGGTTTCATGTCTAAGAGAATGCCTATGACATCTGCATAAGATTTTGTTAGGATATAAACTCAAAGAATTTTGGTAGATAAATTAGTTGAGTATATAGAGTTTATCATTCTTACTAATTGCTGTGCCTTTGCCAAGGTATTTGGAGAAATCTGAGAATGGTGTGAACTGATATGTAGTAATGATGGTGTTTTGATTGTCCATAGGACATTCTTCTATCACAGTGGAGGCACTGATTCTCCAATCATATGGATGGCCTAGGTACTGGTATTGTGGTGGTATTGCTTTGATGATAGCATTTGAGATGTAGTATTCTTTATTTTCTTTGAGTCTATTGTCTAGTCGACCAATGTCCTCACCCCAAATGCTTGCTTGAGTTTGGGACCCCTGTTGTGCAAAAATAAGTTTGAGAATATTATCGATGGTTTTTTTGTTGTTTTTTGTAAAAATTTATTCAATGTTATGTTTATGGTTTTAGTTGAAACCTTGGAATCTGTGAGAATTAGAGATTGCAATTTTGTAGGACTCTGTTTAAAGCTTTTGATGCTATGCTTTTCTTCAACTTTAACCCGAACTTTCCAGCCACGCAGAGTGGTAGGGTTAATATCTTTAATGTACATTTCTTTCTGATTCATTGTTGAACTGTTGGTCCTTGAATTTGCAAGTAAGATTAGCTTCTCAAGAATTAGAATAGGAAATAGAAGCAAAAAAGATAACATGGAAAATATTAAATACGAATTATTTGAAAATTAGTGAGTCATTCAATTAATGTAAGAAAAAATGAAAGGTCAATACTTCAATATTTGTTTAAGTACACAAGGGTAAGAATTCGTAGTATGTTGAAAGTAGAACTAATAAAAATTCATTATGTGAAGAATGTGAAAGAAAGAGTATAAATGGAAGATCGTAGTTGATAAACATATAATGTTATATGTACTGTGAGGTAGTGTTTGTACTTAAAATGAGTATAGTAAATTTAAAACATGCAAATGTAACAAAAAAGAAGATATTGTTGTTAAGCAAACTGTGAATGATAAGTGGTTAATTTTAATTGGTTAGATTGAAAGACGTTTATGAATGATGTGTTGTTTGTATATGTGTTGAGGATGTTGGAATGTGGGAATTCCTATACAAAGGACTTAAAGTTATTATTTTTCATTTTCTTTCAAAGTAGTTCGTAGAATTGTTGATGCAATGAAATTGATTCATATAGATATTGTTGATGCAATGGAATTAGTTGGTGTAAGTGTGTTGTTAGGTTTCTTAGATGTATTCTTTGTGTATTAGTGGTGGGTTTAGAAGAGAAAAAGTGTTTAAAAATTGAGTTATGTTGAAAGAAAAAGATTATGTGTTAATTTTATTTCGTAGGATTATGAGATTTATAATAAGTACTCTTTGTTTGTTATTTTGAATAATTCTGGTTTATGTTTGTTGTAAAGGATTGAGTAGGATAGTTGTATGAGGTTAATGTATTGAAGGCATATTGGTGAAGATTTTGTGGTTGAATATTTATTGATTTATGATGGTGTGTATTAATTTGAGGTTGGGTTAGTAGCTGAAGAAGTATTATTTGAATTTGTTGAGGGTAATTATTTAATGTGTTTATGAGGTAATGTTTGTTAAGTTTTGATTTTTTGGTTTAAATATTTCTTTATGGTATATTTTTTGTGAGATAGTGTTTGAATCTATAACAAGTATTTAAGATTTTGTGAACACAATGATAACTAAAGAGAAATGTTTTTAAATAAATTGCTGAATATAAATGTTTGAATTAAAGGAAGTAGGATGAGTGTATTGTACCAGTTATTTGTGCTTGTGGTCATGTTTATTGAGAGTGTGCCAATTGCAGAATATCTTTGTAAACAATATTTGCAGTGTGTTTTGCATCAAAGTCATCAAAATTGGGTTTGATTAAGACTTTGATGTTGTCTTGACCTGTTGCTCTAGAAAGTGCTACATATAGTTGTCCATGTGAGAAGACTGGTTGGGGTAGGTAGACACCTACATTTTTTAAAGTTTGTCCTTGTGCTTTGTTGATTGTCATTGCAAAAGAGAGTCTAATTGGGAATTGAACTCGTTTGAAAGGGAAAGGATATTTATCAACTTTATTTGGTAGAATTGGGATTCGTGGAATAAAGACTCTTTGGTTCTTGTGATGACCAATTGCAATTTCTGCGTCGATGATGTTTTTGTCAAATCGTCGACATATCAATCTTGTACCATTTGAGAGTCCTTTTGATGGATCTATGTTGCGTAAAAGAATGATTGGAGCACCTATTTTTAAGACCAAGCGATATGGAGGATATCCGTTTGGTGTTAAGGTGTTGAGGAAGTCTTCTTCAAGGTTGTATGTAGCAGAATTTGTGGATTCATCACGACTGGTATAGACTTTAGGTTCACCTGGGAATTTAGCCACTAACATTTCATTGATTTCATCAACTGAGTCATTTTTAGGTGTTAAAATGGCTCGATCCACAATAGAGTAGATTGTTGCATCGTATGCACAAATATCTGGAAAAATAACATCAATGAAAGAATTCAAAGAAGATTGAATGTCTTCATTGTAAGGAAGTAAAATGTTGTCAGGTAGACGAACAAGATTATGATTGACAACAATTTCAGTTCCATCACCAATTCGAAGTAAGAAATTAGTGAAAATTGGATCAAGTCGAGCACGCATATTCATTGACAGAGTTAGAACATTAAGCTGTGGCCATAAGCTGGAGTAGACAAAGCTAGCTTCTTTTGTTTCTTCTTGGCTTGAACCAGGAACAACTGGTAATACTTGTCGGAAGTCTCCACCAAAAACAATAACTTTTCCTCCAAATAGTAATAAAGAACCTGTTAAATCTTGCAACATACGATCAAGTGCCTCAATTGCTTCACGCCTAGCCATAGAAGCTTCATCCCATACTATTAACTTTGTTGTTCGGAGTAATTGTGCTAGGCTACTTTGCTTGCTTACACTACAAGTGAGCTGCTCAGTTGGATCTATTGGTATCTTGAAGCGTGAGTGAGCAGTGCGACCACCTGGTAAAATTGATGCGGCAACTCCAGAAGTTGCAGTTGCAAGTGCAATGTGCCCAGTAGATCTAATTGTTGAGAGAAGAGCGCGATACAAGTAAGTTTTACCAGTACCACCAGGTCCATCAATGAAAAAAGCACCAGGTTTGTTCGCATGGATACATGAAAGTATAGTATTGTATGCAGCTCTTTGTTCAAAATTTAAGTTTTGAACACAATGTAGATCTTCTTCTGTTGTTGGGATGTTTAGTTCATCTGCCATTTCTTTTGAAGCCGATTGCTCGTTTGTCAGAGTGACAGATGTGTCAGTAAGACTGTAATCATCAATATTCTTGCCCATAGATTCAAGCGTCGAAGCAATTGATTGTAATACTTGCGTTCTGGTCATAATTGTTGCAAATGTTGAGGTTCGATGGAAATCTTCTGAGAGGGAGGCCTCAAATTGTGTCCAGAGTCGTCTAGGATTACTTGGATTACAATAAACAAGAATAGTAGCAAATAAACGGCGAAGTGCTATGGGCATTCGCAAAGCTGAAGCTTCAGTTAAGCAATCTATTGTGTCAGTGTCGCTCTCATGCATAAGTGCTGCCTGACGAAATGAAGAAGCCAAGACTCCATTGAATGTCATTAGATGCTCGAAAGAAGTAGCACCTTTTATGTGATTAAGGAGTAATCTCAAGTAATATCTGTCACCTTCAGATGGATCAACAGAAGCAATTCTCCCAATTGCTTTTCCTTGTTTGCGCGGTGTCCACATACGATCTTGTTTGCTCCAAACATAATGTTGAGGGAATTCTTTATACAGATATCTCCGTGCATCAATATCAAATTGATTTGTTTTGAAGAATTCAGTGAGCATTGTTTTAGATAAGAACTTGTTACGAGTTATTGAGTCAAGTGAGTCTGAACTTTTGAAGGGAATAGAATGCTTGTCTTCAAGATGTAGTTGGAGAGTGACTACATTTGGACTTATCTCATTCATGACAAATTGATATATCCTCCACATAGCCTCTGGAGGGCTCACCCATTTAGCTAATTGATAATCTGCAATTTCATCAATTTCACTGATTTGCTGGTCTTGATGGAGTTGGAATCTGACCCGGTCATGACCTTTGTAGATGTACTTATAGATGTACTTAACTGCTGTGATTGTAGAACAAATTTCAACATTGATGTGGCAATCATATTTGGCTAGGAGATATGCATTGTATGGAATAACCCAACGATTATCTAACAAACTTCCTCTCACCATTACAGTGTCCTTGTTATCAGACCTCCGATAAATGGGGTAAGAATTTGTACCTTGGGTTGTTCTTTCACAGAATTTTTTTGGATAACGGTGTTTGCATTTTCCTTTTTGCATGCACACGTTATTAGGCTTCAATGTACCACAAGGACCATGCATCATGTGTTTAATAACTGTAGCACGGAGATGAGGATTATCTTCTGGTGGTATCTCTGCAGAGACATATTGATCATATTGTTCAGGAGATGTGATCTTTGCGTGCTTTTGAAGGATTATGAGAAAATGTGCATGTGGAAGACCTCTTTTCTGGAATTCTATGACATATGTGTAACCTGCAACTGGACCAAAGATATTTTTCTTGAAAAGATCATCTTTGAGTTCTTCTAATTTAGCTCTGAACACACGAGCAACTAAATCTGGTCGATTTTGAGCCTCTTCTCCCTTTAGTAACTGTTGTTTTATCTCTGGCCAAGCAGGATTACATGTCATTGTGATGAACAAATCTGGTTTGCCAAATGCTTGGACTAAAGCCCTTGCTTTTGTAAATCTATTTCGCATATCTCTTGGGCTTCCAATAAATGTGGCAGGTAAGATTATTTTGCGGCCAATTGCTCGACCATGTGTCTCTCCTGCAGCAATGCTGTCAACAATACCTTGATAGAGTTCTGCTCGAATATCTTCTTGGTGGTCCCGAAGGTAATCTAAACGCGAAGTCTCTATTTTGATATACATATCAACAACATATTGTTGAAGCAAACGCCCACTACGTAGCAATATAGATCTATCTTGTTCTCTTATCTGTAGCTTGTAGCAGTAATATTCTCGAGCAGAGACATTGACTCTTTTCTTTTGGAGATTTTGTATAGCTATTAAAGATAGAGGAGAGTTAAGTAAAACTTTCTAAATATGAAATGATTTTGTTAACATGAGATGAGACGTTTTGTGCACAATGTTACCTTCAGACTCTATAGTCAAGAGGTTTTGTATAGAACTCATATTAAATGCATCCATTGAGTGCTCACCAGGACAGAAAGAATTTGTTTGAGCTGGATTAATTCTTTTGATATCATTGTGCCAACCACTTTCACCAAATGGAAACAACAGTGGATATTGAAGTGGATCATAACAACCATAGAAATAATTGATTTTATGTTTTTGTTGATGTCGACCATAAACATAAATCTCACGAGAATAAGAAGATTCGTTGCTTTCAACCCATATAGCAGCAACTTGAGAAGCAGTAGGAGCATTATATACTCGCTGGTCGATCGCAGGAGTAGTATTAATTACAATTTGGAAGTCTTCCAAATTAGGTATGTGTGATAAGCTTCGGAAAAAAGTACAGTATGGATTTGCTTGCAGAAGATTCATAAGTACTTGAATGATTGAGGATCTCACTCTATTAGAGCGGTGTGCTCTATTTTGAAGCTCATGCTCAGTGTCAAAAAAATAAAGCTGTAAGTAAGCTGGTGAGCCATCAACTGGTAACAAACTATTAATATAATGATACATCTGTCCTTGAACCCTAAAAGTATAGATACCATTGTTTCTCCTACATAAATCTCTGTCAAAATGTACTCCAAGAGATGTGAATGCGAATAAATCGTTGTATGTTCGAATGTAAGTTCGAAAGGAAATCGCATCATCTGAGTCACTGTCAAAGAGATCTGCTAATGCTTCAGGTGGTTGTGGTGAACTCAACTTTATTTTGCCTGCACAGCAACAGAATCCTTTTGGTTCTTTGTGGAAGCGTTTAGCAAGGCAAAATAAACATTGTTCAGCATGAGGTAGTAATGATGACTGAGTTGGAATTGGCATGGTTCGGCAAGGAATTGCAATAGGGATTCTTCTTTGTACAATAGAGTCTTCAGTATTTCGTTGAAGTTCATTCGTCGAAGTTGAAGCTGTAGGAGAATGATTTGAAGTAAGAAATAGAGTTAATCTTAGAGTTGTTGATTTAAGTAGTACAAAGAATTGATTTAAAAATTTAACTTTAGAAGTAGATTTTTTGATTTACCTTCATTTTGTACTTGCATCGATTCGTCTGTAAGAACTGTATTTGTTCTTGGAGTGTCTAAGATTTTGCAAGATATGGAAGTTGTAGATTGAGTTCTCTTATTCCTGTGGACTAAAAATTCCGAAATAGGAAATGAAGATAAGTGTTTTATGAAAAAATAGAAGAAAAGTATGTATGTAACAGTTTTGGATTGATTGATAATAGAGTTGGAAATTGAGTAGGAATGTGTTGAATAAAAAACCTTCAACTTGAGCACTTATTTGTTGATTCCCAATAACTGCTTTTCTTTTACGAGAAGTTGTTGCAATTGATTGTGAAGACATGGATTGGGAATTGGAGTGTGGAGTAGCTAGATAGAAAAAGAGGAGACCAATTGTTACAAAATTAGAGATGGATAGCTATAAATGAAATGATAATAAATCAAAAGAATGAGATTTATATTAATAGAGATGCTTGGAAGATTATTTTTGTTTCTTTCATCATAGATTTGTTTTATGTGACATAACTTTGTTATTTGATTCTTGTATCTTACAAAGAAGAATTGGTATGAGGAAATATTGAGCAAGTACATTGTATAGAGAGTTAATTGTTTAGGAACTAAATTGTGTTACGTATGATAAGTTGAGTAGAGAAATAAATATTTATAATTAGTGATTGAATGTTTGTTGAGTATGAATAACAATAGTGCAATATTTACACAGAAAATAGCTGATTATATATTACCAGATATTTTGTGTGCAGATGAATCATTTCGGAGATCTTTGAATGAGCTTGGTTTGGCAGAAGAATTGGTCACATTCCTTACTTCGTGCTCCATAGTTTTATACGAAGTACCACAAGGAATTGTTTCAGGATTCTTCAAACGCTTTTTCTTAGCATATAGTTCTCTTCTACGAGATAACTTTCGTTCTTTCTTCTCTTGTTCTACAAAGAAGTTGACAATTTTAGAATGATGAATTTGTTTAGAAATATGTTTGATTAAGTCGTTTCTCACCAGCTTTGGTCACATCATTGTTGGAACACTGAACATTTGTTTTTGTTCTGTTCTTTATTCTTCTTTGTTTTTGTTGTGTTTCTTGTTGTTGAGAATCTACAAAATAGTGTCTAAGATATTATATATGAAATAGAATTTGCAATACAGGTGGGTAATGAGTTTAGGTAGTCTGTTGAGTAATAACAAGCGAAAATAAATTGTAGATGTTGAATACGTTAAATTTTTTCTCACCAGAAATTTGGTACGAAGATGGAACAGCTGATAGGGTATGAACAAAATCCAATGTCATTGAAGACTTATTTATGATAGATATTTTTTCAAGAGTATTTGCGGACGAATGACTATCATGAATTTCGTTGGAGTCACTCTCAATGAGAGCTGTGTAAGAAACAGAAGTCAGTAAAGAGTCATGATCTAAAAGTTTGATATAAGATATTTGGAAGATGATAAATGAGTCATAAATAATGATTTACCTCTTTTTCTTTTACGTTCAATTACAGGATTAATATCCATTAGTACCAACTTGTAATGGTCGGGTAATTCTTGTGGTGAATAATTTATTGTACAGATGAACCTGAGTTGTGGTAGGAAAGTTAAGTTTAATTGAAAGTAAGTAATTATATGTGCTAATTATATGCCAAAACAATTGCTATTTACACGATTAATTGTGTGAAAGACAACAAAAGAACTTAACTGTTGTAAAGATGTAACAAATGTTGGATGTGAAAGAAGTAAAAAATATTGTGAAATAAAGAGTAACGTTTATTTATGAATAGGTGTTAGGTCTACTAATGAAATGATATTTATTACAGAATATAATTACGTATACTTCTTCATATAAATTTTGATTTGTTATATTGTTCAAATTATAAGTAGATAAATATGTAGTTATAGATAAGATGTGAATAAAAAGACTTAAATTTCTTGTCTCAAAAGATGTCTTTAATTTATTTAGCACAATCTTGAGAAATATATGTTGTAATTATTGAATAAAATAAATATTCATGACATAAATGATGATATATCTCAGCTTAGTAAGTATTCTGTACAATGTGTTTTTTTTTATGAGAATATTAAAAATGAAATAGGAAAAAGAGAAGTTTAGAAAATGGCGTTGTGAAAATTGTGCTAAATATGAGAGCTACAAAGAGTAACGAATTAGAAAGAATTAGAATCATATATCTAAGTAATCATATCTACCAATAAAAGCTGTCACAAATTGATAAAACGATGACTACTATCAGTATATTGTGGAGGAAGAACCTAATGCAATAATATGACTAACCAATTATTTTCTAGGATTTATAATAACAATAAAAAATGTAAATCTTATCCACATAAATACTTATTGCTGAAGCTTCATTTCTATCACCTAATTAAGAATACAAAATGAATGAGACTTCGACAAAAAATGTTGATAGTAAAACACAAAGACAGAGTTGATTATGTAAAAAAATACTATATTAGAAATCAACTTGGTAATCAATTAAAAAAACTAAGCAAATAACAACATAAATTGTACGAATTTACTTAAAACACAATACTATTATGATGTGAAAAAAAAGAAACAATTGCTAAACAATTTATTGCAGTAGAGATTAAAGAAAGCACTGTTAAATAGAATTTTTAAGGGGTAAAAATTTTTTTTTTGGCAGAGAAAGAGCGAAAAATTAAAAATATCTTTGAATCTATAATTCATATCTAGTATTGAGATGAATATATTCATTATAAAACGTATATATGTGCAACAAAAGCAAAAGAATAACAAAACAAAGCGTAAAATTAGATGCTAAATATTTAATAACTAAAATTGGATCATTAAAAGAATGTACCTTGAGATGAAAACAAAATTTGCTTAGTGCTTGTACAAAAACCTGTAGAATTGGAATCTTTAAAAAAATGAGCAATTTTTTTTGAAGCATCAAAATGATAATAATAATAAATCGAGCTTAAAAGCGAAAAGTTAGACTTCATATAATTGGAAGTAATAGAAAATTTATTAAATAGAAGTGAAGAAGAAATTACAATATACAGTTAGATCTGTAAACAATTAATATGTAAAAGTGTAGGATTTAAGAACACTAACCTTCAGGAAAAACCACGATGTAATTCTTTGTTGGAGAAATTATTGTGGAACACAATTCTGTAATAAAATGGCAAAGCTCAATTATATATATATAAGAAAAGCTCAATTATATAACAAAGGAATTGATTATTTTAAAGAACAAACGTAACAATAACAACAAGTAAATATTGATAAAGCAAAACTTACATTCGAAATCAACAGCGAAGAAAACAACAAGAACAAAACCAAAATAAAACGATACTTTCCAAGGAAAAACAGCACAGCTACAAGAAAAAAAAAAAAAGTAAAAAACGAATGATGTAATTATTTTAAAGAAGAAACGTGACAACAATAATAACAAGAAGTGACAAAGCAAAACTTACATTCGAAACCAACACTGAAGAGAACAACGAAAAGAAAACCAGAATAAAATGATACTTTCCAAGCAAAAAAAGCAAGGCTACAATAAAAAAAAAATCAAATTTAGTAAAAAACAATGAGGTGATATTTGAAAGACATCATGATAAAGCATAGAGAGAACAGATTTAATTTTTTTTCTTAGAAAAGGTGGTGGTCCTATCCCATTCAAGAATTACATATTTCTAAATCGTTGCGTATAATGCTAAACAAATACTTGTACAAAAATTTTGCCAGCACCTCCCCTTAGTTCTCCAAGTATATAGCTAAGAGAATAGGTGATAGCACCTATAAAATTGTCTCTTACCTCATACCCAGAGAACATTAAGGAAACTGGCAAAAAACTGTGTACAAATATAATGTGCATATATAACCAACGATTGAGAAATACATATTCCTAAACTGTCCAAATGGACATTTCAAGAATAAGTGCAGCTCAAAATACAAATTAAAAATCCGCCAACATACAGTTAATGTAGGAGGAAAATATTTATCCTCTAAACATAATCTGTAGATGGAAGAATAATAATGAGTATTTTGTACGCAAGCATTTATTCTTAAACGGGTAATCTACGTTTTTATTACCACGTATATTAATATCAATATTAAGCACAATATAGCACAACTAACTTTTGTTCCATCTTAGGTTAGAAATAAAACGTAAAAAGGAAAACGTGAGAATATTAATAAAAATATAGCATAATTGAGTTTCGTTAAATTTGATTCTACAAATAAAATAGAAAGAAGAAAACAAGAGAAGAATAATAGTTAATTGGAGTATCAAAGTAAGACTAAAAGAAAGACACAAATTGAGTACTGAAAAGCAGGACTCATTGTAAGCATGAACTAATATCAATAATCTCTGGAATTTATTTTGTCTGAGTGTTACACTGGACTTCGAATTCTAATCTTCCTTTGGAATTCGGAAAATAATTTTCTTAATATTTTAAATTTTAAATTTCTATAAAAAAATTTTACGAAAGATTTTCCTTTTCTAAATTACTAATTTATAGACCTAAACAATCGCTATAAATTTCGAATTCACATAGTAAAATAAAATTTTATTCTTGAATGTATCAGTTGTATATTAAATGCAACGACATGCTATGCATATATTTTATATTAACATGTCTCTGACATCAGTTACCAAATATAAGTAGTTTATTTTCGGAATTTGTGGAAAAGACTTAGTTCTTAACACTGTGAAATTGCTAACGCTAAATCCCAATTTTTTGCTCTGAATCACAACTCCCAGAATATGATTAACGCCTATTCATGCTGTAAAATTATCTCTAAGAGCTAAAATAAATTTTGCCAATTTCTGGAGAACACTGAGTTCTTAATAATGTGAAATCCCTAACATTGAATCCCAATTTTTTGCTCTGAATGACCACTCCGATAATATGATTAGCGGCTATTCATGGTGCAAAATTATCTGTAAGAACTAAATTAAATACTAAATATCATTACCTAAAGTAAAATCATTTGTCTAAATCTTTAATTGTTTAACTGAGAATGAAGTATTTACCTTCAAGTATGCGCAAGAAGACCAACAGTTGAAAAATTGTAACAACGAAAGCGTGGAGAACAATAAAAACAGGTCTGAACAATGTTCTCCTTCAGCCGTCGAGAACTGCTCGAGCCTAGCTTCCTTCCACAATCAGGACTTTGATCATGTGATAAAGGATAGCATATCTTTCTCAGCGTTTCCAAGAGGTCCAACTTTCCGTAGATTCATGAGGAAACTCCCATGCCGGTTAAGATCCAACGCTGTTCTTACGATCCCTAACAGTACTGTATCCAAGAGTTCCGTCTTTGTCCAGATTCACCGCAGAACCACCATCGCGCCTGAAAACAAAACCTCCCTCTGACAGTCGGTATCACCGCGATATGTGCAGATCGAAGCTCTCCGTGGTTCACCTTCTGAATCTGAATTTGAACCGCTTGAACAAAAAATCAACAAAAACAAGCAAGGAAAAGGCCAAAAGCAGCTGGAAAATGACGTCATAAGCATGGGGGCGCGGTATGTTTGCAGTAGATAGGATGTTTTGCAGGATGTATTTCTGCAGGTCGGTGCAAGAAAACACCACGCGAGGAAGCACCAAATGGAGCTTCAATACAAAGCTCAACACGGCGTCGTTTTACCCGTTACGAGATGGGGTATGAAGCCACGCGCTTCTGCTGTGTCTCGGGGAAGCACTCAAACGGCACCACGTCGTTTAGTATAGAAATGAGCAGCGTTTTGGAGCAAAAATTGCACACAAAACCTTCTCTTGTTTAATGGTTATAGATAAAAAAATAATAATAATACTAAAATAGAAGATGCCACAATTTTTTGTAGCCTAACCCTACTAACTTATATATATATATATATATATATATATATATATATAGATATATAATTTTAAGTTATTCAAATCTTTCAACAGTTATAATGGTGTATTAATTATCACCGGTCTATATATATATATATAATTTTAAGTTATTTAAATCTTTCGATAGTTATAATGGTGTATTAATGATCACCGGTCTTGTAAGTTAGATAATTCGTATTTTCTTTATTGATGAAGGGGAAGATTTAGAGTTCAACTATCCACTTTACATCTTTTTAAAAATTGGGTTAGTAAAGGAACTATCTCGCTAGATATGGTTGAAGGTTGTACGATGCTTTTGATATTTACCCAAAAAAAGAAGGTCATATAATTCATAATTCATTAGAAAATGTTTTGAAAAAGTGTAAAAGGTATGTCCATTATATGTTCAAAAATCTCTTTTTGTAGTTTTTCTTCTACACTAAATAAGACTTACCAGGTAGTGTATCTTGAATTATTTTATTGGTATGTGAGAAAATTTAATTGAATCTTACGTACGCTTATCCCAACCCAAACGAGGTGAAGTGACCTTGTAATAGGATTGCAACCCCAAAATCGAGTTGTCCGAGCTGAATTTTTTTTTCCTAGCCTAATCCTTGGATTGCACTTGGATTAGGGCAAGTAATGTGACACACTAGCTCTTGATCCTATATGACACATACTTGTATTTGTCATTGAGTGCTGCGAGCCGAAACAAGCTTCCAACCAAATTATGTAGATCATATGATGTGGCAACGTACGTAACCTAATAATTAATGCTACATCAACATGTTGACATGTTAGGGCGGAAAAGATCTCAAATTCCATGAACTTTCCCAAAAGCTGGAAAGATAAAAGAGGTTAGATCATTCTTAGTGAAGAAGGTAGAATGAGGGTACACCGTTGAACTCCTTCCAACCCTGAACGACTACTTATTTACTCCAAGCGCAAATAAGGGAAAATCTGGACAACTAATACATCACCACTCATAGAGGCCTTCAGTCGTCTAAAAGATAAAGCATGAGGGGTGTTGCCTACGTATATGGTGAAGCTTCAGGCCTAAGGGAAATGGTGCATGACCTGGGTGGTGATGTGGTCGACTAGAGGCTAAATATCAAAAAACCTGAAGGAATAGAAAAATGGTCAAGGAACCAACCAAAGACCCTACGATGATCAAGTCAATAAAGAAGATATAAAGGGAGAGCTTAGTTTTGGGGAATCAATCACATCCCAATGATACCATTAGTTAGCACCAACCGAGATAATTGTGCAACCATGATTAGATTTAGAAATTTATATAAAGTGGAAAACAGTGAAAAATTGAATGGACATTTTAACAAGTCTATATGATGAGGCGTTGTTTAAAAGGGGGGGAACATAATATTATTGCTATAACCACCAGTGTTATAGGAACCACCTTCATGCAGTTGGAATGTTGGATTGTATCTGATGAGCCTACTTTTAATTATTAAATTCCTTGAGTACATGCTACTCCCATGAAGCCCTGAGCACAGGACTGTGGAAAATGATCATTCTATATTAAAGATAGGCAACTGATTGCAAACGCTTTGGATGTTAGAGGGTGACAATATAGGAAATCATGTCCTTGCCTCCCCAAGATTATTCTTCTTTTTGTCTTGTATATTATATGTGTTCACTTATCTTTGTAGTGATTCAACATTTTCAAGTCAAAATGTAAAATGAGAGCTGTAACATTTGCTTCTGTTCTGGCAATTCTGCATCATTTTGGCTGTCCTATTGTGAAATGAATAAGCTAGTTTGAGAATCCTTTGACACAATTACATGGGCATAAAAAACCAATGTTTTTGGATTTGGTGTTGTATTTTCTAGGTTTAATAGCCAAAAGAATCTATACCGAAGAAGACAGTGTCTGATATTCCTTTTGCTTATGTCTGTCTGGTCCCGGAGGAGTACAAACTAAACAAGTCAATCTTAAGCATTGACCCATCGAAGTTTTCATTGGTACAAAAAAGTTAGGAGGCAGAACCAGGTTTTTATTCTAGTGATGGACCTAAAATTACAAAGCTGGCAATGCAATGTGTAGATCGAATATCATCCTTCAAGGCGCCCAGTGATGCAGCAAGTTGTGTGAAGTATTTACTGAAGCTACGTGTTCAGCTTCATGCTGACACTCTAGGCGTCAAGCAGATGCTTCATTATCACAATGATTAATCCACAGGAAGCCGACTTTGCAGCTACTCGATTAGACTTCTATCAGGGTGGAAAACTTTATCTTTTTAGTTTGACGATTTTTTAATTTCGTACTCATATTTTAAGCTATGGAGCCCAGGAGAAGCAGAATTAACTCAACCAAAAAAAGAAAGAAAGCAGAATTACAGGCTTTTCTACTAATATGGGAGACCCATAATGTTATACTGCAACTCATCTATGCATGGATTTTCTTCCTAGCTTCCCACTTATTTTAAGTAGAACAGGTTGATCAACTGATGCGATGCTGTTGGTCCTATTGTTGTTTGTCAATACAATTATTTTGAAAGGTTAAACGAGAATGAATACAGCTACAAGTGTAAAATTGAGTTAAAAATACAAATGCACGACTTGAAAGGAGATCGAGAAGAGTAGATGTGAAACTATGGGAATTGTTTTTCGATCTCTTTTTGGGTAGTGGATAGAGCGAAACTGATAACGTGCATCTTAGACCTCTCTAGTGGTACGTGCCAAATTTGCCATGCTAATGCTTTAATTTGGCTTACAAATGTGCCAAAATGCTATGTATTGGCGTACCCATTCCATATGCCAAAAATGCTAAAACAACACGACTACGATTTGCTAGTTGTGATGAAGTCAAAACTATTTTATTCATTTCAGACTCGATCACGTTGCATTTGTTTTTTTTATGAAGATTTAATAGTATTTCATTCATTTGGCATATCTAGCAAATGCCATATTGTGGGCCATAGTAGTACTACTTTTGGCATTGCTAAAGTATAGCACATTATATGGAGTCTGGTAGTCCGGATTCGTTGTTGTACTTTAGTAGCACAGCATGGTGCTATGACGGGTGAGGGGTGAGATCAAGATACATGGCAAAAGAAGGATATCCAACTGTTGAGGTGAAAAATCCATACTTTGTGGGGCATTGAGCACTAGCGGCTATTTTTCACCTTAGCCGTTGGATGTCCTTTTACCATGTGTCCCGATCTCAACCACCACAGTACTATGTTGTGCTCTTGAAGCACAGCAACGAATCCGAACTCCATCATATGGCATAAATTGGAGAGTGCCTTTTTGCCGTCATGCCAAATTATAGCATTGACATACTAATTGGAGAAAGAGCCGGTTTCATGAGCTTCATCCTTCCATTTCAAAATGGATCCTTTCAGACAATTATTTTTTGTAATATATATAAAACATCAAAGGTAGAGAACAACCGAAGAAAGATGATTATCCTTTAATTTCAAATATTTTTCATTATCAAATGAGTATGTCTAAATTTAAATGTTAGTGAAAATGGTGTATTTTGAACATATGACAAAACAAATGTGCTTAGAGGGGATGGACATGGTCATAAATTCGAATAAGGATTCTCTTCATTATGATAGGACAGTCCATTGAAATTTGAACTGTTCATACTATGTGGGCATCATATGAATTGATTCACTCACACGGATTAAGTTCTAATGTTCTCTTTCATTTAACAATATTTTACCAAAAAATTTCATCAACTTTAACATGCGCATGTGCACCAAAGATAACAATGGGGCGAGATTGTCCAACACCCCGTTCTGTTCCACTTCTATTGGGACTGTGTTGAAACATTAGTTAACGGAATGGGTGGGTTTGGGAATGTTTTTGAAAACTTGATCAGATTTGAGATGGACTTGGGAATTTTTTTTCCCCCTTTTTTAAACCCATCCCAAACCTGCGCACAATTAGATACCTTAGTATTTATCTTTTATACCCCTTCCAAATAAAGATAATATAATCGCCAATAGCCCTTGAGTCTAATAGCATGTCCCAAGCTAATAAGGGTGTGGGTTTGCGGAGGTCTTGGTTTCGACTCCGCGTAGGTGTGAGTGTATTCTCCTATCGTTTGGCAAAAAAAATAAAGTAAAATAAAAAATAATGATAATATAATCATGTCCTTCACTATATAAAGAATGTTTTGTTAAACCCTAGCCAAATTCTCAAACTGTGAGTGGTTTCATAATCTAAATTGTATGTTTTGAAAAAATTTCATGAGGCGATCTTGGGATGCAGTAATTACTATTAGGAATGGGGTTAGGACTTAGGAGGGGACATTGCCCCAATGTTAAATTTTTCTCCCTGAATTTTTCTGATATGACGAATTTAACACGATAAAAATGATGATGTGTCAAGTGTATTGAATTACTTTCCAAAAATTAGTAATATTAGGAAAAAAAAAAAAAAAAAAAAAAAAGGAGAAGAACGAGGAAAGCTTATGACAAAACAGATGGGGCCCCTCTCATAGCATATGAAAGCGAGGAATAGCCAAATGACCATGGTCCTACTCCCATGAGAACAATTCTCTTAATAAGGTCAGATTTTATCTCCTGTGCTTTCATTACAGTAAAGAAAACTTGGTTAAAAAAAGTGGGAAGGGGGAGGATTAAACCCTAAGTAGAATCAGGTACTTTGGATTTTCTAGAGCATCAGTGTGTGAGTATATACTAAATACGTACATTATTGGGAAAATTAGTAATTACCCCTAATAGGAGACTGGCTGTTAACAATAACCCCATCATAAGAATTTTCAACTCCTTAACCCCATTTATTAGTATTTTTATTAGTCATAATAAAATCATTTTAAAAAATTCCCACATTAGCCTTATTTATTTATACCTTACCTTTTTTAGTGAATTTCCTACCTTTTTTAACAGATTATTATTTTTTACCCTTTTTGGGATGGGGGATTTCCTTTCATGGGTTTATGGCTTAACAAATTTGATTGGGTTTTGAATTCTCATATTTCTATCCGAACAGATTTGATGGAATTTTGATTTTCGAATTTCTTGTGAGCAACACTTTCACCATTAAGAAGCTTGCTTCTCCATTGATAAAAAAAAAAATTAATAAATAAATAAAATAAAAATAAAAATAAGAAGAAGAAGAAGAAGAAGAAGAAGAAGAAGAAGGAGTAGTTTGCTTCTCATCAATGGAAAGATTGGTTCTCCATCGTCTTCAACCTTCTTGATTCGTCATGTCTAATTAATCAAGCGTTATTCTCCTTTATCTTCAAACTTGGGGTGAGTCTTAATCAATCGAAGCAAGCTTTTGGAAGAGTTTGTTTGTGGATTGTATTCAAGGCCGGTCTTGAGCTTTCAAAGGCCCTAAGTGAACCCCCTAAAATGAGGCCCCCTATACGGCTATACATATTCACACAACCAACAAAAAAAAATATATATATATATATATCTAAGTACACACAATTTTTTTTTTCTGTTCTAGTATCACCTCAAATTTTGTTTGCCTATATAATAAGATAACAAAAAAATCATTACAAGAATTTCAAAATATATAATTCATGCTTTCTTGCTTCAAACCTTAGCAAAATTCATTGTTACAATAAGAAAAATACACAACAAAATCTAAAATTATAATATTAAAAAAAAAAAAAAAAAAAAGAACCAAATACAACAAAGTATCACATAATATTACATCTTCTTGCTTTTTGAGTTGCAAAATTACCAATCAAATTTGTAAAGTCAAGTTGGTTTACCATATCCTTTTCAATGGATAACATAGCTAACCCAGACAATCGTTCTTGTGACATGCTTGACTGAAGGTAAGATTTGATCAACTTCAACTTTGAAAAGCTTTTCTGCGGAGGCAATTGTAACTAGTATGGTCAACAATACTCTATAAGCAATCCACGCATTTAGGAAACAACTATCCATTACTTTCAAATGATTAAGTGCTTCAATTGGCCTTTTTATTTCTTTTGGTAAACCTTCTTTCAAGATAGACCTTCAATTCTAAATATAAACCATTCCCATCAATATTAGAAACTTTATTATGTTTCAATACTTCTTCAAGCTTGACACAAGAAGTCTTCAAACATTTATCATAGTTAGAATTTAACTTCTTCAAATCAAACAAGAACCCAAAGGTTGATTCATATTCATCAAATTGTTCAAATCTACTACTAAGTGAGGAAAGAACTTGATCTATTAAATATATGATGTAATTAACCCGAAATGATTCTTCAGCTGACTGTGCTACCTCTTCACTAGCATTCTCATCAAATTGTTTCTCTCTTTGAATGGCCTGTTTTTGTGGAAATACAGGTTCAATTTTCATTGTAGCCACAAGTTGTGTAGCTTCTTCCATTGCTTCCTCAAATCCTGTTTCCTGTACTTTTCAAAAAAGGTTGTAAGTCCTTTTAATTGATTTAGGGCAACATCAATATGCATGTCTTCAGTTTGAAAAGTCTTGCTAACAGTATTAACAGCTGACAATATATTATGCCAAATAATCATGCCAAGCAAGAACTCAAAATTCTCAAATTCATGTATTGCTAGAGACTCAGCACTACTCTTTATGTTGGCATCTTTAGTAGTAGTATTTGCCAAGTGCTCTAAAGCATCTCTTATTTGTGGAGCTTAGTATCTTATTGCTTTAACACTATCAATGCGACTATCTCAACGTGTTTGTGACAATGGCTTAAGTGTGAGACCTTCTTTAACATAATCTTTTAAAACTTTCCATTGCTTTGTAGAAGATGAAAACAATACATATGTACAGTTGTATCACTCCAAAAAAAGATAAAGCTTTAGAACAAGATTTGGCCATGTCACAAAGCACAAGGTTAAGACTATGACAATCACATGGCGTGTAAAATGTTCTAGGATTTTTTTTCGAGTAGTCTTTTCTGCACACTTTTGTTTTTCCCTTTCATATTAGAGCCATTGTCATATCCTTGCCCTCTTACATCATTAATATCAAGATTTAGAGTGTTCAATACTATTTCAAGTTCACCAAAAAGTCCCTCCCTGATGTATTATCCACCTTTAAAAATTTTTAAAAGAATTCTTCCACTTTGACTGTTCTTGTTGAAACATCAACACATCGTATTATAAGAGACATTTGTTCTTCATGACTAATATCAGGGGTACAATCAAGTATAATTGAAAAATATTTTGCTTCATTGATTTTTTTAATGATTGTACTTTTGATCTCACCTGCCAACATTTTAATCAATTCATTTTGGATTTTGTGACCAAGATAATGGTAATGAATTTCATTTTTCTCAATACTGTCGAAAGTGTCCCTATATAACTAGATTAAATTTTGCAATCATTTCAATTAGGCTTTAAAAAATTCCATTTACCCCATAATGTTTTTCAAATGGTATAAGTTCTTCTTACTCATAGATTAGCAGATAGTTTTGGTCCTTGAACAATAGACCATTTTATTTTAATTGTAGATTGTCACACCATTTGCATCTTGAACAATAAACCTTTTTATTTGTTGATTGGAATTATTTTGTTTTCGAATCATACACCTTTCTATTTGTAGATTGTTAGGGTATTTTTCTCCTCGAAGCACTTATTTTATTTTATTTATTTATTTATAATTTTAGAGAATTTTACACTATTTTGATCCTCTAGGACCTCTACACAAAACTTTTTAATATGTAGATTGCTTGCTTCTTTTTCTTTTCTTTTTTTTCCTTGTTTCGTGGATAATAATATATACTTGTTGATTCTTTATTGTTTTGGTTACTAAATATTAAACCCTTTTATTTGTGTAGAATATCATGATGTTTCTCCCAATCTTATTCTTAGAATTATCTATGGTAATAGGGGCTCTTCATAGAAAGCAAGTCATTCACTATATTTTAAATATCCCTGAAGGCTCTATTCCTTTCATTTATTTGGGTGTGCCACTCTTTGAAGGCAAGCCGAAGAGGAGTCATCTTCAGATTATCAGTGATAAGACAAAAAATAAATTAATGAATTGGAATGGGAAAGCACAATCTCTTGCAAGAAGGGTAGAGTTAATCAAATATGTTATTTACTCAATGTTGCTTCATTCTTCTATGATTTATGTTTGGCCTTCTTCTCTTTTCTAATTAAGTAGGTCCAATGGTGGGTCAGGAATTTCATATGGACTGGTAATATTGAATCTAAAAAAACTAATAACAGTTGCTTGGCATCAAGTTTGCTCTTCAAAAGCTAGTGGCAGTTTGGGGGTATGAAATCTAGCTGCACTTAATAAAGCCACCTTGATGAAATTGCGTTGGGATATCTTTCAACAGAATAATGAGTACGTGGAGCAAATTCATTAAGCTCAGATTCAAGCTTTCTTTGGGTTCTAAGCATTTTCCTTATAAAATCTCGTCTATATGGCATGGTTTGAA
Organism: Liquidambar formosana; assembly: GCA_039720395.1. Classification (NCBI taxonomy): domain Eukaryota; kingdom Viridiplantae; phylum Streptophyta; class Magnoliopsida; order Saxifragales; family Altingiaceae; genus Liquidambar; species Liquidambar formosana. Next base: position 25,777,593 of record CM077826.1, on the reverse strand, counting down.
GCTAATTCTTTCAAATATTGCTCTCTATACACAATGGATAGTTGGCAATGGTTGTTTGGTTGATCTTTGGCATGACAATTGGTTAGGGGAGCCCCTTATTCAGAAGTTGCATATTTCTAATTACATGGCTAATCATTTGCTGTTGCCTTATTCAATGTTTGATTAAAGATTATGCTTGGTGTATTCCTGACCCCTTCTATTCTGTCTTTCCCACTATATATCAATAGATATTTTGCAACTTCATTTGCCTTTTTATGACTTAAATGATGTTCTCATTTGGCCTTATAGTTCCACTGGTCAACTTTCTATCTTTTTCAGATGCCTATATTTATTTCATTCTGCCCTCCCTGTCTGTTGATTGGGAAAACCATCTTTGGAAGAATTTCATTCCTCCAAGAGTTTCATCGATGGTTTGGAGGTTAATACGTAATAAAATTCCAACAGATGATCAACTCCAAAAAAAAGGAATCAACATGGCTTCTTGTTGTAGCTTATGCAAAATGCCAAGCCATATAGAGAACCCTGATCACTTGTTTTTGCATTGTGAATATGCTAGGTTGATTTGGCAGTGGATTTTTTATGTGTTTCATATTCAATACCATTGGGTTTCTCCCTCAATTATGGAATTTTGGTCTACCATGATGAATCAGGCTAGTGAGCATACAAGTATTTGACTTATGGGTCTCTGCCATAATGCTTGCATTCTCAACAATTTGGCAAGCAAGAAATACTAGAAGGTTTGAGGATAAAACCATTTCTCTTAAAAGTACTTGTCTCCACATTAAAGCCTTATTGCATGATATTGGTAAAATTTGTGGAGGAACTATGTCCTATACGCAAAATGATTTGTGCATCCTCCACTCTCTTGGTATCAAGGGTATTCCTAGGAAGGTCCCACCATCATTGCGGTTCATTGGTACCCTCCACCCCCAACTTGGATTAAACTCAATACTGATGGGCTTAGCGTGGGATAATTCGGGTCGTACAGTGACAGCAAGAATATTTTGTTCTTGTCAGTGGATTTGTTAAAGGTGGTTTTACTTCTTGGGGATCCAAATAGCATTTTATGTAGAGTTTCTAGCTGCTTTAATTGGTATTGAGTATGCATGGCATAATATTTAGCACAAACATTGGTTGGAATCAAACTCAGCAACAGTTGTTCATTGTCTACAAAATCCCTCTTATATTCCTCTTTGGAGCTTAAGAACCCAATGGCTTAATTGACAAGTTTACTTAAAATCTATAAACTTTTAATGTTCTCATATTTTTAGAGAAGGCAATTGCGTTGCGGACAAATGTGCAAATCTCGGGATTTATTATGCTAGCTTCCATTGGTGGTAGGGATTGCACCACAAGAGCTTTCCTCATTTCTATGCAAAGATAAGTATTATCTTCCTTATTACAGGTTTAGAGCATAGTGTGGCCTTGTTCTAATAACTGGATAGTGACATAATTATAAGTCACCTACACCAGTTTTCTTTGTCTTTTTTTTACTGCATTCATTTTTCTTCATTTAATAATATGTAAGGCCTTGAGCATATGATGATGCTGAGGGCTGGGGGGTGCGAACCTAGTTGGGATTCCTTGACTTTCCCTAATGCTTAAGGAACTTTTCTAAAAATTTATTAATTTTTTTTTTATTTTAAAAGGCTACTGGATACTGTGCGTAATTAACCTTGTACTCACAGGTATTCATGGTATCTTCTTTTAGTCACTCCTAAAAGCATTTTAGAAAAAAACAACTAACGAAGTGAAAACTTTCCAAGTTCAAGCAAATGAAACCTAGGATCCTTATATGTTAGTTCTTCAAAAGTGTCATGTTGTATCAAAAACGTTTTGGCTTGTGACATGTCATGATGCCTCTTGTCTGTCTACGTATCTTAGCATGATGATTTCATTATTGTGGCTCCATGCTATCATCTCTGTAAGGTGTTACGAAGTTCAAACATCCAAAGACATATGTTTCATAATATTAAATCTTACATGCTAGACAGTCAGGTTACATTTTATATTTAAAATACAAATTGAGGATTCATCTGCTACTGATTGTTTTCAACTTCCTGGATGAAGTTTTATCATACTAGGGATTTCCTTTGAATTTTTTAATACTAGTCTAATCTTATGGCTTCTGTAAACTGTACAGAGTTAATCATAAGAAAGTTCCAAAGCCATGTAGAGAAATAGTCCAAAATAACAGAAGATTGCTTCTTATTAACTAAGGACCCCAACTTGCAAAAGAACATTGTGAATTTCCTAAGGGTGATGATGGATTCTGCATCCATCTCAACTTCAATTTTCTAGTGACTCTATAAAGCTAAGGTGGGGCCAACTCTTAGAGCCTACTCTACCGTAGGATGAAAATTCTATTGTTTTGGAGCAAATAATATGATTATTTTTTTTCTTTTTCTATACATCCACAATATTTTTGAAACTAAACTTTATTTATTTGGAATATCCAAAGCCCACTCTCCCTCCCAAAAAATAAAATAAAATAAAATAATCCCTCGTCAATATAAGTGTGGCACAACATCATATACATTTTTTTTTTTTTTTTTTGGTTCAACGTCATATACATTGATCTTACAAAACAACAAGCATATTAAAATTCATTTAAAAATAAAAGTTTGGCTCATCCACTAGAACCCTTCCAAGTTCAACACAGACATAGCGCGCTTCTTCTTAGGTGTAAAGCAGTAGGAAAAATCAAAATATATGTGTGCTTATGCAGAAAATTGATATTTATGTTTTGTCCTTCGAGAAACATTCCACCAGATATCATACCAAAGTCAAACAACTTTAGGTTATAGTCCTACATATCAAAGTAGCCTGAGATATTGTAAAATTTGTACAAAACGTTGTAGAAAAGAGAGGGAAAAAATGTCATGATATTTAACATAGTAATGATATTAAATAAAAAGATGTCACAACAAACCTGATCACAGCATTATATGAGACGACGCACGGACACAGCTAGATTGCGAACCAGATATGGCCAATATGGTGGGTTATAAACATGCAAGAATTCAAGGAGGCATGCCAATCCAAGAACAACCTTGATTGTTAATAGCCAAGTAAAAGCACAGGATAAAGCACATACTACACTAAATAGAAGGGAATGAAGGAAGAATCAAGAGTACCTTTAGGTATGAGGTTAATTAAAGACTTTTAAGTCATAAAAAACACCGAGATGTTCACCTTCATTGTAGTATCCAATCAACTTGATCGACCAAGTTTGGATGCTGAGTTCACATCTCGATTCTAAAGTAACATGATTTTTTTTTTTTTTTTTTTTGTTTTGTTTTGTTTGTTTTTTTTTTTGATCAGCAACCTCAGAAAATTTTCTTAATAATAGAAAAGAAGAAGTACAAAAGGAGGACAAGACATCCACCTAATGAAAACAAAACAACAACACAACAAAAACAAAAGAGAAACAGAAATTAACTCAAGACAACCCTCCAATCAGATTTTAACAAAAACAAAGGAATATCCCCCATCTCTTTAGACGAATGAGCCCAAAAAGAAGCAAGAAAATGAACCCTATCCCACAAATAACTCAAAGAAAACTCCTTATCCTCAAAAACTCTCACATTCCTTTCAAGCCAAATAACCTAAAACAAGACCAAAAAAGCACATCTCCAAAGAGTGACTGCCTTCTTACTCTTACCAAAACCCCAAAAATCAATGTCAAACATTTTACTAACACAATCCGGCACCACCCAAAGCTCCTCACCACAACTAAACAACTTACTTCACATCCACCTCGCAATGGAGCAATGCAAGAACAAATGATCAATACTCTCCTCAGCTGACCAGCACATAACACACCACTGAGGCTACACAAATAAGGAAGGCCTCCTTTTTTGAAACAAGTCATTAGTATTGATTCTCTTGTGAACAACAGTCCAAGCAAACACCTTAACTTTAAGAGACACACAAGACTTCCATAACTTCACCAAAGGAAAAGAATATGAAGAATGAGAACACTCAATCAACTTATCAAAATAAGATTTACAAGAAAAAATTCCAGAATTATCGATGGACCAAACCCTCCTATCAGGGACAACCGAATTCAAAACCACCCCTTCCAATAACAACAACAGAGATGATAGCTCAACACTCTCCCTATCATTAAGATTTCACATGAAATTGAAATTCCACCCAAGAGAATGGGCATCAAAAGACATCATAGTAGAAATGGAAACATTATGAGACAAAGAAAGACGATACAAACGAGGAAACACATGACAAAAAGAAGAAACCCCCTTCCAACAATCCTCCCAAAACCGCACTCTTTCCCCATTACCAACACACAAGGACGTTAAATCTAAAAAATTATCCAAGCCCTACGAGATAAATTTCCATGGAGATCTAGCCGAAATTCTGGACCTTGCTTGAGCATCCCAACCATTTGCTAAAATACCAGACTTGCATTTAATAACAGCATGCCATAAAGACTCACTTTCCAAAGGAAACCTCCGAAGCCATTTGCTAATTAAAGCAATATTCCTCTTCACAATATTATCTATACCCAACCCACCCTTAGATTTGGACCTAGACACAAACTCCCATTTAACCAAATGATCTTTCTTACCCTCCCTACTCCCATCCCACAAAAAATCCCTAATCATCTTCTCTAAACCCATTGCCACTTTTCCAGGAATCCTAAACAAAGACAAAAAATAAGTAGGAATACTAGAAAGGACAAACTGAATTAAAATCAACCTACCACCTCTAGAGATCAAAGCTTTCTTCCACCCATCCAATCTTTTCCTAACTCTTTCCACCACTAGATTCCAAAAAGATTCAGAATAACAATTCCCCCCCAAAGGCAAACCCAAATATATGAAAGGCCACTCACCAATAGAGCAACCAATCTTCTAAGCTAACCTTTGAATTTTAACCTCATCACAATTAATGCCCACCAAAGCACATTTTCCCAAATTAACTTTCAATCCATAAACCATCTCAAAAACTTGAATTAAAAGCTGAAAATTTAAAAACTTACCCTCATCCCCAGACGAAAAAAAAAATATATATATCATCTGCAAATTGTAAATGAGAAATTGAAACCCTATCCCTCCTAATCAAAAATCTCTCAATTAATTCAACCTCTCTAGCCCTTGTCAACCAATCTTTCCAAAACATCAGCTACCAAAATAAACAAAAAGGAGGATAATGGATCTCCTTGCCTTCAATCCCCTAGAAGCTTGAAAAGTACTTCCTGGCTTACCATTAACTATCACTGAAAAATTAACAGAAGGACAAACACCCAAAGATCCATTTCCTCCTATTTCTCACCAAACCCCTTTTTCATTAATACACAATCCAGAAAATCCCATTCCACATAATTCGTAAGCTTTCTCAAAATCAATCTTGAACAATAAACCTTCCTTCTTCATTCTATACTCTTCCACTGCTTCATTAGCAATTAAAGACAAGTCCAAAATCTGACGCCCTTCCACAAAAGCACATTGAGACTTTGCAATAGTACCAGACAAAACCCTCCTCCATCTAATGGATAAAACTTTTGTCATAATTTTATACAAAGATGTAACTACACTAATGGGCCTAAAATCCTTAATCTTAATGGAATCACCCTTCTTTGGAATTAAACAAATAAATGTGGCATTGGTACATGCATTAACAACACCGTGTTCAAAAAACTCAGCAAAAACCTTTAAAAGATCATCCTTAACCACATCCCAACAATCTTGAAAAACTACCATAGTAAAGCCCATCGGGACCAGGAGCCTTATCCTTACAGCAATTAAAAATAGCCTGCTTGATTTCTGAGAGATCAAAAGGTTTTTCCAAACTTTCCGCACTACTAGCATTAATTGGAGCCCAGAATAAACCCTCTAATCTTGGCTTCTCCCTTCCCTAAGAAGTATAAAGAGAAGAAAAAAACCTCGCAATCTCATTTATAATCACCTCTTCATTATCCGACACAACCCCATTCTCCAATTCCAATTTATTAATCAACTTCCTTTTCCTATTTCCATTAGCCACTCTATGGAAAAATTTAGTATTACTATTACCTTCCTTTAACCATTTAACTGTAGCCTTTTAAGCCCACGAAATTTCCTCTCTAAAAGTAATCTCCTCTAAATTCTCCCTCAATTCTTTCCTTTGAACCCTTTGAAAATCATTCAATTCCCTAACCTCCTCGAAAAGATCCAGCTCTTCGACCTTTTTTGAGATAGAATCTTTAGCTCCCCTAATATCACCAAAAACCTCCCTATTCCACACTTTAAGCTTAAATTTTATTGCCTTCAGCCATCTCATAAATTTAAAGCCATCCCAACCCCAAATAACACCTTCCTTCCACCATTCTTCAAAACTTCTCCTAAACAAATGATGCTATAACCACATATTCTCAAATCTAAACTGGAGAAGGACCCCAAGAAAACAACTTACAATCCAACAAAACTGGCTAATGATCAGACACTACTCTAGGTAAAGCAATCTGCCTAACATGAGGAAATAACTCTTCCCAATCAAGAGAAAATAAAAACCTATCAAGTCTGCAACAAACAATATTCTCCTGAAAATTAGACCATGTAAACCTAGCATTATTCAAAGGAGCATCCCTTAAAAGACATTAACCGATAAAATTATTAAAATCCCTCATACTCCTAGTCACTCTTCCCCCCACCTAACTTCTCATCTAAAATCCTAATCACATTAAAATCCCCACCTAAAACCCACTTCGGACTACACAAACCAAAGAGACTAAACAATTCTACCCAAAAATCCCTCCTGACTGTAGGTGAATTAGGACCATAAATACCTAGAAAACCACCAATCAGAGCCATTAAGAGATTTGAATTTAACAGAAACAAAAAACACCCCACAAACCACCTCTAGAGCTGAAACCACTCTCTCATCCCAAGAGATCAAAATACCTCCCAACCTACCACAAGATGGCAAAAAAGACCACCCTTTATACCTAGACCCCCAAATACTCTTAATAATATTCCTATCAATGACTTCTAACTTAGTTTCCTAAAAACAATAATATCTGGTTTATGTTTTCGCAAAAAATCCTTTAAAACACTCCTCTTTCTCTTTGAACCAAGACCTCTCACATTCCAACTAACCATCTTCATTTAGAACCTACACCACCCCTACCAACTTTACTTGCACTAGGCCTGCCATAATTAATATCTGATCGAAGACCTTTCAACTCCCTAATACCTTTCTTAGAAACCCCCACAGATCCATCTCTCATCCTCGAAACCCCATTACCTCTTTACCTGCCATTCTACCCTTCTTTTTAACGAGAGTCAAATTCATCCTTCTTAAAAACTCTTTCAACTGACTCCACCCTTCCCTATCAAGATTAAAAGGATCTAACTCACTAGACTCAACTCCCCACTCTCTGCTCTCACCACCCAAATTCTCTTCTTCTATAAAAATCTCCACCATCCGGTCCTCCTCCACTACACCCTCATTCTGCTGAACTAACAAAGGCTCAATATATTCCCCTTGCAAAACTAATTCTTTACCCACACTATTATCAAAAGTTTCGTTATGGCAAATAGCATTTAGAAGTACCTCAATACTAGGAAGAAGAAACTCCACTAGAGACCATCTTTCAAACTATTCTCAACAGGGCCTGAATCAAAATCTGGATCAACACCCTTACCAACTGACCTTAAAGGAAAAAATTCTTTGGAAACCCTTGGCTCTCTCCCTTCACCCCCAATGGAAGTTGCCAAGTGCCCCTCAAAATTATCAGCGTTATTAGCATGGATAGGTTTAAGAGAATATACCTTTGGACTTGAGTCAGAAGGAAGACCAACCTCATTTGCGAAGAGCTATGCAACTCCATCCAAAAAAACTTGCCCGTCCCTCATCGATGAATCCTTCTTGAAGTTCGACTCACTCACTACGGACTCAGAGCCTTCGATCCACCCTCGCCCTCTTCATAACTTTGATAATCGTCAATAGAATCCTCAGCATACCCAAATTCCCCCAAAAGATTCAACCTAGACAGACTCATTGCCACTACTGAACCCTATCTTCCTTCAAAATTGCCTTTGAGACTTCCTCCATCTTCTTCTGATCACCCACTGATGTTGGAAAAAAATTCCCTGGAACGATATGTGGCTGTTTGCCTTGAGAAACCTCGCCGAAAGCACCACTGTTCTCGCGTCCATCACTGGCGTTACTCTTCAACTCCCGCGACAACCTCCCTGTCTCAAGAAGAGAATCGTATAAGAGACCCTTCCCCTCACGTGCCCTAAGAATGGGCTTAGACACAGCCCTCATATTTTCCTCAAAAACTCGGCCCAACTTCCTATTCTTTGTCATTAGGCCCATCTGAAAATGAGTTGGATAATAAAGGTCCAAATCTTGACCCGAAGGCAATCTTTACTGTCATTAGGCCCATTAAGTCCACTAAGCCCACTTTCATTTCTTGCTGATGCCACTTGCCTGCCCCAACCACCCCAGTTTCCAATACAACCACCTCAGAAACATCACCCAACTGATCCTAACTGACAGCATTTAATACATTTTTGTAAGACCTTTAGGCTTCTCCTGGTGCATTGGTAAATCTACCCTTGAACATCCTTTGTAGCTGTAAACCCTTCACACTACTCTTTGTCACATGGCCTAAAGGCCCTATACCCATCATTTTTAACCTTCCATTTGATGCACTGAGCATCTGTCCTCCATCCTTCTTCAACCTCCATTCCCGACCATCACTCCACCGTTTCTGATTAAAATTGGACTTGAAAAAATCACTGCTAGGACGCCGAAGTGGCCACACGCACACCATATGTATCTTATTTCCAATTTGGATATCAAAAAAAAAATTAGAGAGGAAAGAATCTTTCAAACCTTTAACTTTAATCCTAGCATTGAAGAGATTATCCAGGTATAGAGTTTCTCTATCAACTTCTATTAACCCTCCAAAATTATCAGCAATTTTAGAGAAAACCTCCTATCTCGACAAGTGAAATGGAAGACCTTCAATGGCAATCCACCCCTCATTAAAATAAAAACGCTTGCCTTTCATAGAATTTACCTCCACCTCCCACTCTTCCAAGACAACCTTCAGCTCACTCTTTAGAAAAACTCTCCCCAAATAATAATAAACTTTATCAACATTATTACAGAAGAAAATTACTTTGTTAATCTGAAAAGGCATTAACAACATATTACTTTCTAACAATTTACATAACTTGGTTTGAATCATTGCTCAAGAATCAGAAAGCCTCTCCCTTTCACAAGCAAAAGCTTTTCTCCAGTCACCCTCCAACCTAGCAAGAGCTTTGCCGACAGAAGCATCCTTCTTCTCTTCAGCAATAGCAAGAGCACGATCACCAGAATCAACCATCTTTGCTACAGCAAAAACACTTCTATCAATCACGTTATGCTCTGGAGACTTTGTAGAGTCAATTGATTTCAACTTGCCATCACCCTGAGAACTGACTTCAGAAACAAACTGAGCAAACAGCCTCCATCCCTTTCGATCAAAGCCTTCTGGGATTGCGATGAACTTGCTGCTACGAGTCCTGGTAATTTCCATCAATCTTCCAAATCTGCCATATCTATTCTGCTACTGCTCCAAAACCAGAGTGCTATTAGGTCCCCTGAACTTCCTAACCCATCACACATGAGCATTTCCACAGGCCAAATCTAACAAATTCCTATGCAACCAAATACTGTTATCCATATCAAGGTAAATAGAGATTCGCATACCCCTAGCCATTCTCAGAAATTTTCAAAAACTCATCTTTATGTCCCAGAAAAGAGAAATCAAAAGTCTTTTGATCAATACATAAGAACTTGCTAGACATGTTGAAATAAAGTAATCCCAATACAAAATCAAAAGAAACCCAGAGATTACGATGAAGAAAGAGATAAGAAAAGAGAGAGAAAGAAGAAGAGAAGATGAATAGACATCACGATGAGTTCATGATACTTCTCATACTAAAGTAACATGATTTCATCCTAGCTAACAGACAAAATATTGGTTAGGATCCCAAAAGTCCATAAAAATTATTACTTTTTCATAAGAAGGGTAGTGTTATATGCATCAATTGTTTACACCAATTATCTGCATCAACTTACGTGGCGGATGATATGGCTCTACTACATTAGCCTTTTTTTTTTTTTTTTGGTCCTATTTTCAAAAAGGAAAAAAGAATAAGTGTGCTATAACATCTAAAGGGTAGTGCTACCCAACTATTCTATAAGAATGATAGTACTATATGCACCAATTGTTCACACCAATTATCTGCATTAACTTAAGTGGTGGATGATATGGTTCTGCCACATTAGCTCCTTTATATAAATAATAATAATAATAATAATAATAATAAAAGTGTTGTATAACATCTACCACATGAATTAGTACAAAAAATTGGTGCAAATAGCATTTTCCTCCGTAAATATCAAAGTGATCAAAAGAAAGTTGTTCCTATGACTTTATACCCGATACGTTACTTCTGTCGCCATCACTCTCCATTTCACCCAAATTATTCCGATGTCAACTCTAGAACGAGTTAGGATTTAGTGCTAAGGTGAGGATTCTCAGACAACATGCTGAGGTCCCCACCACCTTTAAATGATGGGTTGGATGGCCTAGATCAAAAGTTGAAAAGTTGCCCATTAAGATTATTTTAGTTACTTACATATATGGTATAGCAATATAATGTCTCTCTATATGTGCACTTCAAATAAGTTTTTGATTTGAAGTTTTTTTATAAAGGAGAAGACATGCATTACCCTTCAAATAAGTTGTCATTGTCTTACTTCCACCTCGCCTACATAGTGGTAATCTAGGAATGCCATGTACATCATCTTTTAATCTTCATGGATGCACTTCATACGGTTTGTAGTTTGTTTATATTAAATGATCTCTTTTATGACTCTGTACTGTGGTTTGTAGTTTGGTTGCTTGCCATTTGTTTCACTCTTTGGAATTGAAAATTTTTCTTTTGGTTTATGTCATTATTGAGACTTGGAAAATTTTGTTGTGATTGGGAAACTTGCTCGTCATATCATGTCCTTTTTGCATTTTGGTTCCATTTTTTTTTCCTTAAAAGGAATGCTATGTACGTACTTTTATCATTCTTTATAAAAATATTTATCCTATTATTCTCCTATTCAATTATGAAAGGAATGTACGTAAAGTGACAGATTTTACCAGCAAACATGACATCTAGCAGAAAAATAAAATTTAAACTACAAAAAAACAAATCAATATTTGGGAAACCATGTAGATTTTGAAAACTATACATGCATCTTCAACAATTTTTACATTTTTGGTCCTACTCTTTCCATTGATATAGTGTCTAAATGCTAGGAACACAAAGGAAAATTAAGGAAAAAAAATTAAGAAAATTGGGGACTGCGCAAGAACTGTCAAGGGCAAGCAATTCTAATGAGCATCTTAAGAGTTAGTTTGGAAGCAAGCATTCTGGCTGTGAAGGTGATGTACACCTCACCGTGTGCTAGGCCTTAAACTTCATGAGAGGGTTGGATCAATGGGACTTCAAGCAAAGTGGTTATTTTTCACTGCTTTGATAACATGAAGTCCTTTTAAGACAAGTTGTGCGCATGGGTCCTAAGCATACATTTTTATGCGTATGCATAACCCTAAGAAAGTTGCTAATTCTGGATTTTTGCTAATTTTTAGCTACCTTAAGGCTTTTATTTATTTATTTTTTGTTACTTATTACTTTAAGTTTATTAGTTTCCTAGATAGTTTTAGCTTGTTCTAGTAGAACTAAGATTTCCTATTTTATAACTTGAGTTCGATATATAATGATTGTAACCTTATGGCAAAGAAGTTTTGATTTTGAGATTAATAATATTGAGAGAGAATTTCTCTTTTATTCCTACTTTCGTGTTTTAGTGTGAGCATAGATTATGGATTGCCTACTTTTCTGGTATTGTCCTTACAACAATCAACAGATTGGTGGATACTTGTGTATTATTTGGTGAACTAGTTTTGACCACAGTTTTCTTTGCTATATTAGAAGGTGATCAAGGTTCCATGAAATAGATCGAACCATTTGAAGCAGTCTATTAGTTCGATCTGCTGGACAATCCCTAGTTGACCATGACAGCTTAATTTGTCCCAAGTTATACCCAGGCCATACCACAAATTAGTTTACTCATTCATTATGTCATCATAATTTAAAAATTAAAATGGATATAATGATAATATAATATCAATTTGAAGTTTTGAACTCAAATAAATTAATTTCTCATGCATTATAATAGAACATTTAAGATATTACGTGATAATGTGTCAACTTTTTTTTGGGGGGGGGGGGGGGGGTTGTCCACCACTCTCAGTCATCACCTCTAATTTCAAGAGAATGGTCCTTTCTTGAAAATCAATTTTAGGCTTTATTAAGGTAGATACAAATGCATTTTCCCCTTTATTAATAGATTATAGATGGGTTCATCCAGTGATGTAGCAGTGTAGCACCCGAGTCTCTATAAGGCGCCCACCCTTCCCATTCTGCAAACTATTCCGTCCTTTCTTAGACAGCGGGCAAATAAACAAGTAACCTCTCTCTCTTGGGGTTTTGCATATAAGCTCTTTCTCTCTCTTAAGGTTTTGCGAATAAACTCTTTCTCCTCCTCTTAGGGTTTTATTGCTGTTACAATAGGAAAAGGCTAGACCATCTTAGGGAGTTGAACTTGTAAATATATGCGTAGAGTTTCTTTGTACATTGATGATGCCTTGAATTTCCCTCATTTCCATTTCAAAGGGAGGGCTACCTATTCCATGTACATACATACATATATAAATATATTTGTATGCTTGTGTGGTTAGTTATTGGTGTTTGAAAACTTTTAATATCTCTCTCAAATTTTTATTTATTTATTTTTGCTTGTTTGTCTAGTTATTTGTTTATTTCTTGGTAAATGAGTACTTGATTTAGATTGGCTAATTCTAGGGTGATCTTTGATATTGCTATCCAGCATGAGTATTGTTAACCCCCGTTACATGCAGCTGTTCTTGATATAGGCAACTAAGGAGTTATTTAGAATACAATCAATGGCTAGGATTATTCTAAGAGGCAACGATATAACGGTTTTGGAGAGTTCTAGATATTACTCTAGAAGTTTCCCACCTCCTCAATGGAATACTCTATCTACAAGTATGTTCAAGACTCTAAACTAATCTAGCTTCCCTTGCTCTAGAGTTGTGTAGAGAACTCTGGAAGGTAAACCTTGCCTAACTAGGAGGGGTCCACCATTTATGCGCATACCATGTCAATAGGCAGTACAAAAAAAAAAAAAGTTGGGAAATAGATTGCCCAAGCAGTAGTTCCAACACATTTTTAGACCATTATTCTTTTTGCTATTAGGTTTAGCACAAAAGGAGCTCATAAGATATCATCAACTTCTTAGACAAGTCCATCGATAAGGCTATATGATTCTTTTTTTATCTTTTTTTAGTTTCTAAATAGATGTTTATAGAACGTGTTCGTTCCTTATTTAGAGCCTTGAATTCTTCTACATGAATCATTGCACAAGTTGACCAGTGGGATAATTTGGCAACTTCACAGTTGAGATATTAGAAATGAAGGTGAAAAACTTGAAAAACTGCCACTACGGATTCAACTAGTTTAATAAAGAGACATTTTGTCACAACTTCACAGTTGTGACATGAATACTGGTTTGGATTTAAACGGCCTAACTGCAATTATGCAGGAACTAGGAAACCATGTAGACTTAAACCAATATTGTGTCTTTTTGTCATTTTAGGGCTAGTAACAATATAATCATTTTTTTATAGATATATTCAAAAATTTGAATGCATATATGATGGAATAAGTGTTATTACAAGTTGCATGAGGTCATTTTTAAAGAGTAGGGTGCACCAAACCAGAGAGAGAGAAAGGGCCTTTAATTTTCACTCATTTTCTAATTAATCAAACTAAACATAAATGAAGAAAAAAGAAACCTTAATTTTAACCCATGTTCTAAACAAACAAACCAAGCATTCACAGATGATTATAAAAATTTTTTTTAAAAAAAAAGATTATCAAAAAACCAAGACTTCATGGAAAACAGTATACTTGGTCAAGTTAACGATTTAAGAAAGAACACTACTTGCCTCCACCACAGCGTGGAGGAGCTCCTCCCCACGTCCATTTATTTTTTGCCACGTATCATAAATATTTTTAAAAAAATATGAATTTGAAAACAAGAACAAACAAATACGCAAATATGGACACATATTTATGTTAAAATAAACATGTAACACGCAAATATGGACTTCTGAAAATGTGCTTATAGTTATGTAAATATGGGAATGCATGCACACAATTAATTCCCCTAATTTATTTGAATGAGTGGCAAATATGAGTGGGAGGAGGGGAGGAGCTCGTCTACCCAAGGGCAGAGGCAAGCATTTTCCTTTAAGAATATATTTGCATCTTGAGTCGATCGATTAGTGGAGGCAATATGACAATACTTGGCTCCTTACATGGGAGCAGTAGCTGCTCCACGCTGATGTGGGTATCTTATATGACCACCACATATCCCACATTATAGAGAAAGTATGCTACTCCTATAATTGTTTAACACCCTTCTCTCCTGTCTTTTTCATTATAACCAAAATACCCTCCCAACTTGCCAACTATTCTACCGACCCAGACATAGTTTGGTGTTCAATAATTTAAGGTGACCCAGACATGGTTTGCATCTTAGTCGTGATTGGACCATGGTGTGATTGGAATTCTGGAGTGATGTGCCTAAATTTGATAAGAGTTTTAGTGTGTTTTTGTATGTTGGGTTTTGTGGCGTGTTGGGAATTACCCCTGAAATTCTGTTGCTTAGTGTTGGATTGTTGGTTCTCTCCTCTGTTTCGAGGTCATTTCTCTTCTGTATTGAGACGACGTGGGTGTATTCCAATGGGTCTTTCTATATGTCCATTTTTTATTGCACTTTAGGTATTTGTTGAATTACCACTCTTATGAGTGATGATAAGTATCATTTTCTTAAATTCATTAATTTAAGATGATAGAGTGTGCCTTCAATACTATATAAAATTTATTGAATTATTTAATTTTAAATTGGACAACCAAACAAGCTCCATATGTTTATTTCAATTTTCATTATGTCCCAATCATGCTTTTGTTTTCTATGAATCAAATATTATAAGGTTTGTTAGTTTTTTTCCTTTTTTGCTAAGGGTAATAGGAAAAGGGGAAAATCACAAGATCACATATCAACATAACTAAATTGAGATGATAAAGTAGCACATAAAACTGACAAGCACTCTAACTCTAGGTGACTTTTACAGCGCGGAACACTATTCATATACTACTTCCTAACACATTGCTGACCGGATGCAATTTAAGTGTGTACACATTTAGAAACTACACTTATCCCTAACCCCCCTTAATTCAATAAATGGGTATTAATGCTTCTCTATAAAATTGAACCTGAGATCACTCATCACTCAACTTTCAACTTGTAATTTAAAGTCTTTTTAATTTATATAAAGAAATAATTTTTTTATATTACAAAGTTTTGATAATTATTTTCAAAAGTTGAGGTTATTACCTCAACTTGTAAAAGCTTATTCAAAGAGTCCTTAAGTTTTTGTGTGGTACTTTATTTTTTATTTGAAAAATCTGATCAAATGGTTCAGAGGAGATCACTGATTCACCAATTGAGGAAGTTCATCTATTAGTTCCGACAATCGATGACCCAGCAGGTGCCTATGGAGACATTCTGAACGTGGGTTATCGCACCAATATTATGCGTCACATTTGCTACTATAGAACATAGATGTAAAATTTTCAAATGAAAAATCAAGATTGACCCAAAGCCAAGTAAGTAGGAGCTCACCTGAGTTGTTAAGACAAAGCTCAAAGCCAGGAAGAAGTCTGGTCTTCTTTGGGGCAAAGCCTATTTACGATGCCCACCAAAACTCAAAACATTATCTAAGCCGGCAGCCGCGAATATATATGTTGAAATATGCTCCTTTGCCGAGAAAGGCCTAGGGTTCTAGGAAATACCCAGTTCCTGGGATTCTCACACGTCTATTGGGAAGTGTTGAAGCCATCGCTTTCCTAGTTAAATTTATAAGAATATGAAGAATAATGGCGCCATTATAACCCAATTTTCCAGCTACCGGCACAACGGAGTCTACCCCAGCACCATCATTCTTTATATTCTTATAAATCTAACTAGGAAAGCGATGGCTTCAATACTTCCCAATAGATGTGTAAGATTCTTAGGAATGAACTAGGAATTTTCATTGAACACTAGGCCTTTCTTGGCAAAGAAGTATATTTTGACATACATATTTGCATCTGCTGGTCTAGATAATCCTAATGGTTTGAGTTTGGTGGGCATCATAAAGGTTTTGCTCCAAAGGAATCTAGACTTATTCCCGGCTTTCAGCTTTGTC
The DNA here is from genome assembly GCA_039720395.1 of Liquidambar formosana. Lineage (NCBI taxonomy): Eukaryota > Viridiplantae > Streptophyta > Magnoliopsida > Saxifragales > Altingiaceae > Liquidambar > Liquidambar formosana. The sequence goes on along the minus strand of CM077826.1, from coordinate 25,761,191 downwards.
TTCACAACTCAGGTGAGGTCCTAACTACTTGGCTTTGGGTTGGTCTTGCTTTTTTATTTGAATATTTTACATCTATGTTTATTTTAGTATAATAGCCAATATGATACATAATATAGGCGCTATAACTAATATGCAGAATGTCTCCATAGGCATCGTCGGGTCATCGGTTGTGGGAATTGACAAACAAACTCCTCAATCGGTGAATCAATGATATCCTCCGCACCATCCTTTGCACCATTTGATCAGATATTTCAAATAAAAAATAAAGTACCATACAAAAACTTAAGGACTCTTTGAATAAGCTTTTACAAGTTAAAAGTTGAGGAAATTACCTCAACTTTTTAAAAATAATCATCAAAATTTTGTATAATAAAAAAATTATAAAAAATTATTTCTTTAATTTTAAAAATAAAAAAGAGAAAGTAAAATCTTATCCAAATGAATCCTAAGTAATGCATTTGATAGTAATAATTTATTTCATTATTATAAAGGGAAAAACAAACAAGCGTAAATGTATCGTTATCATTCTTATGGAAATATTTTCATGAAAAGTCATTGATTTGGAAATCAAAGGCATCATTTAAACAACAACATAAGAATAAAAAAGGCAATACAAGAGTAATAGCAAAAAAATGAATACCACATTTTTAATTAATCATTCCATGCCATATAAAATTCCAAGGACAATTTGGTCACAATCCACAAAGTTTCATAGCATTTTTTTTTTCCACATTCAATAGAATAATATTATGGTGTGATCATAAAATTCCTTGTGTTTAGAATAATTCATCTCCTCAAGTTCCTATTGTGTGTCACCATTATGGTGTGATAGGTCACATTTGACCAAATTGCTTCTATCTTAGGAGAGGTTCACCTAAGCTTTCTAGGAATCCTATCTTGAGTCAAGAGAATGTAAGTGACCATCTTAGGACTCTGTTTTAAGAGGTCTCTGACTGAGACAATTAGCTTATAGGGGATTAGGCACTCCTTCTCATGTGCATAAGAGAGACTACAATAGGCACACCTTGGAGTTTTACCGTTCTAGGACCCAATCTGGAGGAAACTTGACTTGGAGAGGTAGTTGGCAAACTGATAGAAATTTTGGTCTGATTAGGAAGAAAGAGCATTATAGAAACTCTATACAAGTTGTGAGCATTCTTGAAGAGAGATTCATTGCTCAGGAAAGAATGGGCGAAGAAAAAGGATTTTGAATATCTTACCTCACTTGTTAGTGTTGTGCATAAGGATAAGGGTAAAGGCATTGTGCTAGGTTCTAGATGAGTTGGCTTTTAGTTCGAAATGACTTTAAACTACCTATGGTCCACAAAGACCTAAAACTATCCATAGTGCTCTAGGTTTAATCTTTTCTCTGTCATTCATATTGTTCCTAGAGTTATAGAGTATTTAGGATTTATTGTTTTTGTGTGTGTTTTTGTTTTTCTGTGAATTTTATTTGTTTTTAGTTTTCATTGATATAAAAATATTTTTAAAAAATGAAAAATTCAGAAAAACTAAAAAGATTTTCTTGTGTGCTTTGCTATTCTTGGCTAGTTTTGTGTTTTACTTATATATGATTTGCACCAAGATTTTGAAACTATATCCTTTATGATTGCCATATGGTGTTGAAAGTTAAAAATTGATAAATTTGATATTTAGTCTCGATCTCTTAAGCACACTTGGTGGAGTAGTTTGGAATTCACATACTATACACTACACCACTAACACCACTAACATATGACTTTGGGGGTTATAGGCAAATTCTCTGAATTGTTGAATTTACATCTCAAAATTTCTTTGAGATGCAAGAATTTGGATGACCAATATTTTATGCACATCCCTATGTCTCATGAAAAGGGCTACCTTCACGTTGTCCGAAGTTAACGTGAGGTAATTCATGGAGAGGGTTGGCTATGTGAAAGTGTGAAAGCCATCATGTTGATAAATTGTATTGATGTTGAGCTTCAATAAAAAAAAAAAATGAAAGTTGGATTTTTTTTTTTTTTAAAAAAATTGCATAATATGGGAAAGGTACAAATGTTTGATGCCTACCAAATAATTCCCAAAGCTCATAGAAAAAGAAAAAGAAAAAGAAAGAGAGTGAAAAACAATCTTTTCTAACATGGTTTGAATTCTTTTTCTTTATTTCTTTGGAATTGGTAGACTTTGGTCAACATGAGTAGTTTTTGCCAACCAACCCCGTTGGCATTGATAGTGCATCTTACACTTAGCATGTGATAATTTCTTGAATAATTTTTCTAATCATACATAAGTGTGAAAGACTTTATTGATAATTTGCTATTATGTCGTTATGACTCGTGTGCTTTTATATTTTAGAATGGTGTCTTAATTTTAGTTCTTTTTATATATTTTTGAAACACATTTAAATGTCCTTATATTGTCAAGTACACATGTTTTATTTATTTTTATTTTTTTGTGTGCATTATTTGAGGGGGAGTTAAGAGTTGAAGTGAAAGTGTGTTGTTATCTCTTGTGCCCTCATCTTGAGTACATAGTCTTTTCTATATCTTTTTATCTCTTGACATGAATATGTTTATCATGGTGGTGTTGAGATTGAATCATAGTTTAGGATTTCTTTATCTTGTTAGGCTTGTGTTAGCTCACATAGGCTTTGTGAAGCCATGCTTAGGACTCTTGGTGTTACTTTGTCTTTTTCATCTCTTATATACGATGTCCTCAAGCTTGATGATTATCAAAATCACTTGGTTCTTTTTGTTATTCTTTGATTTCACTCTTTTTGAGTGCTACCGTTTCATTTTTTTATGAGTTTCATCCTTTATCAGTTTATAACAAAAAAAGGGGAGAATATCTTTGAGTTTGTATGCTTGAGGAGAATATCTTCGATTTTGTATTGCATATCTTGAGCTTGTTCGTTTCTATTCTATGATATTATGCTGGGTATTGGTTGTTATTGTTTGCAGATCAGAGGTTGAGCATTTGAGTGTGAGAGTTAGAGTTTTTTAGTTCTTTCCATGTAATATTCATTTATTGAGTTGTAATTCTCAATTGAGTTTAGGACTTGTTCAATTTTGTGGTTTAGGAATAGGTTTTATATCTCATTAGGTTGGTTTTGTCACAAAATTGCCAAATGAGGAGATTATAAAGTCCATGGTTTTAAGTGTTGGCATATTCTGTGTCAAAAGTGGAGTATTTGTCTTTGAAGATGCATTCAACTGAAGTTTCAAGGCAATGAGGCTCACACTTGCTCAGAGGAAAGGTAAGTGTCCATAGTTGCCCCATTCTTAGTGTTTTAAATCATCTCGAATCATTTACAAGTTTTTATCAAAGGATGAGTGGTTTGTAAATTGATTTATAAGGTGTTTATACCAAAACATGGCAACCCAATCGATGAAGGTTGAGGGCCAATCGATTTGTGCTATTTTTCAAATGCCATTTTGCTACTGTTTTCCTGATCGATCGGTGCCTACATAAAAAGTGTATTTTGCCTTTGCCACCCCCAAATTGATTGGGCTTGGACCCAGATCGATCGAGGTTCGTAAAAATCATATTTTTCTCTTTAAAAAACCTTTCTATTTGATCCTATTTCGACTCCTATTCTTTTGGGGTCTCTTAGTCTCTATATATAGAGGCTATTACAATAGAGGAGGCTAAGCAAGCCTATTCTTATTAGGTTTTCATTGAATATCTTGCTTCTTTCTCTCTAGAGCTCTTCAATTTAGGGTTTTCACTTATATGCTCTAGAGAATCATTCAAACCATATCCTTCAACACATCATTAAGTGTGTGTGGCCGGAATTCGCCGGAGCCATTGCGACGTAGATCAAGCTTGCAAGCTTGTAGCTTAGAGAATCACTTGAAAGAGGTCGAATGCGTCCAAAGCTGTGAGGACACGGAGATTGATCGATGGGTCGTGAGAGTGAAGGCGATTACTTGAGTCCGTAGGGGTCTGTAAATATTGTGCCTTGTACTTATTGCTTTCTTAGTGGATTTGCTTCAACTGGTCGAGGTCCCATGGTTTTTCCTGCTAAGGTTTTCCACGTAAAAATTTTCTTGTGCAATTTTTACTGCTTTATGGTTTGATTTATGTGTGATTGATTGCTAGCTTTTAGGGTTTAAAGTGATTGAATAAAAATTGGGTAAGATAAATTAAAATACCTATTCAACCTCCCTTCTAGGTATTACAGGCTTAGTAAAATCAGAATTTCAATTGGTTTTAGGTGAAATGGTTAGCACTCGGTCCTACAATTGGTATCAGAGAGAGGTCACGATGTCAAGTCTTCGGGATAGCACGAGCATGCACTGGGGGGTGATTGTTGCCCTAGACTGCAGGGATGCAGGACTAGGGTCAGCGTTATGCCGATTGTCATCACTCGAGCTGTGGTGCTTGACTGCTGCAATGCCCTTTAAAAATTTGAGGGGCACCTTTCCTAACACCAATTGGTTTTAGGTAAATGGTTATCAATCGGTCCTACAAAATATTTTAAAATTTTATAGGCAGAGGTGGATAGGAGTTGATTGAGGCTCTTGTGACTTCGAAGTCAAATAAAATTATTGTATATAAGAAAGAAAAGATACATTTACATGTATATAATTTTTAAAAGATAAAATCATTTTAATGTTAGATAAAAAGTAATGTGCAACACATGAGTACAATATCTAGTTCAACAAAATGTCAGTTTCTTCGTCCAAGTTTCATTTTCCTTCTTCTGACATTTTATCTTTAATTAAATATTATTATTTTCTTCTCCTTTAAAGTTTCGCCACCTAACTTTTGAGTGTTCCTTCCCCATATTTTTTCTTCCATCTTCTAATACGTATACACAATACCACCTATCCATGCTATAAGATAAAACTCTCTCCTACATTCACTTTTCAATCTGTATTCTCTATCAATCTATCTAGTAAGAGAAAAGTCCATTTGACAATTGTTTGATCCATTCGTAAAAGTCATTTACATCTCAACCCTCCTTTTAAAGAAGTGTTCGTTGTTACAAGATCATAATGTCAATGCAAATTCTAGGATAGAATCTCATGGCTCATCGCTTCCTCCATATCCATGCCCCCATGAATCCTCTTGCATCCTCCACTACTCTTTAAGTCTCCCTGTGAAGATTTTCCCTACGTTGTCTACTCTTGAATTAATATATTCCTATCCACCCAGCATTGTCTCTCAATTGGACATCTCATGGCTCATCCCTTCGTCTCCCTTGTGAAGATTTTCTCTATGTTTGCTATCCTTGAATTGATTTATTCATATCCTCCTAAAATTGTCTCTTAATTGTGTGCCAAGAAAATAAAGGGTATATCCATCATCTTACAGATTTAGGTATTTTGGCCTTTTCACATCTAATATGTATGTTGGAAATTTTGGATAAAAAGCAGATCGGTAGGGAAAAGAAACAAAACAATAATTTGGTCATTTATAAAACAAGACATTTAAATGTCTTTTCACTTGTAGTGGTTTGGATAATTTAAGAAATTCAACTCCACTCAACTCAACAAAGCCAAATCCAAACCACTTGGGGTTGGCTTCCTAGAAAATAAGTCAAATGCTTAACTCCTTGCCCTTTCTTCCCTTCCAAAAAGGGGCTCTGCCAAAGTTTTTAACAAATACCAGACTCCACAGAATTGTTTCCAAACAAGAGGATTATAGTTGCAAACCCCAAAACCAATCCTAAGTAAAACTCATGTCCAAAACCATGAACCCACTGGGTAGTGGGTTTTCCTAGCAATCTTACTATTGGTCTTCAATCTACTTTTAGCATATAATTAACGTAACTCGAGGTTACTCACCAAAAAGAGTGTGATTCAGGCCTCAAAATGATAACCAATTATATACACAAACTGCCATCAGCTCCGCCCCCAACCTAATTGAAGAAAGGTTTTCGACATCCACCCATCAAAAAAAAAAAAAAAAAAAAAAACACTAACGATTACATGAATTGCATAGCTAATCAATAGAAGTACAACGCAAATTCTAGACTACTAGGGCTTTTTTTTTTTTTTCCCATATACAAATAACGATCTTTTACCCCTAAAAAAAAATAAATAAATAAACATCTTGTTTCAAAGAGAGATCATATATGTGCAATAATTAAGGAGATCTTAGAGCATAAAATTACGTACATACCATGAAATATTGACCATTGGCAACAGAGACATCCATCCTAACCAGTCCAACGATTATCTTCCAGGCAAAAAATGGTAAGAACAAGATCTGTTCACCAGCCGCTTCATCTCTCAATCATACACATATATAACATGTATATGTAGACGAAGATGAAGATATATATATATATATATACACATAGAGAGGTTGGATCTAAATTTATTTATTTATTTGGTGAAAGGTTTTGGGAGAGAACGAGAGAGAGAGAGAGAGAGAGAGAGAGGTGCTTTGAGATGAGAGAGAAGAATGAGGGAGGTTCTGTAGACAGAGATGGAGAGGAGAGAGAAAGGTTATGCGTTACGCACATGTTTCCATGGGTCTGTGGTGGTTGTTAGCAAGTTGTTAGCTCCGCCTATTTTCTAGCTTAGTTGCCAATTAAGAGTCCAAGTTGTTATGTCTTCCTATTTTCTAGCTTTAGTTGTTTATCCTACTCCTAGAATTTTACGAAGTTAACGTATTTGTATTTAAGGAAGTTGCTTATCAATAAAAAACTGCATATTGAATTATTTGTAAACACTGTGTCTATCGCCTTGGGTTTCACTAATCTATATGATCACGCAGTTACTGGCGATTGTAATGGCTACGTTGAGTTTGATTGTACTTTATTTTAACTAGGATGCTTAACTTAACCCCAAACTGGATTGGTAGGGGACGACTTCTCATTCTGGCCACGACTGGGTCTACAGCTCTACATCTACAATATTTTCTTCTTGGACGAATATGCCCTTAATTTTTTCCATAATTTACTAACGACGCGACTTGTTTAGGGAGAAGGGATGGATGAAATGGGGAAAGGATTTGGTGATGTAATAGTACCATGTTGTTTAAGATTGCACGGTTAATGTATTATTAGCCGTATGATCATACACTATTCACTATATATAATCGCATGGTTGGCAACAACCGGCCAACTGTGAGATCATGAACGACATGATGTTATAACAACACCATATCCAAACTCGATGAAATGGTATGAAACTAGATGATGTGTAAATTAAATAGGGTGCAGATGAATTTTTATGGTGACAATAACCCCGTCTCGTAGCCTAATTAGCCAATAGAATCATGCCAAAATAATAATTAAAAAAATGACACTTCTAGCAAAATAGACTACCAGTCTGCCATACTAGGCATCTCAAGAGTCTTCAAGTTGTCATTCCTTGCTTATTCTCTCAAGTTCGAACGTATATGTTCTCTTTTTTGTTTTCAAGATCAAGCTTTGTCGTTTCCCCATCAATGTCTAAGTTATTGCACGCCACTCCATTCTCCCAAATGACTGTTCCATCTACAATCATCACATCAATTGTCTAACAGCTAAATTTATTATTTATTATTCCAATAATTGCTTGGTTTTCTAAGTCAACCCTAAAGAACTATTTTTCTAGAAATGCCCTTGTTCTACCACCACGTGGGCTACATGGGGATTTTTATCACCCACATGGATATGGTTGATATTTTAGCCATAAACTACTTGAAAACTAAACTAAATCATAAATTTTGTTTAGAACATTTTTTAAATAGTTAATGATCGAATATTACATCCAGTCCTACCAAAAATAAAGCCCATTGTAAAAAAATATAGGGGAAATTAGGGAGAAGTCCATATGCAATGATCGACTTATAGATGCAAAAATCCTCCCAAAATTCTTATATAGCCACAAGTCTAAATTAAAAGTGAAACGTTAACATTTAGGTTTTAATTTTTTTTTTAATGCCATGTTTGCCCACTTGACATTTATGATATGAAGTGTAGAAGTATAAATTGTTAAGGTTTAAATTTGAATTCTCCTCCATGATTTATGCATCAAATAATGGTATTCCTTTTTTCATGTATGTCAACAAATCTTTCATGTCTCCTCCATTATTTATGTATTAGAAGATGGAATTTCTTTTTCAAATTTCCCCATCTTTGGTAGATTTGGATGTAAAAAGAAACATTTTTTTTTTTCTTTCTAAGAGAGAAGAATAGTTACATATAAAAGCAATTATATAAAATTATTGAAAATTGTTACATATAAATTTTCCCAATAGCGAATTTTTTTTAATAAAATAGTTACATTCCATTCGAAATTTTCCCCAGAGCGAAATTTTTTAATAAAATAGTTATATATAAATTTGAGTAGTGATACATAAGACAAAATGTGAGGGACGACTCGTGAGATGATGCACAAAAGTTATTTCTGATTGGCTCTTTTCAAATGGAACCGTTACTTAAGAAAACCACTTTACTAAAATGCCCTAAACCCACAAAAGGTAGCTCCGGCATCCTCGTGATTCAGATCAGTTTCATCATCCTTGCAATTTCAAGCAACTTATCCAATTTGAAACATCACGATAATTATCATGAAAAGTCTGGATAATTTTTTTTTAAATCAGGATAATTTCAGTAAAATTATTTTGAAAAATCACAATAATTATCATAAAAAGTTTAAATAATTATCTTGAAAATCTAGATAATTTCATGATAATTATCTTTAAAATCAGGATAATCTCGGTAAATTTATTTGAAAAATAACGATAATTATCATGAAAAGTCTGGATAATTATCTTGAAAATTAGGATAATTTCATTCTTCAAAAAATCAGGAGAGTTTCATTCTTCAAAAAATAAAAAACACTATACACTGATCAGAAAGGAAAATAAAAAATAAACAACAAAAAAAGAAGGACACCTAAATCAAATCCACCCCCGTTGAAGCTTCTTGGCGTCACCAGATCTGCACTGTCGAAGTCTTTTGAAGTCATCAAATCTGCCGTCGTTGAAACCTCTTAGCATGACTAGATCTGCCGCCATCAAAACTTCTTGCCAGTAAATCTTGTATGGAGAAAAAAGGGATAAAAGAGATGATGGGAGAGAGAAGAGAGAGAAAGAAAACTGAGGTTTGTCTGTGAAAGGAGAGAGAATGAAGTGATAAGGTACGTTCAGTTTTCACTACCCTTTTACCTTTTGTTTTGTTTTACTCTTTTAAAGGGCATATGCGTAATCACAGCTTTTTCGCCTCATTCGGCACATGGCCAATTCATCCTTACTATCTTTTTCCTATAAATTTTGAAAGGAATGCAAGATTTTCTCCCTAAATGGGATACATAATGAAATGCAAAATTTTCTCTATAAATGGAGCACATAATGAAATAAATGATTTTCTCCTTAAATTGATTATCATCCAAATAGAATGTAAGATTTTCTCCGTAAATTGGGCACTTATCTAAATAGCAGTCATGTGTGAATATTGTTTATAATTAAAGTGGTACTTTGATATATGTATTGCATGCTGGACTTTTGGCCGCATAAGAAATCTTCACGTCTATGTTTTTTTTGGGTACATTGGGAGCGGTTCAAATCCCTAAACTATCTTACTCCTACACTTTTCCCCAACCTCCCTCACCACTAGGCTAACCCTAGTGGCTTAAAAAAAATTCCTCATGTCTTTTATGCCTACATAAATGCTATAATATGGACTTGAGGCTAAATCCCCACATTAATTAGGGAATAAGTATATTCTACTTAACCTGTTTGGATTAGATTCTGGAAGGCTCAAAATCTCTTTTGGCAACCCATAATCTATTTTGGGCCTGTTTAGGTACTTTCTTCTTAATCTTTATAATCTATTTTAACTATCAAAAGTGTTTTTAGGCTTACTTTTTCTTAAGTTAGGGTATCCCAACTTCTCTAAAAATTGACGAGGAATCAGGTGCAAGCCTTTAATGGAACTTATTGTATTACCAAATATACCCTTCACATTTCAATACCTTAATGAAAGAATACCAACCGTATCCTCTAAACCCACAATAATAAAGTTTTGTCTCATCCTCAAATCTGCCATTCTCGCTCTCTCATATCTCTCTGTGAGCACCATTCAAATCTGCCATTCTCAGTCTCTCGTCTCTGTCTATGAGCACTGTCCACAACCAAAAAAACACATCCTCTCTAACAAGTAAAGATTTCATCAAGTAAAACCAATCTCTCTCTCTTCAACATATTTTTTGGTATCTTTTTTCTTTTTTCTCAAATCGTTCTTATAAAAGCCCTAAACCCTTAGTTTTTTTTTTTTTTGGGTTCACTTCATTGCTCTCTTTGTAAGGGCAGCAGTGTTATTTCAGTGTCAAAATCACTTCCACAGATCTTGTTGCCAAACAGATTAAAAAGCCCTAAACCCTTAATTTTTTTTGTTCACTTCATTACCCTCTTTGTAAGGGCAATAGTGTTATTTCAGTGTCAAAATCACTTCCACAGATCTTGTTGCCAAACAGATAAAAAATCACTTGTGATAACAAAATCACTTTAAAATATAATTTCCAAACACTAATAGGATTTTCTACTGCTACTAGCAGCTTCTAATTTTCTCTAACAACATAATTTTTTCTTTTTTACCATTCTTCTTTTCTTCCCTTTCTTTTGATATAAATCTTTGAGCTTAAGAGAGAAGCACCAAGTGTCTAACCCATAATTGGCCTACTGCCAACTCTAATCTCACTCTTAAAAATCTGTGAATTATATTTGGTAATTCTATTCCATGGAATGGACCAATGGTTGCAAGCGACTTATGCGGTTATGCCTCAATAAGCAAAAATATTTAGATTTGACTTCCCGCCTCAACCGAATTATCCTAAATCCTAATTGATAAAGATTCGGTGGTGGCCTTACTTGTGTCTACGAAATCAAGCAGGTCAAAGATATGGATGCCATTGCTGGCAAAAATAAAAAGCAAATAAATACACGAGGGAAAACTTAAAACCCTAATGATTCATACTGATACAAAATAATTTCATTGAGCCAGATCCTGAATCTTCTAAAAATTTTGAATTGAAATTGCATTAGTAATTAATTACATAATCCCATAATCTCTAACATTCCAAAAAAAAAAAGTGGCTAGTGAATGATCACGAGAAATTTCTCTCCTCATATGAATGACCAAACTGCCAAACAAGGTGGACTTAATTACAAAATATTGAACCCATGAGGGTTACTCATATGGTAAAGGCCTACTGCTACCGTAGGTTCTAAATTCAAGTTTCTTCTCTTTCGCTATTAGATGCATGGGCTTGTAGATGGTTTGTGCATCACGTACAAGAGGATTATTCTGAATTTAATGATTTGGGATACCCCTTGAGTGGCCAAAAAAAAAAGAAAAAATTACAAAATATTGAACCCATTTATTAAGAAGTTCTGGCTTACATGAGGTTTTTGATCGAACCTGACCAACTCGAAACAAACTTGGTTAAACTTTACCCATATTTTGGTAATTTAATTTTCCAATATGTTCCTCCAAAGTCCAAACACATAGGACTATGGTAGTTCAAGATTCCTAGGCCGCTGTTATTTTCAACCCTAGCTAGGGGGCACACTTCTTAGCATAAATAAATAAACAATTCCTAGCCCGCTGTTATTTTCAACCCTAGCTAGAAGGCTCATCTCTTAACAAAAAAATAAATAAATAAAAAGGAGCTAGGCTCAATATAAATTTAATATTTTCCATGCATAATAAATTTTTAGAGAAATTTTAATGTTTCTTCGACCATGGAAACTCATTTTTAAGTTCCCCAATGGCTTCTTTTTCTTTTCTTTTTTTTTTTTTTTTCTTTTTTCACTTTAATTTCAAATTTTCAGTTCCACAACAAAACCATACATCCATCCTCAGTCTTCCCATCCATGATGATGTGAGAGAATCCTACTAAGAGCATTATAATCATGTGAGTAAGTTACACTGAATCAAATAGTAGTGTATCTCATTACAATCATTCATAAATCGGGGAATCAACATAATTGGTAAGATTAAAATTTTATTTCTTTTAGTTAAAATTTCAATTATTGCAGGATTCTATACCAAAAAGATTCATTAATTAATTTAGGAATTAGTATATTCTCCTTGATTTCTTTCCCTTCTCCTCTTACGGAGTAAAATTTATGAGTTATAGATCAATGGTAAACCGAAAGCAAATATTCTCATTGAAGAAACGGATTCGAAATATTTCAAGATTTTAAATTGTCATTCCACATCTAATCCCGGCCATAATCTCAAAATCTCTAACATACTAATTGATAGGTGACAAAATAAATAAATGCAAGAAAACAAATGTAACCATACGCAAGCGCAAAATGATCACAAGAAATTTCTCCCCTCGTACGATTTACCAAACTGCCAATCAGACGGTGCCACATTATTCGACTGCACCATTCTTCCATCACTAGCAGTCACTTGGAAAGACAAGCTTTGCCCTTGCAACCGTTCCCCCGTTTGCCAATTCTGACCCCAATTACGCTCCATTTGGATCCACCCGGTGCTCGAACCCTTGACCTTGACATCAGTCACTTGTCCAACGCCGCCAACGTTGTACACCAACACAAGAAGCCAATAGGGATTTCCCTTTAATTCGAACTTGATACCACCTTGCATGTAGCACATGACTCTACGATAAATGACAGGAACGATCCCAGCTTCGTATTTGGCAATTTTTAGGAACATGGGCATGGCCAAATCGAAGTGCTTTTGAGGTGGGTTGCACCAAACTCCTTCGGTTTTGGTGTAGTTTGGGGGGCAGAAGTTGGTGGCTGTGACTCGGATTGATCCTGCGCCTCGTATGCACCATTGTGGGGAATTTGAGCAACTGATCTCGAAACAGGCTCCGCATGTGACCCCGTTGTTGAATAGGGCAGTGCTTAATGCTGTCGTTGCTAGACCATATCCTTGATCGAATAGATTTCCATACCCACAAGCTCCCTCTGCAATTCAAACAAATTATATAATAAGTGGGAGACTCGCTCAAAAAATAAAAAATAAAAAAGAAAGAAAGAAGAAGACGACTCTTATGCTATAAAGGAAAATATAGACCATCCAAATAGAAGAGAGTATGCCATGATTATTATGAACAAACAAATAGTAATGCAGTTAATCAACTTATGCATGGTTTCACCAAATCTGCCATATCTATTCTGCTGCTGCTCCAAAACCAGAGTGCTATTAGGTCCCCTGAACTTCCTAACCCATCACACATGAGCATTTCCACAGGCCATATCTAACAAATTCCTATGCAACCAAATACTGCCATCCATATCAAGGTAAATAGAGATTCGCATACCCCTGCCATTCTCAGAAATTTTCAACAACTCATCTTTATGTCCCAAAAAAGAGAAATCAAAAGTCTTTTGATCAATACATAAGAACTTGCCAAACATGTTGAAATAAAGTAATACCAATACAAAATCAAAAGAAACCCAGTGATCACGATGAAGAAAGAGATAAGAAAAGAGAGAGAAAGAAGAAGAGAAGATGAATAGACATCACGATGAGTTCATGATACTTTTCATACTAAAGTAACATGATTTCATCCTAGCTAACAGACAAAATATGGGTTAGGATCCCAAAAGTCCATAAAAATTATTACTTTTTCATAAGAAGGATAGTGTTATATGCATCAATTGTTCACACCAATTATCTGCATCAACTTACGTGGCGGATGATATGGCTCTACTACATTAGCCTTTTTTTTTTTTTTTTGGTCCTATTTTCAAAAAGGAAAAAAGAATAAGTGTGCTATAACATCTAAAGGGTAGTGCTACCCAACTTTTCTATAAGAATGATAGTGCTATATGCACCAATTGTTCACACCAATTATCTGCATTAACTCAAGTGGTGGATGATATGGTTCTGCCACATTAGCTCTTTTATATCAATAATAATAATAATAATAATAATAAAAGTGTTGTACAACATCTACCACATGAATTAGTACAAAAAATTGGTGCAAATAGCATTTTCATCCGTAAATATCAAAGTGATCAAAAGAAAGTTGTTCCTATGGCTTTATACCCGATACGTTACTTTTATCGCCATCACTCTCCATTTCACCCAAATTATTCCGATGTCAACTCTAGAACGAGTTAGGATTTAGTGCTAAGGTGAGGATTCTCGGCAACATGCTGAGGTCCCCACCACCTTTAAATGATGGGTTGGATGGCCTAGATCAAAAGTTGAAAGTTGCCCATTAAGATTATTTTAGTTACTTACATATATGGTATAGCAATATGATGTCTCTCTATATGTGCACTCAAATAAGTTTTTGATTTAAAGTTTTTTATAAAGGAGAAGACATGCATTGCCCTTCAAATAAGTTGTCATTGTTTTACTTCCACCTCGCCGAATGCCATGTACATCATCTTTTAATCTTCATGGATGCACTTCATACGGTTTGTAGTTTGTTTATATTAAATTATCTCTTTTATGACTCTGTACATGGTTCGTAGTTTGGTTGCTGCCATTTGTTTCACTCTTTGGAATTGAAAATTTTTCTTTTGGTTTATGTCATTATTTGAGATTGGAAAATTTTGTTGCAATCACAACTATAATGTGTATGATTGGGAAACTTGCGCGTCATATCATGTCCTTTTTGCATTTTGGTTCCATTTTTTTTCCTTAAAAGGAATGCTATGTACATACTTTTATCATTCTTTATAAAAATATTTATCCTATTATTCTCCAATTCAATTATGAAAGGAATGTATGTAAAGTGACAGATTTTACCAGCAAACATGAAATCTAGCAGAAAAATAAAATTTAAACTAACAAAAAAACAAATCAATATTTGGGAAACCATGTAGATTTTGAAAACTATACATGCATCTTCAACAATTTTTACATTTTTGGTCCTACTCTTTCCATTGATACAGTGTCTAAATGCTAGGAACACAAAGGAAAATTAAGGGAAAAAAAATAAGAAAATTGGGGACTACGCAAGAACTGCCAGGGGCAAGCAATTCTAATGAGCATCTTAAGAGTTAGTTTGGAAGTAAGCATTCTGGCTGTGAAGGTGATGTAGACCTCACCGTGTGCTAGGCCTTAAACTTCATGAGAGGGTTGGATCAATGGGACTTCAAGCAAAGTGGTTATTTTTCACGCTTTGATAACATGAAGTCCTTTTAAGACAAGTTGTGCGCATGGGTCCTAAGCATACATTTTTATGCGTACGCATAACCCTAAGAAAAGTTGCTGATTCTGGATTTTTGCTTATTTTTAGCTACCTTAAGGCTTTTATTTATTTATTTTTTGTTACTTATTACTTTAAGTTTATTAGTTTCCTAGATAGTTTTAGCTTGTTCTAGTAGAACTAAGATTTCCTATTTTATAACTTGAGTTCGAGATATAAATGATTGTAACCTTATGGCAAAGAAGTTTTGATTTTGAGATTAATAATATTGAGAGAGAATTTCTCTTTTATTCCTACTTTCGTGTTTTAGTGTGAGCATAGATTATGGATTGCCTACTTTTCTGGTATTGTCCTTACAACAATCAACAAATTGGTGGATACTTGTGTATTATTTGGTGAACTAGTTTTGACCACGTTTTCTTTGCTATATTAGAAGGTGATCAAGGTTCCCTGAAATAGATCGAACCATTTGAAGCAGTCTATTAGTCCGATCTGCTAGACAATCCCTAGTTGACCATGACAGCTTAATTTGTCCCAAGTTATACCCAGGCCATACCACAAATTAGTTTACTCATTCATTACGTCATCATAATTTAAAAATTAAAATGGATATAACGATAATATAATATCAATCTGAAGTTTTGAACTCAAATAAATTAATTTCTCATGCATTATAATAGAACATTTAAGATATTACATGATAATGTGTCAACTTTTTTTTTTTTTTTTTTTTTGGGGGGGTGTCCACCACTCTCAGTCATCACCTCTAATTTCAAGAGAAGGGTCCTTTCTTGAAAATCAATTTTAGGCTTTATTAAGGTAGATACAAATGCATTTTCCCCTTTATTAATAGATTATAGATGGGTTCATCCAGTGATGTAGCAGTGTAGCACCCGAGTCTCTATAAGGCGCCCACCCTTCCCATTCTGCAAACTGTTCCATCCTTTCTTAGACAGCGGGCAAATAAACAAGTAACCTCTCTCTCTTGGGGTTTTGCATATAAGCTCTTTCTCTCTCTTAAGGTTTTACGAATAAGCTCTTTTTCCTCCTCTTAGGGTTTTATTGCTATTACAATAGGAAAAGGCTAGACCATCTTAGGGAGTTGAACTTGTAAATATATGCGTAGAGTTTCTTTGTACATTGATGATGCCTTGAATTTCCCTCATTTCCATTTCAAAGGGAGGGCTACCTATTCCATGTACATACATACATATATAAATATATTTGTATGCTTGTGTGGTTAGTTATTGGTGTTCGAAAACTTTTAATATCTTTCTCTCAAATTTTTATTTATTTATTTTTGCTTGTTTGTCTAGTTATTTGTTTATTTCTTGGTAAATGAGTACTTGATTTAGATTGGCTAATTCTAGGGTGATCTTTGATATTGCTATCCAGCATGAGTATTGTTAACCCCCGTTATATGCAGCTGTTCTTGATATAGGCAACTAAGGAGTTATTTAGAATACAATTAATGGCTAGGATCGTTCTAAGAGGCAACGATATAACGGTTTTGGAGAGTTCTAGATATTACTCTAGAAGTTTCCCACCTCCTCAATGGAATACTCTATCTACAAGTATGTTCAAGACTCTAAACTAATCTAGCTTCCCTTGCTCTAGAGTTGTGTAGAGAACTCTGGAAGGTAAACCTTGCCTAACTAGGAGGGATCCACCATTTATGCGCATACCATGTCAATAGGCAGCACAAAAAAAAAAGTTGGGAAATATATTGCCCAAGCAGTAGTTCCAACACATTTTTAGACCATTATTCCTTTTGCTATTAGGTTTAGCACAAAAGGAGCTCATAAGATATCATCAACTTCTTAGACAGGTCCATCGATAAGGCTATATGATTCTTTTTTTATTTTTTTTTAGTTTCTAAATAGATGTTTATAGAACGTGTTCGTTCATTATTTAGAGCCTTGAATTCTTCTACATGAATCATTGCACAAGTTGACCAGTGGGATAATTTGGCAACTTCACAGTTGAGATATTAGAAATGAAGGTGAAAAACTTGAAAAATTGCCACTACGGATTCAACCAGTTTAATAAAGAGACATTTTGTCACGACTTCATAGTTGTGACATGAATACTGGTTTGGATTTAAACGGCCTAATTGCAATTATGCAGGAACTAGGAAACCATGTAGACTTATAAACCAATATTGTGTCTTTTTGTCATTTTAGGGCTAGTAACAATATAATCATTTTTTTATAGATATATTCAATAAGTACTTATATTCAAAAATTTGAATGCATATATGATGGAATAAGTGTTCTTACAAGTTGCATGAGGTCATTTTTAAAGAGCAGGGTGCACCAAACCAGAGAGAGAGAGAAAGGGCCTTTAATTTTCACTCATTTTCTAATTAATCAAAGTAAACATAAATGAAGAAAAAAGAAACCTTAATTTTAACCCATGTTCTAAACAAACAAACCAAGCATTCACAGATGTTTAGAACAAAAAAAAAAAAAAAAAAAAAAAGATTATCAAAAAACCAAGACTTCACAGAAAACAGTATACTTGGTCAAGCTAACGATTTAAGAAAGAACACTACTTGCCTCCACCACAGGGTGGAGGAGCTCCTCCCCACGTCCATTTATTTTTTGCCACGTATCATAAATATTTTTAAAAAATATGAATTTGAAAACAAGAACAAACAAATACGCAGATATGGACACGTATTTATGTTAAACTAAACATGTAACACGCAAATATGGACTTCTGAAAATGTGCTTATAGTTATGTAAATATGAGAATGCATGCACACAATTAATTTCCCTAATTTATTTGAATAAGTGGCAAATATGAGTGGGAGGAGGGGAGGAGCTCGTCTACCCAAGGGCGGAGAGGCAAGTATTTTCCTTTAAGAATATATTTGCATCTTGAGTCGATCGATCGATTAGTGGAGGCAATATGACAATACTTGGCTACTTACATGGGAGCAGTAGCTACTCCACGCTGATGTGGGTATCTTATATGACCACCACATATCCCACATTATAAAGAAAGTATGCTACTCCTATAATTGTTCAACACCCTTCTCTCGTGTCCTTTTCATTATAACCAAAATACCCTCCCAACTTGCCAACTATTCTACTGACCCAGACATAGTTTGGTGTTCAATAATTTAAGATGACCCAGACATGGTTTGCATCTTAGCCATGATTAGACCATGGTGTGATTGGAATTCTGGAGTGATGTGTTTTTGTATGTTGGGTTTTGTGGCGTGTTGGGAATTACCCCTAAAATTGTGTTGCTTAGTGTTGGATTGTTGGTTCTCTCCTCCGTTTCGAGGTCATTTCTCCTCTGTATTGAGACGACATGGGTGTATTCCAATGGGTCTTTCTATAAGTCCATTTTTTATTGCACTTTAGGTATTTGTTGAATTACCACTCTTATGAGTGATGATAAGTATCATTATCTTAAATTCATTAATTTAAGATGATAGAGTGTGCCTTCAATACTATATAAAATTTATTGAATTATTTAATTTTAAATTGGACAACCAAACAAGCTCATATGTTTATTTCAATTTTCATTATGTCCCAATCATGCTTTTGTTTTCTATGAATCAAATATTATAGGGTTTGTTAGTTTTTTTCCTTTTTTGCTAAGGGTAATAGGAAAGGGGGAAAATCACCAGATTACATATCAACATAACTAAATTGAGATGATAAAGTAGCACATAAAACTAACAAGCACTCTAACTCTAGGTGACTTTTACAGCGCGGAACACTATTCATATACTACTTCTAACACATTGCCGACCGGATGCAATTTAAGTGTGTACACATTTAGAAACTACACTTATCTCCTCTGAACCTGAGTCTTTTTAATTTATATAAAGAAATAATTTTTTTATAATTTTTTTATATTACAAAGTTTTGATAATTATTTTCAAAAGTTGAGGTTATTACCTCAACTTGTAAAAGCTTATTCAAAGAGTCCTTAAGTTTTTGTGTGGTACTTTATTTTTTATTTGAAAAATATGATCAAATGGTTCAGAGGAGATCACTAATTCACCAATTGAGGAAGTTCATCTATTAGTTCCGACAACAGATGACCCAGCGATGCCTATGGAGACATTCCGAACGTGGGTTATTGCACCAATATTATGCGTCACATTTGCTACTATAGAACATAGATGTAAAATTTTCAAATGAAAAATCAAGACTGACCCAAAGCCAAGTAAGTAAGAGCTCACCTGAGTTGTTAAGACAAAGCTGAAAGCCGGGAAGAAGTCTGGTCTTCTTTGGGGCAAAGCCTATTTACGATGCCCACCAAAACTCAAAACATTATCTAAGCCGGCAGCCGTGAATATATATGTTGAAATATGCTCCTTTGCCGAGAAAGGCCTAGGGTTCTAGGAAATTCCCAGTTCCTGGGATTCTCACACGTCTATTGGGAAGTGTTGAAGCCATCGCTTTCCTAGTTAAATTTATAAGAATATGAAGAATAATGGCGCTATTATAACCCAATTTTCCAGCTACCGGCACAACGGAGTCTACCCCAGCGCCATCATTCTTCATATTCTTATAAATCTAACTAGGAAAGCGATGGCTTCAATACTTCCCAATAGATGTGTAAGATTCTCATGAACGAACTAGGAATTTTCATTGAACCCTAGGCCTTTCTTGGCAAAGAAGTATATTTTGACATACATATTTGCATCTGCCGGTCTAGATAATCCTAATGGTTTGAGTTTGGTGGGCATCATAAAGGTTTTGCTCCAAAGGAATCTAGACTTATTCCCGGCTTTCAGCTTTGTCTTCACAACTCAGGTGAGGTCCTAACTACTTGACTTTAGGTTGGTCTTGCTTTCTTATTTGAAAATTTTACATCTATGTTTATTTTAGTATAATAGCCAATATGATACATAATATAGGCACTATAACTAATATGCAGAATGTCTCCATAGGCACCGCCGGGTCATCGGTTGTGGGAACTGACAAACAAACTCCTCAATCGGTGAATCAATGATATCCTCCACACCATCCTTTGCATCCATTTGATCAGATATTTCAAATAAAAAATAAAATACCATACAAAAACTTAAGGACTCTTTGAATAAGCTTTTACAAGTTAAAAGTTGAGGAAATTACCTCAACTTTTAAAAATAATTATCAAAATTTTGTATAATAAAAAAATTATAAAAAATTATTTCTTTAATTTTAAAAATAAAAAAGAGAAAGTAAAATCTTATCCAAATGAATCCTAAGTAATGCATTTGATAGTAATAATTTATTTCATTATTATAAAGGGAAAAACAAACAAGCGTAAATGTATCCTTATCATTCTTATGGAAATATTTTCATGAAAAGTCATTGATTTGGAAATCAAGAGGCATCATTTAAACAACAACATAAGAATAAAAAAGGCAATACAAGAGTAATAGCAAAAAAATGAATCCTCTTGCATCCTCCACTACTCTTTAAGTCTCCCTGTGAAGATTTTCCCTACGTTGTCTACTCTTGAATTAATATATTCCTATCCACCCAGCATTGTCTCTCAATTGGACATCTCATGGCTCATCCCTTCGTCTCCCTTGTGAAGATTTTCTCCATGTTTGCTATCCTTGAATCGATTTATTCATATCCTCCTAAAATTGTCTCTTAATTGTGTGCCAAGAAAATAAGGGTATATCCATCATCTTACAGATTTAGGTATTTTGGCCTTTTCACATCTAACATGTATATTGGAAATTTTGGATAAAAAGCAGATCGGTAGGGAAAAGAAACAGAGCAATAATTTGGTCATTTATAAAGGAAGACATTTAAATGTCTTTTCACTTGTAGTGGTTTGGATAATTTAAGAAATTCAACTCCACTCAACTCAACAAAGCCAAATCCAAACCACTTGGGGTTGGCTTCCTAGAAAATAAGTCAAATGCTTAACTCCTTGCCCTTTCTTCCCCTCCAAAAAGGGGCTCCACCAAAGTTTTTAACAAATACCAGACTCCACAGAATTGTTTCCAAACAAGAGGATTATAGTTCCAAACCCCAATACCAATCCTAAGTAAAACTCATCTCCAAAACCAAGAACCCACTGGGTAGTGGGTTTTCCTAGCAATGTTACTATTGGTCTTCAATCTACTTTT
This sequence comes from Liquidambar formosana, assembly GCA_039720395.1. Lineage (NCBI taxonomy): Eukaryota > Viridiplantae > Streptophyta > Magnoliopsida > Saxifragales > Altingiaceae > Liquidambar > Liquidambar formosana. Next base: position 25,740,026 of record CM077826.1, on the reverse strand, counting down.
AGCATATAATTAACGTAACTCGAGGTTAGTCACCAAAAAGAGTGTGATTCAGGCCTCAAAATGATAACCAATTATATACACAAACTGCCATCAGCTCCGCCCCCAACCTAACTGAAGAAAGGTTTTCGACATCCACCCATCAAAAAAAAAAAAAACACACACACTAACGATTACATGAATTGCATAGCTAATCAATAGAAGTACAACGCAAATTCTAGACTACCTAGGGCTTTTTTTTTTTCCCACATACAAATAACGATCTTTTACCCCTAAAAAAAATAAAAAATAAACATCTTGGTTCAAAGAGAGATCATATATGTGCAATAATTAAGGAGATCTTAGAGCATAAAATTACGTACATACCATGAAATATTGACCATTGGCAACAAAGACATCCATCCTAACCAGTGCAACAATTATCTTCCAGGCAAAAAATGCTAAGAACAAGATCTGTTCACCAGCCGCTTCATCTCTCAATCATACACATATATAACATGTATATGTAGACGAAGACAAAGATATATATACATACATATATATATATATATATATATATATATATACACACACACATAGAGAGGTGCTTTGAGATGAGAGAGAAGAACGAGGGAGGTTCTGTGTTACGCACATGTTTCCATGGGTCTGTGGTGTTTGTTAGCAAGTTGTCAGCTCCGCCTATTTTCTAGCTTAGTTGCCTATTAAGAGTCCAAGTTGTTATGGCTTACTATTTTCTAGCTTTAGTTGTTTATTCTATTCCTAGAATTTTAGGAAGTTAACGTATTTGTACTTAAGGAAGTTGCTTATCAATAAAAAACTGTATATTGAATTATGGGTAAAATACATTTACACCCCTTGTGTTTACTGACTATTACACTGACACCCCCTATATTTTCTGAAATTATACTGCCCTCCCCTACTTTGGAAAATAATCTACACTTAGACCCATCCGTCAACCCGCCGTTGAGCGCCGTTAGCATTGATTGCTGACGTCATGAAAATATGGGCTCAAAATACCCATTTTGACCTTAGTGCAGCCAAAACGCATCGTTTGGACTTGCCAAAACGCTTCTGCTGCTGCTTCGTCTTCGTGCTTCGTTTTTTTTTTTTTTTTTTGTTCCCTCCTTCACCACATCGTCGGATTTCGATGGGTGGAAACGCTGCTGCCGCTGGATCTGACTCGGGAAAATCTGAGTCCTAATCCATGGGATCACGATCTCAATCATCAGACTCTTCATATCAATCACGAGGGAGGACAGAATCTGGATCTGTAGCTGGAACTAGATCTGCACCTTAAACAGCCTCTGCTGCATCTTCAACAACTACTCGTGCCGCTTGGAACCAACTGCACAATCAACAGGATCAATCACTGAATATACTGAAGAATCTACAGCTTTTTTCTTCGTTTTTTTCTTTTTTTTTTTGTTCCCTCCTTCACCACATCGTCGGATTTCGATGGGTGGAAACGCTGCTGCTACTGCTTCTGGTGGTGGGGGGAGGCACAAGAGTTTGGAGAGAGAAAAAAAAAAGAAAAAAAATGGAAAACAGAGGGGATAAGGCACAAGGGTTTGATGGGTTTGGAAAACAGTGGGTTTGATGGGTTCGTCGATGATGGCAGTGGGGGGAGGCACGGCGAGCTTTTTTCCGGCGTCACAGCCACCATTTTTTCCGGCGTTGAAGCCTCCATTTTTCCGGCGAGCATTTTTTGGGTTTGTCCGTGCGTCGAAGTCTCGTCGGTGAAGGGGATGCTCGCGGCGGGGAGACGAGACGAGAGGGAGACGAGAGGGAGAAGGAGATCGCGGCGGGCTCCCGCCGATGCTCTTCATGGAGCAGATCTGGTTATGGGGTGCTCCAGTAGCAAACCCCCATCCCACCCACCCTCCCTCTGCACCACGATGCCAAACGCGACGGTGATGGCGACGGCGCGGCGAGGTGAACGGGGTTTGCTGCGATGGTGGGACATCGCCGGCGGCAGCCATGGGTGCTGCTGCTGCTGCTTCTTCTTCATCTTCTTTGTGCATTTTTTTTTTAAAAATTTCTTTCAATCTGCCCTTTGGGGTTTTTTTATTGGAAAAAAATGGTAGGATTTGTCCACCGTACGAAAAAATGTGCAAAACGCTGTGTTTTACTAAAGGGTAAAATTGCTATTTCATGTTTCCGTTAATCCGTCAACTTTAGCCGTTCTGACAGGGGAGGACAGTGTAATTTCAGAAAGTATAGGGGGTGTCAGTGTAATAGTCAGTAAACAGAGGGGGTGTAAATGTATTTTACCCTTGAATTATTTGTAAACACTGTGTCTATCGCCTTGGTTTTCGCTAATCTATATGATTACGCAGTTACTGGCGACTGTAATGGCTACATTGAGTTTGCTTGTACTTTATTTTAACTAGGATGCTTAACTTAACTCAAAACTGGATTGATAGGGGACGACTTCTCATTCTGCCCACGATTGAGTCTACAGCTCTACATCTACAATATTTTCTTCTTGGACGAATTTGCCCTTAATTTTTTCCGTAATTTACTAGCGACCCGACTTGTTTAGGGAGGAGGGATCGGTGAAATGGGAAAAGGATTTGGTAATGTAATAGCACCATATTGTTTAAGATTGCACGGTTAATGTATTGTTAGCCGTATGATCATACACTATTCACTATGTATAATCGCATGGTTGGCAACAACCGGCCAACTATGAGATCATGAACGACATGATGTTATAATAGCACCATATCCAAACCCGATGAAATGGTATGAAACTAGATGATGTGTAAATTAAATAGGGTGCAGATGAATTTTTATGGTGGCAATAACCCGTTTCCTAGCCTAATTACCCAATAGAATCATGCCAAAATAATTAAAAAAATGACACTTTCAGCAAAATAGACTACCAGTCTGCCATACTAGGCATCTCAGGAGTCTTCAAGTTGTCATTGCTTGCTTATTCTCTCAAGTTTAATGTACATGTTCTCTTTTTTGTTTTCAAGATCAAGCTTTGTCGTTTCCCCATTAAAGTCTGAGTTATTGCACGCCACTCCATTCTCCAAATGACTGTTACATCTACCATCATCACATCAATTGTCTAAGAGCTGTATTTATTATTTATTATTCCAATAATTGCTTGGTTTTCTAAGTCAACCCTGAAGAGCTAACTTTCTCGAAATGCCCTTGTTCTACCACCACGTGGGCTACATGGGGATTTTTATCACCCACATGGATATGGTCGATATTTGGCAATAAACCACTTGAAAACTAAACTAAATCATAAACTTTATTTAAAACATTTTTTAAATAGTTAATGAACATTACATCCAGTCCTACCAAAAATAAAGCCCATTGTAAAAAAATATTGGGGAAATTAGGGAGAAATCCATATGCAATGATTGACTTATAGATGCAAAAATCCTCCCAAAATTCATATATAGCCACAAGTCTAAATTAAAAGTGAAACGTTAACATTTAGGTTTTAATTTTGTTTTTTAATGCCATGTTTGCCCACTTGACATTTATGATATGAAGTGTAGAAGTATAAATTGTTAAGGTTTAAATTTGAATTCTCCTCCATGATTTATCCATTAAATAATGGTATTCCTTTTTTCATGTATGTCAACAAATCTTTCATGTCTCCTCCATTATTTATGCATTAGAAGATGGAATTTCTTTTTCAAATTTCCCCATCTTTGGTAAATGTGAATGTAAAAAGAAACATTTTTTTTTTCATTTTTTCTTTCTAAGAGAGAAGAATAGTTACATATAAAAACAGTTATATAAAATTATTGAAAATTGTTACATATAAATTTTCCCAACAGTGAATTTTTTTTTTAATAAAATAGTTACATTCCATTTGAAATTTTCCCCAGAGCGAAATTTTTTAATAAAATAGTTATATATAAATTTGAGTAGTGATACATAAGACGAAATGTGAGGGACGACTCGTGAGATGATGCACAAAAGTTATTTGTGATTGGCTCTTTTCAAATGGAACCGTTACTTAAGCAAACCACTTTACTAAAATGCCCCAAACCCACAAAAGGTAGCTCCAACATCCTCGCAATTCAGATCAGTTTCATCATCCTTGCAATTTCAAGCAACTTATCCAATTTGAAACATCACGATAATTATCATGAAAAGTCTGGATAATTTTTTTTTAATCAGGATAATTTCAGTAAAATTATTTTGAAAAATCACAATAATTATCATAAAAAGTTTGAATAATTATCTTGAAAATTTGGATAATTTCATGATAATTATCTTTAAAATCAGGATAATTTCACTAAAATCATGATAATTATCTTTAAAATCAAGATAATCTCGGTAAATTTATTTGAAAAATAACGATAATTATCATGAAAAGTCTGGATAATTATCTTGAAAATTAGGATAATTTCATTCTTCAAAAAATCAGGAAAGTTTCATTCTTCAAAAAATAAAAAACACTATACACTGATCAGAAAGGAAAATAAAATAAAATAAACAACAGAAAAAGAAGAACACCTAAATCAGATCCACCCCCGTTGAAGCTTCTTGGCATCACTAGATCCGCACTGTTGAAGTCTTTTGAAGTCATCAAATCTGCCGCGTGTCATCGAAACCTCTTAGCGTAACTAGATCTGCCGCCATCAAAACTTCTTACCAGTAAATCTTGTATGGAGAAAAAAGGGATAAAGGAGATGATGGAAGAGAGAAGAGAGAGAAAGAAAACTGAGGTCTATTTGTGAGAGGAGAGAGAATGAAGTGATAAGTTACGTTCAGTTTTCACTACCCTTTTACCTTTTGTTTTGTTTTACTCTTTTAAAGGGCATATGCATAATCACAGCTTTTTCGCCTCATTCGGCACATGGCCAATTCATCCTTATTATCTTTTTCCTATAAATTTTGAAAGGAATGCAAGACTTTCTCCTTAAATGGGATACATAATGGAATGCAAAATTTTCTCTATAAATGGAGCACATGATGAAACAAACAATTTTCTCCTTAAATTGATTATCATCCAAATAGAATGTAAGATTTTCTCCATAAATTGGGTGCTTATCTAAATAGCAGTCATGTGTGAATATTGTTTATAATTAAAGTGGTACTTTGGTATATGTATTGCATGCTGGACTTTTGGCCGCATAAGAAATCTTCATGTCTATGCTTTTTTTGGGTACATTGGGAGCGGTTCAAATCCCTAACCTATCTTACTCCTACACTTTTCCCCAACCTCGCTCACCACTAGGCTAACCCTAGTGGCTTAAAAAAAAATCCTCATGTCTTTATGCCTACATAAATGCTATAATATGGACTTGAGGCTAAATCCCCACATTAATTAGGGAATAAGTATATTCTACTTAACCTGTTTGGATTAGATTCTGGAAGGCTCAAAATCTCTTTTGGCAACCCATAATCTATTTTGGACCTGTTTAGGTACTTTCTTCTTAATCTTTATAATCTATTTTAACTATCAAAAGTGTTTTTAGGCTCACTTTTTCTTAAGTTAGGGTATCCCAACTTCTCTCAAAATTGACTGGAAATCAGGTGCAAGCCTTTAATGGAACTTATTGTATTACCAAATATACCCTTCACATTTCAATACCTTAATGAAAGAATACCAACCGTATCCTCTCAACCCACAATAATAAGGTTTTGTCTCATCCTCAAATCTGCCATTCTCGCTCTCTCATATCTCTCTGTGAGCACCGTTCAAATCTGCCATTCTCAGTCTGTCGTCTCTCTCTATGAGCACTGTCCACAACCAAAAAAACACATCCTCTCTAACAATTAAAGATTTCATCAAGTAAAACCAATCTCTCTCTCTTCAACATATTTTTTGGTATCCTTTTTCTTTTTCTCAAATCGTTCTTATAAAAGCCCTAAACCCTTAATTTTTTTTTTTTGGTTCACTTCATTACTCTCTTTGTAAGGGTAGTAGTGTTATTTCAGTGTCAAAATCACTTCCACAAATCTTGTTGCCAAACAGATTAAAAAGCCCTAAACCCTTAAATTTTTTTTGTTCACTTCATTACTCTCTTTGTAAGGGCAATAGTGTTATTTCAGTGTCAAAATCACTTCCACAGATCTTGTTGCCAAACAGATAAAAAATCACTTGTGATAACAAAATCACTTTAAAATATAATTCCCAAACACTAAAAGGATTTTCTACTGCTACTAGCAGCTTCTGATTTTCTCTAACGACATAATTTTTTTTTTTTACCATTCTTCTTTTCTTCCCTTTCTTTTGATATAAATCTTTGAGCTTAAGAGAGGAGCGCCAAGTGTCTAACCCATAATTGGCCTACTACCAACTCTAATCTCACTCTTAAAAATCTGTGAATTATATTTGGTAATTCAATTCCATGGAATGGACCAATGGTGACGACTTATGCGGTTATGCCTCAATAAGCAAAAATCTTTATATTTGACTTCCCGCCTTAACTGAATTATCCTAAATCCTAATTGATGAAGATTCGGTGGTGGCCTTACTTGTGTCTACGAAATCAAGCAGGTCAAAGATATGGATGCCATTGCTGGCAAAAATAAAAAGCAAATAAATACACGAGGGAAAACTTAAAACCCTAATGATTCATACTGATATGAAATAATTTCATTGAGCCAGATCCTAAATCTTCTTAAAATTTTGAATTGAAATTGCATTAGTAATTAATTACATAATCCCGTAATCTCTAAAATTCCAAAAAAAAAAAAAAAAAAAGGCTAGTGAATGATCACGAGAAATTTCTCTCCTCATATGAATGACCAAACTGCCAAACAAGGTGGACTTAATTACAAAATATTGAACCCGCGAGGGTTACTCATATGGTAAAGGACTACTGCTTAGGAACCGTAGGTTCTAAATTCAAGTTTCTTCTCTTTCACTATTAGATACATGGGCTTGTAGATGGTTTGTGCATCACGTACAAGAGGATTATTCTGAATTTAATGATTTGGGATACCCCTTGAGTGGCCCAAAAAAAAAAGAAAAAATTACAAAATATTGAACCCATTTATTAAGAAGTTCTGGCTTACATGAGGTTTTTGATCGAACCTGACCAACTCGAAACAAACTTGGTTAAACTTTACCCATATTTTGGTAATTTAATTTTCCCAATATGTTCCTCCAAAGTCCAAACACATAGGACTATGGTAGTTCAAGATTCCTAGGCCGCTGTTATTTTCAACCCTAGCTAGGGGGCATACTTCTTAGCATAAATAAATAAACAATTCCTAGCCCGCTGTTATTTTCAACCCTAGCTAGAAGGCTCATCTCTTAACAAAATAAATAAATAAATAAATAAAAAGGAGCTAGGCTCAATATAAATTTAATATTTTCCATGCATAATAAATTTTTAGAGAAATTTTAATGTTTCTTCGACCATGGAAACTCATTTTTAAGTTCCCCAATGGCTTCTTTTTCTTTTCTTTTCTTTTTCTTTTTTTTTTCTTTTTTCACTTTAATTTCAAATTTTCAGTTCCACAACAAAGCCATACATCCATCCTCAGTCTTCCCATCCATGATCATGCGAGAGAATCCTACTAAGAGCATTATAATCATGTGAGTAAGTTACACTGAATCAAATAGTAGTGTATCTCATTACAATCATTCATAAATCGGGGAATCAACATAATTGGTAAGATTAAAATTTTATTTCTTTTAGTTAAAATTTCAATTATTGCAGGATTCTATACCAAAAAGATTCATTAATTAATTTAGGAATTAGTATATTTTCCTTGATTTCTTTCCCTTCTCCTCTTACAGAGTAAAATTTATGAGTTATAGATCAATGGTAAACCGAAAGCAAATATTCTCATTGAAGAAACGGATTCGAAATATTTCAAGATTTTAAATTGTCATTCCACATCTAATACCGGCCATAATCTCAAAATCTCTAACATACTAATTGATAGGTGACAAAATAAATAAATGCAAGAAAACAAGTGTAACCATGCGCAAGCGCAAAATGATCACAAGAAATTTCTCCCCTCGTACGATTTACCAAACTGCCAATCAGACGGTGCCACATTATTCGACTGCACCATTCTTCCATCACTAGCAGTCACTTGGAAAGACAAGCTTTGCCCTTGCAACCGTTCCCCTGTTTGCCAATTCTGACCCCAATTACGCTCCATTTGGATCCACCCGGTGCTCGAACCCTTGACCTTGACATCAGTCACTTGTCCAACGCCGCCAACGTTGTACACCAACACAAGAAGCCAATAGGGATTTCCCTTTAATTCGAACTTGATACCACCTTGCTTGTAACACATGACTCTACGATAAATGACAGGAACGATCCCAGCTTCGTATTTGGCAATTTTTAGGAACATGGGCATGGCCAAATCGAAGTGCTTTTGAGGTGGGTTGCACCAAACTCCTTCGGTTTTGGTGTAGTTTGGGGGGCAGAAGTTGGTGGCTGTGACTCGGATTGATCCCGCGCCTCGAATGCACCATTGTGGGGAATTTGAGCAACTGATCTCGAAACAGGCTCCGCATGTGGCCCCGTTGTTGAATAGGGCAGTGCTTAATGCTGTCGTTGCTAGACCATATCCTTGATCGAATAGATTTCCATACCCACAAGCTCCCTCTGCAATTCAAACAAATTATATTTCTTTTTTTTATTAAAGATATATATAATTGTTTGGATCACCCACGCAATCCTTGTGCACATCACATAATGATCCTAAGCCACCATATGTGAATTATTACACATCGGCACGTACTTACCATAGATGTCACGCAGGAGAACCGAACTCATATATTAGCTAATCGGTTAGGGCAATAGGAGACTGCTAACAAGCCAAAAAAATAATTATCTATATATATATATATATATATATTTTTTTTTTTAAATGAAGAAGGAGACTCCTATGTTATGAAGGACAATCTCGTGCACGTCACAAGTAAAACAAGCCATCTGTGACCGCGCATAAATTTTCTGGCACTGTAATTATCAAGTTATGTATAGGAGAACCAAACCCGATGTATATTATTTAATCCAATTTTAATAAGTGGGAGACTCGCTCAAAAAAATAAAAAATAAAAAAAGAAAGAAGAAAGTAAAATATAGACCATCCAAATAGAAGAGAGTATGCCATGATTATTTTGAAGAAACAAATAGTAATGCATTAATCAACTTACGCATGGTTTCACCACCATTCATGTCACCATAAAACGTCGCATGCGCAAAGTCCCACCCATGATCATTGTTATCAGCCGAAGCAACGACTGTAAAGACAAGAGCCGTGACCATAACACAAGTAGCCAAAAACGGAGGCCCAGCCATTGTAGCTCAATTAATCTAAGCTTATGAGAGAGATTAATAGAGCGAATAACCGTGGTCAAGCAGAGCAAAGCAATTGAATTTTATAGGCGAAAAAAAAAATAGCTATGGCAAGAATTGGAAATTACATAATTCTAATCCTAAAATGGAAATGAAAATATTTGGAATGAGGTTCTCTCGTATTGCCATAATTAGTTTTTGCAATCTTTGAAAAATGGAAGTTCGAATAATTCCAAAAAGAAATTACTAAATTGTTTTGGAGAAAATCTTTTCCATATCTTTAGAAATCCTAGCCTTTATGCTTCTATTCCTTCTAACCCCGGCCCCTACCCCCACCCAAAATAAATAAATAAAAATTATATGATGGCAATGCTAGCCAAAACAAAATGTAAAAGAAATTTCTGCATGAACTGAACAGTAATATGCAGAGTGGTGCAAAGCAAGAGTAGGAGCGAACATTATTTTTTAGGGTAAAATATAAGAAACCCTCCTAAAATTTGACCTGTTTTTACATAACCCCCTTAAAGAAATTTAGGTTATAATCTCCCTCCCAAAAGTTTATATTTTTAACAATTAGCTCCACCATTACTAACTGTTAGCAAAATTAGATGGAAAACCATCATGTGCCTCACACGAGACAATGTTACATTCATGAAATGCCGTAAATACCCTTGCCAAAATGGTGCATTTGGAAAACCCCAATCGGCTGGTCAGGCCCGTCCAGATTGCTGCCAACGGCTATGGCCATACAGACAAGCTTTAGATTTGGCATAAAATGTTTCACCGATCATCCCTCTCCTCTCCTCTCATCCTCTCCACATTCCTCATCTCCCTCTCCCTTCCCACCATCGGCCCGTCGCCGATGATGCATGCATCCATCATGATTGATCAAAGCCACCAACTCCCTCACCCCAAGTCCCCAACCCCAATCAGCTGCAAAGCCGGTCCTGAGTATAGTTTTTTAATGTGGCTGCTTAAGGCACCACTTTTTTGGGTGAAAAAAAAGGAATCCCAACACCAAATGTAATAATTCTGAAGGAGGCCCAAAACCAAATCTAAGGGCCCAAGTCCAACCCAAATCTAAGGGCTTTGGTATAATCTTCCACTTTTCACCTTTCTCCAATTTCACTTTTTGTTGGTTCAGGTCTTTTTTTCTCTTTAGACTTCTTTCAAGGGTTCTCAGCTTATGATATTTCTTCTCTCTTGTTTTTTTTGGATTTAATGTGTGGGTTTGAGTTGATACTAGGCAAAAAAAAAAAAAAAAAAAAAAAAAAAAAAACTTTTGAGTTGATACTAGAAAAAAAAAAATTTTGATTACGTAGAAATGTTTTTTTTTTTGGTGTGTGAATATGTATAACGGCCTCATTTTTTTGAGTTCACTTGGAGCCTCCAAAAAGTCAGGACTCCCTGATCAGCCGCTTAAGTTTCCAAATTGCTTGTAGACTTGACCAAGAGCTTCAACAATGGCATCCGATTTGCACAAGGGCACTTGTGGGTATGGTTGTATTAATAACAGGGTGGTCTTATGGGTATGGTTGTATTAATATATGGCAGCGCTTGGAGGTAGAAGCCATGGATGAAGGTTTTAGAGCTAGAGAAGATGTCAGAGTTCGACCACATCGTTGTTGCATGTGCTACTTACTTGAGATCCGCCATATTTGAGGTGATTGACAATGGCTGAAACTCAATCTGTGGGTTTTGAATCACCTTTGGAGTTGTGGCTGCTAATGCACGAGGACGACGAGCGGCGATGGCGCTCCTACTTCGATCTCCCCTTCTTCTTCTTTGTTTTCTCTTTTTGTTTTTCATTTTGTTTTTGTTATAAAAAATTTTTATACTGAATTTTTTTCTTGTGTTGGGATTATGAAGAATAAATTTGAGAAACACATGCCCCAAGTCCGGGTGGCGAGAGAGGAGTTTGGAGAAAAGGGAGATGGAGGTGTCGGAGTTGATGCCAAACCTTTTGCAGGGCGTTGGGGCCTGACCAGCCAGTTGGGTTTGGGATGAGTGAGTCGGAAAAAATGGAGTTAGCTGGAATTGGGGTGGTGTGGCGTGGCCGGGAAAAATACAGGGGAGGGTGAGGAGGTGAGGGGCAAAACAGTCTTTTAATGTCTAGATTAACGCCATTAATTCTCTTTTACGTCTAATATTTGTGAGAGAGCTAGGACATTGTAACCTAAATTTCTTTGAAAGGGTTACGTTAAAAAGGGTCAAACCTTAAAGGGAGTTTTGTATTTTACTTTTTCTTTTTCTTTTTCCTTTTTAAGCTTTTGGTCAGAGTCTTTAGCTTTTTTTTTTTTTTTTTTAATTCTTAAATGGGTTAATGAGTAGGGGGCAATTTTAGATTGCTCATACGACAAGAAAATAATTACAATTCAATATAAATTGTAACTGGTTTTCTAGTAAATGATTATTAATTTAATTAAAAGTAACAACCAGCTGTAATTATTCACCCGTAACGCGGTGACCAATTCCCGGTGAAAATTATGTCTGTGGGGACCAAATCTGAAACAGATATCAAGGGTAAACTCGAAATGAGTGTAACTTTCCGGGCAAGGTCATCTTTTTGCAAAATTTGTTCCTAAGGAAAATTCAGGAATATATTTGCAGTTTAGTGACTAGATATGAGATTTGGTTCACACCCAGTTAATTGCTTTCCTGGGCCTAATGCCCTATTGCATAAAAAGTTTGATTGGCCAACACGCCAGATATTATAGTTAGAAAATTATGAAGTTTCCCAAGTTGATTGTCCACCAATCCGGCCACCATGAATAGTTCATGCGATTCCACCGACTCGGGATTCTGACAAATAATGCAGTAAATATTTCTACAGAGGTTCAGTCAACAGAGGCATCCAAATCTAAATAATATCAAGCTCACAAAAACCAATTAAGAAATTACTATAAATAATATCAAGCCCTAGTGATATGAACTCGGTACGGTGACAGCTAGCGTACCCTAAGTTTTTTTGTAGGTACCTTAGGATTTCTCTATTAGGAGCAGTGTCTATCATTTTGGGTTCAACTTCAACTCTTTGCCTTAGGACAGTCATTAATTAAATTTATTTTGAACATTAACCAATGTAAGATGGACAATTTTTAGTCGTGTAATTGTGTTCATAGGCTTAGTTAGATTTGGCTCAAAATTTCCTGCTGCAAAAAACAAAGAACATAATTTCAGAAAATTGACAAAACAATTTGAACATCACCCCTTGAATAGCCCTTTTTTTTATCCCAATCAATTTGGCAGCAGCCTCCCCTTGTGATTACCAACTACAACTCAATCTAACTCCGTTGTAGAATCATTGAATTGGTGCCCACGAATGATCCCAACTAAATAAATTTTACATTTTTCTTTTGCTAGGAATGTACAAATCTATCATCTTAAATTAAAAAAAATTCAAGAAAATTATGGTCATCATCAGAAATAAGAGTGAAAATTTAAAATAGTAGCAGTTCAAGAATTTCTAAAGATTGATCCTATAACATCACTATAGTTGATTACCTAACTCCAACTTCTTTAAATATTTTAATTCAAAATGATAGATCTATACTTTTAATACTACGTAAATTTTGTTGAATTATTTAATTTCGAATTGAATACCCAAACATGTCCTTAACTTTGAATTTTCATCTGTTATCAATAGTTATCTCTTATCACAAAATGCTTCCTAAGTACAAATATGATCAAATTATCACAAAATCTAATCGAAATTATCACAAAATCTAATCTATTATTACTTACTGTACGAAACCTCTTGTTTTTTTTTTTTTTTTTTTTGAATATTATGTTTGGGTACCCATGTGAGGTGGTCCTCTGTAGTACTCCTATTTTGCATATAAGTTGTGAAGCCTTCCTAGCAATAAATAAAAAATAAGAGTGTGGGAAAGATGCAATTGATGTGGAGCCTTATCGGTTTTGATGGGCCGCCACCCTATCAAATAAAAATTGGATCGTCATCTTAAGCTAAAGGTCCAGGGTGTAACGTGTACCCCAACGTGGAGCATGCTGAAGCCACACGTTTCTGGAAGCAAAACTGCTTTTGTCTCCTTGTTCCAAGCCCACAAAACCTTGCCCAAAAGCCCAGACTCTTCTCCTCATACCAACCGAGGTTCCTCTCTTCAATAAAACGGTGCCTGCTCTTTGATCTACAAAATTTATAGCTAGTCATGGATAAACATAGAAGTTTCTGCCTACTGCTCACCATCTTTCTCCTCACAGTTGGAGATGAAGCACTCCACAACATGGAGGATCAAGAAAGGAAACCAACCATCTCAGAGATGCTAACCAGTATGTTTTCTTTCTCTACAATTTCTACTCCCAGTATAAGCTATTTGGAGAAAGCCAAAACGCTGGCCAAGCAAGCACATGCCTACTTTTTTCCTCCAAATTTAGAGTAAGTTATTCAAATTTTTAGTTACGTACCCATTCATTTTCTTTTCATAGAAGTTTCACTAATATGTTTGGTTGCTGAGAAAGTGTAGGAAAAGAGATCGAAGAACCCCTTCTTTTTTTTTTTTTACCCATGATGCATATAAGTCCTTAGAAGACAAAAACTCCAATCTTACAAAACTAGCTACTCGGCATAGTTTAGCTTTTCATTGTTGTTGGGGGAAAAAATAGAGACTCTAATTGGGGATTTTTCTTTTTTCTTTCCTCCAAATTTAGATTAAGTTATTTTCTTTCTCTCAAATTTTCATTAATTCGTTTGGTTGCTATGAAAATGTAGGGAAAGAAAAGAAATCAACATTTTTTTTTCTTTATTTAAGGCCTAAAGCATCTTGAATGAAGGGGGGGTTTTTTATTTATTTATTTATTTAATACATTTTCTTAGCAACCAAACGGGGGGTGCATGTATGTAGAAATTTGAGTAACTGGGTGGGATTTTAGTTTTAGGAGCAGTGATGAGGTTCAAGGCAATGGAGGTGGTGGAGCAGGAGAGAAGGTGAGAGAGGCTGTTGCTGACAGTTTGGGGGAGAGTAAAGCAACCGTGGAGGATTCCGCTGAATTGGTGGCGAAGCTAGTAACAGAAACGGTCCACAAGACAGTAGAGAAGGTGAAGAAAAGCTTATCTGAGAGAGGAGGAGATACTCAGGCAGAGCTCTGATCAAATTTGTTTGCCTTTTTTGTATTAGTGCCTTACATTCCCCTAGGGAAAAAAAAAAAAAAAAAAAAAAAAAAAAAAAGGTTGCCTTGTATTCTCTCTCTTCAAAAAAAAAAAAAAAACAAAATTGTTTTAATCTGTTGTAAGATGTTTAAATTAAAGCCATAGATTTTTTGTTTTTCAATTTTTGATAGAATATATCCATACCCTATCCATCTTTTAGTATCAACAAATGAGTATCAATGTTTTTTCATAAGCTTGAATATAATATCACTTATTAATAAGTGAAGCAAATGCCATTAGGCTTCATGCCATGCCTGGATTAAAGTGAGTAATTCCAACATAGTAGTTTGTGAGTCTTTTTGTTTTATCTTTTTTTGTTTTGAAAAATTACAAAAACTATGCTGAATTTTAGTACAAATTTCAATTTATTAAATTTTAATACCAGTCAAAATAGATCCTAAACTAGTAGTGGACCTGTGATGGTTAATTATACTCTGTTCTTGTGCCATTAATGAAGTTGATGACATGCAATAGTCATGACAACTTAATTTTTAAATAATGATAATGATCTTTTTTTAAATTATAAAGAAACAAATATCATTAAGTTAAATAATAGTATAATCTAGGAAGAGTTGCGCCATAAGCATCTTCCAAAGTGTTCTTGAGAAAGTGATTTCGTGGTATGTCAAAAAAAGACATTATCAAATTTATCAACTAGCCAACTTGCAACGGTAGCTCAGCTGTTAAAGGATTACGGTTCAGGAATCGTAGGTCTCGAGTTCGCGTCTCTACTCTCTCACTTATCAGATGCACAGGCTTGTGAGTAATTTGTGTATCACGAGAGGACTAGTATGGTTTGGGATACCCCTCGTTTGGCCAAAAAAGAAAGAAGATGATTTATCACCCAGCCAAATGATATCTTGAATTAAGACTTTAACTTCCATGGGCACTAATATTGTTTCTAACATATATGGAGTATTAATAATAGGACATTACTTGGCTCCTCACAGTGGAGGAGCAACACTTCCTCATTTCCACTCATATTATGCATTGTGTCATAGTTAATTTTAAATAATATGAATATGTGGATACGAACACGTTCACATGTGAATATAAATATATGGACACATATTCATATTCGATCATTTGGATATACTAGATGTAGGCACAGTTGCGTTGCACGTGGTTATTTTTCAATAATATGAAATATAAATAAAAGAATAATTTTTAAAGAATTAGATATTAATATCGGTTTGGTTAGATTTTTACTTTTAATGAAACTTATAGGGAGTAGTATAACTAATTTGAAAATTTTTAAATTAGTCACATATAAATTTAGAATATAATAATTCCCAATAATATATGGTAACACGATATTATATTGATTAACCACAAAACTTCAACAATTTGAAATGAAAATTTAAATTTAAAAAAAAAAAAATCATTATTGAAGATATGTGTTGTCACTGAATTTACAAAAATGTCGTTACTTAACAAGTTGAAAGTATTATATTTTGGTAATTGATGAGTTCGAGTAAAATAAAATTAAATAAGTAAGCTATTTGCACAAATCAAAGTAACATTGATGAATTTCGTAAATCTATCATAATCATGAAATGATCATCATATATGTTATGAAAAAAAAAACACAATGAATTCAAACTTACCAAATTCTAACCTCTAATGATTAAAAACCAATAAATCTTGCTATTTCCTTTAAAGTTTTGATAGAAAAACATCTATTCACAATGAAAAAGCTAAAGAATGACCCGACATAGAACTCTAATGAAATACAAAAAGAAATGTTTTCTATATAAGTTAACTACAAGAGTATAGATGTCACCTTTAAAGTTTTGATAGAAAAACATCTATTCACAATGAAAAAGCTAAAAAATGACCCGATATAGAACTCTAATGAAATACAAAAAGAAATGTTTTTTACATAAGTTAACTACAAGAGTATAGATGTCTCCTATATAAACTTTACTACAATAATAGTTGTCATCTATTCAACTACAATAAGATTAAAAAGGTGCAGAAGGGTAGTTGCGTATCTAAAATTTAAAATAAGGATATATTAGTCAATCAAAAGTTTTTCTCACATTCAGTTTTTTATAGGTAGTATAGATATAGATATAGATAAACATATATATATATATGGACATGTGGACGCATGTCTATAATAACATAACATATGAATACATGTACATAATTAATTCTCATTTGTTTTGTTAGACACATGGCATAATATGAGTGGAAGGAAGGAAGAGTTGCTCCTCCACTATAAGGAGCCAAGTATTATCCTTAACAATAACTTACGATTCACCATCAAGACAGACCTTTTTTATAGATCTCGTTTTTGGTTGGGTGTATGTGCTAGATGCTGATTTTTAGGGCTTATTTGGTGATCTATGGGTGAAGTTTGTGATGTTGTATCCTTCCTTAATATATTAATGAAGTTTTATTTTGCCAATCAAAAAAAAAAAAAACATAGACCGTTTTTATATCTTGCTACAAGGTTACAAATAGATTATTTCGAATCACTTTCAACATAAAGCTTCTTTATATCTTGCTACCAAGCTATAAATAGACCATTTCAAAGGGTCGTGCACTTAGTTACCAAAATTGATGAGATATATAAATTACACTAAGCTACCATCTTTCGTCTTCTCATAGTATCTCTAAGTGAATATCCACCGACTGGTGAATTTTTATTATATCGAGATCCATCAAAGTTCAATCTTATCTATTTTGGGGGCAGATGTTCCCATCAAATAAACCTGTAGAACTTCTTCAGTCTCCTGCAAGAATTAGAATCATAATTGTTAATAGTTTTACTTCAATATTTTTAGGGAGGCGTTATTGCCAGAGATAATAACGCTCCTTCCATGGCATTTATTATGATTTGGTGAAATTGCCCCTGCGTGATAAGAGATGAGAGAGAACATCACAAAAAGGGTAGGAAGTTTAAGGAAAGAAAGGGGGTTTAATCCTACGGCCACGACGGTTGCTAGTAGCTCGTCGGATGACAATGAACAGGGTAGAGAGAAGAGAGGAGAGAGGAGAGAGAAGAGGAAGGAAGAGGGAGGGGAGAAGCTGATCTACTCAGAAACAAATTTTCTAGTGTTGGCTTGATGACGTCGGTGATTCTCGTCGCCAGTGATAGAATGGCAACTAGCCTCTATTTTCCTGTTCTTCACGCCTTTTCTCTTTCTTTTATTGTATATTCCCTTTGTTTTGTTGTCTTTTTTGTTTTGTTTTAGAAAATGGGTTAAATTAGGTTGTAGCAAATTTGGATAAAAGGGGTAATGTTTGGTTGTAATGGAGGCTAGACGTGGAACAAGTGGGTTGCAGCTGCAGTAAAGAAAATGGCGGCACTGTTCAAATGGTTTATTGTAGCGAGGAGGTCATGTTGGCAGCCATGGCAGACTGATCTTCACCCATTTTTCTCTTTCTTTCAACTTTTTCCTCTCTCCTCCTTTTCATTGCTCCGTCCTTTAGCACTACTCTCTCTTTCCTATCTCTTATCACTCATTTTAAGAATAATGGGCAATGTCGTTAATTCATTAAAAATGCCATGGAAACAACGTTATTGTCTCTGGCAATGGCGCTCCCTATTTTTATTATCATTATTTTATCTATTTCTATCATGTGCATATTCTATGGCTTAGCATGGTTTTTATTATTTCTCTTACATGTTGTTAGGATTTTATTTTATTATATCTATCTATACTACCTATAAAAAGATGAATGTGAGAAAAACTTTTGATTGACTAATATACCCTTATTTTAATTTTTAAATACACAATTACCCTTCTGCATATATAGGAAATATAGTAATAGCAAAACACATACCTTAATAAGAATTCTAAGGAAACTATACGACTACCCTTCTGCATATATAGGAAATATAGCAATATAAAATACATACCTTAACAAGAATTCTAAGGAAACTATAATTCGTATAATAATTAAATAAAACCAAACCCAGATAGGAAACTATAATTCGTATATCTATACTATACTACCTATAAAAGTATGTATCTCAAAAAAACTTTTGATTGACCATTACACCCTTATTTAAAATCTTAAATACTTTCTTACCCATCCTTGCAATTGAAATACACGTTAGGTTTAATAATTGTTTAACCCTAACATGTAAATAGAAATAGAAAAACATCATAAAAATCGTAAAAACCCTAACATATTGATCATAGGAATGAAAGCATTGGGTCTTCCTCTTCTTCAAAGATTGATGGTAAATCTTCAAAGAACAAAAGATTACCATGCAAGAGGCAATGGTTACTGTAAACACAGTACGTTGATTCCTTAGGTATCTCTCTAAAACTCTGTTTCTCTCTTCAGAAGTTTAAGTTTAAAGAGACAAAGTTGTGAAGTCATTGCCCTTCTCAGTGGTTCTGCGTAGTTTTGTGGGTAAGTCTTCATTCTCTCTTACTTCATACTTTCCCACTCCAATTCTTTAATGGTGTACAATTTTCTAAGGAATGCTCACTAGGTGTTCGACAAAATCACTCAGTGGAGCTTTCTTCTTTGAGGTCTATATTAGTCATATTCTTACCCTTCCTTTGTTATATATATAAAAGTGTGCAAGTTTTTTTTTTTCTTCTTCTTCTTGCAATTCTGTAGAGTGAATGAACGTCCCCGGGAAGAGAAGCTTTGACGGGGCATTCAATTGAAGGATTCGAACTCACTGCCGGTGCCCATTGGTTTGGTAAGCTTGTGTCTTTGCTTCTTTTTCTTTTATATCAAAACCTTTAAGGTTTTCTTCCTTGCAATTTTGTATTTTCTGTGATTTTCTTTATGGCTATGGTGGACAAACATATCAAATCTTTGTTAATATATATTTTCTCACAAACATATCAAATCTTATTTTTAATTTGTGATAGGTGTCCTCTTATCATTTGTTAACATATATTTTCTCTTAATTTCAACCCCTGTTTCCCTTTAAGAGAAAGTGTTATGTCATCATATTTAAAGCACAGGGAAATCTCAAAAGTTGACATATATTTTGAACTGTTTGGTCCAGTAACAATATCAATTCTTTTTAATTTGTTAAAAGAGATGCCTTAAAAATGAAAGATGGTATTTTGGGTTTAGCAAAGATTGCCTCCATATGGAAATATGGGATGAGATCAACATACTCAAATAAACAAGGTAAATCTAGAAAAACTTTTTGTTTTATTTACCAAGGTGCTTACTTTAAGCAACTTGCCTGATTCAATTTGTTTGCTTAAATGCTAATGTCAGTAGACCTCGAATGCCCTCTTTGGGAGTCCCAAAAAAAAAAGAAGACAAAAAAGGCTCTTTGGCTAGGTAACATACCTCAATAAATATAACCACGTGCAACACACGTGTGTGCCAACTAGTATATATATATTGTTAATGCAAAGTTCTACATGTTAGATTAGGTTTTGAGTTCATATTAATCCTGTCAAGGAGATGTGCGTGCACATAATTTGAAAGTGCATAAGTAGTTCATGGTTGTGCGTACGCACATTAGACTAATTCTATGCATTTGCATCCATGTTTAGTTATTACCATAATACCTACTTTCATGTTTAGTTGTTCCTTTATTTATATGTTGCTATGCTTTTGTTACCATTTTCAATAATTTCTTTATTAATTGATTTTCATAGTTTCCACGTCCATGTTTAGTTATTTCTTTATTTTCTCCATATTTTTAGTTTCTATGATCATTCATTCCCTTATTTGTTTAGTTGACTTTCTTTTTTTATTTGTTTCTTCATTCCTATTATTGTTTCTTTATTTAGACTAATTCCATGTTTATTTGTTTCCATAGTGACATGTTTCTTTATCATTGCATATTTATTTATTTCCTTATACATTATTTATGTATTTTACTTATTTCCTTCTTTTCAATTATTCCTTTATTTTATTTATTCTCTTATTTGTTCATCTCTTCTTTTAGTTCTTTATTTATTTATTATTTCCTTCATTATTTGATTATATTCCACTCCATGCATTTTGCCATTTTTATTGAATGAATTAAGGTTGAACTCAAATTTAAAATCTTTTTAATTATAGCCAATAAAAATGTGTGGGGGCCCTTTCTTGACTGGGCTTCATCAAGTTCCTAACACATTCTCAACGATGTATCCTAATTCCAAACCAAGTTTGGAATCTCTAGTTATGACGAGTTAGACTTTATTGGGGTCAAACGGTTCCCGAAACCATAATCAAGTGGTAACTTCTTTCGCACTAGCCCTCGAAGCTAGTTAGCGTACTCTCAAGCTCATGTGTCAAGACGCAGTGCTCACAGTGGCAACTTTCATAGTGAGCACTTTGTCTCAACATAGGTTCGAAAGCATGCTAACTAGCCTTAAGGGCTAGCAAGAAGAAAAGTTACCACGTGATTATAATTTTGGGAGTTGATTGACCCCTAATAGGGTCTAACTCGTTATAAATAGAGATTCCAACCTCGATTCGAATTTAAGGTACAACATCGCGAGGGTGCACTCAACGATGTTCGGTCAAAAATTAGCTCCTACACATATTTATTGGCTATAATTAAAAAAGTTTCAAAATTAAGCTCAATTCTAATTTATACAATAAATATAGAAACATGCATTGAATGAAATAAGCAAATAAATAAAGAAAAGAATAAAGAAATAATTGAAAACGAGGAAATAAGTAAAATACAGAAATAAAGTACAAGGAAATAAATATAAAATTTAAAAAAAAAAGAAAAAGGAATCATGCAATAATATAGAGGTATACCATTAAGGAAATAAACAAACATGGAATTAGTCTAAACAAATAAACAATAATAAGAAAGAAAAATAAATAAAAATAAAAAGTCAACTAAACAAAGAAGGGAATGAATGATCATGGAACTAGAAATATGGAGAAAATAAAGAAATAACTAAACATGGAAGTAAGAATTATAGAATTCAATTTATAAAGAAATAACTAGACATTGAACTAGGGATTTTGGTAATAAAAAAATATGGATGTAAATGCATGGAAGGAAAGAGATAGAAACCTATGTAATGTGTGTACGCACAATCCTAAAGTGTGTACACACTTTTGAATAATGTGCATGCATATTTCCCTTATAGGATCAATATGAACTCAAGTCCTAATCTAACATGTAAAACATGACAGTAACAAAAATAAAAATAAAAATAAAAATCCTAACATGATGTAAAAGAAATAACAAAAATCATGCTAAGCCATAGAGTATGCATATGACAAAAATAAATAGAATAAGGACAATAAAAATATTAAAAGAAGACTACCAACATAATGACAAAAATGAAATAAATGAAAGATATCAAACAAAATAAATGTACATAAATTATAAATATGACGATGCAAATACTAATCTAGCATGAAATAAATAAACCAAAACTACAATTGTAGATTATCATCCTAACTCGTGTGACACCTGTGCAACACACAAGATAAAATATTTGATAAATAATATTATATATAAAATTTTCACTGTTTTGGAGAGTAAAAAATGGATAAATGTGTGTGTGTGTGTATAGAGTAGTGATACATGGAACCAGTATTAGGGGACCAAAACGTGGGACGACTACTTCACTTGAACCTTATTAGTCAATTTGAAAACCACCATTAGTAACCATGAGATGCACTAAAGAAGGGAAAATTCCTCATTTCGCGGTTCCCCTTCGTAAGATTCCGAAATTATCTGGAATGGGTCTCCTTCAATGGGATTTTGCAAGAAGCTTCCAATTTCATCTTCCTTTCAGACAACCCCCATCTCGGATTCATCGTCCAATTAAGGGCAAAGCTCCTATACTCGAGGTGTAGCGTTCGCGAGCTGTTCTTCGCCGGAGGTAGCGATCGACAGCAGGCATTTCAAAGAGGACGAAGCACTAGAAAGGTAGGAGTTTTTTTAGGAAAAGGAGGTGTTTTTTTTTTTATATGTTAAATCACGTTTGTGGTTTTTTTTTCTTTGGAATCTAGGGTTTTTAAACAACTTTACCCCATTTGTTTAGGGACAATGGTTCAAAATGTTTGGCTTTATCTTGTTTTTAAACGACATAAAAGAACGACTCCGACTTTTATCTAGTTTATATGATAAAAATTTGTGCTTTTTCACTTAACTTCAAGTTGTGGTTGTTTCTCTTTCAAAATTTAGGGTTTTAAACGATTCTCTATCGATTGATTAGGGACAAATGTTGAACTATATTTGATATTTTATCTGGATTTTTATGTTTATTTGTCGAATGTGTCATCGTAGCAAAACATATGTCCACCCAATTTTTCGGGTCTCCTAAACTTTGCGAAGCCAGTGAATAAGATTCCATTACTGGCCATAAGGAACCAACGAGGTGCAAAATGCCGAATGGTAAAATTAAATATTTTGTAGGATCAATGTCTCTGTTTGTTTTTTTGTTTTTGATTTTTTTTTTTTTTTTTTTTTTTTGTATGTGATCTAGTTGTTGTACTTAAGCACTTGATACGGTTTGTGTCAAACTTTCCCTAATTTGGTAGGGTTTTTTTACTAGAAAGTAGACTTATCTAATCTTTTGAATAAATTGTCAATATTTTTTTGTGCTTTTATCTTAAAATATTCAGATATCTTCTGTGTTTTATGTAGGATAATATTGTACTGTAGTGATTTATCAGACAATGGGTATTTCCCCCTCCCCCTCTCCTGCATTGTTAAACCCCTGTCTGATTATTATCTTCAATATTTATTTAATATAATCAAATAACTTGCCTTGTGTGGTGTTATCTTAAATGTTTGGAGAATTTTTTTGTTGTTTTCATTTATTATTAAGATAATCAGATAATGTTGCATGAGTGTTTGTTTATCAGAGAATGGGTACTTCCCCCCCCCCCCCCTACATTGTTATCCCTTATCTAATTTTATCTTAAATATTTTGAATAAATTGTTTGTTTTATGTTGGATAATATTGTATTTTATTGTATGATCAAACAGTTACTAGTCCCCCTCCTTGCATTGTTCAAACACTGTCTGGTTTTTCATTGTGTGACTCCTTTGTTTTTCACGTGTGATAGAGTTTGTGTCAAACTTTCCCTAATTTGATATGGTTTTTTTTACTAGAAAATGGACTTATCTGAGCTTCCGTATAAATTGTCTATATTTTTTGTGTTTTTATTTTACAATATTCGGATAACTTGTGTGTTTTATGTAGGATAATATCGTACTGTAGTAATTTATTAGACGATGGGTAGTTTCCCCATACCCCTCCCATGCATTGTTAAACCCCTGTCTGATTATTATCTTTAATGTTTATTTAAGATACTCAGATAACTTGCCCTACTCAGCTATTCCTTGTGTGGTGTTATCTTAAATGTTTGGAAAATTTGTTTGTTATCTTCATTGATTATTAAGATAATCAAATAATGTTGCATGAGAATAGGTAATTCCCCCCCCCCCTCCCCTGCATTGTTATCCCTTATTTGGTTTTATCTTAAATATTTTGTATAAATTGTTTGTCTTTTGTTGGATAATATTGTATTTTATTGCATAATCAGACAGTTGGTAGTCCCCCCTGCATTTATCAATCACTGTCTGGTTTTTTATTGGGTGACTCCTTTGTTTTTCATGTGTGATAGAGGTGTCAAACTTTCCCCAATTTGATATGGTTTTTTTTTTACTAGAAAGTAGACTTATCTGAGCTTTCGTATAAATTGTCAATGTTTATTATGTTTTTATATTAAAATATTCGGATGATTTGTGTGTTTTATGTAAGATAATATTGTACTGTAGTGACTTATTAGACAGTGGGTAGTTCCCCCCCCCCCCCTCCCTTGCATTGTTAAACCCCTGTCTAGTTTTTAATTGGGAGATAATAGTTTATCTTGCATAATCTATGTTTATAATACTAAAAGGGTTTATTTTATATTTGTTTGTGATTCATTTGTTGATTTTATATTGGAAGGACTTCGTGTAGATGGTATATATTAAGTTGTAATAATGTTTATTCATATATGTAGATGGGGTAAGTAGTCTAAACTCGTGTAAGAGGAAAAATTACTACCCCCAATATAGATCTAAGTTGGTTGCACTCTTCAAGGTTTTCCAAGAATTGAAGTTTACCGAGAGGCATATGAAGGTTTTCAAGATAACTCATTTTTAGTATGTTTTTGAAGTTTTGATATTCAACATAATTGAACCAAAAGCATGCCGAAAATATGACGATGATGTTGTGCGCATCATCCAAACATTTGATGGAAAAATGAAGCAATTTAAGATAGGTGGAGTCTACATTCCTTTGTGAGAGATCGACATTGTTCTCATATTTGGAATTGTTTAAGGGGAAACCAATTTAAAAAATGTTCCAATGAGGAAACAATGCGAATCCTAATTCTACTCACGAAAGTTCAGTTATCAGGACAAGCTTGAAGGGCCTGTTATAAAGAAGAAGATAGTTGAAGCTGCTAGAGGGGTGACTGATGAGGATGTAGAAGACACTGTGTGACTTTGTTGTTTGTATAGTTTCATCAACTTACTTTTCTCATCAGTCTGAGCAGTATGTAAATTGGGAACTTTGTAGCACAATTGAAGATCTGGGGGAAATAAAGAAGTATGCATAGAGTAATGAGATACTACAACACATAAGCGCCTACTTATATGCGAAGTATAAGCAACCTACAAGTGTGGCGGGATGTGTTATAGTTTTGTTGGTGAGTCTGATTTTCTTTACCATAAATAAATGATACATGTTTGTAAATGTTACAAAATACGTTACTATTATATAACACGTACTGATTTTTTTTTTTTTTTTTTTTTTTTTTTTTTACAGTATTAGCTATGTGAACACACAATGATACTAAAGGCAGAACACATAGGGCTATTCCCCAGATTCCTTAAATGGGATTTGCGAAAACTGTATGACATCTTGAGAATACTTGATATGTTAAGATTGAAAGAAGATAAAGTATAATTCTGTTGCATGTTCATATTTTCAGATGTTTAGATAAATTAATTATCTTACTATCTCATTATAATTTTGGTCCATATTCTTCTTTAAAAATTTAAGATATGCACATCCATTCTCTAATGAACGATATTCATGTTTATTAAAAAATTAGGTAAATGCGAAAGAGTTGAAACTAACCAAGCATGAGATCCAAAAAATTGAGACATTAAGGAACATGCTGGATCAAAAGTTGGAGATGCAAAAGGAGAAAATGGTTGAAGAAGCTATGGTGCAAACACAGGTCCAACATAGAAAAAAGACAAACGCTAGTAGGACCCCTGGTTGTGTTCACATATCTACAGTTAGATTTCCCCTATTTCATCTTTCGCATCTCACTTGCATTTGTGAACACAACCAGGGTCCTACTAGCATTTGTCTTTTTTCTATGTTGGACCTGTGCCTGTACCATAGCTTCTTCACCCATTTCTTCCTTTTGTATCTCCAACTTTTGATCCATCCTGTTCCTCAGTGTCTCAATTTTTTGGATCTCATGCTTGGTTGGTTTCAACTCTTTCACACTAACCTAATTTTTAAATAAACATGAATATCATTCATTAGAGAATGGATGTACATATCTTAAATTTTTAAACAAGAACATGGAACAAAATTATAATGAGATGATAAGATAATTAATTTATCTAAATATCTGAAAATATGAACATGCAACAAAATTATACCTTATCTTCTTTCAGTCTTGACATATCAAGTATTCTCAAGATGTCATGCAAATTTCGCAAATCCCATTTAAGGAATCTGGGAAATAGCCCTACGTGTTCTGCCTTCAATATCATTGTGTGTTCACATAGCTAATACTATATAAAAAAATAAATAAATAAATAAATCATAATTAGTACGTATTATATAGTAGTAACTCATTTTGTAACATTTACAAACATGTATCATTTATTTATGGTAAAGAAACTCAAACTCACCAACAAAACTATAACACATCCCACCACACTCGTAGGTTGCTTATGCTTCATATATAAGTGGGCGCTTATGTGTTGTAGTATCTCATTACTCTATGCATACTTCTTCATTTCCCCAGATCTTCAACTGTGCTACAAAGCTACTAACTTATATACTGCCTAGACGACGAGAAAAGCAAGTTGATGAAAATATACAAACAACAAAGTCGCACAATGTCTTCTATATCCTCATCAGTCACCCCTCTAGCAGCTTCAACTATTTTCTTCTTTATAACAGGCCTTTCAAGCTTGTCCCGATGACTGAACCTTCATGAATAGAATTAGGATTCACATTGTTTCCTCATTGGAACATTTTTGAAATTGGTTTCCCTTGAAACAATTCAAAATACAAGAGCAATGTCGATCTCTCACAAAGGAATGTAAATTCCACCTATCTTAAACTGCTTCATTTTTCCAACAAATATTTGGATGATGTGTACTACATCATCGTCATATTTTCAGCATGCTTTTAGTTCAATTCTGTTGAATATCAAAACTTCAAAAATATACCAAAAAGGAGTTATCTTGAAAAACCTTAATATGCCTCTTGGTAAAGTTCAATCCCCGGAAAACTTTGAAGAGTGCAACCAACTTAGATCTATATTGGGGGTAGTAATTTTTCCCTTTACGCAGGTTTAGACCACCTACCCCATCTACATATATGAATAAACGTGATTACAACTTAATATATACCATCTACACGAAGTCCTTCCAATATAAAATCAACAAATGAACTACAAACAAATATAAAATAAACCCTTTTAGTATTATAAATATAGATTATGCAAGATAAACTATTATTTCCCAATGAAAAACCAAACAGGGGTTTAACAATGTAAGGGAGGGGGAGAAACTACCCATTGTCTGATAAGTCACTACGGTACAATATTATCCTACATAAAACACACAAGTTATCCAAATATTTTAAGATAAAAATACAATAAACATTGAAAATTAATACAGAAGCTTAGATAAGTTTACTTTCTAGTAAAAAAAACCATATCAAATAGGGGAAAGTTTGACACAAACTCTATCACACGTGAAAAGCAAAGGAGTTACCCAATGAAAGACCAGACAGTGATTGAACAATGCAGAGGGGACTCCCAACTGTTTGATCATGCAATAAAGTACAATATTATCCAACAAAAGACAAACAATTTATACAAAATATTTAAGATAAAACCAAATAAGGGATAACAATGCAGGGAAGGGGGGGGGGGGGGAAATACCCATTCTCTAATAAACAAACACTCATGCAACATTATCTGATTATCTTAATAATCAATGAAGACAACAAACAAATTCTCCAAACATTTAAGATAACACCACACAAGGAATAGCTGAGCAGGGCAAGTTATCTGACTATCTTAAATAAACATTGAAGATAATAATTAGACAGGTGTTTAACAATGCAGGGGAGCAGTGGGGGGAAACTACCCACTGTTTGATAAATCACTACAGTACAATATTATCCTACATAAAACACACAAGTTATCCGAATATTGTAAGATAAAAACACAAAAAACATAGACAATTTATACATAGGCTCAGATAAGTCTACTTTCTTGTAAAAAAAAAACATATCAAATTGGGGAAAGTTTGACACAAACTCTATCACACGTGAAAAACAAAGGAGTCACACAATGAAAAACCAGACAGTGGTTGAACAATGTAGAAAGGGAGGACTACCAATTGTCTGATCATGCAATAAAATACAATATTATCCAACATAAAACAAACAATTTATCCAAAATATTTAAGATAAAACCAGATAAGGGATAACAATGCAGGGGAGGGGGGGAAGTACCCATTCTCTAATAAACAAACACTGATGCAACATTATCTGATTATCTTAATAGTCAATGAAGACAACAAACAAATTCTCCAAACATTTAAGATAATGCCACACAAGGAATAGCTAAGCAGGGCAAGTTATCTTACTATATTAAACAAACATTAATGATAATAATCAGACAGGGGTTTAACAATGCAGGGGAGGGGGGGAAATACCCACTGTTTGATAAATCACTACAGTACAATATTATCCTACATAAAACATATAAGTTATCCGAATATTTTAAAATTAAAAACACAAACAAACAAACAAACAAAAGAAAACATTGACAATTTATTTAGAAGATCATATAAGTCTACTTTCTAGTAAAAAAAAACCCTACCAAATTGGGGAAAGTTTGACTCAGACCCTATCACATGCTTAAGTACAATAACTAGATCGCATATAACAATAACAACAACAATAACAACAACAACAACAAAACAGAGACATTGATCCTACAAAATATTTCATTTTACCATTTAGCATTTTGCACCTCGTTAGTGACGGAGACCTTATGGCCGGTGATGGAATCTTATTCACTAGTTTCGCAAAGTGTAGGAGACCCGAAAAATTGGGTGGATATATACTCTGCTACGATGACACATTCGACAAATAAACATAGAAATCCAGATAAAATATCAAATATAGTTCAACATTTGTCCCAAATCAAATGATAGAAAATCATTGAAAACCCTAGATTTTGAAAGAGAAACAACCACAACTCGAATTTAAGGTGAAAAAGCAAAAAATTTTATCATATAAACATGATAAAAGTTGGAGTAGCTCTTTTATGTCATTTAAAAACAAGATAAAGCCAAACATTTTGAACCGTCATCCCCAATCAAACAGGGTAAAGTTGTTTAAAAACCCTAGATTCTCAAAAAAGAAAAAAAAAGAAAAAAAAAAAACCACGAACGTGATTTAAGATTAAAAAACACCTCCTTTTCCTAAAAAATCCTACCTTTCTGGTGCTCCGTCCTCTTTGAAACACTGCTATCGATCGCTATCTCCAGTGAAGAATAGCCCGCGAACGCTAAACCTTGAGTATAAGAGCTTTGCCCTTGTTTGGACGATGAATCCGAGATGAGGGGTCGTTTGAAAGGAAGATAAAATTGGAAGCTTCTTGCAAAATCCCATTAAAGGAGGCCCATTCCAGATAATTTCGGAATCTTGTGAAGGGGAACCACGAAATGAGGAATTTTCTCTTCTTTGGTGCGTCTAATGGTTACTAACGGTGGTTTTCAAACTGACCAATAAGGTTCAAGTGAGGTAGTCGTCCCACGTTTTGGTCCCCTAATACTGGTTCCATGTATCACTACTCATATATATATATATATATGTAGTAAAAATACCAAGTTTAGTAAAAATAGCTCATGCTTCAAATAATGTTTTAATTTATGCATAAGTTGTGATTTGCGAAAGGCTATAGAGGCGTTTTTAACCCTTTGTGTGCTTATTCTATTAATCACACGCACAACAATTAGCTAAACATGAACACCAATATATATTAGCTAAACATAAATTAAAGCTATAACAAATTAAAGAAATAAATAAAATAAAACAATATAAATAAATCTAATCTAAAAACAAACTAAAGCTATAATGGATGTAAATTCTAACCAAGCATGTAAGACATGATATTTGCAGAATAAGAATAAGACAAATAGAAGACAAATAACAATAACAAAATAAAATAAATGAAAATGATCATGGAATAATTAATTAATAAACAATAAACAATAAAAATTACATACTATGAAAATGATTATGGACTAGATTATGATACAAGAAAAAATAAACAATAAAAATTTTAAAGAATTTATTAACTAATTAGCCAAATAAAAACCAATCAAATAAACATGTTCATGCGCGCATGCACAATTACATAATAGAGACACACACAAAAGAAAACAAATAAAAATATTCAAAACCCTAAACAAAATTATGTTTTACCACCATTTAAATCTACATACTATTCATACATAAAAAGTCTAAATCAACATATTAAAACTTAAATAAAACAAAAAGTGAGGAAATCTCTTACTTCGACCGAGAAGAAAAATAAAAGAAGTATAGCAGTTGATTAGGTCCCTTAGGTTCAATATTGTTGATGATGAAACCTTATTAGAGCCTTCTTCTTAAGTCTCAATGATCACAACCAAAGGCTAAGTTAATGGTTCTCTCTAGGGTTCCTTTAGGTTTCTTTGTAGAAGTGGCTAGAAGATCCCTTTTAGGTTGTAAAAGATATATTTATAAGTGAAAATTAAGATTCTTAGAACCTTCTATTCTTATAGCCCACGAAAGGAATATGCTGAAAATATGCCAAGAGTCCAATAGGAAGGAAAAATTTACCATTTTATAAAAATATGGAATTTTATACTATGAGCGTACGTGAATTTGAAATTTACATACACACATTTAAGATGTGAGTAAGCACATGAACTTCAAATTTCCAAAAAAACATGATTTAAACCTTATTTTTCATTTCGAAACATCACTATGATCATATCTACTCGTCAAAGATCATCCAACCTTGCCTCAAATAATTATTAAATCTCATCACTGGGACTCGAAGATTCAAGATGACAATCAATAGAAAATAGGATGTCTATGACAGCATTGAGGAATGATCTTGACATGGCTATTTGAAAGGGAATTGGGCATCTGCAGATTGAAGAAGATTCACAATTGGTAATTAATGCTACTTATGGAACTCTTTGGCATCATTGGTGTATTATTAACTTAGTTATGGATATTTGGAGACTCCTTGCTAATTTTGATCAGGTGGCGGTTAGACATGTTTATACTTCGGCTAATAAAATTATTGATTATGTTGCTAGTTTAGGTTATGACCATGATAGCGTTTGTATTTGAGAGAACAAGTAAGTTATGGAATAGTGATTTAAGACAATTTTAGGAACAGTCCTACTACGCAATGTAAAAGTAAATTTTCATTTGTTTACTATCTTCCATTGTCATTCTTATGAGGTTGGTTGAATAGTCAAACCCTAAGTGTGCTCCTAGAAATCATCGTTTGAACTCAACGAGAATAAGATTTGAGATACATAATCGTTAATAAAAAATAGGGGGAATTTTTAGATTGATCAGCCTACAATTAAAAAATTACAATTGACAGTCATTGTTAGTTAAGTTAGTAGTCATTTACTAAGAAGTTAGTAGATTTTTGCACTAAACTGTAATTATTTTCCCCTAGCCCGATGAATCTAAAATTCCATATATCTTGATATCTTCTTAAAAAAAGGCATTGAATGTTACAATTGCTCCACAAATCTCAATATTTCAATAAAAGTAGACGACCGGAGGTTGATGTAATTTTAGAAATTAGTGACGGTCCATCTATCGAGCCTTAAACAAAGGGTCCAAATGTAATTTTGACAAATAATAATAATAATAAAACGATGGCGTTTTGAGTGATAATCGCCGACCTGCTCATGATGTGGATCCGAGCTTGACCGTTGATCAAGCCACCCGTTGACGTGTTGTACGCTGAAGCAATGTACTGACAATGTCCACTACAATCCAGATCCACTGACGAAGGTGTAGATTACTGGAGAAGAACCGCTCCCCACCTCTCTCTCTCTCTCTCTCCTTCATCAGCATCCAAAGGACATCTACGCCTAATCTCTCTCTATTCAATGGCTCGATCTCTCTCCCAAACCCTAACCTTCCTCTCCTCGAAACCACTTCCTCCCTCGTCTCGTCTTTTAACCCTCCGAGCCCAATCCAGCCAATCCGAAAAGAAGATCCAATTCACCGACAAGACCGACACCGACGTCTCCGCCGATGCCGACCTCGAACTCGTAGCCTTTCGCAAGATCGAGGACGCCATCCACCGCATCATCGTCCGTCGATCAGCCCCCGATTGGCTCCCCTTCATCCCCGGATCCTCCTACTGGGTTCCACCTCACAACCGGTCGCACGGCATCGCTGAATTGGTCGGAAAATTGGCCAATACCTTGACGGAAGACGAGGCCATGTCGTTTACCACCTCCAGGGGTTGGCCTTCTTCTGCATATTTCGTTAAAGGTAGTGCCTTTGATCATCTCGTTATATGAGTCATCTGTTTGGTTGCTTCTAGCTATAATACATCTGTTTGGTTCCTCAGAAAATGTTGGAATAGAAAAGGAAATGAAATACGAGGCGTTATTATATTAATTTCTCTTAAAACCGAATTTGTTTAACTCAATTATGATTTTTACAATAGTTTATGAAAAACATAAAAAGAAATTATGATTTTTAAAATAAAATTATTTGCTGAGTTGAGTTTGTAGTTGCTGAATTGGCAAAAATAATCTGCGGCATATTTTCCGGGAAGGTTAGGTTTGAAGTTTTTCTGTGTGATTCTTAGGATAATGTGTTCAATGAAAGCTTTTGTGAATTCTGGCTATGCCTTAATTATCTTTCTTTCTCCTTTAAGGTGTTTTTGGCATTGACAAATCTGTTTGAACTTTGAATTTTGGAATTGCAATAGCTACCTGAATGGAATGTTTCGGAGGGGTAAGAGGGATGTTTTGTGCAAAAGCCACAATCATCACATTACATGAGGGAATTTTTTTTTTTTTTTTTTTTTTTTTTTTTTTTTTTTGGGGGGGGGACGTTTGGGTTAGTTTACTTGAATCCGTTTTGATGATTTGTTAACGTGCTGTTTGAGTGGAGAGGGCATAAGCAGATTTGTTTTTCTTTAGAATTTATGCCCATTACTCCATGAGATTGTGGAGGGAGAGGAATGCCGGGAAACGACGAATATGGATTTGTTTTGGGAGATCATTGACATGATTTCTTTCTTCATTTTGGTTTTTTTCTCTAAATTGTTTCTTGGCGTCCCCCTTTCTTTTATCACTGGAGATTGGGTTGCATTGTGTTCCTCAAAACCTTCCTGTAGTCAAAAGTTTGTGTTTCCCTCCTCATTGGGTAAGGTCAAGTTTAACTTTGATGGATGTTTTTTGGATAATTAGGTACTGTTTGTGGTGGTAATATTATCCATATGGACCACATCTTTTCTATCAATGATCAAATTTGTGCTCCTTTGGTGAGTCTTAGATTTGCTAAGAGCAAAGGCCTTTTGGATATTATTGTGGAAGGGGATTCTTCTACCCTTACAAGTTGGGCTAATGATGGAGTTGAGGGGAGTTCGAGTTATTGGGATTTTTATGAGAAAAATTTCGGACACTGAGGGAGAGATTGAAATTGCTTTCTTTTGTTTGCATCGATCGGAGAATGGGATGCAGAATTCTTTGTCAAAAGAGGGGTGAAAAATTTACAGATTTTACTGGGGCATTTTTTGGTTGTGCTCGTTTTCCTTTTT
This sequence comes from Liquidambar formosana, assembly GCA_039720395.1. Classification (NCBI taxonomy): domain Eukaryota; kingdom Viridiplantae; phylum Streptophyta; class Magnoliopsida; order Saxifragales; family Altingiaceae; genus Liquidambar; species Liquidambar formosana. The sequence continues at coordinate 25,706,576 of CM077826.1, read as the reverse complement.
TCTTATTGCTTGTTGATGGTTTTTAGGTTGTATTCTTCTGAACAACTCCTAATCCTTCCCTTGTATTCTTTTGCTTCTCCTAATATTTTCATTTGTTCATAAAAAGTAATTTATATTAAAACACTTGGAGGATCAATCGCTATTTTAATTTGAATATGATGAGATTAGTTGATTATATTGTTTCTTATTTCCTTTATTTCCTCCCATTGATTACAGGTGCATCTCCGCATCAAATGGAGGTAGAGACAACTTCCAACGTCACCAAATCTGAGGATGAGGAAGGATGAACCACATTGCTGTCAAAACTAGCATCTGGGGTGAGTGAGTTGTTCCTTGCCTGGGTTATATCAAATGAAGTCGTAGTAATTGCTGTTTTTAAATATTGGTCTGGCCATTAATCCTTTGGGTTATATATATATGGACAATATATAACGTGGCACTGCCCATAAAAAATGTTGACAGGCTACACCATTTTTAAGGAAATGGTGGGTCCATGTAACAACTTAGACTTTTCCATTTGACTGAGGCTGTCTTATATGAGTAATAAGAAGGATAATTTTGAATTAAAATATTTCTTTATTATAAAACTAAACTTTTTTTATTTTTTATTTTTTGCTTTAACACATAGCTACATTGTCCATTCAAATATAAGTGGAGATATATCATAAATAACGTTTTGCATCATTAATCCTTGTAAAATCAGAAAATATATCTCTTGTAAAAAAAATCAGAAAATATGTCCATTCTAATGTTGTTAGATCTATTTAATGGCCTAGATCAATGCATGGCCTGTTGGGGAACTACATAGTTCCAGGATCTCTGAGACACGAAATCAAAGAAGAAATTAAAAAACAAAAGCAAACAATAAATACACAGATTTACGTGGTTCACCCAAATTCGGGCTACATCCTCGAAGTCGTTGCAACTTTCACTATGTTTTTGCAAAGGAAGATACAAGAGTGTTAGATGGCACGTGTTGATATAAGTTACATCAACACCATGCATTAGGGGCTGTACCCCGTGCATTGGTACAATGTACCTCGTAACCCACTAATGCACGAGGTACAACCCCTAATGCGAGTGTTGATATATGTTATATCAGCACTTGCTCACTTGATCATCATCCTATATATATATATATATATATATAATCAACAACAAAGGGATTTGAATGAAAAAAGAAAAAAGAAAGAGAACCAAACGATACAAAGGAGGGTAAGAAGTCCACCATGAAAGCTTAAAAGAAAACAAAAGACAACAACATGTAAATTGTACCAACCGCTTCCAATCACTCTTAATAATAATAAAAGGAATCCCTTGGAATGACCTCGATTTTGAGGCCCAAAATGAAGCTAAGTAATAAACTCTATACCATAACTTACCACCCACTCTTCCTTTCCTTAAAAAATCCTAACATTCCTCTCCAACTATAAAACCCAAAAAAGTGCCATCATAGTGCATTTCCATAGTGTTGCTCCCTTCTTATCTCTCCCAAAGCCTTCAAATCCAAACTCAAACAATTGAGTGGAATAAAATGAAGCAACCAAAGCTTGCCACTAATCGAAGATAGTATGTGCCACAACCTGCATGCCACTGCACAATTCAAAAAGAGATGATCCATAGACTCAAACCTCCTATGTCTACACATATTGCACCACTGAGGAAGATAACAAAACGAAGGTCTTCTCTTTTGAAACATGTTAGTTGCATTAATTTTTCTATATGCCACAGACCAAGCAAACACTTGCACCTTAAGAGGCACTTTAGCTTTCCAAATCATCAAAGATGGAAACATCAACCAAAACATCAAAGAAAGATGTGCAAGAAAACACTCCTAATGAATGGGCTAACCCTTCCTCCTATCTGATCTGAATCTCTTAAACACAATCCTTCAAGTAAGGACAATAAAGAGGAAAGCTCAACACATTCCCTATCATTTAGATTACCAAAAAAAAAAAACACTTGAAGTCCCAAGTGATAGGAAAGGAAAGAGAAGAAAATCAAAGAAGTAGAAGCATTATGAGCCAAAGATAGATTGTACAATCTAGGAAATAATGTGGAAAAAGGCTCATCGCCCTTTCCACACATCTTTGCAAAACCGAATTTTATCACCCCTACCCACAACCAAACTAGTAGAATCAAAGAAACGAGGTAATCCTTGGGAATAAATTTCCAAGGACATCTACCTGACATTCTACAATCTATTTTAGAATCCCAACCATTATTTTGAATCCTATACTTGCTTTTTATTAGATAGACCATAAAGAATTAGACTCAAGAGGGAACCTTCATAACCGTTTCCCAATTAAAGCAATATTCCTTTCTATAAGATTACCCAAACTGAGCCTGTTATTGGCCTTTGACCAACAAACAACATCCAATTAACTAAATGATCCCTATGCCCTTCCCCAAAACCTTCCCATAAAAAATCTCTCATCAACTTCTCCAATTTCTTTGGAACACTAACCGGCGAATCTGACATATTGATGAATGCGAAACTTAGAATTAAGTAGTGCAACATTTTTAAAATATCCAACGATACAATAAAATTTAGGGTAAATTGTAGATAACCCCCATCAAGTATAGGGGGGTCAATAGATAACCCTCCTTATGTTTTAATTTTACCGTGCTCATTTGGGATTTTTTTTATACTTTACGGTGTTAACAGTAGCAGTAAAAAGATGAAAAAACCTAGCATCCTCCCCTCACGTGCCTCCACACTCCGGCCAACTCTTCATCGGTTTTTAGCACCCTCCCCTCACGTGCACCAACACTTCAGCCAATTCTTCCCCGATTTTTTTTTTTTTCAATTTTTTCTGCATTGAATATGGCTGCTGCATCATCATCTTCTTCTCTCTTCTGTGTTTTTTTTCCCTTCCTTATGCTGCTACTGCTTCTTCTTCTTCTTCTTCTCTTTCTCTTTCTTCTTCTTCTTTTTTTTTTTTTTTTTTTTTTTTTTTGGGTGGATCTGAAACTCGATGGTTTAGGGTTAGGATTTTTACGAGCTCTCGTCTTTGGTTTTTAGCTTACTACAATCTCCTCCTTTGCCGATCTCGTTTTCCGATCACTCTCTGATTATACCGTTGACATCTCTTCGTCACAGTGGGCTGTTCCATCAACGCAAATCTCGCCGGCGAGATTTTTCCAACGATTTGCATAAATCTTGCCATCACCGAAGCACCCCCACAGCTATTGCCATGGTTGGAGATCTCAGATATGCCATGGCAGAGGGAGAAATGGGATGGCGCCAAAAACTTCTCCCACCAAGGCCCCTTTGCCAACATCGCCTCCATTGACTAAGGTTCTCTGTTGCCGTCCTCGGCCATGAAGACTCCAGTCTCCACTCTTGCTTCTTCAACGACACCGCCAACCTTTGCCCCCACTCCCACTCTCTCTCCACCCACTCCTCCCATGCTTGCGGCTCTCGCTTCGCTTCTAGCTGGTCGATCGCCACTCACACAGGCCGCCACTCCTCCCATGCCTACCGCTCCTCCTTCATCGATCATCAATAGAAAACCATGGCTTCCAAAATGAAGAAGAAGAAGCGTTGCGTTTCATCAAAGGGTATTTTGGGCAATATTGTTCGTTAACAGGGTCACGTGTGTACCACATGACCATTTTTCGTCAATTTTCATCAATAGCGAGTAACAGTGGGGCACATTGACAAAAATTGAAACATTCAAGAGGCACATTGGTTAAATTAGAACATAAAGGGGGTTATTTGCAATTTTCCCTCTGTTCCTATTTATTGTCATCCTTTCCTTTTTGTTATGTTCCAAAATTATTGTCCAATTAAAAAAGCCTATGATTCTTTTTCCAGTGTTTTGTATACTTGAGGGCAAAATTGGAATGTTAAAACATATATGTTGATGTGAAAGCATTTGATCGGGTTTCTAAAAAAACAGTGTTTTTTCAAAGGGACAATCAATTAGGAATGGAAGGAATATATTTAAGAGGGAAGAGAAATTTTAGTTATTGTTACCTTTGGCATTAACATTTTAATTGATTTATAAGAAATGTAGGGGGAGGGGGCTAGCCACCCCTCCCTCCCTCCCTCCTTGCCTCCCTTCCTTTTTCTTTGTGTAGCCCCATGGCACGTTTGGGCTCTCCTCAACAACCAAAAATGCAAAAAAAAAACAAACAACAAAACAAAATAAAAGAATAAAGATTTTATGAAACTAAACATTTTATTATAACAGTATGTTTTCATTGCATCCAAGAGGTAGGCCCGTTATATCTTGGAAGTTCTCAGCTAAAATTTATCGTTGCCCTAATCTGTTTTTTTCTTTTTTTTCTTTTTTTTTTTCAAACTTTCGTCTTATACCTTATTTAGAGTATCAAATTTTCTGGTCTTGTTCTTTGAATTTTATTAAATTTTCAAATTGTGTTCATAATCTTTGGCTAAATTTGCTAGAATTATTTTTAATATTAATAATAAAATCTTTCTTTGGTTGAATTTCTTACAAAAAAGTTGTTGACTTTCATTTATTAAAAAAATCGATGAATATATTCATCAAAATTCATTGGAATAGTTAAGAAAATTTATAACCTTTGATCATTTGTTGACTTAGTAGACCTTAATGTTATATAATGAAAATTAAAGGGGTGGTATAATAGGTTTCTATCTATAAAAATAAAAATATATACTCCATCCATCCCACAAAGATTAACCTTCTTTCATTTTTTGGCTGTCCCAAAATGTTTGTCATTTTGATAAGTCAAAGTATAAATTTTCTTAACTTTCCCATACTATCCTTTATTACACTAAGAATTTACTTTAAAGACAACCAATGCAATGATAGTAGGATAAGGGTGCTTTTGGAAAGAAAAATTTGATTGGCTGACGCATTAAGGGTTCCTTGCAAAAGGGTTACAAAGTCAATGGATGACAATGCAAAAACATAAGGTGATATTTACAAATAGGGTTTTTTTTTTTTTTCAAAAAAAAAAAAAAAAAAAAAAAAATTAAAAGACCATGTTTCAGTCCATGGAGAACCATATTGGCTTATTGAAGGAGGTATTTGTCTGAATTCTAGAATCTGGGTTAATAACTTCTCAATTAGACTTTCTGAAGGGCACATTTCTGGAAATGTAGAGAACATTGAGGGAATCTTAAAAATTTTAAATTATTATGACAGAGTTCTGTCATTTTTCTTCCTTTTTCCCCCAAAAGCAGAAGTGTTTTAAAAATATTTGTTTGAATTCTAGTGATCCCCTTTTAATGGTTTAGCTATTGGGATATGCAGGCTCGTCAGGACATGTAAATTTAATGTTGAAAAAGGATAGGAAACAGAAAATGTATCCTCAGAAAGGGCTTGTTGGTCAACGGGAGGAGCTGTACAGATGCAACCTGGTTAGCGAGGCAGAATAATTTCTTTACGAATGTCCACCTCCTAACTCTCAAAAAGGCGAGCTGTATCATCCTTTTTTTTAATGTAGAAGTCGAGAACAGAAGCTGTTTGCTTGTTTCATTGTATGTCTTACGAACCTCGTTCTGCATAATGGTTAAATTGTGTTTCTTTTGATTTATCATATGTATATATTCGTTGCTCCTTTTATGTAAGGTATACACATGGATATGCATGTAATAAGAATTTCGATGGTTATTCTGGTCTCATTTGTCTCACTTCCAAGCAAGTTAATCATGTATTGAAAGAATCTTCTTAATTTTTCTTTTTGTAATTACGAATTACTTGAAACTTATAGGAAAAAATGGCGAAGAGAGCAAAACAAAGGGAGAGCATTGAAAGGAACATCTTCCTTAAGAGGGACGAAAAGGGCAAAGCCCAAGTATATTCTTGAGGTATATATATGTAAGAAAAGCAGACAGAAGACCGATTTTTTAATACTGGACCAGTTTCCAAATTGGTTAGTGACCTTGTGATCTTGTCAACGGTGAGTAGAGACTTTTCATGGGGAGACTGGTAACAGCAAAATGAATTGTTGCGTTTGTGTATGGAGGGGAGATTTTTGTGTGATAAAATTCATAAAGAGGGGAGATTTTTGTGTGATAAAATTCATATTTGGTGAAACTTTCTTGGGAGGGGAAACTGGTGAGAAACCTGTATTGTGCTCATCTCCAACCAAAAAAAAAAAAAAAGATCACATCATTCAAACCCAAAAGAAAAAAATGAAAAAGATCACATCATCTGCAAGTTGAGAAATTCTCAACTCTACCCACCTCAAAACCTCTCACCACCCCCCTCCTTTGCCTTGTGTCACGGGTCGGGTTTCCAACCCAAAAGGCTAGCCCGTTAGGTGGAGTTGCCCTCCCTACTTATATGCCCAAGACTCTCCCAAGTGCCTATCCGATGTGGGATAGAGATCCATGACATTCTCTCCCACCCAACCCGCACTGACGCCCTCGTCGTGGTTGGAATCCACCCTGCCTAAATGTCCGCACCTCATACCCCTCGCGAGTCACATACGCCCTCGGTACCTCGTGGGACCAAGCGCTTGGCGTGAACATCGGATAAGGGACCGGGTTGGCTCTGATCCACTTGTCATGGGTTGGGTCTCCAACCCAAAAGGCTAGCCCGTTAGGTGGAGTTGCCCTCCCCACTTATATGCCCAAGACTCTTCCAGTGCCTATCCGATGTGGGATAGAGATCCATGACATTAAATGACACAGGCACGCGCGCAAACGGTGGACCCCACCTAGATGGACACAGTCTCTAGAATGTTCCAGACTTCTCTACACAACTCTAGACAATGGGAAAGCAAGATTAGTCTAGAGTATTCTAGAGCCTTCTTGTACATTCTTGTATATAGATGTATCTAGAGTATTCCTTTGATAAGGTGGGAAGCTTCTAGAGAATGCTCTAGAACTCTCCCAAGCATTTATTATATTCTAGAATATTCTTTAGGAGTCTATAAAAGGAGGGAGGCCTCATTTGGCCAAACCATCCAAGCCTTGTAGGCTACAAAGTGTTGTAAAGCTTCCATAGTGCAATACAAGTATACTTTCCACAAAGTGTCCCGAGTGCAGTTTCCTCCTTTCCTAGCTTGGTGGTGCGCTTGAAAGCTTACTTAAGGGTTCACGAGTAAGGCGTGAAGCTTAAGTGCCGCACGAGTAGTGGGTCGAGACATCAAGCCTGTGACACTTGGCAATCATCCCAAGGTAAACATGAAAGGAAAAGGGGGATCCTCTTGCCTAAGGTAAAGGAACCCCCCTCTGAAGGATTCTCCGAAATGGAAAGCCCGAGTGCAGGATTTCAGAGCATGAGTTGCAAGCCAGTCTACAACCATGTTTCCTTTTATGGTAAAGTGTTAGCTTAGCCTGCAAGTCCACGACCAAGCCAACAACTCTTGCCAAGCACAGATGAAGAATCCACTCAACAATAATCACTCTAATCCCATTTTCCCAAAGCCAAAATACCAATTTCAAAGCCATATTCGAGCATCATCTCAAATTAAGATCCCCTTCCAATTGCCAAGCCTGGGATTCCTTTCGAGCACCCATCCTTGTTAAGCTTTACCCAGCCTGAAGGTGGGAGAGAACATATGACTGAAAATTTGATGTTTCCACCTTCTAAAGAAGACTCATTCTAAAGCTTCCTCCACTTCTCCAACTTGACCAATGATGCAAGTCACCAAATTACAAGGTAGCACAAAATTGGGATCAAAAGATAATCTTATTCCTCCATCGCCAGACACACCAAACAATTTGAATTAATAGAATCTGCCACTTGAGCTTGGCCTCCCCTCTTTTTCCCCACCACAAGAGACATTGTAGTCTGTTTAATCTTCCAACCCAGCCAAGAAGAAATGTTGTTGATTAGGAGAAGAACTTGTGTAATGGTGATGCCATGTCATTCGTATTACACTCCTATTTGCTTGTGATTAAGATGATGTGGTGTTACTGTTACATAATTTTTTCTTGCTGATAAGAGGATACTACAATTCAAAAAAAAAATAAATAAATAAATAAATAAAATTAGGGATAGCACTATGTTCTCCCAAATAAATGTTGCCAGCCCACAATCTCGCAAGTCGCAACACATGTAATGTATCCTCAGCTTGACATCCACAAATAGTGCAACTACCAGTCTACCATCCTTGGTTTGTGCTCCAATGGTTGCGAGACAAATTTGTCTTTGACACTGTCATGTGGATTTTTATTTATTTATTTGTTTTTATTTGATACACACAATAATCTAACATGGCACTAGAACATTGTGATATTGATGAAGGGTCTTTTTTTGAGGAGAAAATTAATGTCAAATCCCACATAATAAGACTATAAATAAGCTTGTAAAGCTTGGATTTGACGCTTCTGCACGTGGTACATTTCTACCCGGAACAAATAAAAATGTTCCATGCAAGAGCAAAAACTCCGATAACCAATAAACTCATGCTATCTTTGCAGTACAAAAATAGTCCAATAGTCTATAACAACTATTAACATTTGATATAAGACTTTTACTTTTATACTCATCAATATTTTTTTGTAAAAATAATATTTCGTAAATCCAATTGTTAAATTAGATATTTTCTTCATGCATGTCATACATCTCAAATTTCAAGTTAATAAGCTATGGAGCTATATCATCTATAAAGTATCCCAAATTATAGTTTTATTTATATAAAGAAATGTAAGTTAAAAGATTAAACGCTTCCTGATATCAATTAATTTAAAATTTATCATGCATGACATATATGAATAGAGTATCTAATTCAATGGTTGAATTGATAAAATTTAATTTTTACAAAAAAGATATTAGCAGTTACTAAGGGTAAAAGTTTTCTACCAAGTATTGACAAATCCCTCCTCGCATATATATATATATATATATATATAAAACTTTAATTATATGCAGGATATCTCGTGCGATCACAACTGTTTGTGAACCCTTTTCTCTCTCTCTTATATATATATATAAAGAGAGAGAGAGAGAGAGAGAGTCACTTTCTTATGAGATTAATTTAACATAACTTTGTATTAGGTCACCTTCTAAAACTCAACCTGTGACTTCAATTTTGCAAAGCCAACTGTTGAATTAAGTTTACTTCGCATGAAAGTCATGCATACCAAAAATCAAGTTGATATAAGATTAAGAGTTACTTCATTCATAAATGTCCAAAATGAGTGATTGTCATTTATTAAAAAATGTAAGGTTTGAATCGAATAGCAATCAGTTGCGGATCAAATTAATTTTTGGAATACATCACCTACATGATAAGGCTATCCAATCAAACAATTGATTTCGCAAAATACAGATCACAAGTAGAGTTTTAGAGAGTGACCTAACGTAAAGTTAAGTTAACCTCATAAGAAAATGACTCATATATTTATCTATATTATATTATATTATATTATATTACTACTTATAAAAGTCTCTTAACCAGAAAAACTTTTGATTAACAATATTACCCTTATTTAAATTTGTATATACCGTTTTACCCTCAATTTAAGATAATGAATTAAAGATGGTCTACAAGTATAATAATTTTTATCTTTAATTAAACAATGGAAAAATCCTTTGCGTTTGACTGTAATTCTTTTTCACTGAAATATTTATTGATCAATGACCCTCTAAACCACATTTACAATATAAACAACTTACTTTCTGCTAAAACAGCTTGTGTTAATAGAGAACTTTTCCATCACAAAGCTCACGACTATCACAACAAAGAAGAAGAAAAACACAGGTATACGAATTTAACGAACAAACTGCACACTCTCATGACTCTGATTTACGAAAAGGATGGTGCCGATAGATCAGTCCAAAATAATCTGCAAGGAAAGGAGCCAATTTACAGCATCCATGTTGAGTTTTTTAACCGTCAAATGCCACGTCTAAATGATCACCAGTCACAGCATAGTGGACCCTGCATAAAATATATGAGTGAGATTGGTTCCAATGCTCCATAACTTCATAGACCATATGTGTAAATAATGCATCCAATAATTACAGTACAATCCAGAAAGTCTGTTGTAGTTGATCCCTTTCTTTCATTCCTATTTTTCTTCTTCTGAGAAAGCTCCTCATTCTTATTTTTTGTTCTTTCAGTAGGTGAAACCTCCAAAAAATGAAGGAAAATTCTACTTCTAATAACTGGGGGGAAAAAAACATGCAAAGTGAATTAGAATGAGCCTGTACTTCATACATAGCCAAGGCACAAGATTTAAAACATAGGCTCTATTAAAAATCAGAAAAACCGAAAGTCCAAAACTAAGCACAAAGATAACAAATAAACATACAACACAAGGTTGTTGTACATGTCAAGCACTGCAAAAAAACTAAACCGTTCACGAACAGTTTGCAATTAAGCTCAGTAACGGCTCATTCGAGTTTTGTTCAATTATTAATTGAGCGAAGACCAAGCTTAGAGTTTAGGTTAAATTTAATAAATGAACTAAGCCCAACCAGACTCAAGATCTATTCAATAGGGCTGGTGAACATGCCTGTTTAGATGCCAGCCACTAACGACTCGTGAACAAGCCTGTTTTTATAAATTTTACACCCTTTCACCCTACATGCATAATATCCACTATATTGTATATGAAAATTAAATGAACCCCATTAACCATAGCTAGTTTTCATTTTTTATTTTGGTTGGTGTCTTGGTGAGGGTGGGGGGGTTGGAATGAACCCTAGCTAGTTAAGTTTGAGGGTATGGGAGTGCTTTGGGTGTTGTTAGTGCTACTCCCTCATAGAAATCAATACAATAAACTATTGTCCTCGAATTTGGACTCTTTAATTATTGCTTTCTTGTTGCTACTCTCTCTCTCTCTCTTTCTCTCTCTCTCTCTCTCTCTCTCTCTCTCTCTCTCTCCTTCCTCTCTCTATATATATGTGTGTGTGTGTGTGTGTGTGTGTGTGCATGTGCGTATATATTTATACATATATATATATATATATATATATAGATATATGCTAGTGTAGTACACAATTAGCCTTCACAGTCCACATCACCTTCTCTCTCTCTCTCTCTCTCTCTCACTTATATATGTGCTTTCTCTATCTAGAAATATCTTATCCCCACCAAGATCTGGCTGGGACCGTAATCCTTCTCCACCACCATCGGCAGTGACCAAGACATCAATCACTTTGATCACTTACCAGACTCTCTCCTCATGGCTAATTTCGAGCTTGAGCCAAGCCTGAGCATATCTCATTTCAGTTAAGCCGAGCTCAAACAGTCAGATATTTGCTGGGCTCGGCTCACTTGCAGCCCCATGCATGTGCATATGCATGTACACATTTTGACATCCTTCTGTACTAAGTAATTATAATCCACGAATGTAAACTTATACATTTTTTTTTCTGATAGAAAACTAATTATATTATTGAGAAGAAAAGAAAAGAAAAGAAAATGAAGATGTCACGTTTGTTGGAAACTCCAAGTGCCTAGCTAATGAGACTTATGCCTTGTCTCAAGGTACATGCCTCAAGAGAACATTGTATGGATCCATACTTTGTGGTCACCTCTTGGGTTGATTTTGTAACACCTTTGATGCAGGGTAACCTCAAGAACACTAAAAAGAGAGAAATAAAGTAGAGAAAAGAAAAGAAAGAAGCTTGAAACCCTAGGAATCAGCACCTAGGGGGTTTGGAGTCGACACCAAACCTTAGAAAACCCCAATCTTTAATTCATCAAAAGCTAATTTTCTTAAAGAGTTGTGGAGCCTTTATATAGGACTCCACTTACATCAAAAGTGGTAAACTTGGGCTTTAAGAAACTTGGGCCTTAAGTCTTAGGAAATTAAAAAGCAAATACAGTAAAAACCTAACCCCTAAGTCTAAGAATTTAAATGCAACAATTTATTATAAAATAAGTAGCCTTGGTCTTCAAGTCAGGCCAAGCTAGGCCACCCTATTGTAGACTGTGCTTGATGTCCCCGTCAACTCTCCCAAGGTGGGAAAAACTCGACCTCGAGTTTGTGTTTGGGTCGGAGATATTGAAGCCACCTTTTCCACTGGAACAAATACTTTGAATAAATCCGCTGCTTCAAGTGATGTTGGAATAGATTAGCTTCAAAGTGTGCAACCCGAATTAAAATCTATTTAGCCAAAAACTTGAGTAAATAGCAGTTACATGTCAACTCAAACTTGTCAACACCAAGAAAATCTATCCTTTGTACCTCGAGCAATTTAGACAGAAAGACAGCATCATCCTATAAAAGCAGACTTCCTTGTTTCAAACCTTCTTCCTCAATAATTGGCAATTGTGGGGCTTCTATACTTTGTTGAAATTCTCGCGCAACTACTTCTTCCACGTCCGAAGTATCAATGATAACTTCAAGATCCAGATCCATGCCCAAATCTTTTATAACTGGCACATGTTCTTTATGGCATGAAACAATTTCTTGTCCTATAGATTCAGACTTGACAATTAGTACTTCTGGATCTTCAAAATTGGAGCACAAGTCCAAAGAAATAGCAGGATGGGGGACTTATGGAGGCAGGCACTTGTTCTCACTGCATTTTGGACTATTGAATGTGTCGAGATCAATTTGTTGTAGCCTCCTCTTTTCCCACTCCAACAAAGAATCTTGATTGCATTTGTCCTCACTGCATTTCGAAATATTTAATGCGTCGAGATCAATTTGTTGTAGCCTCCTATTTGCCCACTCTAACAAAGAATCTTGATTGCATTTGTTCTCACTGAATTTTGGACGATTGAATTGGTGAGATCTGACGATAGTATTGTCTTGTCTAACTTCTTTAGTCAGGCATCAAGCTTGGCATTCATGTCTTGAAGGAGTTTCATCATGGGCTCCCATGGTGGGGAATCCCTTGGAGTGGCTTCCATGACACTAACAATTAGAACTAGACTGGAGTAATTGATCCAAATAGTAATTTGATACCAAAATCCAGCAATTGAACAGTGTAATGCGTAATCAGGATAACTCTATCCACAGGTAATTAAGCCAAATCAGGATCAAGATAACAATAAATCAAAGATAGGATGATTTTATCCCCATTGATGACAACAAAATCCAAAACGGAATACTAATTGATTCACAGTTGGGATCTCAAACCTGGATTGGAATAGTCTAAGTTGAGATGAGGATAAACCTGTTCAAAATTTGTTCCCAGCTAAAATAGCTTACGGTTGTCACCAAACAAGCTGAATCACTTCAACTTTAAACCCAAAAAAGCTTCTAATGCCTCTCAAAGCATCAACACGAAGAAGAGAGAGAGAGGCAGAAAGAAGCCTTGACGGCGAGATCTAATGGTGGCTCGACGGAAGAGGAATCGACAACACTTTGACAATGGCAGGAACTCGACGGCGCTGGATCTGTCTCGATGCAGACAGTGGTAGCAAAGCTACCACGATCGCGATTTGTGAGCACGATGGTATGGCTTGAGGGTTGTGATGTGATATTGCGACAAGGAGCTTGAGTTGGATTTGCTTCAAGATAAGGAATGGTGAGATTAGAGTTTGGGTTCTCTGTTAGGGATGGATTTTGACCAAGAAGGGGAGTGTTGCGTTGATGTCAAAGAGATCGACGGTGTTGCTCCGATGATTGTGATGGAGTTGATGGTGAGGGTGGACGACAAAGGAAGATCACCGATGATATCATGGGCCTGGCTTGACAGCTAGATAGGAGTCGGCAACAGTTCTGGGTTGCAATTGTCTAGCTCCAAGCTGCAATGGTGGTGTGGATGGTGTGAAAAGGGTTTGGGACTGACTCAACTGGTTGTGTTGTTGATGGCTATGGTACGGCTATGTAAAGAAAAGGAGGGTTTGTGACGATGTGGACTGCTACTACTGGGTATGGCGGTGGTTGACAGATTTCGGGTTGAAAGCTAGGGTTTGACAGCTGTACTATGAGGATAAATTGGTGTCTGGTGTGGGTTGGGGAAGTGACTGTGGCTATAGCGGTGGTGGCTATGTGATTGAGGTTTGATTTGTGGACTCTTGTGACAACTGTTGCTGCGTGAGAAGTCATGTGACAGGGTATTGCCTCAACTTGAGCGAGTGTTTAACAAGTTATTGTTGAGATCATTCAAAAAATAAGTTTTCTTCGATTCCATGGATGTGGATCAGCTGCTTCAATGGAGTTTGGATGAACGGAGATGCGTTGGTGTACAGAGGGCAAGGCAGGGGATGCCTTTGTGTGAGATGCAGTTCAACTCTCACAGGAGACGAATCTGATTGAATTATGGCTTTTACCTGATGGATCGAGATTTTCTCTGATACCAAATCTGATGCAGGACAACCTCAAGAACACTAAAAAGAGAGAAAAGAAGTAGCGAAAAGAAAAGAAAGAAGCAAGAAAGAAGCTTGAACCCCTAAGAATCGGCACCTAGGGGGCTTGGCATCGACACCAAACCTTAGAAAAACCCAATCTTTACTTCATCAAAAGCTAATTTTCTTAAAGGGTTGTGGAGCCCTTATATAGGACTGCACTTACATCAAAAGTGATCAACTTGGGCTTCAAGAAACTTGGGCCTCAAGTCTTAGGAAATAAAAAACAAATATAGTAAAAACTTAACCCCCAAGTCTAAGAATTTAAATGCAACAATTTATTATAAAATAAGTAGCCTTGATTTTCAAGTCAATAGGCCAAGCTAAGCTACCCCGTTGTAGACTCTACTTGATGTCCCCATCAACCTTACCTTGCTTTAAGGTGCACCTTGGCATATGCCTCGAAGCATCTCATGAAACACTAGTTTACAACAACCACAGGACTCTATGTGCCATCAAAGATGATGGAATGACATTTAATTACCCAAAATCCACAAAAAATAAAAATAAAAATGTGTGCAGGCAAGCGTGCTCCACACAGAGAGACAGAGAGAGAGAGAGAAGGAAATGGTCAAACCACTAGTCTACTGTATCTAATGGTAAAAGGAGCCCCATAGCGCCACAACCCAACCAACCAACCAGCAATGGCTAGCAACAAAGGCGGAGCCAAAAAATTAATCTTAGAGGGTCAAGACATAAACTCACTGAAAAATGGGTTTTGCACACTAAAAAATGGGTTTTGCACTTTTGCTTTTGCCCCTGTATCTAGGAAACAAATTGTAATTTACCCTAAAAAATTAAAGGTAAATTTTAAAAATTAAAAAGGGTTTTGACCTTTGACTTTTGTGGAAGGGTCAAACTTTAAAAAAGGGTCAAATTTTTAGGAGCAAAATAAAATTTCTGGGAGGGCCAAATTTACAATTATTAAAAAATTTGTATACAAAATAATAAAATAAATATAAAAGAGGAAAGTTAGTCGGTTGACCCCTCTCTCCACCCCCTCCCTCAGCCCACCATTTGGGTTATTGGAAATAATTTTCTCACTAATAAGTTAGACTGATAGATAAAATATTCATGGATTTTTTTGGATATGATCTAATTATTGAAGGAGCTTTTAAATATTTACCCCTAACAATGAAAAATTGATTATGGAATTGATCCAAAAAAATAGCTTACTCATTCCAAAAGAATAAAAGTAGCATGAACAAATGCAAATCTATTTCTTTTGCTTCCTTTTCCCCCTCTGAGAGAAAGTGGACCAATGATGAGGATGTAGAAAAGTAAACAAAAGTACAAAAGAACAAAAGAGGAAAGAAATTAATGTTGAATCTGAATATTAGATTTTCACCAGTCAGAGAAAGAATGAAAGAATAACAATTAATTAATTAATTGAGGAGAAAAAATTTAAGAGAGAGAGAGAGAGAGAGAGATATTACAATAACAGAAAAGAAGTTGAAACTGCTTACCAGATGGAATGCACAAATTTCAGCTCAAAAAAGGCCCAACATTCTTAGCTCCGTCACATGGCTGGGGTCAAGTTCAGTGACATTCTTATTATCTCCTCGGTCTTCTACTATGTACTCCTGAAATTACAAAATTATCAGAATCCATCAACAGAAGTGAAATCTTAAAGCTTTAATGATTTGATATAGATAATCTGGCTCACTTATGTAGTATTTGAAAAGGCTTCGAGCGAAAAAGCCCCTATGCCGAGAAAATATTGCAAAGCAATTTCAACTTTTGAGTGGAATCTTTAGGATACTTTTAAACAGGTATCACTCAAAAAGTCGAAAAAAATATAGATCATGCCTATATTCCAATGAATCGAATCTTTTGGCAATTTTTTCCAAATTTTACAGTTTTTAGGCCCAATCAATGTATCCTTCAACAATGCCCATTTTAAAGTGCAATACAGTCCATCTCTTCAAATATTTTGTACCTATTACTCTATTAGCAGGTTTTAGCAAATAAATTAACTGCAAACATCATTCTTGAAATAGTTTTGAACATTCAAGTTGACACCCAAATTGTCCAGTTTTTATGCCTAATCAATATATCCTGCAACAATCCCCATTCTAAAGTGCAATTCACCCCACAACATTGACATTTTAACAAATCAAAACATCCCCTTACCCCCCCCCCCCCCCCCCGCCCCTAAAAAAAATTACAAAATACAAAAGCAATCTCTCAAAATATATTGTACCTAATAGCAGGTTTTAGCAAATCAATGAGCTACAAACATCTTCGTTTCTAGTAGTTCTTACACATTCCAATTTTAACACCCATAAGATTAGATACCCTATGCTTACTGCTTTAACTCGATAGTTATTAGTTACAAAAGAATTTAAATTAATTTCCCACCTAAAAAATGGAGGGGGGGGGGGGGGGGGGGGTGGGGGGGGAAGAGTGAGCTTTTGAGAAATAAATAATATAAAAAAAACCAATATATTTCTTAATCAAAACTTAAGCGGATAGTGCTCATGAAATCCCATATAGGGAAATCTATACACTATACATTCTCGTTAAGTTATTGGTCTCTGTTTCACTAGAAGCGCTTCTACGTGGGTTGTATTCATGGGTTAAGCCCTTTTGTTTTCTAATATACATATTTATTTCGTTATAAAAAATATAAAAAAATTATAAAAAAATTAAAAAAAAAAAAAAAAAAAAAAAAAAGAGGATAAGGTACTGCACCTTTGTCAGTTCTTGCTTTGCAAGAACGTGGTAGTGACGTTCATTGATCCTCTGTCCACAAATTATGGCTATGAAGAAACCATAGAGTAAACCCACCAAAACAATGGCTAAAACTGTACCATCAAACAAGATGATAGATGGAATCAAACTTGTGATAATTTTATAAAACAAAAGCTGAAAACTAATAAGCAGTAAAAGAATGCATACTAGTTATAGAGATTCATTTATTCTTCCAATCAAATGGATATCATCAGTTCACATTTAGCATGAAATAGTCCTAGCAACATATTAAGATCACGAGGAATGTTGATTGCAAGATTAGATTAAGGATGAAGCTGAGAGGTGGAATGTTATATGATACACATATTATAAAATGACTGAAAGGACCCACAGTTTAAAGAATCAGCCACTACCAAAAAGTATTCCCCATTTGAATATCGACAAATTCCAACCTGAATTTTGAGTCCTATTATGATAATTTAGAAAAAACAAACATCTTGGGAAAAATAAAAAATGTCTCAAATCTCAAATATCGAATGATACATTGACAAAAGAACAAATGGCAATGCCCTATATTATTTGTATTTAGCGATTGTAAATTTGACTACTCCCAAAGCAAAAAACAAAAGAAACGATAAAATTGCTCTTTACAAAAATTAGACACTATTATTTAAGAATTAAGAATGATTCCCATCATGCAATCACAGGCAAAGCCACATATACCCTAGTCGGGGGCAGCAGCCCCTAGTTCCCTACTAAATTTTTAATTTTGAGTTTCTATATAGAATTTGTAATATTTATAAAATGGCCCTACTACATTTTTTGCCCCCTTATTAATGATTTCTATTTTATCATTTGGCCCCCAACTACAAATATATATAAGATTTTGTATACTGCTTTCTCTTATTTTTTTTCCCCGCTCTCTTTCACTCTCTCTGACTCTCGAGATCTTTATATGATGAAATATGTGCTCTAGGAGAGAGTTCTCAAGCTTAAAATGAACCAGCAGTCTTGCTCAGAAAATGGTTTGAGACAAAAAAAAAAAAACAAAAACAAAAAAGAAGCAACATATCCACTAGTTTACTGTGATGGATGCCATGTGTGTGTGGGAGTTTTGTGGCAGGTGTTTTGTGGGCAGGTGCAGGAGACACTTGCAGACCACAGCACTGGCAAGTTACCATGGTGGGAGATCATTAGTCCCACATTGGAAATGGACTCATCCAAAGTGAAATTCGTAGGTAGGATGCTTACACCTCAATGTATGGAGGCCTTTTCCTAGGAAACTTGGGGAAAATAAAACCGTGTGCTAGTATGGGCTGGCAAAGCATACAATATTCATACAGTGAAGGGTCTATATAGATGACATTTTCTATTATGAAGATCATGAAGAACCAATTGCCACAACCAATTGGGAGATCAGTGGATGACTAGAAAGACATGTTTAATGGCATTAATAAAGAGGTTATCATGCTAAGGTTTCAAAACATGAAGAATTTTCTGGACAATTGTATAGGTATTGAATAGAAATATTATTAATCACTATATAACTTTTTATATTTGCTATCAGTTTAAAAATACTCTTTGATCATGTTATTGTCAATTAGCAAAAAAGAAATTTGTTGGAGGTTGCAATCATTTGATTTATTCAAATTTATAGATTTTTGGTACAACTAGCAACCAACTAAAGATCACCCTCGTTAGAATAGATTCCTAGCTCCAACCCTGTATGCAATATCACATAACTTGATCGGATGGGTAATTGGAAAATTAACTTCTTAGGGTAAGAGATGTTGAAGTTTTATTTTCTGTATACTAACGATGGAAACTTCTATGAATAAAATGTATTTAATATTCAATATCGTACAGCAATGTGTTTAAAACTGCCATAGTAACACTTTTTGATCATATCATACATAGTAAACTGCAACGTGTACTTCTTTCACTGTTCTAGACTTCTCACATATGTTTTTTTATCATTTCCTTTATTTATTTTTAATAATTATTTTGGGTTCAACTATACATCATTTTTGCATCTCACAAAGTATTAGCCGATACTAAGTCAGGACATCAGTACCTAGTTGTGCCACAAGTCACTTAAGCATGACCAATAATGCTACTTAAAAGCAATTAAAAAGCCGACTATGCTTTATAAATGAAGTAAATTTTTGGAAATCAAAAAAGATGTTCAAAAAATCAGTGTAACCCGAAATGAGATTGTTACAATGGATGAATATCACTATGAAGAACGATAAAAATAAGAAATAAATTATTTGTAAAAAGGTGAAGGAGACACCAATTGAGGACAGCAGGAAAGCCATCCAAGATAGTTCAGCCACGCATGTCGAAGAAATGCAATTCGATTCAAGTTGAAGGCACCAGAGGGGGACAAGAGGAAGCCCTCCTCCCCTTCTTTTCTCTGCCCAAAGGGGAAAAAAAAAAAAAAAAAAACAAAACGAAATCTAGATAGAACTAATTGGGGGGGAAAAAAAAACAGAAAGAGTTCATGCAGTCAATCCCAAGTTGATGGGATTAAGATTTTGCTGAGTAGTTGAGTCATAGCTGATATTAGAATGTGAAGATTTTTTTTTTCTCTTTTTTTTTTTTTTTTTTTTTTGGGGGGGGGGGGGGGGGGGGGGGGGGGGGGGGGGTGTGGGGCAAGAATTAGAAATAAATGTAATTGTGGAAACTGGAAAGTTAGGTGGCACAAAATTTGTGCATATGTAAACATGAAAGAACGTAGAATTAAATGGCTTGGCCATGTAACAAAAATTATAGGGGGAATCACAGATAGGTCTGGCAACGGGCAAACAATTACAGTTCAATAGTAAATGACTACTAATTTAACTAAGAATGACTACTAACTGTATTTGAACTGTAATTGTTTGCCCGTAGCTGGACCTATCTGACTTATCCAAAAAAAAGCTGGACCTATCTGTAATTCCCCCAAAATTATATGACTGCATTGGTAGAGACAGGCATGGTTCAAGTAAATGGCACTACAAAGACAGGGAAGAACGTAAAAAAGAATGTGGTTTGATCATGTAGCGAAAACCATCTGACTGCAGCAGTGCAGCATATAGAGGCTACCCAACCTATTTCCCATAGCCAAACAGGTAATTACATGAACTAGCAAGATACCTCATACAAAACAACCAACTTCTGAAGCCAACTAAATCGACAGTGCATGGCACAGAATTTGGAAAGAGAAGAGGGGAATAGAAAGACATCACCAAATATCATGCAAAACGTTACGCACACTGATATCTACAGAAAAAGGGACAAAATGACTCTTATGGAATAATGGGAATTGAGGGGAAAAAATGCAGCATGTGCTGAACAAATGAAAGAACAAGCCATGAAACAAATACTAACAATAGTAGAAATGTTCTACGCACACCTACCCCAAAAACAAAGGATCTCGTACCTAAGACACAAAATTGACTTTTTGAACAAATATATAATATAACATTCACAATCATGCAGTGGTGCAAGCAGACAAACAAAAACACTGACTCCCAAAAGTAGATAGTTCAATGGACTGGCACACTAAGCATACCTGCCATTGCATAAAACCCATATGGGTGTTCTTCATAACCAAACATTTCCCTTAGCTCCTCACCATAAAATTTGTAAACCAGCACGCCCAAAAATGCAACAATCTGTCAAAAGCATATATTCAGAACATTTCTTGACAAATCAATTCTAACAAGGAGACAACTTTTTCTTTTCTTTTTTTTTCTTTTTTTTTTCTTTTTTTTTTTTTTTTTTTTTTGTATAACAAGAAAACCTTTTGGGCAAACCCCAGGCCCATATAAAACCCCACAACCCATAGGACCAAGTAACTCCAAGGCCCATGAGAACCATGAAACCTTCTGTGGGTGGCCCCAAGGGTTTAGCAAGAGTTGAACTCAAAACACTTTTACAAGTAGATTTGCATAATACTCAAGGAAACATAGCCCAATATCAGATCAAATAGATATCCTGTATCAATTATAAACGTGGATGGAAACTAACATGCATGTTACACAAAATCAATATTGCATGGATCATCCATAGATGAAACTTTGGCAAAATATATGAAGAGAGAGATTACAAAGCCCAATGCCTGACCAAATTGATTTACTCTGTGGCAACAAATAAATGTGAATCCCAATAAATGGATGTGCCAACAGCAGCACATAAATCTTCAAGCCCGAAATAACTATTTGATTAAACAAAATGTGACGACCATACAAGAACAAAAGGAGGGACTATGTCGATGAAAGGTTTTCAGTCATCGGAAACCCAATAAGCTCAAAAATAAAATCAAAGGACTCATTTCTTTTAAGACAATTTACATTGTAAAAACAAAGCAAGTAACTTTGATTGTAACTCTAATGCAGCCCACCTGACCTTTTAGTGAAGTTTCTCAAAAAGTTTAGCCTCAATTGATCCACGTTTATTGAATCATTTCCCTTTCAAGGGTTTTACTTTTACGGGATTTTATTGGAACTGGGAAGCAGAGTCAATCCAGTTTACTTATAGTTCACTTAGTAATTTAGATATTGATTTACGAAACATAATGTATCAGTTAGATAATCAATAAGACACAGGACTTTAGAATGCATGGTTTTGTAAATATAGCATCATTGAAGTGGTTAAAGTTTGTCAAGTAAATGTAATAGCTTTAGAGAGAAGCTGTATCTGTAACTCCCTATATTTTATCAATGAGAAACATTGGAAAGTTCAAAAAACAAAAGAGAAAAATTCCTCCATTTGTGAGGAGCCTAATAAGGCTTTGCTTGCTGTTACAAAGCAAAAATACAAGTTCAAGTAGCAGTCACAGACTGCATCATTGTTATCCGAGAAGCTTCAAGAATTCATCACAGTAGGAAGATGTGGTCATGGTCAAGGAGCCCAACGAAGAACCCTCTCGATGAAGGAAGATATTCAATAACTTTAGATGAGACCAAAAGATGTAATTAGCATGTGATTTGTTAATAAGATTATGACCACGATGATAAATATGATTCGGATCATTCATGAAAAGCAACTAAAACCTCCTTCATCCCAGTACTCCACGAGAAGAGCTGAACTTTAATAGATTTTCAGATTGAGCGGTTTGAGTCCATAGACCAGAGGCACTCTCATATTTAAATTCATCAAAAAATTAATTGAGAATCATCCCTGATATTTATTGAGCATTGAAATTGAAGATATCCAATCATTGGTATTAAAACAAGAGGGGGGGGGGGGGGGGTACAAAAAAAACAAAAGACGACGACAACAATTTTCTAATTTGTAGATTTTGAAAACAAGATTGGCAACAAAATAGTTGGCTGCAACCAATAATGAAGCTTGGGTTTCGAAAGTGCTGAATCAGGAGAAACTATATTTTTATAAGATTAAAGAGATCATAATTTCGATACTCTTTAAAAGATAAAAGATTTTCATACAAGCATATGGCAAAGAAAGCGTGATAATGAATGTTTATGGCCTTTTTAAAAGTAATAGGCAAATCAAACTCAAGTAAAATTGTTTTTTCAGGCTGCAAAATTTCCAATTCGGTAAAATGGAGGCGTAAAATACTGAAACTAAATTGGTGGGCAAGCCAAGTGCGCAAATTCAAGAAGCAGTTCAAATTGCAACAATGAAATCAAGAGAGAGTTCCTCACATCTATAATTTACTGATACCACTCAGACAGCCTTACAGTTCCTAGAGAAGCTCAGCCTAAATGAAACCATGATACTCAAATAACTCCAGTTTTACAGGTAGTTCAGCTTTCCAGTTTTGCTGGAATTTTAGGGACTGCATATTCATTTACTTTAGTTCGTGGTTAGTAATTTAGTATCAATATTATTTCATGAATAC
Source organism: Liquidambar formosana (assembly GCA_039720395.1). Lineage (NCBI taxonomy): Eukaryota > Viridiplantae > Streptophyta > Magnoliopsida > Saxifragales > Altingiaceae > Liquidambar > Liquidambar formosana. The sequence goes on along the minus strand of CM077826.1, from coordinate 25,683,829 downwards.
TTGCAGTTGAAGCGATCTTGTATATAAACAATTTGAAAAACAAGTTGTATCCATAACTCTCTAGAACTCATCAATGAGGATTTTTGGAGAAAGACTCTCTCTGACCAAAAGACTACTCAGTTAGCTGCCTTTACAGTTTGACTTTGCTTGCTTGTATACAGAAATGATTCAAATGAATACTTTTAAAGTTTCATATAGCTGTTTCCTGCATAGACTTATATGAACAAATGGACAAACTAAAATTCCCATATTAACAATGCCAATTGGAGGAACAATGAATACAAATAGCTACATTTACAACAATATGATAATGTGATGTCGCATTACCATTTCATGTGTGCTAAAACTGGGTGGCATGCTATTAATATTGGACAGTATTTTTCATCAGTCAAGACTTAGGCTATTGATACTGATAAATCACCCAAATTGGATCAAAATTGTCAATATCTGGACAAATACATATATATATAAATCACAAAATGGGGTGAAATGGTTGGCATACCAGCTGAACAATAACAAATATGAATGCATGGTCCCTAGCAACAAGGAAATGAAATTTCAATCTCAGCCACCAGCGATCAGGTGGTACATTGGCACGTAATAGGAACACTGCCCTGCACTCTGTACAGTGAGAAAAAGCAAACCCTTCCTGAAATAATGAAGAAAATAGAAAAATAAGCACTAATCCTTCATACCTACAACTATATGATGATATGAACGATAATACTACTGTGCAGATGCAAAATTAGGTAAGCATTGAAGGAAAAATCAACCTCAGTTTCAATAAGATTCCAAAAACAGCATTACAAAACATTAAGCTGCTAGTCAAGCAGCAAGGATCAGAGTAAACAAGCATTCACCTTAGTTGACCTCCAATTATCGAGACATGATCTATGGACATACTTCTGGGTGCCATTGCAATGGCACGGTGCAATCAAGTCTTCCCCTAAGAATAAGTAAACAAGTGCCTCAGAATAAGCATAATGAAGAAATAACGAGTCATGTTACATTTATCATCAACAAATTTCATGAATTATATCCAATAATATCATCTCGTTTTTCTCAAAGAAACCGGAAGCACCATCTCAATTGGTGATCGGGAAACTTAAGAAATCAAAAAAGACACAAAGCATGATAGAAAGTACAGACCCTCAGTATCAAGGCATATACGACATTGAGGTTGGTCTGCATTCACCAAATTGGAATTTTCATCAGCATCAAGGTTTTCTGGATCCTCAACAGCTACAGAGCAATCACCTCCTACAATTCTAATTTCGCATGAAGATGAAGATTCCTCAAATCTTTGCACAATGTTGGATTGGCATAGGATGGGTTCTGCTTCTGAACTATCTCTTGTCTGACTATCATTTGACACTATTTGCATTGCGAAGAATGTCGAATTAGGATTAAACTGCAAAATTTATTGCCAGAGCTATTATTCCTACCAACCAAGAGCTATTTTTCCTACCAATTATTTCAGCAGAAACAAAAAATCCTGCAAAAATAAGGGAAAGGTACACCAATCAGGAAACACGACCCACACTGAACATCAAGGTGTCACCAAAAGGCAAATTGTCAACCATTCAGACCATGTAGAAACACACAAGTCATGCCCAAAAAATACTTAACTCGAATATTAGGTGACAGGCCATCCAAATTTCTTTCAAACTTTCATTTCTGTATCTATAAACACTTTCCTAAACCCATTCAATTCAACTGCCATTTACAACTCATCCTCTTAAGCACCCTTTAGCACGTTAAAAGAGAAAAATACCATAGTTCACTTAATAAAGCATAAATTGTACTAATATGTTCCCACAAATATTCAGTTGAATCAACAAAAGTCCTATCACAACTATTTAAGGTTCCCTAAACAAACCTGTTCTGCCATCCTACCTAACATCATACCTTCTGATCAATCATAAAATCTCCACTACAGTTAATAAAGAAATAAAAAAAAACAAATATATCATCAAAACCACATAAAAAGTTAAATAAGAAAAAACAATGGGCCCAATAAACATAACGGTTTGCCAAATCTTCAACAACTGAGGTAAAGTAAATTAATTTCAATAAAGGTAATCAATTCTAATAAAGGTAATACATGAATGCATAAAATAAGGCCATAAGTTACACTAAAAATTACAATTTAAACCCTGCAGTAAATATTTTACAAAATGGAGTTTAAAAATCATTCACCCACAATGCTACTAGGGGTTCAGCTTGTTTCCCACCCCTTGAAATGCCCATCAGATCAGCCGAACTTTGTCCTAAAAGCTATTGCTTCCATCACTCAATGTTTTCACTATTAAATTCCACAAACGAAGTATTTCTATATGGTATAAATCATACTTTGAAGAATTCTAACTACAGAGATTACCCTCTTCTCTTGTTTGCCTTTTTCAGGTCAGAGTGTCAGACAGGCGGGTTTCCAAGTGCAACTCACCACCTTTGAGGATCAATGATGCATTCACACAAAAATTTAACATTTTAAATCAAAAGATGCTGGGTAAAAACGAGGAAATCAAAAACTAACAGCTTTTCCTTTATACCTTGTACTACGTTTAAGTTTTGCATGATGGTAAAAGATATTGAAAACACGCTTGTGCCTTCAGACGAAGCATAAATTTTAAAATAGGATTAAAAAAATAAATTGATTTTCAGTATAAACACAAAGTGAGGAAGAAATCCAGCCAAATGGAAGCACTACAATGCTCAAATTCTATGTTAACACTTGAACAAAGTGAGCATTATGGTTAAAAGCTCTCCAAAGCAACTCAATACTAGGAGATGTACTAAAACCCAGTCCATTTTTTTATACTAGTTCTAAAATAGTGAATTTACTTAACCAAAGATTATATTCCTCTATAAGTCCTGATCAAGTCAACACGTGTTGATATAAGTTGTATCAGCACCATGTATTGGGGGTTGTATCTAGTGCATTGGCCCAATATACCCTATACCCACTAATGAACAAGGTACAACCTCCAATGCGGGTATATAAATAAGTTAGATCAGCATGTGTTCACTTGATCATATTCCTCTATATATATATATATATATACAACCACTATCAAATTCAATACTAGGAGATGTACTAAACTAAAGACCCAATTACATTTTTCCCTTTATTCTACAACAGTGAATCTATATAACCAAAAATCAAACGAGCACACGTGCACATTGCTAAAAAAAAATTGTGATATTGTACGTTTTTTTTAAAGGTTAAACTTATCCAACCAATTAGGAGATGTGCATATAGATATCATGCATATATATATAGTTTGAAGATCATCAAGCACAACAATCACAGCACTACAAATTGTACATAGACATACATATATATATATATATATATATATATATATATATATATATACACACACACTTAAACTGTATAAATTTAAGGTTGATATTAAATTGCTACATATTTGTAAAGTAATGAAGATCATCAATCACATAGTTCAATCAACTGCCCCAATTGCATTTTGCTGATAAAATATATATATATATATCAACCACTACAATATCTTCCACCTTCAAGAAATGAAAGCATCAATGATCAAGAAAAATATCCAATCTTTTTCAATGTATAGTAAAAAATTCAAAATTTTCATGATCAAAATAATGATTAACATAATAATAATAATAATATGAAGAGATTAAGCAAAGGCTGACCTGAGATTCAGCGATATTTGAGGATCTTCACGCGACTCACCACCTAACATACTCATTGCAACGTAGAAAAAATTTGAGCAGCAAAATCAACCTCGTCCAATGAGTTTCTAGGGTTTGCAGATTGACGCGGATTTCAGCTCCAAGGAGAGAGAGAGAGAGCCATCGAGAAAATTAATTGCATATACAATGTATATCATTATTGTTATTATATTTATATATTTTTATGTAGTATACAGAGAGAGAAAGAGAGAGAGAGAGAGAGAGAGAGGACTTTGGGCCGACCGGAAAGAATTAATAATATTTATAATAATATAATGTGAAGATTGTATTTAGAGTTTATTAATTAGGAAAACTTATTTTTTGGGAACCACCTCCCAAACTAATACCAAATTAAGGATTCTAAGCTGCAACTTGCTACAAAATTGAATGTCAACTTGTTACAAATTGACTACCAAATTTCTTTGTTTGATATTAGTTTAGGAGTGATGATCAAACGGTAATTTCCCTTTTAATTATTGTGTTCTGTTATATTGACAGCACGGTTAAGAAAGTTTAAAGAAAAGTCCAATTCCATGACTCCACTTAGACAGAGGACAACACGAAATTGATCTTTGATTTTTGCTTGTGTGAGGAGTTTATGATAGGACTGCTGTTTAGAGGAACATTCCTTTTCCCCCTTTGGCTACAATTTGGTTTTTTTTTTGGGGGCTACAATTTATTTTATTAAAAAAAAAAATTAATAAAAAAAACCCAGGAGTTGATTTTCCCCGGTCTGATCTAATCCACGTCCGCGTACATATGATAAACTCGATTTGGGACCCATTACAGAAAAGGATATTTGCATGTTGGAATTTATTTTAATAAATATTTCAAGTCAAGAAGAAAAGAAAGATTAAAAAAATTTGATCATTGACTTTCAAAGGGTTTTTGAAATATTATCAACCTGTTTGGCTTATGTGCTTGGGTCTTTTCGCACTTGGACTTTCTTATTTTTCTCTCTCTAAGGAAGTATACATCGTGGTGTTGTGAGCATGTCAATTTGGACTGTATACAATAAGCTTTGTCTAACAAAATAAAATGAAGGTTTATGTGGCAATTTAAAGGTTTACTTAAAATTGATCAGTTCACTCGATATGCTAAATTTGAAAACTTACTCAAAACAAATCACTTCACCTAATATGTAAAATGTAAAAATAAAAGAATCAAATCTTACAAATAAAAAGGCATATGACTTTGTGTTGTGTAGATTCAATCCTCTGTTCTAGCTATATATCTATAGTAATTATTATCTAAGTATTACCTATTATCTTTCAATGCTTGTAGCCATTGTGTCTCCCAACGAATTTTGGGGCTCCCAACATCTGCCTATATGTAGGCATGTCCACTCCTTTTTTGCAGGACAAGAGTGACAGAGAAAAGGAAAAGAAGGACTTATAGCTGGAACCATCTGAGTGTTTTGGAAAGAGGAGGAATCATCTAATACCTCCATATCTCTTCTTTGTTTGCTCTTGTAAGGCTTTAAAGACATTTTTGTGTCTATAATTCTCTTTTGGTGAGCTAAGTGTAAGAGAAAATCTCTTTTAATCCCTCTATTCAACCTAGTGAAAACCAAGCACCGTGGATGTAAGCCATTTTGCCAAACCACGTAAAATTTGGTGTTCTATTGTGCATTGTCTGTTACTTGTTCTCCATTGATTTTTGGTGGTTCTATCGCCACACTGGGGTTGTTGACTCATGAGATAAAATCTTAACACTTTGAAGGATGTCAAATTCAACATCAAGATATGGGCTTTAATTCCAAATGAACAAAAACAAGTTCAATTGGAGATATATTTGAAGCTTGTCAATGCCTTTTATAGTCATTTTTTGCAATGATGTTGAATTTGGCGTCTTATTTGGAGATGCTACATCTATTGTGTAGTGTGCTATTCTTAGATATAGAGACCTTATGTGAATTATCGAGAATGGAAATAATGTATGGTTTTGGTTAGACATTTGGGTCTGTGCTCAGCTTCTTTATGATTGGGTATCCTCAGAAGTGCAAGAAAATATTGATCCTAATTTAAAGGTTTCCTTCCTTATTAATTATGATAATAAATGCTGGACTATTAATGCTTTATAGGAAATTTTACCCAATAATATTCTTAATGATATTATTAGTATTCCAATTCCGGTTACTAACCCGTGAGGGTAGCTCAGCTAGCAAAGGATTGCAACTTAGGAATCGTAGGTCCCAAATTCGAGCATTTGCTCCCTCACTATTGGATGCACGAGCTTGCAGGTGGATTGTGCATCACGAGGGATTAGTCTGGGCCTAATGGTTTGAGATAGCCCTTGTTTGGCAAAAATAAAAATAAAAAATTCTGGTTACTGATATTGAGGATATATTTTGTTGATGCTGTTCCAATAATGGAAAATTTAGTATCAAATCAGCTACTTAGCTTCATAATAATAAAAACCATTTGAATCACCCTAAAGCTAGATTACTTAGTAGAATATGGTACCTTAAGCTCTTACCTCGAATGCAAATGTTCATATGGTTGCTCATCAAGGAAAGTATCCCCATGAAGAGTTTACTCTCCAAACGTGGAATTCAAATCAATTTAAATCGTCCTTTATGTGGTAATCATGAATAAGATGTAAATCATTTGTTTCTTTATTGTCCTTTTACTGTTAGTATATGAAATCATATTACTTACCATTGTCCTATTCTAGGAAGCTATCATGGGAACTTTACTCATTGGTTAGATCTTCTTCACAAAACTTATGGTTATTATAATAGGAAATATCCTCAGTTCTTGGAGAAAATCTCCATTCTGTATTGGTCTCCTTCTTTTTGCAGGTCTTTCGCTTAGGAGTGTCCGCTAGATGAAACTCAATTTTGACGACTTGAGGAAGCATCAGCTTAAGTCTGCTACAAGTGGTGTTGTTCTTCGAGATGATAGAGGCAGAGTTTTAGTTCCTACTTTATATAAGCTTAGTAATGCATCAGTTCTTATTATAGAATGCACAACTTTGAGGAACGGTCTTACTACAGCTCTTGACAAAGGAATCAAAAATTTTTAAATCAAAGGAAGTCTCTCAACTAGTGATTAATGCAATCTGTGATACTTACCAATTCCATTGGAGTATAGTCAATCTTGTCCAAGATATCCGGGATCTCTTGGCTCGATTTGAGCAGGTGGCTATTAGACATATTTATAGGCAAGCTATGCTAATTTAGGTTATTGTTGTAATAATGATGTTAATATATGAGAGTATAGATTTTCTAAGAAATTATGGAATGTAATTCTTGAAGATTTTCGTGGTATGGTTATCCCTAGATGTAACTATTTTTCTTGTTAATGAATTAATGTTGTTTAAAAAAAAAAAAAAAAGAACAAAGTACCTAAACTAAACCAAAAACCCAATTGTTTTAAACAAAAAATTTACCTCAACTCTTTCAATAAAATCCCTAGTCCCATTGCATCCTCTTCTTCCCTTTCCTTAAAACAAAAAATTTACCTCAACTATTTCAACTTGATTTTTGGCATACATCACCCAGATAAGGTTATCTAATCCAATGGGTTGTTTTGTAAAATATGAATCACATGTATAGTTTTGGAGGGTGACCTAATGCAAAAGTTAGGTTAGTTTGACCTCATAAGAAGGGGACTCATACACATTCCAAAACTCTATCTTTGATTTGTATTTTGCAAAACCAACCGTTGGATTAGATCTACTTCATATGAAGGTCATATATATCAAAAATCGAGTTAATCCGAGATTAAAAACTACTTCATTCATAAATGTCTAAAATGAGCAATTGTCAGTGATTACAAAATGTAATTTTTTGATCAAATAGCAATCAGTCTCGAATCAACTTGATTATTGGCATGCATCACCTGCATAATAAGGTTATAAAATCCAATGGTTGGTTTCGTAAAATATGAATCACATGTATAGTTTTGTAAGGTGACTTAACGCAAAGTTAGGTTAGGTTAACCTCATAAGAAAATGACTCATACATATATATCTATATATCAATCTACACTAGGAACTAGCTAACCTTCTCATTCCCTTGCAACTCGAGCACACAACCTAAAATTCTCATCATTTTCAATTAAAACCAGTCGGTCCAGCCCCAAAAGGCCAAAATCAAACCAATTATCACCATTGAGAAACCTCAATAGCCCCACCAATGCTAAGTTTAAGTTCTAACCAACAGCCATTTTCAAACAATAGTTGTAACTTTTTCAACACCAACCTCCTTCCATTCCAACCCCGTGTCAACTACCCACAACATTTCCACAAAACCCCATTCCAATTATGGTTTCTTTGAGTTTAATCCACCAACTAATCATTATTTATTTTATTTTTTTGTGGTTAAAATTTCATGAATGAAAGTGAAGAATGATTCAAGTGATAATTTGGATCATGAAATGGGGGTTTTGTGCTCAAGATAAACTGATTTGGTTGGGATTTGAGGTATATACAATGAAGTTGTTGGGTGGGTATAGCAGAGTTGACCCAAACCCAAAATTTCATGAACCAACTCACTTCGTTGAGTTTTGAAGCTGAACAGGGTTGACTTTGTAAATTTTTTGGTAGAAATGGTAGAGTTTATAAAGCTCTAGAAGAGTGGAAGATAATGTGTATGTCATTTTGGTAAGGATTGATGTTACCCAAAAATGACATGGCTAGAGAAATACTCTCTCTGTCCCACAAAGGTAGACCAACTTTGCCAAAACACTTAATTTAAGAAAAATCATCATTGCATTGATTTGTCATTTATTAGACTTCATCTTTCCAAGAGTACCATTTCTTACTTGATATTTGGTTTTGGGTTGAAAGTAATTATTGAAATAACAAAGGTAACTTACGAAAGTTCAAAACATATATACATGATTTCACTTTTCAAAATGAAAAAACATTTTGGGACCAAAAAAAAAAAAAAAAAAAAAGGAAAGGAAAATGGCCCATCTTTGTGGGACAGAGGGAGTATAAGGAATTCCAACATCGAAAAAGACCACAAAAAAGTCGAGGCCTCTTTGCTCAACCCATAAGTTGAGATACAAAGTCTATGAAATAAGATTCAGCCCAAAGGCTTTGAGTTCACATCTATTCTATACTATATTTAAGAGTTATGCTGACATGGTAGCTAAAAAACCTTTCCCTCCAAAACTCTCCTCATCTTACTTTTGGGCCTACCAATGTTTCTCTCCCTCTTTTTATAGTAATTTTTTTTCCATTTATGTTTTTTCATTTAAAATTTGAAACCCCATCTTAAAAGGTCATCGGTTGTCACTAAGCATATAAATTGCATTTTTTTTTTCTTTTAGCCAATAAGATATCTAGAATTCGCATATCCCGCGCATCACGTGGGTCTCTGCTAGTAGACAATTAAAGGAGAGTTGTGAACACATCTCTCTTGATAAATTCTAACTATCATAATTAAGAGGACTTTAGGTAGCGTTTGGCATATTGATTGAAAGAACCCAAAAGACCTTTTTAAGGTTAAAAGTCATTTTACATATTTTAAGAATGTTTGGTGTCTCACTTAAAAGGTCTTTTAGGAAAAAGAATTTCTTTTAAAAGATATATTGGAAAAAGCTACTTATTAATTTGATATTTACTAAAAGGCAAAATAATATTAAGCAATAACTCCAAAAGTCCTGAGGTTTGTCCTTTTCTTCTAAACTTTTTGACAGAAAAATACTCTTAAAATTTGTATTCACTAAATATCAACTTTCTTTCAAATGCATTTTTAAAAATGACATTTTAAAAAAGGGCAAACTACATATTAGTGTCACTAACTTTACCCCAAATTTCAATGTGGTGTATAAACTTTTAATTTGTCCAATTTAGTGCACTAACTATACATTAGTGTTTCAATATGGGTAAACATGGGACGACCGTTTAGTTTACTAACGAAGACCTCACATGCGTTGACATGGCGATCCATGTGGCGTTGATGTGGCATCCCCGGTGGAGTCTCCCCAGGAGAAATTACATATTAGTGTCACTAACTTTACCCCAAATTTCAATGTAGTACATAAACTTTTAATTTGTCTAATTTAACGCACTAACTATACATTAATGTTTCAATGTGGGTAAGCATGGGACGGCTGTTTAATTCACTAACAGGGACCTCACGTGTGCTCACGTGGTGGCCTATCTACCGTTGACATGGCATCCCTAGTGGAGTCTCCATTAAAGCCGTTTCGACGGACCCATCCATAGTAAAAAAACGATAGAGCATAGGAAACCTACCTTCCCTCCCATTTCCATTTTCCATTTTCCATTTCCCTTTTCCTTTTCCCAACATACATAATTACAATCCCTTCTATCTGAAGAAAAGAAAAGCTACCATTGAAAGCAAAAAGATATCTACCATGTCTTCCACCACTGCCACTGTTTCCCTCAAAATCTGTTTTTAGTGGGGTTAAACATCATTGGTCCACGTGTGCTTGGAGTTATTTGATTGGTTGGGTATTTGGCTGATGAAAGATAGACACATGTCAATTGTTCTTAGTGGTTTTAAGATGAAAAGTGGAGAACATGGGTGAGTTCAGATGGGAGAACATGCATCATGAGGAAGTTAGTGGTTTTGCGGTTTGAAGTCATGGGGGAACACTTGGCGTTTTGCTACAGGCCAAAGGTAACTGCTTAATGGTCATGGAAGTTGAGGCGAAATTGCAGGCCAGAAGTAACTGCCAATAACTTCCAACTATCTTCTTAAGTTAAAAGTGGACAGGTGGCGAGATTTCACGGGCCAAAGGTAACCACTAGACAGTTATTTGTTCAGGCCAGAAGTAACTGCCAGTAACTTCCACCTATCTTCTAAAGTGCAGAATGGATAGGTGGCATAAGTTAAAGGCTGAAGAAAAACTGCCAAGTAACTCCTAGTAGTATTGGGAATTTCCACATGTGCATAACTACCAGGTAGTTATTTTCACAGGCCAGAGGAAACCGCCAGTAACTTCCAGTCAGTTGGAATTGGCTGCTGTCTATAAATTTCAGAAATGAAGATGAAGAAAGGGTTCCTCAACCACCAATCCTTCTCAGGATCCTTTATCTCTAGGAGTAGACTAATTTAGTCTAGCTTTCACACTTTTCCAACAAACAATCTCTTTTCAATTTCGTGTAATTCCTTTCGGTTTGAGTTTGAGTTCAAGCACTTGGGAATTTACATTTTCAGACTATGTTTGGTAATGTAATTTCAACTCAGTTCATTTCAGTTCAATGCTTACAAGTTCTTTTGGTTCTTTTTTTCATTCACGCCTGGACCTTGGAGGGAATCACCCCTTCCTCTCATACAATCGCTTGACATTTCAATCACAATTCGTGAGGGGTTGTGATCGCACACACTCATTTGGGTTGAGACATACCCTGGCACGCCCGTGCAAAATCCATCGGCCTCAGAATACCACTTTTAGTGCGAACACCATTTTGGCACGCCCGGTGGGACCATAGGTGTCAATGTCGAAAAGAAACACTCGTGTGACTAGAAGCGCCTTGGAAGGACAACAACCTTCTGAGGAGGAAGGCTCTCTTGAGGATGTCCCTGCTAGGGAGTTCTCCATGTTAGAAAAATTGGATAAATCCGTCAAGGATATGTCCGAGGCCGTGCAAGGCCTTGTGATTTCAAGTAAGAAAAATTTTGATGAGTAGACTGGAGCTCTTCGTCAATTGTCTAAGACCATTGAAGTTTCAACAACTAAGAATGAATTGGCACTTGGTTTACTGACCAATGCTATTCAAGCACTCTTAGACAAAGAAAAACTAAACAAGAGTCCTACGGACTCAGGCCAAGAAAAGGCGAGTGGGGTAAATGTTGTCAATCCTTCTTTAGGATCACCACTTCCTCGACCTAATGAAGTTTATATGCCTCCACCTTTTAGGAATGGTCAATTAGACCAACCTACAACTGAGACCTCCCAGGGGGGAGGGGGCAAGAAGATTGGTAATTCAAACGACCAGGAACTTTTAGGCCGTAGCAATTTTCATAATTTTGTTGTTTTTCAGACTCCTGAAAAAGAAGAAGTTAAAAGAATTGCAAATCCTCTATTTGAGGCAAATTCAAGGCCGAGTAATCAATCCACTCAGGAGCCAGTTTCACCAAAGCCTGAACCGCAGCCCCAAGGAGTTAAGACTCCAATCGAGTCACAAATTGTTCTATAAAGGCCATTGGAATTTAATAACGACCTGGATTTATTGCCACCGGCCTATCATAATGTCATTGGCTAGGGAAATGGCATTGGTTATAAACCTTCAATCTTTAATCGAAGTGATGAGAAAAATATGTTTAATGAAGGTTATGGGGAGCAGTACTCATTCTTACTTCTCATTATTGAGTGTATTAAAGTAAAACATCCTTCGGTTTCTTTAGACTGAGGAAAAATTTTCAATATGGTTGGAGGAACTTTTGAGCATGAATTTAATTTGAAGTTCAACCATTTATGTCTTATGATCTTGCATCTTGAATGGACTTCTGGAGGCCATCAGGATATGATAAAAATGAGATGGTTGATTAAGAAGTCAGAATATTATCGGCCAACGGAAATGGCCAAAACGGTCATTTTGACCGAATAGTTCTGTTTGAAAAGGGAATCACAAAGGCTTGAGAGAAACCAAAAATGTTACTTCGGTCTTTATGACCGAAAAAAAATTTTCAAAATACTATAGAAAGAATCTCAGGCCAAAAGAAGTAGGCATAATGTATCTTCGGTCTTAGAGACTGAAGGATTCATTGTAGTATCTTTGTTTTTGCAGGCCGAAGAAAATGACTCTAATTTCTTGTTGTCAGGCCACGCACCAGGGGGTTTTCATCATCTATCATTTCAAACCTTTTTCAAAAATAGATGATGAGGGGGCAAAGTGTTTCCCTCAAAATCTGTTTTTAGTGGGGTTAAACATCATTGGTCCACGTGTGCTTGGAGTTATTTGATTGGTTGGGTATTTGGCTGATGAAAGATAGACACATGTCAATTGTTCTTAGTGGTTTTAAGATGAAAAGTGGAGAACATGGGTGAGTTCAGATAGGAGAACATGCATCATGAGGAAGTTAGTGGTTTTGCGGTTTGAAGTCATGGGGGAACACTTGGCGTTTTGCTACAGGCCAAAGGTAACTGCTTAATGGTCATGGAAGTTGAGGCAAAATTGCAGGCCAGAAGTAACTGCCAATAACTTCCAACTATCTTCTTAAGTTAAAAGTGGACAGGTGGCGAGATTTCACGGGCCAAAGGTAACCACTAGACAGTTATTTGTTCAGGCCAGAAGTAACTGCCAGTAACTTCCACCTATCTTCTAAAGTGCAGAATGGATAGGTAGCATAAGTTAAAGGCTGAAGAAAAACTGCCAAGTAACTCCTAGCAGTATTGGGAATTTCCACATGTGCATAACTACCAGGTAGTTATTTTCACAGGTTGGAGGAAACCGCCAGTAACTTCCAGTCAGTTGGAATTGGCTGCTGTCTATAAATTTCAGAAATGAAGATGAAGAAAGGGTTCCTCAACCACCAATCCTTCTCAGGATCCTTTATCTCTAGGAGTAGACTAATTTAGTCTAGCTTTCACACTTTTCCAACAAACAATCTCTTTTCAATTTCGTGTAATTCCTTTCGGTTTGAGTTTGAGTTCAAGCACTTGGGAATTTGCATTTTCAGACTATGTTTGGTAATGTAATTTCAACTCAGTTCATTTCAGTTCAATGCTTACAAGTTCTTTTGGTTCTTTTTTTCATTCACGCCTGGACCTTGGAGGGAATCACACCTTCCTCTCATACAATCGCTTGACATTTCAATCACAATTCGTGAGGGGTTGTGATCGCACACACTCATTTGGGTTGAGACATACCCTGGCACGCCCGTGCAAAATCCATCGGCCTCAGAATACCACTTTTAGTGCGAACACCATTTTGGCACGCCCGGTGGGACCATAAGTGTCAATGTCGAAAAGAAACACTCGTGTGACTGGAAGCGCCTTGGAAGGACAACAACCTTCTGAGGAGGAAGGCTCTTTTGAGGATGTCCCTGCTAGGGAGTTCTCCATGTTAGAAAAATTGGATAAATCCGTCAAGGATATGTCCGAGGCCGTGCAAGGCCTTGTGATTTCAAGTAAGAAAAATTTTGATGAGTAGACCGGAGCCCTTCGTCAATTGTCTAAGACTATTGAAGTTTCAACAACTAAGAATGAATTGGCACTTGGTTTGCTGACCAATGCTATTCAAGCACTCTTAGACGAAGAAAAACTAAACAAAAGTCGTACGGACTCAAGCCAAGAAAAGGCGAGTGGGGTGAATGTTGTCAATCCTTCTTCAGGATCACCACTTCCTCGACCTGATGAAGTTTATGTGCCTCCACCTTTTAGGAATGGTCAATTAGACCAACCTGCAACTGAGACCTCCCAGGGGGGTGGGGGCAAGAAGATTGGTAATTCAAACGGCCAGGAACTTTTAGGCTGTAGCAATTTTCATAATTTTGTTGTTTTTCAGACTCTTGAAAAAGAAGAAGTTAAAAGAATTGCAAATCCTTTATTTGAGGCAAATTCAAAGCCGAGTAATCAATCCACTCAGGAGCCAGTTTCACCAAAGCCTGAACCGCAGCCCCAAGGAGTTAAGACTCCAATCGAGTCACAAATTGTTCTACAAAGGCCGTTGGAATTTAATAACGGCCTGGATTTATTGCCACCGGCCTATCATAATGTCATCGGCCAGGGAAATAGCATTGGTTATAAACCTTCAATCTTTAATCGAAGTGATGAGAAAAATATGTTTAATGAAGGTTATGGGGAGCAGTACTCATTCTTACTTCTCATTATTGAGTGTATTAAAGTAAAACATCCTTCGATTTCTTTAGACCGTGGAAAAATTTTCAATATGGTTGGAGGAACTTTTGAGCATGAATTTAATTTGAAGTTCAACCATTTATCTCTTATGATCTTGCATCTTGAATGGACTTCTGGAGGCCATCAGGATATGATAAAAATGAGATGGTTGATTAAGAAGTCAGAATATTATCGGCCAACGGAAATGGCTAAAATGGTCATTTTGACCGAATAGTTCTGTTTGAAAAGGGAATCACAAAGGCCTGAGAGAAACCAAAAATGTTACTTCGGCCTTTATGACCGAAGAATTATCAAAATACTATAGAAAGAATCTCAAGCCAAAAGAAGTGGGCATAATGTATCTTCGGTCTTAGAGACTGCAGGATTCATTGTAGTATCTTTGTTTTTGCAGGTCGAAGAAAATGACTCTAATTTATTGTTGTCAGGCCACGCACCAGGGGGTTTTCATCATCTATCATTTCAAACCTTTTTCAAAAATAGATGATGAGGGGGCAAAGTGTTTCCCTCAAAATCTGTTTTTAGTGGGGTTAAACATTATTGGTCCACGTGTTCTTGTAGTTATTTGATTGGTTGGGTATTTGACTGATGAAGGACAGACACATGTCAATTGTTCTGAGTGGTTTTAAGATGAGGAGTGGAGAACATGGGTGAGTTCAAATGGGAGAACATGCATCATGAGGAAGTTAGTGGTTTTGCGGTTTGAAGTCATAGGGGAACACTTGGCGTTTTGTTACAGGCCAAAGGTAATTGCTTAATGGTCATGGAAGTTGAGGCGAAATTCTAGGTCAGAAGTAACTGCCAATAACTTCCAACTATCTTCTTAAGTTAAAAGTGGATAAATGGCGAGATTTCACTAACCACTAGACAGTTATTTGTTCAGGCCAGAAGTAACTACCAGTAACTTCCACCTATCTTCTAAAGTGCAGAATGGATAGGTGGCATAAGTTAAAAGCTGAAGAAAAACTGCCAAGTAACTCCTAGCAGTATTGGGAATTTCCACATGTGCATAACTACCAGGTAGTTATTTTCACAGGCCGGAGGAAACCGCCAGTAACTTCCAGTCAGTTGGAATTGGCTGCTATCTATCAATTTCAGAAATGAAGATGAAGAAAGGGTTCCTCAACCACCAATCCTTCTCAGGATCCTTTATCTCTAGGAGTAGATTAATTTAGTCTAGCTTTCACACTTTTCCAACAAACAATCTCTTTTCAATTTCGTGTAATTCCTTTCGGTTTGAGTTTGAGTTCAAGCACTTGGGAATTTGCATTTTCAGACTATGTTTGGTAATGTAATTTCAACTCAGTTCATTTCAGTTCAATGCTTACAAGTTCTTTTGGTTGTTTTTTACATTCACGCCTAGACCTTGGAGGGAATCACCCCTTCCTCTCATATAATCGCTTGACATTTCAATCACAATTCGTGAGGGGTTGTGATCGCACACACTCATTTGGGTTGAGACATACCCTGGCACGCCCGCGCAAAATCCATCGGCCTCAGAATACCACTTTTAGTGCGAACAGCAACCACCACCACCATTGCCACTATAGAAAGACAGACATATTGGTGCCACTTGTGTGACATGAGAGTCTCCATCTTCCCCCATTCTCCTTCACTCTTATTGCCACATTAGCGACTTCCTCAAAGAAATGGAGTCTTCCCTCCCCCCTTCTCCCTAACCCTAATTCCACCTTATATCCTTTCTCTATTCCCTCCCCTCCCCAAACCCTTGTGTCCCCCATCCCCACCACCATTCTCCTCTTGGGTTAGAAGCCCTAGATCATAAGGGGTTATCAATGTAAGTAATCTCTCAGATGCTACGCACATGAGATGCAAATGGTGGGAAAAAATGGGGAGACTCCACCAAGGATGTCACATCAGCTTAAAATGGGTCACCACGTGAGGGCATATGAGGTCCACATTAGTGAAGTAAACGATCGTCCCATGTATACCCACATTAAAATACTAATGTATAGTTAGTGCATTAAATTGGACAAATTAAAAGTTTATGCACCACATTGAAATTTGGGGTAAAGTTAGTGACACTAATATGTAATTTCTCCTGGGAGACTCCACCAGGGATGCCACGTCAACGCCACATGGATTGCCACTGTGAACCCACGAAAAACGGCCCATGGGATTTTTGGCAATTTAAAAGTGAAAGACAACAAATGAAAGGAATCGCCACCTCATTTTTTAAGGAAAAGAGGAAAACCATAAAAGTATTTTATTTTCAAGAACCTCATGACTCCATTTTGAAAGGAAAGGCAAAGTCTTTAAAACCAGAAAATTGGATTCGGGGACTAAGTTACGATGTTGGAAGGTTCTGAGCTAGGCCCATAGGCACCCACATCGCCCAAGTTGGTCTCTTAATTTGATTAGGCTAAATTAATGACTTAACCACATGCAAATCAATATCAATCAACAAAATACAGCATGCATATCAATCATAAATCCAACCTACTCTCCTAGCAATCATATGTGATAGATAAATTCATCCTAATCCACTAGCAATCACAAGATAGATAATGAAAAACATGAATCCATCCTACTCCACTAAAAATCATATGTGATGGATAAAAGGATAAAAGAAAAAAAAAAAAAAAAAACCTAGGATACTTAGTATCCTAGGGCGGACTTGAACATCAATTGAGCGCCTACGTACTACGCATAGAACACATGGATCAAAGTCCACGTAATTCGATAAGAAGGGGTTATTTCCTTTTAAAAGAATTATGATAAACACTTGATTTCCATTTATAACGATAAAAGTTTCCAAAAAAGCTTCCAAGACAGGAATAAAAAAGAATTTCAATTTCAATTTCAATTTCAATTTCAATTTCAATGGAAAAATAGAGTTTAAGAAACTAAGAGATTATCATGATCCTTTACCAAGGAAATAACCCAAGAGGGAGAAGGGAATGAGGGAAAGAACTATACAATACCTAAACTTACCTCATGCAAATCACCTTCAAATTATTGCCAAATTAGCAAATAACTATCCTACTATTGTTATAGGGTAATTACCATGCTCAAATCACTTACCAATATGCTCAAATCATCACTATAAGGCATTAATAAAATCTGGACAGAATACTAAAAGTCCTAAAATTATCCTAATAATCATGCAAAAGCAATAATTAAAAGGAAACAAGAAACCCTAGTATGCTCCTCCATGCAATGACCTAGTCTACATGCACAAAACTAAGAAAAATATGCAAAAGACTATAATAATCATGAGAATATCAAATAATATCATTAAGCATGCAAACAAAGCTAACTCAAGTCAAAAGTATGATATTTTATGCAAAACATGAAAAAAGGCCTTCTTAAGGCAAACTTTCTTAAGCAAAATTATCCTAAGATAATTTTACGTGAAAATCACCTCATATGAAGGATCTATCAACATATCTTACATAAAATATATACTTAAGAACATAGTAGAAAAGATTTCATGCTTAAACACATTCCCAAATACCCTCATGCAAAACCCTACTCTCTAAAAAGGATAACGTCTCAAAAACCCTAAAAAATAAACTATATGAATGCAAGACCTAACATGGTTCAACTCCAAATCACATATATAAACCAACCATGATGAAGAAAAAACCAAATAATCACAGTAAATAGGCTATATGAAACATACATGACTTGAAAGGATAAAAAGGATAACGCTTTCAAAACCTTAGTAAACTAAAGCTTTTCAAGTGTATTAAACCATGAATCATCCTAAAATCATTCATATAACATCACAAAAGTATTGAATTCAACTAATAGGTAGAGCTACTACATATACTAGAACTATCATGAAGAAAGAAGAAGAAAAAGAAGAAAGAAAGCCCAATTTCAGCAATTGAAAGTGTGTTTACCTCTTGTAGAACTTCCTTTGCCTTTGAAACAACTCTTCTCTTGCTTGCTTAGGGTTAGAGAGCCTCCCTTTGGTGTTCTTCAACTCCCAATCTCGTAGCTCCCTCTCTCTCTAAGTGTAAAGTGCACTTATGGCCTCTCTATGTGTTAAATATTATGTTCTTTATATAGGGGACTGACCTAATAAACCAATGGCTAAGATTAATTTATTAAATAATGATCCTAGGACTATTAGAGACTCTCTTGGTGCTCAAACAACTCAAAGTTACTCAATCCTAGAAGGAAACTTGTAAGGGCGGAAGAATCTGTCAAAAGAGGGAAAAAGAGGCAGAATCCCACTCAAAGATGGATTCCCTTGGGTGACCAACTAGGCCTTGGTCAGCTGACCATCTGGGCTTAGAAGGCTAACCGACTGGCCCAAACCGTCACCCGGGTAACCGTCCAGCCTCAAATGGTCACCCAAGGTAACTATCCAACCCCGATTAGACTCCTTCGTCTTCTGGAAGTCTTTCGGGGGTCAAATTTAGTCTGATTTTGATGAAATAAAAGCCAAAACGACCGTGCTTTGAAAAAGAACACATTTTTAGACATTTAAGGGCAAAAATCCTTAGCTATGGGTGTAACGCCCCAAAATTTATATACCATAAACACGTACAATTTTTTTTTTTTATGAGCTCTATACAAATAAAACCTTTTCAAAAATGCATTCCATTTGAAAATACAGAATATTGCGCAGCTGCAGGTAGCCATGGTTAACCCAAAACTCATCATCAATATACATTGGCCAACCAAATGGATAAAATTACATCAGCTTTAAATAAAAATAAATGTACACGATAACTTCTTCAAATCTCGACCCCAATTCTATTACGTGCCTCCAATAATGATCACCTGAAAATATATTGGGGTGAGCGAACAACAGCCCAGTAGAAAATCCAATTCCTATACAATAAATAATGTTTCAAATATCACATGCAAGTATTTATATATTCAAAATAATATATAAATCAAATAATATGAACTCCAAATCATCAATATCAAATATAATCTAACTGTAAATGAAATCAACCATCATAAACCTCAAATATATCACCATCAATAATTATCACCTTGCATAAATAAAATCTTAACATATGCTTCAAAATAATCATCATTCACTGTACAAGAATTAAACCCACTACCTCAAAAATAAGTGAATAAAATGAATAACCACCACTGTAGATGCATAAATCTGCTCAAAATATAAAATCCATACTCGCATGCGTAATTAGAACTTCCCTGATCCAGCAACTGGACCGTCGGCCCTCTGCATCTCTCGCTTCCTCCCTCTCCCAGCCCGTTACTCTCTTTCTCTCCTCCCTTCTCTATTTATTTCCTTCCTTCTTCTCTCTCCTCCTTTATTTCTTCTTTTCTTTCTTCCATCCATACGTCCTATCTTCTGCCATCTTCTTTCATTTTTTTTTTCTTTTCTTCAATTTACACGCCACTTTCTTCCTTTCATTCATTTCTTTTCTTCTTTTCTTCTTTCTTTTCTTCTCTTTCTCACGCCACTTTTTGTTCTTCTCACCTAATCCATTGATTTTATTTGACTTTTTTATTCTTTCCTTCTTTCTTTTCTTTCTTTCTCTCTTTTCTCCTGATCTTCTTTTCTTTCCACACGGAAAACTAATCTTCTTTCTTTCTTTTCTTTTCTTTTTTTTTTTCCTCTATTCTATTTCTTTCTTCTTTTGTCTTTTTCTTTCCTCCTATATATATATATATATATATATATCTCACAATTTAAGCATCTTTTCCATTAAAGCAATTTAATGCAATGTCTCCCAACATCCAACTAACCTCAAAAATATTTAAAATTATCTTCCTGTGTACAATTCCACTGAATATACACGTAAAATAAATTAATAAATATTCAGGGTATTACAATGGGTGCATGGTTAGGTTTTTCAAAGACGGCTAATTATGGTGCACCACCGTTGCAAAACTAGGACTTGCACACAAGGTTGAGCCAAATGCTTTCCAATTCAAAATTAAACCTTTTAAAACATGTTTAGGATGTAAATAAAGCCCAATTGAGTTAAATGAGAGAAAATTGAGTGGGTCTTGTGAGTCAATTTGAGCGAACTAAGAAAGGGTCTTTTAGCCAACCTGAACCGTTATGAGCCGAATTGATCTTAAACCATTAGTTCATCAAATTGAACCTATATATAGACTTTGTATAACCATATGAACTCCAATTGACAACTTGGAGATCATTTCAATGTCAAATGGAAAAGATACGACTTAAAAGACAACAATACTCTTAAAGTCACAAAATCTCTAATTAACTATTGAAATATCCTCCAAATCGAACCAAAATTCATATGCATGATCCTTAATGCCTTAAAAAACTAATGCAAATGCCTAAACTCAAAAATAAAATAAAAACCTATATGAAATGATGACCTCTAACTAGAGTGGCAAAAATGGGGTTTGACAGAAACCCCTCATTGGTGAGCAAGTTTCACTTGTGAACCAATGATAGAAAAACAGCCCATTTTTGCTTAGTGAAATTAATTTCATTAATACCCACAGGGGAAACACATGAAAAGGTAATAATATCACTGAATTCTATAGGTCGGATGCCACCTACCCATAGAACTCGTCACACATTAACCAGCTTCCATACACAATCATACTCCTCATAAGTTCCACAGAACTCCTCACACACAAAGGTACTCCTCATGAGTTCCATAGAACTCTTCACACATACTTCTCATATTGTACGCTAGTTGCGTCAGCGAACTATATGAGGCATCCATAGCTTACACCGAACTATGTTCGATGAAGGTCTTCCCATATTGCACTAGTTGCATTAGTAGACAATATAAGGTATCCATAGCTTACACCAAACTTTATTCGATGAAAGGTCTTCCCATATTACACCAGTTTCATCGGTGAACAACATGAGCTATCCATAGCTTACACCGAACTTTGTTCGATGAAAGGTCTTCCCATATTGCACCAGTTGCCTCAATGAACAATATGAGGTATCCATAGCTTACACTGAACTACGTTCGATGAAAAGTCTTCCCATATTGCACCAGTTTCATCGATAAACAATATGAGGTATCTATAGCTTACATCGAACTTTGTTCGATGAAAGGTCTTCCCATATTGCACAAGTTTCATCGGTGGACAATATAAGGTATCCATAGCTTACATCGAACTTTGTTCAATGAAAAGTTTTCGAAAGGTCTTCCCATATTGCACCAGTTTCATCGGTAAACAATATGAGGTATCCATAGCTTACATCGAACTTTGTTCGATGAAAGGTCTTCCTATGTTGCACCAGTTTCATGGTGGATAATATAAAGGGAAACTATTCAAACAAATGCTATCAAGCAACTCAATACCAATATCATAAGAAATCAGAAGGTCGAATAATATGAACCTATGCACAAATCATAAAGCCTGAGAGACTTAACCCTTTCACATTCTAAAGCTCTTCTAGCATGCAATAAAATTAACAATCATACCCTTTCTAGGTGAAAACTTCTCTTTAAATCTCGTTCCTTTTCAAGGAAAACAATTTCAATTTCTCCAATCACTTTGGTAACTTTACACTTTTGAAAAATTATCTTCTCATTTAGTTTTTGTAATGATTGGGAAAAGTTCCTATTGTTTATTTTGTAAATGTGTTATGGCTTAGCCGAAAGATATGCAACTCATATAAGAAAACACATATTGAAACAATAATCATTTTCATCAAATTCTTCTCATAAAGCTTTTTCGGTCACTTATCTAGACTTAGCATAGTCATGCAATTTTTCAAAAAAAACATTTTTCTTTCAAAAATTGTGGTCAAGCCTTTTTAGGAAACAATGCATTTCAGGAGGATTTAATTAAACCCATGGATCCTTCTTCAAGGTATAAAAATAGAGTGGAAACTCATCTTTCCTTCTTCTTTCTGTGCTTCTCTTTTTCTTTCAAAATCCTGACTTTTGCCTAGATTGCCCTAACGGGTTTTCAACCTAGTAGGTTGCCCTAATTTTTGCCTAGGCCGCCTGTCACACCCCATTTTTGTCACCTTAGCTAGGACATATCATTTCATGTAGGATTTTGAGTCCTTTTTTAGTCTAGTATTTTGCATTGAGTTTTTATGGCATTGAATATCATGTGTGTGAATTTTGAAGCGATTTGGAGTTCATTTCGATAGTTAATAAGAACTTTTGCGACTTTAAGGGCATAATCGTCTTTTAAGCCGTATATTTTCCATTTGACTTTGGAATGAATCCCAAGTCATTCCCTCGAGTTCATATGGTTATATAGAGTCCATATATAGGTTCAATTTCATAAATTAATGCTTTAAGATCAATTCGGCTCATAATGGTTCGGGTTAGTTAAAAGACCCTTTCTTGGTTCGCTCAAATTGACTCATAAGACCCAACCAATTTTCTCTCATTTAACTTCAATTGGGCTTTATTTACATCCTAAATATGTTTAGAAAGATCAAATTTCAATTGGGAAAGCATTCGGTTCGACCTTGTGTAAAAACCCAGCTTAGCGACGGTGAAGCACCATAGTTAACCACCTTTGTAAAACCTAACCATGCACCCATGGTTAATGATTTTTGTCCTAAAATGCTTAGAAATGTGTTCCCCTTCGAAACACGGTCGTTTTGGCTTTTATTTCGTCAAAATCGGACTTAATTTGAACATTCTAGGACTTCTGAAGCAAAAAGGAGTCAAAACCGGAGTGAAATAAAGGAGACCCTCGGGTAACCGTCCGAGGCTGGATGGTCAGCCGTCCAAGCCCAGACGGCTAACCGTCCAGGCCTAGTTGGTCACCCGAGAGAGTCCATCTTCAACTCAACTTCTGACTCTCTCTCCCTCTTTTGACGGTTTCCTCCGCCATTACAACTTTTTTTCTCTTAGGAGTATGTAAGTTTGAGTTGTTTGAGCACCAAGAGAGTCTCTAATAGCCCTAGGATCATTGTTTAATGAATTAATCTTAGCCATTGGTTTAGGGGGTCAGTTTTCTATATAAAGGACATGATATTCAGCACATAGGGGGAGGTTGATTGCACTTTATACTTAGAGAGAGAGGGAACTACGAGTTTGGAGAGCTAGAAGGACATCAAGAGGAGGCTCTTCAACCCCAAGCAAGCAAGGAGACAAGAATTTTGAAGACAAGAAAGGTTCTACAAGAGGTAAGCATGTCTCTTTAATGCTGAACATGAGTTCTCTCCTTCTCCTTCTCCTTCTTCTTCCATGATAGTTCTAGTGCATGATATAGCTCCACATGTTAGGATGGTTCTATGTTTTTAGGATGTATTATGAATGATTTTGGGATGCTTTATGGCTTTATATGCTTAATAATCCCTGGTTTACTAAGGGTTGGATAGCGTTACTCTTTCTATCCTCTTAAATCATGCATAGTTCACATGTCTAGGTTGCTGTGATAATTGTTATGAGTTGATGCTTCTGTTAGTTAATATACATAATATGAATGATATTCATGATAATTTGAGCATGTGTTAGAGTCTTTTCATAGGTTTTTATGCATAGTTGTGAGATTAGGGTTTTGATAACCCTAAAATCACACAGGTTTTATACGGCATGCTTAGCTTAGTTTTGTGAGTTGTTTCTCACCATAGTCATTCTATATATGCTGCATATAGTTGAATCATGCTAAGTTTGCATTCATATAGTAGATTTTATAGGGTTTTTGGAGACATTATCCTTTTCTAAGGATAATTATCCTTTTCGTTGAGTGAGGTTTTGCATGAGAGCTTTCTATGATGTGTTTAAGCATGAAATCACTTCCATTGTGTTCTAATATATATATTTTACGTAGGATATGTTGATTGCACCTCCTCATAACGACTTTTTTACGTGAAATTATCTTAGGATAGTTTCGCTTAAGAAAGCTCGCCGTAGGAAGGCCTATTTTCATATTTTACATAAAATATCATCTTTTTTGTTAGAATGTGCTTTGCTATCATGTTTATTGATATTGTTGGAGTCTCTTATGTTTGTTAGAGTGTCTTTCATAGGTTTTTTATGCATGTTAGTTAGGTCATTGCATGTAAGATTGAGTTAGAGTCCTTAGTTATTCATTATTCTTGTTGTTTGCATGATAAATGGGTAATTTTAGGCCTTGTCATGGTTCTGTCCAGATTAGTATATTTCTCTTCTTTGCATGATTTGGTGCACTTGTAAGGGTGCAAACAGGTACAATGCTTGTCCTATTGCAAATAGGGCTGCTATGGCTTGAAATGGCTAATGCTTGGAGCTTTTGCGCTCAGGTAAGTAGGGTATGAAGTGCCCTAATTCACTTTTCTTCTTTCTTTTCTCTTCTCCCTCCTAGGGTTATTTCTTAATACGAACACATGGTGATTATCAAAGGTTTCCTTTATCAATAAAATTCTGGTTTTCTATCAAGGTTTTCCTCTCGTGGAAGTTTTCAATTGTGGATTATTCAATACATTTTTCGAACAAGGAAACCTAGGGCTTTCACCATAGGTTTGTATTAGGTTGTAACCCTATTCTTTTCGAACTACGTGGACTTTGATCCATGTATTTCGCTGCATGGTACGTAGGCACTCGTTTTGAGGCTTAAGTCCGTTCTAGGATCCAAGTATCCTAGGCTTTTCTTTTCTTTTCTTCTTTTTTTCTGTTTTGTTTTATTTGTTTGATTGTGCATAGATGAGATGGATAGATGGAATATATGATATGCATGCTGCCTTGTGATGATATATGATGATATTTGAGTGAAAAAGATCTTAAGTTACCCAATCAAATTAAGAGACCAACTCGGGCGATGTGGGTGCCTATGGGCTTTGCCCAGAACTTTCCCACGTCATAACTTAGCCCCCGAATCCAATTTTCTGGTTTCAAAGACTTTACTTTTCCTTTAATGGAGTCATGTGGTTTTGAAAATAAAACATTTTTGTGGTTTTCCTCTTTTCCTTAAAAAATGAGGTGGCGACTCCTTTTCGTTTGTTATCTTTCACCCATTTCTTCCGATCACCAAAATCCCTTGTGGGCTCCGCGCTTTTCTGTGGGTTCACACCGCCCTTTCGGGTTTTCAACCTAGCGGGCTCTTCTTCTCTTCTTTTCTTTTCTTTTTTCTTTTTCTTCTCTTTTTCCCTTTTCTCCTTAGTGCAAAGCAATTCAACTCATGAAGCCTCAGCCTATTCTCTTCATTAATTCATTTTGGTTCTCTGATCAAACAAACCAGCCCCAGCACACATTTCATTTCTTCTACGAGTAGAATCAGCCCCTAGGTTTGTAGAGTGTCATGTTCATTCAAGTTCTTCGACCAAGCAAGACAAATTAAGTATACAGAAAATAACACCCATTCTCCTAAGCTCATAAAGTCTCATGCCTACAACTAAGGCAAGTCATTCCTTAGTGGTTACTGGTACCCCTTTTCCATCATTAAATCCATGACAAGAGTCAAAGTCAAAATGAAAGTATGATGGGACAAAATCTAATGGACTTTACGAATGAATTATAGTGAATAAGTACTTTTAAAGAACAAGGTCAATGACTATTAGAGACACATAGGACTCAAGAGAAACAAAGGATAAAAGTGGAGGGACACACGAAGGAATTGAGAAAGTCAAACAAAAAAGAAGAATAATCAAATTAACTCTCTCAGTGGCATATAGCATTTTAAGCTCACTAATTCGATGAATAAAACTACTTCCTTTTAACTTAGTCACAAAGAATTGCCTTCAATGGTTGGTTACATGCAAAGCTCCTTTCTTTCTCTCTCTTTTTCTTTTTTATTTTTTTCTTTTTTCTCTTTTTCTTTTTCAATGAATTAGACCGCACCCAAAGTGACTTTATGGGTTGCCTACGTATCTCCACTTAGATCTTCACAAGACATCAAACAAACTAACATTTCTTTTGTAGTGGAGAATTAGGTCCTCGTACTTCAAGAGATTCACTTTTCTTTTTTCATCATTCATTTTTTTTTTTTTTCAAAAGCCCTAACTTTTGCCTAGGTCACCTTTTTAGGTTTTCAACCTAGCAGGCCTAGGCTCTACATATAACCACATAGGGACCACCCTACCTTGGCTTGAACTCTTCTTTGCATTCCTCGAATGGATGATCTAGTCTTCTTAATCACAAAGTCTTCTTTTGATTGTTGTTGATCTTAGTGCTCTTAGATATATGTTGACCCCTTCCCTCTCCTTTCTTTTTGTACTTTTTTCTCATTCTCTTTTTTTTTTCTTCACATTTTTCTGTTCTTTTCACAATTTTTTCTCTTTTTTTTTTCTTTTTTTTTTCTTTTAGGGGAAAGGGAAGTAGACATCTCCGAAAGCTCAAGCTATGCTAGTTGATTTCTACCTTTGATCTTCGAATGGCTTCTTGCAAGGGCTCTAAGATCTTCTCAATTTACTTAGCCTATGTCTTCCTGCAATGCTGTGGGCGGGTGGTCCCTTACCATTTTGGACTTTTCATTGTTTCCAAGTTAATTAGTCACAGTTTATTCATTAGTCATCATTCTTTAAGCCTCTTATGTTCATGCCACTTTGATTGTCAATTGATTGAGAAGAAGATAATTAGAGAGACAATGGATTTCTTGAAATCAAATATCTTATTAAAGGAATAAAGAAAAATACATTGAAAATCTTGAGTCGACAATGACTAGGACTCAAAAGACTCAAAGGACATTTGATTTGGAGGATAAAAACAATCAAATAGCTAGAAAGCAAACAAAAACCTAAACTCTTTATCATGGATAGTCATGAAAAAATTGGTGCAGTAGCAAGCACTAAATGATCTTGTTGTCAATGAGGACTACCACTTACATTATTGACTTAAGGAAATTCCCCATAAGCCTTCCCCTCGTTCTCGATGGTCCCATTAGCTATAGCATCTTCTACTTGCATTCCAGCTTCAATTAAGGCCTTGAAATTTTAGAAATAATGTGCAAACAAATGCTCATGGTAAATGGGAAATAAGTTCTTTACCACAATTTGGATTTGTTCTTCTTCTTTAGGTCGATTCACCATCTGAGAAGTCTTGATTCTGCACTTAGTAATGAAGGAAGAGAATGTTTCATTCACGGCTTGTTTAGTAGTCTCCAAATCCCTACGGGTCACATCCACCTTTGTGTTGTATTTGTAATGATTCGTGAATTCATTGCAGACGTCCTCCCAAGTCTTGGTTCTAGATTCTTCCAAAGCTAAAAACCACTTCAATGCAAAGCTAACTAGTGACTCATGAAACATTTGGGCCAACAATTCATCATTAGCCCTATGAGAGTGCATAGCTCGCACATACATCTTTAAGTGAGTTTTAGGACAACCCGTACCATCGAACTTCTCTAGCTCGGGCATTTTGAATTGGAGTGGAATACGAGCCTTTGGGAACAAAGACAAAGTGCGCACATCCATCATATCATCAGCCTTACGAAACCCCTTTAAAGTCCGCTCCAAAGCTTCCACCTTGTTAGCCAACACGGTCAATCTTCTCTTGATGCAGTCTTAAACTCCCTTTCTTTGGTCTTAAGTGGTTCCTCTTCTTCTCCTCTGGGGTCCTTGTTGGATTCAGAATCATTAGACCCTTGATGATTGTCAAAAGTGGAGGCCCTAGATTCAGGTTTTGAAATTTTCTGTTGTATTTCTTAGGCCATCTTCAACGCGGTCTCGGATACCATAATGGTGTGGTTAAGCTTCTCCATTATTGTTCTCAGACAAGCCTCGAGGTTAAATGTAGAATTGCTAGTTCCTTCGGCCATCTTAGGTTCAAAGTTAGAGCCCACGTTAACCAACCTTAATAAGTTATCACGGATTTAATCCAGCCCTCATTCAAGAACAAATTCCCCTTTTTGGGTCATAACCAAAACATTTTAACAAGATTTCCATGACTGCACTAAATTTGATAAGTGTGGCTTTATAAAGCATGCCCTTAGTTAGACATCTCATCCCCAAGGGTACCTTGAAGTGTAAGGTGACATATTAAAGGCATGAAGGTGAGTCACTTAGTTTCAGGTTCTAGCCATTAACCATTACAAAACAATCAAAAGTTTCTTTTCCCCAAGCATGACAATGCAATGTGTAAGCAAACTATGGGCTAGGTATAAACATGATATCTCCTTAGTTGGACACTTCATCCTTAAAAGTATCCCTTAAAACGAAAGGTGAGGTGACATCTAAAGACATAAAGATAAATAAGCCCCTACTTTTTATCCCTTGATCAAACCTTTCATTTCATACAAGCCCCTATTATTTTACTTTAAAGCCCATGATTAAATGGTTTCAACTCACACACCTTTAATTAGTCACTCCTCCATCTTTTCTAGGGAGCCCCTTAGGTGAAGAGTGGAGGTACTTGTTAAAGGTACGCAGGTCAGCCCACATAATATTAAGTCTTGATTATTACCCATGATTAAAGCAAACACAAGCACTCATCACATCTTACGATCTCGCAAAAATTTGATAGCATATCATTACAATAAAGTGTGTGCATGAGGGTGATTCAATGATGTCCTAGAAGGCCCATTACATGTATTTCTTTCTTTTAAGAGGTTAGGTTAGGGTCCTCAACTTTTCTTGTACCAATCCTTATACCTGACCACATGTGACATTAGGAACACCGTGTGGGTCCAGCAGTATGTGATTGGTCCATTTAATATACCCAAAGGCAAGCCAAGGGTACTAGGCTAGAGAGGTTTGATAGTTTCGCCCAACACATGGAATCATGAAAACCAAGGTTGAACTAGGCTATCAGTTGGCAAGGATACATCAAGGGATAATCAAATTCATCATACAATAATTGCGCACACAATGCAATAAATGAAAGCACACAATCAAGTGAATGCAAGTGATTGATTTTATTTAAACAATGAGAAATTAATTTAGCCCAATCAAAATAAACAAGTCTAGCCCTCAATATCCCCAGTGGAGTCGCCAAACTATGAACCCACGAAAAACGGCCCACGGGATTTTTGGCAATTTAAAAGTGAAAGACAACAAACGAAAGGAGTTGCCACCTCATTTTTTAAGGAAAAGAGGAAAACCATAAAAGTGTTTTATTTTCAAAAACCTCATGACTCCATTTTGAATGGAAAGGCAAAGTCTTTAAAACCAGAAAATTGGATTCGGGGGCTAAGTTACAACGTGAGAAGGTTCTGGGCTAGGCTCATAGGCACCCACGTTGCCCGAGTTGGTCTCTTAATTTGATTGGGCTAAATTAATGACTTAACCACATGCAAATCAATATCAATCAACAAAATACAGCATGCATATCAATCACAAATCCATCCTACTCTTCTAGCAATCATATGTGATGGATAAATTCATCCTAATCCACTAGAAATCACAAGATAGATAATGAAAAACATGAATCCATCCTACTCCACTAACAATCATATGTGATAGATAAAAGGATAAAAGAAAAAAAAAAAGAAAAGAAAACCTAGGATACTTAGTATCCTAAGGCGGACTTGAACATCAATTGAGCGCCTACGTACCATGCATAGAAATACATGGATCAAAGTCCACGTAGTTCGATAAGAAGGGGTTATTTCCTTTTAAAAGAATTATGATAAACCCTTGATTTTCATTTATAAGGATAAAAGTTTCCAAAAAAGCTTCCAGGACAAGAATAAAGCAGAATTTGAATTTGAATGGAAAAATAGAGTTTAAGAAACCAAGAGATTATCATGATCCTTTACCAAGGAAGTAACCCAAAAGGGAGAAGGGAATGAGGGAAATAAGTATACAATACCTGAACTTACCTCATACAAATCACCTTCAAATTATTGCCAAATTAGCAAATAACTACCCTACTATTGCTATAGGGTAATTACCATGCTCAAATCACTTACCAATATGCTCAAATCATCACTATAAGGCATTAATAAAATCTGGACAGAATACTAAAGTCCTAAAATTATCCTAATAATTATGCAAAAGCAATAATTAAAAGGAAACAAATAACCCTAGTATGCTCCTACATGCAATAACCTAGTCTACATGCACAAAACTAAAAAAATATGCAAAAGACTATAATAATCATGAGAATATCAAATAATATCATTAAGCATGCAAACAAAGCTAACTCAAGTCAAAAGTATGATATTTTATGCAAAACATGAAAAAAGGCCTTCTTACGGCGAGCTTTCTTAAGCAAAATTATCCTAAGATAATTTTACGTGGAAATCACCTCGTATAAGGATCTATCAACGTATCTTACATAAAATATATACTTAAGAACATAGTAGAAAAGATTTCATACTTAAACACATTCCCGAATACCCTCATGCAAAACCCTACTCTCTAAAAAGAATAATTATCCTTAAAAAGGATAACGTCTCAAAAACCCTAGAAAATAAACTATATGAATACAAGACCTAACATGGTTCAACTCCAAATCACATATATAAACCAACCATGATGAAGAAAAAACCAAATAATCACAGCAAATAGGCTATATGAAACATGCATGACTTGAAAGGATAAAAAGGATAATGCTTTCAAAACCTTAGTAAACTAAAGCTTTTCAAGCATATTAAACCATGAATCATCCTAAAATCATTCATATAACATCACAAAAGTATTGAATTCAACTAATAGGTAGAGCTACTACATACACTAAAACTATCATGAAGAAAGAAGAAGAAGAAGAAGAAGGAAAGCCCAATTTCAGCAATTGAAAGTGTGTTTACCTCTTGTAGAACTTCCTTTGCCTTTGAAACAACTCTTCTCTTGCTTGCTTAGGGTTAGAGAGCCTCCCTTTGTTGTTCTTCAACTCAGTAGCTCCCTCTCTCTCTAAGTGTAAAGTGCACTTTGTGGCCTCTCTATGTGCTGAATATCATGTTCTTTTTATAAGGGACTGACCTAATAAACCAATGGCTAAGATTAATTCATTAAATAATGATCCTAGGGCTATTAGAGACTCTCTTAGTGCTTAAACAACTCAAAATTACTTAATCCTAGAAGGAAACAACTTGCAAAGGCGGAAGAATCCGTCAAAAAAGGGAAGAAGAGGCAAAATCCCACTTGAAGACGGATTCCTTCGGGTGACCAACTAGGCCTTGGTCGGCTAACCATCTAGGCTTGGACGGCTGACCAAGTGGCCCAGACGGTCACCCGAGTAACCGTCTAGCCTCAGATGGTCACCCGAGGTAACCGTCGAGCCTCAGATGGTCACTTGAGGTAACTATCCAGCCCCGATTAGACTCCTTCGGCTTCCGGAAGTCTTTCAAGGGTCAAATTAAGTCCGATTTTGACAAAATAAAAGCCAAAACGACCATGCTTTGAAAAGGAACACATTTTTAGACATTTAAGGGCAAAAATACTTAGCCATGGGTGCATGGTTAGGTTTTACAAAGACGGCTAACTATGGTGCACCACCATTGCAAAGCTAGGACTTGCACATAAAGTTGAGCCAAATGCTTTCCAATTTAAAATTCAACCTTTTAAAACATGTTTAGGATGTAAATAAAGCCCAATTGAAGTTAAATGAGAGAAAATTGAATGGGTCTTGTGAGTCAATTTGAGTGAACCAAGAAAGTGTTTTTTAGCCAACCTGAACCGTTATGAGCCGAATTGATCTTAAACTATTAGTTCATCAAATTGAACCTATATATAGACTTTGTATATCCATATGAACTCCAATTGACAACTTAGAGATCATTTCAATGTCAAATGAAAAAGATACGACTTAAAAGACAATAATGCCCTTAAAGTCGCAAAATCTCTAATTAACTATTGAAATATCCTCCAAATTGAACCAAAATTCATATGCATGATCCTTAATGTCTTAAAAACCTAATGCAAATGCCTAGACTCAAAAATAAAATAAAAACCTACATGAAATGATGACCTCTAACTAGGGTGATAAAAATGGGGTGTGACAGCCACGTGAGCGCATGTGAGGTCTCCATTAGTAAACTAAACGGCCGTCCCATGTTTACCCACATTGAAACACTAATGTATAGTTAGTGCACTAAATTGGACAAATTAAAAGTTTATAACACCACATTGAAATTTGGGGTAAAGTTAGTGACACTAATATGTAGTTTGCCCTTTAAAAAAACATTTGAAAGAAATGATTTTTTTTTTTTTTTTTTTTGAAAAGGTGGGCCAAATACAACCGTAAACTCTTTCATATTGTGGGATCTAAGGGAATATTGCATATGGGGCTGATCAACAACCAATAATTTCAAAATGGGTAGTTTTTGATAAATATCTTGCTAGATAAAATATCCACCCACAAATCTTAATTACGTGAAGGTATAAATCATTGTCCTTGCCAATAATCCCCTTCATTTTTTTTTTTTTTTTTTTTTGGGGATAATAAGGAAACCCTTTGGGTAAACCCTAAGCCCATATAAGACCCCACAACTTTTATGGAGCAAGTAAGTCCAAGGCTCATGAAAACCATGAAACCTTGTGTGGGTGGTCCTAAGGGATTTATCAAGTCAAGCCTTTCACTTCCTAAGGCGTGGTCCCTTGCCAATTAAGTTATCCCATGGAAGGGAAAAAAAAAAAAAAAAAAAAAAAGTTACCCCTTGGGATTTAATTTGCTCTATCCTAAATCATTCCCAACATTCTAAACACCATCCTCACCTCCATCTAACACCATCCCTAACTCCATTTTTCCCAACAAACTCAATTTTTCTGGCAATAACAATTCTCAACCATCCAAACTCTCTCAACACCATCTCCAACTCCATTAGAACACTATCCTAACCTAAAGCAACACCATCTCTAGCCCCTTCTCTCTCATAGTTACCTAGACCTAAAACTTAAAAACCAAAAATCAAAAATAAAAAAAGAACGGAAAATGAATATCAATGGAAAAAAAATTATCCGTTTTTTTCACCATTTGCCATGGTGATTCATCTATATTTATAAATAAATAACTAAATAAAAAGGAGAAGAAGAAGAATAATAAAAAAGTAAGAGAAGGCTAGTTACAAGGAACACTAGCATGGTTTGTCAAATCATGTATGAATGATATCTTAAACCTACATATCCTCATATCGTAAAATGACATAGATCTGGCACATGCGAATGATCATATTTTAGCATGAAATCAATACCTAATTGGCGATCAAGCCGAACAGAAGGCAGATAAAAAATAAGATGTTTGCAACTAAAAAAAAAAAAACTCATTAAAACCCATGAAATCCTAGCTAATGAGGTTACAAATAACCCATGATAACCTAGTCGAAGAGGTTGCTTCCCACATTGGATTGTCTTCTTTGACCGTGTTGGTGATGACGTTCACGCACATTTGGTAGAGATACATCCAAGTATACCTAAAACCAACCTTCATCGATGATGAGCAAACCTAAGGTCACGATTTCTCTTACGACACCACTACCCATCGTCTAATAGTGGTCTAGATGGGTTTTGATGGTGGGTTTTTTAGCATAAGAAGAAAATTGGGGGAAAAAAGGAAGAAGAAAAAGAAAGGGATGAGAATAACCACGTTAAACACCACAATAGTAGATTGAGGAAATTGCAAAGTAGATCAAGGAAAGAGATGACAACACCATTACCCATTGATCCTTTCTTGTGCTTCTACTAGCAAATCTAGGAAAGTGCAATGGAGCAAAAAACTTATCAGCATCTAGTAACGATTGAACACCTCAACAACTTCCACTACAAAAAACTTAGGCTTTGCCGGCTGTTAAAACAGCCAGCAAATGCACTTATTTCAGCCAGCAAATCCATCCCCGGCTGTCACAACATCAGCCGGCTAAGCTGCTGTCGGCAAAAGCTATCCTGGCAGACAAAATTACAGCCGGCAAAGGTGGTCATTGCTGGCCAAAAAAACAGCCAGGAACCTTTTATGCAATACAGCCGGCAAAGCTAATAAGTCTAATAGGTTATGCTGTCAGCCCATGCTACTTACAAAAGGTTTGGCCCAATTTATTTAACCCGACCCAAACACACAAATGGACCCAAACACACAAATGGCCTCTCCGGTTCTCAATATAACCTGTAAGCTTTGAAAATTGAAACTGTGCATACAAGTACTCAACCAGCTTATTATAACATAACCCAAGAACATGAAAACTACAATATAAAAACCAAAAACCATTCCAAGCAGGTTGAGAAAGTAAAAAAAATCATTTATCCTTTATTATTCCAAGTACCAAAAGAAATCATGTAGCTACAAAGAAAAAAAAAAGGCTAAAAAAGTTAAAATGACAACAAATCAGAAATGTAAAGGGCAACTGGAAGTTTTTGCTTGCTGCTGAAACCTGCAAAAAAAATGCAGGTTTTGCTTGCTGCTGAAACCTGCAAAAAAAAAATAACAATAATAACATGAGCTTCTTATAGATATTGGGAATAGTGTTGAAATCATCCATTTCTTTTTTCTCTCTAATTCCATTTTTTTTATGAGTTGTAAAAACTTCAGTAAAAGTGAAGAAATGACATATTAAAGATAGGGAAAAACCAAAAGATGCATAATGTCAATCTCCTCAAAGTCTTTACTCAAGGCTCAGGGGTCTATCCTCATGAATTTCAACAAATTCAGTCATGCTAATCTACTGTTAGGCTGGTCCTTGTTCCTCCATTCCCATTTCAGCTAGCTAAGGAGGTCTTGTCTTTAATTTGAAGTGACCTCTGCTACTTACCTTTTTCTTAGTAAAGAACTAATCTTCAACTTAGAATCTTTAATCACATGAGAGAGAGAGAGAGAGAGAGTGATTGCTAAAAAGCTGTGGCTCCAATTTGATTATTTCTTGTAAGACAAATTATAATGGAAAGAAAGTCATTGCAGTATTAACCAATGGATACTCCCACTGAATGAGAATAGATATGTCCCCAGCCAATATAAGCAAAAGTTACACAAAGGCCAAACAATCTCACAAACATGAGCCTGCAATTGTAACAATATGCTATTTTTCCAAGCAATTGGGAAGAGGTTTTTTCCCCCAACTCACTCACCCTCATCCATGTGGAAAGAATAGCAGCAATTTTTTACTTTATTTTCCCTTTGTCTTTACTTAATTGAACCTTTTACTGCACCCCTCCGCGTTAGATGCCTTCACCATTACCAATAAAATTACAAAAACACTATGGGAGCTACCTTGACTTGGGCTATCATAAACTCCACCTCAAATTAATGAGCTGGCCGTATTTATACCAAAACCAATCGCAACATTATTCATTCCATCATAAAGATTAGGCTCTTCATTGGTAGTCTACTCTTAAATTCATTCATTTCTTCATGCTATAAAGCCTTTTTTTTGGGGGTCAAATGAAGCGTTTTTTAAATCATTAGGTCCAGTCTAATTCCCATTCCCATGATGCATAAATCATCCACAAGTCTATGCATCCGATAATGAAAAAGCAAAATCTCAAATTCTAAACCTCCAATTCTTGAGTTGTGGTTTTTTGCTATCTATGCTACTCTCACAAGCTTTATGCTATAAAAAGGAAGTATATACATACTCATTGAAACTCTGAATGAAAAAAATCAGAAATGTAATGCAAATTATAAAAATTTGAAATTCAACAATGGAATCCCAATAGGCATCAATCCCACCAAACAAGTATAAAAATTTCAAATTAATCACTCTATGTATGTCTTGGTAAGTAAAATATGAATTATGATCTTATGCCTTACTGCATTCTTTTTCCTTTTTATATTTGCTAATGTTATTTCTATAATTGAATCTAAAAATACGTGCATGATAGTGTCTAATGACAACAAAAAATACCTTGAGTGTACTCATGTTTTGCATCTTGGGCTTCTTTGCCGGGGGCTGCTTTAGATCAATCCTCTTCACTGGAGGCCTTTGCCGATCAATCTAATCCAATCCAATATTCATAGGGGCTCATAAACAAGCTCTATGAAATAAGATTGAATGGAAAAATGGCTAACTTTTAAATTAAGAGAACTGTACCCGCTGGTTTTGCGAAGTACTAGGAGCGATTATGGCATCAGCCTTCCACAAGAAAAAAAGAGAAAACTATTAGTCACACTCCATGAAGTGCTTAAATTATTTTAAGCTAGATGGACCCTTAGAATGTGCATCATGCTTCCACAAACTACTGTGTAATATATTTCTCTTAATATATATTCATTTAAATTTTCTTCACTTAGACAAACATGTTATGAGAGGCAGGAAAGTTGAGAAAAGCAAATTTAACAAAAATGACCACTGTACATTTCCACTGTACATTTCCTTTCCATTGTAACATAGAAAGAACTCAAAGGCTTATAGCAGAGAAAAGAAACAGTGAATGAAAAGAACAAAAGAGAAAAAGAAAAAAAACAGGATGATCTGATTCAAAAGAACACAAATTTAACAAAAATGATATATATATATATATATATATATATATATATAGAGAGAGAGAGAGAGAGAGAGAGAGAGAGAGAGAGAGAGAGAGAGATCAGAAGCTATATTCAAAAGAACTTTTAATATGATCTCCAGTCCCACCTGCTTACAAGAAAGTCAGCAACACATTTTGTAGATTTAATATGTGGACAGGAATTTGTCCAAAAAAGAAAGAACATGCACGCTTGAACAGAAGATGGAATTGTGGAGTGGGAGCAAGGCTGTTCTTGACGGGTGACCTGGAAAATCACTCTTGGTCTCCTACGATTCTGGATTATGGAGAGTTAAAGTCTAGAAGACGGAATTGTTGCCTCACTCACATCCTTCATATATGAAGGCAACTCCTCTGCAGATTTTCTAGCCAATTGGGGCCATTCTAATCCTAACACTAACATTCTTGATGAGCTTCCTACTAGCTTAGGGCTGGTCAGCATGAATGATCTTGCTGTGTTGCTAGAAAATTGGGTTTAGCTTCTGTTTTATTTGAACAAAAAAATAACTAAATAAATTAATAAAACAAAAACCTTAACTCTGTCCTAGAACAGAATCATCATAGACCTAATGATAGAACACGCGCACACATTTTTTTGAAAGCTCGACATCAATCATTTAATTAAGATTACCAATTCACACTTTAGATTTCAGATTACAATTTACAAGGATTCTTTATATATAAATGAATTGGTCTGTCCCTTCAATAAAAGAAAAGTATATAAGACACATGTTTTACTGGCATCTCAAATGTCAAATTTCCTTTCCATTAATTACAAATAAAAAATGTCACGTATAAAAAAATAAAAATAAACAAAACGTTGCCAAGTATCTTCCTTCTATAAAGGTTTCAACTTTCAAGTTGTGTTTCGGCTTTAAGCATGACATCTGAAATTGACATTAATTGGGTTCTGGTCACCAAGCTAGCTTAACCTTTTTTTGATCAACAAAACAGAATTTTATTAATGAAATAGAAGCAATACAAGCAGAGCAACAAGAAACGAATAACTTAAGCAGCCGAAATCACCCAAACTCCAAGCTAACAGACCACAATACAGAGCAGACCATTTAGACCAATTCCATAGCCATGACAAGCCACAATACTACCAAGCTAGCTTAACCTAATTTAAGAACAATAGGCCTTCCATTTTGGCTAAGAGACCATCTCACATTTTTCATGCTCAAGAATGACGACATAAACACTGCTTAAACAACATCAGCACAGAATCAACCACCAAACACATAATATCAAACTCTAAGAAATAAGAGAGTAAGATTGTTTCTATATCAAATGAGGACAAATGTTCACAAGATAAATACAAGTTAGAACTTAGAAAGCGTGCTACTATATCATAGAAAATTTGAAAAATAAAAAGGAAGTATATACATACTCATTGAAACTCTAAATGAGAAAAATCAGAAATGTAATGCAAATTTTGCCGGCCAAGCAAAAAATCAGTCTACTTTTGTACATGAGGAGTAGGAGAATATAAGATCATAACTTGGACTCTTCGCTTTATTTACCAAACCCCATTGAAATAATATATTCCCCACAATTTATAACAACATTAGGACAGCTAGACTTGGTGTATTCTTCTACCGATGCAAATTCAGGTATACTTGAAAAGATGAATAACTAAGATGAATATGATATAATGATAAATCAAATTCTCAAGGGGAAATCAAGAAATTGATGGCCTATACTTGGATATATATTGGCACGTCCATAGTTGCATAGCATTTCAAATTTGTTAGAGGTTGCCACGTATGACACCTTTATCTATCCTAGACAAACATTTATCAATGCCCTTGTTAAAAAGGATTAATGAAATTACCAATGTCCTCGATGGTTAATATTAACATTCATGTGAAACCAAAAATGCAATCTAGGTCAGATGGTAAAGCATGCAAGCATTGTACCCCATGACGAGGGGAACCTATCTTTGCCAATAACCTACTAACCCAATAACTAACTAAAATGATGGTATATGAGTTTCTTGCTCCATCCCAACAAACAAACAATACAAAACCAAAATTCAAGTGAAACTATAAGGACGCTCAGGTTAAACTTTTTTTTTTGGGCTATGGGTAAAACGGGGGAGGGGGGAAATCTTACAGGACCACACATCATTCATTTAATATAAGAGATGTGAAGAATACGTGACTGGGGAGTGACTCCTATATCCTCATAATTCTACAGCAGTACATGCTATGAGCTTTAACATATCAATTTTACGCAAGAGCAAGCAAGTAGCCTAAAAGATTATCCTATTTGTTGTAGAATGTCAATGCACATAGCAATTTCAAGAATCAGAAGTATCTCACAATTGTTTTTTTAATGATTTCTTTCTTATCTAGCCAACTATTAAGTTCACTAAATTTAAGAAGCACAGTTGCTCTTATTCTTGAATATGCTGTAAAGTTACAAGCCCCTCTTTTGCAAAGGCTATTAGGGTCCTTAAATGTAACTTTGCATTTAAAGAACTTGAATGACTATAATTCATGACTATCCTATGTAAGGAAAAAACAAATTTGCATTTTTTTTTTGGCCACAATGATAATGTATTCAATTTCATGGTTTAACAGGTAAAAGAAAACTAACAGTATCAATTTTAAAACACACCATTGTTTTGGTGCTCAAAGCTCATAACTTCTAAAATAAGCATTTCCTTGTGTGAAAGCAAGAAACAGAGAAAGAGAAACCAAATCTCATACCATCACTTATATAGGTCACAAATCTCACTATAGTACACATGATTGGAAAGGAAGAAACAGAGAAAGAGAAGACGAACCATAGAAGAAATAAGAGAGTCCCGCAAAGACTAAAACACTTCGATAAAGCAAATAGAGTTTGAGATACATACAGTGGAGATCAGATTTTGCGATCCAGACTGCAAATTTGTGAGGGTTTCTGTGATCCAGCGACAACAAATTAGGGTTTGAAATGCAACCCAAAGAATCGAGCGACTGTGAAATATAAAATGCCAGCCAACTTCTAGGATTTCTGAGAATTGAATGAGAACAAAAAGTATCGAAATCAGAACACAAATTCAACAAAAATGATATATGTATATATATATATATATATATATATATAGAGAGAGAGAGAGAGAGAGAGGAAGGACCTTGAGCTATGCTATTGGGATCACGCGAAATCGCTGGTCAGAACACAAATCTCAGTTTAACCGATTTCTGAGAGAAATCGATGAGGTCACGCGAGAGTGAGAGAGAAGAGAAATCAGATCTATGCTATTGGGCTAGATCTGAGAGTGAGGGATCATCTAACCCATTTCTGATCCGATTGAATGGGATTGGAGCTGATAGAAAACTCTAGAAGCTAGGCTGAGAGCTGTTGCGTTTTTTTGTTTTACTTTATCCCCCTTCTTGTTGTAATGTTTTTTTTTTTTTTTTTTTTTGGTAAGTAAAATAAGTTACCTATAGCACGTGTGCCGGCTGTAAAGCAGGCCGGGATATCACATGTGCGCCGGCCTCACGAGAACAGCCAGTGAACAATAGCCGGCGATAACTAATATTTTTGTAGTGTTCTCTCCTCTATTTTTATTTTAGGTATTGTTTAATTAATTGGAATATTAGTCAAATGGTGAGAAGGGTATGTTAGTAAATTAGAGATGGGCAACATTGCCCTTTCCTCTAAAATGAATAGCAATTAAATGGAACTTATACCTTATTGTAATTAAGATTATGGCTTGCTCCATTATTTGGATATACTAGTTGGTACACGCGTGCATCGCACGTGAATATTTTTGAATTGTAAAATAAATATTCCATTAATGGTATATGAATTTATGTTGAAGTGGACCATATAAATTGTCTTTTAAAGAAGAGATTTTTGTGATGGAAAAAAAAAATTTTGTGCCAAAACTAATAAATTAATTAATGGCCCTGTCGGTGTATATATATATATATATATATATATATTTTTTTTTTTTTTTTTGTAAGGAAAAAGCTAAATAGTTTAACCCTTTTTTTCGAACTT
Organism: Liquidambar formosana; assembly: GCA_039720395.1. Classification (NCBI taxonomy): domain Eukaryota; kingdom Viridiplantae; phylum Streptophyta; class Magnoliopsida; order Saxifragales; family Altingiaceae; genus Liquidambar; species Liquidambar formosana. The sequence goes on along the minus strand of CM077826.1, from coordinate 25,643,164 downwards.
GTTTGGCAACTAACCTAGTTATGTACTTATTTCAAAGAGTAATAATTTTTAAAAAAAATTATTTCATAAATAAATTGAACAAAATAACATCGTGTTTAAATTCAAAAAATAAGAAATAAATTAAAATAAATGTCATCCAACTCATTGAAAATATTATTCTATGAGTGGGAAAGTTGGGTTTTTTTATAAATTTTTTTTTTTTATTTTTACAATTTTCTCAATGAAAAATGTGCTTACTAAAACATGGGAATTCTCCTAGGTTGTCTTTTGTTAAGATGATGCTCTAACTATTGACCATATAAGGTAGAATTTTTAACATTGTTACATAAAAGATTTGGTTTTCTTAATGCCAATTTATGATAATCTAGGAACCTCATTCAATTTTATTATATTATATTTTAATAAAAGGTTTTATGTGAGAAAACAAACCGACTCCAAAAATAAATAATCTATACTACCTATAAAAAAATGGATATAAGAAAAACTTTTGATTGACTAATATACCCTTATTTTAATTTTTAAATACACAACTACCCACCCTTCTGCATATATAGGAAATATAGTAATATGGAAACTATAATTCTAAAGCACATAACTTAATATATTCTAAAACACATACCTTAATATATAAAACACAAATAAGAATTTAAAGGAAAACCTAAATCAAATACTCCATTTAATACTATACATATAATCCTAAAGCACGTTGACTTCGTATCTCTCTCTTCCTCTCATTTTCTAGCAAACGAGAATGGCCTGTTAGAGGCACACCTACTCCCTAGCGCAGTCACAAACCAAATATTCACATCATGGAGACGATACATGGAGACAATACCAGATCTCAAGGGCTGTTGCGTGAGTGTTTTATACTTTTATTATGTATTTCTTGAAATTTGGTGAGAATTCATATAATGCTGAATTTGTTTGTGGTTGGGGGTGGTTGTTTTCGAGGATTTTGGGTAAACTAGGAAAACCCTATGTGTTTTGATTGTAACGTGGAAATTGTTGGAATGGGTCATATATGTATATGATAATTATTATTATTATTTTGCTTGAATTTGGTTGTTAATGGGAAGGGAGGGGGAAAAGAAAAAAAACAAAGAAAAGAAATGAGGAAAAAAAATAAAATGAAAATCTCGATCTCCACTCTCTTTTCAATCTCTAAGTGAACAAAAAAAAAAATGTAGATGATGATACCATATAAAAATAAAATTGAGAATTTTTTTTAGAAAAAGTAAGAAAAACTATATTATGAGGGATCAATTTCACTTATTAAAAAAATAAATTAAATAATATTTAAAAGCATCAAAAATATAAAATATAGAAAATAAAAATAAAATAATTATGTTTGCTACTTCCCTTTGGAATGCACATCTCAAATTGAAGTAGCAAATTGCCACAACCCACATAAGGTAGCAAAAGACAGATTTGTTACTTTTTTTTTTTTTTTTTTTGCTACCTCCCTCAAAGATGCTCTTGTATCACATATTAAATTATATTATATCTATACTACCTATAAAAGTTTATATTTAGAAACTCTTTTGATTGACCATTACATCTTTATTTTAAATTTTAAATATTTATTTGCCTCCCATATTTAACTAATTAAGAATGTTTTATATTTAACCAATTAAGAATGTTTATTTTCTACCAAAAAAGAAGGAAAAAAGATAACACAATTTATGTTCACTTCATAAATTCTATACAGCATTTACTACTGTGCATGTGTTCTAGATAACTTTTTATTACTACCATAACTCCTAACAATTGAAGGAATTTTGACCTATTGTGTTGAGTGTTTATTCTAATAAGTTAAATTAACACAAAAGTAACAAATAATTAGATTTTCATGTTCAATATATATATATATATATAATTTATAAATTTTTTTATTTAAATAATATTCATGTGCAACGCATGTATACCCATATATATATAGATATATTACTTATAAAAAGTTGAATGTGAGAAAAACTTTTGATTGACTAATATACCCTTATTTTAAATTTTAAATGCACAATTACCCTTCTACATATATAGGAAATATAGAAATATAAAACACATACATAAATAGGAATTCTAAGGAAACTATAATTCGTATAAATAAATAAAACACAGAATTGTAAGTTAACTCAATTTCATAACATATATCATCTATTCATTAACAATAGGATTCTAAATTCTACTTTCTCCATTAACAGTAGCTTCAACCTATTTTAATAGAGCCCTCATATTCTTTTCTTTTTCGAAATGTAGGGTTTTAGGGTTTGTTCTAATTGCTATAGAAAATACTGTTTTCCATGTGGGTCAAGTACTTCATATATTTCTGTAACTTTGGTTCTCCTACCTCTATTCTTACTGAATGCCCTACCTACAAGATTTCTTGCAAACGCAGTAGGGTTCTATTTTAGTATTTTAGTTCTGTTAGATATTATTACTTTTGAGTATTTTTTTATTTTATTTTTTTGGTGTAAGTTTTTGACAAATCGTGATTCACAAATATTTTATGAGGATACCTTTCCTTTTATTTAATTATTTATTTTTGGAGTTGGTTTGTTTTCTCACATAGAACCTTTTATTAAAATATAATATAATAAAACCGATGACGTTCCTAGACTATAAAAAACTGGCATTAAGAAAACCAAATCCTAGATGTAACGATGTTAAAAATTCTACCTTATCTGGTCAATAGAGCATCATCTCAACAAAGGACAGTCTAGGAGGATTTCCATGTTTTAGTAAGCACATTTTTCATTGAGAAAATTTTAAAAATAAGTATATTTATCATAATTTCATTTAATTTTTTATATTATAAAAAAAATTTATAAAAAAAACCCAACTTCCCCACTCATAGAATAATATTTTTAATGAGTTGGATGACATTTATTTTAATTTATTTCTTATTTTTTGAATTTAAACACGATGTTATTTGTTCAATTTATTTATGAAATAATTTTTTTTTAAAATTATTACTCTTTGAAATAAGTACATAACTAGGTTAGTTGCCAAACAAGTTCGAAAAAAAGGGTTAAACTATTTAGCTTTTTCCTTACAAAAATAAACATATATTTTTGATAGGCAAGTGTACACCGACAGAGCCATGAGAAATATCCTTTTGATAGGCAAGTGTACAATTGAAATTTATATATATTTTTTATATTTATTTAAGTTATTGATGACACATTTAATTAATTTATTAGTTTTGGCACTGATTTTTTTTTTTTTTCCCATTACAAAAATCTCTTCTTTAAAAGACAATTTATATGGTCCACTTTAGCATAAATTCGTATACCATTAATGAAATATTTATTTTATAATACAAAAATATTCACGTGCAACGCACATGTGTACCAACTAGTTAAATAAAAAGAAAGGTATCCTCATAAAATATTTGTGAATCACGATTTGTCAAAAACTTACACCAAAAACATAAAATAAAATAAAAATACTCAACAGTAATAATATCTAACAAAACTAAAATAAAACTCAATTGCGTTTGCAACGAATCTTGTAGGTAGGGCATTCAACAAGAATACAGGTAGGAGAACCAAAATCTACAAAAATAGATGAAGTATTTCACCCACATGGAAAACAGTATTTTCTATAACAATTAGAACAAACCCTAAAACCCTATATTTCGAGAAAGAAAAGAAGATGAGAGCTCTATTAAAATTGGTTAAAGCTACTGTTAATGGAGAAAGTAGAATTTAGAATCCCGCTGTTAATGAAGAGATGACATATGTTATGAAATCGAATTTACTTATAATTCTGGGTTTTATTTATTTATACGAATTATAGTTTTCTTAGAATTCCTATTTATGTATGTGTTTTATATTTCTATATTTCCTATATATGCAAAAGGGTAGTTGTGTATTTAAAATTTAAAATAAGGGTTTATTAGTCAATCAAAAGTTTTTCTTACATTCAGCTTTTTATAGGTAGTATAGATAGATGGGTAGTATAGATATAGATTTGTTCACAACGGATCACTTGGAAATTATTAATAATTAGCTGGCCCAATATGCAATTTCCCTTAGAAATAAATACACAGAATAAAAATAACCCTCCTCTGTCTAGGCGTCTTTCCAAGTTTCACTCTCACCACTCTCTCTCATCGGCGGGCGGCCGCACCGGCAACTCTCTCATCTTCTTATTCGACTAAAACTTCTTCACCACTCCACGTATGTGTGACTCTCTCTCTCTCTCTCTCTCTCTCTCTCTCCTCTTTTTTTTTTTCGTTGTGTCGCCTCTCTCTATTCTGTTCACTTCTTGGAGTACTGGTTCTTTTCTTTTTCCCCAGTACGTTGCATTTGTTAATTATGATATAGCTTTGAACACCCATATTTATCTTATATTTTTGCTTTTGTTGGTGACTTCTTATTCTCTACGGGGGACAAAACTGAACCATTCATTTTTTTCTTTATTCCCTTTTTGCTGAGAAGGTGATGAAACAGAACCTGTTTCTGTTATAGCTTCCCTGCTGCGTGTTGAAATTCATAAATGATGGTTCTAATTGAATGATTACTTTTAGCCTTGACATGGCTAACTTACAGTGTGGCATTCGCTCAAAATTCTTCCATTTTCTGTCGCTGCTTCTTTAAGAAGAAAAGAAAAAGTTTAAAAGGCTACAAGACCTAAACCAATTTTGATATGCAAATCTCAGTTCATCGGGGTTCGAGTCATTGATCATACTGAATTTGTGTCTGCACTTAACCGCTAGCTTTTTAGTTATGGTAACCTTATTTTGTTTCTGAATTCTGAGCTTAAAAGTTTTGATTAACTTGTAGTCTTACAAAGAATTTATGTTTTATGTCACAAGTTGAGTTTTGCTTCAGTTTTTTATCTTACTGGGTGGGTTATTAGTTTCTTGTTACATAATGTTTTTTTTTTTTTTTTTTTTTTGGGTGACAATTTTGTTATCTACTGTTTTGGTTAGCTTTTATAATCTGTTCTTCTTATAAGTATTTTTTTTTTTTTTTAGATCCTTTATTGCTTGTGGTACGAATTGGTTGAGAATTTCGGATTTTTGGTTGAGAATTTATCTTTGTTGAATGATGCTTGATTTGAACAAATGTAAAATTAGGAGCACTTGGGAATTTATGAAAACCTTCAAAATTTGGAACTTGTGATGAGAATTATGGATATGGGACTTTTGTTGAATTTAGGAGCACTGGGGTGTTGAGAATTTATGGAGTTCGTTTTTGGGAAGATGTTTTATGACGGGATTTTTTTTTTCTTCATTGTTTTCCCCAATTGTATAATTTGTCATTGGTTCATCATGCGACTCTCTTCTTTGATCTATTATCATGTGTCTCCTCATAGTTGGGATTTAAGTTTTTTTTTTTTTGTAATCTCAATGATAGGGAATGTTTTGAGCTTTCCTCTTTGTTATCTTTGTTGGATGGGCTATGTTTAAGGTATCTGATTCTAGATAGAAGGAAATGGGTAGCCCATACCTCCCGTGTTTTCTCTTTTGAGTTCTTTTTTTTTTTGGGGTTGAGGACCCTTATATTCCTATTTTTTTCTCCCTCTTTGATGAATTGGAAAGCAAGAGTGCCTCTCAAAGTTCATGTGTTTGCTTGGTTTGTAGCTCTTAGGAGAATTAATAATAATTATATGTTTCAAAGAAGGAGCCCTTTTCTTTTGTTTTCTCCCTCAATGGTGTATTATGTGTAAAGAAGTGGGAGAAAGTGTAGATCACCTCTCTCTCTCTCTCTCTCTCTCTCTCTCTCTCGTTTATTTATTTTTATTTTATTTTTAATGAAAGCAGACAACCTCTATTTACACTGTCCAATGGCAAGATGGTTGTGGAAAAGGCTCTTTCAGATTGTTGATGAGTGTTGGGTGGTTCTGGGTTCTTCTTTTCAGATGTTTGAGATTTCTTTTGGTGGAGGGTAAGAAGGCAGTTACTTTATGGAGAGCTAGTATACTTGTGGTCTTTTGGGTGATTTGGTTGGAAAGAAACACCAGAATTTTTTAATAAAAGAGTGTTTCTATGGTGTAATTGTGGGATTGATTTCAGTTTTTGGCTTCTTTTTGGGCATCGAACGCCAAGGCTTTCGATGGGATTCCATTGTTTGTTGTCGAAGCTGATTGGTTGTCAGTTTTTGTTTCGTTTGTTACTTTTTTCACTTCATTAGTTCGGTAATTCAGGAGCACTAGAAATAAATTACATAATTTTTGGAATTTAATCTTGCCTTGAATTCAAGAGCACTAGAAATATTATCAAATATCAAGAAATTTTTTAGTTTTTATATGTATTATGAGTTCAATAATTTTTTTTTTTTTTTTTTAATCTTGTTATTGTCAATTGGGAAAAAAAATTGTTGAAGGTTGTAGTCAATTGATTTCTTTAATTTATAGAATTAGGATAATAGTATTATCCAACCAGGTTGGACCCTCCAAGACTGAATTCCTAGCTCACTTACCCACCAAAAAAAAAAAAAAAAAAAGAAGGAATTCCTGGCTTCGCCACTTCACCGATGTAAAATAACTGGCATTTTATAGCTCTTAAACAGAAAAAGAGAATCTTCATCCACTATGACGGTTGTTGAATGATTTTTGACTTTTGAGTCTTGATGATCAAATTTTATTTGAGTTAATATTTTTTGTTAATTAATCAGCCTATTAATGTCGTAATTAGATCGGGATTTTATTTCATTTTCAATTTTCTTGATATCTGGAACTGTTTTTAGATATGCTAATTTCTTCTCACTTCAGTTCGGTTCCTTTGTGTTTCTAAATGAATTGCTGTTTTGTGGAAATATTGTATTATTTATTTTTTGTGTTTGAGATTTTGTCAAGATATGTTCTGCATTTTGGGAAATGCAAACATAGTTGAACATCTGGTGAATTGGAGAGTAATTTGATAGTAGAAAACGAAAATCTACTTTTAGTATCCTGTTTATGTCTTTGAGTTCATGAGGATGTCATTTGTCTCTTGCAAATATGCTATTATATCCATTTCTCTTCCAGGCTTGTCCAATTTTTATGAACTCTATCACCTTTTAGGAGATTTTATTATATCTTTTTTACTTCGCTATAGTTTTAAGAATTTCTATGAGGAACTTGCTAGGTTTTGATGAATGCAATAGATACCATTTCCTATGATTTTTTAATGGTGAAGAGAAATTGACAATGTCTATCACTCTCAATAGGAATTTCTAAGGGCTACTAACTACGGCATATCTCAAAGATTGAATTGCCTGGGATATGTGAGCAGCAAATCAATCATAGTCCTTGTGTCATAAATTAATTTTTGTGATTGTTATTCTGCAGTATAATCAATATGTTTGGATATTAGCTTGTGGTGTGTGAGAACTTATTGTTGCCTATGGTTTAAGAAAACAATAGCTTGTGTTAAGAAATTATTTACTAAAAATATTATTTCTGCAATATCATGCGTTTGTGTTTTTCCTATATAAATTATTTACCAAAAAATTTGCAATATCATGTGTTTGTGTTTATTTACCAAAAAACCATTCAAAATATGTAACAGATAGTAATGCCAAATGAGTTTCCTGTTTCAAAGAATTTGGAAGCAGAGAAAATAGAGTTGTTTCTGTCTTTTATTTTTAAATTTTTATTTAAAAAAAAAAATGACAACGCATCCAAATGCAACCTTAGTGCTCTTGCTTTGTATATTAGAAGGGTAGTTGTGACATGAAATGATGTGGACATGGCAAGTATTTTGTGTTTGGATGTACATCCCTTGTCTATATTTCCATGTCCCAAAGCACATTATCTTTGATAGCCAAATCCATTAACATCGGCATCTAATATTCTTTGCTTTTTTGGTATTTTATTTAGTCATCATTAATTTGTGCATTTGTATTAAGTGATAACATCTGAATTACTTGAAAGATTTGTTTAAATTTCAAGTCTAGCCTGACGTTCTTTTCATTCCATATATTTCAATTCCGCAAACCATGTGCATTTTGATTGTCAGCAGGAGATTGAATAGGAGGGGAATTGTTCTTTTGAGTCGACTCCTGTTTTTTAGAGAACAAAAGGTAAGGTTCCTGAGTTTTGGTCTTTCTCCTTACCCTTGTCCTATTTCAGTTTCTTTTTGCATTGCGGTTATATAATATATCTAATTCCTCCTTCTTACAGTCCTTTTCTCTATCATGATTTCTCCATCAGACATGGCCGGAGAAGCGGGTATGTTCACAGTACATCAGACTATTGGTAGTGTTTTTTGTTGCAAGTGCGGTATCCCAATGGCTCCAAACGCTGCCAATATGTGTGTTAACTGCCTACGTTCTGAAGTCGACATCACAGACTGGTTTACAGAAGCATGTTATCATTATGCATTGCCCTGAGTGTGATAGCTACTTGCAGCCACCAAGAACGTGGATTAAAGCTCAACTGGAATCAAAGGAGTTGTTGACATTTTGTGTGAAGAGACTGAAGAATTTGAATAGAGTTAGGTTAGTACATGCGGAATTTATTTGGACTGAACCTCACTCCAAGAGGATCAAGGTCAAGCTAAGAGTTCAGAAAGAGGTTCTTAATGGTGCAATACTTGAACAAGCTTATATTGTTGAGTATGTTCTGCAAGACCACATGTGCGAATCTTGTTCAAGAGTACAGGCCAACCCTGACCAGTGGGTGGCTTCTGTTCAACTCCGGCAGCACGTATCTCACAGGCGAACTTTCTTTTATTTGGAGCAGCTTATACTTAAGCATGATGCTGCTGCACATGCCATAAGAATTAAGCAGATGGCTCAGGGCATTGATTTTTTCTTTGCTAATCGGAGTCATGGGCTGAAATTTGTAGAGTTTGTGGGTAAAGTTTCTCCAATAAAGAGTCGCAATGACAAACAACTTGTGTCCCATGATCCTAAGAGTAATAACTATAACTACAAGTACACTTTCTCTGTTGAGATTTGTCCAATTTGCCGCGAGGATCTGATTTGTCTCCCCCCAAAAGTTGCAGTTAGTTTGGGAAATCTCGGTCCTCTTGTTGTTTGCACTAAAGTGAGCAACAGCATCGCTTTACTGGATCCATTTACTCTAAGGAACTGTTTCTTGGATGCTGACCAGTATTGGAGGGTACCTTTTAGATCTCTGCTATCTAGTAGGCAGCTTGTGGAATATATTGTATTAGATGTGGAGATTGTGTCTTTTGAAGTTAATGTCAGTGGATCAACTGTACACATTAGCTGATGCTCAAGTGGCTCGTGCATCAGATTTTGGGAAGAATGACATAATATTCTCTATTAGAACACATCTGGGTCATCTTTTGAATCCTGGGGATTTTGCTCTTGGTTATGACTTATATGGGGCGAACAGCAATGATATTGAAATGGACAAGTACAAAGGTCTTGCCCTTCCGGATGCTATTTTGATAAGGAAGAGCTATGAAGAGAAGCACCAGAGGAAGCATGGGAAGCCTCGTTCATGGAAACTTAAATCCCTTAACATGGAAGTTGATGACTCTAGACCTAGAATTGAACAAGAGAAGATGAACTCTGAGTATGAACAGTTCTTGAGAGATTTGGAGGAGAATCCTGATATGAGGTTTAATATATCGTTATACCGCAATAAAGAATACCTGCCATCAGAGATGGTGTCCATGATTGATGGGGAGGATGTTCCTTCAGTGCCACTGGAAGAGTTGCTTGCTGATCTTGATCTAACTGATGAGGAAGATGGGGATGAGAGCATGAGGGAGTGATATGTGAAATTATGTTTGTTTCAGCATGACATTTTCTAAACTTCTGTTTTTTGATCGTAAGGTACATGAGGTACATCTTCCCCCTATCACATATGGCATGGCATCCATGTATGGATATATTCAATTAGCTGTTTGTTATTATATATATATATATATAAGACTTTGCTCGGTCCTGATTCCTGCATGATATGCAGGACCGTCCCGCAAGTGATCATCGCTCTATATATATATTTATATATATTTCCCAGATCACTGGTTTTGACTAAAGAGTTTAAATTGAGTTCTCCGTGGTAGGCCTTTCAAATTGTCAATGGAACTAATTGTGAACTGAATTGGAATCCAAATCTATCTGTTCAGTTGGATATGCAAAAGGATTCATGGAGCATGATCCTTTTAATGAGCTGAACATCTGTTTGATCTGATATATGACAGATTCTGGTTGCCTATCTGATCCTTCTGAACCATGTTAACAATATGTAAGCATTTTTTAGAATTTAATTTTAAAACAAAAGGATTCAAAATCAGACCATCAGTTATTGCATTCTTGTTCAAACTTTGAGCCATTTACGCACCTATTCCCATATTGGGCCACCATTTTTAGAACAGTTTCTAGCAAGTTCCAAAACATTATGTTCTTATGCCAACTCTTCTTGATTCTTAAATTGGTATTTGAATTACTTGTTACAGAGGATGGTTATGCACTTATCAGAGGCTGTGGGATCAGTATATGGTTCAAACTGCATCAGCTTTATTTCAGAGATGGCAGCAAGGTCTCTAAACTATGGTTTCGGGTTGTGACTTCTACAGCTTGTTTGATGAATTTTAATATAATGGTTTTGTCCTTTTGATTTGTTATGTTTTGATCGTTTTGTTGTTGGGGGAATTACAGATTGGTTGGGCTAGGGGTAAATAATTACAGTGGGTAGTCATTCTTAGTTAAGTTAGTAGTCATTTACTAGGAAGTTAGTAGTAATTTCTATTGAACTGTAATTATTTGCCCTGTAGCCTGACCAATCTAAAATTCTCCAGTTGTTTTATATGCTCCTTACAAGTATTTTTCCCAAGCAGGATATCTTTTCCCTATATGTATAAATGAAGTCTCTCTCTCTCTCTCTCTCTCTCTCTCTCTCTCTCTCATACCAGATAATGAATTGAAACAACTACCTCTGCTTGTATTCTATTATGGGTTGGAATTTGCACATTGCAGCCAATGTGGTGCAACAAGGCCAAATAAGGATCACATATGTACACCGAATGTGCCATAGAATAAAACAAATCTTCCACAGGTCCTTGGATTTCTGGGTTTCATCTCACCATGTTTGCAACATACATATGCATGCCAGAAATATAGTAAGAAAGCTCAGGCACCAGGATTATTCTTTCAGGGTTGGGTTTCAAACTGAAATACACAGTCCACCTATATTTAAATTTATACGACGGACTTGTAAGCATTCAATCAGTGAGTCAAAAATTCTTGCACAAATTTTTGTTTATGTCTCCTACAAGTTGATTGCAGTTCTAAATACTTAATTATATAGAGAATAAGCTTTCATTACTAAAAATTAAAGTCAGCTCAGCAATGAGTCATAAAATTCAAATACTATTAGACAAGAGGATGACCTTAGGGGCTGTTTGGCAAACCTGAAAACCTGACTAAGTGAGGATTAATTTGGCTAGTTTTGATTTCATATTGTTTGGTAAGTCTCTTTTTCCTACTATACAGTTCAGCTTTGTCATGAAAATAAGGTATAAATATAGTTTTTTTCAAACTAACTATGAGTTGGTTTATGTTAGCAGACAAATTCTTAAATAAAGCTCAAAATAATTGACAAGGAGATGACAAGAAACAGCAATAGTACAGCAACATAGCATATTACTGGCCAAGGCTGGCTTTCTCTCTTCCCAGACATCTCAGATGGTGAACCAGCCATCGAGAGAGGCTAAGGATGTTGAAAGTTGAAACTGGTGGTAGGCTTAAAAACTACAAGGTTGTTTGACAAACCAGAAAACCTAACTAGTTAAGGATAAGTCTGGCAGTTTTGATTTCACACTGATTGGTAAATCTAAAATAAGGCATAAACATAGTTTTTTTCAAACCAACCAGTGAGTTGGTTTATTTAGAAACCAGATAACAATTATGGACTGGACAAGTTTGATCTAGTTTTTGAAGTTCCTAAACATGTCCTACCATTGAATTTTGGAAATGGTTTTGGATTGAGAAAAAAGGAAAAAAATTAAGAATGTGAAAATCAAAGAGGTAATACGAAGAAAGTATTAGATTGCATTGCAAGTGACATAGATGAATAGGAAAAGAAATTTTCACCCCACAAAGGCCATAAGAAAATTGTGATATTTTAGATATTTACCCTTACTATTTCCAAAATACACTAAATCGGTCACGCGCATAAGGCAAAACCTACCGATTGACTAAAGCGAGATGCATATTGCATTGTGCCATAATTGCGCTTCATCTTCAGTAGGCATGGCAATTGGGTGGGTTTGGGTGGGTTTAAATGGGTGTAGGCAAAATATCACCCAAACCCAACCCAACCCAACCCAACCCATTTACATGATAACCCATTTAAGCAAAACCCAATCTCACCCATTTATTATAGGTTAAAACCCAAACTCACCCATTTTAAGCATATAATAGGGAGCAGCTATTGCAACCCCCAATCCTCTAAGTTGCCCACCTTATTTCCCAACCCCCAAATTTACACACCCACCCCTCTCAAATACTAAAATAACCCTAACCCTTCTCACCCACCCCACTCCCCCACACAACAGCCCCAATCCGGCGACAGCGAGGAAGGCGAAGACCGGCGACGGTGACGTCCTCTTCTCTCTTCTTTTCCTCTTCTTTCTTTCTTTATTTCGTTTTTTTCTTCCTCTACTGGTCAGATCTGTGTGTTTTCCGGCAAGGGAGGGTTTTTTTTTTCAAAACCTCCATTTTTTCCGGCAAGGGAGGTCAGATCTGGGAAGGAAATTAAAAATTAAAAAAAAAAAAAGCAGAGAAGAAGAAGGAAGAGGAGGAAGGAAGAAGAGGGGTGCGGGGTTCCGGCGAGGGAGGTTTTGTTTTCAAAACCTTCATTTTTTCCGGCGAGGGGTACGGGAGAGGGGTTCTAGGAAGGAAAGAAAAAAAAAAAAACAGCAAAGAAGAAGAGGGAAGAGGAGGAAGGAAGAAAAGGAATGCTTGCGTGCCGTCGACAATGCTGGCCGTCAACGAGAGAAGGGTACGGGAAAGGGGTTCTGGGAAAAAAAAAATGGAAGAAGAGAAGAAGAGGGAAGAGGAGGAAGGAAGAAGAGGGGTGCGGTGCTCGCCGTCGCCGGTGGGGTGGGGTGCCAGAGAGAGTAACCGGTGAGGAGGGGTGCGCAAAAGGGGATGGGTGAAGGTTAAGCCCTTTTTGGTAATTTTCTTTTTCCTTTTTTCTCCATGCGTTTGTGTTGCCTGTATATGTATATATTTTTGGGGCAAAATTTTATTTTTTGGCCCCTTTACCATGCTTAAATCAGTGTTGTAGCCTATCGGGTTTTATTCGCACCCAAATTTTTTTTATACCAACCCGATTAGACCCAATTATTAGTTGGGTTATTATGGGCACCCATTTACAACCCAATTAATAAAATCACCCATCTGCACCCATTTAATTTGGGCAGATTTTGGCTGGTTCATGGGTTTGGGTATAAATTGCCAACCCTAGTCTTCAAAGACATTTGATAAAATTATAAAGATATAGTGAAGCCATGTATATCTCCAGTAGAAAAACTTATATGTAATTGTGATATGTTTGATGTGATATTATAAGCTAATGGAAATAGAGTAAAGTGCAATGTTAGGACATTCCTATTTTGTCAGGCTTAGTCATTCTTATTTTGCTCCACTTTCATTGGCATCTTGATACCTAATCACAGTGTAGACACATTCTGACTTATGATACAACGTGGCTATATCAAAGTTGGATAATACTACTTTGCCCTATACTTTTGCCCTACACTTTGCCCTATCAGTGTCTTTGGGAGGGTAAGGGTTGTAATCATATCAGTAGGTCCCACAACCTTACCCTCTCAAATTCTCAAATACATTGGTAGGGCAAAGTGTAGGGTAAAAGTGTGGGGCTACCTAACATTACCCATCATAGTTATACTGAAGACTTACTCTTACGTCATAAGGCAATTGTCTCATCCCAATATATATTTTATATTACATTTTATATCTTTGATTTTTTTATCTTTTATTTTGAAATTATAGGTTTGTCCCCTTCTAATTTTTTAAATTAAAAAACCCCTTTATTTTTTTTTCCACCCTCTAAATTTTTATTTTTTATTTTTTGTAAAATCCACAATTCTCCTTTTTAAAGAAGGGTAAATAATGTTAATACCCTTTTCGTTCCTGACAATTATGGATGCACCGCTTCTCGTTTGTAAAATTACATTATCACTCCTATAAGAGTGGTCGACTGAATGGTGTTAACAAAACTCATAAAATGAAGCAAATGTCTTTATATATAAAATACACCTTAATCTTCTTAGATGACTAGAGCTCTCTCTAACTTATTTCCTCCATTACATGCAAGTATGCAACCGAGGGTGAAGCCAACAAGGCTTGGGGTGGTTAGTTTGCCCACCTAAATTTAGCCCGTCTCAAAATCTTTTTCAATTTAATTTACACCTATATTTTTTTTATTAAACGTAAATTTAGCCCGTCTCAAAATCTTTTTGGCCCTCTAGATTTATTACCTCATTTATAAATATTTGTGTTTTCACCTTTTTTTCCTTTTACAAATTTCCTTATTTTGTCCTCATTTAATTTTATTTTCACCCCATATTTTATTTTTCCTTCTTTTTCTTTTCGTCCTTATGTAATTATTGTTTTCATTTCTTTCTATATGAACAATGCTACATAGCCCTTTTATTTTTTGCCTAAGGCCCTATTTGGGAAAACTGTAACTTTTGCTTTTAGGAAGAAGTAGAAGAGAATTAGAAGTTGCAAGTAGCAGATGAGAATCGGTCTCTGTTTGGAAACTGTATTCAAAAGTGCTGTTAGAAGTTGAAAGTGATTTTTTGTCTGTTTAGGAAGAACATTTGTTGTTATTGTTATACCCTTAAATTGACTGCACTGTCCTTATAATAAATGATTATTTATTTATTTTTTGGCTCTATTTGGTATTAATAGTATTTTTTTTTAAAAAAAATATTAATGATTGGGAATATCCTAAGCCGTACTCTTATTGAAATTTGAGTTCAGACTATTCCCTAATGGCCTAGGTAAGGCGTCCCATAACCATAAAAAACAATAAGAGTGGCGAGGCATTAAAACGATAATCTTTGAAAAACACACAAGACTTAACTACTTGACCAGCCCCACAAAGGTGTATTATTAGGGATTTTAATTACGTCTTTTTTTCTTTTTTTTTTCTCTCTTTTATTTATTTATTTCTTTCTTTTTTTCTTTATTTTTTTCCTTTTCTTGCTTAAAACAAAGGAAAAAAAAGAGAGAGCATGGATTGATTTTTTTTTTTTTTAAATTATTACAAATCCAAATTTTATGGAATCAATTCTTGAAAAAATTCCATCAAGTATAAATCAATGAATGTATGAAGGGAGAAAAAAAAGATTTAAAGTTTAAGTTAGGATCCTATGGGTCCAAGTTGGTTAAAGTTACTAAGAAATTGATGCCGGCAAGAGAGAGGAGCATAGCCGCAGGAGAGAAGAGGACTTGGGTCTAAGATGAGGCTATTATCGTTTTGTTAAAAGATATGGGTGGAAAAAATTATTTCCATACTCAAGTATTAACTGTAGTTTTAGAAATATGAAAAGTTATTAAAATCCTTTGCAAAAGCTGACACCAGCATTTGATTAAAAGCTGAGGGCAGTCTATTTATTATAGAATCACTTTTTGAGCTTAGAAGTGATTATGATTTAGACTACCAAACAAAACCAAAAGTGATTTTAAGCTTCAAAAGTGATTTTAGACCATCAAAAAGCTTAGCTAAATAGGGCTTAAATCTACTTACTCAATTGAGGTGACAATTTCGCAAATCAATTTATTTATTATTTCTTTGGCAAATCAATTATAAGTTTAATTAAGTAAATAATTGTCTCTAATAGGCAAATTTTATGGCTGCCATATTAGTAGGACAAAAAATTTAAGCTTTATATATATATATATATACACACAATCCTTCTATTATCAAGTGCACATGATATTAGTTAGGGAAAATTACAGATTACCCTCCTCATCTTTGAGCGGAAATCACTTTTCACCCCTCATCTTCAAAATTGAACAAATAACCCCTCAAGTTTCAAAAATGTTATTTGGATTTACACCATATATTAACGAAATCTGTGAAATGACTATTATATCCCTAAGACATTTTCATCTAAAGATGCAAAATTACATCTTTACCCTCACTATATTTTACACAAACAAAAAGCTTCCTTGAGAAGCTTCTAGATCCTTACCATGGAGCAGGTGATCGGAGTTTACTCCCACAGAAAACTCGCCGGAGTTGCAGCGGCAACTCGTCACCTCCAAACCCTAATACCACCCAACCAAGAAACCCAAACCACCACTGCCACCATGAGCTTCCGGCGAACCCCTCTTCTGCCTTCTTTTTTTTTTCCTGATTGAATCTGACCCCCCCTCCCTCTCATTTCTCTCTCTCTCCTGTGAGTTTTAAAACCACGTTCTTAGAATGAGATTTGAACCCATCTCGATTGCAAATCGATGGGAAGCCGTTGATTGTGGCGACTTGGGGGCATAGGGCTAGCTCTTCGATCCAACAAGGCAAGCCGTCAAGTTTTGACCCCATCTCCACTCCACACAGTGGTCACCGGATCTGAGGATAAGAGAGTTGTCAACGGCAAAAGGGGGGTTTTGGTTCACTGATCTGGGTTTTGGGTTTGATAAAATAGGGTCTTAGTCAAATGAGGAAGGGGGTTAGGTGGCGAAGTGACTAGGTGGTGGGGGTTCGACGAAATTGGGTTTGACGGCAAGGAGTGGTGGTGAGGAAGGTGGTGGGTCAACGCCTTGCCGGCACGAGTGCTAGTCCGTCGCTGCTGCTTCTTCCTTTCTTGTCCTTCGATTTTTTTTTTTTTTAAAATTTTTTTTTCCATTTTGGTTTTTGTTGTTTTCTGAGATCTACTACCTCCATGGTTTGGTATGTGGTGTGAAGGGGGAAGGGGGTGGCATTGGGAGATGGTGAGGGCTGAAACACGGTACGGCAGAGATGGTGGGTGGCATTGGGTTTTCGGTGGGGGCTGAAACAGGTATCGGTGGCGATGGGTTCTGGGTTTGGTTTTGGTGTGCTGGTGTGAAAGGGGCAACATTGGGAGATCGTGGGGGAGGCGGTGTGGCAGGGATGGTTTCATCAGAGAGGGAGTCGGAGTTAGGGTTTTGGTGGGGGTTGAAACTGGTGACGGTGACGGTGGGTTCTAAAACCCAGATTTGGGTTACCTGTACCTTCGGCCTCCTCTTTTGGCCTGATGAATACACATATTCCTTTTTATTTTATTTTGTATTTTTTTTATAAAAAAATTCTTATGCTTAAAACCCAGAATACCCCCAAACTCTGTAACACTGTAATGATAAGGGTATTTTGGTCTTATTTGTGAAGTATATTGGTCACGTGCAACGCATGTGACTTTTTCTGTTAAAATCATAATGTTGGTTAGACGGAAGAGTGTAAAATGAATATTTTTTAAACTTGAAGGGGTTGTTTGTCCGATTTTGAATATGAGGGATGAAAAGTGATTTCCGCTCAAAGATGAAGGGGGCAATCTGTAATTTTTCCTATTAGTTAGTATTAGGTGCACTCCAAAAATATACGTAGTGATTTGTATTTTGTGAATCCAACCGTTGGATTAGATAGCATTCTCATGTAAATGTTCCATGCCAAAAATCAAGTTGATATGAGATTGATTGCTATTCGATCTAAACGTATATTTTTTAATCAATACCAATTACTACTTCATGGACCTTATCCTTATATCAACTTGATTTTTGGCATGCATGACCTAGCATACAAATCAAATTTAATTTAACGATTAGTTGGCTAGATATGAGTTGTATGGAAGAATTTTGGACTGCACTAAATGTAAAATTACATCAAGTGCACTTAATAATAGAATGACACACACATATATATCTTTTTTAGTTGTTTATCGAAAAAAAAAAAAAACAAGGGATTTTGAATGTGTTTGATGAATTTATTGGACTAATGAGTTATATGCATTTAATATTAGAGTTGTCATCTAATAAGAGTAGTTAAAATATTTTGAAAGAAATTGAGCATGACATATTTTTTTAATGAACTACTGGATGACTATTAGAAAGAGGCGATCTCTTTATAGTTTATTTTATTTTATAAATATGTCATTGTAATTTCAAAAATATAAAAAAATGCATATATAATTATTAGATAGTAAAGCGGGTCTCAATGTAACTTGCCCTTTAAAGAACTAACACCACCTCCCCCAACCAAATTTTTGACCGAATGCTATTTGCAAGATACCTTCAATCTCCTTCAACCAACTCTTTAGAGCATCTCCAATTATTATTTATTTATTTTTTTACTACTTAGAGCATCTCCCCACCCCTCCAAAAAAAGAAAAAAAATGAAGAGGTATTCCTCGTTTTTGATATGCAGTTCTCCAACCTTATACTCAAATTATGACTCAAATCTTCTTTTGAAAATTCCCAACTCATCCCTCACACTCCTCTCCCTCTCCATTTGCAGCAGAATTTACTCTCCCCTAACTCTCGTTTCTCTCTCTCTCATCTCTGCCTCCATTTACCGTTGAGTTCTGCCTTTCTCCTCTCACTCTCGTCTCTCTCATCTCATATTTCACTCTCTCCCGTCTCTCTTCTCAGTCACTCTTTCTCTATTTCCTCTTGTTTATAAACCCTAGAATTTCAAATTGTGGAAATTCTGAACCAGGCCCCTACCTCCTGCCCTACCTATTCAAGGTCCTTTTTCGATAAGGCTTACAAAGCTGCTTTCTGCTTCTCTTTATATATAACACAGTTCTCTTTCTTCTCCTTATCATCATCATCATCCCTGGCAACCATGGAAGTAGTAATGGGAGGGGTTCAAGACCAATCTCAGCTTCAACAACAGCAACAACAACAGCAGCAGCAGCAGCAGCCACCCAAGGTTGTAGAGAGGCTGAACCAGGCGGTTCAGCAACAGCTGAACCTGGAGTCCGTCAAGACTCGAGCCATTAGCCTCTTCAAAGCCATCTCTCGCATCCTCGAAGATTTTGACGCCATCGCTCGCGCCAATTCCGTCCCCAAGTGGTTAGGGCTTAATCACTCACTCTCTCTCTCTCTCTCTCTATATATATATAAGGTTTGCTTGGGGTACTGTTTATTTATTTTTAATTCATTGTACGACTTTTCAGAATTGTTTATCCTCTGTTTGGTTTGTGAGTAAATGTAGGAAAATAAAAGCATTGAAATTTTGAATCTTTTGTTTGCAATTATTTGGGACCTGAAAAAGTAAGAAAACCTCAAATCAAGTGGATTTTTAGTTTAACAAAAAATGGAAAAAAAAGAAGTGAATTTTTAACCATTCTGGGTCTTTTCTTTTAGTATAAACGTACATATACATATGTATATTATATAACGTAAGATCTAAAATGTTTGTTTGTTTGTTTTTCTGAGGTAGGCAACAGAAATTTAATTGATGAAAAGAAATAAAATACAAAAATGACGAGAGGTACTTATAAAAAGAAGAAGAAAATAATGAAAACAATAAAAAAGGAAAGCACTACAATTCACAAATTGACTTCCAATCTTGATCTACTTACAAATAGAGGAACACTCCAAGACTCTTTGGCCACTGAAGCCAAAAACGAAGCCAAGAAAACCACCCTATCCCATAAGTTTCCAACCTCCTCAAACATGTCTTTGAAGATTCTTGATAATACCCAAGAAAATAGCAAGGACGACGCATCTCCATAACACCACTCCTCTCTTTCCCTTCCCAAAACCATAGAAGTCAATAGCAAGCATGCCAAAACAATAATCCAGGAGAACCCAGCACAAATCAGCCAACTGAAACAGCCTCTGCCATATAAAATTTGCCTCTTCACAATGAAATAAAAAAGTGATCAATGCTCTCAACCTCCCCTTGCACATGATACACCACTTGGGTTGCAAGAAATAAGTGGTCTCCTCCTCTGAAATACATCGTTAGTATTAATTCTCTTATGAGCACTAAACCACTCAATAAACCACTCAAGGTCACTTTAAATTTTCCAAATCTTAAATGCGAAGAAAAAAGGAACATTCAAATAATTAATTATAACTTCCATAAAAGATATACAAAAAATACATTTGAAGAAAGAGGAAACCACGATCTTATCCAGACTCAAGGGCCTTGAAACAACACTCTCAAGCAAAGACAACAAAGAAGATAACTCACAAATCTCCTTATTGTTGAGATTTCTAAAGTACTTACAAATCCCAATTGAGATGCTTCAAAGGAGAATGCCTTCTTTTTATTTCTCCTCAATGGTGTATTATGTGCAAGAAAGGGATGGAGAACATTGATCATCTTTTTCTTCATTGCTCTATGGCTAATTAATTGTGGCAAAGACTTTTTAGTCTTGGTGGTGAGTCTTGGGTTTTGCCAGGATTGTGTTTCGAGGATGTTTGAGATTCATTTTTGGGGTTTGGGTAGAGGAAAGAATGCAGGGGTTATTTAGAGATGAGCTATTCTTGCGGTTTTTTGGGTTTTATGGATTGAAAGGAATTCAAGGATTTTTGATAATAGGAAGTCTTCTTTGGTTGAGTTGTGGGACAAAATGCACTTTCTAGGCTCATTCTTTTAAGGAGTTTGGGGATATTCATTGTTTGTATTAAAATCAGATCGGAAGGCTGTGTGTTGCTAGTTTTTCTATTTTCTTTTTATTTTATTGCTTTATGCTGTAGTCTTGGTGGACTTCTTGTCCTCCTTTGTATCTTTTTTCTTAAATATTAATAATACTTCTGTTTGTTGTTGATGCAATAAAAAAATAAAAAAGAATCCAAATGGATAGGAATAGACGAGGAAATGACCATGCTTTGAATAGATGAACTGTGAACCTGAGATAAATTGTACAAACGAAGAACCAATGCAACAAAGATGGGTTCAACGGAACAGAGGTAGGAGATGGGCTGGCACTCACGCATGGGTGAAGGGCGGTGAGGACAGGGTGGTTGGTGAGAAAGTGCTAGGTGGCAATTTGGGATTGGATGTCCGTACGGTGGTAGATGGAATGAAAGTGACTGATGCAGAGGGTTTGAATTTCAAATCTGCTAAGGGTAAGGGGTTGCTGGTGGAATCACGTGAGAGAGAGATGAGCCCTTTTATGGCCAACAGGTTGAAAGGTGTGCTTAGTGGAACTATCTCTTCTTCTCAGAGTGCTTCTATTGAGGGTTGCCAGATTTTGGATGCTGGTTTGGTGGCTAATGAGGTTGTGGATGATTATATGAGGAGAAGGTTGGAAGGTCTACTTTTCAAGGCTGATTTTGAGAAAGCATGTGATCATGTAGATTGGAATTTTTTGGACTTTGTGCTTGAGAGTAAGGGTTTTGGTAGTAGGTGGAGAAAGTGGATTTGGGGTTGTCTTCCACTAATTTTTCTGTGGTTTTGAATGAACCCGATAGGGTGTTTAAAGCTTTTCGAGAATTGAGGCCGGGGGATCTATTGTCCCCTTTTTTATTCATCTTGGTTGCAGATGTTTTGAGTAGGCTTATGGATAAAGCTAAAGTTTGTGGTTTGTTTGAGGGGTTTGTCATTGGTAGGGATAATGTTTTTGTGTCTCATCTTCAGTTTGTTGATGACACTCTTTTTTTTTTTTTTGCTTCAAGGAGTGATCAAAATTTTGTCACAATACAATCTATTTTGAGCATTTTTGAGTTAGTGTTTGGGTTGAAAGTGAATATGGGTAAGAGCTCTTTGGTGGGTATTAATTTCCCTCAGGACAAGTTAGAAAGGTTAGCTGGGGTTTTGGGTTGTTCTGTTGATGGGTGGCCTATGAAGTACTTGGGTTTGCCATTAGGGGGTAATCCTAAGTCGGATGCTTTTTGGTCTCCAGTTTTAGAAAAGATTGGGAGAAGGTTAGATGGTTGGAAGAGGTCTTTAATTTCTGAAGGGGGTAGACTCATTTTGATTCCCTCAGTTTTGGAAAGCTTACCCATTTACTATTTGTCCCTCTTCAAAATTCCTGTGAGGGTGGCTTCTAGGATTGAAAAGAGGCCTATAAATTTTTTTTTTTTTTTTTTTTTGGGGGGGGGGGGGGGGGGGGGCTTGCTGTGGGCAATATTATCGTCAGAAACATTGCTTTGTTAGGTAAATGGCTTTGGAGATTTCCATTGGAAAGAGATTCTTTGTGGCATTCTGTCATCAAAAGTAGGTATGGGATGCAAGGGAATGGTTAGGATTTTCAGATTGGTATTAGAGCTTCTGCTAGGTGTCCATGGAAATTTATTTCCCAAGGCTTGCCCCGCTTTTTGAGTCATATTTCATTTGTGGTGGGTAATGGTGAAAGAATTCGTTTTTGGGAAGATGTTTGGAGAGGTGATATTCCTTTATCAGTCTGTTTCCCTCAGGTTGTATTCTCTTTCTTGAGCTCATAATTCATCCATTTTGGATTTGGTCGTCTCTTCCTCTTTTCCTTTGGGGTGGGATTTAAGGTTCTTCAGAAATCTTAATGATAGGGAAATACGTGAGTTTTCATCTTTGCTATCCTTGCTGGATGGTGTGGTTCTTAGGCCTTCGACTTTGGATAGGAGAAGGTGGTTGCTTCATTCTTCTGGTGTTTTTTCTTGTCATTCTTTCATGATATCTCTTATTGTTGGTCTGATGTGAATTCTTTTCCCCCTTTCAAAATGATATGGAAGTCAAAAGTGCCTCTAAAGGTTCAGATTTTTGCTTGGACTGTTGCTCATAAGAAAATCATTACTAATGATGTTTATCAGAAAAGGAGACCAATGCATTGTTTGTTACCTCAGTGGTGCATCATGTGTAGGAGCGGGGCGGAGAGTCCTTGACCATTTATTTGTGCGTTGCGAGGTGGCTACTATTTTATGACGGAGGCTATTTCAAAAGGTGGAGGCGTGTTGGGTGTGTTCAGCTTCGTGTTTTGATCTGCTGGTCATTGATTTCGCTGGTCTTGGGAGGGGTCTGAGAGGTGTGGTGTTGTGGAGGTGGGCCATTCTCGCCGTTTTCTAGGTTCTATGGCTTGAAAGAAACGCTGAGGATCTTCGGAGATAGGATCTTCGGAAGTTGGTGGTCTTTGGGATAGCGTTTTTTTCTTCTTCATTTTGGGCCTCTATGTCTAGGGAGTTTTTTGGGGTTCCTTTGTTTCTTATTATCTATGATTGGAGGGCTGTTTGTGGCTTTAGTGTCTTTCTTTTTTCTCTTTCTTTGTTTCTTTGTTTCTTTATGGGGCTTCTCGTCCTATTTGTACTTCTCTTCTTTTTTCTATTTAATAGAGTTTTCTGTTGCCTATCAAAACAAGAGATGAGCCCTTTTAATGTGACTGGAGGGTTTTTTTTTTTGGGCCTCTCTTGGCCCATGTTGATGATTCACCTGAGCGGCTGAGCTTACCTAGTCTTTTAAAGAGATGGGCTCTAGTTCTTGTTTCGAGGGTGCTATATTGGGCTCTTTTCACAACAGGCCTGCTACGACTGGAGTTCCCAACAGGCCTGCTATGACTGGAGTCTTTGGAGATTTTTCTGGGCAGCAAGGTCAGAAGAAGTCTCACTTCTTCCCCGCCCCTATTATGTGTGTTCTTGGCACTCCTCATCCTGATTTCTTTGTGATGCAATGTTTTGATCCGATGTTGGTGGAAAAAAACAGCATCCCTCTTTCTCAGCCTTCGTTGTTTGGGGATGTTTCTTGGCAGGGGAATACAAGAGCTTTGGATCTTATTGAAGACAGTAGCATGGGTGATTTTGATTCTGGCAGTGCTTGGGATAAGAACAGTGATTTTTTGGATTTTTCTGAGTCTTCAGAACCTATTAGTTGCGTTCCGTTGGTTATTTTGGAGCCTACGGTAGGTGTGTTGGAGCAGAACAGTATGAGGAATGAACAAGTCTTGCTGGAATTTGGGGATTCCTCTGATTTTTTGATGTCAGATTGGGTTAACTCTAAGGCTAAAAAGTTGAGTAAACTCCTGGGGGTCTCTTATACTGGTTTTGAGAAGGAAGTTTTGGATCTTTTCTCAAGAATTGAAGATAGATGGCATACCAATGGTGCTATCTCTCCAAGGAAAAGATTGGTGAACTCTATTGAGAGAAGTAAAAGGGAGCTAAAGAAATTAGAATGGTCCATTAATTATGAGAACAATGATGCTTCGGGAGGAGCAAGGAAGGGCCATAAGTTAGAATTGGTTGCTTTATGAAGATTAAAATATTATCCTGGAATGTTATAGGTCTCAATAGTAGAGAAAGAAGGCGGCGCATTAAATCGGCCTTTCGAAAATAGAAAGCTGACATCATTGTTCTTCAAGAATCAAAGATTGAATCGATTGGATGGGATATCATCTAGGAAACACCGACACTCCAAAAAATCTGGAAATGCCGTGTCCAATAAGTATCGGACACGACACTTGCCCGACACTCTTACTTCCTGTGTCAGACATGCTTGGGAAGTTTCCATTATTTTTAATTCTTTTTTTTACCCAACATGATCAAGACACGGCTTCGACACTTAGCGGACATGTGCAGGTCACCCCTACAATGCAACAGGAAAGTCTTTTTGCATATTTTGATAATTGGAATTAGACAATAGATGACAATGAATTTGTTCTCTAATGTTTTGTCTGGAAAATGGAACAATGCTTGAAGTTAAATGTCATTGTTACAACTTAATAACTCATCATGACTTATGAAGTTACGGGTTTCTTGCTTGTTTATATAATTACGAAGTATATCTTTTATTTCCTCATATATTTTAATTTTTGATGTGTATAATGGAACTATCAATTATATATGTATATAAATTATAAATATTTATTTATTTATTACCGTGTCCCTGAAGTGTCGTATCTTAGTTTTTTAAAGATTTGCTGTGTTGGTGTGTCAGTGTCGTGCAGGCCAGGCCCTGAGTAGAAAATACCAAAGCAGCTGTTTAGGGCCCCCATTTTTGCTGAAAAAAAGGGGCCTCCAATCCATACATGCCCTTATAATAAACCCGAAAGGAAAAAAGTAATATCTGTTAATGAGGCCCCAAAACCAAGTTAAAGGGCTTAAATCCAACCCAAATAATAAGCAAATCCAAACCAAAAATCGAAAGCCCAAAGAAGGAAGCCCAAACCAAAAATAAAAAAAGTAACTTATACTTCATCAAATCTGAGATAAGATCTATGTAAACCTAAAAAGACCCTTTTTTTTCTCCCTCCCTCTCATCTTATTCTCTCTGCCGTCAAGAACACACCCTGCCGCCCTTTCATGCCTCTGTCTCTCTTTCACGCCTCTCTCTCTAACTCTCTAGGGTATTAAATCTGTCTTATGTGTACTTGATATTTTGTTTTTGGCTGAATATGTATAGCCTGTATAGGGGGCCTCATTTTAGGGGGTTTGCTTAGGGCCTCCGAAAGCTCAGGACCGGCCCTGGTGTTGTGTCATACCCGTGTTCCGTGTCTATGTCTGTGCTTCTTAGGATATCATCAAAGAGCTATGGGCTGGCAGTTTTGTGGATTGGGCAATGCTGGAGGCTTCAGCTACTGCTAGGGGTATTCTTATCATGTGGGACAATAGGGTGGTGTCTAAGAAAAATAAGAGGTTAGAGGCATCTTTTCTCTCTCTTGTCTTTTTAGTTGTTTACAAGATGGCTTTGATTGGGTTCTGTCGAGTGTTTATGGTCCTAACGATGATGCTCTTTCTTCCTTTTGGGCTGAATTGGGTGAGGTTAAAGCGAAATAGGGCAAGCCATGGTGTTTAGCAGGTGATTTTAACATTGTCAGGTTTCCAAATGAAAGAAAAGGTTGTTTCTATTCTTCTCCCACAATGGATAAGTTCTCGAAATTTGTAGATGCTTATGAGGTGATTGATCGGCCTCTAGTGGGTGGGTGGTTCACTTGGTCCAACAACCGGGAGTATTCGAGTCTCTCTAGGCTTGATAGATTTCTTTTCTCCTCTTCATGAGAGGAGCATTTTCCTAGAGTTCTTCAGTCAGTTCTTCCAAGGCATGTTTACGATCATATTCCTTTGCTTCTTGATTGTGAAGGGTTGAGATACGCTAATGGGCCTTTTTGTTTTGAGAATATATGGCTTGAGGAGGAGGGCTTTGTGGATTTGATGAAGAAGTGGTGGGGTTCTTTTGTTGTGGATGGCACTCCCTAGTTTTGTTTTTGCAAATAAATTAAAGATGATAAAGGAAAAGCTTAAGATTTGGAATAGGGAAGTTTTTTGGGAATGTTGAGGAATCCAAGGCTAGAGTATTGGAGAATATCCACATTTTAGATGAAAAAAGAGTTTTTTCTCTTTCCGATGTTGACATCTCTAGAAGAATTGAGGCTAAAGTGGAATTTGCTAGACTTGCTCGCTTGGAGGAAATTAGTTGGAGGCAAAAGTCAAGGGCGCTATGGTTGAAAGGAGATAAAAATACTAATTTTTTCCACCAGGTGGCAAATTCTCATAAGAGAACAAACTTTATTGGCAAGCTTTTGGTGAATGGTAATTTTGTTGGTGATGAATCTATTTTTGCTCAAGATATTGTTGATTATTATGAGACTCTCTTTTATGAGGAAGAGGATGTTAGACCTCTCCTTGATGGGGTGAATTTTGCTTCTATTAATCTTGACGAGGCGAATTGGTTGGAAAGAAATTTCAAGGAAGAAGAAGTGTAGGAGACTTTGAACTCTCTTAATGGGGATAAAGCTCTCGGCCCATATGGTTTCTGTGTCACTTTCTTTCAAAGATGTTTGGTTGTTTTTAAAGATGATCTTTTGAAAGTGTTTGAGGAATTCTTCTCTAAGGCAAGATTTGAAAAAAGCCTTAATGCCACTTTTATTGCTCTCATTCCTAAGAAAGGGGAGGTAGTTGATATCGGTGACTTTTGTCCTATTTCCCTTCTTGATAGTGTTTATAAAATTATTGCCAAAGTGCTATCTAGGAGGCTTAGCAAGGTTGTGGGGAATCTTGTCTCCTCTTCCCAATTTGCCTTCATTGGTGGGAGGCAAATTGTTGATGCCGTTCTTGCCGCCAATGAATCGTATTTACTCTAAATCTAGAAGTGGCTCTCTGGGGTTGGTTGCAAAAATTGATTTAGAAAAGGCCTTTGACCATGTGAATTGGAACTTCCTCATTTATTTACTTAAAAGAATGGGCTTTGGAGGTAAGTGGCTCAAATGGATTTGTTGGTGTATTGCAACCCCCTCTTTCTCAGTCCTTGTTAGTGGGACACCTTATGGTTTCTTTCATGGTTCTAGAGGCCTTCGTCAAGGAGATCCTCTTTCCCCCCTTCTTTTTATCCTTGTCATGGAAGCTTTGTCCAAGCCCATTAATCAAGCTATATTGGAAACTATGTTTGAGGGCTTTGTGATTAATGGTAGGGGGGTTAAGGAAGGAATGGTTTCCCATTTGCATTTTGCCGATGATGCTCTTATTTTTTGTGGAGTGGGAGAGGATCAACTTAGGCATCTCCGGGTGGTCTTGCTTTGTTTTGAAGCGGTTTCAGGTTTAAAAGTTAATCTTGCAAAAAGTGAATTGATTCCGGTAGGGAGGGTTGATGATATGGTTAGTCTTGCTTCTGTTCTTAGTTGCAAGGTTGTTTCTTTTCCGGTTACCTATCTTGGACTTCCTTTGGGCTCCCATTTCAAGGATGTTAAGATGTGGGATTTGATGATTGAAAAGGTTGAAAGAAGCCTTGGTTGGAAAAAAGGGTTACCTTTCAAAAGGGGCAAATTGACTTCTTATCAATTGTAATCTTTTTAGCATTCCCACTTACTTCATGTCTGTTTTTAAGATCCCTTCTTCGGTGGTGTTTAAGATTGAGAAGCTTCAACGTGATTTCCTTTGGAATGGTTTGGGGGGAGAATCTAAATTTCGCCTTGTGAATTGGTCTATGGTTTGCTTATCTAAGAAGGAAGGCGGTTTGGGTGTTAGATCTCCTAAGCATATGAACATTGCTCTCCTTGGTAAATGGATTTGGAGATTTGGTTTGGGGGATCAAGGGCTTTGGAAGGAGGTTCTTCTAAAGCCCTTGGTGCAAGGACTCTTCTTCTTTTGCTTTGTTTACCCTGGCTAAGAATATTTGGATTTCCTTGGTCCCTACCAAAGTTGCCTTTTTTGCTTGGTTGGTGGCCAAGGATAAATGCTTGACTATTGATCATTGGATTAGTAGAGGATAGGTCATGGCTAATAGGTGTATTTTGTGTAAGGAAGTGGCGGAAACGGTGGATCACCATTTCATCCATCGTCATATGGCTTGGAATCTTTGGGCCCTCATCTTTAATTTTTTTGGGATTCATTGGGTCTTGCCTTCCAACACTTTTGACCTTCTTTCGGGTTGGTCTTACAAGATGGTTCGCAAGAATTCTAAGATTATGTCGAGAATGATGCCTCATGCCTTTTTTGGTGCTTATGGAAGTAGAGGAATTTGAGAACTTTTGAAGAGACCGAAGCTTCTTCCTATCGCCCTTAAGTCCTCTTTGGTGAAGACTCTCTTTTGGTGGTTTTGTGCTTATTCTAATGAGCGAAATCTCTCTTTTTTACATTTTATTGATTCCCTTAAGCTCTAGCTTGGGATTCTTTTTGCTTGGCTAGTTCTTGTATATTCCTTACTGTACTTGGGCTTAGCCCCTTTTCATCTAATACAATCACTTCATTAAAAAAAAAATAGTTACTGTTTATTTTGTTCGCTGGTTTAGTTTTTAAAATCATTTAGGCATTAGAAATATAAATCCCCTGTTTGGTTGCTGAGAAATATGGGAAATGAGAAGAAGGTTAGATTTTGGGTCTTATGTTATGTGTTGTTTTCAATTTTAATGAATGGAAGATCGTCTCCGCTTCTAGGCTATGTTGAGTGAAAGATATTGTTTTTACGGTGATGCAGGACAACACACGAATGTAAAGAAGTAAAAGAAAAATAAGAAAGTGGTAGGGGAACCTTAGGAATCGGCACCTAAGGGTGTTTGGAGTCGACACCAAACAAGAAAAGAAAAGAAAAGAAAAAAAACCCTAACAATTGACACCTAGGGGGTATGGAGACGGAACTACACCTAAGAAAAATTCTTTATTTAATCCATGGCTGATTTCTTAAAGAAATTAGGAGCCCTTATGTAGACCCCCAGTTACATAAGATATGGTAATACTTAAACCTAAAGTCTAGGAAATTAAAATGGCAACAATCCAAAAATTACATAAATAAAATTAAGTAACTATGGTATATCAACGGAGTCTTGGTCTTCAAGCTGATCTGTTTTGGGCCTAGGTTCGATGTCCCCAGCATATGGGGTCTAAATAGAGAGTTTAAAATATAAAATTTAGTTTCTATTCTTTACCTACCTTTTGTCAGCAACCAAACAGGGCATAAATAGAAATGAAAAATCTTTTCGTCAGTAAATAGCTGGTGAAGGAGTATTAATAATTTCCTCACCCTACATATAACGCAATACAGTGGTTGGCACAAACAGATTTTTGAAATATTTCAGATTTGGAACCTACACATATCTCATATATTGACATTACCCCCATGGCTCACTTGCCATCTTAATCCTTTTGATTAGGGATTCCTCTCATACATAATGCTTTTCTGTGCCCACCTGAAAAACTGTGATGTGGATAAAAGATCTTTGTAAAGAACTTCACCTAAATTGGATCAGGCTTGCTGAGCTAGGATGTGTTGATTTATGTTAGTGAGGTTTCAGGTTTCAAGAGCCAAGCCCAACTAAGCTTATTGGGTAGCACAACCAATCGCTACAAATCTTATGCACTTCTATAGATTACTTGGTCTTGTTAAGCTACTTATAAATGGTGATAGGAAGCTTGAAACATGACAAGTCATACATGCCTAGAACTTGTTAAAATAGGAACCTTTTTAGTCCTTTGGAAAACACGAAAATTCTGGTGAAAGTATAGGAAATGCTATAAAAGAATGTAACAGGTGCTAAGATCTCAAAATATTATGAAATAACCATAAAAGAATAAGTATAAAAAAAACTATAAAAGAATGCAGGGGCTTCCTATCAACAAAAAAAAAAAAAAAAAAAAAAAAAAAAAAAAGGTCGGGGAGGACTACCTTAGGTCAGAGTTTTGTACTAAAGAATCAAGAATGTTTAATGAAGAAGCTCAATTGCACTTTTCTTAAATTTACAAGTCCCCATTTTCAATTAAGGGTTTGATTGATTCTGAGTAGGCCAAATATGTTGCGAATGTTGGAAAATTTTCATTCACAGATGCATGTACGGTGTTATTGGTTCCAGCATCCACAAGGGAATCACCTACGTAGAGAAAGTAGGCATGTGAGAGTGGGAATGGGCAATGGAAAGTAAGAGAGGAAAACAAGAAAAAGAACGGGAAGGAAGCTGTCATGTTTTTTCCATTGGGTTTGGGGTTTGAATTTTAAGTTTTGAAAGAAAATGAAGAAAGTGATTTAAAAGGGTTTGGATGTATTTGAGACAAGACCAAGAGGGTCGGGGGTATGCATGGGTTTGGAGGTGAAAAAATTTACTTAACACTTATCTTTGTGTTAGGTCTTGGACCTTTTTTTGTGAATAAATTGCCTTTATAAAAAAATAAAAAATAAAACAAATAAAAAAAAAGAAAGAAGAAAAAATGGCAATGCAGGTTTAGTTGTGATCAGGAAATGGCAGGGAGTTATACTTGGGACATGTGAGTTCTAATAGTTGGGATTGCAATGATACTCTCTGATCCATGGTTTGAGGTTGCAGAATGGTGTTATGGTGATTTTCTATCAGTATTAGAGTTTTGATTTGTGTTGAGTGGTTGGATGATTGTCTGGTAGGGCCTTAAAAATTATCTTTATGAGGTTGGGTTCTGGATCTTGGTTACCATAGGAGTTTCATGTTCTTTTGCATCTGTTGGAGTTGCTTTCTGGTGTGAGCCTTTTTGTCAGCAAAGTTATTTGTAAATCCCATTGCATTGTGCTCATTGATTGATTGTTCCTTTCCTCCTAAGATGTATAAAGAGATCTCATATCTTCTAAGGTTTCTTTTTTCATGTGTACACAAGATGCAATTTTGAATTAGAGTGGCTGCATATTAGGGTATTGGTTGTGTAATTGGTATTAGCAACAAGTGCAAATTAAACAAAGAAGAAAAAGGATTAACTTTATAATTAATTGAGTGTCACATTATGAAGATTCAGTTGCACTATTAAAACTTAAGCATATTTGATTACATTCTTATTGAAACACAACAGTCAGTAAATATGTATTTAGGAGACATTATGTAATATAGAACAATCATTTTTTTTTTTTTTTTGGAAAAAGCAACAACTAATCTTATTAATATAAAATGATAATGTACAAGGAGGACAAGATGTCCTACCAAAACTCAGCAAGACACTGAAACAAAGCACAAAAAAGAAAACCAAAACGCTATAAAAAACTGTCAATCACATATTTCCTTCCATCTTGCCATGATAATAAAAAGAGGAATTCCCGCAAAATCTTTGGAAACTGAAGCCCAAAAGGAAGCTAAAAAGAACACCTGATCTAACAAATCTTCAACCTCCTCGAATTTTCCTTCAAAACTATTAATTTATGCTTTTTATTTATCTAAAATATTACAGTAATAAGAATGAGTAAATTCCTCTATTCTTGTTCTCTGAAGAGGTTTTAACGACATTATGAATTGCTCTTCCCCTTCTTTGTTTCATGTCAATCACTTCTATCAAATGAGGGAATTGAGTTGACAAGTCCCTCGATCTCTCTGTCTCTTTCTTGCTGATTGTGGGAACTCAGGATAAGGGGCTTCGAGTAATTAAAACCCTCACCTTTAAGTTTCCTTTTCAATGGCCCTCTCTTTTATTATTTTTAATGGCCCACTCGATTAGTCACTTCAATCAAATGAGGTAATTGAATTTACGAGGCTCTCTCTCTCTCCTGCTGATTGTGGGAACTCAAGATGAGGGGCTTTGAGTAATTAAAACCCTTACCTTTAAGTTTCATTTTCAATGGCCCACTCTTTTATTTTTTTATAAACCCCCTTCCCCTCTCTCTCTATCTCTTATATTGGGCCATATCATAGGCAGTAGGCGTATCCTAAACAACATACAAATATTTAAGTATATATATATATTTTTGAATTTTAAGATAAATGTGACAGGTGCCCTACACATATTAGATACTGATACGTTTCCTTCAGAGGAGTATCCATACTTTAGATTTATGGGAAGTACAATATTGAACTTAATGTGCAAATACCATCCACCTTTTAGCTATGTTGTTATCTCTTTCCCTCCTGTAAGGGGGAGATTGCAGGGTTTGAATCCTAACCCTATCATTATTTATTTATTTCTGTCCAGCACCAAAAATAAAATTCATTAAGGAAACAGAAAAGTGATATAAAGGAGGACAAGGAAGTCCACCTAAACTGAAAAAATCCCAAGAAACAGAAAAAAGGAAAATTACAACTGACAAAATGAAGCCCAATTTGACTTAATAACAAACAAGCGAATTCCCAAAAAAGCCTTTGAAACTGAAGGCCAAAAGGACGTAAAAAAAAGAAAACTTGATCCCACAAGCTATCCAAATCAGCCGACTTATCTTCAAAGATACTAGCCATGCCTTCCCAACCATAAGACCCAAAGAACTGCCAAAACTGCGCTTCTCCAAAGAGTGACGGCCCTATTGATCCTCCCAAAACCCTCAAAAGAGATCTCAAACATTTGAAAACATGAGCCCAACATAACCCAACACTCTTTAGATAGCCCAAAAATCTTGTGCCACAACCAACTTGCCATTTAGCAATGTAAAAGAGATATACTTTCTCCCGTCCTTCTGCACATAATACACCATTGAGGTGAGAGGCAATAAAAAGGCCTCCTCCTTTGAAGGATACCATTGGTATTAATTCTTTTGTGTGTTACAGAAAAAGCGAACACTTGAACCTTGAGAGGCACTTTAGCTCTCCAACTCATCGTAGAGGGAGAAAATAGAATAACATCAGGATCATCAATCAAAATCAACTTGAAAGAAAAAGTACAAGATGAATGTGCTTAAAGTACAAGATGAATGCTTAAAGTACAAGATGAATGTGCTTTCCAATTCCTCCTTTCAGGAATCAAAGGCCTAAGACAAACCCCATTAAGCAAAGAAAGCAAAGAAGCATGTTCAAAACACTATCTATCTTTGAGATTATGAAAGAACTTAAAATCCCAACTGTGAGGAAAAGAGTAGGAAGAAACTAAAGAAGAAATAGGTTCATCATGGGCCAAGGTTAAATTATACAAATGAGGAAACAGAGACAAAAATGGAACATCCTCCCTCCAAACATCCTCCCAAAAATGAATCTTATCCCTTCCCCACAACCAAACTAAAAAACTGCAAGAAATGAGGCGAACTTTGAGAAATAAATTTCCAAGAACATCATGCTGAAATCCTAACCCCCACCTGAGAATCCCACCCAATATCCTGCATCGTTATGGCATGCTGTAATGAATTCTATTTAATGGGGAATCTCCATAACCATTTCCCAATTAGGGCAAGATTCCTCTCCACAAGTTTCCCCAAACCAAGACCTCCCTTGACTTTTGAATGGGAAACTATATCCCAACTCACCAAGTAATCCCGCTTCCCTTCCATACTTCCTTCCCACCAAAAATCTCTCATCATTTTCTATAGCCCTCTTGCAACCTTAATGGGCATTCTGAACAAGGACAAATAATAAATAGGAATACTTGACTACACTTCCTGTACTAATGTCAACCTACCACCCCTAGAAATCATAGCTCTTTTCCACACATCCAACTCTCTACCCACTTTGTCAATAATAGGAGTCCAAAACTACTCATAGGGATTACCCTCCTAAGGAAGCCCTAAAGAAGTCAAAGGCCATTCACCTATGGAACACCTTAACAAACCAGCTGACCTCTGAATCTTTCCTAAATCCCCATTAAGCCCAATTATTGAGCTTTTACCCATATTAACCTTTAATTCAAAAGTTTGCAAAATGGATTGTAAATTCAAGAACTTTCTCTCAACACTCAAAAGATAAAAACAGAGTGTTATCTGCAAATTGTAGGTGTGAAATAGATATCTTACCCCTACCAATCTCAAAATCATCCACAAGACCCACATCTTTTCTCTAACCACAATGCGTCCTAAAATATCAACCACCAAAGTAAACAAGAAAAGAGATAAGGGTAGGGGGAATCTATTCCATGGGATAAGGTGTTGGATTGGGTACCAAATTGTTTTTATTTATATTTATTTAAAAACACCATAATGTATAGATTCATTGATGGTTATTTCTAAGAGTTATTTGCACCTTATCAAAAAAAGTTTCAAGAGTTAATTGTGTTAACATACTCTTGTTGTGCACCAGGCAAGATATAATGGGGCAATTTTCTATGGTGAATCTTGAGCTTTACAACATTGTGGAAGACATTAAGAAGGTTTCCAAGGCTTTTGTAGTTTATCCGAAGAATGTTAATGCGGAGAATGCTACAAGTGAGCGCTTATCTCTTTTACATTATTTAAGCAATCTCTTCAACAAATAAAACTTACATATATGGTTCCTTCTTGTCAAAATAGTTTGATGGATAGATCTTAAATCAACTCAAGGAAAGTATTATTATTATTATTATTATTATTATTATTATTATTATTTTCTTGTGTCTTTATCCTGTGATAGGTGATGTGAAGCATTTGATGGTTGTGGGTTGGTTTAGGAAGAGGGTGAAAAGTTACTGGTGATATGACCACATTATTAGGGAGATAATTGATAAGGTGGAGACTTTAAATATTAGGGTGAAGTAGACTGTAGGACCCTAGATCTAGGACTGGTTAAGCTGATTTCTTGGCAAATAGAGCAGCGACCTGTGAACTACAATACAGAGTTCACTTTTATCTGCCTTGAAATGGTTGTTTGAGAGTGTGGGGTGTGGGTGGTAGGTTGTATAGGGTGTTATAATTTTTTGGGTTAACAGTTATATAGATGAGACTACATACAGTGGGGAATTCTTTCAGGTTCGGGATTTTTTTATACTTTATGGTCAGGGAATTGTTTTTATAGCCTGGGGCAGTTTGGTTTCTTCCTCTGGTTGGACTTCTCGTCCACCTTTGTCTTATGTTTCCCCTTTCTTTTGTAATAAAATTTGTTTCTATAAAAAAAAGAATGGGAAAAAAAAGGTGAAGCATTAAGCTTTGCTCATGACACGAGCTTATACTTAAACTCTGATGTTGCTTTTGGAAATTTGTAAGAAAATCTTGGCGTGGTATCATAGATGGTAGATAATCTAGGAATTATGAAATTTACATTAAATGGTAATATGCAAGTTCTGTATCACTCAGATTAACCACCTACATAAATGAATTATGATTAGTGGCAGACTTGTAGGGTTAGTAAAAATTGAAATATACATTTATTCAGTGAATTACATAAATTAATGAGCAATCTTGCAGATAAATATGAGGAAAACTATTAGTCAAGTCCAATAAATATATATCTGATTATTTGAATGATACAGGACATCAAGAATTTGAGTTGGGGTTCACTGTGGAATAGTTTGGTGATAAATAGGAATTGTTAAGAGAGGAGTTTGAAAACTGAACTAGGGTTTACGACAGCTGTTTGAATGTTTGTGCTCTGGTTAAAAAATAGAAAAGAAATGATTAATCACAGATAAGTGAAGAGGAGGAGGAGCAAGAGGAGGAGAAGAAGAAGAATAAGAAGGAAATAAAGAAAGAAAGAAAGAAAGAAGAAAGAAGTTTGGCAAGCATACTCTTCCAGCTGCAAATTCTCAAATGTTCATTAACTTCAAAAGATGCAACTCTCTTTCATAAATTTGCAACCCTCTTTCATAAATTTGCAAACTTCAATGCCACTAACTCCTAGTCCCTTACATAAGCAAATAGTTAAATACTTACCACCAAGTAAAACCCTCTCCTGCCTCCAAAGAAAAGACCACAAATAAAAAGAGAAAAAAAAAACTGAGTTGAAGTTTCAGTTTGAAAGCAATTTTCTTAAAAATTTTCAATGATATTATACACATATTTATGTTTAGAGACAGCATTTTGGTGATAAACATAATTTAATTTGCCACTGACTGCGCAGATTTGTTGGCTGAGAATCTTATGTCTCCATTTGGAGACTCTAGTATTGAGTCTTGGCCTGGCTGGAGGAAAAAAAAAAACATAACATAATTTAGCATTGAGATTTTGGAATAAATTTTAACGGGATCTGGTGGATGCAGTTTTACCAGTAATGTTGTCATCAAAGCTATTGCCTGAGATGGAAATGGATGACAACTCTAAGAGAGAGCAATTGCTTCATGGGATGCAAAACCTTCCAATATCCTCCCAAATAGAGAAATTGAAGGTAATCTGAAGTTAACGGAGCTAAAAAAAATTTATTGTCACATATACTTTACATTTAGACATACATTTGCTCTCTATGTTTACAGACTAGAATCGATATGATTGGAGCAGCCTGTGAAAGTGCTGAAAAAGTTTTAGCTGATACCCGTAAAGCCTATTGTTTTGGTACTCGTCAAGGACCAACAGTTACTTCAACCTTAGACAAGGCTCAAGCTGCAAAAATCCAAGAACATGAAAATTTGCTACGGGCTGCTGTAAATTATGGCGAAGGTTCTACTCTCAACTACTAATTCCTGTTAATGTTTACACTTTTAATTGTGTTCTTCCTTTATTTTGTTCAATAACTACCACTTAGAAGTTGAAAATGTACTTGTTTTTTAAAGAAAGTATAATAAGATACCGGTCTTCTTGTGTGATTTGGGTGTGTATCATTATTGTCTGATACTTTGAACATGATTCTAATCAAATTCCTAATAAGATGATGTGATTTTCTATGTCTGGGCATGCTAATTAATGAACTAATTATATAAAACTGGTATGCATTTTCAGGATTGCGAATACCAGGAGACCAGAGGCAGATTACATCTGCACTTCCAATGCATCTGGTAGATGTGTTTACTGTAGGTGATGGGTTGCAAACTTTTTCTGATGCATCTGGTAACAATCAATCACTTGTTATTCAAGCATGAGAATCTTTTGAATTTCTATTATTATCAGTACTGTTAAGTCGGTCAAACTTCTCTCTCAGGCATGTACCTAAAGAATACTCCTCCACTGTCATCAAGCAACATTAGTAGTCAGGGAACTTTGTTACAGGTTAGATCATTAGCTAGATAATCTCTTTATAGAGTCACTTTCTGAATTTTCTATGGAATGTTTATTTCATTTTTGCAAAGCTGTGAAATGGAGTGCTGTTCTAAGTGTCCCAAGGCCTAAGGTCATTTAACACGTCACTGCTATCGTCTTCTTTTATTTATTTTTGTTCCATCTCTCATTGCCCATGTTGTTTTTCTTGCAAATAATCATTTTTTTCACTCTTGAAACAAGTTTAGTTATTTTGAATATATATATATATTTTAAATTTTTTAAAAATAGAACACACAACACCTCTTTGTTTGTTAACTTCATGACTTTACCCTAACTAGGGGAAGGGTAGGGCATTGATCCCATTTCTTTCTACTTCCTCATAAATATTTTGCATTTTCCATCCTTTATTTATTCCTCCCCATCCTTTCTTTTTCATTCCCCATCGTTTTGATTCCCTGTTTGTTATGTTGCAAAGACCTTACCTCCTTTACCTTGAAGTTGACAAATTAATGGCTTTATGATTCCCTCGATGCTATCTTGCACAACCTTCATGTGACTCTTGGTGCATCCTTCAGTTAACCTCGTCACATCTTCATGACCAGACATTCCTAAGAGGCTAAGAATGCTCCTACCTCTCAAATTGTGTAGTTTTTATATTTTGAATTATGTTCCCGAAATTTTCTTAATTTTTTGTAATAAGCGTTTAATTTTGGGCCAGTTCAAATCCAACCTGACACTAGATACAATGAGGTTGGGCTGAGATCCGATTCCAGATCAAGCTTTCACTGTTGTTTGGTACTTCAAACTGACCTAGGCCTGGCCCATGCCAGCTGAAATTGCAGGCATACTTATTAAGTGTGTTTCTCATCATTGTCTAACATTGACGCTTCTCTAGTATATTGAGTTGCTTACCATAGGATCTTTATCAGCTTCCTTCTGCTCCAACCCAATCCCAGTTTGATGTTTTGCTGAAGATTTTTTAATTGTGACTTGATCTTCCACACTTGTTGATGACATTCCATATGAATTATTTCGAAATTCTATCTGTTCTGTTGTGAAGTTACCCCTTAAAGCTGCTCTATTATATTTCTGTACTCTTATCCAAGAATTGTAAAGCAGGCTTCTGGAGCACAACTTATTGGGAGATCAGTTCCATCTCCTTCTGGTGCTACTGGGGCTACTTCCTTTGATAACACAACAACATCTCCACTGCCGTATGCCAACTCACCTAGATCTGGCGTAAATGTGATGAACACACCTTCTCCACAGCAACAAACTCAGCAACAGCAGCAGCAGCAGCAGCAGCAGCAGCAGCAACGGCAAAAAATGATGCAATTACCTCAGCATCAGCAGCAACTCCTTTCTCAACAACAACAGTTCAGGCAATCTTCTATGCCAGGACTGGGGCAGGTACTGTTTTAGTCTGACATTCAGGGCTGTAGCTGGAACTTCATTTTGTAATGTTTGTTTACAAAAACCATAATAGATATACGTGCCAAACCCTACGCATTTATAATATATAAAAAAAACTAAATTTTACTACTTACAACTTACAAAAAGAAAGTAAGAAAAAGATAAGGAAGAAATGAAGAAAAAGAAGGGTTTTAGAAAAAGCACTATACTGGTTTACCCCTTGAGCACTTGGCCAATATTGATATAGGATTTACAAGTACATTTCTAGAAAGAAATTTTTTGATAATCTAATAGATTTGTTAGAAAGATTTCAAGAAACCTAACTAGTCAAAGATATCCAATCATAAAAGGTTGCTATAAACTATACATATAGGGAAGGGATCTGATAACACCTGTTGTAGGACTTTTTACCCTTACACCCTCTGTAGAAATCAAATTTCACCAATCCAATTGTTGGATTAGATACTCCACTCATGCATGTCACGCATACCGAATTTCAAATTAATTAGATATCAGGAAGCGTCTGATCAGTAAACTTACATTTCTTTTTAGATACTCCCTCTGTCCCAAATGGTTTGAGCCACTTTGACTATGCATGCATATTTAGGTGATCTATTTAATGAATTTCAATGTAATAATTAATTTTAACTTTTCAATTCCCCCCCCCCCCCCCCCCCCCCACTTTCTTATTTTATTTTGTGTTAATTTGGTATAAATGATGAATTCAAGTTCCATCTTGTGGATTGGAAAATGGTGTTCTTACCTAAAGCTAAAGAAGGATTGGGAATTAGATCCATCAGGCATATGAATCAAGCTCTTCTTGGTAAGTGGCTATGGAGATTCAAGAAAGGTGACCAAGGATGTGGAGAGAGGTCATTGTTTAGAAGTTTGGGGTGAGGGAAGGGGGGTGGTGGTCACAAGTTAGCAAGCGACCTCATGGTACGGGGCTTTGGAAGGAAATTATGGAAGGGTTAGAAGATTTTGTGAAGGAGACTAGGTTCAAGGTGGGTAGGACTGTAGGGGGAATAGGGTTAAATTTTGGAAAGATGTGTGGTGTGGCAATACCCCACTCATGGAAGAATTTCCTCATTTGTATGAGATTGCAGCAAACAAGGAAGCATGGATTATGAATTATCTTATTGATGGAGGGGGAGAGGTGCATTGGAACATTATTTTTTGTAGAAGTTTCAATGATTGGGAGGTGAAGAGTGTGTCGATTTTTATTTTTTGTTTTCAAAATTTATATGATTGTAAGAATTCTTTAGAAGGGA
The DNA here is from genome assembly GCA_039720395.1 of Liquidambar formosana. Taxonomy (NCBI): domain Eukaryota; kingdom Viridiplantae; phylum Streptophyta; class Magnoliopsida; order Saxifragales; family Altingiaceae; genus Liquidambar; species Liquidambar formosana. Next base: position 25,603,496 of record CM077826.1, on the reverse strand, counting down.
ATGATACCTTAATTTGGTGCAAGGACCTAAAGGTCTATTCTCGGTGAAATGTTATTATTCTCTTTTGGGCTCTTATGTGGATGTGTTTCAACTGGCAAAAAATATTTAGATTTTTTTGGCTCCTTCAAAAGTTGCTTTCTTCTCTTGGTTAGTGGCCCGAAAGAAGTGTCTCACAATTGATCACTTGGTTAGAAAAAGATGGGAGATTCCCAATAGATGTATTATGTATAAAGAGGCGGCAGAAACGACGGATCATCTATTCATTCATTGTGGTGTGGCTAGAAGTTTGTGGGAGCTTATTTTTCATTTATTTGGAATCATGTGGGTTTTACCTCTTTCTACCCATGATATTTTATCGGGTTGGTGGTTTAAAGGGGGTAGGAAAGAAGCCAAGTTTGTATGGAGGATGACCCCAAATGCACTTTTTTGGTGCATTGGAAAGAGCGGAATGCAAGAAATTTTGAAGAGGTGCAAATGTCTATTATGGAGCTCAAGACCATTTTGGTTAAATCCCTTTTTGATGGTTTTGTAGTTTTTTTTTGATAAGATAATATGTATTGAATATCAAAAAGGGCTTAGCCCATGTACATAAGCCATATACAACGACTAACCACATATCCCTCTAAAGCTTAAAGGAATCCAAAAAATTTACAAAAGAAAGATTACAAGCATTTGTGTGGCTAGAATACTAAAGAAATAAAGATTTAACAAAAGAAGACTTGAGGTCAATGATAGACTTCTCAACCCACTCAAAAGTTCTAGCGTTTCTTTCCTTCCAAATACATCACCAAATAGCATGTGGAGCCATGAACCAAATCACTTTTGCCTTTTATTCCCCCCCTTAAACCACCACCCCGCCAAAGGTCATAAGTAGAGGAAGGAAGCACCCAATGGACTCCAAACAAGTTAAATAAGAGCTTCCAAATACTCCTAGCCACAATGCAATGAATAAAAAGATGATCCACCGTTTCCACGTCTTGTTTACAAAGAACACATCTATTCGGCACATACCATCCTGTTTTAGCAAGATTGTCTAAAGTCAACACTTGGCACTTCCCACCAACCAACAAAAAAAAGCAACTTTAGTAGGAACCAAGGAAATCCATATGACTTTTGCAGGAAGGAATACATCCCCAAGAGGATTTAAAGAATTATAGAAAGATTTTACAAGTAATAACCCTTTAGAATCTTTACGCCAAACCAAGGAATCATTCTCACCCACTAAAATCTTACTATTATAAAGAACTTGGTAAAATGCCATAACTTCCTCCAATTCCCAATCATTAAAGTGATGAACAAAAAAACATTCCAATGACGAGTGGGGACTAGGGAGTGGGGGATGGTAGATAATCCTTTCTTTTTTTTTTTTTTTTTTGTTCTTTTGGGTGGCTCCTTTGTTTTTGGAGTCCTTGGTTGTCACTTGTATATATCTTATGTACAAGGGTTAAGCCCTTTTTTTTTATTAATTAACTGTTAGGATTATGCCTAGAGCCAATCATGGAGATGATTATTTAGGGATTAGGAACAATCATTTGATTTCATTTATATATGTCACATTTATTATTGATTTAATAAAATGGCTTAATTCTATTATGTTCATATGCATAATTTATATTTACATAATATGTCCATGAAGTTAGAGTTGAAAATATGGAATTAGAAAGTATTGTAATTTTGAGACTGTAAATATATCTCTGTACCAAACTCCTAAAATATTCCTAGGTGAAGGTTCATTATGATAGACAGCAATGAACCATAAGACTAGCACTTGTTAGGTTGACTTTATAGGAGGATAATTAGTCTCAAGCTATTTGTGTGTAGACACTACAACCGACAAGTGGGTGCCTATTATAAGAATAGGTACACTGAATGTGACCAAAGATATGAGATAAACTGAATAGAGTTTTAAGGTGCCTGTCAATCAGTTTCTCATTGTTATAGTGGTACAAGTAATCTTTAGACCTGAGACACCATAGTTGTTTTATGCATGTAGTTTTAGAAGTTTGATAACACTAAGTGCAGATCCTAATCATGGGCTTGCAAGGGTGTTCACTAGCCCTACTGCTATGTGTGTGAAGGTATGTGAGTGATTAACAAGGAATCCATCACTCTCAGGAAAAAGAGAGAGAATGTTTCATATATCATTCAGTGATATAACTCATTAAAGCCATGGGCCCATGGTAGAATGAATATGGAAATGAGTCTCCATAAGTTCATTATTGAGTTGATATTCATGAATGAGTATAAAGTAATTGAACTAGAGACTTGGCAGAATTTCATGTCCTATTAGTTCAATTGGAGACATTGTGTGGATGGAAGGATGTAATTGTAACCTATAAACTATAACAGAAGGGTTCTTTGTTAGAAATCTATTCACCTCATTAAGGACCACACCATGAGCCATATGCTAGGTGTTACTCATGGTTAGTAGAAGCCCTAATTGATATAAGAGAGTTATAATAAATTAGGGAATTGTAAGGAGTTCCAATTAGACCCTAAATGGAAAGAGTTTCATTGTGCACACCTTATGCTATCCCTACTACTTGATGATGTGAACCCAATGGGTCACACACTGATTATGCTAAGAGAGCTTTAAAGTTTATGAGAGAAAGGGCATAAGTGAATAAAAGAATAGTCCTTAAGGGGCAAGTTTGTATAGGATATAAAATAAAGGGGTTAATGTGTAATTTAGGGAAATTACACAATTCTATTTGGAATAGAAGTCCCCCCTTGGCCGGCCCTAGTGGAGGCTATATAAGGCCTCATATGTGATGTGATGACATCACTTGAAGTACAATCCCAAGTGCTGGCCGAAATTCCCAAGAGCTCTCTCTCTCTCCCCTCTCTTCTCTTGCTCTAGCATCAACAAGGGAAAGAAGGAAAGGACTTCAAGCTCTAGTTAGGTGTGGATACCGTTGGAGGCAATACACTTGGATTGTTACCTACGCTGCTATCTGGATTCAAGCTTGGAGCAAAAAGGAGAAGACTTTTGAAATTGTAAGTTGTTCTTACCCTCTTCTAGTTAGGGTTTTGTTTGTGTTTAAGCATGATTAGATTCATAGGCTGTGGAATCGATTAGGAAAAGTTTTGTTTATCAATTCATTCCGCACTTTGTTTTCCTTCTAGTTCGATTCCCAACATTAACATCATCACTTCATTAAAAAAATAATTGTAATTTTAAATATAGAAAGGGGCATTATGGGAAAGTAAAATAATTATTTGTGACCTTTGATGATGAACAAACATTTGGGGACTTCCCAAAATGAAATTGGTATTAAACAAAGTGGGATGGAGGGAGTATAAAACCATAATTTGGGGCATTTTATGGATGACATAGCTCCTAATATCCTACTAACTTGAAATTCGGCATGCATGACATGCTTGAAGAGAATATCTAATCCAACGGTTGGATTAGCAAAATATGATTGCTGTAGAAAGATATTGACAGCTGTAAAAGTAAAAAGTCTACACTAGGTGTTAACAGATCTCTCCCCTATATATATATATATATATTAATCAAAATCAAATACATAGTAATTGGTTACATTATAATTTCATTTTCATGTATGTTTTTGCAACATGGCTGTTACAAGAATTTTACTTCCTTAAAGTTGTATAGCGCACACATCTTTTGAAATCAAGCCTCAGTACTCAATTGAGGAACCTCTGGAAAAAACAAGAAGTATCGAGGGCATCTTAATTGGAAATGCATATTCTCACACACACACACAAAACAGTTTTCAACTCTATACTTAACCAAGAAAATTCATGAACTTTTGGGGTCCTTGGGCAAAAAACAAGAGGCACACACACACACACACACAAAACAGTTTTCACAAAACAGTTTTCAACTCTATACTTAACCAAGAAAATTCATGAACTTTTGGGGTCCTTGGGCAAAAAACAAGAGGTTGGGGGGGCCTTTTTTAATTGGAAATACATATGTAAAGGATATTTACCTCTCCATATAAACAAGAAATTTCATGAGCTTTGGGGGACCATTGGCCATGGTTCGAAGTCTCGCTCGTCTCGGACAAGATCTTGCCGAGACGATTCGGTCTCGCTGCTGGACGATCCGGGATCTCCCACCGGTATAAATATATCGTGGCAATTACCCTTCTCGGACAAGATTCTCGTGATCTTGAACGAGACGTGCCAAGATGTACGAGATTTCGTTGATTCGGTTGGATTCGAATGAGAAATCGTTTGAATCGAACGAGCAATTGCTTTTGCCCATGTGAAGTTGTAGAACATGTTTGAATTTGAAAGAAATGATGCATATACGCAGAGGAAAGCTTACGACCCCTACCTCGACTCTTGGAAGCATCTCCAGCATCCATTCTCCCTCTATTCAGAAGCATTTCTCTCTCTGGTTCTCAGATCTGGTGAGTCGTGAGAGTGGTCGAGGTAGTCGAGGGTGAGACAAGGTGCGAATCAAGCTCCGAGAGCTTCATGCAGGTGGATATCGCGACGCCGGCTGCAGACATCGCCTTGTGTTCTTGCGTCGGGTTGTTTCCGGTGGCTGGCAGTTGCATCAGGGGTTGGGATTTCTCATTCCGGCAGCAGATCAAGTCAGATCTGGTGGTGGGTGGCCTCCGACGACCGGCGAAGCCCGTTGCCCTCTCTCAGCCTCTCTTAAGTTCTCGATCGAAGTGGTTCGACTGTGCGAGAATCGTAGAGGTAAAGGGTGTTATGTTTGGGGGAAAATTACAGAATGGTGGGGCTTAGGGGAAAGTAATTAGCATTAGCAGTCATTGTTAGTTAAGTTAGTAGTCTTTTCTTATAAAGTTAGTAGCAAATAACCCTTAATTGTAATTATATTCCCATAGGCCGACTAATCTAAAGTAGAAATTCTGTTTTTTTTTTTTTAAATTTATTTAAATTTTGTTTATTTATTGTTTTCTTAAAGTGTTTTAATAATTTTTTTTTGGTAAACCCTTTTTTAAACCATTGTTGTATTTCACTGAATTCAATTGGGAACTATTTATTTTTTTTCTTTTTCTTTTTCTTTCTTCTTTTAAATTGCAATTAATAACTTATATATTCATGGACCTACACTTTTTAAAAAAATACAAATAATCATGATGTGAGAATATATATTAATTTTTATTTTATAAATGATAAACTATTTTTAATAAATGATATTTTTTTTCTTAATTTTGAAAATACTGATTTTTTAAATTAGAAATTTGTTAGAACATTTTTTTAATCATCATGAACTTATAAATATGCATAAATTATTTGCAAAATTATTTTTTCTGAGTAGTTGTTTTTAAAGTAGCATGTTCAGGTTTTATTTATTTATTTATTTATAAATTTTTTTTATAAAAACCAAAATTAAAAATAACAAAAAAATGCATGACTATTTGGGCAACACAATGACACGTACGCATAAATAATTTGGAATATTATTTGGAATATGTTACTAACCAAAAAATTATTTGTCAATTTCTTTATGATATGTAATGTTATTTACCCATCATTGATATGTAGGAAATTTATTTATGTTCTTTGGGTGTATATTCTAATCTAAAACATAAATATAGTGTTATTTCATTATATATTAGTGCACTAGCGCCTATTTTTATGTTTTGTTACCATATTATGTGCATTGAGTTCATTATTTTGTTTTTTTGATGGTTCCAATGTAATCATCATATTTCTTTAAGAATTTTCTATGATTTTTTTGAATTTTTTCAAACTTTTTTTCATGCGTAAAGTTGCATCTCGCCCGAGACGAGACTTGTTGGGTGAGACCGAGATGAATGAGACCGAAACGAGACAGGGACCGAGACCGAGACTTTGAACCATGCTGGCCAGGTCCCCCTATCTCTGCCCCTGCTTACATTCTGGATTTAGTACTCATGAAAAGCAATTTTGAAGCCATCGCATCCTTTGAATGACTAAAGGAATAATACAATATCCTTTATATTTCTATTCTCTCCTTAAGTGAGAATGGAGAATGCAGTTTCAACATTCATTATGGCATCAACTTTAATTTTTTATTTTATTTTTGATAAGAAACAATTGTATTAATCAAAAGAGAGAAATCAACTTTAATTTTGGTAAATAAGAAAATGAAATGTCAGGATGTTGAAATGTTCTTCAAAACTTTGTTGAAGTAATGAAAGCTTTGTATTGAATATGGCCAAAATTATGAATGTCAAAATTTTTGAAATGGCTCAAAGTTGAAAGTTGAGACAAGATGGGAAAAAACTAGGTAATGTTCGTTAAAAGTTAAAAGGGGGAATTTTAGATTGGTCGCGCTATGGGAAAATAATTTCAGTTAGTAGTCATTCTTAGTTAAGTTAGTAGTCATTTACTAAGAAGTTAGTAGTAATTTGTATTAACTGTAATTATTTTCCCATAGCCCAACCAATCTAAAATTCCCCCAAGTTAAAACCTTAATTAGTTTGGAGATCATTCCCAAAGCCTTCTCTTTCTCTCTTTCTCTCTCTCGCTCTCTTAGAGCTATGAGTCTTTGTCTACTCTATAGAGTAGAACTATTTTCCCCCTACTATTTCTACTCATACATCTAAAAGTCCTGCAGCTTTATTTATCTGACTTCAGAATGTAAAGCATTGCTTTTCTGAAAATTTTGAACTATTGGCTCGAGTTGATCTTTATTTTGTAATATTCATGTGTTTAACTCTTTTCGGTCCCACCCATGTAGTTTTTCTATCTGAACTATTATATTCTTTTTGCAGAGCCAGCTGCCGCAGCTCCATGATTTGCAGGGCCAGGCACAGCAGAAGTTTCAATCAGTAAGTTTGTAGTTAACTCTTTTTTCCTTTCTTCTTCTCTTTTTTTAATAAGAAATGAAATTTTTTCGCTAGAAAGAGTGAGGTACAAAGAGGAGGAGATTTCCACCCAATCAAGCAGCAAAAGGGGAAAAAGACCATAATTAAAGAAACAGCAAAAACAGTAAAAAATAAACTATGAGTTAAGAGCATGTAATCACCTAAAAAGAACTCTTTAAGGTAGTGTGACTTTTCTTTTCTTCAGGAAGCCCTTCCATATAATTGCAGTCACTTTGACATGTATGCATATTTTAGAGTGCGTGCATGTGTTTATCTATGCTTGTAATTAACATTATTATCCTTGCTACCCAAGTCTTCCCAAAAATAGGGTTGGCCAGATGAATATTATACTATTGGAGCCATATCACACGTCTTCTGGTAATTATCATTAAATTTGGTTGACATCTTTTCCATTTGTTTTTCCTTTTCTTCTTCTTAGCAAAGCCTATGATCTAGGCCTGTGGGTTTTCTCCTGGATTTCCCTACCACATTTGGTTTACATGACTAGATAATCCAATTTGTCACCTATGGAGCTTCCCTGTAGTTCTCTCATGTACTGTCATTTTAGTTCTTTCAATCTTGAGTTATTTTTTTGATCAGCAACAAAGATATATTAATAATCAAAAGATGAAAGTACAAAAGGAAGAGAAAGAGAAAGGGAGGACCAGGAGTCCACCCCAGCAAAAACAATCAAAACAAACAAAACCAGAAAACAAAGACTATCAAACTAACTAACAAACTAGCTACACACAGCCCTCCAATCAGCCATAGTTATTAAATCCGGACCAGACATTGACCCTGTGTAGAGGTCGGGTCACCGGGTCACTGGTTCAACCATCGGGTTACTGGTTGGACCGGTTGTATAATTAAAAAATAATAAAAAAATTAAAATAGTTATGAAATATGAATTTGTAGATATTAGACATTAAATAATTAATATTGTAAGTTATTTCACATCAGTAGGATATGGTCTAGTGGTTGAGAGCTTGTACAAGCTCTGAGAGGTGCATGTTTCTATTCCCAACGTTAGCAAAAGAAGGCTTTTTAAACACCATGAAATATGAGAACCGGTCCAACTAGACCGGTTTGATATGATTTTAAAGTAAAACCGTCCGGTTTAACCGGTTTATTCCGGGTTAAGGCGGTTTGATTGCAAAAACGATCTGATTGGAAAACCTGGACCGGCCTAAGCCCTGGGTCACTGGTTCACCGGTCGGAACGGCTGGTCCGGTCCTGGGTTTAATAACTATGCAATCAACTTTCAATAAGAATAAAAGAGTGTTAGCAAAATCCTTGGATGACTTTGCCCAGAAAGAACCCAAAAAGTGCACTTTATCCCATAGATCAGCCAAGGAAGAATCCTTATCCTAAAATATCCTCCCATTCCTCTCAAGCCAAACAACCTAGAAAACTGCCATGAAAGCACAATTCCATAGAGTTCTAGCCTTCCTGCTCCTCCCCAAACCCCAATACTTTATATCAAAAAACTCCTTGCATCACCCAAGCCTCCTCACCAAAACTAAATAGCCTCTGCCAAAGCTTATAAGTCACAGAATAGTGTAAAAATAAATGACCCACAATTTTAGCCGCCTCCCTGCACATGATACACCACTGTGGGCATGCAAAAAGAGATGGCCTCCTTCTTTGAAACCTATCATTAGTATTGATTTCCTTGTGAAACACAGTTCAAGCAAAAACCTTAACTTTGAGAGGCACCCTCACTTTCCAAATTAAGTCTGAGGGAGAACAAGAATGAACATGAGAGGAACCAATCAATTTCTCAAAATAAGACTTACAGAACAAACCCAGAAAGGTTAGCATTCCAAACCCTCTTATTCGGAATAAATTAGCATTCCAAACCCTCTTATCCGGAATAAACAAACTCAATAAAAAACCTTCCAAAATACCCAACAAATAAGCTAAATCTAAACTCTCATTCTCATTGAGATTACAAAAGAACTTGAAATCCCACCCAAAAGATTGAGATTCAGAAGAAACCATGGATGAAATAGAAACATTATGAGCCAAAGAAAGTCTATACAACCGAGGGATATAGAGAACAAAAAGAAGCTTCACCCCTCCAATGATTCCGAAAATCGAACTCTATCCCCTTTCCCAGCTGACAAAGAAGTGAACTCCAAGAACCTGTCCAACCCCTAGGAAATAAATTTCCATGGACTCTTGGCCGACATCCTAGAACTTGTTTGAGCATCCCATCCATTAGCATGTAGACCGTACTTACTCTTGATAATAGCATACCATAAAGAATCCCCCTTGAAAGCAAACCTCCACAACCACTTGCCAGTTCAAAGCTATATTTCTTTCCACAATATTTCCCAAAGCTAACCTTCCATGATTTTTAGGTCTCAAAACAATCTCCCATCTAACCAAATGGTCTCTCTTACCCTCCCCACTACCTTCCCATAAAAAATCTCTCATGAGCTTACTCCAATGAACGAGCAACCTTAATTAGAACCCTAAACAAAGAGAGATAATAAGTGGGAATGCTAGACAGAACTTGACTGAATTAAAACCAATCTGCCACCCTTTGACTTTAAGGCTCTCTTCCACCCCTCCAACCTTCTCCTAACTCTATCAACAACTGGACCCCAAAAAACCTTAGAATCAATCTTGAGTTATTCTCATCCATCTAAACATTCTCATCTTGTAGATTTGTAGTAAATTCAAGTTACATATTTTTGAGCATCTAGATGTTGGCTTTGGAGACTTGTCATTGCTGGGGATGGGGAAAGTACTGGGAGATTTTGTGAGAAAATGTTTGTTTTGATCATTTCGTCAGTTTAATAAAATGGAAGAATGTGCAAATACAAATGTGTCCTGTAATATGTCAAGATAGGAAGCCTCTTGCATCCTAGATTTGAAGTATAGATTCCTAAGGATTGGAACCAACTTTTTCATATTCTATTGCGTATGAAGCTGATCATGCTTTACACATTTATGTCCCCTAATGAGCAAAATGTCAATGGCAGACATCATAATGATCTTGATAATTTGGGACCGTATGATTGTACAACTTTCTCTTGGCATTTTTTTTTTTCCAAAAAAATTACGATCATTTGAAGGATCATGTTAAAATTAGTTGGTTCAAATTTCAATATGCTTAGATTGTCGAAATAACTTCACCAAATAGGTATTGTAAAGCCACCATTAATTGTCATGTCCTAATTTGTACTTGCATGCCATATTTTAATTACTAAAGTGCTAAAGAGGTCCAAGTGCAAGGATTCTTGATATCATTGCATGAAATGCTAAAATTAGCATGATCACATAATAAAAACCCTGAGTTATTGTTGAATTAGATGAGTTTGGTGAGTGTAATAGTTAGTGGGCATACTCTAGACTTTACCCACCCTTGGGTAGCCCAGTTGGTAAGGCCGTAAGGGCAAACTTGTGATTGTGTGGTTGGCGCACGGTCAATCATTGAGCTTAAGTCTACCTTTGTAAGGCATTTTTTGGTGGTATCATAGTTACACAACTGACCACAACACCTCTTTTGTTTCTTTTGTAGATTTTCTAAGGCTATATATAGCTAGGGGCTTTCTTTTGCTAGAACTTGTATATGGTATATGTACTTGGGCTTTGCCCTTTTGTTTATAATACAATATTCACTTCATCATAAAAAATAAAAATAAAAATAAAAAAGGTGGGAGTTTTATTTGTTTATATTTTTTATGCATGGTACATGGGCTATGCCTTTTTCCTGATTTTTTATACAGTTTTTACTTCATCAAAATATATAAAAATTTCTTATAATCATAAAGTTCTTGCCAAAGACATCCTAAACTCTAAAAAGGACCCAAGTAATTCTAAACAATGATAGAAATTAACAAATCCTGTAACTGAAGAACTACTAACTAGAAAACCAAAGAAATTTTTTAACCAAACTACCCTTCATGAATTAAAATCATCCCCATACAACGAATATCCCAATTAAACCCTAATCTTCCGTCTCTTCTTAACATGCTTTGCATCACTACACAACACACAGAGAGACCATTATATACGTGAGGACACACATGCTTCAATTTATTTACTTTTCTTTCACTTTATTTTATTTTTTATTTTTCTGTTGGTTTTACTAAAAATGATCTCCTCACCAGTTACAAGGACAGCATCAGATGCAATTTTCTCAACCACTGGGGCACCAGCAATTTCAGAGTAGGCAGTTGTCTTCTGGGCACATTCAGCATGGCATCAGCCAAAGTCAACTCAACCAAGGAAATCAGTTGAATCGTCATTTAGGCCAGTTTTCTGGAACTGCCAACAGTGCATTATTTAATGCTGCTCAGACTACACCAAATAACCAGATGGTCAGATATATATTTCTTTTTCCTGTTTTATGTTCCTTGTTTTCATTTCTTTGTCTCTATGATATAATTCATTAATTCTAGTTGCTAGTTGTGGTTTTATCACAATGGAATATATTACCACTGAAGTTGATTAGTACAAATGCCAATTTTTTCCTTTATTTTGCTTGCTGTATTGTATGAGGAAGAGACTATTTTAGACTGATTCTTCAAGTGTGGGGAAGATTGTGTTGATACAGTAATCTTAAATGATTGATCTATCTGTTTATTTTGGTTCAGTGACTTCTAGCCAAATTCCAAGCCTTATTCAGTAGGTTAATTTGAATTACTTTCTTTGTCCAATTTCTGCTTTTTCTATAATCAGGTTGCATCTATGGCTCATAAGTTTGTTTCTTAATAATTTCCTACGATTTATTACTCAGTAGTTTCTCGTATTTTTTGGACTTTGTTCTCTCTATAGAAACTCTAATTTTATTTTGCTTTTCAGATGGATTGGTACTTTTGAAGTTCTCTCGTATAACTTATTTGGTATTGATGCGCTGTTTTCACATGTTTTTGTTTAGCTGAATGTCTCTACATTTAGCAATGAATCATTTTGTAATGCTTGAACATGGTATTTTGTCCATCTTTTGCAAGCTGGTTCTAGATTTGTAGGGTTGTACACCTTTCTGTTATTTTGTGTAATGGCTCTTGCGTAATCATCAATTATTCTTCATAACTATTTATGTCCATAGGCACAATGCATTTTGTTAAATTCATACTGATATGAGTGGCTGACTGATGCCATAGTTGAGAAACTTCTTTTGGAACATTGTTTTGATTTCTACTCTTTTTGCAATTTGTTTGGAACAAAACATCGGAGATTCAAGTACCAGTATCTCCAAACACTGTTCCTCTGTGTTGGCTGGTAACATGGATTTATGCATTTTTTTTTTTCTTCTTTTAATTTGGAATTATATTAAATGAATATCCAGTGTTAGTTCTTGAAATTGTTGGTCTGTAATCTGTTCATTTTGAAGTTTTCTCCTGCAATCTGTTCCTTTTTATTTTTATTTGTCAGTTTGCAATGTTCATGTTTTTCTTTCTATATTGTTAAATCTATTTTCTTTTATCCTTTCAGTTAATGACGGCATTTGTTACATTACTTTTATTTTGTACTAGGTATTCTGATTTCTCCATCTCGTGATTTAGGAAGTTCACTTGAAAATATTTAGCTCATCTTGGAAAAAGTTACTTGCATTCTGAATAGTTTTCTTTTGAAAGGCCTGTTACCATGTTGACGAATGTTACTTAGTGATATTCTTTTTGAAATTGGGAAAGATTTTTTGGGTACAGCAATCTCATATATATCTTGTCCTGTTTCTAGATTTCGAACATGTCGGCTACAATGACATCACAGTCACTTCTGCCACGAATGCAGGTTAGCTTTCAGTGTGCTTCACCTATGTGTTTTCCCTCTTTATTTTTTATTTTTTTTATTCTCTCTTTTGTGGGGTGGGGGTTTAATGCACTAGGGTATGGATTCTGGACGACAGCTTTCATATGGTGCCAATTTGCTCGAGTCCTGTCCTAAAGGTTTTAAGCATGGAGTTAATATAACTTTGACATCTTAATGATTTATGTTTTGAATCTAATTATTTTAGAAGTCAATAGTGGTTTTATTCCTGTAGGCAGCACAAGTGTGGTAAAAAAGGGTGGCTACCCTGGTTTCAGTTTAACCCTGAACCACCATGAATCTTACTGCTTTGGGATACCAAAAACAATTGTTTGACAAGTTGGAAATACAGATATTAGTTTTGAATTCTAGTTAATCAGGTTTTTGAAATAGCTGCCTGGAATCATTATCATTCTATATGGTTTAACTTTGGTGCTCTTTCCAGCAGTCAGCACAAAGTGTGGAGAAAATGACCTATGTGCACTGTCTACATTTTTTGGGAGCTAAAAAAAAAAAATGGAATTTTCATTAATGACATCCCTATAGGTGGAATAGGGTTTGTCCCTCTGATTGGAAGTTTTTAAATTCCATTACTCGCTGGGATCTGCCATTCTCAATATACCCTATTTCGTTACCCTACTTAAGATCGCATGGATGGTTGTTCTATTGGAGAATTGGACCTGTCACACATATCTAATATATATATATTTTTTTTATATTGAGATCAGAGGTGCCATTCATTTTGGTTCTTGACATGTTTGGTGTCAGGGTATCAGATAATGAAAATATGGTTTGGCATAATATTACTGTTACACGATGCATTGATGTACTTATTTACTCTCTTATCCTCAATTTACTGTTATCAGTTTGGAATATCTGGCGGCAACCACCAGCGAAGTCATGCTTCCCAAATGCTGAGTGATCAAAGTATGAATCCCTTTTGTCTTTTTGTGTAACTTGATGTACTAATTTTTCCCCTTTCAAAGAGAAGGGAAAGTGGATGAGATGCATCATGTTTCATCCTCTTTGTCCAATGAAAACTATAATTGTGGATACGCCTATATTAGGGCTGAAATGTAGTTGGGTCTTTTACTTGCAGTGTTTAACATGGGAGCAACCAATCCTGGTAGCATGATGCCTATCCAGCAGCAGCAGCAGCAGCAGCATGGTTCACAAGGTGCATTCGGAAACATGCCAGCAAATACTCAGAATCTACAATCTGGAATGGGAGCACTCCAGAACACACCACAGAATCATCCGAATTTCACACAGCAGAGACAGCCAAATCAGCAGTAATGCAGTAAGACCCTAATATTAAACTCTAAGGTAGCCTAGCTCATCAAAATGTTTAAATCATTTCCAATTTTAGGGCTCATCGCATAATATCAGTGAATTTTTTTAATTATTTTTTATTTTTATAATTAGTCATCACCTTGTAAAGCACCTTTTTTTTTTTTTTTTTTTGGTGTAGAAGAAATGTGACATATCATTACGAAAATGGGGTTGTAATTCTCATCCTTTTTAGGTAAAACCTCGAATGTTTGTTGGTTTAAAATGTGGTTCTTAGGTTAGAAATTGGATCATTTTTTCAGTTAAATCTCAAGCCATTATGTGTTCTCTCAACATGAAGTCACATCCTTTCTGCTGCCCTTATGGTGCCTTGTAAACCATCTCTCTCATGGTTATGGTCATTGATCTTTGCTGCTCATGACCAAACAATCAGTTTAACTCCCATCTTGTTCCCAATTTGTTCTTATCTTCCTTTCTTGTCTTTGCTTTGCTTGGCACTCATCAATCTCAGCATCCTCAATTTTTCATTGCCAATGTGCCATATTGAGGTTTTGAGGGTCAGACATTCACAAATTAATTATTGATCCAAGATAGGACTTGCTTTTATTTTATTTTATTTTTTATTTTTATCATTTTTTCAAAATTGATAGAATCCATTCTTATCTTTAATCCCCCTAATATCAACAAATGAGTATTAATGCTCTCTCTCTGAGTTTGAACCCAAGATTTTTCACTTGACAAGTGGATATCAACGCTTCTCCAAATCAGCAATATTAGAAGATAAGACTTACTAATTGAAATAACGTAAATATTTTGTAAGCATTTTTCATTTATACTGCCCGTTTTATGCCACCAAATAGGAATCAAATGAAATTCCTAGAAAATCCTGAATTGGTTTTATTCATGGCATGCAAACATGCTTGCGATATGGCAACCTTTCGGCGTCAACATAATTTGGAATTCAAGAATTTGTTGTGAAATATCGGCAATTACTTTGGGAAAATCTAAGAAGAATGAATTACGGTGTCATGAGCATTTCAAGAATTTTGTTACAATTCCTAGTACAAGGCAATTGTGGTGGAGGCACATTTTTGAGGTTAGCACAGACCCTATGAATTGTAATGCGTCAGTACATTTGTTAGAAAAGGTAATAAGATAAAAATAAATAAAAATAAAATCAGTGCCCCAAAAAATCCTAGGGGGAGAGCTTTTGAGGAGTGTTTTGACTGCTGCTTGTGGTTCTTGTGGGAGTTGGATGGAAGATTCAGAGAGACCAACAACAGAGACTACCTGCAGTATCTTTGCGTTGGTTAAGAGAGAATAGTACAGCAACTGCAGCATCTTTGAAAGAACCATTCCAACCTGCGTTTCAAATAGAGAAAATAGTAGAATTACTCTCTTCCGGTTGATAAAACAGTAGAATTATAGGACATGAAAGCCTTAGAGGAAAAAAAACCTATAGAAGATCCAAGTCCTCTAATTAACAGGTTGCTTGAGCCGATTAATCTACATGTGAAAATTTTTACAATTTGGCTCTACGTTTGGTTTTTGAAATAACCTTTTTTTTTTTGGGTTCTAGTTTAAAATACTAAATTGATAATACAGAAGAGATGTTGACAAATTATAGTAATAACAATAATAAAAGTGACCAGTTTGGAGTTTTCGAAAATGTGCCAGCTGATTACATTGTTATATCCTATCAACTCTCAAAGACTGATTAGTGGGAAAACCTTATTCTTCCAATCTTCCACCCACCCCTTTTTTTAATGGGGTCCAAAACATACCATCCATAATTCAGGAATCAGGAGTGACCAGTTCAAGGAATTTTTCCCTTTTCTTTTTGGTTGTTATTTATTTATTTTTGGTTTGGGGGGGGGGGGGTGGATTTAGGGAAGAGGGAAGGTGTTATTACTTTTTTTGGTTACACAAAGTAGGTGTGTAATAGGTGACTCCACATAGTGACCAAGAAGCATTGCCCCCTTATCAATCTACAACTAATTTGTAAGAAATCCCATGCATCCATGTCAAGATGAAAATGTAGATCCCACCACGATTGAGTTCTAAGCGCTAAAGAGTAGGTAGCATTTCATTCCTACCAGTCATGTATTACTCCGAGGTAGTTCCCCTTAATAGTACTTACGGATTTGCATCACTTTTTTGACTTTATGCTTGGATGGTTCGGATTTCAAAGGAATCGTGATGGCAATCCTGTGTTTCTTTTGAGGCATACTGACAAAGTAAAACCTACCGGTCAATATATGCCACATAGAGAGAGAGAGAGAGAGAAAGGTTGGGAGAGAAGGGTTGGGGAGAGAGAGAGAGAGAGAGAGAATAACTTTCCTAACTTTCCTAAGCTATGTTTTTTGACAGGCTAGACGCTGATCAGGACTCAGTTTTGGCTTTCCACAGATTGAGTGCTTTGTGTGTGTGACAAATGAGTCTACATAAATTAACCACTATTGGACATGTCAAGGAACTGGAAATTGTTCTACTGTTCTCAAAAGTTTGAACACAAAAATTGGTTCATAAAATGGAGATTCAACAAGATTGTAACAACAACAATAATAATAATAAAGACAATGTAGAAGAATGGGGTAACTGAATTTACTTGAGAGATGTAGAAAGAGGGCTTACAAGTCCTTTAGGCAACAGCTTTGGGAATCCAATTTATCAGGCTCTCGACGCCGATCCAGTGAAAACGTCAACGGCACCGTAGAATTGGGGCTGGACAATTGTAGAAGAGGGATGTTTTCGGCGGACGTTTGGCTCGAAAGTGGCGGCGAGAAGGGCGGCGATGCAGACGGAGACGGCGAGAAAGAGTACTTCTCATCACCAGGACCTACGCTTATAGGGCAGAGGGGATGGTGGTGTTGGTGGTGATGATGATGGAGATGCATATCCATTCTTCATTATTTCTCTCTCTCTCTCCCCCCTCTCTCTCTCTCTCTCTTCTCTTCCTATCACATTGAGAAATTTTGATAGATGTGTTTGTTTTGGTGGAAAGCAAAGCTAGGGGGGTTCTTCTAACAAAACTACTTTCCCGGGAATTTTTTTGAATCTTAGGTATCACCTAACGGTCACTGGCCAACCCGTCAGCTGCCTACTCTATGCCCATTTCACGTGTTTGAACCTTGTAAGAAGCGGCCAACTAGGGACTGCTTGGTAAGGCTCAAGACTGCATGACCTATTTTTCCTGGGAGTAGTTTGCATGCATACGAGGTTTGAACCACCAAACAGATTGTTTCATTTGTGGGTAATGCTACCATTCTTCACTGAGCATGGCCTTTGACTTTAATTTGTGTGCTTCCTTCAAATAGAAGCGCCAAGCCTTGATGTTGAGCTTATTACATAGACTGGTTGGTAGTACCTTTCTAAATTGGGTGCAGATAAAATCAATTTAGGAGTAATTTTAATCCCTGTCTGGGTTGCAATACTCACTCGCCAAACAGACCCTTCATAATTTGGTCTCATTGGTTTGTCGTCCCGGACCCTAAACCACAAGACAACTTACTAAGAGAATGTCCAGTTGCTAGCGCCTTCTTATAAGTCCATCTTAAACATCGTTTGCAACCGATGTAAGCTACAAACAAAAACAAAATTTTCAAAACATAGACATTATTAATACTATGATCAAAGTTGATAATTATTTTCTTTAAATAAAATAAGATTCAAGATTTGACCACAGAGAGCCTCAATATCTACCCACAAACAAATACATATATATTATATTTTTTGCGTGGCAGATGACGACAAGAAGCACCTTCATGTACAATGTGGTCCATTGGATTGTTGTGCCATGCCTTCAGATTGTTTGGGGCAATGATGACCATATGATTTTCCAACTTATGCTAATAGTTCTTATTGTTTTGACGTCAAGTTCTAGATACAGATATATTGAATGGTCCAACTTATGCTAATAGCTCGTGAGAGAGCTCCATATGAGCTCGGCTCGAATTCGGTTGATTAGTAAATAAGCCAAAATCAAATTTAAAGTTTAAACTCGTTTAGTAAACAAGTCAAATTTAAGTAAGCTAAAACTCGGTTCATTTAGGTTTACGAACAAGTTTGTTAAGAACTCGATAAATAATTTGTTGGATCGAAATGAGGCTCGTTAATAAGCTCGTTAGTGGGCTTGTTTAGTAAAACAATTTGACTATTATAGAAATAATACTCCGAAACAAATAAAATTAAGGTAGGGTTATTATTTCGTAAATATTTTTCATTAGACTTAAATATTACAAATAACATATGCAAAACCCCTTTAATGAACTCAAGACAAGCTTAAAATCAAGCCCAAACCAAATTTGAGGTTGAGCATGAGCTTCTTTACTTTCTCTAGAGCTGAGTTCGATCAGTTACAATAATTTAAGCTTGTTAAAAGTTCAGCTCAAGTAAACAAACCAAGTTTGAACACAATAGTTTATGCTCATTAAAAGCTCAATTCAATAGTAAACGAACAATTATTTTGACAAACCAAACTTGAACATTTCAAAACTCAGCTCGGTTCGTCTCGTTTGCGACTCTAGTTACACAAATTGTAAAGATATGTGTAGAATTTGCTAATAGTTCTTAGTGTTTGACATTCAAGTTCCGGTAGTTAATTCCTGTGCATGTTTTGATTGATGAACAAACCCAACCTGTTTGATGGTTTTGGTGCTATAAATTAATTTTCTCAAACTTGATGCTTTAAATTTCAATATATATATAATTGATGCTTTTAAGTGTGTATTTATGATTTCGTGAACTGTTTATATTTTATATGAGAAAATCGAAATCAAACTGAATCAGGTAAGCACATACTGATATAATTTATATCAACACTTGCATTGGGAGTTGTATCTTGTACATTAGTGGGATATGAGGTACATTGGACCAATGCAAAGGGTACAACCCCCAGTACATGGTGCTGATATAACTTATATCAACATGTACTGATGAGAACATAACTATATATCTATAACTATCTATCTATATATATATATATATTGGTTTGGTTTTGATTTGTTAATAACCAAACCGAACTACTTTGGTTTGATTCTAAATTTTAGCATCAAATCGAACCATGCTCACCCTTAGGTGATACCATCTCATTAAACTAATTTGGTATTACAAACCTATAAAAATTATAAAAAAAAAGTAGCAAAATAAATATGTCAACCCTACCGCATCCATTTTGTTGCCACATCACTACATCAATTATATCACTGTTAAATACAAGAATTTCTTAGATACCATCCTAGATTCGGTCAATTGCATGTGCCATTGGTACAAGGGGACCATTGTTGGGACGAGCTTTGCATGTGAGGCTTGTATTCAAATAATGCTTGAGCAGACTTCAAACAAGTTGGGTTTTTCCCAGGTTGTCAAGGGCTATGGCTCCTAAATCGGTTTTAGGATTGAATTAGGGACGAAGCTAGGAAACTATCTCAAGTGTGACAACTTTTTACAATTTATCACGTTTTAATGATCACTTTTTAATTTAATACCATATAAACGATATTTTTTTGTCAACTTATTACACATTGCCTATATATGTATTTCAAAATGACTATTTATTTCTTTTATTTGGTATTAAGTTAGAAAATGATCATAAAAAAAGCAAAATATTAAGAATTTTAATTTTTTTTTGAAATTTTCAGGTGGAACATTTCCCACCCCCTACTACACTAGCTTCGCTCTTGGATCGAATCTTGGCCCCTAGACCAACTGATGGACGAAGATAGCAAGTTATCTCATCCACTCCTAAAGACTAACACATCTAAACCTAAACTTTAACGTGAATAGGCTTATGATATTCTATGTTATCAAAATTATATATTCTTATGTATTTATCGTATATTAATTTCGTAATCAAGTTGGCATGTAAGTGGGTAGGTTAAACCTCATGGTTCTATTTCTATCTATTTTAAATTTATTAATTTCTTACCACCACATTGTTTGCTATTTTTCCAATAAAACCCTTCAAATTGGGCCTGCAAACTAGAACCTAGTATCAGCCCCACATGCACGCGCCAAGATGCCTTTGCACTGTGCTTGGAATTATAAAAACTAGTACATAATTTATTTGCAATTCTTTTTTGCGTCAAATCCCATTTTTGGAATGATACAAAATAGAAAAGAGTTCAATTCGAATTCTAGTTTTGTGTCATTTTAATGCAATTGCAAATATCTATATCTATAGTACCTATAAAAGACTGAATTTCAGAAAAACTTTTGAACGACCAATATACCCTTATTTTTTTTAGAAAAAAATACATATCATATCTATCCTTCCTTTAATTGAAACACATTGTAAACATTCTTATCATTTGGTAACCAATGAAAGTTAGATTTTAACTCAAACTCTTAAGAAATTAAAGTTAAATTCTTACTCAAATTCTTTTTCCTACAGCAACTATCAAGTTGCATGATAATATATATGAATATAAACTCTTTAAATATTCCGTTTAATGAAGGAAAAAAATTCTGGATGTATATCTAAAGAGTTTTTAATCTTTCGTTGACTATTTTGATTATAATATATGTATATATATATATATATATATATATTTGAATTTTAAACTTTATCTTTTATGAAAAAATATAAAATCTTTATGTATTTATTATTTTATATAACTAATATTATTTAAAAATATTCACGTGCAACGCACGTGTACTATATCTAGTCATAAAAAATAGTGGGATTTGGTTAGAAGTGATTTTCATTAAAAACTTATTTTAATAGCCTTCCAATATTACCCTCTTGATTTAAGTTTATTTCAAGAATGCTCACTGCTTATTAATAGGTAATAAATGTTGTATTTTTTATAAATAAAATACAAATATTGATTCAAATTATTAATTATTTTGTGATATTATGACCATCATGTCATTTACTAATATTATCCATTATTATGAGTTAGTGGGCATATTATTATTGTGGGGTTACATATTCATTTGGAAGATAAAAAGAAAATGGTTTTTTCCATCAATTTTTTGGACATGATTTTTTTAGTTGTCTTATTCTTCTTCTTTGATAAAAATAATAATAATAAATAAATAAAAACCAAACTACAAGAGTTTTAAAAAGATTTTTACCAATCCTTCTTATTTCTCTATCTATAAATTTCTTTTATATAAAACTCTATCTAACCTTCTTTAATATTTTATTGAATATTTTTTATGAAACGATCAAGAGCTATTCAGTTTCTTATACTTACAAGTATACGTGTACGAGGAACACGATTGTTGTATCTTGGAGGGTTGAGGCGCTAAAGGACCTAAATGCACCGAGTGATTCACTCTGAAGGGTACAAATCAACTCTTAAGGACAATGTTCGCACATACCTCAATTGATAAGTCTATTTCTTTTATTATAAATTATATTTTTGCATATTTTTATTTTCAACATCCATGTTTTTGTTCAATATTTTCAACAATAAATATAGTCTTTCTAAAGATGAAATGTGTCCCTAGAGTGTTGGTTATTTATTTATTATTATTATTTTTTTATAAATAGAATATACTCTTAACCCTAATCCCTAATATGAACAGTGAGTATCAATGTTTCTCTATAAGTTCAAACTCGAAATCACTCACTCAACAAGTATAGAGAATGCCACTTGGTATCATGCCATTGGCTCCCTAGAGTGTTTATATGGATAATAAATAGTCTTTCTAATAAATAGTATCTAGGATTGTATTAAAATCATTTTAGAGAATTATTTGGATATTCATCTATATCATGTTTATAGAGAAAGTTATTCTAGATGGGACTACTTTATAGACCTATTACATTGGCTTACTGATGTGGTCACTTTCTATTGGTATCTTCTTCTTTAAAAGGTATATATGGGTGAAACTAATTGAAATTGCTAAATCCCCCAAAATCTGGCAAGAATAACTGAATAACCTCACTTGCCGTGTTTGAACGCGAAAATTTCGAATCACAATATTGAAAGTTCTTTCATTCTCTCCTCCACAAACCAGTTATTCTTCTGAAAATGATCATTTGGATCTCGTAAAAATCATACCATCTTCTTCGTTAAGTGCCGCAGAGTTGATCCGATGTCTTATTAAGTTACAAAGGAAGATCGAGGGGCATCGTTGCTTGTCGATAATCTAACGTCAACATTCAGTTATCAAGTGATGATTTGCGATGGGAGGAAAAACAAGTCAGATTCATGCCCATTTTTAGGCTTAGATCGTTTTGTGATGAGTGGCAAAAACCCTATGTCAATAATCTTGTTTCAACAACTATGAAGTAGTTTAAAACTCTCAAACTCTTAATAACCCTCTGTTATATGCAAATCCTACGAAACTTGTCAAACTCTTACTATCTAGTTTAATTATTAAGTGATTTTATAAAATTGTATGAAAATCTTAAACTTGACTATGAGCTCTGTTATGTGCATTTAGTGATTTATTAAGTTACTATGTGATTTTTGTTAGTATACATAGTAACTTAATTCAAATAACTCAAAGTAAGTCATATAATAACTTAATATCACATAGTAACTTGTTTCTAGTAAGTCACATATAATAAGTCATATAATAACTTGTTCGTAATAAGTCTACAGTAATTTGATATCATTTGATGTCACTTGTTAACTTACTCTCAATTTTTAAAGAACATGTATCTATACCATATTGTTAATCTACATTCAAACGAAAAAGGCGTATCATGTTTATGGAAAATAAAAATTAACAAACATCAGCTGAACGACTACAAAACAAAACACTACAACATACCTGATTTAATTGAAAAACTCAATAGACCCCTATGTAGAATACTATGTTGTCAATATACTTCTCAGAGAATTAAAAAATGGATGGATTGACTATGAAATGAAAACAAAAATGGTTGATCGGTGGAAGAAAGTGAGAAGATACAAGTATGGGAAGTAATGTTTGAATTTCAGCAAAACGTGGAACAAATATTGTTATTAAATGAAATCCCTACAAACGTGAGATTGTGGGGTGTAACTGCTTATGATATAATTCCTTAAATGGGGCCAATCCATTAGGCCAATAGGTTAGGCCCTCTATCATTTTGCTTATAGAGGGGATGGAAGCAAATTAAACAACAAAATTCTTAGCTAATTTAGGATACAAGTTGATTTTATTATTTTTTTTTTCAAAAGGCTTATTTGGGAATCTAATTTTTTACCTAGAGTTTTGATCAATATAGGGAAAAATGTGATTGATAGATAGAATTGAATTGGTATCGACTGTGTGCTCTTTACCCAAAAAAATTAAAAAAAAAAAAGAGAAAAAAGAAAGAAAGAAAGAAGGGGGTGGGGAGGTTGGATTCGGTGCTAAATTACAAAAACTCAACACTATATTGATTTTAATGGGAGTCATTGGATGAGTGTTTCAACGGTTTAAATTAAAACATTAAAATGTTGCTAGTAAAATGATCAAAATAACTTCAATAGCTAACTTTTTGATGTTTTAATTGAACTGCCAAAAACCCCATCCAATGACTCATTAACTTTGCACGATACTAAATCTATACTATTAAGAGAGTTCACTTTATTGTTGGATTGCACTTATAATTACTAAAAAAACCCTTAAAATTTCATTAGGCTAATAGATAATTTAATAATTTCAAAACTTGAAAACAGTTACCACCCCAACATTTTCTCCTACTTCTCTTCACTTTTTCTCTCTCTCTCTCTCTCTCTCCTAGGTATATCTCCTAGGTTTTTTTTTTTTATTAAAAAAAAAAAAAAAAAACTCCCTCTCTCCCCCACATTCTTATATCTTTTCTACAAATTACATAACTTTCTAAAATTCTCACTTATCCATTTTGTTGCACGAATCGCGTGTGGCCAACAACTAATTACAATAATAATTCACTGTCGAATCCAAACTCGGGGAAAAAACGAAGAAAGTAGGAGAGAGGTTCCTTTCACGGCACATAATGGCTAGCCTTGTGTGGCCACGCCATTGACTTGGGATCGAGGAAGGTACACTTGAGCTTGGCCAAAAGTGGTCGAGAAAGGAAATTGTTCTTCGCGTTCACACCAAAAAAAATAATCCGAAGAATCCTTTTGACACCGTGATTGATTCGTGATCATCATTCATCAAGCCCATAAACATAATTACCTTAAAATCAAGGGGCAAAACTACAATTAACCCTTCCATGTAAACTGATATATACCACCACCAGTCACCAGTGGCAGCAGAAGAACCAGAAGTCTTTTGAAATCAGAGAAACTCCTCAGCCCTCACACACACACACACACAGATGGCAGAGGCGAAGACTGTGCACTCACCATTGCTCACATATGTATCGATGCTTTCACTTCTCACTCTCTGCCCTCCCTTTGTTATTCTCCTGTAAGCCCTCTCTATCTCTCATATGGAAATGGAAACTCTTACCCTAGTGGATCCTGAGAAATGTCATGTATATTATTGCATTGTAGTGCCATCGCATTGCGTTTGATATTGTATTTGAGTTTGACGTGTGTTGTAGATCTATTGATGTGTTAGACATTTGCTCTGATTGGTTACTGAGAAACTGTGGTGGAAAAGAAAGACCAGTTTAGATCTTGAATCGTAATGTTTTTCGATATTTAACGTAAATCTCCACTCAACCGAGTCCAATACCAATGACTGTTTTGTTTAGGAAAAATAAAGTAACACCTCAGTTTTCTCGGAAGCCAAACAGAGGGGTTAATAAAAATAGATAAATGGGAACGGATTCTATTTTTCAGATATTCTTTGGTTGAATTCTGGAATGGGGATAAACAAGTTTGGAATTTTCAAAGTTATGATTTATAGAAGTTAAAAGTAGAATTTACTGTTGTTTCTATAGAACAAAAATTTAATAGAAATCATGTGATTAAGATCCCAGATAATTGAATTTTAGCATTATTTTGAGTTAATATAATGAACTATTAATAAATCAGTGAGTTTAAATGAGTGATGATAATTCTCCTCAAACAGATGGTTTGTCAAAAAAAATATGCTTGGAAATTGAATGATTCCATTGTAGTCCAATATTAAAATGGAATTTTTTTTGTTGAAATCCCATCTCAAAGCATTTGAATGTAGTCTGACTTGCCACCATCATTGAGATCACTAAAATAAAATTTAAATGTTTGGTAGCTGAGAAAATTTTAAAGAGAAAAGAAATTAAAATTTTTGAATTTTAGACTGTCCATTAGTTGGGATCGGAGAAAATAAAACGTTCCACTCAACAAAGCCTAATACAATTATTGGATAAGTTTGGGTGAGTTCGTCATTTTTTGGAAACCAAAATATAATATATAACATACGATATGAAATTTCATGTTCTTTTTTTGTCCCACCTCATTTTTCTCACACCAAATGGAGGAAAAAGGAAAACAAATAGACTCATCTAAATAGTGCACAAGGGACACAAGTTAGAAGTATAACAAGAAGATGTCACTATAATCACTTCAATAAAACCAAAAAATAAATAAATAAAAAAAAAATTGGGGGGTTTTGGTTGGGGGGGGGGGGTTGGGTTTCCTTTAATGATCTTGGTTTAATTAAGTGTTAAAATAAAAAGAGACTCAATGCTATATAAATAACATTGGAATCATTTCAAAAGCTGTAAAAAGCATAATGGATTCATTTAGTGTCTCAGGAGACATTCACCATCTTCAAGATGTATGGTTTTAGCTGGATTTTAAGGTCAAATTTAATTAAGATAACCAGATCAAGGCATTTAAATAGGGAATTAAAGTTTGCTATTTCTTTGACAATGCAGATGGTATACAATGGTTCATGCTGATGGGTCTATTTCCCAAACTTGTGATTACTTAAAGCAGCATGGGCTGCAGGGTTTTATCAACATATGGCCAAGACCTACTGCTATTGCATGGAAGATAATTGCTTGTTATGCAGCATTTGAGGCTGTACTTCAACTTTTTCTTCCTGGAAAAAGGGTTGAGGGCCCAATATCTCCTGCAGGGAATCGGCCTGTCTACAAGGTAGGGGATACTCCATTATTTTCTTGCTAAAGGTGCTCTGTCCATTTTTTTTTTATTATTTCCATTCCATCTGCATCTATTTATTAATTAGGCCAGTTATATGAAAAAATTATTAGCATTGATTTTTCTAATACCACAGAACTAGAGAAAGTTTCTGCTACTCATTCAATTGATATTGTTTACAGTTTATTGTCATATATTTAAAATAACGGGCTTACTTTTTGAGCTTGCTGCAGGCGAATGGTTTGCAATCATATGCAGTGACATTGATCACTTATCTTAGCCTTTGGTGGTAAGGACTTTCTATATAAAATCTGATTGTTTAAATATGTCAAATTGCTTTAGAGCCATCAATTTTCTACATTCTTAGAATGATTTTAATTGGTAGCATTCTTGTTTTACTTGCCAGTTGCTGCCATTGGAAGTCATATTATGTTTGGTGTGTAAGGAGTATAAAAGTATTTGATAAGCTGTTCACTGATTTGCATAATTTTTTGGTTTGCTTGCTAAAGTCGTGTGTAAAGGAATGTACTAAAGATGGCAAAGGCTTGACATAAATACATTTCTCAGAAAGTCTGCGCTTGAATCTTTTATTAGAAATTTTATCAAAATTACTGGTACGTCAGTTTCTTGAGAACCTTCTCTTACTATCTATGTCAAAGTGGACTGATCACAGGAGCTATGCTGTATTTTCCTTCTCCATTTAATGAGTTGAGATTAGAGGTATAATTGGCATCTTGGGGTTCTTAATGTATTGAAACAAGCTGATAATGGTTGTTTCAGCATTTGAACTTTGTGATATGGATTTGATTTCTTCTGCTATTGTTTTGAATGATTTGGTGGTCATTGAAAACCATATCATTGTAAGCCCTATAATCAGCCAGGAACTCGTCTTACATCTTTAGTTCTTCTGTACCAGCTTTATGTTCCACTTGTTAGTCTTGTCAAGAGTAACTTTTTGGTGCACTAGTGTAGTTTTACGTGGTCTTGGACTTCTAATGATATTTCAGTAGTTTGTTTGAAGTTGCATAGCCTGCTCTAGGAAAACTCAGAATGCATTTACATTCCTTGTAGCCTGGTTTTTGAGGAAAAGTATAATGTATGGTTTCTATGTTCAGTGGACAAGCTGCATGCAATCATCAACTGCATTTGATAAATCTCTCTCTCTGTGCTCATTCTTCAGGTTTGGGGTTTTCAACCCCACAATTGTTTACGATCATTTGGGAGAAATATTTTCAGCACTCATTTTTGGAAGCTTCATCTTTTGTGTTTTCTTATACATCAAAGTGAGGATTTACAATTATGCTAGTCAACATTCAAGTGTGTAACTATCATGCAACATCTGTTCATATTTCTGACGCTCACGCTATGTGTCTACAAGGGTCATCTGGCACCATCTTCCACTGATTCTGGTTCATCTGGGAACATTATAATTGATTTCTATTGGGTGAGCAAATTCAGAACTCTCTGGTTATTAAGTTCCATTTAACTAATTATCTATAGTTGCCATCCATGTATTATGTCTTAAGAGATATGTGAAAATAGAGAAGGCACAAGAGAATACTTTTGGGAAGGAAGAAACATCTGGAAATTTGAAGCACATCATCAAATGAAGATGGGAACAGATTATTAAAAAGAAGAAAAAATGAAAAAAAAAATGAGGAGAAAAAACAAAATCATTGCAAATGTGTAAGTGGAGATATAGTGTAAAGTCAAACCTCTATGCACTTGTCTGGGATGCTGTGCTGAAAAGGTTACACGATTATGAGGTCTAGGAATAAGAGTTCACAATTTGAGAGGCCTTGAAGCATGGTTATGCACTTAAGCATATTTGCACAATAGGATTCTTTGAGTTTGATCCATTATTACCAGGGTTGCTTGACACCCTTGGAATTGCAATCTGGGTCCACGATCTAGATTGCGACTCATTTGTGATCTAGATTGAATATTTAGCAACCCAAAATGTAAAGTTGGGAGGGAGAAAGAGAGGAGGAAGAGAGTGTTACTTTTATTTTTAAAGTTACGGCTGTAATAAATTAGGAGTAGCAATTAATAAGAATCTCCAACTATTGCCACAAAGAGATAAGTTTCAATTTCCAACTACTACTATGTTAGATGGGACTCTCATACTACTCTCAAACATTAGTGGTCTGTGTATAACTCAATTTCCAAAATCCTTCAATGTCTGAATTTAACTAAAGTTTCAATATACTCGTGCTCGTACGGCCGTACCGCATTCTAGGTAACATTACTTTGATCAGTCAAAGTTCTCAAGAAACCTACTAGCAAAGTCAATAAATAATATCTTTAATTTTTGATAGCCTTAAGGCATTTATTAGTGCATTATTTGAAGTATGCACAATCCTTTGTCACTTAGTTCTACTATAGGATGTGACCTTATTTAGTTATTTCATCGATCTTTATCTTTCTTTTTCATATCATTGACTCTGATTATTCAACATTGCTGCTCTATTTTGCTTCAATCTTTCTGTTCTTGTTATCATGTGCTTGTCATTCTTGCAGGGTATGGAACTGTATCCTCGAATTGGTAAGAACTTTGATATTAAAGTTTTCACAAACTGCAGATTTGGGATGATGTCTTGGGCAGTTCTTGCTGTGACCTATTGCATAAAGCAGGTAGATTCTCTAAGATAATTTCTTGATGTTGGAAATCATTTTTCACTTGTCACTCAACATTGTGTTGGACAGTGTACTGATAGTGGTGCGTGTCAAATTTCTAGCTAGCAGTACTGATAGTAGTTTTCACAAACTACTCTCAAGATGGTGGCTTGGAAGTTAGAGCATTGGACAGTTTTGACAGTTCCTTCATGAGTCTTTAATGTAGTGCTAGAACAAGGAAAGTGAAGAGTGAAGCTTGGAGGTTTAAAATTTGAAAAATAATAACTTTTGGGGTGGTAAACTTGAAAAGAAAAGGGGGGAAAAAGAAAAAGAAAAGAAAACAAGGAAAGATGCTATAAATAAAATTATTTTATTTAACAAAAATTGTTATATTTTGGTTGTGGTGCCATAAATAACCTTAGGCTGTGTTTGTTATGGAGGAACAAAACAAAACAGTTTGTGGTTGAATGGGTATGGAATAATGAAGATGATGATATATATATATATATATATTTTTTTTTTAAATTTGAATTTTTTGCTTTGCTATGAAATTGTGAAAAAAAATGCAAATAAAATTTTTGGGGTGTTAGAATTGTGGGTATATGGATGTTTATGAAAGAAAATAAAAATTATTTAATTGATAGTACTGTGGAATGAGCATTCCTTTCCTTAGTTGCACCAAACAAAGGGATGGAATGGCCATTGAGAATAATCATTCCTTTCTTTCCTATTTCCATTCCATTCAAGCATACCAAACACAGCCTTAGGCATGTTGCACCATACATTGTATTGAAATAAGTGATCACTTAGAAAGAAAGAATGCCAAAGTGTCAGCCAGTTGCCAAACTAGTTGGTCTAAAACTCAAGTGGTTTCACGTTGTAACATTAACACCTATGTAGGTGGTTGTCCTATGTACTGATCACCTTGGTACCAACAGCCTAGGTATCTTAATGTGCATGCTAAATCCATGGACTCAATTCCATTTCTAGGCTTCCTTGTAGGCTTGTAGCATACGTGTTATGTGCATTATTTTTAAGTTTCCAACCTAAGAGCCTAAGCCATTAGGTGGAGGGCCCAAACAAGTATATAAAGCCATATCAAATTCTATATTTAGACGATGTGGGATGTGGGAGTTCCCAACAATATATTTGTTAAGCCCACTGTTGAATTATGATTTTTGCACTTGTCCACCATGCTCGCCAAAAATTAGGTTGTTCTAAGATTAGGAGTTCTCTCTCATCCATAAATCACTCCAAAATATAGTTTCTTTTATTCTTGTGTAGGAAAATATACTTTCACTTATAAAAATAAACATGATTTTAGTGATCAATTACCAATTAATATGTGATCGGTGACATATTTGGCATGCATGACAAGGATGGAAAGTATATCTAATCTAAGGGTGGGGATTTGTGAAATGTGAATTCTAAAAAAAGTGATTAAGTGGTGTAAGAATTAGAAGTCTTACACCAAGTGTAAGTTGATCTTGCCTCTTTAGTTTATCTGTTTATTATATTCATATAACTTTCTAATTCTAGTGTTTGAAGTATAAAACATTTTTTCTTTCCTTTTGTTGGTTTCTTTAATGTGTACTTTTTCTATTTTACCAGTATGAAGAGAATGGGAGAGTAGCTGATTCAATGCTTGTAAATACTACATTGATGCTGGTCTATGTTACAAAATTTTTTTGGTGGGAAGCTGGATACTGGAGTACAATGGATATTGCGCATGACCGAGGTTTATAGATGTCCTTTTGTCATAATATTTCATGTT
Organism: Liquidambar formosana; assembly: GCA_039720395.1. Classification (NCBI taxonomy): domain Eukaryota; kingdom Viridiplantae; phylum Streptophyta; class Magnoliopsida; order Saxifragales; family Altingiaceae; genus Liquidambar; species Liquidambar formosana. Next base: position 25,573,305 of record CM077826.1, on the reverse strand, counting down.
CTGGTCTTTTTCCTTATTAGTTTTAATAACACATAAATGGAAAGCATTTGGGATGACCAAGAATGTCCACTTCACTTTGATGATTTTTTTTTACTGCATATGTGAAAGTTTAATTGGAAAAGAGTAATTTTCAGTGGTTCTTCTCAAGTTGATGACATTATAGGCTTTTAGCATTCTATTGTTAAGAGCTTGGTTTAAATATCTATTGTATGAATTGACCCCTAGACTTATGATTACCCATAGCCCAACCCATCCCCGGTACCACCACTAGGCCACAAGGGCCAGTGTGTATACTTCTTATTTTAATAACTCTTTACTTATATTGTAAATCTAAATTCCCCATTATATGTTTACAACATTTGTCAAATTTATTCTTGCCCAGTGCAACGAATTTTTCATTCAAAAGTGAACATGATAAAGTATAATGATTTTAAGTTTAATTTGAAATTGGCCTAAAGTTAACGTCAAAACTCAAAAGCAATATTTCACCTTTAAATTTTTACTAATGTGATCAGTGAACTAGGGTAATTGCAAATTTGAGGGGAATCTAGTTAAAAGCACAGGGGAAGATGAAAATACCAAATTGCAAGCTGTTGCTAGTGTCGTCATCATCATCAACAACTTTGTTATTGTAATGGTTGTTGTTGTTGTCTCTTTGCCTGTCTTTTTTCTTGTCTTTTTTTCCTTCTTTTGCTGGGTTGTTATTCTTGTTATTATCCTTATTCTGATTGTTGCTGCTGCCTCTGCTGTCTCTGCTTCTTTTAAAATAAAATAAAAAATCACTATGTTTTGATGTAAATTATTTCTGCAAATTGAATCTTTTTCCGTGAAATGATTTACAACCTGATAAAAATTTTGGTCTCTAGTTAAGGCATGAGATTTTAAACTTTTCAAACTATTTTTATTCTAGCTCTTTTGGCTACAAGCTCAACTTTGGGGTCTTGCACCAATCTCTCTCTCTCTCCCTCTCTCTCTCTCTCTCTCTCTCTCTCTCTTCTCTCTCCTTTTTTTGGGTTGGGGTGGGGGGAAGGGTTCTCTTGCTTATTGGCTTACTACCTCAACCTGGTCCCATCCCATCATATGCCTACCCCACCTCTTCATTTGTGATTCCACATTTTGAGAGCTGTCTTCAAATTTGAGTACCTTGTAAATTTTTATTTTTTATAAGAACTAAATATTATTAATCTACAAAAGAGGATACAAAAAGAATGAAGAGATTTCCTTGCATAGTAGAGAAGCAAACAAAAGCCTATACCACTCTATTTTAAATTTTCTAGCTTCTTTTAGAAATGTCCTGATAACTTTGCAAGTTACTGCAAAACCTGCAGACTTCAATCCTGAGTTGCCATGCCATAATTTCTTATTTTTGCTTATAAATTTTGCGAGCTACTTTCAACTTTGAGGTTTCCTTGCAACTTGTCATCAATGTGATCAGAGAGACACTAGTTGCTTCTTTTTTTCTTTTAAATGAAAAAGATGCCAGTTATCTTTATGCTGACACAGTAGCTGGGAAACATCATCTGCAAAGCTAGGGCTTTGCAGTTTTACTGAATTGAATTTAAATTTTAGAAAAAAAAATCCAGATGATTTTTTTGAAAGTGGTTGCTTTGAGGTACTCCTTGTGACCACTGGACTCTAGCATCTGTTCAAACTATATATCTTGCAACATCCTTTCATAAGTAACTTGTACAATTACACCTCAACTTGTGTTGTGGTTAAGTTTCAGTTGCTTCAGAAGTGACATTGCTTTGTCTTTATTACTGAAATTATTGTAGATACATATATTTTATAAACTTATGAGTTTGGGTTGAACTTTGGTGACGTTGGGTATGGAATATGTAATGTAAGATTCTTTAGTAAGTTTAATATGTTCTCCTCTTTTAAATAATGGAGTTTGAGAAGCAATACAAGAACTGCACTGTTTAAGATATATTATCAGTTCACCAAATCTGCTTCTTTGGTATAGTGATAAGTATTGTTTGCAGCTTTAGTTTATACAGTAAAATATGAATATTGACATTGAATTCTGATTTTGACTTACTTTGTTTTTTCCTTAGTTTGATAATATAATTGATAGTTTGTCTTTCTTTTAAATAATGGAGGTTGAGAAGCAATACAAGAACTGCACTGTTTAAGATATATTAGCACTGCACTGTTTAAGAAAAATATCAACCATGCAATTTCATATATATATATATATATATATATATATATATATATATATTTTGTTTCTACATGTGTCGATAATTTCATTAATTTTTGTGAATATATGTGGAGGTTTTAGAGTAGGTTTCTTTCAGCAGTTAGTTTAGACGACTCAGTTTTTTTGCATCAAGTACAAAAAGTGTTGATTTTGCTAGCTATACCTTTGGAATTTAGATATTTTTTCCTGTTAATTCATGTTATCTTTTTTTAGATTAAATATTAGTGATAGGGGAAGTCAAATTGGAATACAGACAAAACAAAAAGAAACTGTTTCCCAATTTTCTAATTTTACTGCCACAATAATCTCCTTGATAAATGAACTAGACATTCTTAGCAGTGTAATCCATTCCTTCCCTTTTTAAGTTCCAGAACTTTCTTGTGCCTTCGTTTTTTTAGTTTCTTTTCAGCATCGCATCACACTCGTTCTGATTATTAGTATATAATACAAAATCATGGTGCATATTTTCTTGCTTACTTGCAATTGAATTACTCTGGGCATATTGTAAGTTGGGTTGTGATTAGTGTTTTAGCACTAGAAGATTATTAACCTCACTTCTTGCATGTGTAGATCTCAGTTTTCATAGTTTCTATTCCTGGCTTTCAATATCAGTAATGCTTAAGTCCATTAATGCTCATTCAGCAACTGGTTTTGGCAGCTGGCTTTTATATTTGTTGGGGATGCTTGGTATGGGTTCCATCTGTGTACACGTCTCCTGGCATGTACCTAGTCAATCATCCTGTAAACCTCGGAACTCAGGTACAATACTGTCGTCTTTTCATTCATATTCCTCTAATTTGTCGTTTTGACTTGGGAACTTTATTTTGTCAGTGACCGTTCTTTCGGCAATATGTGTTGAGTTCAGTTCTAGTTTTGAGAATATAAGAATTCCCATCCTCCAATAAGATACCCTTCCTATACTTCATATCTTGCACATATGCAATGTAGTTGGGAGCCATCAATTTTAGGTTGGTCAGGCCAATCAATGGTTTTGGAATTACTGAAATACTGAAAATTTGTTGAAAAAAATTTGGCCAAATTGTTGAAATTTTGAAAATTTTTGGTTGGTCAAAGCTGGCTGAAAATGTGAAAAATTGGACAGAGATGGATTGAAGCCAAAAAAATACTCAACTGTCAATATGGCAATATGCAATTTGTAAAAACATGCCTCGGCCAGAACTAAAAATGAATTAGAAGGATTGTTTTGGTCTCCTATTAGTGCATGTAAAGCAGAGAGATTGGAGAGACCTTTTGAGTTGCAAGAAATAAAGAAGGCTGTGTTTGATTGTTGTAGGGATAAGGCCCCGGGTCTAAATGGTTTTACCATGGTTGTGTTTCAAGATTGTTGGGATGTGGTTATTGGTTAAGGATGATCTCTTGAAGGTGTTTTTAGATTTTTTTTGATAATGGATTGGTTAATAAGTGAACTAATGTTACATTTATTTGTTTAATCCTTAAGAAAGGTGAGTACATGAAGATTAAGGATTTTAGGCCTATTAGTTTAGTTTCATCTTTCTATAAGATTTTGGCGAAAGTTTTATCAATTAGATTGATAGAGGTGCTATCTGACACTATTTCAGGGACTCAATGTACCTTGTGGAGGGGAGGCAGATTTTGGATTTGGTTTTGATAGCTAATGAAGCAGTGGAGGAGTATAGAATCAAGAAGAAGGAAGGTTTATTGTTTAAAATTGATTTTGAGAAAGCATATGATCATGTGGATTAGGATTTTTTGGACTTTGTGTTGCAGAAAAAGGGTTTTGGTGAGAGATGGAGGAAGTGGATTTATAGGTGTTTGTCTTCTATTAATTTTTCGGTGATTGTTAATGGGAAGCCAGGGGATAATTTTAACGCATCTAGAGGGCTGAGACAAAGGGATCCTTTATCTTCCTTTTTGTTTACTTTAGTAGTTGATGTTTTGGGGAGGATTGTTGATAGGGCAAGAGAAGTAAGCTTGATAGAGGGCTTTGAGGTTGGGAGGGATTGGGTCTCAATTACTCATTTGCAATTTGCATATGATATTTTGTTTTTTTCCTTGGGGGATGAGCTTAAGTTTTTAAATATTCAGGTTCTTTTGCAGGTTTTTGAGATGGCTTCGGGGCTTAAAGTTAATCTAGGTAAGAGTGCTTTAGTGGGGATTAATTGTGAGGATAATAAAATTCAAAGGTTAGTTGAGAAGATTGGTTGTTTTGTGGGTGAATGGCCTTTTACTTATCTAGGTTTGCCATTGGGAGGGAATCCTTATTCTGAGTCTTTTTGGAATCTTGTAATGGATAGAGTTAGGAAGAGGTTGGATGGGTGGAAGAAAGCTTTAATTTCTAAGGGCGGGAGGTTAGTTTTAATTCAATCAGTCCTGTCTAGTATCCCCACTTATTATTTGTCTCTTTTTAGGATTCATATGAAGGTGGCATCTGGTTTAGAGAAGCTGATGAGGGATTTTCTATGGGAAGGAAGTGGGGAGGGTAAGGGAGATCATTTGGTTAAGTGGGAGGTTGTTTCTAGATCCAAGTCTCATGGGGGATTGGCTTTGGGAAATATTGTAAAAAGGAATATTGCTTTAACTAGTAAATGGCTTTGGCGGTTTCCTCTTGAGAGTGATTCTTTATGGCATGCTATTATTAAAATTAAGTACGGTGTGCTAGCTAATGGATGGGATGCTAAGCTAAGTTCTAGGATTTTGGCTAGGTGTCCTTGGAAATTTATATCACAGGGTTTGGCTGGTTTTTTGGAATTTTCTTCTTTGTCTGTGGGGAAAGGGGATAGGGTGCGTTTTTGGGAAGACCATTGGAGGGGTGATTCTCCGTTTTGTTCTTTCTTCCCCCATTTGCATAGACTCTCTTTGGCATATAATGGTACTATATCTTCCATGATCTCTTCAGATATTCATTCTTATGGGTGGGATTTCAAATTTTTTCGGAATCTTAATGATAGGGAGAGTTCAGAGCTTACGTCTCTATTGTTGTTATTGGAGAGTGTTGTTTTGAATGAGGGTGTTCCGGATAGAAGGATTTGGACAGCTGATTCTTCTAGTGTCTTTTCTTGCAAATCTTATTTTGAAAAATTGATTGAGTGTCCTCTCTCTTCTTCTTTTTTCCCTTCTGCCTTTATTTGGAAGGCAAGTGTGCCCCTCAAAGTGAAAGTGTTTGCTTGGACGGTAGCTCTTAAGGGAGTTAATACTAATGAATTGTATCAAAGAAGGAGGCCTTCTCTTTGTGTACAGCCCCAGTGGTGTGTTATGTGCAAAGGAGCAGAAGAGAATATCGATCATCTTTTTCTGCACTGCCCAGTGGCTAGTTGGATGTGGAATAAACTTTTTTGCTGTGGTGAGGAGCTTTGGGTGGCCCCGGATTGTGTTAGGAAGGTATTTGAGATTGCTTTTTAGGGTTTTGGAGAGGGAAGGAAGGCTGTAATCCTTTGGAGGTGTGCGTTTAGTGGCAGTTTTTTGGGTTATTTGGCTTGAAAGAAATGCAAGGATTTTTTAAGATAAGGAGTCTTCCTTGAATCATTTGTGGGATAGGGTGCATTTCTTTGGATTGTTTTGGGCTCATTCCTCCAAAGAGTTTGCGGATATTCCTTTATTCTTGATGAAGTCTGATTGGAGGGCTGTTTGTTCTTAAGTTTTGGTTTCTTTTGTGTTAGTTTTGTTTTGATTCTCTCTGTTAGTTTTCTAGTTTTAGGTAGACTCCTTGTCCTCCTCTTGTAATTGACCTTTTCTTGTTTTATTAATAATATATTTCTGTTGTTGCTGATCAAAACAACAACAACAACAAAAATAAATAAATAAATAAATAAATAAATCGAATTCGATGGCCATAACATCTTGATTTCCACGGATAGAAATTCTTTCTGATTTTAATGTTGTTCATGTCTTAGTTTTTTGGTTCTAACAATCTCGTTCTATTGGTCCAGCTTGCACTTTATATTCTTGTAGCGGGCATTCTATGCATATACATCAACTATGATTGTGATAGGCAAAGGCAAGAATTTCGCAGAACAAATGGCAAATGCTTCGTTTGGGGCAAAGCTCCATCAAAGGTGCTGGGTCTCATGACACTTATAATTTGATTTTAGTTATATGTCCATGTTCTTATTAAATTAACTGTCAATTGTGGAACCTTCCTTTGCTGCAATTTTCTGCTGAAGGATAGACTTAATCCAGTCCAATTGTTTGTACAGATAACGGCCTCCTATACTACCACATCTGGGGAAACAAAATCCAGCCTTCTTTTAACCTCAGGATGGTGAGTTTTTCATTGTTCACAACTATGATAGCTGAACCTTTTAAATGGGCCCTAGTTAATTGTTCTCATAGACTTGGGATTGATCGTGTTGAATGGGTCAAAATTATGTCTGCAACAATGATTTGGAGTCCTATGGAAGTTTAAATTTTTTTTTGGTTTTATAGTTCTATGTGGATCAGTGGATATATGAGCATGCCTTGGTGAAGCAAACTTCTTAAGCTAAATAGGCAGCAATTACGAGGGAGCATTATAGAGGGCATTTCTCCCCTTTTGATTGCTTGTTTTCTGCTTTAGTTGGGGAATGATTTTGCAATTTTGGTGTTTTTGTTTTTGTTATTGTTTTGGGGGTTTGGGGTGGTTGTGGGGATGTTGGGGGAAGATTTTTATTGTATCTAGGCTGTTTTTTTTTTGGATGGACTTGTTTGGCCTTTTCTTTTTCCTTTTTTTATTTATTTATAAACTACAGTTTACTTTATCAATATAGTTGGTGTTTCCTATCTCAACACAAAAAAACAAATAACAAATAACAAATAAAAAAACAAAAAAGAAAATTAAAAAAAGGAGCATGCTGTATCGATTAGGCTCAGCTGCTTAGCCAAAAAGGGTGACCTCTTTTCTGAACATAGAGAGTACCTATTTCCTATCCCACTTGAATTTGAAAAACAATGCTCTGGCTGTGGGTCAAGAGCTATGTTCATTTACCTTTTTGTGGTTCCTACAGGTGGGGTTTATCTCGTCATTTTCATTATGTACCAGAAATATTAGCTGCTTTCTTCTGGACTGTCCCGGCACTTTTCAACCATGTAAGCATATGTTTTTTTTTTCATATGTGCACTTCTTGAAAATTCTGGTGGACACTTTGCTGAAATATTATTTATGTGTTATTGTTCCTTGCAGTGTTTACCTTACTTTTATGTGGTCTTTCTTACTATCCTTCTGTTTGACCGAGCCAAACGGGATGATGATAGATGCCGATCCAAGTAAGCAAATACAAACTTCGTCTGTTAAGAAAAATTATACCTTTAAATTATACCTTCGGAATATATTATATCTTTTAACAATTTCCAGTATGACATGGAAAACCAATTGGGAAACCAAATTACAGCATTGTATATTTAAGGACCATCTTTACACAGTTACTTGTTTTTGGTTCTTAGAGATGGGGTTGTCTCTTATTCACCTGTGGGATGTAGGATCTTGGGCCCCTAACCTTGATATCCCCACTTCTCTGTCTCCTTCCTTGAGTCCATTTATTACAGGGTTAATGGGCACATTGACCCATGGATGGTTGCAATTATAGAATTGTTGCTCTGATGCTCATCCAAATCGTAGCAATGCAGCAGTCTATTTTTGAAAGATGGGTTCGTTTCATTTTCCCACCAATGGGTTAAGATTTGTGTCTTAACTATAATGTTCTCACTTACATGTCCATTAGAATTCCATTGAATCAAATGGGCTATGGGCACAGTGTCATGTAGACTATCACAAGTACAGGATTTGGACTATGATGACTATGACCCCCATACACTTTTGATGTCAAAACTACATTTAGTCCAGTCATTATAATCTTAAAACTTTAAGGTACCCTTAGTGTGGATGCATGTCCTGATCAATTCACTATTTAACAGTTTGCTCTGTGTGTGTGTGTGTGTTTGTGTGCGCATGCTCCCTGTCACAGGTAAGCTACACCCACCATTTCACCCCCAAACAATCCCACATTAGTAATTCATCTATCCTTTTGGTGAACCGATGGTTATGCGACTCTGTTCACTGTTCTGGTGTCTTGAATTGTATGACCCAATGTGCTTATAATCGTTGTAGAATAGTTTTCAAAATTTTAAATGAAAGTTTGAATATATTTTCTTACAGGTACGGGAAGTACTGGAAATCATATTGCGAGAAGGTTCCTTACAGGATTATCCCTGGAATCTACTGAGTTGTCTTGTATGGATTAAGCTGTTACTCATTTTGAATTTTGTATGGCTACTAGAACGTCCAAGGGGTGGCTCAAGGAATTGAAATCTGTTTTGTTTCTCTTTAATTATTGCCTCCTGCTAGGCCTTAATAAATGCTTGTAACTTTTGATGTATGTATTAGCATCAGTCTTTGTTGAATAATGTGCCATGGGAGTTCTGACCGAAACATGTTTAGTTCCCTTTTTGTATCTCTGTTGTCCATGGACTAGGGAGGATGCATCGTACTCGAGCTTGAAGAAGAGATTTTGGGCACTTCTGGCATGAATTTGGTTTACAGATTCTACCTGGGATTGGTTTCAAGCTCTGAATCGAGTTGTTTAGAAACTTTTTGATTTTGGATGGATAATTTTTAGTGCATCACTCTAGAATTGTTTTGTTTAGTGATGGTAATTTGAGATGTGCTTCCTTCCCTAATGCTTTTTGGTTGATTAAATTACGATGGTAGGCGAGCATGATTTGCTTCTTGTCTTTTGTCACAGAGTTGAAAAGGGAACTGAACTCATTTGTGTTACACCCATCTTCTAACTGGTAAAAGAGAATAAAGGAAAGAGAGGCTATTGCCACCACATAAATTACTCTAAACCCCCCCCCCCCCCCCCCCCCCAATTAGTTTACACTTCTTAGGGTTTTATAAAAAAATATGAAAGGTTTTTACGAAAACTAGTCACGTTGTCTATTAGAAGATATATTCTGAATAATTTTGTAAAAGAAGGTCTTTCCAAAATCTATCATTTTAGTCAACTTTTTGGTCATTTATAATTTCTATTACATTTTCTATGAAAATTTATCAAAAAGTCTACTTGAATTATAGATTTTGAAAAAGTTTTCTTCTACCAAGTTGTTTGGAATAATGTTTTTTTATTAGAGTACGTGATTAGTTTTTGTAAAAACCTTTACATTTTTTCATTAAACCTTAAAAAATATAAATTAAGTGGGGGGTTTAGAGTATTTTATGTGGTGGCAATAGTCTGGCCCAATATGTTAGATAAAATAAGAGTTCTTTTTATTTTTCCTTTTACCTCTTAAACATTTGGAAAAGAAAAAAAAAGTGGTTCCTCTCTGTCTCTCTCTCTCTCACACACACACACACACACACACACACACACACACGAACGAGGTTATAACTTTGTTTGAAGAGACTATATGATAAATTAAATTACCATTTGGTGTTTGTCAAAGGATGCACTAATGCGGTTGTATGCAGTGTTTGGTACGCAAGACTGGTACAGTGTTCTATGCATTGACAAAGCAACTGTAGTGGTGAAAATGGTGGGGTATATTGATACTTGACAGTAATGGTTGGACTGCAGCAGTGGTACTGCTTAATTTAGGATGTTTTCCACTCTTCCAAGTGAATCTGCTCAGAACTCATGGGTAGATATGCAGCTGATCCATTGCTCTATATCTTGCAGAAACTATCAGGTGGTGCATGCAAAGGATAGAGCACATACAAATTGTTGAGAATTGGGACTGAACTTAAAAGAAGTTAAAACCTAAGAAATTTAATCACTATTCAGTCATTTCACTTATATTATGCGTCAACCAAATAAAAAACAGAAAGGAAGCAGAATTGTGTACAAGGAATTCTCGTTTTGATTAGCTATAACTTACATGAACCCACACTTGTCCAACGTCTTTCAATCAACATGGTAAACGTATCATGAAATTGAACGAGGATATGTTTCTTTAAAGGTCAGGCATGCCCTTTCCAGTTTTACCATCATATGTTTTCTCCAACACGAGATCCATTGGTGTCCTTGGGGCCAACTGCAAAAAGGAACAAAGATAAACAACCACAGTGCATCAAATCATTAACAAAAGTAATTACGTACATGGTATGGGTGAATTTGAAGTGACTTTGAGGAGGGGCACAGCTTCTGAAAATTCCAAACTGTTCTATACAACTTTGTTATTCTCTAAAATTATCTAAGTTGAGCGAAGAAAACCCATATGAATTCCTAAGTCAAGCTAGAATTCATATGCTCACAAGCAACAGCATTTCCGAAGTGATTCCCAAAAGAAGCAGACATTAACTGCCTTCAAAGAGAAGCTAACAAGGCTAGGCTGGATGATGAAACTTCAACCAGAACTATTCAGTTGAAGTCGCATGTCCAAGCACTATATTTCCAGATACTTTTAACGTATTTATTATTATTTTTTTTTACCATGAAAAACACAACTGAAGAAGGCGATTCAAAACTATTCTAGTTGCCATCAGAAATCGGACATCTTTCAGATCTTTCAAAGATACCCAACAGAGTCAAAAGTCCCATTATTATGCTACAAGAACTGTCAGTCTCCATTTACTAATACCCCTTCTTAGCAAATCAATATTATGAAAAATACAGAAATATATATGCTAATGCAATATTAGTAACCCACAAAGAAGACTGACAACATACTAAAAAAAATACATAGGTACATCATCGTACATATGGAGAAATTGTTTCACAGAAGTTCAAAGGATGATATCTAAACCAAATGAGCAGGAAAGGTGCAGAAACACAGTAAATTTTGCAGGTGTAAGATTTTACTTGTTAATCATTATTATTATTATTAATATTTCAAATGTTTCTTTCTAACTTTTCAACATTGTAAGGAACCGTGTACACTGGTTTGCTATTGTTTATGGATATAAAATTCACAATATTTATGGATATAAAATTCACAATATTAATTTACAATTTATATTCTCTAGTTATATTTTTCACTTGAATATTGCATATTTCATCTTATAAGTAGGTACCATGCAATTTCATGAATATGAGCATTGGGCTTAAACATCACTTCTCAAGGCTTAATGTCTCATGTGTGGAGTCCTTGTATATGGTCCATATACAGCAAAAATGAATGAAAGAGAAAGAGGAAAATAAAAATAAAAAGCCCAGAGCAGAATAAAACCATAGCACATAATTAGAGGCCAATTATATGTAGCACATAGAATTGTCTCCAATCAAAGAATTGCAGGAAAGAAAAACAAATACATGTGATAAACAACACGTTCTTAATTTTTAAAAAGGGAAAAAGAGATAGGTGATAGGCTTTGAATATATACCGATTGTAGGTCTTGGAGTTGTCCTTATCTTTAAGATCTCAGGACGACAGATGATGGACCCTGATGCTCCTTGACCTCTGGAAACTCTTACCTTGGTACCATCTTCTACATATCTGATTCCAACCTTACAAGGCTTCGTCCATAAGTAATTAAGTAAATGCGTATGAATTACCATCTTCTTGAAAGAATAAATGAAAAACAAACATGAAAACAACTATGGTTGACTGGTTGTTCATGAGAAATCTGGAGTGCATCGATACCCTGTGACAGGGTCAACTTGAACATTTGAGGCATGAAATGGGGCTTCAACTGTAAGAATCCCCCCTTCATGACCTTGCCTTGCTTGATATGTTTTTTTTCCAACTGCCAAAAGGGAAAATTAAGGGAATGAGAAGATAAAATAATAATGAGGAGACAGATAAATAAATACACATCAATTGTGAAACCTAATCCATAAAATTCATTTAAATAGCAGATGCTGGAAAAATAGAAATCCTAAATCTATTAGGAGCACAAAAACAAAAATAAAAATAAAAATAAAAAAAAGGCAGGCAAGCAAGCAAGTAGCAAGAGATCATAAACTTATCACCAATCCGGACTGTGTAATGTACTTTATCTGCTGGGTTGAGGCTGGGCATTTTACCAGAGGTTTCTATTGTATCAATCTACCCTTGTCTGATTCCTGTTGAAGCATATACTCGGGGGGTGGATGCAGGGCGGACGATTTCAAAGCGGACTCCCCATTCATTAGACCAGTTGATCCCTAGATCTACCCCTCTCGTTCCATCAATTAATCTTATTCTTGCAACTTATTCGTGAGATTGACAAAAATCTTTTCTTTCTTTATGGATTCTTCTAATTTCTATGTATACTAAAACAGTACCATATCATATATTTTATTACTTTATTTATTTTATACTTTATTCTTTCATTAAAGATACATTTTTGAATAGTCACGATGTATCTTTTACACAATAAAAATGGTATGTCCAAAAATTTCATGCACCTAAACAATTTTCCTTGGTGAAGAAATATGCTATTCTTAGAACCTATAATGAATAGTCACATTGGATGAATAATTACCCAAGAATTTGTAAAAGAAAATTCTGTCAGAAAAAGGGTGGGAAATAACAGAGCAAGAATGAGCAAGTGTCTATCACAAGATTTTTGGCCTCAACTATAACACAATTTTGAGAGTGAATGACACGCTTAATAATGCCAGTCTCACCTTTATCTATCATCACCTGCAAATGATTAAGATGAGAGAATGTAAAATTATTCATTTACTGATGATAAGAGAAGCAAAATAGACACATCAAACCATAAGAAAGGAAATGATCTTTTAATCTCCTGCTTACATTATATCCTCTGAGAACCTTCCAATTCCTGATGAGTTTCTGAGCTGCTTTCCAACCCATTTCAACTAAGAAGATATCAAGGGTTTTTCAGGAGGTATTTTCACGTCACTACAAATCAATATACTTGTCAGAAATTTGTGAAACATGAATGAAACAAATTGAATATTTAAATAATGTTCTGGCACAATAGACATTTGAAAATCTAAATAAAGCACCACATAATGAAATCCCAATCAAAATCCAAGCATTAATGTAAAAATGAAATATATGGTCATCATTTAAATTCAAATTTTGGAGCCTTTTGGACGTTTGTTGATGATTTTTTGGACGTTTGATGAAATTAAAATTATTCCTTTATGTGGTGATTCGACTTACAAATTAGTCCATTTTATTTTTTACGACATTTGAAATTAAGTCCATATCATATAACAAATAACATCGCAATTAGTATTTCAATACACTACAAAAGTTACATCAATTTGTGCTGCCAGATATTCAACTCTAATAAACAACTTGTCATCCCAACTACTTGTGGCAAACTCATAAGGTCAAACCAACTTACGCTGTGATGCAAGCATAGCCAACATGCAAGAACCGTACTAGCAAGCTATTGTACTGTAAAACGGTAGGCAAAAATAAAGTGAACAATTCCATTTCCATGATTTTCCCAGACATTCCCTCTTTCATTCGCAATTCAACAAATTATTTTCAAATCTACCAAAATAACATTTTATACCTATCTTAGAAGCTAATATCAACCTTCAAAACTTAAACTGACAGACCAACAATCGCATAGCAAGACTGCAGTCCCTAAGGATATGAAGGGTATCTTCAACATTATAACCACAACAAGCACGAGCAATCTTGAGTAAGGGATAAATGTAGAAGATTGGCTACCATTACATACCATGGAGAAACCAGACGATAAATGTAGAAGATTGGCTACTTGTAACTTTGTCAAGTGTTGGAAATCTCTATTCATTCTCTTAATGATCTTTACAGCATCGAGTCTCCTCAGATTGTACATTTAAAAGACACATGGAATAAAAATTTCTTAAAATAAGCCTACCCATTTTTTAAAGGTCAATGCTTCTTCCCTTTTTTTCAACTGGGCTTCTGTCTGGAACTTGGGAGCCTTGTTCTTATAGAGTGTTTTATGGTACTTCAAGAAGAGGGTTCGGTACTTGTACTTGTCAATGAACATGTTCCCTTTCTCCATCATCTCAACCACTTCATTTGCTCGACTGAAGAACCCACCCCTCACAAAAGTATAAAGTACAGAATCCAGGAGTTCCTGGTCAAACTTCATTGCAGCGGAAGAGGCAAGAACTTTCATCTCACCCCATAACTCCGTTACCTCCAAATATTTTCCCCCAACTGCAGCATACCCAGTGACCATAGAATGGAAAGTCTGTGGATTCGGGGCATGCCCCAAACTCATCATCTTCTTCAGAGCCTTCTCAGCGTCTCCCATCAATCTCTTCTTACAGAAAAAATGGATTACATTGTTCCAATCATGAACTCCACAATCCACTTTCTGCCCTTCCTTGATTTCATGCAAGAGCTTGGCCATCAATCCTGCTTCACCGCCCTCTTGACATCCCTTAACCAGCATTTCAAATCCTTGATGACAAGCTTTCGGTATTTTAGCTTCTTTCATCTCTTTGAATAGATGGAGAGCCCCTTGAGTATCTTTCTGAAGCACTCGAGATTGGATCAATGCCTCATAACAGCTTGAATCTAGCTGAATCCCAGCCTTACGAACATCTCTTAGGAGAGACGTGACTTCTCCTGCTCGATTTTCTTTACAATATGCTTTTAGGAGGGAGGCATACACAGAAGAACCGGTTCTAACCCCAGCTAAATGCATCTCATCAAGCAGATCATACGCCTGATCTAACCACCCAAGTGAAATGCATGAATTAATGACATGAGCCAAGATGGAATTATCAGCAGAAACTGGGGAATCTTCTTTCTCTGCCTTGATAAGGAACTCAGCCAAATCCTTTGTCTTGCCTGCTTCCAGAAAAGCCTTGACCAATTTTACATGAATTCTCTCGGTTGGTTGGAGAATACCACGTTCAGTTGTAATCAATTCAACTTGCATCTGCAACTTATCTAACAACATATGAAGTATAGCTTTTGCCTCAGCCTCAAGTTTTATAAAATTTCGGTCTCTAGAGAAATCTTCAAAAGATATGGAAGGGCTTCCAATTGATCCAGGATTCTCTAAACTGTCTGAAATTTTATGGCTCAGATTTTGTCCAGATACCTGTCCAGGAGGGCATTTCTTTCTATTTCCAACAGCTTCTAATAGGAATGTAGCTGTAGTAAGAGAATTGCGTGCTTCCTTTGCTTTCCGAAACATTTCCAAAACCATGTGGGATGCAGAATCTAGATCCCCAAACTTCAAATGGCATTTGAGCAAACAATTGTAGAATTGACGAAACTGTATATCGCTTAGGTTTTGGGCTTCGTGTATGTGTCTCTCAAGCTTCTTTAGCTCATCTCTTCGCCCATTCCTTTCATATATATGTGCCATTATGATCAATAAGTTTGCATCAGCTCTGACACCCATTCGAGGCATCATTTCAAGGAGCTGCTCTGCTTTCTTAGTAGTCCCAAACAAAAGACATCCAGCCAAAGCAATGTTGAAGGCAATAGTATTAGGCTTCATAGAAATCAAAGGTCCATTACTCTTTTTACGTGGATCCACCCTACCATCTTGGAACAAGTAACCTATCTCAAGAATCAACTCAGCAGCAAGGTAAGCTCCAGGAGCTGTTTGTGACATATGGGCCAAGATTGCAGACCAAGCAGTCACAGGGGGAAATTGCTCCATTTCTACCAACTTCCTTAGAACAGTTGATGCAGGAACCGGTAATCCACATTTTGCAAGACCAAAAGAGAGATAAATCAGAGTCACCTTCTCAAATAAGTTCTGTTTACCCTCCTTAAAAGCCCGTTCGACCAACCCATAAGCCTTCTCAAGCCACTCTAAGTCAAGGCTTTCTGCAGAACTTGCTAGAAGCTTGTTCACAATGAATTTCCTTGGAAATCCTTCCATCTGCATGTGTTGTTCATACAACTTCCATGTATCATCGAATCTATTCTCATCAACTGCGTTTTGTATTTCCATACATAGTTTGGCTGGGTCTCGAGCCTGGACCAAGATCATTCCAGCTGTACTTGAAAAGGACTGTATTGGATGGGTAAATCCATCCTGGAATTCCAAGACAACAGCACGCATGTTTATATTGGTCAAAGGGAAGCCAGTGAACTGACAAACAGACCTGTGGCCCAAGTAAGCCTGAAATTGGCATGTGGAAACCCTACCAGTGTTGCAAGTACTACAAGCAACCAAGGAAAATAAAGCAGAAGGGCAAACTTCAGAAATATGATAACTCAATCTCCTGATAGATAGCATTTTTTTTTTTTCTTTGCCCAAACAGCAGCAAATTTGGTACTTAGATGACCCAAAATCTGCAATGAGGAAATCACAACAAACTTAAGAACTGCAACATAAGATACAAGTGAAACTGTAGATATAAATAAAGCGAAGATTTATAAATCAGCAATGTAGATAATAAGTAACACCATGCCAGTACGCCACGTGACATAACTGAACCAAAAAAAAAAAAAAATGATCTACATTGAGAATCACTACAAGATTGAAAACATTTATAAAGATATTTAAAAGCAATGAAAAAGGAATAAACCATATAATTAATGGTAGAAACAGACAAATAATGAAATACTCACTCATATAACATATTTCTCTATATCATTGTTTAGCAGCCAGAATTAAATCTCAAAGATTGTTTTTCAATCAACAACAATAATTGAATATTAGACCCACAGAACCTTTGGATGGCTTTACCACCATGCTAGGGTGGCACTGATCTGAAAAGCCAATCTATTTGAGCAGTAGGATTAGTCCCTAGGATTGTTAATTTGTAAAACATGATGACAACTCAACACTACCATATTTCTGCAGTCCAGCACAGTTACTAGGGCTACAGACTTATGACATTATAGATTAGTTGAGCTCATTTCATCCAACGATTAAGGATGCATTCATAATAAAGCTTGTCCATGATAATTCTTCAATCGTGGTAATGCTTTCAAGATTGATCGGGATCAAATAATTTGGATAATTCTGACAAAGCAAAAGGCTCTAGCTCTTTCTCATGACCTTAAAAGTCGCTAAAAATGCTAAACAGCCATAAGGGTAGCTGAAGGTGACTAAAAATGAGATAAGTTGACAGATTAAACAAGAAAACAAAAGGGCTTTCACATCATTTATGAAATATGGGCCTTGGCTCTCTCTCTCTCTCTCTCTCTCTCTCTCTCTCTCTCTCTCTCACGAGGTGCACACACAAATCAAATAATTATAAAATTATTTAAAGCTACAATAGGATTAGACAAGCCTTACGATGCAACGAGGGTGGCATAGACTGAACTAAAAACCTGTAATTAAATGCATTCAAGATACTATTGGATTAACCAAAATGGCAACACGATGTAGAAGAGTCAGCTGAGAATGTTTGTGCATTTAAATAGATAATAATAATAATAATAATAATAACAAAGCAATTAAGGAATGAGTAAGTTGTAGGCTCTAACCAGGATGATGATGAAAGCACAAAGCAAACATGGATGTAATCAGTGAGCTAAAATTCAAAGAAAAAAAAAATCATGAAGTGCTATCAATGAAACATGGTTTCTAAGCAATTAGCACATAAACATCATATGAGTACCGTTCACTATTTCACTGAGGCATTTTGTCAAACATCTTGAGAACCATAAGCTTGCATATATACAACAGAGGACGAAGGCGACTCTCTATGGGAAATCCCAACGCGGCAAAAGAGCAAGGGCGAACAGGGAAAGAAGGTTTTCTTTTCTTTCTTTTTTGCCAAACGCGAACACGTGCACTCATATGAAGTCGAAACCAAGACTTCTGCAAATCTCATATTTCTATTAGGATGAAACATGCCATGACCCAATAGCCATTGGCGACAGGGAAATTAGTTAAGAGGTGCAAAATTGGGCGGGGCTACTGGGCTGCCCATACCCCGAGGCATTTCTTCATAAATTTGGGAGGGGCTAAATTGAGGAATGCCAAGACAATCATCTTTCATTCGGGTTGTAGCTGGCTCGCCCATACCTTCCACGGATTATACGGAGTATTTGTTTAGAGAAACCACACTATGCAAGCAAACTAACAAGAGTTGGTCTTCAAGGAGAAAATGTGAGACGTCTCCTTTGGGAGACCTTGCGACCCACATGCCACTCTCATATAGTCATATCCAGTAACCATTTAAATTTAATTCCTAATTATTGGGTAGTTTATTAAGAAGTTACTCCTTTCAATCCCATAATTGTATTATAATGGATATAACTTCTCATCATTTGATAACTTTCTTGATGTGATGAAGTTATATTAATTTTGGGAACAAAAGGGTCCCGAGTCAACAAAAAATAGAGCTTGTGATTTTCATCAAATCTCATGCATAGAGAGAGAGATTTGGATAGACCAAAAGACTTCTTTTGGTGGGTGATCTGAGGATTGTACATACGTTTGTGGTTTTCAATTTATGCATCAAAGTATTTGCAACTTTACTTCGACGACAATGCCAGAGGTAATTCTAAACTTCTGCTTAAATTAGGATGATATTCATGACTTGATTTCTAACACTTGGTATCAGAGCATCCTCTAGACCATGTTGTTTAGTATAATTATAGTTTATTTATATAAATCTTTGGATATGTGTTATTCTAAAAATTCATTTGATGGCATAAAACCATAAAAATTTTCATGGCCTTAATTTTAGTTGTAATTCGTTACTATTCTTCCTGTTAATTAGAAAATTTCTGTTAGGATTTTATGAGTTGTAACCATATTTATGCCAAAAGTTTAATGGCATCTAATGTAAAGGGACATGAGAATTTTTATTGTTTTTTCTTATTATTTTATCAATAGTTGAAATATATTAAGTGTGATATGTTTGGCATGCTAGTTGATTCATATACCCATTAACATGTAAAGAATTTAGATTATAAGGCTATAAATTAATGTTTATGGCCTTATATTAAACCCAACCCATTAACGTATGTGTTATTTGTACCCAAATGAAGAGAATAGCTGCATACATAGAACCCATTGCATTAAAGAGGTCTTGTTTCCTTCCCTTGCAATTCCCAAAAATTCATCCAAATTAGGGGACTGAGAGATGAGTAAAATGTAAAACTAAGTTGGATGTCATCTTCACACCTTAGTTTTGTAATCTATAGAGAAAAATTACCTTTTGGAACCAAGATCCCAAAATATTGTCCCGAACATTAAAGCTATGAAAGTTGTGAACAGGAGTCTCACTGCAGTGTATGGTGGGTTTCGCCAATATGACCAATGTATGTTGTTCCATAGAAAAGTCATACATTGGGTAAAGAAAGACTGCCACTATTGAGTAGGGAAGTATATGTCCTTTGAACCTGAAGGAGGTGTACTAAGCTCCTTGATCAATACTTTTTTTTCTCCTAGATCATCCACCATAGAGTATTCATGACTAATATAAAATTCCTGTACATCAAGGTTTTGAACTATGGCAAATTTTTTAAAATTTGTAAACTTTTTCTTTTGAAACAATCATTTCAAAAAATTTGACATCTAAATTATGAATGGGTTTAAAATGGAAGTCGAAACAGAAATAAGAAGCCATAGTGTCCATCAAGGAAGGTTTGGATTTTTCTTCTTTATTTATTTATTTTTTTTTATATTTATTTTTAATTTTTCTCTCTGGAGAGTTTGACATGAATCTTACCCATATAGTTCTGAGTTCTTGCACACATTAGTGAAGTTCACCCCCAAAGCTGCTTCTTGTCCAGCTGAAGTCACGTCTAACATCTAAGTCGCCAGGTTATAACCATCTTTGATCTTACTCACTTCATTTATTCCCTTAACAAAATGATTGACAGCGGTTAAAAAGGAATGCGGTTGTGAGGATGGAGATGAACAGTGCTCTATGGTTAAGGCGGGGAACAGTAACGCTAGGTTGAATGATGAACAGTACCGCCAAGGTCGAACGGTGAATAGTAACCTGAAACAAAGAGAAACGTCAAAGCAGACTTGGGTTTATCCGGCCTAAAACCTTCCAACACTCAAATCAGACCTCAACATCTAGAGAGAGAAAAAGAGTTCTAGGGTATTGTGTTGTAGCGCACTTACCTCTCTTCATGAATAGCATTCCTTTTATAGGAGAAGCCTAGGTCTTGGATCATATAGTAGCCTTAACTCGTGTAAGGAATTGATGTAGAAAAAATTACAAAGCGGAACATAATGATAAACAAAAATCAGAATACAATTACTTAAAGTCCATGAATCTGATTGTGGTTCATACAAAACATAAAACCCTAACTAGAAGAAGGGTTAAAGCACTTACAATTGATTCAAGTCTTTAAACTCCAAGCTTTTGAATTTTTGGACAGTAATAAATGATTCTTGAACAAGTAACTACAAACAGCACAAGTGCACTGCCTCCACAATATCCACACCAAGCAAAAGCTTTCAGTTGTTCTTTTTATTCTCCTTACGGTTTGTTAGAGAAGGAGAAGTAGAAGAGAGAGAGAGAGAGAGAGAGAGAGAGAGAGAGAGGCTCTTCAATAGGTTTGGCTAAGGGAGAAGAATATAGTGAATTGTAGTATGTCTTAGCATATGCTAGTGTGCTATATGTAGCCACACCACTAGGGCCGGCCAAGGTGGGAATCCCACTTTATGTGGGTTTTGCAATTTCTCTAAATTGCTCTCTTTAACCCTTCATATTTATATCAAATGCGAGTATCCTAAAAGAACTTTTCTCAATGCACTCTTGCCCTTTCTCTCACAACTTAAAGTCCCTCTTTGCTTATTGGTGTGTGACTCATTGGGTTCACAACATCTAGTAATAGGTAATGACACTCAATGTCACATGGAGTGCCCAATAGAATACTTTCCATTAAGGTTCTAATTAGAACACCTTTCAATTCCCTAATTGATTATAGCTCACTTATATCAATTAGGGTTTCTACTAACCATGAGTAACATCTAGCAATGGCTCATGGTGTGGTCCTAAATGAGGTGAATAATTATCGAAGAAAGAACCCTTCAGTTACAGTTTAAGATTACAATTTCATCCCTCCATCATACACAATGTCTCTGTTTGAAATAATAGGACATGGAAGTCTGTCAAGTCCCTAGTTCAATACATTTATGAACCTGTGAACCCCAAAAAGCGGCCCTACAAGGATTGAAAAGGAAAATGAGGGGTTTGAAAAGGAAAAGGAGTCGCCACTTTATTTTTTAAAGAAACAAGGAAAACCCTAAAAATAGTTTTGTTTTAGGAAAACAATTTGAATGACTCCATATTTAAAAAGGAAAGGCAAAAACAGTCTTTTTGGAAACCAAAGAAAACTAGGGATTTGGAGGCTAAGTTATGACATGGGAAGGTTCTAGGCAAAGCCTATAGGCACCCATGTCACCCTTTCGGTCTCTCAGTTTATTTGGGCTAAATTAAGATATTTTCAACACACAAAATCAATAAATATCATCACAAGATAGCATGCCTATCATATATTTCATTCAATCATCCATGCATAATAAGCATGATAAAACAGAAAAACAGAAAATAAAATACAAAAACCTAGGATACTTGGATCCTAGAACGAACTTGAGCCTTACGAAGAGCGCCTATGTACCATGCAACAAAATACATGGATCAAAGTCCACGTAGTTCGAATAGAATTAGGGTTAAATCCTAATATAAACCTATGGTAAAAACCCTAGGTTTCCTTATTTGAAAGAGAATTGAATAAACCAAGTTTAAATTAAAAAGGAATTCCACAAGATGGAAACTTTGATAAAAACCAGAATTTTATTATTAGAGGAAACCTTTGATTAAGACCATAGATTCATATTAAGTATTAACTCTAGGAGGGAGAAGAAAAAGAGTTAGGAAGAGAGGTGAATTGGGGCACCTTCACACCCACTTACCTGAGCGCAATAGCTCCAAGCATTAGCAATTTCAAGCAATGGCAGCCCTATTTGCCATAGGACAATTACCATATCTATTTGCACCCTTACACGTGCTCAAAATCATGCAAACACAATGATATATAACTCTGGACAGAATAGCATTAAGGCCTAAATTTATCTACTAAACATGCTAACAGCAAAAATAGCGAACAACAATAAGCTCTAATGCAATCCTAATACCATATTATGCATAAAAAACCTAGAAATCCACTAGTATACATGCAAAAAACATCATAGTTATCATATATGTAAAACACATACAACAACTATGAAGAAAACAAATAAGAAACCCTATGCTAACATGCTGCATGAAACTAACCTAAAACAAGGACACTAAAAATCCTAAACTCACAAACATGCTTGAAAACACACAAAACAACTTCTAATCATGCTAAACTCTTACTAAACAGAATTTAAATCATGCATATTAACTAACTAAAGCAATAGAACATGATAAAAATCCTAACTTTAACATGCAATAACACTATTCTAAAACAAGGACAACGGAAGCACTAGAATCACAACTATGCTTTAAATCTTATGAAACAGTCCTAAAGCATGCTAAACCCATCATAAACAGCAAGTATTTCATGTATATTAACTAGTTAAAGTATTAATACATGATAAAAAAGCTATCTTTAACATGCGATAAGCATATTATATTCTACATGAAACCCTAGTTTAAGCTTGAATAGAAGGGAAGAATACCTTAGGAAAGCTTCTTTGCTGCTGTGGAGACTCTCCTCTTGACTTGTGGATGACTTGAATCAATGTTCTCCAAGGCTACAGTAGGACCTCTAGCTCTCCTTCAAGTCTCTCTCTCTTATTCTGTTGTCCCAAGTAAATAACCATAGAGGAGGGGTGAATAGGGTTATTGGCCAATTAAAAAAAATATGATTACAAACTAAAATCAGATTATTGCAAATAGAGATATCACAATGATAAACAGTAAAGAGAACAAGAGATAGAGAATGCAAACACAAGATTTAACGAGATTCAGCCTTCCCGCCTACGTCCTCGCCTCAAGAGCTCGCTTGAGGATTCACCAATCCACTATCACTCTCCTTCAAGGTGGAGCAACAAACTTTTACAAATCAAGTGTCTTCAACCAACACTTGTTCAGCCACACTTTCTTAAGTGCAAAGAATGGGGTTATCACCAACCCTTGATTACAAGTTTGTAGAGATGAGATTTGTGTACAAAGAAAATTCTCTTTAAGATTGAATAACACAGAGATTAAAGCTCAACTCTCTTCTAATTGATTGCTCAATGAATGCTCTTAATGAATTTAGGGCTAGAAGAATGAAAACAACGAATTCTCTTGTATTGATACTCATAAATGCATTTGAATCTTTGTCTATATAGGCAATAGGCATAATATGACCGTTTGGTACAATAAATGCCGGGAAAGAGCCGTTTGGTGGCATTTAATGCCTCAACAACCTTTCAAAAACTAGCTGTTGGAGTTCTGAGATCGCAAAATCAGTCGACTTAATTGGAAATTCAGTGGACTGATTAAAGCAGAATCAGAAGGCAGGAGCAGGGGACCTCTTCTGCTCAAATGAGTCGACTGACTCAAGAATGAGTCGACTGATTTGGGCAGAAATGAACTTATAATGATTATTTCACAAGTTTAAATCAATCAAGTTCATTTGTGTCAACTTAGGCCTTGTTCAAGTGATGAATTAAGTTTACCCAAGGATCCTAAGGTCCATCTAGGTCAATGAAGTGATCATTTGAGCAATCAAGTATATGAAGAACCTAAAACCTCACTCATAGCTATTTAAGTATCTTCATTGACGATGCTAGCTTGGTCTTGAGTGTTTGTAGGTCTTTTGCATGCTTTCTATGCTCTTATGCTTTTACGCTTGATTATCCTTGATATCATAAGCATGTGTGCTTTGAGTTCCATGGTATGGATATGCCTTTGTGCTTCATTTGGATCCATATGCTCAAGTACCTGGCTTTGATTATTATTTAACAAATAAACCATTAGTACTAACATCGGTCCTTTGTTATCATCAAAATCTCGGATATGCCCTTGGTTATATAACCTTGGGGCCAACATATTCTCTCTCAAACACTTAGGTTTTAATGCATAAAGTGGCTCCCAATTGCCTTCAATTCCCTCCCCTTGTGCTGAAACATAGGGGGTATTTATAGACTTCAATTAGAATTAACTAATAGCTGGGATTAAAACCCTAAGAATTAATCCAAGGGCTATTAGAGACCTCCTTGGGGCTTAAGTAACTCAGGAGTTACCAAAAATTAGAAGGAAACTCGTCCAAAAGAGCCCAAATACGTCAAAATAGGAAGAAATCTACTTCAGCAAGGAGTTAGAGAGCAAATAGGAAAGTGCTCTCGGGTGACCACCAGGGCCTGGGCGGCTCACCTGGGTCCAGGCGGCTAGCCTCCCGGAGCTGGGTGGTCACCCAAGCCCACTTCGGATTTTTAGCCTATTTTGACTCCTTTCCCTTCTAAGAGTGTTTTAGGGGTCAAATTAAGTCCGATTTTGATGAAACAAAAGCCAAAACGACCGTGTTTCGATGAGAAATATATTTTTGAACATTTTGGGGTGAAAACCACTAACCATGAGGGCATGGTTAGGTTTGACAAAAGCGGTTAACCGCTATGCTATACCTTTGCTAAGCATAGGTATGCACATAGGATCAAACCAAATGCTTTCCATATCAAAATTAAACTTTCTAAAACACTTTTAGGGATAAAATGATGACTAATTAAAGTCAATTTGAAAGATTTGATTGGCAATTGTGAGTCAATTTAAGCTAACCCAAGGAAAGGTCAATTAACCAACTTAAACTATATCGAGCCATTTTAATCCCGAACCATTGATTCATCAATTTGAACCTAGAAACACCTCATATGCATCCATATGAACTCCAATTGACAATTTGGAGATCATTTCAAGGTCAAATGAAAAGTTTGGAACTTAAAAGACGATTATGCCCCTCAAGTCACAAAAGCTCTTATTATCCTTCAAGATCAACTTCGAATTGAACCAAAATTCATATCCATTGTCCTTGTGACTCTAGAAAACTAATGCAAGTGACTAGACTCAAAAACAAAACAAAAACATGCATGAAATGCTGAGCCCTAGTAAAGTGGTGCAAAAATGGGGTGTGACAGAACCTACCCAAAATATCAACTCATAAGATGCACCATGAAAACCCTTTTCCATGATCATCATCATATTGTGGCCACAGATTCATATGAGTTATATTTATGAGTGTTCTTATCAGAGCATTCTCTCCCTTTTACTAGAAGTGGTGGAACCCTTATCGATCACACACATGCCTTCACACATGTAACAGTAGAGCCAATGAACACCCTTGCAAACCCCATAGGGATAAACAGTTAGTGCTATCAAACTTCTAGAGCTCCATGCATAAGACAACTGTGGTGCCTTAGGTCTAAGGATTACTTGTACCACTGCAACTAAGAAAAACTGATTGACAAGCAGGTAAAACTCCATTCAGTTGATCTCATGACTATGGTCACATTCAGTGTACTTGTTTATATATACAACAAGCACCCACATGTTGGTTATAGTGTCTCCACACAAATAGCTCAAAGACTAGCTATTCTCCTAAAGAGCTAACCTAACATGTGCTACTCCTATGGTTCATTATTGTCTATCATAGTGAACCTTCAACTATAAATGATTTAAGAGTTTAGTATAAAGATATATATATAGTCTCATAATCACAACACCTTGTGATTTCATATTCTCAACTCTAACTCTATGCACATATCATGTAAATATAAAGAATAGAATAAACATGACAGAAAAGCCCTTTCATTAAATTAATAATAAATGTGACATACAATAAATGAAATCCTATGATTGTTTTTTATCCCTAAAGCATCATCTCTATGATTGGCTGTAGGGCATACAACTAACAACCCGACCATAGTTAATTTAGGGTTTTAACTTTTAGGTCCAGTTATCGATAGCTATTTGACCATGGTCCGATTGTGCTTTAGCCCACTTTGACCATGGTTAAGTTTCCCTTATCGGCCACGCTCGGTGGATATCTCTGAGGATTATGCTGAGCTCTAGAGCGGGACTGAGGACCAAACACATATTCCACCGGGAACCGAGCACATATCCCCCCAAGAACCGAACACTGGTTAATGACATTATCGAGATTGAAGGTAGATGAGGACTGAAGATTTTTCCCACTAAGGATGACCTGCTCAAAAACAGAGGCACAACTCACCAGGACTCCTCTTCCCCTTTCGGGTGTCTTCATCGAAGTCAGCCACGTGTCGCAATCTTGTCCGTTGATTGCAAATATCACACAATAGCACACATAAGTTGTCACGACCCGAAATAATTAAGCCGTGATCATTAGTGATAAAACAAGCTTTGTTTTAATAAATCATTTGATAAAAGAGGATGACAGGTGTCAAATTTTCAACCATTTTAAAACCTTTTCCCTTTTTCGGACATGACCCATCCGTAGATAAGACATACCATTATAAAACCTGTTATATAAATTCATTCCATAAAAATTTCCATGTCATCCATAACCTGTTATTCATGTAGGCATAGCTATATAACATCCAATCTATATCAACATATAGATATACATAAATACACCCGATCAATCCAATAAGCACCAATATACAATTGTATGTGACCGCACCAATACGGTTACATTCACCTATAGTCAAACACATCAATACAAGGGCATTCAACCATCCCAATCATGCACAATAACTATATCCCAAAAAAAACACACATTATAAATCACAAGACTCACATGTCTTACATCCAAACGGCTAGTACTTATACAAAGTACTACCACAAAATCACACATATCGTGACATTACGTACCCAATGTCGTATCTACAACCCAAATCATTACAAGTCATCCAATATATGAATAACAATATATACATTACATCCAATAATATATAAGGTTAGCCACCTTCAAGCCAAAAGAAGTGGATCCATAGGAATATGGACCACTAGAATCCACCTAATCAAACAAATATTGCACAAAGCACTACCAACAAATCAATAGAAAGATTATCAGACTTGATAATCTCAAATCAGCAAAATCCAAGAAACATCACAAATCATAAATAACCCACAACACCAAGGGAAACACGCATGCTAAGTCCCGACCTTAGAGACTCGGTCTCGAATACCATAAAAAGGAAAATAGTGAATGTCCTAACCGATTGGACATTCTAACTCTCATATGAAGCCAAAACTCTAGGCTACAAATGATGCACATGCCATGCACTAATCTCCCCAAAACTCTGGGTAATAAAGAACCCAATATGCAAATGTATGTGTGTGCCTACACATGTATATACTTAAGTCCTCATTAGGATTCCCATCCTAAATATGCTCTCAAATGCATATGAAAACAATTCCTCATGAAATTATGCATATGTCCAAATGCTTCTACCATGAATTGTCAATATCCATAAACATGTGTGCCTAACATGTTTCTATGTTCTCAAAGTATGCTGGTATTCAATCAACAAAATTATAAATCTTCGATTATCCCTAAATCAAAGTTATTAACATGTGTACCTTAACATGTTTCTAAGTTCTTACACTGTATAGGTCATAACCCCCAATATATATATAACCAAGTACAAGCTATCCTCCCACATAATACCCCATGTGGATCTACTAGCAAGCTCTGACACTAAAAAAACTTGTCACGGCCCGAAATAATTAAGCCGTGATCATTAGTGATAAAATAAGCTTTGTTTTAATAAATCATTTGATAAAAGAGGATGACAGGTGTCAAATTTTCAACCATTTTAAAACCTTTTCCCTTTTTCAGACATGACACATCCGTAGATAAGACATACCATCATAAAACCTGTTATAGAAATTCATTCCATAAAAATTTCCATGTCATCCATAAGTGTGGTATCATCCCATGCATCGCGTTCCCATATATACTCGCATCCATAAATAGATAAAATTACAACCCTTAATAATATTACAAATCCGTCGACCATAGGCCCAAAATAAAATTAATAAAATACATTCATTTATCCCATGAAAAATACATTAATAAACCACATTAATAAATCCCAGGTAAGCGTGCCTCCGCATAAACTTCATAAATCATTTCCTGTAATACTGAAAAACATTTAAGAAGATAGGTGTGAGTTTGCCAACTCAGTAGATACAATTTGATATAGTAAACTAAAGCAATGATATAGATAGAACCCAATTATATCATTTAAAACAGAAATATACTCTCCCAAGTATATTATAACTCCAAAAATAAGTTATAATCCATAAGTTAAAACAATGATGCATAATGCCCAATGCATGTGACCCATGTCCATTTAATCAATTCCATTAATTACCCAACTTCCCCACAAAGGGGCCATCGCGCGCGGAATGGAGGAATCACAACCCAACCTCCAAGAGAACAACACAGCAAGACATCCCTACCTGGGACCGCAGTATCCCGGATTCGGGACAATACAAAGTAGCCCAGGACTAGAGGATAGGGAAAATATAGCACGACATCCCTTTCCTTCGGGACCGCAGTAGTCCTAACTCCAATAGCCCTCAACATTACCCAATTGCTTATTAAGTCCATTTATGCATGGTCATGCCCAACATGCAACCTAATAAACCGTAAAAATGATTTTTAACCAAAATCATCTCCAAAATATACTATGTAAACCAAAATCAAATAATATCATAATTATACCAAATTATGATAACAACATAAATACCCATTTATGATTACAACCTTAAGATCATAAACCAAAAGTATCAATTACCCATATAAAAATACCCATAAAATCCATGCATTTATAGTTCCCAAAAAGCATAGGATAACCCATAATTCCCAATAAACAAAATTCCCAATTTATATAATCAATTACCTAAAGTTCCATTTCATGATTTATTCCATAAATCATCTATACGCATATTCCAAATTCGAAGAATAACAAAATACTATGATAATATATACCATATTATCATGTCAATAGTTTAAACCCATGTAAATTGCACCTACCTTAACCAAATGTAGAAAAATGCAACCTTGTGTGTCGTGGGTGTGAAATCCAAGCCCTAGAATGCACATGCAAGCTCCCAATCCAAGCCCTAGCTTCCAAATGACTTGGTTGATGAAGAGAATGGAGATTCCAACTCCAAGATGCAACCAAACCTCACAAATACCATGGATAAACACAAAATATGAGGATATGATGACTAAATCCCAAAAGAAATGCAAACTCTAGTTTTATACATGAGAAATTACCTCTCAAATGTAAAGGAATTGGTGAGGATGAACATCCATGCCAAATTCCACGAAATCCAAGCTCAATCCACCAAGAGCAAGCTCCAAGAACACATACATGAACCCAAACAAGAAACCCCAACTACAAACTCCATGAATAATAGTCCCAAAAAGTAGATCAAGTGTATGACTAGGTAGAGAGAAGAGAATTCATGCTCACAATGCATGAAAACCCATGAAAATGGAAGGAGAAGCTCTTTCTCTCTCCATCGCCCCTTTCTCTCTCTCTTTCTCTCTCTCCTATCACCTCTCTCTCGATTGGCTGAGAAAATGGGTGAGGAACCCTCTAGAAGTTGGGTTTTATAGGAAACAAAAAGGAGGGGTAGAATGGTCTTTTTGCCCCATAAAAATCTTGTTTTTCAGCAGAAATCTCATGTGTTATAGTCGACTATAATGAATTATAGTCAAGTTATAGTCGACCATAACTCCCCAATAAATAGTACTGTGATATTATGTTTGTTATAGTTGACTATAAGTCGTTATAGTCGACTATAACACCCAATATGCAGAAAAAGAGATATTCTGTTAGTTATAGTCAACTATAAAGGGCTATAGTCAACTATAACACTCAGCAAGCACCACAAAGAGGTACATAGCTTACCAAAACATACCTTAACACAATCAAACAAAGAACCCTCGGTCACCAAAATTCAATCATAACATCCTAACATCATATACATGTATTACCCATACAAGTGGTCATCCAACAAATCATGGGATTAACTATGTTGACCATAGATTAAACCCTTAATACCTTAATTAAAATTACAGGTGTTACATAAGTTAGTTATTAATTGGAAAATATGAGAAATAAAGATGGGAAATCTCTATAACCTATTGTAGTTATTAGCCTAATTAACCTTAAAGTACTTGATCAGATGGGAAGAATGGCGGCCTAATAGCCCCTCACATATATTTCTTCTCCTCTCCGTTTCAAAAGAAATAGCTACAATTAGACATTGAAGAACTTAATTCTTCTATTTCTTTTTTTATTATTTTATAACGGTGGAACCATCCCATAACAGCAAGGCTCTTTGGACCCACCCATGGAACCTAAACCGCTCGGGGAGACTAACGCAGCAACCCACCGCCACGGCTCCCCACTTAAATCTTAGGTTGTCTTAGCGAAGAATCAAATCTGAGATCGTGCGCCTAACCACATAATCATAAGTTCGCCCTTACCAACTAGGTTAACCAAGGGTGGGTTAATTTTTCTAATTTTTATAAAATTAAGGTAGCAAAAAAGATTATCC
The DNA here is from genome assembly GCA_039720395.1 of Liquidambar formosana. Classification (NCBI taxonomy): domain Eukaryota; kingdom Viridiplantae; phylum Streptophyta; class Magnoliopsida; order Saxifragales; family Altingiaceae; genus Liquidambar; species Liquidambar formosana. The sequence goes on along the minus strand of CM077826.1, from coordinate 25,542,831 downwards.
TTATGTAAAAGATCTTTTACCTCATCAAAAGCATCAAATTTATCAATGCTTAGTTGGTGGATGGTGCACACGACAGTTCATCCTGTGTCCACTGTGTTCTTGACTATTCTCATCACTATTGCTACTATCCTGGCATCAAGCCCAGAGGTTGGCTCATCCATGAATATTATAGAAGGATTAGCAACGAGCTTAACTGCAATGATCAACCTCCTACGTTGCTCAGTCAATAAACCATTTACGCTAGGCAATCCAGCAAGTGCCTCCCTCAATGGGGCTTATCTCTACAAGTTTCATAACCTCCATAATGAACATCTGCAACCCATGCATTATAATAGTACAGTCAATAATCTGATAGGCCTAAGTATAACATAAAAGATGTCAATGTTTTAAGTATCTTAATATTCTAAAATCCATCACCTTTTTGGTTTTGGAATTGACTTCTGGAGATAAACGAAGCCATGCAGAATAAATTAAGCAAGAATTTGTAGATTGTAACATAAGGAGAGTGGATATGATATTGCTCGCAATAGCCTGATATGCGGGAAAATGTTTCTTACTTCTTTGGGTACCCAGATATTGTGATGCTTCCTTCTATGTATCCACCAGTTTTACTTCTTTGGGTACCCAGATATTGTGATGCTTCCTTCATCAAAGTGGTCTTGCCAGCACCACTAACACCCATTAGAGCTATAAGGATTCCCGACCTAAAAGAACCACGCACGCCTTTCAGAAGTTCTAGCCAATCTTCAGGAATCCCTTGAGCTTTCATTTCTTGGAAGAATAATTAATATTCGATACGAGGATTATTTATGACTAACAACAATAACCATTAACAATGAAGGGCTCATGACAAGAACAATAAACCATTAAAATAAAATTTCAAAACTTATGTTTCTTAAATAATTCAAAATTTAAAAAATTTATCTCATGATAAATTTGGGTTACATTTGTTAATTGAGAATTCTATATATTAATTCAGGATTTCTCAAAAAATACTAACAATATGGTTAAAATATATAATTGCATATATACTTCTTTGACTTTCATCTCCTTTTTCTGCATTGTTATCTTAATGATTATTTTATACCTATATAACCACAAGGTAGAAGTAGAGACATTTATATTTGTAACCTTAGGCCATGTTTGTTTGGTTGGAATGGAATGGATGGAATGGAATCACATTCCAATTCATTCCAAATAACATGTTTGGATGAGGTAATTAAATGGGAATGGAATAAAATAATAGTTACGAATTATAATGATATTCATTTCGCAATGTTTATTTCAATCTCATTCCATTTCAGACTATATTAAGCATGAATTATATTCTATTCCCTTTCATTCCATTCCAACCAAACAAACATGGCCTTAATGACTGACCAGAAGATGTCCTTCCTCTCGATGTTAGCTCAATAGGTTCTCCTGTTCTGATAGCTTCTTTCTCGTCAGTTCAATCAATTCTCTTGATTTTGGAATGACCTGGATTCATAGAGTTTTATTTTTTGGTACTGTGAGGTGGAGAAGAATATCGATGAAGAACGTTTTTTTCAGTTCCGTTAGGGTTCACATTCAAGCAGTACGATAAGGAGCTGAGAAGAATTCAATTATACCATGCAAGAAAGAAGCTGTCTTGGGAATGCCTTATCATCTCTGCCTCTCTGGTTGATTAAAATTGGGGTGATTTTGTTCTTTTTGGTTTATAGGAAAACCAAAACAGAATTTTGGGGTATGATTTTCTTGGCAAAATTGTTAGCTTTTAGGGTGTGTTGGGATGTAATTTATGTAGGCATTTTTTGTTTTGCTTATGTCCTTTTTTTTTTGGTAAGTGGGATCACTATGTATAACAATAAAAATGCTATATTAATGGGAATATTAACCTTGGCCTATGTTTTGATTTTCCATTTTGTATATTTGATTTCTAATATTACATATTGCAGCTTGTTTTAAAGCACATATGCAACAATGAAATATAAATTGTACCATCAATGGCTAGAGAAGCAAATAAAATGATAGTAGTTGAATAACATAGCAAATATTGGTCATAATCTTTAGGCTTTAAAGAGTGAAACAAAATGGCTCATTTACTCCAATATTACTTAGGAACACGTCCCGCTAGGAAAATCCAAGATTTAAGTGGAAGGCCGTGGCGATGGGTCGCTGTGCTAATCTCTCCAAAATTTCAGTTTCATGGGTGAGTCCAAAAGGCCCTGCTATGGGAAAGTTCCACTATCTTCAAAAAAATTATAAAAAAAAAAGTCACAAAAATAAATAAATAAATAAATAACCCTTCATCTAAAGGGTTCTCAATTGCAACAAACATATATATAGTTACCAAAATAGAGGCCCTACTATACTGTATGAGGTTACATATTTTTCTGAATGTGTACCAGTTGCAATATTATAAATAGTTTGCAAAAAAATAAGTTACATATTCATCATCCACAATCCAAAACCTCAGTTTTCCAAAAACGAAGAACTGTTTCACATAGTATTCTCTACCCCTCCCAAAACATTTACATTGAAACTATTTCAACCAATATATAGCTGGGACTTGAATATGTTGCCACTTGCTTCACCACTACCTTAGGTATGTCCACTTGTTCCCTGTGGCATCATAAACCTACCATACCATTTGGTTGGATTCTGAAATGAGCTTTTCAAAATGCATGTAACAGGCCCTGATGTTTTAGTGGTGTAGTCCTACATGGAAATGAAGGTGGGTTACTATACTATGCTAAGTTAAGGCAGGCAAACCAAGATAGCTTAAAAACTAAATAGTTAATTTGGAGGTATTTCTTACTCTAGCATGTAGGTTCTAGATGTAGCAGAAGTAACCCCCACATATCCAATATTTGAATCACATGTTCAAACGTGCATGGCACCATTAGATTATTACTTTAGTACTATTATATAGTGACATAAGTAAGCAAAAAACTAATTAAACAACTTACTCTAGCATGTGGGTTTTTAAATGTGGCAGAAATAGCCCTATGCATGTGTAAGGAATTGATGTAGAAAACTACGCAGTTTAATACAATTAATAACAAAAGTTTTGATTCAATTCCTTAAAACCCTTAATTACAAAACTAAGACCCTAATTATATGAAGAAGGTGATGACTTACATAAGGTCCTTAAGTCGATTGATATTGATTGAAGTTGAGCAGTACAAATGTCCTACCTCCACGGTATCCACACCAAGCAAAAGCCTTCAAGTTCCTTTTGTAGAACTTCTTAAAGTTCGCTAGAAGGAGAAGACAAGAGAGAAAGAGGACTTGATAAGGCCAACCAAGAAGGAATGTTGTATGTGTAGTGCATGTGCTAGCATGCATTATATACCCACACAAAGAAGGGCTAACCATGCAGGGATTCCTAACCCTAGTGTAGGTTTATGCAATTTCTCACAATTGTACAATAACCCCTCTAAATTACATCCAATGCAAGTAAAGCCCAAACAATAATCCTAATTATAATTATTGTGCCCTTTCTCTCACAACTTAAAGTCCTATTTTACCTATATGTGTGTGACCCATTGGGTTCATATCATCTAGTAGTAGGTAATGTCATTATAAGTACCCAATGGAAGACTTTCCATTAAGAGTCTAATTAGAATTCTTTCCAATTCCCTAATTGATGATAACTCATTTATCTAAATTAGAAGTTCTACTAATCATAAGTAATATCTAAGGCTCATAATGTAGTCCTAAATGAAGTGAAGATAAATCAAAGAACCATTTAGTTACAATTATAATACAATTACATCATTCTATCAAAACAATGTCTCTGATTGAGCTAATAGGGCATGGAAGTCTATCAAGTCCCTAATTTAATACTTTTATGAATATTCTCAAATATATGGATTATGAAAACCCATTTTCTATAATCATCCTACTATGGTTATAAACTGACATAAGTTATATTTGTAAATTTCATTTAAGACATTCTTTCCCTTTTACTAAGAGTGATAGATTCAAGCTCTTAGGACTAGCCTAGTGGTGAGGGAGGGTAGGGAAAATGGTAGGAGTAGGATAGGTTAAAGGTTCAAATCTCTCCCAATGTACTAGAAAAAAGGAAAAAAAAAAAAAAAGTGATAGATTCCTTATTAATCACTCATATGCATCCATACATGAAACAATAGAGCTAATAAGTTCCTTATATGATATAAAATTGATGCTATTAAAATTCTAAAGTTTCATGTAGAAGACAAGCATGGTGTCTAAAGTCTAAAGATTACTTGTACCACAACAATTATAGGATATTGATTGACCAAAACTCTATTTAGTATACTCAAGTTAATATGGTTACATTTAGTGTATCTGTTCTTTTAATATCCATGTACATGTTTTTTTAGACACCCCATTTTCACCCTTATGAGTTCATGTTAGCATTGGTTTAAGTTTGGATGTGTTTAAAAGTCTTTAAGCCTAGAAGGACATTTCCGTCCTTAAGCTTATGTGAGTAGTTCATTATTGCATGCATATTTTTGTTTAATTTTTACATTTTATCATTTGTATTTAATTTCTAGGTGCATCTAGGATATATGTGTGTAATTTGGTTCAATTTTAGATAGGTTTGGATGCCTAATTAGAACTTTTACGACTTGAAGGGCAATTTCGTCTTTTAACTCGTATCTTTTCCAATTGACTTCGAAACTCATCTTGAATTGTTCCATTGTATTTATATTAATGAAAAGAATCTATTTATAGAGTCAATTTAAGAATTTAATGGCTTTGGGATTAATTTACCACATTTTTCACTTATAGCTAATTGATCATTTTCGGTTAACCGCCTTGTTAAACCCAACAACCTAGCCATGGTTGGAGATTTTTGGCTCAAGAAAATTCTATAATGGTTCCTCATTGAATTATGAAATTTTGGCTTTTGAATCACTCAATTCGAAGTTAAAATGAGTAAGTTATGGCCATTTAAAGCATAAACACCCGAAATAGGAAGTAATAGGGGGAACCAAACCCGAGCCCTTGAGTGACCGGTTGGCCCAACCAGTCCAACCGGTCAGTGGAGGTCCGCGTCCTGATTCCACCTTCTTGCCTTTTTTGCTTCGTTTGACTTTCTTATTTCGTTTTCCTTACTACAAAAAGGTTTCCATCCTTATTTTTAGGCAATTTTGAGTTACTTAAGGTCCAAGTGAATTAATTATAGCCTTAGATTGATTTTAAAGTAAATTAATCTCAGCCATTGGATCCTAAAGTTGGTTAGCTTTAAAGTAAGACCCTCTTTTCAGCATTATGGAGTTACACACCCCCTATATTAACTAATGAGAGAGGGAGCACGAATTTGCACACACTCATACACTTAGAGAGAGTCATTCCACTATATTCTTGAAGGAAAACAAGGAGAACATCAAATCAAAGAAGAAGGAAGCATTTAGCAAAGGTTCAGCTTGCTAGTAAGCCCCCTTCTCTCTTTATTCTCTTAGGTTCTATTCTCTACATGTTTAGGGTTAACTCTTAGCTTAATTATCATGTCTAGTTGATATTTTTGAGTTTATGAGATGCATATTATGTTGATAGCATGATAGTTTTCTACGGTTTTTCTTTTATTGCATGCTGAAATAGTGACTTCCTATTGCATGCTGAAATAGTGACTTCCTCTATCTAGAATTAGGGTTTTCCCTTGTATTGATATTATTGTGATGCAAGCATGCTTAAGATGTTAGTATGAATTGTTTGTGATGATTTGCATGATTTATGATTTTATTTTCATAACATAAATATGTGAGTTTGATAAATTATCGCAAGCATGAGGATTATTGCATCCAAGGTATGTCTTCTTCTCTCTTATGTGCTATAGAGTTTACTGTTTTGAAGTATAATTAGTGTTTCTCTTTTTCTATGATTTTGATAGTTTGTTAGCATGTTTTTTAATTAGTTTTTGCTATTGTTTTGATGATTATCATGTTAGGTTGCATATAGAGAGTAATTTTTGCATGTTCTATGGTTAGTTATTACATAATAGGTGTCCTATTGCATTAGGGTTTTATTAATTGTTTGATTTCTTCTTTTTGCATGATTATTAGGATGTTTTAAGGATGTTTAGTATTCTGTCCAAATTTGATTTAAGTTTCTTAATGATGATTTGTGCATGATTTTGGTTGATTTGAACATGATAATTGTCCTATAGCATAAATAGAGTGATTATGTGATATTTTGATGATGTTTAGAGATAATTTGCAGATGGTAAGTTAATGTATAGTATGTTTTGTTATTATTTGTTCCCTTCTCCCTCTTGGTTTATTTCCTAAATAACGAATTATGGTAACTCCTAACTTTCATTTTCTATAAAACTTTCTATTTCTCAAAAATTCCCCTTTTATAAAATTTCCTATTTTCTCTTATTCCTTTTTTGGAAACTTCTTATTTTTGGAAACTTTCTTTTTTCAATAAATGGAAACTTAAGAATTATGGTAGTTCCTTATGAAGAAAATAACCCCTTCCCTTTCGAACTACGCAAATTTTGATCCTTGCATCTTTGTATATAAGGTACGTAAGCATTCATTTGATATTCAAGTCCGCTCTAGGATATTAAGTATCCTAGACTTTCCTTTTTATTTCCTTTTGTTTATTTCTCTTCTATTCTCTCTATCACTTCTTTATTACTTTCCATATTCTCTCTTATTCTTGTATAGATGTGTGTAGATGTATGTGGATGGTTATGATATATGTACGGTAACTAATTAGGAAGTGATTGACATAGCCTATATAAATTAAGAGACTTCTTTAGAGTGATGTGGGTGCCTATGAAATATTTCCCAGAACCTTCCCACATCGTAACTTAGTCTCCGAATCCTTTCTTTGGTTTGTTAAGACTTGCCTTTTTCTTAAAATTGGAGTCATTTGTTTGGTTTTGAAAAGTTTTTCTCTAAAATTGTTTTCATGGTTTTCCTTATTCTTTAAAAATGAGGTGACGACTCCTTGCTTTTGTTAATTGTTTTGTATGAACCTTAAAAACATATATTTATTAAAACCCTCTTTTTTTAAAAGGGCATTCACAACCCGTGATTCATGGTTTTATCTTAGTGTCTCCATACAAATAACGTACTTGAAACTAGCCATCCTACTAAAGATCCAACATAACATGTGCGAGTCCTATAATTTATTATTGTTCATCACAATGAACCTTCGACTAGGAATGATTTAAAAATGTAGTATAGAGATAATAAGTGTGCTCATCACAACACTTTGTAGCATCATATTCTCACTTCTAACTTCACCAATATATCATGTAAATATAAAATAACACAATAAACATAATAGAATAAAGCTCTTTATTAAATAATAATAAATGTAATAAACAATAAATGAAATCCTATGCTTGTTCATTATCCCTAAAGTATTATCTTTATAATTGGTTGTAAAGCATACAATTAACAATATATCAAATATTTGACCCAATTGTTCTACCCTACATGACATCATTAAATTATTATTTTAGTAACATTATATAATAACATAAGTAAACAAAAATATAATTAAACAACTTACTCTAGCATGTAGATTTCCAAATGTGGCAGGAGTAGCCCCTACTTGTCCAATATTGCCCACAATTGTTCCAACCTGTATGATAATATGCTCATTTGTTATTGTTTTGCCTATAAGTGAAAAACTACCATTCCAGAAAATATAAGCATAAGACTAACCCTTTATTGCTGAGAGTTAGAACCTCTACCACCAACTACATTAACCCCCCCCCCCCCCCCCAGGCAAAAAAAAATTGCATTCTTCCTCCTAATGACATTCTTCCCCATTTTGATTGTTGGATTCCCCCTTTCTTTGTTACCACGCTACCCACTAGAACACCTTTCCTTTCTTCTTAACCTGCACAAATTTTTAATAGTGAAGTTAATATTATTAGTGACTTATACCATGTGTATTTGGCATCAAAGGCAAGCCAGTACTCACTGGGATTTTTTATGCCTTTCTTGTAGTAGCCAATCCATCATGTAGAAGTGGTGATTTGCAAATGCCTTGGTTGTAACCATACTGAAGGCATTTTGAGCATCTAATACATACCCCAACCTTTGACACTTTGAAGGATCAAGTTGCTTCCTCAGTTTCTTAGGCCTTCTAGGCTACCTTTTATGGGGTAGGGGTGCAACATGTGCACAACCACTACTGTCTTAGAATTGTTGACTAGCTACAGGGTATATGATGTGCTCATAGCTCTTCTTGTAGGTGTCTACAATGTACCAGAATAATCTTCAACACATTCCTTTTTCAAAAAGATGGCAGTTAGTGATGTCATATTTCCTATAGCTGCAAATGTAAGTAGATAGATTCACAATGAACTTCTCTGATAGATTTTTCACCTAAAATATATCCTTAGGTGACCACAAAGGAACACAATCTCTAGTCAATCCCCTTACATCCTCATTTTTTTTAAAAAAATTATTTTATTTATGTTAGGGCATATTGATCTTATTATGACATCCGTCTTTTTAATGAAGCAGATTATTTATTGATAATATGATTGATGTGTTTAATCCTTTATTTATGTGTTTTCCATTTGTTTGGGTGAGGCCATAGTTTCATCGATGAAGGAATGGGTAGAGGGGGACAAAGAAAGATAGAGATAACTAGATAATGGGCATTTTTGTCCTAAAATTAGAAAAAATATATATATATTAAATGAGTTTTTTTTTTTTTTTTAATATTGTTTGACTAATTGCTGAAAAAGTCTTATTTGAGTACTAATGGCGAAATCCCCATTTATTAAAATTATATACTTTACTTATCAAAAAAGAGGCGGGCTATTGCCACCACAAAAATTTTTTTTGCATCCCCAACTTACTTATACTGTTAAGGTTTTCTGAAAAATATAAAAGATTTTCATGAAAATTAGACGCGTCGTCGTCCATTAGAAAGCATCATTTTCAACAACTTAGTAGAATTATTTTTTTTTTTTTCCAAAGTAGACTTTTTGACTATTTACAATCTCTATTTCATTTTTACAAAATGCTTCATGAAAAATGCCAAAAAAATTCACCTAAACGATAGATTTTAGAAAAACTTTCTTTTACAAAGTTGTTCAAAATGATTTTTTTAGTTAATGTTGCAATTAGTTTTTATGAAAACCTTTCATATTTTCCATAATCTATATCTATATCTATACTACCTATAAAAGGCCGAATTTCAGAAAAACTTTTGGATGACCAATATACCCTTATTTAAAATAAATAAATAAATAAAAAAAACATATCTACCCTTCCTTTAATTGAAATACATAGTAAACATTCTTATTATTTGGTAACAAATGAAAGTTAAATTTTAACTCAAACTCTTAACAAATTAAAGTTAGATTCTTACTCAAATTCTTTTTCCTAAAGCAACTATCAAGTTGCATGATAATATATATGAATATAAACTCTTTAAATATTCCGTTTTATAAAGAAAAAAAACATTATGAATGTATATCTAAAGAGTTTTTAATCTTTCGTTGACAATTTTGATTATCAAAAAAACAAAAAAAAATTTGTACTTTTAAATTTTAAACTTTATCTTTTATGAAAAAGTATAAAATCTTTATGTATTTATTATTTTGTATTTAAAAATATTCACGTGCAACGCATGTGTGCTATATCTAGTATCTTTAAAAGTATAAACTAAGTAAAGGATAAAGGAATTTTTGTGATGGCAATAGTCATCCTCATAAAAAAATTATGGAGGCCTCTCTATTGGCACCTAAGACTTGCTTTTCATCCCTACTTATTTTACATTTTAAAGTTTTATAAAAAATATAAAAGGTTTTTGTGAAAACTAACCGCATAGCTTATTAGAAAAGATCATTTTAAACAATTTTGTAAAATAAAGTTTTTCCAAAATCTATCGTCGAAATCTATCGTTTAAGTAAACTTTTTAACCATTTATGAAACAGAGACTGTAAATGGCCGAAAAATATACTTAAACGATAGATTTGGGAGAAACTTTCTTCTACAAAGTTGTTCAAAATGATATTTTATAATGGATAATGCGATCGATTTTTATAAAAAAAATTTATATTTTTTATAAAACCTTAAAATATAAAATAAGTTAAAGGTGAAAAGCAAGTGCTAAATTGCTAATAGGCCCCTAAAAAATTACTATATATTTTAGTTTAATTTAGGGGGGTTTGGCCATCAATCCAAGATATAAGATTTATTTGGTAATTAGTCAAGTAACTTTTATTTTAACTCATTTAGCCCATTTGGCTCATTACTAACCAAAATACCCTCACCTTTATCTCTTTTTCCTTCCCTCTCACCTACACCACGATCATAACAGTCAACCTTCTCTGGCAACAATGACATTATCCAATGCCGAACCAGATCTGAAAGCTCATTGGCAACCATAACCTTCTCTCCCTCGCTCCCCCCTTTCTCTTTCTCTCTTGCTTTCTTCTAGATCTGAAACTCACCAAGAAGCTTGAATGGAGTCAAACTGATTATTGAAGGATCCTCCCCACTTTTCCTTCTCCAGCCACGGCGACGCTGATCTACACGTTGTAGGTGGCTGGAATGAGTCCTCGCAGGATTATGTCTGCCCTCATTAAAGAGTATAGCAGAATTAGCAAAATTGGATTCACGGAGGTGGACTGTAGGAATTACATGAGAAATAATCTCCAGAGGAGCTTAGAAGGGACATTCAGCTCATTTTAGATTACTTGAGGCAAATGCACACCGATTAATCCTACATTCTTCTATGCTGTATAGGGCAATGACGATTAGTGTATACGCAATGTCTTTTGATCCAAAGGCCAGGCCCAACATAACCTGCATGATTCGAATTTTACATTTTTTTTTTAACACGAACTTAGGAAATAATAGTCAAGCTTCAGATCGGAGAAAATTAAGGGGTTTTTTTTTTTTGGTACCTAGTCAAGTTTCAGATCAGAATGTTGAGAACAATCCTATCTTTACAAAAAGCTAACCAGGCCCTTGCCGCGCACTTACACACCCAACTTTTGAAGTAGTCAAATTCATTGTAAAATTTATTTCGTAAAGTAGTAAAATTTTACTACTTCATTATAAATTTTATTACTAATTACTACTTCGTAAAGTAGTAAAATTTTACAGTTTTATAAAGTATTACGTTAAATTGTGTCAAGTAGTAAAATTTTACGATTTTAATTTTTTAATAATTACCTAATCAATATGGATCTTTTTTCGAAAATATCAACGAGTAGATTCCAAAAAATAAAAATATATATATATATATATATATATATATATATATATATATATATTTTAAACGGATATGTATATTGTAAGTTATAAGTTTTTAAAAATTATCTATACTACCTATAAAAAGATGAATATGAGAAAAACTTTTGATTGACTAATATACCCTTATTTTAATTTTTAAATACACAACTGCCCTTCTGCATATATGGGAAATATAGAAATATAAAACACATACCTTAATAAGAATTCTAAGGAAACTATAATTCGTATAATAATTAAATAAACCAAACCCAAATAGGAATTATGAGGAAATGGAAACCATAATTCGTAAAACCCCTAAAATGTTAACATATAAATACAAATAGAAACACATTATAAAAATCATAAAACCCTAACATAGGAAAGAACAACTACTGCTTCCTTCCTCTGCGTCTTCTATGTGCCTTCATTGCGTCTCCTTTCTTCTGGTGTTTTGTTTGGTATGTAGTTTTCAATAAACTTGACTCATATATACAAATTATGTTTAAACATTTAAATCTCTACTTGCATAAACATTTAAATCTCTGCCTGTATTGTATGATTAGACTTTTAAATCTCTATTTGAATTGCAAAATTAGTAAGAAAAATAAGGTAATCAAAGACGAATCAGTTGAATGAAAATAAAAAGATGTATGATTGAACAAAAACAAATAAAAACCCAGATTAAGAGGCCAAAAAACAAAAAAAAAAAAAAAAAAAAACCTTGAATCGCATAAGTAAAGTTTTTAATAGCACATATAATCTTTGATTATTTTATAAGGATTTGCATATGAGGTAAAGTTTTTCTCTTTCTTTTAATTAATATTTTAATATTTGATTATTAAATTTAAAAAATTATTATCATTATTGAAAAAAATAATTTAACTCAAAAAAATTCACGTGCAACACACGTGTGCATCCTACTAGTAATACTAAAAGGCTAAGTTAGTTACATAGGGTGTCCTTAATAATAAAAAAAAAGAGTGCCCTTAATAATATTATCAAGGGTAAACCAGATATTTTAAAAAATGTGTAACTAATTAATAAATAAGTTCAATCTTCTTAATTAATTGACTTAGAAAAACTCTTAGTTAATTAATTACCAATATTTTATCAAAAAGTGGATTAATCGCGAATTTCTCCTTTAATTTATAAGGCTATTTGTCAAACACTCAAACCCCACAAATTCTCTCCGGCCCTTCATCTCCTCCTTCCGGAGTCCCCCGTTTCTCTTCGTCTCTTTCAGCAGCTCTCTCTACGGTCTCCTCTCTCAACTCCCTCTCTGCCTCTCTAAATCTCTCTAACAAGGAATGCCTCATGCCAAAGCCCTCTCTCTCTTGAAGTCCTAAGCCGACTGTCTTAAGCGAACCCTAAGCCCTAACCAGTGACCCTGAAGCCCTAAGTAGATCGTCGCCCGCCGGGGTGTTGGCCAGTAGACAACTTCACAGCATTCTTCTGTATCTTTTATCTCCTCCCTCCTCCTCAAAATATCAGGTAACCTCATGTCCCTATTTAATCTTTGACTCTGGTTATTGTGAGAATTTTGATTTTTTGACTTATGGGTTTTTCTTCTTCTTTTCCCAAAATGTAATCTCTTGGGGGGGAGGACATCATGATTTCCGATATTTTTTTTTTTGTTTCATTGAATTGCACAACGGCACAAACACGAGAATTCTTTGCTCCCTCAACTTTCTGTCCCCCAACAAGTATGGTAAAATAATATTTTCTTTTCTTTATTTTGTTTGTCAAGCTGCCTTGATAAGGCTTTAAGGCCGGAGGGAGGGTAAGGGAATTAATAGGGCAAGCTCATATTTATATATAACATGTTTGTTAAAAGCCCTCATAGAAACTAATTTCATTAGAAGGTTGTTTGTCCAATTCTCATGTTCTCTGATCATTGATCCATTAGTTAGCTACGTTCTACTTAATTTAATGTTAAGTTATGTTACTTGGACACTTAAAATTTGTGAATTGTCTGTGTCAGAGACATGTGAAATGGGTGTGAGTACTCCTACAGGACACTTAAAATTAGTGAAAAATCTTTGAAAAGTAGATGAATCCGACACATGGGTACATACTTGCACCCAACACCCGTACCCAAGTCCATGTAACATAGACATACGATGGTCAGATCCATAGCAAAGAGATTAACAATTGACACTTCGGAAATATTTCATACGCCTTTTCTGTTTAGATTTAGTATGCTGGTTAAACTAATTTAAAACAATATTATAATTCTCATATGAAAAATATCCCAATTGATGCCAGATACAACAAGAGTTAAGATGATGGTATACATTAAGAAAACTTAATATTTCTTATATCCGTTTCCTATAGTACAATAATAAACATTTTTTTTACCAAAATAATAATAATAATAAACATATTTGAAATGAAGGTTTCCTAGCATATGTATCATGAGCATCATACAATTTTGCGAAGAATTAATATGTGAAAAAGAAATAAAAGATTGAGAACATTTTTACCTTTCCATCAATTTAGCATATGAGTATGACCTTTCAAAAATTACAACTCAAAATAGTACCTGCTAGTTAAATATAAAAAGATATTTCCATTTATTTCCAAGCTTTGTAAAGTTTGTTATCGACAAGGTGTCAATCTTGTTTTGCTGCAAACATTATCACCTTTTGTATTTCTTCATTTGATGGCATTAAATAGATAATCTCCTCTACCTATATATTACTCTCTTAGCTCTCGAGTTGGTTGTTTCTCGGAATATTTGTTTTTGATATTATTCGTTTTAAATCCCTTGTCGTGTCCACGAGAATTGGCAATGAAGCAACTGTATTAGAATAGCCTAAAATCTGAGAATGTTCCTTCCATAGTTGTAAAAAGCGCACCTAGGCGCAAGGCCCAGACGGGTGCAGGGCCTGGGCTTTGCCTTGTCCTATGTGAGGCACCTTCCTTTTTGAGGCTTTTTCTGAAGCCCAAGGTGCAAAAATAAAATAAAAAAACGCGCCTGAGTGACCTTCTTGCTTCTTTTTTATTTTTCAAAATGAAAATGAAATCTGATTCCCTTTTCATATAAGATATTATTTACAACCATTAGATTGATCAAACATAAAAAAAAATAAAACAAAAACTGGAAATAGGGGGTAGAAATAAAACAAAACCCTAGTTTCTAGCCCTAGCTGTCTTCTAATAGCCTCCTTTGCACCTACCTCCAAACCTCTTCAAACAAGTGCATAGCTTTTCTTCTTCTTCTTCTTCTTCTTCTTCTTCTTTTTCTTCTTCGATTTTATTTTCCTTTTTGTATAATTTTCGTTTGTTGTTGTTGTTCTTTGATTTAATTTCTCCTTTGTATAACTTCCGTTTTATTTTCTTTATACAACAAAAGAAGAACTTCTTCTTCTTCTTCTTATTCTTCTTGTATATTGAAATTGTATCATCTTTATCTTCTTCCAGACAATTAATTGAGGCAAAAAATAAAAAATTGTATTATTTTCTTCTTCTTGTAATTTGTATACTGAATTTGTAATTTTGTATTATCTTAATCTATATGTAGTATATTTTTCATATTGAAATTATTGATGCAAAAAAATAAAAATTTAAGCGAACTAGAATTTGTACCAAAAAATTAATTTTGGTGAATTAAAAACTAAAATTTTTAGTGAACTAGAAATCTTACTAATTAATTAGTGAAGTACAGCTGCTTATAGTTTGATTTTTTTGTTAGTTGCATTTAATCAAATATTTTTAATTTATTTTCTTTAAATGTGTGCTTCACTTCCCTCAAGGCCCAGCGCTTTTTTTTGTGCCTTGCGCTTAGGCCCTAGAGTTCTTGGCACCTAGGTGCGCCTTGTGCCTTTAATACTATGGTTCCATCCAAAAACTGAGATGTGACCTATTGATTATCTATGTATTATTGTCTTGCTGTACTCTTGTTGTAAATTTAGTTGGATGTCATGGTTATTGGAACAATGTTTAGCAGCAGGTGGTTGGTTCTTCTCTACGCATAACCGTTGATATTTTCTTTTCTTGTTGCTTTGTAATATTCACACAAACAGGCATGACATAACCTTTTTGTTCTTTTGATCTTATTAACAGCGAAGATGTCTGCGTATGAGAATGTTGTTGGTGGGAAGCTGAAGCTAAAGGGAAAAGCCTTGGATGTGAAGGCTGGTGGGTTGAAGAAGAAAAAGAAACATAAGAAGAATTATGATCAAATTTCTCAAGTGATAGACAATGACCTTTCAGCTGGTTAGTTGGCCTTTTTTCAATCACTTTGGAATTTGTTTGTTGCGTTTTTCAAATCAACGAAGCCATACTTTAATACTGTTTCATAAAAGTTGAGAAAATTTTTTTAATTGTTGAAAGGTCACGTTTTATTGCATTTCAACTAAGCCCTAATTGTTGCATTAACTTGGTCTTAATGTGCAATTTGATTATTTTGGAGACATATGTTTTTATGCAGTGTTTTAAACTTATGCAAGGAATTGAGGAATATTCAAATTAGGATTTGGGTTTAACTGGGTTTTTAATTTTCTGTTTGTGTAAAATATAATAAGAGATTGTGACCCATTATGCTCTCGAGTTCCCAGAGTGATATTCTTGATAAAACTTGGTTTGGAAGGATGGGATTAACATTATGACCTTGATGAGAACCTTTCACCACATGAGGGGTCTAGAACCACACCATACATCTTTCCAAGCTTCCTTGTTAACCGCAATCTCAAACAAACAAAGGGAACTCCTCCATGAGGGGTCTAGAACCACACCATACATCTTTCCAAAATTGAATTCTATTCCCCCTTCCCACTTTAAATCTTGCTTCTTTAAAGAAAGAATCAAATTCTAACATAATTGCTTTCCATAAACTGGTACCATGTGATCTTCTACAACCCTTAGTCCACCAATCCCCTTCCCTTGCACCATACTTCCGTAAAATAACATCTCTCCATAAACCTTGTTCACCTACCCCAAACCTCCATAACCACTTCCCAAGAAGCGCTTGATTCATATTGGAGATGGATTTAATACCTAAGCCCCCATGCACCTTTGGTAAGCAAACCGTGTTCCAATTAACAAGGTGATACTTCAACTCCCCGTTTAAAGCATTCCAAAGGAAATCTCTTTGAAGTTTTTCAATTCTTAAAACAACCAATTTGGGAATTTTAAAGATGGACATAAAATAAATAGGGTCAAACAGATGTAGAACCTTTCACCAAATTCATCACTATAAAGAGGAATTAGGGTTAGGGTTTGATTTAGATTCTTTATTGGATGATGAGGAATTTGTGGAACAGGATTTAAGAAGTAGAGTTAGGTCTTTGAGAGGTTGTTTTGATGGTTCAGTGTGAGTTTATTGTTTAAAACTTCAAAACTTCAAAACAGTTAACAATTAAGGAGAAATTAAGAGCAAAAAAGAGCAAGAAGATGAAGAATTTATCTACATAAATAAGCCACGTGTGGGGGGGTGGGAGGGTTTTGTGCTTGGTACTGTAGGTAACCATTACCAAGCCGATGTGGATCTCCCATTTGGTTTTCATTCCTCCCATTTTATTTTATTTAAAACAATAGTCCCCCTTGCCGTACCTTTGCTGTTTCCTTTTCCTCCTTGTTCTATCTTTCTTTCTTTTTTCTTTTCTTTTTTTTTTCTTCCTAAATAATGGGTCCCACTTCCCTTCCCCACCCCCCCTCTCTCTCTCTCTCTAATGGTGTAGGCATTTTCCTTCCGTCAGATGTAGCCCAAATGCCCGATGTGGGCCACATTTATTAAATTAATTTTGAGATCGAATGGCAACGATCATCAAATTAAGATGGGGCCATATCTATTCAATTAATTTTGTGATCAAATGGATGATATCAAATGGAAAAAATGGCCAGATAAAGGTAATTTTTGTTACATGATTGATCTATTAAGGAGAATCTCATAAGGTAGGTCTAATGCATCGCGTGGGGTTTTAGCTAGTATGTAGAATAAGAAGAACAATAACAAAGACAGAAGGAATAGGTTTAGGCACCATGGTCTCAAACAAAGCTTTTAAAGCTAAAAAAATCTAATTTCAATATTCTCTCTAGCGAAGAGAAACTTACAACCCTTTGTTATAGATGATATATATTTTATTTTTAAAGAAAAAAAATCTAATTTCAATATTCTCTCTAGCGAAGAGAAACTTACAACCCTTTGTTATAGATGATATATATTTTATTTTTAAAGAAAAAAAATCTAATAATGATGAATCCTAGTTCTTGTATTAAATAAATCCCAACTACATATTTAGTCCTTATAAAAAGAACTATATATATTTAATTCTTAATTAAAGAAACTTGAAAGGGGCAAGATTGCTTGAATTGTTCACCATTACAGCAGTGTGAATAGTGCCACACTATAACCATGTGAACATTATCCTCAATGGTAGCATGAAGATCCGCCTACTACAGCACTCCACTACTCAGGACAGTAACTTCTTACTGGAATTTAATTTATGTGCTAAATGATTACTAATAATGAATACTTAGCCAATAACTACTAAAAATATATCCCAGTTTGGATTATAACAATTCTAATACAATGAATATTCCAAAGAAACCCTATTTGTTACTTTCTTGTAAAAATGTTCTACGTCATTGGCTCTCAGGAATCCTTGTAGTGTAGGCTGATTCTGGGAATTTCTTTTCTTTCGGGCACCATTGCTAGTTGAGCCACAGGAACCTGACTTTGAGGCCAGCAATAGCTGTTTTATAAGTATTAATTTTTCTAACCTAGCATGGTATTCGGTGTAGGTGGAGGTACAGGACAATCAACTGATCCCGACACGGGAGATGTAAATGATAATGATGCCAACAAGCTGAGTGAGGAAGGAACTCATTATGATGATCATCTCACACCAGCTGAGAGGCGATATATAGAGCAGAGGGAGCAACTTGATGTCCATAGGCTGGCCAAGATATCTAATAAATCACATCGTGACCGGATTCAGGATTTTAATCAATATTTGGCAAACATGAGTGAGCATTATGACATCCCTAAAGTTGGACCTGGCTGAGAAGGAAAATTTATTAAATCTGACGACCAGAAGATTTACCTTCTTACTTAGTATTGTAATTTTAATGGTTGTTGTATACACTGCTGTTCTTGTCTGCTTTATTATATGTTCCTCAGTGGTTGGTATTTTGCAGAACTTGCATGTATTGTGTTTTTTGGTGAATCAAATCCTGAACTTTCTGCCCTTTGTGACAATTGCACTTGCATAAAAATGCCCTTTTTTGTATAATTGTGGTCATCTTGATGTTGATGAGTACTTGAATTTGGTATTAGAGCTATTTTAGAGGATGATGAAAAGCTGATCCACCGAACTATATGACAAGATCGGCATCATACATTTACACGACACTCGGTAGAGTAAGTGCAGCTCCCAATTATCGAATGGAATACTGGTTTTGTTTACAAGTTTAGATATCATGCTTCAATTGGGAAAACTGCTTACACCCTCAAAAACATCAAATTTTCAATTTTAATCATTGTTTAAACAGTAAGTTAATATTTGGATTGTAGAACAACCAAAGATCTAGGATGATGGGCATACAAATCTGCTGTTGTTTGGATGAAATTTGGCCAAAGGCAAATTAGTGGGAAATGGACAAGTGAAGAATGCATTTTTTGTCTTATAGAATATAAGGGATGACTTAGTTAACAATTCCATTTTTCTGACAGTATGTGCTTGCTTGGTTGCAAGTTGCAAGTTGCAACATTGCGGGATGGGGATTGAGACCTTCCCTTTCTATGCAGGCTCTTCAAAATGGTGAAATCCAATGGCATGAGCTGTGGCTTGAGAAATGGGTAAGAAGTGCGCATGGAACACAGGGAGCACCTATGAAAATGGTGGGGAACATGGGAAAAGATTTTCCTGAAAGTGGTTCCCCTCAGTTTTTGTTTCCGTTTCCCCATCCATTTATGTTTTCCATTACAGTCCCCTTTCATTGCCTTCCTATTTTAATTTTAATTTTATTTTTTATTACTTTTATTATTATTATTTTTATGGGATGCACATCTATTTTTCATACAGTGGTGTTACGACTTACGAGTGTTACTCCTCTCTATGTTCAAAAGCCCATTGAGCTCACAAAACTAAAGATTATAGAGAAATGTATCAATCGAGATACAAAAAGTGGAAACACTTATGAGATACAAAAAGTGGAAACACTTATGGCGTGTTTGGTTGTCTAATTCTAAATTAAATAATTCAAGAAATTTTACATAATACTGAAAGCACATTCCATCTTGAATTAACAAATTTAAGAAAACAAGAGTTATTATCACAAATAAAAGTGGCAATTTAAATAGTGGTATTTCATGAATTTCTTAAAATTGATTCTACAACATCGACTATAGTGATAAGTACAACATTTTAAAATATTCTAATTCAATGTGATAGATTTATGCCTAAAACTCTATGTAAAATTTCTTGAATAGTTTAATTTCAAATTGAACAACCAAACAAGCCATTACTCCATGATACAAAAGCTCCGACTGTTGCTTTCTATCTATCAAGAAAACCGAACAAAGATTATAGAGAAATCTAGTCCAGGAAGAAAAAAAGAAACGAACTCAAAATGATGCAAATTGAAAACGGAGAAAAAATTGAGTAGAAATAAAAATCAGAATGATGCAAATTGTGATTGAAAAATGGGGAAAAATGAAGAAATTAATTGGCTAGGCATGCCAAGAAATGCACCTTTTTTTATAAAAATAATAATAATAATTAAAATACAACCACATTTCCAATTTTGTAGAGCATAGTACTATGAGGCTCGATTTGGATCTGGAAAGGATGAGATGAAGAAAAGGAAAATGCTAGAAATTGCATTAACACCAATTCTTTTCTTAAGCATTATTAGGCTATCTCCTTTCCTCTCCCTCGTTTTTCAATAAAGCAAATGGATTATAAGCTAAAAGAAAGATAGACCTTGTCCAACTGCAATGGAAACCTACAAATGTAAAACCAAAACCAGAGCGTCACCCTAGCATAATAGATGATGTAAGTTCTCTTAAGCATTTTTAGGGTAATTTGGGAATGAGTGCCCATTTTCCATTCAGAAGTAAAATGAAGCTTATTACGTTTATTGAGAACGAGGGAAAATAATAATAATAATAATAGTACTTTCTTACTGAGAAAAATGAAAGAATAAATCAATGGCACATAAGGGGTGCTAAGCACTCGAGCAACAATCTGACTGCCACATCATATCTCCAAATAAAGCACAACACTAATTGCTCTGCTGTTAGTCACCCTTCCATTCTAATGAACTTGAAGAAATCAATGCCAATGAGCCATAGCTGATGACAATTCGGGTGGGATGGGGGTTAGAGTAATTTAAGGATTGACTCTCCTCCAATGTAACCAAATAAAATAATAATAATAAGAATAATAATTGTATGGCCAAAGAGAAGAAAAGGATTTTAGGGAAGAGTGGTCCGGTAAGAGTATCAATAAGTTTTGGAATAATAACAACCAATCACAAATCAACTTCGCATTGATTATCTACATAAAAAGACTATCTAATCTAACGGTTGATTTTACAAAATACAAGTCATAGGTAGAATTTTGAAAGTGCCAATATTAAAAAGACTATATACATATATATACAAAATCAATCCTGTTAGATCGGATCTTTATATATATACATGTATGGTGTTCCTTGCTTGTAAAACAAACCTCAACCCTCCTCCCCCCCCCACCCCACCAAAAATAATAATATAAAATTATAAAATTATTCATGCTGTCTTAATATACAATAATGTGAAGAATTATGCCTCACAAATTTAGTTGTAAAATTAAAGCATCAAATAGAGTTTGGGGAGTTGGGGGATTCCTATTTGATAAGCAAAAATTAATGATAAATTGTAATTTTACCCTCGAAAGGGTAAAACAGGTTTTTTCTTCGAACGTGGATCTTTTTATTTTTTTGGTAAAGAAAATAGGTTGAACCTGGATGGAATTGAATAAATAAAAAATATAAATATAAATAAAAATGAAGAAGAAAGAAACACAATTTGAAGAGACAAAAAAACAAGGGTAAAATACCAAAAACCCTCCTATTATTACCCATTTTGCAGGATATCCCCTCTAATAAAAAAACTCACCATATTAATTAGGGTTGGCAAATTACCCCCTACCGTCCAATCAACGTTAGAAAACTAACGAGAAAAGAGATGTGATTGGCATATGACACTAATTATTATACTTTTATGACAAAAATACCCTCCTATATATTGATTTTTCTCTCTTCCTCTACCCCTTCCACCATTTTTTGTCGCTGGCCAACCTTGCTGTCGATGAGGTATTGTTCTTCTTCATATGATGATCAAGGCCCCCAAAAATTTAAAAAAAAAATGCAAAGAAATGAAGGAGAGGCTTGGCTCTCCATTTTACCAAAAAAAATAAAAAATAAAACAAAACAAAAAACAATGAAGAAGAAGGGATCGAGATCTCCGACGAGGGTGGATAGATGCCACCGGCATCCATGGCTGCCTCCCCGAACCCACCCCCCACCCCCCCCCCCCCTCCCCCCACCTCCCATTTTTTTTTTTTTTTTAATTTTATTTTTTTATTTATTTATTTTTTTTTACTTTAAGCTCAAGAACCCCAAATTGATTTTACCAAAAACAAAACAAAAAGAAGGGAGAACCAGCAGTCATCTCCAATAAGGGTGAACACCGGCATTCACAACCGACACAACAACAGCAAAGGTCTTCTTCAGTGGGTCTTCTCAGCCACGAAACCATCAACCCTCAAATGGTTGAGTGGCTTTGATGGCTATAGCGCCGTTGGGTTTGTGGGTTGCGAATCAATCTCACAACGGTTGCAGCAACTATAGCGTGTTTGTTCGAATCGGCGCCGTCCACGTACCCAGACGGATGAGGGACGACCTCACCGTACGATCCTGCTCTTCTACTCTTATCAGTGGTGGGTCTGGTTGAGTTCTGGTATTTCTGCTCTTCGAGTCGTCACCGATGATGGTGGTGGGTCGGATTTCTTTAGGCCGACAAGAAACCACTTTACTGCTTTACCCATTTATCAAAACCGAGAAACCGCTAGCGGTTTTGGGGGGAGAGGTTTTGGGGCAGCATTGGATGAACATGAGAGAGAGAAGCAATGTCGGGGATATGATTTTTTATTTTGTTATATAAACAGCACCGTTTCAATAACTAACAAAATTAATTTTTATCAATTCAAAACCAATTATTTAATTTAAAAAAACCAAAGGATAAGTTGACCTTGCATATTTCTGTTAAACAGCGTATCCCTGGCACAATATGGGGGGTTATTTGGTGGGTTTTTTTTAAAGGGAGTAATCCTGCAAAATGGGTAATAATAAAGGGAGGTTTTTTAGCATTTTACCCCTCCAAAAAAATAAATAAATAAAAACCTTAGAAGTGTGAGTGCCACAAAAACTGTATCAATACACTAATACAGAACTCATACATACTTGATTGCTTTTTTATTTTTTGCTAAAATATATAAATAATAATAATTGAGCAAGTTCCAATATCCCTTATTTTAGAATATAAAAACTGAAAAGGGAATGACTGAAATACATAATAATAAAATTATAGCTACACGCCTACACAACCCAGCTAAAGCAAAAGCCCAAACAAGTGGAGTGACACGAACCTACCAACGTTGTGTCTATCATACACAAACAAGAAGACAGATCAAGCTTCGCTAACCCCCCACCAGGATCAAAACAGCCGCAAGGATGATCAATCAAACTCTCAGTTCGAAATTTTTAATCATCGAGTTTCATCCTCGAGATTGCGGAAACCAGAAGTCAGATCCTCATTTAGCTTGCTGAACTTCGACACAAGAGCAGCTTCTCCTTCTGCCGGGTCCTCAAATTTCTGAGACCTGTAATGTCAAAATATAGATGATCAGCAGATTAAGACCTGCTCCCCTAAAATGTCAAGACACAAAAATTCTTTTTTTCCTCGTTAAAAACTGCCATTTCACTTACACTAAACGATAGAAGAGATCTCCTAATCGATGCTTGATAAGGCTGTAACTTATCTTCTGGCCATCCATACCAGCTCCTCGTTCTACTGCCTGCATAATGAGCAACATCACAGTCAAAGAAAGATCCACCGATCACTCGTCTCATTAATCATATATACACCCAACATCTCATCTAACACCAACTTCAGCTCAAATTTGGTCACTCCCATTATCTATCACCTATGCATATTTTGGTTACCAAGAAGACAGGAAAATAAATCTTGCAACAATACCAACCCCAAATCATTGTAACGATTGACTTCTAATTCCTTCTTTTTTCTTTTGCTTTTCCCCTATATCTTTAGTGGGAATTATGAATTTCCTAGGGTTCATATTGAAAATTTTGAACTTACCCTCCATTTAAGTTTTAAGAAGAGGTTACCATTCAACTCCTTTGCTTTTCCTCCACCTTCTAAGCATCCAAAAGCAGCTCCAAAGGAAAGGTTCGAAGGTCATAATTTATGCCATTTTTTAAGGAAAAAGGAGAAAGGTGGTCAAAGAGATCATAATTTGTACCTCATTCTGTAGCTTTTGTCACACTATAAATCCTGGGAAAAAAGTGAGCTTTTTCCCTTCCTATAATCCTTGGAAAGAATAATATAAAAAATGCTTGAAAATGCTTAGAAGGGGAGTCATGCATTCTTTCCTTTCCCTAATTCTTTCTGAGATCCAAACAGAGCCTTTGCAAACAAAGAAAAACATTTAGGGCCCACTTGGGATTCCAAATGGAAATTAAACAATTTTAATGTATTTTACATGGTATTGAAGGCACAAATTAATCACCTTAAATGGAAAAATTCAAGAGAATGATGACCATCATCACAAATGAGAGTGGAAATTCAAAAAACTAAAAAAATAAAAAATAAAAAATGAATCTAAAACATCAATTACAGTGATGACTCAGATGGATTCGTGCCTTCAATACTAGGTAAATTATACTATAATTGTTTAATTTCCATTTGTACAACCTAACGGGCCCTTATAATCGATTTGAAACCAATCTACAGATGCCAAGGGATCTTGGATAACATGAAAAAAGTAGATGAACAGTCGAAGAAAAAGAAACAAAACAAGAAATCATCATCTACCTGGTTGGCCAAATTATAGAAATGGATAATGTTGCGCATCATCCACACAGACTTGTAGAAAGGGCAGAATTTATCATATCTGTTACACGCACACAAAACATACATGTAGAGTAAGAAAGTATTACAAAACCAATATAAAGATTCAAGCCAATGAAAATTATTCAGAACAATAGATTCTGGACAGAATAAATGGTAAAACAGGGACTTACGGAGTAAATGCATTTTGAGCAAGATAATCTTCCCTCAAAAGCTTTGCAGTCTCCAAGGTAATCTTGTCTGATTCAGCTAAAGCGTCCTTTCCTACAAGCTGCAGAAATCAAAATATCCATGGGTCTTCAGAGACAGGAGGCAAATATAAGAAACCCTTTAAACATGCTGTGTATAGATCGCTACAAAAGAAAGCAATAGCAGGACGAGGTAACTCTATTTGATAGGATCCACCTGCACCTTAAGATAAAATATTTTTGACACCAAAAATCTGCCCAATCAGATTAATACCAAATTACCCACCACCCATATACTGAACTTCCTTCCATGCCAACCATAATATTCTAACAATCCAGGAAAATAACCAAGAGTGAAAGAAAGAAAAAGAAAAAAAGAAGAGGGGAGGGGGGGAGAGAGGAGGGTGCAGTGCTGTTCATAAATTTGATGGTTCTGGATCTCAGGTTTGAATAATCTCTGAAATTATCCACCTCTATATCATGTATTGCAACAGTTGGGGAGGATGGCTTGCTTTCTCTATTGTCAAAGAGTCTAGAGAAGTAGAAAAACTAGAATTAAGGAAAAAGCATACTTGGACAATTTCATTCAGGTCATCTTCTCTCTGCAGCACTTCACGGGCCTTTGTCCTTATATTAATAAAGTCTGGATCAAATTGTTCGTAGAAAGACTCTAATGCCTGGAAACAGGAAAAACACTCTGATCAACAGGTAGGATGAAGCATTCAATATGAGGCCCAAGGAAGGAAAGGACGAAAAATAAAGAACAATTACAAAAATCTGTGATTTTCGTTGCAAAAAAAAAAAAAAGGAACATTAAATAACACACCGTTGAGTACTTTGAGTAGGATATGAGCCAGTTTACAGAAGGAAAATGTTTTCTCTGGGCAAGTTTCTTGTCCAGACCCCAGAAAACCTGCAATAATAAATAGAAAAAAAGATTAGAGTAAAAAAATCTGAATTCGTGTCGCAAAAAGAGAACATAAGTACTTTTGAATCAGTGAGATGATCAATGCTGCCTGCCTTGGGCTTTGGCAACTTTAGAATAAGAAAATTTGTCTCGTTTCTAAGGATTACAAATTGACCCAATTAATGCAACAACCTAACCATGGTGACCTAAGGATTGGTGGGTTTCAGGGCTATGGATGTGCTGCAATTTGGGGACTGGAAAGCAGCCTTTAGTACCAGCTTCAGCAAGGTGCCTTATTATAGGTACATGTCCATACAAGAATGACAAAAAAAATTAAAATTAAAATTGAATAAAAAAATTATCTTCACCTGAACGATGCTGAGGGTTGCAGATGTAACGGGATCTGAGAAATCTCCTCCAGGAGGAGAAACAGCACCAACAATTGTGACACTACCAGTACGTTCTGGCGAACCGAGACATTTTACTTTACCAGCACGTTCATAAAAAGAGGCTAAACGTGCTGCCAGATAAGCAGGATATCCACTATCGGCAGGCATCTCTGCCTGTATGAGAAATTAAAAGATGCCATAAGAATAAGTTAGGAGTTGGGACTAATTTGAACAACATAAAACTCCCGATGTGGGTTGTGTAGCAAAATCATATCAAACTACGTACAAAGAGCATACCGAAGTTAAAACAATGAATCAAAATTTCTCAAACAGATTCTTTGGAAAAAAGCTAAGGAAAAAAACAATTGTTAACTCATTCCTATAAATTTGAAGTAAAATAAATTCACAAGCCAAATCATGGGTTAAAAATGCATACCAGTTACATAATTGTGACAACCCAATATGAAAAGATAGGACTAAGAAAAGACACTCCCTCCGTCCCATAAAGATGGGCCATGTTTCACAAAACACGGAGTTTCAAGAAAATGTAATTATTGCATTGACTTGTCATTTATTAAGTATTGTCTTTCCAAAAATACCCTCTCTTTTTTCGTATTGGGTTTTGTGTTGAAAGTAATTATTGAATTAACAAGGGGTTATGTAGGAAACTAAAAAAAAATTATGATTTGACTTTTCAAAGTGGACAAACATTTTGGGACAAAAAAAGTAGCAAAAATGGCCTATCTTAATGGGACGGAGGGAGTATATACAAGACTTAATTTATAAGGTGGAAGCATTGATGCCTTAAAGGTAAGACTCAACGATATGTCTGATACAAGACGCAAGTTGGGAAGTATGTGTCTGCCATCCATCAACCATCAAACTAGCACCTAAACAACTCGAAAATTATGGGGAAGAAAAAAAAACCAACTCCTCAGCTTGGAATTGATATAAGAAGAATGTGGAGGCATTTAACCCAATCAAACCAGTCATGAAAACCAAATACTCAAATTTCCCTTTCATGGAAGCATGTTTGTCATCACTTTCTACAAATTGATAGAGAGAGAAGGAGAGGGAGAGAGAGGGGGGGGGGGGTGGGGGAGTGGGGAGCATTTGACCTCAAGTTTTGCCAGGGTACTAGAACCTTCAATTTGAACAAATAAGATGCCTGGAAGAAGCTGATGGCTACAAATGGACAAAACCAATGCCATTCTCCACACATATTTATAGACAACCCATTTTTTGCCCC
Organism: Liquidambar formosana; assembly: GCA_039720395.1. Lineage (NCBI taxonomy): Eukaryota > Viridiplantae > Streptophyta > Magnoliopsida > Saxifragales > Altingiaceae > Liquidambar > Liquidambar formosana. Next base: position 25,515,765 of record CM077826.1, on the reverse strand, counting down.
TTGATTAGTTAAATTTTCGTGAATTCTGATTGAAAAAGGTGAATATGTGTTTTTCCTTCAATTGGAGTAATCTCCGCAAGTAGTATTTCCTTCGTTGTTATCAACTGGAAACAAGACCAAGGGGAATTTGTGCATAATTTATTTTAAATATTTTGTTTGCTTAATTTGTTTAATAAATTGGGAGAGAGCCTTTAATAATAATAATTTAAAAAAAAAAAAAAAGAAGTTGATGATTCAATTGTTATAGGGTGAGTTAGAGGGCATGGAAGCTTTCTCGCATCAGAAGAGAAATTCTTGACCTATCAGACTTTTTAGATATTCAAACGAAGTGGGCGGCTAGATAATCCAATGAGAAGGCAGTCAAGCTGGCTAAGTGGGGAGGTCCTACTCTTTAGTTCTCGAACGAAATCTTTTCCTTTTGATATAGTCTGTAGTTCTTTATTCCTTGTCAATAGAATTGTTTATTAAAAACAAGAAAACCAAAAACAAAAAACATAACATAACAAAACAAAAGCAAAAACAAAACAAAACAAAAAACAAACCAAATGAGACCAGACTGTCCTAGGGAAGAATGAGTGCCCTAAACGCTTCCCATTCCATAATATAGTCCCAAAACCCTCCAATCTTTCAACCACTGACCACTTTTCTTTTTTCCCAAAGTAAACCATCTACATTAAAAATTTAAAAATAAAAACTGAGAAAACAAAGCAGTACAGGACAAAACAAAAAATGCAGGAAAAAAAGAAGAAGACATAACTAACACCAACTACTATCCAGGCTCCATCCACAAACAACCATGGACGAGGCAAGCTTCCATCACTGGGAAAGGAATAGACCCAGATGGTAGGTAACCCGAGAAGCAAGTAAGAAGGGCCCACCTGACCATGGCATGCACCACTCCATTTGTAGCTCTTGGGATCTTAGCAAACGATGTAGCAGAGAGGGTTTTACATCTTTCTTTAATCTTTCTGTAATATCCTAGATTAACACCTCATAAGACCAAGGAGTCTGACCAGTTCCCTGATTGGCTTAGGAGTCATTTCTTGGTTCCTAGAACTAGGGCAACCAAAATTTTTACATGTTCAGCCTTTAAAATGAATAACTACAACAACAATTTGATTGATTCTATACAATTACACATCAATGTGTAATGCCAATGGCTACTCACAAAATTACAACGACCAATTAGCTTCTCTAATCTCAAAATTTATTAACCTGATAATTTGATCTCAATGGTGGTGGACTAGAGGCTCTTCAACTTGAAGGTGTAGAATCTTATGAGCTCACTTCTTGGCACGCCAGTTTAACCAGCTTTAGTAAGTCTTTCATTGTAGTCCCTCACTCTAACAACCATGGCTCTCTTGAGAATAACAAGATGTTACTCAAAAGGACAATTGTGTATCAATACAATTTGAATAATCCCTCTGTAAATCATAATGGGAATAGATTGTCAAGATTAAGATATGGTTGTTCCTTTTGATGAAGATGTGGTTGTTTCTTGTAGAAAGCTATCAACATGTTATCTTTTTCTAGGAAACCTGAATATCCGTACTACTTTTGTCTCTCATGGAAAGTTTTCCAAGAATGATAGAACAACTCTTGCTCTAAATTGCATATTTTCAAGTCTAAACTAGATAATCAGACTGGGTCCAAAACCAGCCTAATGCAAGACAATTTAAAATAAACATCCTAATAATCTTTATAAGCCGAACTCCTTAAAGGAAAACAGGGAGGAGGAGGAAGCAAAGAGAGAGAGAGAGTTCTATAATTTAGGGTACTCCTAGGGTTTTAAGGTTGGTAATCCCCAATAAAAGAAATATTTTCCATCATTAAGTTAACCAGATAACAATAGAAACAATGGCACTGATAGCGTGCAATAGATATATATATATATATATATATATATATATATAGAGAGAGAGAGAGAGAGAGAGAGAGAGGAGGGATCTGTTTGTGTAAAACTTTTTACTCTTACACCTCTCAATATTTTTTGGTAGGATCAATATTTTTCAAAACCAACCGTTGGATTGACTACTACTCTCATGAAGATCATGCATGCCAAATTTCACATTGATTGGAGATTAGGAACTATTCCATTGATAAAGCGGCCTAAATTATAGTTTTATTCATAAAAATAAAAGTGAATTTATAGATGAGATGCTTACGAGTATCCGATCAGTGTGAAATTAGGTGTGCATGATCTCCAAGAGAGGAGTATTCAATCCAACGGTTGGGTTTGAAAAATATCGTTCTCAAACAAAGATATTGAGGTGTAAGTGTAAAATGTTTTACACCGGGTCCAAAAGGATCTCCCCTAGATATATATATATAAATCACTCTCAATAAGTAGTAAATGCATGTAGCATTAGAGAAACCTTTTCTAAAATCAAGACAGAAAGCATTGCACATCCTTCAACAGATGGAGAGAACAAATTTCTATCTGCTAGACACTTGTATAGAAACCAATTGTAAAATAATTCATATTGCTCACTCATCCCATGTAGTAGATGATTAGGTAGGATATGATAATGACACAAGTTATCACAATAAAATCACCACTAGTAAGTTTTATGCAAAATCAAAACTCAAGTTCCTTCTGTTTAACACTGTTATTATTTATATGCCAACATATGTCTACACTCTTATTATTTGTATGCCAATGCATGTCTACTCTTTTTGCCCACACATCTCATGCTAGACGGCACAAAATATCACAAAAATAAGTACTTATAATGAACTTTTTTCACAATTCATTTATAAAGTCATTTAAAGTGATATTACCAGAATAGGACACAAACTGGTACAATCTCGGAACTTTGATATGAGAAATCTATCCCATCACTAAGGTAACAATGGAACTACGAGCAGTTGGGCATTTATATTACAAAATATAAAAACTCGCATTCTCGATAAGTGTTTTAACATATGTCAGACTAAGGAAATCTTTTCATAATTCATTAAAAAGATGTGTTGTTGCATAAGCTAAATTAAGAGAGGGACCTACCAGCCGTCCTGATATTTCACGCAGTGCTTCTGCCCAACGAGATGTTGAATCTGCCATCATGCTGACATTGTAGCCCATATCTCTAAAATATTCAGCTATAGTGATCCCTGAAAATCCACATTCAAATAAGCTTAAGAATGTCAACTAATGCCTTCCACAAGAAGTTAAATGGCTATATGAAATCAGCAAAAGCATCAGAGGAATGTGAACCTCATGCAAATAATTTTGCCTTCTAAATAGTAATAGCATCCAAGCAATTCATGCATATATAAAAACAATACAAATGTGATACCTCTACTTCCTAGATTATGTAAAACATTGACCAGTTCCTTTGGCCATCATGGAGAAGTCAATACTTTATAAAATATGTTTCCACAAGTAAATTTAATCCATGCCAAGATGCTCTACTGAAATCATTCTCCACATAAGCTTGTACCCTAACATCCTAAACAGTAAGATAGTTACTGTTCATTCCATGGTAATACCGATCAGAGATATCGGTATTGCCGAGGGTCGATACGGCTATATATTGTCGATATCAGCAACTTTTAAGACTATGATATCAACCTGCTTTCGAATGCTCAAAATCTTAAAATTATGATCACCAGCAGCACACCCAAAATCAAGGAACCCCATACCAAACAAACACGGACCTATAGATCAAAGCAACACAAAACCTTCTCTCACTTGCTCAGAATCCTAAATCTTCAACACAGCTCCACCATGGATCTTAAGCAGATCTAATCACCTTTCTTCTTTGATATAGATCACTTATTATTCCTAGATATGATGTACGAACTCTTGCCTTGAGTAGCATGACCAAGAGATCAATCATCTCACTCCCAACTACTTCGCCATCTTAGGCCTCCACAGACTATGTGCCCTAGAATGCATAGTTTCTTTCAATCACCATCTGGTTCCCAATAAAATGTAGAAAAGAAAAGGAATTAAATTTTTCAAAAGATGAGCTCACCCCCAAATAAGGTGTTTGCGAGTAATGTTTGAGAGAGGTGCTCACATGGGTCATATTCAAGGAGTTTGGCCAAGTAAGGTGATAGGACAGTGGGAGAACCTTGGAGAGGAGAGAGAGAGAGAGAGAGAGAGAGAGAGAGAGAAGCGATTTGAGAGCTACATGGAAGAAGAGGAGAGAGGGCAGTGAGATCTGCGGTATCAAGGTGTGAATTCCAGCCTTTTTTAGATATTCTAGTCCAATAGAATCTTGTGATGGAGGATCAAGGGAGGGTTGTTAATGGAAGCACGAATCCCACAAATGAAGCCAAATAAATGACCTTTTATACTGTTGAGGTTTGGTGCAACCTTAAGCATAGGGCGGGTGAGATAGTATGCCTAGATCCCGAGGAAGTAGGTTTGCTACCATGTCATGTGCAGGTCAGCAATCCCCCATGTTGTGTCGGTAACCATAGCCAACACGAAATTCTTCCTATGTTTAGTCAGACATCATGGCAACCGAACACATTTCTTGAAATTTTTTTACATTTTTTTTTGGAAACAGGAAATGGGAAACGAGAAGTGTATCCAAACAGGTCCTTAGGCTTCCTATTTCTAAAAAATTTTAATTCGTTTTTTTTTTTTTTTCGGCAAGAAAAATTTTATTAAAAAGAAACAAGGTACAAATGAGGACGAGAAGTCCTACCAACTGAAAATAAAAAAGGAAATGAAAGCAAATGATAAAAGTGAGCAAAATACAATCAAACACAAACAGCCAACCAATTATATCTAATAACAAACCAAGCAATCCCCCAAAATTATTTAGACACCAAAGCCCAAAAAGAGGCCAAGAAAACAACCCTATCCGACAAAAACCCAACTCCTCGAACTTATCATCAAAGTCCTTGCGTCTAAAAACAATTACAGATATCTATTCAATAGCAAACCATCCTATCAAAAGTCGCAAACTTTGGTGGTTATTTCTGTGAGTGTAAGTGGTATATACACAAGATTGAGATATACAGTATTTGGGTTTGGGGTTTTGTGTTGCTGAGAGTTGTATTTTTGGTTGTTTTGCTTTGCTGGACTCCTGGTCCACCTGGTTCTTTCAGAATCTTTCTCTTCTCTTTAACATAACAAAATTCATTCTCATCAGTTAATAAATAAATAACATATCACCTTTCCTTTCACAAAACCTAAATATAATAAATTCTAGACACTTTATTACTTTCAAAAAATATTTGAACCCCAACTCATCTACAAAGCCTAGCACCGTTCTTCCACCCTAAAAACCCTAAATTAACAAGCCTTAGCCCACCATAGACAGTGGGAAACAAAGGGCTTTCAAAAACATCCAATTAATGTAAAGCTAGCATGAACTTTACAGGAAGGAAATAACACTAATTACCAACCAGAAAAAAATTATCCAAGATCAAGTTTGTAGATCAAACAAATAAATAAATAAATTATCCAAGATCAAACAAATATTAATTCTCGAGGTTACACAAAATCCTATCAGTTTGACGTGTTACACCTCAACAAGCAAGATTTACTATAATTACCTGTGTAAATTGAAGCCTCACGAGCAGCCACGGGCATATTAGACGTGTTGGCCACAAGTGTAGTACGTTTCATGACAGATTCTTCACGGCCATCAGGCAATGTCATTGTCAATTGAGGAAAATCCATAAGAACCTGAATTATTAGGCAATCTAAATCAAAATCTCAATGACAATAAAAAAAGGGCGATCAATAATCATACAGACACATAAACATGTACCTCAGCCATTTCATTTCCTCTTTCCCCACAACCAACATAAACTACAGTATCGGAATTGGAGTACTGCATAGAAACACAAAAAATTAATAAAAACGAAACAGAAATACTTCCAGTATCTTAAATTATCAAGGGATGACAAAAGTAAATATACGAAAAATTCACCTTGGAAAGAGCTTGACTAATGACTGTTTTTCCACAACCAAATGCCCCAGGTATGGCACAAGTCCCACCAAGAACTGAAGGGAAAAGGGCATCAAGAACACGCTGGTATATAACAAAGTCATCAGGGACATAAAATTCTCAAACTAGTCATAGATAGCAACTGACAATACATTTTAGTTTATATGTTAATTACCTGACCAGTAAGCAGAGGGGTATCAGCAGCAAGCTTTGCTGCAACAGGCCTTGGTGTACGTACAGGCCAAGTCTATAAATGGGTAAAGCACAACCAAAAAAATTTTAAAAAAATTCAATTTTGGAAATACAAGTAACTGCTGAATGTTAAACAATGAAGGTAAAATAATAAATGACAAAGTTAAAAACCTGAAGCATAGTAATTTGCTTTTTGACACCTTGAAACTCAAGCTCTAACACAGTATCCTGCATATATAAATAGTAAATACATATAGGAGAAGTCAATGCACATATACCTTTAAGAATACTGCTTATTGGAGTTAATGCTATCATATCATAAGATCAAAAATAACTGCATTTATTATAATTCAAGTGCTAACAAAAATCCCAATGCCATAAGTCTCTAAGAGAAGGCAGAATTGGTGTTAATTATCAGGGGCATCCAAAATTTAGCATGCAACACAATTAGGGATGATTTGGTGTCGATGCCCCAACTAACTTGCAATGATGTGGAACAAAAACCCAAGTAACACCTGCATGGAGAAATGTACAATTTCAATGCAGAGAAAATCTTCCCATATCCCCATCTCCTTAAATACATCTTCAACTTTCCAATGAAAAGTGTGTGTTGATAAGTAGCCATATTTTTTTAATTTTAGAATGATTTAGTTAGACATCCTTAAAGCTCCACCACAATTTTCAGTCATAAGGAGACCAAACTCTGATACATCACATTTTTTGTCATCAAACCTTCTCTCCCATCTCTTGAACAAACATCCAAAACTAGTAGTCTAATATGCATCAATACTCAAATAGGATGAGTATCAACCTTTTCTTGTCAATGATTTTGTATTTCAATGGTAGAAAATAGCCTCCTTGGCTTATGATCAACCTACTCTTGACCTCCTTTCCCATAGAATGAACTAAAGTTGCAATATAACATGCCATATCAAACCCAAAAGTTATATTGCTCATCTTAGTTCTATCTTCAAATATTACCATCCTTGCACTCTATATCATATTCCTAGACAACCTCTAGTCACCTTCTATAACATTCTTTACTCATCATGAAATTCCTAAATTTATCCATTCACTATCAATGAAACAAGTACACCAATGCAGACACTGGTTTCTGATACGGCCATATGGGTACAAACTACCACAATGACCTCAAGACAATATGAACAGCAACATGAGTGTCAAATCCTGATATATCTGGTGTCATTGCGTAGAGATGGTGAGATGTGTCCAATGAAGGTAAACTGTGTCTAGGATGAATATCTGTTCCATATGTATTGTTGATCTATTTGACAAGCCAGAAAAATTTTAAACAGAAATTCCTTCTTACAAAGCTTCAATACCATGATTTCATAAATTCCACTGTCAAATACATATATGCAAATTCATGAACATCATTTCACACAATATCCAAAAGCATTTAAGACAATGTCTACCAAATTTTACAAATCATGAAACTAAGCTTGTTCAAATTCATAGTAGTTACAAAATCATAGCATAAATTTCTGAAAAGTATTGACTTTGACCCTGGCATGCATTAGAAATGCTTATCAAAATGGCACGACAAAGAACTTCAACAGACCAACCTTAAGCGAGTATTGACCAGCTGGTGCAATGTAGGTGACCTTTCCCATAGAATCAGGAGGAAGCGCAACATGGTGTTGCATCAAACTGTTCTCATGCACAGTCTGCAAGTGACATATTCCAAACAAGTTAACAGAAACTTAAAGGAGAGTCAGTACAAGGAAGCTAGCAGCTGCAAGAGGCACTAAAATTTCTCAACTGATCAATGCGATTATACTTACAGCATATAGATCTCCACCTGTCAGAAGATCTCCCTCACCTGGAAACAGTAGAGGGTATTAAATCTAATTGCTATCAAGTATCTCCAGCCCAAGATAACAATCATTTTTATTGCCTTCAAACAACCATATTGAAATACACTTTGATTACCAATTTTTCTAGGCTGAAATTCCCATAGTATATCCTTATCCAGGGCAGGGACAGAAACACCACGAGGAATGTAGACATCGCCAGATATTTTTGCAATGGTTTTCAGAGGCCTCTGCAATTTTCAATTTTTTTTTTTTTATTTTTTTTTAAAAGGTAGAAAAAACAAACATAAGGTACTAGCAAAAAGTTGATGCCCGGACCAAATCCAATTTGCACTATATGAAATAGGTTATATTGTTTACACCAGCTAGCTGAGATTACACAAACCTGAATGCCATCAAAAATATTCCCCAATATTCCAGGACCCAGCTCCACTGAAAGAGGCTGTCAAGTAAAAGTGGAAACATTATAAATTGGTGTTTTTGATGCTTGATCTATAAAAACAGGTAAAAACAATGTACATAATTAGCAATTACCTTGTGTGTTCGTAGAACAGGGTCATTCACCTGTCAACCCAGCTGTTTCCTCATAAACTGAAAGAGAAAAGATACCAGATTTCTTGTCAATTTTGAGAGCTTGATGGTAACAACATAGACCACATTATAACTGGAGGAAAATTGGTATATAACTATATAAATTTAGAGAGAGAGAGAGAGAGAGAGAGAAAATGACAAGAAAGAATAAAATAAGGCCAAACAAAACTTAAAGAAGGCATATGGTAGACAAGGATAATACACCATTACTAGGAAAAGGCATATTTGGAGGAAAACCCAAAGTATAATACCTTGGATAGTAGCAGAATCTCCTTCCAACCGAATAATTTCTCCTATTAGGTTATCGTGTCCAACACGAACCAGTTCATACATTGCAGCGCCTGCCATTCCATCCGCAATAACAACTGGTCCTGACACCTGGCAGTTGAACACATTGGCAAGCAGTTGGAGAAAACATACAAATCTTAAGATAAGGATTTCACCACAAATTTGATACTAATGTTAAATAGTTTTAAAAACAGAGAAGTGTGTTAACAAGTTCATCAGAGAAAAACATGTAAATCAGTTCTTCCCAAAATTAAAGGAAAAACTGTTGCGAAAGCTATGTGATTGCCCACACTAAATGGCAATAGAAGCAACCAATTTAAGAGAAAATAAAATGAGTGATATACTGATATGCTCAGGTATGGTCCTACCCCCTACGCATATATCTTTTTGAATCTTCTTCTTCCTAATTGTAACATGTAGAATGATACAAGAAAGATTATAAATAAAAAAAAGGAAAATCATATATTGATGACAAAAATAACAAATAGGAAATATAAACTCAGGAGAAGTGACAAATTCAAGGACTGAAAGTTGAGTTCTTTCTTAAATCTGACACTGAATATGAACATTGTTCTTTTTATATTGTTGGATCTCGCACCGAATAAGAACATAGTTCTTTTTATATTGTTAGATCTCTATTCTCTACAGAATAACTCGAGCATATTAGTCACTGTAATTACAAAAGATGAAGAAGAAGAAACACCAAGGGATAAGCTTAGTCGGCAAGGGATCCCACCTCAGGAAGTGGAGGTCCTGAGTGGCTGAGTTTGACTCTTGCTAAACCCTTTGGGGCCACCCACACAAGGTTTCATGGTTCTCATAGGCCTTGGACTTACCTGGTCTATATGGGTTGTTTAGGGTCTTATATGGATCCAAAGTTTGTCCGAAGGGCTTCCTCGTTATCAAAAGATGAAGAAGAAGAAACTCGTAATACCAAATGATAATTCATGTAAACGATCCCAATAAGTTTACAAAGTGATATCCATGTCACAGCAAACATAGTGATTGATATGTTCAGGATATCTTGCTGAGATTAACTATAAATTCCCCATGCCATCATTTAATTACTATAAAAGAGACAAGATAAGAAACTACTGATCCAAACAATTGTTCAAAAAATCAATCACAATTTTCCTTGGGGATGGCAAAATTGCTCAAAACTACCAATTATAGTTTAATTAACAGCCCTGACCATTTCCTAGTACTTCCACTTCACTGTGGCTGTGCCTCAAAATTCACAAAGCTAAGTATTTCAATCCATTAATACTAACTATAATAAGTATACATACAGCCCACAAACTCTCCCCAAAAATCCAAATATTCACCCACTTACTTCAAATTCAACATCAAAAACAAATATAACAGACCACAAAGTTACAAAACAAAGCTTTTCCATACATCAACCTCAACTATAAAAGGAGTATACATACAACCTGCCACATTGCTCAAAAATTTTAAGAAAGTCATCCGATTACCTCAAATTCAGCTTTGGAAACAAAGAAAACAGATCACAAAGTCACAACAACAAAGCATTCCAAAAAAACCTTTAATCTGAACCGTAGTGAATATGCATAACTGATCAATCACTCGAATAGTCTACAAAATCACCCAGTAAGCTCAAATCCAACATTTTAAATATAAAAAATAATATAAAATATAAAAAAGGGAAAGAAAGAAACATGTCACATATGAAGAAAACAAATCATTTCACTAACATTGATAGTAATGACTACACATACGACAAACAAATTGCTCTAAGAATCTGAAAAAAAAAATCAGCCATTTAAATCAAAATCAATATTAAAAACAGCGAAAACAGATAACATCAATACTAACAACAACGAGTACATATATGCTTCTAATAGAAATTGCGTAACAAAAAGTCTAAAAATACACCCAATTAACTCAAGACATCAATCTTAACCATAGAGAGTATAAATGAGCGATCGAATCGCTCAAAACAAAAAAAAAATAAAAAAAGTGACACAGATCACTGATGATTCACAAAAACAAAACTTTTCAGACTTCTCCAGCACCAACCATGAATTGATCACAAAATCTACGTATATGGATCCAATTCATTCGAATTCAAGCTTCAATGGAACCAAAACAGATCTAAAAAGAAGGTACCTTTCGCACGTATCCGTATTCGCTCTCCTTCTCCTCATCTTCGAATGTTGTCAATCGAGCTCCGTACACCGACGGCATTTTCTCACAGAGATCTGAAACTACAAGATCTGACAAACGACCGAGATAGACCAAAGAGAAACCTTAGGGTTTTAATCCAAATCTTAGAGAGAGAGAGTGGGGGTTTGGCGCTTCACGGAGATGGGAAGAACCAGAGAGGAACAGGAGAGGACGTGAATATATGATGGAGGAACATAATACATAGGAGGCCCTTTGGAATGGGATTGAGGGGAATATTCTGCTGCGACGCCAGTATTGTTCCTGGACGATCTGTAACCGTTTGATATCGCCACGTCAGATGGGGCCAACCATTGACGGCTGATTTTTGTGTGGCACGGTCAGATTATACGCAACCATCTGTTTTTTTTTTTTTTTTTTTTTTTTTTAATATATAATGTGAGTATCCACTGTTTACACTAATTTCCATAATGTATAAGGGACAAATCAAGTCCATACTTTCAATAATAAGATAATAGGAACTGAAACTTAAAATTTATTGTATAATTATTAAGTCATAGTCCTTTGTTATCTATACAATCTTCGGAAGTTGAATCACCTGTGTGACTGCCAAGAGAATTGTGGCCAAGATCAATTAAATCTAATGATTTTTTTTTTCTTTCTTGGATGAAAATTGAATCTATCTAATGATTATGTTTCGGGTGTTTGAGGAGAGATGTTGCACACTCAACTCTTTTTTTTGGTATATGGGAATTAGCCCTTGGTTAGGGTCTAACAAAAGAAATAGTGGACATATCCGCCATAAAGAAGGGGTTTACACCCACAAGAGATTGGTCTAAGAGGACAAGCCTTTCAGCCTAATCCTCTCCTTTCTCAACAAGGAATTCAATACAAGCATTCTCTTCTCGAAAAGTGTGGACAATAGAGCAACTCCAACTGGGCAACAATAGATTTTTGCAGTCAAGGATAACCGCAGCCATAAGGTGGTTGCCATTATGCTCCTTCAAAATGTGCGCAATGGCAAGCATTGAGTCAGACTCGACAACAATCCTAGGTATAGCTTTCCTCCAAGCCTCCTCCAAACCGCACGAATTGCCCAAAGCTCAATTGCACACTCAACTCAACTAGTAAAAACTGGGCTCAAAGCCCCCGGATGAATTTGGTCACACACCACATTGATAGGTTTTCTTATATATTTATTAATATTTATATTTTATATTGTATACAAAAAAAAAAAAGATAAAATTTTAGGGCACGTTACACCAAAATCATTTTAGAACCTTAATATCAAATAAATAACTCCATTAATTGTTATTTTTGTGATATTTTGCCTTTCCGTCAAATTTAATACTTTTTTAGGTTCAATTTTTTGATTTCCATTCATTTTGATATCTCAATTAATTATAAAAAGTTAATCTACTACTCGTATTAAATTGATTTAATAACATCACGTGATGTTCACATGATCTATTTGTGTCAAAAAATTTAGTGACTATAGACAAAGAATGGCAGGGTATCACAAATTAATCATATAATAGGTTATTTAATTGGTTTTAAAGTTTATGAATATTTTATAAAATTGACCTATATTCATATAATTTACCCAAATTATAACTATGTAATTATGTATGCTACTTTTAGTACACTTAGACAAAATTGAAATGTGTCCAGATTTTCATTATCCAATACTAGAACGCTCCCACTGTGATATGAGTTGGGTGTACAAATTTTGGGAAAGTTCTAGGAAGCTCACAATGTGGGGAATTTCTTGATAGCCTTTTTTTTTTCCTTTGTTTTATTATTTTTACTTTTAAAAACCAAATTTTGTTGTTTGAAGAAATTAAGAAAGTGATTTTATTTCTCGATCCAATCAAAATATTTTAACTTGAAATGACAAAAAAAAAAAGGAAAAAGGAAAAAGAGAAAAGAAGGCACACACATGAAATGACCAAAAATAAAGGCCCATCATTTCATATTTGACAGTATTTTCTTTCTTTTGTTACTTTACTAGATGTAGGCACACGTGTGTTGCACGTGGTTATTTTTCAACAATATGAAATATAAATGAAATAATAATTTTTAAAGAATTAGATATTAATATCAATTTGGTTAGATTTTTACTTCTAATGAAACTTATGATGAGTAGTATAACTAATTTGAAAAATTTTAAGTTAGTCACAAATAAATTTAGAATGTAATAATTCTCAATAATATATAGTAACACAATATTGTATTGATTAACCACAAAACTTTAATAATTTCAAATGAAAATTTAAATAAATAAAAAATTAATCTGTATTGAAGATAATGACTTTGCATAGAACTCTAATAAAATACAAAGAGAAATGTTTCACTTATAAGTTAACTATAAGAGTATAGATGTCTCCTATATAAACTTTACTACAATAGTAGTTGTCATCTATTCAACTACAATAAAATTAAAAGGGTGCAAAAGGATAGTTATGTATTTAAAATTTAAAATAAGGATATATTAGTCAGTTAAAAGTTTTTCTCACATTCAGCTTTTTATAGATATAGATATAGATGTAGATGTATCGCTTGGTATGGATTTTTTTTTTTTTTTCCCCTCTCTTTTGTTAGCGTGTTTACATTAGCCCTTTTAATTTAGCCTTTTTAGCCCCTTTTTGCTAGGACTAGGAAAATGAGCATTTAATTTAGCTTGATGCCGGGAGTTGGGACCAATGCTATTTACTTCGTCAACAAATAAAAAAAATAAAAGAATGTTTTGCCATTTCGACCAAACTTGATCTAATTATATCAATGTGATTTCAAGAAGTGGATAAGTTATTTTTAGAACTTACACCTTGTGGAAAGAAAAATCTTGTATTTGATTTCTTACCATCTTCTTTCCTTGGCCAATGTAAAGGTATTTCAAGACATTGAACCCTAATCAATCCTCATAATACACAAACTACTTATAAATGCGTATTTGATAAGAAGGAAATAGAGACTCAAACTTAATTAAGACTTATAGCTAATTTTTGAGTCACAGTATTTTGTCACCTATACCTATTCTCACAGGTTTACTCGATGATTTTGAGATCACTCACAAGCAAGTTTATTCTATCTTTAACTAATGTAGATATTTCGCCTCGGGGGGGGGATGCGGAGTGGGCGATGATTTAATATACATTTTCTCAGAGATTAATTGAAAAAATCACATGCACTCATATCAAGGTAAAATAATTCCCAAGGGATCCGTGGTGTTTTAAACTTACACTTTATTTAAAAAGTAGGACTTAAATTTCTAAAATAATGAAATCTTATTTAGATTAATTTAGGAGGTTATCCAGTGCTACACGGAATGAAAAGGCCACCAAGACTTATCCCCCCAAAAAAAATAAAAAATAAAAAAAAGAAGAAGAGGAGAAGAAGAAGGACCACGTAGCCATCTTGGCAGACATAAATGGTCCCATTTAAACCAATGAATTTGTCGGCACCTCCTTTATTATTCTTTAATTTTCTCATCACATGTGCAGTGCCAATTCAGAGTACGCACTAAAAAGACAGTAACGACAAAGATAGAGCAGAGGGTGGACCATATTAAAATGACCCCAAAACCCATTCATATCTTCCACATCAGGAAGATAGAAACTTGTTTGGTACTGTGATTTCAATAATCAATTAATGAAAAGAAATTTTGAGAACAAACTAGTTTCAGAAGATGTCAAAATATCGTTTGACAATAAAAATGACTCAAAAATAGAAAAATTTTGTCATCATTTTTTTTTCTAAAAAATTATATAATTATTTTTGAGTCTTGAACCAAACATACACAAACCCTATTGCCATCGTCAAACTGCATGAGTTAATTGGTCCCCACTTCTCATCTTTCCCAAAATTTTGGTTCCTAAGTTTTAGTGAAACGATTAAATTAAAAATATCAAGCACAAAGTCTAGATGCTAGTAGTAGAGGGTATAGTTGCCAAATTAAAAATCTATTGGAACGTTGGGAATAAAATAATTAGATTATTTATTTTCTTTGATTGGGACAGAATTAATCTTTTAATAGGTCATTGGTAGTTTAGATATTATAATAATTTTTAGGGTAAATTATAGAAAACTACCCCCAAGTTTGGGGTGCGTTTCAATTTGATACCTCCAAATTTAAAACACGTCAATTAAGCACCCAGACATTTTGTTACTGAAAATCGATAACACCCTTAACAGCCATTGCAAAATGACATTAATGCCCTTCTCTAAAACGACATTGTTTAGGATAAATCCACTAGGGAGGGCTATTTCCCTTTCCTCTTTCCTCTATTCTCTTCCTGTTCTTTCTCTTCCATATTCTTTCCCCAGCAGTCCTAAACGAAAAACAAAAAATAAAAGGGAAATTAAAATCAAAGAAGAAGAAGCAACAGCAGATTTGGCATGGCGATGATTATCAAGGCTTGCTTGAAGTCTTCCATGGAAGATTACAGCCATGGCTCTCCTAATGAGAGAAGAGAGAGACCCAGTAGCCATGGCCAGTGAGACGAAGAAGAAAATAGGTATTGGTAACCAAACGCCTCCCATTCAAATACAGATGGTCGACAGTATGGTGCCAATGTTGCTAGTGTTGGGAATGTTGTGGCTGCAATGAGGGTTTACAGACAAGGGTAAAGTTAGGAAATTACCTCAGGTGAGGCAAGTTTTTGTAATTTATTATGTTTTAATGATCACTTTTTACCTTAATACCATATAAATGATATTTTTTGTCAACTTATTACAAATTGACTGTATATTTATCTCAAAATGACTACTAATTTCCTTTATTTGGTAAGTTGAGAAATGATCTTCAAAAGAGTAAATGTGAAGAAATTTAAAACTAGCCCACCCAAAAAGAAAAAAATTCAGAGCCTAAGAAAAACCCTCACAGAATAGAGAACAAGGGCAAACCTAAAACCTCAGAGAGAGATTTAAAGCCATTCACAATAGAGCAACAAAATGTTGTCCCAAGTAAATAACCCTAGAGGGGGGTGAATAGGGTTATAGGCTAAATTAAAAATTAATAGCAATCTCAAAAACAGATTATTGCAAACAAGAATGAATATAAGATTGAGCAATAATCAAGAGATTAAGAGTAAGAGAATGCAAACAATGTTAACGAGGTTTGGCTTCCCGCCTAGGTTCTTGCCTCAAGAGCTCGCTTGAGGATTCACCAATCCACTATCACTCTCCTTCAAGGTGGAGCAGCAAACCTTTACAAATCAAGTGTTCTTCACTAACACTCAACTAAAAAACACACTTCTCAAGTACTTACAAGTGAGGGTTCACACAACCCTTTGATACAAGATGTTTGTAATTGATTTTCTTGTTTTTAGCTCAATGAATGCTCATAAATGAGGTCAAGGCTTGTATTTATACACAAGGAGTCCAAAGTAGCCGTTTTGTATCAATAAATGCTGGGAAAGGAAGTTTAGTGGGCATTTAATGCTTCAAAAGTCCATTAGAAAACTAGCCGTTAGAACTTTGCCCTAGGTTTTCAGCCGTCTGAAACTTCCCTTTCAGCCGTCTGAATAAGGCTGCTGAAGTTTCCAGAGAGGGTCACATTTGGAGTACAAGGGGACATACTTTTCAAGCGTCTAAACCCAACTTTCAGCCGGCTTAAAATGGCTTTTCAACCAGCTTAAAGAGCCGTATGAAAATACCAGAGAGTTAATATCTTAAGTATGTTCAATTTCGGCCTACTGACTGTTTTTAGCTTGCTAAAACAGACTTTTCAGCTAGCTGAAAATAGTTTCAGCCGCCTGAAAATCTCTATTTTCAGACAAATGTTTTTTACTCGCTCTAGGTTCAAGGAGGGTAACTATAAACCTTTATATTGATTAATTTAGCAAAGTTTTAAGCCCTTTAAACTTGTATGAGCAAGGATTGAAACTAATCTAGCAATAAAGTCCTAAATTTCTCACAAATTGTCTTGAGACAAGGCTTGATTCATTCTTTGACGACGGATCGATTCAATTGCTCTGTTTCATTGTTCTTGTACTTTGTTTGCTTTTGCAATTTGATTCTTTGATTCTTGAATCATCTTATGGCTTTGATACCTGTCTTGATTAACTACTTAAATACTCATTAGTACTTTAAACATCTTATTATGTATTGTTATCATCAAAATCACGGGATTAAAACCATTAGGCCAACACAAAATCCAACACAAAATGCAGAAAAGAAAACGCTCAACTAAACTAGTACAAACAAAAAAGACACACTACTTAGCTAAAACACCCACAGATTGAGAGGATGACAAAAAATGGATCGATAGGAAGATGCACTACAAATACATGAAATCACTCCAAATTAAAAACAAGGTTACAGCAAATAATAAGATAATAGAACAAAATGTAAGCAAAAATTCACAAGAAATCGTTCCAAATTAAATTCGCTGCTATTTCACCTGAAATCGTTCCAAATTGGTTGAGTAAATACCTGAAATTGTTTGATCTCCAAGAATGAACAAGAGATAGACAAGCGAAGCTCACCAAGAATGGAGTAAATTTGCTATTTCACCAAGAGTTAATGGAGTTAGGGTTTTTTACATTTCTTCGCTTGGTAGATAAGAGGTTAAGAACTGGAGTGCGGGAGAAGCGAAATTCTCAGAGGGAAAGTGCACAAAAAGGGCGGGTGGGGAAAATTGGGGAGAACGTGGGATTTTGATAAAATTACAAGAACGGTGTCGTTCATATGAAATAGTTCCTAATTAAATTAATATTGCTTAGTAAATGATAATTCAATTATTTCTTAGTAAATGATAATGTGGGTTTAATTACACGATGATAAATTGCTTAATAAATTAAATTCTATTTACTTATAAAAAAAATTCCATTTATGAAAAAAATTATTATATTTATGAAATTCTAAATTAATTTGAAAGACCAATCTTTTTATTGTGACTAATTTGTCAATGTTTTAAAACCAAACCGGTTATCGAACCGAAAAAGTTATTAGGTTATGGGTCATCGGTTCGACTGTCAAGTCAAACCGGTGATTTAAATTGTTTTTAAAAAATGTCACAGTTTTTTTCTTCAAAGCGATTCAAAGGGTTAAACCTGGTCAAAACCTAACCCGATAAACGGTTCAACGCACGGTCGATCTGGTCTGAGTTTTAACTATATATGCCAGGTTACGTCTACAGAATTGCAACGATTTTTACTATGTCAGAGAAACAATACAAAATCGTTATCAGTGTTTTAAAACTCGGACTGGATTGGCAAGTTCAACCGGTTGAATCGTTGATCGGGTTATGTTTCAGTCTGGTTATACCCACTAGGAGTGCAATATGGTTAATGTAGACCCAAGGACCAAATCGATTGGATCAATTCGACTCGGACCAAACAATAACCGGTCTGGTTCCGATTCAAATTTTAAAGTCCCGGATTAATTCAATCCGGTCCACAGTTTAGGGGGTTTTAAAACCAGACCAGACCGAATTCCCAAATTCTGAAATATATATGATTATATATATAATTATATGTTAATATTAATATATTATACTCCATAAATAAGTATTATTCAATGAATAATAATACTTTTTTTTATAAGTCAATGAATAATAATACTTATTCAATAAATTTCTTACATTTTACCAAAACAAAACCCGAGAATCGGACCATTTTTTTGGGTCCGGTCTAATGCCTATTTTGGTTCCAATTCTGGTCCAAATTTTAAAGTCCTGAATTAATTCGATCTAGTTTAGATATACCTTTGGCGCGGACCGAGTTGCACACCTAATATCCACTAAACTGTTTGGAAGGAAAAACCGTGTTATTTTTAAAAAACCGATCAACCCACTGGTTAAACCATTAACCCATTTGAACCATTCACGGTTAATAAAACCGAACGGTTTTTCTTTAGTGAACACATCTTAGTTATATATAAAAAATAAATTTAAAAAAAAGACTAAAAAATGTTAAATTGTAAACCCATATATAAAAGGCTAAAAGCCCCAAATCCTCAATTCAGGAAACTCTTGTTAGTGTTTTGGCTGTTTTTCTCTCAATCCCATATTCTCCTCCCCTTATTGATGAGACATGTCTCTCTTAGGTCGGTTTTTTTCTTTTCTCATCTATGTTCTAACTTCTCCTTCCCTCTTCTTTCTTCACAATTTGAGAATTCAATTTTTTTTTTCTCTATTTCATGTTTTTCAATTTCCCTTTGATGTTCTTTCTTCTTCCCCATTTGTTTTTGTTTGGAAAATTTTAGAGATTTTTTTATTTTTGTAAATTTTTTATTTTTAATTATATTTTTTTTATTTTTTTATTACGTCATAATGACGTCACGATTCAATTTTGATTTGACCCAACTGGTTGAATTGACGTGGTGACTTTTAACCCAGTGACTTTTCTAGTTCAATGAACGGTCTACGTTTTAAAACATTGAGCGTTATATCATCACAAAATCAGGTTAAAAAAATTGCTCTGAGTCCATGAGCACTTCAGATTAGGTTGCCATGGGTTAAGCCTCACAAAAAAATCCCATTTAATCACAGCACCACCAAGGTTGAACCTAGTTAGGTGCTACAAACCAAGTCAAACACAACATCAAACACAAAAGCTATCGGCCTGAGCTCTCGTTCCATGGACTAAGCCTCGCAAAAAATCCCATTTAATCAATCATAACACTTCCAAGGTTGAACCGAGTTGGGTGTTACAAACTAAGTCAAACGCAACACTAATCACAAAAAGCCTACTAGATTAGTCTGAGCCTAATAACCTAGAATACCCCTCTTCTAGAGTAAAAATGTAAAAGAAAATTTGATGGCAGACACAATTACAATTTACAGAGAATGCATGTAAAGAAGATTTAAAAAATAAAAATAAAAATTGTTGTATACTGAACTATTCAAATTTTAAAATAATATTAGTTTTAGAAAAAAAAAACAAAAAAACAAATAAAAGTAGCTAGTGTGGACATTTTAATGACTAAAACTAAGGCATCAGTGATAAAAAACAAAAAGTTGCCACAAAAATCCTGCATCATTAGTTGCGAAAAAACTTAGCTTCGTCACTAAATAAGTTTCCAACCCTTTTCGTGGCAACATTAAATTGCCACAATAGCTACCACAAATAGTGGCCAAAAATGCAGTCGCAACTAAAACTATGACCCTAGGTAATTAGTGACAAACAAAAAATTTGCCACAAAATTGCTACATCATTAGCTGCGAATATTTAATCTTTGTTACAAAATATTTTCACTTATCTTTTTAGTGGCAGCTTGACATTGCCACAAAATGTGGCATATATACTGGCAAAAAAATTGTTGCAGCTAAAATTATGACCCTTGTCAATTAGTGTACAAACAGAACAAAGTACCACTAAAAGCGAATATCTTTAGCCGCAACAAAATAGAACTTGTCACTAATTGCTTTTCCTTCCAAAATCTCTAGTGCCAAAATCTCCTACCAAATGAATTAGTGACACTTTGTTGTGGCAACATTTGTATTGCCAGTAAATGTGATCACTTTAGTAGCTTTAGTGACAACGCTAAATTATTGTCACTAAAAGTATACCTTTAGTGGCAACATTTGAAGTGCGGCTAAAAAGTTGCCACTAAATATCAGTTTTCTTATAGTAGAATGAATTGCACAATCGAATGGGAGATGAGTGAATGAATGACAACTTGGTTGTGCATATTGAGAAAGAAGTATCTGATAGCATTAGTAATGAAGTCATCATGCAACTGCTTTCAAAACATGAAGACACGTCAAGTCCAATTGGAAATGAATTGAAATGGGAGCTTACTTGATCTTCCTTGATTGTTTTTGGGCTCTTTATCCTTTAGACGTTTTGTTTATTTTTTCTTTTCTATTTTTATTATAGCTTGGCCTAGAGGCTAAAGGAGCCTCTTTTGTACATGGGGTAGGTTTTTATTTTGGATTCTTTAAGGATTACCTTTCTCCCATTGCAATCAATCTTTTTGCTTATATATATATATATATATATATATATATATATATATATATAATTCTCTTCTAGTTGTTGATAAAAAAAATTGTTGTGAGTGCAAATATTTCTTTTGTCTTGTTGTTATGAAGTAGGAAAAAATTGTAAAAGTTATAATTAATTAATTTCTTTGGTATTTTGAATTGAGATAAAATTCTAAAAATCAACCAAAGTTTGGTCACTCTCAACCAAATTCCTGGTTTCGCCACTGACCAATAGGTCATAAGGGTGACTCTAGGTGTACATACAGCATAACGGAAATTGAGTTCTTTCTTTGCGTAACATTAGAGAGATGTGATTATGTGTGTGTGAGGAATAAAGATGAAAGTTTATCAAAAAGAGGAATGAAGATGAAAAGTTAAATTTTTTTCACACTACACTTAGTTAAGGTATTTAAAGAGCGATTCAGAAGGTGAAAAAGGATTTATAAATTTTAAATTTTAAATTCTCTTATTAGGATTAAAAGTCAAAAGAATGCGAAATTCCTAAATTTTGAAAATAAAAAATAAAGGCCCAAATTGTCCCTTCGAATTACACATCAAGAGGTTTTTTCACAAATCTAGACTTGAGAGGATTTGAACCACCAGACGAAAACCATTGTATTATAAGCACCACATCACCATCGCCACAGCCTCTGCTAGCTGCCATCACCATCTCTATCATCATCATAGCCGACTTAATCCCATGGGCATCTTAGATAGCTGCTTCAAGCCCCATAATAAGAATGGCTTCCCAATCTTCAGTTAAGCTTTTCTTGAACATGCAAAAGAGCCGGCCTCCACCTTGCTATTAGCAATTTTATATTTTTCTAGGACACCCACGTTGATGTAGGGCAAGTCACCCCCACCGCATATACCTAGTTTACTTAAAGGTCAAGTATTAGTTCTCTATAGATAGGCTGGTAGTCCTCTAGGCAATAACAATTACTTGATCAATAAAATTTCTTTAAGAGTTTTTTCAGTGTTTGTGTTCATCTCGTAGATTCGAGTATTCTTTCTTGATCATGGATTTGAGAATCTTAAGCTATGGACGTTTGTCATAGTCATATTTTTTGTTAGCTATGGAACTTGGTTTTCAAAAGCCCCCCTAATGGATATAATATCTACAGACACCTTCTAAAAGGCAAAATCCCCTCGGCACTGTTCACCTTTTGGTTCAATTTGAACAGTGAAAATTAAAACGCATTTTTGGCTTGAACAAAACGGCGTTAAGTTTTTGTTCCAAATACGCTTTGCTGGTAAAACGACGGCGTTTAAAGGCAATTGTGTTGGAAACGGCGTCGTTTTAGGCTGTTTTTGTTTGTGCCCCATGTGTGCATCGGTTGGAGTGCGTCTGATCAATTAAACGGGGTCGTTTGGAGGAGTATTGGTACAAAACCCATGTGAACTGACTGCCTGATTGGTTTTATATCAGATGCAATCCGTACACAAGCATGTGCTGTGTTGATGAGTGCCGTCTGAAGTTAAATGGGACAGGCTGATTGGTTTTATATTAGAATTATATGTGCTCCGTACAAGGGACATGTGCTGTATTGATTGTTGTGTTCCTTTGGGTATCAATGTGGCGTCGTTTCAAGAAGCCGTTTTTGATTTGGGAAGCGTAATCGGCAAGGTTTTTGGTTGTGAGGCTTACCTGCTCCATTTGATCTGTCCTTTGCTGTGTGTTCTTCGCAGTCAGAGATTGGATCTGCTCTTGCCATGTTTGTACCGGCGAAGTTCATGAACGGCTGTGATGGGAGTTGTTGTTGCACTGTTGTACCAGATCCTGTGATTCGGAAGCTAAGTTATTTGGGGTTTTCTCTGGGGGTTTGTATTTGGTTATTTCCTTTTGTTTGTTTGACAATATTTGCGTTTCTTCGCTTCGTGATCGGGTATGATTTTGCCTCATCTATTTAGAGTTTACTGATTAGGATTTTGGTGATTTATTGCCGATTCATATGCTTCTTTTTAAATGCTGCAATCCTTATTTCTTTTGTTTGATTTATTTGCTCGGTTGATTTTTTTATCATCTTGCTATGTATTGGCATTCATTTTGTAATCTTCTATATTATATAGGATTTTGTTTGTTTGACAATATTTGCGTTTCTTCGCTTGGTGATCGGGTATGATTTTACCTCATCTATTTAGAGTTTACTGATTAGGATTTTGGTGATTTATTGCCCATTCATATGCCTCTTTTTAAATGCTGCAATCCTTATTTCTTTTGTTTGATTTATTTGCTCGGCTTATTTTTTTATCATCTTGCTATGTGTTGGCATTCATTTTGTAATCTTCTATATTATATAGGATTTTAATAGGGTGGATTTGGAGAACGAGGTGTGGTCTTTAGGCAACGAAAAACCGGAATTATACAAATCATTTAATTATTATTTATTCATAACCCAACCATGGGCTTGGTCTTATGCTTTTCTATGATATCGTAAGATTTCCCTCACTGGTAATGAATTTATTCCATAGATGGAAATATAGGATTTTGGTTCGAAAGGAAAGATGGTGTGCTTACTTCTCCAGTTTTCCCCTTACGGAATCTCTTTAAACCCTTGGCAAAAGAGGAGTTGTCTCATTTCTATACTCTTAAGAAACAATGTAAGTAAGTTGGCATGAACATTTCAACATTGATTTTCTACAGCCC
Source organism: Liquidambar formosana (assembly GCA_039720395.1). Taxonomy (NCBI): domain Eukaryota; kingdom Viridiplantae; phylum Streptophyta; class Magnoliopsida; order Saxifragales; family Altingiaceae; genus Liquidambar; species Liquidambar formosana. The sequence goes on along the minus strand of CM077826.1, from coordinate 25,492,227 downwards.
ATAGCCTTTAATTAATAACCGAGAATATACATCTATCTGCTACATGTCCCACAGGAGGCATCTTATGGTTTCAAGAGGTTCAGTTATTTTGCAAAGAGGTTTACTGGATTTCTATTTGCAATAATCTTAACCTAAACATATAAATGGCATTCATACATTGAATAAAAACTATAGCTTATGTTAATGGTACAATGAACTTAAAGAACTATCAAGTGTTTCTAATTGAAGTCAATCTCTCAGAGGATTTGGAAACCTTGTACAGAATCATACAAGGACAAAGAAATGGCTGTTTAATACAAAAATATAATATCAAATCTTAACCACAATATTTAAGCTGACAAAAGAAAGAAAGACTACAGTGATATTAAAGGTTTTTTTTTTCCCCCCTTTTAATGTTCATGAACTCTTGTCATGCCATGGACTTCCAAACATTCAGTTTCAAAAGGGTTCATTATACAATTTTCTTCTTTAAAAAAAAAAAGTAAAGAAAAAAAAGATATTTTCTAGAACGCTAGATCAAACATCATGAATGGAGACATTCCATGTTGTAGAAAATGGTTTGGATTGCAGATTACTTGGGTATCGGGCAGTTTATAGTTACTATTATACTTATGCACTCTCTCTCTCTCTCTCTCTCTCTCTCTCGTACACACACACACACACACACACACAGACACACACACTCATTGAATACCAACACATACCTACCAATAAAATAAAAATACTAATTACTCCATTGTAGGCAATACAAAGCTATAGATATCTTACTCTTAGGCCCGTTAATATGAAAATAGTGTGAATGTTTGAAAGCATGATAAAGCTTTATTCCAACATTCTTTTGTAGTTTTAAGGTTTAATGGTTAATATTTTAACTGGAATAGTACAAATGTAAGCTTGATATATGTTTATATACATATGGGTTTGATTCAGATTTCTGTACTTTTATGGTTCTACTTTTATGTTTATCGGTTTGTTTTGGATCAATGTACTTTGATAAAGTATATGTGATTTTGATTTTGATTTGTATACTTTTATAATATGAAAGGGGATTGGGGATATTTCTGAGCTCTCTCTTTTCTTTTTTTTTTCCCTTTGTATGGTATAAGGAAGGGTAAGAAAAAAACGTGTGTTTTTTCGCTTTGTTGTTCTTTAAGGTTTTCTTTTGTTCTTTGTATATGATTGCTTGCTTTTTTTTGGTTTGATAATTGTTGTATTTCTTGTCTTGGTAATCGAGCATGATTTTCGCCAATCTGTTTAGAGTTTACTGGTTATAATTTACTAACAATAGTTGTGCTCTTTGGGATTTAATGGTTGGTGGTTTACTCGGAAGAATATACATGTAGTGTTCATTTAGATTTATGCACTTTAATAATGTATATATACATATAAGGTTGATTAAGATTTATGTACTTTTATAGTTTGATTGTGCACGTTTAAATGTTTCTTAGAGCCGTGACGTTTGTCCTATTCAGGGTTTAATGGTTAATCGTTTATCAACTACGTAATACATATTAGCTTGTTTTAGATTTATTATGTATTTTGATAATATATATATATATATATGTAAGTTTGGCTTAGTTTTAAGTACTTTTATGCTTGTAAGTTTGTTTTACTATTTCTGAAGTTTTTATTTCTTTTTAAATTTATATGTAGTTTGGTATAATAGGGATAAAAAAAACCCCTGTTTTTAAATTTTTCTTTGTTATTATTATAAAAAAAAAATTGTAAGAAATAATGGAATAATAAATGTATATAAATGAGATAAAATAAATATGTATAATGAATTGTAAACGAACAAACAAAAAAACACTTAACTAACATAGGTTATTATTATGTCATGGTTGCATATTCCATATTGATGTTTATTTAAGAGAAAACAGTAAAATAAAGGAGGAAAGGCAACCTGATTGTTAGTAACATAAGGAAGTCATACGCAATTATTTTATTTTATTTTAGTTTTTTTATATATATATAAATTTTTTTGGCGGAGGGGGGGTTATGTTGTTGTTTGGTTGATAGGACTATCTATATGTATAGACTCCTTCTAAAAGGCAAAATGCCCCTTCGGGACTGTTTACCCTTTGGTTTATTTTTGCCATTATAAATCAAAACACGGTTTTCTTTTCAAAAAGGAAAAGAAAAAAATGGAACTGGGCTTTCTTGCGAACACACTAGCCTGTCAAAATGATAGACTCTTTGTAAAAGGCAAAATGCTCCCTCCACACTGTTCACCCTTTGGTTCATTTTCATCAGTCTTAAATCAGAACGTGGTTTCGTTTTGAACAGAATGACCTTGTGCTTGTATTCCAAAAAAACAGTGGCCTGCCAAAATGGCTTCGTATAAAGGTATACTGGTGTGGAAACGTTGTAGTTTTGGGTTGATTTTGTTTGTGACGCATTTGCTCATGCGGTGGGATGGTATCTGATGATTGAAGCACCGTTGTTTTGTGGAGTATCTGTATAACGCCCATGTGATCGATTTGTGTGGTGGGATATTTTTGCATTAGACACAATTTGTACACATGCCATGTGCTGCGTTGATTGATGTCCCGCTTGAGCCCCAAATTGTTGTCATTTCAGTGCCCTTTTAACCTAGAATGAGGTCGTTTATGTGCTTGCAATTCGTTCAGGAAATGTAATCGTGAATTATGTAATGGATCTATAGAGTAAATTGATTGGCCAGTTTCTGATATAGTATGGCAATTCTGATGGCTTGTATAAGAAGCTTTGCTATTTCTATGTTTTGCTTAGCTATTGTACATGCAACAGAATTTGCAACTATAAAGATTGCCATTCAATTGTGAGTTTTTTTATGGCTATGATGATGTTTGGGAATTCAGAATAATGTCATGTTGGTTTTAGCTAACTCATTGTGCGCCAATTCTGATGCCCTATTTCAGCAGCAGACTTTCTATTGTACTTTACAGTGTTTTCCCTGGGTGTTTTTTTTTTTTTTATTTTTTAAACAAGGGAAAAAAAAAACATTAGAAAAATTTATTTTGAAAGGAAAAATAAAAAAGAGGGAACTGTTGGCGCATATGTTGTTGGTTGAACTATTTCAGTAAAATCCCAAACAACCTGAGCCTTTGTTTTGTTGTAGTTCATCAAAATTTAATAAATTTATGTTCTCTTTTACATAAGATTTTGTTCTTTTGTACTGTATGTGTATCGTTCAAAAGTGCTTTTTTTAATTAATTACTTAATGTACTATGATCTTATGAATAATATTTTCTTCAATGATATCTTTTCTTATTTAGTGACCATTTAAATGTCATAGTATTGTATATGCTTTTTGTGCTCCTTAGTGTTGTTCCTTGAGGGTGCTATTTCATGGAGTTTTTTTTTTTAATTATTTTTTTTAAAATTTTATTAATTGTCTTAGTTTGTATCATCTTGTGGTTTTACATTAATTCATATTATGTTCCGTATTATCCATGCTAACTTTATTTCTTGGTATTTGATGTTCGTATTATTAATGATTGCTGCAATATTATTGTCTTACTTAGATTTGTTTATTCTTTTGCTTATAACATTTTACTACTCTTTTGGCTGCCGTTTGTCAAATTGTTCGGTTCGTATCCGGCTGATTTTCTAAGCACCTTTTGAGATCTGCTCATCTATCTTATGCATAAAAAGGTTATATTTCTTCTTCCTAGGTAAGCTATTTTGAACTCATATTTTGCTTGCTTGCAGAGGGTATGCTATTTTCTCATTCATTTTCTCTATGTTTTCCTTAGCTTGGTTATTTTTTAGCATGTTCTTTGCTGATGTCACATGTTTCATTGACATTTCAAATCATGGGAATGATCTTAAAACCATTTGTTCATCAATTATTGGAAGTTTCTTCTACATGATCAAAAGGGGTGCAAAATAGAGGGGGGGGGGCAAAAAAGGTTTGGGTGTGAGATTATATTATGTCCTTTTAGTCAATTGGTTAATGATATTATGGCCTTTTTGTCATTTCATATTGCTATATTTATGCAATAATTACGTGTTTTTATTTCTCATACTACTCATAGGGTGGTAAGCCTTGCCAATTCCACATAAACAATCTTATATTCTATACTTATGAAGATTTGTACCTTAAATTTACTTTGTTGAATCATTAATGGCATATGTGTGGATTATAAATAGTTTAATCGGTTTTGTTCTAATACATGTGCTAAACAACATAAGATAAGCTAATAATAGATTATGTCAAAGATAATACTTGGGGAAGGGGGCCACATAAAACAAAATTACACTAATTGAATTCAATTCAATAATATATCAAATAAGCCTAATGTTAGTGTTCATCAAAATTTGTTCATTTTTATTTTTATTTTTATTTCTTTGTTTTTATTTTTACTTTGCATGATATATATTTATGGCTATTATGTCTAATATATTTAAATTTAGGAGGAACAAAGAAAAAAAAACAGGGAGGGGAAAAAAACTATGTGCATAAGCATGTGAGAAAGATAAACGGGTTAATAACAAATAGGCAAAAAAGATCTTTAAGAATGAAACAAAACACTAAGGATGTAAATTATTTTTTTTAAGGCAGAAATAAGAAAAATAAAAAAACAAAACAAAACAAATAATATAATAAAAAAAAAATTTGGGTAGTGGGGGCAAAGAGGGAGAAAAGAGGAGGAGCTCCTCCCTCCCACACTTACACTTTAATTAAACTTTGTTGAGGGACATTTTTTATGTCTATGTGATTTTGATACATACAACATTTATATTTACATATATTCATATTTATAATATACAATTTAATTGAAGGGAAAAAGAAAAAATAAATAAAAAAGAGAGAGATAACACATACGAAAAATACAAAAGATTAGTTTTCTGTTTTTTATTTACCATAATTAATTGAAATACATATATGTATGTAACTCAAACAAATTTTCATCAAAGAAGATAGAGTCCTTAAAACTTTCAAATGATCGTAATTGATTTAAGTCTTATTTAGTAGCAGGTTCGCATTAATGGAGGAAAACATACGGCGAAAATATACCCGCTCTGGAGGTTTGTTCTTTATAGTTTTTCATTTTATCAAATCATTCTGAATACAGAATGCAATCCTATCTTATTGCTTCTACAAAGGTCAATTGTTCACTGTGAGTACATTGACCAAAATACCTTTCAAAATAATACTGTATGTCCTGATAGAAGTGCTGCGATTCAAGTGCACTTCCAAGAGCTTTGCAAAGAGATCAAAAGCTTATATAACGCTTGTCGTTCGGAGCGAAAAAAATAAATCAATCAACCAACATTTATAGGACATGCTGTTCTCATTTTCTTCTCTAATTTGATCAAGTAGCCATAACAACAGATAGTCAGATTGACACTCATCTCATTTGTTTGAGATGGTTCTAGCCATCCGTGATTTTGAAAAGGTACATGAGGAGAAACTACGAAAACGCAGAGAGAATTACCATGCAAAAAAACAAAAATTGATGGTAAATTCTGCTCTAAGCATGGATCTCGAACGTGCAAATCACTCTTATGGGAATCAACGTATTGCTCCTTCTTGTGGTGTTGTTTTCAAGGAGCCTGTTCAAGAGCCTATATCAAGTATGTGCCATCTTTTTGTGTACTTGTTACATTTTCCTCTACTTATTCTTCCTTTTGACACACTTTCATTTGAAACGCACGCTAAATTTGTTTCCCTTAGGATCTAGAATTCGTTTCTCGACGAATTCCTATAAGAACTGCAAAATATGAAGGAGTTTTGGAGTGGGGAGGGGGTTAAGGGGAAGAAAACACAAAAAAAATACCGAAAAAAAAAAAGAAAAAAAAATTAGATAGAGAGAAGGGGTGGGAGGGTTAGGAGATTGGATTCGAAGCAAAAAAAAAAAAAAAAAAAATTCTTTACTCTTTTTGATGAATTATTTAAGGAACCTGCAACGCTGTACCAGTAGTAGAGGCAAAGAAAAAATGGTTTTTAATGATGATGATTCTTCTGAAGACGGTTAGTACGGTAGTTTCTTCTAATTCTTATATAATAAAGTACCAATTTTAAAGTTCTACTAAATGCGGTTCTACAGATGATGTTATTCTACCTGAAGTACTTCCTCCTGAGAATCTGCACAATCTTAATGGTAGCACGGTTCATTCCAACAATTCTGTTTACACTCATGATGAGCCTAATCATAGAACTCGTGAAGCCAATTGTCCTTTGGCTGTAGATACTTCTTTTGAGGATTTACCGTCTGAGCCATTTGTCTTACCTTTAGCTCGTCCGTGTTGCTTTTGTCGTGCTGAACGTTTCCATCGTGAGCCAAAAGCTTTCTGTTGTTCAGAAGGTAAGGTGCGATTGTCGTTAAGAGAACCTCCATCCCAACTGCTTCATTTGTTGACTTCATTTGATGACGATTCAATATCATTTAGAACTTACATAAGAACATATAACAACTTATTTGCATTTACTTCTCTTGGCGTGTCTTATGATAAAGAACTTTGTCGAAGGAACAATGGTATTTACACCTTCAGAGTCCAAGGACAGATGTACCATTACATTAATCAGTTCTTACCACAGAATTCTTCTCCATCATTTTTACAATTGTATATTTATGATACTGAACATGAGGTGCAAAATAGAGTAAACCAAAGTGACAGGCTTAGACCATCGGTTGTTAAGCTAATCATCGAGATGTTGAGTTGCAATCCTTACTCCGTGTTCTTCCGAAGCCTTGCACATTGTCCAAACCTTGAAACACAAAAAATTGTTATTAAGACTATACCAACAGTAGATCAGCGTGTTTACAATGGTCCGACTGCATCACAAGTTGCTGCAATTTGGATTGAAGACGATGAGAACTGTGCTACTAATACCCGTGATATACTTGTTGAAGCTTCTGGAGGTGGAAAGCATAGGGTGAATTATTTCTACAGCTGTTATGACCCTCTACAATACCCTATTCTATTTCCACATGGTGAAGTTGGTTGGCACAAAGGAATCAAAAGGATTGATCCACTTAAAGATGATGGCCAATCTTCTTGTGAGGACATAACAAGTGCACATAATGTCAACTCTATTGAAAACTTGTTTGCTTTGGAGGAAGGTGGTATGTTTGCCTCTATTCATTCATTTATTATGAACTGTAGTTTCGTTCTTATTTCTTCACCGCTAGGAAATACTCATCTTAATAACTTTAAGTAAATGATATACGTTGCTTCTTGCAGTCCTTTGTGATGCTACTTCCAACAAAAGGGTACATGTCTCTGCCCGAGAATATTATTGCTATAAGCTTCAAATTAGACAACATGATAAGTCGTTGTTATTACGTTCTGGTCGCCTATTACAGCAATTCGTTGTTGATATGTACATAAAATTGGAATCATCTCGGTTAGATTATTTCCGTACACACCAAAAACAAATACGATCTGAATTATACCAAGGAGTTGTAGATAGCGTTGCTCGTGGCCAAAACCGTGGAATAGATGTCGGTCACAGAGTTATTTTGCCAGGATCTTTTATTGGTGGACCTAGAGATATGCATAGGAGATTTGCAGATGCAATGACACTTGTTCAAAAACTCGGCAAACCAGATTTGTTCATCACAATGACTTGCAACCCAAATTGGCCCGAAATAAAAAATCATCTAGCCAAAGGAGAAGAAGCACAAAACAGACCAGACTTAGTTTCACGTGTTTTTCGCGCAAAGCTAGAAGAATTGAAATCTGACCTTTTAAGAAAAAAATATTTGGACCGGTTGCTGGTTATGTCTACGTTATTGAATTTCAAAAGAGAGGCCTCCCACATGCTCATTTTCTGATAATTCTGCAAAAAAGTGCAAAGATAGTTTCTCCTGAGTCATATGATGCCTACGTTTCAGCTGAATTGCCACCAAAGACAATGCCTCACTTGCGCTTATTAGTTAAGAAGCATATGATGCATGGACCTTGTGGTTCTCTCAATCCAAGTAATGTTTGTATGAAGTCTGGTTCCTGTAAGCATAACTACCCAAAAGCTTTTTGTGAGAAAACAATGCAAGGAAAGGACTCCTTCCCAATATACAAAAGGCGCAACAATGGAGAATCAGTTAAAGTGAGGGGTCATCGTTTAGACAATTGTTGGGTTATTCCATATAATCCATATCTATTGGCGAAATATGACTGTCATATCAACATTGAAATTTGTTCAACAATAAAAGCTGTGAAATACTTATACAAATATATATACAAGAGCCATGATCGAGTGACTTTTGAAGTTGTTTCTGAGCAACTTACTGAATATTATGATGAAATAAGCACATTCCAAAATGGCCGTTGGATCAGCCCACCTGAAGCTATTTGGAGAATTTATGGCTTCGTAATGAATGATATGAATCCAACTGTTGTTTCGTTGCAACTTCATCTTAAAGATAAGCAACCTATTTCCTTCAACGATTCACAGAATTTAGAAACCGTCACAAAGAACAATTTTTTGCGAAAAACAATGCTAACTGAATTCTTTCTTACAAATAACCAAAGTGCAGATTCAAGAAAGTTTTTATACAAAGAGTTCCCTGAATACTATGTATGGAATAGGACAGATCGAAAGTGGACTCTTCGTGAAAAAGGTTATGCTATTGGAAGAATAGTCACTGCAAATCCTGCTGAAGGTGAAAGATATTATTTAAGATTATTACTTAACCATGTTAGAGGTCCAACCTCTTTTGAACATTTGAAAACGATAAATGGTGTTTTAATGCAAACATTTCGAGAAGCTGCAATGTTGCTTGGTCTTGTTGACACTGATAATAGCATAGAAGAATGTTTAAATGAAGCGACTTTATTTTGCATGCCAAGCAGTTTGAGGCGCTTATTTGCAACAATCCTTGTGTATTGTAATCCCTCTAATCCTAAAGATTTATGGAATATCTTTGAAGGTGCATTGTCTGAAGACTACTGTCGTCGGACCAATATTTCGCAAAGAACAATTAGATTGGAAGTATTGCATTCTATCAACTATACATTAGAATCTATGGGAAGGAGCATTGATGATTACCATCAGGTTGATAGATCTATTTTTGCTGACGAAGAAGAACATATTAGCAGAGAAATGGCAGATGAAATGGCCTTAGAAGTAACTACTGCTGATCTTGAATCTGTCAACTTGCTTAACTTTGAGCAAAAAAATGCATTCAACTCTATAATGTCAAAAATAAATAACAATGAAAATGGAGCTTTCTTTATTGATGGCCTTGGTGGAACAGGTAAAACTTTTTTGTATCGAGCTCTACTTACGACTGTAAGGTCTGCGAACCACATAGCGCTTGTGTTGACATCCAATTTTGTACCACCTGACATTTTGGACCACCTTTAAGCCCAATGATGAAGGGCAACAGCTGATAAACTACCACAAGTGAGCCCGAAGGACCTGTGCAGGCACAAAACAACTTTTTGATACCTTTTGATACCCCATGATCGTATGAGCATGGTTCATGCACATACGTGCATCTTCCATGCACGTATGATCATGCCCTTTATTTCCAACACAGCTTTTTGATACCCATGATCGTATGCGCATGGTTCATGCACGTACGTGCATCTTCCATGCACGTACGATCATGCCCTTCGAATTTCAAATTTTCAGCATTTCCCCCCAAATCGTTTCTTACCTTATGAAGCCCCTGTGCTTATAGCTGCTTGATGGCGGCTGGAAAACCCTAATGGACTCCGAAATAAACCCTAATCACCATCTATAAATACCCTGCTTTCATTCAAGAGAAGGGACCAATTTTTTCTTAAGCCCACATCCCCCAAAGGATCCCAACTTTTGCACCCAGCCTCCACCCCGAAAGATTTGAAAACTCATAGTTGTGACTACGAGAGGTCCGGAAGGCAAGCTCGTGGAGAAATTGCTGTTGCCCGTACCTGAGGGTAACGATTTTCAATCTTTTATTCCATTTCCTTGTGATTTAACGTGATTATTAAATGTATGAAATGTGCATAACATCCTCCACATCCCTTTCATTTAATGGTTAGCATTCAGATTCGTTTTAGCATCTATTCATCCCTTACATATGATATTCCATATTCTATATATTGTTCGGGTATATAGGATAGGTAGAATTCCGCAATCATATCTCTTCATTAATTCTTGGTATTCGATTCACATGATTTAGGACTACATGTATGAATATTGTTTATTGCATCTTCATTAACATTTACTATCATTCCATCATCTAGGTTTAGGCCATCTTATTATCCTTAAATCGCATTGTAGCCATTTTATTGCATATATTCGAGTTATAGATCCGTTCGGGCACAACATGGTAAGTACAGGATGAGATTTTTGTAGGCACGTACGTACGTACGTATGAGATGCATGTACGTGCATGACCCACGTTTTGCAGACTAATCCTTGTTTTGCAGGCTGTGTAAGTATGATTCGACTCTGTTAAATGCTTTTGTTTTCTGTGTATATATTTATTTCTCTCATTTTACCTTGATTTCATACCTATTTGCCATTGTGTGCCATCGATTGAATTAAATCATTGAATTAATTGAATATGGTTAAGCCTAATTAAGTCCTTTTTAATTAAAGCCAATAAGTACATGTGGGGGCCGGCCTCGACCGGGCGTAGATGGGTGTCTAACACCTTCCCATCCACGTACCCTAGCTCCGAACCCGAACGATCTCTGGTTATGGTAAGTTGGACCCTTCCAAAGGGTTAATTGGTTCCCGAAGCCAAATCGGGTGGCGACTCCTTTTTCGCCCTAATCATTCGTGGTTAGTGGCGTAGTACTCTCGAGCCCAGGCGTGGTTCAGGACACGGCGCTCACAGCTTGCAACAGCAACATCTGGTGTAGCTGCTTCAATTTTACCTAGTGGACGTACAGCCCATTCTCGATTCAAAATTCCAATTGATGCTGACGAACAATTAAACTGTAATGTTAGCAAACAAAGTACCCTAGGGCAATTGTTACGTGCTGCAAAACTTATTGTATGGGATGAAGCACCAATGGCTAAACGCCATGCTATAGAAGCATTTGACAATATGCTTAGAGACATGATGGACTGCCAGTTACTATTTGGAGGGAAAGTAGTTGTTTTTGGTGGAGACTTTCGACAGGTTTTACTAGTTATTCCAAAAGGAACATTAGAGCAAGCGAAGGATGCATGCCTCGTCAAATCAAAATTATGGTGTGATCTCACAGTGATAAGACTTACTCAAAATATACGAGCAAGGTTTGACCCTTCTTTCACTGAGTACTTACTCAAAATTGGCAATGGAACTGAGGCTACTATAAAAGATAATAACATTAGAATACCTGATAATATTCTTCTATCTTATTATGATGATGAAATTTCTTTAAGCAATCTTATTGATTTTGTCTTTCCCAACATATCCAAATTTAATGTTACTAATGACGATTTGACCAACAAAGGTATTTTAACACCAAAGAATGACTATGTTGATGAACTAAACAATATTCTCATAAAAAAGTTCCCCGGTGATGAAATAATTTACAAAAGTCGTGATGAAAACATTGGAACTGAGAATTACTTACTTGAAGAAGACTTTTTCAATAGTTTGACACCAAACGGTTATCCCCCTCATGAATTAGTTCTCAAAATTAGTAGCCCAATAATGTTACTTAGGAATATTGACCCTTCAAAAGGATTATCAAACGGCACAAGATTAACATGCCGTCAATTTGAACGCAACATTATAGATGCTGAAATCTCAACAGGCCATCACAAAGGAGAAAGGGTTTTTATTCCTAGGATACCACTTCTACCAAACAAAACTGACAAACACCCTTTTCCATTTAAGAGAGTTCAATTCCCAATTAGATTATGCTTCGCAATGACAATAAATAAAGCTCAAGGCCAAACATTAGAAACTGTGGGAATCTACTTACCGCAACCTGTCTTCTCACACGGACAACTATATGTTGCTCTATCTCGAGCAAGAAGTGCTTCCTCTATCAAAGTTCTCATTAAACCACCGATCAACAATACTTTACATAAAGAATACACTACAAACGTTGTTTGCAAAGACATCCTCAAACTAGCGCACCCAGATTAACCTACTCTGCTTCAAAAAAAGAGCTGACAACCTCAAGTTTCTTCTTACCTAAGCAATACTTATGAGTAGATGATCTACATTTGAATATTAGCAAGATATGTATTCTCTCTATTACCTATTATCATTATACTTTTAATTCTCCACACTTAAACTCTATTAAATATAGCTAAAAGGTTAGTCTCAATTTTCGTTTACCTTTTATATCTCTTTCATTTTATTGCTCTCTTCATAGATATGTTTTATTATTGATTACTTTATTCAGTTATTACATTTTGGTTGTCCATTCTCATACTTTGCTACAATGCTACATATTTCTTAAAGTGTTACATTTGTTTGAATGTTTGCAAATAGATCCTCAAACTAGCACACCTAAATTAATCTACCCTCCTAAAAAAAAAAAAAAAAAAAACACAGGTTACAACTTCAAGTTTTTCCCTTACGTAAGGAACAATTAGGATTAAATAATCTACCTCTGAATATTACCAACATACATCTTCTTTCTATTACATATTATCACCATACTTTTAATTCCATACACTTAAACTCTACTAACTATAGTTACTATCTTAATTAGTCTCAATTGTTGTTTATGTTCTATGTTTCTTTCATTTTATTGCTCTCTTCATAAACATGTTTTATTATTTGTTTTTATTCATTTATTATTATACTTTGCTTGTCCATCTTAATACTCCAATACAATACTTGAATTCATTAATGTGCCATATTGGTTTATTCAAATGTATATCTTTTTATTATTATTTTTTCTTTAAAATTTTTTTTTTCATTCTCACTACTTGCATGTACAGGCACCTGCACCTCAACAAAAGCTTCGGATGACTTTCATTCAGTTTTTGTGTATTATCTTTAACAACATCTGACATATTAGTATTCATTTTATTTATATCTTTATCATCAAACTACTAATCTTTGCGTTTTCTTCAGTTTATTCATATTTCATGCAACTTTCTTAGTTCTTTTTCGACGCTTGATTTAATAATCATATAAAGAAATGATGAGCACTGCTGGAAATTTGGCCTCATTCCACTTTCCTGTCTTATTTTCATACTCCAAATAAATTTCTAACTAATTAAATTACCTTTACACAAGTTTTCCACGTTAAATTCTATAACAAATTTATTAGCATTTGCACTTGCTATTTTTTAGCTCACTAAACCTTTACAATGTTCTCATATACTAATATAGTTATCACAGATGGCACGCCCTTTAAGTTTCATTGAAGATATCACTCCAACAAGCAAACCAGGCTGGAGGGTTAGAGTGGTTGTATTAGAGAAACATCATCCTAGGCTGAATGCTTCAAGTCCTCAAAAATCAAACCAGCTCCTAATCTTATGTGATTCAAAGGTACTTCTTTCATTTTTATATTAAAAACTTATCTTCTTGTATCATTGCTATATAATCAACTAACCATTTTTCATATCTTTTAGGGAGTGAGAGTCCAGGCTACTATTTGGGGCTCCAACATATCGAAGTTTAACAATAGATTGCTGTTGGGTAGACACTATATCATCTCAAATGCAGTTGTTAAAATCATCTTGCCTCAATACCAAATTGTCCCAAATAGTTATCAGTGGTCAATAGCCAATCACACCCTCATCGAAGAAGTTGCTGCACCTGAAGGACCCAATCCAACTCCTAACTACAAGTTCACACCATATGCCAACTTTCCTGAATACCTCAATGTGCCCATGCAAATTGGTAAGATCAAAATATTTGACATCTTTTTCAAGTGTCCTTCCTAACAGTATCAATTTACCATTTTAATCTTTTTACTTCAGATGTTATTGGCATTGTACTCGACATGGCTGCATCAAGACAGTTGACAACATCCCAAGGACCAAGTGTCGTGCAAGAAGCCATTTTAATCAATCAAGAGTATTACTTTTTATGTTTAACAATATTACAAAATTTTAATACTAATGTAGCTATTAAACTGAAAATTAATTAAGTACTTTCTCACTATTGTACCACACATTCATTTTTCGCATAGGCTAATACCTACTTTGGTGAGCTTCTGGGGTCCATTCGTCCACAATGAATGTGCTGCACTCAGTCAACAGTTGGATCAAAACCCAATAATCATGGCTCTCAGAATGAATGTCACTGCTTACAATGGTTAGTTCTAACATATTTACCACATAATGTTATTCTATTTTCAACATATCTACTTCTTACTACATTTTGGTTGCAAACCAGCACAATGAATTCTATACACATTATTTTTAACTTCTATATTACATTTTATGCAATGTTCCTACACATTAAGACATACCATTCAACAAGCAATTCAAATTCCGACATTTTACCCATAACTTCACCCTTAGTATTAACTATACTGCTTACTTTATACTAATCCTCCCTTCATTTTCTATTTCCTATGCATAATATTACATATTAACAATCACCTTAATGACACTTTGATTGTGTGTTTTCCATACTTTACTATTTTAGATTTGAAACTACACAATCCTTATAAAAATTACATTGTAAAACTACATATTACATCCTACCCATAAAAAAATAAACTGTTGTACTATTAATGACTAACAAAATATATTTTACCTCTAGGGTTGTCACTGTCAACCAGGAACTCAAGTGCTGTTTTTATCTCACCAGACCACCCCGATGCAGTAGCTCTAAAGGATTGGTAAGTCTCTCTATCTTATTTTTATGCTAAAAAAATACCAACCTTAAATACTACCTTCACTAAAACAAATCCAATTAATACAGGTATTTCCATGCCAAGGACCAAATAGCAAACAAGTTTCGTATCAAGAACTACTTCTCACTTGCAAGTGAGACAACCCCAGCTGTTCCTGAGGAAATTTCTACTGTTGCAGATGCTATCACCATGCCTCTTAATGTAAGTCATCAACACTTGTATATAATACACTTACAACGAGAAAACAAACCACTTTTCTAATTAGCTTTCCGCATTCTCAAAGTCATTTTAAACTTCAATTCAAAAATTCTTCCCCATAATGAATAATATTAGCCTTTTACTATTGTTTCAGACTACCATATGGGTTCGTGCTTGCATGAAAATTGTTAATGGAGATCAACCCTTTTGGTATAAAGCATGCAGTAATTGCAAAAAGTCAACAAGTGCTCCCCTGACAGAAACCTTCACATGCAATGATTGCCAATTTGCAAATGCTATTTCTACTGCAAGGTAAAACACTATGCACGATATACCTACAATCCATTCTCTCTATCTAATTTATTCATTCTTAATGTTTATTCTCACAAACATTAAAAAGCACTAATAAACTTCCCTCTAGAAAAAACACGATGTCTTTTAACACCAAACACTTTTTCCCTTATTTTTCACTCATTTAGACTATTGACCTCTCTAAAAAAATAACTACACAAGCTAACCAAATCTCATCTTATTATCTCTACTATTGATATTATTTTGAGATTGATCTATATTTACAATATCCACATACAAGTTTTCACCATTTGCTATGCCTTTGACAGTTGACTTATTTTTCGAAACTAAACGGTTATTTAACTTGCAAATTGATATACTTCATACATGCAATTATATATGCACTATGCATATTTTCTTGCATATATTCAAATTGCACAATTCAATGCCAAATCCATAACATCAATATAAGTTAATTTAAATTTTTTCCTATTCAAATGAATTCATTTATAGCTTTAAAACTATGTTAATATACTAAAGTTGTTTAATTTCCATTTGCATAACTAATCAAATAAGTCTAACTTTGTTTGTATGCATATAGGTGCACCGCACAGGTTGAGGTTACTGATCCAACAGGGAAAATAACAGCTTTTATATATGGAAAAGATGCTGAAGCCCTCCTATCTTGCACTACAATTGACTTGCTTCAAGCTACTACCAATGTATGTTATTCCCATCTTTTATTACTCAAAAACCTTTTTACTTCTTGCAAATTCATCACTGTTCAGCATTCATAGCTATTGAATATATAGCCCTCTTTAAATCTTCTTCTTATAAATCTATATATATATATATATATATATACATCTACAAGTGTGCATTTAATAATAACAATAATAAAAAATAAACCACTCTTCTTTTTTACAAATATAACATCTTAAGGCAAATCATTCAATTTTCTCAAACATAATATCTCAACTCAAATACCTTAACAATAATAAACCCTTCATATACAACTGTCATACATGAGCACAATTCGCTTGTCTTTACATATGAACTCGTCACATGCATAATTACTACGTGGGTGTAATATACACACTAAATACAGCATACTTGAGCTTCATAATTTGTTTCTTTATATGCCTATGCTATGTCTTGCTTTACCTAATTGACTTTGGTAAACTTCATGTCTTAACTATTATCCCAACCCCATATATAATGTGTACATCATTACTAAATCCTACTTTACAACCCATTCACACAGGTCAAGTCCTTTGAATGGGATATTGAATTGAAACCATTTTTAAAATTCTCTATTGGTGCATGTCACTTTGCTATTAAGTGAACATGACCTCGTGACCATAGATATCAAAGTGGTTGGACCACTAATTGCAGATTTTCTAATAGTTACGCATTATTGCAATCCAATTATAGAACGATTGCATTTTTCCCTGCTTTCTTTTTTAAGTGATTGAGCATATGCACTACAGTACATATCCTCGCCCACAATGCTCTATAAAACCAAATCTCTCTGCATAAATATACAATTCACTCATGCATGAGGCATAACCCACTTAAAGTAACTTTCATTAATTATACTTTATAATAAAATTTTCATATAAATATATGTAATTGTACACAAATCTAATGTATATGGAGAGAGGTCAGGGGTGTATGATTGAGATGGGAGCGCAGAGAAGGCAGTCCAGCAGTGCTATATTAATGGGTGTTAACTGGGAGAGAGCAGAACAGAGGAGAGGAGAGAAGGGGTAGCTGCATTTATGGGGTGACTGTTGATTCGAGAGAGAAAGAGAGAGAGAGAGATGGAGATGTGACATGATACATTTCCTTTGTACTATTGAGGTCCTGTCAGCATACTTAACAACAAATGTAACTCTTCTCTTGTTAACTTGAATTGAGTACACCAAGTTAAGATTGCTTTCCCCTTCCCGCGACTCCCTCTTTTTTTAAAAAAAAAATTTATTTTTTGTACTAAGCTTTAGGTACCACAAAGTTCCCAATCAATAGTTCAACAAGAACTATGAAACTTCAGTATAGGTATCTAGCTTAGGTACGTACGTGGCTACTTAACCTAGCTGCCTCAATGGTTGTCCTATATATAGCTGAAACTCAACATCTCAAACGAAGTACATGTTGCATTAGAAGTACTAAATCAATTATTGAATGTGCTTTTATAAACCATTTTCAGCTAAATAATATCAAAACTAAAAAGGAAACTTTTACTTTTAAATCAAGCAACACAGGCCCAATTCTTGTGGGCACCCTTCTGAATCCCTACTATTGGGTCCCTAATTAGGGAGTGCATATATGAGAGTTAACCACAAAAATGAACCATTCTTATTTTTGGGAGGATCACTATTGGCAACTTATGCAACACTTCGTTTGTATTCCAAATTTTTGTTTTCTTGTTTTTTGTCAACATTTCACTGGTTCCTTCTATTTAGGCAAACTTTCATGTATATATATTTGAGCACATCATTCAAGTGATTTACAAAGAGGCTCCCATGTGGTCTATCAACCTCTTTGCATACACACATTGCCTAATTCTCACATCACTTTTTCCTAGCTTACTATTCATTTAGTAAAAAAATTGATTATCAGACTTAAAAAAAAAACTAATCTTCTAACACTAAATCATTTATTTTTCAGCTTGCAGCCACCATCATTGAAAGGACCTCTGAATTGGCTCTTAAAAATCAATACCTGCTGAAAATTCATACTTGCCAACGGAAGTATCAAGGAACAGTCATCAAGAAGTACAACATCCATTATTCAGAAATCATCCCATTCTTAAAGGAACCACAGCTTGAACAAGCCATTGAGCAAATGATTACTTCTTCAAATGATGACAAGAACAATACCTCCTGCCAACATCCATCACCTCTTCCAAAGGTTGAGCAACAAGATTGCCAACCTACAAAAGCATCCCCTTCTGCTGTCATCCATACCAATGAAGAACAAATCTGCATCGAAGAAGCCCCGAATCCTCTCGAACACAACAGTTCTGCAGACACTTGGCAGCCTCCTTCATCCTCTTAAAGTTCTCATCCCAAAGACATCCTTTTAAGACACTAATCAGCTCACTTATTTTGCATCTTTTTGCTACACTTTTTGCTTTTTTGTTTTTTGAAATTGAATGTTGGTGAACATCTAAAGGGAACATATTCAGAACAATATTACTTGTTCCCTTACTCTAATCACATAAGAACTGATGAAGCATCTTTTTAGATCCAAAACTGATATACTACTGGACAGATTGCCTCTTCATTTGTCCTTGAACTATGTAGACCTCATCCAGTAGTGCATCAGTTTTGCACACTACAGGTTCCTTTTGTACTAATATCACTACTTTATATGATGCATACTTAGTTATACTATTTCAACAAACACTTGTTTTGTTACACTTTTGAGTTCTATATTCTTTCATTTTTACCAGGTTACTTTATGCCCTTCACTTGTATTGTCCTCATTGAATTGCTTTTAGTAGGAGTTTAATAATCTACTGTACATTTTCTTTCTAAAAGACCTAATTTAACTAGCTCCCACCACTGTTCATTTGAATGTGTTTCTTCTATTTGAACAACTTAAATTTTTTTACCAAAAAAAAAAAACCACTCTATTAACTACCTATTCAAATACATCAGGCACGTGCCTCGCACGTGCCACCCCTGCCTAGTATCCTATTAAAAGGTGGTTGTTTCACCTATCAGAAAAGACCACCAAAGAGATAATAAATTATTAATATATTATTACAAGTAAAGAAAATATAATGTTTTATTAATATAGTACATTGGGTAGACATAGCGTCTCTGGATGTAGATGGAGAGCACATGAGAGAGAGATGGTCAAATTGAGCAATACCTAAAGTCCCATTTAAAAATTTCCCTTTAGGACTTAGAAAGAGTTAAGCCGACTCTGATCACTATAACCACTGATATTGCTACCACTTCAGTTAACATCAGTCACTATGCCTACCACTATCATCAGTCACTATGCCTACCACTATCATCAGTCACTATGCCTACCACTATCACCAATGCCATGGCTACAATTACCATCACAACCACCACCCCACATTCCCAAACAATTCATTGGAACTTAATATACTCATCTAAACAACGGAATTTAGAAATGACCTTCATTACAGAATTCTTAGCAGAGTTTAAAAAACCTCATTCATGCAAACACATCCTTAAGATCACTACAAAAATAAGGCTTTTAGTGACAAACGTTCGTCCCAAAAAAAAAAATGTCATGATGTTGTGGCTAAAGACTACTTGTGACAAAATTATGTTTTCATCACCAAAAGTAAATAATATTAGTGAAAGAGACCAAAAAAACTATCGTCACAAAATCGAATCATATTCATTGCCAATTATAGAATTTCATTGCTAAAAACTACAAAAATATTAACAAAGATTACCCATTTAGCGACAGTGTGCTATTTTGTCACCAATAATAAACCTTTATCGACCAAAAAAATCATTGCTAAATTGAATAATATTAGTTGCCAATTGTAAAATATCGTAGCAGAAAATTACGAAAATGTTAACATAAAAATATCAATTGGCAACAAAACTAATTTGTTAAAAAAAAAAAAAAAAACGCAAATATTGTCTACGAATTACTTTTTCTTATAAAACCATTTCAAACACTATTCACGACAAAAACTATTTCGTTGCCACTATTGGTCTACCAAATAGGGATCCCAATAGCCAGAAAATAAATTCATCACAAAAGGCCTTCAAAAAACCATTTGCAATGAAATAAATTCATTTTGAATATTGCTCCACCAAATTTAAATCCTATTAGCTATGAAATACTTTTGTCATTGAAAGCTTTCCAAAAATATTATTGTTGGAAGTATTTTCAAGACTTTTTGTTACAAAATTATTTGTTGCCAATTAGGTTCCACTCCCCATGGAAGTATCCTAATACTGACGAAATAATTTGTTGCCAAATACCTATTCAATCCTCGGTCATATTAATTTTTGAACTTCACAGCTAATAAGTATGCATCTAAAAAGAGTAATTTTCATTTTTTATATTCATAAATTTGAGAAGGGAGACCTTTTTTACAATAGTCACGGCCTTTGTCAATTTATCCCCACATTGAACAGTGATCTTAATTGACCTTTTGTTTGTTGTTTTTTTTCTGTGTGACGTACAGTGATTCACGGTGCCAAAGGTTTCCCTCTTGAGACACGAAAAGACGCAAAGGCCAAAATGCAAACGTAGGCCATCAAGGAGGTATTATATAGGCCACTAGCCCACCTGGACAAGCATTGGGCTACAGTGATGAAATGAAGAGATTCATTCCTTTAAGGCTGTGTATGGATTGAGAGAAATGGAGAGAAGAAAAGAGAAGAGAAGAAAAAAAAAAAGGGAAGAGAAGAGAAGAGAAGAGAAAGTAACTTTCTCTCCACCCTGTTTAGTTAGTCAGACCTCATTAATGAAAAAAAAAGGAGAGAAAATAGTCATAATTACATTATTACCTTTTTTTATATATTAAAGAGAAGTTATGTAAGGATATATTTGTCATTTCATCACTAACTTATTACTTTTTCTCTCCATTTCTCTCCAATTTCTCCAATTTGGAGAGAAAGGTAAATGAGTTTATTTTCTCTCAATTTCTCCCCATTTCATTCCTCTTTTCTCCTAAATAATTAACAATCCAAAACGAGGGAAATGGGGAGAAAATCATTTTCTTTTCTTTCTCTTCTCTCCATTTTTCTCAATCCATACATAGCCTAAAAATGTAAAAAGACCCAACAACCATCCCTTAAAAAAATCACCTTAAGAATGAAAAACAATGTTATAGGCAAGAAGGTTATTTTAACCCATATGAGCAACGACTATGCTATGTCACCCATTTATTTTATTGACATTCTCCTATCCATTCATATGTGATATATTTTTTTTATTCTATGTTGGGTCTTACATTATTACTTTCACCTATACACTTTTGCACATAAAATAGATGGTAAATGTAAATGGCAAAAGATGGGTGAAATAACAATTTCCTATTGAGCAAAGATATACAATATATGATCAATAGTGTCAAAGTGACATTCTCTTTTTTTTTTTTTTTTTTTACTTTAATTTAACTATTTGTAGGAACTCAATGATGTTAATTGTGATCCAATTAGACTTTTTTTTTTTTGGTTCTATATATATATATATATATATATATATTGAGATTCAATTTGGCTATTCTTAGTCTAATTTGGTCACGATGACAAGTCCATTCATACATGGGTTAATTTTTTGTGAAATAGAATAGGAAA
The DNA here is from genome assembly GCA_039720395.1 of Liquidambar formosana. Taxonomy (NCBI): domain Eukaryota; kingdom Viridiplantae; phylum Streptophyta; class Magnoliopsida; order Saxifragales; family Altingiaceae; genus Liquidambar; species Liquidambar formosana. The sequence goes on along the minus strand of CM077826.1, from coordinate 25,470,736 downwards.
TAACATGAAAAATGAAATTAGAAAATTTGCCGCTCAAAGAAAATAAGAAAAAAAGAAAAAGGGAAAAATTTTGAGAAACCCAGCGCTAAAAAGAGTCTAAAACTTTTATAGTCTATGCAATATTTTGAAAAATATGATTCATTGATTCTTTTCAACCTAAATATTATTGATTTAATTGACTATATTAACAAAAAAACCCCTAATAAGGAGAAAAAAAAAAAGAAGCTAAAAAACCTACTCGGACACCTCGCACCAAAACCCAAACTAGTCCTACCCTTGGCTTTAGAATGTACTAGGATAAGACCCGTGCAGACACACGGGATAAAATAGCTAATGAAAAATATTACGGAGTATGTAAAAATATTATCCTTTTCATTATAAATATATTGGAGAAAATCCTAACAAAAATAACTGGATCAAGAATAGCAAAAGGCTCTTCTTTCCTCACACACGTGAAAGAACTTTAATGCAATTGTGACATGGGCTACGTGATGTCACGGGTTAATAAGGACTAAGATAAATGGAATTGTAATTAAAAAATATTTTAACAATCCCACTTATCTTGATCTTTATTAGCTTGTAACATTATGTAGTTGTGTCACAGTTGTACGAAAGTTTTTCTCCCCACACACACATGTATATCTCTGTGTGGGTTACGTTGTTTGAATCGAAAATCTCTTTCTTTTCCAGTGTGATCAATGGCGAGCTATAATTTGCCTGAGGATGTGGTGCTTCACATCCTTTCAAGGCTACCAGTGGTGTCTCTCATGCGATTCAAGTGCGTCTGCAAATCCTAGCGTTCTCTCATCCAAAGCCCTAATTTCATCGCCCAACACCTCAACCACGCCACCTTCAACAACAACAACAACAATAACGGCAAAGGCACTCTCCTCGTTAAGCGTCGTCGTCGAATTACAGACAAAGATGACTTTTTCTTACTCGCCGATCACACATTTGACTTTTCGGTAAATTTAGATTTGCCATATTTTCATGAGGACTGGCTGAATGTACGGCTGCACATGTTGGCTTGCTGTAATGGCATTATTTGCATCTATGATAGTTGGTTCGAACATCTTTTTCTGTGGAATCCTGCAACTGGGGAGGTAAAGGATCTCCCTGAATCCACCGTCCCTCGTTTGCCCTGTATAAGATCCACCATCGGCGATGTTGGGTTTGGTTTCGATCCCGAAACCAATGATTACAAAGTGGTCAGAATTGTTTATTTGCCCTGTAAAAATAATGGTCGATTGATGAATCGCTGGCAAGCTGAGTTGTTTAGCTTAAACACTGATTCTTGGAGGCCAATCGACGCTGTTTTTCCAGATTCTTCTTATCTTGGCCATCATTTCCGTCGTAGGACATACGCAAATGGGATTTATTCCTGGTGGGCCTGTGCTGATCGGAATGATGAGATGCTTCTTTCATTTGACATGAGCAATGAGGTGTTTCTAAGGACACCCTTGCCGTCGGGTGTTTGCGTTGGTGATAGTTGTCGTGAGTGGAGTTTTGCAGTGTTGAATGAATCCGTTGCTCTTGTTCTTTTTCGTCATTATAATGTTTTGGAGGAGTTCTCTGATGTGTGGATGCTGAATGAATATGGAGAGGGTTCATGGACTAAATTATATACGATTGGACCCATTTCAGTACACAGGTGGTGGCCGTTAGGATTTTGGAAGAATGATGAATTGTTTGTGGAAGAATCTAACGGAGATTATGAGGAAAAACTGTTCTTGCTTGACCCTGTTACACAGGAAAGAAGGAATCTTCAAGTAGATGGTGTCGGTGGAACGTTAGAGGTCATGGAGAGCCTAGTTTCGATCAAGGGAGGACATGGCCCTGCAAAATGTAATCGTCAAGTTGAATCACTCTTTACGTTTACCTACCCTTTCTTAAACTGAGTCAGGAGCTCTATCAATTAAATCTAACCATGAATAACGATAAGCAAGAGGGAAAAGAAGGGAAAAAAATCATGGATAATTGGGAATTAGGGTGCAGAAAGTAAGCTTATACCATGCTAAGTTTATTCCATTTTGTCTCTTATGTTAGATTGCTTGTTAAAGATGATTGGAGGATGCTTGGTGTACCAGGAAAATTTTCTTCTCATTACTACTGATGTATCTAGTGGCAATTATTATTTGAATGGAGAAGTATTTCCTTTTTGGTTTGAAGTAACAGAAGGATTGTGATGATTTGTGTCAACCGGTGGATAGATTTGGTATACCTTATTGATTTTCAAAGCTCCGGTAACATCTTTCAAAGCTTTAATTTTTCTCATTTTTTAATCTGTTTGTTTTGGTTCAAAATTTTGTTGTCGAGTGAGTATTCTGTTATTGTGCATAGATTTACTATGAGGATCAGCAGCTTTTGAAGTTCAGGTTGCTAGGAATATATATATATATATATATATATATACAGGTGCTTTGGAGGTTCGGTATTATTGTTCATGAACTGGATTCTTTTGAAGTCTGTATATTGTTCAAATTTATCTGCGTAGGATGCCAGAATTTAATAATAAGTTGCCATTCATAAGGAACAGTCGTTCAACCTTGCACTTGTGGCCCAGAGCAAACTTCTCATTACAATTATAACATCAGTAAGAGTAGAGGGATTCTTTTCCCTCCTCCCTTTAGCTTCTATTGGAGTCAAACCTTTTAATGGACGGTGGCGGCACTTGGTTGAATCCTGAGTTGCTAGTGGGGACTGCCTTGACAAAATCTGATTGAGCTTGGCGTCTATGGACCTCAACTTTCTCCTCTTGCATGAGAGCAAGACTAATAGCATCAGTGAGAGTAGAGGGTTTTAACATTTGAACGCTCAAGCGGATTTCTTCCTTCAACCCTCCCATGAAACGACTCACCATGAGGGCCTCATTAAGTGCCTCTGTTTGGTTTGCAAGCTCCTCAAATACTCTTTGATATTGCTCTGCTGATGTAGTTTGGCACAATTTAGATAGTAAAGCCGCTGGATCTTCCCACTGGGACATACCAAAACCAAATCGTACCCTCAAAGCTCTTGTAAAATCTTCCCACCTAGTAATGGCTCCTGATCCCTCTATCCAGTGAAACCACCTGAGGTCTTTCCCTTGCATGATTGTTCGAGAAGATTTTACCAAAAACAAAACAATTTTTAAGAAGCAGGAGTTTGTTGGTGCACAAAAAATTGCTCTGCACAGTAAATCCAACCCGATGGGTCAGTCCATCAAATTGCGGGAAATCTAACCTAGCCATTCGAGTTTGAATGGTATGATCAGATTCAAATTCGAGCGCCCTATCTCCGTTGCAATGCCTGGTTTTGAGATTTCTTGGTTTCTCCAAGGGGGTGAATTTGATCCAGAGTGATTTGCAAAAGGATTGTATTTCAGATACCAAATGGTGTCTTGAGATGCATCTTTTGACTCGAATATTTCCTGTTAAATTGATCTCGGAGTGCAAATTTTGTTTACCATTAATGACTTTACGATTAGAACACTGCAGAATTCTCTCATTTTGTTCACGGTAGCCGTGAATGATGCCTTAATGATTAGAGAGGCTATTACGAGCATTTTAACTCAACTCAACTCAACTCAACTCAAATAAATAATATTTCAAACTACATGTGAGCAACCATTTTCTCTGGTCCTCCTCAGCCATATCAACATTGAAATCGTATAGCATTTCCAAAAGTCTCTATAATGAGTCGACTTCTTTGAATACGCCATTCCATGATCTGATCTAATGATAACAGTTGGTCATGAATCATCTCAAGATTATACAATGCTATTGGAAGAGGACTACAAAACACCAATTATAATAAGGGTAAATTACATTAATAGTCCCCTCTAGAATCTGACTATTATAGACACACTCCTCATGTTTTGGAAATTATACTAACACTCCTTACTTTACAAAATAAACTCCAAAGAGACCCCTTCCTTTAACTTCTGGCCATTAATCCGTTAAATCACGTTCAATTTTTTTCAAAATACCCTAAATACCCTTATTAGATGATAACTTCCATGTTAAATACATATAACTCACCAGTCCATCACGTTCATCCAACACTTTTGAATTTTTTCATTATTATTGATAAACAACTAAAAGATAATATATATATATATATATAAGAAAAATGCCAAAAAGTTTAAATTTTCTGTCCAACTGATGTGGCAGCTGTCAGATTTGCTCATTAGAAACAATTATTTATTTAATTAAATTTTTAATTGATTTGCAAAAATAAAAAAATTGATTTGCGAAGTTGCCACCTCATTTGAGTAAGTAGATTTGGGCAAAAAAAAAGAGAGGCTACGTAGCATTACTCATATGTAGAAATAAATGAAAAGAATTATTACAATGGGAATGCACGTATAAAGGTGGCAACTTGGCAAATCAATTTTTTTTTTTTTGCACATCAATTAAAAGTTTAATGAAATAGATAATTGTTTCTAATGAACAAATCTGACAGCTGCCATATCAGTTGGATAAAAAATTTAAGCTTTTTGGCATTTTATATATATATTATCTTTTCGTTGTTTATCAATAAATAAAAAAAAAAAATTTGAATATGCTGGATGAATGTGTTGAACTAATGAGTTATATGCATTTAGCATGAAAGTTGTCACCCAATAAGGGTAGTTAGGGTATTTTGAATAAAATTGAGAGTGATTTAACGGATTAATGAATGCAGGTTAAAGGGAGGGGTCTTTTTGTAATTTATTTTGTAAAGTAAAGAATCTTAATGTAATTTCAAAAACATGATAGGATGTATCTGTAATTGTCAAATTCTAGAGGGGTCTTATTATAATTTTTTTATGGTTCGAAGTCTTAATATAATATTTACCCTATCTTTAAATCAGGCCACAGATAGGTCCCAATTATAATCAACACAAAACTGTAGGAAAATCTGGAAATTACGGCAAGGTTGTCAGGGTCTGTCAGGCATACCCCCAATTTTAGAGATTGTTGTTTGCATTAAACTGCCAAGTTTGTGTTTGATGGGAATGAATCCGGACCTGCATCAAGTGCCTATTTTACATTTCCACTTGATGTCATTGAACCCAACATGGACATTGAAGTACAATGGGGAACAAGAACTTAGATACCCAATCTTAATTACTTGGAATATAGCACTATTCAATTCAAAATCCATTCTGCAATTATTTCTACAGAAAGCATAATGAGAAAGTTCATACTGTTATTTTATTAGAACTTTCTTGAGAATGAAACAGTTGCTGGAAAAGCAAGTTCCAGCAACATCCTTTTCTTTTACTTTCTTCTACACAAGTTTCTTGAAAATTAAATGCAGGTGAAGCTTCTTCTCAAGATGCCAAACATAACAGCGAATGATAAATAAAGGAAGTCCCCTATAGAATATTGTGTGGGGTATTTTCGGATAACCAATGAACCATTAACACGTGGCTGCCCTCGGTCCTATGACTCGAAGACCGAAGAGGAGCTCGGGCCACGAGATCAATGTTCTCGAATGAATGCGCCCTCGGTGGAGAAACCCCTCGGTTCCTGACTAGCTAGCTCCTGACGAAAACTCACCCGAGAGACTCCAGATTCCTCGGTTGCAGTAGCGCAGTCGTCGGGACTACATACCCTCGGTCAAGTATATCCTCGAGCCTTGACACCCTCGGACAAGTGTGTCCTCGGGCCACTGATGCCCTCAATCGAATATTCCCTTGGGCAACACCACCATGTGCTCCTCACGTGCCTTGAAATAGCATGCCATATCCGACAAAGAAGTCTGACCGTGCTCAGGGCACGCTTTCGGTAATTGAATCAGGGGCAACAGCTGTCGACGATCAAGCCTGTAGCCCCGGAATATCCGCGATCTGGTCTGGAACCCCTATTTAACCTTGGTTAGCTCGGAACCCTAAATTGACCATGGTCAGGTCAGAATAATGGTCCAATCCGAAACCTAGCTCTTCCCTATAAGAGGAACACTATTCATTCTAGACGAGAGGTACGCCGTTCTGGCAAAACCCTAGCTCTCTCTTTCTTCTTTCTCTAGACGCTGAGAACTAACTTGACCGTCGGAGGGTCTTCGGCCGGGCAAACCCCGGCCTCCCTTGACGCATCTTTGTGCTTTTCAGGCTACTATTCATTGGAGTACCTAGCGCCACTGTTCATCAGAGCACCGAGCAACATTGTTCATTCGAAAGAGCCCAAGCGCTGTTTCAGACTCCACCACTCTCTCTGACAACCGCACCATGACGCTCTAAATCATCGGACCACCTTCCTTGAAGCACTCCGCCGACTGTCCGGATTTTTCCCCGTACAGTTTGGCGCCGTCTGTGGGAATCGAGCAAAAAGCCGTATCGTAGCTCGAGTTCTTGCTTTACAAATGGCGGAGCGAACTAAGTCCAAAGCAACTTATAGGGACCAAAGGTCGTTCATGGAACGAAGACCAACCTAGCTCCCTTCGCCACTATGAGAGTAACTACTGGCGGCGCAATGCGAGAAGTTGTCCCTAGAACACGAGTATTTCAACCTCAAAGAGCTTACCTCATATGTGACGTACACGCGTTGCAACCCCCTGCTACAACTGATGGCGGTGCGATTGAAGTAGTCAAACCTCTCCTCATGAAAGGTCTCAACAGAGGAGTTGCAAGATTGGAAGGCACCACCGAGATGATGACGGCTGACAACATCATTCAAAAAGCTCACAGATCAAAACCTAAAGAAAAGTTGAACATGAGACCTTCAAACGTGGAAACTTGACAACCGAAGAGCTTATTAAAAGATCCGAACGTGCAATTGCAAATCGGGTATTTTCTTTCCATTCTAAGCTTAATTTAATTTTATAAATTAAAGCATCTTATGAATCACATTAAATATTCATGATTATTGCATATTTTCGACATGATTATGCCTGAATGAAAATCATGTTTGCACCCGAGCACGAGCTCTATGGTCGGCCCCACATTACAACCGACTCTACACACGCTGCCCTTGCACATGAGCCACACGAATGTAGGTCCATATTCATCATGACTAAACAATCTCGTACTTTCTCGGTTTATAAAACTACAACCCAGCTAAGCCAACTAGATCCGAGATGCAATCTCCCGAAATAATAAAGCTTGTAGGCTTAAATTATTTCTCTTGGCCTTGCCACACCAAAAAATAAAAATAAAATAAATAAATACTTCACTTGACCTATGGCTATGAACCATGTTGATGTCCACACCATTGACATGCGTTGGGCATCGACCATTTCAATTTCCATGTAGTATATAGACCTATGAGAGCACTGGGAACTTGGCACAGAACTATAATCCATCCAGCTTGACTAAACTAGGCTAGTGATATATAGCTACCTCACACTATTACTGTACCCGTGGACCGAACAATATCGAACCGAGTAGAATGCCGACATGCATGTATTGGCAGCTCGTGATTTTTCTTGCTTGAAGACCAAATCTATGGTGGCCCTTGAGCTACCGATTGATGGATACAATTGAGCATCTTTGCATCCGAATATATATTGACCGAGACTCATGCATAGGAGCATGAGTCAGGTTTTATTTCTCATATTGACCGAAATGAAAACATGGCACAATTTTAGTGCTCGGTTCCACGGCAAGGCATCCATGAACCGAATAGAATACAAAATATTTATTCCACGTACCTATGGGACCTATTGTCCTCGGTGGACTTGACAAGCTTTGAGCTACAAATTTGGGAAAACTAAACTAATTCCAGAGTAAAGGCAAGCCGCATGAAGATCACGGTTAATAACACGCATGGAGAGATGCATGGGCAGTTCCTATTATTGTCCAGTAGCTTGATAGGCTTGGATAGCTAGACCGAACAAGTGTGAACATGTTTCTCCATGTGCATGGGTCCCAGGTTGGTCAATTTGATTCTTGGAAACTTGAACAAAAAGTGGGGGAAAGAAAAAAAAAAAAATATATATATATATATATATATATATATATATATGTGTGTGTGAAAATAATGATGACAAAGAAAAAAAAATGAGGGCCCTACACACATGATCACTTAGAGGATTTTGCAATTTTGATGGGAAAATCTATTATCAACCTGAGATCCCTTCTTTACGTATAATATAAAAAATATATATATATAAGTTCCCATGTGTTAAATAAACACTTAGTTTCTTGATGGTGGGATGGTGGATGTACGTTGAAATCTACTTTGATAACATGTATTTTTTATTATTTCCATGCCATACACATGGCAATTCAAGCTCATTTATATAAGACTTTTACAAGGAAAATTATTACCCGGAGAATTCATGTATACATATAGATGCTCGTATATACCGAACAAATTTGTGAGCACATTCCTCCCGAACTTATTATTCCACAAATTAACTGAGACATGTTTGGCCCGACACGTACACATGACATGTACACGTACATTATGAGTGGACCGAACAACATCGGACCAACTTGGACTGACCAGAACGATACTGTTTAACCATCGACATATCGAAAAATATTGAGTACATAAGTTCAGGTTTATTATTTTTCCAATGAAAGCATGCATTGCCTGACATGAGCCACCACTAGTTCATGGGTTTGCATGCATGGTCCTGTCAATCTAGATCATACACCGAAAGGCAAATGGACCGAATAGGAACATGCATGGATTTGAGCTTGTAGCTCTTAAATTCCGAAAGAAACTTTGCCGAATCACACAAAAATCATTCAGCTTCGGCGTCAATTCTCATCATTGATGGACTGATCCGAACAAGATCTAATAAATAAATAAATAAAAGATTATTATTATTATATCGACTTACAAATTACCAACATGAGATTCACAGGCGTGGGTCAAGCATATGCGTGCATTGGACCAATGCGATATGATAAATTGGGCATGCCCGACCAGTAAAAATGCCGAGCAATCCATATGCACCACCTTTCGGGTGGTCTTATCTCAGAACCTAGTAGACTTGGACCCTCACGTGAGATGACTGCCAAGACTTAGGCACGGACCGAGACCGCATACTTGAACCAATTCTACACCTTTCAAATGCACCGACATTAGTTCGGGTCGCGGATCAATCTCATGCACGTGACCATTAGAAATACATGCATTACATACCGACAACATGCATGTATGAAACATGGCATCCGACCTTAGTATGCACGAAACAAAACGACTAGAATTGGCTATCATAGCTACCTGGAGAATACTATTATAGTCTCACTTAAAACGCGTACAACGATCAACACACAAATATATGCATGGAAATTGACATGTGCAAAAGTGGACTTAGTTCTATTTTAACAAGTACATAAGTGGTCATGAACTTATTACTTCATGGCTTTATTTTTCAAGCCAATTGAACAAACATTTATCCTTCTCTTTGATCATGAGCATTTGATATTTTCGGTGAGAATGTTGTCGGTCAGCCATGATCAACCTTAATACCGCGGACCAAGGGTGTTATTTCACGTGCCTATTGATATTTACCGAACACACGAGCTAACATTGTCTACAAAAAATCTTATATTGATAGTGTAGAACAGTAAAATCCCGAAGACTTTAGCATCTTTTGCTATTTTGATCAAGCCTTGGGAGTGTTTCATATTCTCTCTCATCTTGCCCCCATGTATATGGGCTCACCGAAGATGGAGATGCGTTGGTCGGTGTACAAATTAGACGTTTTTAGCATAAGTCGGCATCTTTTTTTACCACGGCTTCACAAACCTGTCTACCAAAGGAAATTGTCAACTAAATTATTTTTACACAAGGACCGAACACATGCATGTGTACCAAAGAAAATTTGTTCGATTTAGCACACAGTTCTACCCATGAACCAAAATATAAACCGACCATATCACCAACATGTGATTGATTTATATATTGCACAAAAAAGTTCAATTATGAATTTATATGCATTCGGATCGATGTCAATACGTGAGTTTTCTACCATGCCTTCTAAAGAATGGCCTTTACCATATTACTTTTGGGCCGAGAAGAAAATATTAGAACCCCAAACGTGCAGAGTCCAACAAGGACCTTAGCATCACATGCATAAGTTTGTATACATGCATATGGAAGAATCCCGAAGGCCCATCGACTCGGTGCATTGCTCGTGCTACCCCACTTGCTGCCTCACATGCAAAATTGATGACACGTGCTCAAAAAATGACCTTGATATTGCAGACACCCCTCAAGTTACAAAAGACCAAAATGAATTCACCATTCAAATATATGGATCCCAAATTAAACATGGACCGAACCATGAAAGTCAAGACACAACCCGACGAACATTTCGGTGGACCAAAAAATTCATACGTGAACTCCCGAAGACATGGGTCCATCTCGGGGTATCAATACTCTATTATGTCGGTTTGCTAGCCTAACTCTTTGACATAGCATGCCCACGTGATTGTTTGAGTTTCCAAAGATCCCTTGCACGAGAAATGCATTCTCTTTATTTTTGGCAAACTTATACATAGGCCCGATCATGAGCTCACCTCGACTCTCGGCTTCATAGGAGATAAGTGACATCACCTCATGACACCCATGCATTGACTCTATGCTAATTAGCAAATAAATAAAATAAAATAAAAAATATTATGACTTGGCGCATGGTTCTACACATGTGCCGAACAGTATTAAATTGCCTCATACCACAGAATGTCATGACTAGTGTACATGGTAAAGTGTGAAGGCGTACATGGATAGACGAACCAGTTTGAGAACTTGCTGCTTTGCGCACGTGAACTAAGAGGTCCATTTGTACCACCTTTCGGGCGATCCCTTCTCGGTGATCAGGCATGGCCTGAGGGAGTGCATAGCCGACTACATACACCCCTTTTAACAACCGCAATCACGCACAGATTTAACGAGGACCGAGAAAAAATTGCTTAATGACCAAACCAAAGACTATGGATATAGTCTCACAGCCTTAGCTAGGCAGACTTAACCGTACCCGAGGATAACCGAACAAGATGCTCAACTCGACATCGTACACGGACCGACGTCAATGTCCCTACACTCGGACATATATATACCTTAGTACACCGAGTATCTCATTTATGCTATAATTTTGTTATTATTTAAACCATGAAGTGTCTCTTCTAAAAATTCACTATTGATCGTACAAAGCATGAGAACCGAGCTCTTACATCTCGCATACCTTGAATAAGTCCAACCTCACAACTGACGAGCTAATAAAGATAATGCGTACCCGAATTCCTTAGTCTCACCAAAGCGACGAGGACTGATCACCCTAGCCTCGCCGAGGTGACAAAGGATCATCGACACATTCCTTAGTCTCAACAAAGCGACGAGGGCTGATCACCCTAGCCTCGTCGAGGTGACAAAGGATCATCGACACATTCCTTAGTCTCACCAAAGCGACGAGGGCTGATCACCCTAGCCTCGCCGAGGTGACAAAGGATCATCGACACATTCCTTAGTCTCACCGAAGTGACGAGGGCTGATCACCTTAGCCTCACTAAGGTGACAAAGGACCATTGATCACGCTCGGACATGAGCTTAGAAACGATGATCGTGTTTGGACATGAGCTCGAATTCATAAGCAGGCTCGGACATGAGCTCGAAAACAATGATCCTGCTCGGACATGAGCTCGAATCCATTGTCATGCTCGGACATGAGCTCGAAAACAATGATCCTGCTCGAACATGAGCTCGAATCCATTATCACGCTCGGACATGAGCTCAAATACGATGATCGTGCTCGGACATGAGCTCGAACCCATAACCATGCTCGGACATGAGATCTTATTAATAATTATGATTCGGACTCAAAAAGACTAAGCTTTGATGCTAGGCCGTACTCGGTCCGGTTGTGCTCGAATAGTATCTGTTCGGCCCACAATCGCGTTGGTGAATGTTTCAACTCAATCATAGCTTTACTCGGAATACGGACCATGCATTGCTCGTTCCAAGCATGCTCTAATTATATATTATTCAAGACAAAAGGACCATTTAAGCTCAACTTATCAATCTGACCAAAAAGATCCTCCTCTGGTAGAAACAGACCCTCCTGAATAAGCGTAAACTGAGGCTTGATGTTCTCGGTATACCTAAAATGCTGGAATGTGAGCTTGGATTCTTGAAACGTGTTCAGATTCAAACATATAAAACAATTTTTCATACTTAGATGAGAAGATGCACGCACCATAGAAACGTGCTCGGGTACAAACTCGGATCCATAAAAGCACTCAGACACAAGCATGCTTGGACATGCTCGGCACCTTAGCCCGATCGTTGAAAACCCTCTCGGTTGAGAAACATGCTTAGATATGGCTTCGGATATGCAGAGAACGCTCGGACATGAGAGCCCGAACAAAAATACTACAAGAAAAGATTGAGGAAAGCGTGCTCAGATAAGAGCTCGAACCTAAAAACAAACATGAAAATGGGCACCACTTCGGTATCCTTAACCTCACGAGAATATGCCCAAAAAGAAGAACTAATGAACACGAACTCACAAAGCCATGCTCGGGAATGTTATTAGACGAATGATCTTGCTCGGGAATACAATCCCAAGTACACGAAGACATTGCTCATCAAAACACTTAGAGAAATGAAGATCAAAGCTCCCCTCTGGGGGAACTCAGCTCGGACTCAAACTCTCTGGATAATCACGCTCGGGCACATTGTGTTTTAGCTCGAATGAATGAAAACGATAGATTCAATATAGCGTTTAAAGACCTAAAAAATGCCCATATCGCTTCGAATTCAACCTTCTCAGCCTTGGATCTAGTTTTCTCGGTCTTAGATTTCACTTCTTCGGATTTGGATTTATTAGCCTCAGAGATATCCATACGGTTTTGAATTCGGCCTCTTAGCCTCGGATTCAGCCTTCTCGGCCTCAAATTTAGCCGCTTTGGCCTCGGTTTTTACTTCCTCAAAATCAGGCATAAAGGAATTTCTTTGTCAAAAATTTCTTTACAAAGATCCGATATTGGACTTTGTTAAGTCTTCCTTGAACTTAGAGATTTCGATCTTAAAAGTCCCCGTCGCTTTCTAGATTGAAGAACATCTTTTCGGTATTCGTCCTCAGATTTCAAGAAACACTTTGTCAGGAGTATACTCTGCTAAATAGATTACGACCTCAAAAATAAGCTCTCTTTATAGCTCGATTAGGAATGTCCCCGGATATCAAACCTACTCGATCACTGAAGGCAAATCAATTCGCCATGACTCAAACCAGATTGCAGACAATTGAGTGCTCGCTCCTTAGTCTCACTAAGGCAACGAAGGTCATAATTATCACCCTAGTCTTGCCGAAGTGACAAAGGAAGCGAGCTAAAGCTTTTAGCAATGAGAAAAGCCCGAAGAGCGAAGATGTTGAAATCCCTAACGAGGATGCAAAGAACAATCACGAAGTCCCTGAGAGCTCACCGAAAGCAAAAGCTTAGATAGTTAAGCAATTGGACGAACTAACCACTATAATAGAGCCATCGCCGACTCAGAAACCGAGCACGACAATGGCTCGGGGGAAATTGTGTGGGGTATTTTCGGATAACCAATGAACCATTAACACGTGGCTGCCCTCGGTCCTATGACTCGAAGACCGAAGAGGAGCTCGGGCCACGAGATCAATGTTCTCGAATGAATGCGCCCTCGGTGGAGAAACCCCTCGGTTCTTGACTAGCTAGCTCCTGACGAAAACTCACCCGAGAGACTCCAGATTCCTCGGTTGCAGTAGCGCAGTCGTCGGGACTACATACCCTCGGTCAAGTATATCCTCGAGCCTTGACACCCTCGGACAAGTGTGTCCTCGGGCCACTGATGCCCTCAATCGAATATTCCCTTGGGCAACACCACCATGTGCTCCTCACGTGCCTTGAAATAGCATGCCATATCCGACAAAGAAGTCTGACCGTGCTCAGGGCACGCTTTCGGTAATTGAATCAGGGGCAACAGCTGTCGACGATCAAGCCTGTAGCCCCGGAATATCCGCGATCTGGTCTGGAACCCCTATTTAACCTTGGTTAGCTCGGAACCCTAAATTGACCATAGTCAGGTCAGAATAATGGTCCAATCCGAAACCTAGCTCTTCCCTATAAGAGGAACACTATTCATTCTAGACGAGAGGTACGCCGTTCTGGCAAAACCCTAGCTCTCTCTTTCTTCTTTCTCTAGACGCTGAGAACTAACTTGACCGTCGGAGGGTCTTCGGCCGGGCAAACCCCGGCCTCCCTTGACGCATCTTTGTGCTTTTCAGGCTACTATTCATTGGAGTACCTAGCGCCACTGTTCATCAGAGCACCGAGCAACATTGTTCATTCGAAAGAGCCCAAGCGCTGTTTCAGACTCCACCACTCTCTCTGACAACCGCACCATGACGCTCTAAATCATCGGACCACCTTCCTTGAAGCACTCCGCCGACTGTCCGGATTTTTCCCCGTACAAATATGCCTTTTCCTGCTAAGACCTTATAGAATATAAGTTGAGGAGTCATAACCTTCTTTTACATAGGACTCAGAAGAGTCGAGAGGTTATTATCAAAAAAAAAAGAGTCATGAGGTACAATACTTACCTGTTCATAGAAACCGTAGGAAACCTAGGCTAATACAACTTCAGACTTTTGCAGTATGGATTGCCCTCATTCCTTTCAGGTAGTGCTACAAATGTATGGTATGGTAACCTTTCACCTTTTTGAATAACTATGGTCTTTCCTCGTTGACCAATCCATCTTCCGGCCCAATCTCTTTGTTTGGTTCAGGATAAAAGAACACAGCCACAGACATACTCTCCCTTTCTGAGGTAGTCAGTACCCTATGCACGGGGCTCTTGAACACTCCATTAGTCATTATCTGCTAGAATCGTGGAGAACCCCATCATAAATTATAATTGTGAGCATCCCATTTGAGACCAAATAGAAATAATAGTAGTTAATATACCTCCATTTGATCACCGATGAGGACTAGGAGAGCATGAGGGATTGTTGGGACTGTAACCCATTGGTCATTTTTGAGGACTTGAAGTCCTTCTACGTCGTCTTGCAAGATTATGGTGTGTCCTGATCCATCTGCATGGGGTTTTAGGCCAAGAACAAGATCAGGTCTCGGACAAGGTGAACCGTGCACTCAGCTGCGATCATTCACCAAATTGATTCAATAAGCAATTTTCCTCCAAATTCAATGACTTCGCCATGGCCTTAGAAATGAGCTCTGTTACCCTTTTCATTTGCACTGTGAATTCTTCTAAAACATCTCTGCATTATCATAAATAATTCACGTGTATTATAATCTAAGAAATAGCTCATCAAAATGACCATAGAACGTAGGTTAGGAAAAAAAAAAAAAAAAAAACCCTTCAATCAAGTTTGTTTCATTATGCTTATTCTGATGATGCTTTTATTTTATTACTTGTTAAAAATGGTTAATTCCTATGATGCCAATTTTTAAGTACTAATGGAGTTATATGCTCAACCTAATGGTGTTAATAATATGCAACTTTGAAGATTAATGGAAGAATAATATGATGAAAGTACCTTAAAAATATTTTCAAATACCCAGATATGTTAGTTCAAAGGGGAAAAAAATAAATAAATAGAAAGAAGAAACAAAGAAACAAAGAGAGAAAAAGAGAGGGAGGGAGGGTAAGGTGGGAGCACCTGAAAGATTCAGGGCTTTCTGGCCAAAACTTGGGATTTTTTCAATCTTCTGGGAATACAGGGAGAAACAGACGATCGGACCAGTCAAGTGGCAGACCTTCTGCAGGGATGTGGTCATCCCCATACCCTTCAAACTCTCCAACTCCTTTAGCCAGCTTCTTCTTCTCTTCCATTGGCAGTTCAAAGAACTCCCTTGCAACTTGGCAAATTTTTATCTAGGAATGAACTTGAAATCCCATGACCAATTGCCTGGATATTGAAAAGAAATCCTTATAAATATACTGCAAGATTTTCAAATATTCAACATAAGCAAATAAACAACTCTAATCATCAAGATCATGATCCATCTTCTCCCAACTGTTGTATTAGTGAATTATTATTTTTTAATTACCTCAAAACTTCAACTGGTTATCATGAATTATTTTAGTTTTTGACCTCAATGATTCTCTTGGAGAAGAAACACAGGTGATATTTGACCTTCAATTCTGAGGATATTCATGTATTTGGTGCTACATGGCCTAAAATTTCTTAAATGATGGTTAACTCTATATGTTAGATAGTCTCAAGTACTAGAAAGAATATTGGGGTCCCTACAACAGTACTGGTGTGCTTGAGTTCATACCTGGAAGCAGCCCCATGAGCAGAGTGCGGATTTAAGTTTCTCAAATTCTTCTTCTTTAGCCCATGGTGTGGGAGATGAGAGGAGACTGAGGTCAATGATGGGAATCTGAGGTGATGGAGAAGAAAAATCTTTTGTAGTATCACTGCCTTTACAAATATATCGTAGTGGTGGTTCCTCACCATTGAGGACCCTTTCCTGAACACGCTTCAATAACAATACCTCCGCTGGGAGAAGGGAAGCTTCAGCCATGTTGTGCAGCTGTCTTTTAGGATTCAGGCTGTAAACATGATTAAGAGCTTGTTAATGTTGTATAGTACTGGTTGAGGATGACTGGTGATAAGTACTTGATGGGAGCATATTTGGACTCTTGCTGGTTTCGGCCAAAATAAAGGGACCAATTGCTGGGCATTTTCATGACAATTATCACTTGGCACTTCCATATATATATATATAATACAGAGGCTTATAAGAAAAGCTTAGAAAAAGTCAAAAGGCATATTTGAAAAGTATTAAGAACAGCAAGAAGAGCATCTTGGACACAGATTGGTTGTGCTTAGGTCTCTGGGTTTTTTGAGTCCAATTCCTCAAGAGACTCAACAGACCTATGGTGCCATGCATATCTTGTAGTCCTTATGGAGGTTATCTTTTGATTCACATGGTTAAGTTTCCAACCTAAAAGCCGAAGCTTATAAGTGGAGGACCCAAAAAGGTATATGGAGCCATGTCATGGTTTATAATTAACCAATGTGGGATATATGTGGTATATTTCCACAACACATGTAATTGGTTGCATCTTTTTATTTTTATTTTTATTTTTATTTTGCCTGGATCATGGTCTTGTCGAATGGCTGAAATTTCAACTGGAATTTAGGTTTGTGGATAATATAGTTTGTGTTTCGAAGTAGCTGCATACGCTGTTCAATGCTTCTTAAATTAGAGGGTGGGCTGCTTGGACCTCCCCGCCCCTCTAGTTTTGTAAAAACTGTCTAGTTATCCTCGTATCATTTTGCTGGACTCTTGGGAGTAAAGCAGGTGGCATTGCAGTTTCCCCTTGTTTCTTAAATTTGTTGTGCCAGGGGAGCAAGTTCTAATCTGGCATATCATCATTAGAATGCTCACCTATTAAAGCTTCTTCTTAGCCATATGCAGAAAATTTGTATCATGGACTTACCAGCATTGTTTGTGTTTTTTTTTTTTTTTTTTGGGTGGGGGGTGGGGGGGGGGGGGGGGGGGGGGGGAGGGTTTGGTGGTGATGGTGGTGGTGGTTTTATTTGCTACAATTCAGTGAGTGTAGAATAAAGAAAGAACATAGGAAAATCTGGAAATTGCAGCAAGGTTGTCAGGGTCTGTCAGCCCTACCCGCAATTTTAGGGATTGTTGTTTGCATTAAACCAACATGTTTGTGTTTTTTGGGAATGAATTCAGACCTGGATCAAGTGCCTATTTTACATTTCCAGATGTTATTAAACCCAACCTGGCAAATGGCTTTTGAAGTAGAATGGAGAAAAGAATTTATACACCCAACATTAACTCTTAAGTACTTGGAATACAGCACTATTGAGTTCAAAATCCATTCTGCAATTTTTACTAAAGAAAGCATAATGGGAAAGTTCAGACTGTTATTTTCTTAGAACTTTCTTGAGGACGAAACAGTTCCTGGAAAAACAAGTTCCAGCAACATCCTTTTCTTTTACTTTCCTTTCTTTTTACACAAGTTTCTTGACAATTAAATGCAGGAGAAGCTTCTTCTCAAGATGCCAAACATAGCAGGGAATGAAAAGTAAAGGAAGTCCCCTATAGAATACGCCCTTTCCTTTTAAGACCTTATAGAATATAAGTTGAGGAGTCATATAAACACGGGACTCAGAAGAGTCACGAGGTACAATACTTAACTATTCATAAAAAACCTTAGGAAACCTAGGCCAATACAACTTCAGACTTTTGCAGTATGGATTGCTCTCATTCCTTTCAGGTAGTACTTCCGATGTATGTCACCGTAATCTTTCATCTTTTTGAATAACTTTGGTCTTTCCTCGTCAACCAATCCATCTTCTGGCCCAATCTCTTTGTTTGGTTCAGGATAATAGAACACAGCCACAGAAATCCTTTCCCTTTCTGAGTTAGTCAGTACCCTATGCACTGGGCTCTTGAACACTCCATTAGTCATTATCTGCTAGAATCATAGAGAACCCCATTATAAATTATAATAGTGAATATGCCGTTTTGAGACCAAATAGTAATAACAATTCTTAATATACCTCCATTTGGTCACCGATGAGGACTAGGAGAGCATGAGGGATTGTTGGGACTGTAACCCATTGGTCATTTTTTAGGACTTGAAGACCTTCTGTGTCGTCTTGCAAGATTTTGGTGTGTCCTGATCCGTCTGCATGGGGTTTTAGGCCAAGAACAAGATCAGGCCACTGGCAAGGTGAGTAGTAGTTGAACCGCGCGTTCAGACACGCTCATTCACCAAATTGATTCAAGAAGCAATTTTCCTCCAAATTCAATGACTTCGCCATGGCCTTAGAAATGAGCTCTGTTACTCTTTTCATTTGTACTGTGTATTCTTCTAAAACAACTCTGCATTATCATAAACACAATTCGTACGTATTATAATCTAAGAAATAGCTCATCAAAATGACCATCGATCTTAGTTTAGAAAAAAAAATAAAAAAAAGGACCCATCAATCAAGTTTGTCCATTATAGCTATGATGATGCTTATCCTGACTATGTTTTTCTTTTATTACTTGTTAAATTGGTTAATTCCTACTACTGGAGTTATATGCCCAACCTAATTGTGTTAATAATAAACAACTTTGAAGATTAATATAAAAAATAATATGATAAAAGTACCTTAAAAATATTTTCAAATACCCTGATAATCTGATATGTTAGTTCAAAAGGGAGAAAAAAAGAGAAAAAAAAAAAAAGGAGAAAAAGAGAGGGAGGGTAGGGTGGAAGCACCTGAAAGATTCAGGGCTTTCTGGCCAAAACTTGGGATTTATTCGATCTTCTGGGAATACAGGGAGAAATAGGCAATCGGACCAGTCAAGTGGCTGACCTTCTGCAGGGTCCACAGGGATGGGGTCAGCCCCATACCCTTCAAACTCTTCAACTGTTTTAGCCAGTTTCTTCTTCTTTTCCATTGGCTGTTCAAAGAACTCCCTTGCAACTTGGCGAATTTTATCTAGGAATGAACTTGAAATCCCATGACCAATTGCCTGGATATTGAAAAGAAATCCTTAAAAATATGCTGCAAGATTTACAAATATTTAACATGATCAAATGAACAACTCTAATTGTCGACATCATCATCCATCCTCTCCTAACTGTTCTGTTTGTGAATTATTATTTTTTAATTTCCTCAATGGTTCAACTGGTTATCAATTCTTGTTTTTTTAAAAAATCACTACAAGGAATCAAAACAAGGAAAAAGATGATGAAAGCATATAATTAAATTTTGAGTATTCGATAATTTGATGGATTGGACAGGTCGTAAGTTCGCTTGATCCGTGCCTATTTAATTATATGCAGAATATTTCTTTAAACTTCTTTTGCATCACCTTGGAAACAATAGCAATGGTACATGAAAAATACTGCAGATATGATGGTAAGGACTCTAAATTATTTTAGTTTTTTACCTCAATGATTCTTTTTGGGAAGAACCACAGGTGGTGCTTGACCTTCAATTGTGAGAGTATTCATGTATTTGATGCTACATGGCCTAAAATTTCTAAAATGATGGCTAACACGTACTCTATATGTGACGGTCTCAAGTAGTACTAGAAAGAATACTGGGATCCCTATAACAGTACTGGTGCGCTTGAGTTCAGACCTGGAAGCAGCCCCATGAGCAGAGTGCTGATTTGAGTTTCTCTAATTCTTCTTCTTTAGCCCATGGTGTGGAAGATGAGAGGAGACTGAGGTCAATGATAGGAATCATAGATGATGGAGAAGAAACATCTTCAGTAGTATCACCATTTCTACAAATATATTGTGGCGGTGGTTCCTCACTGTCGAGGACCCTTTCCTGAACACGCTTCAATAACAATACCTCCATTGGGAGAAGGGAAGCTCCAGCCATGTTGTGCAGCTGTCTTTTAGGATTCAGGCTGAAACATGACTAAGAGATTGTTAATGTTGTATAGACTGGTTGAGGATGACTGGTGATAAGTACATGATGGGAGCATATTTGGACTCTGGCTGCTTACGGCCAAGATAAACGAACCAATTGCTGGGCATTTTCAGGACACATTATCACTTGGCACTTCCATATATATATATAATACGAAAAGTCAGGAGGCTTAGAAGAAAAGATTAGAAAAATAAAGGAGACATATTCGAAAGAATTAAGAACAGCAAGAAGAGCATCTTGGACCTGGATCGATTGCTTAGGTCTCTGGTTTGTTTGGGTCCAATTCCTCAAGAGACTCAACAGACTTATGGAGTCATGCATATCTTGTAGTCCTATTGGAGGTTATCTTTTGATTCACGTGTAATTCGCTGCATCTTTTTATTTTTATTTTTATTTTACCTAGATGATGGTCTTGTCACATGGCTGTATTTTCGACTGGAATTTAGCTTTGTGGATAATATAGTTTGTGTTTCGATGTAGCTGCGTCGCTGTTCAATGCTTCTTAAGTTAGAGTTTGGGCTGCTCCCCACCCCCCTCTCCTTCTCTATTTTTGTAGAAAATGCTTAGTTATTATTATCATCATTTTGCTTAAAATCTTGAGAGTAATGCAGGTGACATTGCACTATAGTTTTGCCCTATGTTTCTTAAATTTGGAAACTTGTATCATGGCCTTACCATCGTTGGTGGTTGGTTTCGTTTGCTACAATTTGGTGAGTGCAGAATAAAGATAATAGGAAAATCTGGAAATTGCAGCAACCTTACCCATACCGGGCCTATACCTGGGTCTGTCAGCAGTCAGCACTATCTCCGATTTTTGGGGATTGCTGGTTGCATTAAACTTACATGCTTGATTTCTGGGAATGAATACAGACCTGGATCAAGTGTGTTTTTAACAATTCCACTTGATGTCATTAAGCACAACACGGTCATTGATGTAGAGAGGCAAAAAAGATTTATACACCTAACCTTATGTAGTTGAAATATAGAACTATTGGTCCAAAACTTGTTCTGAAAAGCATCATGGGAAAGTTGAAATTTATATTTACCTAAACAACTTCCTTGTAAACCAAATAGTTGCTAGAAAATCAAGTTCCAGCAACTTCCTTTGTTTAACTTTCATTTCCTTTACTTTCCTGCATTTTACAATCTTGCGTAAGTTTCTTGACAATCATACGCAGGAAAAGCTTCTTCTCAAGCGACCAAACACGAGGGAATTAAAAATAAACGGAAAAAAACAACACTTGCTTAGAATGTAATTTAGGAGTCATACAAACTATGAGGTACATACTTATCTATTCATACAAACCACAAAACAAACCAGGTCAATATGACTTCAGACTTTGGCAGTATGGATTGCTCTCAACCCGAATCTGGTAGTAATCCCAGTGTATATCAGCATAATCTTTCACCTTTTTGAACAGCTTTGGTCTCTCCTCATCAATCAATCCATCTTCCGGTCCAATCTCTTTGTTTGCTTCGGGCGTGTAGAACACAGCCACAGAAATCCTCTCCCTTTCTGAGTTAGCCAGTACCCTACGCACGGGGCTCTTGAACACTTCATTAGTCATTATCTGCTTGTAACATATACAACCATGTATTAGTTCAAGCTGTAATATGGACCTTTCATTATGCAAATTCGACATCACATACTAATTATTAGAACAGAGTTGAAAAAATGTCGATGTGTGTCTTATTTATTTATTTATTTAAAGTTTTTATAAAAGGCCTCTGTATAAGAATTACTTAACATTTTTCTTATTTGATCACCACTTCAAATTATACAACCCTGTTTTGTGTGTCAAAATCTATGGTGCCACTGGAGACTGTGAAGCTGTGATATTGTTTATTGTCGCATAACCCATATGATACAAAAGCATTGACAGTCCATTGGCTACAATCATATAATTAAGTCAAACCTTTGATGAAATGGGTCATCTAAATGGGAATCCTTCAAGGACTTTGTGAGTGTGAAATTGGGCATATGATCAAATACTAGTAACAGTACATATATACCTCCATTTGATCGCCCATGAGGACTAGTAGAGCATGGGGAATTGAAGGAACTGTGACCCATTGGTCATCTTTGAGGACTTGAAGACCTTCTGCGTCGTCTTGCAAGATTATGGTGTATCCTGATCCATCTGCATGGGGTTTTAGGCCAAGAACAAGATCAGCACTCGGACAACGTGAGTAGTAGTTGAACCTCGCCTGCAGGAATCCCTTTTCACCAAATTGATTCAAGAAGCAATTTTCTTCTAAATTCAATGACTTTGCCATGGCCTTAGAAACGAGCTGTGTTACAATTTTCTTCTAAAACTTCGCTGCATTATTGTAAATAACTCTTACATATTATGTAAAAAATGAAGAAAGAGAGGGAAGGTGAGTGGAAGCACCTGAAAGATGCAGAGCTTTCTGGCCAAAACTTGGGCTTTCTTTGATATTCTGGGTAGACATCAAGAAAGATGCGATCGGACCAGTCAAGGGGCTGACCTTTTGCAAGGACAGGGCCAGCTCCATATCCTTCAAACTCTTCTACTCCTTTAGCTTGCTTCTTCTTCTCTTCCATTGCTGTTCAAAGAACTCCCTTCCCACTTGGAGAATTTTTTCCAGGAATGAATTTGGAATCCCATGACCAATTGCCTGGAAATCAAAAACAAATCCTCAAGACTTTTTAAATGTTGGTTCACTCTATATGTGACTACTTTTAAGTAAAAATAATATTGGAGTCACTAGAAAAGTGAATATGCTTTATTTCAGACCTGGAAGCAGCCCCATGAGCAGAGTGCTGATTTAATTTTCCTTAACTCTTCTTCTTTAGCGCATGGTGTCGAAGATGAGAGGAGACTGAGGTCAATGATGGGAATCTGCAGAGATGATGGAGAAGAAACATCTTCCAGTAGTATCATCACCATCTCTGCAAATATATTGTGGCGGTGGTTCCTCGCCATTGAGGACCATTTCTTGGACACGCTTCGATAGCAGTACCTCCACCAGGAGAACGGAAACTCCGGCCATGTTGTTCAGCTAGCTGTGTACTAGGATTCAGGCTGTAAGCATGACTGGGAACTTGTTAATGTTATTTAGTGGTTAAAGCCTTTAAGGTGACTTGTGATAAGTGCATGATGGGGGCATGTTTGAACTATTTCTGCTTATGGCCAAAATAAACGAACCAATTGATGGGCATTTCTATGGCATCTTATCACTTGGCCCACACAAACAAAAATGTATGTATTTTAGTTTCAGGGTTTCAAGGTGTGATTTTTGGCCTTACTGCCCAACAAGTTTGGCTGTATGAACTATGGAATCCGGGTTTTGGTTGCTTGTTCAAGCCTATTGTTTTAGGGTGATGCTAACTATCTCGAATCCCCAACTCGTGGTACCAGCATTTCTCATTGTTTTATGGGTTTGTGTTTGACACATGGTATATTTCTCATTGTTTTATGGGTTTATGTTTGACATATGGTATATGTTATGCTGCAAGTGCAATCATAGAAAAAAAAAAATCAAACACAAAAAGAACACCAGATTTATGTGGTTTGGCAAGATGCCTGTATTCATGGAGAAGAGAGAGAAAAATTGAAATCAAACAATACTGATTAGATTACAAAAATTTTTGTAGCGCGTTTTTGGAATCTTGGTATGATTGCATCAGGAGGCTTGTCCAGAGAGTCAAAATGTCGAGTTGCCATGATATATAGATGGAAGATATTTTGAAACAGCCATAGAAGTGGAGGATCAAAGAAAGAAAAGTGATTTTGCCAATGCAGTTTATGCAGGACAAGGCAATTCAGACAATGTAGCCTTGATTTCCTTCCCTGGCATCCATTGAGACTTCCCTTGGCCGGCAGAATCAGCTCTAGAATAGACCCATTTTCATTTGTCAATTCTATAGCTTACTATTTGGGCCACTCATTTGGTCACTCCTTGCTACACTGGAAAAAATGGGGAAACCTCTTCAATAATGCATTGAAAATTCAAAGTCCCTTTTTCTTTTGGAGGGTTGGCGTTGGGGGGTTGGTTTGGTCACATTGGTTAAAAAGTCTTGCATGTCCTCCTTTATCCAATGACACAGAAAGAAATACAACATGGTTAAGACTTAAAAGAGGGATATGGGTAAGATAAACTTTTCAATGCTACCTTACGCCGCACTTTGTCCCACATTTTACCCTCCTATGTGCATTTAATAGGGTTTTAATTTTTAAGATTTAATCATATCAGTGGGTCTTACAACTTTATCTTCCTAAATACACATAGTAGGGCAAGGTGTATGGCAAAGTAGCATTATCCACTTTATTGGGAGGGTATTCCTTCAGAATCAAGCAGGAGGTGGGCATCCACTTTGTCATATGTCATCAACCTTCACATCATCATCAACTTCATGAGTAGAATGGCTTGTAATGCTCACTAAAATGATGGATCACTTCAGGGGTCCTTTTCAACTTTAAAAAGGTGAACATGGCACAATGTGACATTTTGCCGTTTCTACGGGAAGTTAAATTAAATTTTATAAAGGAAGGTGTTAATGCTGTTGTTTGAGAAGTTCATCATCAAGATTGTAATGTCGATGGCTCCCATTGCTTTTATATAGGGGGAAAAGAATCTTGAACATAGAACTATGCTATATGCATTCACAAGCCCAAAAATCTATACAAGCATTTTCATTCCTTAGCACTTTGGTGTGGGATAATCACTTCCGATCCCTCAAACAACAAGGCCCTACAATCCTCAACAAGAATTTCTTGTGGGAGGTTTTTGGTGACTACTGAGTTTAATGAATGAGAATAATAGCCACTTGAGAGTTGGTTTCAAACCAAGTGCTCCTAAGGTCCCAAGCCCAGAGGAGACCTAGCTTGTCTTATGGCCCAAAGCTCAGCTACATAATGGGAGAGGGAGCGGCTATTGCAACCCCCCTAAAGGTTAAGTAACCCCCACCTGATATCCCCACCCCCCAAAAATATATACCCACCCCTCTAAAAGTCTAAACTACCCCTCTCCCTCACCCACCCCACTCCCCCCCCCCCCCACACACGAGACCCCTCTCACCCCCAACATCTGGAGAACACCCTACGCCCCATTTCCGACCGGTGAGCACGCCCCCATTTCCGACCGGCAAGCACGGCACTCCCCCACCCCCCCACACATGAGACCCCCGACATCTGGAAGAACTCCCCATGCCACCATTTCTGACCGGTGAGCAACGGCGACAGCGACAGCGATGGTGACCAACTGCACGAGCACCCTTCTCACCCACCCCTCTCACCCAACACCCCACCCACCATAGCAGTGACGACCGGCGAGTTCTTCTCGGCGGCAGCGACGGCGACGATGATGCTGGCTTTTGAGGAAGCCTGAGACAACCAACTGCACGAGCACCGACAGCGATGGTATGTATTTTGGCTTCAAAGTATGCAAAAATGGCGATTTTTTTTAATGCAGTTGCACATGTTCGACTTTGGTAATTTGAACATTATAGTAATGTTCGGTTTTACACAACCAAGCATTATAGTAATGTTCGGTTTTATATAACCAAGCATAACTATTTTGTTTGGTTTTAGAAAACCGAATAGCATTACTGAATAATCCATGCACTGTTTGATTTTCTAAGACCAAACATTACTATAATGCTTGGTTGTATAAAATCGAACATTACTATAATGTTCGGATTACCAAAGTCGAACATGCGCAACTGCATTAAAAAAAAAAAATCGCCATTTTTGCATACTTTGAAACTAAAATACATACCTCCTTGCTGCTAACACCATCCCAACTGACTTCTTCCTCCATTGCTCATTAAAAAAACGTAAAAACTACTACAAATGGTTATGGATTTTTATTTAAGGGTTGTTGTGAGAGAGTGAGGGATGAAGATAATATATTGGTTAAGGGTGGTTATGAGAGAGTGAGAGATGAGGATGAGAGTTGCCGGAAGCGCCTAAGAAAGTTGCCGGAGATAGTTGCCGGAGAGTGGAACGGGAGGGTGAGGGGTTTTGGCGCGCAAACATGAGGATTCAGATGAGGGGTGGGGTGGGGTGGGTTAAACACATAATACCCTTTTTAGTCATTTTGCAGCATCATTTTTTTCATTAAAAAATTGGGGAGGGCAACTTAACCTTTAGGGGGGTTGCAATAGCCGTTCCCAATGGGAGATAGTCTTCTTTCTTTCTTTTAAAATCCCCTCCCCAAGGTTTCAAAAACTTGAACCCAAGACTTCCATCGTATAAAAGGGGAGAAAAATACTATTACGCAACGTTTGGATAAGGAATTTTTAAGTGAAATTTGTCTTTGAAATGGAATTTATAAAATTTTTGTAAAGAAATTCCTTATAAAATTTTTACAAATTCCATCTCAACAACAAATTTCATCTAAAAATTCCTCATCCAAACATAGCTTTAGGCCAGTTGGATGCCCATGGTTCAATATAGAACTTTTCGGTTTGTGTAACATTGCCCATTATTAATTTTCCTGCTGAATTGGAGCTGATACTTTCACAAATTAGTCCAACAGGAAATTTGATTGAAAATAAACAAAATTTTTAATTATATTTCTTTGTTCATCAAAAAAAAAAAAAAAAAGAGAGAGAGAAAGAGAGGGAGAAAATAAACACGATCTTAAGGCCCACATAAGGATTTCCTATAAGAAAACAAAAATGTAACGAAAAAGTCCCCGAAAAAATAATTAGTTATTGAAGTTGCTGTCGAGCACAACCCTTTATCCTTTTCATTGGATAGCTCACTATTTGGACGGTTTTGATAATTGGTTTCACTTGGTTGGTCCCTGAATAAAAAATAAAAAAAAGAATAATCCTAATTGATGTTAAGTTTCCAACTTAAAAGCTTAAGTTAGTAAGTGAAAGGTCCAAACAGATATATGAAAACATGTTAAACTTGATATTTAATCGATGCGGAATGTAGGACTTCCCAACAATTGGCTTCACGGTTTATGTATTGAAGAAAAAAGTCATAATTTGATGTGCTTTTCTTTTTATCAATTTGATAGCTCATCCTTTGGATAGGTCTTATATCTCATCAGGGATTCCGAATATGTGTTGCTGTTTTATATTAGAAATTCACATACTACTATTTTACTAGGAGCAATCTTTAATGACATCGGTGGGTTTTGAATCCCACACCCTTTTTGCCCCCCATGTCTCTAGGGGCACCAACTTGGGCTATAGTCATTATTTTGAATTTATAATTGTCAAAACAAAATTTAACCTATCCTAGAGAAAATTTCTAGTTCGATCTTTGACTGGAATTCCATCTAGGTTTCTTTTTAAAGCCGTTGGAGGAGGATCCACGTGAATTAATGATATAAGTGATTTCGATCCAACGGTTTGAAATACAAGCCCAAAAAAAATTCTCGTAAGGAATTCTGGATTGGAAGACGATTGACCATAGTTAGTAAAGTACGGTACCGGAGAATACAGGACGGCATACGTACGGAGTACAATTCATTTTTTTTAAACAAAAATACGAAGAAAAATTTGGCATAAAAAAACGGAAACGGAAATAATACGGATATGTACATATATGGGTACAATACGAATCTTAATTAAAAATTCGGGATAAAAAATATGCGGGTATGTTATGTTATTTCATTTAGTATATCACTATTAATCACTATTTTTATATTGTTTTATTTAAATATTCATAAAATATTATTAAAAAAATCAATTTAATATAAAATAATAATCTATTTTATTATTTTATTTTGTTCTTCTTCCTTTTTTTTTTTCTTTTTTTTTTTTTTTTTTTTTTTTTTTTTTTTTTTACATTTACATAGAAAGCAGGAATTTGACTAAGAAAATGACTAAAAATTAATGAGTATATAAGTCTTGATCTATATATATTTTCACATTTCCATCTCCTAAACTATTTTATAGGTTTTGTCCTAAAATCATATGAAATGTGGTCTATATAGCAAAAGAATAGATATCATTATCTAATCTTTAACAAACCCAAAAAAAATTATATCAAGAGATATGAAATTATAATATATAAATTATAAATTAAATCTTGATTTAATAAAATAAAAATAAAAAAGCTATTTTAAATATTGATAGTAATATTGTCGATGATTATAGTGAGAGTCGAATTGTCAACATCATTGTACGTAGTTGAATTGTCAACTACAATTAAGAGTATTTTAACAAAAGTATAATATGGAATACGTTAAATACGCAAACTATACGTTTGCTACCAAAAAAACGAGTATTTTTAATTATGTTTGAACTTTGTACGGCAAACGAAAGTTTTTTTATAAAAAAAATACGTATGTGTGTATTATATAAGTATAGTACGAGTATTTACTAACTAGGCAACTAACCTATCCTATATTTGCAAAATATTATGATTTATTTTTTGCAACAGAGGCATGATACAAGCTTCAATTGGCTAATTACCCAAAAAGTGAAAAAAAAAAATTAAAAAAAAAAATCAACTGGCGTAGATAAAAATGTGATAAAAAAAACTCAAGGTGACTAGACAATCTAATGGCTGAAATATTAGCTTGACGGATTGCTCTACATATGGGTCTCGTTCGATTATCAGATGGGACTCATTTGTTTTATTATCTCCATTTTAGCTATTAAGAATACTTCTATAAAATGAATTAGAAATATGAACCTTTTTTTTTTTTTTTTTTTTCATGAGATATAAATATGAATATCTTGATAATTACATTTTTTTTTTTTTTTAATATACCGAGGTTTCTCATAATGCTTACACATCTAATTACTTCCTTAGACACATACAATCCCCGATCTGACACTGGGCTCTTGATGACTACATATGGGTTCTTCCATTGCTTGAGACGTTTTCTAAGGCTGCATGCATCATTCCATATCACAAACCCTTTTCAACTCATTAGAAGACATTTAGTTACAAGGAGACTTCGACCCCTTGAGACTCCTACCTTACAGATGTGCAGTTTCTTTATTCATTAGATTGTGACATTAGTACACCCCCTCCCCCCCCCCCCCCCCCCAAAAAAAAAAAAAAAAAAAAAAAAAAAAAAAAAAAAAAAAAAAACCACACAGGGTTGCCTATCAATTGCAAATTAGGTGGAGACGCAACAAGTTGTTACATTAGTATTAAATTAGGTTTGGGAGGGCCAGCAGAAGCCTACCACACCCTGAATTGGGGCCCAAACTCGTTACATTGCATACACGTTATATATGTATGTAGTGATTAAATAAGAAAAAGCTTCTGCATTGGAGGTTATACCTTATACAATTGTAAATTATGGGATACATGGGACCAATGCACGGAGTACAACGTCTAATGAATAGTGCTATATAACAACTTACATAAGAAAGTTCTTTATCAAGTTTTGAACCCACCTAGCCTAGCCCAGCCCATTCTTAAAATTTTCAAATGGGCTGATTTTTGCTATTCCAAAGGCCAGGGTGTGTAAACTGGGCTGGGCCTTTACCTCTCCACGCAACCCACTTGAGCTTGGTGGTTTACAGGACTTCACTGTCTAAAACATCGATGTATAGTATTACCGTATACACCACTAACAGAGATCAACTAAAGCGAAACCGCTGGACCATAAAAGACAATCATCCAGCGAAGCATCGGATACTGAATTTCTGATAAGCATTAAACTCCTAGTCACCTCCTAATAAACCAAAAACCAATGTCGTTTCTGGTTGCGTCGATAATGATGAATTATATATACTATTTCTTCCGTTTCTAAATAAGTGGCTTACTTTTCTTTTTGAGATGTTTCAAAATTATTGTCACATTTCAAAAGTCATTGGTTCTTTTTTATTCATTTCCTAAAATACACTTAAAAAGGTATTTTCTCTTTTTCTAATGTTTTGCATACTGGATGGCAAAATTAGAATATCAAAATATATGCATTGATGTGAAAGCATTTAATAGGGTTTCATTAAAAAGCATGTTTTTTCAAAGGGGACAGTCGATTTGAAATGGAGGGAGTAGCAGTTGTGTGTGGATGCTCAAACCCAGAAAAACGTTACCTTTTCTTCTTATTCTTATCATTCTCTCCTCTCTCTTTTTCAAGTCTCAATCCATCTTCAGATCTACTCACATCTTCAGGTTTATTTTCTATTCATTTCTTCACTTTTTTAACTTTGTGGGCAGAAAATTTTAATGTAATTTGGGTTCTGATTAATGGGTATTAATTGTTTTGTTTTACAGTTCTTTATTTCCTTTTCTTTTGAAATTTCAGGATTGCTAATCCCTATCTAATTTGGGTCTTGATTATTGAGTATTAGTTTGATTTTTTTTTTTTCCTTTCTCATTTGTCTTCTAAACAATGAGAATCAGTGGGGTCATTTTATTGTCTTTTTGAACTTTCAGGGATGCTAATCTTAGCTCGATTAAGGGGTATTAGTTGTTTTAACGGGTGAATGTAGGTTTTGAAAAGTAGAATAATGAAGGATTTCCCTAGTGTCATTAGATTATTGATCACATGTAGAAGTTTGGGAAGGAGAGAATACATACGTACTGTGAAATTGGAAATGAATGAGAGAAGGGTTGTTATAGGGTGTATTTATCAGAGGTGATCCTATCAGCATGTGCTGATATAAGTTACATCAGCACTATGCATTGGGGGTTGTACCCCTTGCATTGATTCAATACACCTCACATCTCACTAATGCACAAGGTACAACTCCCAATGCAGGTTTTGATATAAGATATATCAGCACGTGCTTACCTGATCATCATCCGTGTATTTATATACATCCAAAAGGCATCAATTGTGACCATTGAGATGATCTCAATGGTCATTAGACACCTATGATGACTTATGACCTCTTCTCAATAGTCATACCTATTCTTCCACCAAGGGGGTGTGATGGTTCATTCTTTACAATGAATCATCATACACCCTAACATATCTCCTACATGGGAAATTGAGAATCTCTTCCTGGGAGTTATTTTCCTAAGGTGAATAATACGGTTTAGCAAAATACACCGTATCTCATGTTTGTCACAATAAAAGTTCTTCAATCTCCTACTTGACAAATATAAGATAACATGATAACTTCCTCTAGTTAGTTACCACAGTTGAATATCCTCCAGAATTCTTCAATTGGGCACTAACTCTTATCTAAATTTTCCTTAGATCGGCGTCAGGTAATGGTATAACCATACATGCACACATTTTTACCATTCTTTCCTAACCGTGTCTATTTCCCAATATTTCAATTTCTTGACATATTATAGATGACTTTAATTCACTCTAGTTCAAGTGAACCACACCAACATACCTGTAACAGGGAATCATAGTTCACCACCCTAGTTTCTATTGGCGACTTCAGCCAGACACAAATAGTGTTGACCTACGCTCAAATTTTAGATCAAGTACTTCCTTCTACGTCATCGCAAAGGTTTTCCTTGATACAATTTATCAGCACCACTATATGCTTAATTGTTATGCAGAATCAATTGGGTGCTTATTGTGAACTTTACATCCTCAATCGTTCTCGTCATAACCTCGTTATCTCGCTAGTGTTCTCTATCTTATCTTTGACCAATATTTGTCCCCACAAGTAGATAGAGTCGCATCAATTTGTTCTTCTCAAGCGTCCCCGAGATCCATCCAATAATGCACTATACCGCATGCCCTGCTACAATACCTAGGTGTTTCTCAATCCCATTGTAGCCACATGCTCTCTAAACTTTTCCAGAGATAATCCCTTGGTCATGGGATCAGCCATCATCCTTTTCGAGGGTATATAGTCGACTTTAATTTCTCTCATTTCCACTATATCTTATATATAGTGATAGTTCACGTCAATGTGTTTTCTTTTGGAGCTATTTGCTCTACTTTGCAACACAACCTTGTTTCTTACTTAACCAAGAAACAGCGGTTCCACCTACCATAAATATATTGCCACTAGTAGACGTTCTATCGTCTACATCACCTACAAAATCTACATCACTGTAGCCTACAATATTTAGATCATTTAAGCCAAAACAAAGTTTCATATCTTTAGTTCCTTGTAAATATCTGAATATCCTCTTTGTCGCTTGCCAATCTACCTTTCCTGGATTGGATTGATATCTGCTTACCAATCCAACTGCATGATATATGTCAAGCCTTGTGCTTGTCATAGCATACATGTGACTATCCACGACTTAGGCATAGGGGACTTGTATCATGTCATTTTGTTCTTCCTCATTTTGTGGACACATAAACTTACTTAGGCTTAAGCCTTTGTAAACAGGTGTACTTATTGGTTTACAATTTTCCATATTAAACCTCTTAAGCACCTTTTCTAGATATTTTTCTTGATCTAGATATAATAATCTGGACTTCCTATCTCTAGAAATTTTAATTCCTAATACATAGGAAGCTTTTCCTATATCTTTCATTTCAAATCTAGATCCTAGGTATTTCTTTGTTTTGTTTATCATATCCATATCATTTCTTGCTAGTAATATGTCATCAACATATAATGATAATATTGCTAGCTTTTCTTTGGACTTTATCATGTATACACAGTGATCTAGTGGACTCATCTCATATCCTAATCCAAGGATAGCTTGATGGAACTTCAAATACCATTGTCTTAAAGATTGTTTGAGTCCATATAGAGACCTTTTTAGTTTATAGACTTTGTTCTCATGTCCCTCAACCTGAAAACGTTCAGGTTGATTCATGTAGATGTCTTCCTTTAATTCTCCATTAAGGAATGCAATTTTGACATCCATCTGATGTAGTTCTAGATCTAATCTAGCCATAATTGACATGAGAATTCTAATGGATGTAAATTTCGCCATAGGCAAATATGTATCCACAAAGTTTATATCGGGTTTTTGTGTATAACCCTTTGCCACTAATCTAGCTTTATATTTATCCAAAGTTCCATCTACTTTTAATTTCTTTTTGAGGACCCACTTGCATCCAATTGATTTTCTACCCTTTGGTAGATCAACAAGTTCCCATACTCCATTGTTTTTTTATGGAGTCTAGTTCCTCTTTCATAGCCTTGTGCCATTCCTTGCTATCGTCTATTTTCATGGCTTCAAAGAAACTCTTAGGGTCTTCACTTAGATCTTCTATATCTTTTATACTAAAGACATAATGACCCTTTAATTTTACAGATGGTTCCCTTGGTCTTTTCCGCCCACTAATCTGAGCATTTGAAAAATGTTCTTTAATTTCCTCACTATTAATCATTTCTTGATCTATAGGGAAATTTTCTTGTATGATAGGCATCTCTTGATCTTCATCCAAGAGTTTTATATTTTCCAAAGGTGTCACCATATTAGTGGTTTCCATAAAATGAGCATCCCTACTTTCAATTAATTTCTTTTCTGAATGTAAAAACCGATATCCACTACCATTGTCAAGATATCCAATAAATCGACATTCCCATGTCTTATCACTTGATTTATTTCTAGGAGGTTTCGGTATCAATACATGTGCCTTACATCCCCAAACTCTTAAGTTTGAAATGTTAGATTTTTGACCAGTCCATAACTCATAAGGTGTTTTTGAGAAGGACGGGTTTGGGTTGGGGTTCGGGTTGGGGTTGGCATTGAGGGTGGGGTGGGGTAAGGTAGGGAGGAAAAAGGTTTTTAGATTTATTATTAAAGGTATTTTAGGAAGATAAGGGGTGCTACAGCAAAATTTGAGGAAAAAATTAATGGTAAAAATTAATTAATTAACTTCTTTACCCCCACCTATCCATTAAAGTATGAGAACCCTTGCTTATTTTTTACCACATTCAAGTGATGATACGATATGTCACTTCGAGGGAAATGTCTTGGTTGCCCTTTCCCATGTTTCACTTCACCTAGGGTCTAATACTGTTGGCAAAATTTTTGTTCTCTCATAGTATTATTAGTAATTTACAGACATCCCATTTTGTACCAGTTATCATTTTAAGTCCCAAGGCCCAATAGTGGGTTCAATGAGATTATTCATGAATATACCTTAAAGAATTAGTGCGAATCATAGCATGAGATTATTGGTTAAAAATGAAGGAAAATTATTTCATTAAATTAGTTGTTTTTTTTTTCTCCATACCATTAGCATGTGTACGTATGTGATACGCGTGTGTACGCATATGTGATACAGCAGATGCGCATTAGCGGTCACTCTCCTAATTATTAAAAAATATAATTTATCTTTCCTTTTTAGATTAGAAGATTTTTCTAATTATTGGAAATATCTTTTCATTATTCTTCAAGTAAACCTAGTATAGAAAGGAAAGGTAAAACCCTAATTTTCCTATACAAATACCTTTTTAATGCCTTGGAGGAAGGGAAGAGAATGGGGTTTTTAGAAAGTGAAATTCGTCATAAATCAGTAGCAATTTTTCTAAAAATCAGTTGGAGTTTTTAATCATAACTTTTGACTCCGAACTCAGAATTGGATGTAATTGGTCTCTTGAAAAATATTTCAATTATCTACAACTTTGGATTTAATGAGTTTTGTCTAATTACAATGTTTTGACCCCCCCCAAAAATGTGATGGAAGTTTCTATTGTTGCAAAGTGATGAAAATTACTTTTCTTTTATCCTGTTTGCTCTTTCGTTCTCTTATTCCCTTCGAATTTGAGAGAAGTTTGATCCCTTTGCTATGATAACACTTTGACGAAAATGAGGATTCTTGTTGGTATGATTCAATCCAAAGACCCAAGGGGTCACAAACAAATATTAAGTTGGTAAATTTGATTTGATATGATTTATTTAGCTTTTTATTTTCGTTCTTCTTTCATTATATTTATTTTTGTATACTAGAGTAGATTATTTACATATTTAGGGTGCATGATTATATTAGAGTAGGGATTATTCACATATTTGTTTCTAATATTCACTACGATTATATTCATCCTTAATGAGTGCATACGCTTCCCGATAGTGGTACACATAGGTTTATTTTTTTGTAGATATTTTTGTGTTTGGTTATTCTATTATGGGTTTTGGTAGATTAATTTTATATGTACATTCTACTCTTTGTTTTATTATTTATTTGTTTTGTTCTTTTTATTTCGTTTTATTTCTCTAATTTTCAATTTTTCTGAATTTTCTGTGAAGATAGGTTTGGATAGCGTGTGCGTACGCACCCCTCATGGATGCATACGCACATAAGGTAAGTATGTCTTCCTATAAATTAGTTGCCTTCTTCACTTATTTCCATTTCCTTCTCTAGATTTTTCCACCTTGTTCTTCTGTTTATCTCCTCCATCTTCCTCTCTAAAAACTTCCTTCTCTTTCTAGATTTCTCTTCCCTTTTTTCTAGTTATCTCTTTCTCTAATTACCTCTCTAGAACCATCTTCTGCCACCAAACCCACCGCCTTTATAGAAGAGACCAGTAGATTCAAAGACGATGAAAAACCAACTCCTAGTGTCTGCAATAACAATTATAAATAACAGGGTAAGCCCCCATTTGTGAATTCCGTGAGGTGTGAGCAAATCACAAAATGTGGTGTGGTGTGATGTGGAGAATCACCAAATAAAGTGAAGGGTGTCCTAGTAGTGTATTACAAGTATGGTAGTATTATGTGTGTAGAGTGCACCAAAAATCTATAGTGAGGTGTGTGTAATGTGTGGTGAGGTAGAGTTAATTAGTATGTGAGTGATGGAGTTTTTTAATGTGTTAGTAGCATACTAAAGATTAGTATGTTGATGTTCTAAAGAAATTTTGTATGGTGTGTTATTATTAATAAGAGTCATATTTTATTTGTGAGTTCTACTGTGTTTCATTCAACATTTCAAGCCTCTATGAATAAAACTAAAATTGCCCACAAAGAGAATGGGAATAAAGTGTTGGGCCTATACAAACATGAAACATGTGAGGAGCTGGTCAAAGAACAAAAAATTATTAATATGACATCAAAAGATCAACAAATATAGCTAACAAGTTTGCACAAATAATCGGTACCTAGTGTCGTGCAAAATTTTTCTTCTGGCTATTGATTAATATTTTAAGACTTAGTCATCTTTAGGTGCATCAGTTTTCTTCCCAAGTTCAGTACTTCGAAAATAATTGGACAATATTTTATAGGCTGTCCCTTTACTACCCTAACTTGCTTGTGGACAAATTGGTTCAGGAAGTGATGATGGCTAAGCA
The DNA here is from genome assembly GCA_039720395.1 of Liquidambar formosana. Lineage (NCBI taxonomy): Eukaryota > Viridiplantae > Streptophyta > Magnoliopsida > Saxifragales > Altingiaceae > Liquidambar > Liquidambar formosana. Next base: position 25,434,354 of record CM077826.1, on the reverse strand, counting down.
AACCTCAATGTTGGTTGAGGTATAAGTTGTTTAGGATAATCCGGAAGAAAAATTCCGAGTGGTGCGGATGATGTTAGCTGATCTAGTAGACCAGAAGAAACACTTTGAACGTAGGACAACCATGTAAGAACACTGCTAGGAGAAGACGGTAGTGGAAGAAGAATGCTACTAGTTGGAAGAGGAACAATAAAGAGAGCAAAACTACCAAAAGTAATCTTAGAAAAAGGAGCACCACCACTAAAATACAGCGGAAGAAGACCACCACGATCAAAAAACAGCGAAGGAAGAGCACCACCACCAAAAGATGCTCCGCGAGAACGTGAAAATTGAGCATGGAAACCACTAGATGATCCATTTCAAGTATTTTTTTTGGCTCATTTTTGTTTTTATTTCCCATTACTACACAAAAATAACAGCTTGTCTTACAAAATAACAATATCCATAAAATCAAAATAACAATAAAAATCAAGTGGAACAAGAGAAAAAAATAGAGCATGTGCAAGGAAAGAAAAACTCAGTTAAGAAACGTTCCAAGAAGGATACGACAAAAAGTGGAGGTTTGCCTAGTTAAATTGGGGATGGTAGTAAGGATTGGTTGCTATTTTGCTTGAGATGGCTGGTATTGTTATTCTTTAAGGCGCTAGGTGTGATGCTTAATATGGCTAATATATTGGTTAGTGCTAGTATCTATGTCGACTTTAGTATGCATATTAAGAAAAAGCTAGTTGTACTGTTGAAGGGTCTAACCGTTGAATATTTATGAATTTTCAAGGAATGTGCATATTCTAGTTGTTGGATTTTTTGGATTTTTTTATTTTTTTTTGTTGTTGTCTTGGTTTCTCACTGAAATTTGGAGATGGTAGCTTTGATGCATGGTTTCTCAAAGATGGAGTTGTGTTTCAATGACGGTATGCGTATCTGTGTTTGTGGTGGGGTACTTTTCCTGAATTTGGGTGGGTTTGTTTCCTATTTCTTGGAGGTTTAGGGTTTAGGTTCCTTGGGGTTTATTCTTACAGACATATTAATAAAACAATTTTTTTCCCAAAAAAAAAAAAAAAAAAAGTGCAAGTCTGTAGAGATTATAAAATCACTAAATCCTAATAAAGAACAAATGAAAACACCCATGAAGCACTATACTACATGATACCAAACTGCTTCCAAGGAATATTTGACCAAAAAAACAATATAACTAGACCAGAAATAAAACTTCATGATACCAAACTCCGCCCAATAAGAAGATAAAATGACTCCATGAAGCACTATACTACACTATATTTCAAATAAAGAACGAAACCTAGATCCCAAAAAAACAAAAAAATTCCAACCTCAACTAATTGAACCTCCCCTTCTAAATCCAAACATCTTCAAAAATCTAGAAACCAAGTGATTAAACTCCCTAACCAAACCAACCACCCTTGTTAAGTCATGGGCAAGCACCAGCTAAAAAAGAAATCCACTAGCATGACCTCCCAAACCCAACAGCCATGGTGTTAATAAATGTGAGAGAAATAAGACCACAACAACTTGAGTATTCGCTTTCTTTAAACATGGCCATAGTTGCATTTGTAATTTTTAAAAAATAATAATAATAAATTCCATGAAAATATGAGGTCGGATTTAGTTTCAAAGCAATTGTAAAGTTAAATACCTAGTCACCTAGCCTTCTATAATCTCCCGGTCTCTCGTTAATGTCGTTCTTCCTTTTATTGCGTAAAACTTGCTTGACGTTGAGCTTTCTTTGGTAGACATTCCTAGGATTCAAGAAGTCGAGTTCGTGACAAATTGTATTGAGCTTGGTTGCGGCACTGTTGGAGTGAGAGGTCAAAATCTATTTAAGGATAGAGCAAGATGTAGTGCAAATGGGTATCTTGTTTGGCATTATGAAGGGTTCTTTTTTTCTGACTTTTGTCAAGGGCTAGTAATCAGCTAGTTTGTCTGAGTTGATATATTCTATTTTTGGGGTATCTTGACCATTAAAATAACAATAAAAAAGCAGTGACATAGAGTTCAATACAAAATTCTTGTTTATCATTGATAAATTCATGTTTTGTGTCAATAAATTCATGTTTTGCGCAAATTAATTCAAAATTTATTACATATTAATTCATTTTATCCATGATAAATATCAATTTTATTTGAGATAAATTTCAATTTTATTTATGATAAGTTTCTCGATCTATTTTAGTTTCGTGCTCGAGAGACAGTAGTTGTGATTTTGTTAATTTGAATATAAAATAACATTAGCAAGGCAAAGAAATCAAGATTGGAAAGGGAGAGAGAAGAGTGTTTAGCGGAGAGAAGTGAGGAGTGTTTGTCAAAGAGATTTGAGGGTCGTCGAAATAGGAAGTGCATGTTTTTTTTATTTTATTTTTTCTTCTAGGTTACAACCGTTGGCTTTTGTTCACTTGGGTTGGTGCTGTATGGGGGTACTGCACAAAAGGTGCTTCCTATAGCACTACCCTTCCACACAATGTTTTAAAACCTAGACCGTTCATCAAACTGGAAAAGTCACCGGGTTAAAGGTCATCGGTTCAACCGTTAGGTCAAACCGGAATTAAACCGTGACGTCATCATGATGTAATAAATATTTGATATTTTAAATAAATTATAATTATAATTTATAACCTAAAAAAAGTATAAATTGAAAAATAGCCAAAAAAAAAAATTCTCTAAAGACTTTCTAAACAAATTTTTTCATTCTTTATAATCCCAAAACATCAAAATAATTTATAGCATGAATATCATATTATAACCAACTAATCATCAAGTAACATTTTAAGTCTAGAAAATAGGTACTCACTCATAAAACATGGTATCAAACTATCAGTAAATTCTAATATGGCATTCAAATTTATATTGAAGCAAAGAATTATGCAATCAGGGGCGGAAGGAGGGGGTGCTAGGGGGGGTAGTTGACCCCCCTCACCTATTCAAATTTTTTTTTTTTATTATACATATATGTCTACAATTTTAAATCTGACCTTCTGAAATATTTTTTTGACCCCTCTAATTTTATAATTGAACCCCCCTACTCCTCTCTCTTTTCTTTTTTTCCTCACTCTGACCCATGAGTCATGACATGATTTACTCAAGTCTTTAAAACTCACTTGGCCACTTCAAAACTCACTCGGCCACTCTTGTTGACTTTTGTAAACTGACCCTCCAAGACTCCAAGTCTCCAAGTCTCCAACTCTCCAAGAATCTAAAGTTCATCATGAGTCATGGCTCACGACAATCGTGAGGCTCCTCCTGAGTGCAAAGTGCAGCTCCACCAAAAGGTCTAAAATCATAGGTAACACTTTAATAGTTTAATCCTATCTCAGTTTCTCCTTTACATTCCCAATTTAGCTATTTCCCTCTCATCTTTTCATAATTCTAGGGTTAGGGTTTGATTTTTCTTCCCCTCAAATTTCTGTATGTCATTTTGTGAATTTTCAATCATCTGTTCACAAATCATGTCTTCATCACAGTTTCATACTTAATACTTTCACTTTCATGGTAGCCGGTGGGTTTGGACTTTGGCGTTTGTAGCCTTGACTCAAGTGGACCAAGTTGGCTCTAAAGATTCAAGAATCAAGACTTTAAGGTTGAGTAGCTTTTTAGCTTTTTCCTTTTGGCATGGTCCATCATTTATAACTTTATATGCTATTTAATTGGCATGTAACTTTTGGCATATTGGCTTACTTAATTAGGATGCAACTTTTTGAGTGGTCCTGAACCAATTTTGGCTTATTTAATTCCAATTGCCCAATTGGGATGCAATTTTTGGCATATTGTAGTTTGGCATTATATGTATTAATGTATCTCATTAGTCATTACTCATATCCTTTTTAATTTTTATATTGTTATTATTTAAATACACACATATTTGCTGAGTTTACTTAGTTTTTTTTTTTTTTTTTTCCCCTTTAAATTTTGTTTTGCAGATCATACTTTATATATTTGTCATCTTGACTAAAGTCCTCAGTCAGTCAGTCCTCTGAACAACTCCACAATTAAGCAATAGGGCATAAGTATATAAAGTTTGCAATTCAGTGTCCTGCTTGTTTGCTTGAAATGAGTAAAAAAAGTAAGTTTCATTTGGCTTGTTTTCTTCAATTTTGTTTTCAAAAATAACTTATTGTTTTAGCTTGCATCAAGTGCCTTATGCATAATTGCATATACCGTTTTGAAATGTTGAGTTTTTGGAATATGAAACATTGAAGCACTTATATGTGAGTCCAGTACTTAGAATTTATAAACTTAGAAATTTAGAATCAAACTATAGTTGAGTTTAGAAGATAATTGGAATATTGAGTTAGTGTGTTAGGTAGGTTCACGGTTCTCATGTAAATTTAAATATAAACATTGTCTTGAATCAGTTATGGACAATTTTTTAAAGAGAAAGTCAACATCGGAGTTTTCACCCCCTCCAAAGAGAAATGATGATTCTCTAAAAAGAAGTCATGGAGATATCAACTTGGATGATCTTCTTGTAGCCCCGGATTTCATATTACAATCAAAAGGTTTATTTGCTAAAGGGTCCTTGTCAGCCTTGTAACCATGCTTTTCCAAAAAAGAAGTATGGAGATGCATCATAAGGATTCAACCCGCTTTGGTTTAATGAGTATGGTAATTGGTTAGAGTACACAACATAGCAAAAAATGCTGCATTTTACCAATGTTGCTACCTTTTTAAACCAAATATTGGACAGCAAGTTGGTGGTAACTCATTTGTTACTAAGGGATTTTTGAATTGGAAGAAGAAGGAAAAGTTAAGAGATCATGTTGGAAAATCCAGTAGTGCACACAACGATGCTTGGAATGAGTGTTAAGCTTTAATGAACCAAAAGTAACATATTCAGACAATTTTCTCTAAGCATTCGAACCAAGCTAGTAGAGAATATCGGACTCGCTTGACTGCATCACTAGATTGCATTCGATTTCTTTTATGACAGGGGCTTCCATTCCGTGGTTATGATGAATCTGAAGAATCAAGCAACCAAAGAAACTTTCTTCAGCTTCTGCATTTTCTTGTTGATCATAATGAGAAAATCAAAGTGGTTGCATTGAAAAATACTCCTAAAAATCACAAATTGATAGTACCTTATATTCAAAAAGGCATTGTAAGTGCCGTTGCTGCTGAAACCATTAATGCTATTATTAGAGATATTGGTGATTCGTTTTTTTCAATTTTGGTTGATGAATCTTGTGACATATCAACTAAAAAGCAAATGGTTGTTGTATTGCGGTATGTGGACAAAAAGGAATATATAATTGAGCGATTTTTGGATATTGAACATGTTACTAGTACCACTGCCCTCTCTCTCAAGACGGCTATTAAATAATTATTCTCCCAACATGGATTGAGCATATCTAAGTTGCATGGGCAAGGTTATGATGGGACTAGTAATATGTAAGGTGAGTTAAATGGTCTTAAAACGCTTATTATGAAGGAGAATGAATGTGCATTTTATATTCATTGTTTTTCTCACTAACTTCAATTGAATCTTGTGGCTGCGGTAAAGAATTATGAAAGAATTGTCTTATTCTTCCACTTGGTTGGTAGTGTAGTGAATACTGCTGGAGCCTCGTGTAAACGTCGTGATACACTTCGAGAGAAATAAGCTACCATGGTTATGCAAGCACTTGAGAAAGGTGAGCTTTCAAGTGGATGGGGACTAAATCAGGAAACTAGCCTTATCCGTTCTAGTGATACATATCGGGGCTCACATTATAGTATTTTGGTCAACTTGCATATCATGTTTTCATTTGTAATTGATGTTCTTCAAGTAATCGCAGAAGATGGCTCAGACAGAGATTAGAAAGGTGATGCAAGTTCTCTTTTGGATTCATTGCAATCATTTGAATTTGTATTTCATCTACATCTAATGAAAGAGATATTATGAATTACAAATGAATTGTCACAAGTATTACAAAGGAAAGACCAAGATATTGTAAATGCTATGGCTTTGGTTGAAATAGTTAAGCAACAATTGCAAATAATGAGGGAGAATGGGTGGGAATCTTTGCTCGATCAAGTTTCTTCCTTATGTAGCAAACATAGTATAGTTGTTCCCACTATGGATGATATATTTGTAACTCCAGGGCGTCCATGACGTAATGCTTAAGCAATCACAAACCTACATCACTATCGTGTTGAGTTTTTTTATGCTATTATAGATTCACAACTTCAAGAACTAAATGGTCATTTCACTGAGGCGAACACTGAGTTGCTTATTTGTATGGCATGTCTAAGTCCAAAGGATTCATTCTCTACTTTTGACAAGCAAAAATTAATTCACCTTTAACTTTATCTAAAAGAATTTTCTACAACGCAGTTAGTGGCGCTTGAGAATTAACTTGGGACTTATATTATTGATATGCATTCTAACAGTGAATTTTCAGGATTGAAAGGGATTGGTGATCTATCTCAAAAAATGGTTCAAACTAAGAAAGACATAGTATATCCATTAGTGTACTTGCTTGTGACATTGGCATTGATTCTACTCGTTAGGACTACTACAGTGGAGAGGTCGTTTTCTGCTATGAAGATTGTGAAGAGTCGATTGCGTAATCGAATGGGAGATGAATGGATGAATAATAGTTTGATCGTATATATTGAAAAAGATATGTTTAATAGCATTGATAATGAAATTATCATTCAACACTTTCAAAACATAAAGACTCGTCGAGGACAATTATAAAGTAGGAACGTAAGAACTTTTGATGGGGTGGAAACTTCGATTTTGACCTCAAGTCGTCTTTTGTAAAGACTCTTTTTTGGTGGTTTTGTTGTCACATATACTAGTACTAGTAGGTATTCTTTTATTTCTTTTGTGGAGTTCCTAAAGTTTTAGCTAAGACTCTTGGTTAGTGCTTGTATATGTCTCATGTCCTTGGGTTATGCCCCTTTTTGGTTTAATACATACATTGCTTCATAAAATAAAATTAAAAAAGGAAAAAGAAAAAGAAATTATCAATGAATATTTAAGTTTTTGTATAAATTATTAAGTTCAAAAAATTTTCTTTGTTCTTATTAATTTTATTGTATATAGAAGGCTACTTCAAATGATTATTTAATTTATAAGTTAGAAAGAGGGAAAAAAAAAAAAAACACAGTTACATCCAAAGAAAGTCGCCCCCCCTAGCATAAATTCCTGGATCCGCCACTGTATGCAATCATTCTTTAACATATGCAATAGATATTAAAAATACAAATATTTGCTTCATAAATATTTTTCTTTAAATTTTTATTTATTGTTTGCTTCAAATAAATTTCTGAGTAAACAAGTAATTGACAATAAACAGAGCATGTTAATAAGTAATAAGCATGAAGATTTAAAGTAAACAGAGCATGCTAATGATTAATAGTTTAATAAAAACTTACAAAGTTACAAATATTAAAATATTAAATAGAGCATGCTAATTATAAATAATTATAAAATAATATATAGTATATATGAGTAATGATTTAGAATGACCAAAAGGGGGACCGAAAATATGAGCTGAATAGAAAAATGACTAACCTACCCCTTAACACACAAAACATGAAAAGCTAACCTTCCAGATTTTTCTATCCATCTCCCCTTAAAAAACGGAAAGTGCCCCCTCCTTTTTCTCCAGAAGCTCCCTTTTACGTACCCACAACACCAAACTTGACCTTCCCTTCTATATTTTTCAAATCTAAGCACATGCAGAGGAGACGTCAACAGCAGTTCTGGCTATGTGAGAAGACTTTAATGACAACGGATCTTAGCACAATTTGTAGAAGAGATTCGACAACAAATTTGGTGACGCGAGGAGGTTTCGATGACGGCCGGATCTGAGTACCATTTGTGGATAAAGCTTTGACAGTGGATTTAATAGCTTGCCCATGATGGGTGAAGGTCTTGACGGTGCGATTCTCATGGCCGGAGGTGCGGTTTGATAAAAGTACAGTATTTTGCTTATTTTTCTCTATTTCTTTTTTTTTTCCCTTACTTATGGATCTATGTTTTTCAGATAATTGTCTTTAAACTCAAGATAATTATCTTTAAACCAAGATAATTATTTAAATTTCAATATAATTATCTAGGAAGTTAAGATAAAATTATAGATTTCTCATAAAAGAACTTTATTTTTTATCTTGATTTTTCCTGTTTATTTTTTCTTCCAAATCTTATTTTTATATTATTGGTTGCTATTCAAATTTATGATGTTATCTTGATTTCTTTCTTTGATTTGTATGATGAGGCTTTGACGGTGGATTTGACGGCTTGCTCGTGATGGGTGAAGGTCTTGACGATGCGATTCTCATGGCCGGAGGTGCGGTTTGACAAAAGCACAGTATTTTACTTATTTTTCTCTCTTTCCTCTTTTTTTTTTTTCCCTACTTGTGGATCTGTGTTTTTCATATAATTATATTTAAACTCAAGATAATTATCTTTAAACCCAAGATAATTATTTAAATTTTTAATATAATTATCTAGGAAGTTAAGATAAAATTATAGTTTCTCATAAAATAACTTTATTTTTTATCTTGATTTTTCTTGTTTATTTTTTCTTTCAAATCTTGATTTTTATGTTGTTGGTTGCTATTCAACTTGATAATGTTATCTTGATTTCTTTCTTCGATTTTTTTTTTTCTTGATTTTTCCATTTGTTGGTTTGGAGTAAGTAATTTGATTTTTCAAAATCAAAGACCAGTGTCTTTTTTTTATGTTGTGCGAGATTCTCGTGCGTGATTTTAGGTTGGGTATTTGAATTTAATATAAAAGTGGTTTTTTGGTCTTTTCAATATGGGTATGTGAGATTCATTGAAGACCGTTTTTTGTATTGGCAAATTGGGAGTCGACATGTCAGTCAGCACATTACTTTCGACAGTCTATAACTCGGCACATGTATCAGTACTCATATATATATATATATTGAATATATAAGTTTGTAACTTATAAGTTGAAACTCTATATTCTCTAAGACTCCGGGTAATGGATTATTGGGTATCCTCCTACAAAACATTCAAGAAGTAAGTACGTAAACAACATTAATAAATAATAAGTAATAACAAAATTACTAACGAAATTACTACCAAATTTATCCGCTATTGGAGTATAAATGTATAACTGTAAGAGAAGAAAAGAGAGAAATCAGGAAAAAAAAATGCTCATACACGAATACACCATGAAAAGTTGAAACTTGAAAACCCTAGGGTCTATAATAAAATATTTATAAAAAAAAGTAGGGAACTAGGAAAGAGAGAGGAGGAGACTGGGGAGAATTAGAGAGAATGGAAAAGACTAGACGAAGATTAACATACCTAAAATCCTGAAGAGTGAAGAAGATAACCATAGCTTGGAGTCTTGAAGCCTTGGAGGCAAGAGAGTCGCACAACTAGAGAGTCACCCCAACCCTAGCATTGATTTGGGAATTGGGAGTTTTCACTTTTAGTTTGGTTTTTAACCTTTAAGCCTTGAATTGATTAATGAAAAAAACCCGATCGGTTCTACCAACCCGTAAACGGTTTTTTTTGGTTCACCGGTTCAACCAGTGGGTTTAACGATTTTCTTTATTTTTCACGGTTTTTTTACTTCAAACGGTTTAATGGGTTTAACCGAACTAGATCCTCAACCGGTCGACAGTTTAACCGGTCAAACTGGTTGATCCGATCTAGGTTTTGAAAACCATGCTTCCACAAACTACCTGTTTTTCATTTTCTAAATAATATATCTCACATCATGCTATGTGATGTAGCACGATACAAAATCCATCTTGAAAATGACAAGTTCTAAACAAGCAAGGATTTAAACTCTTTTTTTTTTCTTCTTTTCACCAAGGGGTACTCGATTCTATTTTATTTTACTCTACTTTATTCTTTCAAAAAAATGGTATTTCGAAATTCCTAGGACAAAAAAAAATTGGTATTTGAAATTTTGAAGAAACTTCTATTTTGGTGTATTGCCCCATACTATGGTATGTCTAATGACGATAATGGAAATGATATTAGAAAATATTCTGTTTTCAAAATTTCTTTGAAAATTGATCCCTTGAAAGATTCTTAAGACTTAAGCACACATAATCTAATGGGAGAGCCATTTTGATGTTTCAATATTTTAAAAAGTCAACGGTCTAAACTGCCACAAAACTATAATTTTGGGTTTTTTGGCCATAGCCCTATAGTATTATATTTCATTTACAAATGAATCGCAAACAAAAACGTTAATCTTATTACTCCTTTTGACTAGGGTTTGGTTTTTGTTTTAACTCTATTCAGAATATATGCTGTAGTAGATAGAGCTTCACCCCAAAAGTGTAAAGGTAAATCAGCATATGCCATTATGGATCTTATCATATCCATCAGAGTTCTATTTCTTCTTTCTGCAATTCTATTTTGTTCTGGGGTATATGGCATAGTGTAACTATGCCTTATCCCACAGTTTTTGCAGAATTTGTCAAAAGCTTCATATTCCCCTCCTCTATTATTATTCAAAGCTTTTATGGGCTTACCCAATTGGGTTTCTACTTCAATTTTAAATTCTTTAAATTTATCGATAGCATCTGACTTATGTTTTATCAAATAGATATACCCATACCTTGAATAATCATCAGTAAATGTCATAAAATATTCCATTCATCTATGTATTTTATTCTTAAAAGTCCACATATGTCTGAGTGTACTACTTCAAGTAAATCTGATGATTTCCAACTTTTAGAAAAAGGTTTCTTAGATAGTTTACCTTTAATACGTGGTTCACATATATCATATTCAATCGGATTTATTTTAGGTAGTAATCCCATTTGGCACATTCTTACCATTTTTGCTTTATTTATGTGTCTAATCTTAAATGTTATAAATAAGAATCATTATTCATAGTAAAGATATTAATATAATAGAAAAAATAGAATATTCTTTATTGAGTACATATCATTAATTCTTACACCATTTAGAAGGATAAGTCCATCCTTCCTAATAGTTACATGACTTGATCTAAATCGAACCTCAAACCCCTTCTTTTTCAAGTACAGACAGCAGAAATTAGATTCCTCCGAATATTCGGAGAATACAATACATTTTGAAGTACTAAATTAGACTCTTTATAAGAAATTTTACAATTACCTTTGTCTTACCTTCGCCTAGTACATCTACATATGTAATGTTTCCCATGTAAAGACGGTGTTCTCCTTGTGCCTTTTCTTTGTAAGTCGTGAAGATGCTTCGGTTCTTTGTAATATGTCTTGTAGCTCCTAAATCAATCCACCAATGATCTTCTACCTCTTGTGCTACCATTACTTCGAAGACTATCATGACCATCTCTCGTTTATCATTGACTTTCTTTTTCTTTGGATTTCGACCATCGATTTGGAAATGACCCTTCTTGCCACAATTAAAGCAAGTTTTATCTTTCTTTGACTTAGACACTTTGAAATTTGTTCGTTTGCCTCTTGGTTTCCAAGAGTTTTTCTTTGGTGGTTGTTTTGAGGTTTCCTCTGCTATTAACAAGTTTCCAAGTCCTTTTTCTTTCTTTCTCCTATTCATTCTTTCCTCTTCATGGGCTAATAGTGCAGGTAATGTGTTCATAGACAATTTTCCTTGTCCATAAGTTATTGAAGTCACTACATGGTCCCATGATTTTAGAAGACTATTAAAGATAGTGGACATTTACATTTTATCAGAAATTGAATGCCCAACGATGGATAGATCTTTTGCTATGATTTCCATCTTTAGCACATAATCTCCCACATTATCATTTTCTGTAACACCCTCGTTATTAAATTAGTTTAATTATGTCATTAATTGGTAATTTGTCGGCTTATGAATCGCATATGTGGTACACATGACTTTTGAACTGCTATTTATGATGCATAATGTGTGGGTTATTGTCATTTTGCATCATATGCATGTTAGAATGAGCATGGATAGCATTCGAACGCGTTTCAACTCGTTTTGGGCGAATTCAGTAGAGCTGGTGTGTAAGCATCAGAGTTGGTGCGTAAGCATCAGAGCTAGTGCGAAAGCACCAGTGTTGGTGTGTAAGCATTAGAACTAGTGCGTATGCATCAGAGTTGGTGCATAAGCACCAAAGCTAGTCTGTACGCATCAGTGTGGAATGCTGAATTGTTTTTTTTTTTTTTTTTGCGTCAAATGACATATGTACCCCTCAATGGATCTTAAACCACCTTAGCCCAATTTCTTCATGGGTTTTTGTTGTATTTTGAGTGTTTTAGAGAGAGAGAGAAGGAGAAAGAGAGGAGAGAGAAGAAGGAAATAAAGGTTGTTTGGAGAGAGAAAAGTGGGTTATTCTCTTGCATGTGTGGGATTTTTACTCGCTTACCTCATTTCAATGCTTGGAATCGCATTTTAGGGGCTGGATTTGAAGTTCTACACGTGCTTGGAAAGGATTCAAGCTAGATTTGTGGAGCTTGGAGCTTATTCTTGCATTCTAGGCGTGGTTTCAACCCTCCCAACGCATTTTTATCACGTATGGTACAATATATTTGAGGTAGGTGTAATTTTCATGGGTTTTAACCTTAGAGATGATAATGGGTTAGGATATAAACCCATATATGTTGAATAAAATGTATATTTGTGTTATTTATGAGTGTACATAACTTTTGGGTGTATTATCATTTATATTTTGTAATGCATGTACTGAGGGGTCTAGTTTACATAACCCTATAATTAGGAATATCACATTTGAGAACATGTGGGTTGATGTATATGTGGTGAAATTAGTATATTTTGAATGTACATGCCATGTAAATTCCTGTTAGTCTATATTTTACATGCTTTACACAGCCCAACATGTTATATAATTATGAAATAATTATATATATGGTTGATTTCGAGATTTATTGATAAACATATGAATTTATATGCTCTTTCATGACATTCATTGGCCTAAAATGCATGAAATGAAATTATTAAATACTTGATAAAAGTATTAAAGGGTCCTTGGAGTTAGACTACTGCGGTCATGAGACGTCTTGCCGTGTTTTCTACTCCATTGATCCTAGGGTACTACAGTCCTAGTTAGGGATGTCGTGCTGTGTTGTCCTCTTGAGGTTGGGTTTAAAATCCTCCTTATGCGCGCAAAGACTCTCCTAAGGGAGTGTGAGTGGGTAATTGTAGAATTACTGAAATGGAAAAAGTGTCTTATCTCATTCATGGCATATCATGGATTTTATGATATTTTGTATGCATGATTTAAATTAGTGTATTATCATGTTTTGGTTATTTTCATGTGAAAATTATATTTACTAAGTTTTATACTCACCCCTATTTTTACAAAACTCTTTTTAGATGATTTTATAGCTGGGGAGACCTTGCCTTGAGGTGGTTACTTATGGATTGGACTTAGTAATTTGGTGTAGGCACTTTAGAACTATATTATGGATTAAGACAACATTATAATTGGATTTGTAATAATAAATGCTTTGTATTCGGTCAATGGGCATTTGACACGTATTACTTATGGTTTGTAATATTTTAAATTATTATAAGTTTCTTTATATGGTTTATTTAACACGTGATGATACCATAAATGGATGATAGGGAATTTTTGTGAATATTTTATACAGGTTTTATTATGGTATGCCCTATGTACGCATGGGTCATGTCAAAATTTTTAGTGAAATCACAGGTTTTCTAACACGTGTCATCTACGTGTTTCCAAATGGTTTTCTAAATTAAACAAGTTTTATTAAAATTGATCACGGCTTAATTAATTTGGGTCGTGACATTTTCGGACATTTGAAATCCTGTATACTTATTTAACAATAATTGTATATAGATATCGGATTTTGGTCCATATTTATCTTCAAGAGCATTCATAATTTCCTTTGTAGACTTAAAATCCTCATAGAGAGGAATTAAATCATCTTGTATATGATTTAAAATGGATGCTCTTGCGAGCATATCATCTTCCTCCTCCTTTTCTTTTAATTTCAAAATGTTTGGGTTATCGAGTACTTCTATTTGTTTTTCTTTTGTGAGAACATATAGGGTCTTTTCATATGTTAAGAGAAATGAAATTCTCATTTTCCAAATTCGAAAGTTTACATTGTTTAATTTTTCTACTTTAACTTGTCAAACATAGTCTTTGCCATTGTAAAAAATAAACAAATACAATATCTAATTATGTATTACAGAAATTGTGGTAAAATAAAAATAAAAATAATAAATGTGTAAAAAAAACGTGTTTCTAAGTAAATAAAATCCTAATTACTAGAATGATTAGAACTTAGACATGCCTGTAAAAACTCTCCCTCGAAAGGCAATACAGGCTTTTGTCCACCAATTTCCTCTTGTAACACACTTTGTACAACCTGCTCAGAATGACTCTTGCTTTATCCAAAAGTTAATTTTGACCCCACGGTTGTGTTCAAGACGCGAAAATTTGTTGGGGTACCAAGTTTGGTGCAAATCCGAGGTCATTTAGGCTCTAATTGGGCTCAAACTTAATTTATCAGCAATCTGGGTCGAATTTGAACAAAACTGAGAAAACCAAGCCAGATCTGAACCAATTAGGCCAAACCGGACTGAGTCTGGACTAAAATTGGAGAACCAAGCCAAAAACAAACCAATTTCTAGAAATTGGTTCACAACTAAACCAATTCTTGGACAGGTTGAAGGGTAGGCAGGTCGCGATGGTGGGTTAAAAACGGGTTGCGAAGCGGAGAGCCAACAACCAGGAGTGTGAGGGCGCATGAAGGGCAAGCCGTGCACATGAGGGAGCGTGAAGCGCAGTACGTGCACGTGGCGACGCGTGGCATATAGTCTAGGCGCATGAGCAGCATGAAGAACCTCCTAGGCGCAAGGCTGTGCGTGGGCACTCCTTGAAGCGTGTGTGGGAGCGTAAAGAACCTAAAATGGGTTATTTTACAATCCGGAAGTGATACAGGTCGGGTCCGACGAAAATCTTCACCATTATTCATGATTTTCTACCCAAAAAAAAAAAAAACCAGTATTTTTTACCTTTTTTTGCAAAAAAAAAAAGTCTTCTGTGAATCACCTAAATTGAGATTTTTCTCAGAAACACTATCTGAAACCTCAATAATAATGTTCTTCCCTTATTGGAACTTTGAATTGCTTCAAAATTGTTGGAAGAATTTGAAGATACACTCAAACCCTCTTGAATTTAAGCCTTCTTTTTCTTATTGTATTCACTTTCAATGGTTTTTAAATCCTTTGCATCCATACCACTAATAATCATTGTCAATGGGCAAGCCTGAGGATTAACAACACTCAAATGATGATTGTAAAAACGAATTATTGTATCTATACTTAAAACTTCTTTATTAAAAACACAATGAATCTCATCCAACAATCCTCTTGAATGGTTAACCCTTAATTTCTTTGCATACTCCCTTGCGTTACCAACTCTCTTCATCAACATGTGAGCCTGGTTCTGATACCACTGTAGGTTTTTGAAAGGTAGACTAATGAAGGATTTCCTTAGTGTCGTTAGACTATTGATCACATGTAGAAGTTTGGGAAGGAGAGAATATATACGTACTGTGAAATTAAAAATGAATGAGAGAAGGGTTGTTATAAGATGTATTTATATACATCCAAAAGGTATCAATTGTGACCATTGAGATGATCTCAATGGTCATTAGACACCTATGATGTCTTATGACCTCTTCTCAATAGTCATACCTATTCTTCCACCAATGGGGTGTGATGGTTCATTCATTACAATAAATCATCATACACCCTAATATATCTCCTACATGGGATATTGGGAATCTCTTCCTGGAAGTTATATTCCTAAGGTGAATAATACGATGTAGCGAAATACATTGTATCTCATGTTTGTCATAGTGAAAGTTCTTTAAAGAATATATGGGGGTTCTTTTCTTTATCTTCTGTACATCTGCAAAGCTTTGTGTAGTTAGCTTTTCATTAATTGGTATTTTTTTGTTTTGTTCAAATTTACTGTTTCCTAGTGAGAATCGATGGGGTTATTCTTAGACTAGATTGAAGTGGTTCAAAAACCAAACGAAACCAATCCAAGAAATCGATTTCGGTTTTGGTTTCGTATGAGTTTGAACTCGACCAAGTTGCACCAAACTTAATAGCATGTACTGTATAATTTAATGTTATGTAATCTCTAAGATGAGGTTATTACTATTTAACATTATTGAACTCTACTCCATAGGATACGCACCTTGAATTTGATTCCAACTGTCCAAGCTTATCCTTCATCACTTTGCATTTTCCTTTCTTTTTTTTTTCCTTGGAACTTAATCAATGCATACCCCTCAATGCATTTCACACAAACACATGGTTCTAATGCAATGATTTTCAATCATATTACAAGCACTTAGTGGGCTTTCATTTTAGCATGCTAATATTATGTTTTGGGTAATTTACATGAAATGGGAAGTTGTCATATTAAAAGAAGCTTTAGCTAGTTAATGTGGCACATGCATTAATTAAAGTAGATTTTCAAGAAGTTAAGGTGTGGTTCCAAGAACTTGAGAAGAGTTCACATAAAGTGAAGTTAAACTAAAACTAGTTTTGACTATAACCCGCAAGTAGGGGTGCAACTTGGTTCGGGAAATTCTGAGGACCGGACCATTTCGAGCAATTCGGTCCAGGACGGGACAGGACAAACAGTGTTCGGTTCGGGACTTGGGACTATTTTAAAAAACTAAATTTTTTCGGGACGGGACTTGGTTTAGGGTTGTTCAGAATCGTCCCATACCGAATTCCTAGACCGAGTATATATATATATATATATATATATATATATATATATATATATATATGATATATAATATTATATATAATATTTTTATTGTGCTATCACTACTATTAGTAGTTAGTATTATGAATGAATGAATGAATTATAATTAATGATTATGTATTTATGACTTTATAATTTTATGTAGCCCATTTTGTGGAAGACCAGGTATATGTATTATGTAAATCCTTGATGGCCAAGTGTAAATGTGCAATGAAGTAGCCCATTTTTGTGGCTAATCAAGTTGACAATATTTGATTGGAAGTAGTTATTTTTAATTTTTTACTTAGGGAAAACAAACTAATAAATACCGAGAACCAGACTGTTTCGGACCGGTATTTTTCGGGACAGGACGGGACGAAACAATATGCAATATGGTTCGGTTCTGGTACTAATTTTCCAGTCCCAAATTACTTCAAGACGGGACGGAAATACCCTTGTCCCGGACCGTCCCGTACCAAGTTGCACCCCTACCGGCAAGGGTAGCATAGATGGCAAAGGATCCTAACTTAGGAACTGGAGGTCACAAGTTCGAGTGTCTGCAATTTATGACAAAAATTTGCTGCAGACCTACTATCTAGCTAAATATGAATCTTCTCCCAAAACTTGACTCGTAGTGCACTCAGTGCAATATATCATTTGAAAGCCTTTTAAGTAAAGTTTCTAATGCACGCCAGTGAAGAAAAAAGAGAGAGAATCAGATTAGATTAATTACATCATTAAGGACAAAAATGTCATTTCATTAGGGCAAAAGGCATTTTTGTTTTAAAAGTCAACAAACAACATCACATGTGTGTCACGTGATGGTATTCCATTACTATCCCTGATAAAAGATGGATAGAAGGTGGTAAATTATCAACCCTAGATAACATAGGGAGTTTTTTGTTGAGTTTTAGAATAGAGGGGGGTAAAGTGAAAAACGGGTAATAATAAGAGGGGGTTTTTTGCATTTTACCCAAATGTTTATTGTCATGGACAAGTTGAACAACCAAGACAATCACATGGAAACCTACAAGGCTACAGTGAGTGATGGAGAAATTCTGATGATGCTTACCAAAACAAGAAGCTTCAAATAATTCAAAGGTTCCATTAGATAACCACTCAACATTCCGGAATAGGGAAGAGCACTTCAAATATTCAATCACCACCATCTGTATGAGCACCATTATTGCCCACTTGGGCAATGGATTAGCTAGTTAGAGCCTTAGAAAATACTGACAAAAGTATCCAAATCAATATACTCAACTTCAATGGTAAGCTTGATCCCGAAGCTTTTTTTTTTTTAATTGAATATGCATGCTTCTTTGGAAATCTTTTTGGGAATGGAAGGAGATGCCAAAGGAAAAGGAAAGTGAAGTTTGTTGCTGAAGAAACTTAAGGGTTTTACCTTAGCTTGGTGGGAACAATATCAACTACCTCATGAACCAAGGGGACTTGATGAATCTAAAGTGAAATTATATGACAATTATTAGTTCTTGCCTATTGACTATGATCAAACCTTGTATTGGAATTCCATCATGTAAAACTAGGCCTAACTCATAACAAAAGACCAATCTAATGGATGAGGTTTACACCAGGCTTATAAGGAGCAAACAGGATCAAGGCACAGGCGATGTGGCACAATCCAACACAACCCCTCACGCGTGGCGGGAAGAGAGCCCAACTAACACATAGGAATGGTGGACCACATAAGCTGGGCCAGACTAGGCTTTGATACCATGTAAAATTAGGCCTAACTCATAACAAAGGACTGATCTAATGGATGAAGTTTACACCAGGTTTATAAGGAGCAAACAGGATCAAGGCACAGGCGATGTGGGACAATCCAACACACCCCCTCACGCGTGGCGGGAGGAGAGCCCAACCAACACGCGGGAATGGTGGACCACATAAGCCAGGCCGAACCAGGCTCTGATACCATGTAAAACTGGGCCTAACTCATAACAAAAGACTAATCTAATGGATGAGGTTTACACCAGGCTTATAAGGAACAAACAGGATCAAAGCACAAGTAATGTGGGACAATCCAACACATCATCTTCATCAAAAGAAAGATCAAAGCATATATAGTGGACTATACCAAAGAATTTTACAAAATATTTGTTAGAGTTGATTTCCAAGAGATCAATGATCAATTGGTGGAGAGTAGTAAGTACTTCATTGTGTTAAAGCAATCAAATTCATGAAAAGATTGTTTTGCATCACCAAACTTCTATTAAAAAACCCCATAATGCATGGTTGTTTTTATTATATATGGAGATGGAGGGACATAAAGTCTATGAATGCCTAATTAAGAATAATGATGATTGTTTGAACTTGATTGATGAGAGTAGTGGTGAAGAAGAAGAAGAAGAAAGAAGCTACAATACCAACAGAGATAGTGACACCCCTTATGGCACATCTGGACGAAATCAGAGTTCTATTAAAATCTCATTCCATTCCATTATGATTTCCCTTAATTTCATCCAAACAAACGTGTCCTTAAATTGAAGTTTGTAAACCTAATAGTGAAACCAAAATCTTTTCATAAAGGGAGCTTAGTTGTTCGATCCCAACAAAAAGTCCAGCTGCCACAAACCAACATTTTCAATAATTTTTGCACCGCTTATGGCAAGAAGCGTATGGTGTTGAATGATTCCGAAAGTAATTATGAGAACATGGTGACTAGGGAAATGGTAGTGAGGCAATTGAAGTGTGCGAAGCACCCTAAATCTATATATATATATATATAGCATTGAGAGTTGTACCTTGTACTTTAGTGACATATGAAGTATATTAGACCAATGCAAGGGTACAACCTCCAATGCATGGTGTTGATATAACTTATATCAACACGTGCTGATGGGAACATAATCTTATATATTATTTCTTTTTTAATTTTGATAAAAAAAAATATTTATTTTTTTATTTATTTTTAAATTTGAATTTTTTTGAAAGAAATGAAAAAATAAAATGAAATCTTCATGCATTTATCCTTTTATTTAGTTTTTTTTTTTATATAATTAATATTATTTAAGAAGTGTTTGTGTAACACGTGTAATGACTAGTTTATTATAAAGTGTATGTAACGGAAGTTGAGAAGACTTAGAAAGATGAACTTTAGAACAAAGATCTTGGTAGCCCTACCGATCAAACTAGTGACTGGACTAATAAACTAGTATGAATTGCATCAATAAATTATAATTAAATTTTTAAAAATAAAAATAGTGTAATATGCTATTTGTAAGATTATTAACAAAATTGTGAAGAAAAAATCTAAGGTGATAGACTGTCATTGTTTTTAGTAACGGTTAAATGTTGACGACTTAAACAACAAAAAGTGGATTTTTTTTTAAAAACCTTTAACATCTTTTTTGTGGCAATAATTTTGATTGTCATTGTTAAAAACAATGACAGTTTGTTATGCTAGCATGGTTCAATTGTGAGATATAATTATTTGTGTATTTCACAAGCTGCATGGGTCTATTGGTTCAACCATTGGTCAAACCAGATGACCTGTGACTCAACCACTAAAACAGGCTGGCTAATGACCGATCTGATTTTGATTATTATGCCCTTACACATTAGATGTGCTTTATTCTTACTACGATTCTAATTAACATATTAGTTTCATGAATCTATTATTTACAACAAATATTTTTTATTCAAATTTATTTTTGCATGGTCTATTGGTGGTTAGATCATTGACCCAATGATTCACTCCTTGAACCAATTTAGTGTCCAATCTGAGTTTGATAACTATTCCTAAAATCATAGTTCATAGAATGAGACAGTTAAGTTTTTCTTTTTCAATTTTTTTTTATCTTGCACGACAAAATAAAATTAAAAATATAGTATAAACAAAAATGTAAAGTATCCATTCTGAGTTTGATAACTATTCTTTTTTTTGGATACGAGGACGAATCCCCTCAGCCTGTCCTCCACGACTTCGGAATCGATACCTAATGCCGTTAATTGGAGTAGGACAGAGAGGCAAACCCCGGATGTGTGCACCGGCCCCACAACACACACACCAGTAAGTCACGGACTTGCACAGCGGCGGGGATTCATACCCACACCCAGATCCAGGAATTGATTACCCGTCAATGGAGGTATGTCCTACCAACCTTTACTGCACTTATTACGCCCGGAGGACTGGCCACAAGATTTGAACCCAAGACCTCATTGTTGGTATTCCAACCATGAGGCCATCTGAGCCACATCTTGTGGTTAAGTTTGATAACTATTCTTAGAACAGGCTAGAACCGTAGTCCATAGAATGTATTAAGCTTTTCTTTTTTTTCTTTTCTTTTTTTATTTATTTATTTCCACACAAAAAAAATCTATATATATATATATATGGTAAAAAAATTTAAAAAAAAAAACTCCCAAATATTATAGCAGTGCTACAACACTAAACACAGCCCGACTCTCTCTCTCTCTCTGTCTCTCTCCCTATCATGACTCTCTTCCTTCTCAATTATGCCCCTTCAAATCCGCTCCTCAGCTCTTCCAACCTCCCACGCTCTCTCAAACCAAAACCCTCCAAACTCAATAGAAGCACCAGCATCACCGCAACACTCCCAGCACGAGACAGGGTCATAGACTTCGGCAAACACAAGGGCAAAATGCTGGGTACCCTCCCATCGTCCTACCTCAAATGGGTCTCCAACAACCTCCGAGCTCGTGACTTCGAACACTGGGCTAAACTCGCCGACCAAGTCCTTCAAGACCCACTTTACAAAGACCGCCTCGAGTGGGAGTACGCCGACAAATTGCTGAATGGCGACATTTCGTCCTCAAGAATTGACAGCCCAGTTCAACAATTGCTGGAGATAAGCGAGAGGTTTGGGTGGGATAATGAGGACAAGGCTGGTTGGAGTAGGGTCAATTTTGAGCTTCTTGGGACCTCCAAAGGCGGTAGAATACCTAGGGTTTTGGGTGGCAATAATGGAGGTGGAGAGAGAGATAAAGTTAGGGTTTCAAAAGGGGGTGAGGAGAGGGGTAGGAAGTGTAATGATGGTGGAAGAATTGGGCATTTGGGGAAGGAGGGTGGAGGAGAGGTTGGGGGTAGAGAGAGAAGGGGAGAGAGGAGAGAGAGACTGAGGCGGAAAAGAGATACTGTTGAAATGGGGGAGGAGAAGTTGGGGATTAGAGGAAAGGATGGGGGTAGATTTGGAAATGGGGTTGAGGGTAAAGTGAGGTTTGAAAGGAATCAAGAGAATCAGGATGATCGGACGGTGGAGATTTACAACCCATTTCCTGGACGTGAAACTCTTTTGAAGAAGGTGCTCAACCGTGAAAGAGCACTGTAATTTTCTTTTTATTTTGATTTTTCGTTTTTTGATAGTATTTCTTAAGAGATGATAATGTTTGATTTGATCATTTCTGAATACAAATTCAACCTTTTTGTTTTTTCTTTGCTTTTTTTAGCTGTCTTGGCTTTTGTGAGTTGTGACTGATCTTTATACACTAAATGATCAAATTTAAATCTATTTGGGAAAAAAATAAATAAAACTACTTACATATGAGTCAAGCAATTCGATTGGTGCAAATGGAAAACCATGATAGAGCATTTGAAGGAAAAATGCTCTATATTTTATTTTTAAAAAAATTAAAAAAATTTAAATTCTTTCACATGAGGTGGGTGTCTCACTCTGTTTGAGTGAATTGAATTTTATTTTTGAAAAGAGTGGCATTGCCCTTAGAAATTTATTTATACCAATCAGCAAAATTATATCTCTTGGCATTTTAAGGGTGAGCTTGTTTTGTCATTGGGTTGTTGGTCGAGAGGTTTAACTTCTGACTTCTAAGTACACTCTCATCATCCTTTCATCTTTATACAACTATCATATGTGGGTATAGGATGTGTTACATAAACCATTTAGAGGATTAGGCTCAAACCTCAATGAGAGTATGACTTGGAACATGATTTTTGCCTGGGCCAGTAATTAAAATGGGGGACTATTATCACATCCTTTTCTACTCCATCGAAACCCCTTCATGAACAAATGATGTAAAAGTCCACCATGGGGCGTGGATCTAGTAAAAACAGTGTGGAAATAGTCTTTCCTCTATTTCAATGATCCTCTCTATGAGTAAAAGGTTGTAAAAATAAACTATGAGGGGGTGTAGATCAAGTAACAAATGTGTGGAAATAGGCTTTCCCCTATTCTTTTTTTTCCTTTTTTCTTTTTTTAATGATAAATATGGCACTACTATAACATGAAATTCTGTTGAACTGTACCACTCGAAATCATGTGAGATTAGCCTCCTTTCAAATATTTTTACCAAAAAGGAACAAAAATGAAAAATAGGTCCTTTCGTTTCAAATCATGGAAAGCCATCACTTTTTGCGTGAGGTAACTGTTAAGGTAAGCACCAGTACCACATAAATCTGTGTGGTGGTCTAGGGATTTTTATTTTCATTTTTACAATAATATTTCCCACCCAAAAATTCGGGCATCATGAGCCAATTCAAGCATCAATTCGAGAAATGCGTCCCATTAAACCCAAAAAGTGATTGGCATCCAATACGATTTATGAGGTGGCTAAAATCAGCACTAACAGAAGAGGGTAGAAGAGAGTAGAAGAGAATATAGCTCACATTAAGTGGAGCAAATACATCCTTAGGGCAAAAGCTCTAATTTCTGAATGAACCATTTTTTTTTTTTATATATCAAGAGGCTCCATATACTTTGCACCCCAATAATTCTCTAAGCACATGTAGTTCTCCCATCCCACATAACAATCAAATGATAAAGTTTGAATGACTTTTAAAGAGAGTAGTGAAAATTAAACCCAAGACCTCTTGTTTGGTAAGAAACACGAAGACCACTCGGTCCACCCTTCAAAGTTCTTTTCTTTTCTACTTTCAAAGTCACAAGGCATCTTTTTAATCTAAACTAGTCAACGTACCACACATGATGCGTGTGCAATGTGATTCACGTGAGACTCATTTTTTAAATAAAAATTAATACAATAACCAATTGATAGTGTTTTTCCTTTTTTAAGGATTCATTTTAAAAAATATATTTTAAATTTCAATCACTTTAAGTAAAAGAAATGTGGGAAATATAGTACATGGGTAAAAGGTGAGTATTTTGTAGAGACAAAGAAACGTGGGAGAGAGAGGTAGTGGGAGTTGAAAAGAGAAAAATGTGGAAATAGGTTGCAACATTAAGTGTGTTTATTAATGTCATATTGACTTGATTACTTTCATTATTATGTAATCAGAATAAAAGTAAAAGGATTTTTGCAACCAATCAACGAGAGTAATAGTTAGCTTAATATAATGACTAGTAGTTAATATAATGACTAGTAGTTAGACACACGCGATGTGAGTGTAACAAGCATCTTCCCAAAAAAACAAAAAAAAAGAGGGAAAGTGGATAGAGAGGCAAAATTGTTTTTGTGATAAATTGGAAAATGTGAGAATGGAAGGAAGAAGGAGAAACATGAGATGGTGAGAGTTTTGAATAACTATTTTAAAGTTGTTGAATTTACTAATTAGTCTATTTCGGAATGATGTTTTCTAATAGATTACGTAACTAATTTTCATAAAAACTTTTTATACTTTTCTTTTCTATACTTTTCTTAAAGGATAAAGGCTAGCGTTATTGCTACGGATGTAAACTTTGCTTCCACGCTATTTTATAATAAATGGACTATATTGCCCCTAATGTTATAAGTCAACAAGGACTCAAGGAGATGAGAGATCAAACAAGGAGAGAAGACAAGACGAAAACCCAGAGGGCTCCGATAATACCGCCATGACCTCCATTGCAGGTGGATGGAAAAATTATATTCCATATAAAACAAAAAAGAGAATACAGGTGGAGAGAATTGAAGAGAGAAGAAAACAAGAGAAAACAAACACCAAATAAAAAAGGCTCAATGAACGAGAATTGTGCTTTGCCAAAATGAAAATTCAATTAGAAAATTTAAAAAATAAAATTACCCTCAATTTATAAGTGCCCAGAAATTGAGAGAGAATAATGAAAGTATAAATACACTATATCCTCAGCCTCTCAGATTCCAAAAAAAAAAAAAAAAAAAAAAAGAAAAAAAAAAATCCAAGATCCAAAACAAATTACAAAAACCCAGACACACGAAAGGTATGGAGCAACAACTTCAAGGCCTCCCTCACCGTCACTGCCACTGGTCGCTGATGGAGCCCATTCCCCAACGTCACAAGTGAAGCCTCAACCCCATCCGTAAACTACAGAAATATGGATTGAAGTTGAGTATAGAGTGTTGAAGGGTCCGAAGCTTTGGAAATCGGTGAACTGTCAATGACGATCGTAGACATAGTGCTGGCCCCCTTCTCTCCTCCGGTCCTCCCTCTTCCTCATCTATGTTCCGTGATTTTCCTCTCTTTGTTCTATGATTTTCCTCACTCTCTCTCCTCTCTTTCAACTTAAGGGGCAATCTGGTCCACTCACTATAAAAAGTCGTGGAAACGGTGTTGGCGCCCGTGGCAATAACGCCACCCTTCATAAAACCTTAAAAAGTATAAACTTAATGAGAAACTTAAAATGCTTTATGTGGTAACAATAGCTGGACCCTCTTATCAATCTATCAAACTTAAGACTTTTCCAACTTTCTCCTCGAGGTATTTCTCATTTTGACCACCTTTTTAGCTATATTTGTATCCCTCTATTCCATTTCTTTGATCACATTCTCTTATTTGGGATGTTCCGTGTCAAAAATCAAAGCAAAAAATAATTTAATTTTCCAAAAATACCCTTTACTATATTTTTCTTCTTTCTCTTGAAAAGGTTTTTGGACGGTAAAATAAAAAAATTAAAGTCAATGACATGTCAATGTGATAAATACCCCTTCTTAATATTCCTTTTGTCTCAATTTGTTTGCTCATTTTGACTATACACAAATATTTAGGTGGTGTATCTAAACTACTGTCATATCATTCAATTTTTCTAAATTTTCAATTTTACAATCAATAATAAAATGAGAAAGGGATTAACTTTAAAAAGTGTAGGATATCTTGGAGAATGAAAATAATTAATTGCCTTGACTTTTGAAAATAAGCAAACGTTTTAGGATGTTCCTAAATGAAAATTTAGGCAAATAAATTAGGACAGTTTCTTTCAATTATGTAATCATATTTCCCTTCACGGGTCTAGAATAAGAAAAGTAATTAAGACAAATCCAATATGATAAATATGATAACATACCGTGTGTCTCAAATTGCAAACTCGGCAAAATTGGAAACATAAGAGAGCACAAAGCCAACAGCACAAGGGCGCTTTCCCCGTAGCTTTCTACTGTCCTTCTATTTTTTTTTTTTTTTGGTTATCCGAAAATATTTATATTATTACTTCATATTTAGAAAAATTAAAGGGGACAAATAGTCATATCACATCAATTTTGAACTCAAATCAAATTCATTAATTCACAATTCCTTACATAGTAGGATAGATACGATGTTGGAAGGTGCATAAACAATACAGAGTATTTTTTTTTTCAAAAAAAAAAAAGGGAAAATTAGCGATAACCCTTATTAGAGATCTGCCTTTAGCAAAAAACCTACTTAAGATTTAGTAATTTAATAACCCTTTTTTTTAAGTTTTTATTTGTGATAAGGTAAATCTGTGATTTTACATATCAAATATACCCTTTGTTTGACAATTCCGCATCTCACGTACAGCAAATATGGGAAAAACATATTTCCATCTTAAGATATAGAAGAGTGACCGTTTGTTGGGGGATATGTTTTCGTGGGAGAGAGATTTTGGCTTCATTATGTTTCTCTCTCCTCAAAATTGCACCGATGGAGGGAATTCAAAATTGAATTCTAAAATTTTCTCTCTCTTCAAGCGGTTGCAAGAGATTCTGTTTGGGTTGAAGGTGTTCATAGTTTCATCTATTTCGATCGTTTTTCCCAGATTTTTGTTAAATCATTACTAGCAACAGTATCAGAGTACTGTTGTTGGTACTATAACATGTTTTTTATACTATTAACAGTTTCACTTCATTGTTATTTTGAAAATAACCCATATATCATGCAACAGTACTAGATTACTATTGAATCATTACTAGTAATAATATCAGAGTACTGTTGTTAATATTATAACATGTTTTTCGTACTAGCAACAGTATCACTTCACTGTTGTTTTGAAAATAACCCATATATCATGCAACAGCACCAAATTACTATTGTCAGTATTATAACATGTGTATCTATATAACAGCATTAGTTTACTGAACATAACTATCAACAGTAAACTGGTACTGTTATGTCAATACACATGTTATAATTCCAAAATAGTGAACTGATGCTGTTGACTGTTTTGTTTAGACAATATCAAATGAACAATGTAACAGGTTCCTTGCATATGCAGATTTATGTTGGTGAGATCACGTTCAGCAAAAAAGAGGGGCAACTTTTCAATGTAAAGAACCAAACGTTTAAAGAAGGAAAAGGTTGATCTACTTTTTCAGATCTGATACTATAACCGACTGCCTCCCCTTCCTTTCTTCTTCTTCTACTACTTTGTCTGCTTCTTCTTCTTCCTTAAAACCAAATTTCAATTCGTGTTCTCCAATTCGTCTCGATCTATTGGGGGGATGATCGTTTGTGAAGAAAAAACCCTAAAATGAATTATGGTATTGTGTATAATGATGGAAACTAAATTTTTGGAAAACTTTTGATGTACCGTACGTTTCCATATTTCTGTCGGAAACAATAAAACGTATGAAGTTGAGAGTCCTCTTTTTTTGCCCGGGTGTGTATCGTGGCACGTTCGTAAATTAATGGAAGTTTTTAAAAAAAAGGTCTATTAGTTTTTTTAATGTCAAAAGGGGTTTTTACTAAACATCTGTTTTAGTAGGTTTTATTATCTTAAAACTCTTATACATAGGGTTTTCACCAAAATTCCCAAAAAAACAAAAATAAAAAAAGAAAGAGAGAGAAGGGGGGTTGGTGATAATTCAATATACGTTGTCGTGGGAATACGAAGACCTCTCACTCTCCCAGAACTTCCGTCTCACCTCCTCCTTGCAAACTTCAGCTGAAAACTGCAAGAGCCTTTCCTCTTCTTCTCAGGTATATATAATTTTAATTCTATTTAATTTTTTTTACATCAAATCCTTGCTTGGGAATCTTGTGAATTTAACCACAGTTTCTTTCATTCAGTTCAAGTTAATCCAATGAACATTCACTGGACTTCCATTTTGTTCCCTTATGTAAATTTTTGGTGGGTGATATAAGATTCCTATGTCGTATGTGAATTTGATATAAGATTCCTATGTCGTATGTGAAATTGAATTTTACTTCGCCAATCCATGTGATGGAAAGGGTAATTTGTCTTCTCCGGATTAAGGAGTTCTGGAATTTTGTTTTTTTGTTTTTATTTTATTTTAATTTTCTTATTTTTCTACTCTGTTTCTTTGTAAACGTTGTGGTCTTTTTTGTGGGAATTTTGCAATTCATTTGATCAGATAAAACATGGGTATATCATATTTAGTGTATTTTTTGTGATGTTTTCTGAGTTTGAGGTTTTATCTGTCTTTTAAATGTTATAGAGGCTTTGTTAGTCCAGGATTGATTTGATTTATTGTTTTGAAAATTCCTTCTTAAATTGATCTTATTTGTGTAAGATACATTGAGCTGTTTTATTGATTGAGCTGGTCTACTATCCATTAAGTAAGACATCAATATGTTTAAGTTTGTTCATGTTCTTGATCAATCTCTTGTATATTCTCAATCTTTTGATCTGATTCTTTTTGGTGACGGATTGCATTGGATTATTGTTTTCTTCAAAGTACAATGTTTGAGTGATCCTAATCCTGATTCTATTTCCTGGGCAAAATAGAATAGTATAGTTCATAGTTCAGATTTTCGTGAAAATTCAACTCAGTAGAACCTCAATCCCAACTACTTGCGATCTCTTGTATATAGATGTCTCGAATTCAACCTGCTGTGTGACTTGATGGCCCCTTATCTTGGTTTGAACGCCTGAGCCAACTGGATTGGGTGTTTTGACATGACTTGTATCTCTTTAAATTAATCAGTTATAAATTTTTCTAAAACTGATAAATTAATCAGTTATAGAAGGGGTCTTTTGGGCATTTTTATGTGGGATAGAAGACCTTTTAAAAGATAAGAGTATTTTTAATTTATTTTATTATTATTATTTTTTTTTTAAGGGTGCAGGCTAGGGTTTTGAGAGCCGGAACAACTTATAATTTTCATCCTCTATAGTGAAATTTTTCTCCATCTTTGCCGGTGGATGTAGGCTATTAGCCAAACCATGTAAATCCTTGGTGTGGTTGTGTATGATTTATTCATTTTTTGTTGATTTTTTTCTAATTGCCTTGATACCCAAACCTCTGTTTGTCGTAATAGGGTAGACTAAACCTCTCTCTCTCTCTCTCTCTCTCTCCATTTAGCTCTATCTTGGACCATATTGGCCATTGAACTATTTGAAATTATTCCTCTTCTAACCACCTTGATTCATTTCTTTTTAACCTCTTACTTCTACTTGTGGCACTTTCAACTTGAATCATATCACTCCTCACCACTGGTGCATTGATTGGTGTTCGCTGTTCTTAGACAATGTTTGCTCATCTTGTCCTCAAGGGTGCTCTAACTTCTCACAAATGCATTCATTTCTTATTCAATATTTTCTTGGATTGCTACTCATCCTTCTATAACCTTCGTGAATATTTCCACTGTGTTAAAATTCACAATACTAATGGTTCCTATATGCAGTATGCACTAAGAAGGAAAACTACCTTCTTCTTTTTTCCTTTCGATTGGGCGATTTCCATTTTCCCATTTACCAAGTTGAACTTGCTTGACCTTATACTCATATCACCAGAGATGTTTGTAAGGTTGAGCAGGGCTCATTTTTTGATTTTACAGTTATCTCACCTATCACAGGTTCAAGTCTGTTAATTGAACAAGGGCACGGTTAATGTCCGATAAAACTGAACTGCCTCCTTGGATTTGTATATAATTTTGTGCACAAATTCATATTTGCAGATGGGCCTATTTTATAAAATAAAAAATGCGACAATCAGCAGAAATGACAACAAAAGTGAGGCATTTTATGATCGTAAAATTGAAGTTATATGATCAGTATAATAGCTTCAAGTTTCTAAAATTGCTCCATGTATGATGTTGGCTTTATACTTTTATTCTTTCAAAAGTTATGTGAAATACAATGGAGCCATGGAGGCGCTCAATTTCCATGGTACAACCAGCCGCACCCTAGCCTAGATAACATGATTTTGGAGTACCACGGTTGAATACAATTTGCTGAGTTGGATTTGTTTCAGAATGATTGGTAAATTTTGTAAATATATTTTAATTAACTTGATTGCACTCATTGCAAAATCCATTGTTCTCATTTCGTTTACAGTGCTTCCTAATCTTGTTTTCTTGGATTTGTTTATTATGGGGAAATATATCATAGATTTTATCTATAGACCAAATTAACATGAGGCTGGTTACAAATATAACAATTATGGTGATTGATGTGCTTCTCTTCATGTTAGTAGAAATGCCGTACCCCAGATATTTTAGAAAAAAAAAAAAAATCCATTAAAATGATTGACAATTGGAGATATCATGGGGAATGTTACCAATGAAACAATTTGCAAATTAGACAGTTTGAGAGTGTTTTCTTCAGCCAGATATTGGTTTCCATTGAAACAAATGGGGCCTTATGAAGCAGTCAAAGGGAAGTTTAATTATATTGTTGGTTTTGAGGAATGATGTAGATCCTAAACGCCCTTTCTTTTTCATTTTTTTCTTTTGTTTTATTCTTCTTTCTCATGAAATACTTCTTCCTAGTTTGGTTAACATGGGACCTCTATTTTCTTTAATCTATCTCAAAGATTCTCTGTCATATCATGTATGTCCTGTTTGGGTAGTAATTTTTTCTGCATTTTCCTCAATTTAAACATGTGGTAGAGATTTCATGGGGCCTTTTGTCAAAAGGAGAATTTTCTGTTTATTATTTTTGCGTCTTTTCATTTTGTGTTCTTTGTTGCTGCTGCTGCTCCTCTCTCTCTCTCTCTCACACACACACACACATTAGTTTCTGTCTCTCATACATTAGTTTTTAACTTTTGGATCTTTTTTTTTCAGAAATCTAATGACAGATAATAGTGAGAATGACAGTTTAACATCTGTTGATAATTCACTTCAAAAGCTTCCAGAACATCTTCTGATAGAAATTTTTATCCGAGTTCCTGTCTCAGAGTGGGCACAAATATCTTGCGTTAAAAAACAGTGGGCCAATCTGTTTCGTGGAGAATGCTTGTGGCAAGCTGCTCTTGTCAGGACCTATCCTTTGGCTGCCCGAGCTAAAAGGTGGCCTGGACCTATCCCTCGAGGGTTGAGCAGAAGGTAAATTTTTTATGCCTCTTTGCCAATTTTCTCTTTTGGTATTTTATTTTCCCTTTTCCCTTTCTTTTTACTTGTTCTTTTTCCTAAAAGAAGTTCCTTTCTTGACCAGTCTTTATAGGGCCATCATGTACAATAAGTTCTTTTGCAACATTTAGTTAATACTTTATAGATTCTTGGGACAGGCCACGTAAATTGCTGATGGAATTAATTACCTTCTCAAAGATATATGCTCCCTTTTGTTCTAACTTAAGACTAAACTTGGTGGTTTAAGCCTAGCTCAAATACCATGGCATCTTTTATACTGCTTGACTAGGTAAATTTTGATTGGCAAGAGTCTAAGATGATAACAAATGAAACAAGATGCAGTGTAATTTCAGTTACAACTTACAACTTGCTTGCATTTTAAGGAGTGTTCATTCCCCCCCCCCCCCCCCCCCCCCCCTGAACTGACAGCTGTCTTTTTCTCCCCTTGGGCTCCATTAGTTTCTGTGCATATGAATTCAGAGAAAATAAATTGATAACCATATAAAAGACCGCCTTCTATCAGCAACTACTAACTTTACTAAGTTGGCGTTTGTGCTTCTCTTCAGAATGAACAAAACTAGTGAAACAAGTTCCAATCAATTTTTTAAAACGTAGGCTTTTCTGGAGAAGATCACAAGTGAAGTTTAAGCTTCCTAGCACATGGTCTAGAATAAATTTATAATATTTATTTTGTTTAAAAGTCTCACATCCCACATAGTCTGGATTAAGTTTAGGCTTTTAGGGTGGAAGCTGGACATGGTATTAGAACCTATTGTTGTTGTTGGGCCTAAGTAATTTGTAAAGCCCATTGTTATTATTGTTGTTGTCCACATGACAGACTCATTCTTGTCTTGTTTGGCAAACTTAAGAGGGTAGCAAAGCCAGTTGTTCTTCTTGGGGTCCATTTCGTTTGTGAGCCCGTGGTTGTTGTTGTTCACGTGATAGACCCGTTCTTGTTGTGTTAGGTCTGCGTGTAGGGTGAAGTGTTGAAAAGTATCATATCTCACATCGTCTAAACATTGAGTTTGTTATGGTTTCATATACCTATTTGGGCCCTTCACCTAATAGCTTAGGCTTTTAGGTTGGAAACTTAACTTATTTCATTGAGTCAGCCAACTAGACATGAAAGGATTATTTCTGTATAAACATATGAACCTTAATTTATCATTTTTTTACAAATAAATTCATTGTGGAACACAACACATATACTTCAATATGCATGTCTGTATCACTATTGTGCATCAATGCAGGTGTGAATAAGAAAACCAATGCAAACTATCAAATTGTCTCTTCTTTTGAGCGGCACATTCTCTTTATGTGGACCTAATGACCTATTATGTGAATTCAATTTCGCTCATCCATGGGTATAAATATCATAAATAGATTCCGTTATTTGCCTAGTAAACTGTATCCTGTTAACCTTAATGATGTTCTAATGGTGTCACCTAACATTTTCAGGAGATATGCAGCTTTATATGTTAGTAAAAACATCTTTTCACTGGATGGTGATATAGACGAGATTGTGGGCCATACTTATCTGTTTTTGAAAGAACAGCTTGAACTTTCAACTATGCCACCTCCTTCCGGGATACTTCATGGAACGATAATAGGTGTGGTCTTTAATTCACTGACATCATTTCTTGTTTGCGTCCCTTGCATGATGAACTTTTAATTGAAGAAGAAATGAATAAATCTTTATTCATCTGTTGAGTTTAGTACTTATTACCCATCTTGCAATTCATGGGTGCAAGAGCAAGAATTCTTTTTGGCAAGCACTTGCTTCTGGACTTCTGTGATCCATCCACAATTCCCGCTTCATGTGCTTTGGAAGGCATGTGGATTGTGACGTAAATACATCAATAAATTTAACCTAGCGTGCCATTCTGATGATTGAGAAGAAAATGTCAATATCGATGGTTATGTGATTTAATTTATGAAATAATATTATGCATATGTAGGTATTGTCATACACTTGTTATGTCAATGTCCTATTTTTCAGAATTTGTTGTGATGGGGTCTCCTATCATAACCAGTCATACTGAACCATGCTCCGTGTCCATGTCCATGTGTCATATGTAAGACTGAAAGTTGTGAAGTTAACAAAAAACATGTTGCATCCCAATTGAATAATTGAAATCCAGTCTTCCCCTACTGCTCAAAATCCTGTAAAAATGATTAAATCTGGTAATTACAATTAATTGAACCTATTAGTCAACCTATGAAACTGCAATTCACGCTTTACCAGGTTTTGTGCAAGATTTCCATCTCATTTAATTATATTGATGATTCAGACATTAGTTATTTGTGGAGTGACCAGAAGCTGAGAGTTCTTAATACGTCCTAATTGGGGATAACTTTGCGTTTTAGCAGACCAGTTCATTGCTTGTGGCAAATCGAGAGACGTGGCCCATGAGCTTGCTTCACAGATTTGGCTAGCGGTACTTGACAATTTGGAGGAAAATGAGCACACATTTCTCTTACTTAAATGTCTTGCACAGGATGGTGATGTAAGTTCCTATTCAATAATGCCTATCAAAACTATTGAGATACCAATTATATATGGAGTGAACAAGAGAGATGAGGGGGTGGGTGGAACCCAAGTTATTATTGGGGAGATCACTGGGCTGCACTTGATGAAAGATATAATTATGATCAAAACACATGTATGAATCTAAAGACCAAAAATGACCTGATATCTAAAATTTTTGTTTTTATAGGTAATGTATGTATCTATTACACTCACAAGGAACTGGGTTTCCATAAATTTTTTCCAAAAGATTGTTTTGGTGAAAAATTAAATGACCTTACGTCCTCTAAATGACCTATGCTCTAAAATTACATTCCATATGTTTTCTGCAGATTTTTCGTCCATGTTGATGCTTATTTTGGTCCCACCTCTCTTTTCTGCAGGTTTTTCTTCCATACCCATACTCAAGGTCAATCGAAGTCCAACGGAGGGTGTTTGAAAAGCTCTTCACAGATTTCCGCGACTGTTTCAACCATGCAGATTATTATGATCTATTGGCATGTGCAAAGAACAAGTTTCAGCCAATACCATCTACTTGGCTAGGCTACTAGTCCACTTCAGTTGGGTGTCCACGGCCATGTAAGTATTTGTATATATGAATTTGCTTTCGTCAGGTCGTGCTAAATTGCCTTGTACAATAGCATCATGTGGTGTAGATTTTCCTACACCCTGCCTGACCAAAAAAAAAAAAAATGAAGAAAAAAACTGTATATCATTGTGCTATTTACGGTTTAAGGTGACTGGTTAAAATACAAAGAAAGAGTAAATAGGGATGTGCAAAGTTTTATCATTCACGTATTATTGGCATTGGCCGTACATACAGATGTCACTTCGTCAAGGCAAGACCACCCCCAAGGTTAAGCTCAGTTAAAAGGAGATTATTTTGAAAGTTTTCCATAAAAAAAATGCCACACAAGCCTTAATTTACTCCAGACCGATTTCCCTTACGAACAAGAAATAAAAAATATATATTTTAATTTCCCCAAAAAATTTAAAAAAAAAACCCTAAAAAGGAGAACCTCTAAAAATATTTAAAAAGAAAAAAAAAAATCCTTACATGATTAAAGAGAAGATAGCAAGCAGAAGAAGAAGCAGCCAGAACAGACCCAAATCTGTTGAGGGGCTGAGGGGGTCGCCGAAAAGGGTGGTGGCGAGGAGATGACACGCGGCGGAGATTAGCATTGGCGACGCCCGCTTAGTCTTCTTCCCGGCGTTGAATCTATTGGTGAATACGGTGCCGGGAGGGGTTAATTTCATAGAGGGATCAGCGTGGATGTAGATGTTGTAGAGATTGTGGCTGTAATTGAAGAACCATTCCCACAAAGGGATGAAGGAGATATCGAAGTTGGTGAGGAAAAGGAAGGTGATTTTGGATTTTGGGTTTTGGGTTTGTCATTCCCAAGCGGATTGTGGATCCTATGAAAAAATTTGTACCTGTCAATGTTTCAACTCAAAGATGACAGCAAGCAAATGGCTAATTTTCGGCGAGCTCGTCCACAAGAGAGCGAGATAGAGAGAGAGAGTCCCACCGACGATGGACCTTTGATGTTGGCGGCGGATGGTTGATTTTTGACGGAGGATGGAGCTTCAACGTTGACGGGTTAGTCTTCGGCGTCAACGGGTTGCTCTTCGGCGTCGGTGTTGATGTAGATGGCCCAACAGGGAACCTAGGTGGAGGAGAGGCAGAAGAGATCTCCTCTTTTCGTCGAGTGTCTTCCCGCGCCAAATGGGATAGCGGGTGTTAAGAGGCTCGCCATATGCTAGAGGTAAAGTAGCGAGGCTTTTAGCGATCCTGTTGGAGCGCATTTTTATACTGTTTGGCTGGCTATTTTAGCTAAAGGTGTGTTTAGAGAACATGGTTGGAGATGCTCTAACATTGTCAAAGTACACATGCATTGCTCATTATAAGTTATTATCTTATATAAACCTTGTTAGTTTTAAGTTTTGAGTGAAGTGTTAGTTTAATTATTTTTAAAAATAAAGGTTTATAATTTTTTACTTATAAAAAACTTATAGTTGCTTTAAAAAAAAAAAATCTAAGATTTGTTATTCATGCATGAAAGTATAAATATACAAACATGTAGAAATTGGTTAAGGGTCGATTTGTATTTTACTTGGTAGGATTGATGTCACTTGATCAATTATTTATTCATTATTATTATTATTTAAATCTTATTGATTCAAAAAAGATTATTCCTGTCCATAAACATTTTGTAATCTAATTAGGCCTATATACGCTTTCTCAAGTTATGAAGAAGAAACTAATATGTAATCAAAATATTATTGATTTAGTAATTTACAAAACTTTTGCTTTTTTCCTGAAATAGGACCTTTTTCTGATTGTTAAAATTGCAGACAAATTTAGGCCATTTAATTTAAATATTTTTTAATTTAAATAATTCGTCAAATTTCTTTGAATTCCCAGATTTCTTTGCCCATTTGTTTCGCTAACTTAATAAATAACTATTGAAGAATTCATTATTCTAAGTCTTGAAATTTTTTTATTTTACTCATTTTATATTTAAATCGACTTGATATTATCCATCAAAATTTATCCCAATTTGATTGAAGAAACTTAATCTAATCCTATTCATGTTGAATTTTCTTGATTGGTTTACAAGTTTTGGAATCATGGTTTCCTTTCAACAATATTATATAATATATAAAAAAATCATTAAAGTGAGAGGTATTTTTATCATCAAGATGTGAAAATTGCTCAAGTTGTTTCACACTTTTATTTATAGTATTGATAATGAGGGTGCATTTTGGTTCAAGGATTGGGAGTCGGATTTGATTTAAGGGCATTTGAATTCCTATTTTTGGGGTGTGACCCTCATTGGGATTTCACCATGAATCAAATAATGGATTTTAGTTTCCGTAAGGCAGATGTATAAATCTCAAGAAAAAAGGGTGTTATATACATATCTTGCTAATAAAAATCTAAGCGAAAAAGCGAAAGGAGATACCACAGTCTTTCATTTCTTTTTCCTTCTTGGCGCGGGGTGGGGTTGGTTGGGGTTTCGGTGGGTTTGGTTTTCGATGGAGGGGAGTTGACCCTTAAAACTAAAAAGGCTTCGTATGCATATCTTGCTAACAATAATCTAAGTGAAAAAACAAAAGCAGATACAGCTCTCTTTCTTTTCTATTCTTTTTTGGAATTTTTTTTTTTAATTTTTTGGGGGTTGGTGGTTTGGTTTCCATTGAAAGGGAATTGACCATTAAATCTAACACTACTTGTAAACAACTCATATTCATACCTTCTTTTCATATTTCTCTATCGTCCATGCATTATCACATGTGCATTTTTATATCATTTTGGCATCTTATCTTTTTATTTAGATTTTATACATCCCAAAAGAATCTATAGTATTTTTTTGGGTTCAATTTAGTTGAGTTTTGAAGGAAAACGAAAACCTTGGCGACTTTAAGGGTATTTTGGTCATTTCATTTGCTTAGTTTTCATTTGGTCTCTAATTTCCGCCAAATTTATCCTGAGATAATCCTAAGGTCCTTATAATGTTATTTATAAGTTTGGTTTAAAATTTGGTGAGTTTTGGATACGGTTTAGTTAAGAATGGTCCATAATGGCCCGTTTTAGCCCCATTCATCGGTTTTCTTTAAAATAACTTCCAAATTGGATTCCACTTTTTCCAATTAAATGACACATTAGTACTAATTGAGTTTTAATTAATGTGTTTTATTATTTAAAATCATTTTGCAAGAGGTTTAGTTTAATCGTAGTTCAATTGGGATACAAACCTTTATTCTATCTTTGGTAACCCTTTTGATCCCAATGAGCCATCTTGGTTTGGTTCATGACCAATTGACCAATTGTGCCTCAATTTAAAGTGTTTTTTAAGTGGGAAATTGGACCATCGTCATTTTGCAAAAAGAATCACTGAACTTAGACTTAAAATGGACCTTATATGCTCAAATTTCATATGATTATCAAGTGAGGCGCAACCAAAGCACTAAACAAAGGCAAAATGGGACTAGTGGTGGTCGATTGGCCATCGCAGAAGACCAAGTAGTTGAGGGTGCCCGGCCGGCTAGTGATGCTGCCCACTTGGCCTTCAGCCTTTATCCGACCCCCTTTTGATCATATCTTAAATTTTGGCCCTATCTCTTCAACTATTTCGGATTTTCACCAATTTTTTTTTATATTTTTGGGATAATTATCAATATTTGGGATTGATTTCAGGCCCTTGAATCATTCCTACCAAGATTGAAATCTTGGTCATTTATTCTCCCAAGCCTTGCCTATAAACAAGGGTCCTTTCCTCTCTCATTTACACACCAAGTTTCAGTTGAGTTTTCCTGAGTACTAAATAATTTGAATTGTTATTGAAAGCGATACTTCTTTAATTCCTCCACACTCCAGCAACTCATCCTAAAGAAGAGTTTGGGTTGGTGCGAGACACTTTCTTAGTCCCTCCTCACACAAAACAACACACCTAGAAATCTCAAGGAGTTATTCGGGCAATAACTCTGTTGGGATTCAAGGAATCAAATATATCTCTACCTCGGTTCTATCAGGTATAGCTTTAAACTTCCTTTAGCATGATGAATTGTGATAACATGATATAAATACTATGTGATATTGCATGCTCTTATTTTCTTGAGTACTATCACTCGTTGGGAAATACTAATCTTTGATTTTGAATCGAGCATACTATCTACATAAAAGTTGTTTTCATCAATATAAATTGTCTTCAAGTATTTGTTCGATGATAGATTAGAGATAAATAATCTCCCATGAAGGGTGAAACCCCCCACTTGTTTGAACGAACTACATCCTCTCTCTTACGTATGCCGCTCATTTGAGCCTAGATTAAATTTTAGTTTCTCTTTTCTTATTGTTTAGTTATCATGCATGTTTGAAATTAAATAAGCTCAACCAATAAAATTAGATCGAATTTCGAGGGAAATGGGTACCTACGGACTATAACTTTAAACCTTCCTATTTTGTAACCTAATTAAGCGTTGAATTCATGTTTTTTATTCAAATACTGGTGCTTATTTTCCAAATATCGAGTCAAAATGTTTTCTAAATTGAAATACTTTCTTGGTTTCATTATTCCTTAAAATAAGGTGATGAATTCCAAAACTCCAATGTGAACCACTCAAGAAATTAATGCCTCCATTTTCGATGTTCACGGTGAATTAAAGAATCGATTCATTATTCCTTTGTTTTGGGTGCAACCTTCAATTAGGATTGGGATTCTACCTTGAATCAAAGAATAGATTTTAGTTCTTGTTATGAAGATGTATAATCTCAAGGGAAAAAGGTGTTATATGCAAATCCCGTTAACAAGAATCTGGGTGAAGAAGGGCGACAAAAAACTAAGAACACCATTGCTGCTACCACTTCCACCACTATTGTTGCTAACACCACCTCCGTGTTGCCACCGCCACCATTATATTGTCATTCAACACCACCACCATCACCAATGTTCTAGCTAATATATATCACCACTAAATTGTCATTTTCAACATACACTATCACCATTATTGTCGCTACTACTGTCACCGCTGTTATTGTTAATGCCACCTTCCTGCCACCACCAACACCCACCACCATTGTTTCCTCCACCCCACCCCCATTATATTGTCATTTTTAATACTTGCCATCATCATCACCATCACCATTGTTGTTGTCTCCATTATTTTCATTACATTGTTATATCAGCACACCCCATCACCACAAACACCATCATAGGTGCCACTTTTAGCATCCCATCTTATTGACTACAATTAACTATCCTTATCATTAGAATTGTTCAATTCCAAGTAGAGGAAGATTTCAAAGTCTAGCTTCTTACAATTTGTTACTAGCCCCAAAAATGTGCAGGACGAGGGTTGGCACATGAGAGTGTCACGTTTATGTTGCAGGTGTGAGTGTCCCAAAAGCTGAACCAAAGCATCCGATGATGTGGGTCGACCCTAGATGGGTGTCATAAAGAATTGGGTATGTGAACCAAATCGATCTTTTAAATGATTAAAAAAAAAAAATTAAGTGAATTCTTTCCCAAAATAATGTACTTCTAACATGATTGTGAAGATGGTCACAAAAAAAAGGTAAAAGACAAAGTCACTATCAATCATAGATTTAAAGACTCTAACTATTCATCTATTTGGTTTCTAGAATTGATGATTAAGTGTACAAAATGGATGAAAAAAGGACTCCTAAATTTGCATTACCAAATTTTAGGTAAAGAGGTTTGGTTAAGGTATGGAATTGTGGTATGGAATTGTTAGACATCCTACCGTACGCATCCTAAGATTAAGAAGAATTTTTATGCAACTGTGACACAGGCCACATGGTGTCATAAGCTAATAAAGGTCAAGTAAAGTGGGATTGTTAATGTCACAGTTGCATAGAAGTTCAACAATCCCACTTCATTAGACCTTTATTAACCCGTGACACCATGTGGCATATGTCACAGTTGTATGGAAGTTCTTCTCCCTAAGATGATTACTACATTTTTATTTATTTATTTTTTTGGTCCAGATTTGATTTCCATCTATTTGGATTTTTAACATCATTTAACTCCTGGTCCATGACCTAAAAGAGAAGACCTCTTTCCAAAAAGTTTTGGTCACTTTTAATCATAAATAAAGAGGGTAAAAATCTTTTCTTTTTTTTTTTAAAAAAAAAAAGCATTATAACATCACTACTTTGATGGTAAAAAATTTTAAGTAAATTCTTTCCCGAAGTAATGTACTTCTAACATGATTGTGAAGATAGTCACAAAAAAGAGAAGAGGTAAGACAGAGTCACTATCAATAATAGATTTAAAGATGTGACTATTCGTCTATTTGGTATCTAGAATTGATGATTAAGCGTCTAAAATGGATGAAAAAAGGACGCCTAAATTTGTATTACCAAATTTTAGGTAAGGTTTGGTTGAGGTATGGAATTGTTAGATATCCTATCATACACATTCTGATGGAGAAGAACTTTCAGCAACCGTGACGTCAAGATCGATCTTGAGTTTTTTAGGGTCTTAGGTAAACTCTTAAAATGGGACATTTTATAAATATTCATACGCATAACAAAATTTATACCCAACAAATTTTTTTCTCTAATACACACAAAATTTGACTAATTATGAGTACTAAAATTTGCTTATATAAATTAAGATAAAAAATAAATCTTTATAAGAAATATAAATAAATAAAATCTGATCTTCTTCTTTTATAATTTAGAAAAAATCACATATACAAGAAAAAGAAGAAATAATAATAATATAAAGCTATAATACTAAAAAAAAAATGAACCAATTATAGCAAAGTATCACTTCAATATTACTCTTCTTGTATTTTTAGTTGCAAAATCACTAATTAAGTTAGCATAATCACGCTTTTTTACCATATCATATTCAATGGATAATATAGCTAATCCGGTCAATCTTTCCTGTGACAAAGTGGAATGAAGGTAAGATTTGATCAACTTTAACTTTGAAAAACTTATTTTTGCAAAGGCAACTGTAATTGAAAAATAAATCTCCCCTAATAATATCAGAGTGCCCCTTATTTGTGTGTGTGTGTGTGTGTGTGTAGGAAAGAAAAAGTAAAGAAATTAATCAATTAAAGAGAGAATGGTTTGGACGTTTGGTGTACCTGACTTTCCAAATAGAATTATGATCTGATTTGATTAGGATAAAGGCTGTGAAAGGTTGAGAGCACTAAGAGAGGAAAAGAGGAGGAGGTTAGAGTTTAGAGGTTCGAGGCAAACTGACAGAGGCGTTAGATCTGATCTGATTTAGGGTTAAATGTTTTTTTTTTTTTTTTTGGGGGGGGGGGCCTAAGTGGAGTAGACTATTTGGCCATTTAGATTATTGTATATGGACTTGGGTTAGAAACTTAAGAATTATTTGGAGCCCTTAAACTTGAATTAAGGCCTTTTTTCATCTAGTTATTAAAAAAAATGGTTTTTTTTTTTTTTGAAACTTATTACAAAAGTAACAACTAAATTAGGGTTTTTATTTTTTGTCAAAATTTTGAGGCTTTAGACAGCTGTCTGAGTGGCCTGACCTTAAGACCGACCCTACGTGACGTAAGCCACATGGTGTCATGGTTGCATGAAAATATTTTTCCCTAAGATGATTACTATATATATATATATATATATATATATTTCTTTTCTTTTTTTTTGTCGAGATTTGATTTCCATCAATTTGGATTTTTTAACATCATTGAACTCCTGGTCCATGACCTAAAAGAGAAGACCCCTTTCCAAAAAGTTTTGGTCACTTTTATGATAAAAAAATAAAGAGGTAAAAAATCTTTTCTTTTTAAAAAAATAAAAATAAAAATGAGCATTATAACATCACTACTTTGGTGGTAAAAAATTCTGCATTCAATAAATGACTTTGGCAAACATAGAGGAGGAGAAGACCGAACATGTGAACCGTTAGACCGAGCAATATGCTCATTATTTAAGGTGAATTGCATCCCTGCCTTTGGGAAAAAAAATTGTATTGGTCTGCCATTTTGCCTACATTTTAGCTCAAAAGCACCCCTACTTTGTAATTACTATTGCCTAGGGCCCCAATTCTGTAATCCTCCCCTCAAACAAAGAACAAGAGTGGAGAGGGACGTGTCGGTCATTTTGAAAAAAGCAAAGGAGAATAGCGTAATTTCAGTCTCGAAAAATCGAAAACCCAGATCTTCGCGGCTTTCTTCTGTTTCAGGAGAGAGTAGTTCTGACAATATTCTCTGTAGTTCTGTACGATGCTTCTGTCTGTTTTTATTGGGTTCCGTGCTCTTAATCACAACCCCTATAAATTGAAGAATTATATTACTACTTAAAGACTACCATTTAATTCTAATTTAATTAATTATTTATCGAAATTTGGAAAAAAAATTAAATATAATCCAACAATTTAATGCTCACACCTTTAACACCCATACCAATTCACTGTTGCTGTTTCTCTCTCATCATCACTCTTCTTCTCAATCCCCCATTTTCTAGGGTATATTTTTTTCCCCGCACAAGAAACCCTAGATTCTTCATTTCTAGTGTTTCACATTTCTCGCAAATCTCCTCTTGCTACAGATTTCTAGTTGCCTCTTTTCTTTTCTTTTCTTTTTTCCCTTTTTTTGTTTGGCATTTTGTTCGGAAATGTACCTTTTTAAGCACAGAGGTGCTTGAAGATTATATGCAAATCTTGTGAGAGAT
Organism: Liquidambar formosana; assembly: GCA_039720395.1. Classification (NCBI taxonomy): domain Eukaryota; kingdom Viridiplantae; phylum Streptophyta; class Magnoliopsida; order Saxifragales; family Altingiaceae; genus Liquidambar; species Liquidambar formosana. The sequence continues at coordinate 25,391,555 of CM077826.1, read as the reverse complement.
CTATGGTTTGAGCATTGCAAGTATGTTTCAGGGTTCATTTGATCTTTGAGATTTTTCGAGGGTCAAGTGTAATGTGTTAAGCAGAAGTAGGCTTTTGAGTACAGAAATATTGGGGAAATCTGCAAGTGAAAGATTTCTAGGTTTTTTTTTTTTTTTTTTAATCACTGGTAACTGCTGTTTTTGGGTTTAAGAAAAGAGGTTTTACAAAAAAATGATCCTTTGAGGTTTTAGGGTTTTAGGAGATTTTTTTTTTTTTTAATGTAAATTTTTTCTTTTTCTAGCTTAATGTGTTGCTCAAAAATGTACTTTGGAGCATTGAATCATCTGGTAGATTTTTAAGTTTTTTCAGGGCTCGCAGCAAAGGTGATCTGTTGGAATAATGTGCTTCAAAATCTAGAATGCTTGAAGCAAATGTACTTTGATGGAGCACGTTCAGTTTTTATGCTTAAAAAGAAGGGCTTTTTTAAGTTGAGATCTGAGGAAAAATAGTTTTAAGCTTGACTCAATTTCTGGGTTGGCATCAGTTCTCTAGAAAGCTTATCATTTGTAAAGGAAGTTATATTTGAAGCTGTTTTTAAGCTTCCTAGCGTTTTAAAATTTTTGGGTTTGGTTTCCAGGGTTTCATTTTGGTGAGATCTTTAAGGTTTCTTGGATATCTAGGTTCTGCCTGTAAAGGGTTCAGGTTTGATAAAGGATTTATTGAAGTCTCGGAAAGTTATTGGGATTTCTGAGCATATACTGATCTATATTATTTGAAGATTTGATCTACTTTAGATTTGAGGAAAGGAGGTATTATTCCTGGAATAGGGATTTTGTTCTTTATTTACAAAGGGAGTTTAGTTTCTGTTCCGATTGTAATTGAGAAGAAACAATATAAGAAAAGTTTATTTGCACAAAAGAGAAGTTTGATGATGGATTTTTTCAAAGTGAAGAAGTTCAGAAAAGCCCACAAACCAAACCCAGAAAAGGATTCAGAGGATATGCCTGTTCCGCAGCCAGAGGAACCAAAGAATGAGAATGGTGATGGTTTGGGTAAATCAGCTAATGCTGATTCTGCTCCTGAAATGGATGATGATGACGACGATTTTATTATGAACGAGGTTAAGAGGAGGTTGAAAGAACTGAGAAGGAACAGTTTTATGGTCTTGATACCGGAGGAGTCATGCCAGGAAGAGGAGGAAGAGGAAGAGGAGGAGGGCGAGACGAGCTCTAGCGAATGGAGGGATGTGGAAGCAGAAGGTCGCCAGTGGTGGTTTGGGTTTGACGCTGTATATGACAAATACTGTGAGCGGATGCTGTTCTTTGACCGGATGAGCGCGCAGCAGCTCAATGAAGCTGGTATATATTTTTAACATCTGGTCTAATTGCTAGATTTCTTGTGTATATATATTTGAGCCCACCCTCTATTTGATGTTTGACTTATTTTTGTTTAAAGTTGTGAACGTAGTATGCTATTATATTTATAGTGGCTGCTAGTGCCACTGTCTTGTATCTTAGAATTTTGTTGATTTGATCGTTTATGTTTTTATTTGCCTTAATAAAGATGATAGTATAGGATGTTAAAATATTGAGGTGACAGAGTGAAAAGCAGAAATATTCAAAATCTAACCATTTTGTTTGATGGGTTGTCATTTGACTGGTAAAGGTCAACTGAGGATTGACCAAGTAAAAATAGAATGGCTCCATTTACATTCTACATAGCACTTAGTTTAGAAGTCCATCATCTTGTACCCTAACCCTATGTTTGGTACAAAGGATCTGTGGGAGGATGGAAAGGGGAGGAGGGAAAGGTGTTAAGGGGTGTGTTTGGTAGGAGGGAAAGGGAGAAGGAAGGAAAGGGGAGGCAACCTTTTTTGCATGTGAGGGTAAAAAAGTAAAATCATACTTTTTAATGTCCATCCGTCTATCCTACCAAACACAATGGAATGAAAAGAGGAAGGAAGAAAACTATAATTCCATCTATCCTACCAAACACACGGGAAGGAAAGAGGTTTCTTTCTCAGGGGATGGAAAATACATCCTTCCTACCTTTCCTTCCTCCCACTTTTCCATCCTCCCTACCAAACATAGCATAATGGTATCTCTTCCACTCTGCCAGGGGTAGGTTATAGGGCCAATTCTCGATTTCAGAAATAAGCAGAAAGGAGGGTGGTCTTTTTTTTCTTCTTTTTTTTTTTTTTTTTTTGGGGGGGGGGGGGGAGTGTACCACAAAAATTTAAATAAAAAAAATAGTAGAAGATCAATTTTAGGAAGTAGAGTATGAGTTTTATTGTTTTGGAAAACACGCCATAAGAGAGGTTTGTATTAACTTTTTTTGAAAATGTGTTGAAAAGTATCCAAAAAAGGAAAATGTGTTGAAGAGTGTTTTAGCATTGTTTTTTTTGCCTAAAAATGAAAAGAAGTTTCTGATTTGCATGTCTTTATTTCCATCTTTGTTTAAGAACAGTAAGACAAAGGAAAATAATGTGTGCTTGAAAGTTTTCACTGTTTTTATCTTTGGAAATAAACCCTTCTTCAAAAAATGTATATGGAAATCCAAATGAGAGGGGCACTTAGTTTTTTCAAAATTTCATAAATTAGAGCTCGTTGTTTCACCTAAGTCGTGGGATTTGTGCAAATTAAAGAATGAAATCACAAATATTGTCTATGGATCAATTGAGAACTGAATTGTATATAATAAAAAAAACAAAAACAAAGAGGGAAAAATTAGTCTATTTTGGCTTCTAAAATGAATATTCGCCTGCTCTTCATTTTGGACTTAATTGTATAGGAAGTTTGTAGTCAGTTAACCAGGTTTTTTTTTTTTTTTTTTTTTTTTTTGCGCCCTAATTTCCTTTGCTGGGAAAATTTTGATGGCTTGGTTCTCATGTCCCTGGTTTAAAGTTTTTTTATATCAGTTTTAGATGGATTATCGGTTCCCGAGTGATGTGAAAGAAGAGAGATGACTAGACATACCTTCATGATGCTATAGATTTTCTTTTTGATCTCAGTGGATAATACTTTTATCATCTCTTGAGCAGTATCATGCCATTACTACAAAACTATTTCTTCGCTTGTTCTTCTTGTAAATATATTTTCTGATTGCACAGAAACAGGCTAAACATGTCATATTGTGAATTTTCTTATCTGTTTGCCTTTTGTTTTCTTAATATAGAGTAACTTTTCTTCTTATATGGCTCCATGTTCTGGATTTTATATTGTTGGTGAGGCACACATGTATGTATTGTTCTTCTATAATGTCCAACTTTTGACTAATTTTGTATTGCAGTTTCCCTGTTTGATTCCTGAAAAATGACTCAACTGTTGAATGCTCATAGCAAATTAAGGTTCTGTTGTGTTACAGGCTTTCAGATTCCTTCAACTCCATCACCAAGATCTGCAACTAAGAAGCTTGCCTCCCCCCTTGGCTGCCTTTCTTTGAAAAAGATTGAAGAACCTGAAGATGAAACTGAACACTTGCAGCAGCCAGAGAATGACCCATTTCAGGATCTGGAGACAGCATATGTAGCTCAAATTTGTTTGACTTGGGAGGCACTTCACTGCCAATACACACAACTGAGCCAGAAAATCTCATGCCAACCGGAAAATCCCACCTGTTACACTCATAGCGCTCAGCAGTTTCAACAATTCCAGGTTTTGTTGCAAAGGTTTATTGAAAATGAACCTTTTGAGCAGGGTTTCAGGGCAGAAATTTATGCCAGGGCAAGAAATGTTTTGCCTAAACTTCTCCAGGTTCCAATTGTACGAGGTAAAATACTTGTGGATGGATTTGTTAATGAACTTGGATTATTTTGATTGGAAAATTTTAGTTGGCATTTGGTCTTGAGGATGTCATTACAGTCACTTCACATATTGCCGTATTGGAACTCTATTTAGTTTAACGAATCCAACTAAGTGACTACTTTTTAATTGTTCTATTTTCATCATTATGAAAGTAATTCTTGGAGTTGGTTTCTAAGTGCATGTGCTATAAATTGATTTTCTTCACGAATTTTCAGGTTCAGATAAATTAGAGACTGGAGAAGAAGAGTCAGATTTTCTGGTCCTTGCTTGTGATTTAATTCGTCTAATTGAAAGCTCAATCCTTACCTTCCGCCTTTTCCTGAAGATGGACAAGAAAAAATCGAGTGGTGTTCTGAGTATTTTTGGAGGACAGAACCAGATTGCTACCCCTCTTCAACAAGTTCAATCTGCTCTTGAGAAGGTAGGTCCTGTCATGGTATAATTATAAAAAAAATTTCAAGGTCTCATTTTGATCAGTATGTATGGCATTTTTATCTAACAAATAATAAATCCTTCCCAAAACTTTTATCCAAGGAATTTTAGCATTTTTATTAGACCTTTCCAACTATGAATATAAATATATAATTATATATATTGATGGACAACAAAATTTTACTGTAGGAAACTAAATTTTACAGAGGACCAGGAGTCCTCAAACAAAAGCTATAAGAGGGAGAGAGGGGGATAGAGAGGGGGGAATTATATATATTGTGAAACAAAAATGTAAGATGTACAAGTGTCAAAGTGGATAATATGTTGCAGCTGCATTCTTGTCCTTGATTACTTTGTCTAATTCCTTTCATGTCACTGATGTCAACCTCTTATACCTCTTATTACTGTACATGCAGTACCATATAATTTTGTGCATGTTTATTCAATATCATGTATTTACACTTTAGTTTGTAATATATTGGTGGGTCCCATAACTAAGTATTGATTGTATGACTTGATAATGGGTAAGATTATACACAAGATTATCTATAAAAATCTCCAAAGTAGTAGAATATAAGAATTTAGTAAAAACACGTTAGAACAATCAACAACAGAATGGATAAGGAGGGCAATCTAGTTTATATAACATGATAAATGTTCACTGCATGCAGTACCATTGATCTATCATTTCTTTTTCTTTTTTTGTTGGGAGGTTCATGAATAGAGTCCAATAGGCGCTTGGGCTACACAATGGGGGGCAGCCCATCCCCCTTCCCATATACCCTCCCCGATAAACCAACATGGTTGTCAATGCATTTCATGCGCTTAATCCCAACAATCCCTCCCCAAAAAGTGGAAAGCACTATCCACTGGGGCAAGAAGCCTTGATAAATACCATTGGATCTATCATATTCACATTGTTGCTTGAAATTTATACATATAACGTTTGGTAATATTGTATTTGTCAACTAATATAAACTGCGAACATCACCTACCCCCTCCCCCCCCCCCCCCCCCCCCCCCCCCCCTCTTTTCTTTTTTCCCTTTTTTGATAGGAAATAATAAAATTATTAAAAAACAAGTCTAAAGGAGGACAAGAAGTCTATCTAGAGAAGAAAACACCCAAATAGAAACCAAATAAGCAGAAACAGAACAATGCCCCAAAAAATTAAATAAAATAAGAAAGAATGGTAAAATTTCCTCTTAAAATGATTTCCTTTGATAGCTGCTCACTTCACTAAACAATCAGCCTCATTGTTCCTACATCAATCCAAGAGACACTGATATGCATCCCTTCCTCCATACAATCAGTAATTTGTCTATTGAAATTGTCATATCTCCAAGAAGTCCTCTCTCTCTCACATCCACCCCACAATCACAAAATAGTAACCTTCCACTAGAATTGGTCTCACCACCTACAACAAAGCTTCTTGGAGGCCTTCTAACACACTAAGGAGCTCCATTAATCACATCACCATGAATTTTTGGAGAGATTTCACTGCAGCTACCAGGCTGGTGTAGTATCTCAATATCTGAATTGTCGGCCAGAATTTGACAGTCTCTTTTGATAGTGTGTCTGTGCGTGTTTATATATATATATATATATATATATATATGCAAGTGTCCAAAATTTCGTGACTTGCTTTTCCCAAAAAAGAAATAGATAGTCGAGAGAAAAAAAATGCTAAAAGTATTTTGTTGTGTTACAGTTGTAGGACACCTTGGACAGTTATCCATGTGGAAGTGTGGCAGCTTCCTATGGTATTGAAGTTTTTAATCTGTAAGAATTTATAAAACTGGGATGTAGGACCTTGTAGTGTGGTGACTTTGAGAACGCGATTACTAATATAAAGATATTTGCGTTTGCCAGTTGAGTTGGTTGGTAAAGCAAAACATGTCAGATGCATTCCACATCTCTGTATATCTATACTTGATCTCAGCCAAAAAAAAAAAAAAAAAAAAAAAAAGGTTAATCTATACTTGTATCAATAATAACCCACCCTTGGGTAACCCATTTGGTAAGGCCACACGGTCATGAGTTCGATTCCCTGTTAGGACAACCCAAGATTTAAGTGGGGGGCCGTGGCGGTGGGTTGTTGCGCTAGTATCCCCAGAGGTTTAGGTTCCATGGGTGGGTCCAAAGGGCCCCCTACTGTGGAATGGTTCCCCTGTTATCAAAAAAATAAAAAAAATAATAAATTGGACTGAAAGATAGACCTGATATTTTCCAGTACCAGAGAAGATGGTGGATGCTGTTTAAACGAAGTACAAATAGGATAAATTATTTATTGCTTTTTGGATAGACTGAATGTGTGAATGGCATACACAACTAATGTGTATCTGACAATTTCTGTTCCTCTTAACTGCAGAAAGAGATGAAACTGAATGAATTTTGTAAAAAGAAGAAAGGTGGGAAAAAGAAATCCTGGCCTGCAACACATGAGGATGTGGAGCTTTTGTTTGGCCTAATTGACATCAAAGTTTTATCAAGGGTTCTAAGAATGGTGAGGATCAGTAAAGAACAGTTACTTTGGTGTGAAGACAAGATGAAGCAACTAGATTTATCAAATGGGAAGCTGCAGAGAGACCCCTCTCCCATCCTTTTTCCCTGTTAATTATTGAGGAAGGTTGACCAAACTGAATTTATTGGGTGGGAATCTGCAGAATGATTCATCTCCTATTCCTTTCTTTCCCTCATTAAATGCTGCAAGGAAATCTTCTCCTGATGTTGTAGAAATACTTGCATCCTATATGTGCATAGATCAGTTGATAGTGAATGATTTTGGTTGAGTTTTGTTGGTTGTTACTGCTGGAGCAGCAAGTAATTGGAGTAAACTATTTACTATCTATTGATCTATTCAAGTATTGAAAAGATTTATAATTCTAGAAGAAGGATTCCTCACAGCCATTTCAAAGGAAAATGGACAGGAGAGGGGAGCTCTCTGTAGGTTCGGGCCCGTTAAATTTTGTTTGTTGGACCAAAATCCCAATATATTTATGTTATTGTAATTTTGTACCTCGACTGTGTTCCCCCTGCAGATATTTGTTGTGGGTTATTGGAAGAAATGACATCTAATTTTAGTCGAGGGTGTGTTTTTAATTGCATTAGTGCAGTATCTCCTGTATGGTTTCAAAAGCCGACCAGGAAGTGCAAAAACACTAATGATAGTGCTGGACTTGTAAACCTGCCAGATTTTATAGGTTGTGGTCCATTTGGCTACTCCTTATTGACTTGAATCCAATTTGGTCACAAATTTCATATCATTTTTATATTTTATATTTTTTTTTTCAAAAAAACAGAGTTAATAGCATCAAAGAGTAGTAAAGAATCTCAAATAGGTTGGCATCCCTAGGAACTTACTATCATTTGCCTTCAGTTCCAAATGTTATTAATGAAAGAAAAGAAAATGAAAGAAAGATTACAACGAGATGTTATTAATGAAAGAAAAGAAAATGAAAGAAAGATTACAACGAGATAACGAAACGAAAAAGAGACCTCCAAATGTTATTAATGAAAGAAAAGAAAATGAAAGAAAAATTACAATGAGATAATGAAACGAAAAAGAGACCTGTTTGGTCTTAATGGTTTATAATGCCATGATCCAGCTTACAAAGATAGATATTAAGAAAAGCAAATAATTTATGAAACAAACTAATAAAATGATAACCCTAGCATATCTTTAGCAAGTTCAAATGGAATAACACCATTATCCTCATTTCACCAAGTAAGAGAAGAGAAATTGATAGCATAATTAGCTATTTTGTTTGTCACACAGTTATCTTCCTTGTAAATATGAGAAAAAACCACCTGCATATTTTTTATGATAGAAAGACAATTCCGCCATTTAGTTAACACAGGCCAAGGAGGTTTAAACGTATAGTTTTGTAAAGAAGAAATAATTGCAAAGGAATCACTCTTGATCCACAATTTATGTGAAGCCTTCTCCCAAGCAAATGATACTATGAGAATAACACTTTTGAGGTCAGCAAAAAATGCAAATCGAATACGCAAACTAGGCCCATAAAAATCTTTCACAAAACCACGATAATTTCTAAAAATGCAACCACTGGCAACAGGGCAGGATTGTCCTTAGCTAAACCATCAGTATTTACCTTTACCCAATCAGCTATAAGGAGATGTCAAACCACTGAGATAATTTTTGGAGCTTTGTGAGGAATATTTTTTAAATTCAAATCTTAGAAAATCTAAAGATTTAAGACAGAGTTGCCCATTGGAGCTTTAAATAAGCAGGCTGCCCCCTTTAATCCAAGCAACAATAGTACCCACGGCCCGATGAACATGAGGGACAACATTATTAAATTTCGCATCATTTTTAGATTTCCAAATAACCCAAAGAATGCTCATAATAGCAAGAAGCCAAATCTGAGAAAGTTGAGGGTTGAACTGTATGATTCAAAATAGCAAGCAAACCCTTTTTCACAGAAGAAACATTGTGAGAAAAGCTAGTATAAAAAATACTATGTAACCAAACCCACAATTGATGCGCAAAGTTGCACTCGAAAAACAGATGCCACATTGTTTTGTTGGTGCAAGGATAAGAACACAAACAACAGCAAGAAACAAGCGGTATATAGATTGTCCTCTATGGGGAGTTTGTTGTACAAACAGTCGAAGGAAAAGAAGTGATCTTTTAGGAGGGATGAAACTCTACCACATTAATTTACCCCAAGAGACAACCTCGTCTCGACTTCGAAAAAACACTTATGCATCTTTAAATGAAAGGAGACCAGAAGAAGAGTATGGCCAAACTAACATGTCATTACAGTCTTCAATAGGTAAAGTTATATCATTGACACTTTGAACAATATTCGGATACTGATGTAACCAAGAAGGCAAAGATCAGTAGTGATCAATGATGCATTTAGAAAGAGTAATCGAAAAATCAAAAGGGATATTAGAAGGTAAAGCTACCTTATTAGATAATGCATCCCCATGGAACCATTTATTAAGCCAGAAGTTTATTTTCTTACCATCTCCAATAATCCACTACCCATGAAAGCTTAAAAGTTGTAGTGCATCCTTCAACCTCAGTCTAAATAGATGACAATTTATAAGAAGAAGAAAATGCCATAGAAGTCGCTTTGAATCTACATCTGAGGAATTGAGCACAAAGAGAATCAGAAGATAAAACAAACCAACCCAATTTTAAAATAGCAGTTTAATTAAGAGCTTTGAGATGAAAGAGACCTAAGCCACGTTCAGACTTTGGAATACAAACTAAGTCCCAATTAACTGATACTAACTTCCTTTTACTAGTAGAACCAGCCCAAATAAAATTTCAAATCTACTGCTGTATGTCTTTTGAAATTCCGGTTTTACCAAGCCTATAATACCTAGAAGGAGGGTTGAATAGGTATTATGTATAAATCTTACCCAATTTTGATTTCAAGTCAATTAATCTCTTTTACCACAAATAAATCAGTCTCACAGCAAGCATAAAAGCAATTAACAATGGTACAAGAGATTTTTACGTGGAAAACCCTAGATGAGAAAAACCACGGGACTTCGTCCAGTTGAAGCTAATCTATTATGAAATCAATGAGTACACGACACAATACTTACAGGCCCCACGGACTTAAGTAATCGCCTTCACTCCCACGATCACACACGATCGATTTTCGTCGTCACGGCTTTGGTCGCAACTAACCTCTTTCACAGCGATGCCTTCAATCACGAACTCGCAAGCTCGATCATCGTCGCAATGGTCTCACAATCATTCAAGGTTATGAATGGTGTGTGGTTTGATAATCTCTAGAGCATATGAGTGAAAAACCTAGGTTAAAGTGCTCTACAGAGGTTTTAAGAAGATGAACAATGAAAACCCTAATAGAGAGAGGCTTGCTTCCCCCTCTCAATGATAAAAGACTCTATATATATAGTCTAAGAAACCCCAAGTGGTTGTACCACGTTTTGGTATTAAAAAGGTAAGTTTTAAAACACTAAAAATTAGTTTTTTACGAGCCCGGATCGATCCAAGGTCATGCCGGATCGATCCGCGTTAACATAATCAAAATTGCATTTCTAGAGCAGTATGGATCGATCCACTAAAACCATGGATCGATCCACCTAGGCAGTAGCAAAATCTGCATTTTTTAAAATACCATAGATCGATCCGCATAAGCCATGGATCGATCCACCTAGGTAGAAAAACCTCATAAGCTAAAAATTCTTTTTCAAAACCATTTTTATAAATAAAGAAATATTAAAAATGATTTGAAATGATTTTTAAACATTAAAACTCAGGCTTCTACAGTCACTTACCTTTCCTAAGAACAATTGTGAGTCGAAACTTTAAACTCCACGCTTTGTCTCAACTTTCAACTTTATCAATCTTCAATCAACCCAAGACTCAACCATCCTTTGGCACGGAATATGACAACATTAAAAACACGGCCTTTACAATCTCCCCCTTTGGAATTCCGTGACAAAACCAACCTAAATCTCAACATGAGATATAAGACCTATTCCCAAACCACAAAACTAAACAAGTCCTAACCTTACTATGAGAATTACAACTCGATAAAGAAATATTACATGGAAAGAACCAACAACTATACTAAATCTAACACTCAACCTATCAACCTGTGATTTGTGATCTGCAAATAAGAACAAACAATACCCAAGCATAATATTACAGAAATAGATTAAAAACTTAATGAAATTCTATTCTCCTCCAAGCATACAGATATTCTCCCCTAAGCATACAAATATTCTCCCTTAAGCATACAAACTCAAAACTATTCTCCCCTTTTTTGTCATGAATTGATAAAGAAAAGCACGCATATAAAAGAATGAAACCACATCAGAGGGAAATCAAAGAACAACAAGAAGAACCAAGCGAATTCATTAACCAAGCGTTAAGAACAGCATATCAGAGAGATGAAAACATCAAAGAATCCTAAACTAGGATCCAATCTCAACACCACCAGCTTCAACATCCTCACATCAAGAGACAAATGTACTCAAGATGAGGGCACAGGAAATAACAACTCATATTCACTCTGACAAACACTCTTAACTCCCCCTCAAATAAGGCACAAAAAGAAATAATAAAAAAAATAAACAAAACATGTGCACTTGACAATACGAGGATATGTTAGGGTGTTCTACAAATATAGAAAAGAACTAAAATTGAGACACCATTCCACAATATAGAAGCACATGAGTCATCAAGGACATAATTGCAAATTTTCAATAAAGTTCCAACACACTTATGCACGATTAGAAAAGTTATTCAAGAAAATTCACATGCTAAGTGTATAATGCACTGATAACGCCAACGAGGTCGGTTGGCAAAACTACTCATGCTAACTAAAGTCTAATAATTCCAAAGAAATAAAGAAAAAGAATTCAAACCATGTTAGAATAGAAAAGATTGCTTTTCACCCTTTGTAATTGTTTCTTTTTCTTTTTCTTTTTCTATGAGTTTGGGGAATTATTTTGTAGGTATCAAGTTTTCGTACCTTTCCCATAGTTGTCAATTTTTTTTAAGCCAGCATTCACTTTTTATTGAAGCTAAACATCATTTTTTTTATTATCAACATGATGACTTTCACACTTTCACGTAGCCAGCCTTCTCTATGAATTACCCCAAGTTAGCTTTGGACAACGCGAAGGTAGCCCTTTTCATGAGACATAGGGATATGCATAATATATAGGTCATTCAAATTCTAGCATCCCAAGAAATTTTCAGACATAGATTGAACAATTCATAGAATTAGCCTAAAAACCTCAAAGTCATATGTCAGTGGTGCAGTGTAAAGTGTATAGCATGTAAATTCAGAACTACTCCACTAAGTGTGCTTAAGAGAGTGAGACTAAATATCAAATTTATCAATTTATAAATTTCAACTTAATATGACAATCACAAAGGATATAGTCTCAACATCTTAGTGCAAATCATATATAAGTAAAACATACAACTAGCTCAGAATAGCAAAGCACACAAGAAAATCTTTTTGGTTTTTCTGAATTTTTCAATTTTTTTTTAATACCAATGAAAAAATAAAAATAAATAAATTCCAAAGAAAAACAAAAACACACACAAAAGCAATAAATCCTAAATATTCCATAACTTTAGGAACAGCATAAATGACATAGAGAAAATATCACACCTAGAGCACTATGGATAGTTTAAGGTCTTTGCGGACCATAGGTAGTTTAATGTCATTTCGGACAAGAGCCAACACAACTCATATCTTGCATAATGCCTTTACCCTTATTATTTAGAACAGCACCTTCCGATTGGGTAAGACATCTATAATCCCCTTTTATAATCCACTCTTTCCTCACTTTAGGTCTCCCTCTAGGAATGTCTACAACTTGTGTAGAGTTTCTATAATGCTCTTTCTTCCTAATCGGACCAAAATTTCTATCACTTTGCCATCTACCCCTTCAAGTTGAGTTTCCTCCAGATTGTGTCTTAGAATGGTAAACCTCTAAGGAGCGTTTATTGTAGTCTCTCTTAGACACATAAGGAGGATTATAAGCTATTTGTCTCAAGTCAGAGACCTCTTGAATCAGAATCCTATGACGCTCACTTACATTATCCCGACTCAAGATAGGATTCCTAGATAGCTTAGGTGAACCTCTCCTAAGATGGAAGCAATTTGGTCGAATGTGACCTTTCACACCACAATGATGACACACAAGAGGAACTTGAGGAGATGGCTTATTCCAAACATAAGGAATATTATGATCACTCTTCCTATACCGATTGGTTATAGTATGAGAATTGTTAAGAGATGCTCTCCCAACCCTGTAACAATGATTTCTAGTGTGTCCCTTAATACCACAATGAAAGCAAATGGGAATAACCCTAGATTCAAAGTTAATAAGAATATTTTAAGAAGTTCTATAAAGATTAGAACTAGTAGAGACAAACTTAGTATCGGATGAGGAAGGAGTAACACGGTCATTCACAAAGCCTAGACCATGTTTATCTTGAGTAGACTTTCCAACACTTAACATCTTGTCCAATTTTTCAGAATTGTCAGACATTTTCTTTAAAACATCATTAGACTTGATTAAGTCTTTTTCAATTTTTTCAATTTTATCTTCCAGACTTTTCTTGTTTTCAACATGAGAATGGACTTCCTTCTCAAGGACATGGACTTTCTCTAGGAGAATGGTCCTATCCTTTTTGAGTTGGGCTACCAAGGCGGTAGACTCATTCACCTTTAGCTTCAGGGCATTCTTTTCTTTCTCAGCAATTTTTAACTTACCAATTAAGCTTAAGTTAGCCTTTTTATTCTTCAAACTATCTTGATATAACTCATCATACGCTACTTGAAAGTCAAGGAGGTCAATGTCCTCATCATAGTCACTGTGACTATTCCTAGATTCACGTTCACTCAGAGTATCCATGTTATCGGAATAGAATGTAAAGATCAACACTAGGCTGTTAAACCTTAAGAGTGAACCTACTCTCTGATACCAATTGAAATTCCGGTTTTACCAAACCTACAATACCTAGAAGGGGGGTTGAATAGGTATTATGTATAAATCTTACCCAATTTTGATTTCAAGTCAATTAATCTCTTTTACTACAAATAAACCAGTCTCACAGCAAACATAAAAGCAATTAACAATGGTACAAGAGATTTTTACGTGGAAAACCCTAGATGGGAAAAACCACGGGACCTCGTCCAGTTGAAGCTAATCCACTATGAAATCAATGAGTACAAGACACAATACTTACAGACCCCATGGACTTAAGTAATCGCCTTCACTCCCACGATCACACACGATCGATCTCTGTCGTCACGGATTTGGTCGCAACCAACCTCTTTCACAGTGTTGCTTTCAATCATGAACTCACAAGCTCAATCACCGTCGCAACGGTCTCACAATCATTCAAGGTTGTGAATGGTGTGTGGTTTGATAATCTCTAGAGCATATGAGTGAAAAACCTAGGTTAAAGTGCTCTAGAGAGGTTTTAAGAAGATGAACTAATGAAAACCCTAATAGAGAGAGGCTTGCTTCCCCCTCTCAATGATAAAAGACTCTATATATATAGTCTAAGAAACCCCAAGTGGTTGTACCACGTTTTGGTATTAAAAAGGTAAGTTTTAAAACACTTAAAATTAGTTTTTTACGAGCCCGGATCGATCCAAGGTCATGCTGGATCGATCCGCGTTGACAGAATCAAAATTGCATTTCTAGAGCAGTATGGATCGATCCACCAAAACCATGGATCGATCCACCTAGGCAGTAGCAAAATTTGCATTTTTTAAAATACTATGGATTGATCCGCATAAGCCATGGATCGATCTACCTAGGTAGAAAAACCTCAGAAGCTAAAAATTCTTTTTCAAAACCATTTTTATAAATAAAGAAATATTAAAAATGATTTGAAATGATTTTTAAACATTAAAACTTAGGCTTCTACAGTCACTTACCTCTCCTAAGAATAATTGTGAGTCGAAGTTTTAAACGCCACGCTTTGTCTCAACTTTTAACTTTATCAATCTTCAATCAACCCAAGACTCAACCATCCTTTGGCACGGAATATGACAACATTAAAAACACGGTCTTTACATCTTTTAAGAAAGAAGAGCGCCAAAGATAAATTGCCATAGAGTGCATAAGCATAGGGGTGATAACAGATTCAACCAACTGAACTCGACTAGCAATAGAGAGATAATGACCTTGCCAACCCTTCATTTTAGATCTGATTCTACTGGCAATAGGTTGAATAAATCTCCTCTTAGGCTTACCCTTAAATAAAGGCACACCCAAATAGATAAAAAGAAAAGATTCAGATTGCGTACCAGTAGCCTCCAAAATCTATTGACTACGATGAAGAACTGCTTTGTCCAAAAGAACTTTAGATTTAGCCCTATTAACAATCTGGCCAGAGTTTAAACCATATTTATCCAATAAAGCTAGAACATTATTAATACAAAACATGGTACCCCTACAAAAGATAAGAACATCATCCGCATATAATAAATGAGTAGGAGCCATACCACCTATTAGGGATGAAATAGGAAGAAGATTCTTTGTCAAAACTAACGGATTAAGATCTTTACTAAGGTATTCTTTTGCAAGACAAAAGAGAGGAGAAAGAGGATCCCCTTGTCTTACACCTTTGCTACAAGAAAAGAAACCAAAAGGAGAGCTGTTAATCTTCACAAACAATCTAGCTAAATGAAGAATAGAAGAAATCCAGTTTACAAAAGTACTGCAGAAACCAAAAGCCTTCAAAAGCGCCAATAGAAAGTCCCATTCAAGAGTATCAAAGGCCTTTTTAATGTCCAATTTCAACCCAATATTACCCCTATAGGACTTCAAATCCAATAGATTTATACATTCTGAGGCCAAACAAATATTTTTAGAGATGTGCCTGCCTTTCACAAAACCACTTTGATCGTAAGAAATTATGTTAGGAGCAACACAACCCAATCTATCCTCCAAGATTTTAGATATTGTTGGCCTATATAAGTTTCAATCCTAGTATTTTTATGATAATAATACATAAGAAAGTCTTAAGTTCTACCAAGTTCAAATACAGCTAAAGAAAGGTGAATCTAATCCCATAGAGCTATCATGGAACACTTGACTCATCAAAGCATTGGGTATGCATAGAGCATGTATGGGCATAAAAAAGAATCAACAAGAAGAGCAAGAGAAGATATATGTGAGGATTATAGGATTCAATGTAAGATTGATCCCATTTGAATCTCGTTTGTGAATTAAGGGCTTTAGGTTCATGCATTATCATATTAACTCTTAAAATGAACTATAATGATCATGTTTAGAATCTTTTTAACTCGTTAAAATAACCCATTGTGTATCATGTCTGAAGATCTTAAAAGAAATTCTTTCTACAGAACTTTAAGACGTCTTAATTGAGTTTAAGACGTCTGAATCATGTTTAAAATGTTTGAAAATGACTTAAGACATTTGAAATATAAAAACTTAAAAATAAATCTTCTTTGGTTTTTTAAGATGCCTGAATAAGACGTCTTAAAGAGGTTTAAGTTTAAGACGTCTGAAATAAGTTTCAGACGTCTGAAATACTCGTGAACAGTGACCTTAAAAATCCTTAGTTAAAATTGTTCTCTAGTTTTTTAAGACGCTTGAATAAGACATCTTAAACAGAATCAGACGTCGGAAGTCAATTTAAGACGTTTGAATTAATCGGGACTGACACATAAAAGCTAGTTTTTGGAACAGTCTTTTGAGTATTAAATGCCGACTAAACCACTTTTCCCGACATTTATTGCTACAGAACGGTCCTGTTAACCTTTTGGGCTATAAATATAAGCCCTGAACTCATTTTTAATCATTCATTGAGCTACAAACAAGATCTTTCATTACAAGCCCCAATTTCACTTGTGAGCATTCATTGAGATTCAATCAATAGTTTAGTGTGCAATCAATTGCTGTGTATTTATTCTTTTAAGAGAGCTTTATTATCACAAAAACAACCTCTATTCATCTTGTATCAAAGGGTTGTGAGAACCCCTAATTTGTAAGCACTTGAGGAGTGCTCTTGTACAAGTGTTGGTGAAGAACACTTGGTATTGTAAAGGTTTGATCTCCACCCCTGAAAGAGATTGGTTTAGTGGATTGGTGAATCCTTAAGTGAGCTCTTGAGGCGAGGACGTAAGCTGGGAAGCCCAATCTCGTTAACATCGTTTGCATTCTCTTCCTTTTAATGTTTCATTATTGCTTTCTCTTATAGTTTATTTTACTTGCAATAATCTAATTTTAAGTTTGCAATTAGTTTTAATTTGGCTATAAACTCTATTCACCCTCCTCTAGGGTTGTATTTTGGGACAACAAATATAATCTTAAACAAAAAATTGGCAACTGCAATAGGCTGGAATTTATCTAGAGAATGAGCTTTAGGAACTTTCGAAACCAAAGTGATAAACATAGAGTTAAGATTTGGAAGAATCCAACCAGAAGTAAAAAGTTGTTGCACAGCGCCTATCACATCAGAATGGATAATATCCTAGTAGACATGATAAAATTGGCCACCAAACCCATTAGGTCCTGGGGAACTATTCGGATCTAAAGAGAAGACAGCTCTTTTTATTTTTTCTTTGTCAAGAAGCAGCAGTGAACATAGCATTATCATCAGTAGAAACTAAAGAAAGAATTTGATTTGAAATCCACTCCGTGTCCACTACATGAGGAATAGATGTAAATAACTGTTGAAAATAAGATATAATATGAGACTGAATATCAGCAACAGTATCAAGCAATCTATCACCATCAATAAGAGAGGATATATAATTTATGGATCCTCTAATCTGAACAGCTTTATGAAAAAAACTAGTGTTTCTATCCCTAACTTCAAGCCAGTTGATTCTAGATTTTTCCTTCCAGAGCTCTTCTTGAGATTTTAAAGCTTCACATAAAGCAATTTTAGCAGCACTTTCAGCTTCAAATTTATCATCAGTAAATCCATTAGAAGAAATATCTAATTGTATCGTTTCAAGAGCTGTAAAAGTTTCATCCATCAACTCTAGAATGAATGTTACCAAAAACATCATGATTCCAAGCTTTCAAAGCATTCTTTAAAAGTTTAAGCTTCCTCACCATAATGAACATTGAACAGCCCACAATAGAGCTAGAAGAGCAGAAAGATTTCACTACCTCAAGGAAAGTAGGATGAGCAACCCAAGAATTAATGAATTTAAATGGAAGAGGTCCTTGACAAATGAAGGTCTCAGCAGTAAAAACCGATATGTGGAAGCGTATAAAATAGACTATCAGAGGCAGTTGATTCCTGGATATGTACAACATACTAAGCATTCAACTACAGCGTAGGAGGAAAATGTGTGTTTATATTTCTACCTTTTTATTTTATTTTTATTATGTCTCTAAGGTTAGAAGGCCTAAATTTTAGGATAGATAATATGTAGAAAAATATAGTGGTACTTTGGAAAGTGAAATGCAAGCATACCAAGAATACCCCTTTACCTAGATATTTTCATGATTTTATTTTGTTGTGAATTAATAATGAGGGTGGTTAGGGCCTGACCAAAATGAGAGGGATTTGTTTACCTTGAGTGAGTACTTTGAGAAAGTGGTCAAAGTAATATGAGAGAGATATGTTTAATAAAGTAAAGTGAATCATTAAGTGTGTTTTCTGAGAGAAAAAGGGGTCAAAGTATGAAAGCTTTCACTGTAGCAAATTAGCAACTTTAGAAGGTAATAATCGGTTTTCATTATATCGTGGTATAAGCATCAACCTACAGAATGCATCGTTTGGGTGAATCACCTCTTGACTTGTAGAGATTAATGGGCTTCAAGATGAAGTGCCTGTTTGGGATAGCTTCAGAGTAGAATCAGAAGTAGAATCAGAAGCTGAATCAGAAGCTGAATCAGAATTAGGGGGAAGGCAGCTTGAGTAAATTGGCCTCAAAATCTCTTTTGGGCTTACAATCACTTTTCTTATTTTTTATCCAAACACTCTTAAAAGTGATTATGAGCCATCAGAAGAGATTTTGGGCCTCCCAGAATCTCATCCAAACAGGCACGAAGTGGTATTGTTCTAGATTCCAGAGGCTGAAATGTTCTTTTATACCCCTCTTCAACCTTTCTTTTTTAAATAAAAAAAAAAAAAAATACTAATAATAATAATTATTATAATTATTATTATTATTTATTTATTTTTAACATTAGTAAGAATTCAAACCACCTTGGCTGCTTCTCAATGGTCATAACTCCAAAGACAATTATGGTATCCTTTCGTAAATGTTGGAAGATTAAGGTCCATGTGGGCGTACAAATGGAAATTAAATAATTTTAATATGCTTTCCATAATATCAAAGGCATAAATCCATCATCTTAAATAAAATTACTTAAAAAAATTTTGAGTCATCACTATAGTTAATTACTTAATATTGTAATTGGATCAATTTTTAAAAAATTTATGAAATGCTATTATCCCTGGTTTTATACTTTGGGGCCTATTTGTAGGCTGCTCTATAACATATTAATAATAATTTAAAGAAAAAAAAAATTAACCTTAAAAATCCCTAAATTGTGCAAATCAATGGCTTGATTTACTACCCTTAAATTGTGCAAATCAAATTACCTTGGTTGTAATTTTCAATTGGTAGACAAGATCAATCAAAAAAGAACTAATTAAAAACCAAACTAGAATTTTTGAAAAATCAATTTGCCATACCATGTTGCTCAATGGATTTGGATTTGGTGCAGTTACTGCATGATGCAATAAACGTAAGATCGATGATACATAGGTAAGGAGGAGAAATGGAAGGTTGAAATTTGAGAGATGCATTTGACGTCCAACACCTAATAACCCTCCATTTCTCTTCCTTGTCCACGTGTTATTGATCTTACGTTTACTGCACCATGCAGTAAAAGTAGTCAATTGCACCAAATCCGAATCCGTTGTGGAATATGGTATTAGTTAAATTAACAACTTCATCTTGCGATTTGATGTCACCATAAGATTTGACGGGTTCCTAACTCGAGAAATATTTGTTTCCAATGTCATCTTCTACAAATTAACCGACAACATTCAACGTTTGATCTTCAATTTCTTCATCAACTCTGTGTTTGTCATGGTCTTTCAATATTTGGCCTCTTTAGAGACTTTTCTAGTCCATGTTCGAAGAATGGATTTTGGTCCCATTAAATGTAAAATCATACTTAGAGTTGACTTTCCGCATCACCTTTTTTCTTCTTCGCCGCCTAAAAAACATCCAAAGAACATCATAATTCATTTGATTGCAACTAATCCCCACGTACTAATTATTGTCTATTTGGCCACCCCCTCTCAAGTCTCAACTGGAAGAGAGAGAGAGAGAGAGACGGGAGGGGGGGAGGGCTTTTGTTTGACTGTTTGGTGTTCAACTTGAACACTATTTGGAAGTTCCTAAAATAAATTTGGTCAGGCCACTTGGATCATGTGAGACGATAGATTGTATGTGTTCAAAGAACTTAATTTAATGCAGAAGCAGGAATCCCTTGATATAAAAAAAAAAAAATAATATTTAAAAGAGGTGTTAATATCCTTGCTAATTCTATGATGTTTTATATCTTTTTATATTAAAAATTAGTTGGTAATTTGGTATGAATTTTACTGCTTTCAACATAATTTGTGAATTGATGACTTTGTACAATACAATAAAATTTAGGGGACTTTGGCTTCAAGTTCATTTTTTAAGATTTACGCAAGCATAAGTTCATATTAATTTCTTATGCAGTCATAACTCTATGAGTCCATTGAAAATGATATAGACCAAAATATGTATTTGTAATAAAAGTAAGCACCAAAATTGTAAAGCCATTACTTCTAAAAAAAATGACAGATCAAATCTTGTTCTAATTACTTTTCAAAAATCATAGAACGAATTTTACTTTAGAATCAAGTTAGGCAAACCAATATTCCCAAAAATCACAACCCTAATTTAAATATAACTGTTTTAATACTGTGCGTCTTTGTAGCACCGTGCCATAAAGACAACATCGTGTTACTTTTTTTCTTTTTATTTTTTTGGTTTGACGGTTAGGATGTTTGGACCAGTTTACACACATCTCGACTAAATCTTTCTCCGGACAATCTTAAGTACGCACTCAACTTCGTGTGACTTTAGTCATGCTACTCATGCATGAATATGGCCTTATGGATCCCACTTACCAAACGGACAGAAACATGGTATCCTATTCCTAGGCATAGAGACAACCAAAACTCCAAACATAGGAGCAGCTAGCCGTGCAGACGCAACAAGGGCCACACCACCACATAACTACAAAAGCTCCCACCACTTGAGCCTGCCTTTTGGGTCCCCTCCTCTACCTTTTAAGCCTCACCCTCTCCACGTTTTCCAGTGGGCATCCTCATGTATACTTTCATGAGGCCTCCCTTACTTTCCTATTTTCTAATATAATAAAGCTAACTAGTAATTACATCATTTTTATTTTTTTTCAATTTTTCCGTATCAACTAGAACCTTACCCGATGCCGAGATACCATTACATGGACACGTACATAGTTATAATTTTCTCTTTGAGTTTGAGTAATGCTTATAAAATAAAATATAGAAAATATCATTGATTCTTGATTTCATTCTTTAATGATGTGGTTATTGACATATCAATTATTTAAAAGACACGAAACGATTATATCGCCACAACCACATCATTTGAAAAAAAAAAAAAAAAAAAAATTAGGAATAACATTTAAAGAATAATTGCACTACTCTAATTAAATTTGGCTCAAAGGTTTTTGTGTCATCTTTTTCATTCATAAGTAAAGATGTACACAATAAGTAAAGATGTACACAATAAATTCTCAGACAATACTACCAAACGAGACACACAAAAACGTGTGTGTGTATATATATATATATAGAGAGAGAGAGAGAGAGATAGAGAGAGAGAGAGAAGTTATTGGATACAGATTTGAACAATTACCTACAAAGGAATGCAATTCTTAGACATGGGTGACTGTTAAACTGTTTACTATTCTTAAGCTAGGTCTTAGTAAATTATTTTGTAAAAAAAATTATTTAGGTAGAGATTAAAGTTTATCATGGGTGTTAATTGATGTGGATTTAGAGATTAATTGATGCGGATTTAGCGATGGCATTATTTGCGTTTAGAAATTAATTAAGTCGAAGCTTTAGATCAATATCTTACCAACACCTAAAAAACAAAAAAAAAGAAAAAAACAACTTAGGGAGAGAATAGAAAAGATGCCTCACTTTAATAAGTAGTATACATATTCAACCAACGAGGGGTTGGATCAAGTGGTAAGCGGCTTGTTCCAGCTTAAGCAAGGTCTCAAGTTCGAGTCCTTGTGTACGCAACAGCCTTCGTTGGGAGACTCACCCACCATCCCAGGTGCGCGACCCGGGTCGGGTTCGGATTAGTCGGGGCGAAGCTCCGGATACCGGGCGGGGAACCAAAAAAAAAAAAAAAAAAAAGTATACATATTCAGCACTACACGTTCGCGATAAAGTGTTGAAATAAAGTTTTTTTTTTATTTTTTTTTATTTAAATTTTTTTATTTATAGGAATGAGGAGAGTTGGTAAGTTGGAATCTTCATCATACTATATATAATCCATCCATTAATTTACGGTACTTCTATTTTTATCCTTTCCAATATTTGTGGTCATTATTAACTCATTACTATTTCCATTTATGGAAAACCTATCATTCTTTTACGCTATGTTTGGATAAGGAATTTCTCAGTGGAATTTGCTTTTGAGATGGAATTTGTAAAATTTTTGTAAGAATTTTGTCTATCTCATCCTTATAAAAATTTTACAAATTCCATCTCAAAAGCAAATTCCACCTAAAAATTCCTTATCCAAACATAGCGTTAGAGATCTCTTCGCGATTTTAAACCATGCTTACCATTATACTTGGTAGGTTAACCAAAGGTGGGACTTTAGGGTGCCCCCACCCTTTTTTTTTTTTAAGTTTTATTTTCCTTTTTGATATGTAGATTACTAGATTGATTGATGGTTTTGATTCTTAAAATAAAAAAAAAAAAAAAAAAAGAAAAAAAACAGAAGAGAAGATTACTAGATTGAGTTATTTTATCTCAAAAAAAAAAAAAAAAAAAAAAAAAAAAAAAGATAAGGGAATATGTAGTTTAGGGCCTTTAGGCATTCGCTTGCCATGTATTTTTGGTAAAAGATAGATAGCTCATAGTATAAGGATAAGAGGGTGCCCACTTCGTAGCCTGTCTCTTATATTAATTGCCCTGCTTTCCATGTTCAGCCGTTGACCAAAAGCTGGTCGCCGAACCATCTGATGGTCGGAACCTTGACACCTATATGCCCCTTTTACTTTGTGTATACGTTTTCGATAACCTCAACTCTGCCACTAGAATCCAAGACGAAGTAATTATTTAATTCAAATTACAAAGTTGCCCCTCCCATTTGGTTGCTTCAAGGCGAAGCTTTGCGGATTTAGCATTATCCATTTTGAGGGCATTTCAGTCATTATGTTGCGTCACCACTTTCCCTTGTTGGAAGGTTGGGGGCTGTTTACGTATCTTGCCTTTCACCAAACAAGAGTAGGTATATTAAAGTGACATGTTGGTATCATAATGCCAAATGACACTCTCTCTGTTTTTCCTTTTCAAGATAATAATATCATGAATGGCGTTTTAGGAAACAAAGATTCTGAGTTTGACTTTTGTTAAATTATTTAAAATCACTTATAAAAGATTTCATGATTTTCATCGATCTTGAATTTAATTAATTCATATAAGTTATAAAATCTTTTACAGACCCAAAATTGTTTAAAGAAAATTAAAAATAATAATAATAATAATAATCATATGACTTACGCACATCTTGAAAATATTAAGGTAGAATAAAAGAACATACTTCAAAAAGATCTCATATTTAAGGATACGTTATATGTACACTCATATCCCGTCAATGTAGATAATTTAAATATTTAAATATTATTGTTATCAGATAATTTATCTTTAGAATCTTGTAAAAATTTTGGCCCGTGCATGTGCTTTTTTTTTTTAATAATATTTTTGACTAAATTTTTGGATACTCTCAATAAGTTTGATGGCATGTTGTGTGTTTCAATTTTCAATTTTTTTTTTTTTAACAATTTTTTTATTAAGGAAGAACTTAGTATGATCAATGATGAGTTCATCAAGACTCATCAAAACGGTCCAAGTTTGTATCCATATTTACCATCTACACCATCATCTATAATAATGACACGTGGGAAGGTATCAATGGCATTTCACATGTTATACATGCACGTACGTATGATTTTAATAAGCTGCCTCATGTCCAAAACGTGATATTCAAGGCTTCATCATGTCACGGGGCCAAAAAAATCCAAGTTGTTCATCCAAATTTACGATATACCCCAACGGCTTAATGCATACGATACAGTTAAACGTATAAGGGTACTAATGTCATTTAGCAAATTTATGAATATATAACTTTAGTCTATAATTTAATTAATTAATTAAATAAATTATTAATAGCATTTTTTAATAGTAAAAACTTCAGACCCTGCCTACACTGTGGTGGTGTTTTACAAGCGACATTTGTATTTTCAAACCAGGAAACTCTTTCTCTCTAGACTTTCTTTCTCTGTTTTCTCTGCAACTGATGGTCCAGAATTCTTCGGAGCTTCCAAAGGACTTGGTGGGTTTCAAGCTTCTAGGGTTTTTATTTATTCAACACAGAACACACCTGGTGAGACTCTCAATCCTTTGTTCATCATCTCTACCATATGAAATGTCCACTAGGGTTTATTAATTGCTATATACTCTTCAAATTCTCATAATTATGCCTCTTTGTGAAGTATCTCATGGTCCTCTTGTCCTTTGAAGCTGTTAAATTATTTTTCTTTTCTCATGGTCTTCTTGTTGTTTGAAGCTGGAAAACCTTTTGCTTTCACACACACACACACACGCATGTATATACCTTTTGCTTTCACACACACACACACACACACACACACACGCACGCACGCATACACACACACACACACACACACACACACACACACACATATATATATATATATGCACACATATATGTTGTTTGAATAGTTATGAGAAAGGGAGTTTTTGGGTTTAGGATTAATGGGTTGTGTTTAATTTTGATGATTTCAGTTTTTGGGTTACTGTTGCAAGTTATGTTTCAAGTGAAAGGGCGTTACTCTATATGAGGTTACCTAATGGAATCATGTTTTGTTGATGGTCCAATGCCAGAAATGTTGCTATGCTTCGACTTAATTCGGTTTAAAAATTGTAGCTTTTCGTGGGTTCTAATGGTTCTCTGAAGTTTACTAATTGTACATCAAACAGAGAGTTAAAAGAAATTGGGCATTACTATAAGGAAAACAGCTGACTTTTAGTGTTGTGTGATCCCATATGGTTATCTTACTTGAGGATGGGGTATTTAAAACTCTGTGAACTACTCTTAGTGGAGAAAAAAAAAAACACAAATATTTGATGAATTTCATATGTTATATGGGATTAAATGTTGACTATTTCTGAGGCATTAAAAGTTCAATTCACCTGAAATTGGGTCCATGCCTCCATGGGGCTAGAGAAACTCTCAGACCCATATTTTCATTGAGTAGAATGGTAATTTGTTAGCAATTAGGGCGGTTATGGTTGTTTGTTGATTTTGCAGTCTGGAAAGCCCTGAATAGTATTGGGGACCTTGGGGTAATATGGGTTGATAGCCACATCTTTTCTTTTTTTTTTTTTTTTTTTTTTTGGGTCAGTGGGATAGATGAACTAAGGCCTAGGGGTACAAACACCCACCAGGTCAGAAAAAAGAAAATTACAGAGCCCACTAGGGGGGGGAATTCAAAATGACAAATTGCTCTGAAATGAACATGATTGGCTACATAAGAATTATTAATTTTGAGCCCTTTTACCGGCTCTTCCTTAATTTGTCTTTTGCGATGGACCTGATGGTATTGGAACTTTAATATCTGTTACTGGTGAGGTGAGGTTGGGAGGCACTTAAACAAGTTTTCTTCTCTTGGGATGGTAATGTATTGACTCTCCCTCATATCGAGTATGCACTGTTCATGACCTACCTGCAATTGGCCTAATATCTACCTATGAATTTTGATGGTAGCAAGCATAAGGAATCTTTGAATAAATCATTAGAATCACATTATGAATTGTATGAAGGGTTACAAGCTGAATTCATAAGCGATTGGTCTAACACTAAGCCTCATGGTTTAATTTTTTTTTATATTGGTTGCAATATTTTTAGGAATCCAATGTCTTGTTTTTAGCTAATTCTTGAATGTGATATCAAAATGGATAAGAAAAGAATAGGGGATAATTAATAAGATGCATTAGTACAATGAAACGGGTAAAATGTTAGCATATATATGATTGGAACATTCACTATATTTGCTACCATGTTGATCCATGACCGTTCTTCGTAACATGTAGATGATATTTGATATTCATAAAAATAGTTATCCACTGCTGATTAAAGAGATAGTTATCCACTAATGTAATAAACTTAAGTTACTAGACATTTGTATTTCTCTTCACTATCATTTATTCATTCAACCAAACTCCATGTCTTGGTCATGTATTGGCCGATAATTGTTGGTATTGAATGATACGCATCACATGTAGAGATATGCTATGAGATTGTTCCGTACTTGAGACAACTGTTTTGCGATATTATTTTTCTTCCTCAATTTGGGTTTAGAATTACATATTTGAGTTGGTTGATGCTGATAGCAGTATACTGCTAATGTTATGTTATTAAATGATGAAAATCGATATTTTGCTTTGTTATACTTTTCTCACCATTTGAGAACTTGTACACTCAAGATATATCATTACACTATGATAACTTGGAACTTCATGCATCTAAAGGTGGCAATGCAAAGCTAAATGTATGGTTGCTCAGTTTGTTAATTTCCTGAGTGGGAAGGTTCAAGGATTTAATTGACTAAAGGATTATTTTATTATTATTATTATTTATTTTGGATCTTAACTTGTGGTATTTCATTCTATTTATTTGATAAATATCTAAACTTTTTCTATGCTAAGCTATAAAGTATAAAGAGCTAGATGCGATGATCTCGCTTTAAAGCCTACCGACCGAAACCAAACCACCAATTTTATTGCTCAATCTGCCCAAACTGTGCCGCCTAACCTCTCAAACTGCTTGGGTCGGTGCAGAATGGAACGGATTGGTTTGGTTTAACAGATTCACAGTTTTTTGCACACCCCTAATGCTTTAAGACATTCACTTGAGTCCAACAGTTTTGGGTGAGCGTTTTCCACTATAGCTGTATATTTTTGGTGGACTTGTAAAAAAAAAAAAATGAAAATGGAAGGCTATTTATTTACATGGAATTGTATCGAATTTGTCTAACTTTGTTATGGTTGTTAGCTAAGTCAATTTATCTTTTAGCTTTGAAGACTAGACCACTACTTGTGGTCAAGTTTTTGGAAAGATCTAATAGCATATGGTTCATAGTCTTGACCAAGACTGTGTTGACTTGACCGAGCCAATAACTGATCTGAGAAGTCGCAACAATGCATAAATATGTAGTGGGGATCTCATCTCAGATGAGATGCTAGAGATCTCAAGTGAGACCGAGACGGAATGCTGAGAGTAGACAGTAAACGTCTATAGATATATATTTTGTTCTCTGTTCTAGTGGGTGTTTCAGTTTAATTGGAGCAAATATGCATGCTTATCACATGGAAGATGTCAACATATAACTTGTTTTAGCATCATGGATCAGATATGGGCTGATCTTGCATTTGCGGTATCACTAGAGCCGTAAATAAAGAAAGAAAGAGTCATGATATTCCTCTGATCAATCATGTGGAATGATATGTTACGGGAAGGAGATAGTGATTGATAATTCCATTTTGGTGTCACATATGTGAGATATCTCTTTATTTGATTTCCTTGAAAAGTTTGTCACCTCTTTATTTTATTTTTTTCTTTTGGTCAGCAACTATGGGTTTTAATCTGAACTAACTTGCTTCTCCTTTTTATTTTTTAATTATCAATTTTCAATGATGCCATTATTTATTTTAGGCTGAATTGGCAACGTCATATATCTAGCCATTTCTGATGCTGGGTTTCTATCGCCTGCTCATTATCTTATTGATGCTAGTTCGTTATCTCTTATCTAGTTTTTGTATAATATTGAGGAGCAACTCAAGTTGATGAATAATGCATTTGATGATATGCCTCAGCTTCTTTGCAGGAGAAAAATGTGAAAGTCATTATTTATACAAATAATTACGCGTCATTCTTCAGGTAGGATGGCGACTGAGATTCCTATGAGAATGGTAGATAGCAGTGGACCTGGAAAGTGGGCCTCCCGTAAGGATGCTGCAACATTTGCAATTCCATTGAATAATATGGCAGCTGAGGAGTTGGGCTTACTTCTGAAGGGCCATAGATTGCATGGAGATCAGAGGGACATGGTTCCAAATCGTAGTGGTAGTGCACCGCCAAGTATGGAGGGTTCGTTTGCAGCTATTGGGAACCTTATGGCTCAACAGAACTCTAGTCTCAATGCAAGCTTGGCAAATCTTAGCAGTGCTATTAAATATTGTGAGTCCGAGGATCAACTGCGTGCTGATCCAGCGTACATGGCCTATTATTATTCAAATGTCAACTTGAATCCAAGGCTCCCTCCACCTCTTATCTCACGGGAGAATCGGCACCTGGTACAACATATTGGTGGGTTTGGAAACAATAGGAAATTGACTTCTTTCGATGACAGTGCCAGCAGTTCCTTGCATTTGTCTCAAGGCCTTCTTTCTACTCATAAGGAGGAGCCTGAGGATGACAGGTCACCACGACAAGGTTTGGATGATTGGCCAGAAAGCAGTAGTGCTTTTATGCCTGGACAAGACACAGCTTCTTTGGCAGGTCGTCATAAAAGTTTGGTTGATCTCATACAGGTATAGTACTTATTTGAGTGATCCACTTGCTAAAAGGCATTATGCCTTCCTCAACAGTATTGTGCTGGTTATGCTGCAGTTTGTTGCTTTCTTTGTTGACATTTTCAGCATTTTACACATTGTCAAACTTTGTGAAATATTGATTAATATTTTCCCTTGGAGAGGCAGAAAGGAAACTCTAATATCTTTCATTCCTGTCACTTATTAGTGACAATGTTACTCTGCCAT
The DNA here is from genome assembly GCA_039720395.1 of Liquidambar formosana. Lineage (NCBI taxonomy): Eukaryota > Viridiplantae > Streptophyta > Magnoliopsida > Saxifragales > Altingiaceae > Liquidambar > Liquidambar formosana. Next base: position 25,362,684 of record CM077826.1, on the reverse strand, counting down.
CAAATAACTTATTTTGTTTAAAAATGTGGTCCTGCTTGTGTTGAATTTGTTTTGGCAATGTACTTGCTGTCCCTATAGAACACTGACATTTTATTGTCATAGTGTCACCACCACCTATTTATGTTAGTCTTTATGATCTATGTACTACTAAACTGAAGATAATCCTGATTTGGAAAGATAAATTGAGTAACAGATCCTAACTGATGAGTGTTTGGTATTTGTATCACATGTGATACCTACTATTCGAATTTGAAAAATCTTGTCAAAACAGTTAATTTTGTATGTATATTAATGAATAAAGAAGGAAGAATGTGGAAGAATATGAGTAAAATAAAAGAAGCAGAAAGAAAAGGGAGACCAAAACTGGGGTTCTCTCCTTAGTAACTAGTTATTTATATTTCCTTTTAAGGTAAAAATACATAACTACCCTTCAGCAAAGAATAGAATAAAATAGAGCAATAAAGACATAAGAACATAAAGGTTGACATAACACTCAACACTCCCCCTCAAGCTGGTGTGAAGATATCACACATGCCTGGCTTTTACAACATAATATAATGGATTAGACATTGCTTTCATCCAGATATATGGAATTTGGTCGTCAATCTTTACATAGGGTGTACAAATCTCTCTCTGTAATTCAACTTCTCTTTGATGAAGTGTCTGCCATATGCTTAGTCCGACCATGCTGGACAAGATTGTGAGCAATATTGATAGCTGCATTGTTGTCACAATATAATTGCATATTCGCATGGGATCCTTAAATCAAAACCTAGTTTTTTCATTAATTTCTTCAACCACAACAGCTTTCAAGCTCACAAACTCTGTACATTGATCGAAACTCAGCTTCTGGATCTGGCGAACCCTGATTACTTCTTATTGCCCTATATTACTAGATTTTCCCCTACAAATGTAACCAGATGTGGATCTCCCATCATATTTTGAGAATAGAATGTCTTTTCTAGGAGCCAATTTTAAGTAGAAAAGAATATGGTTCACAGCCTCAGACTCTTAAGGACAGTGCATAAATTGATTTACGACACTGACAGCATATGTAGGGATGGCAGAGCTGACCCGGCCCGCTTCTATTGGTTTGGGTTTTTGTAAATATTTTGGGGGCTTGGGTTGAGTTCTGGGCAAAATGTGTTATTTCGAGTTGTGTAGGGGTTGGTTATGGTTTACGTATGCTCCGAGTTGACTATAATTTTACAATTTTACCCTCATATATATATATATATATATATATATAAAATCTTAAGCAAACCCTATCCTACATCTCTCATTCGGGCAATTTGGCAAAAAAAATTTGTGTATGTATATATATAATAACAATTGGAAAATAGCAAAAAAAATTGAGTGAAAGAAAAAAAAAGTTGCTTGGGTGAGGCCGGTATGATTATGCCAAGCAATTAACAGGGTTGGGGATGGTTCAAGATTTACTTGCCTCGTCAAGTTTTGGGGTGGGTTGGGTATGGGTTTTTTAATGTCAAGTGAGGGATGGTATAGTGCTGACCCACACTGAGGCTCCATTGCCATTCCTAAGCATATGCTATGTTTTGCCGAGTTTGAGAGAGGGATCAACTTCTCAACCAACCATTGATAGCTTCCTTTATTTACTAAGGCTCCCTCACTATATCTTTTCCAGCTTATGATTTTGCTTTAGTGGAGTGTCATTGGCTTTCCATTCACCAAGCAGGTCAAGAACATATTTCCTTTGAGAAGTAGAAATGCCTTTTCGGGATATAGCGACCTTGATTCCCATAAATTATTTTAAATTTCCTAGATCCTTTATTTCAAATTCTCTAGAAGATGGGTCTTCAATCTCTTCATCTCCTCTATATCACCCCACTTATCACAATGTCATCGACATACATATTGAGCGTAGTCACTTTGCCTGAGATGAATGTTAGATAAACAAGGTATGATCACCTTGACTATGCTTATAGACATGTCTTAGCATAGTTTGGGTGAACCTCTTGAACCATGCTCTAGGAGACCAGTTCAACTCATACAATGCCTTTTTCAATTTACATACCTTTCCACTAGTAGAGGAATTAGCAAATCCCAGTGGGACATCCAAATACACTTATTCTTCTAAGTCTCCACGGAGGAAAGCATTCTTCATATCCAGTTGGTGAAGTGGCCAATCAATGTTAGCAGCTAAGCATAACAGAACTCGAATGGAATTTATCTTTGCAAGCGGAGCGAATGTCTCTTGATAGCTAATCCTATAGGTCTATGTTTAGCCTTTTAGCCACCAATCTTGCCTTATATCTCTCCGCTGAATCATCTGCCTTATGTTTTACAGTGAATACCACTTGCACCCCATTGTCCTCTTGCTGCCAGGTAATTTAACTAATTTCCAAGTGCTATTTTTCTAAAGAGCTTTCATGTCTTCATTCCTCGTTTCCTTCCATTTTTTATTACTAAGTGCATCTTGATAGCTAATCCTTTTTTCAGCAAGTTGGGAGGAAGTTTTCCCTCATGTTAGGCAGTTGTCTCTTCCAAGGATTATTTCAGATCACTGTACTATTCAACTAGATTCCAAGCTGTTTTCTTGGGGTCTTTCCCCGTTTTAGATTTGAGAATATGTGACTGGATCATCATCTGTTTCGAAAGTCTTTTGAGGAGTGGTGGGGTAGTAGTAGGATTCATGGTTGGGAGGGTTTTAAATTCATGAGGAAGTTGAAATTGGTAAAAGAGAAGGTTAAAGTGTGGAATAAGGAAGTGTTTGGTGATTTGAGCTTCTTGAAAAATTCTATCTCTAAAAGGATTGAGGAGTTAGATAAATTAGAGGTTGAGGGTGTTTTATGTAATTAGTTAAGATTGGAAAGAAAGGAGTTAAAAGAAAGATTGGAAGAAGTAGTCTTTAAGGAGGAAACTTCTTGGTGCCAAAAGGCTAAGGTGAAATGGTTGAAGGAGGGTGACAACAATACCAGATTTTTCCATAGGATGGCTAATTGGAGTTGGAAGAGGAAATTGATTAGTAAGTTAGAATTGGAGAATGAGTCGATGGTTGAAAGTGAAGCAAGGATTGTTGATGAGATATTTCAATTTTTTTCTTCCCTGTACAACTCTTGGGGTAGGGATAGGCCTATATTAGAAGGATTGGTTTGGTCACCTATTTCTGATTTGAGTGCTGATAGACTGGAAAGACCTTTTGATTTGGAAGAGATTAGGTTGGCTGTTTTTAATTGTGGTAGAGATAAGGCTCCGGTCCTGATGGGTTCACTATGGTTGTCTTTCAGGATTGTTGGGACATTGTTAAGGGGGATCTTTTGAAGGTTTTTGTTGAAATCTTTGATAGTGGGGTGGTTAATTCTTGCACTAATTCTACTTTTATCTGTTTGATTCCTAAAAAACATGATTCTTTGAAGATTAAGGATTTAGGCCTATTAGTCTAGTTTCATCTTTGTATAAGATCTTGGCAAAGGTTTTAGCTTCGAGATTAAGGGATGTATTGGGTGAGACCATTTCACAAGTTCAGGGGCCTTTGTGGAAGGTCATCAGATATTAGATTTGGCTTTGATAGCCAATGAAGTTGTGGAGGAATATAGGGGGGGACAATAAAGAGGGTATGTTATTTAAGATTGATTTTGAAAAGGCTTATGATCATGTGGATTGGGATTTTTTGGATTTTGTGTTGGAAAGAAAAGGTTTTGGATTGAGATGGAGAAAGTGGATAGCTGGTTGCATGTCTTCCACTAATTTTTCAGTGGTAGTCAATGGTAAGCCAGGTAATTTATTTAAGGCCTCAAGGGAGTTGAGAAAGGGAGATCCTTTATCTCCTTTTTTGTTTACTTTGGTGGCAGATGTTTAGGGGGGGTTGATAGACAAGGCTAAGGAGGGTGGCTTGATTGAGGGCTTTAGGGTGGGCAGAGATAGGGTGTCTGTGTCTCATTTGCAGTTTGCAGATGACACTCTGATTTTTTCTTCTGGGGATGAGCATAAACTTTTGAATGTTCAGTTGATTTTACAGGTTTTTGAGTTATTTTTTGGGCTTAAGGTTAATATGAGCAAGAGTACCATTGTGGGGATTAATTGTGCTGAGGATAAAATTCAGAGGTTAGCTAGTCAGTTAGGCTGTTTTGTGGGAGGTTGGCCTTAGACTTATTTAGGTCTTTGTTTGGGTGGGAATCCTTTTTCTGAGTCTTTTGGGAGCCCTGTGATTGATAGGGTCAGGAAAAGGTTGGATGGATGGAAGAAAGCCTTATTGTCTACAGGTGGGAGGTTGGTTCTGATTTAGTCGGTATTGTCAAGTATGCCCACTTATTATTTGTCTATTTTAGAATTCCATCTAAAGTGGCCCATGTATTAGAAAAGTTTATGAGGAATTTTTTGTGGGAGGGCAGTGGAGAGAGTAGGAGAGACCACTTTGTTAGTTGGGATGTTGTGTCTAGACTTAGAAAGCAAGGAGGCTTAGCTTTGGGGAATATTCAGAAGAGGAATGTTGCTTTGACAGCTAAATGGTTTTGGCGATTTCCCCGAAAGAGTGATTCTTTATGGCATTCTGTTATTAAAAGTATGGATTGCAGGACAATGTTTGGGTTGCTTTGGCAAATTCTAGGACTTCGGCTAGATGCCCTTGGAAATTTATTTCTCAAGGGTGGGAGGGCTATGTGGTTTTCACTTCCTTATTTGTGGGTAATGGGGGATTGGTCCGGTTTTGGGAGGATATTTGGTCTGGGGAAACTTCTTTTTGTCTCTCCTTTCCCCGTCTATATAGATTATCCTTGGCACATAATGCATCTATTTCTTCTTTGGTTTCACCTTTCTCCCCTTCTCTTAGTTGGGATTTCAAATTTTCCGAGATCTCAATGATAGGGAATGTTGTGAGTTGGTGTCTCTACTAGGTCGTTTAGAAGGCATTTCCTTGAGAGAGTTTATCCCTGATAGGAGGATCTGGCTTGCTAATTCTTCAGGCATTTTTTCTTGCAAGTCTTTTTTTGAGAAGTTGATTGAATGTCCTTATTTTCCTTACTTTATCCCCTTTGCTTTGATTTGGAAGTCGAATGTGCCTCTCAAAGTTAGATTTTTTGCCTGGTCTGTGGTTCATAAGAGAATTAATACCAATGAGATGCTTCAAAGGAGGAGGCCTTCTTTGTTTTTACTTCCAGCAAGTGGCAAGAGTAGGAAGGACGACTATTTGAAGCATCATAGAGAATTTTCCTTCACCCCCATTCTCCCCTTAAAGAAAAGTATTGGGAGGATTAAAATATGGCGTGGACTCAAAGAATATCACATCCATGGAAGCAAACATTTTCCTTGATGGAGGGTGGTAACACTTATAACCATTTTGAGTAGGATTTGTAGCTTAGGAGAATGCACTGAAGGGCTAGAGGATCCAATTTACTTCTGATCTGGCCATAGACATGAACAAAACAAACATAGCTAAAGACCCAAGAAAAATGACATATTCCAATGAAGAATGAGTTAAAATTCACCTATACAAAAAGGCCTTAAAATTATTTAACATGACCCTTAAAATTTAGAATGCAAAAAGGCCGTCAATTTATAAGGCAAGCCATAGTAAGGAGGGCATACCCTAGTACATGTTGGGAACATTCATGGAAAAGAGTATGGCCCTTGACACCTGTAGAAGATGGTGATTCGCTCAACGATGCCCTTCTGCTGAGGAGTGTTAGTACAAGTAGTTTGATGAACTGTCCCATGATCATGAAAGTAAGACTCAAGACCATTGTATATTTTTTCACCTCCATTGTCAGAACAAACATCTTTAATGGGTTTATTAAAATGTGCCAACACCATTTTATGAAAATTCTAAAAATAGGAGTGTTAAGTTCCAACATAAAAGCCTTAGCTGTTAGGTGGAGGGCCCAAACAAGTATATGAAGCCTTATCAAACTTAATATTTATATGATGTGGGATGTGGGATTTCCCAACACTCCCCATCACGTGTAGGCCTAATATGACAGGAATGAGCCTGATCACAAGGACAACAACAATGGGCTCACAAACAGAACGGGCCCAAGAACAACAATAACAATGATCAGCTTTAGTTCCAATTCCACATCCCAATTATGCCCCCAATTCCACAATCCAAATAGGGACTAATTACTGTTCTGCGGAATATACCATCCAAAGAGGTGAATTTCTCTCCCCCCCCCCCCCCCCCCCCACCTGAAAAGTGTGATTTAAAGCCATCTGTAACTTTTACTTGCTAGATATGATGCCTAATGACTACTTTACAAGATCCGAAGATGACAAACTATTGCTTGCTTTGTAGTATTGCTTTGTGCATAAGCATATGAGGCCCTTTGTTTTCTTTTCTGGCTATTTGCATTATTTGTTCTGCTTTCTTGGTGAATTCATAGGAGGACTTCCCCCGCACCCCATCTCCTGTTTATAATCAGTCTCGTTCCTCAAGCCATGTGACCAATGAAGAACCAGTTGACCATGAACTCCGTGCCATGTCATTGAATGATCCTTCTACCAACATTTCAAGATTACCGGAATCAAATTCAGGCTCCGTTGATGATTGTACAGGTACATATACTCTGGATGCACAACCTATTGGGTTAGTATCTGATAATGATCCTTCAGCTACCACCTTTTCAAGGCTACCATATTCTGATGGGACAGGGAACCCACCACCCCCTCAAACAGATGAATCAAGCAAGAAAGGTGCTGATTTGGAGGATGATGTATTTATTAGTGGTGCAGCTTGGTGCGGATAGTAACACGATGGAGACTAGGCCAAGAGGAATGAATGTTTCTGACCTTCTAGTTGCAGAAAATAACAGAAAAAAACAAGAACATCAACACTCTTATGAAAAAAATATGGAGCAGCATCCAGGTCCAAAACGAGGCACTACAAATCCAGTTCAGGGAGTCCAGGCTCAAGTGATTTCTCAAGGATTGAGCAGCTCATACAGTGGTGTGGAAAAAGTTTCCTATGGCCACAACAAATTCTCTGCAGTTGAGGTACAGCCAGCGCTGCATTCACCTGGATTCACACCTCCCATGTATGCGCCCACGGCATCCTATATGACCTCAGGAAGTCCATTTTACCCTAATTTTCAACCGTCTGGATTATTTGCTCCACAATACAGTGTAGGCGGATATGCTCTGAGTTCTGCTCTTTATCCTCCATATATAGCTGGATATGCTGCCCATGGTGCTATTCCTATGCATTTTGATGCTACTTCTGGTCCAAGCTTTACCGTTCGAACTGCTGGTGTTTCAACAGGGGAAAGCGTTCCACATGTAAGTGATATGCAACAGCTAAACAAGTTTCATGGACAGCATGGATTAATTCTGCAACCCCCTTTTGTGGAACCTGTTCATATGCAATACTTTCAGGATCCTTTTGAGGGTTCATATGGTGCTTCAGGTCAGTATGGTCGGTTAGCATCAAGAGGTGTTATTGGGGGCCAAGTCGATTCTTTTGTTCCACAGAAAGAGTCAACTGTCGCAGCTTATATGGATAATCAGAAACTCCAGATTCCAACAAATGGAAGTCTGAGCATTCCAACTCCACTGAAAGGAGGAATCACTAGTAGTAGCTATTATGGAAGCCCCTCAAGCATGGGTTTCATGCCACAGTTTCCAGCCTCACCTCTTGTTAGTCCAGTAATGCCAGGATCTCCAGTGGGTGGGACAAATCATCCAGGACGGAGAAATGAAATGAGGATTTCTCAAGGTTCGGTTAGAAATGCAGGAGTATATTCTGCATGGCAAGGACAGAGAGGAGCTGGTAACTTTGATGACCCAAAAAAGCTTTCTTTTCTTGAAGAAATTAAATCCAGCAATGCCCGGAAATTTGAACTGTCCGATATCGCAGGGCGTATTACTGAATTCAGGCAGTGTTCTATACTAAGATTGTTTTCCTTACATCTATATAGTGTGATTATTGTATCATCTCCAATACGGAGAAATAATTTTTTGTGCATGTTTAACCTCAGCATTGATCAACATGGAAGTCGGTTTATTCAGCAGAAGTTGGAAAATTGTAGTTTTGAAGAGAAGGCGTCCGTTTTCAAAGAAATTTTGCCTCATGCTTCAAAGTTGATGATTGATGTATTTGGGAATTATGTTATTCAAAAGGTATGCTTGTAAAATTTCTATGCATTGAATTTATATTTGTGTTTGTATATATTCTCTTGCAGGACTTGTGAACACCTATTAAATGGATATTATTAACTGTTCAACCCTGGATTTGTTAAGACAGTTTTTTGAACATGGAAGTCCAGAGCAGAGGAAGGAACTTGCAGATCAACTTGCTGGACAGATTTTGCCTTTAAGTCTGCAAATGTATGGTTGTCGTGTAATCCAGAAGGTATTTAAAATTCTCATGATATTTTTATGTAGTCCTAGAATCCCAATGGTATTTTGACTTCCACTTGTGAATTTTGTGTATGAGCTAAAATAGGTTTACAATTCTGTAGGTTGTGATATAAATTTCTTTAAAGTGCATATGGTTCAAGGAATTGGGTGTGAGAATTCAATTTGGCAGCCCTTAATTCAAATCTTGTTTTTGGCATACAACTCTTTAACTAAAACTAGACTACTGACCCAAATCCAAGAATTGTATTTTGATATATATATATATATATATATATATACACACGGTAATGTTCCTATTAGCACATGCTGATATAGGCTTATATTAGCACGGCTACAAACCTACAATTGCTGATTACAAACCTACAATTGATTGATTACAAACTTACAATTGACTGACTACAAATGTCCCCGCGGGTTGGATAATTGTCCATTTGTAGTCAATCAATTGTAAGTTTGTAATCAGTCAATTGTAGGTTTGTAATTAGTAATTGTAGGTTCGTAGCCGTGTTGATATGAGCCTATATCAGCACGTGCTGATAAGATCATTACCGTATATATATATATATATATATATATATATAATAGAGATGCGGAGGTGTTATTTGCAAACTCACTAGCCAAGAATCTGAGCAAAAAAAGAAAAAAAACCCATCACTACCACTACCTGTGTCACCACCATGGACTGAAAAATCGACAATATTAGTGATATATCACTGATATATCGGTGTATGGGTAAGCACTGATACGATATCCCACTTTGATTTCTTTGTGACATGATATCGAACGATATATCTCAGTATTTTCGAAATATTGAGATGTAACGAGTTTGTCAGCAAAATTCATTAATTTCGTTGGTTTTTCTTAAATTATCGTGGTGAAATTGACGAAGACTGAATATGGCGAATTGGAGGAGTAGCTTCTTGAGAGAGGTGTGAAAGAGTCTTTGGGAGTAGCTTCTCGAGAGAGGTGTGATTCATGTGAAGAGGCTTTTTCGGGGTGGTGTTCTTAATGGCCTTAGAGATTGTTGAGAGTATGGGATCTTCTTCTTGAGATGGAGAAGTGAACCATGTGGAGAAAGAAGAAGCAGACAAAGTGCAGAGGAGAGAGAAGGTTGGCATGAGGAGAGAGGAAGTGATGGGTTTTGAGGATTGTAAGAGTGGGCATGTTTGGCTTTGGTTCTATTGTTTTACTGGTTATTACTTGTTAGAGTTTAAATATTAAAAAACCTAAGTTTAGTATTTTAAATATTTTAAAATATAATTTCAAGCCCTTGGCCTTTTGGCCTAGTGCCACTTTACATTTAAATGTTGCAAACATGTTTTTTAATGTTATGTAACATTTAAATGTTAAATCTGCACTATTTATGTGCTTAGCGCTATGCACTTTTTGCACCCTACACACCATGTACTTGTCTTATACGGATTTAATTTGCAATATTTTGATTCTAAATTGTTTATAGGAGTCCAATTCAATGTTTTCCAATTGATTCTAAATTGTTTTAATGCAAAGTCAATCATTTATATGAAAAGTGTACTATTTTTTTTTTTTTTTTCCTCGAGTGCTTTATGATTGTAAGATTTTGGTGGGTGAGAATGACTCCTTGGTGTGGTGTAAGGACTCTAAAGGACTATTCTCCGTGATATCGTTCTTCAATATTTTGAGGCCTTTAGGTATTCCTTTCTTATCGGCTAAGACTATTTGGATTACCTCAGTTCCTTCTAAAGTTGCTTTCTTGTCTTGGTTTGTGGGTTGCAATAAATGCTTGACTTTGGATGACCTTATTGGGAGAGGTTTGCTTATGCCTAATAGATGTATCTTGTGAAAGGAGAAGGCGGAAACGGTGGACCATCTTTTCATCCATTGCATGGTGGCTAGGAGCCTTTGGATGCTCATTTTCAATTTATTTGGTGTCCATTGTGTCATCCCTTCTTCTACTTTTGATCTCCTCTTGGGTTGGTGGTTAAAAAGTAGCAACAAACAAGCTAAAGTGGTTTGGAGTATGGTCTCTCATGCTACTTTTTGGTGTATTTGGAGGGAGAGGAACCTTAGGACTTTTGAAGGGATTGAAAAGTCCATCCTTACTAAGAATCTTTTTTGGTGGCATACTAAATTTGCTAAGATTAGCAAGTCCTTCTTTTGTACACTTCTTGGATTCCCTAAAGTTATAAAGGGTTCTTTCTTTTGTGCATTTTCTTTTGCTTTGTTCTTGTATATGTCTCATGTACTTGAGCTTAGCCTCTTGTTATTAATACAAATTTTACTTCATCAGTTAATTGATAATATCCATCATATCTTTAAATTGATATCGATATTTTCGATATATCTGTGTTTTTGGATCCTTGATATATCCATTGGTATCTATATTTATGTCCTTGGTCACCACTATTGCTAGCGTTGCTACCACCTACCACCACTAGCACCACAATCAAAACTACAGTCGCCGTTGCTGCTGCCACCGCCACCACCACCACCACCTGCCACCATCACTGTCATATTGGCATTATTAACGCCCATTCCCGTCCCCCTCCCATTATCATCACCACCTGCAATGGCACTACCTCAGCCAAAATTGCTACCCTAATCACCTCCTCACACCACGCCACTAGTGGCATTGCCACCACAAGTCCACGACACCACCACTATTGTTGCTAACTTGCTACCACCGTTTTTAAGATTCCTTCCCCTCTATAATCATCACTATTGCAGCCACCACCACTAACTAAACACTATCTTCATTTTATTGTAATTGCCACTAGCACCACAAATGTAACTGTGGTGTCAGGTTCATCATCCCATTCCAGCCACCGTGACCTGCTCCACTACAAACTTATTATCATCAAAACACTAATTTAAATAATAATTGTAATGTTACTCAATTTTTCCAAAATGGATCGATATTCCAATGATCCATCAAATTCAATTCCAATTCTAGGGTTTTCAATTCCTTGATTTGGAAATTCACGAACAATTCCAAATCCCTTTAAAACATGTTTCCATCTTAATACACCTGTGTAAATATCTTGATTAAAATTTATTGCTTCGTTTCTTATGGTTCTTTTTTATTTTTATTATTTTAGGGAGAATTACAGATTGGTCCGTTATGGGTGAATAATACATATCAATACAAATGACTACTAACTTCCTAGTAGATGACTACTAACTGAACTAAGAATGAATACTAATTTGTATTGATATATAATTTTTTTCCCATAACTGGACAAATCTGTAATTTGCCCCTTATTTTTTTATATGGCTTCTTGGTAGTTGTATTTTCTCCTTGAACGATTCCTTGTCCTTCGTCAGAAAAAAAAAAAAAAAAAAAAAAAAAAAGAGAAAAAGCCATTGTGGTGAGATTAATGCTATAATGATATGGTGTATGATGTATCTCACAGTCATTATTCTTTTGCATTTAACATACTCAATGTGCTTGCTTTCAAACTCTCTAGGGTTTGTAGAAAAATCTTCATTAGTTTGCTCTCGATGGATGATCTCTTATTGAGAGATGATCGCTGCAAATTTTCAATGTATATGCATGCACATGGTTGTTGAAGATTGTTGCCTTACTAATATATTCCAGGGTCCACCTCATGTGAGAGAGGTGGCCAATATCTCATCTTATTACCTTCCTTTTAAAAATTTCTTGTAGTACCGCAAAGGAGATTGAGAAAGTACTGTTAATCGTTCTAGAGAGGGGTGTCTAGGATTGGGTAATTGGATTGTGAGATACACCACACTTGTGATTAAGTGGTTGTGGAGATTTCAAAGGAATCCAGGCTTTTTTGTCATTCGGTTATATTGAGTAGATATATAACATGCTGTGACTCCCTGTGAGATTTAATTATTGTAAATATAATTTGTTAGTGAGAGTAGTTTAGTCTTTCAGTGATATCAGGGTTAGACACTTATAAATATGCTCGTCATCTTTCTTTTTTTAATTAATGAGAAATTATTATTTTGCAAAGTTACATGGTATCAGAGCCTAAGGGCTGTAGCACCTTCTTCTTTCTCTTAGCATCAGCCATGAAGCGCTCTCCAGCAGGGTCAATCCCAGTTGTGAAGCATGGAATCAATCGTGAACCCATCAAGAACTTTGAACTTCTCTACAATCATCAATCAATCAACCTGTGCTGAACCTTCTTCCTTTCAATACGCATACTCTAGCTTTATGCCATAGAATCCTCTTGCTTAATCGCCCCCTCTAGCACTTTAGGTGAAAAAAAACGAGCACTAGTTGATCTTCACAGCAATCTTTTCTCTCACTTTGCGTCGTGGAACCTTCCTCTGCAGTCGATCATCTTGACAGCAATACCACCATTCAAACTCTAATCAGCACCAATAAATACTATTGCAACCATCTTGAAGCTTTAAACCCTAGCTGAGCCATTTGCATCAGTTCTTTCTCCTCAGTTGATCAAGCCCTAGATCTCACCATTCGAGCACCATCACAACCTTGTCCACACCATTGATGGAAACCACCCTTGTCTAGCCTTCGTTTACCTTCACCAAGTGGAGGAGCCCCTTCTTTGTCTCTCTCTCTCTATTACGTATGTTGTACTCATTCGAGCCTACCAAAAATCACTCCTTCTTGCTTTGTCGCAACGGCATCTATTATATCAGCACTTGTTACATTAGCCAGGAAAGTCTTAACAGGCCTCACAGCATCAACACTTGTTATCTCATGTAATGGGCCCCACAACACCTATTTCACCTCCGTTTTTTACTATGGCCGAGGACAAATTACAGACTATTAGCATTTCGTTGACCAGGGACATTTACTCTTATTGGTCCAATGTTATGAATTTTTTTTTTTAACTTGGTATAAGTCATTGGGGTTTATGTTAATAGCATTGAAATCCAACCTTCTAATCCTAAGATGGATGGCTTTGATAAAGCAGTCGCAAAAAGGGAGATGGAAAATGCACAAATTCTCACTTGGTTGCATAACTTTGTGGAGCCAAGTATTGATAAGAATTTTTCTACATATGTGTAGACACCCCAATGAAGCGCGAGTGAGGCGGGGGTAGTGACAATATGATACCGTGGAAGTTTGGGACTACATGAAGGGCATATATCTAGAATCAAATCTTGAAAAAAAAGTATGAATTGGAAATAGCTATTTGAGGGGCACTACAGATGGACAAGTCAATTCAGGAGTCATATAATGAGATGACTAGTTATTGGTATGAGTTAGCACTCATGGACCCATTCAATTTGCAGCTCTTAGACAGTTACATCAATTATAGGGAAAGGCAGAGGTTGACACAATTTCTTATGGCCTTCATGGTCAATTTGAACTGCTTTGTGGAGCAATTCTTTCTCATATTCCATTACTGAAGGCTGATGAATCAGTCAGCAAACTTTTAGCTAGGAAGCTTGCTTTAAAGTTGCTCATCCTGCTTTTCTTTTTCAGCCAGTGTTTACTGCCTCCTCTGCTCAACCTCCACTATTGCCTATTCCTATGCATCTTACTTAGCTTACTGGGAAGCCAAAACCTCATGTTGGTATTGATGAATGCATTTTCTGTCCTCAGAAAGGATATTGGAAGAACATGTATGTTAAACTTGTAGCACAACATTGACACTTATCTTCTCAATTCGCTCCATGACTATCTTCTCAGTCTTCTATTCGTTCTCTAGTAGCATTTGCAGCCCCTACCTCTAGTAGCGTGCCTCCTTCCAGCTTTTACTTGCATCTTGCTCTAGGAATTAGCCTTTATCTTCTACTGTTTTCGATCCATTCAGGTTTAAGTCATAGAGGGGTGGTGCTTCATCCAACAAAGAATACTTGGATTTCTTTGGTTCCTACTAAAGTTGCTTTCTTATCTTAGTTGGTGGCTAGAGACAAGTGCTTAACTATGGGCCATTTAATTCCTCAGTGTTGGAAATATACCACATCCCACATCGATTAAATATCGAGTTTAACATGTCTTCATATATCTGTTTGGGCCTTCTACTTGTAAGCTTAGGCTTTTAAGTTGGAAACTTAACATGGTATCAGAGCATGTCGTTCCTGGCCCAGTTCGCTCATGAGCCCGTCTTTATTGTCCACGTGACAGACAGACCATTTGAATCTTGTTAGGCCTACACGTGAGGGGGAGCATTGCGAAGGCCCACATCCCACATCGATTAAATATCAAGTTTAACATGTCTTCATATACCTGTTTGGGCCCTTCACTTATAAGTTTAGGCTTTTAAGTTGGAAACTTAACATGGTATTAGATCATGTCGTTCTTGGGCCGTTTCATTTATGAGCCCATTATTGTTGTTGTTGTTGTTGGGCCTATTTCATTTGTGAGCCCGTTGTTGTTGTCCAAGTGACAGGCTTGTTGTTGTTTTGTTAGGCTTGCACATGAGGGGGAGTGTTGGGAAGTCCCACATCGTTTAAATATAAAAAAAAAAAAGTTGATATAGCTTCATATACCTGTTTGGGCCCTCCACCTAATAGCTTAGGCTTTTAAGTTGGAAACTTTACATGGTATCAGAGCATGTCATTCTTGGGCCCGTTTCGCTCGTGAGCCCGTCTCTGTTGTCCACGTCCATGTGACAGGCCCGTTATTGTCTTGTTAGGCTTGCATGTGAGGGGGAGTGTTGGAAATATACCACATCACACATCGATTAAATATCGAGTTTAACATGTCTTCATATACCTATTTGGGCCCTCTACTTATAAGCTTAGGCTTTTAAGTTGGAAACTTAAACACTCGGAGGTGGGTGATGCCTAATAGATGCATTATGTGCAAGGAAGAGGCGGAGGTGAACCATCTTTTTATACATTGTAGTGTGGCTTAAGAATTGTGGGTCTTCATCTTTTATCTCTGGCATTTACTAGGTTCTTCTGGCCAACACAACCGTTTAAGTTGGTGGAATAAGGCAGGCATTAGGAGTGTAAACGTGGCTTGGAAAATGGTTCCACATACTCTTTTTTGGTGTCTTTGTAAAGAAAGGAACACGAGGAGGAGTTTTGAAGGGGCTGAAGCATCCTTACTTGAGCTTAAGTCTTCTTTAGTAAAGATTCTCTCTTTGGTGGCATTGTAGCCACATTGGTGGGAATAGCCCCTCTTTTGTTCATTTTGTTGATTCTCTTAAAGTCTCGTTTCGAGCCTTTTTTGCTTGGATCTTGTATATGTCTCATGTACTTGTGCTTTGTCCCTTTTTTTCATTAATACAACTATTTACTTAATAAAAAAATGTGCATCTTTTTCAAAATTAATTATGTTCTATTATTATTTATAAATTGAAAATTTTAATTATAATAATACATGATATATCTCATTTTTTGGTTGAACATGGGTATGGAATTGCAAAGGTTATTAGGAAAAAAGTTTTGGGTGGTGAAGAAGTGATCCTTTTAGTTCCTCTATATCCTCCTTTCACTTGATATCCCTATTGGGTATCATCCACACTCAAGAAATTAAATGATTTCAGTGTTAGAATTTTTTTCAGAGTTCTGGTGCAACTAAAATAAAATAATAAAAAAAAAAGGAAAAAAAGAAGAAAGAAAAAGGAAAAACTTCTCTTGATGGAAGACGATTTTTATTATGAGTAATGAGCTATGTGTATGAGTGATGGATACTGCACAAACTAACTTCTGCTAAATTGATTTTAGTGAGAGATGCTGGGACTTGCTCCAATTACTAAATTGATTTTAGTGAAATGGGTTGTTCACTAATCATAGGGTTGACAAACAAGAACCATAAGCATATCCTATTACCAGTCCTAGATTTTCCCACAGAACCTGGGACACCAAATGCTCCTTGGAGCTTATTACAAGTTTCTTGACGACAATCCCTGTTCATTTGCTATGTCATATGGTTGTTGAAATGAGCTCTTTTCAAACTGGAGTTTTCCCAGTTTATAGTGTAGAACCTCTTAGCCAACTTCCCTTGCCACTCCTTCGTCAAATCCTAAATCAATAGAGTTTGGAAAGGCGTTCCCAAAGGAAAAGCTAGTTATTAAAAAGGAAAAAAAATCTCACCTTGCCTCACATATTGATGGAGAGGTCCTAAATTGCAAGGACCTCCTTTACTTCATAGAGTATGCCTTTATCAATTTTTTTTTTGATCAGCTTGCCTTTCTCAAAATTTGGTTTGAGTCTGCTTGAAAGCTTCTCAAATGGCCACTTCAGATTCCTAGGTTGAATGTGGCAAGTCTCACAGAAATGCTTTGAGAGGGAGATGGTTGAGATTTCTTGCTTCAGTTTTCAACTGAGCACTTCAGGTGGTGATTTACTTCCTATCAATTGAGTAGCCAGTAAAGCTTAATTGCCAAAAGTCCTCCCTGTTGATACCCATGGTAATAGAGGCCACTTTGTCACTCCTTTTAAGACTTCTAAGCCTACAACATAATAATGCCATCTCTTTTCCATCAAGAGTTTTTTCCCCATTAGTAAGAAAGTTGCAAGCTTCTCCTAAATAACAAATGAATTAGTACTATGCATTTCTTGAGTGTAGTTAATACTTTTTGGTTGCAGCAACTTAAATTTGCTAGATTCTTCTCAAGGTGTAAGAAATTTCTTACTTTGAAAGTTACCTGTAAATTGCAAGGCACCTTTTGCAGTGATCGATAATGTTATTGATGGGAAGAAACATTATCGATTGCAATATGAAAATGGTCCTGTTGTTGCACATGAGGTTTGCAATATGTTTTCTGATTTCTTTTTCCATCTTGTGTATGCTTATTTTAGGCCCTCGAGGTTATTGAGCTTGATCAGAAAATACAGCTTGTGCATGAGCTGGATGGTCATGTTATGAGATGTGTACGCGATCAAAATGGAAATCACGTTATACAAAAATGTATTGAGCGTATCCCTACGGAGAAAATTGGATTTATTATTTCTGCTTTTCGAGGTCAAGTTGCTACGCTTTCCACTCATCCATATGGTTGCCGTGTTATTCAGGTAAGACTACGTAGTTTCTTGGGTGTGAAGACTCCATTCTTATCCTATCATATTCTTTCAAAATGTTCATTTTTTCTTTTTGTTTGTCATAGAGAGTTTTGGAGCATTGTTCGAATGAGCTACAAAGTCAGTGTATAGTGGATGAGATCTTGGAATCTGCTTTTGTTCTTGCTCAAGACCAGTACGGAAATTATGTTACACAGGTTGGTTATGTTTGCTTTGCTCCTGTCAGTTAATCCTTTTTGTTGATGGCACCATAGCATTAACATTTTTTTTTGGTAAGTTAGACTTCAACAATTTTTATTAATATCTCTGGAATGTCATGTTTTAGATCTGAATATTTGATTCGTTCTTTGATTAATATTTACATAATACCTTGTCCCAACTGTTTTGGAGTGCCATAACAACTCCATCCTAATTTGGCTGTAGTTGATTTATCAGCTGATATTCTATGTAACTTTTTTCTGAAAGGAATTGTTTGTCTACATCCACAGATGGAAATAACTTCAATGATTTGTTCTTTAAAGCTAAATCATATGTTTATTTTTCCACATCTGCTTGGGGATTTTAAAAAATTTTATTTAATTTTTATTTTTGTGAGAAAATTTGGTCAATGCTGATAAATTATCCATAGTATTCTGTTGAGAGAAGTTTTTTTTGTCTGTAGTATATCAAACTTTACTTCTAGTGTTTTTTGTAAATAGTGTGTGTTTTGTTTCTTCATTTAATCCCTTGCTATCATGTTAAACCATGACTTGCTCTCTCATGTTTGAGAGATATGTTAAAAAAATAAATTTTGAATTGAACCCCAAGGGGTAGTTCACTTGGCAAGGGACCACGCCTCAGGAAGTGGAGGTCCTGAGTTCGACTCCTGCCAACTCCTTGAGACCACCTGCACAAGATTCCATGATTCTCATAGGCCTTGGGTTGGTTCATGTGGGCTGCAGGTTCTTGCATGGGCCTAGGATAAGGGGTTCCTCATACCCAAAAAAGAAAAAAGAAAAAAGAAAAAAGAAAAAGAAAAATTGTGAATTGAAATTAATTTTTCCCAAGTGCATTGTCCATGCCATATTATGTTTCATGAAATTTGGAAGGCATGAGTGCTCAGCATATGGTTATTTGTTCTATAAACAACTGAAGTAACCTACTAGGCTACAAATTTGTGCAATACATTGGGTTAAGAACTTTCAATCAACATGACACACACGTCATGACTAGGGATACAAAATAGGACAATTGTTTAAAGCTTCACTGATGGTAAATACAAAATACAATTTTTCCGAAATATGCCATCTGCACGAGCTCAATTCCATGCCTTAATTTCTAATTAGTACCTTTTGTAGCTCAATTTTAACAAAGCCTTAAAAGTTCTAATTGTCTTGGCTACATGCATCCTATTTTTTTTTTTCCTTTTCTTTTTCCCCCAAATTTTTCTTAGGGCATATCCATTATTTATCATAGGCCATTATCTTTCCTCTCTGCCTCAACTCACATATGTGGCTTCCTCTTGTCAGGATTGAGAAATTCTGTGGCTCAAATCTTTAGTATTTTCTTGTAAGTGACTAATGCAAAAGAAGAAAATAAAGGAAAGGAAAAAGAATTGCAAGTTAGACTTTTCAATGCTATCTCCATAGTTAATGGAGGATGCCATATGGAGACGAAAATTCGACCTTAAGGAGAAGCATACCAAAAGGGCTTCACAGGCCTCAATTCACAAAAGCAAAAAGTGGAGGAGCTCTCTAAAACGTTAGGAGAAGATGAGAAAGTTGTAACTCATGGAGGGTAGGGTTTTCATTAGGGATTCCTAAATGACTGACAACTTCTTTGGGTTGGTTTTGGGTGACCTCACTCACTTCCAACATATTGTGATGGTCTCAGACACTATCCATCAAGCTCCAAACACGTTGAAATATGGTAAGGGACACAAATACAGCAGCAACTATGGAGAGGGCCAGGCTATTGCCACCACATGAAATACTCTAATCCCTCACTAATTAAATCCCTTCAAATTTTTTTGTAAGCACCCCTTATATTCCTAAAATACCCTTATTAAAAAATCTAAAAACCATTTTCCACCCCACCTACAAAGTATATATGTTCAGACCCATAATAAGACCAAAGTATATATGTTCGGATTTAGAAGAAAGAACAATATAACAACGTTCGGACCTTTAAAAAGGAACATCGCTTAGTTGTTTAGACTCATAAACACGAACACTTAATAATCCGTTCATAGTTACATAAACAAACAATTCTAAAATGGGATTTGTACAGTTAAGTTGTTCTATGTTTAAAACAGAACAACAAAAGATTGTTCGGATTCCTAGAGTTGAACCCTAGCCAATTGTTCGAAGTTACATAACCGAACAATCCTAAAACGTGATTGATACTGTTAAGGCTTTCGGAGTTGTAAAACGGAACAAAAGAAAGTTGTTCGGCTTTATAAATTGGAATGCGTTGAAAGCGTTTGGTGTTACAGAAATGAACACTTTAAACATGTTTGGAATCGAGAATCCGAACAAGGCAAAATTCAGCATACAAAAAATTGAAGTTAAACTCGACAAAAAATATATAAATAATGGCCTTTTGGTTACTAATACCATCTCTAGCAATGCTTTTCTCGTCCATTATTCAATATAACATGAGAAATACTAATATTTCATGTACATATTGATTTGGTGTCAAGAGTGTTAGGGTTTGTCAGAGCATGAAGTTTATAGATGGTGTAATATTTTTGGAGTTGGGGGTGGAGTGGGGTGGGGATAGGAAAATTTCCTTTAGGTCTTTTAATAGACATGTCCTTAATGGTAAATGTACATTTGGATATAAAGAATTTAACAAATTATTTTAATTAATTGGGGGCTTAGAGCATTTTATGTGGTGGCAATAGCCTAGCCCCTAAGGAAAAAAAGGGCTATAGAATGCTGAGAAAAAATATTAGGACCATTAAATTAGCATACGAGCCAAGATTGGAATTTACAGCAAACAAATCATGCTTGATAATTTCTGGAGGCCGAGAAAAACCATTACAACACCTCCAAATGTGCCTTAACAGCCCGTAGCATGAATTGGAATTTCAAATTTAACCCCTCTGGTCTAGATTTATGCAAAAAGTTGCATAAGAAAAGGTCCGATCTCAGTTTTTCACAAATCACCCCTATTTTTTTTTAAAAAAAATAAATAAATATAGGAAAGACGCATCAAACGAAGGCAGATTGAGACGAAACTTTACGGGGATAATCTCATCATTGGGACGACCATGATGGTAGGATTGTTTGCCCTTACTGCCATTAGTGTCTGTGTGGTCAATGTTAGCGAAGGGTGTTCTTCGCGTTGGGTTGTGGATGGATTGCTTCTTTGTTTTGATATCCAGTTGGTTTTGTAAAAGATGAAGAATATTAGGAAGATGAAGAGGAAGGAGGAGATGAAGAGGAAGGAGGAGAAAAGAAAGATTAGTGTTCTCTCCCTTAAGAGTTTATTCTTTATGCTAATTTTAGGTAAATTAAAGAAATAACCTTTAACACGATAATAATAATAAAGACTTTTGACATTCAACACTGTTGAGTTTTCTTCTTTATTGGTGAATCTTTCAGAGATGGACACTGTTGAGTTTTCTTCTTTATTGGTGAATTCTTTAAGAGGGTTGGGGAGAGGGAGAGAAGCAGAGTTTTGTGGTGTTGCACAGCTTTGTTGATTTGGGGGGTTTGCTTGCTTGAGTGGAATGCCAGAATATTTGAGGGCCGACATTATTTATCAAGATGTGGGATTGGGTTGCCATTTGCTCATCGTCTAGGTATGCCTGTTTGAATTTCTCAAGTTGGATTTCCCCGCACCACATGGTACAATTAAAATTTAATTTCAATAGTGGTTTCCTTGACAATCTAGGTCAATAGGGTACTGGTGCTATCACTAGGGACTTATTTGGAAGTACAGTGCTTGTGTTCTCTATGCCGGTGTTTGCTGGGATTGCCCTTAACGCAGAGTTATTAGCCTTTTTGGATGGCTTGAGAGAGGATTTTTGGTTGGGCTTTTGTTGACATTTTAAGGAGGGATTTGTTTTTTCTTTCTATTATTGGTTGGGTAAAAGCTAAAAATTTGTGATCTTGGCTTTATGCCTATATTACTTGTGAGAGTTTGGACTTAACATTTTCTTTAAGATTGGAGGATAGGTAGGTGGCTAGATCAGCTAATGAATAGGCGTACTTCTTAGAAAAAAAGTGTGTGGATAGTCTTCAAAGTTATAGAGGGCACTTTTACCTTCGTTGAATAACTTTGTGGTATGGGTTCGTAGTTAGATCAATTGTAGTTTGTTTATGCATTTATAAAGAGTTGACTGTTTCTGTTTTGGTTGCTGCTTTGTTCTTGAATGATGCCTTATCCTATAAATTTTCAGTTTTCTGTTTAAACAAGAAAAGAAAAGAAAAGATCTTCTCGAGATCCATATGGAGGCTTAGTGATTCTTCTTTTTCTTTATTTCCACAAGTATCACAGTACCACAAAAAAGAAATTTTCTACAAAATGTACATCTTGATATTATAGGTTGTACACACCAACCATGCACTTATTTCTGAAGGGAGCTAGGTGCTACTGCCCATATAGAGGCAGTTAATGGACAATGACCAAAATAAGTGGTTTTCTGATTATACATTAGTTCGCACACATTACATATTAAGTCATACATTGCCAATATCTTGTTTGTAACTCTTAGGAAGTCCTACATCCCACACAGCCCAAATATTCCCATTTGGGCCCTCTACTTAAAAGTTTAGGCTTTTAGGTTGGAAACTTAACTTGCAATTAGAGCTAGTAGTTGGGAGGTTCGGTGTTCAAGTCTTCTTACCTCCATTATTTTATTCCCCTATCAGTTCATGTGTTTTTTTCTTGGTTGTCTATTTGTCTATCATTCCATATGTAGGATGAGCCTCACATGAGGGGGATGTTAGCTTGATGTACATCGTTAATCCATTGCATGATAGCGTAAGCTTTTGGGGATAATTGGTATTTAAACATGGTATCCGAGCATGTTGTTCTCGGACCCGTTTTGTTCTTAAGCCCATCCCTATGAAGCACGGATACTTCGAAACCCGTAATGAATTCATATCGTATTCATAATGGATATCGATATGCCTAGGATACTCCTTGATACGTATCTGATACAATCTGTACGTATCGAAACAGTAACATATATTGCCACGTCATTGGATATTCCTCGGATTCCTTTGGGGTAATTTTGTAACACACCATTCCTACCCAAGTTGACCATCACACCAGCCATAGCCATTGTTGGTTAAAGGCCAACCTCCCATGGTTCAAAGTAACGGTCAAAACCGTGACATCTCGCCCGAGACTTAATGGTCTCAAAGCCTTCCGGTACAAGACGTTACAGCGGTACAACATAATCTCGCCAATTTCTCGTTGCGTCTGTGATGCCAATGTCTCGCCGAGATCTCGCCATAATCTCGCCGTTATCTCGCTGAGACAGTTTGAGACAAAAAAAAAAACCCCCCAAATTGAAGACTGATCGAGTAGGAAAAAAACGCACCAAACCCCAACGTACTTGGAGAAGTGGAGCTGTGGTGGTCCGTGGAGTTGGGAGTGAGCCATCTTAAGTCTCGCCGTTGCCTATCGAAGCTTGATCTCGTCGATCAAGTCTTACCGTTGTGGATTGAGTCTGTAATAGCTTGGTCTGGCCATCTCGCCTCCTCGAGTGAGTCTGAAGCTCTCAGCCACTCAACCAGCCCTTGCTGTTGCCGATCGAAGCCCCTTGCTGTCGCCGATCGAAGTCCATGTTGTCACCGATCGAAGCCCATGTCATCGCTGATCGAAGCCCATGTCATCGCTGATCGAAGCCCATGTCGTGTGCCGTTGCCGATCGAGTCTTGCCTTTGGTCTGGCCTCCCTTCCTCGAGCTCGAGCAGTTGATTCCTCTGAGTGAGTCGTGTGAGGACTGAAAGTATTTAGTAAAGACTTTCTTTCTTGCTTAAGTCAAACGGTTTTTATTTCTTTTTCCTTTTCTCATTGCTTTGTTTTGTTTTGTTTATTTTATTTTATTTTATTTGTACTATATAGTAAAGGTTTTTAAAAGATGTAAATTTTATTTTTATTTTTATTTTTTACAATTTTATTTTTGTTCTAATTAGAAAAATGAAAGAAAATAAACAACATATTTCATTTTTTATCAAAACTTAATTAAACTTAAAGGAGTAAATTTCATTTTTAATTTTGGTTGAAAATAACAATTTTTTCTTTCTATCCTTTTTTTTTTTTTTTTTTCTAGAAAAAATATATAAACAAAATTAATAGGTATTGTTGAAATAGTGTAAATTTTATTTTTATTTTTTGGGATGATTTTGATTTATATAACTAATCTTCTATATCTAAGAACATAAATATTGAGTTTTACTTACAAAGCGCGTTGCTACCGGTTTTGATGCTTTTAACCATTTTATATGTTCTAGATTATTTGTTTTACTTGTTTTATGCTTCCAATGTGATTGCTATATTTTTTTAGATTTTTCCATGATTTTTTCAGATTTTTTTTAGCCTTCTTTCATATGTAATGTTGCGTCTCACCCGAGACGTGATGAGATTTCCGCGACCGTGATAATCGTGACCGTTACGTGACGGCGTCCGTGACCGTGACTTTGAACCATGCAACCTCCAAGTCAGTCAAGTCAGTCACAGATTCTTCTTTGTTCGACGCCATCATCAAACCTTAGTCGCTTCTCATGGTCTAGTGACTAGCTATCACAATCGGAAGTCGAGCCACCCCCTATGTCGTTCCACTACCACATCTCCCTTAAGCCAAGCCCTAAACTAGTCATGAAGCACACACTTTTGCACCATCAGACCTTCATAGACCATCACCATGGAAAAGAAGCCCACCACCCCTTCTCTCGATAGTAGGGGTGTGCGCGGGTTGGTTTGGAGTGGTTAGAATCACCAATCAACCTGCCAAGGGCGGTTTGCAAAATTTTCAACCCGCCGCCAAACCATTGGTCTTAAAAACTGGCGGATTGGTTGATTTCTTTTGGCGGTTTTGAGCCAACGGTTTAGGTGAATTGGGCGGGTTGTATTGTGCCCTTCATAACCTTTATGAGGATTGTCGAATGATCAAAGAGTGTGCTTTCATAATCTCCATGAGGATGGTTTGTTAATTTCTTAGCAAAAATGTTTGGAAACAAACTATTTAACATTCTTTAATATCAAATCCCACAAATTATATTTATAAACCAAACAAAAAGAAGTTAAAAAAACTAAAATGACTCATGTTTTCTTGTAGAAAGTGTATATATATATATATTGATGAAATTAATAATTAATAATTATATATATAATTAAAAATGGGTTAGGTTGGTTTATTAGCGGTTTAACAAAGTTCAACCTGTCAACCAAACCGAACCACCAAATTTATTACTTAACCCACCCAAACTATTCTCTCAAACCACTTGGGTCGGTGTGGAATGGAGTGGATTGGTTTGGTTTGATGGATTGGGCAGGTTTTTGGAACATCCCTACTCGATAGAAGCGAGCCCCCTCATCTAGCACTACTCGACAGAAGCACAAAGATACATTTGATCCTACTCAACCATCTGACTCTCGAGTCTTCTCAAGGTCTCTTCAAGCCCCTCTTCAAGCCTACTAGGCCGAGTCCTATTGGGTTGTGAAAGCCATGCAGTGTTGTTTCGTTGCAGCTTTTTACTACCCAAGTCTGAAACCAAGGTATTTTAAACCTCGGTTAAGGTACCCCTTTTTCTACTCGAAAATTGAATTTTAATTTTCTACCTTATGGAGTATTATCGAGGTAGGGACAATGACTTGAATCGAGGTCAAGGATATCCAAGATGTATTTCTCATTGTGAATATTATACAGAGATGTGTTTGGGACACAGTTTGGTCATTGGTTCGGTCCTAGAGTTCTTGGTATCAAGAAATTTGACAGGATTTTTTCTATCAATGGTACTATTTGTGCAGTGGACTTCCTTGATTGGTTAATTGACTTGGATAATTATTTTGATTACTACAAAACTCTCGAAGCTGATAGGGGACCACTCGTTAAATTCAAGCTTAAGGATGATGTTGTAGATTGGTTGCGTAAAATTCAACAAAATAGAGTTCAACGAGGTAAATCTGTTTTCCTTTATAGAGAAATTTGAAGATGTCTATGGTATATGAATTTTGTCCAGGTGATTTTGAAGAATTATATTGTTCTTGCGATTATTATGTGAGGAACTATTCTATGAGGGATTATAAGGAAGAAAGCCTAACTCTGCAACCAATTGGAAACCAATGTTGGAGGACTGTGGATATGAAGATGAAACTTGACATTTATAGAGGCATTCCAGTGGTACTTCCTATAATACTCAATGAGCAAGGCCCTATGGAGCAATATTGTTTCACCTCATGAGAAGCTTGTACTTGTTGAAGAAAACCTTGAGGTGAATCTTGTACCCATTCTTATTGCTTTGGGTATTGAAGGACTTACTATGCAAGAACTTCAAATTGAAAAGGAAGATTTGAAACAAGATGGAAGTTATGTTGTCGGATTCTGTTGTTTTCCCATTTCATTTGCTCAAGGTACAAAGGATTCATTTATTTGGTTTCAATTATTTTGAGTTGTATTTGATCAAGCTCTTCAACAAGTTGAAGATGCACATTGAGGATGATATATTTCAACACTCTTGAAGCCGTTTCTATTTTTGAAGTACTTGTTTCATTGGAAAGGGTGGATTCAATATCTCTGGCTGAACTCGAGGTTGAGGTCTTTCTCACTCAGGGAGAATAATGGGAATGACGTAGTATTGATTTTATATTATAATGAATATGAAGTAGGATTTTGAGTATTTATTATTTAAGAATTATATCATTATTAGGGATTAGTTTGTTTAGGAAGTATTTATTATTTAGTAATATTACTTTTATCTAATAGTATTAGTTATTTCCATTTTTAAAGATATTTCTGTGTTTTAGGACTGTCCATTTTTGTGTTATGCTTTGCCTCTATAGGGCTTGGCTTGTTAGCCCTAGAAGACCGACTTTGATGAATTGATATAAGCAAGATTAGTTTTTCTCCAATCCCCCTAATTGTAGGGTTTCTTCTTCCAACCTCCCTTATCAAGAAGGGCTCTCTTCTTCTCCCTTTCTCATTTTCTCTCTCCCTTTTCTTCTCTTTCCCCTCTATTGGTTTCACATCACCAAAGCACCCGCACCCTATTACTACCGCTAGGACAAAAAGAAGATTTGAAATTCTTAGGGAAAAAAAGGCAAACTGAGTGAGATCAACTTGATAAAAGCTTTTCATACATCTATACCCTCCTCGAAGTTTATAACTGGAGGTTGAAGATTTCGGTATTTCTACTTCATGCAAATGCAAAGAGATGGTTCCATATATCAGAAATCATATATGTGGTTGAGTGATCTGTTTTGAAGGCCCCTAATGAAATTTTGAGTTTTGATTTCCAAATTTAGGCCAAAATATGGTTCAGATGGGTGAATGCTTCTTGCCTTCTATGCATGCATGTATTTAAATGCACAGAAAAAGGAGGGAAAAGAAAATCATTTCTTTATTGTGTATGAATTGAGATGCTTCCATTATATACAAATAATCAATAGATGTCCATTGTGATGAATAAGTCTCACATCAGTTGACTACTTGACTCTGCTGGTCTTTGGATCCCTTCTATGTGATTAATGATGAGTTTCTTTTTCTTTCTTTTCTTTCCTATTTAGATTATGTTTCCTATTTTACATGTTACATTCTAACATCAAAATTGATTTTTTGCTGCTTGTAGCATGTTTTGGAGAGAGGGAAAGCCCCATGAAAGGAGCCAAATTATTGACAAGTTAACAGGGAAAATTGTACAAATGAGTCAGCATAAATATGCATCAAACGTTGTTGAGAAGTGTTTAGAGCATGGTGATGCTGCAGAACAGGAGCTCTTGATAGAGGAGATTATTGGGCAGCCTGAGGAAAATGATAATTTATTGGTTAGTAAAATCAGAAGCATTCATTGTAGTTGCTTTTATCCAAAAAAAAAAAAAAAATAAAAAATAAAAATAAAAGAGGGAAAAGAAATATTGTTTTGATACTTAGATAATTGATGTCTTTTATACAAAGCCAATGTTGTAACTCTTCTATTTTATGGAGGGCTGTGTTTTAGGCTGGCTGCTGGCCCAAGATGAGGTCAGCTCAGCTCAAGCACAAGTTGGGTGTAGTCATGTAGATGGTTTGGTTCAAGCTTGGCCAAGATTCAAATTTGGGCCAAACTACTAGCTCCACAACCAACCCTTCATTGGACTTTGGTTGGTGCTATCCTTCATTGCCTAAAGCTTCTATTTTACTGATTATAAATGTGGTTGGCTTTGAGCTTTTTATATAATTATTTTATTTTTCAGATTACTTAAATTTTAGAATATTTATTATTTATTATTATTATCATTTGCATTATGGATGCACCAATGAATTAGGATGAACTTCATAAACACTTTACATTCTCTTCACGTCAAAATGATATTGGGCAATGTATATTG
The DNA here is from genome assembly GCA_039720395.1 of Liquidambar formosana. Classification (NCBI taxonomy): domain Eukaryota; kingdom Viridiplantae; phylum Streptophyta; class Magnoliopsida; order Saxifragales; family Altingiaceae; genus Liquidambar; species Liquidambar formosana. Next base: position 25,334,952 of record CM077826.1, on the reverse strand, counting down.
AGACATCACCACCTCGCCACAATTCAACTCAGCCTTGTACAAATATCTGGCATTTCTAGTGAGTCTCTCTGTTTTTTCCTCTTTTTTTTTTTTTTTCTTTTTTTCTTTTCACTCTTCACTCTATTTGGGGTTGTATTTTCTTTATATAAACGAGCTAGGTTTTATTACCACCAAAGGTCCTGCGTGTTAGTTTGTGGATTATATCTGATATATATATGTATATATATATATATTTTAAATGGGATATGGACTGGATATAATATGGTATATTCTATATTTCACAAAAAAGTATCTTGAATAATTTTGAAATATGAGGACTCATTTTCATTTAGTAGAAAAGCTACCACATATACATATATTAAAAAGCTTTCATTCTGAAGAAGAAGAAAAAGAAATGGAATTAATGGCTAAATCTGATCTACCTTTAGTTAATCTCCTGCCACTTCTTTCAGTTCCATCTAGTTTGCGCCAGGTCAGTCCCGGTAAAAATTTCCAGTCTTGGTGCCAGGGAAAAACTTTTGACTGTTTGTTCTTGACTTTTCAAAAGGCTAGGAGTTACAGGTTGACTTAATTTTCCTAGACAGGTTGTCAAACTACACAATGGGGTTTCACTATTCCTGAATGAATGTGTGAGAGACCTGATTTCCAATGTATTATAAACAAATCAGATTTTCCTTTTGGATGCAGTTTATGCTTGATAATAAATTTTTTGGCTGTGCTCCTTTGTCAGTCTCACTTTTTTGTCCTTGATGCTATTGTGAAGTCTTCTTTGTTACACTTACTGTTTTTTATCATATCCTGAACATTGAAGAGTCCTGTATGATGGTGTTTGTTATTTATGTATAGTGAGGGAAATGATTGAATTGAATATAGTACGAGACATATTTGATGCTTGTATTCTGCTTGCTGAGTTATTTTTGTTTTTTCTTCTGTACTTTAGACAATGATGAAGGACCAATTTGCAAATTATGTGGTCCAGAAGAGTCTTGAAACATGCAATGATAAACAACGAGAAACATTGCTCAATCGTATAAGAGTTCATCTTCTTGCTTTGAAGAAATACACTTATGGAAAGCACATTGTTGCCCGATTTGAGCAATTATCAGGTGAAGGTGCGTACATTTTCTGTTTCAGTTTTTGCTGTAAAGCATGCACACTGGATAATGATACATATGGTTTTCTAGCTTACCTATTTGGTACCAAAAGTTGTGTTTGGTGATGCACCTATAAAGTACTTTCCTGAAAGGAAAAAAGAAAAGAAGAGAAGAAAAAAGCAGAACTGAAAATTTGTTCTTTTTCTTCATAATACTACTATCACCAACACAACCCCTGCACAACCACGAAATCCGGTCATTAGGTGCTTACCTCCACTGCCAGCGACTCTGCAACTACCCTGCCACCATAAACGCCACCACACAACCATAAAGACCATTATCCCCCATCAGCGCCAGTTGTTGGCATCACTAGGAGCCCTACCATAGCCACCATTGATACCACCTTCTCCAGCTCAACTTTGCCTCCACTCCTCTTCTCCACCATGGAACTAGTGTCATTGCCATTAGGGCCACCATCCCCACACCATTTAGCGCCCACTTCTCTAACATAACTGCTATTACCGCTTCTACCACTTTGGCAGACATCATCAAGATTTTGTGTTTTATTGTGAAAAGCATGCTCACTTCAAAATAAATAAATAATATCTATATATATATATATAAAGAGAGAGAAATAAGAAAGGGAAAGTGAAAAAATAAAAATAAAGGCTACTTTTGCCTATTAAAAATAATTTCAAACATACCCAAACCATCCTAAAACTTTTACAACATTTGGATAGTGTTTGACATTGCTGCTTTTGCTTTGTTAAATTATGTTAGATAACATTGCATCTTCTACAATGTTGTTGTCTTTTTATATCCTATGTAAAGACTTTGAATGCATAAATTTCTTGAACATTTATCGGATGTGCCTGTGCTTAAGAAGTTGATGCTAGTATATGTTGACCTTGTCAATTTTGAATGCTGCCAACATAGATTTTGATTAAAATGTAATCAATAATGATCAAAACCAAACAAATACATGTAGTGTGAAAGTTATTTTGCTCCCTGCCATGTAATTGTGCTAGGCAAATATTTCTCTAACTTAGGATTGTTTGCTTGTAATATGTTCTTTAATTTTTTACATGCAGATCTATGGAATTTCATGATAATTTGTGTTTGCTTCTAAGTGTGCGTTAGAATTGACAAATTTATATGAAATCAACGTCGATTCATTAACAGGAGGACTAGTTTGAGATGAATTGAAGGGGCCATATGATTTGAAATGGTCAATACAAGTCCATAGTTTAGCTGGTAATTCTGGTTCTAGAGCTTTCAAAGAGAAATTGTCCTAAATTCGCTTGCTATAAACTTAAGATAAGCATAATTTTAGGGCTCGTGTGGGCTTCAAGTTGAGCATCTTCGACTTAATGAGCTTGAGTCATGCTATTGTGGGCGTGGACCAATAAAACTCAGCCAGTTTATTTGTAATTGTGTATATTTAATTTGCACATTAATATAGTACCCATGGACTTGTGTAGACAACAATGGAATAAATGAATAATTAATTTATAACTTGAGTGCTAAATTTTACAAGTTAGATTTTGAACCACGGGCATTTTTCTTTTTCTTGTCTTTTTTTTTTTTTTTGGTTGGAAAATGTGTTATTCATAATAATGGCCAATAACTTAACAAATATTAGAAAAAAGCTATGAATAACAAAAGCCCGCTGAAACATAGTAGACCAAAAACTTTTAATGGCCACATAACCATTACCAATAACAGTTGGGCATTCATATAGGCCCTTTATTTTCATGTTAGTTGAATTTTAAATTTCTGCCTTGTACCAGACTACATAGAACATGTCTTGTTTCTTCCTTCTTATAAACATGGACTCCCAAAGTAATGCGGAAGATGAGAAGGTTTTATAGGTAATATCTTCTTCATTATATTGGCGTTCCTATACTCATTTGAGTGATACTTTGCAAAGAGGTAATTCTCATTAACACAAAGAAAGAAAGATTACAAGTTATATATGCAAAACTAAGCCTAGATAAATAAGTAAAAAGAGTAGAGTACCTTTATATTAAAATAACTCATATACAAAAATGGAAAAATCTCACATCGCAGTCCCCTTTCTCTCAAACTCATGATGTGATCCTAGAGAGCATTGGTAGTTTGTTAAGCAGGAAATGAAGGCGAACGGAAGTATGAGTTTTGGTGTAGAAATCTACAAGCCACAAGGAGAAAGAAACAAGGGGCAATTGAATCGTGCCCAATTGAAGATGGTGACAATCAATCTTAATATGCTTGGTGTGCTCACAAAAGACAGAATTATGGGCAATTTGAATGGCACTCTTGTTGTCACAATGCGGTGGAGTTGGAGATGTGATAGAAATATCTAGATATGATAGAAGCTAGTGGAGCCAAACAATCTCAGTTGTAGCCTGAGCCATAGCACAATATTCAACTTTAGCGGCAGAGCAAGCAATGACAAATTGCTTTTTACTTTTCTAAGAAATCATAGAATCATGGAGGAAAGCCAGTAGTAGATTGGTGGCATTGACAACACTGGCCCAATCAGTATTGGCATGAGCTTGAAAAGTCAAAGAAGTAGAGGAGAATAATAAGCTTTGAAAAATGGTACCTTGGACATAGCGCATGACCGTGAAGTTGAGGGAGACTTGGAGGAGGTTGCATATAAACTTCCTCTCGGAGATGGTTATTTAAAAAGCATTTTTGACATCAAGCTGGAAAGTGGCCACTTAAGGACTACAACAACATAAATCAAGCTGCAACAAATGGTCATTTTAGCAACAGGAACAAATGTCTTAACATAATCAACACCATATTCTTGCGAAAATCCTTTTGCTACAAGCCGGGCTTCGTAATGCTCAACAAATCTATCAAAGTTGTTCTTCACTTTGTAAACCCATTTACAATCAATAAGGTTCTTTCCTACAAGCAACAGAACTAACTCCCAAATACCAATCTTATCAAGAGCAGTCAACTGATCTTGCATTGCATTTATCCAATTGGGATCAGTACAAGGTTCTTTATAAGAAAAACAAGTATTGGAGAAATCAAGTCTTATTGGTGGAGTATGAGCACACACAGGATTATGTCATTCATGATGGGGCAAATTCAAACAGTCAAAGCTAGGAGCATTTGAATTGGTGAATACATGCATGGACCAAAATGTCGACGATATCGACGATATATCGTAGATATATCGTCGTATCGTCTACCCTCGATACGATATCTTGCTGCGATATTAGAGAAATTTGAAAAAAAATTAAAATCGAACGATATACTCGATATATCGCGATATATCGACGATATATCGATTTCTTTCAATATCGCCTGATTTCTGTGATTTTTCGTCGAGATCTCGTGGTTATATCGTGGATATATCGACTATATCGTCGATATATCGACTAATATCGAGGAGCTACTCTATGCGAGAGAGAGAGAGAGAGAGAGAGAGAGGGAGAAATCAGATCTGAAATTTAGGGAGAAGAGAAAGCGCACCGCTGTTGTCGCCGTGGTCTAGTTGTCGTCATCGTCGTCGCATCTCCATCATCATGCCTAGCGGAAGTCACCTCAAAACTTGGATCACAGACCCATAATCGACAATCAAGAAGGGGTTTTTTGCCGTCGATGTTGCCTCACCTTTGCTTCTGTTGACGTTGCCTTGCTGCCGGCATCGCCTTGTGTCATCGAGGAAGCCTTGCTGCCAGCGTCGCCTTGTGTCGTCGAGCAACCTTACTACCGGCATCACCTTGTGTCGTCGAGGGCTTGAGGCAGTGTATTTGTGTGTGTATATATATATATATATATATATGTTAAGACTTTTGACCTTTAATCCTTTATACTGAGTCGTGACTTGTCCAGGAGTTAAAAGACACTTGAACCTCTTATAATATATTTTTATTATTATATATTTTATGATAAAGGATTCTCTATGGATGAGTCTTTCTAAAAATTTTAAAAAAAAAAAGAATTTCTTTGTTCTTTTAAATAAATTAAAAAAAAATAGAGAACCCATTACTAGTTTAATATTATTTGGCATAAACTCTTTTTGTCTTTCTATGAAGTGGTGCCTTCATTTTCATTTTTATTTTTATTTTTATTTTTGAACTAATAGTTTTGTGTGAAGAATTTTGCTACTATATTTGTTTTTTTGTGATAGAATTATGTAAATGATAAATATTTATAAATTTTAATCTCCTATAACATTTGGATGTTGAATTTGTATAAATTTGTATTATTTATTTTCTTAGCGTATCACACTGTTTATACTCTACACAACATATACTTATACTATACACATTTAAATTGCAATATTTTGATGCTAGATTGTGTATTAGAGTCTAAATAATTGTTTTCCAAAGTTTCAATAAAAATATCCATGTTTAACTCATAATATCCACAATATCTTTAAAACGATATCGATATTATCGATATATCCAACGATATATCCGATATATCTATATTTTTGGACCTTCGATATACCCATCGATATCGATATTAAAGTCCTTGAATACATGCTGAGGAGGATGAGTCTTCTTGTGAGAATAGACCAAAATAGACCAAAAGAAAAGAAGGAAAACCTGAAGAACTAGAGTAAAAAGAAATGCCATTAGAAGAGGGAAGTGCATAAATATTAAGGTTAAAAATGGCATGGTATAAATAGGATTGAAGAACATGTGATAATTTTAGGTGATTTGACTTGTCTTTGAAGGATTAATCCATAACATGGTTAATCACCCTATTGTAAAACGTCATTTGGAAGACCCAAACAGGCACCATCCATTTGTTGTCTAGGAGAGTCACATTATTTGTCATTAATAGTTTTCAACAGCTCTAATCTATCCCACATTGCTTCAAAATCAAAATAAAAAGAACAATCATGCATGTTTAGTCTCCAATCTAAAAACCTAAGCTATTAGGTGGAGGGCCAAACAGGTGTATGAAGCCATATCAAACTTAATATTTATACGATGTAGGATGTGAGACTTCCGAACAATGCACAAACATCAAATGGTTGATTCTACTACTGTTGTAACATATCTCTAACCATTAGTAACTTGGGGCTACCCTCAAGGCCCGAGGTGGCCCAATAATTACCTAGCACGTGTGAGATGGGGTAACTATACAAGCCTGTCAGATTAATCTTATCCCAAAGGAATGGGGATGCCCATGCTATGGGGAGAGAGAGAGAGAGAGAGAGAGAGAGAGAGAGAGGGAGAGAGAGAGAGAGGGGGGGGGGCGACTTCAATACCTCATGTTTTACATAATAGCTAAAAACAACAAACAAAATAAACAAAGCTGGTGATAATGCATAATAAAATTTACCCACCTTAGAAATTAACTTTTATTTGAAACACTAAGCTTCTTGTTAAATCTCTCAATCACTAGATTCTAGGCCTCCTTAGCTTTGAAAGGAGTACCCAATAGAAGGCCAAGGTAGTTGGAAGGAAGAAAACATATACCATAACCCAATATAGAAGATAGCTCCTTGGTGTTCACCACCCACGCATTAACTCACTCTTGTTAAGATTAATATTCAACCTTGAGACCACCTCGAAGCAAAAGAGAATGCATCTCAAGTACCTCAGTTGCTAGCGTGTTGCCTAGTTGGATCACAAAACACGAATGTGTCATACGCAAAAGGAAATGGGAGACACTACCTTCTCCTTACACCCCCACCCCCCCTCCCCCCTCGATATCTTAAAGCCTTTAATGAAACCGGCCTCTTCTGCTCTCCACATCAATCTTCTAAAGGTTTCCATCACAATAATAAACAAGAAAGGGAAGAAGGGGTCACCTTGCCTCAGTCCTCTAGAACTCTTGAAAAAACTGTACGAGCTCCCATTTTCCAACGTGGAGAAGGAGGCAATAGGGATGCAAAATTCAATCAATTTCCTTCTCTTTACCTTAACCTGATCCTCAAGAAGGTAAAGCAAGAACTTGAGTTCACGTGATTATATGCCTTCTCTAAGTCCAGCTTGCAAATTAGACTAGTTTGCAAATTAGACTAACCACTGTGTAAACGAGGGCCAATGCACTCATTATTGTGCACTCATTATTGTTATTATTTTTTTGATAACGGTGGAACAATCCCAGGCCCTTAGGACCCACCCATGAAACCTAAACCCCCAGGGAGACTAGTGCTGCAACCCACCGCCACGGCGCCTCATTTAAATCTTGGGTTGTCCTCTAAAATTTGCTTACCACCAACTAGGGTTGGACACGGTTCGGTTTCGGTCAGTATTTGGGGGGTAGTAGCCACCAAACCGAAGGTGTCGGTTTTGCCAATTTGTCAACCGAAGCCGACCGACATACAATGAAAATCACACCACACCGACCGAATATAAATCGGTGCGGTTCTATCGGTTTTTTCGGTTTAAAGGGGATTGAAATCTAAAGCAATTACTCTTCTTTGATGAACAAAAAAAACCCTAGAAATTTTTAGATCTTCCCTACAAATATACATTCATGAATCTATACATATAATATAATATATAAATGTGTGTCTATATATATATATTGAAGATCAAGAAATATGTACCTGAATGGCGTTGTGGAAGGCTGGAAGCTAGTGCCATCATTTATCACAGTAGTCGAAAACGGTGTTGAGAGCGTGAGCGTTGAAGATGGCGTTGTGGAAGATGGTGTTATCGTCGTCTTCGTCTGTCAAGAGCCGGCCGGCATCCATCATCAAGAGAGCAAAGGAGAAACAAATTTTGCCTCTGGTTTTTAGTGGCAAAGGACAAAGAAGGATGGGGTGGAGAAGCAAAGTCTGCCTTTGATAGACATTTGGGCCCCACTTGCTTTTAATTTCTTCTGTAACTACTCTTTCTTTCCCTTTTTGTTTTTGAAAACCGTGCACTTCCCCCTCACTTTTGTATGTTTGAATGCAAACATAAAAGTGAGAATCAGATTTATCCAAAATATCGGTTCAGTTCAGTCGGTTTCGGTAATAAAAGTAAGTGAACCGTGAACCGAACCGAAAACACAAAAATTCTTAAATATAAAACCGAACCGACCGAGTTAGTGAAAGAAAACCGGCCGAAACCGCTTGGTTCGGTCCGATTCGGTCTGGTTTTTCGGTTTTTATGTCCATCCCTACCACCAACAAAAGCATTCTAACACTGCCCCTACCCCCTTTAGCATCTCCACCAAAATTCTCTCAATGATTTTATAAACGTTGCCAATCAAGCTAATAGGCATGAAGTCCTTTATGTTTAAAACATTCTCCGTCAGAATCAATGTCACAAATGTGGGATTGAGGCTTTTCTCAAAAGAGCTTGAAGCATGCACATCATCCATCATCCTCCCTTACCACCCTCCAACATTCTTGAAAAAAGGCCAAGGTAAACCCATCCGAATTTCCAAACTCGGGGCTTTGTCTCCAATGAGACTCCGAATCGCTCCAAGCACCTCCTCCTCATCTGAACTTGGGGCGTGTCCAACCTAGAAAAAGGAGGAGAACTCTAGGCCATTGGTTTAAGTAAACCCAATGGGGGATCAATGAGCTCACATCTACGAATAAAATCAGGTAATCCATCATATCAAAAGAGAAGGAGGTACAACCCAATCTTCCCCGGGAAACTCACCACATCAAAATCACCTGCCACGCACTAGCGGACCGACCACCCTACCCGAACTAGCTCTAATTCTTCCCAAAAAAATCTACCTTCAACTCCTCTTGAATCCCCTAGTGCTTCCTCTAGTTTCTAGAATCTTTTTGGGAGAACCAAGGACTCATACATCTCCAATGTCATTGATATATCTTGATATATCTGTCAATTTACAATTTACAATTGAGAATCGTTTTCCCCAACTTGCTGTATTGACAATTAAATCACCTGATTCTAATAAATACAAGTAGTTCCAGTAAAATTTGTAGCATGAGTACCTTTATGCTTTGCAAAGATATAAGGTGCCATCATAGCATTCCACTTCCTTGTTCCATGACCAAATTGAACTCCTACTTCCTATTATATCTTCCAAATTATATTTCTTAATTTAAATTTGAATAAATTGATCATTTTTATTTGCTGTGCGCGGCACACTTTCTGTAGTCGACACAACACTTGCTTGTCTTATACATATTTAATTTGCAATCTTTTGATTTTAATTTTTTTATTAAATTTTCATTTGTTGTTTTATGATGTTTCACTGAAAAATTCCTTATTTAACTAATAATATCTGTCATATCTCTAGATCCATATCGATATTTTCGGACATCGTTTATATATCCATCAATATATCCGTATTTTTGCACCCTCGATATATCCATTGAGATTGATATTTAAGCTCTTGGAGATAACTCATATTATCCAAGATTACCTGGAAGCTTATTAGGTTTCTAGGTGTGAGAGTTAGGATTGTTAATAAACACCTTTAGCTAATTAACCCAAGTCTAGAAATAGGGTATAAATAAAACTGAACATCAAATGCATTATTTAGAAATGATAAAGATGCAAAAATGATGAAGTTTCTGTACTGATAATGTTTAAAAATTGTTTGGAGAATATAGCACCTTATAGGTCATGGGGCTAGTGATCCGATTTGAATGGTTTTCCTCATCTCATCCGCTGTAAAGGGCCACTAAGTATTTTGAGTTGTACGCATTCAAAAATCTGAAGTTTTGAGAAATATTACTCTTGTTTGCCCTTGCCCAGAATATATATAATAATCAAACGTACAACATACAAAATGCAACTAGCCAAAAGAGCAAAAGAAATTCGTCTCTCCGCCAATAAAAAAGAGAGAGCAACAAGTGAAGAGATTACAAAGGCTCCTTTAATACAGAAACTATTAGTTCTTCACTTTCAAAAATCTTTCCATTTTTCTCTTTCCACACACTCCACATAAGACAAATCGGAGCATGTTTCCAAATGACCCTACAATTCTTTCTCTTGAATGAAAACCACCAAGACTTAAGAAAGTCCGTCACTAACCTAGGCATTTTCCACGAGGTTCCTAACATTGCATGGTTCAAAGTCTTGGTCTCGGTCCACGTCTCGTTTCAGGTCTTGGTCATCTCGGTCTCGTCCAACACGTCGCATCTCGGGCGAGATGCAACTTTAAGCATGAAAAAGTGTTCGAAAAAATCCAAAAAAATCATAGAAATTTTTTTAAAAATATGATGATTATGTTGGAACCGTCAAATAAGCAAAATAATGAACTTAAGGGACATAGTATGTTCAAAAACATAAAAATAGACGTTAGCGCGTTACTGTAATATTTTTTCCAAATAATTTTGTAAATTAATTATGCGTATATGTTACCCAACCACTCATCTGAGATCCATAGCCATCCATACAATTTTGTTTTTTTGTTTTTTTTTTTTAAAAGTTCCTTTTATAAGAAACAGAAATTTTGAAATTAAAAAAAAAGAAGGAAAATATGTTTTCAAAATTAGTTTGGGAAAAAATTTTCTTTTCTAAAAAATTTGTATTTTCGAAATTTAAAAAATTATTATTTTTAGAAAGAAAAAAAAGCTGGTGTACAATTCATTATCTTTTAAAAAAACAAAGAAAAAGGGGAAAAAATGTATAGCCATATAGGTTCATTAAGATTGGGGTGGGTGGGGAAAGAGGAGGAAAAAAAAAAAAAAAAAAAAACCACATACCAAAGGAAAGAAAAGAAAAGAAAAAAAAATGGAAAAAACCAATCAGCACTTAAAAAAAAAAAAAAAAGTTTGTAACTCTTTTTTTTTTTTTTGGATAAGTAAGCTCGTAACTCACTTCTTGATATTGACTGTGAGCGAGAGAGAGAGAGAGAGTCTTGCAACCAAGACGACCAGCCATGACCGACGACTCCGAGAGGCAAGGATCACCATCGACACCAGATGTGAAGGAGACAAGCGGCACGAGCCCAGACGAGTCGAAGGAGATGAACACCTCGTCATTTCCAACCAAGGAGAAGAACCAGATCTGAGAGAGAAGGGAAGCCAGAGATGCTCTCAACTGACAACGTAAACCGTAAGGTGTTCCCTATGCCTTCTCTATCTTCTTTTTCAAATTCAAGCATCTTTGTAGCTTTCGCATGGGGCGTATAGGGTTGGGTGATCAGAAAAAGAAAAATCTCGTGCGAATTGCATGAGATTTCGACCGAGAACAGTCGGGTGAACAAGATATCGCGTAACTCGTTTTGTCTCATCCGTGATCTCGAGCTTCTCGATCGAGAGAAGGAATTCACCCTATATATCTGTACCGGTAGGAATTCTCGTCTCGGGTTTGGACGATTCCGAGTTAACCTGGTGAGATATCGGACGAAACCATCGAGACTTCGAACCCTGTAACACTGTAAAAAGAAAATCCCAAAGCTGCTTCACAACCAAAGAATGAAGAAAGAGATGATTAACTGTTTTTTTTGCCCCTTCTACACGTGGGGCACCAACTAGGGCTCAACTAACTCTTATTTTTAAGATGGTTACTCGATAAACAATCATCTCTAGTAGCCAACCACCCAAAGAAGGCAACTTTAGAAGGAACGCAAGAACCCTACACCCTTTTGCTCCAAAGCTTTTAATATTCTCTCGTCGAGAAAATCTCATGGAGGGACCCCTTCCATTCCACTATATACTGCTCTTCCTTCACAGCCACTTGATAATAAAGTTTTTCCAAAAAGGGTCCTTTGTCTTTCAACTCCGATTGTTGAAGTGTCCCCAAAAAAAATTAAAATAAAATAAAAACCTCCCACTGTTGAATTGATCTAACAAAAGAAAGGTCTTAATGCAAGTCATTTTCCAACCATTGCAAATACTCCACCACCCAAGCCTCTTTGTTTACTGCTATAGAGAACAGATTTGGAAACTCCTCTAAAAATCTTTTACAGCACTGATAATCTCTCCAAAATGTCACTCTTCCTACATTTCCAACTTGGAAAGTCAATGTTTCTAAGCACATATCTAGGTTGAGGGTCTCGATTAGTCTTATTTAGTTCCATGAGCGGTGTACGATAGGCTCCCGGATGTTGTTGCGCATGCAAGTGAAGGTCAGGGACCACCTTATTAATGCCGTGGAGCGGGGTGCAATTGATGTTCCTTGAACGTGTGAACAGAAAAGCTCCTCAAAATCTAGGGAGTTAGCTTTACGAAGACTTACCCTGTGTGAACCCTTTACCACCTTGGATCTTCAAGTCCCATCGTTGCATCCATATGTCCGAACCACCCAAGATGAATGTGCAAAGCTATTTCCCAATCAAAGTTTTGTCCATTAATGCAAATACTCCACCGCCCAAGCCTCCTTGTTAGCTGCTATAGAGAACAAATTTGGAAACTCCTCCATTAAAAATATTTCACTTCTCCGATAATCTCTCCAAAATGTCGCTCTTCCTCCACTACCAACTTAGCAAGTCAATGTTTCAAAAAGTTCCTCAAAATCTAGGCAGATAGCTTTACAAAGACCCACCCCTTGTGAACCCCTTACCACCTTGGATCTCCAAGTCCCATCATCAGCATCCATATTTCGGAACCATCACCTTAGGTGAAAGTGCCCAATCAAAGTTTTGTTCATTAACAGTTTAACACTAAGGGCCTTAGACTAAAACCTCCCTTCTCTTTGAACTTTTATGGACTCCCAAATCCCAATCAACAATAAGATAATTGAATTAAACCCCCATCCTGGTTCACGAAATGTCCCTCAGAAACTTTTTAACCTCCCCACTACCGAATAAGGAATTTTAAAAAGTAACATGATATAAGTGGGAAGACTAGCAAGAGTGCTTTGAATCAAAATAAGCCTCCCTCCTTTTGAAAGGTACAATTCTTTCCACCTGTGTAGCTTCCTCTCCATTCTATCATATACTCAATCCCTATTATCAAAAATCATATACTCAATCTCACATCGCCTTTGCTTTATACAAACAACCTAAAGGTAACCCAATATATGATGATGGAAGTTTCTACATTTTACACCTGAGATTAGCTGTTATTATTTATTTATATTTATTTATTTATTTATGATAAAGATAGCTTTCATTCATTTTTCAAACATGTAACCCTACTATTAGCCCTTCGCCTGGGGAATGAAATAAATAAATAAATTGTATCACTATCACCAAGAGCAAGCCATTTGCAGGATACACATTTCCTCGTGGTTCAGCAAGTTTCTAAATGTTTTTCACAAATGGTTGCTTTTGAATATTAGTTAGACTTTCTCTTGTTTGATTGTTATGGGTTTGGATGCATTTTTTTATCTCCTTGTTGCACTATTTGTGAGTGCCACGTCCTAACATACGGGTTCAAGAGTACGCTAACTAACCAAGAACGGCTAGCGTAGAGGGGAGTCGCCGCCCGATTATGGTTTCAAGAACTAGTTGACCCCTACCAAGGTCTAAGTCGTTGTAACTAGAGATTCCGACCTTGGTTCGGAGTTAGGTACACCGTCGGGAAGGTGTAGGCACCCAACAATGCCTGGTTGGAAATCGGCTCCCACACATATTTATCGGCTATGATTAAATAGGTATTCAAATAAGTTCAACTCTAATCATGCAACAATATATAGCAACATGTAGAATATGGTATGACCACATAAAGAAATTAAGAAATGAAAGAAGAAATAAATAAACAAATAGGGAAAATAATTTACATGGTATGATCACATGTAAATAATTAACATGGAAATAAATAAATAAAGTAGAGAAACACATAAACATGGAAATATGTTACTACGAAAATAAAAGAAGATGGAAGTAAATAAAAAGGAAACACTCAAACACGTGGAAACATGTAGTTATGGAAATAAATAAAAGGAAACATACTACTATGGAAAACCTAGAAATAAATAAAAAGAGATACTAAAAAAAAATGGAAATAAACTACTATAGAAACAAATAATATGGAAAAGTCTACCTATTATGGAACTAAATATAACAAGGAACTAAATAAAAGGAAACATTCAAGAAAGGAAATAATTACAAACTTACCTAGTATGTGTACGCATCCTACATGGATGCGTACATACACGCCTTGGATCGTCGCCTGTCTAAACAGATAACTCAAAGAAAAGAAAAGAAAATAAAATAAAATAGAACAAATAGATAAAAGAGAGGTGAACCTTAAATCACATAATCATGTAAAAATGAAAATAAAATAAATAAAAAGACTAAAAGAAAACAACTAAGCAAACTAACAACAAAAAAATAAATAAAAAGACAACAAACAACATAAATATAACTTAGGGTAGATAGCACTTTAGGGTCCAAAGTTTGGGTCAAGTTTCACTTTAGGGTCCAAATTATTAGTTGAGTTGCAATTTGGGGCTTGCTATAAGAATTTTCTATATTATTCTTATTTTGCTCCTTTTATGGGTTTGAAAACCCCTATTTTACCCCTATCAACATCTAATAAACCTTTTTATTTTGACAAGATCTAAATCACTCTTATCTTATTTTTCTCTTTATATTACCCCTATCAACATCTAATAGACCTTTATATTTTTCATTTACAAAACCACATATTTGACAACAGAGTGATTCAGATCTCGTCAAAAAAATAAAGTTTATTAGATGTTAATAGGGGAAAACTAGGGTTTTCAAACCCATAAAAAGGGCAAAGTAGGGATAATACAAAAAATTTTGACAGCAAGGTTCAAATTGCAATTCAACTAAAAATTCACATATTGAATTGAACCAATTTAAATTTTGGACCCTAAAGTGAAACTTGACCCAAACTTTGGACCCTAAAGTGCAATTTACTCTATAACTTAATATAGACTAAGCTAACGAAAACTATGACAAATTTAAATACTAACCTAGCATGTAGGGAATCAAATATTATGGCAAATATCTAATCTAACTAACATTCATAAACGGAGAAGATATTAACTACTAACATGAAATAAAATCCTAGAAATACATGAAAAATAGTAAAAAGAAATGAATAAATCCTACTATGTATCAACCAAAATAGAATAAATCTATAATAATCTAACCATGCTTTAAACAAAATCAATATAGAAATAATAAAAGAAGAAATCAAATCAAAAGCTAAATAAATCAAATAACACAAATTTACTAAATTGATACTTTTTCATGGCCCTCAGGTCTGAATTGATTGGTAGAAAAACTTGTTGAAATCCTTTTCCAAGTCTATGATCATGGCTTTAGGTCTTGGTCTCTCTAATTATTTCTCTTTCTAGGGTTTGTTTAGGCTTTCCTATGAAAAGTGGGCAGGAGATCCCCTCTAGATCTATAAGGGTGTTTATATAGAGGTAAACTAGGGTTAGGTAAGAGCCCTCCCTAATCCGTATGGTCAACCATTACCAAAATTCCATGTTACCATATACTAGAGTAGCCTTGGGGAAAAAGAAATTCCATTTTTAAAAATACCTTTTCTGAACAAAGGATGCATATGCATCTTGAGTAGGTGCATACTCATCCTAGGTAGGTGCATACTCATCATGACCAAAATATTAGTTTTAAAAAAAAGTCACCCAATTCTCATGTTTTCGACCCAAGGCCTTGTTGTGATTATATCCACTCGTCAGTGGTCATCCAACAAAGTCTTTTATAATGTCAAACTTCATCCCTGGGTCTTAAGATGATGACTGGTACAAAATAGGGTGTCTACAGTATCAACTAAATTTTGGTCTTGAACTCTTCTATTGCATACGAAACCACTTATTAACTCCCAAGCTTAAGCAACCACCTTACATAAAGGATGCCTCACCCACATTAATTCTAGCTAGATGGGTCTGCTCTTCTTTTGTGTGCATGGAATTTTATCTAAGACTATAGCACTTTGGTTAGACCTATTTGCAGGGAAGTTTGTTAGAATGGCCTCCTAGACAAAATTCTTTATTCACTATTGCAAATGACGTTACCCACCGTCTCAAAAGTTGTATTATCTCCTTATCAAATATCCCTGCTAACTCCCTCACCCTAGCATTATCCATGTCATGAAAGCTTTAAACTTCTCCCATGGCTCGAGAATTTCACTAAATCCTCCTATACAGGTGTGCACTCCATCAACTAAACCTGGAAATTCCATAGACCATTAATTTATAGACGGTTTCATCCTAACAACACAATTAGTGAGCCTTAAACAAGTTCTCCTAAGTAAGCTTGGCAATGCTTTAATGAGCCTAAACTTAGCCAAGCAAAGCTCAAGTTATCCCTTGGCTCACTCACAGCCCTACGTGGAGTTGAAAATAGCAATTAATTAAGGTGATTTTATTGATCTCCGAATTCTTTTACAATTTCTCAAATGAATATATATTTGAGTATAAATTCAATTTTGCAAGTCATTACATAGTACGTATGAAACCATTTGATATGAAGCCACTAGGGTTAGCCTAGTGGTGAGGGTGGGTGGGGCAAAAGTTAGGAGTAGGATAGGTTAAGGGTTCGAACCCCTCCAATTGTACAAAAAATAAAACAAAAGAAACCATTTGATATGCCTTATCCAGCAGCTCTGTAGTCTGTACCATCTGTGAAAGCATGAAGCATTACCATAATGATTTAAGGCTCATCTGACGGCGCTGATTCCATCTTTCTCTTGATTTCATTAGGTAGTTAAAATAAAGTAAGTTTATTTTTGTCTCTGACATGCAGAAAGCCAGGCCTCAGATCCATGAGTTGCTTAAAAAGGAGGCAAAAATGTTATGAATCGTCTTCTGATTTCGCTTTCGGTAGGGGGTGGAAACATTAAACCAAGAGTTGCTCTGCAATCAGAATAACATGAGATGGGCAACCCCAAGGCCCCACCGCCTATAATATGCAGGCTGCTGCTGTTAGCTTTTTAGATTTGATATTGCAAAATTAGTTAATGTATGTATTATATACAAATGAAAACTGTAATCTATGTATGTCTTTGTATAGATATAACCAATGGTGATTGTTTGAAAGAAATCCTCATTGATTACAGAATTAATTATTTAAAAGGTTTGCATTTTCATTGTCTGGCATTCATGCAAAATTATCGGCACATGTTTGATGGTGACCTCTATTGTCTGTTTGGTTGCTAGGAAAATTGGTAAAATGTGGAACTTTCTGAACAATATGTTTTGCATTACATCAATTAATGTCTATATATATTTATTGGAAAACATATTATTCAGAAATTTCCCTAGCAACCAAGACATATTAATCAATGTAATGGAAAGCATATTATACAGAAAGTTTTGCTTATTCAATGCCATCAAGCTATCATGCCATTGCCTACTCGATCACTCACTTAACAAGTGAGGCAAATGCCACTAGGCTATCAAGTCATCTGACATCATTATGAATTTTCATTAACTCGCATATTCAATTTTTTATTTTTGAAGGAAAGTCCAAATAGAAGTGCCAAATAGATTTTACAAACAAGATCATGCCTACTTTGTTATAAAAAGACCTTTGCTACAAAATTATATTTTTGCCATAGCTAGGTGGTTAAGAACAACGGCTCATCAACCAGACAGCTCATGAACTAGACGACTCATGAAATCTTGAAACCTTTACTATTTAATGAATGGGGTTTGTGGATGTATCTCATATATTTTTTTTATTTTTGATAAGACGATCTCGTATATTATTATTAAGAACTAGTTTGGCTCAAACCTTGATGGGTGTGATCTACCTTATGTTGCCAAAAAAGAATAAAAATAAAGAAAAATTACATTAAGCCTCCACTGGGGTTTGGTGAAATGATACTGACTTCCCTTGACGTTTTAAAAATTACATTTGACTTCTCTCCCTTTGTTATTGTTGCCATCATGGTGCATGTAAGTTGTCCAATTTACCCCTAATCTAAAAATAGTTATTTCGTAACAACATAAAAAAAATATCTCAAGAGTATTTTCATATTTACAAATCCCTAGTCTTAAACTGTTATTTTGTAACAAAATTAAATAAATAAATAAATGAATAAAATATCTCGAGCATTTTGATATTTACAAGGCAACCTAGGGTTATTGTAGCCTTTCAGTAAAGGCAAATAGGGGAATTTTCATCGATCTTTACACGGTCACCAAATGGTTATTTTAATCTTTTTATGCACTTGCATCTTTAACAAGGGCAAAGTTGGCATTTAAATTATTTATTTATTTATTTATCATGACATCATCAACTTTCGTTGGTCACGCTTATAGTCAAGCAACAGAAGAGAAGTCTAAGTAATTTTCATCACATCTCATGCAAGGTCAAATATGTCCCTAAAAATAAACAGTTTCCCTCTATTTGGTTAATGAATTTTATCATGAAAAAAAAGAAACAAAGAAAATGAATGAATGAATGAATGAATGAATGAAAGAAAGAAAGAAAGAAAAAAAAGAATGAAGAAAAAAAAAAAAAAAGGAGGAAGGGAAAAAAAAATGCAGAGGAAAGAAAATAGAAGGAAAAGATGAAATCATATAAAGCTTAAAATTATTTTAATTATTCTTCTTCTACCAATTTTCTATTACAACCAAATAAGAAAAATTCAATTCCTCAAATTTTATTTTTTTTCCTTGATAAAATAACCAAATAGGGCCCTAGGCAATCTGATTTCCAGTCACCCCAAGTGACTCTGGCTCCAACCCTCCACCCTATGGACCAAGGCCTACATGAGGTTCTCATGGAGTTGTTTCTCTGGTTTTCCATCCGCATGTTAATGCTTTTGGTTAGCTGCCTAAGAGTATCAGCCTAACCTACAACTACAAGCAGAGAATTTTGTTTTGATCTAACCAACCTTAGGCGTCGAGAGAACTCTTGGTAATTATCCCTACTTCTCCAAGACATTTTTACAAGAAGATGATTCCACAGGTGTTGTAAATGACAATTGAGAGAGGTAATTAGGGTGTGTTTGGTTCACGTGAATGTTATGAAGAGGGAATGGGAATGGCAATGGTCGTTCCATTCTTATGTTAGGTAAGACCAATTAATTGCTCCGAAAAAGAAATTGCCATTCCAAAATACCATCAATTAGAAAAAATAATTTCCATTACCTTCATGTGATTTTATTCCATCAATGGTGGGAATGGTCATTCCCTTTGGTTTGAGAATGAATAATTATTTCCTCCATTTGAGGAATAAGACCCACGAGAATTTTCATTCATGTCCTTATAGCCCAACCAAACAGTTCAAAGAAATAGAATGACAGCCCTCATTTCAACCCACCAAACATAGCCCTAGTCATTGAAAACAATGTGAAAAGGAAGAATATGCCATCGATCCCATCCCTAAATATTTCTTCTCTTTTTCTTATGTTTTTTTTTTCTTCCCTTAGCTTGTTCATTTTCTTCCCTTATTTATTTTTTAGAGTTTATATTTGCGAGGAAGACATGCCATGTGACATGTCAATATTGAAGAGATGACTTGAGAGACATGCCACGTGGCACACTCTTTTATCATATAATAAAATAATAGACTAATAGTATAAATATTCATAACATTATTTACATCAATTAAAACAGCATTGCCAATAGCTTCGCAGACCAAAGGCACCTTCCCCACTATGTGAGGGAAGGTCCTAGGTTAATTAGAGTCTTAGAAAGATTGATTTCATATTATAATGAATTTCTAACCCATGCTATGAAACCAATAGGGGAAAAAAAAAAAAAACTTTTTCACGTAATGTTGTCTCATGAGACTTCTAATCCCACACTAACTCCTCCTTATATATAGGATATATATATATATATACACACACACCACTAGCGTGTGCAACCCAAAATACTGTACAAACAATCCTTATTTTTTACTACTCACGCGGAGTCGAAACTACGGCCTTTGGCACAAATTAACAATCCTTATTGCCAAAATAAATGTTATCTACATGTAGGGAAAAATATAAATGCAAACTTTGAACCAATAAAAAAGAATACAATGCTTATCATTAACATAAATATTACTTAAATTGAGGGAAAAAATAGGAAAAATGATAAAACGGTGTGTCAAAATAAAAATAATCCTTAAAAGAGGGCTAAAACTCCCTCATTTCTTTCAAAGTGACAATAATGAATTTTAATTCGAAGAGAGTATTTAGAGTCAAATATCCATTATACCATTTTAGTAAAACCTTTTTTTAAAAATTTTTAATCCTACTATTCTCCACTCTCCATATTAAATAAAACTTAACTAATATTTCTTCTCTGTATTGAGAAAGAGAAAAAAAACAATAGTTCTCCATTTTTTTCCAAAAGAGGGGGCATTTGGTCTTAAGCAATGTTTTGAAACCTGGTCTAGACGGTTGAATCGGACCCGGTAGCTTCACCGGTTTGGTTCAATCAAACAACCCAAAGATAGATAAAAGCAGAAAAACTAGTCAGTTTAATTGGTTGAACCATTGACCCGTTAACCCGACTGGGTCGATTGAGTCAAATTATTATTTTTTTAAGGGCTTCTAAAATTTTGAATCAAATGGATATGGTAATATCTAGATTCTACCGTAATCAATTTTATTTAAAAGATAAAATTGCATTTAATGGGATTTAGTTTCCTTCTTATTAACAAATTCTTAGGGAATTGGTTTCCTTTTTTCTAAGTATCTATTTATGACATGATGTAATAATATTATTATTTTTTAAATTTTATTCATGACCTATGATTTATGATTTTAAATAAGCTGCACTTTATGTTGGCAAGAATCTACCATGGGAAGTACTACCACAAGTTGAGTTTTTTGGATGCAAAACTGGGCAGTAATCCCTCATGGGCACGGCGGAGTCTATTGGAAGGTAGGAAAATTTTGCAAGCCGGGGTCAGATGGCATATAGGTAATGGGAAGAGTGTGCATATATGGAAGGATTCGTGGCTTCTAGAACCGATTACCTTTAAAGTCAAAACCCAGCCTCCTATTAGTACTTCTGTTATATAGGTGTCTGACTTAATAGATTTGGATAGGAAAGGTTGGAATGAACACTTAGTGAGACAATTGCTGGAGGTTGAGGAGGCTACTATGGTCCTTAGGATGCCGGTGTCTTGGATGGATAAGAGGGACAAACTAATATGGCACTACACTTCAAATGGGAGGTACTCGATTAAATCGAGTTATGCAACTGCTAGAAATCTTGTAAGGAATGGGCTTCTCTCACACCAGCGAACTGAAGGTGAATCTAGTCGACGTTATCTTGATAAGAAATTCTGGAAATTTTTGTGGAGTATCCAAATCCCAGGGAAGTTACATCATTTTTTATGGAGATGTGCACAGGAGGTTTTACCATTGGGGAACAAGTTAAAACATAGAATTTCGGGATGGACTTGGGATGTGCCTGTTTTGTGGAGAGGACGAAATTGTTACACCTTTTTTTTCAATGTCAGTTTGCATGAGTTGTATGGTATGGGAGTCAGCTTCAACTGGATAGTGGTTCCATCTCAAGACCTTCCTTTATTCACTCAATAGAAGTTCTCATGGGCAAATGAAGGGAGGAGTCATCAGAACCAGATTTGTTACGCTTAGTGGCCTTCATATTATGGCGTATCTGGAAAGCGCGAAACGATAAGTGCTTTATTGGGAAGGAATGGACTCTTGGGGAAGTGATCTTGAAAGCGACAGGTGATGCCTCAGAATATATTATAGCAATGAATCCCGAGATGGCTTAAGGAACTAGAACCACTATTTCTGTTCCTAGGGAGAGTGGTGTGCAAAGGTGGTATCCCCCGCCGGGTCCCCTTTTCAAACTCAATACTGATGGGGTTTAGATAACAAAAGATGGTATAAGGGGTGGGGATTGTGATTAGGGATGAATGTGGTTTGTTTATAGCAGGGATGGCTAAACGAATCCAGTTCATGGGTAGTGCACAAATGGTGGAAGCTATAGCCCTCCGAGAAGGGATCCGTTTCGCCTTAGATACAAGTATCAAAGGTCTTGTGGTTGAGGCTGATGCAAAAGGCATAATTGAAGGCTTAAGGAACAGTAAACTAGTGCCGGTAGAAGTGGAGATAGTGTGTGATGCTATCAAGCAATTGGCGAGTGAAGCACATGTTACAGTATTTAGCTATGTGCCCAGGAAGTGTAACCGGGTTGCAGATGCAGTGGCTAAGTTTGCTCTTAGGGTGGATGTCCTTGATGTATGGATTGAAATCCCCCTTCTTCGCTATCCCCTTTTCTTGAGGAGGATATGCCCTCATCTTTGTAACCTTTATGGTTTTCTTTTAAATAAACTTATCTTCTATCGTTTGAAAAAAAAAAAAAAAAAATCTAAACTTGAACATTGAAACTTTTTATTTATTTGTGTGCTAAATTACATTTGACTTTTGTATTATATTTCTTATCAAAATAATTATGAATTTTATTTTCATCTAATTATTTATAGTTTTATATTTACACAGCATAATCGGTTGGCCCGAATTGACCCTGCCGGTTGAACCAAGTTGAACCAACCTAGCTACTTAACCGACTAAGTGTTTGGACCAGTTTTCAAAACACTGGTCTTAAGTCCTAGTTATAGAACTTATGCAGGCATAAGTTCAATGGAAAACTATATATTGCCTTAAGTCCACTTAAATTTGGTTTGACGAAAAATGCCCAAACCATGCTTAGTGAGAATAGTATAACCCGGATCTGTTAAAATTCCATTAGCGGTAGAGAAAATCTTGGCCTATATTTTTCTCCCAAAACTATCTCCTTTATTATCACGATCTATCTCTTCTGAGCATGTCACTGTTTTTAATAGTCAATATAATAACAATTAAATGTAATTGTTTTTTTGGCAAAAAAGTGTTACATTCTAAAATGATGTGTGAATTTCATAGTTATGCTTTGTTAGAGTGAAGATTGTAGAAAGTTTTGAGAGCAGAAACATGTATACACATAATTCCCTAAAATTATGTTCCACTATGTACTTCACAAATCGTTTTGTAAAAGAAAATAGTTACATTCTTCATAAGAAATTTAGAAGTTTATGAAATAGTTTCATATCATATCGTAAAACGTTTACAAATCGTTTTGCATATGTAATAGTTACATGTTTTAAAAGATCGATTGGACTACAATAATACTCAGACGAAGGCTCCATAATCCACTCGACATCTCCACATAAGGGTGTAATAATCCACCTTGATAGCTTCTGCTTGCATCCTATACGTGAGCTACAAAGCCTATTGGTAGAGGTCAATTCCTTGCATCTAATATGACCCACAATCATAGCCTTCTAGGAAACCAAATTAAGTAATACGTAAAAAATGGAGGTGAATCCCATTTTGTAATGCATAAATCATGGAGGTGAATACCATTATGAAATGCGTAAATCATAGACGTGCATTTAAAATTAAATAGTTAACCTAGCTATTGTATATATTTACTCCATACCATCACAATCAAGAGGGTGGATCTATCATTAAAAAAAAATTGAATCTAAATTATGAAACATTACCATTTCATGATATTTTGGACTTGTGGTTGTATAAGAAATTTGAAAGGACTTCTACCTCTATAGGTCATTGCACATGGACTTCTCACTAATTTCCTCAAAATATAAAGTATGTAATAAAGGCTACTAACATATATGAAGGATGCCAATGCTATACAAAGGGGAGCAAACATGGTTACAAAAAAAAGAAGAAGAAAAATTATGCTTTTTGTGCGCCATAGTTGGATAAGATTGTTGAAAAAGAAAAAAAAAAAACACAGCACTCCTTGATTTTTATCATCTATTACTTAAACCCATATATAATTATTGTTTCATTCAAAAGATTGATGTTATTTTTGTTATCAATATCTAGATCATTCATTGTGCTATCTTCAAAATAAAATAATGTAATTTTAAGCTTATTATAATGCTTCATAAAAAAATAAAAATAAAAATAATTCTTTCCAAATCAAAATGTGTGTAGATGATTATTATTAATTATAGTTGAATATATATATGATTGGTTTTTTTTTATTTATTTTTTATTTTTTATATTATGTTTTAAGATTTTTAAATTAGGAGAAAAATGATGGATTTAATGTGAAAAGGGCACTTAGGTGAGATAAAAAAAGAAAAAAAGAAAAAAAAGAAAAAAAAAAAGAAGCAAAATAGTAAAAACAATAGAATGGTTATTAATTATAAAATGTCATATGGTAGATCCTCTCTTTTGGGAATTAAAGTCTATTACTATCACTTTGAATGAAATAAGAGAGATTTGACCATTTATATATTTGGAATTACTTTTATTTTGACCCACCAATTGGTCATTCCCAAAAAAAAAACAAAAAAAAAAAATTTGAATTAATAAAAAAGGTTACGAAAAAGTCAACCCATAGAATATATTTGGAGTGCTAAAATTACAATAAAAATGCAAAAACTTAAGGAAAAATCCAAATTTAAAAAGAAAAACACGTTTAAATGCTTACTATGCTATATCTCTTTGGTTATGCATACCCAAAAAAAAATTGTTATGAAAAAGAAATGCAGCGGATGTCAAATGACTTTCAAGAGTATTAAAAAAGAATATATATATATATATATATGCGTATGCAGAGACAGAAAGTATGAATAAAGTTTTGGCTTTTGTTCTTCGAATTGCTTACCCGCTATGTCATTTATATTATAAGCTCTTTTTTGTTTTGTTTCTATTTCTTTGTTATAGTCTGTTTTTGTATCTTGTATTATACTTGGTTGAATTACTAAATCTATAAAATTATTATGGTTTGTGAAAAAATTAAAGGGAAAAAAAGAAAAAAGAAAAAAAAGAAATGGTAGAGAGTGAATCTATCTGTAGAGAGAGAGGGTAGAATTCAAATACAAAGGGACTTCAATGAATTTCAAGAGCAAAAGAATGGAGGAGTTTGGGAACAATACCATAGAAAATTGATCAAGTTGCTGTGGTTATTGTTGAAATGAGATTGTGACTTGTGAGGGTAGCTAGCTTGTCACATAATTAATGGAGGGAAGAGACCAAAGGTCTTCCCTTCATAATAGTAAAGAGATTTGTGGGTTATTTTTTTTTTTTTTTTGGTGGGTCTACCAGCTTTTGGATTACAATTAGATTCGGATTTATCTTCTCTTTATGTTTCCTAAATTGCGTATAAGAACTGGTTTCCCTATATATTCGTATTTTGCTCAAAAATCAAAACAAACATTCAACCACTATTTTCTTGCTGGCCAAGCTAACTTCGTGTGCCCTTTTTGCTCCAAATATCAACTATTATTAGTATTTTTTTTTTCTTTCCAAATCTCATTCACTGTCTTATATATATACTAGTTTCCATAGAGACACGAATCGTCTTAAGGAGAATAAGATACCTGTGCCTTAACCCGCCACTTCGCTTCTATCGATAACATTGTTTTATTATTGTTTGTTATCGTAATTTTTATTTATGATTTTCTTGAGAATCCCCAATAGGGGTTTGTTGTACAAAGGAATGAAACCAATCTTAGACTCTTTTTTGGAAATGAGTCTCTTTAGTTATTCTATGTAATTCGATACACTCGACAATGCCATAGAACTCGATCCCCCATTAAAGTGAAAGATTGCTTGTTGGCTTTTGTTTCTTGGGTTTGATTGCTTCTTTTTCTACTCATTTTTATATGTTTAGAGGATGAAATATTGAAAAGATGGGGAAGGTAAGAGAGAAAAAGGGTTGCATAGTAGTGACAATTTGTATACAGAGCTATATGAGTTGGGTTAGCTTTGGGCTTTGGTGTGTTACTTCCATATCTT
The DNA here is from genome assembly GCA_039720395.1 of Liquidambar formosana. Lineage (NCBI taxonomy): Eukaryota > Viridiplantae > Streptophyta > Magnoliopsida > Saxifragales > Altingiaceae > Liquidambar > Liquidambar formosana. The sequence goes on along the minus strand of CM077826.1, from coordinate 25,309,350 downwards.
TAAAGTTCTTTTAAGTTCTATCTCTTGCCCTCTTTTTCTCCTTCTCTCTCAAATCATCACTGTGAACTCTATATTTTACTTAGAGAATAAGTTGTTTATAAGATATGAAATTGGTGCCTATGCCAAATGAGGCTTTTCTTATTTATAGGCAGTTGTGTGTATAAAGAATGGCTAGAATCTCTACATGTGTTTTTGATCTCATGACTGGGAGTAATTTAGATAGGCATTCAAAAATAGTACTACAAAACAAAGAAAATTGATAGTTATTTTGACGTAAGTATACAGTTAATTTATAGCAAGTTGATAGACATTATCTCTTTTTTGATATTAGGTTAGAAAGGGGACGCTAAAATGTAATATTTGCCATTTTTTGGCCAACGCGTTCTACTGTTCAGCATGTGATTTGAAAAAAAATAAAATTGAAATTTGTAAATTTGACACGTGGCATCACCAGGGCTCATTTCCTCCATTATATATATATAGTACTAGCTTTAGAACCCGTGTGACGCACGGATTAATTTTTAAAAAATAATATTATTAGCAAATTAGAATTTTAACAGAATACTTATTCTTTAAAATAGTAAAATGTATTTGTTAATATAATATGTCTATTAAATTTAAAAGATATAGACAAAAATAAATAAAATAGTTCAATTAAAATAATCTTTGGTGTGATGTTAGCGTAATGTATCATAAAAAATTTAATTATACTCCCGAAAAAGATAAATTATTTTGAAAAACAATTAATTTAATGGTGGAAACTTGTAAAAAATGAAGGAACTGACACATTATGATATTTGGTGAAAAAAGATTAAGATTCTCTAGAGCCTAGCCCATCCCACAATCATGCTTTTTACATGTTGGTATATATCAATGCAAGTATAACCGTTGAAGGTGTCTCGAAATCCGATAGTAGAGATTGTAAAATGTATGATAATGATGAATCTTGGCCTTTCATGAGGTTTTGAGTGGGTTGCACAAAGAGTGGAAAACCATGGGGAAAAATATCAAAAATATATTTGAGATTGGAGCATAAAAAAATGAGAGAAAAGTCTAGACTAAGAAAAAGAATAGGAGAAAAAGCCAGAAGGAGAAGAAAATAACAGAGAGTATAAATCTTTTCAACTTTATGTAATTAACCATATGGAAGAATTTTGATTAAAATATACATATATATATATATATATATATTTATTCGTGTCGGAAGCAAATCGGGAGCATGTGAAAATTCCCGTGGATCGCGTTTTCTTTTTTAATCATCCTTTCCTCTATTTGTCTCTCTTTTTAATTATGACTATTTATAGTTTTATATGTTCAATTTTTAGGAGGGGAAATGAATAGGCATAAAGAAAACGGAGAAATATAGTACAGTTTATTAAGTTTGGGTTGAATATTGTATTGTGTGGGTTTTTTAATCCTCCCACATAAAAACAAAGAGATATTTAGTGAACATCAAATGTCAACTTACTTTCACCACGTGAGAAAGAGCAAGTAATTGTTGTACAAAGTAAATAACCCTAGAGGAGAGTGAATAGGGTTATAGGCCAAATTAAAAATTAATAGCAAACTCAAAAATCAGATTATTGCAAACAAGAATGAATATAAGATTGAGCAATAATAAGAAGTTTAAGAGTAAGAGAATGCAAGCGATGTTAACGAGATTCGGCCTCCCTCCTACGTCCTCTCCTCAAGATCGAGCTCGCTTGAGGATTCACCAATCCACTATCAATCTCCTTTAAGGTGGAGTAGCAAACCTTTACAAATCAAGTGTTCTTCACCAACACTTAGCCAAATACACACTTCTCAAGTGTTTACAAGTGAGGGTTCACACAACCCTTTGATACAAGATGTTTGAAAATGATTTTGTGCTCAAAGAAAACTCTTTCAAAGAATAGATACACAGAAAATGAAAGCACACTCAGCTATTGATTGATTTCAATGAATGCTCACAAGAGAAATTAGGGCTTGTAATTGGTTTTCTTGTTTGTAGCTCAATGAATGCCCATAAATGAGCTCAAAGCTTGTATTTATACACAAGAAGTCCAAAATAGCCGTTTTGTAGCAATAAATGCCGGGAAAGGGAGTTTGGTGGGTATTTAATGCTTCAAAAGTCCGTTCTAAAACTAGCCCTTAGACCTCTGCCCGAGGATTTCAGCCGTCTAAAACTTCTCTTTCAGCTGTTTGAATAAGGCTGCTGAAAATTTCAGAGAGGGTGTAATTGTGGAACCAAAGAACAGGACTTTTAGCTGTCTCAAACCTCACTTTCAGCCGGCTCAAAGATATTTCAGCTGGCTCAAAGAGCCATCTGAAAATTCCAGAGAGCTGATTTTATAGAAGGGGTCATTTTCAGCCGGCTGAAACTATGTTTCAGCCGTCTGAAAATCTCTGTTTTCAGACTAGAAATTTTCACAAACTCTAGGTTCAAAGTGAATTGCATAGGGCTTTAAATTTGTCAATTTTTGCAAAGTTCTAAGTCCTTTAATCCTTGTGTGAGCAATTATTGAAATTAATCTTACAATAATTTCCTAAAATCCTCACTCATAGACTTTGATCAATCTTGAATGATAGATGGATCCATTTGCTCTGTTTTCATACGATCTTATGCTTTGTTTGCTTTTGCAAATTGATCATTGATTTTTGAAACATTTTGTGGCTTTGATACCTGTCTAGATTCATCACTTAAATGCTTATTAGTCCTTAAACATCTTATTATGTATTGTTATCATCAAAACCATGGGGTTAAAACCATTAAGGCCAACAATAATACACACACACACACACACACACACACACACACAAAAGGGGTGAGGAATTTACCTTTTGGTGACCATTTCCTAGCTTGATACCAAACAAGAAGTTAGTAGTCCTTCGAAGCATTTATCAAGTCAATTTGTAGCAAGTTGATAGATAATATCTTTTTTTTGGTATTAAGTTAGAAAGTGATCACTAAAAGTAGTTTTCGCAGAAGCCACTAAAAGTAATTTTTTGGAAAAATTACATTTTAGTGGCTACTTCCCAACTCAATATGAAAAAATGGAAATTAGTTGTCATTTTGGTGCAGATTTGTAGTCAATTTGTAGTAAGTTGACACATAATATCCTTTTTTGGTATTAGGTTCGAAAAGCGTTACTAAAAAGTAATTTTACCAAAAAATTTTCTCCAACTGTCACTGTTTCAGCACGTAAAAAGCCAAAAAAAAAAATAAAACAAAAAAAAAATAAAACAAAAAAAAGAAAAGAAAAATAAAACAATCTTATGTTGACACGTGGCACACAAGAGGGTGCCATTCCTCTGTTTTATATATACTAGCTATAGCACATGTGCGTTACACGTAAACATTTTAAATGATAATAATTATATTTAAAAAGAAAATGCATGAAGATTTCTAAATTCTTAGCAAGGTTTTTGTTGGTCGTCGTATGTGCATCACACTCTGATAAAAACACAATGACCTGTACAAAAATAAAGTAAATTAATTTAATGTTGGATTCTGATTGTAGCTATACAATGACTGTAGCTATAGAAAGGATTAAAGAAATTGATGGGAATTATCTTACTCTGATTTAGGAAATCTCAATATGAAGAGGTAGATATGCAACTTTTGGAAGACTTTTCACCTTATAATCCTTTCTCTAGGCAATCAGATATTCACTATCGTTGTTCATATTTTTTCTTTTCTTGGGAAACCGTCTTTCTATATAAACTAGTTGATGCATACGTGCGTTGCACGTAATAATATTTGCGTTTTAAAAAATAATTTTTAAATCAAATTTAAATTTCTATACTCACTCATTGTTCATCTCCCAGTACAACTCTAATTCATATAACTACCAAACCTTTTACAATCATGAAACAATTTTTTCTTCTAGATAAAATTCCTCAAATTTTAGTTTCCACATATTGCCTTTTATCCTTCTCCCACTATAACTCAAATTTGTAAATTGGGATTTTTTTCACTTACGTAACAAATTTTTTTTCTTTTCCTGTTTGGGTAGAATAATATTTATTTTAATTTTTCTTATATCTCGTTCCAATAAGATCGAGATGCAATATTGAAACTAACATCCAAATGAACTTAAGCATAAAAAAAGAGGGAGGTTTGAAAGATGGCTATACAACTATAAGGAGATTCATAAACTTGCATAACGTTACATATACCTATATATATTATAAGATATAACACAAAGATTTGAAGAACCTTTGTTAAGACAACGAAGTTTTCTAAGAATATGGAGAAAATAATAAATAAATAAAAAACCGGCCACCAAATTAAAATTTGTGTGCACCTTTGATCATCCAATTTTAAGCAACTTGTATGCTATAACAGATTTCAAGAAACAAAATTACTGACTACAATTGATCCTATAAATGATATATTAAAAAAAAAAAAATAGTGAAATTTATAGGGAACAATAACTTATAACCATGACAATGACAATTTCTTACAAACATATTTTGTTCGACAAATCACTAAAAAAAATACCTAAAATATTATATAAAATATAAAAATGGTAACGTACAAAAAATAAAGCAAATTAATCTCTTACGAAGGGAGTTTTAATCCCTAAGATTATATTACAAACATATTGAGCATGTCAAAACGAAGAATCTAGAAAAGATAAAAAATTGGTACCTTTTTATGACGGGTTTTTGAGTCTGTAAAGAGAAAAAAACGAGAAAGATTAAATACTCAATTTATAAGAGAGAAGAGAAAAAAATTAATGTCAAGCTAATGCACCGGTTAACGGTTACTCAATAAGCATTATAAAACTAAACACGCTGATATTTAATTCTAAAATTTTGAATGTTAACTATCTATGCCTAAGCCCACCCAATACAAAGTCAAGAAACAGAAAAGAAAAACCCCTATATAATAAATACTATAAAAGACAACCACAAAAAATAAGGGTAGTTCTCAAAACTTGCTTTGCATTAAAAGATAAAGTATAATAGAACCAATCATATCTACAACAATAAAAATAAAACAATATTAAAATAAAATAAATCATAAACCACAACAATAGATATCAAGAAATGCCCTATAAATGGAAGCCCTGGACTTGTCCTTTGGAACAATTAACTTTCGAAGTTACAAGCACACTTAAGTTAAGGTAGAACTTAGCCCTGGTTGACAGGAAGAAAGATGCTCACTGAAGGTAGAAAGGTAGGACCGTCTACTCCTTGGCATAGGCAAAAATCTAGAACTTGACTTGATAGCTAGGCTTACGCAACTAAATATGGATGACATGTCTATATGAGGCATTGAAGTTGTGAAGCTTGGCTGCTTGGGAGATAAAGAGGTTCTTAGCATGGGAGAAAAGAAGGAGAAGGAAAAGACAGTGGGTAGTGGGGACGAAGGTAGGGTTTAGGGGTTTTGTAAAATACTAAAATTAGTTAATTTTGTGGAAGGTTATTAATATGTTTACATTAACTAAAAAAAGGACAATATTGTCTTCATATTATATATTAAGGGAATTAGGGAGACGTATGGTTGATTGGTTGTAGATTATTATCAAATCTCTAAATATATGCCAACGTGTTTTCTAAAGAATTTTATAAATATGTATAGCAAAGAATTAGGAATAATCTAGATATTTTAATTAATTCCTATCTGAGTTTGGTTTTATTTAATTATTATACGAATTATAGTTTCCTCAGAATTCTAATTAAGGTATATGTTTTATATTGCTATATTTCTTATATATGTAGAAGGGTAGTTGTATAATTTCCTTAGAATTCTTATTACGGTATGTGTTTTATATTGCTATATTTCTTATATATGCGGAAGGGTAGTTGTGTATTTAAAAATTAAAATAAGGGTATATTAGTCAATCAAAAGTTTTTCTCACATTCATCTTTTTATAGGTAGTATAGATAGATATAGATATAGATATAGATATAGATATAAAAAAACCTAATCCTAATAAAATAAGGTGAATTAATCCTAATCCTTTTATAACTAGTATATAAACTAATCCTAATCAAATAAGGTGAACTAATCCTAATCCTTTTATAGGTAGTATATATATATATATATATATATAAAAGAGCGTGCGAGCTAGATAGATTGATTAGCTGCTTTCTTTTCTCTAGGGTTTTTTCTTCTTCTTTTTTTTCTTATCATGGACGATGATCAAGAGTATCAGTTGGACATGCCTTTGAAGCTGACGACCATCACTACCAATGGACGACTGTGGATCAAGCTCAAGATTCCAAACTCCAGTGAGTTCAGCGGCGAAGAAGGCATCCATGATCAACCTCAGAGCCCCACGGAAAAGGCTGAGCCTTCTTGGGTTTGCAAAGTCTGCAACAAGGGATTCAGCTCCGGTAAAGGTTTGGGAGGTCACATGAGAATTCAACTTCAACCCAACAAGGAAGGCGCCGCCCTCCTCAATAGGACTCAATACCCAGTGCTCAAAAAACACGTACATGTCGCTGATGATGATCTTAATAGCAAGAAGCCGACCAGTTCGCTCTGTGGTAAGGACTTTCCGTCCATGAAGTCCTTGTTTGGGCACATGAGGTGCCATCCTGAGAGGGAATGGAGGGGAATTCAACCTCCAATGTCGACATCGAGAAACACTTCATCCTCCACCTTGTCAGACGCCATAGCACAGAAGCAGACGGATAATCATATGGATTCAGTTAATAAAGCTCTTGGCTCAGTCTCAGTTGTTGATTTATCAGAGTCTCTCTCAGGGGGGTCTGCCACTTGCCCGGAGAGGCCGGAAAAGAACTGCCTCCACCGGTCGTGCTGGCAATGGTTCTAGTTTGGGTTCAGAGGAGCAGATGCCGGATGCTTTATATAATCTCATGATGCTAGCTCAGGTTTGCGAGGAATATTCCCTCAATTCTGGCCGATCCTATAATAAGCAAAGAGTTGACGTATCTGAGGCCACAATTAACAGCAATTCCTTATCGAACAAGGTCGAAATTGAGGACAAGAATCAAGATACTGAATGCGTTGCCCCATCAGAGAAGAAGCGAAGGATTGAGGTGTCACCAGTGGGACAAGGAAGGAATTGTGCGGGAAAGAAGCTCAAAACTGATGAAACAGGGTCTAATACTGATGATGGGAACAGCAGTGAGATTCCACTGAAAGGGATGGAAAGAGGCAAAGGAGAGGCTTTGTTAAAGACTCAGTTTCTTCCAGAAAACGATTGATCATGAATTTTGGATGGAAGAATACGGACTGTCCTAGTCTTAGAGATGATCATATGGAAGAATCAAATAGCTGTAACATGGTTGAGAAGTCAAAGAAAAATGGGAGAAAAATGACGTTGAGAGATTTGGAAACACTCGGCCAAATAGCTCCTCCAGTTGACCCAATCAACAAGCAAATGCCTGAGAGATGCAAATGCAGCACTTGCAACAAATCATTCCCAACCCACCAAGCCTTGGGTGGTCACAGGTCCAGCCATAGCAAAGTCAAGAAGAGACGTCACACCATGGATGATGAATCTGCCTACGCCTCTGCTGCTGAGGATGAAGAACATCATGCCAACTACCCCACTGCTCTAGTCGATGAAACAGAGGAATGTGAAGAGGCTGCTGCTAGCTCAAGGGTTGTGGTGCGTACAGGACACCAATGCAGGATTTGCAACAAAAATTTCCCAACGGGTCAGGCTCTCGGGGGTCACAAGAGGTGTCATTGGACCAGTCCAGTTGAAGCTACATCAAGCCAAGTAGCATCATCGATGGGAGAAGCCAGTGGCACTGGTCGTACAATTAAAAGTTTTGATCTCAATGAGATTCCGGCCTTGGAGGTTGAAGAGAGTATTGATTCTGCCTTCATTCAGCCTTTACATGCAGCTGGTTATGCATCTTCCTCTTACAATTCAGTCATCTAATTCGTCGAATTACAATCTTTGTTGCCTCTAAGAATTCAGTCACCGAGGTCAGAACCTCAATACTTTGGTTTCTGCTGTTTTACTCTTGATTGCAGCAGTGAAACATAGTTTCAAGGGAACCCCTCTTAGCTGTTTCTTGTTTCCTTTAACGGGGTCTTTTAGGGCCACGTATTGTTGTGTCCATTTTTAAAGCATGATGGTCCAGCAGGCTTTCTTTGAAGGAAAGATCAAAAAGTGCTCTGGGTCTTTCTACTTAACACAGATGGTTCTTTTCAAATAGTTTAATTTCAATTAATTTGGTTACCTATCTTCCTCATTTTGGTGTTTGATTGATTTCTTTGTTTAATATAATCAGTTGAGTTCTAGTCTTTCTTGCTCTGGCTGTGTATAAATTTTTTTGAGTGTGGATTTTTTATTGTGAAATGGGTTTCTAACTCTTACAGGGCCTTTTTTTCTTATTTTTTTATTTTTTTATTTTTTTAAAAAAAAGAAAAATTCATATTCATATATGCATATGGTCTAATTATTGAAAATGTGAGGCCAAAAAAACAGCACTAACTCACTAAGTAGTGGAGGTCCAGAACAGTGATGTCCATCTGGCTAGGAAGGATAAAGAAAGTCGCGGAAAAGTCGAGAAACACCTCTACCTAGAGGCCGGAGCCTCTCTTTTTTTCTTTCTTTAAAAAAAAAAAAAAAAAAGAAACTTTTCTTGCAGGAATCATCTTTGAGAGGAACATGGGACTCCATCAAATTAAGCTACTTTTAAGGATTTTAGGAACTTTGTGCATCTTCTACAACAAAAACCAACCTGGGATCGTTTGAATTTTGAGAGGCCCTTTGGTGAGAGCACAAGCAATAGTGGATAAGCATCATCTTAGATCATGATCTATCATGTAATCTTCACTTTTATCAGGAGATGGGCATTTATCTTCTACTGCTGTAGCTTACAAGGATGTTAGAGGTACTGCCTATCTCCTGAATCCTCATTATAGTGAGGCATAACTCCTCATAATAGCTCCTCATCTAAGATGATGCTTCCAGCTCACCATTATTATTATAACAAATAAAAATACAGTAGGGACAATTGTTCAACCGAGCCTGTTTTCATTTCTCTCTCTCCCCCCCAATTGATCTTGAATCGTTGGACAAGGTGAATTCAGGGCATGTTTGTTTTGTTTAGGCGGAATCGAGGGAATCAGAATATAATGAAATGAGATTTCAATTGTGAACGCGACCGCTCACTATTGAAATCTCATTTTATTCCATTCTAATTTTGTTCAAACAAACGTGGTCAACTCATTTCATTCCATTCTAATTTTGTTCAAACAAACGTGGTCAAGGTCAATCTCTCCACTTACTCTAGCTTTTGTTTAAATGTTGAATAGGGCGTGATCGACTACTTTCATTGCAATTAAGTATTATGAGTGTGCACTTTCCGGCATGGTCATGGTTATCATAACCTAGATATAGCTCGGCTGCCACTACCCTCATTGCACCAAGTACTTCTTGAGGGGCAAAATCAGTTTTAAGGACAGCGGCCTTTTCCGTATATTTTTGTTTTCAGTTAAGTGTTCCTTCAAATAAATTGTAATATTCAATTTGTACATTGTGTTATTTTTCAAACATGTATATCATATCATTTTTGTGCCACGAGTGCATGCTTAAGGGAAAATAGTTGTGATTAAAAGGGTGCCCACATGCATGATTGTATTACCCCTTCTTATAGAGGCATCCCAAGATGATATTTCATAGGACAAATTACACCTAAGACTCGAATGTTATTTGATAAATACATTCAATCCTTCCATTATTGAAATTACACTTACACCCATTATAATAGAAACAAACCACACTGACACCGCTCCTTCAAATGACCATTACCGATCCGCTGACATCATACTAAAAATTTTCAATGAAAAGAAAAAAGCAGCGAAAGTGACAAAGAGTAGTATCGATCATTTGGTCTAATTTGTTGAATCGTTATATACCATAGGAGACCCATCAAAGACTCTGTCTCCATCTCTTTCTTACTACTAATGAAGTAGGAGTTGGAATTAAAACACAGTTTTACTCACCACAGTGCGAGGAAAGTCATAGGAACCATTGAAAACTAATTTAATTTTTGAGATGGAATCACGTAAATTTTATTTTTACGGACCTATCAAATGATGCTGGATTTGTTATGATGGTGACATGTCCATATGCAAGTGGTTACATGCAATACTTGACAACTTTTGATACTTTTAGCTTACATTTTCAGATTTAACAAATAATGCATGGGACCTGGAAGTCCAGAATAGCTTAAGAACCGTAGGTTTCAAGTTTGAATCTCCGCTTCCATACTATTGAATATATGGGCTTGCGGGTGATTTGTGCATCACGAGAAATTACTCTGGGCTTAATGGCTTGGGATACCTCTTGTTTGGCAAATAAAAAAAAAAAAAGAAAGGAAAGAAAGAAAGAAAGAAAGAAAGAAAGAAAGAAAAATAATGCAATCAATGAACCTTTTTTGATTACATTAGAGCATGTCTAATAGAATTAGCTATTTTTTATCTACTTTGAAGAAACTTAGAGCATCTCCAATGGACTAGCTATCCAACCCCCTTAGTTATTTTAGTTAGCCAAATTACTTTTTTCCTTCTCCAATGGGTTAGCTATATGGCTAGCTATTTTAGCTATCGTTATTTCGGCTAGCTACATTCGCTAGCTAAACCATTTTTCGTTAAAAAATTGACACTTGTTCTCTCTTTATGCGTCATTTCCTTTTTATCTCTTCACCAAATGATTAAAAGAAGAAAGATTATTAATAAAAATTTTGAAATAGCTCAAAAATAACTAGTACCCTTGGAGTACTCACTTGAATAGCTAGTTAGCTATTTTAAAAAATATTATTTTGCTAGCTAAAGTAGCAGGAAAAAAAAAATGGTTAGTACCCTGGAGATGCTCTTATTTAGTTAAATGAGTTAAGAGGGCTCTCAAGCATGACTAGTTAAATATATAGATAATTCTATATTCAAGTGATGGTTCCGATAGGGTAAGCTATTTTTTTTTATAGGATTAGTTATTTTTTCTCTATTCTAGCTAAGAGAGTCAAAAGGGCTATAACTATATTTGAGGTGCCTCAAAGGGTCTATATATTTTAGAGAACTAGATAACTCTGTTCAGAGATGCCACTCACTACTTTAGCTAAAAATCTAAAATTGTTAGCCTTTTAGATAACTCTTTAGCTAAGGAGAGGAGAGAAGAGGAGCATCATTTTCTATAATAGAGGGATCGAACTTCTTTAGCATTTTCCAAAACATCATGGACACAAGGGTGCGTTTGGTTCGTGGGTTGGGAATCTCACCTAGGAATAGCACATTACCTGAGAATAGGAATGCTATAATATACCCTGAAAGAAAGGGTCCTTTCCTATTCTATTGCTATTCACACACTTATTTCAAACATTAAGGCAGTGTTTGGTTCGGGGTATGATTCCCGGGAAAGGGGTTTCATTCCCCTTTCCCTTGTTTGGCAAGCCAACATTCCCGGGCATGGAGCTTTCCTTGACCCATCAGATTCCCAACGAAAGCCAAAAATCATTCCCGATCGAAACGTGGGTTTGATTCCCGACTGCTGGGAATGTGTTTTACAATAATTTTAAATTCCAAGCGTGCCCTTGCCTTCTTCAATGAATAAATTCTTATTCCAGCCATGTCCTTTCCCTCCACGATTACACATCCCAAACCTTAGCTTACTCCTTCTCACTAGTCACACGCAACCACCACAGCGTCGCCCTTTTCATCTTCTCACCTAATTTCGCAGCAGCCTCTTCCGTCGCACGTTCATCTTCTCACAATCTCGCATGTCTACACCGTGGTCGCTCACAACTTGGTGTTCGTCATCACCCTTTAGCCGTGATTCCTCAAGATTCGGGTAAGATCTGTTCAGGGAAATCACCCTTGTTAAGTTTGATTTGTTAACTGTTTTAGGTCATGGCCCTTTTTTTATTTGTTTAAATGAATTATTGAAAACCCTACTGTTTTGTGCATGAGATGGCATGACAATTGGTAATATATATAATTTTATACCCTAAAATCGTCCAAGATGTGTTACAAACTCCATTGACAAGATTTAAATTTGGAATTTCTGTATTTTTTCAACAGCCGTAGGTAATGTGACACATTCTTGTTATTTTTAAAAATTTTTTTCTTTACCTACTGATTTATGAAGCGTACAATATGACATTGTTATTTTTTATTTTTTATTTAAGTTTGATATGTTAACTGTTATAGGTCATGGCCCTTTTTTTATTTGTTTAAATGAATTATTGAAAACCCTAAAGTACTGTTTTGTGCATGAGATGGCATGACAATTGCTAATATATATAATTTTATACCCTAAAATCGTCCAAGATTTGTCACAAACTCCATTGACGAGATTTAAATTTGGAATTTCTGTATTTTTTCAACAGCCGTAGGTAATGTGACACATTGTTGTTATTTTTAAAATTTTTTTTTTCTTTACCTATTGATTTATGAAGCGTACAATATGACATTGTTATTTTTTATTTTTTATTTAAGTTTGATTTGTTAACTGTTAATAGGTCATGGCCCTTTTTTAATTTGTTTAAATGAACTATTGAAAACCCTAAAAGTACTGTTTTGTGCATGAGATGGCATGACAATTGCTAATATATATAATTTTATACCTTAAAATCGTCCAAGATGTGTTACAAACTCCATTGACGAGATTTAAATTTGGAATTTCTGTATTTTTTCAACAGCCGTAGGTAATGTTACACATTCTTGTTAGTTTTTAAATTTTTTTTTCTTTACCTATTGATTTATGAAGCTTACAATATGACATTGTTATTTTTTATTTTTTATTTAAGTTTGATTTGTTAACTGTTTTTAGGTTAGGGCCCTTTTTTTATTTGTTTAAATGAACTATTGAAAACCCTATAAGTACTGTTTTGTGCATGAGATGGCATGACAATTGCTAATATATATAATTTTATACCCTAAAATCGTCCAAGATGTGTTACAAACTCCATTGACAAGATTTAAATTCGGAATTTCTGTATTTTTTCAACAGCCGTAGGTAATGTGACTCATTCTTGTTATTTTTAAAATTTTTGTTTTCTTACCTATTGATTTATGAAGCTTACAATATGACATTGTTATTTTTTATGTAGTTTTATTGCTTTACCTTTTGGTTCCAAAACTGAAGGTGTATAGTTGCATAATGCTAGAATTTCAATTGGTTTGAAGTTACAAATATTAACAACTACTTATGGCAGTCATGATATGTGAGTAGTTATTTTTTATTTGCTAGATGCTACATTTGTCATTTTCGCATGTTCATTTGATTTTTATATTTACAAATAAGCCATGTACCATTGTGTATTAACATTCTTGATTACTGAGTATTTTTAATATTTGTTATTTTATAGTTTCTTTGAATTTTACTTCCATGAATTTTAGGTTAAAGGCATGTTGTTAAAACTTACAATTGTTAGAAATACACAATACTTGTGATATAAAGGAGGATTGAATTATTTCATAGAAGATATTTACATTACCATAGTGACAAAAAACTAAAATGAGTGAATTATTGTTTACCTCAAATTAGTTCAGGGTGTTACAATGTGAATCTGAAAACCTCAAAATTATTATTCATTAAGGCTCTATTTGGTTCGCGAAAATTGCAAGGGAAAGAAAAAAGAAGGGGAAAAAAATGTAAACAAAAAAAAAAGTAAAAAAAAAAAAATAGAAAGTTATCTTGTGTTTGGTTATCTAGGGTAAAATGAGAATAAAGAAAAATAAGAGAATTCATGTATGAATCCAATACTATTTTAAGTGAAAAATTCAGAACAAATAATTCAACATGATAGATAGCTCAACTCCTAAGCACCAAGGCGTTTTTGATTAGCTAAAAATCTAAAAATATTGAAGTATCACCCCTCTCAAAAATTAAAATTATGAAAATTACTTTTAAAGGGGTAATTTTGAGCACAACGTTTACCCAAAATATTAAGGTTACTAAAAAATAATAATAAATAAATAAACACGCAATGGAAAGTGAAAAAATGGATTACAAATTTGGGTAGAATATAAAGTTTTGAAGCTTTGGTTGACAAAGACAGTGCCCACCCATCGAAGGTTGTTCATTCCCTCACATGTAGGACACTTCTTTAGTCAAAGAAGCCCACCCATCTCTCTATCAACCGCTGCAACAAATTTATACCCAACTTTTGCATTTTTCTTCTCTCTGAAGTAACAAGGAAATCCTCATGATCGAGTTTATCTCAGTGATAAAACCCACCCCCAAAATCAGATGCTGGAGTGAGCCAGTGAACGTCGTTGTAAAGGGTCCAACTCGTCAATGAAAAACCCCTAAAATGAAACTCCACAAATTAAATTCATGTGATATATTTGATTGAATTAGACAATATTCTTATTATCATTGACGTGTTTTGGTTTCCTGTTTGTCGTGCTTATGTCACATTTTCGAGAGGGATTTTTCATTTTGGTTTATGCCACCTTCTATATTATGTATTTAGCCCTTGTACACATCTAATGCAAACATGCAGATATGGTATATTCAGTGCCATGTAATTACTTATGTGATACGGTTATTAACTGATTGTATCGATTGGGTTCAAATATATATACTTTCAAAGATATATACTTTTACTAAGGATTATTTAGTGACAACGTGTTTATCCACCGCGTGTCTCAGTGATTGATATACAGATATGGCTAGACTGATGGTGTCGAAGAAGAAAGAAATTAGGTCTATCCTGGAAAGTATTCGCTCCCTACTGAATGTTATTTCCTTATTCCATGTCTGGTTATACTTACTCCTTGGTAAACATTACGAAGACCATGTATTGAAGCTCGAATCTTACTTTACACATGACCCTCGGATGTTGAACCTTCATAATATCATATTTCACAATGACACAACGTGCATAAGTCAACTACGTATAAATAGGTATACATTTTTCAAGTTGTGCAGTATGCTTCGCACCATAGGGAAGTTAAAAGACACTAGACACGTAACAGTGGAGGAGATAACTGCATTGTTTGTCCACATTCTTGCTCACCATGTGAAGAATAGAGTGATAATTAATAGCTAGATTCATGCGTTCCGGTGAGACAATAAGTAGACATTTCAATGAAGTTTTGAAGGGAGTTATCTGATTGCAAAGTCACTTGCTCAAACAACCAGAAGCTGTTACAGAGACCTCAACCGATCCAAAGTGGAAATGGTTTAAGGTATATATAGAAGCAACATTAAATTTTTTCTATGTTAAAGAAATAATTCATTTAAACAAGCCTATTTGAACAATACAATATATGTTAATTACTATTAACCTTGGTAGTAATTGTTATTTTACTTGGGTTTTTATTCGAAATTGTTTTGACCCCTCTATTGTAGAACTGTTTGGGAGCTTTAGATGGGACCTACATTAGAATAAATGTGCCTGAGGTTGACAAACCTCGGTATCGAACAAGAAAAAATGATATTGCAACAAATGTTTTGGGAGTATGCTCCCAAGACATGCAATTCACTTTTGTTCTACCAGGTTGGGAAGGTTCTGCAGCTGATTCTTGGGTACTACGAGATGCTGTTAGTAGAAGACATGGTCTTAAGGTCCCTCGTGGTACGTTATATTCGATTTTGGAATAAAAGCAATGAAGTTCATAACTTACTATATAAAATCCTAATAGACTTTAATTTTTTTTTTTTTTTGGTTATTAGGTTTTTATTATCTTGTTGATGCTGGATATCCCAATGGAGAGGAATTTCTTGCCCCATATAGAGGGCAGTGGTATCACTTGAATGATTGGAGGACCGATTACCAACCTACCACTCCGCAAGAGTTTTTCAACATGAAACATTCAAGTGCTAGGAATGTTATAGAAAGATGCTTTGGGCTTCTTAAGCGGAGGTGGGCTATTCTAAGGAGTCCTTCGTTTTATCCCGTGCAAACCCATAACCGGATCATTCTTACTTGTGTTCTCTTATACAACCATATCATCAGAGAGATGCCGACAGACCCATTCAAAGAGCTCCCTTTTATTGAAAATTTTATTCACCCGCAAGGGGAGCCACTTGAATACGTTGATGCATCCGACCAATGGCAAACGTGGAGGGATACAATGGCGACTGAAATGTTCAATGAGTGGCGAGCATCTAGAAATGCATAATTTAGACTTGTAACCGAGTTGTTTTTATGTTATTTGTTATTGGACAATTATCCTTTTTAGGGTTGGATGTGAACTTATGTGTAATATAACTCATTTATTAATTGGTGGTATGCAATTGAGAATTTTAGTATGTGCAAATTTTATATGTTTTTACATCAGGTATGCATGTTATTAGACTGTATGATCTAGGCATGATGTATAGTTATTTCATTTATTATGTGACTATATAATAATTGCAATGTATATGCTCTATTTCGTATTGCACATATATATAGGATGACAACTACAAGTGTGGATAAGGATTCTACAGCCAGTACAGCACCTCGCGTTGGAAAGCATCAGTGCACACCCAGTGAGGATGCAAAATTAGTAGAGAGTTTGTATAAACTCTACACAATGGGTACGTGGAAGTGTGATACCGGCTTCAAATCCGGTTACTTGGTTCAACTTGAAAAGATGTTGGCCACAAAGATTCCGGCTGCTGGTCTTAGAGCTTGTCCCCACATTGAATCTCGGGTCAAGACTCTAAAGAAACAAGCAATGGCAATTGCTGATATGTTCCAATCGGGCAGTGGATTCTCATGGAATGACGTAGACAAGATGGTAGAAGCTAAAAAGATAGTGTACGATACATGGGTCAAGGTAATGCTCTATGTGCGTGTACATTTATAGGTTTATAAATTTATTTAATTACATCCTAATTGATAATATGTAACATATGTAGACTTATCCTGCTGCAAAAGGTTTATTTCGTAAGCCTTTCCCTCATTATGACACATTGATAGAGATTTTTGGGAAGGACCGCGCAAATGGATTGGGCGCTACAACCCCTGCTGCAGAGGAGGAGGCAATAGAGGCAGGTGCTGCTAATGATTTCAATGGGACTACTCACTTTGAAGATGGTCTTGAGGGCATTGAGGTGTCTAGTACTCAACCCCAACCATCACAGTCGGGGACGTCACTAGGAAAGCGTAAGAGTAGCGACGTGTGGACACGGACAATGATGGATGTGTCAACATCTATGAAGACGCTAGTTGACGGAACCATGGTCTATCTTGAGAAGATAGGCAATGCCATTAGCGAGGAGAGTATTCTGACCAAACAGATTTTTGAGGAGGTTCAGAAAATTGAAGGATTGAGTTTGCTGGACGTACTTAAGGTTAGAAAAGACATTAGTAAGGACTTATATATGTCCAATGTGTTCTTGTCTCTACCCGATGCTAAGCGAAAGGAAATGGTGTCTGAGCTACTTAAAGGACGTAACCCGACTAATTGAGTTATGTGGTATTACTTCTGAAGCTTAATTTGGTGCAGGTAGTTGATGGAATTTTTTGTCATGTTTGCAATTAAACATGTAATATTTTTTGTATATTTATTGGACATGTCTTCTAGATATTTAGGAAGTTCTATAGCTTTAGACTCAAGTAGCCAACTACAAAAGGCAATCACCAATTTGGATATGTTTTCTATATTTCTCAGATATGTCTGTCGGATATGTGTTTTGGATATGTTGGAACTTCTACAGATTTAACACTCAACTAGCCAACTACATAATTTATGGGTAGTTGGATATGTTTTGTATATTTATCGGATATGTTGGAGTTTATGTATTTTGGATATGTTGGTACTTGTACAAATTTACACTCAACTACACTCAGTTCTAAGTGGCTATATTTGTAGGGTAGAGAGTTGTATAATGCCAGGTGTTGAAATAGCGAATAACACCTTCTAATGACCATTATTGCATGGCAGTGGATTATATCATGTGAAAAGAAAAAAACTTTAGCCAACTACACCCACTATTACTTAGCTATTTTCCTACGGCAGTGGGTTATATCATGTGCAAAAAAAAAAAATTTTAGCCACCTATACCCACTATTAGTTGGCTATTTTGCTTGGCAGTGGGTGGGTTATATGGTGGGGAAAAAAAATATCCAACTATACCTACTTATAGTTGCCTATTTTGCGTGTCAGGGGGTTATAGCATGTGGAAAATGAAATATAGCCAACTATACACATTTTTAGTTGGCTATTTTGCCTGCCAGTGTGTTATTAGACATGGGAAAAAAAATTTAGGCAACTATTCCCACATTTAGTTTGCTATTTGGCGTGGCAGTGGGTTATATAATCTGGGAAAAAAAAATTATAGCCAACTATATACATATTTAGTTGGCTATTTTGCCTGCCAGTGGGTTATATAATGGGGAAAAAAAATATAGCCAACTATACACATTTTTAGTTGGCTATTTTGCCTGCCAGTGGGTTATATGATGGGGAAAAAAAATATAGCCAACTATACACATTTTTAGTTGGCTATTTTGCCTGCCACTGGGTTTTATATGGGGAAAAAAACAAATAGCCAATTATTCTCACTTTTAGTTGGCTATTTTGCCTGCTAGTGGGTTATATGATGGGAAAAAAAATTTTAGCCAACTAGACACATTTTTAGTTGGCTATTTTGCCTGCCAGTGGGTTTTATATGGGGAAAAAAAACAATAGCCAACTATTCTCACTTTTAGTTGGCTATTTTACGTGGCAGTGGGTTGTATGAGTGGGAAAAAAAAATTAGCCAACTATTCGCAATTTTAGTTGGCTATTTTGCGTGGTAGTGGTTTATATGGTGGGGAAAAAAAATTTAGCCAACTATACCCACTGTTAGTTGGCTATTTTGCGTGGTAGTGGGTTATCTGATGTAAAAAAAAATATTTAGTCAACTCGGTTGGAATATAAAATCCAAAAACATAAAAATTAGTCAACTATAACTATAAAATAGTCTATTAAAAACCCAGATCACATTCAAGAAGCATTTATAAAAGATTTGGCTCACACGTTAAATAGTAATTTTTTAATTTGATATTTCGCGGGTTCTGCAACAAGTTATTTACACATAACCCAACATGTTATAAACATACAACCTCTACATATTCCCCATCCCACAAACCCCACTTTCATCCCCCATCCTTCAGACCCTTCGTTCCCCCTACCGTCGCCTCCCTCCCCACTTCCACTTTCCGTCGCCTCCTTCCCCCACTTCCCCCTACTGTCGCCTCCCTTCCCCTCACCCCGCCTACGCTTCTTATCAGCCTCCTCTCCCCATCACCGTCCCCATCAACACATCAATCCCCCTTTCGTACCCATCCATAGCAGGTTGTACCACAACCCCCATCGCCCGTAGAGGACCCTCATCCAAAGCCCTAAACATTTGCATCATCTAACGGTGGATCATCTTCAATGACTCGGCGAAGTGATAAATTACTTTAAGCTTCGATGGACGCCGCGTCGGGGAGTAGAAGCAACAAAGATAAAGGGAAACAACCAAGGGTTGAAGGAGATGCACAAGAGAAACGCAGTCAACCACAACCACCGGGTTCAAAACAGAAGAAGAGCAAACCCACATCTGTGCATAATTCGATTGATGCGGATTTATTCTTCAATGATGAAATGCGGCGCAAGTATAATTTGTTCTTCAAAGATCGAAGCATTCAATTTGGGAGATGTGTTGACTTCAATTTCTTCACCAACAATAGGTTTAGGATCGGGACGTTGTTTCGCGCCATTGGGTGGTTTGATTTTCTCAATCGACATAATGTCATGTACCCTCGATTGGTACGTTGTTTTTATGCACACTTGAATTTCAATGACAACACTAAGGAAATCACATCATACGTAAAAGGTATACATATTTCTTTAAATTGCATCACATTGAACCATCTTCTTGGGGTACCCTAGTTCGATACTTTCAAAGCATTCCACACCCATAATTGGCCCGAGTTTCCTGAATTTGTCAAGGAGAATGCAATTCGAGAGATGTGCTTGTCAAATAACATAAGTACAAGGAAGCCACCTAAGTATTGTGAGTTGAATGTGGAGGCAAGAATACTCCATAATATCATCTCTTATTGTATACTCTCGTGCGTAGGCAGTATGGGACATGTGGGTTATTTTGATGTTTTTATTATGTGGTGCATAATGCATAGGCAAGAGAATTAATCTTGCATGGCTCATTATACACCATATGTCGTATTGCACGGATAGGAAGGGAGTGCTACCATATGGGATGATGCTCATAACAATATTTGAGCATTTCAATGTGCCACTTGACCATGAGGAAGATGTGATCGTTCCAAGGCCAACGGATATATATACCGCGGCCACATTGAAACGTATGGGTTTTGCGTTGGACGCCAACAATCAATGGGTGGTAGTCGGCGTTGAAGATGAATTGAACGATCTAGCAGCTGCTACACAAATAGCCCCACCTATAGACCATTCAGCAGCTGCTCAAATGAGTGATGAAGCACGGACTCCATCCCATGATCTCCCAATTCATTCATCAACTAAGCACCAACATGCACCCGGATTTCAAGCACTTATGGATGCTATATCAAGTGTTGGAAAGGTAGTTGAGAAAGGGTTAGCTGATGTTAATGGTCGGTTGGGAGTGTTAGAGGATCGAGTGTCGAGTATGAATGGTCGGGTGTTGAGTGTAGAGAATCGGGTGATGGGTATGGCAATGAATTTGGCTACTGTGGCAGAAGATGTGCATCTCATGAACTTTTATGGAGGGGAGGTTTACAATGCTGCTCGGGTGATGAGTCAAGCATTTGAAACATGGCATGGTAAAGGTAGAGCTCCACCAGCTCCACTAGCCGATGCGGCCACACAAGCCCCCCCTACCACATGCTGAGGCCATATCAGACTACTTTGGCACCCGTATTTCCCAAGGGATACCACCCTCCACCACCATCGGGAAGCAAGAAACCATGGGATGATGATGATGGTCCTTCTACTGCTCCTATATGATGTAGTTGACCATTATGTAGTTTAGTATGTTTTGAACATGTAAATGTGTTTTTGGGTTTTTTGGATACATAGGAGCTTGGGAAGATAGAAGCATTGTATGTGCTGGTGTTAGTAATTTTTTTGGTAGTTGGATAGTATGACTTATTATATGTATAGAGAAGACATCTTCAAATTAAATGAGTACTGGAGTTTATAAGTTATACATTTTTATTGTTATTCGGTGTTGGTGCTCCTCCTTCACATTCTGTTGCTATTATTTTGATGTACTTATATATAATTTGTTATGGTTATTTGGTTTTTATTGTTATATGAAAGAAATCATGGAAAGAAAATAGAGTTATATTTTCTTTTTAAAAAACTTTGTAACGACCTTTATATATTTAAAGGTGGGTGAACATTGTTTTGGGCTTATGTCTGTTTTTATTGTTAAGGAAAGGAATGTTTTTTTTTTTTTTTTCTGTGGGAATCAGTCATGAGAGTTTCTTTCATATAGACTTTGCATGTTTTGGAACTTGTTCGAGTTCAGTTCTTTCTACAATGACTGGCTGGCATATGTGCTCAATTCTGGCTTGCGTATGTGCTAAAAAATAATTAAAAACATTGATATATTTTTTAGTGTACTTAGTTTTTCTTTTCTTTATTTATTTATTTATTTTTATTGGTTGGGGGGGTTCGGTTGAATTGAAAACTCAAGGGCCCCCAAGAGCACTCCTCCTGAGTTTTTCCCCAAGAGCACTTCTCTTGAGTTTTTTTATATTATGACAATGGTATTTGTTATTTAGGAAAGCTTGTGTTATCTTCTTATAATTTACATCAGGGCTGTGTATTTCTATTTAGGCCTAATGCTTACTAGACATATAGCTAATAACTTGAGAAGTTATATCTGAATATAATTACTTCATGTATAGAGATATGCAATGATATGCAGTAAATGTTTATTTTTATCTGTGATTAGGTAGAAGCTCATGTGTAGTGGGAAACTAGAAAAAGTGTTGAGAGTGTTGATCTATAGGGTTTAATGCTGAACAAAGGTAATTGGTGAAGGCATTATTTTCACATAATTTTGTTCAAAAGATGTAAGTTTGATTAAGGAGAAAGACAAACCTATATTACATAGTAGGAGAGAGGAAAGTAGTTCGTTTTTTGTTTTTTCACTTTGATACTACTGTGCGGGATGGTAATAAAAATCTCAATTTACCAAGTGGGGTTTAGAAATGGTATTTCCTCAAAATTCAATTTTAAATACTAGCAGGTTTCATACTTGTTGAAGATGAATGAAGTAGAGGAGTCATCAATTTTGAGTTTTCCAGTCCATGAGTGGATTAAACAACTAGTTTAAAAGGTTATTCATGAGCCCATAAAGCAAAGAATGGGTGATGACGAACTCACCTCTGTCACAACTTGTAAGTTGTAATAGACATGGACTCTGTTATCCATAGGCAGCTACTTTTTTGTTAGTCTAGCTAATTTTTCTAGGGTGAGGTTTTATGCCCTCTAAGTGTGTGTGTGTGTGTTTTGTTTTTTTTTTTATATCTTGTGCAGGTTCACTTTGATACTGCTTACTTTCATTTATCAATAAAATTCTACACTTATTACTCTCAGTTTCTCATGAGCCATTTTTCTCTCGAGTTTCATTAATACCTGGATAGAAACAAACTTGAGTTACATAAGCAATCCAGTGTTTGTTTGCCTGCATGGATTGTACAATGTTGGGTTTCATCATTGGCAGTGGTAAAAGTAGAATTTTTTTTTTTATTTGGGAACTTGAGAGGCATTGGGATTTATATTAATTTGTGGGTTTATTTGACCTTTTATTGATTCCCTTAATTTTAATAGGGAGTTGAGGTTGGTTGCTTTCCCCTTTTGATTTTTGATTTTTTGTTTTTTGGGAGCTTTTGTTTCGCTCTTGTATATGCCTTATGTACGAGGGTTAAAACCCATCTTTTTTTATTAATACACATCATTATTTTTTAAAATAAAAAAAAATTGGTGTTTAATATTTTGTTATTGTACTGTTGAATTTTGTTGTTAATGTGCTATCTTGGTTTCATTGGACAGTAAAAATGCCTGAAAATTCTCAGCTGCTCAAGGAAGAAACCAACATACCCCATCAAGACAACCTGGGTACTAGCTTTTTCAAGTTTATAATAATTTAAATTATCTGAGGAGTAGTTTTTGTTTTTGGACTCCTTAAAGCAGTGGTGAACAGCACCATATATGCATTGTGTATATCTTCTTGTTTTTTTTAATATAATACATTTTACTTCAACAAAAAAAGGGAAAAAAAGGTTGATTTGAGGTATGGACACAATCATGAGTGTCATGGGGGGACATGGCCACAAGGTGTTTGACACACCAATCCCCAAAATCTAGATAAGGAATTTATATTAGCTGGAGAAAATATTTCCTTATAATAATCTACTGGTTGGAACTATTAGCATGTAGGTAAAACGTTTGAAAGATCAAAATAACTGCAAATAATTTGTTTCCTTTGCTTTGAGGGGGAAAATCATCCTTTGAACAGGCAATTTTCTCTGTGAAAATTATGCAACAGTGTTACACTTTCATTACTCGTGAGTCAAATGAATTTTCTAGGAGTACAAATCTATGATTTTTGGTATGTGTTTGTTTGTTAGGTGACTAGACTTTACAAAGACAAAGAGCATGCTAAAGTTGAGTTCACCGTGAGTCACTTTACTTGCTTTTTCTTCTTTTTCTCTTTTGTTCTAATAGAAAGAAGAAACATTATCCATAAAACATAATTGCCCGTGTCAGCACATTACAGCTGGTCAATGTTCTCTATAAACTGTACGTAGATTAAATTACTCCTTTAATTTGTCATTTTGTCTATACTCAATTTGGTTCTGACAAGCTTTTGAACTTAAGATCGGTCCACTTCTAGATGGTGGAAAAGAGGTCATCACACGTATGAGAGCAGATATGGCCACAGACAAAGTATTTTATACTACTTCTGATGGAAGGGATTTTCTAAAGTAGGTAATTCTATTATGCAATTCTTTTCTATTCATATCAAAACCTCTCAAATTAAGAGTCTCAATATACCTCAACAAAAGCCTAAACTATTAGGTAGAAAGCCAAACAAGTTAATATATCAGTGACCTTTTCAAAAGTTCATTTTCGGGTTCCACTAACTTTATCATGTTTATATCCGTTTCTTTTATAAATTCTCTATACCCATACAAGAATACATATATTGCCGTCTTTCATGGAGTTTCACCTCCTCAATTGATTATAATAGTGCTAACTGGACTTTTGCGATCATGGTTTCTTTCAGGCTCGGGATTATAGAGCAGAGTGGTCACTTTCAGTTGATGAACCAATAGTAGGGAACTATTATCCGGTAGGTTTTTTTCACCCTAGTCTAATTGAAATTATGTCGCTCATCAAACAAATAAAATTGTGTATGAATATTAAATCTCGCTTTTGGATTCTCATGTTGTGTACTTGTGTGGCCATACATCATGGCTGGGGAGAGAGACCTCCAAAATGGATGAGTTAGGGCCATCTTTCTTATTCGTTGGCCTGGACCAGTTTGAACTCACAGGGCTAGGTTTATTGAAAATGCACCTTAGCTGGACAGTTTTAGGACCTACCTGTCTACCCAGCACAAGTTATGCTTAATTTATTTAATTTCATTAATATTTGTGTTCAATGTTTAACAACTTAAAGCAGCCAATGTCTTTATAGTTTTATGATTGCTGTGAGATGTAATATTATAATTTAGTAAGGGTAGTTTAGTTATAAAATTTCAACTATAGTTACGCATGACCGAAATAACTTGCATAGTTGAAACTATAGTTACACATGGTAATAGTTTTACACTTTTTTGGTTAACAAATGCTATAATTTCAACTACACTTACGCATGACCGAAATAATTTGCTAAGAAGACGAAAATGCCCCGAGTGGATGCATTGTTAGAGCTTATGTGCTTGCCCATCTCTATTTTCCCATTCCATCAGCCTGAAGCAGAGGAAATAATTTTATTCTATTGGCCAATCCTTCTCTTGACAGAAGTTGACGAGGCATAGATTTCAACATACACAATTGATCAACATGCTACCGTTTACAGGTTTACCATCTGTTTCTTCTACAACCTTTTTTTTCTTTTTGGAAGAAAAAAAAGAGACAGAAAATACATTACTTGCTGGGACCAGGATTACAAATGCAAGTACTGCAGTTACCAGTGACTGGAAATGCAAATAGAGAACCTTGGAAGAAACAAAACATATTTACCTGAGGATGCCTCAAATCAAATAATAAGATTATGCTCTAAAATTTTCTTCTCATGTAGTGACAATACAGAACAACCCAGCTTTGCGAAGGTGACAATTGCAACTCAACACAATGATAATTGATGTCCCATTTGTGTATACCTTCTTGTTTTTTTAATATAATAGTTTAATGATAATTGATGTCCCAAGTAGTTTGTTTTTTTGTTTTTTTTTTTTTTTGCCTTTTGTTCACCCAAAATAGAGAGGACAGCTATTGTTAAAATTCCTGCTAAAAATGGCCTGTTTGGTGATAGACAGTTTGAATTTATTCTGAAAATCACAGAATAGACAAATTACGTTTGGTGGAGTTGGTGATGCTAGGGATTAGAGCAGAGGTGGTTGAGGATGTGGTGTGGGTGTTGGTATTTGATTTTGGAGGTTGGAGTTGAGTCGTGAAGTTTTTTTATTTTATTTTTCGGATTAAGGCTTTGTTGAATTAAGGTTAGAGAGGAAAGATACTGTGATATGAGAACTGTCATGCAATATACCCAACTAAAAGTGGGTGTAGTTGGCTATAATTTTTTTCGTACCATATGAGAAAACCATCTGGTATACAAAATAGCCAACTACAAGTGGGTATAGTTGGCTATTTTTTTTTTCCCACATGAGATAACCCACTGCCATGCAATATAGCCAACTAAAAGTGAGTGAAGTTGGCTATAATATTTTGTTTTTTCACATGACATACCCACTGCCTTGCAAATTAGCCAACTAAAAGTGGGAATAGTTGGCTATTTTTTTTCTGACACGATATAACCCACTGCCATGCAATATAGCCAACTAAAAGTGGGTGTAGTTGGCTATAATATATTTTGTTTTTTCACATGACATACCCACTGCCTTGCAAATTAGCCAAGTAAAAGTGGGTATAGTTGGCTATTTTTTTTTCCCACATGGCATATCCCACTGCCATGCAATACAGACAACTAAAAGTGGGTGCTAGTTGGCTAAATTTTTTTTTTTAAACATGACACACCCACTGCCTTGCAATATAGCCACCTAAAAGTCCGTATAGTTGGCTATTTTTTTTACACAGAAGCATGTTATTTTATGGTCGGCGCACCCCCAGTTTGGTCGAACCATGTTTTTTTACACAGAAGCATGTCGAAGCAAATGTAATGTCCATTTGAAGAAGCAAATGCAAGGTCCATTTTAAGAAAACAAACACAGGTATACATTTTTCAAGGTTGTGCAGTCACAAATCCCATACACAAACAGATTCGAAACTTCATCACAAATTTTAAAGCCAAGTGCATCTGATATTTCCATTACCACATTCAATGTCTATTAGTAAAAAGGCTTATAAATATTACAAAACAATAGAGTTACAAATATCCTTAATTAATGGACCATATCGATTATATCCAAAATGTTAAATTACAAATTGTCATAGAACATTTAAAACCCAATACATAATCGCCAAAATTATTAACACTCGAACAATTATCCTCCACTCCGTGGACGTAGGTAGAATGTAATTATATCTCCCATCTTACTCCACATTCGATTCGACTATTGTCGATGCCTCCTCATTGGAGTTCTGCATGCTTTCTTCTATAGGCCCACACAAAGCGAAGAAATTACAATCACGCCCATTCTTTTCCTGAAAATGTTCCTAACTAATGTTAATTACATTTCTTACACGAACATAATATAACATATTTTCAAAGTTCCATATTACTCACCATGTAACCGGGGCATGAATAAAAAAGGCAATATTTACTATATCTCTTGTGTGATATCTTTAAGATAGCTCGACGTCCACAATCACACAACATAGGAGTTGCTCTCAAGCAGTTGGGTGGGGGTTGGTTGTTCATGACTGAAATTACTTTAGCTAATCACCTTCAAACAATTTTTAGCAACATATGAAAGTGTATAATGTTAACTGAATGCGGGATTATCACATTCAAGAGAGAAATGAAAAACACAATTTTCATAAAATCAATAATAAATTGCTAGAAGTCTTGCGTTATGCAAATAAATTACTATCAAGTTTGTTATCCATATCATGGCGTGTCGTACAATCAATTGCATATATAACACCAACGTACTCTTATAAGGTCATTCAACCCAATCTTTGATGACCATTTTATTTTGAAGAAAAGGAAAGGGTTTGAAATATTTGAAGCCGAAAATTAGTAGCTTATTTTTCCCTAACCATTTTTATGTATTTATTTATCAGGTTGTTTTTCCTTAACCTTCGCAACATATAAAAGTTACACGACTAAAAGAATGAAAAAGCACTTTCTCCATCCAGCAAGAGGCAATGCTGATGATAATACACCTCAAGTTTGACAACAACAGAAAAGAGAAAAATAAAAAAACTCCACAAAACTGAATTATGCTTTCAATTGAAAAAATCATTTAACGGTTTATTCGTAAAATGATACAACATTATCATTGAATGGTATGATTGGTGTTTTCTTTTTTTCTCAAATACAGTGTCTATTTATGAATTATCATAAAGAATGATGATCGTCCAAAGTTAAAGGGTTTACGCATGTTTTGGAATCAAATTTTTTAGGGCAATAAAAAATTAAAAGCTGTAAGTCAGATTCGTACCTCCAACACAATAAATCGAAGGAGATCAAGGAAAGAATGGACGCTTCTACAGAACGGGAGTCGATCTTCGTCTATAACAATTATTTCGCCCAGGTTCGGTTGTGGATCTGTTCGACAAGATTCCCTTCGATATCAAATTTCAGCTTCAACACACCTCCAAATGTTCATGTATGTATGTTCTTCAAGATACTCTACTCGATCCATTCATGTAGATCTGTTCTTGAAGATTGTACCAGTAGGAAGAAGCTTGGTTTATGGTTTTCGATCTCTTCGTGAGGTTTGGGTGGACAACGTGCGGCAAGGTTAAACTAATGGGGGGAAATGGTGTTGGTGGATTTCGAAATTTGATTTTAGTAAAGTAAGGGTATTGTGGGAATTTACTATATTTGGGAATCACATTCCTACTCAACCAAACGTGGTAATGGGAATATTATGTGGAAATCACACTTTCCATTACCATGAACCAAACGCGGGGATGGGTATCATTCCCTCACATTTCCATTCCCAAGTAATGGGTCATTCCCAGTAATCACATTCCCATTCCCCGAACCAAACACACCCTAAGGCTTTTTAAAAATTACTTTCCAAATCTATAGTAAATCATGAGTAGCCGTGAGGATTGACACAAAATCGTGTCTTCCCGCCACGATTTTAGCTTGGTATACATTTTTTATGCGCCTAACCGAAGATAGCATAAAAACGGTATACAGACCCCAAAATTGTGTTGGCAAACACGATTTTATCGAACAAAAATCCCCTTTACCCACCTCACGCTCCCAGTCACTCACTCTTATATCGCTCGCTCTCGTTCTATCTTTGTGAACCGGAGAGCACGCGGCCGAAGTCGGAGACGGAGACAATGCTGCCCACGTCGTACGGAAGCTGAAGACCACGCCGCTGAAGTCGAATCTCCATCATCCGCCGTCGACGCCGAGGATCTGCCATCCGCCGCCGACGCCGAAGCTCCACGGTCGGTGGACGATCTCCTTCCGTCGTCGACACCCTTCGAGGTCCCCCATTCAGAACGGTAAGAGGTAACACCTCTCTCTCTCTCTGAATCTAGGGCGGCTTTCTTTTTTGCTTTCACGAACAATTTTTTTTTCTTCATGATATCCACAATATGCACATTTCACATACTGCGTGATATATAAATAACATATAATTTAAATGAAAAAAAAAAAAAAAATTTCCCTTACTTCGTATATATTTCGAAATACAATGGGAAAAATATCAAATTTCACATACCCCTCAGAGGTGCTTTTATTTTACAAGCTCTTCTTTGTGCCTCCTTATGTTTCTTAGTTTCTATCTATCGTATAATATTACTGGGTTCTCTTTATTCTTAATCAATCCATGGAAAAATCCAACACTTTGACAGGAATTGGACAAACAAAAGGTAAGAAATGCACATCAAAAATATAATCTCAGACTATGCACATTCTGCTATGAATTTTATCTTAGTAAATTTTAGTATTGAATCCCCAAACCTTATGCATTACTGTTTTTCCTTTTGAATAGAACGGCCTAAGACTTGAATGTTTTTATGTATAGTTTCTTTATTTTTAATAATCTTGAAAGAGATATTTTTATTTCTTTTACCAATAGAAGATTTTAGGCCTGAAGTACTTCCTGCTATATCTTCAAAGTAAACATTTTATCGGATGCCATTTAAGACTCTTGAATACGTGTAGTCAATTGTGAATCAACTCCTCTAGGTATTTTTAAATATTTTTATTTCTGGTTTATTTCGACAACATCAAAAGTTTTTTTTCTTTTTATTTTTTGGTTGATGACTAACGAGATATTCAAATTTCGACCTAGCTAACAAATCCTCAAATAAGAGTAAGGCCACCCACCTAGTCTGCAGTGATAAACTCGTAAAAAATTTAAAACCCCATTAATGACTAGCTATACTAGAAGAGTTGAACTTCATTTGAAAACTTCCACTAAGGAAGTAATTAAGTATCAAGACGAATTGCTCTACATACCTATAGGGTTTAATTCCTTATCAAAAAAAAAAAAAAAAGAAAAACCTATAGGGTTTAATTAAAAATTTCCTTGCTTGCGCTAACATTATTCAGGGATTTTTTTTATTATTTTATTTTGTTATACAACACATTATTCATGTAAACCATGTAAAACTGACCAAGAGGTTGCAACCTTTGAATTTGGAGACTAATCATTTGTCAATGGCTGCTAAACTTTGGGTGGGTTACGTTTAGTTTGAGAAACTTTCAAAGAGAAGATTCAAACCCCATAATATGAACATATGGGAAAACACTCTTCTTTTTACATGCCTTTATAACTCAAATTCCAACCCCTATTCCCCACCCAATTGTCAACACTAGATATTTCAAAATATAATAATAATTAGAAAACTTATATTAAAAAAAAAAAAAAAAAGAAAAAAGTGAAAGCCTGAAAAGAATAGTGACATGTACAAACTCTGTATAAACAAAGGGAGGCCTTTTTGGAGCACAAATAGTATCCCTGTATTTTTTTTAAAAAAATACTGGGGAAGTATCCCCTGTATATAAATTGCAATACATAACCATATAGGAGTGCAATTATTGTGGAATAAATTAAGCTTAAATGAATAATTTAATTTTAAGAAAGACTAGAGAGAAATGTGGTGGGAATGAGGGCTACCTTATTGGGAGGCCAAGCTTTTCACTTGTATATGTCGTATGTACGAGGGTTAAGCCTTTCTTGTTTCAATACATATCATTACTTCATCAAAAAAAAAAAAAAAAATTGATTAAAGGTGCCAAAGTAGCAGATCTATAGGTTTATTAGTAGAGTTTTGATATGTGATTTATTAGTATGTCATTGTGAAATCTGAATCTTGTATGGTAATGAAGTTTTGAATGGATAGTGATGGGAGTTGTACAGGTTTTTTGGACAAGTCGATAACTTGGGATGTCTTGGTTATTGATGGGATCATGCTGGATTTTTCATTGGATTTTGGGCATCAAGTAAATGGTTTAAATTTATGTTCCTATTGCAAATGTGCATATCGATTTTTCTAATAGATGGATATCCTCTGTTTACGAATCGGACTGAATCTATTAGATTGAGAGAATTTCAAGCTTAAATGATGTCTTTACCTTTTCTTTTTATTAGCAAATTCGATTGATTATTGAGAAAACGAATGCCATTCAAGAACCCTTTGGAGTCTTTATAAAGTGTGCATTGAGAGCCACTAGAGACCAACTGACTTTTTTGGATTTAATTGATATATACATGCGTCAAAATTGATGGTTAAAGCCCACAATTTTTCTAGATTTCAATCAACTTTGTTTACACAATTTTAATTTGCATGTTGTCATTTCATCTTCTTTAATTACTCTTGTGTACAAAATTAAGAAAATTATTTTTCCTGGAAAATGGTTACAACTTATAATTTATTCTTAGTTTTTGACCATCCATCATCATAAAGTTTGACTCAACTATTTATAGTAGTAATAGAAAATTTGATATTCTAGAACTCTATGAATTTGTATTCAATAAAACATCCACTTTTATGGTCCAGAACTGAATGTTCAACTTCTTTAATGCATTGGTCCTGTCCATTGAACTTTCCACTTTTTGGGACTCTAGCTTGCTGACTTTGTTAATGTCTGTAGGTGGTTTGACACAGTAGTTTTAGATATTGTGGTGGAATATTAGTTATAGGCTTAAGTTCTGCAACATTTAAATGAAATGGTGACATAATCCTTTTAACTTGTATTGCTGCCATTTTAATTTTTCATTGAATTACTATTTCCTTCCACTCATCCCATAAGCTAATTCTGCTTCTTTTTACGTTTGGAAAATTTCTGGTTTGAGGAAGATCAGAATCAGATACCTGCAGAAATGTTATTAAATATACATTTAGGTGGCATTGGCCCTACCTTCGCCAATCTGCAAGAATATGATGCCACTTATAGTTTATGGACCTCTGTGTGTGTGTGTGTGTGTGTGATCCATCATATGACATTCTGTATTTTCTTTATTTTGATATTTTGATAGATGGCACGGAGCTGACGCTGCACCAACTACTGTAGATTATGTTCATTGATGACATCTCATGCCCTGGCATGATTTCACGATATCAGGTAAGAGAATTTTCAGTAGCAATTGTAGATTGAAGTTTTAAGCTTTTCATTAAATTTTGGATTTTTTTTTTTTTTTTTTGGATGTAAAGGTAAGATTATATTAGCAAAAGAGGGGTAAACCCGTGTACAAGTATATCAAAAGTATACCACCAAAATCAAAACTATAGTTGCATTGACTCTAAAGTTTTGGAAAGTCGCTCTATCTTCTAAAAATTCTAAGCGACTCCAGCAAAAAAGAAGACCTATACAATTTGTCCTTACCTGATATAAGTTAGACTCAAAGCTGTCAAATGTTCTTTTGTTTCTTTCCTTCCAAATTGTTCAAAAAACAGCATGGGGAATCATTTTCCAAACCAGCATGAGTTATTCTGTTCCTTCTTCCTTGGTTGTTCAATTTGTTTTTGGTGCTTGAAGTAACAGTCTCTAGGAGAAATCTATGATTGACTGATGCATTTTGGGTTGATTGATCTTTTATTTTTTTTGTTCGTCAAATGATAAGAAATGGTTGATTGATCTATTAAAGAGGGCTTCAACAATTTTATATTGGATATCATCTACTGTTCTACTAGGTATGCTTGCTATCTAATATGTTAACCTAATGCATAGATGATTTAATTTTTAAATAAGTTGGATGATGAACAAATAGTCTGGGGTGAGGGGCAATACTCATTCTTTATGACTAATGAACCAATTCCTTAAATGCCACAACTTATGTTCCAAGTGGTTTACTAGTTATCTTAAAAAATAATTTTCCTTATGAGGTTTAGTGGTTTACTAGTTATCTTTCTTACTCGTACTCCTGACTTCTTTTATAGTCTCTCTCTCTCTCTCCTTTTTTGTTTTTGAAAGATAATTATGAAATTAAATTTTTTTGAAGTTCTAAAGTTAAAAGAGTAGACAAAAGCGAAAAAGAGGAGAACTAATAGAGTCAAACTTGGGAAATGAGACATAATGATTTATTGGGCATGATTTACAAGAGGGCAGCCCACGATTTACTATAGGGCAGCCACATGATGACACTGAGTACGCAAAAGAAAAAGATGATGATGAAGAGGAGTACGTGACAATGATGTAACAGACCCTAGCTGCTTCCTCCTCCTTTCATTTTAGTTCTAGAAGTAGCTTCATGTTTTGTTTTAATTTATATGACCATGCCTTTATCTTTTACATATCTTAACTTATATTACCTAAACTTCTTCTTCTTCTTCCATTATTTTAGTTTTAGAAGTAGCCCTTCTAAATGACCCATGCTTTTATCTTCTTTTTTTTTTCTTCTTCTTGAACCATTTTTATTTTACTTTTGGATGTAGTTCTAATGTTTGTTATATTTCTTAGTGAGACCATATCAATAGCTTGGTGTGCTTTTGTGGAGGGACATCAGATCCTCGATGTGGTCTTAGTGCCTAACGAGGTAGTGGATGAGTATAGGTGTAATAAGAAGGAAGGGATTTTATTTAAGATTGATTTTGAGAAAGCATATGATCATGTGAATTGGGATTTTGTGGATTTTGTCATGGAACAAAAAGGGTTTTGGGAGTAGATGGAGGAAATGGATACATGGATGCTTGACTTCTTCTAATTTTTCTGTGATAGTTAATGGAAAGCCTGAATAAGTTTTAAAGCTTCTAGGGGATTGAGTCAAGGTGACTTGTTGTCACCTTTTATTTTCATTTTTCTTATTTATAATTCTAGTAGTTGAGGTGTTGAGTAGACTTATGGATAGAGCTAAGGATGTGGGTTTAGTTAAATTTTTTGGTAGAGATAAGATTTCTGTTTCAAGCATATGATCATGGTGTATTTTCTTGTCAGTCTTTCTTTGATGTGTTGGTTGACACTCCTAGTAATCCGTTCTTTCTTTCCTCGTTGATGATTTGGAAAGCAAAAGTGCTTTTGAAAGTACTAGTGTTTGCATGGTTAGTAGCTCATAAGAAAATTAACACCAATGATACGTTTCAAAGGAGGATTCTCCTATATTGCTTCTTTCCTTAGTGTGTAAAAAGGATGAAGAAAATGTGGATCATATTTTTCTACATTGCGCCGCGGCTATGGTGTTGTAGCAGCGACTTTTCCATATATATATTATTTTGCTTGGTTCAATTTGTTTTGCATAAGCTTGTGTTTTGTGAGTTGACATTTTTGTTTTGTTTTCTCTTAGGTCAAAAGTAAGTGAATCTTTCATTCCTACTGTAGAAGATGAAGCAATTAAAGTTGAGCACTTACTTGCAGAACCTAAAAATGATCATGTTTTGGTAGATGGTGTCTTTCATTTTGATAAGGAGAATCTATAGAAGTGCTGGGAAATGGAAGATAATCCATGCAGATTTGAATGTGGCTTAAAAACCAACAGTGGTAATAGACTAATGACTTGTTACTTTCCCTTTTTTGGTGCTTATATTTGTAGTTCGTTTGTTGGAGCTTTCGCTAGAAAACGAGCAGCTGTGAAGAAGTTTCTAGAGTACAAATAAGCATTCTTTGTCTGATGAGTCAACGTTTCTATTGGTGCAATTATTATGGCTATTCTTGGGCTTACTTTCTATGCCTCAGTTGAACGGTATTGAAGCCAAAAGAAAAGGAAAGGAAGGGAAAAAAAGAAGAGAGAAAGAAGACAGCTCTATACAAACTAATGTTGGATATATTTTCCAATTGGACATAAGCTTTGGAAACATGCTTTCCTATAAGGGAATCTGTTTTTTTGTAACTGTGGTAACTAGGTGACCTAGGTCTTTGTGTGCTAGCTCAGCATCAAGGGGCATCTGAGTTGAATAAAGTTTGTATTAACTTGTATAGCTTTTCGAGCAGTCATATTTTGATTTCTTATCACCATGGCTTGACTTTGATATTTCTTTCTTTAATGGTGAGTTTTTCATTTTTTTTTTCTTTAACTATTTTGAGTTGTCATTTACTCATCTTGTGCTGGGACTTGGAATAAGACTTTCTAATTGAAAAGAGCCTTTTTTTTCTCTTTCAATTATCCTGTGGAGTTCCTTTTGTCTGTTAGAAGAGAAAATAAACTTCATTTGAAAGGAAACCACTACCTTATCAAAATAATTTCATGGGATGGCAATCATCCCTTTTCCTCTTTTTTTTTTGTTGGTTTTTTACCTTAAAATCGTGGGTGCCACAATTTTAGGATCCATATACCTTTTTTTATACGGCGAACCAAAACCTGTAAAATAGTAAAAGCCTGGTTGCCACCCGCGCTTTTTACATTTTAGGAAAATCGTGGATGGCAACCACGATTTTAGGGTTTGTTTACCATTTTTATTTGTAGTTTGGTTGGCCGTATAAAAGATGTATACCAACCCTAAAATCGTGGTGGGGGGACACGATTTTGAGTAAATCGTGGTGGTTAGGCACGTTTTATCATAGATTTGGAAAAAAGATTTTTTTTGCCTTGGTATTTTAAAAAAGTGTGAATAGCAATTGATTAGGAAATGGCGCGCCCATCTTAGTTTCAACAACTTTGATGGGATCTTTCTGTGTTGTCTAAGCAATTTGACATCTCTCAAACTATTGTATCTTTCTAGGAACCAATTCACAGGAAATATTTCTTCAATTGCAATACCCAACCTCACATCATTTGAGTACATTGATCTCAGTCATAATAGATTAAGAGGGGAGGGGGTGGGGGGGGTTCACATTTAGCTCATTTTCTAACCATTCCAACCTTAAGGTAGTTGATTTTACAAGTGATGACAACAAATTCGAGGTGGAAACTGAACTTTCAAGTTGAGCTCCCATGTTTTAGTTGGAAGTCCTTTTACTACCACCCTGCAACCTAAACAAGCTTTGCAGGGAGATTCTAAAGTTTCTGTTGAATCAGTACAAGTCAAGAGTGGTAGATCTATCCCACAATAACTTGAAAGGATGGTTCCCTAGTTTGTTGCTTGGGAACAATACAAGACTACAAGTTTTAAAGCTAAGGAATAACTCTTTGATGGGTTCAATTTCATTTGCCACCTTATCCTCACTTAAATGTTTACTGGATAGATATCTTAGACAACCAAGTTGGTCGGGCTTTTAGAAAATAAATGGAAGAGGGTTCTATACATTGCAAATCTAAATTTAGCCAGAAATATTTTTAAAGGTAGTATCCCAACTTCATTTTGTGACATGAGTCGCTTAGATGAATTGAATTTGTCTGATAATAAGTTCATTGGAGAAGTGCCAAAGCAACTAATTGCAGGCTGTATTAGATTGGGTGTGTTGAAATTATCGAATAATAGTTTTCATGGCCATGTTTTTTCAGAACACTTCAACTTGACACATATAAGTTGAACAACAACCAATTCACAGGAACTCTATCGGGTGTGATCTCCAGATCCTCTCTTCTATCGGAGTTGGATATTAGCAACAACATTTCAGGTGAGATTCACAATTGGACAGGTGACATGTTGATTTTGGAAACCCTTGTCATGAGAAATAATTCATTCAAAGGTCTATTCCCTTGCGAACTAGTTCCAGAAAAGTTTCTAGACCTTTCTCATAACTCTTTTTTGGGATCTTTACCAAGTTGCTCAAATATACAATATCCAAGGCTAGAGCACATATATATTTGCGAGATAACGAATTCACAGGTTCAATACCAAAGCTTTTCTCAGTTCCTCGACTTTATTGACACTGGATATTGGAGAAAACTTGATGTCTGGCAACATCCCTGAGTTAATAGGTGGACTTTCTAACTTAAGAGTTCTTGTGTTGAGGGGAAACCATTTGAGTGGTTTGATTCCACATCAGTTGTGTCATTTGGATAAGATAAGATTAATGGATCTTTCTAATAACTCTTTTTCTGGGTCAATACCTCGCTGCTTTAAGAATATCACCTTCAGGGAGATCGGGGCTAATGACCATGCCTTTATGCAAAAAAGAATGGGTTGGGAAAAGTTGGCCAGGATTATATACATATGAAAGTACCCTATATAATTTTATTGTAACTGATTACTCAAAAGTCATGTATGCAGAACAAGGTGAAGTCGAGTTTGTTACAAAATATAGAACTAGCGCCTACAAAGGTGACATCCTTAATTACATGTCTGGTTTGGATTTATCATGTAACAAGCTAGCCGGAGACATCCCACATGAACTAGG
This sequence comes from Liquidambar formosana, assembly GCA_039720395.1. Classification (NCBI taxonomy): domain Eukaryota; kingdom Viridiplantae; phylum Streptophyta; class Magnoliopsida; order Saxifragales; family Altingiaceae; genus Liquidambar; species Liquidambar formosana. The sequence continues at coordinate 25,272,455 of CM077826.1, read as the reverse complement.
AAAACTAAATGGGATTTATGCACTGAACTTGTCTCACAATCAGCTGAAAGGATCCATCCCAAGGTCATTCTCGAACCTAACCCAGAGAGCTTGGAGCCTTGGACCTTTCTCACAACAACTTGAGTGGACAAATCCCCTCAGAACTAATCAATTTACATTTCTTGGCCGTCTTCACTGTCGCTCATAACAACTTATCGGGTAGGGTTCTAGACAAGAAAACGCAATTGGGGACATTCGACAATAGCAGCTATGATGGAAATCCATTCCTTTGTGGACCCCCATCGGAAAAATCTTGCTCCACCATCGCTTAGTCGCCACACTCGCAAGCTGCATCCTCAGAAGAAAGCGAAGGGAAGTGGTACGAAATCGATCCTGTGGTCTTCTCCGCAAGTTTTGCCACATACTACATCATGTTCTTGCTGGGAGTCGCAGTTGTTCTCTATGTCAACCCTCATTGGCGACGAAGGTGGTTCAATTTCGTTGAGGAATGTTTCTACTCATGCTATTATTTCGTCATCGATACTCTCTACATGCTATTAGCCCATTTGTCCTAGTGAGCTATGCTACTTTTTTCTATGGTCACACAAATCTGGCAATTGTTGTGAAATCTAGTTTGGTATCTGTTATGAATAATGGACAGAGTTCAATTAAATTGGCAATTGATGTTTTTTAATCTTCAGTTCCTTACTATAAATTTGGTTATCATTGCCTTTCATGTTTCATTACAAATTTGGGTGCAAATTTGAAAAAGAGGACAAATTTGAGAGCTAACTTTGCAAAACATATAGCCGAAAGAAGAAATAGAAAAAAAATGAAAAAAGGAAAAAAATGAAGATGAAGAAGAAGAAAGGGACTTCGGAAGAACTGAAGAAGGGAAGTCTTCGCTAGATTGACTACGGCGGGAGAAAGTGGAACTCTTCACATATTCGATTGCCCTTCTTAACAAAAGGGAGAAGATGGTCGTGTGTGTGGGCAAATAGTCATTTCGGCCTTCTTTTAAACCTGCCAGTTCATTTAAAGCTGACCGGGTTTCACAATTCATGATTTCATGGGACCTATAGCCATTTGCCCTCTTTCTTAAGTTAATCAAGGATGGAAATTTTCAAAAATTTATTTCTAGAAATTTTTAAATGGAAAATGCTATTGAGGCATCACATAATGAGATGTATTGATGGGTTAACAACCGGGCAAATATGCGATGCCCAAATTTAGACTACAACATTTAAATATGTGAGACATCTAAATATGTAATGCCCAAATTTGAACTATGTGGCATTACCTTTTTTAACAATCCTTCTTTTATCAAGGTGTTAGATCTTAATTTATACACTTGCGGTTAGGATGACAAGATTAAAGAATCTTCAATGCTCCATAGGTAGACTCTTTTGACATCTAGATACTAGACATCAAAGAAACTCGTTGTAAAAGCTTACCAAAAAAGAGTTTTCAATTCGAGGAACCAGTCATTAGGATATGCCTCTGAAGTGGTAAGAATCATACCATTCTTATATAACTCGTTGTAAAAGCTTACCACAAAAGAGTTTCCGATTCGAGGAACCAATCATCAGGATATGCCTCTGGAGTGGTAAGAAACATACCATTCTCATATCAGCAGGCAGATTATTGAGTTTTGCTAAGAAAAATGGGATGACACTCAACCCAATCTCTTTTATTGCGAGTTGATTAGATGGTGAAACATGCTTAAGACTTTTAAGAGTTCCATTTTTTTTCCAATGGATCCATTCGTTTCTCAAAAAGGTCAAAGGAAAAGGCAACTAAAGTGAACGCATGAGAATTTGGGTAAGCTAGTATGTGGCTTACAAGGCTAAAAATATGTAATGCCCAAATTTGAACCATGTAGCATTACTCTTTTTAAATGATCTTTCTTTTATCAAGGTGTTAGATCTTAACTTTTAAAGGTGTTAGATCTTAATTTATACACTTGCGGTTAGGATGACAAGATTAAAGAATCTACAATGCTCCATAGCCAAACTCTTTTGACATCTAGATACTAGACATCAGAGAAACTCGTTGTAAAAGCTTACCAAAAAAGAGTTTTCGATTTGAGGAACCAGTCATTGGGATATGCCTCTGGAGTGGTAAGAATCATACCATTCTCATATAAGCAGGCAGGTTATTGAGTTTTGCTAAGAAAAATGGGATGACACTCAGCCCAGTCTCTTTTATTGGGAGTTGATTAGATGGTGAAACATGTTTAAGACTTTTAAGAGTTCCATTTTTTTTTTTCCAATGGATCCGTTCGTTTCTCAAAAAGGTCAAAGGAAAAGGCAACTAAAGTGAGTGCAAGAGAATTTGGGTAAGCCAGTATGTGGCTTACAAGGCTAAAGGCATACATGACGCTTTCATACTTTCAAAGATAGCATGAGAGACCCAACACCAAACTTTCATGGGCCTCTTCACCAAAACCATTCGACCTTCGACTCCATTGACAAGTCTCCATAAGTTCAGTCTACAAATTAAAGAGATCGACTGTAACCATCAAGGAAAATTGTAAATTAGGGATCCATTTGATACAGAATGAATGAAGTTTCCCAGTTGCAAGCAGACAAGAAACTTGGAGAGTCTGCAACCAATCTAGAAGCCCCATCCCAACACTGCAACACATAGATGGCCCATTGACTGGACAGTACGGATGAATAATTGGTATTGCATTATGGTAGTAATAGACTAATAGTCAAGGATCAACATTTATTGAAATTTAACCCCCTCCAATCAGGTGATTAAGCATACTTTTGTGATTTAGATAATTTCAAGTACATAGCCATATTAGAGAAAAACAATGCCCAAAAAAAAAAAAAAAAAGAGGGAAAAAAGAAGAGGGAAAAAGATGACAGAGAAGGAAAGATAACGAAACAAGACCCAGGAAAGTGAGTTAAAGATAAGGGTAAATTACATTAAGACCCCTTTTAGAATTTGATAATTATAGATTCACGCACCCCTAACGTTTTTTAAATTACATTAAGACTCCTTACTTTACAAAATAAACTACAAAAGACCCCGCCTTCTAACCTCCATCCATTAATCCGTTAAGTCACTCTCAATTTTTTTCAAAATACCCTAATTACCCTTATTGGATAACAACTTCCATGTTAAATGCATATAACTCATCTATGCTTTTGCTTTTCCTACAAAAAGTAAAAGCAAAAATCATTTTTATCAAACATGCTTTTGTTATGTTACTTCTACTTAATTGCAAAAAGCAAAAAAGTAATAAAGGACTTTTCTTACTTATAAAAAGATCTTTTAAAAAGCGCAACCAAACACTACCTTGTTTCTAACTTCTTTTCAAACAAAATTGAATTGTAGAACTCAAAGGTCTTAAAGCCTAATACATCTCTCTCACAGCAATTGTTATCATTGAAGCTAAAGGTTCCCACTCAAAAGATGCATATATATAGACTGGTCTTCTTTCTTTTTTTTTTTTGGACAATTAATAGAAACTACCTTTACCCTTGATACTCCTTAGTATCAACAAATGAGTATCAATTCTTCTCCATAAGCTTGAATCTGAGATCACTCATTTAACAAGTGAGACAAATGTCACTAGGCTATAATGTTATCGGCATTAAACTGGCTTTTAGATATATAAAACAACCTTTAAGGAATGAAAAACAATAAGGTATTAAATGTGTAATAGTAAGTTGAAAAATCAAATTAATTGTTAATAGCAAACTAACAACAAAAAAATAAATAAAAAGACAACAAACAACATAAATATAACTTAGGGTAGATAGCACTTTAGGGTCTAAAGTTTGGGTCAAGTTTCACTTTAGGGTTCAAATTATTAGTTGAGTTGCAATTTGGGGCTTGCTGTAAGAATTTTCTATATTATTCTTATTTTGCTCCTTTTATGGGTTTGAAAACCCCTATTTTACCCCTATCAATATCTAATAAACCTTTTTATTTTGACAAGATCTAAATCACTCTTATCTTATTTTTTTCTTTATATTACCCCTATCAACATCTAATAGACCTTTATATTTTTCATTTACAAAACCACATATTTGACAACAGAGTGATTCAGATCTTGTCAAAAAAATAAAGTTTATTAGATGTTAATTAATAGGGGAAAACTAGGGTTTTCAAACTCATAAAAAGGGCAAAGTAGGGATAATACAAAAAATTTTGACCAATTCAACTAAAAATTCGGATACTGAATTGGAGCAAGTTAAATTTTGGACCCTAAAGTGAAACTTGACCCAAACTTTGGACCCTAAAGTGCAATTTCTCTATAACTTAATATAGACTAAGCTAACGAAAACTATGACAAATTTAAATACTAACCTAGCATGTAGGGAATCAAATATTATGGCAAATATCTAATCTAACTAACATTCATAAACGGAGAAGATATTAACTACTAACATGAAATAAAATCCTAGAAATACATGAAAAATAGTAAAAAGAAATGAATAAATCCTACTATGTATCAACCAAAATAGAATAAATCTATAATAATCTAACCATGCTTTAAAAAAAATAAATATAAAAATAATAAAAGAAGAAATCAAATAAAAAGCTAAATAAATCAAATAAAACAAATTTACTAAATTGATACTTTTTCATGGCTCTCAGGTCTGAATTGATTGGTAGAAAAACTTGTTGAAATCCTTTTCCAAGTCTATGATCATGGCTTTAGGTCTTGGTCTCTCTAATTATTTCTCTTTCTAGGGTTTGTTTAGGCTTTTCTATGAAAAGTGGGCAGGAGATCCCCTATAGATCTATAAGGGTGTTTATATGGAGGTAAACTAGGGTTAGGTACAAGCCCTCCCTAATCCGTACGGTCAACCATTACCAAAATTCCATGTTACCATATACTAGAGTAGCCTTGGGGAAAAAGAAATTCCATTTTTAAAAATACCTTTTCTGAACAAAGGATGCGTATGCATATACGCATCATGACCAAAATATTAGTTTTAAAAAAAAGTCACCCAATTCTCATGTTTTCAACCCAAGGCCTTGTTGTGATTATATCCACTCGTCAATGGTCATCCAACAAAGTCTTTTATAATGTCAAACCTCATCCCTGGGACTTAATGACGACTGGTACAAAATGGGGTGTCTACAGTATCAACTAAATTTTGGTCTTGAACTCTTCTATTGCATACGAAACCACTTATTAACTCCAAGCTTAAGCAACCACCTTACATAAAGGATGCCTCACCCACATTAATTCTAGCTAGATGGGTCTGCTCTTCTTTTGTGTGCATGGAATTGTATCTAAGACTATAGCACTTTGGTTAGACCTATTTGCAGGGAAGTTTGTTAGAATGGCCTCCTAGACAAAATTCTTTATTCACTATTGCAAATGACGTTATCCACCGTCTCAAAAGTTGTATTATCTCCTTATCAAATATCCCTGCTAACTCCCTCACCCTAGCATTATCCATGTCATGAAAGCTTTAAACTTCTCCCATGGCTTGAGAATTTCACTAAATCCTCTTATACAGGCGTGCACTCCATCAACTAAACCTGGAAACTCCATAGACCATTAATTTATAGACGGTCTCATCCTAACAACATAATTAGTGAGCCTTAAACAAGTTCTCCTAAGTAAGCTTGGCAATGCTTTAATGAGCCTAAACTTAGCCAAGCAAAGCTCAAGTTATCCCTTGGCTCACTCACAGCCCTACGTGGAGTTGAAACTAGCAATTAATTAAGGTGATTTTATTGATCTCCGAATTCTTTTACAATTTCTCAAATGAATATATATTTGAGCATAAATTCAATTTTGCAAGTCATTACATAGTACGTGTGAAACCATTTGATATGAAGCCGCTAGGGTTAGCCTAGTGGTGAGGGTGGGTGGGGCAAAAAGTAGAAGTAGGATAGGTTAAGGGTTCGAACCCCTCCAATTGTACAAAAAAAACAAAACAAAAGAAACCATTTGATATGCCTTATTCAGCAGCTTTGTAGTCTGTATGTTGGCCCAAATGGTTTCACAACCATTGATTTTGATGATAACAATGCATAAGATGATCTTAAGTACTAATGCTTTCAAATTAAGCTTAAGACAGGTAAAATCCAGCTACAGCAAATCAAATGAGTTATGAACATTAAAAAGAATCCATGTCAAAGCCAAATGAAGATCAAGTATAGACAAATAGGATTCAATGTTAGATTGATCCCAAGAAATGGTCATTTGTGATTAAAGGGCTTTAGGTTCATGCATTAACTTGGTAATAACTAAAAAGAACCTATTTGATCATGTTTAGAGTCTCTTGACTCGTTGGAATGACCCCTTAAAAATCAGGTCTTAAACTCTTTGTTTCAATTTTCTGATGAAGAGCTTTAAGACGTCTTAAATATATTTAAGATGTCTGAAAACTGATTAAGACGTTTGAAATTTTATTTAAGACGTCTGAATCAAGTTTAAGACGTCTGAAATAGGCTTAAGACGTCTGAGGTATGAAGTCCTAAAATACACCTTCTCTGATTTTTCAAGACGTCTAATTCAGATGTCTGAAATGGACTTTAAGACGTCTGAAAAATGTTTAAGACGTCTGAAATGGATAGACCTCAATTTACATCATCTCTGGTTTTTTAAGACGTGAGAATAAGACGTCTTAAAGAGGTTTAAGACGTTTGAAAAATGTTTAAGACGTCTGAATCCTCGTGAACAGTGACCTTGAAAAACCTCTATAGAAATCAGTCCTCTGGTTTTTTAAGACGCCTGATTAAGACGTCTTAAAAAGAATCAGACGTCTTAAATCGATTTCAGACGTCTGAATCCTTCGAGACTGACCAATAACGGCTAGTTTTTCAAACGGTCTTTTGAGCATTAAATGCCCACCAAACCATCTTTCCCGGCATTTATTGCTACAGAATGGTCATTTGGACCTCTTGGGCTATATATACATGAGTTAAACTCATTTATGGGCATTCATTGAGCTTCAAACAAGATCATTCATTTACAAGCCCTAATTTCACTTGTGAGCATTTATTGAGATACAATCAATAGTTGAGTGAGCTTTTAATTTCTGTGTATCCACTCTTTTGAGAGAGTTTCTTGAGCACAAAAACATACTCAAATCTTCTTGTATTCAAGGGTTGAGAGAAACCCCATTTGTAAGCACTTGAAGAGTATGTCTTGAGCAAGTGTTGGTGAAGAACACTTGGTGTTGTAAAGGTTTGCTGCTCCACCTTGAAGGAGAGTGATAGTGGATTGGTGAATCCTCAAGCGAGCTCTTGAGGCGAGGACGTAGGCGGGAAGGCCGAACCTCGTTAACATCGTTTGCATTCTCTTACTCTTTATCTCCTTATTATTGCTTGTTCTTGTATTTTTCTTTACTTGTAATAATCTGAATTTTGAGTTTGCAATTAACTTTTTAATTGGCCAATAACCCTATTCACCCCCCCTCTAGGGTTATATATTTGGGACAACAATTGGTATCAGAGCCCAACCTCTAGTATTTGACATATTTGTCTTGCGAGGAACGATATGGCCAACTATAGTGGTAACGGATTCACCGAAGGACAATCGTCCAATAGACCACCACTTTTCAATGGAGATGCATCTCTATACAATTTCTGGAAAATTAGAATGCAAATCTTTATTCAATCCACTAGCTATGAGCTGTGGAATATCACTTCTAAGGGTCCCTTGATCCCTACTAAAGTGGTAGATGGAGTTACACTTCCTAAAGTACCACAAGAATACACCACAGCTGATCACAAATCCCTTGAATTTAATTCTAAAGCCATTGAGCTGTTATATTGTGCTCTAACTAATGATGAGTTTAGCAAAATCTCTAGGTGCACTAGTGCCAAAGAGATATGGGACACATTGGAGGTAACCTATGAAGGAACATCTCAAGTAAAAGAAGCAAAAATTAACATGCTTGTGTGTGAATATGAAATGTTCAAAATGAAAAAGGATGAATCTATTAGAGATATGTTTGCTAGATTTAATGCTATTATTAATCCCTTGAGTTCTCTTGGAAAAACTTACACTAACTCCGAATTGGTAAGAAAAATTCTTAGGAGCTTGCCTAAGCAATGGGATGTCCTCACCACAACTCTACTTCAGTCAAAGGAGCTATCATCAATGACCTTGAGTGATCTTGATGGCAACTTAGTCACACAAGAACTCTCATTCAAAGCTCGTGAAATTGATGAAGGAAAGACTTCCAAGAGTATGGCTCTCAAAGCCTCTCAAGATGAAGAAGAAACACCAAGTGAAGAATGTGAAAATGAGGAAGATGAAGACATTGCGTTCATTTCTCACAAGCTCAAAAGGTTCTTTTCTAGAAGAAATCAAGGAAGGAGATTCAACAAGGGAGACTCCTCCAAAAGAATTCCAAATAGAGGAGAGATTTCAAATAGAGAACCTCAAGTGTGTTTTGAATGTAAGAAGCCCGGGCATATCAAGATAAATTGCCCCCAACTCAACAACAACTACAACAAGACGAGCCACAACAACAACAACTTCAAGGACAATAGAAAATTCAAGAAGAAGGCTTTCACCGTCACTTGGGATGATGAAGCAAATAGTGATAAAGAAGATGAGGAGGCTTCATGTGATCAAGAAGTTGCAAACTTTTGTCTCATGGCAAAAGAAGATGAGGTAATCGAACCTAACTCTATTGTTTATCCTATAGAAGAACCTCCTACTTATGAAGAACTACAAGATGCTCTTGAAGATACTTTTCTTGAATTAAAAAGATTTTCTCACAAAAATAATGACTTGAAAAAGAATATCTCATCTCTTCAAGAAGAATTAAATGCTTTGAAAAATGAGAACTTAGAGTTAAAAAGCAAGATAGACTCACCCCCTACCATCTCTCAATTTAATCTTGAAAGTGAAAACACTTCATTGAAAGAAAAGATTGAAGACTTGACTAATACCTTGGCCAAGTTCACCAATGGAAGGGATAACTTGGATAAGATATTAATTAGTCAAAGATGGTGCTTTGACAAGGCCGGAATTGGTTATCAAGAAAATGTTAAACAAAAATCCTACATTAACTTCTTTCCTAAACCCAAGGTTGATAGCATACCTAAAATCTCATGTACTTATTGTAATAAGGAAGGACACAATGCTTATACTTGTAACATGAGAAGAAGACCAAAAAGATTCACTAAGAAGGTGTGGGTGGTTAAGGGAACCTCACCTCCTATGGCTAACCCCTATGGACCCAAGAAAGTATGGGTACCAAAGAAAGCTACTTGAACTTGTGTAGGTATGCTTGAAGTCCTCAAGCAATGAGAAATGGTTTCTTGATAGCGGTTGCTCAAGGCATATGACGGGTGACAGATTAAAGTTCGTCTCTTTGAAGCCCAAGGATGGCGGCTACGTGACATTTGGAGACAATGCCAAGGGTAAGATAATTGGCATTGGAAAGGTTGGTAAGAATTCCCCACTTTGTGTTGAAAATGTTTTGTTAGTTGATGGCTTAAAGCATAATCTCCTTAGCATTAGTCAATTATGTGATAAAGGCTATAGAGTTACTTTTAAATCAAATAAATGCATAATTGAGGATGATGATAAGACCCTATTCGTTGCATATAGGATTGGTAACATCTATGCTATAGAGTTTGAAGAAATCGCATTACAAAATGTACATTGCTTCTCCGCTTTAAATGAAAATCATTGGCTATGGCATAGAAGGCTTGGACATGCTAGCATGGATTTGATTTCAAAACTTTCTAGGCATGAACTAGTTAGAGGATTACCAAAAGCAAAGTTTTCAAAAGATGGTGTTTGTAGTGCATGCCAATTTGGAAAACAAACCAAGTCTTCTTTTAAAACAAAATCTCATATTTCAACTACTAGACCTTTGCAACTCATTCATATGGACTTATTTGGACCCATTGCCATTGTAAGTCTTGGAGGGAAGCATTATGCATTTGTGATTGTTGATGACTACTCTAGATATACATGGGTGTTCTTCCTTGCACATAAAGATGAGACTCATGCTACATTTATTGCATATTGTAGAAGAGTCCAAAATGAGAAAGGCTATACCATTACACATGTTAGGAGTGATAGGGGGAGCGAATTTGTCAATAAAGATATTGAACAATATTGTAACGAAAATGGTTTTGATAATAATTTCTCCGCTCCTAGAACTCCTCAACAAAATGGTGTGGTTGAAAGAAAGAATAGAACTCTTGAAGAAATGTCTAGAACCATGCTTAATGAACATTCCTTGCCTCAATACTTTTGGGCCGAAGCCGTTAACACCGCATGCTATGTTATGAATCGAGTGCTATTAAGATCTAAACTTGGTAAAACTCCCTATGAATTATGGAATGATAAGAAGCCTAACATAGGTTACTTTAGAGTTTTTGGTTGTAAATGCTTTATATTAAATGATAGAGATAAACTTTCCAAATTTGATTCTAAATCCGATGAAGGTGTGTTTCTTGGTTATTCTATGAAGAGCAAAGCATATAGGGTGTTTAATAAGAGAACTTTAACCGTTCAAGAATCAATGCATGTTGTTTTTGATGAAACTAACCCTCTTGTTCCCAAGAAAAATGTGGATGATAATGATGATATAGGTACTAGCTTGCAAGAACAAGTTGAGAACTTGAATCTTAATGACAAGCAAGATCCACAAGACAAAGGCAAAGAGAAGGAAGAAGAAGATGAAGTTGTTGAAATCAAGAAACCGGAAGAAGAAGTAGAAGACACTCCACTTCATCCGGATGTCACCAAGACTTGGAAATTTGTGAGGAATCATCCTAAGGATCAAATCCTAGGTGAACCCTCACGTGGGTCATGCAGGAAGAATTTGAAATGAGCATGATGGGCGAACTCAATTTCTTCCTCGGATTACAAATCAAGCAAACAAAGGAAGGAACCTTCTTAAATCAATCCAAATATGTCAAAGATTTAATCAAGAAGTATGGATTGGAAGATGGAAGGAGTTTCGCCACACCAATGAGCACCTCCATCAAACTTGAGAAAGATGAGAAAGGTAAATGCGTGGATCAAAAGAAATACCGAGGTATGATCGGTAGTTTGCTTTATCTCACCGCTAGTAGACCGGATATTATGTATAGTGTATGTTTGTGTGCTAGATATCAATCATGTCCTAAAGAATCTCACATGCTTGCCGTTAAACGCATATTTAAATATCTTAGTGGCACTATCAATCTTGGCATATGGTATCCTAAATTCACATCATTTGACATGCTTAGTTATTCCGATGCGGACTTTGCCGGATGCAAAGATGGTCGCAAAAGCACAAGTGGGACTTGTCACTTTCTTGGACACTCCCTAGTTTCTTGGTTTAGCAAGAAACAAACTTCGGTTGCTCTCTCTACAGCCGAGGCCAAGTATTTGGCGGCCGGAAGTTGTTGTGCACAAGTGTTGTACATGAAACAACAACTTGAGGACTTTGGACTTCATTATGATCATATTCCCATAAAATGTGATAATACAAGTGCAATTAATCTAACTAAGAACCCCATACAGCATTCACGCACCAAACACATTGAAATTAGACATCATTTTATAAGAGATCATGTTCAAAGAGGAGATGTTGAGATTGAGTTTGTTGGTACGGAGCACCAACTAGCGGATATCTTCACAAAACCTCTTCAAGAAGATAGGTTTAATTTCATAAAACGTGAATTGGGTATGTGCTTGAGTGATGATGTGTGTTGATAATTGAAAATTTTTCAAAAAATTTCGTTTCAAGATATTTAAGACGTCTTATTTCATATTCAGACGTCTTAAAACTTTTTCAGACGTCTTAAAACTCCCTCAGACGTCTTAAAATCGTGACTGTTTTTGATCAAATTTATGGCTCTCTGGATTTTTCAGACGCCTGTTTCAGACGTCTGAAACAGGTTGTCACGTCTGAAATCATCGGGCCAGATCTTTAATCCCGTGGATTTCAGACGTCTGAAACAATTTCAGACGTCTGAAATTGTTCCTGTATAAGAGCCGTTTCAAGCCCTAGTTTTTCAAACGTCGTTTCTTTTCGCGGGCTCTTCCTCTTCGTCTTCCCCTAACAGTCACCTCCATCACCAACAATCACCTTCCTTCCGTTTCACCATTTCTCTACAAAAACCCTCACGCCTGTCTCTTCTCACACACCCTCACTATCTCTCTTTCCTCAACCGCAAACCCTCCATCATAGTTAACCTAAAGAAGACCACCTCCACCGCCGGCACCAAGCACGATCGTGAAGGGGATCCCATCCCTCCACCACCGCCGGTGCCGCCACCGTCTACCACCACCGACACAGGCTCCTCGCGCAAAAAGCATTCCGCATCCGGTACCCAGAAAGGAAAGGGTCTTCGTTCTTCTCGCGGCGCCTCGAAGAAAGGAGGTTCTAGCACTGCTCCGCCTCCACCACCACCAGTTCGTGCTCCTCCTGGTCACTCGGACTACGACTCCGGTAACGAACCCGACGAGCCTGAGCATCCCGCGCCTCCACCGCCTCAGCATCCACGGCAAATCACCGATGCCGACCTCTATCGTTCCGATGCGGCGCGCAGTTTGTATCTCCAGAAGTTCATGGACAGAAAGATCATCTATCCCAAGGTAATCAAGCCTGATTTCCTTTCTAAATATTTTCCCCATATCGTCCATCTCTTTCAAGCCATCGGATTATTCGATTTTGTCTCTCTTTCTCTTCCTGAATACTCCAATTACGTTCAACTTTTTTATGCAAATTTTGAAATGAAAAAGTTGGGCACGGGCACTTCCTTCCTCTATGGCACTCAAATTTCTTTGGATGCTTCTACCCTCAACACAATTTTCAAAATTCCCTTGGGTGGGGTTGCTTTTCAAGACAAGAATCAGTGGCCTAGAGTTGCAAATTTTGATAAAATACAAGCCCTTCAAATGATTAGTGGTGATAATTCTATCACTTCTGATGCTAAAATCCCCATTTCAAAACTCACCCTCGAGTGCAACTTAATTCATAAAGTTATTTCCAATTCTATATTGCCTCGTAGTGGTAGTCGCGACCACGTCTCCTATACCGACGTGTGTCTCCTATGGTGTATCCTTACCGACACTCGTGTCGACATAGGACACCTAATGATTTATCACATGCTTGCCGCCCATAAACACGCCAAAAGCTTACTCCCCTATGGTGTTGCTCTCACCGCTGTGTTTCATCATTTTCAAGTTCCCATGAACTATGGAATCATCACTAAAACTCCATCTCATAAGGATGAAATAGGGACATACATGTTGGGACTAATGGGCTATGTTTTAAAGGATGATATATGGGTTCCCAAAATCCCTGGTGCTGCTCCTTCCTCTTCTACCCGTCCTTCCTCCTCTTCTGTTCCTCCACCATCCACAGACCCCTCTCTCGATGACCTTGACCCCCTTAGTTTTCACCCCACTGGTGAGGACGATTCCCCTTCTTCTACCTCTCTCCATTCCTCTCTTTCTCCTGCCCATTCTCCGTCCCATGCTCCCTCCTCTTCCTCTGGTACCTCTGTGAGAGATCTCTTTCTGTCCATTTCCCACCAGATGAAAAGCTTGAAGAAATATGTGCACAAGAAGATGGAAGGCATGCACGATTGTATAAATGAGCTGGCTGTTGATGTTAAAAACATCAAGGATCGTTTGCCTCCTTCACCTCCTGCCCCTTGATTCTTTTTGATGTTGACAAAGGGGGAGAAGTGTGTGATTTTACTTTATGTTTTGGATGGTTTTGGGTGTACATGGGTTAAGGAACTCTTGATTGTACACATTTTACTTTATGTTAAGGGAGTTGGTTATTTTTGGAACTCTTGATTGTACACATTTTACTTTATGTTAAGGGAGTTGGTTATTTTTGGAACTCTTGATTGTACACATTTTATTTTGCTTATGAAATGGAACATCAGTTTATTTTGAAATTCCATGAATGTGAATATATATGTATGCTTTTTATGAATGTGAATATATATGTCTGCTTTTTATCTTATGCACATTGATAGGGGGAGAAATATGCTATGTATGCTATATTTAAATTGATTTATTTCCTCCCAAAGACATCCATGAATTGTCATCATCAAAAAGGGGGAGATTGTTGGCCCAAATGGTTTCACAACCATTGATTTTGATGATAACAATGCATAAGATGATCTTAAGTACTAATGCTTTCAAATTAAGCTTAAGACAGGTAAAATCCAGCTACAGCAAATCAAATGAGTTATGAACATAAAAAAGAATCCATGTCAAAGCCAAATGAAGATCAAGTATAGACAAATAGGATTCAATGTTAGATTGATCCCAAGAAATGGTCATTTGTGATTAAAGGGCTTTAGGTTCATGCATTAACTTGGTAATAACTAAAAAGAACCTATTTGATCATGTTTAGAGTCTCTTGACTCGTTGGAATGACCCCTTAAAAATCAGGTCTTAAACTCTTTGTTTCAATTTTCTGATGAAGAGCTTTAAGACGTCTTAAATATATTTAAGATGTCTGAAAACTGATTAAGACGTCTGAAATTTTATTTAAGACGTCTGAATCAAGTTTAAGACGTCTGAAATAGGCTTAAGACGTCTGAGGTATGAAGTCCTAAAATACACCTTCTCTGATTTTTCAAGACGTCTAATTCAGACGTCTGAAATGGACTTTAAGACGTCTGAAAAATGTTTAAGATGTCTGAAATGGATAGACCTCAATTTACATCATCTCTGGTTTTTTAAGACGTGAGAATAAGACGTCTTAAAGAGGTTTAAGACGTTTGAAAAATGTTTAAGACGTCTGAATCCTCGTGAACAGTGACCTTGAAAAACCTCTATAGAAATCAGTCCTCTGGTTTTTTAAGACGCCTGATTAAGACGTCTTAAAAAGAATCAGACGTCTTAAATCGATTTCAGACGTCTGAATCCTTCGAGACTGACCAATAACGGCTAGTTTTTCAAACGGTCTTTTGAGCATTAAATGCCCACCAAACCATCTTTCCCGGCATTTATTGCTACAGAACGGTCATTTGGACCTCTTGGGCTATATATACATGAGTTAAACTCATTTATGGGCATTCATTGAGCTTCAAACAAGATCATTCATTTACAAGCCCTAATTTCACTTGTGAGCATTTATTGAGATACAATCAATAGTTGAGTGAGCTTTTAATTTCTGTGTATCCACTCTTTTGAGAGAGTTTCTTGAGCACAAAAACATACTCAAATCTTCTTGTATTCAAGGGTTGAGAGAAACCCCATTTGTAAGCACTTGAAGAGTGTGTCTTGAGCAAGTGTTGGTGAAGAACACTTGGTGTTGTAAAGGTTTGCTGCTCCACCTTGAAGGAGAGTGATAGTGGATTGGTGAATCCTCAAGCGAGCTCTTGAGGCGAGGACGTAGGCGGGAAGGCCGAACCTCGTTAACATCGTTTGCATTCTCTTACTCTTTATCTCCTTATTATTGCTTGTTCTTGTATTTTTCTTTACTTGCAATAATCTGAATTTTGAGTTTGCAATTAACTTTTTAATTGGCCAATAACCCTATTCACCCCCCCTCTAGGGTTATATATTTGGGACAACACTGTACCATCTTTGAAAGCATGAAGCATTACCATAATGATTTAAGGCTCATCTGACGGCGCTGATTCCATCTTTCCCTTGATTTCATTGGGTAGTTAAAATAAAGTAAGTTTATTTTTGTGTCTGACATGCAGAAAGCCAGGCCTCAGATCCATGAGTTGCTTAAAAAGGAGGCAAAAATGTTATGAATCGTCTTCTGATTTCGCTTTCGGTAGGGGGTGGAAACATTAAACCAAGAGTTGCTCTGCAATCAGAATAGCATGAGATGGGCAACCCCATGTCCCCACCGCCTATAATATGCAGGCTGCTGCTGTTAGCATTTTAGATTTGATATTGCAAAATTAGTTAATGTATGTATTATATACAAATGAAAACTGTAATCTATGTATGTCTCTGTATAGATATAACCAATGGTGATTGTTTGAAAGAAATCCTCATTGATTACAGAATTAATTATTTAAAAGGTTTGCATTTTCATTGTCTGCCATTCATGCAAAGTTATCGGCACATGTTTGATGGTGACCTCTATTGTCTGTTTGGTTGCTAGGAAAATTGGTAAAATGTGGAACTTTCTGAACAATATGTTTTCCATTACATCGATTAATGTCTATATATATTTATTGGAAAACATATTATTCAGAAATTTCCCTAGCAACCAAGACATATTAATCAATGTAATGGAAAGCATATTCTACAGAAAGTTTTGCATATTCAATGCCATCAAGCTATCATGCCATTGCCTACTCGATCACTCACTTAACAAGTGAGACAAATGCCACTAGGCTATCAAGTCATCTGACATCATTATGAATTTTCATTAACTCGCATATTCAATTTTTTATTTTTGAAGGAAAGTCCAAATAGAAGTGCCTAATAGATTTTACAAACAAGATCATACCTACTTTGTTATAAAAAGACCTTTGCTACAAGATTATATTTTTGCCATAGCTAGGTGGTTAAGAACAACGGCTCATCAACCAGACAGCTCATGAACTAGACGACTCATGAAATCTTGAAACCTTTACTATTTAATGAATGGGGTTTGTGGATGATCTCATATATTTTTTTGTTTTTGATAAGACGATCTCGTATATTACTATTAAGAACTAGTTTGGCTCAAACCTTGATGGGAGTGATCTACCTTATGTTGCCAAAAAAGAATAAAAATAAAGAAAAATTACATTAACCTCCATTGGGGTTTGGTGAAATGATACTGACTTCCCTTGACGTTTTAAAAATTACATTTGACTTCCCTCCCTTTGTTATTGTTGCCATCATGGTGCATGTAAGTTGTCCAATTTACCCCTAATCTAAAAATAGTTATTTTGTAACAACATAAAAAAAAATATCACAAGAGTATTTTCATATTTACAAATCCCTAGTCTTAAACTGTTATTTTGTAACAAAATTAAACAAATAAATAAATGAATAAAATATCTCGAGCATTTTGATATTTACAAGGCAACCTAGGGTTATTGTAGTCAAATTATTCATTAATCCATTCAGTAAAGGCAAATAGGGGTATTTTCATCGATCTTTACACGGTCACCAAATGGTTATTTTAGTCTTTTTATGCACTTGCATCTTTAACAAAGCAAAGTTGGCATTTAAATTTTATTTATTTATTTATTTATTTATCATGACATCATCAACTTTCGTTCGTAACGCTTATAGTCAAGCAACAGAAGAGAATTCTAAGTAATTTTCATCACATCTTATGCAAGGTCAAATATAATTTTCCCTAAAGTTAAACATTTGCCCTCTATTTGGTTCGTGGATTTTATCATGGAAAAAAAAAAAAAAAAAAGGAAGGGAAAAAAAATGCAGAGGAAAGAAAATAAAAGGAAAAGATGAAATCATATAAAGTTAAAATTATTTCAATTATTCTTCTTCTACCAATTTTCTATTACAACCCAATAAGAAAAATTTAATTCCTCAAATTTTATTTTTTTTCCTTGATAAAATAACCAAATAGGGCCTTAGGCAATCTGATTTCCAGTCACCCCATGTGACTCTGGCTCCAACCCTCTCACCCTGTGGACCAAAGCCTACGTGAGGTTCTCATGGAGTTGTTTCTCTGGTTTTCCATCCGCATGTTAATGCTTTTGGTTAGCTGCCTAAGAGTATCAGCCTAACCTACAACTACAAGCAGAGAATTTTGTTTTGATCTAACCAACCTTAGGCGTCGAGAGAACTCTTGGTAATTATCCCTACTTCTCCAAGACATTTTTACAAGAAGATTATTCCACAGGTGTTGTAAATGACAATTGAGAGAGGCAATTAGGGTGTGTTTGGTTCGCGTGAATGTTATGAAGAGGGAATGGGAATGGCAATGGTTGTTCCATTCTTATGTTAGGTAAGACCAATTAATTGCTCGATCCAAAAAGAAATTGCCATTCCAAAATACCATCAATTAGAAAAAATAATTTCCATTACCTTCATGTGATTTTATTCCATCAATGGTGGGAATGGTCATTCCTTTTGGTTTGAGAATGAATAATTATTTCCTTCATTTGAGGAATAAGACCCACAGGAGAATTTTCATTCATGTCCTTATAGCCCAACCAAACAGTTCAAAGGAATAGAATGACAACCCTCAATTCAACCCACCAAACATAGCCCTAGTCATTGAAAACAATGTGAAAAGGAAGAATATGCCATTGATCCCATCCCTAAATATTTCTTCTCTTTTCTTATGTTTTTTTTTTTTCTTCCCTTAGCTTGTTCATTTTCTTCCCTTATTTATTTTTAAGAGTTTACATTTGCGAGGAAGACATGCCATGTGACATTTCAATATTGAACAGATGGCTTGAGAGACATGCCACGTGGCACACTCTCTTTTATTATATAATAAAATAATAGACTAATAGTATAAATATTCATAACATTATTTACATCAATTAAAACAGCATCGCCAATAGCTTTGCAGACCAGAGGCACCTTCCCCACTATGTGAGGGAAGGTCCTAGGTTAATTAGTCTTAGAAAGATTGATTTCATATTATAATGAATTTCTAACCCATGCTATGAAACCAATAGGGGAAAAAAAAACTTTTTCACGTAATGTTGTCTCATGAGACTTCTAATCCCACACTAACTCCTCCTTATATATATATATATATAGACCACTAGCGTGTGCAACCCAAAATATTGTACAAACAATCCTTATTTTTTACTACTCACACGGAGTCGAAACTACGGCCTTTGGCACAAATTAACAATCCTTATTGCCAACATAAATGTTATCTACATTTAGGGAAAAATATAAATGCAAACTTTGAACCAATAAAAAAGAATACAATGCTTATCATTAACATAAATATTACTTAAATTGAGGAAAAAAATAGGAAAAATGATAAAATGGTGTGTCAAAATAAAAATAATCCTTAAAAAAGGGCTAAAACTCCCTTATTTCTTTCAAAGTGACAATAATGAATTTTAATTCCAAGAAGAGAGTATTTAGAGTCAAATATGCATTATACCATTTTAGTAAAACTTTTTAAAAAAATTTTTAATCCTACTATTCTCCACTCTCCATATTAAATAAAACTTAACTAATATTTCTTCTCTGTATTGAGAAAGAGAAAAAAAACAATGGTTCTCCATTTTTTTCCAAAAGAGGGGGCATTTGGTCTTAAGCAATGTTTTGAAACCTAGTCCGGTCCAGACGGTTGAATTGGACCCGGTAGCTTCACCGGTTTGGTTCAATCAAACAACCCAAAGATAGATAAAAGCTTAAAAACTATTCAGTTTAATTGGTTGAACCATTGACCCGTTAACCCGACTGGGTCGATTGAGTCAAAATTTTATTTTTTTAAGGGCTTCTAAAATTTTGAATCAAATGGATATGGTAATATCTAGATTCTACCGTAATCAATTTTATTTAAAAGATAAAATTGCATTTAATGGGATTTAGTTTCCTTTTTATTAACAAATTCTTATGGAATTGGTTTCCCTTTTTCTAAGTATCTCTTTATGACATGATTTAATAATATTATTATTTTTTAAATTTTATTCATGACCTATGATTTATGATTTTAAACAAGCCGCACTCTATGTTGGCGAGAATCTACCACGGGAAGTACTACCACAGGTCGAGTTTTTTGGACGCAAAACTGGGCAGTAATCCCTCATGGGCACGGCGGAGTCTACTGGAAGGCAGGAAAATTTTCCAAGCTGGGGTCAGATGGTGCATAGGTAATAGGAAGAGTGTGCGTATATGGAAGGATTCGTGGCTTCCAAAACCGATTACCTTTAAAGTCAAAATCCAGCCTCCTATTAGTACTTCTGTTATATAGGTGTCTGACTCAATAGATTTGGATAGGAAAGGTTGGAATGAATACTTAGTGAGACAATTGCTGGAGGCTGAGGAGGCTACTATGGTCCTTAGGATGCCGATGTCTTGGATGGATAAGAGGGACAAACTGATATGGCACTACACTTCAAATGGGAGGTACTTGGTTAAATCGGGTTATGCAACTGTTAGAAATCTTGTCAGGAATGGGCTTCTCTCACATCGGCAAACTGAAGGTGAATCTAGTCGACGTTACCTTGATAAGAAATTCTGGAAATTTCTGTGGAGTATCCAAATCCCAGGGAAGTTACATCATTTTTTATGGAGACGTGCACAGGAGGTTTTACCATTGGGGAACAAGTTAAAACATAGAATTCTGGGATGGACTGGGATGTGCCAGTTTTATGGAGAAGACAAAACTGTTACACACCTTTTTTTTCAATGTCAGTTTGCATGAGTTGTATGGTATGGGAGTCAGCTTCAACTGGATAGTGGTTCCATCTCAAGACCTTCCTTTATTCACTCTATAGAAGTTCTCATGGGCAAATGTGTCACGACCCAAATTAATTAAATCGTGATCAAAAGTAATAAAACAAGCTTTATTTTAATAAATCCTTTGATAAAACG
The DNA here is from genome assembly GCA_039720395.1 of Liquidambar formosana. Lineage (NCBI taxonomy): Eukaryota > Viridiplantae > Streptophyta > Magnoliopsida > Saxifragales > Altingiaceae > Liquidambar > Liquidambar formosana. Next base: position 25,252,063 of record CM077826.1, on the reverse strand, counting down.
TGGACGACACGTGTTAAAATCTCGACCATTTAAATTTTTTTTTTTCCTTTTCGGACATGACCCATCCGTAGATAAGACATACCATCATAAAAACCTATTATAAAAATCCATACATAAAAATTCCTATCATCCATGAAAGTGGTATCATCCCATGCATTGCATTCCCACATATATATACAACATTAATAATTAAAATTGCATCCCTGATTGAATTTACATGTACATTGGTCATTGGCCCAATAAAATGAATTAATACATATTCTTCCCATACAATTCATCAATAATTAACATAGGTAATTTCCAATTAAGAGCATCCCTGTGTAAAAGCATTATTCTACCTGAAAATAATCTCTGAAAAACATGGAAATAAATAGGCATGAGTCCGACGACTCAGTAGATACAATTTAACATAGTAAACCAAAGTAATAATATAAATAAAACTAATTATGTCATTTAAACCGAAATATACTAACCAGGTATATTATAAACCCAAAATAAATTATAATCCGTAACTTAAAACGAATGATGCATAATACCTAATGCATGTGACTCATGTCCAATTTACAATAATTCCATTAATTACCGACCACTCCCGCAGGAGTCTTCGCACGGAAACGAAGGATTTAAACCCAACCTCCAAGAGGACAACACAAGGGTTCCTACCTGGAATCGGAAAGTAGCCTTTGATTCGGGAACACAAGGGTTCCTACCTATAACCGAAAAGTACCCCAGGACCAAAGGAATGAAAAACACCACAAAGTCCCGTTGATTGCAAGTAGTCCAATTTCAATGACCCCTTTTTATGCAATACTTTTACCCAGTATTCATTAAGTCCATTTAATGCATGATTATGCCTAACATGCAATGTGATAAACCATAAAATGATTTTTAACCAAAATCATCTCCAAAATATGCTATATAAGCCATAATCAAATAACATCATAATTATACCCAAAATTATGACAAACAACATAAACTCTCATTATGATTATAGCCTTGAAATCATAATCGAAAAACATCAATTAAACATGGAAATTAACCATAAAATCCAAACATCTATATTCCACAACATGTATAAAATAACCGAAATTCGTTAGGAACATAATTCCCAAATTAGATTATCAAATACCCATAATCTCATTCCAAGATTTATACCATAAATCATTTATATACATATTCTAGGCCCAAGAATACCAATTACTACGATAATATATACCATATTATCATGTCAATAGTTTAAACCTATGTAAATTGCACCCACCTCCATGAAATGTGTAGAAAATGCATTCTTAAGTGTGGTGGGTGTGAACTCCATGCCCTAAGATGCACATGTAAGCTCCCAATCCAAACTCTAGCTCCCAAATGCCATGAATGATGATGATAACGGAGGTCCCAACTCCAAATCACGATCAAAACTCTCCAATATGCATAAACAACCCAAAAATGAAAGAATGAGATGATGATCCAAAATAAATTACAAACCCTAACTCTAAAATATGGGAAAATACCTCTAAAATGCAAAAGGAGTTTATGGGGATGAAAATCCATGTCAAAACCCATGAAATCCAAACTCAAATCATCATGAGCAAACTCCAAGCTCCCCCAAGAGATTGGAGAAGATGAATCCAACCATAATAATGCATTCCCAAACATTAAAGTGAGGTGAGAGAGTGAGAAAACCCAAATCCACAACTATACGCGCATAGATCGGACCAAAATACGCTAGATCCGAGCTCACCGACGTCGGACCAAGGTCGCTGTGCTCCGGCGAGTCACCGCCGAGCCTCCGCCCCTCCTTCTCCTTCTCTCCTTCTCTCTCTCTCTACATGCCCAAAAAGACTAGATCTCGTCTCTAAAGTTGTGAGTGATGGGTTTTTAAAAGGGGTGAGGGGCACATGTGTCATTTAATGCATTCTAAAAAAATTTGCAAAATCTGCGATGCACGATCGATCGTGGTCTAAAGGCACGATCGATCGTGTTTAACAGAAGTGAAATTGCATTTCTGGGGCACCTATGATCGATCATCCTCAAGGCACGATCGATCGTCCCTTATTGAAAATGCCTAGTAACTCAGGTAATTGTGTACAAACTCCTACTGTACAGGCCATTGCCTAAAAATAAGCAAATAACCTCCCATTTAAATCCAAATAAAATATCAGAAAAATCAAATTCCCAATATATCAAAATCTCATTTTCAAGTTTTCGTACAAAATCCGTCTCCCGACAGATTTTTCTAAAACCAACATGTGTGGAACCCAATCTAAACATGCTAATAAAATCCCATAAAATCACCAATGTCTTATAATATTATAAACTCCCATTACCGCAAAAAATTATCCTTTAAAACGAAGATTTACGAAAATTCACTTTTTTCCAACATTTAGCCAAATTTCAGCAGCTTAAACCCTTAAGTTGCAAATACAACTAAACGCACCCAAAAGATACTCAATGCGTAAAACAAGCATCAAAACACATCCAACATCATAATATCATACACATGCATTACCCATGCATGAAGTCATTCGAAAAATCAAGGGATTAGCTACGTTAACCATAGATTAAACCCTTAATACCCTATTTAAAAATTACGGGTATTACAAAATGGAAGGAGAAGTCATCAAAACTAGATTTGTTACGCTTAGTGGCCTTCATATTGTGGCGTATCTGGAAGCGCGAAATGATAAGTGCTTTATTGGGAAGGAATGGACTCCTGGGGAAGTGATCTTGAAAGCAACAGGTGATGCCTCAGAATATATTATAGCAATGAATCTCGAGATGGCTTCAGGAACTAGAACCACTATTTCTATTCCTAGGGAGAGTGGTGTGCAAAGGTGGTATCCCCCGCCGGGTCCCCTTTTCAAACTCAATACTAATGGGGCTTAGATTACAAAAGATGGTATAGGAGGGTGGGGATTGTGATTAGGGATGAATGTGGTTTGTTTATAGCAGGGATGGCTAAACGAATCCAGTTCATGGGTAGTGCATAAATGGTGGAAGCTATAGCCCTCCGAGAAGGGATCCGTTTCGCCTTAGATACAATTATCAAAAGTCTTGCAGTTGTGGCAGATGCAAAAGGCATAATTGAAGGCTTAAGGAACAGGAAACTAGTGCCGGTAGAAGTGGAGATAGTGTGTGATGATATCAAGCAATTGGCGAGTGAAGCACATGTTACAGAATTTAGCTATGTGCCCAGGAAGTGTAACCGAGCTGCAGATGCAGTGGCTAAGTTTGCTCTTAGGGTGGATGTCCCTGATGTATGGATTGAAATCCCCCCTTCTTGGCTGTCCTCTTTTCTTGAGGAGGATATGCCCTCATCTTTGTAACCTTTATGGTTTTCTTTTGAATAAACTTATCTTTTATCGTTTGGAAAAAAAAAAAAAAAAAATCTAAACTTGAACATTGAAACTTTTTATTTATTTGTGTGCTAAATTACATTTGACTTTTGTATTATATTTCTTATCAAAATAATTATGAATTTTATTTTTATCTAATTATTTATAGTTTTATATTTACACATCATAATTGGTTGGCCCAATTGACCCGGCCAGTTAAACCAAGTTGAACCAACCTAGCTACTTAACCGACTGAGTGTTTGGACCAGTTTTCAAGGTCTTAAGTCCTAGTTATAGAACTTATGCAGACATGAGTTCAATGGAAAACTATATATTGCCTTAAGTCCACTTAAATTTAGTTTGATGAAAAATGCCCAAACCATGCTTAGTGAGAATAGTATAACCCGGATTTGTTAAAATTCCATTAGTGGCAGAGAAAATCTTGGCCTATATTTTTCTTCCAAAACTATCTCCTTTATTATCACGATCTATCTCTTCTAAGCATGTCACTGTTTTTAATAGTCAATATAATAACAATTAAATGTAATTGGTTTTTTGGCAAAAAAGTGTTACATTCTAAAATGATGTGTGAATTTCATAGTTATGCTTTGTTAGAGTGAAGATTGTAGAAAGTTTTGAGAGCAGAAACATTTATACACATAATTCCCTAAAATTATGTTCCACTATGTACTTTACAAATCGTTTTGTAAAAGAAAATAGTTACATTCTTCATAAGAAATTTAGAAGTTTATGAAATAGTTTCATATCATATTGTAAAACATTTACAAATCGTTTTGCATATGTAATAGTTACATGTTTTAAAAGATCGATTGGACTACAATAATACTCAGACGAAGGCTCCATAATCCACTCGACATCTCCACATAAGGTTGTAATAATCCACCTTGATAGCTTCTGCTTGCATCCTATACGTGAGCTACAAAGCCTATTGGTAGAGTCAATTCCTTGCATCTAATATGACCCACAATCATAGCCTTCTAGGAAACCAAATTAGGTAATACGTAAAAAATGGAGGTGAATCCCATTTTGTAATGCATAAATCATGGAGGTGAATACCATTATGAAATGCATAAATCATAGACGTGCATTTAAAATTAAATGTTAACCTAGCTATTGTATATATTTACTCCATACCATCACAATCAAGAGGGTGGATCTATCATTAAAAAAAAAAAAAATTGAATCTAAATTATGAAACATTACCATTTCATGATATTTTGGACTTGTGGTTGTAAAAGAAATTTGAAAGGACTTCTACCTCTATAGGTCATTGCACATGGACTTCTCACTAATTTCCTCAAAATATAAAGTATGTAATAAAGGCTACTAACATATATGAAGGATGCCAATACTATACAAAGGGTAGCAAACATGGTTACAAAAACTGTCCAATTATGCTTTTTGTGCGCCATAGTTGGATAAGATTGTTGAAAAAGAAAAAAAAAAACCACACCACTCATTGATTTTTATCAACTATGACTTAAACCCATATATAATTATTGTTTCATTCAAAAGATTGATGTTATTTTTGTTATCAATATCTAGATCATTCATTGTGCTATCTTCAAAATAAAATAATGTAATTTTAAGCTTATTATAATGCTTCATAAAAAAATAAAAATAAAAATAATTCTTTCCAAATCCAAATGTGTGTAGATGATTATTATTAATTATAGTTGAATATATATATGATTGGTTTTTTTTATTTATTTTTTATTTTTTATATTATGTTTTAAGATTTTTAAATTAGGAGAAAAATGATGGATTTAATGTGAAAAGGGCACTTAGGTGAGATAAAAAAAAAAAAAGAAAAAAAAAAAAGCAAAATAGTAAAAACAATAGAATGGTTATTAATTATAAAATGTCATATGGTAGATCCTCTCTTTTGGGAATTAAAGTCTATTACTATCACTTTGAATGAAATAAGAGAGATTTGACCATTTATATAGTTGGAATTACTTTTATTTTGACCCACCAATTGGTAATTCCTAAAAAAAAAAAAAAAAAAAAAAAACCAAAAAACAAAAAACAAAAAAAAAATATTTTTGAATTAATAAAAAAGGTTACGAAAAAGTCAATCCATAGAATATATTTGGAGTGCTAAAATTACAATAAAAATGCAAAAACTTAAGGAAAAATCCAAATTTAAAAAGAAAAACACGTTTAAATGCTTACTATGCTATATCTCTTTGGTTATGCATACCCAAAAAAAAATTATTAGGAAAAAAAAATGCAGCGGATGTCAAATGGCTTTCAAGAGTATTAAAAAAGAATATATATATATATATATGTGCGTATGTAGAGATAGAAAGTATGAATAGAGTTTTGGCTTTTGTTCTTCGAATTGCTTACCGGCTATGTCATTTATATTATAAGCTCTTTTTTCAAGAGTATTAAAAAAGTATGTATATATATATATATATATATAGATGCGTATGTAGAGACAGAAAGTATGAATAGAGTTTTGGCTTTTGTTCTTCGAATTGCTTACTGGCTATGTCATTTATATGATAAGCTCTTTTTTGTTTTGTTTCTGTTTCTTTGTTATAGTCTGTTTTTGTATCTTGTATTATACTTGGTTGAATTACTAAATCTATAAAATTATCATGGTTTGTGAAAAAATTAAAGGGGAAAAAAAAAAGAAAAAAAAGAAATGGCAGAGAGTGAATCTATCTATAGAGAGAGAGGGTAGAATTCAAATACAAAGGGACTTCAATGAATTTCAAGAGTAAAAGAATGGAGGAGTTTGGGAACAATACCATAGAAAATTGATCACGTTGCTGTGGTTATTGTTGAAATGAGATTGTGACTTGTGAGGGTAGCTAGCTTGTCACATAATTAATGGAGGGGAGCCTTCATAATAGCAAAGAGATTTGTGGGTTTTTTTTTTTTTTTTTGGTGGGTCTACCAGCTTTTGGATTACAATTAGATTCGGATTTATCTTCTCTTTATGTTTCCTAAATTGCCTATAAGAACTGGTTTCCCTATATATTCGTATTTTGCTCAAAAATCAAAACAAACATTCAACTACTATTTTCTTGCTAGCCAAGCTAACTTCGTGTGCCCTTCTTGCTCCAAATATCAACTATTATTAGTATTTTTTTTTCTTTCCAAATCTCAGTCACCGTCTTATATATATACTAGTTTCCATAGAGATACGAATCGTCTTAAGGAGAATGAGATACTTGTGCCTCAACCCGCCACTTCGCTTCTATCAATAACATTGTTTTATTATTGTTTTTTATCGTAATTTTTATTTATGATTTTCTTGAGAATCCCCAATAGGGGTTTGTTGTACAAAGGAATGAAACCAATCTTAGACTCTTTTTTGGAAATGACTCTCTTTATTCTATGTAATTCGATACACTTGATAATGCCATAGGACTCGATCCCCCCATTAAAGTGAAAGATTGCTTGTTGGCTTTTGTTTCTTGGGTTTGCTTGCTTCTTCTTCTACTCATTTTTATATGTTTAGAGGATGAAATATTGAAAAGATGGGGAAGGTAAGAGAGGAAAAGGGTTCCATAGTAGTGACAATTTATATACAGAGCTATATGAGTTGGGTTAGCTTTGGGCTTTGGTGTGTTACTTCCATATCTTTAAAGTTCTTTTAAGTTCTATCTCTTGCCCTCTTTTTCTCTTTCTCTCTCAAATCATCACTGTGAACTCTATATTTTACTTAGAGAATAAGTTGTTTATAAGATATGAAATTGGTGCCTATGCCAAATGAGGCTTTTCTTATTTATAGGCACTTGTGTGTATAAAGAATGGCTAGAATCTCTACATGTGTTTTTGATCTGATGACTGGGAGCAATGTAGATAGGCATTCAAAAATAGTACTACAAAACAAAGAAAATTGATAGTTATTTTGACGTAAGTATATAGTTAATTTATAGCAAGTTGATAGACATTATCCCTTTTTTGGTATTAGGTTATAAAGGGGACACTAAAATGTAATATTTGCCATTTTTTGGCCAATGCGTTCTACTGTTCAGCATGTGATTTGAAAAAAAAAAAAATTGAAATTTATAAATTTGACACGTGGCATCACCAAGGCTCATTTCCTCCATTATATATATAGTACTAGCTTTAGAACCCGTGTGACGCACGGATTAATTTAAAAAAAAAATAATATTATTAGCAAATTAGAATTTTAATAGAATACTTATTCTTTAAAATAGTAAAGTGTATTTGTTAATATAATATGTCGATTAAATTTAAAAGATATAGACAAAAATAAATAAAATAGTTCAATTAAAATAATCTTTGGTGTGATGTTAGCGTAATGTATCATACAATATTTAATTATACTCCCGAAAAAGATAAATTATTTTGAAAAACAATTAATTTAATGGTGGAAACTTGTAAAAGAATGAAGGAACTGACATGTTATGATATTTGGTGAAAAAAGATTAAGATTCTCTAGAGCCTAGCCCATCCCACAATCATGGTTTTAACATGTTGGTATATATCAATGCAAGTATAGCCGTTGAAGGTGTCTCGAAATCCGATAGTAGAGATTGTAAAATGTATGACAATGATGAATCTTGGCCTTCCATGAGGTTTTGAGTGGGTTGCACAAATAGTGGAAAACCATGGGGAAAAATATCAAAAATATATTTAAGATTAGAGCATAAAAAAATGAGAAAAAAGTCTAGACTAAGAAAAAGAATAGGAGAAAAAGCCAAAAGGAGAAGAAAATAAGAGAAAGTATAAATCTTTTCAACTTTATGTAATTAACCATATAGAAGAATTTTGATTAAAATAGATTTTTTTTTTTTTATTCGTGTCGGAAGCAAATCGAGAGCATGTGAAGATTCCCATGGATCGTGTTTTCTTTTTTTAATCCTCCTTTCCTCTATTTGTCTCTCTTTTTAATTATAACTATTTATAGTTTAATTTTATATGTTCAATTTTTAGGAGGGGAAATGAATAGGCACAAAGAAAACGGAGAAATATAGTACAGTCTATTAAGTTTGGGTTGAATATTGTATTATGTGGGTTTTTTAATCCTCCCACATAAAAACAAAGAGATATTTAGTGAACATCAAATGTCAACTTACTTTCACCGCGTGAGAAAGAGCAAGTAATTGTTGTCCCAAGTAAATAACCCTAGAGGAGGGTGAATAGGGTTATAGGCCAAATTAAAAATTAATAGCAAACTCAAAAATAAGATTATTGCAAACAAGAATGAATATAAGATTGAGCAATAATAAGGAGTTTAAGAGTAAGAGAATGCAAACGATGTTAACAAGGTTCAGCCTCCTGCCTACGTCCTCGCCTCAAGAGCTCGCTTAAGGATTCACCAATCCACTATCACTCTCCTTTAAGGTGGAGCAGCAAACCTTTACAAATCAAGTGTTCTTCACCAACACTTAGCCAAATACACACTTCTCAAGTGCTTACAAATGAGGGTTCACACAACCTTTTGATACAAGATGTTTGGAAATGATTTTGTGCTCAAAGAAAGCTCCTCTAAAGAGTAGATACACAGAAAATGAAAGCACACTCAGCTATTGATTGATTTCAATGAATGCTCATAAGTGAAATTAGGGCTTATAATTGGTTTTCTTGTTTGTAGCTCAATGAATGCCCATAAATGAGCTCAAAGCTTATATTTATACACAAGGAGTCCAAAATAGCCGTTCTGTAGCAATAAATGCCGGGAAAGGGGGTTTGGTGGGCATTTAATGCTTCAAAAGTCCGTTATAAAACTAGCCGTTAGACCTCTGCCTGAGGATTTCAGCTGGCTGAAACAACTTTCAGCCATCTAAAACTTCCCTTTCAGCCATTTGAATAAGGCTGCTGAAAATTCCAGAGAGGGTGTAATTGTGGAACCAAAGAGCAGGACTTTCAGCCATCTCAAACCTCACTTTCAGCCGGCTCAAAGATATTTCAGCTGGCTTAAAGAACCATCTGAAAATTCCAGAGAGCTGATTTTATAGAAGGGGTCATTTTTAGCTGGCTGAAACATAGTTTCAGCCGTCTGAAAATCTCTGTTTTCAGACTAGAAATTTTCACAAACTCTAGGTTCAAAGTGAATTGCATAGGGTTTTAAATTTGTCAATTTTTGCAAGGTTCTAAGCCCTTTAATCCTTGTGTGAGCAATGATTGAAATTAATTTTACAATAATTTCCTAAAATTCTCACTCATAGACTTGTGATAAATCTTGAATGATAGATGGATCCATTTACTCTATTTTCATATGATCTTATGCTTTGTTTGCTTTTGCAAATTGATCATTGATTCTTGAAACATTTTGTGGTTTTGATACCTGTCTAAATTCATCACTTAAATGCTCATTAGTTCTTAAACATCTTACTATGTATTGTTATCATCAAAACCATGGGGTTAAAACCATTAAGGCTAATAGCAATACACACACACAAAAAAAAAAAAAAAGGTGAGAGATTTACCTTTTGGTGACCACTTCCTAGCTTGATACCAAACAAAGAAAGTTAGTACTCCTTCAAAGCATTTATCAAGTCAATTTGTAGCAAGTTGATAGACTATCCTTTTTTTGGTATTAAGTTAGAAAGTGATCACTAAAAATAGTTTTCGCAGAAGCCACTAAAAGTAACTTTTTGGAAAAATTACATTTTAGTGGCTACTTCCCAACTCAATACGAAAAAATGGAAATTAGTTGTCATTTTGGCGCAGAGTTGTAGTCAATTTGTAGTAAGTTGACACATAATATCCTTTTTTGGTATTAGGTTGCAAAAGCGTTACTAAAAAGTAATTTTGCCTAAAAAATTTCTCCAACTGTCACTGTTTCAGCACGTGAAAAGCCAAAAAAAAAACAAAAAAAAACAAAAAAAAGAAAAGAAAAAGAAAACAATCTTATGTTGACACATGGCACACAAGAGGGTGCCATTCCTCTGTTTTATATATACTAGCTATAGCACATGTGCGTTAAACGTAAACATTTTAAATGATAATAATTATATTTAAAAGGAAAATGCATGAAGATTTCTAAATTCTTAGCAAGGTTTTTGTTGGTCGTCGTATGTTCATCACACTTTAATAAAAACATAATGACCTGCACAAAAATAAAGTAAATTAATTCAATGTTGGATTCTGATTGTAGCTATACAACGACTGTAGCTATAGAAAGGATTGAAGAAATTGATGGGAATTATCTTATTTTGATCGAGGAAACCTCAATATGAAGAGGTAGATATGCAACTTTTGGAAGACTTTTCACCTTTTAATTCTTTCTCTAGGCAATCAGATATTCACTATCATTGTTCATATTTTTTCTTTTCTTGGGAAACCGTCTTTCTATATAAACTAGTTATAGCACACGTGCGTTGCATATGAACACTTTTAACCAATATAAGAATGATAATTTCAAAAATATTAATAACAATATATAGAAAGTTGGTCGAAATTGAGGAAAATGAAATAGTACCTTTGAAATTGGAAGGCCTAAATTACACTTTCAGAATATGTTTTTTTATAAATTTATTGGTTATGAGAATTGATTTGATATCGAATTGTATATGGATGCTGGAAGAGTTTGATTTTGATACAATAAACTAACGTGCTTACCTGATCATCATCCGATATATATATATAACAATTGAATTTTTTTTTATTGTATTTTATTTTAAAGAAGAATAATTAATAAAAAATCATAAATTTGTTTAGTGTCACTAATACTCACCTCTCTGACAAAGTTTGGTAAGCAATTAAACAAACATAACATAGGTACAATAGACCTTGTAGAAAAAAAAATCCTAAACGATGGTTCTACATAGTTGGTAAAAATGACCTTGCAAAAGAAAACAAAGCTTGAAATTGAAAGAGCAAAAAGCACAAAAGACAAAGCAAAGGCAAACTATGCACTAATTAAATCAACCTTCTGTCTGGTTGTAGTTACTTATTGTATATATGATTTAAGTTGGGTCGAATGGTGTTTATGTGTGATTCCTAGCATTGTGAGAACCCATGGTAGCACGTGCTTTCTAACTTTCCTTGCCCTTAGTTTGTCGGTAACCTGCAGAACAATGAGTAAGTGATTTAATAAAATCAAACTTGAAAAAATAATAAGAGAATAAGAATTTGATATTATATATATACGAATTAAGGTATGTGTTTTATAGTTTTCTTAAAATTCTTATCAAGGTATGTGTATTTGGATTTGGTTTTATTTAACCCGACTGTTTATTTATTATATATGAATTAAGGTATGTGTTTTATAGTTTCCTTAGAATTCTTATTAAGGTATGTGTTTTATAGTTTCCTTAAAATTCTTATTAAGGTATATGTTTTATATTGTTATATATTTCCTATATATGTAGAAGGGTAGTTGTGTATTTAAAAATTAAAATAAGTGTATATTAGTCAATCAAAAGTTTTTCTCACATTCATCTTTTTATAGGTAGTATAGAATAGATAGATATAGATATAGATATAAAGAAAACTAATCCTAATAAAATAAGGTAAACTAATCCTAATCCTTTTATAGGTAGTATATAAACTAATCCTAATCAAATAAGGTGAACTAATCCTAATCCTTTTATAGGTAGTGTATGTATATATATATATATATATATATATATATAAGAGCGAGCGAGCTAGATAGATTGATTAGCTGCTTTCTTTTCTCTAGGTTTTTTCTTCTTCTCTTTTTTCTTATCATGGACGATGATCAAGAGTATCAGTTGGACATGCCTTTGAAGCTGACGACCATCACTACCAATGGACGACTGTGGATCAAGCTCAAGATTCCAAACTCCAGTGAGTTCAGCGGCGAAGAAGGCATCCATGATCAACCTCAAAGCCCTACGGAAAAGGCTGAGCCTTCTTGGGTTTGCAAAGTCTGCAACAAGGGATTCAGCTCCGGTAAAGGTTTGGGAGGTCACATGAGAATTCACCTTCAACCCAACAAGGAAGGCGCCGCCCTCCTCAATAGGACTCAATACCCAGTGCTCAAAAAACACGTACATGTCGCTGATGATGATCTTAATAGCAAGAAGCCGACCTGTTCGCTCTGTGGTAAGGACTTTCCGTCCATGAAGTCCTTGTTTGGGCACATGAGGTGCCATCCTGAGAGGGAATGGAGGGGAATTCAACCTCCAATGTCGACATCGAGAAACACTTCATCCTCCACCTTGTCAGACGCCATAGCACAGAAGCAGACGGATAATCATATTGATTCAATTAATAAAGCTCTTGGCTCAGTCTCAGTTGTTGATTTATCAGAGTCTCTCTCAGGGGGGTCTACCACTGCCCGAAGAGGCCGGGAAAGAACTGCCTCCACCGGTCGTGCTGGCAATGGTTCTAGTTTGGGTTCAGAGGAGCAGATGCCGGATGCTTTATATAATCTCATGATGCTAGCTCAGGTTTGCGAGGAATATTCCCTCAATTCTGGCCGATCCTATAATAAGCAAAGAGTTGACGTATCTGAGGCCACAATTAACAGCAATTCCTTATCGAACATGGTCGAAATTGAGGACAAGAATCAAGATACTGAATGCGTTGCCCCATCAGAGAAGAAGCGAAGGATTGAGGTGTCACCAGTGGGACAAGGAAGGAATTGTGCGGCAAAGAAGCTCAAAACTGATGAAACAGGGTCTAACACTGATGATGGGAACAGCAGTGAGATTCCACTGAAAGGGATGGAAAGAGGCAAAGGAGAGGCTTTGTTAAAGACTCAGTTTCTTCCAGAAAAACCATTGATCATGAATTCTGGATGGAAGAATACGGACTGTCCTAGTCTTAGAGATGATCATATGGAAGAATCAAATAGCTGTAACATGGTTGAGAAGTCAAAGAAAAATGGGAGAAAAATGAAGTTGAGAGATTTGGAAACACTTGGCCAAATTGCTCCTCCAGTTGACCCAATCAACAAGCAAATGCCTGAGAGATACAAATGCAGCACTTGCAACAAATCATTCCCAACCCACCAAGCCTTGGGTGGTCACAGGTCCAGCCATAGCAAAGTCAAGAAGAGACGTCACACCATGGATGATGAATCTGCCTACGCCTCTGTTGCTGAGGATGAAGAACATTATGCCAACTACCCCACTGCTCTAGTCGATGAAACAGAGGAATGTGAAAAGGCTGCTGCTAGCTCAAGGGTTGTGGTACGTACAGGACACCAATGCAGGATTTGCAACAAAAATTTCCCAACGGGTCAGGCTCTCGGGGGTCACAAGAGGTGTCATTGGACCAGTCCAGTTGAAGCTCCATCAAGCCAAGTAGCATCATCGATGGGAGAAGCCAGTGGCACTGGTCGTACAATTAAAAGTTTTGATCTCAATGAGATTCCGGCCATGGAGGTTGAAGAGAGTATTGAGTCTGCCTTCATTCAGCCTGTACATGCAGCTGGTTATGCATCTTCCTCTTACAATTCAGTCATCTAATTCGTCGAATTACAATCTTTGTTGCCTCTAGGAATTCAGTCACCGAGGTCAGAACCTCAATACTTTGGTTCCTGCTGTTTTACTCTTGATTGCAGCAGTGAAACATAGTTTCAAGGGAACCCCTCTTAGCTGTTTCTTGTTTCCTTTAACGGGGTCTTTTAGGGCCACGTATTGTTGTGTCCATTTTTAAAGCATGATGGTCCAGCAGGCTTTCTTTGAAGGAAAGATCAAAAAGTGCTCTGGGTCTTTCTACTTACACAGATGGTTCTTTTCAAATAGTTTAATTTCAATTAATATGGTTACCTATCTTCCTCATTTTGGTGTTTGATTGATTTCTTTGTTTAATATAATCAATTGAGTTCCAGTCTTTCTTCCTCTGGCTGTGTATAAATTTTTTTGAGTGTGGATTTTTTATTGTGAAATGGGTTTCTAACTCTTACAGGGCCTTTTTTTCTTATTTTTTTATTTTTTTATTTTTTAAAAAAAAAGAAAAATTCATATTCATATATGCATATGGTCTAATTATTGAAAATGTGAGGCCAAAAAAACAGCACTAACTCACTAAGTAGTGGAGGTCCAGAACAGTGATGTCCATCTGGCTAGGAAGGAAGGATAAAGAAAGTTGCGGAAAAGTCAAGAAACACCTCTACCTAGAGGCCGGAGCCTCTCTTTTTTTCTTTCTTTAAAAAAATTTAAAAAAAAAGAAACTTTTCTTGCAGGAATCATCTTTGAGAGGAACATGGGACTCCATCAAATTAAGCTGCTTTTAAGGATTTTAGGAACTTTGTGCATCTTCTACAACAAAAACCAACCTGGGATCGTTTGAATTTTGAGAGGCCCTTTGGTGAGAGCACAAGCAATAGTGGATAAGCATCATCTTAGATCATGATCTATCATGTAATCTTCACTTTTATCAGGAGATGGGCATTTATCTTCTACTGCTGTAACTTTACAAGTATGTTAGAGGTAATGCCTATCTCCTGAATCCTCATTATAGTGAGGATAACTCCTCATAATAGCTCCTCATCTAAGATGATGCTTCCAGCTCACCATTATTATTATAACAAATAAAAATACAGAAGGGACAATTGTTCAACCGAGCCTGTTTTCATTTCTCTCTCTCCCCCCCCCCCCAATTGATCTTGAATCGTTGGACAAGGTGAATTCAGGGCATGTTTGTTTTGCTTGGGCGGAATCGAGAGAATCAGAATATAATGAAATGAGATTTCAATTGTGAACGTGACCGCTCACTATTGAAATCTCATTTCATTTCATTCTAATTTTGTTCAAACAAATGTGGTCAAGGTCAATCTCTCCACTTACTCCAGCTTTTGTTTAAATGTTGAATAGGGCGTGATTGACTACTTTCATTGCAATTAAGTATTATGAGTGTGCACTTTCCGGCATGGTCATGGTTATCATAACCTAGATATAACTCGGCTGCCACTACCCTCATTGCACCAAGTACTTCTTGAGGGGCAAAATCAGTTTTAAGGACAGCGGCCTTTTCCGTATATTTTTGTTTTCAGTTAAGTGTTCCTTCAAATAAATTGTAATATTCAATTTGTACATTGTGTTATTTTTCAAACATGTATATCATATCATTTTTGTGCCACGAGTGCATGCTTAAGGGAAAATAGTTGTAATTAATAGGGTGCCCACATGCATGATTGTATTACCCCTTCTTATAGAGGCATCCCAAGATGATATTTCATAGGACAAATTACACCTAAGACTCGAATGTTATTTGATAAATACATTCAATCCTTCCATTATTGAAATTACACTTACACCCATTATAATAGAAACAAACCACACTGACACCCCTCCTTCAAATGACCATTACTGATCCGCTGACATCATACTAAAAATTTTCAATGAAAAGAAAAAAGCAGCGAAGGTGACAAAGAGTAGTATCGATCATTTGGTCTGATTTGTTGAATCGTTATATACCATAGGAGACCCGTCAAAGACTCTGTCTCCATATCTTTCTTACTACTAATGAAGTAGGAGTTGGAATTAAAACACAGTTTTACTCACCACAGTGCAAGGAAAGTCATAGGAACCATTGAAAACTAGTTTAATTTTTGAGATGGAATCACGTAAATTTTATTTTTACGGACCTATCAAATGATGCTGGATTTGTTATGATGGTGACATGTCCATATGCAAGTGGTTACAAGCAATACTTGACAACTTTTGATACTTTTAGATTACATTTTCAGATTTAACAAAGAATACATGGGACCCGGAAGTCCAGAATAGCTTAAGAACCGTAGGTTTCAAATTTGAATCTCCGATTCCATACTATCGAATACATGGGCTTGCGGGTGATTTGTGCACCACGAGGAATTACTCTGGGGCCTAATGGCTTGGGATACCTCTTGTTTGGCAAATAAAAATTAAAAAAAAAAAAAAAAAAGAAAGAAAAAATAATGCATTCAATGAACCTTTTTTAATTACATTAGAGCATGTCTAATAGAGTTAGCTATTTTTTCTCTACTTTGAAGAAACTTAGAGCATCTCCAATTGGCTAGCTATCCAACCCCCTTAGCTATTTTAGCTAGCCAAATTACTTTTTTCCTTCTCTAATGGGCTAGCTATATGGCTAGCTATTTTAGCTATCGTTATTTCGGCTAGCTACATTTAGCTAGCGAATGTTCGCTAACTAAACTATTTCTAGTTAAAAAATTGACACTTGTCCTCTCTTTATACATCATTTCCTTTTAATCTCTCCACCAAATGATTAAAAAAAGAAAGATTATTAATAAAAATTTTGAAATAGCTCAAAAATAACTAGTACTCTTGGAGTACTCACTTGGATAGCTAGTTAGCTATTTAAAAAAAATATCATTTTGCTAACTAAAGTAGCAAAAAAAAAATAAAAATAGTTAGTACCCTTGGAGATGCTCTTATTTAGTTAAATGAGTTAAGAGGGCTCTCTAGCACGACTAGTTAAATATATAGATAATTCTATATTCAAGTGATGGTTCTGATAGAGTAAGCTATTTGTTTTTCTATAGGATTAGTTATTTTTTCTCTATTCTAGCTAAGAGAGTCAAAAGGGCTATAACTATATTTGAGGAGCCTCAAAGGGTCTATATATTTTAGAGAACTAGATAACTCTGTTTGGAGATGCCACTCACTACTTTAGCTAAAAATCTAAAATTGTTAGCCTCTTAGATAACTATTTAGCTAAGGAGAGGAGAGGAGCTAAGGAGAGGAGAGGAGAGGAGAGGAGCATCATTTTCTATAATAGAGGGAACTTCTTTAGCATTTTCCCAAACCTCATGGATGCAAGGGTGCGTTTGGTTCGTGGGTTGGGAATCTCACCTAAGAATAGCACATTACCTGAGAATAGGAATGCTATAATATACCCTGAAAGAGAGGGTCCTTTCCTATTCTATTGCTATTCACACTTATTTCAAACATTAAGGCTTTTTAAAAATTATTTCCAAATCTATAGTAAATCTTGACTAGCTGGGAGGATTGACACAAAATCGTGTCTTCGCACCACGATTTTAGCTTGGTATACAGTTTTATACGCCTAACCAAAGATAGTATAAAAACGGTGTACAGACCCCAAAATTGTGTTGCCAAACACGATTTTATCGAACAAAAATCCCCTTTACCCACCTCACGCTCTCAGTCACACGCTCTTATCGCTCGCTCTCGCTCTATCTCTGTGAACCGGAGAGCATGCGGCCGAAGTCGGAGACGGAGACAATGCCGCCCACGTCAGTACGGAAGCTGAAGACCACGCCGCTGAAGTCGAATCTCCATCATCCGCCGTCGACGCCGAGGATCTGCCATCCGCCGCCGACGCCGAAGCTCCACGGTCGGTGGACAATCTCCTTCCGTCGTCGACACCCTTCGTGGTCCCCCATTCAGAACGGTAAGAGGTAACACCTCTCTCTCTCTCTCTCTGAATCTAAGGCGGCTTTCTTTTTTTCTTTCACGAACAATTTTTTTTTCTTCATGATATCCACAATATGCACATTTCACATACTGCGACCTGCGTGATATATAAATAACATATAATTTAAATGAAAAAAAAAAAAAAATCACTTACTTCGTATATATTTCGAAATACAATGGGAAAAATATCAAATTTCACATACCCTCAGAGGTGCTTCTATTTTACAAGCTCTTCTTTGTGCCTCCTTATGTTTCTTAGTTTCTATCTATCATATAATATTACTGGGTTCTCTTTATTCTTAATCAATCCATGGAAAAATCCAACACTTTGACAGGAATTGGACAAACAAATTTTATTTTAGTAAATTTTAGTATTGAATCCCCAAACCTTATGCATTACTGTTTTTCCTTTTGAACAGAACGGCCTAAGACTTGAATGTTTTTATGTATAGTTTCTTTATTTTTAATTATCTTGAAAGAGATATTTTTATTTCTTTTACCAGTAGAAGGTTTTAGGCCTGAAGTACTTCCTGCTATATCTTCAAAGTAAACATTTTATCGGATGCCATTTAAGACTCTTGAATACATGTAGTCAATTGTGACTACATGTAGTCAATTTTGGTTGATAACTAATGAGATATTCAAATTTCGACCTAGCTAACAAATCCTCAAATAAGAGTAAGGCCACCCACCCAGTCTGCAGTGATAACCTCATAAAAAATTTAAAACCCCATTAAGGACTAGCTATACTACGAGAATTGAACTTCATTTGAAAACTTCCACTAAGGAAGTAATTAAGTATCAAGACGAATTGCTCTACATACCTATAGGGTTTAATTAAAAATTTCCCTGCTTGTGCTCACATTATTCAGGGATTTTTTTTATTATTTTATTTTGTTATACAACACATTATTCACGTAAATGATGTAAAACTGTCCAAGAGGTTGCAACCTTTGAATTTGGAGACTATTCATTTGTCAATGGCTGCTAAACTTTGGGTGGGTAACGTTTGGTTTGAGAAACTTTCAAAGAGAAGATTCAAACCCCATAATATGAACATATGGGAAAACACTCTTCTTTTTACATGCCTTTATAACTCAAATTCCAACCCCGATTCCCCACCCAACTGTCAACACCACATATTTCAAAATATAATAATAATTAGAAAACTTATATTAAAAAAAAAATGAAAAAAGTGAAAGCCTGAAAAGAATAGTGACATGTACAAACTTTGTATAAACAAAGGTAGGCCTTTCTGGAGCACAAATAGTATTCCTGTATTTTATTTATTTATTTATTTTTAATACTGGGGAAGTATCCTCTGTATATAAATTGCAATACATAACCATATAGGAGTGCAATTATTGTGGAATAAATTAAGCTTAAATGAATAATTTAATTTTAGGAAAGACTAGAGAGAAATGTGGTGGGAATGAGGGCTAACTTATTGGGAGGCCAAGCTTTTCACTTGTATATGTTGTATGTACGAGGGTTAAGCCTTTTTTGTTTCAATACATATCATTACATCAAAAAAAAAGAAAAAAAAAATGATTAAAGGTGCGAAAGGAGCAGACGTACAGGTTTATTAGTAGAGTTTTGATATGTGATTTATTATTATGTCATTGTGAAATCTGAATCTTGTATGGTAATGAAGTTTTGAATGGATAGTGATGTGAGTTGTACAGGTTTTTTTGATAAGTCGATAACTTGGGATGTCTTGTTTATTGATGGGATCATGTCGGATTTTCCATTGGATTTTGGGCATGAAGTAAATGGTTAAAATTTATGTTCCTATTGCAAATGTGCGTATTGATTTTTCTAACAGATGGATATCCTATGTTTACGAATCGGACTGAATCTACAAGATTGAGAGAATTTCAAGCTTAAATGATGTCTTTACCTTTTCTTTTTATTAGCAAATTTGATTGATTACTGAGAAAACAAATGTCATTCAAGAACCCTTTGGAGTCTTTATAAAGTGTGCATTGAGAGCCACTAGAGACCAACTGACTTTTTTGGATTTAATTGATATATACATGCGTCAAAATTGATGGTTAAAGCCCACAATTTTTCTAGATTTCAATCAACTTTGTTTACACAATTTTAATTTGCATGTTGTCATTTCATCTTCTTTAATTACTCTTGTATACAAAATTAAGAAATTATTTTTCCTGGAAAATGGTTACAACTTATAATGTATTCTTAGATTTTGACCATCCATCATCATAAATTTTGACTCAACTATTTATAGTAGTAATCAAGAATTTGATATTCTAGAACTCTATGAATTTGTATTCAATAAGACACCCACTTTCATGGTCCAGAACTGAATGTTCAACTTCTTTAATGCATTGGTCCTGTCCATTGAACTTTCCACTTTTTGGGACTCTAGCTTGCTGACTTTGTTAATGACTGTAGGTGGTTTGACACAGTAGTTTTACATATTGTGGTGGAGTATTAGTTGTAGGCTTAAGCTCTGCAACATTTAAATGAATTGGTGACATAATCCTTTTAACTTGTATTGCTGCTATTTTAATTTTTCATTGAATTACTATTTCCTTCCACTCATCCTATAAGCTAATTCTGCTCCTTTTTACCTTTGGAAAATTTCTTGTTTGAGGAAGATCAGAATCATATACCTGCAGAAATGTTATTAAATATACATTTAGGTGGCATTGGCGCTACCTTCGACAATCTGCAAGAATATGATGCCACGCATAGTTTATGGACCCCTGTGTGTGTGTGTGTGTGTGTGATCCATCATATGACATCCTGTATTTTCTTTGTTTTGATATTTTGATAGATGGAACGGAGCTGACGCTGAACCAACTACTGTAGATTATGTTCATTGATGACATCTCATGCCCTGGCATGATTTCACGATATCAGGTAAGAGAATTTTCAGTAGCAATTGTAGATTGAAGTTCTAAGCTTTTCATTAAATTTTGAACTTTTTTTTTTTTTTTTTTTTGATGTAAAGGTAAGATTATATTAGCAAAAGAGGGGTAAACCCGTGTACAAGTATACCAAATTTATACCACCAAAATCAAAACTATAGGTGCATGGACTCTATGAAGTTTTGGAAAGTCGCTCTATCTTCTAAAAATTCTAAGTGACTCCAGCAAAAACGAAGACCTATACAATTTGTCCTTAACTGATCTAAGTTAGATTCAAAGCTGTCAAATGTTCTTTTGTTTCTTTCCTTCCAAATTGTCCAAAACATAGCATGGGGAATCATTTTCTAAACCAGCATGAGTTATTCTGTTCCTTCTTTCTTGGTTGTTCAATTTGTTTTTGGCGCTTGAAGTAACAGTCTCTAGGAGAGATCTATGATTGACTGATGCATTTTGGGTTGATTGATCTTTTTTTTTTTTTTTCGTTTCTCAAACGATAAGAAATGGTTGATTGATCCATTAAAGAGGGCTTCAACAATTTTATATTGGATATCATCTACTATTCTACTAGGTATGCTTACTATCTAATATGTTAACCCAATGCATAGATGATTTAATTTTTAAATAAGTTGGATGATGAACAAATAGTCTGGGGTGAGGGGCAATACTCATTCTTTATGACTAATGAACCAATTCCTTAAATGCCACAACTAATGTTCCAAGTGGTTAACTAGTTATCTTAAAAAATAATTTTCCTTATGAGGTTTAGTGGTTTACTAGTTGAAATTCTAGTTTTACCAAGCCAACAATACCTAGAAGGGGGGTTGAATAGGTATTATGTATAAATCTTACCCAATTTTGATTTCAAGTCAATTAATCATTTTTACCACCAATAAATCAGTCTCATAGCAAGCATAAAAGCAATTAACAATGGCACAAGAAATTTTTACGTGGAAAACCCTAGATGGGAAAAACCACGAGATCTCGTCTAGTTGAAGCTATCTACTATGAAATCAACGAGTACAAGACACACTTATAGACCACACAAGGACTTATGCAGTTGTCTTCACTCCCACGATCACACACGATTGATCTCCGTCGTTATGGCTTTAGTCGCAACCAACCTCTTTCACAGCGATACCTTCAATCACGAACTCACAAGCTCGATCACCGTCGCAACGTTCTCCTAAACACTCAAGGTTGTGAATGGTGTGTGGTTTGATAATCTTTAGAGCATATCAGTGAAAACCTAGGTTAAAGTGCTCTAAAGAGGTTTTAAAAAGATGAACAATGAAAACCCTAATTGGGAGAGGCTTGCATAACCCTTTCAATGAAAACAAACCCTATTTATAAAGTCTAAGAAACCCCAAGTGACTAGGACACGTTTTAGGATCAAATAGGAAGGTTTTAAAAAGTTTAAAAACTGATTTTTACGAACCTCGATCGATCAGACATCAATCCCGATCGATCGGGAAAAACATTAGCAAAATAGCGTTTCTAAGAGGCCTTCGATTGATCGGCCCTCAACCCTGATCAATTGGGGTTGTGCCAAAAATGACAGTTTTGAAAATATTTAACGAAAATATCTCCAATCGATTGGCCATTGACCCCAATCGATTGGGAGTGTCACCAAAACCACAAAAACCACTCATCCTTTTATGAAAACATTAAAAATAATTTTCAATGAATTAAACGCCTATGAAATGGGCAACTATGGTCACTTACCTTCCTAGAGAATGAATGTGAGCCACATAGCTTTGAGCACTTGTTTTTTAACGCATCTTTGAAGCTTCACACATCTTCAATCAACCCAAGACTCAACTGTACTTTGGCACGGAATATGACAACATTAAAAACATGGACTTTACACTAGTTATCTTTCCTACTCAAACTCTTGACTTCTTTTATAGTCTCTCTTTCTCTCCTTTTTTGTTTTTGAAAGATAATTATGAAATTAAATTTTTTTGAAGTTCTAAAGTTAAAAGAGTAGATAAAAGCGAAATAAGAGGGGAACTAATAGAGTCAAACTTGGGAAATGAGACATAATGATTTATTGGGCATGATTTACTAGAGGGCATCCCATGATTTACTATAGGGCAGCCACATGATGACACTGAGTATGCAAAAGAAAAAGCTGATGATGATGAAGGAGTAGGTGACAATGATGTAACAGACCCTAGCTGCTTCCTCCTCCTCCTCTCATTTTAGTTCTAGAAGTAGCCTCATGTTTTGTTTTAATTTATATGACCATGCCTTTATCTATTACATATCTTAACTTATATCAACTTAACTTCTTCTTCTTCTTCCATTATTTTAGTTTTAGAAGTAGCCCATTTAAATGACCCATGCTTTTATCTTCTTTTTTTTTTCTTCATCTTGACCCATTTTTATTTTACTTTTGGATGTAGTTCTAATGTTTGTTATATTTCTTAGTGAGACCATATCAGTAGCTTAGTGTGCTTTTGTGGAGGGACATCAAATCCTCGATGTGGTCTTAGTGCCTAATGAGGTAGTAGATGAGTATAGGTGTAATAGGAAGGAAGGGATTTTATTTAAGATTGATTTTGAGAAAGCATATGATCATGTGAATTGGGATTTTGTGGATTTTGTCATGGAAAAAAAAGGGTTTTGGGAATAGATGGAGGAAATGGATACATGGCATACTTGACTTCTAATTTTTCTGTGATAGTTAATGGAAAGCCTGAATAAGTTTTAAAGCTTCTAGCGGATTGAGTCAAGGTGACTCATTGTCACCTTTTATCTTCATTTTTCTTATTTATTCTAGTAGTTGATGTGTTGAGTAGACTTATGGATAGAGCAAAGGATGTGGGTTTAGTTAAATGTTTTGGTAGAGATAAGATTACTGTTTTAAGCATATGATCATGGTGTATTTTCTTGTCAGTCTTTCTTTGATGTGTTGGTTGACACTCCTAGTAAACCGTTCTTTCTTTCCTTGTTGATGATTTGCAAAGCAAAAGTGCTTTTGAAAGTACTAGTGTTTGCATGGTTAGTAGCTCATAAGAAAATTAACACCAATGATATGTTTCAAAGGAGGATTCCCCTTTATTGCTTCTTTCCTTAGTGTGTAAAAAGGATGAAGAAAATGTGGATCATATTTTTCTACATTGCCCCGGTGGCTAGGGTGTTGTAGCAGTGACTTTTCCGTATATATATTATTTTGCTTGGTTCAATTTGTTTTGCATGAGCTTGTGTTTTGTGAGTTGACATTTTTGTTTTGTTTTCTCTTAGGTCAAAAGTAAATGAATCTTTCATTCCTACTGTAGAAGATGCAGCAATTGAAGTTGAGCACGCACTTGCAGAACCTAAAAATGATCATGTTTTGGTAGATGGTGTCTTTCATTTTGATAAGGAGAATCTATAGAAGTGCTTGGAAATGGAAGATAATCCATACAGATTTGAGTGTAGATTAAAAACCAACAGTGGTAATAGACTAATGACTTGTTACTTTCCTTTTTTTGGTGCTTATAGTTGTAGTTCGTTTGTTGGAGCTTGCGCTAGAAAACGAGCAGCTGTGAAGAAGTTTCTAGAGTACAAATAAACATTCTTTGTCTGATGAGTCAACGTTTCCATTGGTGCAATTATTATGGCTATTCTTGGGCTTACTTTCTATGCCTCAGTTGAACGGTATTGAAGCCAAAAGAAAAGGAAAGGAAGGGAAAAAAAATGAAGAGAGAAAGAAGACAGCTGTATACAAACTAATGTTGGGTATATTTTCCAATTGGACATAAGCTTTGGAAACATGCTTTCCTATAAGGGAATGTGTTTTTTTGTTTACTGTGGTAACTAGGTGACCTAGGTCTTTGTGTGCTAGCTCAGCATCAAGGGGCATCTGAGTTGAATAAAGTTTGTGTTAACTTGTATAGCTTTTTGAGCAGTCATTTTTTGATTCCTTATCACCATGGCTTGACTTTGATATTTCTTTGTTTTAATGGTGAGTTTTTCATTTTTTTTTCTCAATTATTTTGAGTTGTAATTAACTCATCTTGTGCTGGGACTTGGAATAAGACTTTCTAATTGAAAAGAGCCTTTTTTTTTTCTCTTTCAATAATCCTATGGAGTTCCTTTTGTCTGTTAGAAGAGAAAATAAACTTCATTTAAAAGGAAACCATTGCCCTATCAAAATAATTTCATAGGATGGCAGTCATCCCTATTGTTTTTTGTTGGTTTTTTACCTTAAAATTGTGGGTGCCACGATTTTAGGATCCATATACCTTTTTTTGTACGGCGAACCAAAACATGTAAAATAGTAAAAGTGTGGTTGCAACCCATGCTCTTTACATTTTAGGAAAATCTTGGATGGCAACCACAATTTTAGGGTCTGTGTACCATTTTTATACGTAGTTTGGTTGGCCGTATAAAAGATGTATACCCAACCCTAAAATTGTGGGGGGGGGACACGATTTTGAGTAAATCGTGGTGGTCAGGCATGATTTATCATAAATTTGGAAAAAAGTTTTGTTTCGCCTTGGTTTTGGAAAAAAGTGTGTAAATAGCAATAGATTAGGAAATGGCCCATCTTAGTTGCAACAACTTTGATGGGATCCTTCCGTGTTGTGTAAGCAATTTGACATCTCTCAGACTACTGGATCTTTTTAGGAACCAATTCATAGGAAACATTTTTTCAACAGCAATACCCAACCTCACATCACTTGAGTACATTGATCTCAGTCATAATAGATTCAAGGGGTTTTCAGTTGGCTCATTTTCTAACCATTCTAGCCTTAAGGTAGTTGATTTTACAAGTGATGACAGCAAATTCGAGGTGGAAACTAAACTTTCAAGTTGGGTTCCCATGTTTCAGTTGGCGGTCCTTTTACTACCAAACTACAACCTAAACAAGCTTAGCGGGGAGATTCCGAAGTTTCTGTTGAATCAGTACAATTTAAGAGTGGTAGATCTATCCCACAATAAGTTGAAAGGATGGTTCCCTAGTTGGTTGCTTGGGAACAATACAAGACTACAAGTTTTAAGGCTAAGGAATAACTCTTTGATGGGTCAATTTCATTTTCCACCATATCCTCACTTAAATGTTTACTGAATAGATATCTCAGATAATCAAGTTGGTGGGGCTTCTAGAAAATAAATGGAAGAGGGTTCCATACATTACAAATCTAATTTTTGCCAGAAATATTTTTGAAGGTAGTATCCCAACTTCATTTTGTGACATGAGTCGCCTAGATGAATTGGATTTGTCCAACAATAAGTTCATTGGAGAAGTGCCAAAGCAACTAATTGCAGGCTGTATTAGATTGGGTGTGTTGAAATTATAGAATAATAGTTTTCATGGCCATGTTTTTTCAGAACACTTCAACTTGACACATATAAGTTGGACAACAACCAATTCACAGGAACTCTATCGGGTGTGATCTCCAGATCTTCTTTTCTATCAGAGTTGGATATTAGCAACAACAACATGTTAGGTGAGATTGACAATTGGACAGGTAACATGTTGATTTTGGAAACCCTTATCATGAGAAATAATTCATTCAAAGGTCTATTCCCTTGCGAACTAGTTCTAGAAAAGTTTCTAGACCTTTCTCATAACTCTTTTTTGGGATCTTTACCAAGTTGCTCAAATATACAATATTCAAAGCTAGAGCACATGTATTTGTAAGATAACAAATTCACAGGTTCAATACCAAAGGCTTTTCTCAGTTCCTAGACTCTTTTGACACTGGATATTGGAGAAAACTTGATGTCTGGCAACATCCCTAAGTTAATAGGTGGACTTTCCAACTTAAGTGTTCTTGTGTTGAGGGGAAACCATTTGAGTGGTTTGACTTCACATCAGTTGTTTCATTTGGATAAGATAAGCTTAATGGATCTTTCCAATAACTCCTTTTCTAGGTCAATATCTCACTGCTTTAATAATATCACCTTTGGGGAGATCGGGGCTAATGACCATGCCTTTACCCAAAAAAAAAATGGGGACAAGTTGGCCAGGATTATATACATATGAAAGTGCCCTATATAATTTTGCTGTAACCGATTACTCAGAAGTCATATATGCAGAACAAGGTGAAGTTGGGTTTATTACAAAATATAGAACTAGTGCTTACAAAGGTGACATCCTTAATTACATGTCTGGTTTGGATTTATCATGTAACAAGCTAACCGGAGACATCCCACATGAACTGGGAAAACTAAATGGGATTCATGCACTGAACTTGTCTCACAATCAACTGAAAGGATCCATATTCTTGAACCTAACCCAGATAGAGAGCTCGGACCTTTCTCACAACAACTTGAGTGGACAAATCCCCTCAGAACTAATCGATTTACATTTCTTGACCATCTTCACTATCGCTCACGACAACTTATCGGGTAGGGTTCTAGACAGGAAGGTGCAATACGGGACATTCGACAATAGCAGCTACGATGGACATCCATTCCTTTGTGGACCCCCATCGGAAAAATCCTGCTCCACCGTCACTGAGTCGCCACACTCGCGGGCAGCATCCTCAAAAGAAAGTGAAGGGAAGTGATACGAAATCGATCCCCTGGTCTTCTCTGCAAGTTTTGCGGCATCCTATATTATGTTCTTACTGGGAGGCATGGTTGTTCTCTATGTCAACCCTCATTGGTAACGAAGGTGGTTCAATTTCATTGAGGAATGTTTCTACTCATGCGACTATTTCGTCGTTGATACTCTCTACAAGCTATTAGCCCATTTGTCCTAGTCAGCTATGCTACTTTTTTTTGTGGTCACGCAAATCTGGCAAATGTTGTGAAATCTAGTCTGGTATCTGTTATGAATAATGGACAGAGTTCAATTAAATTGGCAATTGATGTTTTTTAAGCTTCAGTTCCTCACTATAAATTTGGTTATCATAGCCTTTCATGTTTCATTACAAATTTGGGTGCAAATTTAGAAAAGAGGACAAATTTGGGAGCTAACTTCGCACAACCCATAACCGAAAGAAGAAATAGAAAAAGAAAAAAAGGAAAAAAAAGAAGATGAAGAAGAAGAAAGGGACTGTAGAAGAATTGAAGAAGGGAAGTCTTCACTGGATTGACTACGGCGGGAGAGAGTGGAACTCTTCATATTCGATTGCCCTTCTTGACAAAAGGGAGAAGATGGCCGTGGGTGTGGGCAAATAGTCCTTTCAGCCTTCTTTTAAACCTGCCCGGTTCATTTAAAGCCGACTGGGTTTCACAATTCATGGTTTCATGGGACCTATAGCCATTTGCCCGCTTTCTTAAGCTAATTAAGGATGGAAATCTCCAAAAATTTATTTCAAGAATTTTTTAATTGGAAAATGCTACCGAGGCATCACATAATGAGATGTATTGATGGGTTAACAACTAGGCAAATATGCGATGCCCAAATTTAGACTACAACATTTAAATATGTGAGACATCTAAATATGTAATGCCCAAATTTGAACTATGTAGCATTACTTTTTTTAAATAATCCTTCTTTTATCAAGGTGTTAGATCTCAAATTTTAAAGGCGTAAGTCTCTGCATGATTTCCCAAACAACTCAAAAAATTTATACACTTGCGATTAGGATGACAAGATTAAAGAATCTACAATGCTCCATAGGCAAACTCTTTTGACATCTAGATACTAGACATTAGAGAAACTTGTTGTAAAAGCTTACCAAAAAAGAATTTTCGATTCGAGGAACCAGTCATTGGGATATGCCTCTAGAGTGGTAAGAATCATACCATTCTCATATAAGCAGGCAGATTATTGAGTTTTGCTAAGAAAAATGGGATGACACCCAGCCCAATCTCTTTTATTGGGAGTTGATTAGATGGTGAAACATGCTTAAGACTTTTAAGAGTTCCATTTTTTTTTTTTTTTTTTCCAATGGATCCATTCATTTCTCAAAAACGTCGAAGGAAAAGGCAACTAAATTGAACACATGAGAATTTGGGTAAGCCGGTATGTGGCTTACAATGCTAAAGGCATACATGACGCTTTCATACTTTCAAAGATAGCATGAGAGACCCAACACCAAACTTTCATAGGCCTCTTCACCAAAATCATTCGACATTCAACTCCACTGACAAGTCTCCATAAGTTCAATCTACAAATTAAAGAGATCGACTGTAACCAGCAAGGAAAATTGTAAATTAGGGACCCATTTGATACAGAATGAATGAAGTTTCCCAGTTGCAAGCAGACAAGAAACTTGGAGAGTCTACAGATCAATCTAGAAGCCCCATCCCAACACGGCAACACATAGATGGCCCATTGACTGGACAGTACAGATGAATACTCAACTGATGAATAATTGGTATTGCATTATGGTAGTAATAGACTAATAGTCAAGGATCAACATTTATTGAAATATAAACCCCCGCCAATCAAGTGATTAAGCATACTTTTGTGATTTAGATAATTTCAAGTACATAGCCGTATTAGAGAGAGAGAGAGAGAGAGAGAGAGAGAGAGAGAAAGAAGAAGAAGAAGAAGATGATAGAGAAGGAAGGATAACGTAACAAGACCCAAAAAAGTGAGTTAAAGACAAGGGTAAATTACATTAAGACCCTTTTTAGAATCTGAAATTACAGATGCAGGTACCCCTAACATTTTTGAAATTACATTAAGACTCCTTACTTTACAAAATAAACTACAAAAGACCCCTCCCTGTAACCTCCATCCATTAATCCGTCAAGTCACTTTCAAATTTTTTCAAAATACCCTAATTACCCTTATTGGATAACAAATTCCATGTTAAATGGATATAACTCATCTATACTTTTACTTTTCCTACAAAAAGTAAAAGAAAAAATCATTTTTATCAAACATGCCTTTGCTTTGTTGCTTCTACTTAATTGCAAAAAGCAAAAAAGTAATAAAGGACTTTTCTTACTTATACAAAGATCTTTTAAAAAGCGCAACCAAACGATACCTTGTTTCTAACTTCTTTTCAATCGAAATTGAATTGTAGAACTCAAAGGTCTTAAAGCCTAATACATCTCTCTCATAGCAATTGTTATCATTGAAGCCAAAGGCTCCCACTCAAAAGATGCATATATACAGACTAGTCTTCTTTTTTTCTTTTTTTTTTTTTGGACAATTAATAGAAACTACCCTTACCCTTAATACTATTTAGTATCAACAAATGAGTATCAATTCTTTTCCATTAGTTTGAATCTAAGATCACTTATTTAACAAGTGAGACAAATGTCACTAGGCTATAATGTTATTGGCATTAAACTAGCTTTCAGATATATAAAACAACCTTCAAGGAATGAAAAACAATAGGGTATTATATGTGTAATAGTAAGTTGAAAAATCACATTAATTGTTAATAGCTTACAAATTTAAATCCCCCCTCACACCACCCCTTTCCCCCAACAAAACCTCCCTAACCCCACCCCACCCCATGTCGTGCTTAATCAGCGCCTCATCTTTCCATACAAGTGTTCACAAGCAAGTAGAAAAAACACAATTACACAAACATACAAACAAAAACCCGAGAGCTACACATGCACCCTAATGAAAAATTAGCTACAGATTACTAGATTCTAACTTTCTAAGGAGGGCCTCCAAAAGAAAGGTAAGTTGATAGAATTTTACTCATCTATGACATTGAGAAGTGGTGCAACACAGTGTTGTTCCAAATTCCAAGTCAAGTAAGTCGACCACCAAAAAGGAATGGTAGAACAACACCAAGTCATATATCTAGAATTGTTGGGAGCCATCACATTTAATTGCTCAACTTCACACCATTACTAGTCACCTCTATGACTTGGAAATTATTGAAGGAATTCGAGAATTTAATCTCCAGTGGAGAAAACACTAGATGCATGCTATGTGTTTGATCCTCTTAACCTATCCAAAATAAATGATTCACCCTCCCCCCCCCCCCCCCCCCAAAAAAAAAAAAAACTAAATCTATAAACTAAATAAATAAATCCTTTTTTTGTGTGTGTGTGTGGTGGTATTTTTTTTTTTTTTTTTTTTTCTGCTTTGTTTTGAACATTAACATCTAAAGTGTAATATAAAATGTTCTGATTGAGTTGAAGAAATCAAGGTTGCGAGACATTGAACCAGACAAAGAGTTTTAAATGGTGTCCTTAAGGGCCTGTTTGGAACTTCAAAAACTGGATTAGACTAGATTCAGTTCATAACTGTTATCTGGTTTTTAAAGAAACCAACTCACAATTAGTTTGGAAAAAACTATGTTTATGTCTTGTTTTAAGAACAAAGTTGAACTGTTTAGCAGGAAAAAAAGACTTACCAAATAATGTGAAATCAAAATTGACCATACTTATCTTCAGTTATCTAGATTTTCAGGTTCGCCAAACAGCCCCTTAAAGTTAGATCTAGTCTGTGTCACGAACTATCATTTTTTTTTTTTTTTTTTTTTTCAGGATATCTATTTTTAGGTTTTTGTTTTTTTTAATATTTCTTTTAGAGAACATGGGAATCCCTAACTTCGAGCTTCTCATTTGATATTCACATGGAAAAAACTGAATTTGGAATTGTATACCAGAAACAATTCTATTTTGTTAAAGAAAAAGGTTAGAATTTCACATAATTAAAATTTCAAATTATCTTTTATTATTATTTTTTTACTATGTTCAAATAGATTCTAATTCGCTGCAACTAGAAGCATTAATTTGTTTTCATGGTTTTAATTTTCCTTTCCATAAATCCCAAGTCCTAGTCAATTCTAAATTTGTAGCTATCACACTCCCTAAATAGGGTTCGTTTCACCTTTCTCTTATGGTACTTGTACACTATCGATCATTGAGGAATACTTAGCGATTACTTCCCCCAAATCGAGGAAAAAAAAAAAGATTCTGATTCCTCCTCACCGCCTCCAACACGCCAATGACTTTTTAAGGCACAATAGTATAACACGTTTTTTTCTTTTTCATTTTTTCTTTTAAGGGTGGCTATTGTAAGCACATAAATTACTCTAATGCCATGTTTAATTTGTTTGGTTGGAATGAATTTCATTCCAATTCATTCCAAATGACATGTCTAGATGAGATAATTAAATAGGAATGGAATTAAACAATAGTAGTGAATTATAATGAGTTCATTCCGCAATGTTTGTTTCAATCTCATTTCATTCCATACTATTTTGGGCATGAAATTAGATTCCATTCCCACCCATTCCATTCCTACCAAACAAACATGGCCTAAGCCTCTACTTAGTTTACACTGTTTAAAGTTTTATGAAAAATATGAAAGATTTCTATGAAAACTAGGAGAGTTGTCTACTAGAAAACATCATTCTAAATAACTTTTTAGAAGAAAAGTTTTCCACAATTTGTCAGTTTAATTGGACTATTTGGCTATTTACAATCTCTGTTTTATTTTTACAAAATGTTCCATAAAAAATGCCGAAAACTCCACTTTAAACAACAAATTTTAGAAAAACTTTCTTTTACAAAGTTGCTCGAAATGATGTTTTCTAGTGAACTACATGACTAGCTTTCGTAGAAACCTTTTATATTTTTTATAAAATTGTAATAAGTAGAAAACTTATGGGAACAAACATTTCTTTTATTATTATTATTTTTTTTACGATAAAACCCTTTGAGCAAACCTTAAACCCATATGCAACCTCACAACCTGTATGGACTAGGTAAGTCCAACACATATGAGGATCGTGAAACTTGTGTAGATTGCCCCATGAGTTAAATAAGAGTTGAATTCAAGACCTCCACTTCCTAAAGTATAAGTTTCTTGCCAAGTGAGCTACTACACCTTTTGAGAGTAAATACTCAATTTTTATCAAACAGTAAGTTAGAACTTAATTAGAACCTAGCAAATGGGAAGGTCGGAACCACTACTCTAATTCAAGGTTCATGAGACAACATTTCTTCATTTCTAAATTTTCTGGATGCTTGCTACGTGTACGACACAGAATGATCTTCCTGTCTGAGGGAAGCATTTACATACACAATATTAAAGCCGGTTTGGCAATGTACTTGGGTGCACTTGCTTAATTTCATTCTCAGTGTAGTGTGCTTTAGTTAAGTACTTGGTATTGATTCTGATAGTTTTTCTTCAAATTCATGGACACAAAAGTTGCTTTGAAGAGGAGAGGACGGGCCTGTTAGAATTCAAGGCCTTTCTCAAATCCACCGATCATCTTCTCCCTTCTTGGATTGAGCATAGACAGATAAAGTGATTGTTGTGTTTGGGAGCGAGTCACGTGCAACACCACCACAAGGCATGTGATGGATCTCTCTCTCTCCAGTTTAAACCAAGTATCCCATGAAGATTATACATTGTGGTTTCTAAATGTTTCCTTGCTCAAAGTCTCAACTTATCATCTAATAGGTTTGGTGGATGGATTGAAAATGAAGGTACGCTTTATTACTATTTTTTTTCCTAATAATTGATAGAATCTACTCTTACCCCTAATTCTTCTTAATCTATATTATACTATTACTATTTACTATTACTATTACTGTCTATCTAACTTTACGTTAGGTCATCTTCCAAAACGCTGTCTTTGATTTTTATTTTCAAAACCAACCATTGGATTAGATCTACTTCATATGAAGGTCATGTAAACCAAAAATCAAGTTGATCTAAGAGTAAAAATTACTTCATCCATAAATGTCCAAAATGAGCAATTGTCATTGGTTAAAAATATAATTTTTGGATCAAATAGCAATCAGTCTCAGATCAACTTGATTTTTGGTATGCATTACCTACATGATAAGGTTATCTAATCCAATAGGTTGGTTTCGTAAAATATAAATCACATGTATGATTTTGGACGATGACCTAACGTAAAATGGCCATGGAGGCGACATTGAAAATGGTTTGGAAGCCAGCTCGCGGATTGGTGATCACTGAGATTAGATCCAACCTCTTTATTTTTCAGTTTCACCATCCAATAGATATGCGTTGGGTATTAGATAATGGACCATGGAACTTTGATAAATCCTTGATCTTATTAAAGGAATATGAAGAGGGCGTGCAACCGTCAAAAATTAAACCAGGGGAAGCGCTGTTTTAGATTCAGGCTCACAATCCTCTGTTGAACTGTATGAATAAGGAGATTAGAAGACTAATTGGCGATAAGGTTGGAGAATATGCTGATATGGAGCATGGGGATAAATGTATATGCTGGGGAAAATATATGCGGATTCGAGTTCGTGTGGACATTCACAAACCACTTAAACGTAGTATTACCCTGAAGGTTGGGAGCAAATCAATGTGGGTTTCCGTCAAGTATGAGCGGTTGCTAACCTTTTGTTATTATTGTGGCATGCTTGGGCACGTTGAAAAAGATTATGAAAAACGCTGTGCGGATGGGAATGAAAGCAGCAAGGTATTTTTCCAGTATGGTTCTTGGTTACACGCAGTGGATAATTCTAAACCTATGAAGGAGAGGAACGATGCAAATGCAACGCCGCGAAATGACAACAATGTTACTAAATCTTGGGTGTGGCGAGATTATGGCAAAGCTACAGAGGATCCTGAGGTAGGGGATGATGACATGGCTGAAGGGGTTCAACAGGCCCAAAATGCACGAGATACAATGACGGAAACTTTGGGAACAAAGCACCAGAATTATGGAAATGATTTCGCCTAAAATCATAATATGGAGTATGTTGTTAGGTATGCTGAAAGACATGCAATGTTAGGGAGAATGTTGAGGGATATGGTGT
This sequence comes from Liquidambar formosana, assembly GCA_039720395.1. NCBI lineage: Eukaryota > Viridiplantae > Streptophyta > Magnoliopsida > Saxifragales > Altingiaceae > Liquidambar > Liquidambar formosana. The sequence goes on along the minus strand of CM077826.1, from coordinate 25,217,905 downwards.
AGGAATTAAGGGAGGCGACATTTTAGGGGGGCTACCTTTGGAATTAAATGGAGGCGTGAATGGCGTGGGTACAACTCCTTTGATTTAGGAATTGGCGAGTAAAGAAGATTTTCTAGATATTTAAATCCGATGGACTCAAATAATATGGAGTGGGCCCAACAAGATGGAGTTGGGCTTTAGCTGACCTCCGGAATAGAGGACCCAATGTGGGAATACTAGTAGCTGTAGGCCAAGCCAGGAAAGGATGGAAACGGAGGGCTAGAGGGGCCCATATAAAAGGTGGGGCTTCTATTTGTTAGACAGTAACCAATAGGAACAGAAAGAATAGTACTAGCGTTGCAGCAAACGATACAAAGGAGGGGGAAAAGAAACAGTGTGGGTATGAGTTGACTACGGATTTGGAGCTTAACCAAACAATTTTGTCGGCGAGATTGGTTCCTAGTCCCACAGGGAATTATAAAAATCTTAAGCTTCAATTGTCAAGGGCTTGGGAACCCTCGCACAATTCGGGCCCTTCACGATTTAGTGAAGCAAAAAGTTCCCAACATTGTCTTTCTTATAGAGACAAAAATAAAGAAGTAAAAAATGGAGAAGCTAAAGTTTAGATTGGGTTTCACAAACAGAGTATTTAGTGATGTCATTAATCGAGCAGGTGGAGTGGCGTTGCTTTGGGATACAAGTTCGGATGTGTAGCTGCTAAATTATTCGGGTAGTCATATTGATGCCTATGTTCTAGACAGAGGGGTGATAAAATGGAGACTTACAGGATTTTAAGGATATCCCAAGATACAATCTAGACGTGCGTCATGGGAGCTTTTAAGTGCTTTAAAGACAGAGTCACAGGCGCCATGGGTGTGCTTCGGTAATTTTAATAAACTAGTAGAAATTAATGAGAAATAGGGAGGGTTACTAAGAGCGAACTGGCAGATAAGGGAGTTTTGCCAAGCTATTTCTTTTTGCAATTTTAAAGACTTGGGTTTCCAAGGCCCAAAGTTTACATGGTATAATAACAAATCAGGGATTGTATGTGTTAAGGAAATGCTTGATAGAGCTTTAGTGACAAACGAATGGTGTAATTTCTTCCCGGCAGTGCATGTTGAGCATTTAATTTGCAGTACACCAGATCACTTGCCAATATAGATTGACACGGATGGTTTGGTGCGATCATTTATAAGGAAGAAGAAACCTTTTCAATTCGAAGCAATGTAGGTATGCTCTGAAGAGTGGGAGAATGTCATAGCCGAAGGTTGGGGTTAGACTAGCATCAGCACAAGCGTGTACTGTGTCATTAAAAAGATAAAAGCTATGAGGGTGAATTTATTAAAGTGGAACAAAGATAAATTTAGGAATGTTCATAAGCAACTTCGGGTGCTTCAGTGTAAGCTTAAGGCGATCAAAAAATTAACTTGACCGAGAAATCTCTGAAGTTTTTTTTTTGTTAGATGGTGGTTTTGCATCAATAATTGCCCTTGTTTTATTTTTATCAACTTCAATCCCCCTCTAGTGTATTAGATAGCCTAGGAAATTCCTAGCGAATACACCAAAGGCACATTTTAAGGGATTCATTTTTAAGTTGTGAACTCTCATTTTTTCAAAGGATTTCCTTAAATCAGCCATATGAATGTCTAAATCTAAAGACTTAACCACTACATCATCAATATAAATTTCCATAAATTTTCCAATCATATCATGAAAAATACAATTCATGGCCCTTTGATAGGTTGCTCTAGCATTTTTAAGACCAAATGGCATTACAACCCATTCAAAAGTCCCAATGTTGCCTGGGCACCTAAAGGCTGTTTTTGATACATCATCTTTGGCTATAAAAATTTGGTTATAGTCTGAGTAACCATCCATGAAGGACAGCACTTTAAATCCAACTGCTGCATCGACCAACATGTAAACTACAGGCATTGGATATTCATCTTTTGGGGTGGCTTTATTTAAATGCCTAAAATCTATACATACTCTTAATTTTTCGTTCTTTTTCAAGACTGGAACAATGTTTGATAGCCACTCCACATACTTGGCCATTCTAATGAATTTGGATTTTAAAAGTCTTTTGATCTCTTCTTTAACTTTGAGATGAATCTCTAGAGCCATTCTTCTTAGAGATTGTTTATATGGCTTAAACCCCTTTTTGATTGTCAACTTATGTTCAACCAATTTTTGGTCTAAACCTGGTAATTCATCATAATCCCAAGCAAAACAATCTTTGAACTCTTTTAACAAACCGATTATCTTTGTTTTCCATTCTTCTAGTAAATTTTGATTAATAAAAATTGGCTTAGAATCTCCTAATAATTTAACTTCCTATAAAGGGTTTATGACTTGAGCTCTATCATCACTCAACTTCCTAGGTTGTAGCTGCAACTCTTCTAAAGTAATTTCACCTACATCCTCTCTAACACAATCGGCCAACCAAGCCGATTTGCTTTCATTAACTTTAGCCATGTAAGATTCTACTCTTTGCATAACTTCTTGATATGCCTGGATTTCAAGGTTCATTAAAACTTTTTAATTCAGATACAACCTCTTGTGAGACCGAATTCACATGACATCATCCATCCAACATTGGTGAAACCTTAAGGGGTCGGCCATGTTTGTCAAACCCAGAAAATTCTAACGGCTTTACTTTTCTATCATAAAGAACTGCCTCAACAAATTTGGTTGTTAAGGCAAATGGGTGATTATCGGCTTGAGTTACCTTAGCCTTTGGAACAAAAGAAACTAATTTCACCACTTTAGTTTGTGGTTTTGTAGCTAGCATAATTGCTTTTCCCTTATCTTCTAGTTTCCTTTCAGCATTTTCGGCTTCATTGGTAGATGAGTCCAAATCTTTTACCTGTAAAACAACCATATTAATGGGAAACTCAAAAAGAAAAGGATTTTCATCAACTTGATGGACAGTCTTTGCTTTAGGAAATTTCAATTTCTCATTATTTATTGATCTTTGAATCGCATTTCTCAATACAGTGCAACTATTTATTGGATGTGTCCAACAATCATGCTATTTACAATATTTTTTATCTTTCATCTCCTTTGCAAATGGAATTTTATGCCCATCTAGTAATTTGATTTGTCAATCTTTTAGCAATAGGTTGAATATTTGCTCAGTTTAGAGAGATCAAAGTCATACTTCTTTTCTCTAAAATTATTTCCATTTTGGCTACCATTATTTGGCCTCCTGTGGAAATTTTGTTTAAATTCTTGAACTTTAGATTTCACTAAGGTTCTACATGTATAAGGCCAATTAATATTTAATTCGGCCAATGCAATTTCTTCTTTAGTTTCTTCATTTTCTTCAATGGCTTCAATTTGAGCCACTTCCCTACTGGGGTTTCTATAATAAGTCATCCTTTAAGAAACCTTTATTTGATTCTCCTCTTTAAAAATCTTTTCATATTTGGACACAGCAGTCATAAGATGACTTAGGTTGAAAAGGTCTTGAACAATAAATCTACTCCTATTTTCTTGGTTGAGATCACTAATCACCATCTTGACACAATCAGATTGCGCCAAATTCGACCTGCATCTACATTGAGCATTACGAAATCTTTGAACAAAGGTATCAACCTTCTCACCTGGCTCTTAACACATTCTGGTTGTCCCTCAAATTGGTTTGGAAGGTTTGTGTTAGGTCTTCTTGACCGACGTAATTATAGGGAATCTCATTTGAACCCCCAAAGTTTCTAGCCATCGATTGGCTGGTTCTGATTGGTATTTCATTTGGGTTCCCAAACATATATTGACCTCCCATAGATTGACCATTTTGGGTTGGATCAAATGAATCATTCGTTATTTGAGTGTGAATTTGCTCCTCAAGTGTAGCATAAAAAATATTTTCTTTTGTTCTACTTGTCCCAACATTCGGTCTAGTATAACCGAATTGGCTTCCTTAATGGAGTGAAGTGAGAATTTGCCCCTCAGGCTGAAACATTGATGGATTCAAACCTTGAGAATCCTACCTTGACAAGATACGACCATCCCCATATTTTAAATTGTTTGAAAATTCGGTCTTTTGACCGTACTAATTAGATTTCTCTTGGGGGCCATTATTAAATGTTGGATTGAGTTTTTTCACCATATAGTTGAGCAGCCTGTTTGAATTTTTATTCAGACTATCACTAATTTGTTGATTTGACTCAACAAATGTTTTCATAGTAAGAGACATCTGCTGCATCATCATCTGAGAGATATCATGCATCATGGTGTCAAAATTCATCCTAAAAGCAGCCATAAACTCGTTATCAATATTTCCATGTTAAACTAACGGTTAGCCTTCCATGTTTTCATTTTTTTGGAAAATTACCTCCTAGGAATTCTAGAATTTTTTTTCTTGGCCTATAGTTTCTTTTTCACGTCGTCCACGTTTTGGTGGCATCCCACCAAGTGTGCCAAAAAGTGTTTCCTCCAGAATTTTACTTCCGAGGATTTGGTCACGCAAGCATGCCATCTACAATCTTGTGGCGAATTGTAGGTTCTACCTTGCCTTGAATGGGCTCAAGGACTTTCCTGTAACAGTTAAAGGAGATAAACAAAATAACAACAGAAATTAAGAACAAAAGCTTACCACAGAGGAAGCCATTTCTTTAACAATTTTTGAAATTACAACTATGAACAAAGGGGTGCACACGCCTTTAACCAAAAAGGAGCACACGTTTCTGAGTTTAAAATCCTAAAGTTGTACAAAGAAAAGGAATAAGATAAAAGTTCACTAGGAATTGATTTGTTGATTTGATTAAAGGTCTTTTGACATGATTTTTCCTCAGCTTTTATACACACGAGTGGTAACTGCTCCTCAAAATTCGTCCATAACTACTTATGCCACAACCCATCAGCTTTTAATACAACCACATTCCCATGACTTGATAACTGCCATAAATGTGCAATTGATAACCGTTTCATAGTGTAACTGCTTTAATAAATATTCAGCCTCATTAGGGCGATTTTGACGGATCATTTATCTCTTCACAATCTTTGGCCGATTTATTTGCCATTCTTCTTAGTCCGATTTTTAGGGTGTAAACACATTTCAATTGAGATTGAACCATAGAATTCAAAAGCCTTAAAGCCTAATACGTACATCTCTCTCACAGTAATTGATATCGCTAGAGCCAAAGGCTCAAAATTTATCAAACAATGCGTATAGATGGGCCTTTTGGATATGAAAAACAATAGGGTATTAAATATATGATACTAAGTTGAAAAAAATTATAAAACATGGCTCTTGGTTTGACTGTAGTTCAACTGCCAAAATTTACTCACCTACACAATGCAGTTATTCCAAACTTCCAATTTTATTTTATTTTATTTTTTTTCCAATCCATAGGAGAACACACACACACACACACATCTATATAGAGTGGAAACCAAAATCTTCGCAAACCCCACACCCCAATTAAGATAGGATATGCCATTAGACCCAACAGTCAAATTAATTAGTTCAAAAAATAACATTTTCTCACCAACATATTGTATTTGCACCAAATTCCAAGTCTACCCAAGAAGAATCTTTTGACTACAAACTAGTACTCCTTCCGTTTTTATATTGATTAATTGCCTTCCTTTTCATTTTAGGTCATTCCAAAATTATTGTTCTAAGTTAAAAAGTCAATAACTTCATTCCAATCAATTTTCCAAAATACCCATATCTATAATGTTACATAGGGTAAATTGCAGATAACTCCCCTTGAAGTATAGGGTCAGCAAAAAACCCCTTTGATATTCAAAATCAAGCAATGTCCACCTCAAATGATCAAAATAAAGCAATTTTTAAAATGGCTATGGGGACATTACTTGATTTTGAACATCAGAGGGTTTTATACCGACCCCATACTTCAGGGTTATCTGCAATTTACCCTATTGCTTATTATCTATACTACTATATAAATCCAATTCCCTTTGTGGTTGGATTGCACTTGGAAATACTAAAACACCCTTACAAGTTAATAAAGCTAAGAGACAATTAGGTAATTTTACCAACTTTAAAAATCCCACCACAACTTGTTTCCCTTAATTCTCTATCACACACACATACACACGCGGTTTAAAAAACTTAGAAACTGACATAGCAGTTCCACTGATGGTGTGAAAACTTGAAAAAGATGTGTGTGCTCGATTACTAGTATTATATAGAAAAAATAAGGATGGCGTCGTTGCCAGAGATCAAAACAGTGTTTCCACAGTCCTATGCAATGCATTGACCATCCTGCCCTCTGAAAGTCAAAAAGGCCAAAAACATTTATCATCTTCAACGTCTAGGAGCACTGGACTTTGCGTTGTACGCTGTGCTTGTGACGACTCAGGGCATTTTGATCATTTCACCGTCAGTGGCCCACCATCACTAGTAATCTTTGATAGAAGAGAGAGAGAGAGAGAAATGTGGTATTAGTTGTTGTCTTCAGTAGCGTTTGATGCTGGCAACCCACCCCCTTGCAGTCGTCGTCTTGCTTTCACCTTCATATTCTTTTCCGAGGACTAAGATGGGTGTTGTAGTGAAGGTCCCAGCGACAGATTTTAGATCCTGTGAGTTGAGTGATGGTACAATTATAGATAAAAATATGTGCTTGGCTTTTCAAAATACTTATTAGATGGGAAAATATTATCTATATATATGTTGTCAAATTGATTGAATCATCCACTTGAATACCCTACTGTTTTAAGGTTTTAATTCTCAGGTCATCCAGTGATATGGTTATATACATGTATATAGGTTTTAATCTGCTATGGGTATGTTTGTGTTTATATATAGGTTTTCGTCTGATATAGAAATCACAAAGTTCATGGATAAATCCATGCCTTCGGCAGAGTAGGTCTTCGCTGAAAATGGAGAGAGAGCTTATGGGAGCGGTAAGAGCAATTAATGCTTTTTTTTTTCCCCCTAAGTTGTTACGGACAAATCATTTAAGAAATTTTTTGAGCGTTGACCAGAGAGGCGAAGCTAGGATTTTAAGTGAGGTGAGGCGAATGTTAGTTAGTTGATTGTTACTGCTTTGTCCTAATTTAAAAATCAAATATGTATGCTTTTATTTAAGAATTATATATATATATTTTTTTTATTTTAAAATAAAGAAATTGCAAAATTTATAATCCATTACTATTTGATGAACTATATTTCAATTGAATACATTTACAATTATTCTCAATAAGGTTCCTTCTTTTGAAAGCGTAGTATGATTACTTTATTTTTAACACTATCAAATGCTACTTTCTCAATAAACATAACTAAGCTATCATATAAATATAAATACACACATACACACATATGGAAAAGTTATCATCACCCAAGCAAAATCACTATACAGGCAAGCAAAAGAATAAAAAAATCAAAAATAAAAAATTTATTCCTTTTGCATAAGGAGTCAAGATGAAATAGAAAATAAAAATAAAAGAAGAAGAAGAAAGAAAGAAAAAAGAGCCATACCATTATACGTTTTTTCATTTGTGTTTTTTTTGTTTTTTGTTTTTTTAATTATTTTATTATTTTTTTATAACTATGCTTATAATTTCCTACTCTTCTAGCAAAGCAACCATTTTAACTCTAGTTCTCCATGACGTGAACTATCCAATACAATGTACTCTTAAAGGTATAGAATTCTCTCATCTCTTGTCATACTCACATGACTTCCAAAAGCTATAGAATGTGAAAAGGAAAAAAATTTAGAAATTTTGAGGGTAGGCGCATACCCCACTTGCCACTAATGTGGCTTCGCCCTTGCCGCTGACTCCAAACATTTTCAGCTCAGGTCCAATATGGCTAAGTCCGTTCGGGATTCTCGTGTGCTCATTAGGTAGAGGTGTATACGCGAATCAGATTTGAGAGGAAGGTGTGAATTAGAAGCAAATTGATTTATATCTCACAAATGAGGACAGTAAGTGGGAAGTACAAGAGGGCTTTTTACAGTTTTGCCCTTTAACTTGAAAGGGCAGGGTAGTCAATGCACTATGTATGACCTTAGAAGCAGGGTTTTGATCTTTGGCAATATTACCCATAAAATAACTCAATTAATAATAATTTGTACTAGACAAAATTGAACGTTAATGCAAAATTGTAGGTGTAAAAGCATGAGGGATTTCTAGAAAAATTATGTTTTCCAAACATGGCAGTCAATGTAGAATAGAGGGAATACTAGTTTGTAATAAAGTTAGTAGTCAGTTTGTTGCAAGTCAATAGTCAGAAATCCTTCTTGGGTATTAGTTTAGCAAAAACCCCTAATATGACATTTTCCCGCCAAGAGAAAAAATCATACTCCATAACAGAACAAGTACTAAGTCAAGAAAGTGTCGGTAGCTATCAGTCTATCACAATTGCTCAGCCTCTCCCGCCACTTTTATCGCTTGGAAATTATTAAAGAAATTCGATAATTGAACTTTTTTTTTTTTTTTTAAAAAAAATCTCAATGGAAGAAAATCTTGTCTTGCAAAAACCCCATCCAATTATCGGTTATAAACCTCTAGTTACTTGCAATGTGTTTGATCCTCTTACGCCACTTTGATGAAGAAGAATTTTAATCTATCAAATAAAATATTAAATTTTGACCAACTTGTATGATCAAACTCACATGATATTTCATTACGGAGTATTTGATTTACATAATTGAAATTCAAATTAGTTCAAATTCTATGCCTTGGGAGGCAGTTGTGTTAGCTTTTCTTTTCTTCCCTCAATAAATTGTAAGTCGAGTCATCTAGAGGGACGCTTTTTTGTACTTTCCCTTTGTTGCTATTTAATTGTATTTTTGAAAATTCATGTTTTTTAGAAAAATATTTTAAATACTTTCGCTTCAATATAAATATTTTAACATACTAAAAGGTATAAAACATTAAAATATATATATATAGATATATATTCATGAAGGGGTATTTTAGGAAATAAATTCTAAAAAGCTATTGACCCTTTAAAGTTTAAATGGGACAATAATAAGAACATTCCAAAAAAAAAAAAATGTTAATAAAAAAGGAACGGGTCCGGAGGAAGCATCTGTTACAACTACGCTCCCTCCCTGAACATGTCAATGACTTTTACAACTCAATAATGGAACTGTGCACCATGACTTTTTTGCTGGAAACAATAACGTGTAGAGGAGGGCTACTCATAGTGGCGGCCAGCTGAGGTGATGATGGTTTGACCACCGTGATTAGCATTCCTTCTAACTAGAGGCGAAGCCAAGATTTTGAGCGAGGTGAGACGAATGTTAGTTGGTTAATTGTTATTACTTTTTCCTAATTTAAAAATTAAATATGTATGCTTTTATTTAAGAATTTTTTACATATATTTTTATTTTAAAATAAATAAAATTACAAAAATTTATAATCCATTACTATTTGATGAACTATATTTCAATTGAATACATTTACAATTATTCTTGATAAGGTCCTTTCTTTTGAAAGCATTGTATGATTACTTAATTTTCAATGCTATCAAATGCTCCTTTCTCAATAAACATAACTAAGCTATCATATAAATATAAATACACACATATACACACATGGAAAAGTTGTTATCACTAAAGCAAAATCACAATGCAGGCAAGCAAAAGACTAAAAAAAAAAAATATTTCTTTTACACAAAGAGTGAAGATGAAATAGAAAATAAAAATAAAAGAAGAAGAAGAAAGAAAAAAGAGCCATACCAACATACTTTTTTCATTTGTTTTTCATTTTTATTTTTATTTTTTATAACTATGCTTATAATTTCCTACCCTTCTAGCAAAGCAACCATTTTAACTCTATTTCTCCATGACTAGAAACTATCCAATACGTGCCTCCACTAATGATTACCCCAAAATATATTGGGGATGAGCGAACAGTAGTAGGAAATCCAATTCCTATACAATAAATAATATTCAATTATTCTCACACACAGTACATGCATTTGTATTCAAAATAATATATAGGCCAAATACACTTCAAGAAAATTGGTCTATTGCAATGGCACATATCGTTGCAACAACAGAGAAATCGTTGCAATAAGTACTTATTGCAACGACAACTAGGTCGATGCGAGGCGTTGCAATAAACTCTGAGGCAATAAGTTATTGCAACAGCAAAAGTCAGTTGCAATAAGTCCAATATAATGCCACGACCTTGTCGTTGCAATAAATTTAAAGCCGTTGCAATACGTATCTATTGCAACGACACTGTTGTTGCAATTAATGTCCTAACTAACCTGCTCAATTATCATTGCAACAATATGTGTTGTTGCAATAGGTTATTGCATCAAATTGTGTTGTTGCAATAGCACTTTCATTGCGACAATAATTGTCGTTGCAATAAGTTATTGCATCAAACTATGTTGTTGCAATAAATTTGTATTGCAACACTAATTTTTTTTTTATAATTTACTTTTTTTGCTCAACAAATCTATCAAAATCGTAGAAATATGCTATTTTTTCCCTAAAATTATAATTATTGATCGAATTTGCTATTATGCAATACCTGTTTCTCACTACAAAACAATATATTTCAAAAAGCTAATAAATCCCAAAACAATTTCATATCCAAAAAAAAATGATACAACATAGAGAATATAAGAACCTTCTTCATATTAAAAAAGGAATGCAATGTATACAATATTGTAGCTAATATAAAACTGTTTCCAGACATGTTTAATTTATAGTCAACAAAAATGTCAAAAAGTTGCCACTTTTTTCATCAACATATAGCAAGTTTCCACGTTGAGCTTCAAAAGTGCAATCCAACCATGAATCCATTACGACCCAGCATGGTTGTTACTTACAAAAATGAACAACATTAATTAGATTCAAAAGTTCAATTGATGTAATCAAAAGACTAATTGATTTTGAAAGCCATATCAATGACATCTCCTACAAATTAAAGACTATATTTCAATCATGTAAGACATGCAATTTAGATAAATTACACAAATGGATTCCAAAGTATAATTCACTTAAGGTAATAGGGGCATCGATCCATTGCCTATAGTTTACTAGCAAAACAATCTTGTCCCACTAATTGAGATCAACTACGTTGAATCTTTATGTATTTACAAGTAACTAAATAAGTACCACAAAAGCCCTTTAATCAACTAAAACCAAAGGTATACAATATAAGAATGGATGGATGCTATGTTTAAATGATATATAGGGATAACACTTATAGAGTTCTTGAGAGAGAAGGGAAGCACCTATACAATATTGTAGCTAATATAAAGCTGTTTCTAAACATGTTTAATGCGTAGTCAACAAAAATGTCAAAAAGTTGCCATGTTGAGCTCAAAAGTGCAATCCAAAAATGAATCCATTACGAACCAGCATGGTTGCCGCCCTACAAAAATTAACATCGTCAATTAGATTCAAAAGTTTAATCGATTCAATCAAAAGACTAATTGATTTTGTAAGCCATTTCAATGACATCTCCTACAAAAGACTATGTTTTAGTCATGGAAGACATGCAATTTAGGTCAATTATACAAATGGATTACAAATTAGTAATTCACTTAAGGTAATAGGGACATCAATCCATTGCCTATAGTTTAATAAGCAAAACACCCAAAGTGGACAAGAGAACTACACAACTAAACACCCAAAGCCAACATCCAAACTGGAAATGCAGCATGTATTATTATTTAATGCAATCAAAAGACTAAATTGGGTAGGAAACTTTTTTTTTTTTGGTTTAATAGGTAATTGAACTTTTTAGTTTTAGTTTTATTTATTTGAGTTTTATATGCAGCATGTATTATAATTTGTGTATCCAACTAAACTATAGTTTTATTTATTTGAGTTTTATATGCAGCATGTATCATATTGTAAAAAAAATGTTGGTTTTAGCCTATATTACACGGGTTCCTTACTCCAATTTGGAGTAACTTGTGTCAACATGATGGCATGACTTGACAAGGGTGTGGGTATTCTTTCTTTCTTTTAAAACCTATGTAAATAAATTTTTAAGGGTATTCATGTGTTTTGGGTCTTTCCACGCATTAAGGTTTAAGTCTTCTTTAATCATTACAGTAATGGAATAAACATATATGAAGGCATAAAATGAACATCAAGGAGGATAACCAATTTAAAGAATAGAGTAGAGGTCTTTTTATTTGCTCATATATGCAAGCCAAGGACAATTGATTTTGTAAGCCATATCAATAACATCTCCTACAAATTAAAGACTATATTTTAGTCATGTAAGACATGCAATTTAGATCAATTACACAAATGGATTCCAAAATAGTAATTCACTTAAGGTAATAGGGGGCATCGATTCATTGCCTATATTTTACTAAGCAAAACAACCCTGTCCCACTAATTAAAATCAACTACATTAAATCTTCATGTATTTACAAGTAATTAAATAGGTATCACAAAAGCTCTTCAATCAACTAAAATCAAGGGTATACAATATAAGAATGCATGGATGCTATGTTTAAATGATAGGGGTAACACTTATAGAGTTCTTGAGAGAGAAGGGAATTACCTATACAATATTGTGGCTAATATAAAGCCGTTTCTAAATATGTTTAATGTATAGTCAACAAAAATGTCAAAAAGTTTCCACATTGTGCTTCAAAAGTGCAATCTAACCATGAATCCATTACGAACTAGCATGGTTGCCACCCTACAAAAATGAACATCATCAATTAAATTCAAAAGTTCAATCCGTGCAATCCAAAGACTAATTGATTTTGTAAGCCATTTCAATGACATCTCCTACAAAAGACTTTGTTTCAGTCAAGATATATTTTAATGAATTTGTTAGACTTGTGGAGAACAACTTGTGCTAAAATATAGCCAAGCTCCTCTTTGGACATTGGAGGCTCATGGCATCTCACACCCTAAATAAATAAGGTGGGCTGCTGCTTAAGCCCTCTGGCACCACAAAAGATGCAAGATAGTCCGATGTGTAAGTTGTGCTGGTGTAGATGGTTCCCATCACTTGAAGCCACCATCCTCTTTTCTTTCTATTTTGCTTTTCTTTCCCTTTTTTTTTTCTTTTTTTTGGGGGGGGGGGTGCACTAGGCAAGTACATCATGCAAGCCTTTTATTTTGAGAGTTCGCGAGGTTAAACCCTTTTCCTTCCCTTGCAAAGGAGGAGACAAGGCTGGTGGTAGCCATCATCCTGAAGATAACTAAAAATTTTCACCAACAATTACAGTTGTCAAATGTACTTATAATTGTCCAGGCTCCTTGCCATGAATATATAATAAGCATCTAAGGAAACAGAACAACCATTGCAATAGGTATAAAGGTAATGCAAAATTTAGCACAAGAACTTTCCTAAGTATGCAACATTTGGTGACAATTCACTCCTCTAAGAAAACCTTGGGAAAGTAAACAAAACCACCATGAAAATAAACATTAAACAAGACAAACCATGATAAATCTGAAAGTTCTTTAAGTAAACATGGTAGTAACAAACAATAAATAGCCTACTCTCAATTAAGCAACATGGTTCACTTGCGTTAAACGATATAATTGCAATTGAGCACATTAATCAACATCAAGAGTCCAACAAGTAGAAACATTTGGCTACATTCTAATATGTATTCAAAAACAAATTTCTGGGGGGGAAAAAGGGACTTTGTCAATGTTAACACAAGGTAGTGGCATTATAGCCAAATAACAACAGTCAAAACGATTTAGAACAACATTAAATTAAATAATATGGAAAACATCATTAACACAAATTATTTTTTGTTTTTTAAGAAGTTTAAATTAAAAACATCTCCTATAGCTATAAAAAGAGGACATGCATCCTAATTAGTAACACAACTAATCAAAAGCACAACAAAAATAGAATGAAGCTAACTCCCAATGTTTGATGGGAAACTCGACTACATTCCAACACAGCTAAGATAAACTAGGATTCATTAAACCTGAATCAAATCCATGTATATTAACTAAGATGTCCAACTGCCTAGTGTTTAATGACAAACAATATATTTTTCCTAATTTTCTTTACCTCACTATTATTTCTATACAACTCCCCTGATATGGTAATGTCACTTGAAAATAATAGCACATCAGTTCAATGGGTAGAGATGATTTATTTCAGATCAACAGCCTATCAGTATTACTATACCTTTTGGCTATTACCTCACTATTATTTCTGTACAAATGTTTGAAACAATCATGGTGATTAAACTCATATGTTTAGCAATTTGTGTCATGGTGGTTAAACATGTGAGTTTACCAACAGTAACATCTGGAGAATCTCTGCCATAATGATACCAATCAATCAATAACACACAAATTTTATACCTTTTGGCATAGTTAGGATGTTCCTTGAACTAATAAAGTTTAGATCATACATAATGTCACTTTTGAAACATTTAGTATGTTTATGTTAGTTTTCTTGGCAAGTAAACAATGACAAAGTAGTATATATGTACATCTAATCTAATTGAGTAAAAAGCCAAAACAAAATATACAGCTCACTCATTTTAAGTAAATTTCAAGTGAAAATATATGCAATGACGACTAGAAAACAATTGAAACACTCAAACATGGTAGCAACAAACAACAAATAGTCCAGTTTGACATATTTCACTTGTGTTGAATCATATAATTGCACTTGATAGTAGTCACTAAATCATATTATACGAATGCAAAACATGCATCTTAATCAAAAGTCCAGCATAAAAAAATAAATAAATAAAAAAGAAAGGCTAACCATCCAATGTCTGATGGCAAACATGACACATTCTAACCAATTGGGATGCATTAGACCTATATATATCAAATTAATCCCCTGTAAATTAAGGTGAGATGTCCAACTCCCTATTGTCTAGATGGCAGATTGCCTATTTTTCTTACTTTTTTGTTGCCTCTCTACAAAACTCCCACTACACTACTCTAATTAGTTCTTAACAGCTCCCCTGATGCAGCACTGCCACATTTGGAAATAATAGCACAATGATTGTCCTTTTTATTGTTGAATGAAAATCGAAAGAAACTACAGTAAATATCTTTCTAAACAATAAATAGATATACATTTCAATAAACTTCTATAAATATCGTATAATTTTGTCTAGAATCTAATTTTTTAGGCATAACTATGGCTATGGCATTATTGCCGAACAGCAGCAGTCAAAATGCTTTGAAAAAATAATTAAAATGCTATAGGGAACAACAATGACAAAAAAAAAAAAAAAAAAAAAAAAAAATTCATTGTCTATTATTAATTTCACACAGCTGTGATAGCCATTTTCACCAGATAAGAATTTCATAAACCAAATATCAGAAACAAAGAACAAATTATGGATAGAAAGTAGGGGAGTCCCAATGCAAGTCAACAAAACCTCTCCTAGCCAACGCAGCAAACTTATTGCCCCTTTCCCCTACTTCCTCCCTGGAGATTTTACAAAATTTACAAAGCTCAAACAGCCTACTTAGCTAACACCTCTGTATCCACATACAAAGGTCATATCTTCAAAGTCCAAAAAAAGTGATATTAAAATAAGAAGAAGAAACCTAGTAACATATCATGGAATGAAATTTCTTCAAAACAATCAATATAACAATGACTTCCAGTAGGTAGTATCAATTCTCACAGGATTCTAAAACATGGCATGCACATTAATAAATCTTCAGAAAAGGGTGGAAAAAAAAATTACTGCTGCATACTCTTATTTCCAGTTCTTGCAACAAGAATCATGCTTCATGTTAACAATGGAACTAAAATAAAAGTTTAGTGTACCTGAGAATGATTGGCTAGCATCAACATGAACTCCTGTTGCACAGCTTGTCACATGGCCTCTATTTTAACCTCCCTATTTGCACGCTCTGCTGCAATTGCTGCTGCTAGTGCTGATTCCCTCTCAACACGCATTGCCTCTACTTCAGCCTCCCTATTTGCACGCTCTGCTGCAATTGCTGCTGCTAATGCTGATTCCCTCTCAACACGTTCGGCCTCCCTCTCTTCCCGTTCTTTTTCCAATTTTCTCAATGCCTCTTGAAGCTCAGCACATACCCGCTCTGCAGAAGTAGGAGGCTTCCCTATGTAGCCTCGTCCATGAGTATAGCTTGATTTTTTAGCCACAACTGACTGGAATATCATGTCCCTTTCACTGCTAGACAAAACTCAATCTTCTTTTGCTTCAATTTTAGCAATCTAATAATCTAATAATTAATACAATGGCAATAAATTAAATGCTAATTAACATGAAATATGAATATAAATGGTAGAGATTGAGATAGTATACTATAAACTATGATACAACCTGATGATGCGAGACGTGGACGACAGACATGTGATGGAAATGGGCATGTAGCTGGTTGCATTATGGATGAGTTCCCTAATTGCTGAGTTGATGATGGCATAGAATGTGATAGGGATAGAACTACGCTTGATGATGGCAATGATGGTACCGTAGAAGACTGAGAAGATATCTTCTATGAATGACGTCGCTGAGATGATGAAGGAGCCATTGCGAACTTGGATGCCCCAACTTCACAATTCATAATATAGTAATGGGAATGAAAACAATTAATACCAAAAAAAAAAAAAAAAAACAAATTTTCACAACAATATTACATTACATTGTGTGAGCGCCGTGTCCTTTCACCACGTCGGCTCGGGAGTACGCCACTAACCGCGGACGGTTAGGGCGGAGAGGGAATCGCCACCCGATTTTGGCCTCGGGAACCGATTGACCCCTAGCAAGGGCCCAACTCGTCATCACCCAAAGAATCAAGGTTCGGAGCTAAGGTACGCGGACGGGAAGGTGTTAGGCACCCGTCTGCGCCCGGCTAAAATCTGGCCTCACATACACTTATTGGCTTTAATTAAAAAGGGTTTAATCAAACTTGACCACTATGCAGACAATTAGGTAAAATCAAATAAAGGCATGCAATGATGAAAGATAAAAAGGATTTAAAGAGAAATATTTGAGCATATACACACATATAAGAGAAAGGGGGTGAAATCAACGGAGAACTTACACTGCCTGTACTGCCTGTAAGAGAGAAAAGAAGATTAAACTGAAAAAAATAAGGTCATGCACGTACGTGCATATTGGAGGCACGTACGTGCATACCCTAAATGAAATCCATGCGAAAATGCAAATCTAAACCTATTGTGCAATTATCATACCTGTGTGACACTACGAATGATCAGGGTATGTACAGAAACCATCTAAACATGCTTTGAAAACATAAGAAAAACAATCTAGATCTAAATGTCGAGATACAACGTATACAAAAGAAATGCCAGAGGACCTATTTTAGATCTATGAACGCAGAAATGAATTTATGTTGAGTCTAAATGCATCATGTATTCAGGCAATAAATGAAAAGATGCATAAGATGTACATTTCATGCAATATCCTAAATAATATCATCAAATCATTGAAGGAAAACGAAATTGAGGGTTAAGAACCGTTACCCTCAGGGCGGGCAGTAACAGCGGTTCCTTCGTCAATCCTACTCTCCGGACTTCCTGTAGACACAGCCGCCAATATCGGGTTTTTTAGAGTGGTCATTTGGTAGCCAAAATCCGATCCCCTCTCTTGAATGAAAGCAGGGTATTTATAGGCGGGGATTAGGGTTTAATTCGGGGGTTTCTAGGGTTTCCCAGCCGCCACTGAGCAGCTGTCAGCGTGGGGGCTGTATAAGGTAAGAGGCAATTTCGGGGGGAAAGAGATGGAATTCAAAAAGAGAGGGCATGATCGTACGTGCATGGTCTATGCACGTACGTGCATATCCCATGCACGTATGTGCATGGGGTATCGAACCAAGGCCAAAGGCCTGCTGTGTCTCCGTGAGTCCTTCGGGCGTGCTTGCGATGGTCCGTTGGCTACTACCCTTCATCATCGGGTCTCAGAAAGTGGCTTGAGGTGTCAAGTGGTACAAAATGAGGTGTTAACAGTTTGCCCCTTCTTTTGATTTTGCTCGTGTAATGAACAAAATTAAAAGACCCGGAAACACTCATTTTGGACCAATTGGCTCATGCAAACCTTATGTGATGCAAATGCATGTGTGAAAAGGTCGGATCGGGGGAAGTTCCCTACTTCCTACGTACCTCTTAACGAGGATCAGACCTACCGTAGTTCATGGTGTGTGGTGATACCTTTCTGGGGCAATCGGAAGGTAGTGCGTGGTTTCCTGGGGATCCAGCATTTTGAAATGTGCGGGGTGAATTCCAATTAAATCCGGGTTGATTAAATTTCGAATTAAATCCGGGTTGATTAGATCTCAAATTGAAATTCGCGAGGTGAATTCCAATTAAATCCGGGTTGATTAAATTTCGAATTGAAATTTGCGGAGTGAATTCCAATTAAATCCGGGTTGATGAAATTTCGAATTGAAATTCGCGGGGTAAACTCCAATTAAATCCGGGTTGATTGAAATTTCGAATTGAAATTCGCGGGGTGAATTCCAATTAAATCCGGGTTGATTAGATTTCGAATTGAATCCGAATTGATTAAATTTCGAATTGAATCCGGATTGATTAAATTTCGAATTGAAATTCGCGGAGTGAATTCCAATTAAATCCGGGTTGATGAAATTTCGAATTGAAATTCGCAGGGTAAACTCCAATTAAATCCGGGTTGATTGAAATTTCGAATTGAAATTCGCGGGGTGAATTCCAATTAAATCCGGGTTGATTTAATTTCAGATTGAAACTCGCGGGGTGAATTCCAATTAAATCTAGGTTGATTTAATTTTGGATTGAAACTCGCGGGGTGAATTCCAATTAAATCCAGGTTGATTAAATTTCGAATTGAAATTCGCGGAGTGAATTCCAATTAAATCCGGGTTAATTGAAATTTCGAATTGAAATTCGCGGGGTGAATTCCAATTAAATCCGGGTTGATTTAATTTCGGATTGAAATTCGCGGGGTAAACTCCAATTAAATCCGGGTTGATTGAAATTTCAAATTGAAATTCGCGGGGTGAATTCCAATTAAATCCGGGTTGATTAAATTTCGAATTGAAATTCGCAGAGTGAATTCCAATTAAATCCTGGTTAATTGAAGGGATGTTTTAAAACGAGTTTGGATTGGTAGATTACCGAGTCGAATCGAAAATTTGAAGTCCATAATTGCATGTGTCCCGGTCATGCTCGCACGATCAGGCCCTATGCACGTACGTGCATCCGGTTTTTGTGGGTATTCAAAGAGACTCTCCCAAACGGCGTCGTTTCCAATGCATGGTTATGGGGCAGTTCAAAAGGCGCGAAAACGCCTATAAACTTGCACCCACGTCCCATAATCTTCACGTACACTCCTACAAACCAAGAGACCTTACATCTCCCATCCTCACCTCCTGCTTCTCGATCTCATTCGAGCACACTCATGGCACCCAAACGTCAGCGCACATCGGCGAAGGCGAGCACATCAGGTGCCGCACCGGCGAGGGACCCCGACGAGCTAGGGAGACCCGCGATTCAGAGATGGAGCCCTTAGCCTCGCCTCCGACGTAGTGAGGGTGGGATTCTCCTCCGTCCCACCGAGCACGCCTCCCATCTTGCCGCGTTAGGCCGAGTAAGTGTCCATTTCCTCAATGTTCATTTCATTTTCGGCTACTGAGACGAAACCTTGACTTTGGGTTATCACGAAAACAAATGTGAGGGGGTAAAATCTGGGGATTTGGTCGGGATGTTACCGAAATGGAAGAAGAACTGGAAAAAACCCAGCTAAAGGCACGTACGTACGTACCGAATGCGCGTACGTGCATCGTATGCGTGCGCATGTGTCTTTATCCGGACTTAACCCACCTTCTTTCAATCAATCGTGGAATAGGACACATTCGAGCATCTCTGAGGCTCGAAAAGGACGGGGGGGGGTTGGAATCTCATGGATTTATGTGGGTGTAACTGGAGCACAAGGGGCACAAGCTGATGCACGTACGTGCTTGGCCTTTACACACCCCTTTTTTTTTTTAATCGTGCAACGAGTGTGGGGTGGGTCCAAAAAGAGGGAAAAAATGGTCACAGACACGTACGTGCCTGCCTGATGCACGTACGTGCCTAAGGCATGTACGTACGTGCCTGCTGTGTTTTTCTTCTTATTTTCGAATTTTTTTCCTTTTTATTCTGCTGCAAATATACATACCTGTGCTGTGCTTACCTGGTTTCTCCTTGTGCAGCAGCTGCCCAAGCTGCCCGTCACCCGTGGAGGCGTGGTGAACGCGAAGGCATGGTGGGCTCGTCTCACAGCGGAGACGAAGGCCCTGGTTACCGGTGCCGGTTTTGGGACGGTGATCTCGGGATTGGTGGACGATAGCGACCGGGCTTTCGTTCACTACATGGCTGAGAGATGGTGGGACACCACCCATACTTTCCACATTGCGGGTCGGGAGCTGACCTTGACCCCCTACGACTTCTACCGCCTCACGGGTCTGCGTATGGATGGCCTCCCACTTCCTTTCGACCACGATGAGAGTGAGAGGGAGAGACTCTCCCAGGAGCTATTGGGGATCGAGTACGACATCGCCTCCATCTTCATTCTGGATGTATATGACAGTATGTCCACCCAGGGGCAGGGTACAGCTGCCCAGCGGATCCGGATGGCGCGTGGGTATCTGCTGTTTCTGATAGGGGGTTATCTAGTCCCGAACGCTGCTCAGACAGTCCCTTTTGGCTGGTTGCTGGCTTTGAGAGACTTGGGGAGGGCCCGCGAGTTCAGCTGGGGAGCGGCGGTGTACGGCCATGTGATCTCGGCTATGGACTCACTGAGTCGGATGGCTGTCCAGTCCATGGTTAGCCACTGGCGGGTCTGGGCGGTATATATCCCTTCCTTTTCCTCCTCTTTTGTTTCTTTTCTCCTTTTCCTTAACTGTCATTCCATATTGGTTTCTTATCATATCTACTTGTGCAGCTTTGGGCAGGTCGGTACTTCCGCGCGGATCCGGATTCCCCCGTCGACAAGCACGACTATTGGAGCTCCCGTCGCTTCCTGGACGAGCTGACCGTTGATCGGGTAAGTCCAATTTCACTTTAATGGTACGGTTGGTAGCATTGTACTCATGTATTTACCCTATTACTGCTTTTCCACAGATCATCCCGCGCCCCTGGGAGGGCACCCCCGCACGCGCTCCTGCTGAGTGGGATGCTGCTGCCTTGACGCTCTCCACCCTATCCACGGGGTTCGAGTGCCCTGGGGTCCGCTCCTTCTATCTTGCGGAGAGGGTGGTATGGCAGATTTCCGATGTGGGCGCGGGTGGTCCCCCGGTCCCAGTAGATCCTCCCCGTTTTGTCGCTATCCCTGCCGAGGCGACATCGAGTGACCTGGCTGCCTGGCGGGCCATGATCCCTTATACGGATCGCCTATCTGCCGAGGAGATCGACTATGCCTCCTTTGCGCGGGAGCGGTTGATGGGCAGCATCTTTGTTGCGCCGGTATGTATACCCTTTTCTGAGTCTTGTTAATTTCCCATCTCTGCTTTCTTTTTACCAGCTGTGCTTGACTTCTTTCCACAGGCTGCTCCTGCTGCAGATGCGCCCGCTGGGCTGGCCCCTATCATGCCGGGGTGGAGCGTGCCTTTCCATGTCACACCTGATTTAGCCATGGAGGAGGATATCCCCAGGCTGAACAGGTGCATTGGGTACCCGATGGCTGAGGGTACTAGGCCGGTGAGTTTCCAAGTTCCTGCATTTGTTAGTTTTCACGCATATATACAAGTAAAGCATGCATGTCCTAACGATTGCCCCTTGCTTTTCTACTCGCAGCTCACCCGCGAGGAGTCCTCGACACTTTTGCGGATGGTGGGGAGCCTGAAGGTCATGGTCACGTCTCTCTCTCGTAGGTTAGTGATTACGGAGCAGGCTCCTGCTGGGGAGGACTGGGACGGCTTCGGGGCTAACGAGGATAATGGCGATGGTGATGACGGCGATGGTGGTGATGGTGGTGATGGTGGTGATGACGCTGGTGATGATGGTGACGACAGCCCGCCAGCCTCTCCTGCCCAGACCCCTCTATATGTTCCGCGTTGATGTATTCGTTTTGGACATTTGGGGATACTTATTTATTATTATATTTTTTTTTGGACATGTACTCATTTCTCCTTCCCTTTCTGTAAATTTTGGACATGTACTCATTTCTCCTTCCCTTTCTGTATATTTGGACATGACTGTTACTCCCGTGATATATCAAATATGGCTTATTTTTCTCTTTTCCCCTTTCTCGTATGCCGCTATGTTCACCATTTTCCTTTTTCCATTATGCTAGGATAAATAGCAGGCCGTTTAATACAAGGAGATCACCCCAAAAGGCTTCACACGACAGCAACAAAACCGTAAAATCGAGAAAAGGGGATGAAAATACGCGAAAAGGGGTTTGGGCACGTACGTGCATAGGCCATGCTCGTACGTGCACAGTCCATGATCGTACGTGCATGGCTTATGCTCGTACGATCATGGGTCCATCTCTTTCCTTTTTCTCGCACTTCGTCGATTTGGCAACTTTTTCTGTATAAAACGAGCCCCCTTCTTCGTTCTTCTTCACTGAAACCCTACGATGGAAGACCCTAGGTTTGTCAAAGACATAAAACGATGGCTCTTGTCTTTTGATAACCAGGCCCGGGATGATTTCAAAGAAGCATTCGGCCTCCCGTTCTTGTTTGACTACTGTCGGGTGAAAATCAACTATACTTTTCTTCTCGTCGCTACAGAATACTGGAAGCCAACCCGCCACGTCTTCCGATTCAATCTGAACGAGTTGTGCCCCACACTCGAAGATTTTGGCGGTATCATAGGGCGGACTAGCTTCAATGGCTTGCTCCTTCCCCCGGTTGACAAGGTCCCTGCTGCCGAGGTGGCCTAGTTCCTAGGCTTTTCTGTGCGACTGGTGCAAGGGTGGACTTCGAGTTTCAAGGTGGACGTGGCGAAACTCGCTGAATATTTCGTGTCCCGTCCTATGCCTCCCGCTGGCCAGGCTCGGGTCTATTACCTGCGCGCGGCGTGCTTCTGTGCTCTTGCCGCTCTCTTTTTCAGAGATGAGTCATCGAGTTTGGAGACTTTTATTGTGCGCATGATCCCGGAGATCAAGGATTTCAACCCTAGCATGGTTGCCTTGGCAGATACTCTGAACGGGCTCAATCGCGTGGCGCGAAGCGACAGTTTCTCCTTCGGCGACAGCCCCCTCCTTCTACAGGTTTCTCTCTCTTCTTCTTTTATTTTCTCGGATTTTTTTTTTATGCTATGATCGTACGTGCATTATCCATGCACGTACGTGCATAACCCATGTACGTACGTGCATGGTCTGTTGACCCTTCTATCTTTACTCTTTTGTGATGCAGATTTGGCTGTTCGAACGCCTAAAACTGGTCGAAGACCCTGCCATGAGTATCTGGACATATCACCCGCAGCACTACCGTCACAAGAAGGTCACCAAACCTTTCCCAAATGTCGAGCAAGCCCGGGATTTGCTGGAATCCATATCCTGCCACAACATTCACTGGCTCTGTCCTTGGTGGAGGACCTCTTATGCTGTTCGAAATCTGATCCTTCCTCACAGCGTCATGCTGATTGGTCTTAAGGAGGTTTCTTTCTATTCCCCCATACGCATCCGCCGTCAGCAAGGGCTACGCCAGGATCCGATCAAATGGGGTCACCTTGGTTACACCTGCCCCTGGAAACCCAACCATGTGGATCGTGTGGAGAATGACTGGTATAGCAAGGCAGTGTACTGGGCCGTCACCCCCTCTGAAGTGATTAGCCCCCCTGGGTCCTACTATAACTGGCTGTTTACTGACATGGAGAGAGAGGAAAAGGAATAAGAAGAACACAAGAGGAAAAGGGAAACAGAGGTCGAAACAGAGGCGAGGAAGAAGTGAACTTGACTATCCCCCGTACCCCTATCAACTATTGTACCCATGCACTCGCTTTTAATCCCTTATGAGTTAATGAATAAGCATCAGAAAAGATTTAATGTTTTTCCCCAATCAATAAGAAACTATTATCATTAATTTGAGCACTAAGTACTTTGCCAAATTGTCACTACTCTGCCTACACATAATATTTACGGAGTCTGTCCATATTCACTGGATTCACCAACTCGTTCTCGTCACCATCCATTAACTTGACCGCACCACCCGGGTAAATTGTCTTGATGACGTAGGGCCCCACCCAATTGGGCTTGAATTTCCCTCGAGGATCGAACACAGGTGCTCTAAATTCCTTAAGAACCAAGTCCCCTTCCTTCAAGTTCCGCGGTCTGACCCTTTTATTGAAAGCCCGAGCTATTCGTCGTTGGTAACCTTGCACATGGTACAATGCCTTGAGCCTTCTTTCCTCTAATAGCGCCAGCTGTTCATATCGCTCTCTTACCCATTCTACCTCCGAAATCTGACTTTCCAATGCAACCCTAAGAGACTGCACCTCCAGCTCTACGTGTAATACGGCCTCCATTCCGTATACCAATGAATAGGGCGTAGCACCTGTGGAAGTTCTCACGGACGTCCGATATCCCCATAATGCATAAGGAAGCTTCTCCACCCAATCCTTGTAGGTTACTGCCGTTTTACTGAGGATGGTTTTGACGTTCTTGTTGGCAGCCTCCACAGCTCCATTAGTCTGGGGTCTGTAGGGTGAAGATTTGTGATGCTGGATACCGAATTTTGTGAACAACTTCTTGACCTCATCTTCAAAGTGCGTTCCGTTATCTGAAATAATCTCATGGGGTACTCCGTACCGGCAGATTATGTTGGTTTCGACGAACTTGGCCACATGTTTCGATTTCAATTCTACATACGCCGCCGCTTCTACCCATTTGGTAAAATAATCGATTGCTACCAGGATATATTTATACCCACCAGTTGCAGATGGCTTAATCTCTCCGATGATGTCTATTCCCCATACTGAAAACGGCCAGGGAGATGTTAGTTGATGCAACTCCACCGGAGGCATGTAGTTTGCACTGGCGTACACTTAGCATTGATGGCACTTTCTGACGTACTGCACGCAGTCAGTTTCTATAGTTGTCCAGTAATACCCCAACCTTAGCAGCTTCTTGACCAACATCCTTCCATTCATGTGTGACCCACACTCCCCTTCATGCACCTCCCTCATGAGTGTTTCTCCCGTGCGGCGATCTACGCAAAGAAGGTGTATCCCATCATAGGACCTTTTGAATAATTTCCCTTCGCAGATGATAAACTGCGTGGCGAACAGCCTTAATGCCCTACGATCGTTCTTGTTGGCATTTTCCGGGTACTCTCCTTTTTCCAAGAGATTCCAAACGTCAAAGTACCAAGGGTGCCCATTATCTGGCTCTCCGTCAATTACCAAGATCCCTTCTTCATGTGCGGGTCTAAACTTCTGTTGGACGGTCAATGGCTCTATCTGGGTTCCAGCGGGCATTTGAATCATGGAAGCCAAGGTAGCCAAGGCGTCGGCGAATTGGTTGTGAGCTCGGGGTAAGGGTGTGAAGGTTATTTTCTGGAATTTCTGGGTCAGTTTCTCTAGGTAGCCTTGGTAAGGCTTCAGGTGTTCTTCTCGGGTTCTCCATATCCTCTGTACTTGAGATATCACTAAGGCTGAATCCCCATATACCTCCACTTCTTCGACTCCTAGTGCCAACAAGGCTTCTAGTCCAGCGACACATGCCTCATATTCTGCCGTGTTATTGGAGTTCTGAAAGTTCAACTTTATCGATAGCGGCATGTGAGAACCATCGGGAGCTATTAGCAGAACCCCTACCCCATCTCCATACTGGTTCGAAGCCCCATCGAAATACATTTTCCACGCCTCGTCACACTCGACAACTAGAAGGTTCTCGTCGGGAAATTCATCATTAAGTCCATATCCCAGGATTGGGTGTTCGGCGCAGTACTCGGCAACGGCCCCTCCTTTAATAGACTTTTGTGTCACATATACAAGTTCAAATTCTGCCAATAAAATCAACCACCGAGATAGACGACCATTCAAAGCCGGTTTCTCAAACAAGTATTTAAGCGGATCCATTCTTGCCACTATCCACACCTCGAAATTTAGCAGAATGTGCCTCAGCTTCTGCACAGCCCAAACTAAAGCGAAACAGGATTTCTCTATCGCATTGTACTTCGCCTCGTAGCCTTGTAGCTTCTTGCTTAGGTAATAGATCGCATGTTCAATACCACGATCATCCTCTTGCGCCAACATGCTTCCTAAAGCTTCCTCAAAAATGGACAGGTAGAGTAACAAAGGTTTACCAGGGCGTGGAGGAACCAACACCAGGGGATTCAGGAGATATCTTTTGATGGCTTCGAAAGCTTGTTGACATTGCTCATTCCATTCCTTAGGTTCCCCTTTCCTAAGCAGTTTGAAAATGGGCTCACAGGTGGGGGTTAACTTGGCTATGAAACGGCTGATGTACTGTAATCGCCCCAGAAACCCCCTAATCTCCTTCTCTGTTTTCGGCGGTGGCATTTCCAAAATCGCTTTGACCTTCGTTGGATCTACTTCGATGCCCGTGCTACTCACAATGTATCCCAACAACTTCCCTGACGTTACCCCGAATGTGCACTTCTGCGGATTCAACCTTAGACTGTACTCCCGAATTCGTCCAAAGAATTTCCTTAAATTCTCTAAATGCCCTTCTCGAGTTTCTGCCTTAACAATCATATCATCGACATATACCTCTACCTCCTGATGCATCATATCGTGGAGTAGCGTGGTAGCCATCCTCTGGTATGTAGCTCCGGCGTTTTTAAGTCCAAATGGCATTACCGTGTAACAATACGTCCCCCACCCAGTTGTGAAGGTGGTCTTAGTCATATCTGCCGGCGCCATCCGTATCTGGTTGTATCCCGAGA
This sequence comes from Liquidambar formosana, assembly GCA_039720395.1. Taxonomy (NCBI): domain Eukaryota; kingdom Viridiplantae; phylum Streptophyta; class Magnoliopsida; order Saxifragales; family Altingiaceae; genus Liquidambar; species Liquidambar formosana. The sequence continues at coordinate 25,191,209 of CM077826.1, read as the reverse complement.
ACCCATCCATGAACGACATTAGAGCGCTCCCTGCTGTGTTATCCACCAATACATCGATATGAGGTAGGGGGAAGTCATCCTTAGGGCAAGCCTTGTTAAGGTCCCTGTAGTCAATGCACACCCGCACCTTTCCATCCTTCTTTGGTACCGGCACGATGTTGGCTATCCAATCCGCCTGATCTACCGTCTTGATAAATCCCACTTTTAATAACTTGGTCACCTCTTCCTTAACCTTCAACGACCATTCTGGTGCCATTCTTCTTAGCTTTTGTTTGACTGGCCTTGCTCCCTCCCTAATAGGAATGTGATGCTGTGCTATAGCGGGGTCGATTCCAGGCATGTCCTCATACGACCAAGCAAACACATCAGAAAACTCTTGCAGCAAAGCTGTAAGATCTGCACGTTCTTGCATGGACAGAGTAGAGCCAATTTGGATTTCCTTGATTTTCTCATCAGTGCTTATATTAATAATGATAGTCTCTTCTTTAATGGGTTCAATTTTCACATCTTGATTTTCATTAATTAGCTCATCTGGGTCTAAAAGATTGTACATTTGTGCAATTTGATTGTTAGGGGACACAGCAGAGTAAGTAGAATCAAATTTCTTTGAATTATTGGAAATTAGATCAGTGGACAACTCAAACTCATACCCCGACCCGGACTCAGACTTAGACCCAACCCTAGACTTCTCCTGAGTAGGCTTATTAATAGCCTTGGCACCATACGTGACCCTAGCCGCACGTTCCCAGATCCAGGTGCTAGTATCCCCATCAGCCACAACAATAAGCTTGGTAGGGACGGTTTCATCAGTCAGAGAGAACACTTCTTCGCCGCTCTTGGGTGACAATAAGACCTTCCAGCTTGTCTGATCCACATTTTCCGCCCAGTCTTGCTCTTCACTTTCTTCTTCCGGGGTCCCCCTGTCCGTATCTTCCAGATTCAATTTCTCGCTAAAGAATACCTCCAACCCAGGCTTCCTTTTTCCGCTCCCTTGGTCTATCCATGGCTCAGGAAATCCACAATAGGGGAAATCTTCTCCTTCCTTCACAAAATTACCATTGAGAGTTTTTCCATTCTTGGGGACGCATTTGTCGTCCTCTTCAGTGTACCCTAGCCCCCGCCGGTCGGTCTGCATGTGGAAATCCGGGAATTCAGCTATCCCTTCTCCCCTTCGGCCTAGCGCCATCCCGGGCATATACCCCAGCTTCCTCATCATATGAGTCACGATATGGCTGACCCCCCCCCCAAAGTCGGGAGACACCTTCTCTCTTCCAGTTTCCTTCCTTTCAATCACCTGTACCAGCTCAAAACCTCTCCATTCCAATTCTCCGCTTCCTTCCTTCACTCCTGATATTTGCCCAGTTATTTCTCCGTCTCCATGGATCACTAGAACTCCTTCATCCCATGGCAATTTTATTTTCTGGTGCACGGTCGAGGGAACAGCTTGCAAAGGGTGTAGCCAAGTTCTTCCCAACAGCAGGTTGTAGTTGGCGGGAATGTCCATAACGCAGAATTCCACCATTGACTCAACGGGCCCTATTTTACAAGCGGCCTTGAAAGTTCCCATCACACTCCGACAGCTGTTGTCATAACCCCTTACCGTCACAACAGAAGGTATCAAGTCCTCCTTGCCAATCCCTAGCTTAGTCGCGGTGCGCATCGGGCAAACATTCAATGCGGACCCATTATCGACCAGAACTACGGGTATTTTCAAATCCCTACATTCCACTGTGACATAGAGTGGCTTGGCATGCCCTGCCCCTTCAAGTGGCAAATCTTCATGGGAAAAGGTCATCACAGCCTTGCTCACCGAGCTGACCCCCATAAGTGATAGAACCTGCTCCGGTGTGGTTTCCATTGGTACTTCTTTCCTTGCCAACGCATCCAGTAAAGCCTGGCGATGTTTCTTTGAGGCGATCAGCAAGCCCCAAATGCTTATACTTGCTTGTGTTTTCTTTAACTGCTTCAGTATCCTGTTCTCCTCCTCCTCGTTTTGCTGCTCAATCCTTTCTCTTACTTCTTGGTTCAATTCTCTTCCGGGATGATCCCCTTCCAGATAATTAGGCTTGTAATGCCTCCCCGAGCGAGTTAAATGCATGGAATCCCTCTTCATTTCTGCCCAAATATCTTCTTCCCCACTGTCATAATCTTCCCATGGAGCCTTCTTCATGCTGATCATGAGAATGAATTGTGACGGATCCTCCATTTCCTTCGTATCACTAACCATATTCATGTAGGCAGGGGGCGGTGCATTTCGATAATTGGGAAGAGGGTTGTTCTGAATATTGGGCTTGTCGCCGCCTGGAGGAGGTAGCTTACCTGAATCAATCAGGTCTTGGATTTTATTCTTTAGGCGCATGCAATTGTCCGTCTTATGTCCGATCCGCTGGTGGAAGTCGCAAAACTCATTCTGCCTCCAATACGAGGGAATCGGGTTCGGCAGTGCTCTTGGTTCCAAAGGCTTCAGATAGTCCCTTTTGCTCAAGTTGGCCAAGGCTTTGGACAGCGGGACTCCTAAGTCATGGTATACCCTTGGCGCTTTCGATGCTGCTTGCGTCTGCTGGATGGCTCCCACTGTAGCTTGTGGCTGGGTTCCCCCACTAACTCTAGCACTTCCGCTTCCACCACCACTACCAGAACCATATACTTTCTTCTGCCTATCCATCTAACCGCGGTGAATAGCATCCTCGATACGAGTTCCACACTGGTATAATTGTTCAAAATTCATGACAGAGGAAGTCAACATGCGATCAAAGTACACGGGTGTCAGGTTCCTCAAGATGATGTTTATCTGATCAATTTCTGTTGGCCTATTTACCATCTTGACGGCTTTAGCCCTCCAGCGAGTCAGAAACTCTGAGAACGTTTCATCCGTCTTTTGCCTAGTCATCTCCAAGTCCCGCAGAGTGACATCTAACATCGTGTTGTACGCATACTTATTTGTAAATTTTGAAGCCAGTAGTTCCCAAGAGTCCGTGACTTTCGGATCAAGTGCATAGTACCACTTCGAGGCATCTGCCGAGAGAGATAAAGAGAAGGCGTGCAACACTTGATCGGCGGTCAACCCTCTCATCCGGGCAATGCTCAAGTACTGGCGCAAATGCTGTTTAGGGTCACCGGTGCCATCGAACTTTTCATAATCGGCTATTTTGAATTTCGGAGGGAGTTGCACCTTGGAGTCGGCCGTAATCCCTGCCATAGAATACATGTAATCATCCATGCCTTGTGATTTCTGCCATGCTGTTTGCATTCGGTCCATCCGAGCTTTCATCTCAGCGTTCTCTGCCGCCAACTTTTCTACTTTGGTGTCTTTTTCCTTGGTTTCTTTCCTTTTCAAGTAGTCCTCATAGTCATCATCTTCCCACTTCGGGTGCTCCTCCTCATTAACCTTGGGCTCTCCTTTTTCCTCAGTTTCGGGTGGTTCTTCTGTTCTCCCTTTCCCTTTCTCGAGCTTAGTAACCCGGTCCCGCATTTCATTCATGAAGCCCTTCATCTCGGTTCTATCGCTCCTCATCTGTTCAAGGATATCAGCCAAGGTTACTTGTTCTGCCATTCTTCCAGCCGGGGTTCTTCTTAATCTGTTAGTGGTCGGAGATCGGGCCCAAACACTACTTGGTGCTTCTCTCCCTGGTGAATCAATCTTGCTGAAACAGGAGTTGAGCGTAATGAGCACATGTCCATTAAACTTTCTCCCCTAGCCCAATTCGAATACCTTCAAACCCTTATCTAAACCCATTGCTAGAGCCTTGTCATGTTCACTAGATCTTCCAAGGGTCTATAATGGGCAGATATTAATTTACAAAGTCGAACATCATTCTACCTTTGGCTCGTTACAAGTTCACACATATCTCACATGCTCACTTTGGATCCAAGCCCATTTCATTGTTTTCATTTGGATAGGCTTAGTCCAATTACAAGATCATACTTTATTTTACCTCTCACTCATCAAGCCTTAGGTAGAATGATATTGGACTTCGATGTTCAATTTTAGATGGGTTGTATTCATTCATCATAGTGGTCTTGTTCCTAACTCTCAGCAGGTGTACGTGGTCCATCAGCTTTTTTCGTTTGAGCCCGTCATGCCCACACCTTGCACCTCATTTGGATTCTAGGCCCATTTTGTTCATTATCATTATTTTCTTTTCTTTTTTTTTTTCTTCAATGGGCCTAGGTCCAATTACAACAGCACTCAATCTCCCCTCAATTCGGGCTCAAACTAGAAAGCTCATGTACAACATGGGCCTTGTCCCATACCCGCGCTATACAAATGAGTATGGATGCAACATGACATGCGATATGACATACATTCAAGCAAGGCTATGCAAAAGTCTCGGGGGACACTAGTGTGGTTGGTCGATTGGGAGTACTTCTTCTTCAAGGGTTACCCAGGCTAGGGTGCTCAAAGAGCGACCCGTTAGCGTACTCACTAGCTTATTACAGGCTAGTGGCACAGGCCATGGGTTGATGGTGTTGAATCGAGTTGCCCATAGGAACTAAATGGAACCCGGGTCTCTAATTAGACTGCCATCGAGGGATAACAAGTGCCAAATATCGTGCGCGTGTGTGCAATTTCGGTCTCATTCAATTAAATTTCCTAATTAATTAAAGCCAATAAATGTTTCGAAATCTAGCTCTCTATCCCCAGCGGAGTCGCCATTGTGAGTGCCGTGTCCTTTCACCACGTCGGCTCGGGAGTACGCCACTAACCGCGGACGGTTAGGGCGGAGAGGGAGTCGCCACCCGATTTTGGCCTCGGGAACCGATTGACCCCTAGCAAGGGCCCAACTCGTCATCACCCAAAGAATCAAGGTTCGGAGCTAAGGTACGCGGACAGGAAGGTGTTAGGCACCCGTCTGCGCCCGGCTAAAATCCGGCCTCACATACACTTATTGGCTTTAATTAAAAAGAGTTTAATCAAACTTGACCACTATGCAGACAATTAGGTAAAATCAAATAAAGGCATGCAATGATGAAAGATAAAAAGGATTTAAAGAGAAATATTTGAGTATATACACACATATAAGAGAAAGGGGGTGAAATCAACGGAGAACTTACACTGCCTGTACTGCCTGTAAGAGAGAAAAGAAGATTAAACTGAAAAAAATAAGGTCATGCACGTACGTGCATATTGGAGGCACGTACGTGCATATTCAAGGCACGTACGTGCATACCCTAAATGAAATCCATGCGAAAATGCAAATCTAAACCTATTGTGCAATTATCATACCTGTGTGACACTACGAATGATCAGGGTATGTACAGAAACCATCTAAACATGCTTTGAAAACATAAGAAAAACAATCTAGATCTAAATGTCAAGATACAACGTATACAAAAGAAATGCCAGAGGACCTATTTTAGATCTATGAACGCAGAAATGAATTTATGTTGAGTCTAAATGCATCATGTATTCAGGCAATAAATGAAAAGATGCATAAGATGTACATTTCATGCAATATCCTAAATAATATCATCAAATCATTGAAGGAAAACGAAATTGAGGGTTAAGAACCGTTACCCTCAGGGCGGGCAGTAACAGCGGTTCCTTCGTCAATCCTACTCTCCGGACTTCCCGTAGACACAGCCGCCAATATCGGGTTTTTTAGAGTGGTCGTTTGGTAGCCAAAATCCGATCCCCTCTCTTGAATGAAAGCAGGGTATTTATAGGCGGGGATTAGGGTTTAATTCGGGGGTTTCTAGGGTTTCCCAGCCGCCACTGAGCAGCTGTCAGCGTGGGGGCTGTATAAGGTAAGAGGCAATTTCGGGGGGAAAGAGATGGAATTCAAAAAGAGAGGGCATGATCGTACGTGCATGGTCTATGCACGTACGTGCATATCCCATGCACGTACGTGCATGGGGTATCGAACCAAGGCCAAAGGCCTGCTGTGTCTCTGTGAGTCCTTCGGGCGTGCTTGCGATGGTCCGTTGGCTACTGCCCTTCATCATCGGGTCTCAGAAAGTGGCTTGAGGTGTCAAGTGGTACAAAATGGGGTGTTAACAGTTTGCCCCTTCTTTTGATTTTGCTCGTGTAATGAACAAAATTAAAAGACCCGGAAACACTCATTTTGGACCAATTGGCTCATGCAAACCTTATGTGATGCAAATGCATGTGTGAAAAGGTCGGATCGGGGGAAGTTCCCTACTTCCTACGTACCTCTTAACGAGGATCAGACCCACCATAGTTCATGGTGTGTGGTGATACCTTTCTGGGGCAATCGGAAGGTAGTGCGTGGTTTCCTGGGGATCCAGCATTTTGAAATGTGCGGGGTGAATTCCAATTAAATCCGGGTTGATTAAATTTCGAATTAAATCCGGGTTGATTAGATCTCAAATTGAAATTCGCGGGGTGAATTCCAATTAAATCCGGGTTGATTAAATTTCGAATTAAATCCGGGTTGATTAGATTTCGAATTGAATCCGGGTTGATTAAATTTCGAATTGAAATTTGCGGAGTGAATTCCAATTAAATCCGGGTTGATGAAATTTCGAATTGAAATTCGCGGGGTAAACTCCAATTAAATCCGGGTTGATTGAAATTTCGAATTGAAATTCGCGGGGTGAATTCCAATTAAATCCGGGTTGATTAGATTTCGAATTGAATCCGGATTGATTAAATTTCGAATTGAATCCGGATTGATTAAATTTCGAATTGAAATTCGCGGAGTGAATTCCAATTAAATCCGGGTTGATGAAATTTCAAATTGAAATTCGCGGGGTAAACTCCAATTAAATCCGGGTTGATTGAAATTTCGAATTGAAATTCGCGGGGTGAATTCCAATTAAATCCGGGTTGATTTAATTTCGGATTGAAACTCGCGGGGTGAATTCCAATTAAATCTAGGTTGATTTAATTTTGGATTGAAACTCGCGGGGTGAATTCCAATTAAATCCAGGTTGATTAAATTTCGAATTGAAATTCGCGGAGTGAATTCCAATTAAATCCGGGTTAATTGAAATTTCGAATTGAAATTCGTGGGGTGAATTCCAATTAAATCCGAGTTGATTTAATTTCGGATTGAAATTCGCGGGGTAAACTCCAATTAAATCCGGGTTGATTGAAATTTCGAATTGAAATACGCGGGGTGAATTCCAATTAAATCTGGGTTGATTAAATTTCTAATTGAAATTCGCGGAGTGAATTCCAATTAAATCCGGGTTAATTGAAGGGATGTTTTAAAACGAGTTTGGATTGGTTGATTACCGAGTCGAATCGAAAATTTGAAGTCCATGATCGCATGTGTCCCGGTCATGCTCGCACGATCAGGCCCTATGCACGTACGTGCATCCGGTTTTTGTGGGTATTCAAAGAGACTCTCCCAAACGGCGTCGTTTCCAATGCATGGTTATGGGGCAGTTCAAAAGGCGCGAAAACGCCTATAAACTTGCACCCACGTCCCATAATCTTCACGTACACTCCTACAAACCAAGAGACCTTACATCTCCCATCCTCACCTCTTGCTTCTCGATCTCATTCGAGCACACTCATGGCACCCAAACGTCAGCGCACATCGGCGAAGGCAAGCACATCAGGTGCCGCACCTGCGTGGGACCCCGACGAGCTAGGGAGACCCGCGATTCAGAGATGGCGCCCCCAGCCTCGCCTCCGACGTAGTGAGGGTGGGATTCTCCTCCGTCCCACTGAGCACGCCTCCCATCTTGCCGCGTTAGGCCGAGTAAGTGTCCATTTCCTCAATGTTCAATTCATTTTCGGCTACTGAGACGAAACTTTGACTTTGGGTTATCACGAAAACAAATGTGAGGGGGTAAAATCTGGGGATTTGGTCGGGATGTTACCGAAATGGAAGAAGAACTGGAAAAAACCCAGCTAAAGGCACGTACGTACGTACCGAATGCGCGTACGTGCATCGTATGCGTGCGCACGTGTCTTTATCCGGACTTAACCCACCTTCTTTCAATCAATCGTGGAATAGGACACATTCGAGCATCTCCGAGGCTCGAAAAGGATGGGGGGGGTTGGAATCTCATGGATTTGTGTGGGTGTAACTGGAGCACAAGGGGCACAACCTGATGCACGTACGTGCTTAAGGCATGCACGTACGTGCTTGGCCTTTACACACCCCTTTTTTTTTTTTAATCGTGCAACGAGTGTGGGGTGGGTCCAAAAAGAGGGAAAAAATGGTCACAGACACGTACGTGCCTGCCTGATGCACGTACGTGCCTAAGGCATGTACGTACGTGCCTGCTGTGTTTTTCTTCTTATTTTAGAATTTTTTTCCTTTTTATTCTGCTGCAAATATACATACCTGTGCTGTGCTTACCTGGTTTCTCCTTGTGCAACAGCTGCCCAAGCTGCCCGTCACCCGTGGAGGCGTGGTGAACGCGAAGGCGTGGTGGGCTCGTCTCACAGCGGAGACGAAGGCCCTGGTTACCGGTGCCGGTTTTGGGACGGTGATCTCGGGATTGGTGGACGATAGCGACCGGGCTTTCGTTCACTACATGGCTGAGAGATGGTGGGACACCACCCATACTTTCCACATTGCGGGTCGGGAGCTGACCTTGACCCCCTACGACTTCTACCGCCTCACGGGTCTGCGCATGGATGGCCTCCCACTTCCTTTCGACCACGATGAGAGTGAGAGGGAGAGACTCTCCCAGGAGCTATTGGGGATCGAGTACGACGGCGCCTCCATCTTCATTCTGGATGTATATGATAGTATGTCCACCCAGGGGCAGGGTACAGCTGCCCAGCGGATCCGGATGGCGCGCGGGTATCTGCTGTTTCTGATAGGGGGCTATCTAGTCCCGAACGCTGCTCAGACAGTCCCTTTTGGCTGGTTGCTGGCTTTGAGGGACTTGGGGAGGGCCCGCGAGTTCAGCTGGGGAGCGGCGGTGTACAGCCATGTGATCTCGGCTATGGACTCACTGAGTCGGATGGCTGTCCAGTCCATGGTTAGCCACTGGCGGGTCTGGGCGGTATATATCCCTTCCTTTTCCTCCTCTTTTGTTTCTTTTCTCCTTTTCCTTAACTGTCATTCCATATTGGTTTCTTATCATATCTACTTGTGCAGCTTTGGGCAGGTCGGTACTTCCGCGCGGATCCGGATTCCCCCGTTGACAAGCACGACTATTGGAGCTCCCGTCGCTTCCTGGACGAGCTGACCGTTGATCGGGTAAGTCCTATTTCACTTTAATGGTACGGTTGGTAGCATTGTACTCATGTATTTACCCTATTACTGCTTTTCCACAGATCATCCCGCGCCCCTGGGAGGGCACCCCCGCACGCGCTCCTGCTGAGTGGGATGCTGCTGCCTTGACGCTCTCCACCCTATCCATGGTGTTCGAGTGCCCTGGGGTCCGCTCCTTCTATCTTGCGGAGAGGGTGGTATGGCAGATTGCCGATGTGGGCGCGGGTGGTCCCCCGGTCCCAGTAGATCCTCCCCGTTTTGTCGCTATCCCTGCCGAGGCGACATCGAGTGACCTGGCTGCCTGGCGGGCCATGATCCCTTATACGGATCGCCTATCTGCCGAGGAGATCGACTATGCCTCCTTTGCGCGGGAGCGGTTGATGGGCAGCATCTTTGTTGCGCCGGTATGTATACCCTTTTCTGAGTCTTGTTAATTTCCCAACTCTGCTTTCTTTTTACCAGCTGTGCTTGACTTCTTTCCACAGGCTGCTCCTGCTGCAGATGCGCCCGCTGGGCTGGCCCCCATCATGCCGGGGTGGAGCGTGCCTTTCCATGTCACACCTGATTTAGCCATGGAGGAGGATATCCCCAGGCTGAACAGGTGCATTGGGTACCCGATGGCTGAGGGTACTAGGCCGGTGAGTTTCCAAGTTCCTGCATTTGTTAGTTTTCACGCATATATACAAGTAAAGCATGCATGTCCTAACGATTGCCCCTTGCTTTTCTACTCGCAGCTCACCCGCGAGGAGTCCTCGACACTTTTGCGGATGGTGGGGAGCCTGAAGGTCATGGTCACGTCTCTCTCTCGTAGGTTAGTGATTGCAGAGCAAGCTCCTACTGGGGAGGACTGGGACGGCTTCGGGGCTGACGAGGATGACGGCGATGGTGATGACGGCGATGGTGGTGATGGTGGTGATGGTGGTGATGACGGTGGTGATGATGGTGACGACAGCTCGCCAGCCTCTCCTGCCCAGACCCCTCTATATGTTCCGCGTTGATGTATTCGTTTTGGAAATTTGGGGATACTTATTTATTATTTTTTTTTTTTGGACATGTACTCATTTCTCCTTCCCTTTCTGTAAATTTTGGACATGTACTCATTTCTCCTTCCCTTTCTGTATATTTGGACATGACTGTTACTCCCGTGATATATCAAATATGGCTTATTTTTCTCTTTTCCCCTTTCTCGTATGCCGCTATGTTCACCATTTTCCTTTTTCCATTGCGCTAGGATAAATAGCAGGCCGTTTAATACAGGGAGATCACCCCAAAACGCTTCACATGACAGCAACAAAACCGTAAAATCGAGAAAAGGGGATGAAAATACGCGAAAAGGGGTCTGGGCACATACGTGCATAGGCCATGCTCGTACGTGCACAGTCCATGATCGTACGTGCATGGCTTATGCTCGAACGATCATGGGTCCATCTCTTTCCTTTTTCTCGCACTTCGTCGATTTGGCAACTTTTTCTGTATAAAACGAGTCCCCTTCTTCGTTCTTCTTCACTGAAACCCTACGATGGAAGACCCTAGGTTTGTTAAAGACATAAAACGATGGCTCTTGTCTTTTGATAACCGGGCCCGGGATGATTTCAAAGAAGCATTCGGCCTCCCGTGCTTGTTTGACTACTGTCGGGTGAAAATCAACTATACTTTTCTTCTCGTCGCTACAGAATACTGGAAGCCAACCCGCCACGTCTTCCGATTCAATCTGAACGAGTTGTGCCCCACACTCGAAGATTTTGGCGGTATCATAGAGCGGACTAGCTTCAATGGCTTGCTCCTTCCCCCTGTTGACAAGGTCCCTGCTGCCGAGGTGGCCCAGTTCCTAGGTCTTTCTGTGCGACTGGTGCAAGGGTGGACTTCGAGTTTCAAGGTGGACGTGGTGAAACTCGCTGAATATTTCGTGTCCCGTCCTATGCCTCCCGCTGGCCAGGCTCGGGTCTATTACCTGCGCGCGGCGTGCTTCTGTGCTCTTGCCGCTCTCTTTTTCAGAGATGAGTCATCGAGTTTGGAGACTTTTATTGTGTGCATGATCCCGGAGATCAAGGATTTCAACCCCAGCATAGTTGTCTTGGCAGATACTCTGAACGGGCTCGATCGTGTAGCGCGAAGCGACAGTTTCTCCTTCGGCGGCAGCCCCCTCCTTCTACAGGTTTCTCTCTCTTCTTCTTTTATTTTCTCGGATTTTTTTTTTTTATGCTATGATCGTACGTGCATTATCCATGCACGTACGTGCATAACCCATGTACGTACGTGCATGGTCTGTTGACCCTTCTATCTTTACTCTTTTGTGATGCAGATTTGGCTGTTCGAACGCCTAAAACTGGTCAAAGACCCTGCCATGAGTATCTGGACATATCACCCGCAGCACTACCATCACAGGAAGGTCACCAAACCTTTCCCAAATGTCGAGCAAGCCCGGGATTTGCTGGAATCCATATCCTGCCACAACATTCGCTGGCTCTGTCCTTGGTGGAGGACCTCTTATGCTGTTCGAAATCTGATCCTTCCTCACAACGTCATGCTGATTGGTCTTAAGGAGGTTTCTTTCTATTCCCCCATACGCATCCGCCGTCAGCAAGGGCTACGCCAGGATCCGATCAAATGGGGTCACCTTGGTTACACCTGCCCCTGGAAACCCAACCATGTGGATCGTGTGGAGAATGACTGGTATAGCAAGGCAGTGTACTGGGCCGTCACCCCCTCTGAAGTGATTAGCCCCCCTGGGTCCTACTATAACTGGCTGTTTACTGACATGGAGAGAGAGGAAAAGGAAGAAGAAGAACACAAAAGGAAAAGGGAAACAGAGGTCGAAACAGAGGCGAGGAAGAAGTGAACTTGACTATCCCCCATACCCCTATCAACTGTTGTACCCATGCACTCGCTTTTAATCCCTTATGAGTTAATGAATAAGCATCAGAAAAGATGTAATGATTTTCCCCAATCAATAAGAAACTATTATCATTAATTTGAGCACTGAGTACTTTGCCAAATTGTTACTACTCTGCCTACACATAATATTTACAGAGTCTGTCCATATTCACTGGATTCACCAACTCGTTCCCGTCACCATCCATTAACTTGACCGCACCACCCGGGTAAATTGTCTTGATGACGTAGGGCCCCACCCAATTGGGCTTGAATTTCCCTCGAGGATCGAACACAGGTGCTCTAAATTCTTTAAGAACCAAGTCCCCTTCCTTCAAGTTCCGCGGTCTGACCCTTTTATTGAAAGCCCGAGCTATTCGTCGTTGGTAACCTTGCACATGGTACAATGCCTTGAGCCTTCTTTCCTCTAATAGCGCCAGCTGTTCATATCGCTCTCTTACCCATTCTACCTCCGGAATCTGACTTTCCAATGCAACCCTAAGAGACTGCACCTCCAGCTCTACGGGTAATAAGGCCTCCATTCCGTATACCAATGAATAGGGCGTAGCACCTGTGGAAGTTCTCACGGACGTCCGATATCCCCATAATGCATAAGGAAGCTTCTCCACCCAATCCTTGTAGGTTACTGCCGTTTTACTGAGGATGGTTTTGACGTTCTTGTTGGCAGCCTCCACAGCTCCATTAGTCTGGGGCCTGTAGGGTGAAGATTTGTGATGCTGGATACTGAATTTTGTGAACAACTTCTTGACCTCATCTTCAAAGTGCATTCCGTTATCTGAAATAATCTCATGGGGTACTCTGTACCGGCAGATTATGTTGGTTTCGATGAACTTGGCCACATGTTTCAATTTCAATTCTACATACGCCGCCGCTTCTACCCATTTGGTAAAATAATCGATTGCTACCAGGATATATTTATACCCACCAGTTGCAGATGGCTTAATCTCTCCGATGATGTCTATTCCCCATACTGAAAACGGCCAGGGAGATGCTAGTTGATGCAACTCCACCGGAGGCATGTAGTTTGCACTGGCGTACACTTGGCATTGATGGCACTTTCTGACGTACTGCACGCAGTCAGTTTCCATAGTTGTCCAGTAATACCCCAACCTTAGCAGCTTCTTGACCAACATCCTTCCATTCATGTGTGACCCACACTCCCCTTCATGCACCTCCCTCATGAGTGTTTCTCCCGTGCGGCGATCTACGCAAAGAAGGTGTATCCCATCATAGGACCTTTTGAATAATTTCCCTCCGCAGATGATAAACTGTGTGGCGAATAGCCTTAATGCCCTACGATCCTTCTTGTTGTCATTTTCCGGGTACTCTCCTTTTTCCAAGAGATTCCAAACGTCAAAGTACCAAGGGTGCCCATCATCTGGCTCTCCGTCAATTACCAAGATCCCTTCTTCATGTGCGGGTCTAAACTTCTGTTGGACGGTCAATGGCTCTATCTGGGTTCCAGCGGGCATTTGAATCATGGAAGCCAAGGTAGCCAAGGCGTCGGCGAATTGGTTGTGAGCTCGGGGTAAGGGTGTGAAGGTTATTTTCCGGAATTTCTGGGTCAGTTTCTCTAGGTAGCCTTGGTAAGGCTTCAGGTGTTCTTCTCGGGTTCTCCATATCCTCTGTACTTGAGATATCACTAAGGCTGAATCCCCATATACCTCCACTTCTTCGACTCCTAGTGCCAACAAGGCTTCTAGTCCAGCGACACATGCCTCATATTCTGTCGTGTTATTGGAGTTCTGAAAGTTCAACTTTATCGATAGCGGCATGTGAGAACCATCGGGAGCTATTAGCAGAACCCCTACCCCATCTCCATACTGGTTCGAAGCCCCATCGAAATACATTTTCCACGCCTCGTCACACTCGACAACTAGAAGGTTCTCGTCGGGAAATTCATCGTTAAGTCCATATCCCAGGATTGGGTGTTCGGCGCAGTACTCGGCAACGGCCCCTCCTTTAATAGACTTTTGTGTCACATATACAAGTTCAAATTCTGCCAATAAAATCAACCACCGAGATAGACGACCATTCAAAGCCGGTTTCTCAAACAAGTATTTAAGCGGATCCATTCTTGCCACTATCCACACCTCGAAATTTAGCAGAATGTGCCTCAGCTTCTGCACAGCCCAAACTAAAGCGAAACAGGATTTCTCTATCGCATTGTACTTCGCCTCGTAGCCTTGTAGCTTCTTGCTTAGGTAATAGATCGCATGTTCAATACCACGATCATCCTCTTGTGCCAACATGCTTCCTAAAGCTTCCTCAAAAATGGACAGGTAGAGTAACAAAGGTTTACCAGGGCGTGGAGGAACCAACACCGGGGGATTCAGGAGATATCTTTTGATGGCTTCGAAAGCTTGTTGACATTGCTCATTCCATTCCTTAGGTTCCCCTTTCCTAAGCAGTTTGAAAATGGGCTCACAGGTGGGGGTTAACTTGGCTATGAAACGGCTGATGTACTGTAATCGCCCCAGAAACCCCCTAATCTCCTTCTCTGTTTTCGGCGGTGGCATTTCCAAAATCGCTTTGACCTTCGTTAGATCTACTTCGATGCCCCTGCTACTCACAATGTATCCCAACAACTTCCCTGACGTTACCCCGAATGTGCACTTCTGCGGATTCAACCTTAGACTGTACTCCCGAATTCGTCCAAAGAATTTCCTTAAATTCTCTAAATGCCCTTCTCGAGTTTCTGCCTTAACAATCATATCATCGACATATACCTCTACCTCCTGATGCATCATATCGTGGAGTAGCGTGGTAGCCATCCTCTGGTATGTAGCTCCGGCGTTTTTAAGTCCAAATGGCATTACCGTGTAACAATACGTCCCCCACCCAGTTGTGAAGGTGGTCTTAGTCATATCTGCCGGCGCCATCCGTATCTGGTTGTATCCCGAGAACCCATCCATGAACGACATTAGAGCGCTCCCTGCTGTGTTATCCACCAATACATTGATATGAAGTAGGGGGAAGTCATCCTTAGGGCAAGCCTTGTTAAGGTCCCTGTAGTCAATGCACACCCGCACCTTTCCATCTTTCTTTGGTACCGGCACGATGTTGGCTATCCAATCCGCCTGATCTACCGTCTTGATAAATCCCACTTTTAATAACTTGGTCACCTCTTCCTTAACCTTCAACGACCATTCTGGTGCCATTCTTCTTAGCTTTTGTTTGACTGGCCTTGCTCCCTCCCTAATAGGAATGTGATGCTGTGCTATAGCGGGGTCGATTCCAGGCATGTCCTCATACGACCAAGCAAACACATCAGAAAACTCCTGCAGCAAAGCTGTAAGATCTGCACGTTCTTGCATGGACAGAGTAGAGCCAATTTGGATTTCCTTGATTTTCTCATCAGTGCTTATATTAATAATGATAGTCTCTTCTTTAATGGGTTCAATTTTCACATCTTGATTTTCATTAATTAGCTCATCTGGGTCTAAAAGATCGTGTATTTGTGCAATTTGATTGTTAGGGGACACAGCAGAGTAAGCAGAATCAAATTTCTTTGAATTATTGGAAATTACATCAGTGGACAACTCAAACTCATACCCCGACCCGGACTCAGACTTAGACCCAACCCTAGACTTCTCCTGAGTAGGCTTATTAATAGCCTTGGCACCATACGTGACCCTAGCCGCACGTTCCCAGATCCAGGTGCTAGTATCCCCATCAGCCACAACAATAAGCTTGGTAGGGACGGTTTCATCAGTCAGAGAGAACACTTCTTTGCCGCTCTTGGGTGACAATAAGACCTTCCAGCTTGTCTGATCCACATTTTCCGCCCAGTCTTGCTCTTCACTTTCTTCTTCCGGGGTCCCCCTGTCCGTATCTTCCAGATTCAATTTCTCGCTAAAGAATACCTCCAACCCAGGCTTCCTTTTTCCGCTCCCTTGGTCTATCCATGGCTCAGGAAATCCACAATAGGGGAAATCTTCTCCTTCCTTCACAAAATTACCATTGAGAGTTTTTCCATTCTTGGGGGCGCATATGTCGTCCTCTTCAGTGTACCCTAGCCCCCGCCGGTCGGTCTGCATGTGGAAATCCGGGAATTCAGCTATCCCTTCTCCCCTTCGGCCTAGCGCCATCCCGGGCATATACCCCAGCTTCCTCATCATATGAGTCACGATATGGCTGACCCCCCCCCCCAAAGTCGGGAGACACCTTCTCTCTTCCAGTTTCCTTCCTTTCAATCACCTGTACCAGCTCAAAACCTCTCCATTCCAATTCTCCGCTTCCTTCCTTCACTCCTGATATTTGCCCAGTTATTTCTCCGTCTCCATGGATCACTAGAACTCCTTCATCCCATGGCAATTTTATTTTCTGGTGCACGGTCGAGGGAACAGCTTGCAAAGGGTGTAGCCAAGTTCTTCCCAACAGCAGGTTGTAGTTGGCGGGAATGTCCATAACGCAGAATTCCACCATTGACTCAACGGGCCCTATTTTACAAGCGGCCTTGAAAGTTCCCATCACACTCCGACAGCTGTTGTCATAACCCCTTACCGTCACAACAGAAGGTATCAAGTCCTCCTTGCCAATCCCTAGCTTAGTCGCGGTGCGCATCGGGCAAACATTCAATGCGGACCCATTATCGACCAGAACTACGGGTATTTTCAAATCCCTACATTCCACTGTGACATAGAGTGGCTTGGCATGCCCTGCCCCTTCAAGTGGCAAATCTTCATGGGAAAAGGTCATCACAGCCTTGCTCACCGAGCTGACCCCCATAAGTGATAGAACCTGCTCTGGTGTGGTTTCCATTGGTACTTCTTTCCTTGCCAACGCATCCAGTAAAGCCTGGCGATGTTTCTTTGAGGCGATCAGCAAGCCCCAAATGCTTATACTTGCTTGTGTTTTCTTTAACTGCTTCAGTATCCTGTCCTCCTCCTCCTCGTTTTGCTGCTCAATCCTTTCTCTTACTTCTTGGTTCAATTCTCTTCCGGGATGATCCCCTTCCAGATAATTAGGCTTGTAATGCCTCCCCGAGCGGGTTAAATGCATGGAATCCCTCTTCATTTCTGCCCAAATATCTTCTTCCCCACTGTCATAATCTTCCCATGGAGCCTTCTTCATGCTGATCATGAGAATGAATTGTGACGGATCCTCCATTTCCTTCGTATCACTAACCATATTCATGTAGGCAGGGGGCGGTGCATTTCGATAATTGGGAAGAGGGTTGTTCTGAATAATGGGCTTGTCGCCGCCTGGAGGAGGTAGCTTACCTGAATCAATCAGGTCTTGGATTTCATTCTTTAGGTGCATGCAATTGTCCGTCTTATGTCCGATCCGCTGGTGGAAGTCGCAAAACTCATTCTGCCTCCAATACGAGGGAATCGGGTTCGGCAGTGCTCTTGGTTCCAAAGGCTTCAGATAGTCCCTTTTGCTCAAGTTGGCCAAGGCTTTGGACAGCGGGACTCCTAAGTCATGGTATACCCTTGGCGCTTTCGATGCTGCTTGCGTCTGTTGGATGGCTCCCACTGTAGCTTATGGCTGGGTTCCCCCACTAACTCTAGCACTTCCGCTTCCACCACCACTACCAGAACCATATACTTTCTTCTGCCTATCCATCTGACCGCGGTGAATAGCATCCTCGATACGAGTTCCACACTGGTATAATTGTTCAAAATTCATGACAGAGGAAGTCAACATGCGATCAAAGTACACGGGTGTCAGGTTCCTCAAGATGATGTTTATCTGATCAATTTCTATTGGCCTATTTACCATCTTGACAGCTTTAGCCCTCCAGCGAGTCAGAAACTCTGAGAACGTTTCATCCGTCTTTTGCCTAGTCATCTCCAAGTCCCGCAGAGTGACATCTAACATCGTGTTGTACGCATACTTATTTGTAAATTCTGAAGCCGGTAGTTCCCAAGAGTCCGTGACTTTCGGATCAAGTGCATAGTACCACTTCGAGGCATCTGCCGAGAGAGATAAAGGGAAGGCGTGCAACACTTGATCGGCGGTCAACCCTCTCATCCGGGCAATGCTCAAGTACTGGCGCAAATGCTGTTTAGGGTCACCGGTGCCATCAAACTTTTCATAATCGGCTATTTTGAATTTCGGAGGGAGTTGCACCTTGGAGTCGGCCGTAATCCTTGCCATAGAATACATGTAATCATCCATGCCTTGTGATTTCTGCCATGCTGTTTGCATTCGGTCCATCCGAGCTTTCATCTCAGCGTTCTCTGCCGCCAACTTTTCTACTTTGGTGTCTTTTTCCTTGGTTTCTTTCCTTTTCAAGTAGTCCTCATAGTCATCATCTTCCCACTTCGGGTGCTCCTCCTCATTAACCTTGGGCTCTCCTTTTTCCTCAGTTTCGGGTGGTTCTTCTGTTCTCCCTTTCCCTTTCTCGAGCTTAGTAACCCGGTCCCGCATTTCATTCATGAAGCCCTTCATCTCGGTTCTATCGCTCCTCATCTGTTCAAGGATATCAGCCAAGGTTACTTGTTCTGCCATTCTTCCAGCCGGGGTTCTTCTTAATCTGTTAGTGGTCGGAGATCGGGCCCAAACACTACTTGGTGCTTCTCTCCCTGGTGAATCAATCTTGCTGAAACAGGAGTTGAGCGTAATGAGCACATGTCCATTAAACTTTCTCCCCTAGCCCAATCCGAATACCTTCAAACCCTTATCTAAACCCATTGCTAGAGCCTTGTCATGTTCACTAGATCTTCCAAGGGTCTATAATGGGCAGATATTAATTTACAAAGTCGAACATCATTCTACCTTTGGCCCGTTACAAGTTCACACATATCTTACATGCTCACTTTGGATCCAAGCCCATTTCATTGTTTTCATTTGGATAGGCTTAGTCCAATTACAAGATCACACTTTATTTTACCTCTCACTCATCAAGCCTTAGGTAGAATGATATTGGACTTCGATGTTCAATTTTAGATGGGTTGTATTCATTCATCATAGTGGTCTTGTTCCTAACTCTCAGCAGGTCTACGTGGTCCATCAGCTTTTTTCGTTTGAGCCCGTCATGCCCACACCTTGCACCTCATTTGGATTCTAGGCCCATTTTGTTCATTATCATTATTTTCTTTTCTTTTTTTTTTTCTTCAATGGGCCTAGGTCCAATTACAACAGCACTCAATCTCCCCTCAATTCGGGTTCAAACTAGAAAGCTCATGTACAACGTGGGCCTCGTCCCATACCCGCGCTATACAAATGAGTATGGATGCAACATGACATACGATATGACATACATTCAAGCAAGGCTATGCAAAGGTCTCGGGGGACACTAGTGTGGTTGGTCGATTGGGAGTACTTCTTCTTCAAGGGTTACCCAGGCTAGGGTGCTCAAAGAGCGACCCGTTAGCGTACTCACTAGCTTATTACAGGCTAGTGGCACAGGCCGTGGGTTGATGGTGCTGAATCGAGTTGCCCATAGGAACTAAATGGAACCCGGGTCTCTAATCAGACTGCCATCGAGGGATAACAAGTGCCAAATATCGTGCGCGTGTGTGCAATTTCGGTCTCATTCAATTAAATTTCCTAATTAATTAAAGCCAATAAATGTTTCGGAATCTAGCTCTCTATCCCCAGCGAAGTCGCCATTGTGAGCGCCGTGTCCTTTCACCACGTCGGCTCGGGAGTACGCCACTAACCGCGGACGGTTAGGGCGGAGAGGGAGTCGCCACCCGATTTTGGCCTAGGGAACCGATTGACCCCTAGCAAGGGCCCAACTCGTCATCACCCAAAGAATCAAGGTTCGGAGCTAAGGTACGCGGACGGGAAGGTGTTAGGCACCGGTCTGCGCCCGGCTAAAATCCGGCCTCACATACACTTATTGGCGTTAATTAAAAAGGGTTTAATCAAACTTGACCACTATGCAGACAATTAGGTAAAATCAAATAAAGGCATGCAATGATGAAAGATAAAAAGGATTTAAAGAGAAATATTTGAGCATATACACACATATAAGAGAAAGGGGGTGAAATCAACGGAGAACTTACACTGCCTGTACTGCCTGTAAGAGAGAAAAGAAGATTAAACTGAAAAAAATAAGGTCATGCACGTACGTGCATATTGGAGGCACGTACGTGTATATTCAAGGCACGTACGTGCATACCCTAAATGAAATCCATGCGAAAATGCAAATCTAAACCTATTGTGCAATTATCATACCTGTGTGACACTACGAATGATCAGGGTATGTACAGAAACCATCTAAACATGCTTTGAAAACATAAGAAAAACAATCTAGATCTAAATGTCGAGATACAACGTATACAAAAGAAATGCCAGAGGACCTATTTTAGATCTATGAACACATAAATGAATTTATGTTGAGTCTAAATGCATCATGTATTCAGGCAATAAATGAAAAGATGCATAAGATGTACATTTCATGCAATATCCTAAATAATATCATCAAATCATTGAAGGAAAACGAAATTGAGGGTTAAGAACCGTTACCCTCAAGGCGGGCAGTAACAGCGGTTCCTTCGTCAATCCTACTCTCCGGACTTCCCGTAGACACAGCCGCCAATATTGGGTTTTTTAGAGTGGTCGTTTGGTAGCCAAAATCCGATCCCCTCTCTTGAATGAAAGCAGGGTATTTATAGGCGGGGATTAGGGTTTAATTCGGGGGTTTCTAGGGTTTCCCAGCCGCCACTGAGCAGCTGTCAGCGTGGGGGCTGTATAAGGTAAGAGGCAATTTCGGGGGGAAAGAGATGGAATTCAAAAAGAGAGGGCATGATCGTACGTGCATGGGGTATCAAGCCAAGGCCAAAGGCCTGCTGTGTCTCCGTGAGTCCTTCGGGCGTGCTTGCGATGGTCCGTTGGCTACTGCCCTTCATCATCGGGTCTCAGAAACTGGCTTAAGGTGTCAAGTGGTACAAAATGGGGTGTTAACACATTGCTTCTAAATAATATCAAAATAAAACATATACTAAATAATAAAACTATAATATTAAGTGCATAAAGTGATTACATTGCATTCAAAGGCAAAATTATAAAAACAAACAAAAAACAAGAAGTTATCATAGCAAGTCATCATCACCATCAACACCAAGGCTCTCCATTGACCCGTCACTAATATATGTATCATCTTCTTCGATATCAGTGTCGCTATTTTCAGAATTGTTGTCTTCTTCAAGCTCAATAGCCCCAACAACATTTGCATCAATACTTAATCCCTCAATATCACCTCTACAGCATCCTAACATGTCTTCAAAACCTTTTTCGTTACCACCCACATCATGTTGGATGATTGGAACCTCATTCAATTGGTAAGGCTCATCATCAAAAACATTGTTCTCATCTTCTACCTCTTGATCTCTAATTGGCATTGCAAAGAGGTTTCTAGGTTTCACCTTTATCACAGTTGCCCAATTTGGACGTTTCACATCATTTGCATAATAAACCCATTCTGCTTGAGTCCCTAAAATGAAAGGGTCATCTTTGTAGTGAAGGCATGTCATGTCAACATCAATAAACCTATACTTATCCTTCTTGTATCCTCTACTTTGGTTCCTACTTTGTGGAGGCACCTCAAACCAATCACACTTAAACAAAACAACTTCCTTATTTCCCAAATAATCTAAAGCAATAATGTTATTAATGACACCAAACCAATCTATATTGCCTGTTTGCTCATCACCCTTTACAACCACACCACAATTTTGGGTTTTTAGAGTCTTCTCTCCTTCTTTTGTTCGGAATAAGAAACCATTAATGATGTATTGAGAGTAAAATCGTGCACGAGAATCTAGCCCTCGAGCTAAACACAATATTTGATTGTTTACCTGTTCGTCTCCACTAGTGTGCAGATGTGTGACCTATATTACAAATAACAAGTCACACTATAAAAAATTCAAATTTATTTAAATAGCATTTAAGTGTAGGTTTGCATAAAATTATTATGGTATTGATGGACTTACTTGAGTTTTAAACCATTCAGAAAATTGCTCTTTGTGTCTTTGCTCTACATTTCAAGGGTTTATTGCCTTAAGTTCCTCAATATGTTCGCTATTCACAAAAGTACATATGAAAGGGTAAAAGTAAGTAATAATAACATAAAAATATAAATAAACTATCATCTTTAGGCCAAAAAGAAAAAAGACTTACTCAACCCATGGAGCAACTTCTTCACAGTTGGTTAGTATATAATGATGTGCCATATGGAGCTCTAATTTATCGAGACATTCAAAACTATAGCTTTTCTTGTTACGATTAACTGGTGCAAATACACTTAAACCAGTTGGCACTTCAGTTTGACATGAATCCACATTCCTTTCCAACCGATTAAGTTTTGTGTCTATATTATCTAAGTACCAAAAGTAAAATGTCATGTATTCCTCTAAAATATATGCTTCAGCAATTGACCCTTCTGCATGAGCTCTGTTACACACATAACCCTTATATGCACGTGAAGATCTCTCCACTGGATACATCCACCTATAATGCACAGGACCTGCTACCTTAGCTTCATATGCTAAATGAATTGGCAAGTGCATCATAACATCAAAGAATGAAGGTGGAAATACTTGTTCCAATTTACAAAGTATTTCTGGAATTTGATGATCTAATCGCTCCAAGTCTTCTGGCTGCAATTCTTTTGAACACAACTCCACAAAAAAACCACTTAAAGTAATGAGCGGTTGGCAAACCTCCTTTGGTAATAAACCACGTATAACAAGTGGAAGTAAACGTAGAAAAATAACATGACAATCATGTGATTTCAACCCAACCAGCTTACACTCCTTCACTTGCACACATCACCCTATATTTGATGCATAAGCATCAGGCACCTCCAAATTTTTTAAAAACTGGCACAAGTTTTGCTTTTCATCAGTGGTCAATGTATAACATACCGGAGGCAATATGTATTTATCACCCCTACGTACTGGATGTAGCTCTTTTCTTATTCCCATTGCTTTGAGATCAAGATGACTTTTTAAGCTATCTTTTGTCTTCTTTTCTATAGTAAGCAATGTTCCCAACACACTATCACAAATATTCTTAACAATGTGCATCACATCCAAATTATGCTGAATTAGCAATGCCTTCCAATATGGCAACTCAAAAAAAATACTCTTCTTTCTCCAATTATGCCATTTGATCTCGTGATCACATTTTCGCTTCCTTATCATTTTAACAAAGGTTGCCTGCTCAAAATTTTTGTATTGCTCCATCACCTCGTCCCCTGATAATGGTTTTGGTGCTTGCCTTGTTTCCCTTGTGTTATCAAATGAACTTCTATTCTTATGCCATGCATGATCAGATTCTAACCATCGACGATGAGCTATATAACATTGCTTTCGTCTATACTTGAGTCTGTAAGAACACGTATCCTTATGGCAACATGGACATGCAAGTTCTCTTTTTGTGCTCCATCCAAACAACACTGCATATGTAGGGAAGTCATTGATTGTCTATAAAACTACAGCATGCAAACGAAAATTTTGTTCCAATGAAGCATCATATGTTTCCACACCCTGTTCCCATAATTGTTTTAATTCTTCTATCAATGGTTGTAGATACACATCAATGTTATTTCCAGGAGACTTTGGGTCAGGTATAATCATGGACATTATCCAAAAAGGTTGCTTCAAACACATCCATGGTGGTAAGTTATATGGAATCAATACCACAGGCCATTTACGTACTGTATGAAACACTCATAAGCCCAAAGGAATTGAACCCATCAGTTGCAAAGCCAAGTCTGACATTACGAGAATTTGATGCAAACCAAGGGTGGAACTCATCTAATCGTTTCCATGCTAGAGAATCAGCTGGATGCCTCAACAGTCTATCATCTACACAACCCTCCTTATGCCATCTCATCTCAGAAGCTACTTGTTTTGTCATGAACAACCTTTGTAGCCGAGGTGTCAGAGGAAAATAACGCAGAATCTTCTTAGGAACCTTTTTCTTCTTCTTCTTCTTCCTAAAAACAATTTCATCACTCTCATTTTCTACACTTACATAGCTTGTCATCCATCTATGCTCCTTGCATACAGGACACTTTTCTAAAGCAGC
Organism: Liquidambar formosana; assembly: GCA_039720395.1. Taxonomy (NCBI): domain Eukaryota; kingdom Viridiplantae; phylum Streptophyta; class Magnoliopsida; order Saxifragales; family Altingiaceae; genus Liquidambar; species Liquidambar formosana. The sequence goes on along the minus strand of CM077826.1, from coordinate 25,167,180 downwards.
ATACTCATTTCGATATAACACACAATCATTAACACAAGCATCAATCTTTTCATAATCAAGTCTTAAATCTCGAATCATTTTTTTGGCACTGTATTGTTGGGAATCGAACTAGAGAGGAAAAGTACAAAGGCGGAATTAAAATTTTCCTACGATTCCCAATCCCATGAATCCAATTATGCATAATACAAAACAAACCCTAACTAGAAGAGGGTAGAATTACTTACAGTTGAACAAAGTCTTCTCCTTTATGCTCCAAGCTTTGTCTTCTCTTTTTGCTCCAATCTTGAACTCCGGGTAGCAATGAATGAGTAGTCTAAGTGTACTACCTCCAACGGTATCCACACCTAGCTTGAACTTGAAGTCCTTTCCTTCTTTTCCTTGTTAATGCTAGAGTAGGAGAAGAAAGGACAGAAAGAGGGAGAGATGAAATTTTTTGCCAGCACTTGGGAGCCTCCAAGAGTGCTTCAAGTGATGATGTCATCACATCATAAAGGGCTTTAAATAGCCTCCAACTAGGGCCAACCAAGGGGGGGTCTTCAAACCCTAGAGGGTTTTGTGTAATTACTCTTAATTGCACAATAACCCCTCTAATTTGTATCTTATACAACCTTGCCCCTTAAGAACAATTCTTTTATCCACTTATACCCTTTCTCTTATAAACATTCGAGCTCTCTTATCATGATCAGTGTGTGACCCATTGGGTTCACATCATTAAGTAGCTAGGGATAGCACGTGTTGTACACAATGGAACACTTTCCATTAAAGGGTCTAATTGAAACTCCTTTCAATTACCTAATTGATTATAACTCATTTATATCAATTAGAGCTTCTACTAACCATAAGTAATACCTAGCATATAGCTCATGGTGTGGTCCTTAATGAGGTGAATAGTCATTTACAAAGAACCCTTCTGTTATAGTTTATACATTACAATTACATCCTTCCATCAACACAATGTCTCCAGTTGAACTAATAGGACATGGAAGTCTATCAAGTCCCTAGTTCAATTACTTTATACTCATTCATTAATATTAACTCAACGATGAACTTATAGAAACTCCTTTCTATATTCATTCTACCATGGGCCCATGGATTTAATGAGTTATATTCAATAAATGCTATATGAGACATTCACTCTCTTTTTCTTGAGAGTGATGGATTCCTTGTTGCTCACTCACATGCCTTCACACACATAGCAATAGGGCCAATGAACACCCTTACAAACCCCTATAAGGATCTGCACTTAGTGTTATCAAACTTTTAAAGCTACATGTATAAGGCAACCATGGTGTCTCAGGTCTAAGGATTACTTGTACCACCATAACAATGAGAAACTGATTGATAGGCAGGTTAAAACTCCATTCAGTTTATCTTATATCTTTGGTCACATTCAGTGTACCTATTCTTATAATAGGTACCCACTTATTAGTTGTAGTGTCTACACATAGATAGCTTGAGACTAGCTATCCTCCAATAGAACCAACCTAACAAGTGCTAGTCCTATGGTTCATTACTGTTCATCATAGTGAACCTTCAACTAGGAATGATTTAGGAGTTTAGTACAGAGATATATTTACAGTCTCAAAATTACAACTCTTTGTTATTCCATATTCTCAACTCTAACTCTATGGACATATTATGTAAATATAAATGATGCATATGAACATAATAGAATAAACCCTTTTATTAAATCAATAATAAATGTGACATGCATAAATGAAATCAATTGATTGTTCCTAATCCCTAAACAATCATCTCTATGATTGGCTCTAGGGCATAATCCTAACATGTATAATGAATCGGTGACTACATGATCATCAGGTAGTGCTAACCTAAAGAAGTCAAGTAATCCCTCAACTGATTTATTGTTCCACCCATGTAAACACTTCATTTGAAACAACCTTACAACGAATGACAACTTTGTTAACTTCTTACAACCAAGATACAACTTCTGTTCAGCATCCCGTAACAATCGGAAGAACTTGCTAGCATTCTCATTCAGTTCATCATAATCATGCATGTGCAAATCATCATCTTCATTGATTGTGCTACTACCCAAATTCTCCCCTCTAATCATACTATCTATCATCTCGTATGCACGAGCATTATCACATCTTTCCTCATCTATTTCATTATCTATGTCATCACAAGAATCATCAGACTACTCATTGAAACTTTCTTCCCCATGAAAGGTCCATATCTTGTAAGTCTAATCCATTCCATGTCTACACAAATGTAATGCTACCTCATCACGTATCTTATACACTGCATTAACACACCTACAACACGGACACCTTATCATATTTCTATGTGATACTTCTGCAAAAGCCATATCTAGAAATGCTTTCATTCCATTTTGCCATTCAGCTGATCTTCTATCTTTAAGGAACATCCAATTCTTATCTATCGGCATCTTCACACTGGACACAACCACAAAATGCAAACAAAACATATTATTAACAACAAAGGATAGCATATTATTAGGTGCATCACCAATCATCGCATATTAAATTTTATAGAGGGAACTTTTTTTGGGAGTGGTAAAGAGGTGAAAATGAGATACCCCACCTAGATTTACACTTTTTTATTTTTTTATCATAAGTAAAAAATAAAAAACAAGACAACAATTGCTACCCTTTACTTTATAAAAAGTAACCATCTTTAGATAGGTTATTATCATATGTTCTCATTGTTCAACTGTAGAGGAAAAATAACTACTAGATGGAAGCTCTAGGTATTCACATGTCATTTGAAAACCACTAAATTAGATGTCAAAAGTTAAATATATTCGGGCAATCCCCAAGTCCATATAAGACCCCACAACCCATATGGACCAAGACTTCAGTGCTCTATTAATATCATCAAATGATTATATATGATATGTTCTATTTCATCCCATCCACAACATACACAGTAACATATTAAATTGGGCCACATTATACCAATAAATATATATAAATTATGTATCTCTGAATAATCCCCAAGCAAAAAAAAATAAAACGAAGAAGAATCAATAAAAACTAAAAATAAATGACATTGTGTAATGATTACCATCAAAACCAAATATACATACATATATGAGTGTTGTGCATGAGGGGAAAAAAAAGTTACTCCACATATTGGTTGGGAGCTTTTAGAAGAAAACAAATAGGTTATACCAAAGTGAAAAAAAAAAAAAAAAAAAAAAAAAAAAGGGACAAAGCAAACGTTTTACAATTTTAAATAAGGACAATATTAAAAGCAAAAAGTAAACATTTATCCTAATCCCAAAAATTCTTGTTTAGACATCATTATGAACCCACGGAAAAGCGCGGTGCCCACAAGGGCGTTTGCCAAAAAGATATGTAGGGTGAAAGACAACAAACGAAAAGGAGTCACCACCTCATTTTTAGGAAAAAGAGGAAAACCATAAAAATGTTTTATTTTCAAAACCACATGACTCCATTAAAGGAAAAGCAAAGTCTTTGAAACCAGAAAATTGGATTCGGGGGCTAAGTTACGACGTGGGAAGGTTCTGGGCAAAGCCCATAGGCACCCACATCACCCGAGTTGGTCTCTTAATTTGATTAGGGCTAACTTAAGATCTTTTTCACTCAAATATCAGCATATATCATCACAAGGCAGCATGCATAACATATATTCCATCCAATCATCCATACATAATCAAACAAATAAAACAAAATAGAAAAAGAGGAAAAGAAAAGAAAAGCCTAGGATACTTGGATCCTAGAACGGACTTGAGCCTCACGAAGAGCGCCTACGTACCATGCAGCGAAATACATGGATCAAAGTCCACGTAGTTCGAAAAGAATAGGGTTACAACCTAATACAAACCTATGGTAAAAACCCTAGGTTTCCTTATTTGAAGAATGTATTGAATAGTCCAAAATTGAAAACTTCCACAAGATAGAAAACTTTGATAGAAAACCAGAATTTTATTAATAAAGGAAACCCTTGATAATCACCATATGTTCATATTAAGAAGTAACCCTAGGAGGGAGAAGAGAAAAGAAAGAAAAAGAAAGGTGAATTGGGGCACCTTCAAACCCACTTACCTGAGCGCAATAGCTCCAAGCATTAGTAATTTCAAGCAATAGCAGCCCTATTTGCAATAGGACAAGCATTGTACCTGTTTGCACCCTTACAAGTGCACAAAATCATGCAAAGATAGCAATATACTAATCTGGACAGAACCATGACAAGGTCTAAAATTAGCCATTTATCATGCAAACGACAAGAATAATGAATAACTAAGGACCCTAACTCAATCCTACATGCAATGACCTGACTAACATGCATAAAAAACCTACCAAAGACATTCTAACAATCATAAGAGACTCCAATAATATCAATAAACATGATAGCAAATCCCATTCTAACCAAAAAGATGATATTTTATGTAAAATATGAAAACAGGCCTTCTTACGGCGAGCTTTCTTAAGCGAAACTATCCTAAGATAATTTCACTGTAAAAAAGTCACTATGGGAAGGTGCAATCACCATATCCTACATAATATATATATATTAGAACACAATAGAAGTGATTTCATGCTTAAATACATCACAGAAAGCTCTCATGTAAAACCCTACTTAACAAAAAGGATAATTATCCTTAGAAAAGGATAATATCTCCAAAAACCCTATAACATCTACTATATGAATGCAAACCTAGTATGATTCAACTATATGCAGCATATATAGAATGACTATGATGAGAAACTACTCACAGAGTTAAGTTAAGCATACTGTATGAAACTTGTGTGATTTTAGAATTATCGAAACCCTAATCTCACAACTATGCATAAAAACCTATGAAAGGACTCTAACACATGCTCAAATCATCATGAATATCATTCATATCATATATATTAACTAACAGGAACATCAACTCATGATAATAATCACAGCAACCTAAACATGTGAACTATGCATGATTTAAGAGGATAAGAAGAATAACGCTATCCAATCCTTAGTAAACCAAGGATTATCAAGCATATAAAGCCATAAATCATCTCAAAATCATTCATAATACATCCTAAAAATATTGAACTATCCTAACATGTGGAGTTACATCATGCACTAGAATTATCATAGAAGAAGAAAGAGAAGGAGAAGGAGAAAACCCATGTTTAGCATTAAAGAGACATGCTTACCTCTTGTAGAGCCTTCCTTGTCTTCAAACTCCTTGTTCTCTTGCTTGCTTGGGGTTGAAGAGCCTCCTCTTGATGTCCTTTCTAGCTCTCCAAACTCGTAGCTCCCTCTCTCTCTAAGTATAAAATGTAATTAACCTCTCCCTATGTGCTGAATATCATGCCCTTTATATTGAGAAATGACCCCCTAAACTAATGGCTAAGATTAATTCATTAAATAATGATCTTAGGGCTATTAAAGACTCTCTTGGTGCTCAAACAACTCAAACTTACACACTCCTAAGAGAAAACAAGTTGTAATGGCGAAAGGAAACCGTCAAAAGAAGGAGAGAAGAGTCAGAATTTGAGTTGAAGACTGGACTCTCTCTGGTGACCATCTTGCCCCGCACGGTTAGCTGTTTGGGCTTTGACGGCTGACCATCCAGCCCCGGACGGTTACCCGAGGGGCTCTTCTATTTCACTCCAGTTTTAACTCCTACTCGCTGTAGAAGTCCTGGAATGTTCAAATTAAGTCCGATTTTGACGAAATAAAAGCCAAAACGACCGTGTTTCGAAGGGGAACACATTTTCAAGCATTTTAGGACAAAAATCCTTAACCATGGGTGCATGGTTAGGTTTTATAAAGGTTGCCTCACTGTCGCTGAGCTGGGTTTGTACATAAGGTTGAACCGAATGCTTTCCTGATCGAAATTCGATCTTTCTAAACATACCTAGGATGTAAATAAAGCCCAATTGAAGTCAAACAAGAGAAAATTGGTTGGGTCTTATGAGTCAATTTGAGCAAACCAAGAAAGGGTCTTTTAGCCAACCCGAACCATTATAAGCCGAATTGATCTTAAACCATCAGTTCACGAAATTGAACCTATATATAGACTCTATGTACTCATATGAACTCAAGGGAATGACTCGGGATTCATTTCAAGGTCAAATGGAAAATATACGACTTAAAAGACGATTATGCCCTTGAAGTCGCAAAGGTTCTTATTGACTATTGAAATGAACTCCAAATCACTTCAAAATTCATACACATGATATTCAATGCCATAGAAACTCAATGCAAAAGACTAGACTAAAAAAAGACTCAAAATCCTACTATGAAATGATATGTCCTAGCCAAGGTGACAAAAATGGGGTGTGACAATCATCACCACGTTAGAGATCATTACTGGGATCAAATAAGGCTCGGCACAATAATATCACCAGATAACCATCCTTAGATCTTTTGTAATAGACAATTGTAAAAGAGACATCCTTTTTGGTTTTACATATATAGTCCAAAAGCATGATGTTGGTAAGAAATCTGGGGAATGCACTTACTAGCTGTTTGAACTCCTATCCTCTGTGGAAAGTGACCACCTTCAGTAGCTTAAGTGGAACTATCCTAATAGCTGGAAATTGTGGTCCTGCAATCGAAGTTCAGAAAATGTTAGTTAGGTGGAGGAATATCATTTTAAATTTATTGTTAATTATAGTGTCAAATTAAATATTTGAAATATATTAAAACCAACAAATGACATACATATGAAAATGTTAGTTCGCGGAAGGAATATCATTTTGAAGTCACTTCATGATGAATTATTAGTCATTAAGAAAAAAGACAACCAGAAAGTTCCGGTGACCTTAATTAAAAAATTAAAAATTTTATCCAAATAATTAAAAAGAGAAATTAAACCAACTTCATAGAACAAGAAAATGCTAAGCACATAGGATTTATATTTAAAATCCTAAAGCATAAAAAAGCTAAATAACAAAGTTAATGAATAGCTTCTAATTGAAGTGGAGCTTCAAAGAAGATGATCCCTACCTTCAAGTGAAATTGTATAAAAGACTACAAATTATATGGAATTCGCCCACTTAAGCTATTACGTAATTTTGCTGAAGTTTTTTATATAAAAAAAAAACCCAGAAATATTGTATTTTTTTAACTAAATTTCAGTTTTGGTTCATCTTGGCTAAACTTACATGAGTCAATACGAATTAAATTCAATATCTAAATTCATGATCAAGAAAATAATGAAATTTAAGAAATTGGCTTATAGAGAACAACCAAATCCCTTGCTGTCTGGAAGAGTTCCCTGACATTAGATGCACTTTGGCCAACCCACAGTCCGGCCTCCAATTGTTGGGCTTTAACTTTAACAACAGGTACTTTAGCTTCTACAGCTGTAGCTAGTGCTAGGGACGTCCTTCCTGTTCCCCTCTCACCTACAATAAGAACTCCCTGCAATATAAATGTAAACTCCTCAGAGGCTAAACATACAACATGAGAAATATATATATATTTCTAGCCTTGCAACATAAATAAACATCCTAAAACTATGTACATAGTGTACAGCTTAAATTACATGCTGAATAATCAATAAATTAAGGTGTGAAATGTAAATCAACTACAATTGCCTAGAAGTAATTGTTCCATCCAGTTCCTTTAATTAAAAAGCCTCACTTATACATGTACAAATTGCAATGAAACATAGGCATAAAATTTATGAGAAATCCCAGTTAAACTTTTTATGAGAAAGGATAGTTGTATGTAACTATAGAGAAAAAAATACAAAGGATGAGGCATTATCCAGAGAAAGTGATAACATTAAGGTTTATGTTGCAAGGCTAGAAATATATTAATAAATTTTTTAATTAATGGTAATAACATTAAGGTTCATCCTATGAAACTCTAGGAAAGAGTGATTGAGCATGATTAAGACATGAACCAACTGAGAAAATTAATATGATTTGGTGGAATGGTTTGGAGACAATAAGAATGAGTTGGTCAAATTGACTTGTGTACTTTTCTTGTACATTTATTTATATGATCAATAAAGAAATTATCTTCCTAGAATCTTATTTTTAAGAGAACAGGGGAATTAATCACATCATGGAATTTTACGAATGTTCAATCAACATGTGATTGTGGGCTAGTTTCTTTTTTGCTAGGAGAAAGCAGAAATTAATGAACCAAAACAGGAAAAAGATGTATAAAAAAAGGCTAGTAAGAAAGAAAGGAAGAAATGCATTATTATATATATATAAAAACTATGTCAATTAGAAGTTAATAAGAAACAATCCTAAACTAATCATTTAGTTCATCGTAAAGTAAGGCCTAGCATCAGGGCACTATCATTTAATGGCAATCAGGGCTTCCTTTAATGGCACTGTTTTCAGCGTATGCAATATTTTCTAGTGTTGCATTTTAGAGGGTAGACTTAAGATTCTTGGCTTCAAACATGATAGAAAATGCTTTGAAACTCCATGCATCGCTTTGCCTAAAGAGATAGAAAGAAGAGAAAAGAAAAAGGTGAAAAACTCTTACAGGTCAAAGACTCCCTAAGGAGAGATTACTTGCACTAGCTTGCAAGGGGAAAGCTCCCACTAGAGGAGAGATTATTCAGGAGGGGCATTTTGACCCCTAAAAATTGGCAATTTAGGCAAAGCATAAATAAACATAAAAAAATAAATATATAGAGTACTCATGGAAGCAAAAATTTTCCTGTAAAATCATTGTATATAGCTCAATCTCCCATCTACAGATTACTATTTCTGCACTCTGTTACTTCTCTGAAATTAACTTCACATATACTATAAGGAATTGATGAATTTAGGGGAACAAGGAAAAGAATTACTAGACATAACACCTTCCTTGTTGATATGGATTAGGGGATAGTCATTCAGTTGCTTGTGATCATGGACACAAGTATGAAATAAAGAAACCCAAAGGCCTACATTGTTAGCGTACAATGTTGAAATATGTTGAAGGATGATGAAAGCACCCCAAGTCAGCCAAAAATTTCAGCTTCATAAACTGGAACAAACAACATGATTTAACTATGTTTTCATAACTAGAATAGACTATAACAAGGACAGACAAATCTCAGGTCATAAACTTAAAGGTAAAAGAGTTGCATCACATAACACTCTCCCTACTCTTAGGTGTGAAGTAAGTGCATATAATTGATGCTACAAATAATAGACTGAAAGAAGTATACAGAATAACAAGACAATCAAAATTTAACAGAAGAAGAAGTGTGGTGCTTTTCATATGCAATTTTAAGTGAAATCAACTTTTTTTTTTTTTTTTTGATGAAGTTAAATGAAACCAACATCACTTTACTACATTGAAAAAAGTAAACTCTGGTGAAATAAGTACAAAACATTTTACAATGGATGGCAGTCACTAAACAGATAACCTTTATCAGTGAAACAATCCAAGGTAATAGACTTATTTCTATAAAAGATCTGAAATAAATAGAATATTATTCCTCTCATGGGTACCTGCAAATATAACCCCAAAAGTCCTCTCTAGCTAACAAAACCATGCTTTATCAAGCTTTTCCCCCAATAAATTCCTCAAACCATAATAATCTCCCAAGACAGTTAACATGAGCAAAGCTTTCCCTCTCATTCATTTATCACCTCTCAAGAGAAAGATAACATAGAGATACCCCAGATATAAAATTCCTCATCAGAGCTTACACTAAAAATATGGCCCTAAATCTACCCTTTTTTTTTTTTTTCTAATCATGACAAATAACAAAGCCAACACTAAAAAAAGTATAAAGAAATAAATTAGTGGTACAATAACTAAATGCATGAGGCTTTTGGGTCATCTAGCAACAATATTCAAAATGCCACTCTATTCCTTAAGATGTTATTTTTTAGATTTCCCAACAAATTAACCTTATGTTTATCCTGATGTATAATAAATCAAAACACTTTTTCAGGTTGTCTATTTGTCCATAACATGATAGAAAATGCTGACCATGTAGACAAATGTCCATAAAAAATGAAACCCACGTGTTAAACACGTCTTGTATCCAAGCATCCATCATTGCAAAAAACAATGATCGTGTGTCATGCTAGCCGGACTAACACAAAAATGCTATTTGCTGAGCTTTAGTGGAACTCAAGCCCAACCAAAGTTCTACCAAGTTGAGCTCTAAGCCTCTAACCAACCAGTGCTCAGAATCAAACTTTTAGCGATTAATGCGGCCTCAATCCTTCATATGATCTGTTTTTTTTCCATAGAGCAAGAGTGAGCTTCAATGTCACTATTCCTCTGGTGGATATGGGCCATCCATAATATCAGAATTTTGTAAGAGTGTGGAATAGGTTAAAGATCTGAGAATTGTGTACTATATTTGCCATTATAGAAAAAAAACATAGCCTACAAGCAGTAAAAAAACCCAAACACACAAAAGAGAAAACAAACCCAAATCCAATCAGTGGCAGGCCCTCCAACAGATGCAACAGAAGCAAAAAAATGCTGATGCTGAAATGCTCACGAACCAAAAACAAAAACAACTCTAGCAAAACCAAGCAGAAACAACCCCAACTGAAACAAGGATAATCAATGTGCGGTAACTTCAGAATAGAAATAGCAAACTGATCAGCCCAAAAATTAACAGCTACCAAAATACACAAACTGATCAGACCAAAAACCAAAAACTTAGAAAGAGATTTATTAATTTGAGACGAAACCCAAACAAAATAAAACCCCAATATGAAAATTAGGGATACATTGTGCAAAAAAATGAATGAAATGGGGGAAAATAAAAATTAAGGATACAAAACTTTTTGAAATCAGAGGAGTGTGATAAATAAGTCACCAGATGATGGAATAACCCTTTGCCGTTGTGAGGGTTTCGAAGAAGGAGAAGGAGCTCGCAATGATGGAGAAAGAGCCCGCGCTGATAGAGATGGAGACTGTTTCTCTGTACTTCGGTGGTGGTATCTATGAATGTGCAAGCTAGGTTCTTGTGAAAAGGAAATCAGAGGAGAGAGATATATATTAGGCAATGGATTCGCACGAAGAAGAAAACAGAGGAGAGAGAAAATTTAGGGTAGAAGGTTCACGTAAAGAAGAAAACAGAGGAGACAGAGAGATACTAAGGCATTGGGTTTGTGCGAAGAAGGAACTAGAGGTGGGAAAGAGAGATCCATTCTAAGGCAGTGGTTTCGCGCGAAGAAAAAAACTGAGGAGAAAAAAGACTGATATTTTAGGGTGGGATCTTGAACAGTTTCACACTGAAGTGAGTGCAAAATGAAAAGTGGGAGGTGGGAGGGTAATTGCAATGAAGTGAAGCTTTGTGGGAATAAATGCCAGCCCTATTGCAACAAAACCTTTGTGGGAATAAATTCCAACCCTATTGCAACGAAAGAAGCCGATGCAATAACGTATTGCAACAAACTACATCGATACGGGAACCTATTGCAACAGACCAAGTTGATGTGGTTGCTAATGGCGCGACCGATGAGAGTATTGGCGGGATAGAATTTACCCTATTGCCACAGTTAGTGTCGTTGCAAAATATCTGTTGTAACAAATACCATGTTTTAGTACCTATTGTATCGACTTATAAGAAATCATTGCAATAATCGACTTAATTGCCTCTATATTTTTATTGTTGCAATAGTATTGTGGCAGTAAGGTGTTTTTGTTGTACTGAGTGCATTTTATACTTAGAGAGAGAGGGAGCTACCAGTTTGGGGAGCTAAAAGGACATCAAGAGGAGGCTCTTGGACTCAAGGCAAGCAACAAAGCAAGGACTTTGAAGGCAGGGGAGCTCTACAAGAGGTAAAAACCCCTTTCCATTGCTGAATACAGGTCTCCTTCTTCTTCTTTTCCTTCTTCTTCTATAATAGTTCTAGTGCATGTAGTAGTTTCACATGTTAGGTTAATTCAATGCTTTTATGATGTTATAAGTATGATTCTAAGATGATTCATGGTTGTATATGCTTGATAATCCTTAGTTTACTAAGGTTTTGAAAGTATTATCTTTTCTCACTCTTTAAATCATGTATAGTTCATATGTCTTAGTTGCTATAATAATTGTCATGAGTTGACACTCCTGGTAGTTAATATATATAATATGAATGATATTCATGATGATTTGAGCGTGTGTTAGAGTCGTTTCATACGTTTTAATGCATAGTTGTGAAATTAGGGTTTTGGTAACCCTAAATTCATGCAAGTTTCATATAGCATGTTTAGGATTTAGGATAATTCTATGAGTTGTTGCTCATCATGGTTGTTTTATATATGTTGCATATAGTTGAATCATGCTAGGTTTGCATTCATATAGTGATTTTATAGGGATTTTGAAGAGATTATCCTTTTCTAAGGATAATTATCCTTTTTGTTATGAGAGCTTTCTGTGATGTGTTTAAGCATGAAATCACTTCTATTGTATTCTAGGACATATATTTTACGTAGGATATGATGATTGCATCCCCCCATAACGACCTTTTCACGTGAAATTATCTTGCGATAGTTTTGCTTAAGAAAGCTCGCCGTAGGAAGGCTTGTTTCCATATTTTACATAAAATGTCACTTTTTTGTTAGAATAGATTTTGCTATCATGTTTATTGATATTATTAGGGTCTCTCATGATTATTAGTATGTTTCCTATAGGTTTTTATGCATATAGGATAGGTCATTGCATGTAGGATTGAGTTGAGGTTTGTGGTTATTCATTATTCTTGTTGTTTGCATGATAAATGGGTGATTTTAGGCCTTAACATGATTCTGTCTAGATTAGTGTTTTGTGTTTTCTGCATGATTTTGTGCATACTTGTAAGGGTACAAACAGGTGTAATAATTGCCTTATTGCAAATAAGGTCGTTATTGCTTAAGCTTGCTATTGCTTGGAGAAAATTGCGCAAGGTAAGTAGGGTATGAAGTGTCCTAATTCATTTTTCTCCACTTTCCTTTCTTTCTCTTCTCCCTCCTATGGTTATTTCTTAATATGGACATATGGTGATTTCTAAAGGTTTCCTTATCAAATAAAGTACCATTTTCTCAAAGCTTCCGTTTTGTGGAAATTATTTCAAACTTGATTTATTTATCAAATTCTCTTCAAATGAGGAAACTTAGGGTTTTTACCATAAGTCACTATTAGGTTTTAACCCTATTCTTTTCGAACTACGTGGACTTTGATCCGTGTATTTCCATACATGGTACGTAGGCGCTCAATTGATGCTCAAGTCCGCCCTAGGATACTAAGTATCCTAGGTTTTTTTTTTCTTTTTCTTTTTCTTTTGTCCTTTTATCCATCACATATGATTGCTAGTGGAGTAGGATGGATTCATGCTTGTGATTGCTAATGGATTAGGATGAATTTACCCATCACAGATGATTACTAGAGGAGTAGGATGGATTTGTGATTGATATGCATGTTGTATTTTATTGATTGATATTGATTTGCATGTGATTAAGTCATTAAGTTAGCCTAATCAAATTAAGAGACCAACTCGGGCGATGTGGGTGCCTATGGGCTTAGCCCAGAACCTTCCCACATCGTAACTTAGGCCCCGAATCCAATTTTCTGGTTTTCAAGACTTTGCCTTTTGTTTTAAAATGGAGTCATGTGGTTTTGAAAATAAAACATTTTTATGATTGTCCTCTTTTCCTTAAAAAATGAGGTGGCGACTCCTTTCATTTGTTGTCTTTTACACTCGTTTATATTTTTTGCCAAACCTTTGTGGGCCGCGTATTTTCGTGGGTTCACAGTGTTCTATCTTTTCATTTGTATATTCTTTTTTTTTTTTTTTTCAAATAAGTTACTAATTCATTATGACATGCTTATACCCTTAAGACATCGTAAAATTGTTTATTATTCTTTCAAATAAATTTTGCTGCCCCAAAGATTATTTCAGTATCCTAAATTGTGTAAAAAATCCCAAGGGTGGTCTCGACCCCAAGTGTACTAAACTAAGATATAATATATGCAATGATCTTGAAACATGTACACATTAGTTACTTAAAATGTACGCACTGAAGTCAAAACACATACGTTTTATCTTTTCATTCATATTTTTTTTTCCCCCAAAAAATTACTAATTCATTATAACATGCTTATGCCCTTAACACATCGTAACATTGTTTATTATTCTTTCAAATAAATTTTACTACCTCAAAGATCATTTCAGTACCCTAAAATGTGTAAAAAATCCCAAACGTGATCCTGACCCCAAGTGTACTAAACGAGGATATAATATGTACGCAAAGAACTTGAAACATGTACGCATTGGTTATTTAAAATGTACACACTAAAGTCAAAACACGTGTTCTATCTTTTCATTTGTATATTCTTTTTTTTTTTTTCCAAATAAGTTACTAATTCATTATAATATGCTTATACCCTTAACACATCGTAAAATTATTTATTATTCTTTCAAATAAATTTTACTACCCCAAAGATCATTTTAGTACCCTAAAATGTGTAAAAAAAAATCCCAAACGTGGTCCCGACCCCAAGTGTACTAAATAGGGATATAATATGTACGTAATGAACTCGAAACATGTACACGATGGTTACTTAAAATGTACACACTAAAGTCAAAACACATGTGTTCTATCTTTTCATTTGTATTTTTTTTTTCCAAATAAATTATTAATTCATTATAACATGTTTACACCCTTAATACATCGTAAAATTGTTTATTATTTTTTCAAGTAAATTTTACTACCCCCAAAGATCATATTAGTACCCTAAAATTGTAGTTAGTGATTGTTGACTATTCTTGCATGGGTTCAGCGTTTACCCATAAGGGGTTTCTCATATCAATATATATATATATATTTGATAGCCCCATGTAGAAGACTCTAAAGTTTAAAATAAAATAAAAAAATCAGCATGGGTGGATGATATTGGACTCATTGCAGTGGGAAAATCCAACAACATAATTAAGGTATTTTAAATCACATTTATAAAATAACATTATATTAAGTGTAAAGAAACCACATTTCCTACCTCAATCGCGAGCAATACCAACCCAAATCCACGTGATAGATACTGATGATGCGAATGCAGCGTTAATGCTCCCTAGGGTCCTCCCGAGGACTGATAAAATCTGATAATTATGCATACGTAATATTTAGGTAAATTTCAAAATAAATATAACATACTCAAAAATTACTATTGGCCTTGCAACAGTGAACTATGGTCCTAAAATTATCAAAATAATTTTTAAAACACTATTTATAATTTTTGGGAATTTTTCATAATTTTCGAGAATTTTCTATAATTTTTGGAATTTTCTAGTATTTTCTGGAATTTTTAACAAATATTAAATTGGCCAAAAAGTCAAACTATAGTCAAACTTAGTAAAAATGGTCAACCAAGGGTCCTACATGGTAGGGCCCGCCAAGATGAGTCCAACGGTCAAATATGGGGTTCATATGATTATCGTATTGCTTTTAAACGCATGAGAACACGGTAAGGTATACGAATGCACCCACACAGGATCATAGTCCTATGGGTCATCCCAACCTCTCGCAGGTTGCATTATATAACCCGGTTACACCGTGTATTCAACGGGCCAACTTCAACGATTAATATCTCCCTCATTTCTTAACCGTTTTCAATCATTCAAGTGTCGAATCGAAACTCACGCGGAGTACTACATGCGTATGTTAGTCCGTTAAGTTTCCTTGAGTGGGAGCTTAAAGGGAAGAGAAAGAGAGAGAAAGAGAGAGAGAGAGAGAAGGGCTGTGCATATGAAGACTGACAGAGATGAGAGAGAGAGAGAGAGAGGCAGATTGGACGGGTGCTGAGGGGGGATGAAAGAGAGAGATTGGACGGGTGCTGTAAAGGGGATAAGAGAGAGAGAGAGAGAGAGAAAGAGGATGGGCGTTGTACTTGCTATAGTGCAGAAGGGTAGAATGGGGAAGTAAAAACTAACCACACACCCATCCTAGTTAAAGCCATCTTGAATGGTCAATACTAATTTTACAATTCTAAGACCTGTCCTTCGGGGGCAATACCATGAAATGATAAACTCGATCGGTAATTCCCCCTTTTTTATATTGTATTTAAAAAGAAACCAAAGCCACCTTTTTATCTATTTTCGTAAAAAGGTGAACTTGGACCTTTAAAGTGAAAACCACCTTTTTTATATTGTATTTAAAAAGAAACCAAAGCCACCTTTAATGCCTTTTTTTATATTTTTGCATTTATGAGCATTAGACGGTGACATGATATGACGTTATCATCTTGAAAATGCAAAAGGCACCACATAATCCAAGGCAACCGTACTAGCAACAAGTAGCTTTTCAGTCACTACAAGTTATGGTAGCCCTAAAATAGTTGGCAACCATAGCTGGGGTAAATCCCATGTTAGTGCATGGGAGACTGGGAATGTACAAGCACGACACCACAATGCACATTAAGTGTGCATTTGGTTCGGGGAATGGGAATGAGTCCTGGGAATGGGATGTTACTTAGGAATGGAAATGTTATGAATATTACCCATCCCTACGTTTAGTTAGTTGGGAATGGGTAGTAGGAATCCTTTGAACGTTCCCAATTCCTATGTTTGGTTGGGTTAGCAACATGATTCCTATTTGGATGAAATTCCTACATCACCATTGGCCAAATGGGGGTTTAAAAAGTTTATCTCGAATCTGTTTTCACGCAAAAGAACTTCACAGCTGACCTTGGTCTCTTTCGCACAATCGCACCATACCATCGATTGTTCAACTCGACTACATACAGGGGATATTCACCAATGTACTGTGACAAATCGACACACTTCATCTTGGATCTACATCCATAGGCGTCGAGACCGTTCATCGTCGATCCTTCACATTGATTTTGTCGTCGCACGTTCATCGTCAATAACCATCGACGACAAATATTTCACCCATTCGAAGGTATGATTACTAGTTTCCTATAGTTATATGTTTGATATTATACTTATTACACCTCGAAAAGGATTTTACTGGTACAAAGAAGAACTCCTTAGAATGGCCCACCTCCGCTTAAGCAAACTAAAGCATCTTTCTATGACATTTCTAGCACTTGAATGTTTTATATTGAAAAATTCTTGTGGAGTTGCAGGTTGATAACCATTCCTCCAATCATTCAAATGATATCGTTGGCCTCTATAAGGGGCAAGAAATCCCTTACTATTGGGATATCCAGCATCAACAAAATAATAAAAACCTAGATGATGACAATAATATCAACATTAATATATGTATACAGAATTAACATTTCAAATATGGTATATAATAGTTGCTTGTAATGTACCACGAGGGACCTTAAGCCCATGTCTCCTATTGACAGCATCTCTTAAGACTGAAGAATTAGTTACAAATTATTCCCATCTCGGTAGAACAAAAATGAATTGCTTGTCTTGTGAGCACACACCTAGGACATTTGTTGCAATATCATTTTTTTCTTGTCCAATACCGAGGTTTATCAACCTCTGACACATTCACCCTAATATAAGTCCCATCTAAAGCTCCCGAACAAATCTAAAAAACAAAAAACAAAAAAGATAACAAAAACAAAAAACCAAACAAAAGTTTATAGTTAAAACATATGTAGATAAATTAGGTACCTAAATGCAAGATAGGTATAATAATATGGTATTTGCTATATATACCTTAAACCATTTGCACCTTCCATCTGCAGATGTTTCTGAAACTGCTTCTAGTTTTTTAAGCAAATGGCTTTACAATCGTATGACTCCATTCAACACTTTATTGAAGTGCTTACTTATTGTCTCACTGGAACGCTTGAACGTATTTATTATAATTCTATTCTTGACATGGTGTGCAAGAATAGGAAAAAACATCACGGTCATCTCCTTTACTGAACAATGCCTAATGTCACTTAATTTACCAATTGTACAAAGCATATCACATAACTTGGCAAATATAGATCTATTCATACGCAATTGATTCATACACGTTGTGTCATCATGAAATATAATATTATGAAAGTGCAATTTTCAAAAAGTGAATGAGAAGTAGGATTCAGACTTCAAAACATGTTTTCTGTAATGTCTATATAGATATAAGTGTAGTAAGATATGTAGCATCATAATAACATTTAGAATACATCGAACACTTTCCAAAACAAAAACAAGTTGTCTCTTCCTCGACACCGTGAATCTAGCCATATTTGTAATTAGTAATATAAAATAATCATGAGAGAATGGCTAAGCATATCACTCCACGTGTTGTATAAAAGCTAATTATGGGTTTTTTTTAATTTAAAATATAAATACAACTTCAATGGTTTACGTATCACTCCCCAGTTGTTGTATACAAGCTCATTATGGTTTTCTTTTATAAATGCAACTTGTATATTACTGTAGCACTCCAATTGTTGTATAAAATGATTCAAAATAGTTACAAATAATAAAAATATATACGTATAGTTCCATTATGTCCATAAACATAAAAAATAAAATAAAAACAAAGGTATTTGTGCATATTATGGAAACCGAGATATAAAGTTGCATTATATAGTAATGTAGGAACAAAAATAACGAAATAAACTTAACATATGGTTGAATGGACCACATCATTTGCTTTTCTGGAAGTAAACTTAACAACATCAGCTATATCTACACATAATGATGTTGAAGAGCGACTTTTTTGCCATATTTCAATAAATATGTAATCTAAATATATGAAACCAAACTTGCATAAGTTAAATCTAACACGATAACGTCTAGCATATAAGAAAATCACAACTATCCACTTGATGTATTAACAATAATATTCTAAGAGAATACATAGATCTAGCAAAAAGTTAGATCTAGTAGATGGAAATACAAGAAGCCTGTGAAGAAGATGGAGAAAAGACCTTCGATTCACGAATACAAGATGCCGTAGCACTCCAGTTGTTGTATAAAATGATGAAGCAATAGTTACATATGATAAAACAAATACGTATTATGTAAGAACAAAAATAAGGAAATAAACTTTACATATGGTTGAATCCATAATATCATTTTGTTTTTCGGTGAGTATACTTAACAACATCAACTATATCTACACAATAATGATGCTGAATAGCATCTTTCTTGCCCTATTTCAGTATATGTGTGAGCAAAATATTTGAAATCAAATTTGTATAAGTTAATCCTAACACTATAATGTACAGCACAAGAGAAATCCACAACTTAAATAGTCATGTATTAACAAAAACATTATTAGCAGATAAAGTATATAGATCTGACGAAAATTTAGGAGAAGATGAAAATACAAGAGGTCGTCATGAATATGGAGGTGTTGTTGGCATGAATAGGGAGCTACTGAAGATGGATATGCTTTATGCGTAGCTAATACATGAGAATATACCTTGCGATTCATGACTAAATTGGTGGTATATTCGGTACACAACTATAGCAAGATCTATGAGAAGATTAAGCATACCAGATATTGAAGAGGAATATGTAAATCCTCGCCTTTACTATGTCCGTCGTGAGAGGAGTTTGGGCTCCAGTTGCTTTATCGTCGTGATAGGAGCTGGTCTCCGTTACTATGCCGTCTTTAAGGAGAGAAATTAGGGTAAGTTAGCAACTGGGATTGGGGGAGGGGAGATCGTGTTTTCGAGCATTGAGAAGGGACATCCAAGGTATTTCAAATTTGTTGTGTGTAAGAGGTAGGGCACGCTTGGAATTTTTTTTTAATTGTAAATCACTTTCCCAGGGCATCCCAGCTCAAACCCAACCCTCCCCTAGTTTTCACATACCTAGCCTCAGTGGGAATGTCAAGCTAGCAGGAATCCATTATTGTCGGGAAAGGGTCCGTTCTAAACATGGTAATAGGGAATCAACACACATTCCCAAGCATAGAAACCTCGAATTAAACGCTCCCTAAGGGATTTGTGTGCAGTGTGTGGAAAATATCATGAGCCTCAAATGGGAAAGAACGGGAGCAATCTGGCATGAGAACGGGAATAATTCTATGGTAACTCCTGTGTTAGTCAGGGTACCATATGTCACGGAGACTCGCTCAGAACGGGTACAGGCCAATTGTCACACAATGTGAAGAATGGGCTTTTCCAGAATGGGCCAGGCTTTATGGGCAAAACTTCATAGTTAATTAAACATATGATTAAACCACCTCCACGGGAAGCTGGACAATCAGTTACTAAGCCATAGTTGGATCTCAACCACAATCATTTTAAACCTGGTTAGACGGTTAGGAATCTAACTCGAGTTAAACCTAACCTAACTTAGGTCGTTATTTGACTGAACCATGGTTAGATCTAGACTTACCTATAAATAGAATAAGATAGACCATAGGAAGGTATAACCTAACCCTACCTACTAGTGCTATTTTCTCTCTCTAGCTCTTATAATCACTTGACTTAAGCATTGGAGGGATTTTAGCTAGACACACTCCAATCGACTTCTAACGATTGTGGTTTCTCTAATTACAGGTATATCGCCATCAGTGAAGCAACTCCATCCTATCACCTTGTGCTCAGTCCGAATTCTTGACTACACAACTTTTGGTGCCGTCTGTGTATTGAAACAAGAAAGCCTTTTTTTTTTTTTTTTTTGAAGTTAAATGCTCTATTATGGTAGTAATGATTAGAAATGCGAAAAGACGTTTTTAAATTTTTTTTAAAAAAAAAATAGCAAAAAGGAACATTTTCTTCATAATAAGATATTTGTTACACAGTGTTGAGTAAGAACAGCAAAATAAAAAAGAACAAGCAAGGAAAAGAAAGGAATTAACAAATAGAAACAAAAAAAGCCAGATGATATCTTCATTATTTTGGGAATTTATTATAATTTTTGTCAATTTTCTTAAATTAATTTAGGCAAAAAAAGCCCTAAATTTCAATTAGGAAAAAAAAATAAGTCCCTAGATTTCGTATAGAGCGACTGTACCTATGAGACACGATGGTGGTAGATCTAAGCTGACGGCGGATGGAGCTAGTCCTCAAGAGAACGAGACAAAGAGAGAGTGGGTGGTAGATGGAAGATCTTCGGCGATGGTAGATCTTTGGAGTTTGCGGTGAATGGAAGATCCTTTGTCATCGTCGGCGGAGAATGAAGCTTCGACATCAACGACGTGGTCTCCGACGCTGTTCCTTGATGTAGTTACCCAACTCACAGAGAGAGAGAAAGAAAGAAAGAAAGAAAGAGAGAGAGTGAGAGCGAGAGAAATAGAGATTGAGTGTGTGTGTGTGTGGACAACGGATGATAAAGATTCGACTTCAGCGTTGTGGTCTTCGGCTTCCGTACGACTTCGGTAGCGTGGTCTCCATCTCTGAGTTTAGCCGCGTGCTCTCCAGCTCACACACAGAGAACGAGAGTGAGAGAGAGTGTGAGTAATTGAGAGTGTGAGTGGGTAAAGGGTTTTTGGTTTGATAAAATCGTGGTTGTCAACCACGATTTTGGGGTTTGTATACAATTTTTATATGGAGTTTGGATAGGCCGTATAGAAGATGTATACCAACCTTAAAATCGTGGTGAGTAAGTCGTGGTGGCTAAGCATGATTTACCATAGATCTGGAAAAAGGTTTTAGGAATTTTGGCTAAAAACCCCTATGTATAAGAGTTCTAAGATAATAGAACCCAAGTAAAACTGATGTTTAGTATAGACCCCATTTGAATATAAAAAGACTAATAGACCCCTGTTTTAAAAACTTCCCTTAATTTATTAACGTGCCACGATACACACCCGAGCGAAGAAAGAGGACTCTCAGCTTCACATGTTCTATTGTTTCCGGCGGAAATATAAAAATGTATGGCACATCAAAAGGTTTCCAAAAAATCAGTTTCCATCATTATACACAACACCATACTTCGTTCTAGGGTTTTTCCTTCACAAATGATCATCTCCCAATAGTGAATCAGTCTATTCTAAAACCCCTAACAGACTCAAAGGAATTGCAGAACACGGATTGCCGAAAACTATTGAAGACCTAGGGCTTTCGACTGTAGAACCAGAATGGAGAAAAGAAGTGAGTAACCATTTGGAACTTTTTTCCCCTGTCTGTATCCTTAATCTAAACAGTAAAATGGTGTGTGTTTACATTTAAATCATGTGATTAATGTTCCTAAATGAGTATGTTTTTTAGATGATTTGTTCTTATTTAAATGAAATATTGTCGACAATATTACAAATTATAGAAACCCAACAGTGAATTAGTCCATTCTATAACTCCATCTGGTATATTTGTCATGCATATATTTGGATTTGTGAAGTGATATAGAGCGACAACACTATTTGTAGGGTTTGTGAATGGTGTTTTTGCATGCGAAAACCCCATTTGGTCTTTATTCTTATGTCGATTTGAAAAAATAGCGATCTAACTATGTATTGGTGCTGTTGGTGTCCACAAATCGACCCTAACATTTAACTAAATTGTAGCAGACAAATTTCACACTTCTAACAGTATCATCTTACTGTCTTACATTAATATTTTGTCTTACTGAATTTGATTATGTTTAGTTATGGAAAATATTGTTCCAACAGAATCTTGGTACTGTTGCTTCGTATATTATGATTACCTGTCACATTTATTCCCCAAATTACACGCGTTCAACAGCACCACCTTACTATTTCACTTTATTATTTCATCCCTCATCTTTGTAGTAGTGTGGTTCTGGGAAACTATTGTTCATACAGTAAATTGGTGCTGTTGGTTGCTATACTATGATATATTATGACAAATGGTTTACATATTATACATGTCTAATAGTATCATCTTACTTTTTAATTTATAATGTGTAATGTTTTCCTCCAAAATACATAATTACACATTCCAACAGTATCAACTTACTATTGTGAACCATTTATTTAATATTTACATGCTGTATTGTTTTTTTTTCTACCAACAGTAAACTGGTACTGTGTATATACATCCAATAGTAAACTGGTGCTATCTAATGTGCTAAAATCATACACAATTATCACTAAAACTGACACTTTTTGACTTGTGCCATTGATAATCAGCAACGAGTTCCGATGTTGGCATCACAAGCAAGCAAAAGAAGCTTCGTACCTCAACAACCAACCAAATGCGATGCAACCTATTGGCCATCGAAAGGATAGTTAAGCACAATAAATTGGAAGAAAGGCATATAATTGAGCTCAAAAGAACCCTTTTTTGGGGTTTCTTCCAACCTTTTCTAGATGTAAAATTGAAGACAAAGTGCATAAAAAAACATAACAAGGATTTCATCAAAATCATTCAGACCTACACACCCGACTACATGGCTTTCTAAATTGGTAACAAGCTCCTAAAATTGAGGAATAGTGACTTCTCATTGATATTCGGCATACATGAAGGCACAGAGCCAATAACTTTGGGGCGCAGTACTAAAACCCAACCAATCACTAATTGATCACATGTGTGAAAGTGTATCCAGATTAACTCCGACATCGATTGAGAAGCTAATTAAAGAAGCTATGAAGGGGCAAGTTAAAGAAGACAATGAGGATGTTGCCAGGCTGTTATGTTTGTATGCCTTTGTTACCTGTCTTCTTCACCACATCAAGCACAAATCCCAGCTGATCATACGAAATCTCTTGGAGCTACTTAAAGGGAGCGAAAATTTGGGAATTCAAATTTGAATTTCCACCTTCTGCACTGGTTTGAAGAGAGAGAAACATGATGTAACAGAAATCTCTCTCCCTCGAAATCAAATCCCCCCAAAAACGGTTACAGTTCTTAATCTTCATATGGAAATCTGTTTTTCCCTTATCTGTTGTACAAATAATGCCGAATTGTCAAACGAAGGGTATAACCAGTATAAAAAAACACGGTTTTACCTTACCGCAAATAACAACTTTAAAAAAATGGGTTATTAAATTACTAAATCTTAAGTAGAGTTTTTGGGTTAATAACGGTTTAATACCTTCAACTTTGGGGGTAGTTTTAATTTAGTCCATAAACTTAGAACTATCTCAATTTAGTGATGACTTATGAGCTTTTGTTGCAATGTGGGACAGGGACCAAAGTTAGTTAGGTTTTTGGACAGAAAACGCACGTGAGCGGCACATGCGGCTGACGTAGAGCTTATGTGGCTTATGTTCGCTTACGTGGAGCCTATGTGGCAACCACATAAGCATTCTCGCCCAATTATAGTCGACTATATCATTTTATAGTCGACTATAATAAACAGAGAGTTGAAGTTGATGTTTGAACATTCAATATAGTCGACTGGCAAACGTCATAGTCGATTATAAAATGTTATAGTCGACTATAAAATGTTATAGTCGACTATAATAGACAGAAAGTTTATTTTAGTTCTGGAATCCATTTATAGTCGACTATAATTTGTTTATGGTCGGCTATAACAGTCAGAAAATGTAGTTACGTATGTTTTGATGTGAAATTATCATTTACGTCTGCGATGTTAACTTAGGCTATTTTTAAATAAGATGTTACCATACTCATATACTTAATGGAGCAATCATTTACAATACTAAAGCCCTAAAAAGTTGGGCAAAGCTTACACTCGCATTGTATAGGAAGGCTTTAACCAAATTCCTATTTAGCACCAAAATTTTGGGTTTATAACAAAAACCTCACCCTTACAAAGATAAGATTAATACAACTATTTGGCTTAGTTGAAATGAGTTTTACATGTCTCCAAAAATGGTAAATTATAGTTTGAACCCACCTTTAAACTAAGTCCTATAATTTTTGCAACAAGAAGGACACGAACAAAATAGCCTCTTATTCCCCCCTCTAATGCCAACACTCTTTATGCAACTAAATCTAAAGCCACCAAAGCACATTCTAGCCATAATGAGAATCTACCAAGGAACAAAGAAGCATAGCAACATCCTTTCCATCCATCTTAGCAACCTAATAGCATGAGATGCAACCAAAACTTGCTTCCAACCCCAAACAACTTTTCCAATAAATTCTCATCAAGAAATCCAGCCATGTTGAAAATCAACTCATGACCGATAAAGTACAACAACCATTCTACCCAAACATTTTGTAATTTTTTATAACAAAACAAAATTTTAATCCTATCCTTCCAAATACAGCAAAACACAAAACCTCCTAATCTACAACTTCAAAAACACCTCATAGTATTTGTGTTTTTCTGATATGGCTTTGTGATTGGGATGTTATAGCATTCGTGTTTTTCTCTAATATTTATAGGGGAGGTTTTAGTAGATTCTCATCATAGCTGGAATGTGCTTTGGTGGCTTTAGATTTAGCTGCATAAAGGGTGTTGGCATCAGAGGAGGGAAATAAGAAGCTATTTTGTTCGTGTCTTTCTTGCTGCAAAAACTATAGGACTTAGTTTAAAGGTGGGTTCATTCTATAATTTATCATTTTTGGAGACATGTAAAACGCATTTCAACTAAGCCAAATAGTTGTATTAATCTTATCTTTGTAAGGGTAAGGTTTTTGTTATAAACCCAAAATGTTGATGCTAAATAGGAATTTGGTTACAGCCTTCCTATACAATGCGAGTGTAAGCTTTGCCCCACATTTTAGGGCTTTAGTATTGTAAATGATTGCTCCATTAAGTATATGAGTATGGTAACATCTTATTTGAAAATGGCCTAAGTTAACAGCATGAGCAGTAAACGATAATTTCACATCAAAACATACGTAACTACATTTTCTGACTGTTATAGTCGACCATAATCAAGTTGATGCCTTTTGGTTTAGGAGGAATTGACTATAACATTGTGAGTGTGAGTTTTGACCCACTTTTTAAGTCTTTAGTATTGTAAATGATTGCTCCATTAAGTATATGAGTATGGTAACATCTTATTTGAAATGGCATGAGTTAACATCACGAGCGTAAACGATAATTTCACATCAAAACATACGTAACAACATTTTCTGACTGTTATAGTCGACCATAATCAAGTTGATGCCTTTTGGTTTAGGAGGAATTGACTATAACATTGCGAGTGTGAGTTTTAACCCACTTTTTAGGTCTTTAGTATTGTAAATGATTGCTCCATTAATCACATGAGTATGGTAACATCTTATTTGAAATAGCCTAAGTTAACATCACGGATGTAAACAATAATTTCACATCAAAACATATGTAACTACATTTTTTTACTGTTATAGTCGACCATAAACAAATTATAGTTGATTATAAATGGATTCCGGAACTAAAATAAACTTTCTGTCTGTTATAGTCGACTATAAAATTTTATAGTTGACTATAACGTTTGCCAGTCGACTATATTGAATGTTCAAACATCAACTTCAACTCTGTTTATTATAGTCGACTATAAAATGATATAGTCGACTATAATTGGGCGAGAATGCTTATGTGGCTGCCACATAGGCTCCACATAAGCGGACATAAGCCACATAAGCTCCACGTCAGCCGCATGTGCTGCTCACGTGCGTTTTTCGTCCAAAAACCTAACGGACATTGGTCCTGTCGTACATTGCAACAAAAGTTCATAAATCATCACTAAATTGAGACAATTCTAAGTTTATGGACAAAATTGAAACTATCCCCAAAGTTGAAAGGTATTAAACCTGTTATTAATCCCGAAGGTTTTTGCTAAAGGCATATCCATAATAGGGGTTATTGCTAATTTTCCCAAAGGTTTTTGAAAGCCTAACGTTCTGAAAAAACGTGTGTAGATGGCAATAAATTAGGAATGGCCCTGAAAGTGAGGCAAAGAAAGAAATAGAGAACGGAGAAGTGAGAAGAGAGAAGAGTCGAAGACCCATCAGCAAGGTGGGAGAGCGAGATGGATTTCAGGGCGGAAGTGGGGAAACCATTGATAGTGCTGATATGCGGGACCCTTGTATACTACCACTGCGCGTACCGAAATTCAAGTATTCTCTCTTTGGTCTCCGACGTCCTCATCGTCCTCCTCTGCTCCCTCGCCATCCTCGGCTTGCTCTTCCGTCAGATGAACATCTCGTACTCTCTCTCTCTCTCTCTCTCTCTCTCTCTCTCTCTCTATCTATATATATATATATATATATAGATATATGTCTTCTTTGATATTGATTTCTGAGGTTTATTTTCTCTAGAAGGTGTAGGAATTTGAATGTTTCGGTTTTGGGTCATTTCTTCAAGTTAGGGTTGCTCTCTCTCTTTAAATATTGGCGATCTATGGTGAAGAACTTACCTCTAGTTTTCATTGATGAGAAAATGTAGAAAAAGAAATGGTGGTTTATAACCTGACAGACAATAGATTTACTCAAATAGCTTAAGAGAAGTTCATTATCTAAGTGGGTTCCTGTGGAGACCTTTGTTTTGTTTTTTAAAACTGATTCTTCCATACATTTGACTCATCACCCATGTAATTCATGTGCCAAATTAGCTTCTTGCATGTATGTAACATCCTTCCCTTCTCTTTCACATAATCTTGTCCTCAAGGTTAGGAATTTGTTCCTTCAACCTGTTGCAGTTTTCCCAAGTAGCATTATTTTCCTCAATACCATGCCATTTAACCAGAACCTCTGTAATTGCCTGATTTCCCCTTTTACGATCCCCCTTTGAAGTGTAGCTTCCATTTTTGAGACATGGATATTAGGTTGAATATGGGCTCCCACACATTGAATAATTTGGTACACTCCCTAGAACCTTTGGGAAAGTTTGAGATCTCTTTCATGGCATCAGTATTTTTCCAGTATGGTTGCAAGTGTACTTACACCCATCCACCAACTCTAAATTCATGCTCAGTTTAGAGAAGGTCAAAAGATTTCTTCATACAGTCTTGCACGGTCGAAGTTCTCCCCAAGGATTTTGAGGATTTGAACCCGAATTTTCAGCTCGTCTTGAACAGATTGTGCTCGTGATGTTGGGAACATATTCTAATAGGTGTGAGGGTGGAATTTCATAAATATTTTTGGAGGGAGTTAATTTGGTTGAGGAATGAACCAACACTCTGCCAGTGCCATCCACTTTGACCACTCCTTAGCTTTCATCCCCTTGAAACATTTGAAGATAATTCGAGATACTAATTCACGATTTTAGATTTCCTATCTAATATGGGGAACTAAGAGTGAGTTAAGTCCCTTGCAATGTGAAATTCTCCTTCCAATATGCACTAGTAAAGGTCACAATCACTTCTGATAGATGTCGACATCCCATGTAATTTGAAAAACATTACCCTTGAATAAGTGATCTATAGAACCAGCAATTTAAGGGTACAAGAGAAAAATAAAATGGGCATACTTAGAAGGTTGGTCCACAATGACCATTATTGGGGTTTTCTGAGTTATGTAAACAGATTTACAAGAATGGTTTTGAGGGTTTTGACTTTTGCGAATTGGAGATGTGCTATTCTTGTAGTTTTTTTGCGTCATTTGGTTGGAGAGGAATGCTAGAATTTTTTAAGGAAAGGAAGAATTGTTGGAAGGGTCATGGGATTGGAAATTGGTTTGTGCTATTTAGTTACTTTTGTTGTTGCCTTTTGTTTTCTTGATGGACTTATTGTCCTCCTTTGTAACTCTCTCTTTTATTACTCCCTCCGTTCCATAAAGATAGGCCAAGTTTGATAAAACACGCAGTTTAAGAAAAGCCACCATTACCTTGACTTGTCATTTATTAAACTCAATATTTCCAAAAATACCCTCTCTTACTTGGTATGGGGTTTTGTGTTGAGAGTAATTATTGAAATAATAAAGGGTAATATAGGAAAACTCAAAAAATTATGATTTGACTTTTCAAAATGGACAAACATTTTGGGACACAAAAAGTAGTAAAAATGGCCCATCTTTGGGGACGGAGGGAGTAATAAATTTTTTTGTTGTTGATAAAAAAAAGGGGTTTCCGTCAACCCTTCAGTGTGATTTGCAAGAGTCTCAAATCATATCTAATACTCATGTAGGCTTGTCGATTGGCATAGTTTGGGGAGGGTTTCCACAGGATCATCATACTCAGTTTGACCAAACCAAGTTTGAAGCATAGTCATTAAAGGCGCAAGGCGCACCTAAGACTCCTTGGGCCTAGGCACAAAGCACAAGAAAAATCGAGAGCTTCAAGGAAGTGAGGCGCATATTTTAAAGAAAATAAATAAAAAATATTTTATCAAATGCAGCTAACAAAAATAATCAATTTAAACATATAAAATTAAATAATCTTATCTTTAGGCCTATAAGCTCAATTGGTTAGAGCATTGTGCAATAGCACAGAGGTTGTAGGTTCAAATCCAAGATCCTTTTGTTGTGAATCTCCAGAATCCATATGTAATAACTAGCCTAAGTAACCTATTCCCACAAAGCACACAAAGTCACAAATCACAATTTACAACCACGACTGACATTGTTGCCCAACAACAAATTAACAAACTATAAACAGCAAACATTGTTGCGCTACACTAATTAAAAAGATTTCTAGTAATGTAGTTCACTACATAAAAAGATTTCTAGGTAATCTAGTTCACTAAAGTTTATTTAACAACTTAACTCAGCTTGAGATAAAGCAAATGGAAGTAATTTACTAATTGGTTTACAAAAAGCAGCAGAAGCAAATGGAAGTAATTGACTAATTGATCTCATCAAGATAGGTAGACAAAAACGACGATTAGAAAATATAATTGAAGAAAATGCATAGAAGCTGTTTGAAGAAGTAAATATAAAAAAGAATAAATAATGAAAATTAGAAAATAAATTTGAAGAAGCAGCAGAAAAAAGACACAACCTGTTTGAAGGAAAAAAAAAAATGAAATCAATAAATAAAATAGAAGAAGTGGAAGGAAATAAATTTGAAGAAGCAGAAAAAGGAAACAAAAAGGTTTGAAAGGGAAAAAAAAAAGGTACAGTACCTGTTTGTAGGGGAAAAAAAATCTCTATTAGTAAATAAAATCGAAGAAGAAGAAGAAGAAGAAAAAAGACAGTACACTACCTGTTTAAGGGGAAAAAAAATCTCTATCAATTAATAAAATTGAAGAGGACACTAAGGCGCACCTTGAATGGGCCTTGCGCCTCAGAAAAAAGCCCAAAAAAGTTCACCTTTTGGATCTCGCCTTGCCTAGCCTAAAGCGAAAACCAACAGCTGCGCTTGCTTGAGCCTCGCGCCTAGTCGCGCTTTTAACAACTATGGTTTGAAGGCCCCTTTCAAAGGCCTTTCATCTGGTGGAAGCCCCAGTCCATCCAATTCTACTGGGGAAGAGCCTTCTCCTCTATGTGGAGCAGGCAATTAGCAATTAGCAATTAGCAATTAGCAATCATTGTTGTGTTTGCTGATAGGTGAGGAATTGTTGGGCTCTATAGAGCCAACCAGGAGATCATTGCCATTGAATTTGGGAAAGTCCAATCATAATGCTCTCGTTTGGATTCCCCTTGCATCGGCATGGTGGTTGTAGGGCTGCTGGTTGAATGAATGACCAGTGGGACTCTCTCTTCTTTTGCATTGTTGATTTTGGGTGAGACATCTTGTAGCTCGCCATTAGGACCCTCAACCATTGAACCAGTTCATCAAGTATCCTCTATTGACTCTTGAGTTGATTCATAGATTTGGAAAGCCAGCTGGGAAATTCTGGTGACATCAGCCATAATAGGAACGGAACGTCTCTAATAAAAACTGTTACTTTTGGGGGAAAAAAAAAATCATTTAAAGGAACAGAGCAACAAGCAGGCTACCTTGAGGGAGCAAATCCTCTAACACAGATAAAATTGACATCTTTTCTTAAAATATGATTCATCCATTTACAACTTCTTTGAATACAACTAAGATAACAACTTTTTTGAGCTTTTCCCATACAAATATTGAATAATTAAACATGCTCAACTTAATTGACTCCATAGATAACTGCTACAAAGACTCACCAACTGTAGGCACATTCTGCTGAACTGACGACTCCAATAAAGACTCCAGGATTCTCTTAGCATCCTAACAACCAGTAGATTTATTCAAATATCTTAGAGATGTCTCATATCTGAATAGACTATTAGAAATTGATTGGACTGATTCTTCCATATGTCTGACTCATTGTGCATGTAGTTCATGATGCCAAATCAGCTTCCATGCATGTAACACAGTTGGTGTAGGTAGCCGTATAGATAGCATTTGGCCATTAATTTTAAAGTTCGAGTAGAAATCCTTAAAATGAAAGCTTGATACACATGAGATTATTTTCTAGATGCATATCATTGCAAAACTATGTTCTTACGAAATTTTATTTATTTATTGATCTTGGTATGTTTTATCTATATATGTGCATACACTTGTTATTATAGTATCGATGAACTTTAGGTCTGCGTCCTTTAAATTTATATTGAAGGAATCTTCTTCACAGGGTACCTGTAGATCCACTCGAATGGCAGATTTCTCAGGATACTGCCAACAACATTATTGCCTGGTTGGCTAACACTATAGGGGCAGCAGAGTCTGTTTTGAGGGTTGCAGCAACAGGGCATGACAAAAGGCTCTTTTTAAAGGTAACACTCTACAGTTTGTAATTTTTCATTTAAAGATTGAACCTCTACAAATTCACAGGAAGTCAAGATTTTCTATTTTTAGTCTTCAAGAAGTCATGGTTTTAAACCGAAGAGGCTTTATGACCTTCACACAAGTGACTGTGGTTTGTATCCAAAAAAAGAAAAAAAAAACAGTGACTTCTGCTACATGAGATCCCCATATTATCAAAATAGCCCATTTCAATGCAATATATTGAAATATATTATTATTTTGATACCATTGGGATTATCACACAGGTGTTCCCATAGATATGTGCCCACACATTTGGGTATAATGGGTTGAAAACTTGTGCTTCATAATTTCAGTTTGAATTTTTATTGCTCTTATGTTTGGTTTGGCACATTATTATTATTATTATTATTATTATATAATGGCACTTTTGTTATTGCAAAAATGCCTTATGTTGGGAAGTCCTACATCCCGTATCAATCAAATATCGGGTTTAATCTGGCTTCATATACTTTTTTGGGCCCTTCACTTAAGAGCTTAGGCTATAAGGTTGGAAATTTAACATAGTATCAAAGCCTGTTGTTGTTGTAATTCTTGGTCCTATTTCATTCGTGAGCTCATTGTTGCCGTCCATGTGACAAGCCTGTTTTTGTCTTGTCAGGCTTGCACGTGGGGGAGTGTTGGGAAGTCACATCCCACATTGATTAAATATCATGTTTGACGTGACTTCATATACCTGCTTAGGCCCTCCACTTAAGCTCGCTATTAGGTTGGAAACTTAACACCATATATTGTCTTCTCATTCTTTGTTCACTTTCATTTCTTGTGCCATGGCCTATTTAGATAGTGGGTTACTGGTTGTGAGTTCAAATTGATATGATATTCGTATTTTTCCCTCTCTTCCTTTCTTTCTTTCTTTCTTTTTTTATTTATTTTTTATTTATTTATTTTTTTGGCTATATGATTATGAGAAGGGTATTTTGGGATTTGAAAAATAAAAGAGAATAGATATATAGGTGACGTGACCATGGCCTCCTTGTTAAGTTTCCAACCTAATAGCCTAAGCTATTAGGTGGAGGGCCCAAACAGGTATATTAAGCCATATCTACTCAATATTTAGACGATGTGGAACGTAGGATTTTCTGACACTCCCCCTCAAGATTGGGACGCCGCAAGGTTGCAAAAGATATGTGCACCACTCACTATCCAAAAGCAGTTCAAGTGTGAAGTAGAAAAGATTATAGACCACAAAATGCAAGGAAAAAGTAAGAAAAATGGGCACACTTATTTTTCTGTACGATGGAATGGCTCAACTAAGACTGAGGTTGAGGTAAGTTGGGAGAGGGATGCTACATTATGACAGTTTAAGAAACAGGTAGAGGAGTACCTGTGATCTGTCTCGACAAGGGCATCAGGTTCTTCTTCTGGTGCAGGTCACTTGTTAGCCCCTTTGCAAGGCAGCATGAGTTGGGTCTGGCATGGGGTGGCACTGTGCCTCCACAACACACCAACTCCATGGGCATGAAGGTGGCATGCCTTGGGTTTTGATCAAGGTGGCACCATGTCAGTAGTGGGGTTGATGCTTGGTGGGAAAATCCCTGACACCTTGGCAGCCTTGGTGGCTGTACCCTTGTGCAATGAAGTACATCAAGTGGCAGCAATGTGTGCAGACATGTGCAACCATGGGCAGTTATAGCACTTGGGTGGCTGGCCTTTGTGAGGCACCGTGGCACCATGTCAGTAGTGGGGTTGATGCTTGGTGGGAAAATCCCTGACACCTTGGCAGCCTTGGTGGCTGTACCCTTGTGCAATGAAGTACATCAAGTGGCAGCAATGTGTGCAGACATGTGCAACCATGGGCACTTTAGCACTTGGGTGGCTGGCCTTTGTGATGCACGGTGGCACATTAGTGGTAGTCAGAAGTGCGGTGAATACAGAAGTATGATTTTTGGGTACTCTGATGTTTCTCCTGACATTTGAGCAAATGCTCTAAATGCTCTATATGCAGGGGGAGGTGAGAGTTTTGCCACGGGCGGGCATGCCCTATGCTGTGCATGCAGCATAGCACCATCTTGGCCTGATTTTATTAATGCATGCTAAACCATTGTTTTTGTGTTCTAGGAAACTCTATTTTAAAAAATGTGAAATGCAGATCGCAGATATTGTCTTGTTAGTTAAACAGTGAACCAAGAGATGTTAGTAAATGATGGTAATTTTGTCGAAGTAATGGCCAAGTTGCTGGCTCCCTTGGATGTTGAATTGAGGAATTGCACTCAAACAATTCATCTTGAGGAGACACAGTTGGCTTGTCTCCCAACTCTATCAACATTGTCCAAAAATGAGTTGCTATATAAAAAATAAAAAAATTATAGTTGCTGAAGTGTCCACTGTCATAATTATATTAGTAACCATCATTTCAGAAAGAGATTCCTTCAGTTTCTATTTTCACTGGGGAGTTGTCATGGATTTGCAACCAGAAAATTGATGTTTTTATTTTTTGTCTCCAGGTTGTTGTCAGTCTTTACGTGCTATCAGCTTTGGGACGACTGGTCTCAGGTGTTACAGTTGCATATGCTGGTGCGTTTGTTGTTATTATCTGTTTCTTTCTTACTTTGACTCTGATTAGTTGCAACTTACAAGCATAATACTTAAAAGCATGTTGACTGTTTAAATTGTTTTCCCTCAGATTGTCATGTCACTTTATGTTGTTGCACTTAAGCTGAACTTACTGTCATTTGGAAAACATGACAGAGGTCTTTATCTTGTTACTATATCATGGGAAGTCGCATCATAAGGGGGTGTATGTAATTACATCCAATTATTTATCCTTTTTGGGGTTAAGTTAATTCAGTGTGGTTAGGTTAGATTAGGTTTACTTTTATTTTCTATAAATTCCATATTAAGGGTCCAGTGTAATTTCTTTCTTAATGTTCTGTTAGTAGAAAAATAGTTTCCAACTTGGTATTAGAACTTTAGGGTTAGGTTTAGGTCTCTCAACCTCTGTCGCACAGCGTGTACCAGGTTTTCTTTTCCTTTGCAAATCTATTGTGGTTCTATCTTATTAGTTCTTTAGACTATTAACTTTTCTCTTGATTTCTTGGTTTCAAATAAAATATATGTTGATTTTCAGTTAAGAATTCCACTCCTTTTGCGATTCATGGTATTTCCCCTTTTTTATTGTTTTTGTTGAAGAAATAAAATAAGGTCGTTGTCTGGTACTCCATATTGAGCCTCTCGGTGCATATTTTAAATTTTACAAAACCGATCTGTCAGATCTCTTAAGAGCAACCAGTGGAGAGGTGGGATTTTTTTATTTTTTATTTCCCTAGGATGGAGAGAAAAGGAGAAGAATTCACCATCGCTTTGGTCGGAGCATTGCCATTGTCCTTGGTACTCAATTGTGTTGCAGAAAACATATGTTGTTTTTCTATTGCAACTGCTCTTTGATTATCATGAAGGAGAAGAATGAAGAATGAAAGAAGGAAAGAAACAGAAAGAAGATCGCTAGCCCAAACATATATGTCATCGACCCTGCGCATAAGGGGGATGGCTTTTGTCATTATTGTAATCACATACAGCCAGCAGTTGCTTCCTCTCTTAGCCAGCATTGCGCTCCGCTCTCAACATTTTTTGAATCAAAATCACTAAATTGAACTTCATTTCTGTGTATTATATTTTAAATATATATATATATATATATATATATATATGTCTGTTTTTTGCACATGTACTTTGTGTGCCTTGGAGGCTAGTTCCCTTAACAGGGTGCTCATGTTAGCAAAACCTCATATTTTCTAATTTTCACTGTATACCCCCCCCTGTATGCAGGATTTTATATAATAAAGTCACTTCATCAAAAAATAAAAAACTCATATTTTCCGTTTACTAATAAAAGAAAGAAAGAAAAGAAAAGGGCCATGAGATTAGGGCTGCTTGTTTATTTAAACAAACAAAAAAAAAGGGAAGAGATAAAAATGGAAATATATGGAGCGGCTCTATGGGTGTGTTTAGAATTGAAAAAAGGTTTATTTGTTGAAAAATACTGTTGGTTTCTCATGGGCCAAAAATGTGTGTGGGGAAATAGGCTCACTTTTGTTTGTTAGGCGAGGTGCATAGTTATTAAAGGCTCAAGGCACACTTAGGTGCTAAGGACTCTAGGGGCCTAGGCACAAGGCTCAATTTAAATTTGAATAAATAAAAAAAAGCGTGGCCCTGAGCGAATTAAGGTGCACATTTTAAATTATAATTGGTTATACAAATTGATGTGCAAAAATGCATGGATGCAATCATCTAAAACTTAGACATGATCCCAAATTATTTTTTTTTTCCTTTTGATAACATAAACTTATATTAAACAATCAAAAGGCCAATATTCAGACCGTACACGTGATGTATACGATAGAGAGCACCAACCAAAATTATCGAGGAAGTGAATCCAAAAAATTGCAAAAGATGTCCAGGTCCCTAAACAATATGAACCTGTCCAACTAAGAAGTATTCTAACAATCCTAAGTTTTAGATGTACATTAGGAAGTTCTATACCATATAAAATAATACTATCTCTTTCCTTCTATAGTGTCCAAAAATATCATGGTTATCATTCTCCAAGCTAAAGAAGAATATTTATTGCTCAAACCAAAAAAAATAAAAATAAAAATAAAAATGAAAGAATGTTTATTGCCATTCCTAATCCTATGAACTCCCAACTGCTTGTAGAACTGAATGAGAACCCACTTTACCCCAAAGATGGAGAAGCTAAAGGCAATGCCACCTTGCAATGAAGTAAAAGATGATCAACTGTCTCAACAGCCTCTTTATGCATGATGTATCGATTAGGCATAATCATATTCTTGTTAATTGAATGGATCACCATCAAGCATTTTATCTCACATAGCCATCTGCATGGAAAAAGGTACTTTAGAAGGAGTGACAGCGTCCAAACCTTTGAAATCAGGATCCCATTACCTTCTCTCCTTGAAAAAGAATTAAAGTAAGGCTTCACTAAAAAGGAATCATTTGCACTTCCTTTCCAAAAAATTCTATCTTCCACACCTCCTTCCATCTTGATGTTATATAGCTTGAAAATTCCTAATGAAAACTACATTCCATACCATTACCCTACCTTGCATTCATCCAAGGATCACCATTAGCACAATCCTAAAAATATGTGGAAACACGTCCCATAATGCCTCTTGCCACCCATACATCTACTCCTTGCCCAAAGAAAATCCCTTTGAAATTTCTTCAACCTCTTAGCTACCAAACTAAGATTTTAAACATTGACATGAAAAAAGTTGGTAGCTTCACTAAAATGCTTCGAATCAAAGTAAGCTCACTACCTTTGATAGGTACACTCTTTTCTGAACACTTAGCCTTTCCTTAAATCTCTTAAAGTCATAGAATCCCAAGCTGGTTTTTCTTTAAAGGAATCACCTAAACGTAACCCAAAGTATGAAGAAGGAAAGTAGTAGAGTACACATCCCACATCCAAGTTTAGAAGCCAATTCTATTAAGTCAACACCTTCCCCACCGAAATCAACTCACTTTTCGTCAAATTCACCTTCAAGCCCACCACCGGTTCAAAGCAAAGTACACACATCTTAAATAATGGAGTTGTGCCCTTGTTCCCTACTTGGATCACAAAAAGCATCTACATGAAGCAAATTTGAAATGAGCACTCTCTCCCTTCTACCCTCATATGACCCAAAACCTCCAATCAAATTAGCATCCATAGCCTCCTGAAACAATTTGCTAAAAGCTTCCACAACTATGATGAAAAAGAAAGGAGGCAAAGGATCTCATTGTCTAAAACCTCTTAAACTCCTAAAGAAATCATGAAATCTCCAACACAAAAACGATATCATGGAAACACAAGTCTCAACTCACTTCCTCCACTTCTCCCCATATTACATCCCCTTCTAGGCATTTAGAGAAGAAACTTCCAATTTACATGATTATAAGCTTTCTCCACATCCAACTTACAAATCAAAGTCGGGGACCAATTTTCGTGGCCTATCAATAAAAAAGAAAGAAAGAAGTCGGGGATTGATTCATTAATCTTGAATCGATACATTCATTTGCAATAAGCATCCAAAACTTGCTTATTCCTAACAACAACATTTTAACTAGGGACACTACTCTTCCTACAAAATTCTTTATCCTCCCTACTAGAACTTTTAACAATTATTTTATACACACTTCCCAACAAACTAATTGGCAGAAAATCTCTTATGTTTACCGCATCTCCTTTCTTTGGAATCAAAGAGATGAATGATGCATTCAAAATTTTTTGGAAGATAACAATTTCAAAAAGTTCCTTCATTGCTCTCAGTTAAATTTCCTTTGATAGTGTGTCAACATTTTTGGGAAAAAGCCATTGTCATCCTATATGGACCCAACCCGGCACTTTGTCCCTATTCAAACCCCTCAACACCTCACAAATTCCATCCTCCTCCCACGGTCTTTCTAACCAACTCGCATCCTCACTGCTAATAGAGTTGAAACCCATTCCATTGAGCAAAGGTCTATACGAAACCCCTTTTGTAATTTTTTTTTTTTCTTTTTGTGAAGAAATCCACTGCTATATTGGCTATTTTGCTATGTTGCTTTTCTCTTGCTCCATCACCCCAAAATTCTTTATATTCATGTTTTTAAGGAGTTTTGGTGACCTATTAACCTTTTTAAGTATTGATGAAGCATTTCATAATGTTTTTAAGTCATTTTTAGCTTCTACATCATAAACATGCTTATAACAGCAATTAGAGTTTAACATTAAATTTTAACAATTTTACTGGGTGCAAATGATGACACCATCTAACGAGGTTCAATTGTTCATAAATGAACATAAAGGAAAATGATAGCTTCTGGAATGTGGTTTTGTTGTCCAGTGGACATTCATCTTATATTATGCAAATACTTGAATAGCATCACATGCTGATGTCAGTCTTGATGATACACTCCTAACTGGAAGACATTTATACCCTCCCTTTCCAAGAATTTTTTTTCTGCAGAAATGAATAGAATCTACATTGTCTTCCCTTGATATATCTGTGTGGGTCCGCTCTTATGCACTTCTTTTTTGTGACCAATCCTGTCGCAGTTATAAATATTCTCTGCATAGCTACATATTTTATGCTATGATTTGAGTTAGCATTACCAAACAAATAAATAAATTTTTTGGTGTAATTTAGAGATTTTGATAAATTCCTGATGGGGTAACATTAATTGTCATTGACAGAAAAAGATTAGGAAAGCCCAATCAATGGAGAATTACCTAAGCATGGAAAGACATAACAAAAGATTTAAAATTTGAATTGGGCAAGTATCCAGTCCCAGTTGGGCTTCCTTTAAGCATTTTAGTCACACGATTGTTACCTGATCATGGCCCCATAATTGAATAATGACTAATGAGTGCTGCGAGGTAGACCAGATTCATCCACTGGATGAAGTGGCATTTATAATCTTTATTGAAGTTCAAACCAAAAGAATCAACTTTGTTGTTCATTTCTAGTTTTCCATTGCCTCATTAGCCCGTAAGAGGAGTGTGTAAGTTTGTCCGGTATCTTTGGCATATTCCTTTAATAATAAACCTGCCTTCTATTCCATCTTTGTTTTAAACCTTGTATAAAGGTTACTTATCTGGAAATATGTTTGCTGAAACAGGATTGTGTTTATTCTGTCTTTACATGTTTGCTGAAAACTCACAATCAATCAGTGCATGTGTATCTCGGTTCCTAAGGAGAAGAAGTTACACTACAACAGAACAGGATAGCATGTAGTCTATAAATTTCTGGTTACCAACTTGTACTGTAAATTTTTTTGCTTCAGTTACTCTGTAGCTGAAACTAGCTATTGTTTCTCTGTATATACGACTTTGTCTATTGGCTATTTTGGGGGATTGTGTGCATATTTTGACCAGAAAAGAATGAATTCATTGCACCAGTTGATAAACAAATAGCACGAGTTTACACTAGCCTTTGAATTGAAAACTGTGTTTTTTTTTTTATTTTTATTTCCTCCTGATAGTTTTGGCTCATGAAACATGTAAGAAACACTGAACCTTTCAACAGGGAATCCATCCAAAAAGGTTTACAAAGGAGAGGGAGAATACAGATCTGGGTTAGGTTTGGGTCCGGCAGAGGGATAATATGACGATTGTTTGGCATGTCTGGACATGACGCAAACCTGGATTTGGTCATTCCAACCCATCCTTTTTTGCATTAGGATTAGAAAGTAATTGGTATAAAAATTAAGAGTTCTTGTCTAACAACATGGTAGCATTAAAATTTAGGATCGTTTGTCATGTCTGGACTTGTACTTGGCTATGGAATTCAAGAGGCAGGTGCATAGTAATAGTAGCTGATTTACACTAACTATACATCTGAGTAGCATTAACTGTTCATTCCTCTAACACCTTTTTGTCTTTCCAATTCTGTTGTATCTACATATCTTGGTTTGGAACTTACTGTTTCTCTTCTCCACCGTCTGATTCCCTTTTTGGGCAATGAGTTATTTGTAAAGTTGCTGTTTTGACAATTTAAATTTTTGGTTTTGATAATATGTTAGCAATTCTTCCTCTGCTTTCAGTAAATCATTTGTTCTGTTTTAATTAAGATAATTAAATGGAGAGGAGGAAGCTGTTTTTATGCTACTATTTCAACACTAGATCCCCATTTCTTTTCCTCTGGCAAACATTCTTAGCTCTTACCTGTCCTTTTTAATGCTCCGTTGGAGGAGAAATCACTTGGTAGTGTTGGTAGCAGTCGGGGAGAAAAAGGGCAAAAAATGAGAATATGTATTGCCTATTGAGCATGTGTGCGATATAAATATGAATTAACGTCTCATGATTACTTATTAGAGTGGTTACTGCAAAGTTGGACTAAGATGGATTTTTAAAATTGAAGGGAAAATAAGCTTTACATCTCTCTCTCTCTCTCTCTCTCTCTCTCTCGCTCTCTCTTTATTTTTGAAAACAAGAGGCACCAATTAGAACACGGTATTCAGCCTGGAATTGGGAGGCAGTATTGGAAATGGGTCCTCTGATTCCGATTGTGTTCGGAGTTTGGACCCGTCATAGAATGGGAATTGTAATTTTGAGACCAATTTCGTGGAATTCTTTAGTGGAAAAAAGTGGTCTCTAATTCTTTGGATAGGGGATTTTATTTGAAATTTGAAACCCAGAATTGTATAAAAATAAATAAATAAATAAATAAATAATTGAAAGAGTACTAACTTCCTAACCACCACCACCACCACCACCATCCTTGGCGCTGCCGCCTAATCACCATCACAGTGAGGCATTTGCTAAGTGGCATTCTGATTGAG
Organism: Liquidambar formosana; assembly: GCA_039720395.1. Classification (NCBI taxonomy): domain Eukaryota; kingdom Viridiplantae; phylum Streptophyta; class Magnoliopsida; order Saxifragales; family Altingiaceae; genus Liquidambar; species Liquidambar formosana. The sequence continues at coordinate 25,126,621 of CM077826.1, read as the reverse complement.
AGAAATCAAGAGATTACCTAATAAGGAGTATTTACTTTTCTCATCATCATCATTTTATTTATTTATTTATTTATTCATTTCCACCCATTAAGCACAATCAAACCCATGAGGTCTACTTCACAGTTGCCACAAGTTATCACTATATCATAACAACTATTAAATAGTAGGCCATGTTTGTTTGGTTGGAATAGAATGAGTGGGAATAGAATCTAATTTCATGCTCAAAATAGTCTGAAATGGAATAGATTGAAATAAACATTGCGGAATGAATATCATTATAATTTACTACTATTGTTTGATTCCATTCCCATTTAATTACCGCATTTAGACATATTGTTTGGAATGAATGAGGATAGGATTCCATTCCATCCATTCCATTCTGACCAAACAAACATGGCCTATGAGTTTTAAGTTTACAGTACTTTGTACAATGGGCTGAGCCCAACCAAAAAGCCTTAGGTTGAAATTGTACCTCGACTGAGCTTGTACGAAAGTCAGATGGACTTACATTCCTACTAAGGCCGTTTTCTGTTTTTTATTTTTCAGTTTTTGTTTTTTATTTTATTTCGATTTCGAGTCAAGAGCACAAGACCAAGGCTAACAAAACTAAATATAAATCAAATATCCATAAGGAGTATGGCCACCCCAGAAATGTTCAAACCCGGAAGAGATCCATGTATTTTTTAAAAATTATTTTATTTTATTTTTTTGGACAATATAAGATATTTTAGGCCTATTCTTGCTATGGTTTGGATGCATATTAATCCCTAAAGATCAATGGCAGCGCCAATAAGACCCAAGAGGGGTTGGCTGGCCCAGCCGAAATTTTTTATTTTTTATTTTTTTTTTGATAATTTTTCTACTAGTTATAGATTTGGCCCCTCATTTTTTTGACCCTCTAGATTTTTTTTACCCTTAGCGTTTACTCTTTTCATTTTATAAATTTTCTCATTTTGTGCCTATTTAAATTTTGTTTTTACTCCATATTTTCTTGTTTCCATCAGTTTTCTTTTGTCCTTCACTCATTGTAATTATTATTACTTTTTATTTATATGGTTGAACAATGTTATATAGTCCAAATTTTTTGTCAATATCAATTTGTCCAAATGGTGTTGCAACTACCTCATCAATTCATTATGGACAATTATTATTTTTATAAAAATTTTGATTGATCGGCCAAGTTGGCACCTCATTTGGGTAAAAAATTTGTTTCTTTATCGTTTTGTGTTTCTATTCTAGTTGTTTATTAATAAGAAAAACTTATTATTAGTTCAAAATTTTTCTTGTCTCATGGTTGTGAAGTAGGGAAAAAATTGCAAAAAATTTATACTCCATAGTCACTTTAAGTTATGATAAAAATATTAAAATCAATCAAAGTTTGGTCCTTCTTGATCAAATTCTTGGCTCAACCACTACTAAAGATGTTGAGATCATCCGACAATTACAGGGACAAAGCCACAATACAATAAGGTGGGGCAAACGCCCCAACCGAGAATTCCCAAAATAAATAAAGAAATAACCCTTCCAAAACCTCTGCATCATGGAAACTTCACAATCCTTCCATAAGTAGAAAGTCCTCAACGCAACCTCATATCTCTTCCATAGTTTCATTGACGAAAATTTGTCTCGCTTGAGTTATATTATTGGCTTCGCTTCTATCCACAAATCCTGTTCATCCAAATAGTCAAGGTGTCAAGATTCGATTCTAAAACCTTTGGTTCATGAGTCATGATTATGTAATATATTTTACTACGTAATGTTGCTGCCAAAAAGTATTTTGCATGCAATATGAAAATTTAAGAATACTGACTTTTAAGCCGATGGCAACGTAGGGCAGGAATTAAACTTGGATTTCAGCCAAACACTACTTGCATTGCTCACCTTCGATGGGGGTGATTTTATGGTACCCATAAGGTTTTTTGGGTGCCATATTTACTTACCATTTAAAGTGACCTACTTACCATTTGAAATGGTTCAAAATGTTCCACTTATCATTTGAAATTACCCACTTACCATTTAATGACCACTAACCATTTGAAGTGATTAACTTACCATTTCAAGTGCCCAACTTTCCATTTCAAGTGACTTTATGAATATGGACCCAATTTTTTTACTAGGGTACCATGAAATTAGCCCCTTCATAGGGTTGTCTTCAGTTATTGGTTGACACACAAACACTCTCTCTTTTTCTGTGAAGGGAACAATTGATAGAAGTCTTCTCTCTTTAATGCTGTCATTATACACAGCAAATTGGTCAAATATTGTGATTGCTGGGAAGGGAACTATTCAGAGAAGTTTTCTTTCTCTTTAATGCTGTCACTATACACAGCAAATTCAAATTGTGATTGCTGGGAAGGGAACTATTATGAGAAGTTTTCTTTCTCTTTAATGCTGTCACTATGCACAGCAAATTGGTCAACGAAGTACAGACTAAATCTGCCATCAATAATACAATGACATACAATTATGGCATGTACTCCAAGCGGTTGGCGTAGTCTGCTACGTACAATACAAATTAATATCTTTTGTGAGTTTCTCACAAGTCAATAAGAGCTAGTGAAATTGTAGGGTTAAAAAAATATTATGAAAGTCTCGCTTTATTTTATTTTCGTAAACTTGTAATACCATATCAACCGTATCACAATTATATATAATTTTTCCCTTTTCTGTTTGAAAACAAATATCTTTTCCCATCATATGCAAGCATTTTTCAATAACTAAAAACATATGAAAAATGAAAAAATGAAAATCACTATGGATAGAAAATGTTTTAACAATTGCATCACCAGTACTATGACAACAAACAGTTGAGACAGCAAAAAGAACAATGCGGATCAAGTTGACGGCAAGACAGAAGAGAGTGGTTCAATATCATAAACCTTGTACATCTTTAAGACCTAGGTGATTGCAACTCTTTACACTCTTCTTCACTGTCCTCCTCCTATGTCTTCAAAACCTTCAATTTCATTAGGACCTGGTTGCAAAACTTGACACTCCTTACTTCAGTGATTCAGTCCTCAGGTGCCATGAGGCATTGCCATTGTCCTACTGAAGTGGTGCAAGCATTTTATTTATTTATTTATTTTGGCTCTAGGCTCAAAAGCTAAGCTGGTGTTTTAGACATAACAGTCTTTTGGGCCTCCCGGTTGAGGGAGCATTATAAATTGGTTAGTCTGTAGGATTGTAAATGGGATATTTGCGTTCAGGGCCGTAATGGGAATCATTGATTTTAAGTGTCATTAGAGAAAGTGAGAGATCTGTCCAAATGGTTAAAAGACATCTATTTCAATGGAGATGAATTCATGAATTTGTGGAAGAACACTGTAGAAACACCGGGTGGCAAAATAGGGATTGGATTCGAAAGAGAACCGCCTTGTAGAGACAGGATTAAGAAAGAAAATTACGGAGCAACAGGAAGTGGACGAGGATTTCTATTCAAAGATCACCATTGCTGGTGAACCAGGCTTCTACACCAAAATATCAAAGCTCAGGAAGTTTTCTTTCCCTTGACTAGACATCTTCAGGTGGGATGTCCTCAAAGCCTCTGTTCCCATTCCTATATAGGGACATTCTAACATAAGAGCATACTGTGTTTTAACCAGTAAAACCCTTCAGAGTCATTAAGTAGGTGGCCCTGAAAAACACAGGTTTCACTTACCCATGATGAAAAGCAGTTCAGTTTAAATGCAATTTCATAACTTAAATGGAAACAAGATAAAAGGAGCAAATAAAACCCAAAGGGTCCCAAAAGAACTCAAGTCAGACCTGTATAGGAATCATTTTCTTTTATCAATAGAAAAAAGCAGGTTGGTACAGAGGTTAATACAGATGACTCTCTTTACAGGGCCACCAATGTCTGAAAGCTCACCTTATAATCATTAAAAAAATAAAAAAAGACAAACAAAAGACCCCAGCTATCAGCCTCCCCATTGACTTAGAAATATCATCATTAGGATCCCCGCTAAAAAAAATCGAATCCCGGCACCAAGTCAAGTGAAGAAACAAGGGTCCGATGTTGGGATCTCACTAGAGCTGTTATAGGTGGCGTCTCTCAACAAGCAATATGTCTTTCCAAGCTTCATAAAACATCCAGGTGATACCAGAGGAGGGCATGACTTTCAAACAGCTCGCACCCCACCCTCTGTAGAGTCCCATCAAACCCTCTTCCCGAATGACTTCTGAAAGTGCTGCTACCATATGTGGTGGGCACTTACCCTGCAGAGCTCCCACCATCAGTCGTTTCCTGGCCACCTCCAACGGAAAGCTGATTGTGCTAGCCGTAAAACCTGGACATGCATAAAGTAGAATGACATGCCAATTAGCCTAGAGGGATTATGTGTTTGTCATCAGTAAAATTCCAAGTCCATAGAATAATTTAGATCCATTGGCCAGCATGACTGATATGGAAGTGAATATTCTATATTTCCATTAAAGATACAAAGTCACGCTGATATATATATATATAATATATATATATATATATATATACAAGAGAATGATTGGGTGCAAACCATCCCGGATGTCCCAGACGAGATCGCACGGCTGGGAGCCGTACTTGGCAAATAAGCGTGTGCACGTGAAAGCCACGCATGGCTGGAAGCTGTGCAATTTGTCCCGAACAGTCTGCACTCGATTACCTCCCTATATATATACTCCCTCTATCCCACAAAGATAGGCCATATTTGACAAAACACGCAGTTTAAGAAAAACCATCATTTCATTGACTTATCATTTATTAAAACTCTATTTTTCCAAAGGAACTCCCCTCTCCTACTTTTTATTGGGTCTTGTGTTAGAGGCAATTATTGAAATAATAAGGGGTAGAATAGGAAATTCAAGAAAAATTAGCATTTGAATTAATCTATACTACCTATAAAAAGATGAATGTAAGAAAAACTTTTGATTAACTAATATACCCTTATTTTAATTTTTAAATACACAACTACCCACCCTTTTGCATATATAGGAAATATAGCAATATGGAAACTATAATTCTAAAACACAAATAGGAATTCAAAGGAAACAGAAACTATAATTCCTATATAATAAATAAACAGTTAGAACACATACCTTAATCTATACTACCTATAAAAATCTGTAAAAGAGAAAAACTTTTGATTGACTATTTTATCCTTACTTAAACTTATAAAGACGATATTACCTTATCTTTTTTTGACAACTGGGTTCATGTAAAAAAAAAAAAAAAAAGAGGGAAAAAAAGAATTTAACGTGCTCTAATTAAAGAAACAGCATGAGAGTCCAACTCTATCACTACTTTCTTTCAAACGAAATCCCATATGGACTCTTTCTCCTTTGTAACAATAACATTACGTTTCTCTTTTTCTTTTGTCTCTCTCTCTCTCTTCTACAGGACGTTTTCTTTTTGTCTCTCGCAATTGATTGTATTTATAGTGAACAAGTTCTTATCATGGCCACTGTGTTTGCATCTTCATTCAATTCCCTTTTTTACTTTCTCTTGATGGGTGAGTAGAAATTTTTTATCAAATTTAAATTTTTTTTATGTTTTTCAGTGCAGACCTATATGGGATTAACTACATGACCCCGTATCAAGTTTGCTTGAGTTTTTAATTTTCTTTTTTCCCCTTTCATTTGTATTGGTTCCATATTAAATTATATTCTGTCTTTTCCGTTGATAATTGTATGTATATTGATTTTTTAATTGTTGGGATTATATCTTTGTTGGGTACAACCGAACAACTGTGCACTCTCAATTGCAATCCCAAATCATCAATTAAATGGTCCCTCTTTTTTTTTTTTTAATTAAATTTTTTTGTGTTACATTGGAGGGGAATAAACTCTTACAGTTCAACACTTCCACAAACCAGTGATCTATTAGGCTTTCTTCAAAGGATGGTTTCTTCCAAACCCACCTTCGCTACTAGGAAATAAGAATTCTTAAACCTAGAGATATAGCTAAATCATAGCTTGTCATACAAAGAGAAAGAGACACACACACAAACAAGTAGAAAAAAAAAAAACCGATAGTGAGCTCAAATAATAAAATTATTATCTTAACTCTCAACCCATCTAAAAAAATTATACAAAATTATCCACCACACTGGAAAAATTCAAAAAAGTTCAACATACAAAAAAATAAAATGACCAATGTGTGATAATTGCTATAATTGCGATTCTTCCAGTGAGATAGTGAACCCTCTTCCCAAATTTGATTTACAACTCATGTGGATAAAATTATTTATATGGATTCTAGAAAAACTTTTGATTGACCAAAATATCACTATTATAAATTCAAAAGACAATATCATCCTTTTATAAGGGATCCTTTATGTAAGCTGAATAAGAACTTTTAATCTCGACCCTTGATTTCTTGTCCAACAACCAAAATGTTTGATATTTGATAACATGCTTTTTAATTCTAATTACACTTTTAGTCATTTGATCGAACATAAAGAGTTGTAATTAAAAGTATTTATGTAACTTACTTAAGGGATCCCTTATATATAAGATCAAAACTCCAAAATAGTATTGAATAATAGGCGATGGCAAAACTATTTTAATGATCTCTCTAAACCTTCCATGTAAGATACTTAAAAGAATTAGATACCTATTCAAAGATTAAGCCTGAAATTTGGTTATCGAACTACTAATATCTCTTTTAGAGATAAATTTATAGAACTTTTGATCATGTATATTCTTAAATTCTACTTTATATCATCATATCAATAATTATTATAGAGATTTTAGATTCAAACTATTATTAATCTAGAAAGCATACAATATATTTACAAACATAGTTTTATCATTTTATGGAGCAGATTACAAACTTATTTACCTTGAGAAAAATTATATATATTGACGTGCAACGCACGTGTGCATTAACTAGTTTTCAAAAATGGACAAACATTTTAGGACAAAAAAAGTTGCAAAAATGGCCTATCTTTGTGGGACGGAGGAAGTATATTTTATTGGCAAAGTCACGCTGATATATTAGACTTTAAATGGTGAAACCAACCCCAAAGTTTCTTATTCCAACTAGAAAGCCAGATCTTGCTTTTCAAACATGGAAGACGTGAGACCACAAAAAAATTTGAAAAAAAAAATGCTACATCTTTGACTCCAGCAGTCTCAAACTATTTAAACAGATTCTTTGGTCCTTTCACCCGGAAAAGAAAGGGAAATGTGAGGAACAAGTACACAAGGACAATTATAATTTCATCAGATCTCTGAATACTTATCCCAACTACAAACTGTGTCTTGAGTCTTGAGTCTTGACATTGCCCCACACCTCCTACTGGTTTTTAAATTTATACTGTAGTTCTGAAGTAAGCATCTATAAGATTTGAAACTCTAAATTACCAAGATAACATGATTGGGAAAAAATCCAGAGGGATTTTTCAAATAAACTAACAAGGTGAAAGCAAAATTCTCACCTGAGAGTGCGCCAAGCAAAAGCATCTCCACACGGTTCAAAGACTTTTTCTTCTTCACTAGGCAGTAAGATTTCTTAATTGTATCATACATGAAATAGTAACACGTGCTGTATGGGAGCATGCCAATCAGTGTAGGTGAAAGACCAGCATATAAGCCACCAATCCCACCATCCTTGTAGATCTTGCTAACCGCAATACTTATACTAGGGTAAGCCTCAGCATTTACAGTCAACCGATCCTGTAAGAAATTAAAAAGAGAAAATTTAGTTTCTGAGAAGAAATAATAAACAAAAGGAGCTTTCTTAGTACTACAAAACCAGAAAGGAGAACCAAGTTACAAGACAAGAACATAAAATACAAAAAAAACAAAAAATTATTCTCCAAGACAACCAATGAAGACAAATTTATAAAATATGAACAAAAGAAAATAAGTAATATAGGACATCATCATAAAGAGCGAGATTATGATTTACAGAAAAAAATTTGAGTTCTTCAAGTCCAAAAACCAATAAGTGTCTGACCTAATTCTAGAATTTCTACTTTTCATTACCAGGACAATGGTCCTATGATGCACAGTACCTTCAAAACTTCAAGGGGATGACACACAAGGGTGCTAACAACTCCAGCAGCAGCACCAGCCACGGCAACAGGAGAGATCCATGAAAGAGAAAAGCTCAGACTGACATGACCTAATTGCACCTTAGGGCATTCGGTTTGGTTCCATTTCTCTTGTGCTGATGTCATTGCTCGCTTGACACACTCGAATGTTCCAAACTCGATTGCCTGTGTAGGGATTATACGGAGCATGTTGATTGTGTTGCCAGCCCAGAGCCCTTGCCAACCCTGCTGCTCAATGACCTCAATAAAACTACCCGAAATCTTCTTGGACCCAACACCAACCACCATTCTCGTCCTGCATATTTAACATGTTTTGAATCGGTCATTGCATCAGGAAAGTTAGCTAGTTGATTACATGATTCTTCATTGCAAAATATTTTTTTTTTAAATGGCCAAATTGCTATCAACTTTGTCACTCCATAGAATACCAAGCATTATTTTGATGACTCCATAAGTAGCACAAATTAATTTAACTTCTAAAAGAAGTTCAATAAAAAGTACAAGTTTGACACCTCTAACACCCAATATAGAAATTTTGCTTTTGAGCTTCCACCATTTAATTCTACTTCCATAAGTTAATGAACCTAAACCCAAAGTCAAAGTTTAAATTTTCTGTTCCCAGAACCAAAAAGTTTCTGAACAGAGTCTATACCTTCGCAAGATTCAAGCATCCAAGAAACAAATGGGATATGGGTATGTATATACAGAATCAAACGATCAAGTAACATGCATCATGAGGATTTGGTTCAAGAGTAGTACAAAAACTCAAAAAAATAGATGAAAGAACCTAAGCATGGTAGCATTTGATGATTACAAATTCTCACAACAAAAATTGTGAGCCATTGACAATTAAAAGTCTGGAGTCAAAAAGTAGTAAGTAGCATTTAATTATAGAAAAGTCGAGACGCTTTTGTCATTAGTCTTGGTCAATATACAATTAATGTCTCCTCAAAAGGGGTTAAAAGAAGCATATTTCGATTGCTAATTAATTTGGTAGGTAGAAATGGGCAAATGGCATGGTGTCAAAAGTTGATAGGAAGCATAGGTGAGGCAAGGATAAGCAAAAGGCCAACAAAAACAATGCTTGAGTTAAGAGGGGGGGCGGGGTTGCAGGGGAATACTGAAGTGAGTTGATACCTCAAATTCACCTAAGATTAAAAAAATAATAAATAAATAAATAAAAATCTATAAAAGAAGTGGAAAAACCTAAAAATATATTTTCTGAAGCTAGTAACAGAGGACTTTGCACGAAATAAACTCAAGTTTGCGTCAAGAACAATATCCCAACAACTTGGTCAGTCATTCTACCTAAATCTTCCAGACACCATAATGCAATTCAAGAATATAACCAATGAGACACATTAAACGGGTGTAAGGCCATGTCAGAGTGCCCTGACTCCAGCAGGGGAAGCCTGCTACAGTAATGAAACTGACGAAGTGTATTAAATATTTAAATCTCTTCCCTCACTCTTCATGTGGAACTTCAAAAACCTATATATTCACTAACAAGAATTTTAGTTGGAATTTGTAATTAACAAATTAAGGGGGATTGTAAGAAGAGTTTGTCCAACTTGAGCCTCTGACTGGGATAGGATTCCAGCAATGGTAGTAAACAAATGATACTCTACATTTATAAACAGATGCTCGAGAACTTAGGCTGTCTTTTAATTTATTGTCTCATTCTCTTTCCATTGTCAGATCCTTATGCTTTATGGTTCTCTTTCCGTTGTCAGCTCTTATGCGTTATGGTTGCTTTTTTCAGCATTTATATTTATGTGACCATTGAACTATGAAGCACAGATACTTCAAAACCCCCAACGAATCTGTATCATATCCGATATGGCCACGATACGCCTAAGATACTCCCCTATACGTATCTATTACTCCCAATACGTATTGGAACAGTAAAACACATTGCCACTTCATTGGATACAACTCGGAGACTTCTCTGATACACCTCGAATACGTTTAGGATTCCTTTAGGGTTAGTTTGTAATTATTTATTTTTTAATAAACGGGGTAAATTTAGAAATACATAATACCCATACTTTGATTGAAAACATAAACCTATTTTAGTTCTCTCATCTTAGTTCTCTTTCCATTATCTCTCTCCTAAGGCAACCATTGTAGAGTAATAGAGCTAAATAGCTATTTCGTAATGTTAATGTCATTCTAGTTTTTTTATTTATTTATTTAAATAATGAACATGGTTGATGCTCATGGATGTATTCTTTGTACATCTATTCTTGCATATTAATTGATTTTATAGATGTTTCAATTTTTTTTTTTTTTTTTATGTTTATTATTGATATTTTATATCAAATATTAATATTAATATATTTATTTATTAATGTATCTCCGCCGTTTAGTATCCTATAGTTTTTTAGAATTTCCAAATTGGCATATCCGTATCGCATCGTATCTGTATCCGTGCTTCATAGGCATTGAATGACCCAACAATTTGAAACATTAAACATAATTTGATAGTCACCCTAACTTTAGCATCACTTGATAGTAAATATTTAGAGTGCGGAATGTGTGTGTCAAAAAATGCCAACACCTTCACATAAATATTCAGAATATACTATATTTGAAGACTTATCAACTTTCCAAAATATATAACAAATCCGACAAACAATAAGCAGTCCTTGCATAATCTCTCATAGACACTTGTCCATTTCCTACCAGAACTCTATCCAGCCGTTAGGGTGTATTAAATATCAAAAAATACATTGCACATCACATGGATATCACATACACTAATAAATAGATGCATCAACAGAAGATAAATCACAAACCCAAACTGTTGTGGCTTTATGGGGGAAAAAGAAAAGGATTAATACTATCTACAAGATTTTTGCATCAAAAGAAAAGGAGTTAAGAGTGGATCAACAATATCAAAAAACAGCAAGGGAAAGCTAACCTGATGGTCTCAAGAGGTGCAAGAACAGCTTTAGTCATTGCCCCCGCTAAAGCCCCACTAAAAAACTCACCAGCTTCTCTAGTCCGCAAACAGTCCTGAATCACATTAACTCATTTCATTCTAACTTCAACAGCCAAAATACATATTACCATTTCTTTCGCATCTTTTTTTTTTTTTTTCAAAAATAAAAAAGTTCCAGAAACTGAATAAAATTTAAAGTAAGGAACCCACATGGGCGTGTGGCTTTGTGTATACATGCAAGGATGTATGTGTGAATGTATGTATGCATATATGCATATATATATATATATATATATATATATATAGAGAGAGAGAGAGAGAGAGAGAGAGAGAGAGAGAGAGAGAAATCATTAAATTCCAGTAATACAAGCCTTCATATTGACATAAAGAGCAAGGAAACAGTAATGATTATAATGATGATGATAAAAAAAATTTCAGCATAACAAAAATATATTAATTTAAAATTAAAAATTCCCATCAGTACTTGACTGATCTCGGAATTTTATATTTCTAGATCCAACTTCTTCATTTATTCCCTTGATCTTTTTTTCTATCCATCTTATGCCAATAAAATAGATATTTATCATTACAGAACATGGGATTCTATGGGAGCAATAACAAATAGGTATAGAGATTGAACTATTGACATTATTCATGAACTACTATAATATCAAATTATTTTTCTTAACTAAAAAAGATGGGTTGAAGGGCACCCTTTACCATTCTGGTTAAATGGGATATCTATTTAACCAAAAAATAAATAAACCTTTAAAGTCCAATCCTAAACAAAATTTAAGTCAAAGAACCCAATAATTAAATATGGTCGCCTGAAAAATTCAGTAAGCCTCTCTTTGGATCTCGGAAAGAGCATGGCAAAGGAAAGGAAAGAAAAAAAAAATCTCTAGCAAACCATCTTAAGCATTTTGCTTTCCTTCCCTTTCCCTCGTACTTTCGAAGACCCAAATAGGGCATAAATTAATTCCTCCAAAAAAATAAATAAAATATCCTAAACGCTTTGATTTTTTAGAAAATGCAGGAAAATAAGTAAAATTAAGCTTTTTAATCTCAAAGCCTTCCTCTACTTGTGACCCCGAGAAAACAAAAATGTCCACCCAACTTAGCTTGATGTAACTATTTCGCTCACTTGAAGTTTTTTCTTTTCAAACTTCATTTTCTTTCACTTTCCTCCATTTTCCTGGCAACCAAACAAACGATGCAACGAATCATCCAAGAACAAATAAATATTCTATATATATATATATATATATATACACATAGATGAATTAATGATTAAAAAAATCCAAAACAATATAAAAACAATTGATTAAAAAAAAAAAAAAAAACAGTCCCACATTAAAAATAAAAAAAAAAAAACAATCAAAGAAATTAAAAATTAAAAAAGAAACAAACAGATAGAGATTTTTATTTATTTATTTAATTATTGTACAAAGATATATAGAGAAAAGAAAAACTTACTTTGAGGGCTAGTCGGATGTCGGGAAGCTGGAAACGGATCACGAAAGGTGGATCCTTTTCGAGGTCGAGCTCTTTGGTAAGCATCATCACTCCATACACATCCCCAAACACGCTGCATTTCTTCTTCTGCAGTTCCGATTGCAATGCCATAACTCGTCAGAACAATTACCCAACAAATTTCACAGAAAAATATCCTTATAATACACGCAGAATGTACATATATACATATATATATAGAGAGAGAGAGAGAGAGAGAGAGAGAAAGAGAGAGGAACGAAAGAGAGGGGAAAGGGGAAATAAACGTGCCTGTGACTTGGGTTTTTGGATCATTGAGAGATATTTGACGGTACAGAAAGAGAGAGAGAGAGAGAGAGAGAGAGAGAGAGATAGTCTCTGTGAAGATGTCTTTTTGAGTGTGTGTGTGTGTTTTTAGACTGTTTGGTTTAGGGTTTTTGGAAGTGGGCGCTTTTGGGTGTCTGGGACCGACCGAATTTGTAATGTCATATTTGAGAGAGAGAGAGAGAGAGAGAGAGAGAGAGTATACACAGAAGATAGGAACTACAACAGAGAGGGAAGATAAGATGGCAAGGATGTAACTGTAAAACCCCAAATTAAATAGAACTCCGTAAATACCTTTTTGCATTTTTGGGTATTCATTAATCATTATTATTTCCTCTTAGATTCGAGGAGAACTTCCATACAATTGTAAAATAAGTCATATACTATCACAGGTCAAGTAGAGTCAAATAAAATAGAATTATGATCTTCATACAATTGTAAAATAAGTCATGTACTATTATAGGTCAATTAGAGTCAAATAAAATAGAATTATGATGTCAAAAAATATTTTAATAATTTCATTTTATTTGATTTTCATTGACCTGTGATGTCACGTGGCTATATCACAGTTGCATGGAAGTTTTTCTCTCGGATTCGGATTCATAAATAATTAATTAGTTAATTAGTCTTTTTAGAAAATGAGTATGTCTTTTTTTTCCTTTTTTTTTCTTTTTAAAAAAAATGGTATGCATTTACGCATTAATATATTTCAATATTTTAGTTTTATCCACAATTATCTACAAGGTAGGTGTAGATAACCAAAGATTGATTAGGAAATCCCAAGTTCAAATCCATGCACCACTTTTGTTGTGTAGCTAATAGTCCAACGCCATAGGAAACGATATTCTTAGAATTTAATTTATTAACTTTTATGGGGCAGCAAAAATTTTGAGACACATTGAAAAGAAAGATGGAAGCGAGTATATATTTTTGCGATAAGGAAAAATGATTTGTGCCTTGATTATGAAATGTTGCACCTATGCAAAATCTCTCACATCGGATTTGAATGCATAAGATGCATAGCATTTTTGAAATTTTATGATTCGAAATTATCCCCATTCAATTGGAAATGGTCTTTTCTCATAGCCAAACTTATCCAGAACAACATATTTAAAAGTTTTCATTGTTACTTTTTATTATTTTTCTCTTCTCCATTAATTAACATCACTTTGTGAGAATGAATCCTTAGACACAGACATAAAGCTTATAGCAAAACAATTACTGTGGTGCACTCTTAATTGCCTCACTTCTCTATTAAAATCCAAGAAGTGGTCACATCTTGAAATAAGTATAAGATCCTTTTTGAGTTGTCACAAAAATAAATAGTCTCTATTTTCTTTCTGAGTTGTCTCTAAAATTTTGTACTTGTCAAAGAGCCAATAAATCTGTTTTCTGCCAAAGAGCCGCCGGCAAACGGGTATAAGTTTTTTTATGAGATAGGCGTGGAGTGTAAAAAAAAACTCAAGACCCAACATCTGTTGGGCTTATTCACTCAACAAAATGTGATAAAAAAAAAGGCAAGTTTGTTTATGTCCACTTTTTTTTCTTTTTCTCCCCAAAGCTTGAGAAGATTGTTTAGAAAAATTTTGGGTGGTCCATCCTTGTTATTATCCAGCCAGAGAATTTTAAAAAAATTATTTTCTTTAATGTTAGAGAGAGATTCTTCTACAATGAAAAAAGTTAGCATTAGTGGAGGTACCTTACTAGGCCAAAACCACCCAAAGTGGTGAAAAACTTTTCCTCCTTTTTTTTTTTTTCGGCCGACGTGTGTGGGTCCAAACAGAAGAAGCTGATACGAGTGTTATCAGGCCGTTCAAAATGGGGTTAGTTGACCAGTATTGTTCAAGCTTGTTTGGTGCTTGTTTGGCCAAGCACAAGCTTCTCACTGGGCCAACGGACATTCTTCATTGACTTTTCTTTCCACGTCGTGATCCAACAATTTGACCCGTTACTGCAAATTAATTGCCACTACGTGTATTACAAGGCTCTTACAAAGGCATAATGCTACCCCATTGTTTATGGAAAATAACTATGTGTAATGGTGACATGTTATTTATATTTACAAGTTGTTGGAAATCGAGTATAGTGAAAACGTCAAATATGACATTTCTATGTTTTTCTCTATTTATGGTAAGGTCACTACTTGTTATTTGTTAATTAACGCCCGTAATAATCTGATTATAGTTGACTTCGTAGAGCCTAAGGTGTAGATTGATATCAAGAACAACTACTTATATATCCAATGCATTGAGCAAATGATCGAACATGATTATATAGCACATAACTAGCTAAGTTTGGTCATATTATTAACCGGTCGACTATGTGGAATAGAAATTTTTATAAGGATGCAAGAAGAACCATGCTTACTCAATCTGTTAGAGATTTTAACTTGATTATAGTCCCGATCAAATAAAAACAAAGTTACACAAGTCATATCAGCACCATGCATTAGGGGGTTGCACCTCGTGCATTGGCTCCATGTATCTTGTAACCCACCAATGCACGAGGTATGACTCCCAATGTGGGTGTCGATATAACTAATAGGGGGTATTACAGATGGATTCGGCTGAGAGCAAATAATTACAGTTAGTGGTCATTCTTTGTTAAGTTAGTAGTCATTTACGAGGAAGTTATATTTGTCATTTTGACCCAAAAGTAAATAAATAAATAAAATATGTTTTGAGGGAATTATATAATGGCCCGGCAAATAATTACAAGTCAATACAATTGACTAGTAACTTTCTAGTCATTCTTAGTTAAGTTAGTAGTCATATAGTTTTTAGTTAGTAGTCAATTATATTGATTTGTAGTTATTTGTAATTAGGCCATTATGTAATTCCCCATATCTTTTTCTGGTCAATAATAAATTAAACTCGATTAACTAACCTAGTCTAGAAAGGGCAACTTTTCAAATTTTTATGGCTCGCCTCTATTAGAATGGGTTAAGGGAAGTTTTTGGTTAACATTTTGGAGTGGGTAACGGATTTCCTTCACTACTATCTCCCAAAAAAAAAAAAAAAAGGAAGAGGATAGGGTGGGGGAAGTATTTAAGAGTAGGGGTAAATTTTGAGAAGCCCATTAAAAACTCGAGTTGGATTCGAAAGGGGCTAAATATAGAATGGGTCCAACCATGGTCAATTCAAAAAATTTGGAGAGAAATTGAAAGAAAGCGAAGGAATGGGCACAGCACAAGAGAAATGGAGTGGCTTGGTCTCACTGAATGGACTAGAATGGCCATGTGATGCACCTTTTTCTCTTTTTTAATTTTCCTTTTGAAGATTCTTCCATTGGGTGGCCGAGGACCATTGAAAAGAAGGTCAATTATAGACAAAGAATGGGAGTTGAAAGGAGTGTTCATGCCCTCAACCTGTGACCATCACCCAGAAAGTGCAGTTTGCCACTTGCACGTCTTCACTTTGGACGTATTACCTAGTTGGGATTCACACGTGCCAACACTTCTTCTATTATTCATGACACGTGTCCTTTCATGGATTTTGGGATAAAAATATCGTAGAAACGTGTAATCAATTTCAAATTTTCGTATATTAAGATGAGTAGTATTACGTTTTTTGATCTCACTCTCGTACGACAGATCTGGTAACTTACTGTACATGGCAAGACAAGGAAAGGGTCATGTGCAAGGCACATGCATATTAGCATTTGCCATTGATTTGCCTTCTGATTGTACTACCCACATACCTAATGTTATTTGTCAATTTGTGATTCGTGCTATGAAGTTTGATGTTTTAGGGAATTGCCAGTAGAAGAAGATCAATATGTAATTTACCAAAACAAAGCAACCCCCAAACCACCCACATCCAAAAGGGAACCTATCAAACAATACACAACCCAAAACCCAAATAGTCAACAAAATAAGGCTAAACTTCAGATGACACTAACTAAAAAAAAAAAAAGAAAAATTTCTAGACTCCGAAACATCTTTGATTTACCTTCTGATTATACTCTATGCATTACATGTTTTTGCTCTGTTTTTTCTCTCATGACGTTTGATATGGTAAACAATATTAATTCACCCTTCAGTAAGAGGCAAAGCACGTATTAGAAAGATGACTACCCTTCACATGACACCCCATAAAGGAAAGAACCACCCATGGAGCCACCCAACAGCTACATTGATCCCTTCATATGCATTGGACCTCCAGTCAGCTTCACCAAAACTTCAACATTCAAGACTTTAAAACAGCTACACCCCTGAGGCATTGGCTCTCCAAAACAATATAATGCCAAGCGGAAACTCAAGAAATAACTCTAATACTTCTTCCCACCTCTGCATAGCAGCATCTCACGCATTTATGCACTCAAACTCTAGCAACTATCATTGAAAAAAAATACCTGTCTATCAAAAATTTTTAAAAAAAAGTATATCATTACATTAAAGCACCCCACCTCAACTAACAAAATCAGGGAAGCAAACAACTCAAGTTCCCCTGGCTGATTACCATACCATACCATACCTGAAAGAGAAAGAGAAAAAACAAAAATTTAAAATAATAATAATAATAAATTTAAAAAATAAATAAATAAATAAATTAATTAAAGATGCAAGCTGGAAGTAGATGCATATAACTCAAAACTAAAAGAATGATATCATTTATTAGAACCCTAAATAAAATAAAATAAAATAAAATAAAAATTCATATATTAGTTTTGTTCCATATTCAATTACAAAGTCAATAGGGAGTACCAACATGTAATGCAAAGGAGCTAAGAAAAACCAAACCCTTTGCCCAATAATAAAATTTTGGACTTATGGAGAGTTTTAAAGTCTTTTTCTTTGTTTCTACTTTACAATAAAGCAAACCTAGCTCCAATTCGAAATCAAATCCAGGAAAGCCCAACTCAATTTCTGGCCAAGCTTCTGAACCACACTAAACATAAGAGTGTTTTCAGTCTCCATCCAATGCAAATCCACTTTTGGCCTCTATGCTATGCTACTTGACAAACCAGTTTTGGTCTTCCTTGTCAAGCAATAAGTCCAAGAAATGTGATCCTCCATAATAAACCTTGAATTGGTAAGCATCTTGTTAATAACAAAAAACATCAAAAAATTAATACCAGCTAAGAATATTAATTGTCATACGTAAGATTCTCTACTCTTTTTTCTTTGATAAGCTCCTTTGACATGATTGCTATCTGTAAGAATACTTCCAAGGAATCGATAAATGATTTTTTTTTTTTTTTTTAAAAAAACCCTAAAAAAGAAATAAACTAAATTGAGTACAATCAAACAAACAAAGACAATGACACCCACTAAATAATAATAAAAAAAATAGACCATTAGGAAAAAGAGAAAAATAGTTTCTCCATCCTCATACCATGCAATTCCCCTCTTGATGATAAATTTCCCTTAAACTACACCAATCTCAAACCACAATCAAATTAAAATGTGTAGTAACACTCCAAATAATATTTATAAATTAATACATGGAAAAGTGAAAAGAAACAAAGGGGTCGAACTCAAGGGGACAGTGTAGAAATGCAATCAGCATACTTAATTTATTCAATACTTTTGTAATTTATCAAATTAATAATTAGATAAGAGAACAATAAATTTAAACCAAATTTATGAATATAAACTCTAATTAACAACCAGACTGAAACCATGCAAATTAGAAATGTAAATTTATAACTGATTGTATAACCAATGAAATCCAATGATCAAAGAAGCTACAAAAATTAATTTCATAGTAAATCAGAGCAAAGATTAGAGGCAGATATAAAAATCCCCAACTAAAGTGATAGGTAGTACAAGCTTCATAATCGAAGAAGAGAAAGATTTCGTGACCAACCTGAATTTTAAAATAGTCGAGATGCTTTTGTAGTCTTAAAGTCAACCAACATCATGATACACATTTGTAGATCTGAAATGAGCAATAAAAGTAACGCAATGCTTACAAAATCATAGATTACAGTCAAATGGGGATTGAATATCTTAGTGCTGGGGTAGTTTGTAAAATGAAATGATGGCAAGGGTAAAATGGGGATTGCACTGTTGAATCAACAGTAAAGGGTGCCTTATTCACTTTTCTTAAATGGATAGAAATTGGGGGACTTTTTCTTAATTTGGTTTTGGATTTTTTTTTTCTTTAATAGAAAATCTAAATACCTTTAGGTTGTTAAATTATTGGCCTCATTCGAGCATCTCATTCTTTTTTATTTTTGATAAAATTACATTTTGATCCCTTCAATCGTAACCCATAAATACTCCGACTTATATCCTATAAACACTTTGCATTCCCTAAAGTTTTCATAATGTTATTACACCCTAAGTTGGTCTTTTTTTTTTCTTTTTTTTTTGGACAATCAATAGTAGAATTTACCTAATCCCTTAACTCCCCCAAATATCAACAAACGAGTATCAATGTTTTTCCATAAGATTGAAACTGAGATTGCCTACTCAACAAGTAAGGAGAATGCTACTAGGACCCATACATTTTTGGGCTGGACACGTATTTCTTTATAATCAATGGGTGATTTTTTTTTTTTTTTTTTCTCACTACAGGGAGCATGAGATGAGTATGTCCCATAGATTGTATTTGAGCTTTTCCCATAAGATTGAAACTAAGATTGCCTACTCAACAAGTAAGGAGAATGCTACTAGGACCCTTAGATTTTTGGGCTGGACATGTACTTCTTTATAATCAATGGGTGATTTTTTTTTTATTTTTTTTTTGACACTACAGGGAGAATGAGTTGAGTATGTCCCATAGATTGTATTTGAGCATTTCCAACCACGAGGCAAAATATGAGACAGATATTTTTTGCCTCGTGTTAAAAGTAGGTATTCCAATGGATGATGCATTTGGTGAGACAAATATAACTTGAGACAAATCTTGAGCCATATTTGTCTCAAGAAATGGCTCACATGCAAATCTGCCACATCATCTTTCAAGAAATGGTTGGAGGTGCAAGTAGGTATTCGATCCATTGGACATCCAAACAATGGTATTTATACAATCTGGCTGAGACAACAATGGTTGCAAAAATGGATTATGTTTAGTGCATTGATCAGTTGGTTTAATAATATTTCTTTTTTTTTTTTTCTTTTTTCGTTTTTGGCAATTGCCGTCGTAATATTTCTAGAAATTTAATTTTAGAGCTTATGCTTTTATTCGAATTTTTTAACAAAACCAAATTCTCCACATGTATAATAAACGAGCCAACAATTTGAGCATATCTTTAATATGATATTAGTTATATTGTCTAGGCCTATGAATGGATCATAATTGAATGACAAAATATCTGATTAATTTTGCATGACAATAATGACTTTGCTTAAATCATTTTTCCTGTTACAATCTATGGGAGATGGGCATGCACTTAGTACATGAATGCATACTCATCTCATGCTCCCAATAGTGAAAAATCACCCCTAGATTATAAAGAATTATGTGTCTTGTACGAGAAAAACTTGTATGTAACTGTAATATGGCATATCACAAGTCAATGAGAGTAGCGCAAGTGAGTTTATCAAAGTCTTTTTTTGACCCATAATTCTATTTTATTTCACTCTTATAGGTCCATAATACCATGTGATTGTATCACAATTACACGGAAGACTCACTCGTTTAGTACAATCCAAAAATCTAAGGATTCTAACCCATGCAAGGCCCAGCCCAAAACCTTGATTTCCAATCCAAACATCATATTTGAATTTAGGGTATGTTCGTTTGACGGGAATGGAGGGTGGAAGTTGCAGATTCTCAGGAATTAATAAAAAGTGGGTTGTTCGTTTCACTTAAATCATGGGATTTTAATTTCCCGTGAAATCTCAATTCTCGTAATTCATGGGAGATAAAAATCCTGTCGAAATACGCAGGAATTAGAAATTTCCACACGTTATTCTCTGCAACCCAAACTCATTCTTTAGAACTTCGCTTAAATCATGCGATTACCCACATCATCACTTTCTTCTTCTTCGGCAAACTTCAATTAACTCTAAGTCATATTGCTTCACGAATGCAACTCTTTGGATCTGATTTCATTTTTTTTCTTTTTAAAGGTTTTCTTTTTTGTTTTTACAAAAAAAAAAAAAAAAAATTGGCATAAATTTCTTTGGAAAATCCTTTTGTAAACCGAACAACCAAAATTCTAACTCTCAAGATTGTAACTCTTGAGAGTTTTAACTCTCGAGAATTTCAAAATCTCGAGAATTTCGTTTCCTACGAAACGAACAGACCCTTAAGGACTCCAAATCCAAATCCAAATCCCAACCATTAAATTTTGTTATGCTCCATAATTGCATTCAAATCTGTTAGAACACAAGAATAGATTAAAATAATATAATCTTGGAGAAAAATCCTAAGCATTTATGACAAGATCTAAAAGATAACCAAAAGGGAAAATATGAAAATTAATAAGCCAACAGAATAAAAAGGATAGCATCTCCAAAGGAGATGCCAAATTTCACATCAGCAAAAGAAATGTTTATAAAAGACATTGCTAAGTTTCAAATTTATCTTCAATCAAAAAAGCTTTTGCTGATTTGAAATTGAAACTCATCTCTTAATGCCAAATTTGACATCCTTCAAAGTCACATATCTTTCTTCTTCTTCTTTTTTAAATTATTTTATTCCAAATTTAACCATTTAAAGATTTGATTCCTTCATTTTTTGTATTTGACGTATTAAGTGAAGTGATTTGTTTTGAGTAAGATTTCAAATTTGGCATATCAGGTGAAGTGACCAATTTTAAATAGACTTTAATTTTGTATTTTTCATAAAAAAAATTTAACAAGCAAGCTTTCGACCTTATTTGCGATTGAAAATTAATAAGCTAACAATATATCCTTTGGGTTACCTAACTGTTATTATTTACTACTCCGTATGTGCGATTGAAAATGCCAAATTTGCATTGTATATTTGCATATCTTTAATATGTTATTAGTTATATTGTCATGGCCTGTGAATGGATCAAAACTGGATGACAAAATATCTAAATCAATTTTGCAATGCGGGAATCCGCCAATGCTAGTTAATACGAGAAGTATTCTTACTTTATTGTACATTATCTTGGGGATCCTCTCATAAATGCTTACGATTTTTCTTCGGAATTATATTGTTTCCATAATTACTTTGAATTTGTCTAATAGATGGAAATAATATCACTCCGGAGAAAAATCCTTATTACTCATGAAATAAAGATCCCAAAAATGACCAAAAGGGAAAAAAATGTATGACAAATATTTGAAAATTAATAAAGCAGCCACATTGAAGAGGTATATATGTAGACAAGCTTTGAGCCCAAGGTATTATCAAACAGCAGCAACCTTCACACAATCAATGGCGACAAGCGACCTTTCTCTTTTCACTCAACGCTCCTTCATGGGAGCTTTATGCATTGCTTTGCTCTTGTGTTCAGGTAACTTAATTTCGTAATAAGTCATCTTTTATTGTCAAAAAAGGCATAGATTTATTGGATTAATTTTTCTTAGTTTATGCTAATAATTTGATGGTTTTAGTGATAGGGCAAGCAGCCGCACAAGGTTCTCAATTTCCGAGCTGCTTGAAGGGGCCATGTTCAAATTTCCCAGACTGCAATCAAGCTTGCATTAACGGTGGATATCCCAATGGAGGCAAATGTGTGGATGTTGGGGGAGGAGCTTTAGCTTGTTGCTGTGCGGCTTGATTAAAGCTTTCATGCCTTGTTAATTTGTAACCTTCATTTCAGATCAAATAAATAATATTTTAAATAATGGGATCTCCACAAACCATTTGTTTTGTGGGCAAGTGGTGTCATACTATTTCTATCAATTCTTTTTTTTTTTTTTTTTTTTGGAGAATCCGAATATAGTGGATCTCCTCGTGGGTTTTTCCTTGTGGGAGTGTTTCTCTTGCCTTGTGCAAGCTCTTCTCATCTCGGGGGTGATCCATTGTTATTCCTTGTGGGTGTGTGCCATACTGGTTAAGTCGGTGGTGTTTCTGATGGATGATTCTCTAGCGGCAATGTGGAAAAACTTTATGCTGACGAATGAGGAACAGGAGAATGTTGATGTCACCGGCCCTATGCAGGGAATAAGCAGGGAGAAAGCCAACTTCTGCTTGGTTGGGAAGCTCCTTACAGACAGGCCTTTTAATGCCGAAGCATTGAAATCAACACTAAAAATGATTTGGCGGCCAGTGAAGGGGCTTACAGTGGTGGACATAGGGAAGAATCTTTTCCTTTTCCAGTTTAATCATCCACTAGATCGCCTGTCGCATTCTGAACAATGGACCTTGGAGTTTCGATAAATCGTTAGTCTTATTGAAGGAGGTTGAAGGGGATGTTCAGCCATCCGAGTTAGTAATTGATAAGGCTGCTTTCTGGGTGCAAGTTTATAACTTGCCTCTAGGTTGTATAACTAAAGAGGTTGGACAGATGATAGGGGAACAATTGGGTGGGTATGTTGCGATGGAACAAAGTGAAGGAGGGGTCTATTGGGGTAAGTTTATGCGGTTGAGGGTAAGCATTTCGATGCATAAACCCCTAAGCAGAGGGGTGATGTTGAATCTGGGGGGGAAAGTTATGTGGGTGCCGATTAAATATGAGCGTTTACCCATATTCTACTACTCTTGTGGGCTGCTAGGACATACAGAGAAGGATTGTTTTCTTTGTTTTGAGAAACAGGGGAATGGTTCTACTGAGGGATCCCAATATGGGGTTTGGCTCCGTGCGTTAGACTCCAATAAACAGACAAGGAAACAGACGGGGGATGTTTCTCCTTTTACGCTCAAGGAAAACGATGCACAGTGTGCGAGAGGGGTCTTAGTCACCGGAAAATCTTAGTGGGGGCAACCTGGGTGGTGGGGTTGCTTTGGCGGAACCGGCATCCCTTGTGGACCGACGAAATCGAATCCCGGCTACGGAGGTGACATCGAGCGCAGTTAGTGGCAGCAATCAAGGAGTGCCTGTTGCCACAGATTTTGAGGATCCATCAGATTCGGTGTTTGAATTTGAGCGGGACAATTTGCCAAGGCCCATTTTTGATGCTGAACGTAATGTCAGGAGTCAGGCGGAATTAGAGGGAGCAGTTAGGGGCGGGTCAACGGATGGGGACACTGATCTGCTGCGAGCCCAGTCTGAATGGGGGCCTAATGTGGTACCCGTTGATGAGGACGAGGAGTTGGGCTTTACCCAATTCATTAGTGACGATGGTGGATCACACGTGAGGGGTTTTACCAAGTCAACTGAATGGGGGCGGGATAACATAGTTGGATCTAATAAAGGTGTTTCTCAGGGGCCCACCACTTATGCCTAGACCAATCAGGCCAAGCCATGTTGGGACACACAGAGATTCCTTTGGGTTTTACTCAGCACGTGAGGAGTATTCCAGATCCTTCCTCTTTACAACAGGATTCGGGTTTGTCTTCTTTACCAATTCTAGGAGGTAGCGACAGGGGTTAAGGAGGGGAGTTGGAAACGTAGAGCTAGAGCTGGGCAAGTGGGGGAGGGAGAGATCTCTAAAAGGGCGTGTAGGGGCAAACGCAAGAAGAATTCAGACGTTATCCAAGATGGGGAAGCTAGTTGTAACGGTTTGGGGGGCACTAGGAAATAACTACGGGTTGCACAAGCAGGGTTCGCGACCCAAATGGAAACAAACAAGATATCAGCGCCGGCTAGCTTCCAGTCGCGCCGGACACCATGAAAATACTCAATTTCAATTGTCGAGGGCTTGGGAACCCTCGATCAGTTCGTGCCCTTCATGATGTTGTGAAGCGGAAAGCTCCCAGCTTAGTTTTCCTCATTGAGACTAACCTTCATAAATACGAAATGGATAAAGTTAAATTCAAACTGGGGTTTGCCCATGGATTAATTGTGGATGCCAATAATCGTGCAGGTGGATTGGCGCTTCTGTGGCGGTCAGGTGTGGATATGGAGATTCTCAATTATTCGGGAAACCATATTGATTCTCGAATCATGGAGGTTGGGGTTGCTAAATGGAGGTTTACTGGATTTTATGGGCATCCTGAGGTGTCTATGCGGCGACGGTCTTGGGATTTGTTGGAGCTACTCTCTACACACTCGAATCTACCATGGTTGTGCGCAGGGGATTTTAACGAGATTGTTGAGGAAGGGGAAAAATGGGGTCGAGTTCCGTGGCCAGAATGGCAGATGCAGGGCTTTAGGCAGGCTATTTGCAGGTGTTAATTGCGAGATTTGGGTTTTCATGGCCCCAAGTTTACATGGTGCAATAATAGGCCAGGAGGGGCATGTGTCAAAGAAAGGCTTGACCGGGCTTTGGTGTCAATGGATTGGGATTTGTTATTTCCCTGTGCGCGGGTAGAGAACTTGGTGTGCAGTGCATCGGATCATTTGCCGCTGTTGGCGAAGTTGGATGGTGGTGCAATAGGGGTAGGCAGGAAGAGGAAATTTTCTCGGTTTGAAGCGATGTGGGTTCGTTCTGAGGAATGTGAGCGAATTGTCCAAGAAGGATGGGTTGGTGGGGGTTTGGACTCCATTATGCACTGTGTTAATGAGAAAATTAAGTCAACAAGAATGCAGCTGATTGCATGGAATAAGTCTAGTTTTGGCAATGTTCACAGGCAGCTTAATGCACTGCGAGAACAACTCAGAGCTGTTAAGCAAGGGCCGGTTTCCACCCTTGCTGTTAATGAAGAACATCGGATTATACAGGGTATGGACGAGCTGCTCTCGCGGGAGGAGATCATGTGGCGGCAATGCTCGCGTATTGAATGGCTGCAGGATGGTGATCCAAATACGGCTTTTTTTCATGCGAGAGCTTCCCAGTAACGTAATAAAAATTTAATTAAGGGCATAAAGGATGATCAGGGCATATGGCACGATGCAGAGAGTAGCGTGGAAGGTATTGTTGTCAATTATTTTAAAAATATTTTCTCATCTTCCCACCCCCATATCTTGGACAGTGCCCTGGCAGGGGTTGACCAACGAGTAACAGGGGAAATGAATAGGGCACTCTTGAGGGATTTGCAACCCCATGAGGTACGAGATGCTCTATTTCATATGCATCCTAGTAAGGCTCCAAGGCCGGATGGCATGTCGGCACTTTTTTATCAAAAATATTGGCATATAGTGGGGTCGGATATCACCCAAGCCACTCTTTCTTTTCTAAAGGGTGGTCCTATGCTCCAGAATTTCAGCTATACTCATATAGTTTTAATACCCAAAATTGCTAGCCCTGAGTATATTACCCAGTACCGCCCAATCAGCTTATGCAATGTGGTCTACAAGATTATTGCCAAGGTTTTGGCCAACCATCTGAAAGCTATCTTACCTCATATTATTTCGGAGAGCCAAAGTGCTTTTGTGCCTAGCCGCCTAATCACCGATAATGTGTTGGTTGCTTTTGAGCTTATAGCATTTTTTAAAGAGTCGAAGAGATGGCAGTGAGGGGTGTTTTGCTTTAAAGCTAGACATGAATAAGGCTTACGATCGGGTGAAATGGGATTTTCTTGAAAAATTATGGCAAAATTGGGGTTTGCTAGGCCTTGGATTCAGTTGATTATGTCGTGTGTCAGCACGGTGTCTTACTCAGTGATGTTTAATGGCAATCAGTGTGGGTACTTCCATCCGTCTAGGGGACTCTGACAAGGGGATCCTCTTTCGCCATATCTTTTTTTACTGGTTGCAAAAGGACTGACAGCTATGTTGGTCCAAGCAGAACAAGAGCACCGTTTGATTGGAATTTCTATCTGTAGAGGAAGCCCAAAAATATCTCACTTTTTCTTTGTTGATGATAGTTTACTTTTTGGCAGTGCTACGGAGTCGGAATGTAGAGTGGTTATGGATGTGCTGCAACAATATGAGGCAGTATCTGGGCAAAAAATTAATTTGGATAAGTCTTTTATATTTTTCAGTAAGAATACTAGTCTTAGCCAGCAGGAGTCTATTAGGAGCTTGATGGGTGTTTCCCAAGCAGGTAATCAGGACAAATATCTTGGGCTTCCTACTCTCATTGGCAAATCTAAGAAGGCGGTGTTTGGGCTTCTTAGGGAACGGTTGTGGAAAAAATTGCAAGGCTGGAAGGAGAAACTGTTATCGCTGGCAGGCAAAGAAATTTTAATCAAGGTTGTTGCGCAGGCTATTCCCACTTATGCAATGAGTTGTTTCAAACTTCCCCTATCGCTATGCAATGAGATGAAGTCAATGATAAGCAACTTTTGGTGGGGACAGACAGCTGCAGAGCGAAACATTCATTGGTTGAAATGGGAAACCCTCTGTTTTTCAAAAAAAGATGGGGGGATAAGGTTCCGTGATTTTTCTATTTTCAATAATGCTTTGCTGGCTAAACAAGCGTGGCGGATCATTGTGAATGAGAACTCATTGTTGGCGCAGTTATTGAAGGCCAAATATTTTCCTAGATGCACTTTTTTGGATTCTAGTTTGGGAAGGAATCCGAGCTATTCTTGGCGTAGCATTTGGGGGGCGAAGGCTGTGCTGGATCGAGGAGTCCGGTGGCGCATAGGGAATGGCAAGTCTGTGGGTATTTAGACAGGGAAGTGGCTTCCTACCCCAACCACATTTCAGGTAATCTCGCCAATTAATAGGTTCACTGAGTATGCCCGGGTCAGCGAGTTAATTGATGTTGATAAAAGGGCATGGAAGGTGGACTTGGTGGAAAGTATTTTTTTGCCCTATGAGGCATCCATCATTTGCCAGATCCCTCTTAGCCATAGATTTCCTGAAGATATGCTGATGTGGTACTTTCATCCTAAGGCGTATTCACTGTGCGCAGTGCTTACATGATGGAATTGGATCATTTGCGAAGGAGCCGTGGTCATGTTGTGGGGGAAAGTTCAACTGGGAATCCTGTGCATAATGTGTGCAATGATATTTGGCAATAACTTGTTCCCAATAAGGTCAAACATTTTGTATGGCGTGCTTACAAAGGTATTCTCCCTACAAGGTCAGGATTGGTGAGGCGAAAAATTTTTGTGGATCCTATATGCCCTTTATGTGGTCAGGCGGAGGAGACTATTCTTCATTGTCTCAGGGATTGTGTTGTTGCTAAGATGGTTTGGCAGGCTTATGGGTTGGGTTGGTAGGGAGGTGGTTCAATGGCTTTAGATTTTTGCAGGTGGTTGGGCGATCTCTATCAGCATGCAGATAAGGAGCTATTTGCGCAGATTTTGTTGACTTTGTGGGCAATTTGGCTTGGGAGGAACTGTTGGGTGTTTGAAGGGATTAGGGATGAACCATTTGTGACGGTAGGCAAGGCGGCTATGCTGTGGTAGGATTTCTCCGAGGCAGCCGTTACACAGGAGAAACTTCCAAGGAGTCGGCCACTGATTCATTGGCGACCACCGCAGATGGGGGTTTATAAGATTAATGTGGATGGTGCATTATTTAAGGAGCATCATTGTGTGGGGCTGGGTGTGATAGCTAGGGATTGGGAAGGTCAAGTGATTACTGCTAGTTCAAAGAAGCTTTCAGGTACTTTTCCGGTGGCAGTGGTGGAGGCCATGGCTGTTAGGTATGCACTGGTGCTGGCACATGAGTTGGGGTTGCGTTCCGTGGCAGTGGAAAGGGATAGTATAGAAGTGGTCCAGGCTCTTAACTCAAATGAGACCTTCCTTACTCCTCTAGGCCTCATTATTGAAGATATTCTCACTGATGCTTCTCAGTTTTTTGATATGGTGTCCTTTGGCCACATTCATTGAGAAGGGAATGAGGTTGCACATGGCCTTGCTCGCTATGCTAGCAATATCGATGATGTATGTGTTTGGATTGAGGACATTCCAGAGTTCATTAGGGACCGATTCCTCGTGGACTTGTATCAAGTTTCTGATTCTTAATTTAAAGTTCATGATCGTTCATCAAAAAAAAAAAAAAAAATCAATTCTATTTTTTGGGTTTATCTATTTATTCGCTATTCTTTTAATAAATTTTTTTTTTTTCAATTCTCTACGTAATACAAGAGTCAATGGCATAATTAGAGTTGTAAATTAAAACAAACCAAACTACTCGAGTTCGGCTCAGTAAAAATACTCAGTTCGAGCTCAGTTCATGAATAAACGAGTCAATCTCAAACATCATTTTAAGTTTATTAATTTAATGAGTCAAACTTGAGCAAGCTACTACTCACCTCAACTTGACTCATTTACACCTCTAGGCATAATAATCTATTGGGCTATTGGCATGCTTCACTTGTTAAATGAGTGATTTTGGATTCAAGTTTATGGAGAAACATTGATGCGCATTAGTTGATATTAAGAGGGAGTTAAGTGTAAGAGTAAGTTAATTCTATCAATTGTCAAAAAAGGAAAAAAAAAAAAATTGAGTCTATGTTTAAAAAGCTCATAGTTATATTGTCTTAGCCTGTAAATGGATCACAATTGGTAAGTTGTTTTGAACAAAATCTGATGATTCTGGTCATTGAAAAATCCATGCAACTATGCAAGTGACCAATTCATCGTTATCATGGACTTTCAAATGTGGTCCAATTTTGGAAAACAAGAATATATAGATGGAAAGAATATAACTCTGGATAAAAATCCTAAGCTTTTATGAAAAATTCTCCCCCCCCCCCCCCCCCCCGCCCCGCCAAAAAAAAAAAGGAAAGTAAAAATATGTATGACAAGATGGTTAGGAATGTGTAAAAATTAATAAACCAACTAGCCTAAAGAGGTATGTGTATATATGTAGACAAGCCTTGAGCCTAAGGTATTATCAAATCCTAATCATTTATGAATAAAAATAACCAAGAAAGTAAAAACATGTAAGAGCAGGAATATATGAACTAATTCACGTACTATTGCAATTGGTTCATTTTCTTTGTAACCTTTATTTCAAATTTGAGATGAAATAAAAATAATAGTGATAATGAACTAATAATTACTATTGCAATCGGTTCAAAAGTGCTGTTGGGTATTGGAAGTCTAGAAGAGCCACTAAATGTTTTATGCACATCATTCTTTTTGGAAAAAACCATCGACAAAAATAGTTTAAAATCGAAAAGGCCTTTAAATGGATTTTGAGTACATAGATTTAATTCACCTTTTAGTGCATGAGTTAATACAATGGTTGACTGAGTATTTCCCATTTTCCTTATACTTTCCTTAACCCATACACTAAGAGCATTTACAACCATGTGAGGCATTTCACTGAGATATATATACTTTTTGCATAGATACAGTGTAAAAATGCATTGCTATATGGAAAATGCCTCACATGAAAAAAGTTATTACTCCAATGCATGTAAGTTGTTTTTTTAATCTTTTATTTTTGGCTTTACCCACCTTTCTCTCCACCTCCAACCATCTCTTGAAAGATGATGTAGCAGATTTGCATGTGAGCCATTTCTTAAGACAAATATGGCTCAAGATTTGCCTCAAATTATATTTGTCTCACCAAATGCATCACCCATTAGAATACCTATTTTTAACACATGGGGCAAAAAATAACTGTCTCACATTTTGCCTCGTGGTTGGAAATGCTCTAATACAATCTATAGGACATACTCATCTCGATCATGCTCCCTGTAGCGAAAAAAAAATCACCCATTGATTATAAAGAAAAACTTTATCTTACAAAGTTCTAAAAATGATGATTCTGGTAGACATCGCGGACAATTTTCATAAAAACTTTTTTATATTTTTCATAAAATCTTGAAAATTGAAAAGACATGGGGTTTACAAATAAAGTTAAGGGGTTGCAATAACCTGCCCCCTTTTAAGAATCTTGGGAGTTAGATTTGCTCACGACTTGATTAATTTCTAAGAATCTTTTTTCCTTTTTAATTTTTTATGAAAAAAACACCTGCATAAATTTATTTTGTCATGTATCAGGAAAAAGAAAAAATGATGATATGAATAAATAAAATAAAAAAGAAAGAAAGTAGTTAGGGTTAGCATCAACATAATTTTTTATACAAATTCTTACACAAGTTTTTAAATAACCTATTTCCAATTTATATTTTACAAAACTCATCGTTAGATTAGATAGTCTTCCTATATAGATCATGCATGCAAAAAATTAACTTGATCCGAGATTAAGAGCCGTTTCATCCATAAATGTGAGATTTTTAGTGATTAAAAAGACAAGTATTTGGATCGAATGGCAACAAATGTCGGATCAATTTGATTTTTTGCGTGCATGACTTATGTAGGAAGACTATCTAATCCAATAGTGGGTTTCACAAAATATGAATTAGAGATAGGTTATCTAAAAACTTGTATAAAAATTTGTGTAAAAAATTGTGTATATTGATCCTAACAGTGCACGATGTAATTAGAGGAGATTTTAACAACAATCTTTGTAGAAAAAGAAAAAAAAGGGACAAAAGCAAATTAAAAATAAAAAAAAAGGTGCAAAAGAGAAAGATATTTAATCAAACTTTGGTACCACGAGCTTAGTTCGCTATTTTGTAAATTAGGTGTGTTCACCAAAGGAATATGTTTACAAGGGAAAGTCTAGACTAAACCCAAGGGATTTAATCCAGTTGGTAGGACAAGAGCCCCTTTATTATATCAACAACTTGGGTTTGATTATTTTGAGAAGCACTCTAGGAATTAATTCCTGAATACACCAGCCTGGTATGGGGGAGTACGTCTTTGAGATCGCCTAGGGAGGGATTTAGTCGAGGTATACGCAAACTGGCCCGGACAGCCTAACCGTCAAAAACCAAAAGAAAAATAATGAAAGTCTAGACTTCGAATATTAATCATTCAATCATCCTCCGTAAGGGATTAGGATCGTTTCCATTAACTGGACCATTCATAAAATTTAGACCATTGATACTTGATAGACATAAATTAGTGGGCCGCACATAAATATAAATGGTACAAATTTTTTTTGGACCATCTAGTAAATAGAGAAAATATTTTCCCCTTGGTAAGACCCTTGAAAAAAAGAGGATGGGATAGAGGGAGCATGTCACTTGGATTGTAATTGAAAAAACTGATTTGAACCAAATCCGGCCATTTAAAATCCATGAAAGTGACCAAAAACGACAATATGCTTTGATAGTAAATTTCAGAGGTATCATTGATTGAATGAATATCAATAACGTGCACAATGAGTCAATCAAAGATAAATTAGGAGTTGTCACATTGGAAAAGGAAATGATTTAAATTTTCAAATGGGAAAGATTTGGTTGGCCAACTGTGATGGAGAGGAGAAATCAATATAGTACAATTTTCTGACACAAGAATAGAAGGAAAAGAAGGAAATAATACCATGACTCTTGGAAAAAAATCCTACCCATTTATGACAAGGTCCACGTAAGAATAACCAAAGAGTAAAAATATATATGGCGATCTTTTAAAAAAGGGTAAAATGCAAAAAAACCCCTCCTATTATTACCCATTTTGCAGGTTACCCCCCTCTAATAAAAAACCCATCAAAAAACCCCCTATATTGTTTAGGGATGACAGAATACCCCCTTCCGTCTGGTCAACGTTAAGAAGACTAACAGAAATTCACACATGACTGGCACGTGACACCAATAATTCATCTTTATGACCAAAATGCCCTCCTCCATAATTATTCACCAAGTCCATTGCTGGCTAAGCTCATCGCCGGTCTGATCCCCATATCCGTTCCTGGCTAAGCTCGCCGCCGGTCTGATCCTTCTCGGAGAAGGATCGTCTTGATCTCTATCTCGCACCCTTTTCTCATTCGAGACCTAAAGTCATCTCGCCTCTGATCTGATTTGAAAAGCCACTGAGCTGCAACTCCCATCACCTTCGGACTCCACCCTTCTATCGATGCCGTACTCTGATGGTCAGATCGTCGGAAATTAGATGGGTTTTCTTGAAACAGAGCATACCCAATTCGTTGAACTGATTGGAATGAGGAATAGGGATACAATAAGAAAAAAAAAAAAAAAAAAAAAGGCGAAGAAAAATCATCAGCAACCCCCATTTTTTCCGGTGATGAAGCAAGAAAAACCAACCACAGCAAAAGCCATGGAAGCCATCGATCGCATATGAACTGATTGGAGGTTTTGCTCGCGTTGTAAACCTTTGTTGCAGACCTCACACACGATCTAATTCGTTGCCCTGGATCTGGAAAACCCAAATTTGTTGCAGGTTGTGGGCACGGTGATGAAGTTTGAGGGGTTTGAATCCCTATGTTTGCTCTACGATGACTGACGATTGGGAAATCTAGGGAACAAAATAGAGAGACCGATTAATGGGTGGTGAGATTTTGACACAACGGTCACGTTTGTGTCGCTAGAAAATATCATAATTTTCTCGAGAAATAGACAGAGAGATAGTCGATTGAGCTAAATCGGTTGACAAATGGACTCTTCCCCTTCTCCTCTTCCACCGGCGTGACCTAAACCACTGCAATATCTCATCTTCATCTACGTCCGTGGGTTGTGGGCAGTCAGGGTTTTGATGGTTGATGGGGCTAAATCAGTTGATTAATAGGGCTGAATCAGTTGATGGATTTACTTGATAATGGGATTGGATTAGTGGTTGATTGTGGCATATATGTGTGGTTGGATTAGTGGTGGTTTCTGGCATTGGGTTGCCGGTGCAGATGAACGGAAAATTTTCTTTTTTCATCTCCTTCCTCTGTTTTGCTCTCCTCCTTTAGCTTTTTTCTTCTCTTCCCTTCCCTCTCTTCCCTTGTCTTTCTTTTTTTCTTTCTCTTTCCCGAACTGGTACGGCAACCTTCGAATTCATCCTCATCCACGGCAATCGGTAGCCGGAGAAATGGAGGAGCAATTTTCTATTTTATTTTTTTTTCAAAATAAAAAATAAAAGACAAGGGTATAATTGACTTTGCACATTTCTGTTAACGGTGTAACCCCCTAAGACAATATGAGGGGTTTTTTGTTGAGTTTTTTTTTAGAGGGGGGTATCCTGCAAAATGGGTAATAATAGAGGGGGGTTTTCTGCATTTTACCCTTTAAAAAAATATATATGAAAATTAACAAACCAACTAGACCTAAGAGGTATATAAGTGGACAATGTTTGAGCCCAAGGCATCATCAGTCTTTGACAAAGAAAGGGAAGGAAACAGCACGAACCCTCACATAATGGCCACAAGCTTCACTCAATGCTTCTTCCTAGGGACTTTATGCATTGCTTTGCTTTTGAGTTCAGGTATATTTTTCACTCAGCACATGTTCTATGACCTTGTTTCTCTTTTCTTTACTTTTCTTTTCTTTTTTCCTTTTTTTTTTTGTTTGGGGGGGATTATAAAAATGTTTTGACATTAGAAGATCGCAGAACACTTCACGTAAGGTAATCAACAATCCACTGGTAAAAGGAATGCAGAGTATAGGAATTCCAACAAATTTTCACTATAAAAATCCCTCCCATGGACTTCTAAGAAGAAAATATCATTGTTTCTAAAATAATATTCCATCTGTTCCTAATTGATTGTCACTTTTGAAAAATCCTGGTTTTTTATGGGAACTTATTAAATTTTTTCGAATCAACATGTGTTCTAATATTCCACTCTTACCCTCAAGGATACAAATATTGGAAAAAGATAAAATACACTTAGAAGATGGGTAAGAATTGTGCAAATAGAATACTCTATTTCAATCCCAAATCATCACCAATACGAGATATGGCATTATTAAAAAGGCATGGATTTATAACTTTTTATTTTTTTTTATTATTATTCTTATATTTATTTATTCATGCTAATAATTTTGTGGTTTAGTGGAAGGGCAAGCTGATTTTTGTGCGAACTATCTGGAGCCGTGTGTACCCACCTGCCAGAATGATTGCATTAAGGCTGGTTATCATAAAGGGGGAACTTGTACGGGAATCCCTGGATTGCCACAAAATTGTTGCTGTTGGAACAATTAGCCTGCTTTTCTTTATTTGACATGAAATCAGGATGTTGGGGGATCTTCATGAACCAATCACTATACTCCTGCAATTGGTTCTTTTTCTTTGTAACCTTTATTTGAGATGAAATAAAAATGAAGGCCATCTTTATGAACTAATTACTGTTGCAATTGCTTCATTTTCTTATGTTGAGTAACACTTTACAGTTTTCCCTTATGAAATTTGAAACAGTGCAGTAATAAATTGTTACTGTTCCACCTATAAAATTTGAGCATATTAAACTAATACGTACTGTTCCACATATATATAAAATTTGCTAAGATGGCCACGTATTTGAACAATATTCACGTCACAAAGGTTGAAAAAACTTGTTATTGTTCTCCAATAAAATTTGTAACACAGTGTATATAGTATGCTGCTACTATTCCACTTGTGAAATTTGAAAATCATGTAGTAAACTATTCCATTTATAAAATTTGTTGAGATAGTCATGTGCTTATTCTTACTTCCAATGACGTGAATTAGAGTCTATTATTATTTGAAACTTTATTTTTTTCAATTTGTTTTTTTTTTTAATAGAAGCTAATTAATTCTTTTTGCTCCTAAACTTCGATTACTTCATAATTTTGGAAGCCGTTCTATATTTAACACATGTCATGTTTGCAAAAACCTAAAATAATGATTACATGATTTTAGGACTAATTTCCCCTTTTTTCTTTTTTTTTTTATTTTTATTTTTTAACTCATGTCATGTTTGGAATAAATTCATAAAATCATGGTTATTTCGTGATTTTAGGAGTGGTTCCCTTTTTTTTTTTTTTTTTTTTTTTTTTTGCCAAGCAACGAGGTGTCCGAACTGTCAGAGCCTGACTAATCCCTACTCCCCACGCGGGGCCACCGCCTTATGAGGTCGTTTAACAGTTCAGGCTAATAGCCCTGACTGGTGGCTGGCCAAAAGAGATTGACTGGTTTCGAACCCGAAATGTCTGAGTTTACAGCTCACCCCTTTGCCGCCAGACTAACTCTCGTTGGTTGAGTGGTTCCCTTATTTAACTTATGTCATATTTGGAAATAACATATTAATAAGTTGGGATATTTCAGTCCGAATTTAGTCAAAAGGAATTATTGGGTTGGCTAAAAAGATTCTGGATCTATTGTCAAAAAAACTCTTATAGTATGAGGCTATAGCCAAATCTACCTTGAAAGAAACTGCCTCATTTGTGTTACAATAGTCACTAGCTAGTGTTAGACCCATGCTATGCATAGAATGAAAAGTTATAAAATTAATTTATTAATATATATAAAAATATATAAAATCATTAGTGTATAGTAGGGCTGCAACTTGGGCGGGTTGGGAGGTCATCCCAATCTCAACTCTATAAAACCCTCAACCCAATCCAATCCCAATCCAACCTGTTCTTCAAGTTGAGGTTCCTAACCCATGCTCAACCCATGCTCAGGTTGGGCTAACTCGGGCTAAGCACGGGTTACACAGGTTGAATAGGGTTAGGTTGGGTTGAATGGGTTTGAGCTAGGTTAAGCAGGTTGGCTTGTTTCTTTTTTCTTTTTTTTTAGGGGAAAAAAAGAGAGAGAGAGAAACCATCTGAATAAAAATGCATTATTGCATATGCACACAAATCTCAATTATCAAAATTCTATTGATTAACCTAGAATTCATGCCAATCTGAAAAATAATTTCTTCACCCAAAAAAATTTGATGACAAAAGCACAATATAATTTGAAAAAATTTAAAGAATTCAAAACATTAACATATATATAATTGAATACATTAGCAACCAGACATTATTCAATATATTTTAAAAATTATATATTATATAGGTTGGGTTCGGGCTGCCCAACCCCTCTTCCCAAGCCCAACCCAAATTGAAATCAGGTGGGGATTTTCCAACCAATCCCAACCCAATGTATGGAAGACTATTGTCCAAGCTTATCCTTTGACTGGGTTGGGCGGGTTCATTCTGTCGAAGTTGCAGCCCTAGTGTATAGAGAGCGTTATAGAGAACAAATTGCACATCAACAATTACTCAAAATCATTTTTTTTTTCAAAACTGTTAAATAAATCTCCTAAAGCAACATTTTCATAAGAGCATACCTAGTTGATAAAATATGTGTTGTATATGCATACTCAATAGGAAAATAAATTATATTTGGATCTATGAATACATGATAAACTCCTATGAATTAGTAGCATAAGCATATAGTATTCAAATAGTATACCTCAAGTTTCAACTTCTAGAATTATATTATTATGCAAATATTGAAAGGAATTTTAATTGTGATAATCTAACAGTTAGGAAAGGTAAATATGTATTTAATATTTTGCTGATTTTTTTTTTAAAAAAAAATCAAGTCACATGACATGGATTTTTTTAAGAGTTTGGAGATTAAAGAAGTTTTCCACATCAGTGCCACATGTAGGAGAGAGAAATTGTGTGAACATTACTATATTAGATATAGATTATATTAGATTAGATATTAGATACCAATTTGCGCATAACTTCAATATGTTATTAGTTATATTGTCTAGGCCTATGAATGGATCAAAATTGGATGACAAAATAGGCTCCGTTCGTTTCGCAAGAATTAAAACTCTCAAGAGTTTCAAATTCCTTAGAGCCATTTCAGATTCGCTGATGTGGCTTAATGTGAGACTTTGAAGATCAATGAGCTTTTTAATCTCAAAACGCTTTGATTTTTTAGAAAATGCAGGAAAAGAAGTAAAATTAAGCTTTTTAATCTCAAAACCTTCCTCTATTTGTGACCCGGAGAAAACAAAAATGTTCACCCAACTAAGCTTCATGTAACTATTTCGCTCACTTGAATTTTTTCTTTTAAAACTTCATTTTCTTTCACTTTCCTCCATTTTCCCGGCAACCAAACAAACGATGCAACAAATCATCCAAGAATAAATATATATATATATATATATATATATATATATATATATATATATATATATATATATAGATACGTATATGAATTAATGATTAAAAAAATCCAAAACAATATAAAAACAATTGATTAAAAAAAAAAAAGTCCCACATAAAAAAAAAAAAAAAAAAACAATCAAAGAAATTAAAAATTAAAAAAGAAACAAACAGATAGAGATTATTGGGAAAATTACACTTTGCCCCCTCATCTTTAGGCCGAAATCACTTTTTTCCCCTCATCTACAAAATCCTACAAATAACCCTTCAAACTATTAAAAATTAACACTTTTCACCAAACCGTTAGCCTACTGTGAGAAAGTTAACAGAATTTAACATGTGCAATGCACATGATATAGAATTAACCCATTTGCTACCGAAAATACCCTTCAGTTCTCTTCAATTTTTTATTTGATGTTTTTTGAATTTTAGAAAAATAGAAAAATAAGCCAAAAGTCAAAAGTGGTTTTAGTATTAGTCAAATTGATCAACGAGGTCCCACAAGGTAGGGCCCACTGTTTTGAGTCCAACGGTCAAAGGTGGGACTCATTGAGTCAACCTAAAGTCTTCAAAAGCATGGGAATACAATAGGGGCACGTGAGTGCACCCACATCGGATCAAACACCATTCATCTTCAACCTTGGACGGGTTGCACTAGTTGCAATAACACGCTGAAATGCTCAACTTCTCTCTAAAATATCTCCTACGTTTCTTAACCAAAATTAGTGATTCAAAATCCATTTTAAAGATCTCTTGGAGCTCTACAAGATTATGTAAATGGTTCATGAAAAATCATTACAAAAGATATAGTTTTTGAGGCTCAAAGTTTCGGGTTTTAACAACCCAAAAATCTGCAAAATTCACCAAAACAACCCAACTCAGCTTGTTTGCCGTACTCTTCGATGATGAAGGAAACGGTGGATGGGGAGAGATTGTGGATTTTTTTCTGATGAAGAAAAGAGAGGTATTTTAGAATACCTCTGATTTGTTCATCTCTAGTAGGCCTTGAACCCCAGACTTGTACCTCACAAGCTATACGCAAAGCCAACAAGCTACGATGTTGGAGATGTGGTGGACGGCGGCGAACGGCGTTGGTGGTTTGGGTTTCATGGTTGGCTAGTGTCAGGGTTTGGAGGTGGAAGACAAGTCGCCGCTGCAACTCCGGCGAGTTCTCTGTTTAGGAGGTGGGTGGTGTTATGATTTAGTGTTGGATCCAGAAGCTTCCCAAGGAAGCTTCATCCAATTTGTTTCAGTAAAATAAAATGGGGATAAAGATGTGATTTTGCATCTTTAGAGGAAAATGGCTCAGGGATATAATAGTCATTTCACGGATTCCATTAACGGCGTGAGTCTAAATAACATTTTTGAAATTTGATGGGTTATTTGTCCAATTTTGAAGATGACGGGTGAAAAATGATTTCCGCTCAAAGATCGGGGGCAATCTGTAATTTTTCCTTACTTATTTAATTATTGTACAAATATATATATATATCTATTCTATACTATATTTAAGAGTTATGTTGACATGGCAGGCTAAAAATCTCTCCCTCCAAAACTCTTTTCTCACCTTACTTCTGGACCCATCAATGTTTTTCACTCTCTTTTAATAGTTTTTTTTTTTCATGTCTTTTTATTTTAAAATTTGAAACCCATCAATGTTTTTCACTCTCTTTTAATAGTTTTTTTTTTTCATGTCTTTTTATTTTAAAATTTGAAACCCCCTCTTAGAAGGTTGGGTTGTCATTAAGATATAAATTGCTTTTTTTTTTTTCTTTTGGTCAATAAGATGTTTAGAGTTTACAATTCCCGCGCATCGCACGGGTCTCTACTAATATATATCTATACTACCTATAAAAAGATGAATGTAAGAAAAACTTTTGATTGACTAATATACCCTTATTTTAATTTTAAAATACACAACTACCCACCCTTTTGTATATATAGGAAATATAGCAATATAAAAACTATAATTCTAAAACGCATACCTTAATATATAAAACACAAATAGGAATTCAAAGGAAACGAAAACTATAATTCGTATTTAATAAATAGAAATATATAGGAATATGGAAACTATAATTCTAAAACAACAGCCGGAACACATACCTTAATATATTCTAAAACACATACCTTAATATATAAAACACAAATAGGAATTCAAAGGAAACAGAAATTATAATTCCTATATAATAAATAAACAACGGGATTATAAATTGCATTTTCTCCATCAAGAGTAGTTTCAACCTTTTCTCCACCTTCTCCTTTCTCTGATTAACGGCGACTTCTCACTTCTCTGATAAGTTTTGTTCTGCAAATCTATACTACTTATAAAAGGTTGAATCTCAGAAAAACTTTTGAACGACCAATATACCCTTAATTTTTTTTAAAAAATACATATCTACCCTTCCTTTAATTGAAACACATAATAAACATTCTTATCCTTTGGTAACAAATGAAAATTAGATTTTAATTCAAACTCTTAACAAATTAAAATTAGATTTTTACTCAAATTCTTTTTTTAGAGTAACTATCAAGTTGTATGATAATATATATGAATATAAATTCTTTAAATATTCCGTTTTATGAAGAAAAAAAAATTATGAATATATATCTAAAGAGTTTTTAATCTTTCATTGTACTTTCGAATTTTAAACTTTATCTTTTATGAAAAAATATAAAATCTTTATGTGTTTATTATTTTGTATAACTAATATTATTTAAAAATATTCACGTGCAACGCACGTGTGCTATATCTAGTATAGATAAAGAGAGAGAAAAGAAAAACTTACTTTGAGGGCTAGTCGGATGTCGGGAAGCTGGAAACGGAGCACGAAAGGTGGATCCTTTTCGAGGTCGAGCTCTTTGGTAAGCATCATCACTCCATACACATCCCCAAACACGCTGCATTTCTTCTTCTGCAGTTCCGATTGCAATGCCATTACTCGTCAGAACAATTACCCAACAAATTTCACAGAAATATCCTTATAATACACGCAGAATGTACATATATATACATATATATACATATATAGAGAGAGAGAGAGAGAGGGAGGAACGAAAGAGAGAGGAAAGGGGAAATAAACGTGCCTGTGACTTGGGTTTTTGGATCATTGAGAGATATTTGTCGGTACAGAAAGAGAAAGAGAGAGAGAAAGATCGTCTCTGTGAAGATGTCTTTTTGTGTGTGTGTGTGTGAGACAGAGAGAAAGAGAGAGAAAGATCGTCTCTGTGAAGATGTCTTTTTGTGTGTGTGTGTGTGTGTTTTTAGACCTGTTTGGTTTAGGGTTTTTGGAAGTGGGCGCTTTTCGGTGCGTCTGGGACCGACCGAATTTGTAATGTCATATTTGAGAGAGAGAGAGAGAGCGAGAGAGAGAGTATTAAGTATACACTGAAGATAGGAACTACAGCACAGAGGGAAGATAAGATGGCAAGGATGTAACTGTAAAACCCCAAATTAAATAGATAAATACCTTTTTCATTTTTGGGTATTCATTAATCATTATTATTTCCTCCCATGCTCGAGAAGAACTTCCATACAACTGTTGCATAGGTTACGTGGTGTCACGGGTCAGTGAAAGTCAAATAAAGTAGAATTATGAGTTTAAAAAATACTCAAACAATCTCATTTTACTTGATTTTCATTAATCCGTGACATCACGTGGCTGTGTTACAGTTGCATGGAAGTTTTTCTCTTGGGCTCTGATTCATAATTAATTAATTAATGAATTAGTCTTTGTGAGAAAATGAGTGTTTTTTTTTTTTTTTTTTGAAAAAACGGTATGCATTTAATGCATTCATGCATTAATATATTTCAATATTTTAGTTTTATCCACAATTATGTACGAGGTAGGTGTGATAACCAAAGACTGATTAGGAAATCCTAAGTTCAAATCCATGCACCACTTTTGTTGTGTAACTAATAGTCCAACACCATAGGAAATGATATTCTTAGAATTTAATTTATTAACTTTTATGGGGCAGCAAAAATTTTGAGACACATTGAAAAGAAAGATGGAAGCGAGTATATATTTTTCTTGAAGGAAAAATGATTTGTGCTTTGATTATATGAAATGTTGCACCTATGCCAAATCTCTCACATCGGATTTGACTGCATAAGATGCATAGCATTTTTGATATTTTATGACTCAAAATTATCCCCATTCAATTGGAAATGGTCTTTTTTCGTAGCCAAACTGATCCAGAACAACATACAGACGCCGTTTAAAATTTTTCATTGTTAATTTTTATTATTTTTCTCTTCTCCATTAATAAACGTCACTTTGTGAGAACGAATGCTTAGACATAGACATTAAAGCTTATAGCAAAACAATAATTGTGGTGCACTCTTGATTGCCTCACTTCTCTATTACTATCCAAGGAGTGGTCACATATTGAAATGTCATAAGTATAAGATCCTTTTTGAGTTGTCACAAAAATAAATAGTCTCTATTTTCTTTCTGAGTTGCCTCTAAAATTTTGTACTTGTCAAAGAGCCCATAAATCTGTTTTCTGCCAAAGAGCCGCTGGCAAATTTGTTTATGAGATAAGCGTGGAGTGTAAAAACACTCAAGACCCAACATGTGGGATTTGGATTTGATGCATTTAGTCACTTTAAATGCATCGTAAAATTACCGTGCGATGAGCGACACGTGGAGAGAGCTGAGATTAGAGGGGTAAGATTGGTTGGGCATGAAATGATTGTCTCCAATCTTGGCCTTCCAATCGCACGGTAACTTCACGATGCATTTAAAGTGACTGAATGCACCATATCCACTTCCCAACATCTGTTGGGCTTATTCACTCACCAAAATGTGATAAAAAAGCAAGTTTGTTTATGTCCACACTTTTTTTTTTTTTTTCCAAAACTTGAAAAGATTTTGTTTAGAAAAATTTTGGGTGGTCCATCCTCGTTATTATCCAGCCAGAGAATTTTAAAAATTTTATTTTCTTTAATGTTAGAGAGAGATTCTTCTACAATGAAAAAAGGTAGCATTAGTGGAGGTACCTTACTAGGCCAAAACCACCCAAAGTGGTGAAAAACTTTTCCTCCTTTTTTTTTTTTGTTTCGGCCGACGTGTGTGGGTCCAAACAGAACAAGCTGATACGAGTATTATTAGGCCGTTCAAAATGGGGTTAGTTGACCAGTATTGTTCAAGCTTGTTTGGTGCTTGTTTGGCCAAGCACAAGCTTTGTCACTGGGCCAACAGACAATCTTCATTGACATTTCTTTCCATGTCATAATCCAACAATTTGACCCTTAACTGCGAATCAAATGCTACTACGTGTATTACAAGGCTATTACAAAGGCATAATGCTACCCCATTGTTTATGGAAAATAACTATGTGTAATGGTGACAGGTTATTTATATTTACAAGTTGTTAGAAATAGAGTATAGTGAAAACGTCAAATATGACATTTCTATGTTTTTTTTCTCTTATTATGAGTAAGGTCACTACTTGTTATTTGTTAATTAATGCCTGTAATAATCTGATTAACGGTTGACTTCGTTGAGCCTAAGGTGTAGATTGATATCAAGAACAACAACTCTATATATCCAAAGAATTGAGCATATGATCAAACATAATTATATAGCACATAACAGGCTAAGTTTGGTCATATTATTAAACGGTCGACTATGTGGAATAGAAATTTTTATAAGGATGCAAGAAGAACCATGCTTACTCAATCTATTAGAGATTTTAACTTGATTTAGTTCTTTATATATATAATATATAGTTCCGATCAGATAAAAACATGGTTACACAAATCATATCAACACCATGCATTGGACGGGTTGCACCCTGTGCATTGGCTCTATGTATCCTGTAATTCACTAATGCATGAGGTACAACTCCTAATGCGGGTGTTGATATAACTTATAGGGGGAATTACATATCCATTCAGCTACGAGCAAATAATTACATTTAGTAGTCATTCTTAGTTAAGTTAATAGTCATTTACAAG
Organism: Liquidambar formosana; assembly: GCA_039720395.1. Lineage (NCBI taxonomy): Eukaryota > Viridiplantae > Streptophyta > Magnoliopsida > Saxifragales > Altingiaceae > Liquidambar > Liquidambar formosana. The sequence continues at coordinate 25,083,185 of CM077826.1, read as the reverse complement.
GAAGTTAGTAGTAATTTGTAGTGAATTGTAATTATTTGCTCGAAGCTAGATCTATCTATAATTCCCCTAGCTTATACCAACACGTTCTTATTTAACTGTCATCCTAGACCTATATATGTCATTTTGATCCAAAAGTAAAACAATAAATAAAATATCTTCTGAGGGAATTACAAAATGGTCCGGCAAATAATTACAAGTCAATACAATTGAACTAGTAACTTTCTAATATTATTGGTTAAGTTAGTAGTCATCTAGTTTTTAGTTACTAGTCAATTATATTGATTTGTAGTTATTTGTAGTAGGGCCATTATGTAATTCCCCCATATCTTTTTCTGGTCAATAATAAATTTAACTCGATTAACTGACCTAGTCTAGAAAGGGCAACTTTTTGAGTTAATAGGGCTGGCCTTTATTAGAACGGGTTAAAGGAAGTTTTTGTTTAACATTTTGGGGTGGGTAATGGATTTCCTTCACTACTGTCTCCCAAAAAATAAAAATAAAATAAAATAAAAAAATAAAATGAAGAAGGATGGGGTGGGGGAAGTATTTAAGAGTAGCGGTAAATTTTGAGAAGCCCATTAAAAACTCGAGTTGGATTCGAAAGGAGCTAAATATAGAATGGGTCAATTCAAAAAATTTGAAAAGAAATTGAAAGAAAGCGAAGGAAGGGGCAGAGCACATGAGAAACGGAGGGGCTTGGTCTCACTGAATGGACTAGAATGGCCATGTGATGCACCTTTTTCTCTTCTTTGATTTTCCTTTTGAAGATTCTTCCATTAGGTGGCCGAGGGACCATTGAAAAGAAGGTCAATTATAGACAAAGAATGGGAGTTGAAAGGAGTGTTCATGGCTTCAACCTGTGACCATCACCCAAAAAGTGCAGTTTGCCACTTGCATGTCTTCACTTTGGATGTATTACCTAGTTGGGTTTCACACGTGCCAACACTTCTTCTACTATTCATGACACGTGTCCTTTCACGGATTTTGGGATAAAATATCGTAGAAATGTGTAATCAATTCCAAATTTTCGTATATTAAGACGAGCAGTATTATGTTTTTTGATCTCACTCTCGTACGAGAGATCTGGTGTTACTGTTTATGGTGAGACAAGTGTTTTTCGAATAAAATTGGGGGACTTTTTCTTAATTTGGTTTCGGATTTTTTTTTTCTTTAATAGAAAATCTAAATACCTTTAGGTTGTTAAATTATTGGCCTCATTCGAACATCTCATTCTTTTTTATTTTTGATAAAATTACATTTTGATCCCTTCAATTGTAACCCCCAAATACTTTGACTTATATCCTATAAACACTTTGCATTCCCTAAAGTTTTCATAATGTTATTACACCCTAAGCTGTTTTTATTTTTTATTTTTTTGACAATCGATAGAATTTACCTAATCCCTTAACTCCCCCTAATATCCACAAATGGGTATCAATGTTTTTCTTAATAAGATTGAAACTGAGATCACCTACTCAACAAGTAAAAAAAATGCCACTAGATTATTATGTTATTAACCATTACACCCTAAGCCGTTTACGGAATAATTACTTTGACCAATTTACCTTTTAGGTATTTTTATTCAAAGTTGTTGAAAAATCCAAAAAATACCCTTTTATTGCATCTCATTCACCAACAAAATACATCGGCCCAATTTTCATCAATCCAAATAACCTCCAGTCTCGTCCTTCATATCCGCAAACAACCACTTAATTTCATCTCAATCATGGTTTGAGACAGAGAAACTCTTTGAACAAGACTCTGTCTAAATAAAGCGATCATAAATATATTCTCGTAATTTTGGTCCTAAACTTCTAACTAAAATTCACATTGTATCAGTATATGCTTGTATCGGAATTTTTTCTATTTTTGTTTTACTATGCCCAAATTTTTATCACATTTTTCAAAAACAAAACCGAATTATCTTGCATATGTATTTTATCTAGTATTCTCCTGTACCTTATTTTACTATGATTATAATATATTCAAAGTAACTATGCAGCATAACAAAACTTAATGATTGATTTAAGGTGGGATTTGGATTTAAAGTCCCTAAATTCAAATCTAATGTTTGGATTGGAATTTGGAAATCAATGTTTTGAGCTCGGCCTTGCTCGGGTTAGGACCCTTACATTTTTGGGCTGGACACGTATTTCTTTATAATCAGTGGGTGATTTTTTTATTTTACTATAGGGATATGTCCCATAGATTATATTAGAGCATTTCCAACCATGAGGCAAAATGTGAGACAGTTATATTTTGCCTCACGTTAAAAGTAGGTAATCCAATGGGTGATGTATTTGGTGAGACAAATATAACTTGAAAGGCAAATCTTGAGCCATATTTGTCTCAAGAAATGGCTCACATTCAAATCTACCACTGTCATCTTTCAAGAAATGATTGGAGGTGGAGATAAAAAAAAAAAAAAAAAAAAGACTTGGATGTAGGAGTAATCACTTTTTTCATGTGATGCATTTTCCATATAGCAATGCATTTTTACACAGTATCTATGCAAAAAGTACATTTCCATCAGCCAAACGGTGGAATGCTTTACTTTCCATTGGACATCCAAACAATGGTATTAATACAATCTGGCCGAGACAACAATAGTTGCAAAAATGGATTATGTTTGGTGCATTGATCAGTTGGTTTGATAATATTTCTGTAATTTTATTTTATTTTTATTTTTATTCTTTTCTTTTTTGTCAATTGCGGCCGTCGTAATATTTCTAAAAATTTAATTTTAGAGCTTATGCTTTTATTCAAAATTTTTTAACAAAACCAAATTCTCCACATGTATAATAAACGAGCCAACAATTTGCACCTATGTTTAATATGATATTAGTTATATTGTCTAGGCCTGTGAATGGATCATAATTGAATGACAAAATATCTGATCAATTTTGCAAGACAACAATGATTTTGCTTAAATCATTTTTCCAGTTACAATCTATGGGACCTGGGCATGCACTTAGTGCATGAATGCATACTCATCTCATGCTCCCCATAGTGAAAAATATATCACCCATAGATAATAAAGAACTATGTGTCTTGCACGGGAAAAACCTGTATGTAACTATGATATGGTTGATGTAGTATCACAAGTCAATGGGAGTAACGCAAAGTGAGCTTGTCAATGTCTTTTTTGGCCCCACAATTTTATTTTACTTCACTCTCATTCACCCATAACAGCATGTGGTTGTATCACAGTTACATGGAAGATTCACTCGTTTATTACAGTCCAAAAATGTAAGGGTTCTAACCCATGCAAGGCTTAGCCCAAAACCTTGATTTCCAATCCAAACATTAGATTTGAATTTAGGGACTCAAAATCCAAATCCCACCCCAAATCAACCATCATGTTTTGTTATGCTCCATGATTGCATTCGAATCTGTTGGAACACAAGAATAGATGAAAATAATATAACCTTGGAGAAAAATCCTAAGCATTTATGACAAGATCTAAAAAACTAACCAAAAGGGAAAATATGAAAATTAATAAGCCAATAGAATAAACAAGAAATGGTTACAAAAGGCATTGCCAAGTTTCAAATGGATCAAAATTGGATGGCAAAATATCTAAATCAATTTTGCAATGCGGGAATCCCCGCTAATGCTAGTTAATACGAGAAGCATTCTTACTTTATTATATTGTAATCTTGGGGATCTTCTCATAAATGCTTACGATTTTTCTCCGGATTTATATTGTTTCCATAATTACTTTGAATTTGTCTAATAGATGGAAATAATGTAACTCTGGAGAAAAATCCTCATTACTCTCCCAAAAAAAAAGGGGAAAAATATGTATGACAAGATCATCACAAATATTTGAAAATTAATAAAACAGCTACGTTGAAGAGGTATATAAGTAGACAAGCCTTGAGCCCAAGGTATTATCAAACAACAGCAACCTTCATATAATTAATGGCGACAAGCAACCCTTCTCTTTTCACTCAACGCTCCTTCATGGGAGCTTTGTGCATTGCTTTGCTCTTGTGTTCAGGTAACTAAATTTCGTAATAAGTCATCTTTTATTGTCAAAAAAAGGCATAGATTTATTGGATTAATTTATCTTAGTTTATGCTAATAATTTGATGGTTATAGTGATAGGGCAAGCAGCCGCACAAGGTTCTCAATTTCGGAGATGCTTTTGGCCGTGTTCAGTTTTCCCAGACTGCAATCTAGCTTGCATTAACCGTGAATATCCCAATGGAGGCAAATGTGTGGATGTTGGGGGAGGAACTTTAGCTTGTTGCTGTCTGGCTTGACAAAAGCTTTCATGCCATATTAGTTTGTAACCTTCATTTCAGATTAAATAAATACTGGGATCCCCACAAACCATCTGTTTGGTGGGCAAGTGGTGTCATAATATTTCTATCAATTCTATTTTTGGTTTTATCTTTTTATTCGTTATTCTTTTAATAATAATGTTTTTTTTTTAAATTTTAAATTCTCTACGTAATACAAGAGCCAATGGCATAAGTAGAGTTGTAAATTAAAACAAACCAAGCTACTCGAGTTCGGCTCAGTAAAAAAATAAGTAGATTGAAAAGAAAAAAAACCAGTACTAAAGAAAAGAAAATAAAAGAAAAGGAAGGGAAAGGGCTTGAGAATAGTGGCCGACCATGGCAGCCATGGTTGGGTCTAAACAGAGCAGTGGAGGGAAACAAAAAAAAAAAAAAAGAAAAAAAAGGTAAAAGGGAGGAAAGGGAGAGAGAAAACGAGAAAATAAAAAGGAAAGACTGAGATTTGTAGAGAGACAAAGAGCAGAAAGAGGGTGAGACCTTTAGAGTGAAGGCGGAGAGGAGAAAGAGTGGAAGAGGGGAGGATGGAGAAGAGGAGAGTCCTCGATTTTGAAAACCAGATCTGTTCCCTCTCTCCTTTTCGTTTTGTTTTTGCATTCCAAAACGGCACCGTTTTTTTTTTTTTTTTTTTTCATCCCAGCCTGTAACGCTGTTAACCTTCCCCCAACTTTGGTTCCTTCTCATTTAGCCATTGAAGAATGGATGCGCCACATGGTACACATCCAACGTCAACTTGAGCGTCTAGTTAAAGTGTCCAACTTAAGCAAATCCAAATCCAGTTAAGGGTAAGAGTAGGTTAATTCTATCGATTGTCAAAAAAGAAAAAAAAAATTGAGTCTATGTTTAAAAAGCTCATTGTTATATTGTCTTAGCCTATGAATGGATCACAATTGGTAAGTTGTTTTGAACAAAATCTGATGATTCTGGTCATTTAAAAATCCATGCAAGTGACCAATTCATCGTTATCATAGACTTTCAAATGTGGTCCAATTTTGGAAAACAAGAATAGACAGAAAGAGTATAACTCTGGATAAAAATCCTAAGCTTTTATGAAAAAATCCCCAAAAAAAAAAAAAAAAGAAAGCAAAAATATGTATGACAAGATGGTAGGAATATGTAAAAATAAATAAACCAACTAGCCGAAAGAGGTATATGTAGACAAGCCTTGAGCCTAAGGTATTATCAAATCCTAATCATTTATGAATAAAAATAACCAAAAAAGTAAAAAACATGTAAGAGCAAATTGTTAGGAATATATGAACTAATTCACGTACTATTGCAATTGGTTCATTTTCTTAGTAACCTTTATTTCAAATTTGAGATGAAATGAAAAATAATGGTGATAATGAACTAATAATTACTGTTGCAATCGGTTCGAAAGTGCTGTTGAGTATTGGAAGTCTGGAAGAGCCACTAAATGTTTTATGGGCATCATTCTTCTTGGAAAAAACGATCGACAAAAATAGTTTAATATCGAAAAGGCTTTTAAATGGATTTTGAGTACATAGATTTAATTCACCTTATTAGTGTATGGGTTAATAAGATGGTTGACTAAGTATTTCCCATTTTTCTTCTACTTTCTTTAACCCATACATTAAGAGCCACATCTATCACCATGTGAGGCATTTAAGTGAGATATATATACTTTTTGCATAGATACAGTGTAAAAATGCATTGCTATATGGAAAATGCATCACATGAAAAAAGTGATTACTCCAATGCATGTAAGTCTTTTATTTTTATTTTTATTTTTACTTGGCTTTACCCACCTTTCTCTCCACCTCCAATCATTTCTTGAAAAATGATGTGGCAGATTTGCATGTGAGCCATTTCTTGAGACAAATATGGTTCAAGATTTGCCTCAAGTTATATTTGTCTCACCAAATGCATTACCCATTGGAATACCTACTTATAACACATGGGGCAAAAAAACTGTCTCACATTTTGCCTCGTGGTTGGAAATGCTCTAATACAATCTATAGGACATACTCATCTCATGCTCCCTGTAGTGAAAAAAAATCACCCATTAATTATAAAGAAAATTTTTTTTTTACAAAGTTCTTAAAATGATGTATTCTAGTAGACTTCATGGAAAGTTTTCATAAAAACCTTTTTTTTTATAATATTTTTCATAAAATCTTGAAAATTGAAAAGACGTGAGGTTTACAAATAAAGTTAAGAGGTTGCAATAGCCAGGCCCCTTTTAAGAATCTTGGGAGTTAGAATTTCTAAGAATCTTTTTCCTTTTTAATTTTTTATGAAGAAAACGCCTGTGTAAATTTATTTTGTCATGTATCAGGAAAAAGAAAAAAATGATGATATGAATAAATAAATAAAAAAAGAAAGAAAGAAAGTAGTTAGGGTTAGGATCAACATACATAATTTTTTACACAAATTCTTACACAAGTTTTTAGATAACCTATTTCCAATTTATATTTTGCAAAACTCACCGTTAGATTAGATAGTCTTCCTACATAGGTCAGCCACACAAAAAATCAACTTGATCTGAGATTAAGAGCCACTTCATCCATAAATGTGAGATTTTTAGTGATTAAAAAGACAAGTATTTGGATCGAATGGCAACAAATGTCGGATCAATTTGATTTTTTGTGTGCATAACTTATGTGGGAAGACTATTTAATCCAATGGTGGGTTTTACAAAATATGAATTAGAGTTAAGTTATCTAAAAACTTGTGTAAAAATTTGTATATGTTGATCCTAACAATGCAAGATGTAAGTAGAAGAGATTTTAACAACAATCTTTGTAGAAAAAAAAAGGGATAAAAGCAAATTAAAAATAAAAAAAGCTACAAAAGAAAAAGAAATTTGATCAAACTTTGGTACCACGAGCTTAGTTCGCTATGTTGTAAATTAGGTATGTTCACCAAAGGAATATGTTTACGAGGGAAAGTCTAGACTTGACCCAAAGGAGTTAATCCAATCAATAGGAGGAGAGCACCTTTATTTTATAAACTTGGGTTCGATTCTTCTGGGGAGCACTCCAGGAATTAATTCATAAATGCACTAGGCCAATGTGGGGGAGTGTGCCTTTAAGATTGCTTGGAGAGGGATTTAGTCAAGGTACGCGCAAGCTAACCTGGACACCCTGACCTTCAAAAACCAAAAAAAAAAAAAAAAGTGTCTAGACTAGGACTATTAATCATTCAATCATCCTCCTTAAGGGATTAGGATAATTTCCATTAACTGGACCATTCATAAAATTTAGACCATTGATACTTGATAGAGATAAATTAGTGGGCCGCACATCTATACTACTTATAAAAAGATGAATGTGAGAAAAACTTTTGATTGATTAATATACCCTTATTTTAATTTTTAAATACACAACTGCCCTTCTGTATATATAGCAATATAAAACACATACCTTAATAAGAATTCTAAGGAAACTATAATTCATATAATAATTAAATAAAACCAAACCCAAATAGGAATTTTAAAGAAACGGAAACTATAATTCGTAAAACCCTAACAATGTTAACATATAAATACAAATAGAAACACATTATAAAAATCATAAACCCTTAACACATGAAAGAATAACTATTGCTTCCTTCTTCTGCGTCTTCTATGTGCTTTCATTGCATCTTCTTTCTTCTGATACTTTGTCTGGTATGTAGTTTTCAATAAACTTGACTCATATATACAAATTATGTTTAAACATTTAAATCTTTGCCTGCATAAACATTTAAATCTTTGCCTATATTACATGATTGAACTTTTAAATTTCTATTTGAATTGCAAAATTAGCAATAAAAAGAATACAATCAAAGACGAATCAGTTGAATGAAAATAAAAAGATGCATGCTTAAACAAAAACAAATGAAAACCCAAATTAAGAGGCCAAAAAAAAAAAAAAAAAAAACTTGAATTGCATAAATAAAGTTTTGAATAGCACATGTAATTTTTTTATTATTAGTTTTGAATAGCACATATAATTTTTACATTTTCTTAAACTCCGTGTTTTATCAAACTTAGTCTATCTTTACGGGACAGAGGGAGTATTATTTTTTAATGAAAAATCAATGATCCTTGAGTTTATTAATCTGTCGCTTTAAGGTTTGCAAAAGTCTTTGGCTACATAAGCTATGTGTGTTCTCCTATCGTTTCCCAAATAAAAAAAATCATCAAAAACTAATTTACTCATAAATAAAATGAGAATATCCTAATCCCATAAATACCATATTTTTAAAAGAAAAAAAAAATCCTAAACATGTACATATTAGGTATATTATTATTTTAATCAAAGACGAATAGAAATTCTGGATTTGTATTAAGTCTTGGTTTCGATCCCGCATAGAGTATCTGTTTTCTCTTATGTTTTTCCAATACATATAGATATATATATCAAAGACTACTTTACTCCTAAATAAAATGAGAACCTCCCAATCCCATAAATACTAGATTTTTTAAAGGTATAGTGTAGGCCTTATTAGGAACTTGAGTTAGCTTCTGTGGCATGAATCTATGGTAGGGGTGGGTAGATTGTAGTACATCATAAAAAAAAAAAGAATGGCATGTCCGTAGGGTTTGCAAAGCTACGCAAGTTTTGATTTTGATTTTTGTAAAACTAATGTACTGATAATTTGCTATTAAATCTTTCAACTATGGCGTAAATATGTTTTGATTGGAGAAAAAGACAAAGAGTGAAAGAGAAAGCTTTTTGTTTCAACATTGAAAGTTTCACAAAACCTTCAAAGAACCTATATATAATGAAATTTCAAAGATAATTTGAAGCACTATGATTTGGGAAAGATAATGAAAAAAAAAAAATAGTAATCATATCAAAAGAAATAAAGGATTGAGTGATCAAAGTGCTTTCATCTTATGCAAAGGCATGATAAAATTATTAAATTTAAAAAATTATTATCATTATTAAAAAAAAATAATTTAACTCAAAAAAATTCAGGTGCAACGCACATGTGCACCAACTAGTAAATATAAATGGTACAAATTTTTTTTGGACCATTTAGTAAATAGAGAAAATATTTTCCCTCTGGTAAAACCCTTGAAAAAAGAGGACCGGATAGAAGGAGCATGTCACATGGATTGTAATTGAAAAAACTGATTTGAACCAAATCCGACCATTTAAAATCCATGAAAGTGACCAAAAACAACAATATGCTTTGATGGTAAATTTCAGAGGTATCATTGATTGAATGAATATCAATAACGTGCACAATGAGTCAATCAAGGAGATATTAGGAGTTGTTACATTGAAATGGGAAATAATTTAAATTTTCAAATGGGAAAGATTTGGTTGGCCAACTGTGATGGAGAGGAGAAATCAATACAGTACACTTTTCTGACTCAAGAACAGATGGAAATAATACCATGACTTTTGGAAAAAAATCCTACCCATTTATGACAAGGTCCACGTAAGAATAACCAAAGAGTAAAAATATATATATGGCAATATTTTAAAAAACATATGTGAAAATTAATAAACCAACTAGACTAAAGAGGTATATAAATGGACAATGTTTGAGCCCAAGGCATAATCAGTCTTTGACAAAGAAAGGGAAGGAAACAGCACGAACCTTCACAGAATGGCCACAAGCATCACTCAATGCTTCTTCCTAGGGACTTTATGCATTGCTTTGCTTTTGAGTTCAGGTATATTTTTCACTCAGCACATGTTCTATGACCTTGTTTCTTTTTTCTTTTTTTTTTCTTTTTTTTTTTTTTTGGTTGGGGGGGGGGGGGGGGGTTGTGGGGCAATTATAAAGATGTTTTGACATTAGAAAATCGCATAGCACTTCAGGCTTCAGGTAAGGTAATCAACAATCCATTGGTAAAAGGTAGGGGTGTTAATGGTTTTGGTTAAAACCGAGAACCAAATCGAACCAAATCGAATCGGGCGGTTTGGTTTGGTTTTTTTGTCATTAGGTTTGGTTATGGTTTTAATTTTAGAAAACCGAACTCAATTGGTTTGGTTTTGGTTTTCAGTTTTAAAAAACCAAACCAAACCAAACCGAAAAACCGAAAAATATACTATATATATATATATATATATATATATATATATAGATATAAACTTAAAGTTTGTAAATTCCCAATTCTAATAAGGGTAAAATAGGTAATGGGCTTGTTTTTGTTGATTTTAAGTTTCTTATTGTTTTTCCTTTTTTAGATTGGCATGTATTAAACTAGCTATTAATGTTATGTGTATTAATATTGTGTGTAATATTGACACATTGGTATATGCCAATATGTTTCTATTTTGATACAATGTTTGTTTTTTTTAGTTGCTAATGTAATGCTATTATTAAAAATGTTTTTATTTTGAGTTTGGTATGTCATTTTTTTCATTTTCAATTATTTGTTGTTATTTGATAGGTTAAAACCGAAACCGAAACCGAACTGAACCAAACCAAAATATAATGGTTTGGTTTGATTTGGTTTTTTTATAGTATGGTTTGGTTTTGATTTGAGAGGAACAAAACCGAAGTATAATGGTTTGATTTGAAATCCCCCTAAAACCGAACCAAACCGAACCATTAACACCCCTAGTAAAAGGAATGCATAGAATAGGAATTCCAACAAATTTTCACTATAAAAATCCCCCACATGGACTTCTAAGAAGAAAACATCATTGTTTCTAAAATAATATTCCATCCGTTCCTAATTGATTGTTACTTTTGAAAAATCCCCCCCCCCCCCCCTCCCTTTTTTTTTATTTTTTATTTTATATAGAAACCTATTAATTTTTTTCAAATCAACAGATGTTTTAATATTCCACTCTTGCCCTCAAGCATACAAATATTGGAAAAAGATAAAATACACATGAAGATGGGTATTTTAGGAAATCAAATTAAAAGTATCATTGATTTTTTGAATGAGGCTATAATTTTGGGGAACATCCCAAAAAGAAAAAGAGGCCAAAAAAATAAGAACACGGGTATCATTTATTTTGAGTGAGGCTATTGCCACCACATAAAGTATTCAAAACCCCCCATTAATTTACACTTTTTGAGGTTTTATGAAAAATATAAAATTTTTTTACAAAAAGTAATAGCATTGTTCACTAGAAAACATCATTCTGAATAACTGTGTAGAAGAAATTTTTTCCAAAATCTATCATTTAAGCAGACTTTTTGGCCATTTACAATTTCTATTTCATTTTTCATGAAAAATTGCCAAAACGTCTACCGAAATGACAGATTTTGGAAAAACTCTCAAAGTTGTCTAGAATAATATTTTCTAGTAGACTATGTGATTAGTTTTCATAAATTTTTTTATATTTTTCATAAAACCTTAAAAATGTAAATTAAATGGAGAGTTCAGAGTATTTTACGTGGTGGCAATAACCTGATCCTTTATTTTTATATTTTTTTTAAAAAGTGTGCAAATAGAATACTCTATTTCCACCCCAAATCATCACCAATACGAGATATGGCATTGTTAAAAAGGCATGGATTTATAACTTTTTATCTTTTATTTTTTATATTATAATTCTTATATTTATTTATTCATGCTAATAATTTTATGGTTTAGTGGAAGGGCAAGCTGATTTTTGTGCGAACTATCTGGAGCCGTGTGTACCCACCTGCCAGAATGATTGCATTAAGGCTGGTTATCATAATGGGGGAGCTTGTACTGCAATCCCTGGATTGCCACCAAATTGTTGCTGTTGGAACAATTAGCCTGCATTTCTTTATTTGACATGAAATCAGGATGTTGGGGGATCTTCATGAACCAATTACATACTCCTGCAATTGGTTCTTTTTCTTTGTAACCTTTAGTTGAGATGAAATAAAAATGAAGGCCATCTTTATGAACTAATTACTGTTGCAATTGCTTCATTTTCTTATGTTGAGTAACACTTTATAGTTTTCCCTCATGAAATTTGAAACAGTGTAGTAATAAATTGTTACTGTTCCACCTATAAAATTTGAACGTATTAAACTAATACGTACTATTCCACACATATATAAAATTTGCTAAGATGACCACATCTTTGAACAATGTTCACGTCACAAAGATTGGCAAAAACTTGTTATTGGTCTCCGATAAAATTTGTAACACTGTGTAGTATGCTGCTATATTCCACCTATTAAATTTGAAAATCATGTAATAAACTAATATTGTTCCACTTATAAAATTTGTTGAGATAGTCATTTGCTTATTCTTACTTCCAATGATGTGAATTAGAGTCTATTACTATTTGAAACTTTATTTTTTGCAATTATTTTTTTCGATAAGCAGATTTTTTATTATTATTATTTTTTTTTTATAGAAGCTAATTAATTTTTTTTGCTCCTAAACTTCGATTACTTCGTAATTTTAGAAGCGGTTCTATATTTAACACATGTCATGTTTGCAAAAACCTAAAATAACAATTACATGATTTTAGGACTAATTTCCCCCATTTTTTTTTTTAAACTCTTGTCCTGTTTGGAATAAATTCATAAAATCATGGTTATTTCGTGATTTTAGGAGTGGTTCCCTTATTTAACTTATGTCATATTTAGAATGCAAAATGATATAGAGGCCTAATGAGTAGGCCTAACGAGTTGGCCTACATCCATATAAGGAATTATCTTATAAGTAGTTATCCCCAACATCCCATGATTTTAGGGATTCGTATCGATATAAATTCCATAATTTACTAAAATTCAAACTTTCTTCCCAGTATTGTAGACATCTCTTTCTTCCACAACTAGCCATTCATGTATTTTATTCCCATTATTGTAACCCTCTCACCTTCTTCCACAAACCAGCCATTTCTGCGTTCGTTTCAGAGCTAATGTGTAGTGTTATGTTTTGCAGGTATTCGACTAGTTTGTTTATCATCTTTTTTTTTGTGATGATGATACGTTATTTTTCGTTTGAATGTTGATTAATAATAGGACATAGATGCATGTTGTTCAATTTTGAAAATAAGTTATCAAGTGACATAAAATGATATCAAGTTACTATGAAATTATTATGAACAAGTTATTATATAGATGCATGTTGTTCAATTCTAAGAATAAGTTATCAAGTAGCATAAAATGATATCAAGTTACTATGAAATTATTACAAACAAGCTATTATATAGATGAGTGTTGTTCAATTATGAAAATAAGTTATCAAGTGACATAAAATGATATCAAGTTACTATGAGCAAATGACTATGTGATATCAAGTTATTATACAACTTTACTTGGATTTATTTAAATCAAGTAATTTTTCATTCACACTGTGAAGGTGCTATGTGATTCCTAATGTCTTTCTTCCTGAAACAGAAGAGAAACTTAAGTATACCATTGTAACTTAATAAAAAGATGAGAAACTAGAGAAAGAGGGCTCTCTGTTTTGGGAGGAGAATCAAGAGACCCCAGAGGGCCTCTTAATAACTTGTGTTTGATGGAGGAGAAACTAGTGAACTAGAGAGAGAAGGGGGAGTCTGCAAATGATCGTTTTCCCCTAAAAGGTAATTTGTTTGAGGAAGGAAGAGACGTTTGGTTCGTTACTTTCGCACTAAAAAATGGTAAGGGGTTATTCAGTGATTGTAGGAGCAGATTTTGGGGGATTTAGGGATTTTAGCCTGTCTTTCCTTTTTTTTAAGAGACCGATAGAAAAATGCCACATTAGTAGGTTAGTCTAATAGGTCTATAGAGTAGGCTCATATAGAAGGACTCATTTAGAAATAACATATTAATAAGTTGGGGTATTTTAGTCCAAATTTGGTCAAAAAAGGAGTTATTGGGTTAGCTAAAAAGATTTTGGACCTATTGTAAAAAAACCTCTTATAGTATGAGTCTATAGCCAAATCTACCTTGAAAGAAACTACCTCATGTGCGTTGCAATAGTCACTAGCTAGTGTTAGACCCGTGCTATGCGAAGAATGAAAAGTTTTAAAATTATATATAAAATCATTAGTGTATAGTAGTGTTGTAACTTGGGCGGGTTGGGAGGTCATCCAAATCTTAACCCTAAGTATAAAACCCTCAACCCAATCCCAACCCAACCTAACCCATTCTTCGGGTTGAGGTTCCTAACCCATGCCATGCTCAACTCGTGCTTGGGTTGGGCTGACTTAGGTTGGGCATGGGTTACACAGGTTGAATAGGGTTAGGTCAAGTTGAACAGGTTTAATTAGCTGGGTTAAGCAGGTTGCTTGTTTCTTTTTTTTTTAGGGAAAAAGAGAGAGAGAGAGAGAGAGAGAAACCATCTGAATAAAAATACATTATTGCATATGCACACAAATCTCAATTATGCAAATTCTATTGATTAACCTAGAATTCATGCCAATTGGAAAAATAATTTTTTCACCCAAAAAAATTTGATGATGAAGGCATCAATATGGTTTGAAAAAATTTAAAGAATTCAAAACATTAACATATATATAATTGAATACATTAGCAACCAGACATTATTCAATATATTTTAAAAATTATATATTATATAGGTTGGGTTCGGGTTGCCTGACCCCTCTTCCCAAGCCCAACCCAAATTGAAATTAGGTGGGGATTTTCCAACCCAATCCCAACCCAATGTATGGAAAACTATTGCCCAAGCTTGTCCTCTGATTGGGTTGGGTTCGGGTTGGGTGGGTTCAACCCATCCAAGTTGCAACCCTAGTGTATAAAGACAACGTTATAGAGAACAAATTGCACATCAACAATTACTCAAAATCATTTTTTTTTCAAAATTGTTAAATAAATCTCCTAAAGCAACATTTTCATAAGAGCATACCTAATTGATAAAATATGTGTTGTATATGCATATTCATTAGGAAAATAAATTATGTTTAGATCTATGTACACATTATAAACTACCTCCTGTGAATTAATAGCATAAGCATATAGTATTCAAATAGTATACCTCAAGTTTCAACTTCTAAAAGTATATTATTATGCAAATATTGAAAGGAATTTTAATTGTGATAATCTAACAGTTAGGAAAGGTAAATATGTATTTAATATTTTGCTGATTTTTTTAATAAAAAAAAAAATTAAGTCACATGAAATGAATTTTTTTAAGAGTGTGGAGATTAAAGAAGTTTGCCACATCGGTGCCACACGGAGGACAGAGAAATTGTGTGAACATTACTATATTAGATATATATATATTAGATTAGATTAGATATTAGATACCAATTTGCGCATAACTTCAATATGTTGTTAGTTATATTGCCTAGGCCTATGAATGAATCAAAATTGGATGACAAAATAGGCTCTATTCATTTCGCTAGAATTAAAACTCTCAAGAGTTTCAAATTCTTGAGAGTTACAATTTACGTTATTCATTTTGCAAAATGATTTTTCAAAGAAATTGATATGTATATGTAATCAAAAAGTAAAATAGTCAGATCTAGTACTTGTGTTTGGTTATTTTATTATTATTTTTTTAAAAAAAGTTCAAATATATTAAGTTATGTGAAACCAAAGTTAATGGAGTTTAGGGTATCACCACAGAAGATGAAGAAGAAGAAAATGGGTGTTATGCACAATCACTGGCGAAAACATAAACCTGAGTTCAAGACACGGGACCATGAACCAAGCTTTGAGTTGAAGCCATTAATGTGTTTCTGTCATCACCTATTTAGAAATCTGGTCTGTTGTGTTATATATATATATATACTAGCGGTCAACCCGTGCAATGCATGAGATTTTTTTTTTTTTTATAATAATAATATAAAAAATTTATATATTTTAGATCTTAAAATTGTAAACTGTAATATTCTCACCTACAAATTCATAATCCATTAAGAGTATTTTATAATTAAGCTTTCGCATGACTTACAAGTATTATATTTCATCACAATTATGTCGAAAACACCAATAGAAAGGAATAATCCACTTAGATTTATACATACCATGGCCAATGTCAGAAATTAGTGTCCCCAATTCCAATATAGTAATAAATTTTATTTGTTTAAAACAATAAACAATTTAGAAATGTGCTAAAATAATCCACTTAAAATCCACTTAAAATTGAGTATACATTCTTTCTCCCCAATTCCAATATAGTAATAGGGGAAATATCCAAAAACTCCCTCAAAAATATATTCATATCCAAAAATTCCATTAAATATTTTTCCTATCCATCTAATCCAAATAAAAAGGAATCATATCTATTAACTCCAACCAGTTAATTTTGTATTTATTATCGTTAAAAGAAAAGAGTGATTTGACTAAAAGACCTTTCTTTGACATTAATATGTTTAATGAAAAAATTGCATATTTAACTAAATTTCTACTTTTATCATTTTTAGTGTAATTAGAAAAAAAAAAATTAACTATCATTAATTAATTCTTCTCTAATGATGTATAGATGGAGGAAAGGAGAAGAAAAAGAGGGAGTGGGAGAACAAGTATGCAAGTTTGGGAAAAAAGGGGGCAAAAGGGAAAATTCACTTGAATATGCATTTTTGTCATTAAACATATTATTGTGAAAGAAGGGCATTTTAGTCGGATCACTTTTTTCTTTTAACCATAGTAAACAAAAATTTAACTAATTGGAGTTAATGTATATAATTCTTTTTTATTTGGATTAGATGGACAGGAAAAATATTTAATGGGGTTTTTAGATATGATTTTATATTTGAGGGAGCTTTTGGATATTTCCCCAACAATAAAATTAAAAAAGAAAAAGGAAAAAAAGATGATGGTAAACAGAAGAAGAGTAAAATATCCAACCTTCCTCGACATAAGAATTGGTATTGCCATATCTTACTTGCTACCACTCCATAGTCTTGAAAGCTTCAAATCTTGTTGTTTGGCATACTCACATCCAAACGAAATATGTGGGGAGAAAAAAAAAATACAAAAATAAAAACAAATCATCAAGTTAAAATATCAATCAACTCATAATCTATAAAATATCATATCCATCAACCAAATCATTTTGGTGTTTTTTCACATGCTTCTTTTTTCTTTTTCTTTTTCTTTTTTTGGATTGTGTATAGTTCTTTGGTAAATTTTTTTTCATAATTCTTTTTTTTTTTTTTCCCAAATGATAGAATATAACTTTATTCAAGAAAACTCGAGAAGGTTACAAAGAATAGGGCATATCCTCCTCTAGAAAAGGGGATAGCCAAGAAGGGGGAATTTCAATCCGTACATCATAGACATCCACCCTAAGGGCAAACTTTGCCACTGCATCTGCAGCCCGGTTACACTTCCTAGGCGCATAGCTAAATTCCTCGCACCTTGCTCCTCTAGCCAAGTGCTTGATATCCTCACTCATAGTCTCCACCTCTACCGACATATTCCGGCGATTCTTCAAGCCATCAATCAAACCTTTTGCATCAGTTTCAACCACTAAACCCTTTATACTTATATCTAAAGCAAATTGAAGTCCTTCACGAAGAGCTAATGCTTCCACCATCTGTGCACTACCCATATATTGGAATTTTTTAGCCATCCCTGCAATAAACATTCCATCACCATTCCTGATCACAATCCCCACTCCCCCTACATTATCTTTCGCCACCCAAGCCCCATCAGTATTGATTTTGAACAGAGACCCTGCAGGGGGGCACCACCTTTGCGTATGGCTCCTCTCTACTTTCAATCTCATTGGACGTAGAACCCAATCGCACCCCTTGACTCACTGCTGTACCATACTCTGTTGCATTGCCCAACGCTTTCAAAAGCACTTCCGACAGAGCCCATTCTTTACCAGTGAAGTTCTTGTCATTGCGTGCTTTCCAAATTCGCCAAAGTATGAACGCCATTAAGCACATCAGATCTGTTCCTAACAACTCCTCCTTCCATTTGTCCATTAACACTTCCACATATTGAATGAAAGAAGGCCTAGAGATTGAGATACTATCCAGTTGGAACTGGCTCCCATACCAAACAACTCGTGCAAACTGGCAGTAGAAAAAAAGGTGTATAATCGTCTCGTCGTCTCCACAAAAGGGACACTGTCCACTCCAACCCGATATTCTGACTGCCAACTTGCCCCCACCAGTAAAACTTCTTGTGCATTTCCAAAGAAAGTGATGTAACTTCCCTGGGATTTGAATCCCCCAAAGGAATTTCCAGAATTTTTAATCAAAATTGCGTCTACTACATTCACCCTCAATGTACCCCCTCGAAATACACCCATTTCTATTAAGCATTCGAGAAGTAGCATAGCTGGATTTAACCGAGTACCTACCGTTGGAAGTATAGTGCCAAATCAGTTTGTCCCTCCTATCCAACCACGACACTGGCATTTGAAGCACCTGGGTAGCTTTGTTCACTTCCAATAATTGCCTCACTAATTGTTCATTCTAGCATTTCCTATCCACATCCATTAACTCTGACACCCAAGTAAGAAGAGTCCCATCAGGAGGCTTGGATTTGATTTTAAAAGAAATCGGTTCTAGGAGCCACGAATCTCTCCAAATGTTCACACTCTTTCCATTGCCAATTCGCCATCTGACCCCTACTTGCAGAATCTTCCTCCCTTCAAGTAAACTCCGCCATGCCCATGAGGGATTATTGCCCAATTTCGCTTCCAAAGAACTTGAATTATGGAAGTACTCATTGAAAATAATTGGAACTCTATGATATACATGGCACCCAATGTAATGTTTGGAAAGAAATTAATTATGAGGTTAACATATTTAATATATTAATAAATGGTAGCTAGTGTAACTGTTAGCAAATTAAGCAAATCTGAGGTGAATGTCATATTGGCAGCCAACGTTTTCTTTCCCATGCCTTTTTTTTTTTCTTATAATTTTATAGGGATAGGATCCAGAGACACAAAGAAAAACACAAATTTTGACACAGAACTTAAACCCATAGATATAAAGAGATTTAAGGGTAGAAATTAGTGCTAACATGGATTTCACTTAAGTGACTGATGATGTGGAGACATGGTACAATTTTAAAAAATAAAAAATAAAAAATAAAAAAACAGAAAAACAAGAACTAACATTATATTTCAAACTCAAAGCATGTTCTCTATCTCACTCTTAGGTTTCTCTGACACCCACAAAACCCTAGCTAGAATTCATCGGATGACGATGGCAGTGGTAATGTACGACAGAGACAGTGGAGTCTGGTCGTTATGGACACCGTGACACTCTCTTCTCTCCTATTTATCTTTGCCATCTTCTTTGCAAAAATGCAAAAGATTGCAAAAACCTTCTCTATTTTCATGACAAAAAAAAAAAAAAACAAAAAACAAAAAGATAATGGGTTTGCAACGAGACTCATCCCTCCCTTTCCTCTCCTCTCCCTTTTTTTCTTTCTTTCTTTCTTGTTCTTTATTGATACAAATCACCTTCTTTTTTCTTTTCTTTTTTCTTTGTATAATCTCCCCAGCTACCATTATATAATCTTGGTTTATTAAAAAGGGTGTGAAGAGCATTGTGGCATTTCATCGAATAGAATATGGTCAATTTTTAAATCAATTATGGCATGGATGTAATAAAAAAAACACACCCTTATGGGAAAAAAGGAAAAAACACAACAAAAAATACACACGCGTGAAATCAATGGATAAAAGATATAGCTACAAAACCAACTCCAAATCAGATATAAAGATTTGATACAGATCCATGAAATTAATGCTACTTAAATTTCAAATCTCTTTACCGTCGCGTTGTCGTTATCCCTGTCCACACGATGGCGGAGTCGCCCACCACCATCGTCATAGAACCCTAAGGAAGGTTTTTTATGTGTGATGGAGAGAAACGAGAATGAGAGACAGATCTGGTTTTGAAATATGATTTTGGTTTTTTTTTTTTTTTTTTAAAAGAAAAAAAAAAGAAATTGTGCCATGTCAGCGCCACATCATGATTCACTTAAGTGACATCCATGTCAACACTAGTCTCCACCCTTAATTCTCTTTAAATCTAAGGGTTCAAGTTTTGTGTCAAAATTTGTGTTTTTCTTTGTATCCCTAGATCCTATATTCCTATCCCAATTTTATAATTCTAACATCTGAAAGTGTTTATTGAAAATATATGAAATTCTATGATATAAATGGAAAAAAGCTATTGTGGAGTTGACATAATTAATATATTAATAAATGGTAGCTTATGTAACGGTTTGAAAATTAAGCAAATATGAGGTTAATATCAAATATATGAGGTGAATATCAAATATATTGCAATACTTATTCACAAAAAAAAATATATATATATTGCAACACTTGGCAAATTGATAGCCAACGTTTTGGGAAGAAAGTAATTATAAGGTCAATGGAAAGCCAATGTAACGTTGGGAAACAAAACAATTATGATGTGAATTACCAATACATTTAATATATTGATGCTACCTTATTATGGGATTGTAATTCATCGTCTAATATCTAAGGGATTCGCTGATGTGGCTTAATGCATGTGAGACTTCGAAGATCAATGAGCATATCCACCTCAATGCCACTTGGAGGAGTGAGAAATTTATTGAACGTTACTTTAATATATATATATACAGATAGATATATATATATAGATATATTATTAGATGAGTTCAAGATTAGAAATGCATGTCCAACCAAATGAGCCATTTCAGCTTTGCCTTGCAATCGTCATAACTTCACCATCAGCGTGCCTCGATTCGCAAGACACTGTCTTGCAGAGAAGGCAAAGAGGATGAATAAGTTGTGAGTTCCCTAGTTCTTAGACTGGGATTTTTATCTCCCATGAATTGTGAGAATTGGGATCTCTCGAGAAATAAGAATTCCACAAGTTAAGTAAAACGAACAGTCGAGTTTCTATCAATTCCTGGGAATCTGTAATTCCCACCTCTAACCTAACGAACAGACCTTAATGATGAATTGGTATGTTAATGCTAGTTAATACAATAAGAATTCTTAATTATTATCTTGGGGATCTTGTCATGATTTTTCTCTGGAGTTATATTGTTTCCATCTATTCTCGTGTTCGAAAATTGGACTGCACGGTCCACAATAATGATGAATTGGTCACCTGTCATAAATTTTAAATGGGCAGATTTTGCTCAAATCATTTTGCCAATTACAATCTATGGGACATGGCCCATGGGCGTGCACTTTAGTGCAATAGTGCAGAGTCATTTCATACTCCTTGTAGTGAAGAAAATCACTGATCCATTATAGAGAAATACATGTGAAGTTCTGCCCAAAAATGTGAAGGGTCCTAACCCACCCAAAGGCCCAACCCAACACCTTGATTTCCAATCCAAACATTAGATTTGAATTTAGAGACAAATCCCATCCCAAATCAACCATAGTTTTGTTATGCTTCATAATTACTTTGAATCTGTTACAACACAAGAATACATGGAAATGTTATAATCGTGGAGAAAAATCCTAAGCATTGATGACAAGATTCCGCAAAAATAACCAAAAGGGGAAAATAGGAGTGACAAGATCCTTAGGAATATGTGGAAATTAAAAAGCCAACTAGACTGAAGAGGCATATATAAAAGTAGACATGCTTTGAGCCTAAGGTGTTATCAAACATATTAAAACAAGAAAAAAAGGGAAGGAAACAGCACCGATCTTCACACAATGGCGAAAAGTGACCTTTCTTTTTTCGCTAAACGCACATTCATGGGAACTTTATGCCTTACTCTGCTCTTGAGTTCGGGTAATTAATTAAATTCCTCTCCCAACTCATCTTATGTGCCCTTTTTTCGTTTTCTTTTTTAATAAATATGTCAGACTTTAGAAAAGGAGACGAACACTAACACACATCCACCCGAGCTAATTACTATTGCAATAATATCATCTTCTGATACCTTGGGCTTAAGGAATTCTAGTGGGTAGTAGTTATTGTTGCTGTCATGGTGATTATTTATTTTGCCTTTTTATATTTTTGCATTATTTATCTTCCTTCATGCTAATTAATAACATTTATGGTTATAGTGATAGGGCAAGCAAGCCGCACATGGTTCTCAATTTCCGAGCTGCTTGAAGGGGCCGTGTACAGATCTCTCAGACTGCAATCAAGCTTGCATTAACATTGGATATCCCAATGGAGGCAAATGTGTGGATGTTGGAGGAGCTTTAGCTTGTTGCTGTGCGGCTTGATTAAAGCTTGCCATGTTATTTTGCAACCTTCGTTTGAGATTAAATAAATAACATACAATAATGGGATCTTCGTGAGCCTTCTTTTTTTTTTTTTTGGCCAAACGATAGAACACACATCCATCCGAGCCAATTGGTGTTGCAATAATTTCATTTTGTGATACCTTGGGCATAAAGAATCCTAGTGGGTAGTAGTTATATATAGTTGTTGTCATGGTAATTATTTACTTTGCTTTTTATCTTTTATACTTTGGGCTAAATTTTGAGCAATTTTATGCCATGGTGCATGTAAAACGGGAATGTGCCTAATATGGCATCAAATACACCAAAGATCCTAGGTTCCATTTTCCGCTGTGCTCCTTTGGGAAGCACTCCAGAAATTTATTCTTGAATGCACTAGGCCGATGTGGGGGAGTGCGCCCTTAAGAACGCCGGGAAGGATTAGTCGAGGGGCGTGCAAGTTAGCCCGGACACCTTGATCGTCAAACCAAAAAAAAAAAAAAATACACCAAAGATCTAATATACATAAGAGTCGACATTTTTAGCCTCAAATTAAGTAGTGATTACTGAAGGGGGAGGTGTTTGGCTCAAAATTTACGACCTGCTGCATGTGAAAATGGGGACAAAAAAGGTTAATTTGATCTGAATTCAAAGTTAATTGTCATATTTCTACTCCCGCACCCAGCCACCCATATCAAGATTTTAATTATTAACCAAAAAGTAATTCGGGACCAAAAAAAAAAAAAAGGCAATGGAAGATTGGTTAAATCTGCCACGTTATGTGTAATCTTCTAGGTCAAGGTGAACCGTCTAATACATTGAAAGTAATTACGGAGCATGACAAAACCTAAGGGTCCGTTTCGTTCAAGGATTTGGGGTAGGATTTGGATTTTGAGTCCCTAAATTCAAATATAATGTTTGGATTGGAAATCAAGGATTTGGGATGGCCCTTGCGCCAGCCGGTGAAGGACCTCACATTTTCCAGGCTGTAATGTGCATGGATCAGTGGTGAAATTTTTGTCATTATAGGGAGTATAAGATGAGCATGCAATAAGTGTCCCATAGACTGTAATTGGCAAATTGATTTGAACAAAACATAGTGATTCTGGTCATGTAAAATCCATGAAAGTGACCAATTCATCATTCCTTTTGGAAAAAACGATGGACTAAAATAGTTTGAAAATCGAAAAAGGCTTTTGAAAGGATTTTGAGTGCATATATTTAATTCACCTTAGTAGTGCATGAATATGATGGGCGACAGAGTATTTCCCATTTCCCATCTACTTTCTTTAACCCTCAGTTTAAATTTCAGATTCCTACTCGAGAAGATAAAAATAAAAATAAAATAAAGAACGTAAAATAGAAAATTTTTTGCCCTCCTTTCAATCATAGGTTTTTTCCTCCCACTTTCTTTTGCAACCAAACGAGGGAGAACGAGAATCTTCATATTTTTTTTTCCTTTCCTTTGCCTTTTCCCTCAGCCAAACATAGCCTAAAGTTTCCTTTATTTTATAAACTTTAAAATAAAGAGGGACAAATGTAATTTTAAAAATTTTGAAAAAAAATTTATTAAAAAAAAAAACAAGAAGAGAGAGAAAGAAAAATAAATTCTGGTCATATGCAAGTTAATTTGATCTGAAAAAAAACTTAAATTTATTTTTCTTATCACTATTATTTTTCATTATGCAAAAAGGCAACAGTAATTATTAGTTCATTATCAGCTATTATTTTTCATTTCATCTCAAATTTGAAATAAAGGTTACAAAGAAAATGAACCAATTGCAACAGTACGTGAATTAGTTCATATATTTTTAACAATTTGCTCTTACATGATTTTACTTTTTCGGTTATTTTTTGAGGGATTTTTTCATAAATGATTAGGATTTGATAATATCTTAGCCCTTAGGCTCAAGGCTTGTCTACATATATACCTCCTTAGGCTAGTTGGTTCATTAATTTTCACATATTCCTACCATCTTGTCATACATATTTTTACCATTTTTTTTTTTTTTTTTGGGGGGGGGCATTTTTTTCATAAAAGCTTAGGATTTTTATCCAAAGTTATATTCTTTCCGTCTATTCTTGTTTTCCAAAATTAGACCACATTTGAAAGTCCATGATAAGGGATGAATTGGTCACTTGCATGGATTTTAAATGGATAATACTTGGCTACTCCACCTGAGAAGCAGTTGCTCCTGCTAGGTGATGTGGCAAAGTCTCATATTGACAAGTGTCCGTAAGCACGTGTTGTTCACGGGGCAGCTGGTTGAAATAATGGGCTTGAGATTACCACCCTCTTCTCCGGCGAAATCTCGCCAGCAATCATCATGGGCTTGAGATTACCTATCCTCCTTCATCTCCCTCATTTACTTCACCCAAAAATGTCCACTTCAAAACTTTCTCAATCACCATCCTTTGAAAATCAAACTCGTAACACCCATCCCTGCCTTTCTCTACCTTTTTGAACCAACCTATGGCCACCACCATTAACAACTATTTCCTTTCTATTCCACCTCCAGATCCACTGTTTTGGCACCACAACCAATCTCATCCTCTAAAACCAGTCACCACCTAAACCAAGCTCTAATCCGAAACCTTCCTATTAAAATTCATCACAGACCATTGTCACCACTGGCATCATTTGACCACCTCCATTGCTTCGGCCACCACCAAGAGTCCATCATCAACCTCACAAACACACTACTTAGCACCAGATCTGAAATTGCAACTCCCATCACAAGTGGTGGCACCTCACTCTTTGTCGCAACAATTTCTTTAGGTTTGAACCATGATCAATCTTCATCTAATAGTTCAATGAGTTTTTCAAATGGGTTTACAGGAGGTCTCGTCGGCAAACTTCGTCGGATAACAGAGATCCTGGCCCTCTCTTCATTTGATTTGGTGTTTAAAAAAAAAAAGTCATGTGAGCTTCATGTGCTTACCACGTGTCATTGCAATAGCATGACCACGTCGCCTAGCAAGAGCAACTGCTCCTTCGGGTGGAGTAGTCAAGTATTATCCATTTTAAATGACCAGAATCATCAGATTTGTTCAAAATAACTTACCAATTACAATTTAATTTCCAATCCAAACATTATATTTGAATTTAGAGACTCATAAAGTCACAATCCAAATCCTACCCGAAATCCTTGAACGCAACGGACCATTAAGTTTTGTTAGGCTTTGTAATTACTTTGAATGTGGCTGATTTAACCAAAATTTGATTGCTTTTTCTTGTCCCGAATCGTTTTTTGGTTAATAATTAAAACTTGATACGGGTGGTTGGGTGTGGGAGTAGAAATATGACAACTAACTTAAAATTTAGATTATATTAACTTGCATTAGCAGATTCTGACATTGCAAATCTGATCTAGATATTCCGTTCTCCAATTGCGATCCATTCACAAGCTAAGACAATATAACTATGAGCTTTTTAAACATAAACTCAATTTTTTTTCCCTTTTTTGACAATAGATAGAATTAACCTACTCTTACCCTTAACTCCCTCTTAATATCAACTAATACGTATCAATGCTTCTTCATAAACTTGAATCCAAAATCACTCATTTAATAAGTGAAGCATGCCAATAGCACAATAGATCATTATGCCTAGGGGTGTAAATGAGTCAATTAAGTCAAGTTGAGTAGTAGCTTGCTCAAGCTTGGCCCGTTAAATTAATAAACTTAAAATGATGTTTGAGATTGACTCGTTTATTTCATGAACGAGCTCGAGCGAGTTTTTTTACTGAGCCAAACTCGAGTAGTTTGGTTTGTTTTAATTTACAACTCTAATTATGCCATTGGCTCTAGTATTACGTAGAGAATTTTTTTTAAAAAAATTATTATTAAAAGAATAACGAAAAAAATAGATAAAACCAATTATGAAATTGACTCGTTTATTTCACGAACGAGCTCGAGCGAGCTTTTTTACTGAGCTGAACTCAAGTAGTTTGGTTTGTTTTAATTTTCAACTCTAATTATGCCATTGACTCGTTTATTTCACGAATAAGCTCGAGCAAGCTTTTTTACTGAGCCGAACTTGAGTAGTTTGGTTTGTTTTAATTTACAACTTTAATTATGCCATTAGCTCTAGTATTATGTAGAGAATTTAAAAAAAAAAATTATTATTATTAAAAGAATAACGAATAAATATATTGGAGTTGACCTTAGCAGAGCAAATTTCTAGGATTTGATTTGCAAATTATAGGATATGATCTGTAATATAATTGTAGCATATCTGGGATTTGATTTTTCTTTCCTTATTTATATACTCTAAATTCTTCCTTCTTCTCCTATATATTTGTATAGTAATGTATCAATGAATTAGTGCAGAAATTAATTTGTTCTCAATAAATTTGTTATGGTATCAGAGCAGGTTTTCTCTCCCAACGTTCCTTAGTTGTTCTTTCTCCTTCTTTTTTCATGGCAGACTCTACCACATCTTCTTCTCAAAGCCCTTCATTCTCCACATCTTCACCCTAATCTGCTGATCCCTCTGAAAATCTCCTTTTTCTTTATCATTCTAACAATCCTACAGTAGTATACCCCTCAATGGTGATAACTATAATATGTGGTTTCGTGCTATGCGTATGGCACTCCAAGCCAAGAATAAACCCGGCTTCGTTAATGGCTCCATCTCTAAACCTGGTCGTTCATCCCCTACTTATCATCAGTGGGTACGGGTGAATGACATGATCACATCATGGATCCTACACTCGATCATTCTGAGCTTTGCATCTAGCATCATCTACTCAGAGTCGGCAGAGGAGATTTGGAAAGACTTAAAGGAAAGCTTCTATCAACCAAATTCCATGAAAATTTTTCAACTTAAACAATCTATATCTGATTGGAAGCAAAACACTCTCTTTGTTTCAGCCTATTTCACGCATTTGATGTCTCTCTAAGATGAATTAACCTCTTATACTACCCTTCCAATCTGCACATGTGGTGCCTCAAAGGCTATTTCCTCTTTTATCCACCAAGATCAAGTTATGAAATTTTTACAAGGGCTTAATGATTCATATGCACCATTGCGCAGTCATCTTCTCTTACAGGAACCTCTGCCACTAGTCAATAAAGTCTACTCATTGCTGTTACAAGAGGAAAAACAGTATGAACTCTCCATTATTGCCGCCGTTCAACTAGAAGCCTCTGCCTTAGCTGCCCATGTCAATAATGGTGGAGTCACAACAAGCAACCATCGTGCCACTCATTTGCCCCCTGCCCACTCTGTTTCTCACTAACGGTCTCGCCACCATTGTGACCACTATGATAAGGATAGTCACACCATTGCCATTTGCTACAAGATACATGGGTTCCCTCCAAAGAAAGCAGGCCCCAAATATGGCGAGCCCTATAATCAGCCACCACATAGACTAAAAGCTACAATGAATCACCAACCACCTCTTCTCCCACTTCCTACATCATCCACCTCTAATGCTTCAACTCCATCACCACTAATCTCTCAAGATTGGTACAATTACATTCTCTCTCTCCTTCAGCAAGGTAGATCTGAACCCTCAGTTCATTAACAAGTACTGCCCTTTCCGTTATGGCTTCTAATCTTTGGATTATAGATACTAGTGCTACTAACCATATGTGTTCTTCCCTTTCCTTGTTTTAATCTATCACTTCTAATAGTTCTTTATCTCATGTTCAGCTCCCTAATGGCACTAGTGCACCAGTTACTTACACTGGAGTTGTTTCCTTTACTCCCTCATTTTATTTAGATAATGTGCTTTATGTTCCTACTTTTAAGTTCAATTTATTGTCTGTCTCATAACTTTCTCAAGCCTTAATTGCACTATTATATTCTTTCCTGATCATTGTCTTTTCTAGGGCCTATCCACGAGGAAAACGATTGGAGTAGGTAGATGCTATAATGGCCTTTATTATTTCCAAGCACCAACAGCCCTTTTTGCTACCACACATGTTAGAATAATACTCTAGAGCCAATCATAGAGATGATTGTTTAGGGATTAGGAACAATCAATTGATTTCATTTATGCATGTCACATTTATTATTAATTTAATAAAAGGACTTATTCTATTATGTTTATATGCATTATTTATATTTACATAATATGTCCATAGAGTTAGAGTTGAGAATATAGAATTACAAAGTGTTGTAATTTTGAGACTGTAAATATATCTCTGTACTAAACTCCTAAATCATTCCTAGTTGAAGGTTCATTATGATGGACAGTAATGAACCATATGACTAGCACTTGTTAGGTTGGCTCTATAGGAGGATAGCTAGTCTCAAGCTATTTGTGTGGAGACACTACAACCGACAAGTGGGTGCCTATTATAAGAATAGGTACACTGAATGTGACCAAAGATATGAGATAAACTGAATGGAGTTTTAACCTGCCTGTCAATCAGTTTCTCATTGTTATAGTGGTACAAGTAATCCTTAAACTTGAGACACCATGGTTGTCTTATGCATATAGTTTTAGAAGTTTGATAACACTAAGTGCAAATCCTATTCAAGGGTCTGTAAGGGTGTCTATTGGCCCTACTGCTATGTGTGTGAAGGCATGTGAGTGATCAACAAGGAATCCATCACTCTCAAGAAAAAGAGAGTGAATGTCTCATATAGCATTTATTGAATATAACTCATTAAATCCATGAGCCTATGGTAGAATGAATATGGAAAGGAGTTTCCATAAATTCATTATTGAGTTGATATTAATGAATGAGTATAAAGTAATTGAACTAGGGACTTGACAGACTTCCATGTCCTATTAGTTCAATTAGAGACATTGTGTTGATGGAAGGATGTAATTATAACCTGTAAACTATAACAGAAGAGTTCTTTGTAAATGACTATTCACCTCATTAAGGACCACACCATGAGCCATATGCTAGGTGTTACTCATGGTTAGTAAAAGCCCTAATTGATATAAATGAGTTATAAGCAATTAGGGAATTGGAAGGAGTTCCAATTAGACCCTAAATGGAAAGAGTTTCATTGTGCACACCTCGTGCTATCCCTACTACTTGATGATGTGAACCCAATGGGTCACATACTAATCATGCTAAGAGAGCTTGAAAGTCTATAAGAGAAAGGGCATAAGTGAATAAAAGAATTGTTCTTAAGGGGAAAATTTATATGGGATATAAATTAGAAGGGTTAAGTTGCAATTATGCATAATTACAACTTAACTCATATGAGGAATAGGATTCCTCACTGGGGCTTGCCCTATTAGTGGTCTATATAAAGCTTCACATGTGCTGGCCGAATTTCATAGGAGGTTCTCTCTCTCTCTCTCCCTCTTTTCCACCTCTAGCAACAACAAGGAAGAAGAAGGAAAGGACTTCAAGTTCAAGCTAGGTGTGGATACCGTTGGAGGCAGTACACTTGGATTGCTCATTCATTGCTGCCCGGAGTTCAAGCTTGGAGCAAAAAGGAGAAGACAAAGCTTGGAGTTTAAAGGAGAAGACATTAATCAATTGTAAGTAATTCTTACCCTCTTCTAGTTAGGGTTTATTTTGTATTAAGCATAATTGGATTCATGGGATTGGGAATCGTAGGAAAATTTTTTAATTCTGCCTTTGTAGTTTTCCTCTCTAGTTCGATTCCCAACAACACACCCATCATTCGATATTTGGCATTGGCACTTGGGTCATCCATCTCCATCTCGTTTACATTCCATTGCTGCTTTAGATTCTTCTATTTCTATTTCTAATAAACATTTATGTGATGTTTACCCTTTAGCTAACCATTCTAGGCCTCCTTTTCCACTTCATAGTTCTACAACTACATTTCCTTTTGAACTAATCCATTATGATATTTGGGGTAGTTTTTCCATCGCTAGTCATACTGAGGCGCATTATTTTTTAACTATCGTTGATGACTTTACCCACTACACTTGGTTGTACTTGATGCAACACAAATCTGAAACAAAATCTCACTTAATGGTTTTTTGTGCTCTCATTTCAACCCAATATCAATATCAGATCAAAGTCATTCAAACTAATAATAACATTGACCACTTATCTGCGGATTTGCAATCAATTTTTCCAATTAAGCATATCCATACTGATAATGGTTCAGAATTTCGTTCGCAAGATTTACAATCCTTTTATCACTCTCATGGGATTATTCATCAACGTAGTTGCGTTGCCATTCCCCAACAAAATGGCATAGTTGAGCGTAAGTACCTACACCTTCTTAACGTTGCACGAGCTTTGCATTTTCAAAGTAACCTTCCCTTATCATTTTGGGGTGAATGCGTCCTCATAACCGTTTACCTCATTAATAAGATGCCTACCCCTATTCTTTCTAGCAAGTCACCGCATAAAGCCTTACTTGGCATCCTTCCTTCCTCCCATATTCATGTTTTTGGTTGCCTTTGTTTTATTCACAATAATTCTCCAACAAAAAATAAATTTAATGCTCGTTCTACAGCTAGTATCTTCATAGGATATCCTTTTGGCCAAAAAGGCTATTGTGTTTATGACATAGCTTCCAAGACCATTTCCACTTCCCGTAATGTTCTCTTTTATGAGACAACTTTTCCCTTTCGTGATGTCTCCCTTCAACCTTTCGATTCTCCTGTGCAACCTCTTCCCTTTTCTGATTCTTCATTTTCTCCTTAACCTCCCTTACCTACATCTAATTCACCACCAGCTCTTGTTCCCACCTTTCCCTCTCTCTCTCCTCCCACATCTCCCGATCCCTCACCATCAAATGCTTCCCCTTCTCTACGTCCTACTCGTTCTCGACGGCCTCTTTCCTACTTTCAAGATTATCTTTGCACTAATGCCACTATAGCATCTCCCCGGTCCTCGTCTTTTTCCCCAGGCTCAGGTAAACCCTATCCTTTGTCTAACTCACTTTCATATCACAAGCTCTCTCTTTCTCATGTAGCTTTCCTTGCTACTATTGATTCCACCACTGAACTTACATCATTTTCCTAAGTTGTCAAAATTCCACACTAGAGAATGCCATGGCCACCGAAATTTTTGCCCTTGAGTTGAACAACACATGGACTATCAGTTCCTTACCGCCTCACAAGAAACCTATTGGATGTAAATAGGTTTATAAAATTAAACATCGGTCTGATGGAACCATTGAACGGTACAAAGCCTGTTTAGTTGCTAAAGGTTTCACCCAAATTGAAGGAATTGATTACTCTGAAACTTTTACACCAGTTGCTAAAATGGTCACTGTTCATTGCCTCCTTGCCATAGCCGCCACTAAGAAATGGCCCCTTCATCAACTTGATGTCCATAATGCCTTTCTCCATGGTGACCTTAATGAAGCCCCTGTTTGGGTAAGCTTTTGGATAGTCCAAAATCACTTCTGACATCCAAAATCACTTTTGGTTGTGTTTGGCAACCCAAACCATAATCAATTGTGGGCTCAATAAGTGATTTTATCAAAAGCTAACTCCCCTTAGCTTTTTGCAGAAGCAACACACCAACTTTTGCGGATAGTTTTAATGACTTATTTTATTTCCAAAAGTACCCTTAATTCTTGAATGTGGAGAAATTTTCTTCCACCCACATCCCCCTTAATATCTCAATGGCACCAAATATTTTCCTTCGGCTGAAACAATGGCACCCAATCTTCATTTTCTTGCTCCTAATCTTCCTTTATTTGTTGAGACGTTCTCACGTCTCTTCCTACCGCTGTGAATCTGTGATCCTTCTCCTGCCACCAACGTCAATCGCAGAGGTAAGCCTTTTCTCTCACTCCCCCCTTCTTTCTCTCCCATGAACCCAAGACTTATGCTCAAAAGAATTTTTTTTTCTACCATGTTGGATCATTCATCGATTTATATTTGTTAATATTTTTTCAAGAATCTATGTATATCTCTTTGAAATTTTTTCTCTATTTTTTTGCTTCAACGATGCATGCCAACTACTTGAAAAAGTGGATCTGAGATAGTATAGCAGTTTTCAGGCTTAGTGGGTGTGACATAGCATAGCAATACTTTCAAAAAAAAATTAGTTTTTGTTCCTACGGCTTTAAATGAGTGTAAGAGATTAGGTGCTTTATTAGGATTTTCTATGTCCTTAGCAAGTTGGGGTTCAGTGATAGTCTCCTCCTTTTGTGCGGTGGATTCATGTAGCTGACCCAAGTAGTTGGGTTTAAGGATATTTTGACACACACTCAACATTTTGGGAGGTTTTATGGGTTTGCATATCTTTGGTGAGTTTCATTTAGGAACCCTTTGGTGGGATTTGCATTGTTTTGTGGTTTGTGCTATGATTTGGATTTTGGTGCTTTGGTGGATGGTTTTTAATTTTGTAGTTGTTTGTATTGTAATTTTACATTAAAATACTGCTTGTGAATTGGGTTTTTAAAACTTTTGTGGGTTGGTTGTAAGGTATATGATGATCATGGAATCAGAACATTCAATCTTTTTAGTGGTGGGTTTATATGTTGTACTATGGTTGGGATTGATTTTATTTTCAGGCATTTCTGTTTATCTTTTGGGTTTTGCCTTCAATATATTTTTAGTCCAAATGCATTCTAACATAAGCTCAGCTCATTTCCATTTGTGATTGTGTGCTTTGACAACATGCTTTAAGCACATTTCATGGCAAATTATTCTGGCATGTTTCGTGAAAATAATTGTTTTCATGATTCACAAGATCAATTACTGGTCGTGCTTTGATGGTTGCTGTGCATATTTTGTGTTTTATACACCTATTCAGTTCAAATTATACATTGCTTGAAAATCATATATGTCCAAGAATTTTTAAAGATTGCTAGATGCATTGATGCACATGTCTTCTACCAGAACTTTTTGAAGTTTGCGTTGAGAGTTAATGGTTATATTAGGAGCCTGATTGCATCAAGTTTCAGCCCAAGTTGCCTTTAACTTTATTTACTCTTTTTGGTTTAGGTGTTACATTCTTTGTTATGGTTCATGTTTTCTAAGTTCTGAGCTAGAACATTCTATTATTGGGTTGTTTATTGAAGATTTATAAAATGTACGTCTATATGGCTATGGATGCAATCATATAAGCTTAGAAACGGTCCCTTGGCTGCCTAGGATGTTAGGAATTGGAATTAGAAGGTAGTAGGAGCTAGATTGTTATATTGACTTATAAAGTAGAAGTAAACTTCAATGCAACTTCATTCTTCATTGAGAATTTATTTTTATAAAATGAATGAAGTGTTGACACTTGACACATCCAAGAACACTGGCCGAGGATTAGAATGGTAACTTTCAACATCTACAATCTGACCTAGCTAGTTTACCTATGACCAAACCGGAATTAAACCACCAGTCTAGCCTGAAACATTGGCATCCTAGCCTTAAGCAATTTAAACAAGTAATAATAATGTTTTTGCCATTATAATCATGGTTCCCTGTCCTTTGATGTGGGGGTCAGCGGTGATCTGCTAGGCCACAAATGAAGATTAACAAATCCCAAACTCATGCCAAATCCATGGCCACCCTCACCTTCAGACTAGCAACACAAACAATTTGCTACTCAATTTTTGCCAACATATCTGAGTATCAATTCTCTCCCCCTAGACCCAGATTTTATATCACCCTCAAAACATATTCTTTTGACTTGAAAAATTTTAGATGTAAGAAAGAGTTGTGCAAAGTCCAAACAGCAGTTTGAGGACTAAGGCGAACCCTAAGTGAGGGATTTGCCCTATGCCTTATCATTGAAGAATTAAAATGGCCTAATCTCCTAGGCCCTTGCTTTTTGACAAGTCAATATATAGCATTTTGTCATGTTTTTCAGTATTGTTCATTGTCAAAGGACAGTTTTTTGTTTTCTTTTCTTTGTACCTTTTTATTATATTCACTTGAACCCTTCATTTTTTTTTTTAAAGGTTGATTATTTGTTTATTTAGCGTATAGTATGTAGCATCAATTATGTAGTGTATATATGGGTGTCATACCCAAACTTATGCATGGATTGTATTTTTTTTTTCTTCCATACAGTGAATGTTATAATATATTTAACTTGAATAGGTATATAATATTTTGTGGAACCTACCAATAGCTAGCTATGGCATCTCAAGCCGACAAGGGTAAAACAAAGGCAAAAGTAAGTGATGGCGAAAAGGGTAAAGCAAAGGCAAATAGGGACCCTAAAGCACATGAGATTTTCATAGATATATGCATTGCGGAGGTTTGACTTGGAAATAGGTCTGGCACACATTTTACTACTACTAGGTGGAAAAATGTGGTTGTGAAGCTTAATGCGGCAACAAGTAGAGATTACAACAGGATACAGTTGAAGAACCACTAGGATTTAATGAAAAAGGAGTGGCAATTATGGGAAGCATTAGTGGGAAAAGAGACAGGACTTGGGTGGGATAATTTCAAGCAAACTATTTCAACTTCAGATGAATGGTGGGAGAAAAAGATAAGAGTAAGTTTAGCTTTTTTAACTTATTGTTTTTACTAAAACTAAACATTTATGTAATTATTGCCTTATCTACACAGATGTTGCCTAGAAGTTGCAAAATTTCACATGAAAGGATTGGAACACGCGTTTAAGCTAGATGAACTATTTATAGTTGTTCTAGCTACTGGTGCTAGGGCTTGGGCACCTACCTCTGGTCTAATGCCACCTTTATATCAACAATCCAGTGGAGTTAAAGATGAGATTGATGTAGAAGATAATGATGGCTTTAAGGAAGATAATATTGAGAATACTAGCCTTACAAGTTTGGAATGTGATAGAAAAGGGGCAATGTCTGAAAGAAGTGGAAAGCAGAACAAGACAACGAAAAGCTGGTCAGAGCAGCAAAGTTAGAGAGACAACTTGATCGAATTTGTAATGCATTTGAGAATAGGAATTCCTCGACTTCTATTATCCGCACAGATAAGCCTGGATGGAGCATTGAGGAGGTTATCATTGTTATGGGTGCAATGCCTGAGTACCCACCTGGGAGTGTTATAACAACTTCAGCAAATGTTCTTCCTAAACAAACAAAAAAAATCATTTCTAGTTCTAACAGCACTTTTGAGATACAGTTCCCAAACAGAGACTGATTCTCTTCTGTTATTCGTAGCTTCTAATTCTCTTATGCTTTTGCCTAAAAGCAAAAGCTACAGTTTTCCCAAACAGGGCTAAAGAATTATATATGCGCCTTTCTCCCGGATATTGTTGCCATGGGGAGACTCGTGTTTGTCGCCTGAACAAATCTCTCTACGGCCTCAAACAAGCAAGCCGTAATTGGTTTCCTAAATTCTTCAACTCTTTATCCACAGCTTGCTTTATTCAATCTAAAGCAGATTGTTCTTTATTTTTTAAGCACACTTCTCATGGCTCTACATTTGTTTTGATGTATGTTGATGATATCTTGATTACAGGTAATCATGCTCCTGAAGTTTCTCGCCTCAAACACTTGCTTGAGCAACATTTCCACATTAAAGATCTTGGCCTTCTACGATATTTTCTTGGCATTGAAATTGCTCGTTCTTCCGATGGTATTTTTCTTTGCCAACGCAAGTATATTGTAGATCTTCTCAATAACATGGGTATGATGGGTTGTAGGTCAATTGCTTTTCCCATGGAACAAAATCTCAAACTGCATACTTTTGATGGCAAACCTTTTATAGATGCCTCCTAATATCGCTGCATAGTTGGCCGCCTTATTTATTTAACCATCACTCGGCCAAACATTCTTTTCTCTGTTCACATTCTCAACCAGTTCATGCAATCACCTCTGACCCCTCACCTTAATGCTGCCACAAGGCTTCTTCTGTAACAACCCAAAATGGGGATCGTTAGTTATATAGTAAAAAATCAGTTTTAAAGCCAATTTTGGTGGATCTTTAATGAAAATAATTCTTTTGAAAACATTTTTAAAAAATCTGGCATGGTCCCGTTTGTAAATAGGACATACCAAGTTATCGACTAATCATAAAACCTGTAGAAAACACATTTATAATCATTTCCAGCCATCCACACAATATTCCCAAAAATAAATAAATTTATAGGCTGTATCGTAGTCACATGGGCCTCATCCACATCTATGTCCACTACTTATCTATTTGTTACAAGCCATGAATTAAAATTAATACATGCCTAGGCTCAAAACTGAAATAAAATACAATAATCCTCTATATGAATGCAAGCATGCTGATGTAATTCCCAAACCCCAGGTCAAGCTTTATTTTGAAAATATGACCTGCAAGAAAAACTGTGGGAGTATGAGCTATATGCTCAGTAGGAAAACATTTCTCAAAATATCCCAAGGTTTTACAAACCATAATTTATATACTTTTCAAGAGCCCTGCAAAACCATTGATTAGTTGCAATATTAATTTTTTTTCAATAAATAAAACCGATATAGGTATAATAAAATAAACTGCGGAAGTTAAATCATTAAATACCAACACCCCTTTTTCTTTTTAAAGAGGTAAGAAAAACTCAAGTTATTTGTTATCAAAATTATCATTTTACAAATGAATTAACCATCATTTTCTGATATCATATCACAGCCTTATAAGCTAGTAACCATCATCCGCCATATCTGGCAATTCACAACATCAGTCTTTCAAACTGATAAATCCTCCCCAGGTCATGCGGGGCCCTCGCGGGCAGAAAATAAGGGGAAACACTATGGATCCTACCTGGTCCAGAAAGTAACCCCATCATGAGGAAACACTATGATCTTACTTGGACCAGAAAGTAACCTCATATTTGAGCACATAGCCCAAGACTAAAGGATAGGAAGACACGGCAAGACGTCTCGTTCCTTTGGAACCGTAGTAATCCTGTCTCCAGTAGCCCTCATCACCATATCCATATCATTAACACTTTTCTTTTCATTTACCAATTTCATAATTCCCACCTAAACCGGAAAATTATATATAAATTTTCCAAGAAAATCATATAACAGGTTTATGCATTGAAATCATATGAAATAACCCCATAATTCATATAAATCATTTCCCAACCATTTTTCAAAATAATGGTTTCAAAAACATTTATATAAAAATGACCCCGCAATATTTTGATCAGAAAAAATAGTTCAATAGGTTTTAAAAACCAACCTATTAAACCCTTAAACATATAAGAGTTTCATAAATAACAAGAATATAATGAAAGGAGTTATGTAAATCAATCCATTATACCCCAAATCATGTGAGGGTTTGAAATGTAACATGCATATGACCAAATAGGATAAACACAAAACCCTAGATTTTCCCAAAATTTATCAAAACCCATAAAATATGCCCATATGCATGCTATTTATGCAAAGCATGCCAAATACATGTATTTTTACATGATTTAAACCCAAAACCCCCATGCATTAATGGTTTAAGATAAGAAAATGCCCCTACCTCAAGAATAGAGTGAAGAAATCCAAATCCACAACCCTACGTGTGTAGATCAAGCCAAAATACACTAGATCCAAGCTCGTCGGCATCAGATCGAGGCTACCGTGCTCTAGCGAGCCACCCTCGAGCCTCTCCCCCTTTCTCCTTCTCTTCTTCTCTCTCTCTCTCTCGGCTGGGAAGGATGGGTGAGAACCTCCAGAAGTTGGGTTTATAAAAGGAGTATAAGTGAGGGGTATAATGGTCTCTTTACCCCATTAAAATCTAGCCCAAAAACTGAAATTCGTGCGTTATAGTCGACTATAATGTGGTATAGTCGACTAAAACTCCCCAAATTAAGTATTGTAACATTCTGCCTGATAATATAGCCGACTATAACTCATTATAGTCAACTAAATTGCTCAGCATGCACAAAAGAGGTTCTGCCTGATAATATAGTCGACTATAAGTCACTACAATTAACTAAATTGTTCAATATGCATAAAAAGAAATTCTGCCTAGCAATATAGTTGACTATAAGTCACGGTAGTCAACTATATTGCTCAATATACACAAAAAGAAGTGTTAGGCTCATGAAAACGCACTTTAACACATTCTAACCCAAAATTCTCATAAATCAAGCCTTGGGTCCTCACATTCTTCGGTATCTAAAAAGCAATCCCGGCAAAGGCATTTTATTGTCATCCATAAGTAATCTGCACCTCAATGCTTTTACTAACTCTGATTAGGCCAGTTGCCCACTCACTCGTCGTTCCACTAGTGGTTACTACACTCTTTTAGGCTCTAGTCCCATTTTATGGAAAACTAAGAAGCAAAATGTCATATCTCGGTCCTCTACTGAAGCTGAATATCGTGCAATTGCCTAAGCTACTTGTGAAATTCAATGGCTTCTTTATTTACCAACTAACCTTGGCATTCCTCATTCTCAACCTTCTGCCTTGCACTGTGACAATCAAGCCGCTCTCCACATCGCAGCCAATCCCGTCTTTCATGAACGCACCAAACACATTGAACTCAATTGTCACTTCATACGTGAGAAGATACAACAAGGCTTGATTCGGACTGCGTACCTTCCCTCCTCCAATTGCAAATGTTTTCACTAAGCCATTAGGTAATGAACGCTTCCATCACCTTATTCGCAAGTTGGGCTTGATTGATATCGACGCTCCAACTTGAGGGGGAGTATTGGAGTTGACCTTAGCAGAGCAAATTTCTAGGATTTGATTTGCAAATTATAGGATATGATCTGTAATATAATTGCAGCATATCTAGGATTTGATTTTTCTTTCCTTATGTATATACTCTAGATTCTTCCTTCTTCTCCTATATATTTGTATGGTAATGTATCAATGAATTAGTGCAGAAATTAATTTGTTCTCAATAAATTTGTTAAAATAGATAAAACCAAAAATAGAATTAATAGAAATATTATGACACCACTTGCCCACAAAACAAATGGTTTGTGGAGATCCCATTATTTAAAATATTATTCATTTAATCTGAAATGAAGGTTTCAAATTAACAAGGCATGAAAGCTTTCATCAAGCCTCACAGCAACAAGCTAAAGCTCCTCCCCCAACATCCACACATTTGCCTCTATTGGGATATCCACCGTTAATGCAAGCTTGATTGCAGTCTGGGAAATCTGAACACGGCCCCTTCAAGCAGCTCAGAAATTGAGTACCCTATGCGGCTGCTTGCCTTATCACTAAACCATGAAATTATTAGCATAAAGTAAGAAAAATTAATCCAATAAATCTATGCCTTTTTTAACAAAAAAAGATGACTTATTACGAAATTTAGTTACCTGAACATAGGCCTCGGCATCAGGCTAGGTTGGGCCGGGCTTAGGCCTTTTTTTCGGGCTGGGCCGAGCTTTTCAGGCTTCCACTATTCATCGGGCCGGGCCGGTCCGGGCCATGAAGGAAAATGTGAAGCCCAGGCCTAGCCCACAGGCTTGGGTTTTTTCGGGCTTCGAGCCTTGGGCCTCGGGCCTAAGCTATATTACCTACTGTTAATCTGTAACAAAAGAAAAAAAAAGTGAAAAAATTACATTTTGGTGATCACTTCCCATCATAATACCAAAACAGAGGACATTTGTAGTCATTTTGTATTAGGTTGACTGTCTATTTGTTTAAGTTAACATAAAGTGCTCTTTTATTGGTATTAATCTAGGAAGTTAACACCAAAATGTAATGTTTTGAAAAACTAGAAAACATTCATATTGCTACAGTGTTGGGCTTCGGGCTTCAACTAAAGGCCCAGGCCTAACCCAAGGGTATTCGGGCTGGGCTCGGGCTCGGACTTTGTCGGGCTCGAGCTAGGCCTTTTCTTTCAGTCTTCGGGCTGGGCTTCGGGCTACCCATGGGCCTTGGGCTTTTGATGAGGCCTACCTGAACACAAAAGCAAAGCAATGCAGAAAGCTCCCATGGAGGAGCGTTGAGTGAAAAGAGAAAGGTCGCTTGTCACCATTATTTGTGTGAAGGTTGCTGCTGTTTGATAATACCTTAGGCTCAAAGCTTGTCTACTTATATACACCTCTTCAATGTAGCTGGTTTATTAATTTTCAAATATTTGTGATGATCTTGTCATACATTTTTTTCCCTTTTGGTCATTTTTTGGGATCTTTATTTCATGAGTAATAAAGATTTTTCTCCAGAGTTATATTATTTCCATCTATTAGACAAATTCAAAGTAATTATGGAAACAATATAATTCCACAGAAAAATCGTAAGCATTTATGAGAAGATCCCCCAAGAAAACATTATAATAAAGTAAGAATACTTGTCGTATTAACTAGCATTAGCGGATTCCCACATTGCAAAATTACTTATTTTTGCTGATTAGGCTATTTCTTTTTATTTTCTTCTATTTTTAACGCACAAAATTACTTGATTTTCGCTGATTTGATATCGTATTCAAATATGGTATAACTATGATGATTTCTTTTTATTTTTTTTCCATTTTTAACGCATGAGATTACTTGATTTTCACCAATAATATCTGGTTTTTATTTAACTATTGTTACACAAATTACATGTGACCTTCATGCGTTTTTTTTTTTTTTTTTGAATCAATTTTCAAGTTATTTAAAACATTTACAAAATATATATATATATATTCCAAACCCAAGTGTAACTGTTTTCAATACCCAAAAAAGAATGTCTACTTAAAAAATAAAATACATTTCAGTTTTTGAAAAAAAAAATTAAAACAATTACACAAAGTATCGTTCCAATTTTAAAATAGTTACACATTTTCTTATAATTTTTCAAATACAAACACGAAAATCTGAAATTTAAAACAGTTACATGATCTATGTGGAAAGAAACGTTTGTTTGCCTTTAATTCAATTATGGAATTTTCGGATGAGAAGACATGATTTTCGAAATTTTGGGACAAAATACTCTCCAGGTATCATGGAAAATTTATTTCTTTAAATTTTAAATGGAAAGTGTTAATAGTGTTAAGAGCATTTTTGTCTTGACATTATAAAGGGGTCTTAAGGCTTAACTAGTTTTTGAAAGGGGACTTGTGCCTGAATAAGTTTTGAAAAAAGGACTTATCCCCAAACGCCCCATTTTTTATGACAAATACAAAATGAAGGCCTATGTGGCAATTTGAAGGTTTACTTAAAATTGGTCACTTCACCTGATATGCCAAATTTGAAAATTTACTCAAAACAAATCACTCCACCCATTATGTCAAAGACAAAAAATGGAAGAATCAAATCTTAAAATGGTTAAATTTGAAATAAAATAATCAGAAAGAAAAAGAAAAAGAAAAAGAAAAACATGTGACTTTGAAAGATGTCAAATTTGACATCAAAAGATGAGTTTCAATTCCAAATCAGCAAAAGCATTTTATTGAAGATAAATTTGAAACTTGGCAATGCCTTTTATAACATTTCTTGCGTTGATGTGAAATTTGGCATCTCCTTTGGAGATGCTACCCTCTTTATTCTGTTGGCTTATTAATTTTCATATTTTCCCTTTTGGTTATTTTTTAGATCTTGTCATAAATGCTTAGGATTTTTCTCCAAGGTTATATTATTTTCATCTATTCTTGTGTTCAGCAGATTCAAATGTAATTATGGAGCATAACAAAACTTAATGGTTGATTTGGGGTGGGATTTGGATTTTGAGTCGCCAAATTCAAATCTAATGTTTGGATTGGAAATCAAGGTTTTGGGCTGGGCCCTTGCATGGGTTAGAATCCTTAGATTTTTGGACTATACTAAACGAGTGAGTCTTCCATGTAACTATGACACAACAACGTGGTGTCATAAACTAATGAGAGTGAAGTAAAATAGAATTATGGGACCAAAAAAAACTTTGTCAAGCTCACTTTGCGTTACATTGGCTTGTGATACCAAATCAATCATATCACAGTTACATACAAGTTTTTCTCGTACAAGACACATAATTCTTTATAATCTATGGGTGATTTTTCACTATAGGGAGCATGAGATGAGTATGCATTCATGCACCAAGTGCATGCCCATGTCCCATAGATTGTAACTGGAAAAATGATTTAAGCAAAATTATTGTTGTCTTGCAAAATTGATGAGATATTTTGTCATTCAATTATGATCCACTCACAGGCCTAGACAGTATAACTAAGATCATATTAAAGATATGCGCAAATTGTTGGCTCGTTTATTATATATGTGGAGAATTTGGTTTTGTTAAAAAATTTCGAATAAAAGCATAAGCTCTAAAACTAAATTTCAAGAAATATTATGATGGGAATTTCCAAAAATGAAAAAAGAAGAAAAACATAAATATTATTAAACCAACTGATCAATGCACTAAACATAATCCATTCTTTTATTTTCTTTTCTTTAGTACTGTTT
This sequence comes from Liquidambar formosana, assembly GCA_039720395.1. Classification (NCBI taxonomy): domain Eukaryota; kingdom Viridiplantae; phylum Streptophyta; class Magnoliopsida; order Saxifragales; family Altingiaceae; genus Liquidambar; species Liquidambar formosana. The sequence goes on along the minus strand of CM077826.1, from coordinate 25,040,783 downwards.
TTTTTTTCTTTTCAATCTACTCATTTTTTTACTAAGCCGAACTCGAGTAGCTTGGTTTGTTTTAATTTACAACTCTACTTATGCCATTGGCTCTTGTATTATGTAGAGAATTTTTTTTAAAAAAAAAATATTATTATTAAAAGAATAACGAATAAATAGATAAAACCAAAAATAGAATTGATAGAAATATTATGACACCACTTGCCCGCAAAACAAATGGTTTGTGGGGATCCCAGTATTTATTTAATCTGAAATGAAGGTTACAAACTAATATGGCATGAAAGCTTTTGTCAAGCCAGACAGCAACAAGCTAAACTTCCTCCCCCAACATCCACACATTTGCCTCCATTGGGATTTTCACGGTTAATGCAAGCTAGATTGCAGTCTGGGAAAACTGAACACGGCCAAAAGCATCTCCGAAATTGAGAACCTTGTGCGGCTGCTTGCCCTATCACTATAACCCATCAAATTATTAGCATAAACTAAGATAAATTAATCCAATAAATCTATGCCTTTTTTTGACAATAAAAGATGACTTATTACGAAATTTAGTTACCTGAACACAAGAGCAAAGCAATGCACAAAGCTCCCATGAAGGAGCATTGAGTGAAAAGAGAAGGGTCGCTTGTCGCCATTAATTATATGAAGGTTGCTGTTGTTTGATAATACCTTGGGCTCAAGGCTTGTCTACTTATATACATAGCATTATGCTATGTTTGGTACCCCGGATAAAAAGGTTGGATAGGACATGATTGTTAATGAAGAAAAAGTCTTTTGTAGCTTTGTTTGAAATGAGAAAGACAATCTCTTGGATAATTTTATATCCCATTGTTATTTGTAAATGAGATAGTATCATAGGATAAAAATATACCATCTCTCTTGATAGGTTTATTATATCCCATATATAGAGGATATAATTATCCTATGGATAATAATGATAATCATATCCCTTATTTAAAAATAGTATAAAACACATAAAAATGATATGTTTATCCAATCCGGCATATCCGGTATACCAAACATTGCCTAAGTGCATGCCCATGTCCCATCGATTGTAACTGGAAAAATGATTTGAGCAAAATCATTGTTGTCTTGCAAAATTGATCAGATATTTTGTCATTCAATTATGATCCATTCACGGGCCTAGACAATATAACTAATATCATATTAAACATATGCGCAAATTGTTGGCTTGTTTATTATACATGTGGAGAATTTGGTTTTGTTAAAATTTTTTGAATAAAAGCATAAGCTCTAAAATTAAATTTTTAGAAATATTACGACGGCCGCAATTTCCAAAAAAGAAAAAAATAAAAATAAAAATAAAATAAAATAACAGAAATATTATCAAACCAACTGATCAATGCACTAAACATAATCCATTTTTGCAACAATTGTTGTCTCGGCCAGAATGTATTAATACCATTGTTTGGATGTCCAATGGAAAGTAAAGCATTCCACCGAAGTAGCCTTGCCATGGCCAGAATTTATTTTTCTTTCTCTTTTTTTTATTTATTTTTTAATAAATTTTTTTCAAAATTTTTAAAATTACATTTGCCCTCTTTATTTTTAAAGTTTGTAAAATAAAGGAAACTTTACAGTGTGTTTGGCTGATGGAAAAGGCAAAGGAAAGGAAAAAAAAATATATGAAGATCCTATTGTCCCTCGTTTGGTTGCCAACGAAAGTGGGAGGAAAAAAGCATATTGTTGTTTTTGGTCACTTTCATGGATTTTAAATGGCCGGATTTGGTTCAAATCAGTTTTTTAATTACAATCCATGTGACATGCTCCCTCTATCCCATCCTCTTTTTTCAAAGGTCTTACCAAGGGGAAAATATTCTCTATTTACTAAATGGTCCAAAAAAAATTTGTACCATTTATATTTATGTGCGGCCCACTAATTTATGTCTATCAAGTATCAATGGTCTAAATTTTATGAATGGTCTAGTTAATGGAAATTATCCTAATCCCTTACGGAGGATGATTGAATGATTAATAGTCCTAGTGTAGACCCTTTTTTTTTTTTTTTTTTTTTTGTTTTTTAACGGTCAGGGTGTCCAGGCTAGCTTGCGCGTACCTCGACTAAATCCTTCCTCAGGTGATCTTAAAGGCGCACTCCCCCACATCGGCCTGGTGCATTCATGAATTAATTCCTGGAATGCTCCCAGAGGAATCGAACCTAGGTTTATAGAATAAAGATGCTCTCCTCCTATCGACTTGACTAGATTAACTCTCTTGGGTCAAGTCCTAGACTTTCCCTCGTAAACATATTCCTTTGGTGAACACACCTAATTTACAACATAGCGAACTAAGCTCGTGGTACCAAAGTTTGATCAAATTTCTTTCTCTTTTGCACCTTTTTTTATTTTTAATTTGCTTTTGTCCCTTTTTTTTTTCTACAAAGATTGTTGTTAAAATCTCTTCTACTTACATCTTGTACTGTTAGGATCAACATACACAATTTTTTACACAAATTTTTATACAAGTTTTTAGATGACTTATCTCTAATTCATATTTTGTGAAACCCACCATTGGATTAGATAGTCTTCCCACATAAGTTATCCACACAAAAAATTAAATTGATCCGACATTTGTTGCCATTCGATCCAAATACTTGTCTTTTTAATCACGAAAAATCTCACATTTATGGATGAAGCGGCTCTTAATCTCGAATCAAGTTGATTTTTTGCGTGCATGACCGATGTAGGAAGACTATCTAATCTAATGGTGAGTTTTACAAAATATAAATTGGAAATAGGTTATCTAAAAACTTGTGTAAGAATTTGTGCAAAAAAATTATGTATGTTAATCCTATCCCTAACTACTTTCTTTCTTTCTTTTTTTGATTTATTTATTCATATCATCATTTTTTTCTTTTTCCTGATACATGAGAAAATAAATTTACACAGGTGTTTTCTTCATAAAAAGTTAAAAAGGAAAAAGATTCTTAAAAATTAATCAAGTCGGGAGCAATTCTACTGCCAAGATTCTTAAAGGGGGCTGGCTATTGCAACCCCTTAACTTTATTTGTAAACCCCACGTCTCTTCAATTTTCAAGATTTTATGAAAAATATAAAAAAAGTTTTTATGAAAACTTTCCATGAAATCTACTAGAATACATCATTTTAAGAACTTTGTAAAAAAAAAAATTTCTTTATAATCAATGGGTGATTTTTTTTCACTACAGGGAGCATGAGATGAGTATGTCTCGTAAATTCTATTAGAGCATTTCCAACTACGAGGCAAAATGTGAGATAGTTATCTTTTGCCTCATGTGTTAAAAGTAGGTATTCCAATGGGTGATACATTTGGTAAAACAAATATAACTTGAGACAAATCTTGAACCATATTTGTCTCAAGAAATGGCTCACATGCAAATCTGCCGCATCATCTTTCAAGAAATGATTGGAGGTAGAGAGAAAGGTAAGTAAAGCCAAATAAAAATAAAAAATAAAAAATAAAAAAGACTTACATGCATTGGAGTAATCACTTTTTTCATGTGATGCATTAATTTTCCATATAGCAATGCGTTTTTACACTGTATCTATGCAAAAAGTATATATATCTCACTTAAATGCCTCACATGGTTAGAGATGCTCTTAGTGTATGGGTTAAAGAAAGTAGAAGGAAAATGGGAAGTATTGAGTCAACCATCGTATTAACCCATGCACTAATAAGGTGAACTAAATCTATGTGCTCAAAATCCATTTAAAAGCCTTTTCGATATTAAACTATTTTTGTCGACGGTTTTTTCCAAAAAGAATGATGTGCATAAAACATTTAGTGGCTCTTCCAGACTTTCAATACCCAACAGCATTTTTGAACCGATTGCAACAGTAATTATTAGTTCATGATCACTATTATTTTTCATTTCATCTCAAATTTGAAATAAAGGTTACAAAGAAAATGAACCAATTGCAATGGTACGTGAATTAGTTCATATATTCCTATAACTTGCTCTTACATGTTTTTACTTTTTTGGTTATTTTTATTCATAAATGATTAGGATTTGATAATACCTTAGGCTCAAGGATTGTCTACATATATATATATATATATATATATACATACCTCTTTAGGCTAGTTGGTTTATTAATTTTTACATATTCCTAACCATCTTGTCAAACATATTTTTACTTTCTTTCTTTCTTTTTTTTTCTTTTTTTTTTTTGGGATTTTTTCATAAAAGCTTAGGATTTTTATCCAGAGTTATATTCTTTCTGTCTATTCTTGTTTTCCAAAATTGGACCACATTTGAAAGTCCATTATAACGATGAATTGGTCACTTGCATTGATTTTTTTTAAATGACCAGAGTCATCAGATTTTGTTCAAAACAACTTACTAATTGTGATCCATTCACAGGCTAAGACAATATAACTATGAGCTTTTTAAACATAGATTCCATTTTTTTTCCCTTTTTAGACAATTGATAGAATTAACCTACTCTTACCCTTAACTCCCTCTTAATATCAACTAATGCGTATCAATGTTTTTCCATAAACTTGGATAAAAAATCACTCATTTAACCAGTGAAGTATGCCAATAGCCTAATAGATTATTATGCCTAGGGCTGTAAATGAGTACATCAAGTCAAGTTGAGTAGTAGCTTGCTCAAGCTTGGCTCGTTAAATTAATAAACTTAAAATGATGTTTGAGATTGATTCGTTTATTTCACGAACGAGCTCGAGCTAGCTTTTTTATTGAGCCGGACTTGAGTAACTTGGTTTGTTTTAATTTACAACTCTAATTACGTCATTGGTTCTTGTATTACGTAGAGAATTTTAAAAAAAAATTATTATTATTATTATTATTATTAAAAGAATAACGAATAAATAGATAAACCCAAAAAATAGAATTGATAGAAATATTATGACACCACTTGCCCACAAAACAAATGGTTTGTGGAGATCCCATTATTTAATATATTATTTATTTAATCTGAAATGAAGGTTACAAATTAATATGGCATGAAAGCTTTAATCAAGCCGCACAGCAGCAAGCTAAAGCTCCTCCCCCAACATCCACACATTTGCCTCCATTGGGATATCCACCGTTAATGCAAGCTTGATTGCAGTCTGGGAAATCTGAACATGGCCCCTTCAAGCAGCTCGGAAATTGAGAACCTTGTGCGACTGCTTGCCCTATCACTATAACCATCAAATTATTACCATAAACTAAGAAAAATTAATCCAATAAATCTATGCCTTTTTTGACAATAAAAGATGACTTATTACGAAATTAAGTTACCTGAACACAAGAGCAAAGCAATGCATAAAGCTCCCATGAAGGAGCGTTGAGTGAAAAGAGAGAGGTCGCTTGTCGCCATTAATTGTGTGAAGGCTGCTGCTGTTTGATAATACCTTGGGCTCAAATCTTGTCTACTTATATACCTTTTCAATCAAGCTATTTTATTAATTTTCAAATATTTGTCATACATTTTTTTCCTTTTGGTCATTTTTTGGGATCTTTATCTCATGAGTAGTAAGGATTTTTCTCCAGAGTGATATTATTTCCATCTATTAGACAAATTCAAAGTAATTATGGAAACAATATAATTCCGGAGAAAAATCGTAAGCATTTATGAGAGGATCCCCAAGATAACGTACAATAAAGTAAGAATACTTCTCGTATTAACTAGCATTGGCGGATTCCCGCATTGCAAAATTGATTTAGATATTTTGTTATCCAGTTTTGATCCATTCACATGTTAGTAATATGCCCTAAATCCAATCATAGAGATGATATTTTAGGGATAATGAACAATCACTATTTCATTGATTACTTATAATAAACAAAGGGCAAGTTAAATATCATGTGTATTCGGGTTTGCATGATAAGTCTAAAGGATAATTGTGGCGAGATTGATATCTCAAGGAGTTGAGATGTTGAGACTCATTCTTTCTATATATTAATCCTAAAAGGTTCTTAACTGTAGGTTTATCAACTGGGCATTGATGAACCAGATAAAGTTAGTACAGGTTATGTTTACTCAATAGGGAGGATGGCTAGTCTCAAGTCATTTGTGTAGAGACATTAAAGCAAACCTGTGGGTGCTTGTTAGAAAACAAGTTCACTGAACGTGACCAACTTTAGAGCAAGCTATATGGAGTTTTACTACATGTCAAATAGCAGCTCTTAGTTGCAGTGATGTAACTAATCCCTTGACTTGAGGTACCATTGATATCTTGTGTATGGATTATTAGGATTTAATGATGCAAAGTATAGGTTCTGACCATGGACCTACAAATGTATTCATTGGTCCTAATGAGTCATGCATGGAGGTATGTGAGTGCACAATATGGGATCCATCACTCTCAATAAAGAGAGGGAATGCTCTATGTTATCTTCTTGAATATAACTTATTGAAGTCTCTGGCTAGAGCAAGCTAAGGTAACTTTAAAAAAAAAAAAAGAGTTTTTCTAAGTTCACCATATGAGTTGATATCAAGATAGATTCATATAATTGAGTTAGGGGATTGACAGATTTCTATACCGTATTGACTCAATTGGGGCATTGGTTGATGGAGGGATCGAATTGCATCATAACTGTAATTGAAGGGTTCACTATGTACCTTCACTCTATCTAGGTTACGTCATGACATATTGCTAGGTGTTACTCATAACTAGTAGAAGCCTTAAGAATAATAAAGAATTATTATTCTCATATAGGGAAATTAGAAAGCGTTCTAATTGAACCCAAATAGAAAGAGTTCTATTGGGGCACCTATAGGTGCTCATTCCTACTACTAGATAGATTGTGAACCCAAGGGGTCACACACCGATAAGCAAAGGGATATTCTAGGTTTTGAGAGAGTGGGCAAAAATCCAATTAAAAGTTAATTTGGACGCCTTTTAATAAAGTGATTATTAGAAGGACTAGGGAACAATTTTGGAGAAATTGTAAAATCCTAATTGGGTTAGGGTTACCCTAGGCCAGTCACTATAAAAGGGAGATTATAAGCATGCTAGCACATGCTCTCCTTCATTATGGCCTCACTATATCTCTCTCATCCCTTGTTCTCTTCTTCTCTTATAATGCATCAATGGAGATTGATTGAAGGAACCTAGGAGCTTTGCTTGGTGTGGATACCTTTGGAGGCCGGACACGTGTGCGGCTCATCATCCTCAACATCATGCGACTAAAAGGCTATCAAAGTGAGTTTTTGATTTTATTAGTTGCTGCATTTTATTGTTGAATCTTACATGAACATGGCTTGATCTTGGTTATTGGAATTGTATCATCAAAATTGTTTTGTGTGATTTTTCGCTTCCGCTACTGTTTTAATAACAATTCCTTTCATCACAGGCCATGACAACATAACTAACAACATATTAAAGATATGCGAAAATACAATGTAAATGAGGCAATTTCAATCGCGCATACGGAGAAGTAAATAATAATGTTAGGTAACCCAAAGGATCGTTGGCTTATTAATTTTCAATCGCAAATAAGGTTGAAAGCTTGTTTGTTAAATTTTTTTATGACAAATACAAAATTAAGGTCTATTTAAAATTGGTCACTTTACCTAATATGCCAAATTTGAAATCTTAACTCAAAACAAATCACTCCACCCAATATGTTAAATACAAAAAAATGGAGGAATCAAATCTTAAAATGGTTAAATTTGGAATAAAATAATTTAAAAAAGAAGAAGAAGAAAGATATGTGACTTTGAAGGATGTCAAATTTGGCATCAAGAGATGAGTTTCAATTTCAAATCAGCAAAAGAATTTTGATTGGAGATAAATTTGAAACTTGGCAATTCCTTCTATAACCATTTCTTGTGCTAACATGAAAGTTGGCATCCCCTTTGGAGATGCTACCCTCTTTATTCTGTTGGCTTATTAATTTTCATATTTTCCCTTTTGGTTATTTTTTAGATCTTGTCATAAATGCTTAGGATTTTTCTCCGAGGTTATATTATTTTCATCTATTCTTGTGTTCTAACAGATTGGAATGTAATTATGGAGCATAACAAAATTTAATGGTTGATTTGGGGTGGGATTTGGATTTGGATTTGGAGTCCCTAAATTCAAATCTAATGTTTGGATTCGAAATCAAGGTTTTGGGTTGGGCCTTGCATGGTTTAGAATCGTTAGATTTTTGGACTATAATAAACGAGTGAGTCTTTCATGTAAATGTGACACAATCACATGGTGTCATGGGTGAATGAGAGTGACGTAAAATAAAATTGTGGGGTCAAAAAAGACATTGACAAGCTCATTTTGCGTTACTCCCATTGACTTGTAGTACCACATCAACCACATCACAATTACATACCTGTTTTTCTCGTACAAGATACATAATTCTTTATAATCTATAGGTGATTTTTCACTATAGGGAGCATGAGATGAGTATGCATTCATGCACTAAGTGGATGCCCATGTCCCATAGATTGTAACTGGAAAAATGATTTAAGCAAAATCATTGTTGTCTTGCAAAATTGATCAGATATTTTGTCATTCAATTATGATCCATTCACAGACCTAGACAAGACAACTAAGATCATATTCATATTAAAGATACGTGCAAATTGTTGGCTCGTTTATTTTATATGTGGAGAATTTAGTTTTGTTAAAAAAATTTCGAATAAAGGAATAAGCTCTAAAATTAAATTTCAAGGAATATTATGATGGCAATTGCCAAAAAAGAAAAAAAAAAAAGAAAAGAAGAAAAACATAAATATTATTAAACCAACTGATCAATACACTAAACATAATCCATTTTTGCAACCATTGTTGTCTCGGCCAGATTGTATTAATACCATTGTTTGGATGTCCAATGGAAAGTAAAGCATTCCACCGAAGTAGCCTTGCCATGGCCAGAATTTATTATTCTCTCTCTTTTCTTTTCTTTTTTTTTTTTTAAATAAATTTTTTTCAAAATTTTTAAAATTACATTTGGCCCTCTTTATTTTTAAAGTTTGTAAACTAAAGGAAACTTTACAGTGTGTTTGGCTGATGGAAAAGGCAAAGGAAAGGAAAAAAAATATATATGAAGATTCTATTCTCCCTCGTTTGGTTGGCAAAGAAAGTGGGAGGAAAAATGCTAAGATTGAAAAGGGGCAAAAAAATTTATATTTTCTGTTCCATTTTTTCTTCATTCCCATTTTTTTCTCATCCTTTCAGTTTGGTTTTGTTCTATTTTGGCTCTTGAGTGGAATCCGAAATTTAAACTGAGGGTTAAAGAAAGTAGATGGGAAATGGAAAATACTGTGTCACCCATCATATTAACCCATGCACTAATAAGGTGAATTAAATATATGCACTCAAAATCCATTCAAAAGCCTTTTTCGATTTTCAAACTATTTTAGTCCATCGTTTTTTCCAAAAGGAATGATGAATTGGTCACTTTCATGGCTTTTACATGACCAGAATCACTAGGTTTTGTTCAAAATCAATTTGCCAATTACAGTCTATGGGACACTTATTGCATGCTCATCTTATGCTCCCTATAATGAGAAAAATTTCACCACTGATTATATGTTTGGTGTATCGGATTCTTTATAAGGCCTCAATCCCCACATTCACATGCAGCGGGTCGTAAATTTTGAGCCAAACCCCTCCTTCTTCAGTAATCACTACTTAATTTGAGGTTAAAAATGTTGACTTATTTATATCTCTTCAGTGTAAATTTTGAACCAAACCCCTCCTTCAGTAATCATTTGACTCAAATTTTATGCTCAAAGTATAAAATATAAAAGGTGAAATAAATAATCACCATCACATGCAACAACTATAACTACACTACCTACCTACTAGGATTCCTTAAGCCCAAGTTATCAGAAAATGAAATTAATGCTATAGTAATTAGCTCGGATGGATGTGTGTGTTCTCCTATCATTTGGCCAAAAAAAAAAAAAAAAGAAGGCTCACGAAGATCCCATTATTGTATGTTATTTATTTCATCTCAAATGAAGGTTACAACATAACATGGCAAGCTTAATCAATTATCAAGCGGCACAGCAGCAAGCTAAAGCTCCTCCCCCAACATCCACACATTTGCCTCCGTTGGGATGTCCATGTTTAATGCAAGCTTGATTGCAGTCTGGGAAATCTGAACACGGCCCCTTCAAGCAGCTCGGAAATTGAGAACCTTGTGCGGCTGCTTGCCCTATCACTATAACCATAAATGTTATTAATTAGCATGAAGGAATATATATAATGTAAACCTATCAAAAATCAAAATAAATAATCACCATGACAACAGCTATAACTACTGCCCACCAGAACTCAAGAGCAGAGCAAGGCATAAAGCCCCCATGAATGTGCGTTGAGTGAAAAAAGAAAGGTCACTTTTCGCCATTGTGTACCTGAAGATTGGTGCTGTTTCGTTCCCTTTTTTCTTGTATTTAGTGTTTGATAACACCTTAGGCTAGTTGGCTTTTTAAAAGCATGTCTACTTATATATATACCTCTTCAGTCTAGTTGGCTTTTTAATTTTCAAACATTCCTAAGGATCCTGTCATACCTATTTTTCCTTTTTGGTTATTTTTGCGGACCTTTTTCTTCTTATTTACCTCTTCTGTCTATTTAGCATTAATTTTCAAATATTCTAGAGGATATTGCTTTTCTCTTTCGGTTAGTTGGCTTATTTTTCCCTTTTGGTTATTTTTGCGGATCTTGTCATCAATGCTTAGGATTTTTCTCCACAATTATAGCATTTCCATCTATTCTTGTGTTGTAACTGACTCAAAGTAATTATGAAGCACAACCAAACTATGGTTGATTTGGGATGGGATATGTCCCTAAATTCAAATCTAATGCATGTTTGCATTGGAAATCAACGTTTTGAGTTGGGCCCTTGGTTGGGTTAGGACTAGGGCTAGCAATTTATGCCCAAACCCGCGAACCCACCCAGACCTGTTTAAGTTAAACGGGTGTAGATGGGTGATTTTTATTAATTGGGTTATAAATGGGTGACCATAATAAGCCAACTAATAATTGGGTCTAATCGGTTGGTATAAAAAAAATTTGGGTGCTAATGAAACCCGATAGACTACAACACTGATTTAAGCATGGAAAAGGGGCAAAAAAAATAAAATTTTGCCCCAAAAGTATATACATATACCAGGTAGCACAAACGCATGGAGAAAAAAGGAAAAAAAAAAAAAAAAAAAACTTGCTCAGAAGATCGAAGACTCACCTGAGTTCAGGTGGCCGACGGTGAGTGTTTTGCAGTTGCTGTCTTGGATTTAGCAGCTGGTTTAGCCTTAGGTTTGGCAGCGGCTTTGGGCTTCGCCAGTGCTTTCGCTGGCTTTGCTGCTTTCGATGTCGCGGCTACCAACTTGGGTTGGGTTGGGTTGGGTTAACAGATCAGCAAATGAGCGAAGCTATTACATGCTTAAAATGGGTGAGTTTGGGTTTCAATTTATAATAAATGGGTGAGTTTGGGTTTTACTTAAATGGGTTCTTCATGTAAATGGGTTGGGTTGGGTTTGGGTGATATTCTGACTACATCAACCCAAACCTACCCCATTGCCAGGCCTAGTTAGGACCCTTTACATTTTTGGGCAGTACTTCACATGTATTTCTCTGTAATCGATGAGTGATTTTCTTCACAAGGAGTATGAAATGACTCTGCACTATTGCACTAAAGTGCATGCCCATGAGCCATGTCCCATAGATTGTAATTGGCAAAATGATTTGAGCAAAATCTGCCCATTTAAAATTTATGAAAGGTGACCAATTCATCATTATTGTGGACCGTGCAGTCCAATTTTCGAACACGAGAATAGATGGAAACAATATAACTCCGGAGAAAAATCATGACAAGATCCCCAAGATAATAATTAAGAAAGAATTCTTATGGTATTAACTAGCATTAACATACCAATTCATCATTAAGGTCTGTTCGTTAGGTTAGAGGTGGGAATTATAGATTCCCGGGAATTGATAAAAACTTGACTGTTCATTTTGCTTAACTCATGGAATTCTTATTTTTTAGGAGATCCCAATTCTCACAATTCATGGGAAATAAAAATCCCAGACTTGCTCACCTGGGTGGACATGCATTTCTAAGATACATACATACATACATATATATATATATACATACATACATACATACATATATATATATATATATATATATATATATATATAACACAACACACCAGATTTCCAAATAGGTGATGACAGATACACATCAATGGCTTCAACTCAAAGTTTGGTTCATGGTCCCATATCTTGAACTCAGTTTTATCTTTTCGCCAGCGATTGCACACAGCACCCATTTTCTTCTTCTTCTTCTTCGGTGATATCCTAAACTCCATTAACTTCATCTTCACATAACTTTATAGATTTGAGCTTTTTAAAAAATAATATTAATAAAATAACCAAAATGCAAGAACTAGATCTAACTATTTTACTTTTTGCTTACCAAAAAAAAGAAATTATAAATTCCTTTGAAAAATCATATTGCAAAACGAACAACGTAAATTGTAATTCTCAAGAATTTGAAACTCTTGAGAGTTTTAATCCTCACGAAACGAATAGAGCCTATTTTGTCATCCAATTTTGATCAATGCATAGGCCTAGACAATATAACTAATAACATATTGAAGTAGGCCTAGACAATATAACTAATAACATATTGAAGTTATGCGCAAATTGGTAGCTAATATCTAACCTAATATAATATATATATCTAATAAGGTAATGTTCACACAATTTCTCTCTCCTCCATGTGGCATTAATGTGGCAAACTTCTTTAATCTCCAAACTCTTAAAAAAATCCATGTCATGTGACTTAATTTTTTTTTTTTTTTTTAAATCACCAAAATATTAAATACATATTTACCTTTACAACAGTTAGATTATCACAATAAAAGTTCCTTTCAATAGTTGCATAATAATATACTTCTAGAAGTTGAAACTTGAGGTATACTATTTGAATACTATATGCTTATGCTATTAATTCACAGTAGGTAGTTTATCATGTGTTCATAGATCCAAACAAAATTTATTTTCCTAATGAGTATGCATATACAACATATATTTTATCAATTAGGTATGCTCTTATGAAAATGTTGCTCTAGGAGATTTATTTAACAATTTTGAAAAAAAAATGATTTTGAGTAATTGTTGATGTGCAATTTGTTCTCTATAACGCTCTCTATACCGGGTCTAACACTAGCTAGTGACTATTACAACGCAAATGAGGCAGTTTCTTTCAAGGGAGATTTGGCAATAGCCTCATATCATAAGAGTTTTTTTACAATAGATTTAGAATCTTTTTAGCTAACCCAATAACTCCTTTTGACCAAATTCGGACTAAAATACCCCAACTTATTAATATATTATTTCCAAATATGACATAAGTTAAATAAGGGAACCACTCCTAAACTCACAAATAACCATGATTTTATGAATTTATTCCAAACATGACATGAGTTAAAAAAAGAGGGGGGGGGGGGTGCCAAATCAGTCCTAAAATCATGTAATCGTTATTTTAGGTTTTTCCAAACATGACATGTGTTAAATATAGAACCGCTTCTAAAATCACAAAGCAAGAATAAGCGGATGACTATAAAAAAGAATAAGTGCATAGTAACATACTCTAATTCACGTCATTGGAAGTAAGAATAAGCGCATGACTATCTCAATAAATTTTATAGGTGAAACAATATCAGTCTACTACATGATTTTCAAATTTCCTAGGTGGAATAGTAGCAACATACTACACAGTGTTACAAATTTTGTCGGAGAACAGTAACAAGTTTTTTCAACCTTTGTGACGTGAACATTGTTCAAACACGTGGCTATCTTAGCAAATTTTATATATACGTTGAATAGTACGTATCAGTTTGATACGTTCAAATTTTATAGGTGGAACAGTAATAATTTATTACAACACTTTTTCAAATTTCATAAGGGAAAACAGTAAAGTGTTACTCAACATAAGAAAAATGAAGCAATTTGCAACAGTAATTAGTTCATGAGGATGGCCTTCATTTTTATTTCATCTTAACTAAAGGTTACAAAGAAAAAGAACCAATTGCAGGAGTATGTAAGTGGTTCATGAAGATCCCCCAATATCTTTATTTCATGTCAAATAAAAAAAAAGCAGGCTAATTGTTCCAACAGCAACAACTTTCAGGCAATCGAGGGATTCCCATACAAGCTCCCCCTTTAACATAACCAGCCTTAATGCAATCATTCTGGCAGGTGGGTCCACACGGCTCCAGATAGTGCGCACAAAAATCAGCTTGCCCTTCCACTAAACCATAAAATTATTAGCATGAATAAATAAATATAAGAATTATAATATAAAAAAAAAGAGTTATAAATCCTTGCCTTTTTAATAATGCCATATCTCGTATTGGTGATGATCTGGGATGGAAATAGAGTATTCCATTTGCACACTTTTTAAAATAAAAATTAAAAAATAAAAAAATTGTGGTGTTTTTGTAAAATATTTCGTTATTAGAAATAGGATTAGTTGTCTATTGCATTACATGGCTATTGATGTAACATTCATCTTTAAAAAAATAAAAAATAAAACATAAAACATAAAAATCCATATGATATAGTTATTGTCACATCATTACCATATGAAGTTAGAGATAAAAATTATGGATGAATATATAGCATTACTCTTATTTGTTTCAGTTTTTGAAATCCAAAGTCTAATGTAACAATGGCTTTTGTGAAAAATAATAGAAGAACAAAGGGTCATTTTAATAATTAATTGACAAAATTTTAATGTTTGTGTCATTTGTAAAATTTGATAAGGGTATTTATGAGAATTGCAGCATTTCTCTCATGATGAAAATTTTAGATATTTTCTTGGTTTTTATTTTTTTGGCCTCCTTTCTTTTTTGGGATATTCCAAAATTATAACCTCATTCAAAAAGTCACTGATACTTTTGATTTGATTTCCTAAAATACCCATCTTCATGGGTATTTTATATTTTTCCAATATTTGTTTACTTGAGGGCAAAAGTGGAATATTAAAACACATATGTTGATTTGAAAAACTTTAATAGGTTTCCATAAAAAAAAATAATAATAATAATAATAAATAAATAAATAAATAAAGAAGGGATTTTTCAAAAGTGATTGACAATCAGTTTGGAATGAATGGAGTATTATTTTTAGGAACAATAATATTTTCTTCTTAGAAGTCCATGTGGAGGACTTTTATAGTGAAAATTTGTTGGAATTCCTATTCTCTGCATTCCTTTTACCTGTGGATTGTTGATTACCTTTACAAGCAGAAACAGAAAAAAGAAACAAGGTCATAGAACAAGTGCTGAGTGAAAAATTTACCTGAACTCAAAATCAAAGCAATGCATAAAGTCCCTAGGAAGAAGCATTGAGTGAAGCTTGTGGCCATTATGTGAAGGTTCGTGCTGTTTAATGCCTTGGGCTCAAACATTGTCCACTTATATACCCCTTAAGTCTTGTTGGTTTATCAATTTTCATAAATTTTTTTAAAAAATATTGCCATATATATATTTTTACTCTTTGGTTAATATTCTTATGTGGACCTGGTCATAAATGGGTAGGATTTTTTTCCAAAAGTCATAGTGTTATTTCCATCTAGTCTTGTGTTCAAAAATTGTACTGTATTATTTTCTCCTCTCCATCACAGTTGGCCAACCAAATCTCTCCCATTTGAAAATTTAAATTACTTCCTTTTTCAATGTAACAACTCCTAATTTCTCCTTGATTGACTCATTGTGCATTTTATTGATACTCATTCAATCAATCATACCTCTGAAATTTACCATCAAAGCATATATATTTTTGTTTTTGGTCACTTTCTTGGATTTTAAATGGCCGGATTTGTTTCAAATCAGTTTTTTCAATTACAATCTATGTGACATGCTCCCTCTATCCCACCCTCTTTTTTCAAGGGTCTTACCAAGGGGAAAATATTTTCTCTATTTACTAAATGGTCCAAAAAAATTTTGGACCATTTATATTTCTGTGCGGCCAACTAATTTATGTCTATCAAGTATCAATGGTCTAAATTTAACTGAATGGTCCAGTTAATGGAAATGATCCTAATCCCTTACGGAGGATGATTGAATGATTAATATTCCAAGTCTAGACTTTCCCTCGTAAACATATTCCTTTGGTGAACATGCCTAATTTACAACGTAGCACACTAAGCTCGTGGTACCAAAGTTTGATTATATTTGTTTCTCTTTTGCGCCTTTTTTTATTTACTAGTTGGTGCACACGTGCGTTGCACGTGGCTAATTTTCTGCGATTTTGATATAAAAAAAAATCAATAAATTTAATTAAAATTTTTATTATAGAATTATAATTTAGTTTTAGAAATCATATTTGGACTCAATTATCTTAGCCCGTTTGATTTTCATGGACACTTTCATTATTTGATAAGAGTATCATAGCTATAAAAGGATTTTGAGATTTTTTTTTGAATAAATGTACTAACATGAAAAAATTAATTAATAAATTTTATTAATTATTAATAAATGTACATAAATTTACATAAATTTTATGGGTTGCTAACATGAAAAAATTCCTGTAATTCCAATAAGATAAACATCAATATTTCAAACCTGTGTGTTCGAAAAATCTCCAATAACTACTACTGCCAGATTGTATAGATGGTACAACTACCCATAAAATTTCTTCACAATATTAAGATAAACAAAATTTATTTTTCTTTGATTTTTATTTCAAAATAGAACCTAATTCGATTTACACAAAAGCCTTGATAAAGTAAAATTTCAAAGGAAGTATTTCAACATTAAGCCCATTCAGGCATTTTGTCAAACATTGTCTTTGCTAAATTGCCAATAGCTTGAATAATATCTTCATCGTCTAACTTCACTATACATTATAATGCACATCATACAACGAATAAGAATTAAAATATGTATTCTAAAACTCAGTTTTGATCATAATGTATGCAGTGGAAAAGAATCAAAGGATAATGGGATATTATCTAAAATTCAAATTTTTTTGTCTTGCTTCGTCTCCCCAATTTGACCTTCTGATCATTGTTAAGTGTGCAATTCTATATTTAATAAGTGTAAACCAACAAGGAAAAAAATAAATCTACAAAGAATGAAAAAAGCATCCAAATAAAAATAGGAATTGGGGACATATTAATCAAAGAAACTTACATATCCGTGTGGCTTTATGTACCCAATTCGAGTTGTTTGAGCCACGGAACCTATACAATTCAAAGCCACTAAATGTTGTAATTAGTCGATGTAAAACTATAGAAGACAATAAAAAAAGCTAGGGTTTCACGTTAGATTTGAATTAACTTGTAAAATAGAGAACCTTCTTCTGGTGACCTTGATATTCTTTGCTTTGGAGACTCTCGAACGACATCGATTATGCCAACTCTGCAACCTAAAAAAATAAAAGGCAGGACAGATTATGTCTATTTTGTAGACTTTTTCTGGAGATTATGCTTGACTGAAAAGAAAAAAAGATGAAAGGAGCAACAAATTCAATATATTGAGAATAGAAGAAATGACATCTTGTAATTGTTTATACACCATATTATGGAGTATGAAGGGGAAGAAGGGGAAGACGAAAGGAGGAATGAGTAGAGCCATGGTTCGGAAAGACATAAGGTTTAGAGCAAACGTTTGGAGAAAACATTAGGTTTTTTAGAATATATTAAAGTAGTGTGTTTTAGAATTATAGTTTCCATATTCCTATATATTTCTATTTATTATATAGGAATTATAGTTTCCATTTTCTTTGAATTCATATTTGTGTTTTATATATTAAGGTATGTGTTTTAGAATATATTAAGGTATGTGTTTTAGAATTATAGTTTTTATATTACTATATTTCCTATATATGCAGAAGGGTGGGTAGTTGTGTATTTAAAAATTAAACTAAGGGTATATTAGTCAATCAAAAGTTTTTCTTACATTCATCTTCTTATAGGTAGTATAGATTTTTAATTTGCTTTTGTCCCTATGTTTTTTGTTTTTGGGAAATATGCCAAAAGTCCATTTTCAAAAAACCATTAAGGCAACAGTCTCAACGATTTTTTAATATAGCCGCAAGTCCATTTCCAACTTCAAATGGTAACGTTTATATACTTGCTGGCTAATCTTTTTTCAAAAATACCATTCATGCCCATCTCCACTAGTATGGTAAGTAATGGAGATGATCTCCTATATTTTGCTATGATTGATTTCTGATTTTTCTCCCCATTTTGTCCGATGCAAGTAATGGTTTTCCTATTTTTTTGGTCAACATAGATTTTTGTTTTGATGATTCCTGATTTTTCTCCCAGTGAATACCATTTATGGCAATACACGTAAGACTCTTTAATTCATCTTTATTTTTTACCCTTTTTTTTTAAATGATGTGTTTATTGATAGTGGGGTGAAAAAAAAAAAATAGTATACTCTAGACCTCTAGTGACAATTCATGCAAATAAGTGTCTAATAAATGGCATAAAAGTAACAGGATCATAAATGAGATAGAATTTAGCAGTGACAGTTTATGCACACTTGGGTCCAATAAATGGTGGTAGAGATAAAAGGAAAGGAGATTGAATGGAATTTATTAATGACAATTATTATTTCATGCAAATCTAAGTCAAAATAAATAGCAATAAATACAAGAGGAAATGACATAAATTGGAATTTATTAGTGACAATTCCTGTGACTATTTATAATCATTCAATCTGTGCAACGTTTGATAAATTTTGCAACCAAGTAACTATTTCTAACACATGCATATATCAAAATCGATGTAACTATCTTCAGACTTGTTTAACTATTAAGTAACTATTCCACTCCACGAAAATAGTACCAGACGCGTGTATCAAAATTGCAGTCACTATCTTCAATTTCATGTAATTATTTTTCAATTTCGTGTAACTCACGAAATCGATGTAACTCTCAAGCAAATAGTTACAAATTTCATATAGCTATTTTAAGAACTATCTTGTTCCACAAAACCACTATCAAACACATGTATGAAAATCAAAATAACTATCTTCACTTTTATAATAATAAATCAACAAAATTTTGAAAAAAAACATAAATTGAACATTTCTGTCCTAAAATCTCCTAATTAATTTGACATTTATTGTAACAGTTACAATAATAGCGGCTCACATGGTTATAAGAGAATTGTTATGGTAGAGAAATACATAAAGAATCTTGGGAGAAAAAAAAAAAAAGGAGAGAAATAATTACTAAAAATAAAGAGGGTATGGTTACGGGAGAATTGTTATAGGAGAGAAATTAGGCGAAAATCTTGGGAGGAGAAAAAAAATAAAGAAAGAATCCCATTTAAAGGAAATATCTGGTTTCCAAGGGATTTCAATCTTCTACGTTTTCAAAAGGAAAGTATTTATCAGACAAAAGGGGCATTTTTGTCCGCTAGTCAAAATGTGGACTTGAGGCTTAAGTTTCTTTTTAAGGAGTACTTGAGCCCACACAAGAATGCAAAAAAGGACTTGTGGCCAAACGCCCCCCTTTTTTTTTTCCTACAAAGATTGTTGTTAAAATCTCCTTTCACTTACATGGTGCACTATTAGGATCAACATACACAATTTTTTACATAAATTTTTAGACAAGTTTTTAAATAACCTACCTCTAATTCATATTTTGTGAAACCCACTGTTGGATAAGATAGTTTTCCCATATAAGTTTTGCACACAAAAAAATCAAATTGATCTGACATTTGTTGTCATTCAATCCAAATACTTGTCTTTTTAATCACTAAAAATCTCACATTTATGGATGAAACGGGTCTTAATTTCGAATTAAGTTGATTTTTTGCGTGCATAACCTATGTAGGAAGACTATTTAATCCAATGGTAGGTTTTGCAAAATACTAATTGGAAATAGGTTATCTAAAAACTTATGTGAGATAGAATTTGTATAAAAAATTGTGTATGTTGATCCTAACCCGTACTACTTTCTTTCTTTCTTTCTTTTTTTTTTTTTTTTTTTTTTTTTTCATATCATCATTTTTTCTTTTTCCTGATACATGACAAAATAAATTTACACAAGTGTTTTCTTCATAAAAAATTAAAAAGGAAAAATATTTTTAGAAATTAATCAAGTCGAGAGCAAATTCAACTCCCAAGATTCTTAAAGGGGGTGGCTATTGCAACCCCTCAACTTTATTTGTAAACCCCACATCTTTTAAATTTTCAAAATTTTACGAAAAATATAAAAAAGTTTTTATGGAAGCTGTCTGCGATGTCTACTAGAATATATCATGTTAAAAACTTTGTAAAATAAAATTTTGCTAAAATTTGTCATTTAGGAAGACTTTTTGATCATTATAGACTCTATTTTATTTCTGTATAACCAAATACTCTGTATTATAAATGGCTAAAAAATTCATTTGAGCAAAAGATTTTGAAAAAAATTTATTTTACAAATTTGTTAAAAATGATTTCTCTAATGAACAGCACGATTAATTTTCATGAAAATATTTTATATTTTTTTATAAAAACTTAAAAAATGAAATAAATCAAAATTTAAAAATAGAGTTGAGGGATTGCAATAGCTACCCTATTCTTAAAATGGAGCCATTAGATGATTCTTTGAGCTTAAAGCTAAGGATCTCCCACATAAATGATGATAAGCCATTAACGGGCCTGAAACTAAAAACTTTTTTTTTTTCCCCAGCATGTAGCCATGTAATGTCACTCATATCCCTTTTCCCCATCCCTTTAACCTTTTTTTTTTTTTTTTTTTTGGTACCAAAAAAAAAAGAAAAAAAAAACTAACTCATTTTCCATTAAATAAACTCTTTTGCCCTATACAATGACTAGAGACCCAGGGATGAGGCAATCACATTCAAATAAGTGATGGTTTATTGTTTCTGGTTCTTAAAGGAGGTAGAGTCGTTCTCGCCAGTGAAGATTTATCATATTAGCATTCTCCATAAAACCAACTTCTTAGCGAAAACTAGGTTTTGGAAACTTTACGAAAGCGTTTTGGATTACCTTTAGGTTCTATTTGGTTTGGGAATTTTATCAAGGGAAAAAAATAAATTTAAGGAATTTTACTTTTTCTTATTTGGTTGCAATGGAAAATTGGTGAAAGAAAAATAATTGAAATAATTTTGGCTTTGTATGATTTTATCTTTTCCTTTTATTTTCCTTCCTTTGCATTTTTTTTCCCTTCCCTTTTTTTTCTATGATAAAATTCACGAACCAAATAGAGGGTTAGGGTCCAACAGACTCATAAATAATCTTTTTCCTTTTTTTTTTCTTTTTTTTTTTTTAGAAACGGTCTAAAGTTTTATGTTAATGAGAACAATGTTGTAAATCAACAATAAAAGGGTCCCTAATAAAATCTAGGACTTCCTCAATCCAAACACAAAAATCCTCAATACCCTTAGCATACTGTGCTAGGCCATGAGCCACTTCATTGCCTTCACGGCGAATATGAGCAAAAGTCACCATTGTAAAAAATTGGGCTGCCTCAATCAGCATATCCTCAATTATAAGACCTAAAGGGGTGAGCAGGTCCACTTAAGCGGTGAGGGCATTAACCACTTCCAAACTATCCCCTTCCACCTCCATAGAGTGCAAACACAGATCCTGTGCCAAACCCATCCCGAAACGAACTACCATGGCTTCCACCACAACTGCCGGAAAGATGCCAAAAATTTTTCTCAATCCTGCAGCAATGGCTTGACCCTCCCAGTCCCTAATCACCACTCCCAAACTAGCACTTCGATGTTCTGCAAAGAAGGCTCCATCAACATTAACTTTAAAAGCCCCAACCCTCGGAGGGCTCCATAACGCCCATGGCCTCACCCCAACATTCCCCTGACTCTCAATAGCTTCTGAAAAATCTTTCCATAATATTGCCGCCCTTCCAACCACCACACTTGGATCTTCCCTAATCCCATCAAATATTAGGCGATTCCTCCCATTCCATATGGCCCACATAGTTAACAAAGCTTGCAGTAACATATCCTTCCCCAGGTGCTGTTGAGCATCACCCAGCCAGATCCCAAAATCGATTAAAGGAGTAACAGTGTGCCACCAGGCCAAGCCACTATAGTGCCACACTAACTTGGCAAAATTGCAGTCCCTGAGAACATGGGTAATAGTTTCCTCATCTTGCGCACAAAAAAGGCACAAAGGGTCAACTGGAAGTTTCCTTCTTGCAATACTTACCCGTGTCAGAAGGATGCCCTTAAAGGCTCACCACACAAAATGTTTGATTTTATTGGGAATAGGTTGATGCCAAATAAAGGCACTCACCACTCCATCAGAACCAAGACTGGAGCTTTCACCAAATAAATTGCTTTGTCATTTCCGTTGGTTGTCCATTTCCATCATGAATGCACTGCGAACTATGTACACACCCTTGGGATGGTAATGCCACATGAGTCTATCTTCCGACAACCTATAGTTAAGGGGTATTTAGCAGATGATTTTTGCTTCATAAGGTAAGAAAACACTGTCCACTAAATCTTTCTTCCATTCCTTCTTCTCCACATAAATTAATTCACTAACACGTGCATTCTCTTATAGAACATTCCTTGGCGAAACCACCCGAAATGTTGTAGGTGTAGGGAGCCATTTGTCTTGCCAAATACTACTGACTTCCCATCCCCAATTCTCCAGCGAAGGCCTCTAGCCAAAACATCTTTTGCTCCCCAGATACTGCACTAAGAAAAACTCGAATTCACCCCTAGCCTTAAATCAAAAAAATTACCACAAGGGAAGTATTTTGCCTTCAACAGTCTGGCTGCCAACAAATTTTCATTGGTGACAAGCCGCTAGGCTTTCTTAGCAAGCAAGGCATTATTAAAGACACCAAAATCCCGAAAACCCAATCCACCATCTTTCTTGGAATAACACAACTGATCCTAACGAACCCAATGTATCTTCCTTTCATTAGCTTTTTGCCCCCACCAAAAATTACTGATCATTGCCTTAATCTCATCACATAGGGACATAGGAATTTTAAAGCAGCTCATCGCATAAGTAGGAATAGCCTGTGCAACTGCCTTGATCAAGATCTCTTTACCTACCTTTGATAACAGCTTCTCTTTCCATCCTTGCAGCTTCTTCCACACCCTCTCCCTAAGCAAACTGAATACTGCCTTTTTGGATTTGCCAATAAAAGTTAGAAGACCCAGATATTTACCATGGCTGCCTTCTTGAGAAATTTGCAAAATGCTTCTAAGTGAATCCTATAGGTCATGGCTTGTGTTCCTACTGAAAAAAAATGGAAGATTTTTCCATATTAACTTGTTAACCAGACATAGCCTCGTATCGAGAAAGAACCTCTATAACTGTTCTACACTCCGCAACTGTAGCCTTGCCAAATAGTAGACTATCATCAGCGAAAAAGAGATGAGATATTTTTAAGCTTCTTCTGCAAATAGAAATTCCAACCAACCTGTTCTCCCTTTGCACTTTAGCCAACATTGCAGTCAAGCCTTCTGCCACAATTAAAAACAGATAAGGCAAGAGGGGATCCCCCTGCCGGAGCCCCTAGAAGGATGAAAATATCCACACTAGCTACCATTGAAGATAACCGAATAGGACACAGTGCTTACACAGTTCATAATCGGCCGAATCCAAACTCTAGAAAAAACTAACTTCTCCATAATCTGCTCAAGAAAAGACCAGTCAACCCTGTCATAGGCCTTACTCATATCAAGTTTTAAGCCAAAAAAACCATTACTGCCCAACCTTTTATTTTCTAAAAAATGCATTAGCTCAAAGGCTACTAATACATTATCGGTAATAAGTTGCCCAGGTATAAAGGCACTCTGGCTATCCGAGATAATATGAGGTAGTATGGTTTTAAGACGATTGGCCAATAATTTAGCAATTATCTTATAAACCACATTACAAAGGCTGATTGGTCGGTATTGGGTGATATACTCAGGGCTATCTGTTTTAAGAATCAAAATAATATGGGTATAATTAAAATTCTTAAACATAGTACCTCCTCATAGAAAAGACAATGTGGCATGGGTAACATCTACCCCTACAATATGCCAATACTTCAGGTAAAAGAGAGCTGACATGCCATCAGGGCTAGGAGATTTACTGGGATGCATCTAGAAGAGTGCATCATACACTTTATGAGGTTGAAAATCCTACGTGAGGGCCATGTTCATCTCATCCATGACTCGAGGATCAATCCCTTTAAAATCAAACTCCATAATAAGAGGATTGGAGGAGGAAAAGATATTCTTAAAATAATCAACCACAATGTCTTCAACTTGAGCCTCCGCTTCTTGCTACTGCCCCTGTGCATCCCATAACCCCTTGATCAAATTTTTCTTATGTCACTGGGAAGCTCTAGCATGGAAAAAGGTAGTATTCCTACCTCCTCTGATCCATGTGAGATACAAGGATTGTACGTGCCTAAGAGATTGTTAAGGTGTGAAAATCCCTAACACCCTTTTTTTTTTTTCTGTTTTTTTTTTTATTGAAAGCGATCGTATGCTTAAGAAGAACATTGGGCCAATTTATACAAATATTGATCTTTAACCACGCAAGGAACTTCCTCCATCCAGATCATTGAGCCCTCCACATGTTGAGCATATCGTACTAGACCATGGGCTACCTTATTCCCATCTCGTCAGATATGCCCAAAAGTAATGGTACCGAAATGCCCAATCAACGCATCCTGGACATCATCAAATATTAAACCCAAAGCTGTCAAGTTGGTCTCCTGGGAATTAATTGCATTAATAACCTCCAAATTATCTCCCTCTATCATTACAGAATGAAGGCCCAATTCCCTAACAAACTGCGCAACAAAGTGAACCCCCAAAGCCTCCACGACATTAACTAGAAAATCCCCATCACTTGTTTAGATGCTGTAGCAATAACTCGCCCAGCACTATCTCGCATTATCACTCCAAATCCCACCCTCCGTGATTCTAAAAAAATGGCACCGTTAACGTTCGCCTTGAAAAACCCAATAGGTGGTGGGTGCCACTTAGTCTGCATAGAATTATTTGTAGACTTGGGATCTTGGAGAGCATTTGTATAATCAATGAGAAGACACCTTACCATATCCACAATCTGTCTTGCCCCCCTTTGTACCCCTTCAAATATAAGCATATTCCTACTCCACCAAATTGCCCATAGAATCATAAAAAATATAGCCACACCATCGTTGTCCACTCTATAAACCACATCCATAACCCAAGAGAGGATATCAGAAGCTAGTGACACCTCCATGACAACGCCCAATTGAGCAAAAATCCCAAACATCCTTAATAGCCTAACATTCTATAAAACAATAGACTGTGGTTTCCAATTTCTTACCACATCGAGGACATAGCACATCAATGAAAACTTTCCTTCGAATAAGGTTACATCGCATTGGTAGTATATCTTTACCTAATTTCCAAACAAAGTGCTTAACCTTATTCGGGATTTTTTGTTTCCATAGTACCTCACCTAATGGATCTCCATTTCCTCGCGTCGAGCTCTCCCCCGCCATCTCGCTATAATTTCTTCGTCTATAGTCCATTTCTAGCATGTAGGCGCTTTTCACAGTGAACAAACCCTTTGGATGATAATACCAAACAAGAACATCCGTAGGCAATCTTTGACTAAGTGGAATTTGATATATAGAGTCCGCCTCATAAGGAAGGAAAACTATGTCAATAAGGCCACGGTTCCACGCCCAATTTTCACTGTCAATTAACTCACTAACCATAGAATCCACTGGTAAATATCGCTGGGGTGACACCACTTTAAATGGTGATGGAGTGGGCAGCCATTTTTCATGCCACACACGCACTGAGTTACCATCTCCAACCCTTCATCGCAATTCTTGGCCTAGAACATCTTTAGCTTCCCATATGCTTCTCTATAAGTAACTTGGATTTGAGCCTAGTTGTGACTTGGTGAAAGGACATATGGGGAAATACTTTGCCTTCAAAACTTTATAGACCAAAGAATTTTCATTACGAAGTAAACGCCATCCTTGTTTTGTCAACAGTGCCTTGTTGAAAACCCCTAAATCTCAGAAGCCCAATCCCCCATCATGTTTAGCATAACACAGTTTTTCCCAACTGAGCCAATGTATCCTTCTCTCATCACTTTTCTGGCCCCACCAAAAATTACGAATCATAGACGTCACTTTTGCACACAAAGAAGAAGGCAATTTGAAACAACTCATAGCATATGTCAGTATAGCTTGGGCGACCACCTTTATCAAAACCTCCCGGCCTGCCTTAGACAAGAGCTTCTCCTTCCACCCTTGTAGTCTCCTTCAAACTCGTTCCTTAATAATGCTAAAAACTTCCTTATTTGATTTTCCAATAAAAGTTGGGAGACCTAAATACTTGTCTTGAATAACCCCACTAGTGATACCTAGAATACCTTTGACAAGGTGTTATTTCTCTTCATTGGTATTCCTGCTAAAAAGATTGAGGATTTTTCTAAATTGATCTGCTGGCCCGACGCCATTTCATATTGCTGCAGAATATCAATTATTGTGCGACTTTCCTCTTCTGTGGCTTTCCCAAACAAGAGACTATCATCAGCAAAAAAATAAATGTGATACTCGTGGAGCAGATCTGCATATGGAAATTCCGATGAGTCTATTCTCCTGTGCGGTTTACCCAACATAGCTATTAGTCCCTCTGCAACAAAGAGAAAGAGATAAGGCAAGAGGGGATCTCCTTGACGAAGGCCCCGAGTGGGGCAAAAATATCCACATTGGTTACCGTTAAACATTTATCGAGTCAGACATAGTGCAAACACAATCCATAATAAGCTTAATCCAACCTTGCTGTTTTGCACTATCCATAATAAGCTTAATCCAACCTCGCTGAAATCCCATTTTCTCCATTATTTGTTCCAAAAAAGCCCACTCCACCCTATCATAAGCTTTACTCATATCAAGGTTTAGTGCAAAATCACCTTGTTTCCTATTCCTCTTATTTTTTAAAAAATGCATAATCTCAAAAGCAACCAACACATTGTCTGTAATGAGTCTGTTAGGTACAAAGGCACTCTGACCTTCAAAAATTATAAAATGTAGAATCCTTTTCAACCGATTTGCTAGGACTTTAGATATGATCTTATAAACAACATTGCACAAACTAATAGGCTGATATTGGGTAATAGTGTTAAGGCTACCAACGTTAGGAATAAGCACAATATGTGTGTAATTAAAATTTCGATACATTGGGCCACCTTTCAAAAAAGACAGAACGGCTCTAGTAATATCTGGACCTACAACATGCTAATATTTTTAGAAGAAAATTGCTGATAGGCCATCAGAACCCGAGGCTTTATAAGGATGCATCTGAAAAAGGGCCTCACGTACCCCTGTGGCAATAAACTCCTGCATAAGGGTTGTATTCATCTCCTCAGTGACTCACTGGTTAACCCCATCAAGAGCCATCGCAATATTCTGTGGGCTTGAGGTAGTGAAAATATTTTTAAAATAATCTACAATAACTTCTTCAACCTTCCCATCCTCTTCTTACATTGCCCCTGACTATCTTTAATGCCTTTAATCAAATTTTGCTTGCACCTTTGGGAAGCTCTAGCATGAAAAAAAACTTGTATTTTTATCTCCTTCCTTAAACCATGTTACTCGCGAACATTGTTTCCACATAGTCTCTTATCGGGCGAGTATTTCATCTATTTGGTGCTGAAGGCTCCTCTCCTCTTCAAGAGATCCTGTAGATAGTGGCCTCTTTTTGATGCATAGTAATTTTTCCCGCAATTTTTTCAATTGAGTTTAAACATGCCCGAATTTTGTTCTGTTCCAGTTCAGCAAATGCAATCTGGTGGATTTTATTTTTTCACCCACACAATACATCTCCGATCCTTGGGTAATGCCACTCCAACCGTTCACAATTATTGTTCACAATCGTCTGATCTTGTCCGCATAGCCTTAAAATGGAATAGCTTGGTTTTTTGCCTCATCTTTTGTGCTATACCCTTTGTGTCGACAAAGATAGGTAAATGATCTGATGCGTTATAAACCAAATGCTCTACCAGAGTACTCGGGAACATATTAGTCCATTCCATCGTCGCCAAGGCTCTATCCAGCCATTCCTTAACAAATGCTTCCCCTGCCCGATTATTGCACCAAGTAAACATAGGGCCATGATAACCCAAATCTTTGAATTGACAGTTCTTAATGGCTTGGTGAAAGTCTCTCATTTGCCACTCAACCCGAAGTTCTCGTCCCCATTTCTCCCCCACTCCCAATATTTCGTTAAAATCTCCTAAACAAAGCCATGGAAGATGTGAACTAATTCGCAGGTGCGATAGTATCCTTTCTCTTAGCAGTTTCTGGATGCCCATAGAAGCCTAATAACCTCCTGATGGATTCGCACCAGCAACTCTACCAAACTAGCTAGGAAAAGGCTAGAAAATGAGAGAGAAAGTGAGAGAAAGTGGAAGAAATTCTATCGGATCTTATTCAGGAGAGAGAAAATGGAGCTCTAAGCTCTACAATTCTGTTTGTAATTCAACATTTCAAAAACTGACTTCCAATAGAACCTATCAGTTTGTTTAAAGCAACTAAAAACTTACAATAGACAAAAATACCCCTAGAAACCATGTTCTACTAACAGATATACTAAAGGAATTGCTGAAGAAATAAAACTACTGATTTAACAAAGGCAGAAAAGACTGAACAGCCCTTCTTAACAAGCTTTCAGAATAAATAATCCACATCAGGACTCCCCTTCTGAAAAAAAAAAAAGCTTGCCCTCAAGCGTCAGCTGCAAAATAAGGACTCACGTGCTGCACATTAAACACGTTGGAGATATTAAAGTGAGGCGGCAACTCCACTTGATAAGCATTTGTCATTAATCTTGCATAAAATCTTGCAAGGCCCCACTTTCCGATCACTCAACTTCATATAAGTTCCAGCTGGATGTCGTTCCTTACTTGAAAACACCCAAACAAGATCTCTGATCTGGAAAAG
This sequence comes from Liquidambar formosana, assembly GCA_039720395.1. Taxonomy (NCBI): domain Eukaryota; kingdom Viridiplantae; phylum Streptophyta; class Magnoliopsida; order Saxifragales; family Altingiaceae; genus Liquidambar; species Liquidambar formosana. The sequence continues at coordinate 25,011,905 of CM077826.1, read as the reverse complement.
AAGTTCTCTTTTCTGAACATCAAAAGCTGTTTTATAGTTGGCATTACACTCCTCAATTTTAGCTTGGATTTGAACATGAAGTTCCTTCATAAAAGCTGCCATATCCTCTGCCTTAGCATTAGTCTTCTTAAAAAGTGGTAGAGGAACCAAATCAAGGACAGTATAAGGCTTCGAACCATAGACAACCTCAAAAGGAGAAGTATAAATAGTCCTGTTGAGAGAAGAATTAAAAGCAAATTCAGCCAATGGAAGAATGTGTTCCCAGCCTTTAGGGTTTTCACCAATCAAACACCTCAACAGATTTCCAAGGCTTCTATTAACAACTTCAATTTGCCCATCAGTTTGGGGATGAAATGAAGTACTAAAGCTCAATTCGGTGCCCACAAGTTGCCACAAAGTTCTCCAAAAATGAGCAAGAAACTTAGCATCTTTGTTGGACACAATAGAAGTAGGTATCCCATGCAATTTGTAGATTTCTCTAAAGAAATGAGTAGCAACTTGAGATGCATCCATTACTTTTCGACATGGAATAAAATGTGCCATCTTGGAGAATCGATCTACAACCACCATAATCGAATCATTCTTTCTTTGGGTTGGTGGAAGACCAAGCACAAAATCCATACTAATGCATTTCCAAGGGCTGGTTGGTACAAGAAGTGGCAGATACAGCCCTGCATTAGTGGCTGTCCCCTTACTCCTTTGACAAATATGGCACCTTTGAACATGCCGAATAACATCTCTGTTCATTCTTGGCCAAAAGTAATCTTGTTGAAGCAACTCAAGAGTCTTTTTCGCACCAAAATGACCCAAATTATGTTGTTCAATAAGCAACTTCTCTCTAAGAGAACAGTAAGGCACACACAACTTCAATCCTTTAAAGAGAAATCCGTTTTTCAACAAAAACTCAGTCTTGGCAGCCTGCTGTCCACTTTGTAAAGCTTGGAGAATCTTCCCAAAATAAGGATCTTCATTATAATGTGCCTTGAACTCATCAAAACCAGCCACCATATTTTGCATCTCAAGCAAGAGATGAACCCTTCTACTCAACCCATCAGCTACCTTATTAAGAACACCGGATTTATGTCTCAAAGAGAAAGTAAATTGTTGGAGATAGCTCACCCACTTGGCATGCCTCTTATTAAGATGTGGTTGATTGTTGATGTACTTAAGAGCTTCATGGTCGGTGTTGAGAATAAACTCTTTGTAGGCCAAATAATAATTCCAATGCTTGATAGCTTGAACAATAGCATAGAACTCCAAGTCATAAGTAGAATACTTGAGCTTGGCACCATTCAATTTCTCACTAAAGAAAGCGATTGGTTGTCCTTCTTGGCTAAGGACTTCACCAATTCCCACACCCGATGCATCACAATCAAGCTCAAACACCTTGTCAAAATTAGGCAATGCTAGAATAGGAGCTTCCGTCAACTTCTTCTTCAAAAGTTGGAAACTCTCTTGGGCTGCCAAAGTCCATTCAAAGACTATTTTCTTGAGACAATCGGTGAGAGGAGCAGCTAAGGTACTGAAATTTCTGATAAACCTTCTATAGAAAGTAGCAAGACCATGAAAACTCCGCACTTCATACATACTAGAAGGTGTAGGCCAGTCCACAATTGCTTGGACCTTACTTTCATCCATAAGTACTCCATTTGAGGATACAACATACCCCAAAAATACTACCTTGTCAACCACAAAACTACACTTCTTTAAGTTGCCATAGAACTTTTCTCTTCTTAAGATGGCAAACACTTGATGGAGGTGCTGCACATGGTCTTCAAAACAACGGCTATAAACCAAAATATCATCAAAATAAACCACTACACACACGCCCAAAAGTGGTTGTAACATTTGGGTCATAACCCGCATGAAGGTACTAAGAGCATTGGTAAGTCCAAATGGCATGACAAGCCATTCAAAGAGCCCATTGTGTGTCTTGAAAGCGGTTTTCCATTCATCTCCCGGACGGATACGAATTTGGTGATAGCCACTTCTAAGATCAATCTTAGAAAACACCTTTGCACCGGCTAAACAATCCAACATATCATCCAATCTTGGAATTGGAAAACGGTACTTAATGGTAATCTTATTAATAGCTCTACTATCCACACACATCCTCCAAGAACCATCCTTCTTTGGAGTCAAAAGAGCGGGAACGGCACATGGACTAATACTAGCTCGGATATAGCCTTTATTAAGCAGCTCCTCAATCTATTTTTGTAGCTCTTCTTTCTCTTTTGGTGTCATTCTATAGGCTGCCTTATTTGGAAGTGCTGAACCGGGCACTAAATCAATACAATGTTGGATATCCCGCATTGAAGGCAACTCAGGAGGCAACTCTTGAGGAAACATATCAGAATATTGCTCCATTAGTTCTTTAACAGCATTAGAATCAACACTTTCAGCAACTTGTTCTTGTGGAATTAAAGCAAACACATAGCCACTTTCTAGGCTCTCTTAAATAAACCTTTTTGAAGTAAGTAAAGAAGTTGTTTGAGGCTTGGAGTGCACTTTTTCCTTAATAGGCAGCAGCGTATACTGTTGGTCTCCTTTGCATAAAATGTATGTATTCCTCTTCCCATCATGGATAGTTTGTCTATCATATTGCCAAGGCCTTCCAAGAAGAATATGGCAAGCATCCATGGGTACTACATCACACCACACTTCATCAAAATACTTCTTTCGAATGGAAAAAGAAACCAAACAATGCTTTGTTACCTTCACTTCATTTCCCTTCTTGAACTAAGAGAGTTTGTAAGGATTAGCATGCTCTTGAGTTGGAAGCTTCAATTTGTCCACCACCTCTTGTGAAACAACATTTTCACAACTTCCCCCATCAATGATCATGTTACAAACCCTTCCACCAACACTACAAGTTGTGTAAAAAATATTGGTTCTCAACCAATCTTCCTCGGATTCTTGCTTTAGCACTAACAAAGTCTTCTTTAACATAAGTGCCATGCCTTCTTCCTCATCACAATCTCCACCAATCGCTTCATTTAAGGGCTAGTCATAAGTTGGTGGCATATCAAAACACACATTTTCATCAAGTTCTTCCATCAAAAGTGCTCTATTACGCTCCCCCATGGTCTTTCTACAATCGGAAGACTTGTGACCGGGTTCTCCACACTTGAAACACTTAAAGTTTCCGTTTTGAAACTGATTTCCAGCCCCTTGATGAACTGTACTTGGCGGATTGGAAGTTGGAACAGCAGCCTTAGCAACCGTGGGATGTTGCACATCACCCCATTGATTTCCCTTTCCAACTTGAGATGAATGACCACCTCTATAGTAGCTTTGGTAAGGCTGTCTAGCCCTTGAAGACCCTTGAAACTGCTTACCAGATCTAGAAACACTCCGGTTTTATTGTTTTTCTACCAACAAAGCTTGGTTAAAGGCTTCCGAAACAGTCTATAAAGGTTGCAATACAAGAACATCTTGGATAGAAGTCTTAAGACCACTTAGGTACCTTGCAACCATTTGTTCTTCACTTTCATTCAAGTCAATCCTTGCTACTAGTTGATAGAAAGCATCAGTGTAATCATCAACACTACCTGTTTGCTTAAGATTGTGCAAATTCTTATAAAGAGTTTGCATATAGTTGAAGGGAATGTAGTGTTGCTTTAAGTTTTTTTTTTTCATCTTATTCCAATCAGTAATCTTACCCTTTCCAAATCGTTGACGATGCTTGGAGTTGTTCCCACGAAGAAGAAGCACTTCCTTGGAGACGAATTGACACCAACTTTACCTTCTTTTCATCCAACACTTCATAATAGTAAAAAATTCTGTCAATAGTATTGAGCCAATCAATAAATGTTTCCGGATTAAGGCTTCCCCTAAACTCTGGAATATCAATTTTCAGATTATACTCCAACTTGGAGTTGTCCTTTGCTACAAAAGATCTTCTTCTATGATGAACCCCAAAGGGATTATCAATGGAAGTATCCGTACCCTCGGATTCATAACTCTCCTCACTGGAAGGTTGGAGTCGATAAACCATCTCCGTCAAGACCTCAATTTGCCTCCTCAAATCTCCAATCTCATCTCTGTGCTGCTGGTGTTGTGGTGGATCATCACGTCTGCCCACTGGTGGATGATTCTCAGCTCCAAAATCTATGTCCCTGGCATTTCCCCTACCCCTTCCTCTTCTACCTCTGCCTTGTTGAGCCATAAGAGCAATAGAAGCTCAAATAGTGATCTGAAATGCAGCAAGTGTAGCCAAACAGGAGTAACCACACAGAAGCCTCAACTGTAGCAGTATACAGAGTCAATCGAAGGACTAAAAGACTCTCAATCACGATCAAAGAAGCTAAAAGAAACTATGACTTCAATTCAGAAAGAGTTTGAAGCTTCCGATATCAGCTATGGTTTGCAACAGCATAAATCGACACAAAAATCAGGTCCTAATGCTTCGATCAGGTCCAAAACAAGTTGCGATCACAGGCTAGCAAGCATCGCAACACCTGATGCCCTTCAAACTTCAATTTCGAACCCAAACAAAGCTACGATGGAACCTGTACTGCCAATTCTAGAGTCGATTGTTGCAGATCTATTTTCGATCAACCTAAAATAAGGTTTTCTCGAACCAAACAGAGCTTGACTGAAGCTTTAGAGCTAGAGAGTGACTCGACTGCTTGCTACAAAGAAGGCGACAACTGCTAGACAAACCCTAGGTCAATCGATCAAGGCTGAAGCACCATATCATCATGTCGACATAGATAACAGAGGAAAACAGGGCAAAATTTCACTTCGACAGGACTCGATTCTGAGCTCTGATACCAAATGATGGATTCGCACCAGCAACTCTACCAAACTAGCTAGGAAAAGGCTAGAAAATGAGAGAGAAAGTGAGAGAAAGTGGAAGAAATTCTGTCGAATCTTATTCAGGAGAGAGAAAATGGAGCTCTAAGCTCTACAATTCTGTTTGTAATTCAATATTTCAAAAACTGACTTCCAACAGAACCTATCAGCTTGTTTAAAGCAACTAAAAACTTGCAATAGACAAAAATACCCCTAGAAACCATGTTCTACTAACAGATATACTAAAGGAATTGCTGAAGAAATAAAACTACTGATTTAACAAAGGCAGAAAAGACTGAACAGCCCTTCTTAACAAGCTTTTAGAACAAATAATCCACATCACCTCCACCAACCCTTGTCTACATCCAAAATATGCACATCAATGTGATGGCATGAATAACTCAACAAATGCACCTGTATGTCAGCCCTCCATAATAGAGCAATGCCACCTACTCGGTTGGCAGCTTCGAAACTCAACCCATGCCCATAGCCTAATTTAAATTTTAGTTTCTCCATTTCTCTCTTATTTAGCTTAGTTTTAATAAGGAACACAAAATCGGGAACTTTTTGCTTCACCATGTCATGAAGAGCTCTAACTGTGCGAGGGTTCCCAAGCCCTCGATAGTTAAAACTTAATGTTTTCATGGTGCCTGGCGGGACTGGAGTCTAGTCACCGCCGATCCATTAATAGCCTGCTACCTAGGGAATGTCCGTCCCTCATCAATACAAATTTTCTTACCTCAACCAATTGCTTCCTCATCAACCATCTCTGGCTCCATAACCCCAACTTCAGTTACTTAGCGTTTACCCGTGCTGTGCAAATCAACACTGATTGCCTCTTCCCTGTTTTTCATGTCCTTCGCCCTTCGTTTCCAACTTTTAGTCCTACAACCATATCCTCCTCCATACAATCAGAGCCCTTTTTAGCTGAGTATAGATTACCATGCCCATTATCATCAAACTAGGCTCATTCCACTTGTGTACAGATTTGGCCCAAGCCCACTGGATCCAGTTCCTTATTTGACTTCCCCACTGATCCCATAAGAGGAATCTGTATGTCGTGATCAAATCCTAGATTTTCAGCTCCTATCTGCTGATTACTTACTGCTGTTGCCTCTGCTTTCATAATTTTCGTTCCAATTTCTTTATCCTTCCTACTACCAAAAACAGATGCCGTCACTCCTTCAATCATGGACTCCACATCAAAATTTAATGCACAAACGCTGGCACCATTTTCTCTAACTGTTTTATGGCACCCCTCCACACGATCCACCACTCCACAATCTAATGCTTTTCCATGTGCCACGTTATCATCCCTATTTTCATCCTCCTTGGTTCTCACCGACCTTAGCACTATCGCCGTCCCCTCTATATCCATCGGCCCTTTTTTTTTCTTAGAATTGACCCTCCATCTTGTGGGCTTTATTTATTTTCATGATCTCTGGAGCCCTTAGCTATCCTCCAGACTGCAGATCCGTTGCACCTCCGCCATCATGCTCCTCAAATTTTCTGATGCAATCCTTCTCGGCGTGACCTAATATCCCACAGTAATAACAAAAAATAGGTAGCCTTTCATACTTGAAAGAAACCCATATCATTTTACCCCCTAACTTCACCACACTGCCCTTTTTCAATGGTTTACTAACAGGGATGCGGACCCTAATTCGAAGGTACTGACCCCAACACATACCCTTCCCACTATGCTCCATGTCGATATACTCTCAAACTTTGTTCCCAATAAGCTTCACAACGACTTTCGTCATACACCCCAGAGGCAAATTGTAAATCTGCACCTAGAATAAGGCTTCCTCCATTTTAATCTCTAAAGGTTGCATCCCTCCCTCAACCTCCTTCAATAAGACCAAGTATTTGTCAAAATTCCATGATCCATTTTCCATAACACGGCGCCAATCTAGCTGATGGTGAAATTAAAAAAGAAAAAGATTCTTCCCAATATCCGTGATATCCACCCCTTTGGTAGGTTTCCAAACCATTTTCAATGTTGTTTTCATTGTCGTAGCATTAAAAGGTCGCTCTGTGAGTAGCTTCCCAACCAGGCAAAACCTTATTCTTTCTTGGCTATCAGCCTTCACTATTTCAGTGACATCCACTTTGGCTCATTCCTCATCTGTAAATACAAATTGCTGCCACATCTCTTCTAATTGATTATCCATTACTGCCATTTTGCAGTCCTATAGATCTCTATTGTGATTACACAACATTCCCACAAGCGCGAAACCCTTGAGGAGAAGAAGACTTGCACTAGGCAAGAAAGAAACACTCCTACGAGAGAAACCCCCGAGGAGAAGAAGACTTGCACTAGGTTTCCTAACACCCTTGTTATAATAAATAAATAAACAAAAAATAAATGACACCCAAACTATTTAGTTGACTGAATAAATTATTGAATGAGATGGCAAACAAATCAGACAATCTTTTAAAGCCTATAGAGAGAGAGGAATGGACAATATTTCATTGGAAATAACAATTTAGAATTTTTTTTTTTTTTGTCAACAAGGGTATTCAAAACTTTGGCCTCGACTAATCTCTTGGCCATGTGCAGTTGCCCCGTCACACATACATGGGGTATCACCAACCCCTTTGGGCCTTGGGGATAGCCCAAAAGGGATCAACGCTTTTGTGGAATTCTGAACACCCAACTTATGCTTCCTGAAACACTTATCAAATCTCGACTTGTCACTACGCTAACTTCTTGGGGTGGTTTTTTTGTAGTTTCGGAGGCCTAAATCTATTATCTTGAACTGGAAAGTTCAAGAGAATGATGACTATCGTCACAAATGAGAGTGAAAATTCAAAATAGTGCTAGGCATTTCATGTTTTAAAATTTATCCTATAATGTTAACCATGGTAGTGACTTAAACATTTTTTTCTTAGACAATGTACTATAACGTTATCCATTGTAATGACATAAAATTAATCCTCATTCACGGCAATGAATTTGTGCCTTTTTTACCATGTAAAATAAAATGTCATTGTTTAACTTTTATTTCGATGACTAGACAGACCCTTAGAAGATTTATGATATTATCCTAGGCTCCTACCTCGTTCTTATGACTCAACCAATATTAAAGGTTCAATTGTTCACAGGTCTTAGCTGGGATCGTAGATGAGGACCCAATGTAAATAGAGCCAAGAGCAGAATGGGCTGCCTGAATTAGATCGAGTTACTCTCGTAACTCTCCTTGCAAGAAAAAGAAGTGCATATTTCCATGCAGAAACAATCTGTTAGACAAAGTTTTAGCCCTAAGAAATTAAGTATATGAACTCACTTTTATTTCATTAAAATTAAAATTCATCAGAGTTCCCAAGTACTTGGAGGCTCTTTAAAAGGACTAGAAATGGGCATAAGTACGTGAATAATATTTAAATAATAAAAGATATATGAAAATTTATAAATTCTCTCTCTCTCTCTCTCTCTCTCTCTCTCTCTCTCTCTCTCTCTCTCTATATATATATATATATATATATATATATATGGAGACATGATAGTAAAGGCTATCTAGAATTCATGAAATGAACATCCTTATCTTTCTTTCTCTTTATTATTATTATTTTTTTTGCCTTTTTTCTTTTTTTGCTAGAAAATAAATATTTTTAATTAGTTAAATATGAGGGCAAATCAATATTTAAAATTTAAAATTTAAAATGAGAGTGTAATAATTAATTAAAATTTTTTTAAAATATAAACTTTTATGAGTAGTATAGATATAGACATTTAAAAAAAAATAAAATAAAATAATAAAAACTCATTTTCCGTCAAGTAAACTCATTTGCCCTAATATCTGTTATCGACACTCGCCTGGCACAACGCCTTCTCCTCTCTCTCTCTCTCTCTCACACTCTCTCTATCGAACTGTGAGTAACAGTCCATCGTTGCCTTTCAGCTGGTATGTGAATCCTCTCTCTTGGTCTTGTCTCTCATTTTATTTCTCAAATCTTTATCTCTCTCCTTTTCATACACGAAATCTAAAGTTACAGCTAAAAGCCTAAAAAATTTGGATTAAGGAAAATAGACTGGAGGAACTCTATCCTCTTGCCCGCATTTAATGCGCACATAGAAACCATGAAAATCTGTGCAATACAGAGTGCTCTATCCTGTTGATTTTGTACAATACAGAGTGCTCAACAGTTGGGCATGGCGGGTTTCATTTGGGTGTAAGGGTATCATACACTATATATATATATATATATATATATATATATATATATATTGGGGTTTATCCATTGGTGGTGGTAAAGGCATGGCAGCCCTAGAAGAAGTGAAACACAAACCTGGCGTAAAGCAGCCCTCTTTGTCGTCATTATTTGAATCAAGTAAGTGTGTGTATGAAGCCTAAAATAATTTTAAAAGACTTATTGGTCCAGATAATTATAGCTTTACTAAACTCATATTATGTTGTTTTGGGTTGTAATGGAAATTTGGATAAGTTTCATTGATTTGAGTTTAAAAAATTAATACGAGTTGTTGGATGATTTTTATTGCTGTTGAGGTTAAAATGTTGATGTCTACATTGGAAACTAGGGCCATTTGGTCATCCAAATGGAGATTAAACAATTATAGTGCATTTTTCATAGTATTGAAGGCACAAATCCATCACTTTGAATGGAAAAATTCAAGAAAATGATGGCCATCATCACAAATGAGAGTGCAAATTCATAATAATTGGGGAACCCACTTGTAAAAGGTCACCAATTCATGAATTTCTAAAAATTGATCCTATAACATCAACTATAGTGATGATTTTGTGATAGATTTGTGCCTTTAATACACAATAATTTTTAATATTTTCTCTTGGACGCTAAATGGGCCTTTACTCGTTGGATCAGTTTTGTTCTTATATTTATTTTATAGGCGAAACATCCACTATTGTTAACTGGGATGATACAGAAATTACGCCTCAGTCATCCCCTGTGCGCCCGCCATTGCTGCCTTCACCGGTAGGTGTATAACATGTACAACAATGTGGAAGAAGGTCATCTGTCAAAGCATGTTCCTCGCAAGCAGGAATTACTCCAGAATTTCGCCTCCACCACCTGCATGTGGTGTACCAGTGATTCGAGTCTCCAATAACATAGCCAAGTTGGGTTCACCAAAAGAGGGTCCAAAGCCTCGGCAGCTCCTATCTTTGCCCCCATTCCCACCTTATCCTTTGGCTGGAAAGAACACGGTTACTCATGTCACCGCCATCTCTTGGATCAAGTACTACTTTGATGAAATCCCTGGTTCTGTGATTCAGTCCCATTTCAACAAGGGTCTCGTGAGTATAACTTCATTAGATCTCTCCCTCTCTCTCTCTGTGTTTTTTTGTTTTTTCCTATATAGTTTTGTAGTAAAATAAATCCCTGGTCTGTTATTCAGTACTGGCTAAGGTTGTGTTGGATGAGGAATTTCTGGGCTTAATTTGCCTTCAAAATGGAATTTCCCAAAGTCAAGATTAGAATTCTGTGTTTGGCTAGCTAGATTCATAATTTCTAAAGTTCAAGTCGGAAGTTGAACTCAAAATTTGGAGCATTCAAATTCTGACTAGAAATTCCATCCAATGATGTGGAATTTGTCAAATTCCAACATCACCACCTCCCATCATTGCCCATCCCTACCCCGTTTGCCCATTACCACCATCCAACATCACCACCTCCCATAACCACTGTCACCATCCAGCATCACCATCCACTTCTATTGAGAAAATTATACTTCGAAAAAGTCCAGCCAAACAAGAAACTTTACGATTCTGACAGTTATAAAATCTCAATTTAAAATTCCATCATCAAAATCCCACAGTTTTTGTCAAATTCCTCATCCAAACACAGCCTAGTGTCTGTAATGCACAAAAAGTCCACATTAAACTTTTAGAAAATTATGATAAAGTCAGGAAAAATGGGAAAAACACATAGTGAAGTGAAATCGGTAAACATAATTCTATTGGTAACCTTTTGGCTTATACTCTAAACCTTGAAGATTAATGGGGAGCAATGCCAGTTTTATTGGATCTTACACCTTGCTGGTGACTTGGCATGTTGACCTTATGAAGAAATCCCATATATATTGCCTCCTTTAGTTAGTACCGTTGAAATTCCTTAAGCCAAGATATGTCTACTATATGATTAACCATGTATATTTGAGACCTAAACACCCACACTTATCAGATTGGAGAGAAGATTTTCTCATAAACTAAAACTAAACTGAATAATGATTAAGATTTCTTTAAATCTGAACTTGGGATTAAGGCTTTGTTAGTTGAGTTTTTTTGGAACTGTTGCCCCCCCCCCCCCCCCCCCCAATATTTAGAAGACAATAAATTAAAATATAAAAGGTGGTCCGATAAAAAACTATAGGCAGTGTTCCTAGAATGTGAAAGATAATGCTAACATCTTCCCATGATTGCATTTATGTATATGTTTGTGTGTCTGTGTGCATGTGTGTGTACATACTTGTACGTATATATTACTTGGTGGAAGATTGTAGTTGGGCTAATTGAACCATCAACTTGCCTAGCAAAAAAAAAAAAAAAAACCTGAATCAGCAACTTTATTCAAAGTAAGTTGAATTAATTAATGAAGTAGACCCTGTTAATGAAAATTTACATGAGCTATTTGGAGATCTCACAACTCTAGTACATTATGTTTTAGAAATAATTATCGGGATTGGGATGTAATATATATAAACTTTATTTATTTCTTCTTTTAGGTCCAGATGGAATGCCCAAATTCGGTTGAATCATTTGTAGAGAAGGAAGGAAAAATAAAACCCATGAGAAAGGTAATGGTGCTTGTAAATTTAGCCAATTGTTTGTTTTATTACAAATCTCACCGCAGTCATTGTGATTTGTGAAAAGGATATTTGAAATTCTCTCTCTCTCTCTCTCTCCCGTTGCTTTTATTTGTTTTACTTTCTGTAAATGTGTTTAAATTTATATGCATTTAATTATATTACAATTCTACAGCTAACGTACAGATTAAGCCCAATGAGGTCATGGAGGCAGGGGCTAGAGTTTATGTACCTGTTTCGGTTGCTGAGACTAGGATTTCAAGAAGATTTGACACTATACCAAGTGGAACTTTATATCCAAATGCTGATGAGATAGAGTATTTGCAAAGGCTTGTCATATACAAGGCAAGTTTTTGTTTTAAATCCCAACTTATCCTTTCATTTTATTCTGATTTTAGCTTTGGTGGATGTTATATGACTTCATTTGTTGTTTGATTATGTATCCCTGTGATGTTGATTTTATCCATTGTTAAAATTTCAGGACTCTGCTATACTTTTGCTAAATAAGCCCCCCAAATTGCCAGTCAAGGTTAGAATCTCTGCTATTCCTGTATTGCAGTGTTTTAACTTTTGTTTCTATGTTTCTTTTTGATCTTTTGTATATTCAAATTATTGTTAGGGGAACTTGCCAGTTCATAACAGCATGGATGCCTTGGCGGCAGCAGCACTGTCTTACAACTATGATGAGGGTCCTAAGTTGGTAAGCTTTTAGTCTTAGATAATTGCTAGGGTATTAAAACCTTTGGTGCATTACAAAAGTTTTTGCCTTATATTGCAGGCTTGCAGCTATTTTTTCTGCTTTATATATTTATTTTTTAAAATGTACTGTTAATACTAGCAGTGGGGAAACACTCAACTTAGAGATCACCAATGCTGCTGTCAGATATGGGTATTTGTCTAGGAGTTGTATGTGTACAACCCCCATAATTTATTATTTGCGGACACAGCATTCCAATATTTCTCTGACAGACCTGATCCACAATCTTGACGTGGATGCATCATCAAGCATGCAACAAATAAGAAGAATATGTCACAACATCTCTTACTCTGATATTAAAATTGATCTGATTTGTGACGGTGGCACCAAAGATGTTGCAACTTAGATTTAGTCTAGGTTTTTACAAACTTTTCTGGGAGGATTCTTATGGTCTTAAACAGGTTTTTAATGGCAAAGTTTCTGCAGTCAATGATATAACATAAATAGTTCCATGGCTAGCAAGTAGCAAAGGCATTTTATTATTCTTAACAAGCAAGAGAACTAGTTGAAAGATTTATATTCTTGTCACTTGGCATGATGCCAACACATACCAACCTGTGATATGCAAAGCAAAATTGAAAAAGTGATGAAACAAGACTGTAGTTTAAGGTAATTGTAGGGTTAGGATGGTACTATGGTAGTATGTCTCTTGCAATGTATAAGTGAAATCAAGGGTGACACATACATAAATGCAAGCATACACTGTCCAGCATGCACTATTGAAAGAAGTAGATGAGGGAAGTCAGAAGATAAAGAAGGAAGGGAAGGAAGAAGAAGAAGAAGAAGAAGAAGAAGAATCCTCTGAGAAACTTCTTAATTAGTCTGGAAGAGATGATATGACCCTTATTATCCTAACTTGTGAACAAAAGAGTACGAATCTTGGAGTACCTTAGATCTATGATGTTCTAGCTCTTTATTCTATTTATCCTTCTTAGGTTGTCACGTCAAGTTGATTTGACAACTTAAGTGGAATAAATTGTCCTACTATACTTAAGCTGTATGTCGAACATGTGACAGATTAAGTGAATATGTGGACAGCCCATAGATCATAAAGCAATACTAACTACTAGAGTAGTATTACGAAAATGTTAACAAAATGATTATAGTTGTAAGGTTTAAATGGAAAGTGCCTTTAGTAAAGAAATTTTCAATATAAAATGCAGGCAAAAAAATCACTTAAAAAGAAATGTAGCCTAACATTATTTCTCTTCCTTTTGGTTGTTATGCATGATGTAGTTGTCTAGTTGTTCCATGTAATGTGTCAGTGCTGCTTATAACTCTCATGACTAGTTTCAACTTAAATTTTCTCTGTATTTGTTTGTTTCGATGGAAAATATTATCAGAAAAAAAGATGAATTTGACATGTAGAGAAATTTTTTTTTTTTCATGAGAATTGGTAGTGGTACCTTCTCCTAAAGCTAACCAAAGAAATGTGGTAACTTTCTCAAATTTTCATTGTTAAAGGGAGCTTCAAAGAATTTTTTTCCCCCTAGATTATTCCAGGAACTGTTTTCCTTTTTAAAAGAAACAAAGCTGAACATTTCTGTTTACTGTTTCTCATTCAAGTTTTTTTTATCAGGTACATCGTCTTGACAGAGAAAGCAGTGGCCTTCTCTTAATGGGGAGGACAAAAGAAAGCATAGCTCATCTTCAGTGGTTGTTCAGTGACATAAATAAGGCAAAATTCTCATCTAAGGTACTCACACCCGCACCTTTGATCAGTCCATACAATGCAATAAATGTAACTTTTGGAACATGATATGAAACAATTTAAAAGGTATATTTTTTGCTGCCAAATTTATCAATTAAATGTTTCAATAGTGTGACACTAATGAATAATTTTAGGCTTGGAATGATGCATGTGAAGCAACATATCAGAGGTATTGGGCATTAGTGATAGGCTCCCCCAAGGAAAAGGAAGGCATAATCTGTGCCCCTCTTTCGAAGGTTCTCTCTTCCTCTGTCAATGGAAATTTCTTCCAGGATATGATTAGGTCTGAAGAATTAAAGTTATGAATCCATTTATTATTATTGATTACAGGTCCTTCTTGATGATGGAAAGACCGAGAGGGTGATCTTGGCTTCTCACTCAGGTTTAGAACCTTCCCAAGAGGCTATAACTGAATATCGGGTGCTTGGTCCTATGATAAATGGATGCTCATGGATTGAATTGCGTCCCCATACTAGCAGGAAGCATCAGGTACCATGAAAATGGCCTCTCTCTCTCTCTCTCTGTCTCTCACACTCACACACACACACACACACACACACACACACAAACATGAACACGAACACACTTGTGCACACACACACGCACACACACTTGGTTTAGTATTTTTTTGGCACAGAAGTCTCAAATTTTCAACATTTGTTGTATTCCCCCCCCCCCCCCCCCCCCCTTGCAGCTCCGTGTCCATTGTGCTGAAGCTCTCGGCACGCCAATTGTGGGTGACTACAAGTATGGTTGGTTTGTGCATCGGAAATGGAAGCAAATGCCTCGAGTTGATATAGAGCCAACGACGGGGAAACCCTACAAGTTGCGGAGGCCAGAAGGTCTGGATGTTCAAAAGGGAAGTGTCTTATCCAAGGTCCCCTTGTTACATCTGCACTTTAGAGAGCTTGTACTTCCCAACATCGCAAAGTTCGTGAAGGTTTTGGGTCAAAAGTCAGAAGACCACCACCCCAAGCTTAGCTCAAGCCCGGATCTCCTTCGGTTTGTGGCAACTATGCCTTCCCACATGAGAATAAGTTGGAATCTTATGTCCTCCTATTTAGTATGAGAATGCTAGAGGTTTTTTTTTTTCCTCTAAATTTTAGCCTGACCCATATCACTGTACAACTCAATTCCGGTGTACTTTTTTAACTCTTACTATGGAACTTTAATGTGTTGGTAACTTATTGTCACCTCTATCAATTCATGTTCTCCATTATGCATACTCTTTATCCCATTGTACCTAACAAAGAAAAAAAAAACAGAATAGAAGGCGGGGTTTTTTGTTCGATTTTGAAATAAAGGGGAGTATGTTGTAATTGGGGTTTTAATAGAGGGGGTTTTCTATAATATATCCTTTTATTATTTATTTATCTGGTTTTCTATAAGGGGGAAGCTATTGCCACCACATAAATTACTCTTTGCCTCCCATTAGTTTACACTTTTTAGGGTTTTATGAAAAATATGAAAGGGTTTTACGAAAACTAATCGTGTTGTCCAATAGAAAACATTATTTTGAACAATTTTGTAAAAGAAAGTTTTTTCAAAATTTGTCATTTAAGTTGGATTTTTGGTTATTTATAATCTCTATTCGATTTTTCATGAAAAATGGCCAAAAAGTCCACTTAAATGGCAGATTTTGAAAAAAATTTCTTCTACAAAGCTGTCCGGAATGATGTTTTCTATTAGATTACGTGATTAGTTTTCGTAAAAATTTTTTATATTTTTCATAAAACCTTAAAAAATATAAATTAAATGGGAGTTTAGAATATTTTATGTGGTGGCAATAGCCTAGCCTTTTTTATAATATACAATTTTATAATTTATTTATCTGCTTTACTGTTGGAGGAAGTTACTGTTCAAATAAAACTATTTTCACACAACAAACTAATCAACTCAACAAATATGAACAATTAACTTCGCCTATTATAATCCCATGAGAAAACCATAATTTTAAGATGGATTGCAATGTAGAAATAAGAATCGGAAAATGAGTATGCATAAATCAATTAGCTTCGTAACCCTATAGGCATACTTGGAATCAACAACAATGTCATGATTTCGTAGTATGGATCGATAGTGTAAATTAAAATAAAAATAACTAATTAGGTGCGAGAAATGAAGTATTATGGAAACTAGAAGTAGCTAATTTGACATCGAAAAATGAACCTCTTGAGAATCAACCTGGTTAAAAATTAAGAAATGAAAAAGTAGAAGAAAAAAAGAGGGAGAGGGGGTGGGGAGTGTCCGGACTTGGTGCTATGCATAGCAGGAAATCCAAATGTGGAGGAGATAGGTATTTGGTATTGTGCATAGCAACAAGTCCTTGCGTCCAGATGTGGAAGTGACTAAGTATTTGGTGTTGTGCATAGCATCAAACCCAGACGCGGGGAAAGGAGGATTGTGAAACAAGAGCGACCTTACCACTAACCGGTGTACCATAAGAATGACTAAAAATAAGATTGATTTTCCTTCTTTTTGTTCTCTCTTCTCATCATGATTCTTGTTTCCTTAGTGTCTTTTATGTTGAAGGTGGGTTTTTTATTTTAATTTTGTATTGGGAGAAGTTCAGGTTGTGGTTTTGGAGTTTGTGTTTCCACTGTTAAAGATTTGGTTATATTGAAAACTACTGGCTCTTAAATGGTGCAAAGTGTTTTTTCTTCTTCTTCCTCGTCTTTCTAATGTGTGTTCAGTGGAGAAGAAAATATGTGTATGGATCCTTCCTTCTTTCCTTTTTTTATTTATTTATTTCTTTCCTTGTGAAACAAAGAGAGAAGTGTAAATTTCGTATCCAGGAGAACTAAAACACGGATTAGAACCATGGGAGCAAATTACTTGTGGACAAGCTGAGAATGCTGTGTTGCAACAGAGTAGTTTGACTATTTCACTATTTTAACTTCTTTTTTTTTTTTTGGTAAAAAAATTTTAGATTTGGGCAATTGAATCGTTATCAAGAATTTAGGGTCACTTATGGTTGAATTTTTTTTTTTTTCCCCCAAAAAATAAGAGAACACATTCACATAAAATTAAAATCAAAATCTTTGTAAACCGCATGTGCTTATTGAACTAGGACACGGTATAAAGCACAAACACCAAGTGCTAGTGATGACTCATACAATAGGCCACAAAGGCAAAATAAAGGAAGGCAATAGAAATGATTTGAGAGCAAAAAAGATGGGAGAAAAGAAAACACACCTTTGGCCTGGACATATGTCATACATCACTCAATTTAAAACAATTTATAATCGGATCCCAAGAAGTGGGAAAATCATTTATATGCTTACCAAAATCTAAGAAAATTTTTGCACAAAACAACTCTTCTTCCTGTCCTAAATTATTGGCCTCTTTTTCTTTTCGGGATATTTCAAAATTATTGTCACATTCCAAAATTTAATGATTCTTTTTATTTCACTTCCTAAAATACCCTTAGAATATGTTATCTTATTCTTCAACTGTTTTATACACTTGAGGGCAAAATTGAAATGTCAAAACATAAAAATTGATGTGAAATCACTAAATATGGTTGCTAAAAGACGTGTTTTTTAAAAGGGAACAGTCAATTAGGAACGAAAGGAGTAGAAGATAAAAAACGAGAATTAGAAGTAACGAGGGAGAATAGAGAAAAAGGCTAAATGATAGAACCATTTCTGATGTAAATGTTCCAACTTGCAACTACTTGAATCTCGAGGAAAGAGATGGAGATAGAGTAGTGGAGGAGATCATAATAGGGAAGCAGATGGTAAGAAAAATGTTCTAGATGAGAGATGAACGTGTAATGGATGTAGTAAGCAATTAAAGGTGGGGAGTTTGAGGGAGAATGGGAGTCATGAAGAGTATAATTGTATCCAAGGAGTGAAAGTCATGGAGAGGTCTGCATAAGATAGCAATTATAATTTGAAATTTGATTTTAAAATTAAAATGTCAATTTATCATCTAATCTATACCCACTATACACAAGGCTATCTTAAGTTAGTAGTGGGAGCAAAGTAAAAAAGACAGGAGAATGAACGTGAGAAGAGTATTTGCACTATGTTTGGAATCACTTATAAATAGAATAGAATTGATTTTAATTGAATTGAATTGATTTGAATTCTATTTCATCTGTTTGGAATAAAACATATGGAATAAAATTCAATTTTATTATATTTTGGTGTCATACTAAAACATGAGAATTGAATCAAAACTAGTATTGAAATCAATTCTATTATAGTTTTGTTGATTCCAAACAAGGTGTTAAAGTGAGAAGAATGAAGAGATATATTACATAATCAAATTTGGGTTTTGGTATATAAATTAGTATTGATAAAGATAGGTAAATATTAGATGACAGAGCAACCTTAAGAGCGTAACTTAATCTATTTAATTTTTTATGTCTCAAGAAGTGAAAGGTATTGAAAGCACTATCAAAAGATCCACTACGCACCTATTTGAGTGTTGATTATGTGATCAATTAGTTGGTGACCTTATTTAAGACCGGATTATAATTGGACCAACAATTAAAACAAAAGATAGGCAAAAAGAAAAAGGAAAAAGGGAAAAAGAAAATAATGATGGCATAGCCCATAGCAAGTATAATGAGGTGGCGCCCTCTTCATTTCTTCAAAAATATTTTTCTCCCGTTTAGTTCCCTACTCCTCACACTCCCACCATTTAGCGCAAAATCCGCGCGCATAGGTCTCTCTCTAACCCTCAACTCTTAAACACGCACCCATTCGGATTGTCGGACGACACATCCCTCAATTGGTCAATTTTTTCCTCACTTTTCTCGGCAATTTAATATATTTTTATTTAATTAATACCTTCCTTTACAGTTTTCCCACCATCAAAACCGCTTCCTCCCTCACTCTATGGTCTCTTCTCTCTCTCCATAAAACACACACTCTCTCTGTGTCTCCGTCTCCGTACAAAAACCCTAATTGCATGGCCATGAAAAAGCCCTAAAATTCGAGGAATTCTCTAAAAATGGCGAAGAGGTCGGCTACGAGACGAGAATTGTTGGACCGATGGAGAGGCATAGAAGAAGACGATGAAGACGACGTTGCTTGGTCCGATCCTTCGAAACGTCAACAGCTTCACCAGCAAAAAGAACAATGGTTTGTCACTCTTCGCTTTTCTGTTTTTCCTACATTTTCTCGACAATCAGAGCAATATGAATACAATATGAATACTCTAGAAATTCCTTCTTTTCCTCAGCCAATGCTTCAATTTTGCGGCCCTGTTCAATTCATTGCATTAAGACCCACATACTCTACCTCATAAAGCATTAATTGAATAAAGGCTCTGTTTGGTTGTTAAGAAAATGCAGGAAAATATAAGAAAGGAAATTGAAATGTGACTGTTTAGTTTTCCATTAATTGATGCACGGGAAAATAGCAGTCTCTTCCCCACTCCATTCAAATAGAAGATTTATTTTTTATATTTTTTATCTTTCCCCCAGATTTCTTAACTAACGGAGGGTTAGGGTAAACAATGTTGGAACTTGAGTTTATCATGAACTTATATTAGCTTTAGCCCTTGTTTCTATCAATTATTAAGTATCTGTAGATTCTCAGTTGGCCTTAGATTGCATGATTTTATTTGATCTCCTAGTAGTGGCTAGTGCTACTCATTTGATTGTTATGCATCAAGGGATGCTTGCCTTTTTAATCTCATTCCTTGTGCATTGTAATTACTGTTCTGTAAAAAGCTTCTTGCTTCATTGTGCACTTATACTTGAGCAAAAGCAGAATGTGTTGGGTAGATATAAGTACTGACTTAACCAAGCAAATATAGAAATAAGAGCTGAGTAAATGGATTTTGTACTCTAGTGGATTTTTTTTTTGATAACGGGGAACGATCCCACAGCAAGGCCCTTTGGACCCATCCATGGAACCTAAACCCTTGGGAAGACTAGAGTAGCAACCCACTGCCACGGCCCCCCACTTAAATCTTGGGTTGTCCTAGTGGGGAATCGAACCCATGACCATGCGCCTAACCACACAATCACAAGTTCGCCCTTACCAAGTGGGCTACCCAAGGGTGGGTTAGTAGTAGATAGAAAACAAATCAAAGCTCCATCAAGTACAATATTTTATTGTAATCTTATTATATCTAACTAATACTTTGGCATGTTTAAAAGTACTTTGAAAGTCGGGAACTGGGCCTTCTCCTAGAAAAATATAAATCTATAACAAGGATGCTGACATGTGTGTTTGTGTCTGACACACATGAGGTGTTGGATGGAGCACCTTTAAAACAAAATGAACATAGACTTGTGTTCGTGAAAAATGCTAACATACTAATAAGCACAGATACGGATACGGGATATGCATACGGCGTGATATGGATTTGCCAATTCGTCAATTCTAAAAAAATGTAGGATATGATACGACGGGGATACATTAATAAATAAATATATTAATAAAGCATCAATAATAAACATAAAAAAAGTTTGAAACATCTACAAAATCAATTAATATGCAAGAATAAATGTAGAAAGGAAACATCCATAAGTATCAACCATGTTTATCATGTTTATCATTCATAGAAAAAAAAACTAGAATGACATTAACATTACGAAATAGCCATTTAGCTCTATTGCACTACAATGGTTGCCCTAGGAGAGAAAGAGAGTGGAAAGCTAATAAAGATGAGGGAACTAAAATGGATTTATTGTTTCAATTGAAGTATGGGTATATGTATTTTTAAATTTACCCCCCTTTATTTAAAAAATAAATAGTTACAAATTAATTCTAAAGGAATCCCAAACGTATCTGAGGTGTATTCGATGACGTGGAAATGTGTGTTATTTTTTTGATACGTACGGAGAGTATCAGATATGTAGCATATTGATACGATACAGATTCATTGGGGGATTTGAAGTATCTGTGCTTCGTAGCTAACATATGTGTGTCCTTGTTTCATAGGTATAAAGCTTACTACTATTAAAGTACAAACTTTGGGAGAAAGTACTTTGTAAACTGTTGTGAACTAAGACGTGTGATTCTATTAATCTTGTGGAAATTGCTAAAAGTTCTAGAAAGCAAATAATTACTGTTTATCTTTTTTTTTTGGGTAAGTAATTACTCTTATCTTAAACATAATTAGCTCAAATAATTTACTTCCTCCATCCCGCAAAGATTTTTTTACTTTATTTTTATTGTCCATCCCGTAATTTTTGTCCATTGCAAAAGATATAAGGCACGAACTTTTCTCACTTCACACATTATGTCTATCCACAATTTCAAAATTTTGTGAAAGTTCCATTTTCCTCATTCGAGCCTCAAACACTGGGTGGGTGGGCTATTTTCGGAAAATAAATTTTAGTAGATCAGGTGTCATTTTAATGAGGTCTCTTTAAAATATGTGCTTTTGTGGAGGGGACAGTCTTTGTGGGAGAAAAAGGGGGGCCAGGGGGGGGGGGGGGAGGGGAGTATCTGTTGTGCAAAGTTGGGTTTGTTGGATAACTGACTGAATAAAGTTTTCTACTTGGATATGGGAAGCGCATCATTTTGGCATGTTCTGACATTAAAACCTGGCTATTAATGCACAGGCAGGATTATAACATGTAACTGGTTTTTTGATTTTATGCTCCCATGCACTCAGATATTGGTGATGCTAGCAAATGAGCATACATTCTTGTTTTCTGTTCTAGTTATTGGTCATCTTTTCCCCCCAACACCAGGAATACTTTTATTTGTGTTTTTTTTTCATCTTTCATTGAGAATTGAGCTAAATGATGTTTCATGATTTTTGATAATTTGATCCCTGCATTTGGACCGTGCATGCATCATTTTGTTTTTAGTTACTGAGTGTTGGTTGTTCTTGTTTCCCTCCACCACCCTAACTACTTCTATTCATGATATTTTATTCTCTCTTTGAGAAATTAATTTCATGAAGCCCTTACATGCATGAAATAATGTACAGTTATTGTAACTTGTGTGAATGCTCACTTTGTGTTTTGAATTATCTTCACCAACTTCATGGACATGGTTTTGTAATTTTCCTTTATTTTGTTGCTGATCTAAAAAACAAGAGAAAAATCTACCGCCCTAGTGATTAGTTACCAAGTTTTGATTTAATTGTTTAAGCTTGGTTATGGATTTATTCTTTCCAGAAATCATGTAGTTGTGAATGATGAAATTGTCCACTTGTAATTGAAAATATTAAACTGGTTAGAACTTGGAACGTAATATATTGGGTGGATATTGGTCATTTTTGTTTCCCTCAACACCATAACTTATTTTTTTGCGTCACTTTTTTCTCTGTTTGAGAATGAACTTGGTGAATTATGAGTTTTGATAACTTGATCCCATGCGTTTAGAACTTGGTAATGCATGCACGCATCCTTTTTAGTTTTGAATATTGGTTGTTTTTCTTTCCCTCGCCACCCTAATTAATTCTATTCATGTCACTTTCTTAATTCCTGGATAAATGGATTCAATAAAATCCTTATCTGCATGTTTTATTATAAGAAATAATTTAAAAGAACCAGAATTACATCTCAGAAGCAAGATATTTCTTTCAAGAAGGACCAAACCTATATCCAAGCTATACAATCCAAAATTATGCTACAAGTATACCGAAAGAAATGAAAACCAAAATGAAGAAAACCCAGTTCTATTTGTGGAGGCCACTGTTGGTTTTGTGGCGGGCCCTCACAATTGGAATGGGTGAATGGGGTTCAAGCCTTGAAGATAAGGGTATTTTGGTCCACAAATAAATCCATGGACCTTAGGCTATATAAGAATTCTGTGTGGACCTATAGATTTACAAAGTCCTTTGTGGACCTTTCCCCGTCACCCCCCTTCTTTTTTTTTTTTTTTTTTTTGGTGGGGGAACGGGGATGTTTGATCCAAGCAATGGAATCACAAATAATGTTATTTCTACCACAAATTTTGAAATTTGTGTTTGATTCATCAAATTATGAAGATGATAATATAAAATCTAATAATGGCAGGACTGAAGCTAATAAAATAGGATGGTCACCCTGTTATTATGCATAAAAGAGCTTACTTGCCTAATTGCGCTCTAGAATAGTTAAAAGATATGATTTTTCAAGGTACCCATCCATCTGTTGCCCGTTTTAGGGAAATTTGGGGATTGGCAATTAGGGATGAATGTTTATAGGAACCTTGTGGAAGCTGGCAGATGATCCTGATGCACTTTCATGGGGGTTTGATAGGAGTGACATTGATCAACAATGTTTTACACAGCAAGCAGAAAATTGTCCCTCTCTCTTTGTTTTCTTCTTTCTTCTCTTTGGTTTTAGTTTGTGATGGATTTTGGATTAAGGCCAGCCGCCAGCAACTCACGGGGTTGCAGTGGCCATTAGGGCTATGCATGGGTTGGTACAGGACGGTTTTGGGGGAAAACCACTAACCAACCCGCCCTCAGCAGATTGCAAATTTTGTCCCCCGTCACTGAACCACGGGTAATAAAAAACGTTGGGTTGATTGATTTTTTTTGGCGGTTTTGAACCAGCTGTTTGGGTGGGTTTGATGGGTTGGTTCATGCCCTTCTGAAAAGAAATGTACAACCGCAATAAAGTGCCTTTTAATACAATCACAAGCCTAGTGGGAGTGCACCAACATCAATATTGTTTTTTTTTTTTTTTTTTAGGCTGAGTCAAACATCAATATTGTTTATTTACAAGATCAACTGCTGTTGTTTTTCTTCATTTTTATATATTTTTGGGCTAAGAAGGCCAACTGCTGATGAATTGGCAGAAGAATTGCTCCCAACAAATTATGAATTTTTTTACAGTGAAAAGGTAAAATAATTAATTACATATTGTAAATGGTTCAAACAATGGACTCAAATAAATACAAAACTGACTCACATTCTAGATCTGAAGTTGTAAAAAGAAAAAAAAAAGATTGTAAAGAGAAAAATGAAAAAAAGAAAAAAAATGGTTCCACTTGGCCTTGAATTATTAGCTGGTAGGAAGTTTTATATACTTAGTTTTTTATACATAGATTATATGTTATTATGCGGGGCAGTTCGGTTTATTGACTGTTTGAAATTGGTCAATCAGCACTCCAAACTGCACTGTCAGTTTTATTACACAATAGCCCAACCTGCCTTGCCTATCCTCTCAAACCACTTGGATCGGTGCTGTTGATGTTCACGTGTGTGTTTGTCCCACATTTGGAGAAGAAAAAGAATAAAGTGGCTTAATATACAATTAATGGACTCACCACCAATGGGCTTAAGCCTTTTGAGTGGGTATGAGTTCCCGAAGAATTTGACTCTTGGATACACACCTGCACCCGAGTCCATGTAACATAGCTTGTAAGTGTAAAATGGCCATTTAAATGCTTTAAAATGGTCACGTTTGTATCACATGTTGCTTTTTCATTATTTTATTTAACAGTGTACTAATGGAGGGGGGAAAGTGTTATGTGTTGAAACTTTAGGGGGGCAATTTCCTTGGTTTTGAATTTGTGGGGTTTTGTGCATTTGGCCCTATAATAATACGAGTTTTTTTTTTTTTTTTCGTTGTTGTTGTTGGTAATTTACCCTTATATTTAATATGATTACTTGCTTTTTGGTATGGGAAATGTTTAGATGGCTTGGGCATTGGAAGGAATGTATATTTTTCCCTCTGTCCCATTTTGTTTGATCACTTTGACCACACACATATTAAGGCAATGCATTAAATGCGTTGTCATGTCACTCAATTATTTTGGTTTTCCCATTTTACCCTTCTATGATAAAATGTTACTTGATGTGATAGTGGGAGTAGTAAAAATGTGAATCCCCACGATTGTAGATGTTCATATTCTTGTGTCTCAACGGGGGATATTCCCTTTCTAGAGTTTATACTTCATTCCTTTTTTGGGATTTTTACTTCAATCATTTGAACTTTCCTCCCCCACTCCCTGCCCCCCACCCCCCCTAAAAAAAAAAAAAAAAAACACACACGCACACACACACACAAAAAGAATAAAAGAAGAGACTTATTTCCTGTTATCAACTTTATTATACATTACAATAGTTGATTTTAGGTCTTGATGCATTTTAGTTTGTTTTAAAGCAGCTTTTTCTCATGTTTTGAATTCAGGTTTTCAGATGCTTTTAACTTCTTGATTTGCTTGCCAAAAGAAAACCATATCTGGTGTGGTTTTTGGGATTTAATGGGTCCTCTTTTGGAGACGTTTTACAATTACTTCAAGGATGAGCAGCATGATTCTTCCCTCAAGCTTTTGTGGAAGAGGATTTCTGAAGAAATGAAGCAATGCACACAATGCATTTCTCAGCACCATCAAGCCAAAGAGATGTATAGTATGGAGTATGATTCGAAATCTGTCAGTCCCCTCCTTGGTGTACTGCAAAGCCTTGATGAAGAAAGGGTGGCGCAACACTTGAAAGAGATCAATGGCAGACTTGCACGGGGTGAATATGATCCCATGTATGACAATGCTCAAGTTGTTAGTGTCATGTTTGAGGTATCCAAGTTGTTTTCTTCTGTGGGATATATATATAGATATATATGTATTAGTTGTTTTCTTCTGCAGTTTCGTTCCTTGCATAATGATTTATTTTAAAGTTGTAACGTATTAAGTTAATTATTTTGATCTCACTTGATTGAAGAATCCATGATTGTAGTGAGGTTAATAGGATTTTAAGTTGTTTCTCGAGGTAAATAAATAATTTCGTCAAGTGAGATTAGATTATTCTTACAATACAGGACTGAAATGTAAAATGATATATATGATTGTTAAGGACGAAAAGAATAATATATCTGATTGTTAAAGACAAGAATGAGCTTAAAAGTGTACAATATTCAACTTTTAAAAGGTTGAATGCCACATGTATAGGGATGCAAGTTGGGCCTGGTGTGGTGGGCCTGTTTTAGCTTGAGCTTTTCTCTATTGAAAAATCTTCAGCCTGATCTTCTCCCACACCAATTAGCCTGAGCTTAGCCTATTCTTTGGGATGACCTTCAGGCTGAGTTTGTATTACCTTGAAATAAGTTGTTTATTAAAATTGGATTGGAAATTACATTAATATGCCAAATATGTTGCTTTGCGAGTGGGATGACTTGAATCGAAGGCCTTGAGGATATAATTTACACATTTAACTATTTACCCTAACACTAGATTTGTGATTCCATCAATTATTATTTATTAATTAACACTAGATTTGTGATTCTAAAATCACTACATATACAAACCATACAAATTTAATTTATGAGTATGATTTCCTATGAAAAAAATTTATAAGTATGATTGTACTTTTGGTCTGTTAAGGCTTTGAGTGGGGCTAAGGTTAGCATAAGCTTAAGTTTGGGCTGAAAACATAGACCAAGATCTGCAATGCAAGCTCAGTTGAAGCTCATTAGAAAAAGACATGCCGAGCAGGTATCAGAACATATCAACCCAAATATGCAGCCCTACACAAAAGAAGGTAGAATTTAAAAGCTTAGAGAAAGAGGCTCATCTTGTATGAAGGTTAGAAATGAAAAATATCTGCATAACCTTCAGCTAAATATATTTATAATTTATAACCATGGAGCTATCTAAGTCTTGGAAGTACAATAGGTAACCTTTTGATAATGGTATATAAGTTCCATCAAGAAAACCTTATCAAACCCAATTACAATAATCCAAAAACTTATAAAAAAAGAAAAAAAAAAAAGAAGAACTCTATATTTAACATTGGAAGCTCCGAACCGAAGAAAAATTGTCTTTACTAGAATATCTTTAATATTTTTTCAACATTCTTAAAGGTGAAAGCATAAGATAAAGTTTTTTATCGCTTGCAAAGCAAGGTGTAAGCCTTTGAGCAAGTGATTTTCATATTAAAAAATGGAATTATACATTTTTTTAAAATTAACAAATACCATTAAGAAAAAAAGCAACACAAACATTTTTTCGGACATTTAGGATCATAGTAGCATAGTTAAGCAAAGCAAAAAGGTTCATAGTGCATCATGGATTTACTAATTAGAAGACTGTACGTGGAGTTCTAAAAAAGGTTGAATGTAATTCTACCAAGAGACATGGCTTTATATATGGGTGGCGATATTGCCAGAGATGGAAACTTTGTTTCCATGGTTTTTTTCAAAACGGACAAAATTGCCCTTCTGATTTCCCTCTTTCTTTCTCTCCATCTCCTCTCTCTTCTGCTGTCACATGTTTTTTCTATCTCCTCTGGTTCGTTGTTTTCTCTCTTTCCTATGTCTCTCTCAAAGCTCTTTTGAGGAAAAATAACCAATGGGAGCGGCTGTCAACTTGCCGCCCGCAATCTTGCTGTTTAAAGTTTAAACAGCTGGTTGGGGTTAGAGTGAAATGGATATGGATGTGGTGTGCTTGCCATGTACGGAAAAGATAGGTGTTGATGGAGGTAGAGATTGTGGAGTGCAGGTGTGCCAAAGAATGTAGCTTGATTTGATGAAGCAAGAAGGAGATGACTGTCTGACAGGAAGAAAGAGAATGTTACTACCGAATTTAATGGAGATTTACGGGCAACTGGCACGGGAGATCGAAGATGACCAAAAAATGGTAGAATGGCACCCAATCTCTCCTCTCTTTATTTTTCTTCTATTACTTTTCTCTTTTGCTGGTTCAGGTGGCCCTTTCTCTACATTTTTTTTTGGTTCCCCTCTTATTTTGTTTCTCTTATTTCCCTCTCTACTGGTTTAGGCAGCCCCCTCTTTTTATTGTCAACATATGCGTTGGCTGAACCAAACCCCTTTCTTTCTCTCCTTACATTTGGTTCTTTTTTCTTTTTCTCCACGGCCAACTGCTAAACCCCCATTTCATCTCGCCAATTTTGCTGGCCAAGCTTCCTGCCGATAACAGGTGTGTGTATGTGTATTTTATTTTATTTATTTATTTATTTTTTGTGGGCAACTGGAAACCCATCTCTGACTGCCATTTTTGTTTTTTGTTTTTGCCTTTTCTCTCTCTTCCTTTTTTTCCCTATTGTTTTTGCTATATTGTAGAAGGAAAGATGGAAATGGACTGGGTTTTGACTATCATCAGAGATGGTAGCCCAGTGAGTGTGAGGTCACAGTTGTGCAGAAATGGAAATGGGGTTCGTGTGGTTTGTGAGAAAGGAGATGGTGTTGCAGCCATGGCAGAGTCGCTCTCCTCCCTCTTTAGCTTTTTTTTTTTTCTTCTCTCTTTCTTTTCACTGTCTCCTGGTCTCCCCTTTTTGTGCTGGCTCTCTCTCCAGTGTCTCTTACCGGTTGCACTCTTCCAATTAAAAAGGACAATTTTGTCCATTTGTAAAAAGGAGCCGTGGAAGTGAATTTCAATCTCTAGCAATATTGCCTCCTTTATATATTTATTTATAAATAAATGCAATCAAATAACAAGAGAAATATATGATTTGGTCACATTAAGAATTAATTTAAAAGTCTTAATATAGGATTGCATGAGGCATAAGCATGATGAACCAAGGCAAAAAAGGTGCAAAAATTTGTACCTTTAAATATGCCGTACTATTGAGATATTTGCCTAATGGGACCCTTGCTTAATTTTTTTAAGCTGATGCGTTTTTGAAGTGCCTTGTCCTAAGGTGAGCCTTTAAAATGCTTTTCTAAAACAACGATCTTTTCCATGGGGAATTTGTCATCTTCAAAATTTTTTCTATTTCTTCCTTTATTACTATCTACATAAGACTAAGACAAGGACTTAATTATTGATATCAATGGATACATGGAGGGTCCAAAACTCGGATTTGCTGATGGATATATTAGATTGTAAAAAAACATATTGATATCGATTTAAAGATATGACAGATATTATTAGTTTGTATGCAAACTTTTAGTGAAACATTGGAATACAATGAATTAGACTCAAATACACAATCTAAAATAAAAAGATTTCATATTAAATGTCTATAAGACATGTGTTGTGAAGGGTACAAAAAGTGTGCTATGCTTAGCAAATAAAGAATTCAAATTAATGTAAATTCAACATGTAAATGTCACATCAAAATAAATTACATATTTACATAAAAAAATAAAAATAAAAATAAAATACATATCATTTACACAATGATAAATGAATAAATCATGTCATATATGAAAATCAATACCACATGGAGTTGCTGGGTGGCTCAAAACTAACATCTCTATCCCTCTCATCTGTTGGAACTTAAAGTGGTAATATCAAAACAGTAGTTTTGATAAATTAGTTGCTGGGTGGCTCAAAACTAGCATTTTTAAATTAGGGCTGCAACCTGGGTGAGTTGTGTGGTTGTGTCTGCCCAACACTAACCCAATTCAGTCAATGGATGGGCTTGAGCCATAGTTCTTTTATACATTGGGTTGGGCTTGGGTTGAAAAATCTTAACCCGATCTCAATTCGAGTTGGGCCTGGGTAAAGGGGTTGGGCAACCTGAACCTGACCTACATTATATATAATTTTTAAAATATTTTTGTATATATATTGAATACGACATGGCTTTTTACTATTGGTATGTACATCTCAAATATGATGGAGATGCACATACAATATTATCACCTCCTCTATTAAGGATATAGTCATTTGGATGATTGAGATGTGTGGGCATATGCAATAATTATTTTTATTCATTGAAGCAAGTTTTCTAAAAAAAAGAAAAAAGAAAAAAAGAAAAAAAGAAACAGGCTAACCTGCTCAACTTGACCTCAACCTGAGTCACTTGAGCCTGCCCAAATTTAGCACGGGCTAGGGATGCTCAACTTGAAGCTCAGGTTGGGCTGGGGCTTTAATAATACTTAGGGTTGAGCTTGGGTTGGCCTCCCAACCTGCCCAAGTTGCAGCCCTAGTTTATCTGGTGTTGAGATTTTTTTCGGAGTAGTATGCTCTAGGATTTGAGTGGCGTAAATTGACCAGAGCTAAGATGTGTTTCTTCCAGTGCTAGGTATGGTGGGGTTGATTGTTCAAAATCATAAGGCCTATAATAAATTAGTTGCTTATATGGACCTTGCCTATATGAATTAGAATATTGTAAATAAAATGCATATAAGACAAGTTTGTGGTGTGTATGGTGCAAAACATGTGCATAAATTAGCAAATAAAAAATAAAAAGTTATATAAATTTAAATTAAAGGATATATAATATTTATGATATTATTTATATGCATTACAGATGCGATAAAATCTCCAGTGATAGGTATACGTTGGGTGCTTTTCAAGATTGTTGGGAGGTCATTAAGGGTGACTTGTTGTGTGTATTTTTAGTGTTTTATGATAAAGGGTTGGTCAATTCTTCACAAATGCTTCATTTATTTGTCTTATACCAAAAAAGTTAAATCCTTCAAAGATAAGTGATTTTAGACCAATAAGCTTAGTCACATCTTTGTATAAAATTTTGATGAAGCCGTGAAGATGTTGGCTAATGGGTTGAATCAAGTTATTGGTGATACTATTTTGCCTTACCAGGGTTGCTTTTGTTGATGGTAGTCAATTTCTAGATGTTGTTCTGGTGGCAAATGACTAAATGAGGCGGTTGGTGAGTGTAGATCTAAGGAGGAGGGAATTTCTTTTAAGGTTGATTTTGAGAAAGCATATGATTATGTTGATTGGGAATTTTTGGATTTTATCCAGAATTGAGGTTTTGGTAGCAGATGGAGAAAGTGGATTTTGGGGTGCTTATCTTCTATTAGATATTCCGTTGTGATTAATGAAAAGGCAAGGGATCAGTTTAGAGCTTCTAGGGGTTTGAGACAAGGGGATCATCTATCACCTTTTGATGTAGCCTAAAACTAGAGTAATGTTATATGTGGCTGTTATGGTGGGCTTCAGGCTTGTGATTTTAGGTTTTGAAGGGTAGAAGGCTTTGTAGATGAATTAGGGTTGGGGTAGATTAAGATTTAGAGGTATTAGTGGCTAGAATTTTTGTAAAAAGGTTGCTGAAATTTCTGGACAATGACTAGTTTAAGGTTTAGGATATTAGGACAAAGGCTTATAGTGTAGTAATAGAGTTAGGGTTTTGGGAGTAGGGTTTTTTATTTTTATTTTAATTTTTTTATATTTATCAGCAACAAAGGGAATATATTGAAAATCAAAGAAAATACAAAAAATGATGAGATGTCCTATAAAACTGTAAAATAAAGAAAAGTATAGAAAGAGTATACAAGAAGAGAATCAAAAACCAAAATCACTCCAGGCCACATACAACCCCCCAATCAGACGAGATAACAAAAAATGGAGTGCCACTATACTCTAAAGAAGCTGAAGCCCAAAAAGAGGCCAAAAACACCACTTTATCCCACAAGAATCCCACCTCTTTCTCCCTATCTTCAAAAATCCTTGCATTTCTTTCCAACCACAACACCCAGAAAATAGCTAAGACAGCACATCTCCAAAGCACCAACACCTTATTCCCCCCAAAACCCCAAAAAACAATAGAAATCATGCCAACACAAGAAGCGGGTGCTACCCAACACAGATCAGCCAGAAGAAATATTTTCTGCCGCAAATAATACGCAACTGGGCAATGCAAATATTGTGGGTTTTAATTTCAGAAGACAATAAAAATAGCGGTTGGTTGTGGGTTAATTAGAAAACACCAACACTATAGAGAATTGAAGAATAGTGAAGAAGTAGAAGAAGAAGAGAGAATCTAGGCAAGCATGCCTTCAATAGCCAGATCAAAATACTCAATATTTCATTAATCAGAGTCTAAATTCGTTTTGGTACAAATGTACAATAGCCCTGATTTATGGACTCAAGAACTTGCAGGCAAGTAAAAACCTTTTAAAAACAACACTAATCAGTATGGAAACCAACTAGGACTCAAATTATACTAAAATAGAAAGTTTCTAAACTCTTAGTGGACTCAAACTAGGAAACAATGTTGGGAAGATGTGTGGAGGGTGGATATTTCATTTTCTATCCAGTTTCCTCGTTTATATGGCTTATCTTTGGCTCATAATGCTCCTATTTCTTTCTTTGCTTCTTCCAATTCTTTTCCTATTACTTATCTCAATGATAGGGAATGTCATGAGTTGTCGTCTTTGTTATCTTTGCTTGATGGGGTGTCTTTGAGACAGGGTGTTTCTGATAAAAGAAAATGGACAGTGGATCCTTTTGGAGTTTTTTCTTGTAAATCTTTTTTTGGTGCTTTGATTGAAAATCCTAATATCCCGGTTTTTCTTCCTCATTTGATGATTTGGAAAGCAAAAGTGCCTTTGAAAGTTCAAGTGTTTGCTTGGTCTGTTTCTCATAAGAAAATTAATACCAATGATATGTTTCAAAGGAGAAGACCCTTGTCTTGTTTTTCTCCTCGATGGTGCATCATGTGTAAGAAGAAGGAAGAAAATGTGGATTCGCCTTTTTCTTCATTGCAAGGTAGCTAGGGGACTATGGCAGCGTCTTTTTCAAAGGGCTGAAATATGTTGGGTATCACCGGGGTCTTGTTCTAGCATGTTTGAGATAGATTATGGTGGTTTTGGGAAGAATATGAGAGCACTTTCTCTTTGGAGGTGTGCTATCAAGGCTATGTTTTGGGTTATTTGGTTAGAAAGGAATGCTAGAGTGTTTGAAGATAAGTTTGAGTTGGAAGATGGGTTGTGGGAGTGTGTATGTTTTCTAGCATCGTTTTGGGCTTTGGCTTCTAAAGCCTTTGAGGGAATTCCTTTGTTTCTTATTAAGCAAGATTGGACGCTGGTTTGTAATATGTAGTAGATTTTAGTTTTTTAGTTTGTTGTTTTTTTTCTGTAGGAGGACATCTTGTCCTCTTCCTCCAGTAATTTTTTGTTTGTTCTAATATATTTTTCTCTTTGTTGATTAAAAAAAAAAAAAACCCTAGGAAACAATGAAAATAGAAACTTTTAGAAAACAGAAAGCATAACCAAATTAGAAATTAGAAAGTTTGTAAAATTACTAAAATACCCCTAACCGTGAGTAAGATTTAATAAAATAGAAACTAATGACTTAAACAACTACCATGAACATTTTTTTTGGGACCCAAAATGCTTCTTCATTGTCATAGGGCCCATGAACTTAGGCTTAGGCTTCCAACGAGGGTATTTTTTCTTAACCAACTAAGAGCTGTGCCATCACCTTTTTTATTCATTTTAGTGGTTGATGTTTTGGGTAGATTGGTGGATAGGGCGAAGGAAGTGGGTTTACTGGAAGGATCCTTGGTTGGTATGAATAGGGTGTTGGTTTCCCATCTTTAGTTTGTCAATGATACATTATCTTTATCTTCAGGTGGAACAAAAAGTTTTGAATTTTCAGTACATTTTATAGATTTTTGAGTTGGTTTCTAGTTTGAGGATTAACATGTCTAAGAGTTTTTTAGTGGGCATTCGATCTCAAGATAAGTTAGAAAGATTGAGTGTTGAGGTTCACGTATGGGTTTGTCCCACATCGGAAGAATAGAAGAAAGAAAGTGTCATAATATACAACCATACAAGTAATGGGCTCACTACCAATAGGGTTAGGCCTTTTGTGTATGAGTATGAGTTCCGGACTTGTATATTGGGCCTGCTTTGTTCGATTTTGGACTCCCCTATCTGCCCAACAAGCGGTATTAGAGTCGATGGTTGACAATCGTGGGTGAAACTCTCTGAGCGGAAGTACGCTAGTTGGATGGACTCTTCATTGGAATCGGGGTATCATGATGTTTGGTGAACTGTTGGGTTACTGCTTTGTGACGTTCTATGAGCCGTACAAGGGGCACTTGGCAAGAGCTAGAGGAATTAGGCGCAATGCTTGTGGAGAGTTAGTGGATTAGACTTGAGGGGAAGTTGAACTCGATGTGGTTTACACATGAAGGGGGAGATTGTTGAGGTTTGCGTGTGGGTTTGTCCCACATCGGAAGAATAGAAGGAAGAAAGTGTCTTAATATACAAGTAATGAGTTCACCACCAACAAGTTTAGGCCCTTTATGTGGGTATGGGTTCTAGACTTTGTATATTGGGCATGCTCTGCTGGATTTTAGACTCCCCTATCTCCCCAACATTGAGGATTTTGTGAATTTACTTTAGTTATTTTCGACTGATATTTTGATGGATATGGTTGCTGAGATTTATCTCAGAGAGATAAGAAATATATTTGAATATCTCAGATATTTGAGATATTTTAGTTAAGGACTTAAATATCGATATCGATGGATATATCGAGAGTCTAGAAACATGGATATATCGATGGATATATTGAAAATTTCGATATCGATTCAAAGATATAATGGATATTGTTAGTTAAACAAGTATACTTCCATTGAAACTCTGAGAACAATGATTAGACTCTAATATATAAACAGTTTAAAATCGAAATATTGCAATTTAAATCTGTATTAGACATGTATATATTATATAGGGTATAAAAATTGTGCCACACTGAGTGAAAGAATGAATATTTTAACAAAGTAAATGAAATTTTTTACTTCATAACACTAATTTAATCCATTAGTATATATATATATTTTTTGATAAGGTAAATATTAATCCATTAGTATAATTGAAATATTTATATAAATCAACATTAAAAGAGTAAGAAGTAATAATTTTGACACAATAACAAGAAAATGAATATCTTGATATCGTCGATATATATCTTCGATATAATGGATATATTCGATATATCGATTATACCATGCTTAAGAAAGAAGATATTATGGATATATTGAGATTTTATCAATAATATAAAAAATATCGACAATATTGTAAAAATATTTTGTGAAAAAGATATGTCAGTTTGATGTTGTATCGAGGGGTATGGATACACGGATATATCGTGGATATATCAAAGATATCGTGGATATTTTAGTCCATGAATTTTTGTTCCATCCTAAGAGACAACGAGCCCCAAATTACCTTTCTCCTTCTCTCACCACCTTGGATCCACCAAAAAAGATCTCTGTGTGAGTTATGAAGTGCCTAAGTACCAACTAACCCCTAACATTGAAAAAAAGAAGGTCCACAGCTGTCTCATGGAAGTATAATGTATGAAGATGTGACTCACCAAACCCTCTTGCACAAAATATACCTAATAGGAAAAAATTAATCTCTGCTCACCAATTTTCCTTCTGTGAGGTATTTATAATTCAAGATGCCCACACAAAAAAGGCCATTTTATAAGGATCACTTGAACCCCAAACCCTTGTTCTAGGGAAGAGCACCTCATCATGACTCCTTCCATAGACTTGGGACAGAGGAAAGAGAATAAATTGAGAAAACATCCCTTGCATCAAATTTCCATACCAAAGAGTGTTCTCTTTCTTTATACAAAGTACCAAAACAAAATTTTTATGAAGAACATTCTAAAGTTTCTCAATTTCCTGCTAACTTGGTCATCCCAATTTGACCGATTAACAAAGTCTCTTATGTTGATTGGAAATGGGTCAAATGACTTTCATTTCATTGTTTACTTGTATTATCTTTTCATGCATGGTGACTGGATTCTGGTTTTTTTTTTTTTTTTTTTGGTTGTCAATCTTATTACAGGTTTTGATGTTCCCCATCCTGTTGGATGACCAGTCCTTGGTCACCGAGTTTCAAATATTTATTGAATCTATTGATAACAAGCATGAACTGGCTTTGGCTGGGCATCAACAGTATCCGGTATTTTATTGGGTCATTTGTTTGCATGTTTTTCCTATTGGCTTTAAGCTCCAATCAAATTTTACCTTATGAAGTGAACTCATTTTCTGTCAGGGTGTTTACGCATTACTTTTTTTTAGAAGTAGAAGAGTGCGTGCTGTTGGTCATCGCTTAGCTGGATGTATGGGGAAATTGAGGTATAGTTTCCTGATCCTTGGTTTGACTACTTTTGGTTGTAGAGGTCAAAATGTTGTGAATCCATAACACTGCTGACATTATTGTTCTTCTTATTGTTGTTGTTATTATCATTCTTTTTTTTTTTTTTTTTTGGGTGGGTTTGGATCATTAATTCACATGTCATTTTTGCACAAATGGTGGGGACTTCCTTTTGACTTAGTCTTAACATTTTATCTCTTCAATGGTAGTCTGGTAGAAGAAGTGAATGTATCAATATAAAGCAGGTGACGTGTAAGGTGTACATCACAACTAAAACAGAGAAGACTTCGAATTAGAAGATTTCATGGAGGATGAAAAAAATTAGATATAGGAGATTGTACTAGATGCGCAAGATATAAGACACACATAATGCAGAATAATCTCTCATGGAGTGTGTGAATATTACCCAAGTTGTGCAGGAATTTGTTTCTTTGAGGAAAAAGGTTTAAGAATTTTAACATTTATTTTGTGTTTTGTATAGCTGCCTATGTTTGTGTTGAATTAGCTGTGAAGACATTGCAAATATTGCCAGATAAAGCCACACTTTATATCACATATAAAAGTGCAATATATTTTTTGATAAGAAACAAATTGTATTGATGAATAATAAGAGAACAAGGAGGACCAGGAGTATAAAAGCACAATATATGTGCATTCCTCGGGAAGTTGTGAGTTGTATTGTGTTTCATATTGGAATCCACAACTGCTGCCAGGGAGAAAAAGGAAGAAGAATGATACAATGTGATATTTTCAGCAATGATGAGATTAATATGTGTGCAAGGTCATTTGCTATCAATTCTTGCCAATGACATTTAGTGAATCTTTTTTAGTTTAATTGGTCCCGAAGGATCTCCTTGGGGGTTATTATTACCAGTTAATGTTCATCTTTACAGAATAAAGTTTCTTGGGATGCATATGGCCTGTGAAATCCTACTGTATTGGAATATTCAAGAGCGCTAAAAACGTGTGGGAGCACTCCTCGGTAGTTGGCAAACATTAAAATACACTTGCCACTAGTTTGAAATTGATTCTCCCGAATGCTTGTTAATAGGCTTTTTGATCAAAGAATTTAATACAAGGTTTTGTTTGAAAATTTGATTTTTGTTTCATGACAATCTAAGAACATGGATCAAGTTTCTTATTTTATTCTATGTGCATAGGAGAGCGACAGACTTGGACCCTTTGCAGCCTTGGCTTAAGAAATGCATTGGATTTTTGGCAACAGAAGTTTTGCCGTCAAATTTTGAGACTTCAAGGCCAAGAGTGCAGCTGGATCGTATATCTGTATGGCTTGGAATCAAAGCATTGTAGGAAGCTGTGGCTCTATATCTCAATCTTTGACAGTTATTTTTTTCCCCTCCCTGTTTACTGCTAATAGTAGTTTTGCATGTCTGCATCTTGAAGGCTTGGGTTCTTAGAGCCCCCAGCATTTGAAGAAGGGATATTGGAGCGCTATCCCATTTTTCTTAGTATTGTACTCAACCATATTAGTGATGACTCACTTGAATTCTCTCATGCAGTTATTTGCTTGAGACTACTCTTTGAAATGCTAGGTATGTGCATTTTCATTTTAGTTCGAAAAATTGATATTTGGTTTGTCTTTTGTGTGACTTTTTGCTTTCTGTTTGGCCTTCCTCTAAGGATGTAAGCTCTG
Organism: Liquidambar formosana; assembly: GCA_039720395.1. NCBI lineage: Eukaryota > Viridiplantae > Streptophyta > Magnoliopsida > Saxifragales > Altingiaceae > Liquidambar > Liquidambar formosana. Next base: position 24,974,514 of record CM077826.1, on the reverse strand, counting down.
GTTGAAGTCTACGTTGTCTCCAAGTGTAATGCGCAACACACTATTGGGTCAGTGTTTCCATACTCGAAATGAGAAAAGCCACAAAGAAATTTTTGATCTTTTCCAGCCTTTTTTGCAGGCATGTATGAATCATTCTGCCATTATGATTCCAAGTTCTTTATTAATATTTGTTATGTGTACTTGTCATTTTATTCCCCCCCTCCCTTCTCTCCCAGTCCCCTTTTGGTTGAACTAAGTGACTATTCATCTTTTCTTTTTTTTTTTTTTTGGCTGTGAAGTGACTATTCATGTTACCTTTTTCTAAAAATTAATTTTTTATTTGACATTACTGATGCATACAATTCCCATCTTTTCAGTCTCTTGAAGCTTTGCAAGATGGGGAACATGAACAGCAACGGAGGCATTTTCTTTATTTTCTCCTCCATCAAGTGACTGTGAGCAGTAACTTTAGCATTCTGATGAGAAAAAAGGCTTGCCAGGTTCCTCTCTCCTGTCTAAATTGCCAATGAATAGACATATTTTGTGCACAGCCATGTAATTTTTCCTTTTAAATCTCTCACATTTAGTTTATCTGTCATGCTATTTATTGCAATATTTGATTTCAGATAGCTCTTCTTATTATATACCGTGGTTACAAGATGGACCCACCATGCCCGCCTTTTGAATGTGCGCATATGTGGTATGTAGTCTCTAGCCCAGCATGCTGGATTTCAATTCATATATGTGGAGGATTTTTCTTACATAATGTGCACACAGCACTAGAGTAATGCTATATGTGGCTGTTATGGTGGGCTTAAGGCTTATGATTTTAAGTTTTGAAGGGTAGAATTATTTGTGGATGAACTAGGTTTGGGGTAGATCAAGATTTAAGGGGTAAAACTGGCTGGAATTTCAGTAAAAAGGTTGTTGGAATTTCTGGACAGCAGCTAGTTTGAGGTTTAGGATGTTAGGGTAAAAGCTTATGGTATGGCAACAAGGTTAGTGTTATCGGAGTAGGGTTTTAGGTTGAGAAAACAATGAAAATAGGGGCTGTTTGTGGGTTAATTAGAAAACACCATACTATAGGCAATTGCAGAAAAGAGGAGAAGTAGAAGAAGAAGAGAGAATCTAGGCAAACATGCCTTGAATAACTAAACCAACACACTCAAATTCATTAATCAAAGTCTAAATTTGTTTTTGTACTATTGCTCTTATTTATAGACTTTAGAAAACTTGCTAGGCAAGTAAAAACCTTTAAAAAGTTACACCACACCAATATGGAAACAAACTAGGACTCAAACTCTACTAAAATAGCAAGTTCCCAAATTCCTAATGGACTCAAACTAGCAGGAAATAATGTAAAATAGTAAATTTTAGAAAATAGAAATCCTAACCAAATTAGAAAGTATATGGAATAAAAGTCTATAAAATTACTAAAATACCCCTAACCATAAAATTATTCCCATAATGAATATCCCAAATAAATCCTAATTTTCTCTTTCCTTCTTGACATGCTTTGCATCAGATTGTCTTGTACTTTTATTTTCCATTTTTGTTCTCTCTCTCTAAATTTCTCTTCTTTAGTCCCAGTTCTTGTGAAGTTTAATGATCCAACATAACAGTTCAGGCCTTGTAAAATTAATTTCAAACACGCAAGAATAAACACATAGAGATGGATTGTCTTGTAGACATATGAATGAGCTCATTGACAATTTTGTTGGATCAGAACTGCCGAGAGTTAACTCAGTGAGATTCATTTCTCTGTGTTTTTTTTTTTTGGAACAGGGCCCCTTCTTTGGTGTCTGCTCTGAAAGATTCTTCACTGCACAGTTCACTGCGGCAACCTGCCTTTGACCTTATTCAAACTATTATAGTGTCTGATGCTGCCGCCTTAATATCTTCAATGCTGAATAACCACACACCTTCGGGTATTGATAGAAGCACACCTGTTGAATTGAATGATGAAGAAGAGGATGATGGGGTTCCTTTTTCTGTTGATGTTGAAGAGAAGGATCTAAGTTGTTGGGGTGAATTTAGTGCACAGAGTAAAATAATCTCTCGGGAATATAGAGGGTGGACGTGCATTCCCATGTTATGGTCTGATGTTTTAGTTGAAATTGATCCCTCAGTCCTTCCAATATCATTTTCCAAGGCTGTGTTCTGGGCTCGATCTCGTTTTTCTATGGTAGAACCTGAAAATAGTGCAGAAATGACAGTTTCAGTTAGAAATTGGCTGTCATCCTGTGCTACAGAAATTTCAGCTTCATTTGGGTGGAAGGTTCCAAGTGGTTCTGACGATGGTGCAGAAGGGAAGGAGTCAAAAAACTCAATAAAAGTGTCAACATTGTGTCTCCCTTTAATAAGAACATTCAAGAGGTTTGTAGCATTGTATTAAAATTGTAAGCTGTATCTTGTATATTATGATGCACCTTACATGATAGTAAGTTGATTCCGTGATATAAATAGTCAACTCGTGAGTGTACTTTCGATCAATAAGTTTTGAGCAGACATGTGATCCTAGGATTATTCACTTTGGAGTATTACAGGTTAACTGCACATTTTGTAGTTCAAATGGAGCAGGGAGAACTTCGGAAGCAGTGGACTTGGGAACCGAGGATGAGTGAAAGCTTGATCCTTTTGGTTCTGGATTCTAATGATGTAAGTATGTTAATTAGATGCAATTTATTCATCATCTCATATAGTCTATATGGCAAAGGTCTGTGTTACATGGACTCTGGTACGAGTGTTGGGCGTGTGTGTGTGTGTCTAGGTGTCTGATTTGTCTAACATTCAAGTCTTTGGACATGAGGACATGACTAAATCTTTGAAGTGTCTAATTTTCGTTCTTTAATATCCTGAGGCAAAAAGAAGTGTGTATGTTACATAATATATTATACATGTATACTTTCCATTGATATTAAGATATCAATGCAAAAGAAAAGGAGATTGAGAAAATATGCAACTAGAGTTGTATTAAATGTGGAATATGGTCCTCTCTTTCTTATTTGACAATTAAAACCCTTGTTGGTATGTGTCCAACAATAGGCATGTCGGACACATCCCGTACCTATTCCATGTCTTATGTGTTTGACATGGGTACTTCACACAAGTTGAAGTGTCCATGTAAGACAGGCTAAGGTCATGAGGTGATGAACTGTGCGTGTGTGTCTGTGTGATTGACCTTGCATGGTTAGTTGGCCATTAAAATTTTCTGCTTGATACAGAATGTGAGGCAAGTTGGTAGGTGTATCTTGGAGCAAGTTTCAAACACGCGGGGCCTTGGCTGTGGTTTGCAGTTCCTTTGTTCCTGTGCATCTTCTTTATCTGCAATGTTTCTGGGCTTGAGACATGCTTTCAAACTGGTAAAAATTTTTTTTGTTTGTTTTTTTAATAAATAAATACTGGAAAGATAATGATTGGTCAGCGTTTAGGTCATCTTTCTGTTAAACGTGAGGTGAACTGAGTTCATAAAGTAAATCTGAAATCAAGAATACGGTTGTGTTTTTTTTGTTTTACGTTTTTCACGGTTAACTAGGGCTTTTTATTTTGTCACCACCTGTTTTTGGATAGGAATATTGCCGTCCTCTAATCTAAGGGCATTGGGATGTTAAATCTTATTGCCCCCTATTGCATAAGAATAGAACATGGTTCACGAGGGACTATATTGTATTTGCGTTAAGAAGATTTCCCTTTACCATCTACATTGTCCATTTCATAAACCTTGGAGAATAATAAACTTCTTCTCATGTCTTCATGGTTTTGCTCATAGAGTTTTTTATTGTGCTTTTCCAGGTTGAAGTGGATTCGGTTTTATTAAATTTTCAAACTTTACACAATTTCTTCTTCGTTCTATGCAAACTACTCAAAGAAGGGGTTTCATGTACCCCATCTCTGCCGGGGAGTTCATCTGATGAAAATATCTCAAAGTTCTCCTCCCAAGGTGGATTTCTGAGGCAACCCTTGTTTGATTCTGTGCCAGTAATTGGTACTGGTTCTTCTTCAAACATTGGGGCAAAATTTGGGGAGTTCAGTTGCTTAGTATCGGGAATCGCATGGCCTTTTATAAGGAAATGCTTGGTAGAAGGGAAGGCGTTTATCGATTACAAAATTTCCCAGGTACTAGCTGAGACCTACTTGAATATGATTGTTTATCCTTTTATTATTATTATTATTTTATTATTTTATTTTTCTCAAGATTGTGTGTTGGGTAGTGATCCCAACCCCAAGGGGATCATTCACAGTGATCCCTTGTACATCATAAAAAATAAAACAGTTTGCTATCATCTAGATGGGCAGATCTTTAGATTAGTGGACCAGTTCTTCCCTGGAATACAACCCGAATACTGGACTTGGTGTTGCTCTGAAAGATTTGTTGCTAATAGGAATCTTTAAATTGGTGTGGTACACTATTATGTGTAGTTTGAGTGGTCCGATGATTCAGTTGGCAGAATGCAAGCATCTGCCTATTGAACTCTGTATATTAGTCTGAGTACACCATGTTTTTTGAATTAGGTGTTCAATAATTTAGTTCAGAAGTATAGATCTCACCTCTGCCATTTATTTGTCTGATGCATCTTAGCTTGGTTTCAGTATGGATTTTTTATCTTTTAACTTCTTCATCTTTTCAGATGACCTGTGTCCGATTACTTGAGATCCTTCCCATTGTTTTTGAAAGGCTTCGGCCATCAGTTCATAAATTGTCTGGTAATTCCAGAATGATGGTGGAAACTGTAGTTGACTTCCAATGGCTTCTTGATTTGATGGATTGGGGAAATTCATCACTTGAAGTCATTGTCAGATATTGGAAACAAGCAGTGATTTCTTTGCTTGGTTTACTTAAAAGGTCATGCGGTGATAATTCTATGTCAGCTATCAGGGCCGTTGAAAATATTATTTCAGCTGGTAAGGCTGCCATTTTTTAAACTTTCTTTTTTGGTCTAATATTGTTTTCTTATTGTTCATTTGTCATTATCATCACCATCATTATTATCATCATCATTTTACACTGTTTTGCTTCATTGAGTAATGTAATATGCTTTTTTAATATAGATAGTATTCCGATGGATGAATTGGTCGTGCAAGTATCACGCCTTACTGTTTCACTATTGAATGAAGCTTCTTGTGATATTGGAAAGGAAAAGGTGAAGTCAACAGCTTCATTTTTAGAAGGCTTGTTGTTTGAGAGAAAGCATTCAGCTTCAGATATGCAGTCTTTCCCCTCCAAGGATGCAGATGTGAAGATTTTGAATTCAGCTACTGCGGATACCAAGAAGGATAGACATGATGTTATTGTTCTTTCAGATGATGAGTCAGAGAGACAAACTTCCCCAAATGAGGTCATCACATCTCATACTGAGAAAAGAGTCTCACAAGTTGTCCTTGCAAAGAAGAAATCTTTCGGCACTGGCACTTCAAAGAAATTACTAGAGCCTTTTCCGCAAAGTGATGCTACTGTTAGTCGTGGTCTTGCTTCTCAGAAGCAGGACTCTGACGCATTAAGAGGAAAATTACCACCTGCATCTCTCATCAAAACAAAAGGTGTAGATAGTAGGAGAAAAGAAATAAACACCAAACGTGATGCAGATGATTCTCTCCCATCCCAGTATGGAGCTAATTTGGACAGCTCTTCTGATGAAGCTTTGAAATCCAAGAGTATGAATCAAGCATGCAATAAGGTGGCTAGCCGTACAATCATAAAAGAGTTGGTAGCTGATACTGAAGATGATCCATGGGAGCGTGCACTTGGATCTGTGAGACATGATCAGTCTAATCTGACAAAGCCAAGCAAATCTGTTCCTAAACGGCAAGTTATTCAACTTAATTTACCTGTTGGAAACAGAACTGGCTATTTACATAGGCTGGAGTCAGGAGTTAAAAGATTCAAGCCTCCAAGGCTTGATGACTGGTATAGGCCTATATTACATATAGATTATTTTGCGACGGTGGGACTAGCGTCTACAAGTGAAGATGAGAATCAAACAGCTAGAAAATTAAGGGAGGTGCCCGTGTGTTTTCAGTCACCTGAAGAATATATAGACATTTTCCAGCCGTTGGTTTTGGAAGAGTTTAAAGCACAGTTACATAGTTCCTTCCTAGAGATGTCTTCATTGGGGGAGATGTGTTGTGGCAGTTTATCTGTTCTTTCAGTTGAGAGGATTGATGAATTTAATCTTGTTCGCTTTGTTCATGATGACAATGATCCTGCAGCATCTAGAAGCATCTCAGAAAATGACCTTGTTCTGCTAACTAAACAGCCTCTGAGAAACTCGTCCCATGATGTTCATATGGTTGGAAAGGTATTCATTTATATATTTTCTTAATATTTAAGGAAGAGTTGAGTTTGTTTTGTACAATTGAGCCAATGATTAATTATTCTTTTTTTTTTTTTTTTTTTTTTGATAAAGGTAATGAATATTATTGACAAAAAAGGGCCAAGACCCATATACAAAAGTATACCAATAGTATACTAGTGTAGCAAAAAGCTATAAAGGCAGGTAATCAAAAAAGTTTTGGAAATTCATCCGGTCTTCTAAAAACCCCGGATTACTCCAACAAAAAATCAGCCCTATACAAATATTCTTTAAGTGCTCTAAAGAGAATTGAAGCTGTTCAAAAGTCCTATTGTTTCTTTCCCGCCAAATGGACCAGAAAATACCATGAGGAACTAATCTCCAAATGTCCCGGCCCTTATTCTATTTTTTATTCTACGTATACTGGTCCATCCCCATATCTCAAAATATGTGGCATATCTTGGACGGACTGTAGTACTAATTTTTTTTAGTTGGATGATTAAGCTTTTGGATGATGAGCTATATGTTGGTCACTTGGTCATTCTGCAGGTGGTTTAGACTTGCAATTTTTGTTAGTCTTTTTTGTTTGTTTGTTTGTTTGTTTGTTTTTTAAGGATAAATTTTCTTAAATTTTCACTTAGTTTTGGAAAGTAGTTCTTATTTGGAGACTGACATTAGTTCAGTGAAGTTTGAAACCTTGTGTATGTATCCTCAATGTTTTGGTTTTTAGTTCTTTAAGATTATATAACCTTTAACCAATTATTTTTAATTCTTAGTGACTGAAGCTTTCTCCTAAATTTGTACTTCTAATATCTTGATTGTGCACATCCTTAAATTAATTCTTTAAATATTAGCATTTAAATTTATGCTTACGGTAACATAGTATGTGGTTACTCGACACTTCAAAATAGTGAAAAATGTTTGAAAAGTAGATGAATCCGACACCTATACACATACCCGCAGCTGACACTCATACCCGAGTCCATGTAACATAGTTTGTGGCATGTCTTGGATGGATTGTAGTCCTAATTTTCTAAGTTGGATGATTTTAAGCTTTTGGATGATGAGCTATATGTTGGTCACTATGAAGTGCGGATACGAGAATGGGATACCGATACGATATGAATACATTGATTCGACAATCCTAGAAAACAAAGGATATGATACTGCGGGGATATGTTAGCAAATAGATATATTGGTATTAAATCTGGCCTAAAACGTCTATAATAAGCCTAAATTTTTTTAAAACATCTACAAAATCAATTAATATACAAGAATAAATGACTAAAAAACACGTATGTAGGCATCAACCATGTTCATCATGATTAAAAATAAAAAAATAAAACCCAAAATGACATTAACATTAGAAAATAACCATCTAGTTCTATTGGTCTACAATGGTTGCCTTGGGAAATAGTGAGAGGGAGAGCGTAGGAAGAGGACATAGATGAGAGAACCAAAATGGGTTTATCTGTTTATCGTTTCAATCGAAGTATAGGTATTGTTTATAATTTTTTGTTTTTTTTTTTTTTAAATTTCATTTAAACCCATGTTTATTTGAAAAATAATTACAAACTAACTCCAAATGAATCCCAAATGTATCTAGGGCGAATCTGATGATGTGGCTTGTTTGTTTTTGTTCCGATACATACAGATACTATTAGATATGTATCGGGAGTATGTGTATCCAATACAAATACGATATGGATTATTTGGGGGGTTTTGAGTATCCGTGCTTCACAAGTTGGTCATTTTGCAAGTGGTTTAGACTTGCATTTTGTTTGTTTGTTTGTTTTGTTTTTTTTTTTTTTTTTTTTTTTTTCTGTGTGTGTGCGTGTGTGTTGTTGTTTAAATTTTCTCTAACGTTGGGGAAGTAGTTCTTGTTTAGAGATTGACATTAGTCCAGTGAAGTTTGAAATCTTGTGTATGGTTGTATCCTCAATATTTTGGTTTTTAGTTCATTAAGATTATAGTCTTTGTTGGTTAAAGACTATATAATCTTTATCAAAAAAGATTTTATGGTCTTCAACCAATTAGTTTTAATTCCTAATAACTAAAGCTTTTCCAAAATTTGTACCTCTAATATCTTGATTGCACATCCTTAAATAAATTCTTTAAATATTTGCTTTTTTTTTTTTTAAATTTATGCTTATGGTAATCCGATCTGGACTATATCTAGTATCTCCTTAGTGCTAGATCATCATAGTAGAGACTGTAAATTTACAGTGTAGAACATGTACGACTTGGGTGGGCTCATGGCTGACTATCTATAGTTATGAATTACTATTTATCTCATAATCATAGTATGTATATATCATCAGGTTTGTTAGCTTAATACTCATTGTTTTCACATTCCTAACAGCTTAAGCTTTTGAAGTTAAGTGGTAATGTGGTATATTAACATGATTATTTGCAATATTTTATGCCATCTGCTCTGGTTTGTGTATTATGCTTATGCAACCCATCTTTTCTCAGGTGGAGAGGCGTGAGAATGACAATAAACGAAATTCAAGTATCCTAATCATCAGGTTTCATCTTCAAAGTGGGTTTTCACGTTTAAATCGAGCTAGAAAACTTCTTATTGAACGAAGCAAATGGTATGTAGGTCGCATTATGAGCATTACTCCTCAACTTCGAGAATTTCAGGCACTCTCATCATTGAAGGATATTCCCATAATCACAACAATCTTAAATCCTGTCAATGATTCTCTTGGTCATAATGAATCAATAAAAGCAGATTTGAGTAAGCTGCCTCCACCCTTGCAGCGAATACTTAAATCATCATTTAATGGCAGTCAACTTCAAGCCATCAGTGTCGCTGTTGGATCTTCTGAATCAAAGAAAAATTTTGAACTATCTCTTATCCAGGGTCCTCCAGGTATGTGAGTTTCTGCTGAAGATCTGAATTTTGCAGTTTTCATGATATAGTTATGTTTTGAAGTATTCATTACAGTTATTGTTTTCAACGACATGTACTTTTAGGTACTGGGAAGACCCGAACAGTTGTGGCAATTGTCAGTGCTTTGCTAACTGCCCCATTACAAAGGGTGGATGATACAAAAAAATCCTTAAGTGGAAGTTTGAAACCAAGCAGTACTTCATTTACCAATGCAAGGCCACATGTTAGCCAGTCTGTTGCAATTGCAAGGGCATGGCAGGATGCAGCCTTGGCTAGACAATTGAATGAGGATGCAGAAAAATGTTCAAAATCAGTAGAAAGTTCTGCAAGAGGAAGGGTGCTCATTTGTGCTCAATCCAATGCTGCAGTTGATGAGTTGATAGCAAGAATATCAAGCGAAGGACTTTATGGCAGTGATGGGAAGATGTGCAAACCATATCTTGTAAGGGTTGGAAATGCAAAAACAGTTCATCAAAATTCACTACCCTTCTTTATTGATACACTTGTTGATCAACGTTTGGTGGAAGAGAGGATGAATTTGGCTGATGCGGGGATTGATTTGAGTGGGGGCACTTCAATGGCACTACGTTCTAATCTTGAAAAGTTAGTAGACCGTATTAGGTTCTATGAAGCCAAGCGTGCTAACTTAAGGGATGGAAATTCAAACTTGAAAAATTCTTTGGAAGGTGAGGCCCTGAAAGGGGATGATGGGAAAGAAATGTCCGATGCAGAGATTGAGACGAAGCTAAGAAAATTATGTGAACAAAAGAAAGAAATCTATAAGGATCTTGCTACCACTCAGGTGCAAGAGAGGAAAGCTAATGAAGAGATCAAAGCACTTAAACATAAATTACGGAAGTCTATATTAAGGGAAGCTGAAATAGTGGTTACTACTTTGAGTGGTTGTGGTGGAGTTTTGTATGGAGTGTGCTCTGAATCCATTTCGAGGAATAAATTTGGTCATTCATCTGAAAACACTCTGTTTGACGCAGTTGTGATTGATGAAGCGGCTCAAGTAAAATTTTTTTTTCCTCTATTCTTTGAACTATCTAGTTTGTTATTATATTAGAACCAGTCAAGCTTTCTTTTTCCACCCTTTGACATTTCTCCTCCTCTTCTTCTTTGTCCTTTTTTTTTTTTTTTTTTTTTTTTTTTTGACCCTAGGCTCTGGAACCAGCCACTCTGATTCCCCTTCAGCTTCTAAAATCAAATGGGACAAAATGTATAATGGTATGGAGCAAGCTCATATATTTTTTAATATTTTTTTCTTATTTTAGACTCAATATTAATTTGCCTTGAATTTTCTTGTTGAAGGTTGGTGATCCAAAGCAGCTTCCTGCCACAGTTCTGTCTAACGTTGCTAGCAAATTTCTCTATCAATGTAGTATGTTTGAACGTTTACAAAGGGCTGGTCATCCTGTCATTATGCTGAACAAACAGGTGAAATTAATTGCAGTCTTTTTTAAAATGAGGTACTTTTTTGTTTGGCAATTTTACATGATGATTGAATGCCTAATATTCTTTTATCTCATAATGACCTTTCACTTTAATTTTGAAACATGCACCTATCATAATGATAGCTACTACTCGAATGAAGGTTTTTGAACTTTGATTTTAGAAGCTAATAATTTGTGGAGAGGTTGCTTAAAGATGCCTTTGGTTCAGGGTGTTCACAGTGGGAATTGAATTTGGGCCTCTGGGGTGCCCTCCATTGTTGCCCCCGTCAATACATCATATTTATAACTCCCTCCAGGACCACCATGCTGCCACTTCCTTTATTTTAGGAGTCAACTATCTTCATCTATCTTCATTAATCGCCTCCTCAATCTCACCACTAGCACCACCAATTCCTGTGTCAGATCGTCACCACTACTATCACCAGCTCCACTGCCACCACCAAAACTGTGGTACTAGGCCAATCTCGCTGCCACTATCACCACTGCTCTCACTGCTATTTTGTCTACTTGTCACCACCACCACCACCATGACCTCCACCTTTAGTTTTGGCACTGTGTTACCATTATTTGCGATACTTATTTATTTATTTTCTTTTTTTACAGTATCGGATGCACCCAGAGATATGCCGGTTTCCTTCATCACATTTTTATGATAACAAGTTGCTAACTGGTGAGGAGATGTCTAGCAAATCAGCGCCATTTCATGAGACTGAGGGTCTTGGACCCTATGTATTCTTTGATATTATTGATGGCCAGGAGCTTCATGGTAAGAACACTGGTGGATCGTCGCTCTATAATGAGTGTGAGGCTGATGCTGCGGTTGAGGTTGTGAGGTTTTTTAGGAAGAGGTTTGTGTTCTTCATCTTCTTCCTTCGTCTTTCCAAGACAGTGATTCATCCAGTTAATTTCTTTTAGATTTTGTACGCCGGAATCTTTGTATAGGTACCCTTCTGAATTTGTTGGTGGGAGAATTGGCATCATTACTCCATATAAATGTCAACTTTCGCTTTTACGCTCACGGTTCTCTAGTGCATTTGGATCTTCTGTTACAGCGGATATAGAATTTAATACTGTGGACGGTTTTCAAGGGCGGGAGGTTGATATACTGGTACTTTCCACAGTTAGAGCAGCAGTTCCAAGCTCTTCAGCTCCTGGGACCAACTCAGGTGGCATTGGGTTTGTTGCTGATGTAAGACGGATGAATGTTGCTCTAACAAGGGCTAAGCTCTCCCTGTGGATTTTGGGTAATGCAAGAACATTGCAGACAAACTATAACTGGGCTGCCCTCGTTAAGGATGCTAAAGAGAGAAATTTGGTTATATCAGCTAAAATGCCCTATGAGTCCATGTTTAAGGTATCATCCAGGAAACACCCTGGCTCAGAAAGTTCTGATATTCATTCAAGAAAGCTAAAACATGGTGAAAAGGTCAAAGATGCTAGTCGGTGTGCTAAAAAAATTGAGAGGAATTCTAAGGAAACCTATGAAAGGAAAAGCAGTGGAGTGCAAAGTGTCCAAAAAATTGCTGTAGATGAGCATGATATTTCATCAATGAGGGAAGATGTTCCAACTAACAAAAAAAGAGCCAGAGATATACCTGATTTTTCAGCAAAGAAGGTTCTTCCATCTATACTTGTTGCAGATGGGGACAGTAGAACTTCCATGGATGGGAAGTGTGCATTCACAAGAGAAAATGTAACAAATAGTGAAAGTACAGGCAAAGAGTGTAATGAAAAGCCCATTAAGTTGGGGAATATTTGCACAGTTAAGGGAAAAGTTCCGTATGAAAATTCAAGAAGTAATCCAGATCAATCTGTTCATGAACCAGGCCACGGTCGTAAACTTATGAAATCACAAGTGTTGAGAGGACCTATGGAATCTTTTGAGCGTGATAGAAGTGAGAGAAATATGGAAGTTTCAACGTCCTCCACTGAGGGTAAAATTCAAGAAAAGGACACGAGTGATGGATGTAGAGCAGCTGTCCAAGTTGACTCACCCAAAGATGCGGTTACGAGAAGGAAACATCAACGTGAGGCCGTTGATGCTCTTCTTTCTTCAGCTCTCATATCCTCAAAGAAGTCTGAAACTTCATTGAAATCTTTGCCCGCGAAAAGGCCTCTTTCTCCCACATCAATCGCAAGTGGTGGCATCAAACCTCCCAAGCCTAGAAAAGGTAAACTCCTTTGCAATATTGAATCAGCCAGTAGTGAACGTCTCTTTTAACTTTTTGGAAAATATGATGCTTAGCATAGTGGTCTTCATGCACTCTGGGGACTTGTTTTCTCTGGCTGTACATCTGATAAATTTGTGGATCAGATTTGTTCATAAAAGTGCTGGCGTCGTTAGGTGATTGTTGTTAGTAGGGTTTGTTAACTAAGTACAAGGTGAGTTGAAGCCCAGAATTATGTAAAAAAGTTAATGGTCCTAAAATTCATTAGGAGAAACTATGATCTCTAACTCACATCTGCATTACCATAAAATATGGTTCTGCATGCGTAGGAATATGCTTTTAGTCTCATGGGATATATAATATGTAAAAAGAAGCAAGAATGTGAAGATTTAGGGGTAACTTTAGAGCGGAGAGGTTTCTATTTGGGGACCTAGTCAGGAAAAAGAAACTTTTCAAATATAGACGTTACAAACAAGGGGTGAAACTGTGGGGTACTTAACTTTCCCATTGTCTCAGTTCCTATATTTTGGTGGCAATGTTGAATCTCAAAATAGAATACTAGCTGTAAATCACTCTATAGTTGTATCAATGTCATAAAATTGGAATTGAATTGATGTCAAGAAACTGGACTTATATGAATAGATCTGACACCCATTGATGTGCAAGATTTGTATTGTTATATTGCTTAATTTCCAAGCCCGGTTGACATTCTTGTGTGGATGTTTCATGCATCTGATATAGTACTAAATCACTTCTGACAGTTCCACCTGCATCCTCAACGAGTGCATTGCAAAACCAGATTCGTCAACATTGTAGTAAGAGAGACAAATCCTCAAGCTCTCGCAACTTGAGATGATGAATGAACTTCTCTAATGATCTAATGCAAGAACCAAGAGGAGCTTTGCAACCATCTTCAACTTCCTACACGTCAAAGAGAGTTTAGATCTCCCTTTTTCTTCAACTGTAAGGTAATTGACTGCTTCTCCTTTCTGGTCTTAAGATTACTCCTGGAAACTGTAATTGAGATCATAATACCAGGGTCGTTAATTGTTGTAAATGAGCCTCTATTTTAGTGTCTTGTACAGTAATGTGTACCCTAGAAAACTAGCATTTGATCAGTGAGTTTTTTAACCCTATTTTATGGAGTTGAAAAACCCTGTTGAAGTCGCTGAGCCATTGGTCGTTAGCTCCTGACCATCAGAGGAAATATAAGTTGTTGTAAATACTACTTTTTGTTATTTTTAGTGCGAAATCCTTTTTTTCATGTACCGTGCCCCCCTCCCTTCTCCTTTGTAAGTATTTTTTTATTTTTTTTATTTTTTATTGCTAATAGGACCTTCATTAAAACAAAAACTAGACAAGAAGAGAAAAAAAAGAAAAAAAGCAAAGGAAGCAACAACGAAGAAAAACCTTATCACCCCCAGTTACACCCATCCAACAAGCAGGCTTCCATAACTGAAAAAGAAAGAGACTGGGTTGGCAAGAAGCCAGAAAAGCTAGTTATCAAGGGCCACCTAGCCATAGCATGGGCTACACCATTTACCTTTTTTGGCACATAGTCCAAACTAACTTCAGGAAGATATCGAGTGGTTCTCCACAATATCACCAATAATGATCTCAAACTCCCATGGACAGTTATTAGGCTTAAGAATGGCATTAACAACCTTGAGCACATCACCTTCAATCAGGCATCTAGTCCAATTGCGGTCCTTAACAATATTAAGGGCTAATCTTGCAATTTCTGCTTTAGCAATTCCAGGATTAATAGTAGGGAAGGATGACGACCATGCCTCCAACACCCTTCTTGATTATCTCGAGCAATACAACCAGCACAAGATTGGTCCTTCCCAACTGCAGCATCAAAATTGAGGGAACGGCTATTGCAACCCCTTATTTTTATCACCTCACCCCTTTCCTTTTGATTTTTAAGATTTCATGAAAAATATAAAAGGTTTTTACAAAAACTGGTCGCTTGATCTACTAGAAAACATTATTTTGAACAACTTTGTAGAAGAAACATTTTCCAAAATCTATCGTTTAGGTAGATTTTTTTGGCAAAAAATGAAATAAAGGATATAATTGGCTAAAAAGTATATTCAAACGATAGATTTAGGAAAAACTCTCTCTTTTAATGACCCATCATTCTTTTAGTGTTGAGCAGGGCCAGCCTTATACCAATCCTAAGGCTATTTACATTTTGAATTGATTGGTAATTATTGATCAGATGATTCCCTGGAAACACTGGTTTGCTTGATATACCCTAGTATAATTTCATGGACATGTACGTTCTATTATGTCATTAGTTACACGCCATGAGCTTTTCTCGGACCTATCTCGGTTAGTTCATCCAGGCTTAATACAGACCCTTGGTGTAAAACATTTGTGTAAGTTCACCTCTTGATCTGCCATTTGTATCATGCTGATTGCAGCACTGTAAATCTGTAATGTATGTCCGTTATTATTATTATTATCTTTTTATGATGAGAAAACTTTCGGGCAAACCCCGGACCCATATAAGACCCTATAGCCTATATGGATTAGGTAAGTTCAATACTCATGAGAATCATGGAACTTTTTGTGGGTGGCTACAAGGGGTTTAGCATGTGTAGAACTATCTTACACTTTGCACTGTATATACACACTATGTACTTATCTTATACACAATTAATTTGCAGTATTTTGATTCTAAATTGTTTATTAGAGTCTAATTCATTGTTTTTCAATGTTTCGGTAAAGATTTTCATGTTTTACAAATGATTTCCATAATTTTTCTGAGTCAAACATCAATATTTTCAATTTTTCGATACATGTTGGTCAAATATATTCAATTGGGTTCGGGTCGGGTTATGGACACTGTTAAACCTGTTCCGCATGTGTTTCAACCTCATCTCACATGGTCAGGTAAGCCAAGGTCTATGAATCGGACCAAGGATCTCTGCATCGTGAGAATTGATCCCTGACCAATTTGGCCTTCCATTTGGAGAGATGATATCAATATGAGGGAATGGCTACGCCCCCGCCACCACTCTTTATTTTGATCAGCCACTAGTTTAGGTTTTTAAAATTTTATTTAAAATATAAAAGGTTTTTACGAAAATTGATGGCATTGTCCACTAGAAAATATCGTTTTGAACAACTTTACAGAATTTTTTTTTTTTTTTTTCCAAAATCCGTCATTTATGTAGGCTTTTTGGCAAAAAAATGAAATAGAGACCATAAATGGTTAAAAAATCTACTTAAATGATAAATTTTAAAAAAACTTTTTTATACAAAGCTTTTCAAAATGATGTTTTCTAATAAATGACACAATTGGTTTTCGTAAAACCTTTAATATTTTGTATAAAATCTTATAAACCTAAAACATGTGGGGGTTAATCAAAATGGGGGCCAATAGGCGCCCCACCCCCTGTGCGTGTGCGCTCGGGGGGTGGGGTGGTGGATGAATGGATCGATGTGAACTCCATTGGGCTCAAAATGGGTCAAGAAAGAAAAAAACAAGGCCTTTCTCACTTCTTTTCATTCTTAGTTAAGTTAGTAGTCATCCACTTGTAAGTTAGTAATCATTTGTATTGAACTATAATTGTTTGCTCGTAACTGGACCTTAATCCTCATCTCTGTTGGCATTATCAACACTCTAAACCCTGGAGATAAGTTTATTTGTTAATTCTAATCTTTCATCCATATATGTAAAAATTGCCCTAGTCAAGATTGGCATATGGCTATGTAGCCCATAGATGTAAGCTGAATTTTAGGCTCCCATGTGGAAAAACCCTAGTTCTAGACTTCTACCTACATGTCACATGTTGGTCAAATATTAGAATTATACTTTTAAGGGTTTCACCACTTTGTGCTTGATTATTAGTAGGGTTCAGCCTATGACCTCTCCTTAGAAAAATGATTGAAGCATTCCCCAATCATACTGCTAATAATTGCTTTATGCTTTATGATTGTTAAATGTTGAACAAGGAGCTCAGTGGAATTTCCTCATCTGTATTTTTATATTTTCATTTCTTATATATGTTTTAATATTTCGTATTATATTATATTATATATATATTTATTTTTTTTTTCCCCAATCAATGTATGATTGGAAAGGGGCCCATAGAGATTTGTTTCCAACCTTTGGGAGTATGTATAGCTGACCCAATTCAGTTAACTTGCTTCTTGGTCCAAACATCTCCTCCCCTGCCTCTGTAGGGAGCAACGAGGAAACTGACACCACCCCCCATCTCCTTCAATTCCTTTTAAAAATGCACCTCATTTGGTTCATGCATGCATCATAACCACTCAGATAGAGCAATCATTTTTGTTTTTCTGTCGGTTTTTTTATATATGATTCAGCGAAAAACTTCGATTGAGTTCTAGACCCAATCACCAAATTCCTGCGGGAAAACGCCTTTTTCAAGGGAAGTGTTCTAAATTTACTGTCTTGTTTTGTTTTTTGTGTTCTTGTTTTCAAAGACCAGAAATTGTGGCACCAATTCCACATTCGTGATTACTTCTTGCCCGAATACTAAATTGATCTTTAAAAAAAAATAAATTTAAAAATTTAAAAATAAATTTTCTTTTGGGACATTAGTGATTTAAAAAAAGAAAAAGAAAAAAGAAAAATATAATTGCCCCAATTTTTCTTTTGAAAATAAATAAATGAAACAGACGAATTTCTCCACAAGCCTAGGAATGACCCAAAAAAAGTGTCCCTAGTTAGCTAGCCAGACATTGTGCCACCCTACTAGTTTGTCTCTATAATAAAAAGAATACAAATATAAAAAACTTTGAATCCTTGAATGTTCAATTTAACTTTGAACACACACAATCACTGATTTACAATGTTGTTTCACATGGATATTACCCACATTATGTGCAGCATTGTGTCCATTTTCATAATGGACCAACACATTGATAGGAGAAAACTGGTGGCAAGAGCCTTACTTTCAGCCAAAATTACAGGAGTTGGATTCAACAAAATAAGACCCTTTAATATGTGAATATTTACTCCACCAAAGCTCTTAGCTTGCAAAAAGAAAAAAAAAAAAGTCTCTAATTTCTAAGATAGTTCAATGCTAAAGAAGAATAAGGACAAACTTCCATTGGTTTGCTTTTCTCCATAGTCAATTGCTATAGTCTGTTCCACTCAACAAAACTATGCAAGGGAGACTTTTAGGAGTTGAAGGAATAACATACATAGATCATATTGGACATGGGACTGCCATGCATATATGCTCAAAGCCTTTGATTGGCTCCTAATGGAGAATTATTCAGTCTGTCCAAAGCATGGGGAATATGCATTTTTTGATCAAGAACCATAAGTCTTAGAGTCTTACCTGAGGCACAATATATACATTTGGTGCAGTGAGTCTGAATTATTGCAATATTGTTGCCATTATTTGAATCTATATAGAGTCACCACTGTGTGACCAAAAATTCTAACCGGACCGGATGGTGGAGCCCCATGGGAGGATCCGACCTGAAGACCCGGCTGGAACCTTTGTCTTGCCTTCTGAAATCTAGTCATGCTTTGCGGAGGCTAGACTGACTCCTCTAAATCTCACACCAGTGTGGTGCTTACCAAAGAAACTCTTGACACTCAAGTCAGAAATTTGTCACTGGAGGGGTGAGTATGAGAATCAGAGATCTTCTCCTGTCTATCTTGTTTGTTTTCATAGATCGAAGAAGATTGTTTGCTCGATATGATGGATCATGAGTGCTGAGATAGGATCACTTGGTGGACCCTTAATTGATTGATCATTTCATTATCTTTAGGATCGATTGAGTTGTGATTATCCTCTTCCTTACTTGGTGATGGATTCAAATCTCTTCCCATATATATCTTTCCCGCCGATGCAGACAAATGGGGATTGGATTGAGGGTGAGATTGTGATTGGATCTGTCGAGCTGGACGATCCAAAGGCTGGCAGGTTGGACCCTTGGTAGGGAGGTAAACGAGTTGAGTTGAGTCAAGCCGAGTAGTAGGTTGCACAATCTTGACTCATTAAATAAATGAGCTCAAAAATAACATATGAATTCGACTCATTTAGCTTACAAATGAGCTCAAATAAATTTTTTATTGAATCAATCTTGAATAATTTGATTATTTAAAGCATTAATGAACTTATCGAGATGAGTCATATTTAATTCAAGCTTGGCTCAATAAATTAACAATCTTAAAATGGTGTTTGAACTTGACTCATTTATATTGCGAACGAGTTTGAACAAACTTTTTATCCAACCGATCTGGAATCAAACTTGAATAGCTTGCCTCATCTTACAACCCTAACCCTTGGGCCTAGTAATTTGTGAAAGGCTTATGATGCCTTATCGACTAGTAGGGAACGGCTATTGCAACCCCTCATTTTTATCACCTCATCCCTTTCCTTTTGGTTTTTAAGATTTCATAAAAAATATAAGAAGGTTTTTACAAAAATCGGTTGCTTGGTCCATTAGAAAACATCATTTTGAACAATTTTGCAGAATAAAGTTTTTCCAAAATCTATCGTTTAGGTAAACTTTTTGGCAAAAAATAAAATAAAGGCTATAAGTGGTTAAAAAGTATATTTAAATGATAAATTTAAAAAAAACTTTCTCTTACAAAGTTGTTCAAAATGATGTTTTTTAGTAGACTTCACGGCAAGTTTTCATAAGAACCTTTTATATTTTGCATAAAACTTTAAAAACCCAAATGATGGGTGGGGTGATAAAGATGGGGGTTGCAATAGCCGTTCCCTTGACCGGTATTGGACCTTTGCGGCCCATTTTAACTTTTTAAGTAGGGAACGGCTATTGCAACCCCCCATTCCTATAAGCCCACCCCTCATCCTTTAGGTTTTTAAGGTTTTATGCAAAATATAAAAAGTTTTTATGAAAACCGGCCGTGATGTCCACTAGAAAACATCATTTTGAACAACTTTGCAGAAGAAATTTTTTCCAAAATCTATCGTTTAAATATACATTTTAACCATTTATAGCCTTTATTTCATTTTTTGCCAAAAAGTCTACCTAAACGATAAATTTTGGAAAAACTTTCTTCTGCAAAGTTGTTCAAAATGATGTTTTCTAGTGGACATCATGGTCAGTTTTCATAAAAACTTTTTATATTTTGCATAAAACCTTAAAAACTTAAAGAATGGGGGTGGGCTTATAGGAAGGGGGTTGCAATAGCTGTTCCCTTTTAAGCATGTTTTGGATCCTGGGGTCCATTGCGAACGCGCGCCCCTCCCTGATTGGTGGGTGATTTTTGTCCACTACAACCACCTTGCAATTAAGAAAATGAGCACATAAAGACATTATAGCATGTGCAGCCATATTAGTGAATTACTTCTTTTCCTTTTTTCTCCCTGTCTCAAGACTTTAGGGGTCTTTTTTTATTCATATAGAGGAAGGAAGGGGTCATGTGAAGACAATTATTTAAACACATATGGAGCTAGCTAAGGTGCGTCATGTGAAGAACCTTAGAGTAAGCAGTATCACCATTAACCATTCAAGAAACCCATAAAGCAGATAAATTACTTTACAAAACTCCTCTGCAGAACTTCATGAATCCTAGCAATCATCCAAATCTTAATATAATAACCCTCAAACACTTTTCCCAATATGTAAATACTCATATCTTAATAACCCAAACCCAACCTCAATTTAAGCAACTTCTTAATCAAATTGTACGAATGTCCATCTTCTTGACCTTTGACCAAATTATGTGGGCTGCCATTATTACTTCTTCTTCTTCTTCCATTTTTTTTTTTTTTTTTTTTTAATGTTTAAAACCCAAATTGGCCTAGTGGTCCACATTTTATTTCCTGATTTGTTACATCTTCCATTCCTTAAATTTATTGTATGGCATCGTATTCCGATTAAGAAGCAAATGGAAGATATAATATTTTACGTACTGAAAAGACCGGCCAAAAACTTCATTAGTCAACTTAATAGAAAGAATCCTATGGGTAAGGCTAGTGGTTCTTAGAAGTTATGCCATAATAAGGGTGAATGGATTCGGTGCTGCGTGTTGAGTTTAATGGAAGCTATTGGAGGGGTAGTTTAACAGTTTGGATTAAAACATCAAAATGTTATTACTAAAATGATCAAAATGACTTTAATAGATAACTTTTTGATGTTTTATTTGAGCCATCGAAAGCCTCATCCAGTAGCTCTCAATAACTCAGCATCGAATCCAATCTCAATTATAATAAGTATGTTATTTCGGTCCCTCAAAGGGAGATTATTTTTGTTACCCCTCTCTCTCTCCCCAGATTTGTGCAGTTAATTAGTAACCTTTTTTTAAATATTTAGTAATAACTAATTAGTTTGTGTTTATAAGGGGTTTTTTTTTTCCCCTCAAAAGGGGGACTCTCATGTTCTTAATTAATGCATTGATTTCTGTTGCAACTGCCTCAACAGTGAAAACTCACTGGGCATAGGGTCCTCATCAAATAACTAATCAATTCTTGGCTTTGTATTGGTTTCTGCATCTTGATGTCTATTTAATGTTATTAATTGATTTTTTTTTTTTTTTTTTTGTTGTTGTTATTTTATCTCTGTTTCCAGTACTTTGTACTTTTGTTTATTGGATTTGGGGTGTGCTTAGGAGATCGTGGAAGATGGCACACAAGAAAATTCCATGTGAAATGCCCCTTTCTTTGCAGAGAGAAATTTAATATATATATATATATATATATATATATATATAGAAAAACCACCCACAAGTTGCAATCTTAATCCCTTTCAATCAATAAAGAAAGCCTACTATTTTTTATTTGACTAATATTGAAATGGTTACATCAGTAGGGCATATTTGGATGTTAAGGAGTGCCATAGTCAGCCGTAACAGTTGAACCATTGCAACTTGATTGGTATGTACATGACATGCGTACTGAGTCCCTCATGATTAGTATGTATTTTTTTTCTTTTGTATAAATTTTATCTCGTCCCATTAATAGTTTGTCATTTTGTCCTCCTAGTTACCATCGCCTATGTAAATATGAGACGTCTCATAAGGGCCATCAAGGGATTTGCTTAAATTGAAACCTCAACGAGAGTAAGGCTTGAGATATATGTCATAATAATTAATCCAAAAAAAAAAAAAAAGAAAAGAAGAAAAGAAAACGGTTTCATATTTAACATAATTAACACTTTCTACAAAGTTTTGTTTTATTTTTATGTTTTTTCTTCCTTCATCAACAATTAAGGTATCGAGATGTTCAGTTATTAATCTTCTAGGCATGAGTAAGGCTATTACCTATTTTACGAGCTAATACTCATAATAAACCTAACAATTGGTTGACCCCAGGCAAAAGAAAGTAGAAAGTTAAATTCAAAAACTTCTACTCCCTTTGTCCAAAAAATGGTCATCTTTGAAAAAACATGCAAGTTAAGAAAAACCATCAATGTATTAGCTTCTTAACCATCAAAAAATTTCTTTCCAAAATTACCCTTCTCCTACTGAATTTGGTTTTTTGTTGTAAGTAATTCTTAAAGTAACAAATAGTAATACAAGAAAGTTCAAAAAAAAATTATTATTAGATTTATCAAAGTAGACAAACATTTTGAAACAAAATAAGAGAAAAGTAAAAAAAAAAAAAAAAATGCAGAAACCGAGAGAGTCAAACTTCAAAAAAAAAAATAATAAATAAAAAAACTGTAGCAAACTACTAATCTAATCTACAGATTAAACAAACGAACAAAAACCCTCAACCCTCGATGGGTTTTGATTCTTGGAGGCAGTTACACCACCAACCGACGTACCCAACTTTAATAATATAAAACATTAAATGAAAATGAAAAAATAATAGAAAAAAATTCAGAACCCCTAAGGTAACCTCCAGCTTCTTTAAATTCTGCACCCCCACAGCCACTTGACACCCACAAAAGGTGCATACATTTCAGCAATCAAGGTGAGAGTTTTCTTCTAGCAACTCAATTCATGGATTCAAAAAGTCTAACAAGATCAGCGAGATTGTTAGGCTTCAACAGATCCTCAAAAAGTGGAAGAAGCTTGCAAATGCACCAAAAAACAACACCAACAGTGGGAGCAAGAGCATCAAGTTTCTCAAGAAAACACTCTCCTTCACAGACACCTCCTCTCTTTCAGCCTTGTCGAACGACGTCGTCCCAAAAGGGTTTCTCGCCGTTTGCGTCGGAAAAGAGCTGAAGAGGTTTACAATCCCCACTGAGTATTTGGGTCACCAAGCATTTGGGATACTGCTGAGAGAAGCTGAAGAGGAGTTTGGGTTTCAACAAGAGGGAGTGTTGAAAATTCCATGTGAGGTGTCTGTGTTCGAGAAGATACTGAAGGTGGTGGAAGAGAAGAGGGACGTGTTCTTCATGCATGAGTTTGACAAGGATATGATTGGTTGCTACTCACCGGATTGTGAGCTAACACAGTCTCACCATCCCCAACTGTGTAGATGATTCTTGATATATATTTTTCTACTTTTCCAAACCTTTTATTTTTCTTTGTTTTGTGAAGGCACTGTATGAGAGAGAGAGAGAATTGGGAGTGAGATTAGGGGAGGAATATATTAGAGATGAATAAGGTACATTTCTTGTTATTGTGGAAAGAGTTACCAATTGGAAATCAATCAGGTTCCAAGTGTTATAATATTGATCTTTCATTTTTAGTTCAAAATTGAATTTTTCACTTTTGGGTTACTGCAATCTCAAACCCGAGGGATTTATTTGTAGTTCTTATTAATTACATCTCAAAAAATAGAAAGCCCCACGCGCGTTCATCAAAGATTTGATCGACTTCTCACTTTATTCTAAGAATTAGTTATTAATTTAGTTTTTATTTTTGGTGTTTATCAATCAGAATGAATCGAAATTTTTCTCACATTCAAAAATTAGCCGAACTGAAAGTTTAGACACTTGTTTAGCCCTAAAGGAAACTCCTTTTTTTTCATTTTTTTCTTAATAAAAAAAATGTAAGTTACCCTAAACTGGAAATGGGCCAGATCGGAGTGTTGAACTGCTGAACCCATCAATCATTTGGGTTTCTCAGCCACCTGCGTGACAGAAAATCGATCAGGTTGCTTTGGGTATGGTTTCTTAGTTTTGAATGTTTTGTTCTTCTCCATAGAAAGCTTTGTAAGGAGTATTTTTTTTTGGTCTTGATTTTTAATAATACACCTTTTCTGTTGATTAAAAAAAAAAAAATACAAAGAAAATGGATCAGGTGGCTCATGGACCAACTTGGATTGCACACAAAGATATTGCAAATACGAACAAAGTACATGATTGAATGCTTAGGGAAGCATATATTTATATTTTATATTAGAGTAGTCTTAGAGATTCCTAACTTCCAATCGTATGACTTATTTTATTCTTAATTTGTTATTGCAAGAGCCTAGAGCCTAGAGGTCCATTTGGTACGTAATTTTCTCAGCCCTCACATGTCCGTGCAGTGGTGAATCAGATGCTTCAAACTGTAATCGAATAAGGACATGCAGCTCCGGAGATAGCAATTCCCTCTATTTTTAAGGGAATTTCTATGGTATCCCTTGAAAAGATTGAGGTACTTTATTACATGTGATAATTGATCATACTTTATTACATGTGATAATTGATCATATTTTGTACCTCATGCTTCAGGGTTATATGGGACCAATATACAGATACAACCTCCAATACATAATGCAAATATAATTCATATATCAACATGTACTGACTTGATTAGAATTGCATATATATATATATATATATATATATATATATATAGTCTTTTCAATATCGAGTGCACTTTAAAACTCTTGTTCGCTGTATTACAATAAATATAAGTTTTTATGGTGTTTAAGTTTATATTATTTGGCCCGTTTGGATAAGCTTCTATATCCCATTAGAAAAATTTTTGGTGTAACATTTTAGAAGTTACTTTTAAAAGTTGAACCAATAAGAATTTCTTATTACCTCAACTTTTAAAAAGAACTTTCAAAATATTTCACATTCAAAATTTAAAATTTCAAAAAAAAAATAAAAAAATAAAAAAATAAAAAAAAAATAAAATACAAGATAAAAAAACCTTATCCAAACTTACCATTAGAAAAAACCAAACAATAGTTGGGGTTAGAGCATTACAATGGGCCAGTCCAATCCGGTTTTCACCACATGATCCCCACATATTTTCCAACCGTATTTGTCTGTGTACTTGCTCACGGGAATGGTAAGTTGAACTAAGATATTTATACATGTAAAGTACAATCTATCAGCGATGACAATTCAAAATTAAATAGTTAACTTCACATGCGCTTCTTTGGTTTTTTGTTTATGCCCTAAATATTTTAAAGGAGATTATTTCAATTCGGTATGGTCCCTTTGGTGTAGCATCTCAAACAGTCCAAGTCTGACCTTTTCCACGCCGCATTTATTGAAAATCCGTGTGGGCCTTGGTTTTGGAAAAAGAGAGAGAGGGGGAAAACTGGGGTCACATGCCAAGCAAAGATTATGATACGGAGGAGGAACATGTGAAGCAAGATTATATATATATATATATATATCTTATAAATTAAAGAGGAGTGTTAACGTGTCAAGCAAGATTATCACATCTTCGAGTAATGTATCAAATTTAAAGGGCATATCGATCCATTCTTAGCTACAATTTGGGCTACCCCAAGCCCTCTTTGTGTCCAAAATTATAAGGACTTAAGTTTTCCTTTAATTTTCCAACTATTCCTAATTCTCCACCAACATCCACCGACAATGAATTGCATTAGGATTTTAGTAATTTCTTAAGCCTTTAACATTCATATGTTTATTGTCTTTGTAGGATTGATTAAGCGATCAAGTCTTGAGTATAATTGTTGTTTCAACTCTTCACAATTATTGCAGTTGTTATACAACTATCATCGCTATATATTATATATTTTAGGTGTGCATATAATCCAGCAAAAAAAAAAAAAAAAAAAAACAAAAAAACAAAAAAACTTCAAACCCAAACCCAAACCTGGTCTTATGATGGAACTAGACACGATTAATTAATGTGCCCTAAATGGATTTAGATCTAGCTGGTCGATCGGATATGATGGACAAAAAAAAAAATTATTTGACACCCTTTAAAGCATTGAAGGTAGGGAGCCATGCATATCTAGTAGGATATATAATACTTGCCTTTACATCTTCATTGAGAAATCTCCTCTTTACTTGTGCTCATATTCAATCCATTAATCAAGGAAATTTGGTTATATTCATGATTTTGAACATGTCTTCATGTTTTCATGTCAGCATGTTCATATGTTCTCATAAATGTAAATACATGCCCACATGTTTGTGAGCATAAATATGCTTGTTAGTTCATATTCAAAATGCAAAATGCTACCTTACCCTATTTTTTTTCCTTTACACTTTGCTCTATTAGTGTAATTGGGAGGGTAGGGTTTTAATTATATCAGTGGGTCTCACAACCTTATCTTCCCAATACACTAATAAAGCAAAGTATAGGACAAAAGTATTGGGCAAGGTAACATTACCCATTGAAAAATTTATATTTGCTTAATTCTTTATGATATGCGATACAAAAAATGTACAAAGGTGAGGAGGATCGAGCTCCCCTACAGCTATGTGTAGACAAATATTGTCCCATCAACCACCTCGCATTAGGACCATTGATCATGGGTAGCAATTATGTTCCTTCTTTTTTTCTTCTTTAGTACAATGAAAAAACATCACACAAATCTACATTCAACCCCTCCTTGAACAAACCTAGTTTTCAGAAGGAAGATGAGGTCTGAACCTGCACCTGATTTTCAAATTCATTCATACACACGATTAGATGAATGTGGGAGCCTACCATAACCTTAAGAAGAAGAAATGTACCACCGAGGCTCCAAGGCTGAATGGTTCTTTTTCTTTTTGTTCTTGGACTTCATCATTTGATGCATTGCCAGACACCTCACCAAGATTTCCTCAAAGTCTTCTACTTCGCAAGGAAATCTCAATCCACCTTCTTGTTCAAACCCAAATTCCTCGGCCGCTCTTTCCATCAGCACCATAAAATCTGGCATCGACAAATAGCTGGCCGGAATCACGAACCTCCGAAGCTCCGACCCCACGTAAACCGCCAAGAACCCTTTGGGAACCTCCTTAAGCGACGACCCACGTCGAGTACGGCTGCGCCTTCCGTTGGACGATTCTCCAGCGAGCAACAAGTTCTCCTTGGAGTTCTCATTAACAGGGTCTCGAAGATTTCCGTTCTTCGAGGCGATGGCGAGGGGCTGCTTTTGGTGCAATGGCGGAGCCAACCATAGCCATAGCCGGAGAATGTTCTTTGGGCGCGACATTTGCCATAATTGGACCATCCTCCTGCCGGGACTCATTTTCCAAATCTTTTCGGAGAAATCTTCAAAAAATAAAATAAGATAATAATGGGAGAGATCTAAAGGCAGCACATTTCATGGATGGATCGATCACATGCAGTGAAATATCAAAATTCACGTAACAAGGAAAAAAGAAAGAAAAACTCATGCAAATTTTACGTATAACAAAACCATGTATGCGTCTGAAAAATGTGGACAAATTAAAGGGGCATGTTAATGGTAATCAT
The DNA here is from genome assembly GCA_039720395.1 of Liquidambar formosana. Classification (NCBI taxonomy): domain Eukaryota; kingdom Viridiplantae; phylum Streptophyta; class Magnoliopsida; order Saxifragales; family Altingiaceae; genus Liquidambar; species Liquidambar formosana. The sequence goes on along the minus strand of CM077826.1, from coordinate 24,947,197 downwards.
GTAAGTAAAATGCATTGAAAGAGAAGGGTTGGCATGCAGAGAGAAAGCTTTTTCCATGAAAAAAGCTTTCTCTCTGAGTGAGTGAGAGAGAGAGAGAGAGAGAGTAAATGGAGGCGTTTTTGAGGAGGAATTTGAAGGAAATTAAGATAAGGGTAATGTGTTGTTAGTGTGATTCCCTTCGAACGTTAGAATCGATTAGTACAGCTAAATGTAGATACCATCAATTCGTCCAAGCCCCCACATTTCTCAATGTCTCTAAATTTGGCGGGTGCTGCTCTGGCGGTGGTTCCAAAGTGGGCTATTGTTATGGTGTTACCATGGCTCATGGAGTTTCCTTGAACCCTCACCGTTCTAAATTTTGCTTGTGCGTTGTTTAAAGTATTGTCCCGTCATTCAATTTGTTTGACTTTTCAATTTTACTTTCTATGACAAGGTTGATGGAAACAATGACTTTACAAATGTATTATTTATCATATGTTGGTGAAATACCTTATTATAAAAGCATTTTCGTCTAAAAATGTTAGGGGACTTTGGCCACAAGTCTATAAAGTTGGACTTGTGCAGTCATAAGTCTATCATAAAATTTTATGTAACCAAAGGTCCCTTTTAGATATTTTCAGACGATATTATCCCTTTATATTATATAGCAAAAGGTTCTTCTTAGAAAGTTACATATAATCAATGTAATTGGTTTTTTTTTTTTTTTTTTCACCAAAAAAAAAAAAAAAAATCAATTAAATCTAGGCAACCATCTACTTGTAACTGAAATACATATTAAATCCATAGAAAAACAGTTACATGAAAATAATTACTTTTAAGTCAATTGTGATTGAATTTTAGTCACAAAATATTTAAATTTTACAAATTTTTAGTTTCAAACACATCAATTTAACCGATTCAATAGTTACATCTAATAAATTTAATAATTTTGTATGGGAAATGGTACAAAATTGAACTCACATAAAAATATATAGTTACATGTTTATTTATTTTAAAACCGATACATGTAAATATATAATCAAATGTAACTATTTTTTTCTATACATAATTTTATTTTCATCATGGGTCTTGTTTCGAAAGGCTCGATGAATAGATTTCAAATATATAAATTTTATTGGAAATCGATATCTAGATCGAAAGTTATGTCATTTTAAAATTTGAAAACAAAAAATAACATTTAAGGGTAAACTTGACTTTATGCATTTATCACGGTTACAAAAATAAACTCATTTTACTTAAAAGTGGACTCATGACTATATAAGTTTGCTGCATAGATTTATACCTTTATAAATCCTATAAAAATAGACTTTTCGCTAATTTTCCCAAAATGTTATTAGTGGTTCATATGCAATCATTTCATCAAAATATATTACAAGTAGGTAAGTGTTGGAAAAGTATAAAGTGTCATTTTTCAAAACATAAGAGAGCCAAAGTGTTTGAAAATAAACTAGAAGAGTACAAAATATTTGTAAGTGAATGTTGAAGAAGTGAAATTGTATTTTCCCACAAATTTAAAAAAAAAAAAAAAAAAACCATTAATATAAAGGATTAATGTCATATATAATCGTCCTTAATACATCATAAAAGTTTATGACTAAAAAATACATTTTCTTGATCGATGAAAGTTTTAAAAAATACAAACCCTCATTTTCTATTGCATCATATAATGAATGATTAGGGAGTGAGTGTGCACACCCATTCGATGTGCAACCTCTTTTAGTATTAAAGAAATTAAGAGAAAAGCTCGTGTCAATCGTCAGCACTCTCAACAACGCTTTTTCCTTCTTTTTTTTTCTCCTCCTTATAGACACAGTACATGGACATGTGTCTTCATGAAGAATGCTCTTAAGTCACAATCATAGTAAACATGTGTTATCTTCCTAGAGAACGCTCGCTAATTACAGCTAATACTGGGAACTAGCACTTGAGAAATCATGAATAACTAGTATGGAAATAAAACTAATGAGTCAGATTCAAGTTATTCAAGCTCCTAGATTATATCGAAGCTAATCACGACAGTTGATAGAGTGTAGGCAAAATGGGTTAAATCTGTACTTTAAAGGTTGTTTTCTCGGAACCATAAGTGTGATTAGGACGACTTACTCGGTAGATATCCAGGGAGGAATAAATTCTTCATTTTCTCTATTATTATTATTATTATTTTAAATCTTTATCTTTTGGGTAGTACTGTTGCCTAGTAAACAAGACCAGTATGGAACAAGACCCGACCGGCCAATGATGATTCCATTATTTCAAATTAAAAGGTTGTGAGCTGTGGCAGGTAATTAAACGTTGGCCCAAATGCATTGTCTTTCTGTGTGAAACATGTTTTTTTTTTTTTTAGTAGGTTATATGATACTCTCGTATTGTGATCCTAAAATATAAAATATAAGAAAACCTTCATTTCAATTCATAGAGGCGGCCCATTTTGCTGGGTTTTTGCTTTGGGCCACCTATCGAGACATGTTCGCTTGTTGCCACTTGCCAGTAAGACTATAAGATGAATCAAGTTACTTGGGTTTGGCACGAGATCAGCTCGATAAAAAATTTGTCTGATCTGATTCGTAAATTAAACAAGCCAATCTCAAGCTTTATTTTGAGCTCATTAATTTATTGAGCCGAGGTCGAGTTGAGTATTACTTGACTCGTTAAGTTGATTAATACTTTAAATAACCAAACTACTTGAGATTGATTCAATAAAAAACTTCTCCGTGCTCGCTCCTAAACTAAATGAGTCAATCTCAAGTTTAATTTTGAGAAAGTTAAATTGATGAGTCAAGTTTAAACAGCGTACTACTTAGCTTGTTTACAGCCCTAGTAGTTGTTGGATTCCATTCGAACTGACATTCTTGAATTAGGGTAAGAACAAACCTAAATAGAGAATTTTGATCCCTATAGCTTTTATAAATTAAGCTGTAAATTATTGGCAAGAAGATGATAGTACACAGTTGAAGCCAAGAATAACACCAAGTTAACCACTGCCAAATCTGTTGTAAACTTATGTTTCGTGGGATACTTACCAAAACGCAAAATTATCTTGTTTTATTTCATATATATCTATATCTATATATATATATATATATAGAGTGTTGGCCACTTACAGATTATGAACACATTTTTCAAAAAATTCAATTTCTAAAATTGTAGATTATTATTATTTTAGATCAGATTGTAGGTGCAAAAAATTTGGTGACCCCATTTCACTTCTTGAGGGTGATTTTAAGCCATTGGATGATCCATAACAAGACTTAATCTTGGCTGCCATTCTCCCAGCCTTCCCCTAGCCTATAAGCATGGGTCTTCCTCTTCATTTTGACACCAAGTTTTAGTAGAGTTTTTCAGAGTATTAAAAGAGTTTGAGCTTGTCGGTATGAGAAGTACTCTTGGTAGTTCCTTACACTAGCAACTCAACCTAAAGAAGAGTTTGAGTTGCTAAGGTAGGAGCAAACACCCAGTAATGGTGCCTCCCTACGAACCATGCATGACTCGTCCTAGAAAACTCGATCAAGGGGCTATCTTCCGGGAGTACGTCGGGTGGAATCTCAGCCGGCATTTCAATTTGAGAATATCAAATAAAAATCTGCCTCCATTCTATCAGGTATAATTTTTACTCTTTTTGCTCGTTAAATTTGTATGCTACCCTTCCCTTGTTGTCCGGGAATATTACGTACTCTCAAGCTTTCCCAAATTAAATTTGTTTCAAACCATTTTCTTAAAAAGAAAATTGTTTTGTCATGGATCCCACGTGGACTCCTAGAAGAGGAAATAGAAGAAGGAAAAATGAAAAAAAAAAATTCGTACTAACCTTGGTAGGCAATCCCAAGTCATATCCACCACCCAAAAAAATAAAAAATAAAAATCTGTACCCTAGATGATGAGTGGTCATATTTTGTGATAACCTTGGTTACAGTTGTGGTAAGCAGGTAATCTAAGTCGTATCCTTTCTGATCGAACCCCGCTGGCACAGGATCGATCTTTCCCCTCGAAACAATATTTATGGTGAAATGCTAACGTGGGTGGTGTGCAATCATGGATTACATGCATTTTTATTTTTATTTTATATCCTCCAAACAAAGACAAAAAAGGTTCAACTCTATCAATCTGTATATTCGATACTCAAAAAAATTTCCAAAGCCACACGGCCAAACAATTTTGGGCCTACATCACTAAATGGGTCTAGCTACATGAATGATACGAATAGTGAAGAGTACATATACTAATCGAAAATATGTGTTGTATGATGCAATTTTGTTGTTGTTGTTGAAAGGATCCTCCAATTAATTTAATTTTTAATTTATCCTGCTGGAAGTACCCTACAGGTACGGTACCCATTTGTCCTATAACTGGGTTCTCAGCCTTCACAAGCTAGCTAGTAGTTTCTTATTGCATGTCCAATAAATATAAGACTAATAAATCATGTTGATATAATTATATTATGGAACAAAAAAATAAAAAAATCAAGTTGATATACAATACAGTACTACTTGATAGAGTTTGGATTTGGTGATGATTTAAAAAAAATTAGGGATTTTTGGCCATAGGCCCTAAGTATAAGATTACTTTTACAATAGGCCCTAAGTGAAAAACAGTTTTGTGAAAACCCCTTTTAACCCCATAGTGACAAAAATACCCCTATTTACAATTTAAATCAAATTACAAACCGTGCCATTTTTTTCCCACGTTCTCTCCCTCTCTTCCGTGGTTCCATCGCCTCCCACATTTGGCCACAGCCGATCAAATTACAAATGCTATTCCGGCAACTATGAAGTGGCTATCCGCATCACACAATACTTGCTAGTGAGAATCAAATCTAGTAAAAGAGGCACGAACAAGCTAGGAGAAGAGAAGAAAGGATCTTAATCTACCTTTTATTATGTTATCACCAGATCTGGTTTCAGATTTGTAACGAATCATTTTCTCCTTTCCCCTTCCGCTCGATCTACCTTCTCCATCCCGCCATTGACAACGATGGCGAAGGTGCACAGTTTACTGTTGTGTGATTTACACAGCCAATAGTAACAGTTTACTGTTGGGTGTGCTTTGAAAAATTTACACAGAGGTGCTTTGAAAAATTACACAGACAATAGTAATAGTTTACTCTTGTGTGTGTTTTGAAAAAACTTACAGAAAATAGTACCAATTTACTCTTGTGTGCTTTGAAAAAAATACACAAATATTACACAGACAATAGTACAAATTTACTCTCGTGTGCCTTGAAAAAAATACACAAATATTACACAGACAATAGTACCAATTTATTCTTGTGTTTTGGAAAAAATACACAAACAATAGTACCAGTTTGCTGTTGTGTGCTTTAGAAAAATTATATACCTCAAAATAACAGCACAACCTTTTTCCCTTCAAACCCACTGTCAAACCCAAAAAAAAAAAAAAAAAAAAATATATATATATATATATATATATATATATATATATATATATATATATATATATATATTTGGTTTCTTCATCCCCGTTTTCGGCGACTCACCACCAGCTTCACCGCCTCCCCACATTATCGGCGAAATTTTTTCCATCTGTCAAAAAAAAAAAAAAAAAAAACCAGATCTGGTTTTCTCATCCTCGTCATCAGTGACTCACAAACGTTGGCGACTGACCACAGCCCCCGTCGTCGTTTGAGACCTCTGCAATCACATCCCCGTTGCCTCCCCACTGCAGCCGCCGTTAATGGAGCCCCTTCTCTCTCTCCCTCTGCCGTCGGCCCTCTTTGACTTGTGGCTGAAGTGGAGCCCCAAGCCTTTGAGTCACGCTGCCGTCGGCCCTCAACCACCGGAGACAATCGCCCATGAGCCGATCTGGTTTTTCCTTAAGCCTCAACCATGGAGCCCCCTCTCTCTCTCTTTCTCTTTCTCTTTCTCTCTCTCTCTTTCCCTCCCCCCCCCCCCCCTCACTTCCTCCTGTAAATAACATCAATTGTTATGTAAATATAAAAGGGTAGAACGGGGATTTTCAAAAAAACATTTCCTTTTACTTAAAAATTTTTTTAAAAAAGGGGTTTTGAAGTTAAAAAATCTTATGGTGGGTTTTTTTGTTGAAAGCAGTCTCCTAATAGGGGTTATTGCTAATTTCCCCAAAAAAATTATTAACGTGTTGATGTGATCTTAGTTGTCCATGATAACAGCGGACAGCTTGGATCAAAAGACCAGATTAATGATTCTTATTTAATGTACAAATGAAGTCTACTCAAAAGTAGCTAAATTTGATAGCCTTCTGAGAAACTCCAATTGGAGGTAGATGCAAATTTTAGCGTGCTTCTCTTACATCACTAAAACAAGTGCTTTAATGTGGGGGGCATTGAGGAGCCAAATTTGGCTTCGAGGCCAAGCTTGATCCAAAATTGCTTCAAGATTTAGCTCTGAGGCAAATTTTCAATGATAGAGATGAAATCTAGGCGTATGATGGAGAATTAGAAAATATCTTCTAGCTCTCTATTGGAGCCAAAAAAAAATGGCTTTGCACGTACTATTGAAGCATTACCATATATATAAAAGATAGACAACCTGTGGTGCATGTATTTGATGCAAGGTTACGCTATAAGGTGCTAAAAAATTGAATTTACCACCTCCTAAATAGCTTCCATCACTAGAGTACCTTGATCTCAAGAATATGATATGGACAATCATTTTAGAACATTGTCAGAGTTTAAGTTTGGACCTTTGTTTTATTTATATCTATATATCTATATATCTAAATATATAAATTTGAAAATTTCTTGAAAGTAAATGAAAAAACCCTCAACAAACTATAATTTTTTATAGACTTGATCCATTCATAGGACATATACTTTTATAAGAGAAATGCATTTGGACCTCGCATAACAGTCCCTGTCAACTAATCAGGGTTGGCTCAATGTAATTTGAGGCCAAAGGAGAAAACACTAAGTGAGGCCTCTTTAATATTTCATATATTAAAATACATAACATTAGTTCTCTTCATATAGTGTGTAGGAGAAAACACTAAGTGAGGTCTCTTTAATATTTCATATATTAAAATACATAACATTAGTTCTCTTCGTGTGTGTGAAGTGAGGCCTCTTTAATATTTCATATATTAAAATATATAACATTAGTTCTCTTCGTTCGTGTGTGTGTGTGTGTTTAATATTTCATATATTAAAATACATAACATTAGTTCTCTTCGTATGGTGTGTAGGAGAAAACATTAAGTGAGGCCTCTTTAATATTTTATATATTAAAATACATAACATTAGTTCTCTTCGTGTGTGTGAAGTGAGGCCTCTTTAATATTTCATATATTAAAATACATAACATTAGTTCTCTTCGTCCGTGAGGCCTCTTTAATATTTCATATATTAAAATACATAACATTAGTTCTCTTCGTTCGTGTGTGTGTGTGTGTGTGTGTGTGTGTTAGTTCTCTTTAATATTTCATATATTAAAATACATAACATTAGTTTTCTTCGTGTGTTAATCTCTTCGTGTGTGTGTGTGTGTGTGTGTGTGTTAGTTCTCTTCGTGTGTTAAAATACATAATATTAGTTCTCTTTAATATTTCATTTATTAAAATACATAACATTAGTTCTCTTCGTGTGCTAATCTCTTCGTGTGTGTGTGTGTGTGTGTGTGCGCGCGCGTGTGTGTGTTAGTTCTCTTTAATATTTCATATATTAAAATACATAACATTAGTTCTTTTCGTGTGTTAATCTCTTTGTTCGCGCGTGTGTGTGTGTGTGTGTGTGTTAGTTCTCTTTAATATTTCATATATTAAAATACATAACATTAGTTCTCTTCGTGTGTTAATCTCTTCGTTCGTGTGTGTGTGTGTGTGTGTTCTCTTTAATATTTCATATATTAAAATACATAACATTAGTTCTCTTCGTGTGTTAATCTCTTCGTTCGTGTGTGTGTGTGTGTGTGTGAATTTTTTTACACTCAGTGTAAAACTTTTTATTCTTACATCCTTCAATATGTTTTTGTGGTACTTAATGAGTGTGTGTGTTTTTTTTACACTCTGTGTAAAACTTTTTATTCTTACACCCTTCAATACATAACATTAGTTCTCTTCGTGTGTTAATCTCTTCGTTTGTGTGTGTGTGTGTGTGTGAATTTTTATACACTCAGTGTAAAACTTTTTATTCTTATACCCTTCAATATGTTTTTGTGGTACTTAATGAGTGTGTGTGTTTTTTTTACATTCAGTGTAAAACTTTTTATTCTTACACCCTTCAATATGTTTTTTTGATACTTAATGAGTGTGTGTGTTTTTTTTTACACTCAGTGTAAAACTTTTTATTCTTATGTTTTTGTGGTACTTAATGAGTGTGTGTGTGTGTGTGTGTGTGTGTTTTTTTTTTTTTTACACTCAGTGTAAAACTTTTTATTCTTACACCCTTCAATATGTTTTTGTGGTACTTAATGAGTGAGTGAGTGTGTGTGTGTGTGTGTGTGTGAATTTTTCTACACTCGGTGTAAAACTTTTTATTCTTATACCCTTCAATATGTTTTTGTGGTACTTAATGAGTGTGTGTGTGTAAAACTTTTTATTTTGTAAAACTTTTTATTCTTACACCCTTCAATATGTTTTTGTGGTACTTAATGAGTGTGTGTGTGTAAAACTTTTTATTTTGTAAAAATTTTTATTCTTACACCCTTCAATATGTTTTTGTGGTACTTAATGAGTGTATGTTTTTGTGGTACTTAATGAGTGCGTGTGTGTGTAAAACTTTTTATTCTTACACCTTTCAATATGTTTTGTTGGTACTTAATGAGTGTGTGTGTACACCCTTCAATATGTTTTTGTGGTACTTAATGCGTGTGTGTGTGAATTTTTTTATACTCGGTGTAAAACTTTTTATTCTTACACCCTTCAATATGTTTTTGTGGTACTTAATGAATGACATACTTCCTGATATCTGTTTTACTTGAAATTTGGCATGTATGATATGTATCAATAGAAAACCTAATTCAACGGTTAAATTGGCGAAACATTTTACTTACAAAAATATATCGAGGGGTGTAAGAGTAAAAAGCTTTACACCGAGTGTAAACGGATCTCTCCTTATATATATAATAATTTCTTCTTGCCTTTTGAGATGCAAATTTTCTAATTAAAATTTTATATTCAAGTTTTGCTGACATATCTTTTTCAATAGATAATATGGCTTATTCACTTGTAGCATAGTCAATCGTTAGTTGGTAGCTAGGATTTCATTAATTTTACTTTTGAAAAGCATTTAAAAAATAAATAAAATTAATTTGTCTAATTTTCTCTTCCTTTTCTTTCTAAGTTTGTTGTATCTAGATTCATATTCCGTAGTGGATTTCTACTTCTATAATTTTTTTTCTTCTTTGGTACAATAAAAAACATCATACTAATCTACACTCAACCCCTCCTTTAGATAGGCATCCCCTAACCTAATTTTCGAAAGGAAGAAAAGGTTTAAACCCTGCATCTGATTTTCACATTCATCTATGCACACAATTAGCACTTGTTAGCTGAATGTGAAAGCCTATCATAACCTCAAGAAGGGGAGATGTAGCACCGAGGGCTATTGGTTCTTTTTCTTTTTGCTCTTGGACTTCATCATTTGATGCATTGCCAGACACCTAACCAAGATTTCCTCAAAGTCTTCTACTTCACAAGGAAATCTCAATCCACCTTCTTGTTCAAACCCAAATTCCTCGGCCGCTCTTTCCATCAGCACCATAAAATCCGGCATCGACAAATAGCTGGCCGGAATCACGAACCTCCGAAGCTCCGACCCCACATAAACCGCCAAGAACCCTTTGGGAACCTCCTTCAGCGACGACCGACGTCGAGTACTGGTGCGCCTTCCGTCGGACGATTCTCGAGCGAGCAACAAGTTCTCCTTGGAGTTCTCATTAACAGGGTCTCGAAGATTTCCGTTCTTCGAGGCGATGGCGAGGGGCTGCTTTTGGTGCAAGGGCGGAGCCAACCATAGCCATAGCCGGAGAATGTTCTTTGGGCGCGACATTTGCCATAATTGGATCATCCTCCTGCCGGGACTCATTTTCCAAATCTTTTCGGAGAAATCTTCAAAAAAATAAAATAAAATAATGGGAGAGATCTAAAGGCAGCACATTTCATGGATGGATCGATCACATGCAGTGAAATATCAAATTCACGTAACAAGGAAAAAGGAAACTCGAAAAACTCATACAAATTTTACGTATAACAGAACCAAGAAAACGTACAACATCTTATGGGTCTGAAAAATGTGGATAAATTAAAGGTGCATGTTAATGGTAATCATGTAAGTAAAATGCATTGAAAGAGAAGGGTTGGCATGCAGAGAGAAAGCCTTTTTCTCCGAGAGAGAGAGAGATAGAGTGAGAGAGAGAGAAGTGGAGCGTTTTTCAGGAGGAATTTGAAGGAAATTAAGATAAGGGGTAATGTGTTGTTAGTGAACGTACGTTAGAATCGATGAGTACAGCTAAATGTAGACACCATCAACTCGTCCAAGCCCCCCACATTTCTCAGTGTCTCTAAATTTGGCGGGTGGGGTGCTCTGGCGGTGGTTCCAAATTGGGCTATTGTTATGGTGTTACTATGGGAAAGGGTTGTAATTAATTGTTTTGACTTTTGAAAATGGGTAAAATTTTTTGAACATCTCAAAATGAAAAATGTGAGGCAAATAAATTGGGATGGAGTAGGTAAAAATCTCCTTATAGCCAACCAAAAAAAAAAAGAAAGGAGAAAATACAGTTTCACCCTTTGGTTTTATTTAAAAACACTTTACATCCTTCTAGGTTTTCTTTTTTTCAAACACTTTGACCCCCTCATGTTTAAAATATAAATATAATTCTTACAACGTTGATGGAAACAACAATTTTACAAATATATTATTACCATATGTTGGTGAAATGTCCTATTAGTAAAGCATTTTCGTCTAAAAAAATGTTACTAGCGGTTCATATGCAACCATTTTTCATCAAAATAAAAAGTAGGTAAGTGTCGGAAAAGTATAAGGTGTCATTATTCAAAACATGAGAGGACCAAAGTGTTTGAAAACAAAGTAGAGTGATACAAAACGTTTGCAAGTGAACGTTGAGGAGGTGAAATATATTGTATTTTCCCACACAAAAAAAAAAAAAAAAAAAAAATGGAAAACCACAAACATTAATATAAATGGTTAACGTTATATATAATCGTCCTTAACACATCATAAAAGTTTATAACTAAACAATACATTGTCTTGATCGATGAAAGTTTTAAAATACAAGCCCTCATTTTCTATTGCATCATACAATGAATGATTACACACCCATTGGATCTGCTACCTCTTTTAGTATTAAAGAAAAGAAGAGAAAAGCTAGTGTCAATCCTTAGCACTCTCAATGACACTTCTGTTTTTTTCTTCTCCCCTCCTTATAGACACAATACATAGACATGTGTCGTCTTCATGAAGAATGCTCTATAGTCGCAATCATAGTAAACATATGTCATCTTCATAGAGAACGCTCACTAATTACAGCTAATACTTGGAGCACTTGAGAAATCATGAATTACTAGTATGAAAGCTGAAAACTAAAGAGTCAGATTCAAGTTATTCAAGCTCCTAGTTTATATGGAAGCTAATCACGACAATTGGAGTATAGACAAAATGGGTTAAGGCTGTATTTTAAAGGTTGTTTTCTCAGAACCGTAAGTGTGATTAGGACGACTTACACAGTAGATATCCAGGGAGGAATAAATTCTTCATTTTCTTTATTATTCTTATTATTTTAAATCCTTATCTTTTGGGTAGTACTGTTGCCTAGTAAACAAGACCAGTATGGAACAAGACCATTATTTCAAATTGAAAGGATGTGAGCTGTGGCAGGTAATTGAACGCTGGCCCAAATGACTTTTCTTTTTTTTTTTTTTAATTGTTAAATGATAGGAGAACACACTTACACACGCACTTACGTAAAATCGAAACAAAGATGCCATCAATCAAGCTTATATAACCTACATCAATGGCCCCTTCTTAAAAGTTAGGCTTCAAGATGAAGTATAGTTTTGGATCAACTGCGGATGTATTTTGTGGATTTTCTACTCGTCTATATAAGTCAATTTTGAGACAAAATTGACCTAGTACTATACGGTACGGGCTGTATAAGTCAAAATGTATTTGTACAAATGACACAGACCAGGGTGGTGGTATTTTATTTGTCTATTTTTTCTGGTTCAAATTAAATGAGAGCCCAACGGGTTCACAGGCTACGCATAAAGGGAAAGCTCATCCCTTTTCCCATAAGAATCTTTGGAGGAATTATACATTAGTCCATGGGCAAATAATTATAGTTAGTAGGTAGTCATTTATTATCAAGTTAGTAGTTATTTGTATTGATATATAATTATTAATCCGTAGTTGTACCAATCTATAATTCGCCCTAAATCTTTCCCTGCAAAACACACACCCCTGAAGGTTTAGAGAAACCATGAACTCCTTAAAACATTTCCCCCATAAAGAGGGTTAGGGGTAAGAAGTGCCAACTAGCCTATTGGCCAGGGTGGGTTTATTTGGCCCATTGTGTGTTTGGTTAGGACATAGGAATTCTTCAATATTTAATTGAAAACTCGAAAAAGGAAAAAACTTGAGGAGCCCGAGCCACCTATGGACTCAGGCTGTATGGGCCCAATTCTTGTGGGCAGCCTTTTGAACCTCTACTATTGGGTCTCTAATTTGGGAGTACGAAAATGGCAATCAGCCACAAGAATCAACCACCTTTATTTTTGGAGGTTCTCTATTGGCAACTCAAGATTTGCTTTGTATTCCAAATTTTTGTTTTCTTACTTTTACTCAAGATTTCAAGAAAAATAAATTTTTTTTTTAATGAAAATTGATCCCATTGTTTTTTAAAAAACATTATTTTAAACAACTTTAAAGAAAAAAGTTTTTCCAAAAATTATCATTTAAGTGGACTTTGGCCCAACAAAACTCATCGGAGTTGCTCCTGGACAGGCCTAATATTTTAGACACGGACATACCTTCCTCTCTCTCCCTCCCTCTCCACCCCCCCTTGAGAATCTTTCTTTCATTTTTTAATTTTTTTGTGAATCTTTCTTTCTCTCTTTCTTTTTGTTTTTTTTTTTCTTTGCTGAAATGGTTATGAATCGTATATAAAGAAAAAAATATTTTATTTTGATTTTGATTTTGATTTTTTTGTATTTTTACAAAAATCTGGCAAAGCCCAATAAACCCAGCTCACATTTCATGCAGGCTCTGTTTAAAGCCTAGGCCCAGCCCCCAATCACTATTGAATAGACCCAGGCCGTACAAGAAACTGAGTAAATGTACTTCTTTAACTAACCCATAAGGCCATAATCGCCTACGAATTCAAGTGGCACTTCCCATTATAGAGGCAGAGGTTTCAGGTTTGAGTCTTTTAGTTGGTTATATGATGCTCTCGTATTGTGATCCTAAAATACAAAATATAAGAAAACCATAATTTCAATTCATAGAAGCCGCCCATTTTGCTAGGTTTTTGCTTTGGGCCACATATGTTCGCTTGTTGCTAGTACGTAAGACTGTAAGATGAGCCAATTAAGTTACTCGGGTTTGGCTCGAGATCAACTCGATAAAAAGTTCATTCGATCTGGTTTGTAAATTAAATGAGCTAATCTCAAACTTTATTTTGACCTCATTAATTTATTGAGCCGATGTTGAGTTGAGTACTAACTACTTGACTCGTTAAGTTGATTAATACTTGAATTAACCAAACTACTTGAGATCAGTTCGACAAAAAGCTTGTTCAAGCTCGCTCCTAAACTAAATGATTCAATCTCAAGCTTAATTTTGAGCTTGTTAAATTAATGAGTCAAGCTTGAGCAACCTACTACTTAACTTGTTTACAGCCCTACAGTAGTAGTAGTTGTTGGATTCCAATCCAACTGATCGACATTCTTGAATTAGGGTAAGAACAGACCTGAATAGAGAATTTTGATCCCTACAGCATTTATGAATTAAACTGTAAATTATTGGCAAAGAGGATGATAGTACACAGTTCAAGCCAAGAATAGCACCAAGTTAACCACTGCCAAATCCGTGATTGAAAACTTATGTTTAGTGGGATACTTTCCAAAAAGCAAAATTATCTTGTTTTATTTTATATATTATATATAGTTCTTCTATTATCAGTGCACCTAGTACTCCAAAACTTTACCTAGTGATTCTATTTTGCGAATCCAATATATATCGCTGGATTAATTAGAGCTTTTTAAGCAAGCGATTCATGCCAAAAATATGACGAAAAGTAGTTAGTTCAAGTATTCAATAGTTTTGAATTTTTAACAAATTTTTGAAATTAAAAGTTGGCCACTTACAGTTTATTAACACATCTTTCAAAAAATTCAATTTCTAAAATTGTAGATTATTATTATTATTTTAGATCAGATTGTAGATGCAAAAAATTTGGTGACCCCATTTCACTTCTTGAGGGCGATTTAACCCATTGGATATCTTTAACAAGACTTAATCTTGGGTGCCATTCTCTCAACCTTCCCTACGGCTAGCCTATAAGTATGGGTCTTCCCCTTGAATTAGACACCAAGATTTAGTATAGATTTTCAGAGTATTAAAAGAGTTTGAGCTTGTCGGTATGAGTGCTCTTGGTACTTCCTCACACTAGCAACTCATCCTAAAGAAGTGTTTGAGTTGCTAAGTTAGGAGCAAACACCCACTAATGGTGCCTCCCTACAAACCATGCACTCGTCCTAGAAAACACAAAGAGCCATCTTCCCGAAGAGTACGTCGGGTGGAATCTCAGCCAGAATTTCAGCTTGAGAATATCAAATAAAAGTCTGCCTCCATTCAATTTTCTTGAAAAAGAAAATTGTTTTGTCATGGATCCCACGTGGACTCCTAGAAGAGGAAACAGAAAAAGGAAAAATGAAAAAAAATTCGTACTAACCTTGGTAGGCAATCCCAAGTCGCATTGATTTAAAAAAAAGAAAAAAATCTTGGCAGACAATTCTATGGTACTCATAAAATAAATAAATAAATAAATAAATAAAAGAACGAAAGGAGGAAGACGAAGAAGAAGAAAGAAGAAGTTCTATACCCTAAATGATAAGTGGTCATATTTTGTGATAACTATGATTACATTTGTGGTAAGCAGGTAATCCCAAGTCGTATCCTTTTTGAACCCCTCTGGCACATGATCTTTCCCCTCGAAACATTTATGGTGAAATGCTAACGTGGGTGATGTGCAATCATGGATTACATGCATTTTTATTTTTATTTTATATCCTCCGAACAAAGAAAAAAAAAAAAGGTTCAACTCTATCAATCTGTATATTTGATGCTAAAAAAAATGGCCAAAGCCACATGGCCAAACAATTTTGGGCCTCCATCACTGAATGGGTGTAGCTACATGCATGGTACATTGGTACGTATAGTGAAGAGTATGTATACTAATCGAAAATATGTGTTGTATGATGCAATTTTGTTGTTGTTGTTGTTGTTGAAACGATACTCCAATTAATTTAATTTATCCTGCTGGAAGTACCCTACAGGTACGGTACCCATTTGTCCTATAGCTGGGTTCTCAGCCTTCACAAGCTAGCTGGTAGTTTCTTATTGCATGTCCAATAAACATAAAACTAATACATCATGTTGATATAATTATATTATGAGGGAAAAAAAAAAAAAAAAAAACATCAAGTTGATATACAATGCAGTACTACTTGATGGAGTCTGGATTTGGTGATGATTTGAAAAAAATTATCACCGTGCTGATGTGATCCGAGTTGTCCATAATAACAGTGGATAGCTCGGATCAAAAGACCATATTAATGACTCTTATTTAATGTACATTACAAATGAAGTCTACCCTACTCAAAAAAAAAAAAAAAAAAAAAAGAAAAAAAAGAAGAGAACATACATCAAGTTGATATACAATGTAGTACTACTTGGTGGAGTCTGGATTTGGTGATGATTTGAAAAAAGTTATCACCATGCTGATGTGATCCGAGTTGTCCTATAATAACAGTGGACAGCTAGGATCAAAAGACCATATTAATGACTCTTATTTAATGTACATTACAAATGAAGTCTACTCAAAAGTAGCAAAATTTGATAGCCTCATGAGAAACTCCAATGGGAGGTAGATGCAAATTTTAGCACGCTTCTCTTACATCACTAAAACAAGTGCTTTGCTGTGGGGGGTATTGAGGAGCCAAATTTGGCTTGGAGGCCAAGCTTGATCCAAAATTGCTTCAAGATTTAGCTCTGAGGCAAATTTTCAATGATATATAAAGATGAAATCTAGGTGTATGATGGAGAATTAGAAGATATCTTCTACCTCTCCATTGGAGCCAAAAAATGGCTTCGCTCGTACTTTTGAAGCATTACCATATATATAAAAGACAACTTGTGGTGCATGTATTTGATGCAAGGTTACGCTATAAGGTGCTAAAAAATGAATTTACCACCTCCAAAATAGCTTCCATCACTAGAGTTGATCTCAAGAATATGATATGGACAATCATTTTAGAACATTGTCAAAGTTTAAATTTGGACCCCATTTTTTTTCTTTTTTGTATTTTTAAAATTAGAAAATTTCTTGAAAGTAAATAGAAAAACCCTCAAAACAAACCATAATTTTTTATAGACTTGATCCGATCCATTGATAGGACATATACTTTTATAAGGGAGATGCATTTGGACCTCCCATAACAGTCCCTGTCAACCAATCAGGGCTGGCTCAATGTAATTTGAGGCCAAAGGAGAAAACACTAAGTAAGGACTCTTTAATATTTCATATATTAAAATACATAACATTAGTTCTCTTCGTATAGTGTGTGTGTATATATATATATATATATACTAGTTGTTGCACACGTGTGTTGCACGTGAATTTTTTTGAGTTAAATTATTTTTTTCAATAATGATAATAATTTTTTAAATTTAATAATTTTATCATGCCTTTGCATAAGATGAAAGCACATTGATCACTTAATCCTTTACTTCTTTTGATAAGATTATATATATATATATATATATATATATATATATATATATATTTTTTTTTTTGTTTGTCGATGCGTGGTGGATCGCTTGTAACTTTATTTTTTTGGGACTGTACATTTTTTAAAAAAAAATGATCGATTTTGAACTCTTTTTTTTTTTTTTGGGGGGGGGGGGGGGGTGGTTGTGATCTAAGTTATTTTCTTTTCTTTTTGTTCTTTTTGGTTTTGTTTTATTTAGTTTGGTATTTTGGGTTTGCAGGTAGATATTGCAAAGTTTCATGAACCTCGCGATTTGATAGGGACTTTTTTTTGTGGTTCATTAGACATTCCCTTTTTATTTTCTTTTTTTCTTGTGCATTCGTTAATGGTTTTTTTTTTTTTTTTTTTTTTTGGGGTTTTATTTTGTTTTTGTTCAAGCCTGCTTCTTTTTTAATTTTCCTTCAATTGAATCGTCTTTGATTCTCTTCTTTTTCTTGATAATTTGACTTGATTATTTTCAAAAATTAAAGATTATATATGAATTCTCAACAAAATATGAAAATTATGCAACAGTAGTAATTTAAAAGTTCAATAATGCAATTCAAGTTTTTTCTGATATGCGAATCCTTAGAAAATAATCAAAGATTATATGTGCTATTTAAAACTTTACTTATGCAATTCAAGTTTTTTTTTTTTTTTTTTGGCCTCTTAATCTGGCTTTTCATTTGTTTTTGTTCAAGCATGCGTCTTTTTATTTTCATTCAACTGATTCGTCTTTGATTATCTTCTTTTTCTTGCTAATTTTGTAATTCAAATAGAGATTTAAAAGTCCAATCATGCAATGCAGGCATAGATTTAAATGTTTATGCAGGCAAAGATTTAAATGTTTAAACATAATTTGTATATATGAGTCAAGTTTATTGAAAACTACATGCCAGACAAAACACCAGAACAAAGGAGACACAATGAAGGCACATAGAAGACGCAAAAGAAGGAAGCAGTTGTTGTTCTTTCCTATGTTAGGATTTTATGATTTTTATAATGTGTTTCTATTTGTATTTAATTATATGTTAACATTGTTAGAGTTTTACGAATTATAGTTTCCATTTCCTTAGAATTCCTATTTGGGTTTGGTTTTATTTAATTATTATACGAATTATAGTTTCCTTAGAATTCTTATTAAGGTATGTGTTTTATATTTCTATATTTCCTATATATGCAGAAGGGTAGTTGTGTATTTAAAAATTAAAGAAGGGTATATTAGTCAATCAAAAGTTTTTCTTACATTCATCTTTTTATAGGTAGTATAGATATATAAGGGAGAGATTTTTTTTACACCTGGTGTAAAACTTTTTATTTTTACACTCTTCAATATGTTTTTGTGGCACTTAATGAATGGCATACTTTTTGATATCTGCTTAATTTACTTGAAATTTGGCATGCATGATATGCATCAATAGAAAACCTAATCCAACGGTTGGATTGGCGAAATATTTTTCTCACAAAAAGATATTGAGGGGTGTAAGAGTAAAAAGTTTTACATCGGGTGTAAACGGATTCCTCCATCTATATAATAATAATAATAATAATTTCTTCTTGCCTTTTGAGATGCAAATTTTATATCCAAGTTTTGCTGACATATCATTTTCAATAGATAATATGGCTGATTCACTTGTAGCATAGTCAATTGTTAGTTGGTAGGTTTTCATTAATTTTAGTTTTGAAAAGCTTTTTAACAAAAATTAATTTGTCTAATTTTCTCTTCCTTTTTCTTTCTAAGTTTCTTGTGTCTAGATTCATATTTTGTAGTGGATTTCTATGTTTATAATTTTTTAAAAAAAATACTTATAAATAATGAAAAATAAATAAATAAATAAATAAAGAATTGAATATGATGAAATTATCTTACATACTTAATAAATAAATAAAATGAAAATAAGGCTTTAATGATGAAGCTATGTATGTATAGAGTAGGACATAGTATTCAATTTAATAAAAATAAGGAAATAAAGATTTGAGTTAAAAAAAAATGAAGATGAGGCCTTTTTTAGGTTGAGGCCCTAAGGCACTGCCTAAGTAGGGTAAAGGTTGAGCCGGCCCTGCAAACAATAACCGCTTTTTGCTTTGAAAAACAAAAAGAGGTGGCCCCGTGGCCTACGTCGGATGATCTTGAGGACTATTGAGGGGGTACAATAGGACTGCCCATGATGATATAATGGGTCTAACAAGCTGTACATCCCACACCACGTATGATTCATGTACCTTGTTTAAAAGTTATCACAAAGGCATTTCAGCGTTTAGAATCCTCCAATACAGAACCAACCCCTCTCTCTCTCTCTCTCTCTCTCTCTCTCAATCAAACTTCGATGGCAACCACCATAAAAAAGGTGGAGAAAATCCGGCAAATTGTTCAGCTATTACAGATCATGAAACGCTGGAAAGCAAGGAGTACTCTCAAACGCAAACACCTCCTCACTTTATCCTCTACCGACTCATCAGATTCTGATTCATCGTCGCCGTTGTCTGCTTCAACCCATCGCGTTCCATCCGGCTTCCTCGCCGTCTACGTTGGAATGGAGCGCCAGAGGTTCTTGATCCCTACGCGGTACTTGAACTTTCCGGTCTTTGTGGCCCTTTTGAAGAAAGCAGAAGAAGAATATGGGTTCAAGTTCAGTGGAGGGATTGTCCTTCCATGTGAGGTTGATTTTTTCGTAGAAGTATTGAAGTTTCTTGACAAAGACGAGAGGAAGTTTGGAAAGTTGGAGTTGGATGAGTTCTTGAAGATTTTTTCTGAAGTGGGTTTTGATTCATCATCATGCAAAGAAGGTTATCACTATTCTTGTAATGGGTTCTCACCGCTCATGCAGGCAAGCTAGGGTTTCATGGTGGAAAAATAGTCTAGTGTTTCAATTAATCTTCTTTCTTTCTTTCTTTCCATTTTTTTTTTTTTTTTTCCTTCTTTCTTTTGTTAAAGAGGAAGGCGCTGTTATGTTTCCTGCTGGAGGGTTTCCTTTTTCCCCCTTCTTTTGTGTTTTCTTTGTGTCCAAACATCGAGAAAGTGGGGTTTAATGAGATGTATTAAATATTGGTTATGGCGGTTTGAGGAGATCATTTATGTTAATTAAAGAATGGTGGTGGTAGCTAGTGATGATGATTATAACAACATTTGTAAAAGTAAATGAAAATTTCATATTAATTTCATCTTTGATTATGTGATGGATGGGCACTTTTCCCATTTTATGAAATTAACTTTAAATTTTATTTTATTTTTATTTTTCCTTACCTTCATTTGGTTGCACCAAATAAACAACTTCATGTTAAACCTTTGGATCCTCCCAATGACCATGAAACTTTATAATTCATTTTTAATTTCTTTGCCAGCCTGTCTCTCATCGATCAGACTTTTATTATTCATTATCAACTTATTGATTTATATATATGGTTATGTTCCCATCAGCACATATTGATATAAGTTGTATTAATATTATGCATTGGTCTAATGTATCTCATATCCCACTAATAGTACAACTTCTAATACAGATGTTGATATAAGTTATATCAGTATGTGTTCACCTAATCATCACCTTCTGTATATGTATTATTAAGCAAAGGGGCATGGCTCAAACATAATGATCAATTTAACATAATGATGAAGCTTCATTCCAACCTCACAATGTTAAGATAAACATAGGCATCATTTGGACCATAAAGTTGTTAGATTCCTTTTTGCGTGGGCGGCTAGCTAAGACGTATTATTTAGGGTTAGCGTCTACATCCATCATTCTTCTAAAAATAAATCACACTTCCAAGAGTAAGTGCACGTACATATCTATGATACCACCTTGTACTTGTACTTAAAACAGGACTAGCTAATGGCAAATTTTCTAGTATTCTTTTAAAATTTATAATAATTTTAATCATAAAATTATCCTTGAACAGTAAAGTCTTTTTTTTTTTTTTTTTTTCCTTGTTTTAAGGTATAGGGTGATATCGAACAATTACAACCATAGTTCAAAAGGATTTTATGCAATTTACTCTTATTTTTAACGAACCATTAATATATATATATATATATATATATATGGTAATTGGGTATACAACTGCTGTCTGAAATGAAGACATGCAAGAGAATGATAAATAATGTAACAATGAAAGTGACAAATTAAAACCTCCATGTCTTCCTTTCTTTCAATTTCCATTTTTTTTTCTTTTTTTGTTTTTGTTTTTGTTTTTTCTTTGACAATCATCGCGTGATAACAGCCAAAATCATTCCATCCAAAGTTGTTAATCCCTTGTTTATCAATAATTTCAGCCTGCCAAATATTTCACAAAAACACACCAAGATTCAGAGTCCAACTATGTTCTTAGCATTGAAGGAGCCAGGG
This sequence comes from Liquidambar formosana, assembly GCA_039720395.1. NCBI lineage: Eukaryota > Viridiplantae > Streptophyta > Magnoliopsida > Saxifragales > Altingiaceae > Liquidambar > Liquidambar formosana. Next base: position 24,925,877 of record CM077826.1, on the reverse strand, counting down.
AGGGCCTTTGGGGGCACTTGCCTCCACTGGCTCAAGTATATATATATATATATATATATATATTTTTGGGAATAAATTACCATTTGATAACAATGTCCCGAAATAATGCCAAAACAGTAAATTGATAGTCATTTTAAGCATATATGCAGTCAGTTTGTAATAAGTTGACAAAAGAATCCTTTTTTGGGTATTACATTAGAACATGATTATAAAAAAGTAATTGTTTCAAAAAAAGGCTCTCCATAGAGTTTGGATTCATACTCAACATCATGCCAAGTTAATTCGCATCCTTAGATGAGGGATTGGATGGCTTGAATTAAAAGTTGAAAAGATGTTATTGAAATGACTAGAATGACCTCATTGAGCAACTTTTTCAACTTTTAATACAAGCCATCCAGTCTCTCATTTAAAGGTGTGGATTAACTTGGCATGGTGCTGAATTTTATCAACTCAGCACTGAATCCAAACTCCTTCTCTAGAGCTTTCAGTTCTCACTTCACAAAATTATAGCACCGGTACCCCTATTGAACATAACTCCTAACTCTGCCTTGGTTCTTTAATTAAAAACAATTAACAATTTTTGTTCTTTCTCCTCCTACACCTCTTCTCCTTTTTCCGTTGGATTAAAAAGAACAATTCTTTGTTGTCATTGAGAACAATTACACTATGTTATTTGGATAAATAATTTTTAAGTGGAATTTGCTTTTCGAGATGGAATTTGTAAAAATTTTATAAGAATTTTGTTCATCTCTTTCCTAATAAGAATTTTACAAATTCCATCTCAAAAGTAAATTTCACAAAAAAATTTCTTATCCAAACATAATGTTAAAGTTTGTTCGAAGTTCCTGTCCTTTTCCACTGTTTCTCAGCCACTGCTAGATTCCAAGTTTATTTTCTAATATATATATATATATATCAGCAACCAATGCAAAAAAAGGGTGATTAATTTATACGATTTCGTACTTCAGGATTTTTTTAAAGTTAAAGATGCTCTTGGCCAGCGCAAAAGTTCCAAAGTTTTGTAATAGATTAAAAAAAGACCACTAGATGCCCACTTTTTGTTTTGTTCTCCCCTAGAAAATTTGTGGTCCAACCGTAGACCCGTGCAGTCTATACCTGACAGTATTTTGCTTTGTAATTTCCCCTTTATTTGTTGGCCTCCAGCCAAAATTTTGCTTTGGTGTTTGGTTTAGGCTACAGTTTTTTGCCAAGTGGAATGGTGCTCATGGTTCGGACTTTAGCTTTTGTCTCTCTGTGTAGTACGACTTTATTTTATTTTATTTTATTGGCAATGATCTTTGGTATTACCATACATATGTTTGGTGGTGTTAAAGTTAAGGGTAAATTATAAGAAATCCAATTATATTTGGCTCTTGTTCACGTAATCCCTCAAGAAAAAATAGTTGCAATGTACCTCAAATCCCCAAAAAACTTACATATTTAATAATTAGTACTACTGTTAATTGTTGTTTATTCTTAATGTTAATTTTTTTGAACGATAATTAACAGTAGCACCAATTGTTAAATTTGTGAACTATTTGGAGGCAAATTACAACCATTTTTTCTTTAGAGCTATTATGTTAAAAGGAGCTAAAAGTTATGAGAGTTTCTTGTAGTTTACCCTAAATTTAATAATATATAAAGGGTTGTGCGTGGGTCGTTCTAGAGTGATTTAGGGTGAAGACCACCAACCAACCCTCTCATGGTGAGTTACAAATTTCCCAACCAGCTGTCCAACCACAAATGCTAAGAACTGGTGGATTGGTTGATTTTTTTAGGTGATTTTCACCAATGGTTTGGGTGGGTTACATTTTATCATGCTCTTTCCAATATTTGGGGCATTTCTAATATATTGGGCCTTAATTAATTGATTAGTTATAAATATAAATCTAGAAACTTAACCATCTAAAATGGTTATATAATGCTTGATACACACCTACACAATATCTTAGTAACAAGGATATAAATTATGATTTTATGATAATAAATATCTAATAATATTAGAGATAGTTAATGTTAAATTAGTTTTGAATCTTGCCAGTACTGGACCAAAGCTTATTAGTAGCCTAGCAAAGTAACAATCAGAAAATGCATTAATATGAAATCGGAGATGTGTGATTTCTATAATTTTGCAAATGTATTATGAAAGGCAGGTCAGTTTGGTTTATTGGTAGTTTATCAAAGTTTTACCTACCTACAAAACCAAATGGTTAAATTTATTGCTTAATTCACTCAAACCACGTTGCCTATAAGATGGTGATTAACATAAAATATAGGAAATGCAACATCTACTAATAGATAGATAGAGGAATAGTGATGCTCTTTTTGGAGAGCTTGCACTAGGTGGAAGGAGTTTTTATACACCACTACGTCCTATATATAGTATTATGGTGCAACAAGCTTCGGTTCAACTCTTTGGTAGATTGGATTCAGTTTGTAGGTTTAAACATAAGTTTTGTCCTAAGTTGAAATTTATAGAACTGACTCTAATTAATTCGGTTCTAAATCAGTTGAAAAACGAATTCAAACCAAACTGAGTTACAACCCTAGTCCATAGGTAATGGCCCATAAGTCATGAGGAGGGCTGTTGGAAATTATGTTCCGGTGATCAATTCCTAAACTAATACTAAAAAAAGGTATTGTCTGTGTATCAACTTGCTACAAAATACAAATTGACCATGTTTGGTATTAATTTAGACAGTGATCACCAAAAGGTAATTTTCCCAAAAAGGTAATGGGGAAAAAGGAGCCAACTTGGCCCAAAAGGTCTACCCACCATCCTTACATATCAGCATTATCGAAGCCACTGCTCTCCTTCCTCGCTACATCCACAGAAAAGCTTAGACCACTATCGCCCAAAGGTCCCCCACAACCCATGTCCCACTGATTTGGGAACCTTCAATCCTAGTTATGCAGAATTAGACTGCCAATATGTATAGTTGGTGGTGAAGTGGGACTGCAAAGCCATGGATTTGATCGAAAAGTATTTTGAGTCTCATAGACTTGGATGTCAACTGGCATTGACTTCAGAGTCAGAATCAAGGCATCTCCAATCTTTCCCTATTTGTTTAAGCTGCCTCATAGCTTTTAAGGGAATGTTATGTAAAGCATCTTATGTGCATGTTTATACCAAAAATTATAATTTTTTTGGTAATAAGTGAAAAGCCAATGAAGAAATATCACTAAATTATGGTTAATTAGTTAAAAGCAGGTGTGGTTTGATTTCGTAAAACAGAAGTGGGGAACTATTGATTTTTTTATTTATTATATGTGTTTCATATGATTTTAATGGTAATTAACCATTTCAACAAAAAAGAAGGAAGTGAAGATCATGTAAGTTGTAACTACCCACTATCTTACCACATGTCATCATAGGAGCGAGAGAGGCAAGCATAAAACTATCCACTACCCCTCATCTTATGGTAACTACCCACTACTACATCCAACATGGCAACATACAAGCAAAAAAAAGAAAGTGGGTAGCCTACTAATTCAAGCATGTACAGCAAAAATTCAGCAATTAATGAAATACTTTCAACATCTATAAATTATAAAAGTGAAGACCAAAGAAGGGTTTTCACCATTTCATCCTTCATAGGATTCTAACTTAGGACTAGTTTAGATTATTTTCAATTCTCTCTACTTTCCAATTCTCATTGTAATTTATTTTCAAACTTTATTCGTGAACTCTTGTTACTCATTGTAATTTGTGAAGTTTGCTTTCAATGATCCTCGATGATTGTAAGTTTACTTTCAATTATTACTCTCGTTCATTTTATTTCTTTTAGAAATTTATACTAAACCCAAGAGAAAAGAACTCTCATCTCTCGTCAATCATCTGATACATTTAGTTTTTTTAATTTCAATCAATGATCAAATAAGCATCACAAACCAAACCTAGAAGGTGCGGAGGGATTGTAGACACACGATTTTTAGGCTTTCGAGCCTTGGCACGTCCACATACTTTTTCTATGTAAATGGTGCAGTATACAGTGTCTTATGTGGCATTATATGTATAGACTAAAATTCTCTCCAATTATTTGATAGATTTCTTTTTTATTGATATGGATTAGTGCTGTACGTGAGCCTTGTACAAATGGTGCATTCATATAGCAACAGTCCAACCTTTAATTATGCATTGCCTCTGATTACCCAAAATTAACACAAATATGTCATTTTGGTCCACCGTCCAAGAAGAGAGGACGCTAAATGCTAATGCTGCCCATTCCCCAACCTCCCCTTTCTATTTTTATTATTTTTTACTTTTGAAATTATTTTTATTTTTTCAAATTCTTCTCAAAAGACGAAGATAGCCCGATCATATTCGTCATTTGGGTAGCTAACTTTGGAATTTCATAAATTTTGGTTTAGAACCCTCTTGGAATTTGGGAGGTCAAATTCTGTTTAAATAAGTAGAATTTTCTAAATCCCATCCTTTAAATAAGAAAGTTGAAAATTTCTAAATTTCAAAAATCCCAGCATTTCAAAATTCCAATTTTTTTCCAAACCACTCACCCAAATGCCTTAATTTATTATTCTACTCTTGCTTCGCCATCCTTGTTTCAATGTACAATTCCTCAAACCTCCGCCTTCCACCCTCGTCTTTTCATTTATTTATTTAATTACAAGTAGTGATCTGTGCAATGTGTGACAATCACAACTTTAACAAATAAAAAAAATAAAAAAAAATCTATATAATTTAAGAAAAGAGAGAAAAGAAAAAGATAATTTAAAATAAATAAACAAAACCTTTTCAGAAAAAAAAATATATATAAAAAAAAAAAAATAAAACCAAAGTGAATATGTACATATAGATTACTCTACATAAATAAACTATTGTGTTCAAATCATTATAAAATTATAAATAAAAAAAAAAGGCAAAAATGAAATAAAAAAACACAAACAAACAATCAAACATATTATACAATCAAATCAAAGTAAAATTAAAAAATAAAAAATCAATAAACTATAAGATATTGATCTCAAAACCTTATATATAAACAAAGAGAGATAGAGTTTCTTGTTCCATATTCAAGAGTATCACCATAAAAAATAAAAAATAAAATTGAAGTCGAAGAGGAAGATGACTTATTGCAATCATGCGAGGTCGCTATTTCTTGACTGAGAGGGACATAGTGTTGATGGAGATGGAGAGAACGTTCAGTCAAGAGTTATTGGTAAGGGTGAATGAGTATTTTTTATTTTATTTTTTTTAAAGGAAAGTAATTTAATTTTTAGGGATTCTGATTGCAATTATTTTCATTTAGAAAGGTTAATATTTTTAATAAGGAATGTAATTTGATTTTTAAGTTCTTATCTGAATTTATTATTTTAGCGAATTATATGAAGCCACATCACCTCAATAGTAGAGTCAAAGTAAAGGAGATAACAGAATGAACGTAAGAAAAGTATTTAGATAAGAAGAATGAAGAGGTATGTCAAATTATCAAACTGGGTTTTATATTAGGAAAATCCTACTTTGCCTTATGTTTCAAAAGTCTACAAGTGAAAACAAACATGTGGGATCTACTATGGAATAAGGAGAAACTGCCACATATATATAAATGGATGGGAGAATGTAGGTGAAATAGCAGTATTTTATATTATAATATATATTTCGTTTAGAATCTGCAAACTACACAATAAGAGAGGTCGTCCCCTCTCTCTCTCTCTCTCCAAAAAACAAAAAATAACAAAAAAAATTTAGAAAAAAAGTACTTCAGTAAATAACTTATGGTGTCATGGGCTTTGTCATTTAGATAGTATCTAAAATAAGGAGGTAAGAAATTTGAAACTCTTGACTCTTATACTTAAAAAATAAATAAGATAAGATAAGATAAGAGGAAAAATGTAAACCTAATAGATGAGTTAGGATGTAGGGTTAGGACCACTAATTTTTATTTTTTTTTACGAAAAGTCTAAAAAAGCATTTAATGACAACACCAAGGCAACCAACCAAAAGCCTTCACGCATGAGGAGAGTGAAGATGAAAGAACAAGAAGCCAAGTGGATCCCATATTTAAGATAAGGAAGAACAAGCATTAAATGATACCCCAATCAAATGCACCCTACCCAGTACCCCCTCTCTCACCTAGTCACCTGTTCAATAGGGAAGTTGAAGTTCTGAACTTTTCTTGCAGAAGGGGAGAGTTATATACCACCTAGATAACAAGGCTTAAAGTTTTGAACCTTTTTTTGTACTATTTACCACCTACACTACGAGGCCGGTGATGATATTGAAATATTTTGAGTTGGACGGTTTTGTCACCCGATTTTGAATCCCAATTCAGAGGCTTATTTTAGCTCATTTCGACTCAATTTTTAAGGACCATTAATCTATTATTTTCAAATTGCTGATAGGACTCTCCTAAGGCATGTTTTGAATGACTTCTTTCAGCTCACTGCAATTAGATCTTTCTTCTTATTATGTTGCATTGAAATTCACCTTTCGGCAAAACATCTTTGTAGTTAAAGAATAGTATCTTCCTAATTTATGATAGCATCTAACTCAATAGGGTCTGGTTGGGGGGGGAGGGGATTCTAGCTTTCACGTATGCTTGATAAGAGCTTTCATTTGAAATTTTTTTTCTTTTTTTTTGGAAATGCTATTGATCCCTAAATATTTCCCTGATGATACACCTATATTACATGGACAATTCAAAATGTGTGAAGTACCCGTGTTAACACTTAGACACATGTGACATGGGTATGGGTAAAAGTAGGGGATATATGTCCTATACACCTATTGTATGAAAAGGAGTGTCAAAACGAGAAAAGAGAGGATTAACATATTCCTATTTCACTATAAGTTCGTTTATATATGTTCTTGATTTACATCTTTGTCTCATAAATATTTCAAAATCAATGAAAGTACACATGTTTAACATATTATGCAACTACAAACTTCATTTTGCCATGGGGCATCGAAGAAAAAAAAATCACTTATACTGATTTAGCTCTATCCTTGTGTTATCAGATATAGAGGTTAAACAAATTCCACGTCTAGACACACACCCGCACGACCCTCGTACTCAAGCTTAGTGAAAGAGAGACTTCTTCGATTAAAGAAAAAGCTGGTGAGAAGAAAAGAGACACTGGAAATGAATAGAGGATGTGCGAAAGTGGTGGAAACTATTAGTGAAAGCTGTGGTAAATTGGGAAACATTATTAGAAGTAAATCAAGATATGGGAAAGTGGTGGAAACAGTTGCTTGAAGTTGGGGTGAAGTATTAGAACACAGTGCTGTTCATCTGCACGACGCGATCAAAATCTGTAGGAGAACATTATAAAATTTAAACAGACTTTTTCATCCCCTAATTATATCTGAGTGCAGCTAGCTAACATGACAATGTGCCATTGCATTTTTTCAACACATGGACATGAGCTCAATCAGTGTCCATGTGTCCAATGAGTGGTACATATGTTTGACATAAGATCCAATTACATATTGACAGGCTGGCCACTACAAATAATTATCACCTTCAAGGATCAAATCTGCAATTCACCAATTCCATGTCACTACAGAAATGGCTTTCGAATGGGTTTAACTTGCCATCTTAGCAATATGCAAGCTGCATTGACCTCATTGTTTTGAATAACGATCCACAAGTGCCTTGGCTTTCTCTGGCGCAAAGAACCGTGCCTGCATGCAACCACGATAAGTCGTATAAAAACTTTCTTGATGCAAAATGAACCAAGTGCCAAGTTTCAAATGTTGGAAAGGTAATGATAGTAGTTACATGTAAGAATTGCAAGGGGAGATCCCAACCTAGGCTACCAGAGATGCAGAGTGAAAATGGGAGCATAAATGTGAGAGTGCCAATGTGTTCAATCTTTTCAGAGCAGTAGTGCCTTCAAAGCATGAGTAAGTCTTTTGCATATAAATACATAAAATATAATAGGATTATTTTCATATTCTAAGGATATAATTCCAAAATAGTCGAGCAAATATCAGATCACTAAATAAATATAACAAAGAATAGGGTTTTGCGTGAATGAATTAAAATTAGAAAATATGAAAAGGAAGTCATGATGAAAAAAGTAGAAAACCAATAATCAGAAGGTTTCTTCAACTCCCTCATGTCATTCGTGTGAACAAGGCTAATAAAGAAGGAAGTGGACGCTGTAATTGTTAGTACAAGCAAGACCAGCAGCATTCATTGCCACTGGAACTCTCTCTCTCTCTCTCTCTCTCCCGACCGAGGGTCTCCCACAGGTTAGGTCTCCCCCACCCAGTCATATGTGTATGGGTGAGTGTGTGTGTGTGTGTGTGGAGGCTTGTACCCTTAACCTCCCCATTTTAGAAGGGGAGGGAGAGATTCCATCTAGGCTACAATGCCAGTAGAACCCTCTTCCTCCTCTATTTACTTAATTAACCCTAGAAGTCAACTGTCCAGAAGATTTAAGAGTTCCGCTGGTGAATAACCATTGACCAACCCAATGATTTTCCAAATGCTTGCTGTTGAGGCTTTGAAAGCAGATCAGATCAAATCCATACACTCAGGATTCTCAGTTCCCTGGAAGATAGTCAGTAGACAGGATTTGCGCTTTGAAACCCGTTTCCAACTCCAATAAGGGATCTGCCTACCAATATCATTTGGGGGCCATGGCAAGCCCAAAATTTTTTAAAACCATTAGAATGTGCTTAATTAGATGAATTGGCACTCCCAAATTCGATAAAGTGGCACCTCCAAATTTATTTCTCCACCCACACACATAATACACAAACACACTGTATGAGTATATGTCCTTGTGTATGTAAGTGCACATGCTTCCGTTCAAGTGCACATGCTTCCGTTCAAGCTCAGAACACCTGTATAGTAGCAGAAGTCGCATGTACAGTATTATTTCAATTATTTCGGCACAAAAGTGGCCAACTGAACTGGCCAAGAAATTCGGATTAAGTTTATATGGGCAGTAAAAATTGATCAAGGGTGGACTACTTTGCTCCAAATAGCATGCGAAAAATACACACCATGTATGTGTCTAAAGACATGCATATACTCACTTGTATAAACATCCTCTCGGCATCTCCAACTTTACCATTTTCTTTCAAGATGATTCCCTGCAGAAACCATCACAGCAATTAAATTTCCATGCAACTTCCATAGAGGTCTACAAAATAATTACTATCAGGACTAATGAAAGGGAGCGATGAATGAATGAATGGAGAAAGGTGGAGAAACATGGATGTAATTAACAGTTGTATAAACATCATCCTTGTGTATCATAACTAAAACCACCTTACTTTAGCTTGCTTTGATTAACTGTTTCCTAGCATTGAATGAAACAAGTGACCTACTACTTGTGACTTCAATATGTATCCTTCTTTCATGAAAAACCTAGCTGATAGGATCTATATTGTGACCTAATTGTAAGTACAGAAATCAATTAAAAAATAATCCAAAAGAGTCATCAATTCTCAACTTGGAAAAACTGTGAACAATCAAGTATTTAGAACTGTTTGTATTTAAAAATAATAGAACAGTATTAAACAAATATAATCTTAATCAACGAAACCCTAAGAATAGGATTAATCAAAACAAATAGAATAAAGTAAAGTGTAGAACATAGCCTGGGAAATCCGTGAGTTGCGGCACTCGCTGTCCTAAAGCAATGTACGCCTTCCTACGTGCAGGTTATTGCGGTCGTACACTGCCCCAAGATAAAACCCAGACTTCTCACATGCATTTGATCCATGATGCACATTTCACAGCAGACAAATGCCAAGATATATCAATCGCCCAAAATAAAACAATAATTTTGAAGATAGCTTGAAGACAATAGGAAAAGGATGGAGAGAAAGAAATCAAAGAGAGAGAAAGATATGGATGCTGGTTTACGTTGTTTCTGTTTGCAGAAACGTTAAGAATAAATAGACCTGTAGAAGTCTATTCGGGAAGAGATACAACATTAGGTTTTTAAAACCTAAAGATATCTATTATTTAAATAGGTGTGTCATATATATGCGCCTGGCCACAGAATTCTAATCAGCGACTGACCATTCCTCACTCTCCAGCAGGATAAGTGATCTCAACCACGATTGAAATATACGTAACAAGACCTTTTTTTTTTTCCGTCTTCCAACATGCAAAATACCTCATATCTGGATCAAACACTAAAACCCTTGGTTTGTCAGTAGCTAATGCATTCTAATTTTTGGGGGGTCATAGTGTCAGAAATCTCATATCTATGTTGGATGGTGAAAAAAGATTATTACAAAAGTTAAGACTACAACAATATGCACCTCCTGTAGATGAAGATATAATGAAATTTGTGTTTGTATGTGAACACGTTGCAGGAAGAAAATAACAACTGAATTCATCTTTATCCCCCCTTATCATCAATCTCTCATGAATAATGCTATGCTGTTCTCTTTATCCTTCATAACGGACAGCCTACACTTCTGACAAAAGCTGACAATAGAGAAGCTACTCCAACGAGACCACTATTTGTATATAGGGGCACTTTTTTTTTTATTTTTTATAGGGGCGCTTTTTTTTTTTTTTTTTTTTTTTAAATTATTTTTATTTCTATCAGCAACAAAGAAATTTATTAATAAAGATAAGAATTACAAGATTGGTTGAGGAAGTCCAACAAAAAAATAAACTATCCGCAAATTGCCCTCCAATTGGATCTAATTACAAATAAAGGAACACTGCTAAACTCCTTAGCAACAGAAGCCCAAAACGAAGCCAAAAAACCACCCTATCCCAAACACCACCAACCTCCTTGGATGGAACTAAATAAGATTTCGCGAACGAAGTCCTCAACCCAATCCTAAAAAAATCTAGCATTTCTTTCTAACCACACAACCCAAAAAAACTGCAAGCACAACACATCTCCGAAGCACCACCCCTCTCCTCTGACCCCCAAAACATCCATAATCAATAACAACCATATCAACACAAGAGGCCGGGGAAACCCAACAAACCTCGGCTAGCTGGCCAAACCAATCTAGCCACCCCCACAATGAAGAAAAATGTGATCAATGCCCTCTGCCTGGCAACCACACACAGTACATCACAAAGCGAGTAAGCAACAATTGGTTCTCCTCCTCTGAAATATGTCATTAGTGTTGATTCTCTTAAGAGCCATTGACCACATCAAAACCTTAACTTTTAAAGGTACCTTAGAATTCCAAATCATCTGAAAAGGTGGAAAAGGAGAAATATTCGAATCATCAATTAACGACTCAAAAACGACTTACAATAAAACACCACATAAGAATGCAAAAGCCAAACTCTTTTATCTAGATTTGAAGGACATAATTTCCCAATCATTAAGATTTCTAAAGAATTTAAAATCCAAAGGAGGAGGAACAAAAGGAGAGGGAACCATACCTCATATAGAAGATCATGAGCACAAGATAAGTAAAACACCCTAGGAAAACGCACTGAAAAAGGACAATCCCCCTTCCACACATCCTCCCAAAAACAAATCCTCTCACCAATACCCACTCTCAAGGAAACATGATTCAAAAAACGAGACAAACCCTAAGAAATGAACTTCCAAGGCTCCAGGCTAACACCCTAAAATTACTTTGGGAATCCCAACAATTATTTTGCAACCCATATTTGCTTTTAATAACATAATGCCTACAAAGAATCCCTCTCAATAGGAAACATATTTTAAAACAGGCATGTGTTGAAACCTAGTAGAATAAATATTTTTTTCATCTTTCTTTCAATATTTTACTAACCATGTGAACACATACACCAACATGCAGACATGCAGTACACAGACACACATATCAGCAGGTTGTATTTCCTTATAAATCTAGGAACAATTTAACACACCTTATTAAATTTTTTGGAAATAATTTATGAACTACCTTTTCACAATAAAACCGGGGTCATTCAAAAGGAATCAAAATGCAGTTTACCAAAATCTTCAAGCTAAAACCTAGAAACCATAAACCATTAAGATAGATAAAGCCACTGACATTTAAAGAAAAATAACTGCAACTAAAATCAGAATATCAAGCTTCAAATACTGTTTGTGCCAGGTTGGCAGTCAAATTATCAATTTCCCAACCCGATATTACTATATTGTGCATGTGGTTAGTCAATTTGTTACTACTCCTTACTTCATCCATTATCTTGTTGTTTTGTGTATCACTTATTATCTTCGTGGCATACACTAACTCATGCCTATTATAATGCTAACTGAGCCAGTGATGTTACTAATCATTTTCATACCATTGGCGAAAGTGTATTTCTTATATTTTTATTTCTTGGAAAACAATGGTATTTTATACATGTATTGAAAAGGAGTATGATGTGGGTCTCTTGCCTCTGATAGAAGAATTTCATTCAAATTGCTAATGATCTGGTATTTTATGAGTGAACCAAGCATATAAAAAATGGTTTCTATTTTGCTGGCCAACATTATCCGGCTGAGATTCTCTCACTTTGTCATCTACCCTCAAAATCTTGGTAATATAGTCCATGTTGAAAGGTGGCTGATTGGCTGCTAATTCACATACTGCATTGGTGGAGAGCAGATTTGTTCTTCATTTATGGACTTGAAAATTTGGGAATGAAGATTATTGGTGCTTCTGTAAATAATGTTGCTAATAAAACTAATAAAAAAATAGTAGGATGCTTGAATTAATGCACATGAGTTGAGGACACTTATGACTTTTTAATCTTTAGTAGTTGATCATATATTGATATTGAACTATTACTATACTTGCATACATTTACAGAAAAATACCATCGAGGCACTCTAAAATTTAACTGCATTTTAAAAATTGCTGCTCTCACTCTCCCCCCCCTCACCCTCTCTTGCTCACTTTATGCTCTAGATACTTAACTAGAAACTTATGCTTACCAAAGTCTTAGTAAAGTCTCCAGCGCATTAAAAATCATCTTTAACTCAACAAACACTCAGCAATTGCCTAGATGAGTGTACTTTGTGGGTCCCATTTCAGTTGCTTCTCTCACCTATTCAACTCCGCTAGAGCCGTGTTGAAAAAACAAAAAACAAACAGACACTCTGTTTTATGACCACTATGATTTTTTTGTTAACTTTTTTGGTGTTGGAAACAATAAGTATACTAGTACACAATTTTACCGTATGTACTACATTATATTATGCCGTACAAATTCATCATTGTATACGTATTTAGGTGTACTACACTATATACGTGCCATAGAAATTCATCATTGTATACGTATTTAGGTTTTGCCCTCAGTCCCTTTTGTTTCTTCTTGATTTTTGCTCTGTCTTCTGCTATTTTAGGAAGTATGTACCTCACACATACTGGGTATGGTCATTCCCTTCCTTTCGTAAATAATATTTTATAATATTCATCTAGGAATGGCAATGGGTCGGGTCGGATGCGGGTCGACGCTACTCCATACCCGACCCGAACATTAAATTAGTATGTCCATACCCGACCCTATACCCGATGGAGCAGCAAAAATAAACTCCATCCCCGATCCGCTCTTGAGTTGGGACACCCATGCCCAACCCGTCCATGCCCGATTCTAGGCAAATTTCATTTTTTTTGCTACTTTTTTTCATAAAAGTAAAGCAAATTGTATCAGGACACCCGAAATTGACCATGGCCATCGGCTCATCGTCACGAAGTAATCACCAACAAAGCCACGCCAACGAAGATTTGCCACCAGATCTGGTTTCTTGTGAACCACCATCACTTTAGCAACCCACAGATCCTTCTATACCCCAACCAACTCCAACCATTGTGGAAAAAAAAAAAAAAAAAAAAAAAAAAAAAAAAAAAAAAGGGCGTGCTGAAGCAAAGATTTGCTCACTGCCGTGGACGACACCGTCAAGCTGCCGTCGAGCATTGCCATCGATCTCCACGACTCCACCCCATCAATCCTTGCTGTCAGATCTCACCGTGAAAGGAAAGAGAGAGAACCAAGGGTAAGGAGCAGATCTGGTGTCGCGGTGGTTATTGTGGCCAGATCTGGGTGTGTGATTGGACTGCGTGAGGGGCGAGGAGTTCCAGTGAGTTAGCAACAGCAAGGGTAAGGAGAAAGAAGTTGTGCCATCACAGCATCACCGGCTCACCGTCATTGTCTTACTGTCTGAACTCTGAAGGAGATGGAGTGAAGTAGGAACGGAGGGAGTGAGAGGGGCGAGGAGTTCCAGCGACGGCGAGGGTAAGGAGCAGGAGGTTGTGTCATCACAGCGTCACCGGTGCACCGCCGTTGCCTCACTATTGAAGGAGAAGAAGTGAAGGAGGGAAGGGAGCCAATGTGGGAGGGGCGACGGCTACTGATTGCTGAAAGGAAATAAAAGCCAAAAGAGCTAGAACTTAGGGTTTGTTTTACCTTTTTTAAGGTAGCTATTTATATTTTATTGTAAAATATATATATATATATATATATATATATATATATATATATATATAATTTGTAAAAACGTCGGGTCGGGTCGGGTTTTTGGGTTTTTCTTTCTGGGGTCCATCCCCGACCCGTACTTGAAATTTTTTTAAAATTTATACCCATACCCGACCCGATACCCGAAAAAATAAAAAAATACCCGCCCATTCGGGTATGGATCGAGTCGGGACCCTATGGATCGGTGCGAAATTGCCATCCCTATATTCATCAGAAGACAATCATATAAATATCAAGGGTCCAAGATGCCAACATTTTAAGAATAATAGATAAACATTAGACCATTGAAATGGAAAGACCACATGTGAAAACCTTTAGGGCCTGTTTGGTTGTATAAATGGAAATTAAACAATTATAGTGTATTTTAGATCGTATTGAGGGCATAAATCCATCAGGTTTACTGGAAAAATTTGAGAGAAGATGGCCATCATAAAAAATGAGAGTGGAAATTCAAAACAGTGACATTTTGAGAATTTCTAAAATTTTACATCAATGATAGTGATGAGTGATGACCATTTCGAGAATTTCTAAAAATTTATCCTGTTGATTTTAAGTTTTGAATCTAGTGGAGATTGTTGAAAACTTTATGTTTTTAGAGAAAACTTCAAAACTTAAGCCCTTGTTTTTTAAAATATTTATTTATTTAGTTATTTGTAAACGTCTCACAGATTTCCTTCTATTTATCCAACAGTGGGTTTCACAAAATATGAGTCGTAGATGGAGTCTCCATGCATTACATGCCCTGTAATTCCACAAAGTTGGACTTACCCTTCTCTATATCTGCCTTGTCAGAGTTGCCTTCACAGCCAAAATAAAGCCACCGTTCTGATCTCTGACTGGAAAATCTGAATGCAGTTGTTGGTGGTCTGACATTAAGGAACTTCACCACCCTT
The DNA here is from genome assembly GCA_039720395.1 of Liquidambar formosana. Taxonomy (NCBI): domain Eukaryota; kingdom Viridiplantae; phylum Streptophyta; class Magnoliopsida; order Saxifragales; family Altingiaceae; genus Liquidambar; species Liquidambar formosana. The sequence continues at coordinate 24,910,609 of CM077826.1, read as the reverse complement.
AGTGGAACTCCTCCTACATATGAACATTTCGAGAATTTCTAAAAATTTATCCCGTAACGTCAACTATAGTGATGACTCCAATAATGTCATTAAAGATGATGGATTTGTGCCCTCAATCTTATGTAAAATACACTATAATTGTTTAATTTCCATTTGGACAGCCAAACGGGATGACCCTCAATGTTCTATATAACACTATATAACACAAGCATCTAAATGTTAGCTTGATATACATTTTCAGCTCATTCCCTAATAGCTTAAGCTTTTGGGGTTAAGTGGTGTTCTAACATGGTATCAAAGCTCTGGTTTGCAGGTCTTGGATTCAAGTCTTATTACCTCCATTTGTTTATTTTTCCATTTGTCTCTTTTTTGTCTTCAGTTTTGTGTGTGTCTATCTCTCCATGTGCGGGATGGGACTGCACGTAAGGGGGAATGTTAGGTTGATATATATTGTTGGCCTATTCCTTAATAGCTCAAGATTTTGGGGTTAAGTGTTGTTCTAACACTAAAATGGGAACTACACAGTACTAATTAAACAGCAAATCCTTCTACAGCATGGAAACCCAACATCAGGTATTACCAATGTATCTTCACTTTCTACATGATGTTGATAAAAAATTCTGCATAGAAATACAGCTACATAGTAAAATCTAGCTACACAGTGAAAAAACCATGAAATTGTTCAATAATCAATTTTAAGGTTATACTTTAAGAAATAGTTTCATTGGAGTGGATTGGAAAATAGCTATTGACTCAACAATGCTTATGTTTAACATGGAATCAGGAACAGAAATTTATACCAATATATATTAGTAATAATTGTGGGGTTATCATTAGAAAGATTACTGTCATAAATTTTAAGTGACATAAAGTAATCTGAACAATATAGCAAGTTCAAGAAGAAGAACCTTTGCTAAGTAACCTCGGAAGTCATCAGGATGACTAGAGATGAGTCCGTCATAAACAGAAACTGCGTCACTAATATGGCCCCAATCTGAGTAGGCTTTTCCAAGAAGCAGCTCAACCTGAACATAAAAAATGCAATAAGAATATGACCTTATATTACAAGAAGCCACTGGACCTTAATGTAACATTGCATACTAAGAATTTAAAGAAGCCCGCAGAATATCTGATCTAATGTAAAAATGTATACTACAGAAAATTCTTCAAAAAAAAAAAGGGCAAAACTTTTAGTGCCAAATAACGGTGTTAAAAAATCTAACTGTATTTGGTGTGCCTGTTCTTTCTGTATTCTTTGACTAAATTAATGGCCAGAAGCTTCATTTTCTTTTATTTTGTGATATCTATTTCTTTCTACCTTATTTTCATTTTCAAGAACTCACACACACACCAAGCACATTACCTTTGGCATTTCTGTTTTCCTTTTTTTTTTTTTTTTGTTAAATTAAAAATGCATCCAATTATCCAAATGACCCTGGAAGTCAGATATTTAATTGGCCACATGGTAGATTGGTATTATGGCAGTCATCATAAAACAAATGCCATTAAAAAAATATATAAAAAATAAGCATGTTCACACATTTCTGTCACGTCAAGAAGATAAAAAAAATTACCTGCAAAACATGAAATATAGCAATTATGAATTTTATATATATATATATATATATATATATATATATATATATATGTACATATTCTACTCATAAATTCTGAATAAGAATGTGTAGTAAAAATCAAATTATTTAATTTAGAACATGATTTTCATTCCCCCCCCCCCCCCCCCACCTTTTTTTTACTTTTACCCAAAAATTAAATGATTTGGTCTCCAAGTACTTATTTACTTTTATGTCTGTTACAGATCATATCCGTATAAATGCTGTAATTGCAAAATTTGGAGTACTTTTCTGTCCATGTCTCAGATTCCATGGCACACCCTTGTCTGGCTTGGACTGACATGTAAAGGAGATAAGAGAAAAGCTGATCATCTGTGTGCCAGAACAGTAAATAATGTGGTAAAATATTTACACAATCAAGAATGTCATGAAAAGCATAAACTTAGACCTGGTTTATATTGGTAGAAAATAAAATGAGGAAATGAGTCGAAAAAGGGTTTCTCATGATACATGACTCATTTTTATGGTAATTATAGTACGCCATTATTATTGAAGGTATCAGAAGAGATGAATGAAGCATGCATGGTGGGCAAGCTTATTTTCCAAACAACAATATCCCACAAAAGACCAAGTCAGTTCCCTTAATTCAATAAATATAAGGTCAGTTCCCTTAATTCAATAAATATAAGGGCCCAGTTCGAACCTAGAATTAAACCCGGAATTGAGGGTTGGAATTGGAATTGGGGCTACTAATTCAATTTCCAACAATTGGATGGTCAACTGGAACCTGAAACAAAATTCTGTGTCTAATTCCAACGAATTCATTTTAAGCTATTACACAGATGTGGTGATTCTTTGGGTATGGGATAAGAATTCAATTCCAAAGGTTAGAATTGTAAGGGAGACCTCTTCCCAACTCGATAAAAGCTACATTTCCCAGAACTGCCAACAAAGCAGTTCATTGGGTGGGTGGCATCCTCTGCTAGAAAATATGCTCTTCCTTCGGCCTGGTGTGCCTTCATCATCCCTTCGCAGCTGATGGACATTTGCAGGGAAGATGCTACATTCTTTGTTTCTTTTGTTTCATTTCGGATTCTTGTATCCCAGACCAAAAAAAAAACAAAAAAAGAGATGGTGCTGCCATCAGTGCCTCAACTTTGTTCGGTTATGTTGAAAGGTTAATATTCGTTTGAATTTAAATTCTTCTGCAATTTTTTTTATTTTTTATTTTTTTGAGTTTCTATTGTTTTGGCAACAAATGCAGAAGTACTGGGATATTTAGAGAACCATTCCCTGAATCTATTTCCATAGTAATGAGAATGACTGCATGAGTTGTGAACCAAAGTTAGTTCTACCAACATGTGCCATCCAATGACACTGAGATACATAATTGATCACTGGGAAATTATAACTCACTTGAATGGGGTCCACCTGCAATTCTGTCTCCATTCTTCTGCTGTCAACCTTATTATCACGATCATTTGATTTTCCTAAATTCAGACGTTCACGAGAGGCCAAAAGCACTTGAACAGCCTGTATTAAAAATTAAAGTAAAATAAAAAGCAACAATTCAATCACTTCCAATTATGCTAATGTTGTAGGCTTTAAACCTTAACTATTTACAAAATGACAATAAAATTCCTGGATACTAATTACTTGAGAAAACAAACAAAATAATAATAATAATAATACCTAGTAATGAAAAGAGAGATTCTATATTTCACTACCAACAACCAAGGACTTAAATATCGATATCGATAGATATATCGAGGGTCCGAAAACATGGATATATCAAATATATCGATTGAGAGATATGGTGATATTATTAGTTAAACTTGGAAATTTTCATTGAAATTCTAAGAAACAATGTTTTAGATCTTAATACACAATTTGCAATCAAAAGATTGCAAATTAAATCTCTATAAGACAAGTAAGTGGTGTATAGGGTACAAAAAAATGTGTGGCGTTGAGCAAATAGATATTACGAAGTTATGCAAATTTCACATTTAAATGTTACATAACATTACATATTTGTAACATTTAAATCTATACTACTATATAAAGCCAATTCCCTTTGTGGTTGGACTGCACCTGGAAATACTAAAATACCCTTATAAGTTAATAAAGTTAAGAGACGAATTGGTAATTTTACCAACTTTGAAAAACCCACCACAACCTGTTTCCCCTTAATTCTCTCCCACACACACACATGCGGTTTAAAAACTTGGAAACTGACATAGCAATTTCACTGATGCGTGTGCTCAATTACTAGTATAAAATGATACTAAAATAAAAGGCCATTGATTGGAAATTATATTGTAAAATATATAAAATACTAAACATAATAAATAAATAAAAATTAACTACACAAATTCGTAGGGTTCTTTTAAAAACATTATAAAGTTAAAGGTAAGAATGTAAAGTAGAAAAGAATTATGGTGTTGCTTTTGCAAAAATATGTAAAAAGTGGGTGTTTTAATAAAAATAGGTTTATTTCAATTTTAAAAAGAGTCACGTGATAAATGATAACGCTTTAGCAGGAAAAAAAAAAAAAAAAAAAGGAAAGATAAAAAGATAAAGCTAAAAAAGAGCCCTATCACAGATCACTTTATCAGTCGGCTTGAGAAAACCCAAAAAGAGGGCCAAGACAGCAGCACCGGCAGCAGTGAGGAATGAGGATGACGACATGATGGACAGCTCCTTCCCAAGTATGTAAGTTCTCTTCTTCTTCTTCTTCTTCTTCTTCTTTGTTGTCGCCAACAACGGCACGATTGGCAGTTATTATTCTTCTTCTTCTTCGTCAATAACGGCAAAGATGAGTACAGAAGTTATGTGTGGTTGGTCAACATTTCTCGATACATCGAGGAATATCGTCGACATTTCGTCATAATATTTTCGATAAATGGAGAAAAAGTTGCGACATTCTCGGCATATCGCAATATTAGCGATATTTAATGAAATATCTTCGAAACCACAAAATATTGAACGATAAGATGTGAAAACAAAATCTCAGCAATATATCGTATCATTACCCATCGATACGACGATATATTGCTCATATCGACGGTATTTAAGTCCTTGCCAACAACAATACCTAAGAACCATCATTCCCTTAAAATAAGTGTAAGAAAATATGACAAAATAATGTCTAATAAATTAAACTGTTTAGATAATAATAAAATAATGCAATTTCAGAGAGTTCAATGACTATAAGATCATGTCTAACTCCCCTTGATCTTGTTAAATTAATATATCCATATTATATGATTGAATGAAATAGCAAAAATGGTTTTAGTGAGAAAGGCTCTCGGCGCACGTTAGGCTGCCATTAGATTTGCTATCATACGTCGCCACTTATTTCCTCTTTTACGAAGGTTGTCCGTTACGAGGCCTCAGCAGATAGGGAAAAGGGAAAGGGGTTTAGGGTTTACGCCCTTCACGGCGGCATCCTTCGACGCGAGAAAGCAACCGCCAATGATGAAAGGCTACCATCGACAATTCTACCCTACTTCTCTCTCTCTCTCTCTCTCTCTCTCTCTCTCTCTCTCTCTCTCTCTCTTTTTCTTTGACGGATTACAGCTGATCTGTTGCAATTGGCAAAAAGGGAGATCTACAAGGTTCTCAGGCAAAGGGAGAGACGTTGGTGGTTCTCTCACCTAACGCTATCGTCCATTGACATCTTTACCTGCGCTAGTGCCGAACCTACCAAATGGAACGCATATTTCTGCAGATCGACACCAAATCCTTCGATTTAGCGAGATTTGGTGATGAGGTTCAAATCACTAAACGCGGTAGAGGCTTCTCCAGATTTATCAGATTAGGGCGCAAAGGACTCGAATGGCTAACCAAAGGTCTGGAATTGGCGGTCGAAGGTAGTCTATTTCGGCAAGAGCTTGGCACTGGGAGGAAGCCGGCAGAACTTTCTGGCTGGATAATCAAAGGAACGACTTTGGAAAGTATCTAGTACTATGCTCGGCAATCAGGGATGGGAAACGATTCTTAGTTGTATTTCTTGAAGGTTTCAAAGGAGAAGGATAGTGCATTTTACCTAAAATTTTAAAAGGTTGGTGGCCTAGAACTACGGCCAGACCCAATGGGCAGCCAAAAACCAGCACCCGCAGAGTCGATCTGAGCTACAAACATGCAGTGGCAACTCAAGACCATCCGATGGGAGGGATTTGTGGTGTTAGTGACACAGAAAGAGATGTAACACTCAAGTTGGAACAAACTCAGGTTGGAAAAAAGGATGGCGTTCCTCAAGAGATGCTTAACTGGAACTTTTCGAGGAGATGTAGGCTCGATTGATGATATTGAGAAATGGGCAAACAAGTCATGGAAGGAGCCGACAGGGGTAAAGGTTTCCAGATTAATAGATGGAGGCTTGCTTTTCTGGTTTCCTTCAGAATCAGAAGCCCGCCGGATTCTTCTCAACGGTTCTAGAATAAAGGGAATTGCTTCTTAGACCTTGACCAGTGGAATCCAACCATGGAGGGTAGGGCAATGGCGTTGAGGGCTGGAGTTAGATGGTTGCAATTAGAAGGCCTGCCTTTACATCTATGGAGCCATAACCTATTTCACACCATAGGCGAGATGTGCAGAGGCTTTGTGACAGTAGAGGCTATTCTACACTCTGTAATGGAGATTCGCATCATGACCAGAAGGGTTAGTCATCTTACAAAGTTCGTCAAGGTCGCAGCCTTGGGTGTAATTTACAAGATTTCGATTTTGGAATTTCAAGGGGTATACAAATATCCATCGCCGGTTGGGACATCATAGGAGAGAGCTCTTTTACAGGGGCAGCGGCTACCATGCGATAGGTTGGAGACAAGGGAAGCTGTAGGATTACATCACTCACAGGACGCGTGGCATATTGTGGAATCCTCCAAAAGACAGAAACAACACAGTGAAGGGCACGCAACTGGACAGCACCCCCCTATTCAAAATTGAAACAATATGGGCTTGGCTAGAAGCAGAAGAAAAAACAAAGGCCCAAGCCTAACCAATGTGGCATGGAAGGAAAAAAGAAAAGGAAAGGCCATATACAAGAGCCGGGAGAATGGACCTTATAATTCGGGCTTCACCAGCTCTAATAGGGCTTGTCTAGTTATGGGAGAGAGCTCTAATAAGAGTTATAGACCTAGATCAACTGGGAAGCCCAATTGTCTAGCAAACTCTTCCATTGGGCCTGTAGATGAACACACTTTACTTGACCAACCCAACTCTGATCTTGATATATTTGGGAACTTAAAAGAACTAGATAGAAGCTTGCTGGTGAGAGAAGCAGATAAAAGCAGTGATAAAAGAGAGGAAAGGGCCGGATCAATCAACCTATGCAAGTGTCCATATTACCCCATTCCGTCAGGTAGGTCTCACTTTCTAGCATCCTTCCCTTCTCTCTTTCGCCCTCCGTCCATCCCTCAATTCCTGGGGCTGAGCAAGAGGAAACAGCAGCTCATCAAGCTCCTCGACACAGAAAGTAGAGGAAGTGCTGATTGTAATAGTGAAGATATGGAGGAAGAGCTGGCAGAAAGTGGAAATAAGGAGGTATCAGATGGTGATTTAAGTAGAGCAGCAGAGGAATATGGTGTTGGGCTGGTTCACGAGTTGAGTGAAGTGCCAAAGGATTGTTTGGAAGATCGTGCAAGGATCAGCGATTGCTCCAGGGAAGTTTCACTTTCAAAGCCACTACTTTGTACCCCCTGGCTATCCTGGAACCTGATGTAGCTAATAATCAGTTGGCTTTGACCTATTCAGGGAGAGAAAGTGATACGGATACTAGTCATACAAAAGTTTCAGAATGGGTAAAAAAGAAGATTAGCGGCTTTAGCAAATTTTTGGGGATGTCATGTGAAGGGTTCAAAGATGAGGTATTGAAGCTATTCTCTGATATAGAACTTAATTGGAAGGGCAGCAGAAGTTCTTCGCCTCTAAGGAGGAACAAAAGATAAGAAATAGAGGAAGTAGGGAGCTCAAAAAGCTGCATTGGACCATCAAAGAAATGGGAGGCAGTGAGAGCAGCAGAAGGGGAAAAGTGGGTAGGAGGGAGATTTTTCCAATAGCTTATCAATGAGAATTATTTCCTGGAATGTATGGGGTATTAATAGTAAGGATAAAAGAAGGGAGATTAAGACAGCCTTGAAGAAGTGGAAACTAGACATAGTAGTCTTACACGAAACAAAAATGGAGGATATGAATAGGGTTGTGATAAGAGAACTATGGTCTTCTAGATTTGTAGAATGGGAGCAGCTTGGAGCTAGAGGTACAGCAAGCGGTATAGCTATGCAATAGGATAACAGATTATTCACAAAGATCGATGCTAGAGTTGGGCAGCACTCTATTTCCTGCTCTTTCTGGGATTCTAGAAATGGCTTGGAGTGGACATTCTCAGGAATTTATGGTCTAAATGATACAGCCAGAAGGAGGGTCTTATGGGAAGAATTGGAGAGTGTTAGGGCGGAAGGGTCAAGGCCATGGTGTGTTGCAAGGGACTTCAATGTGGTGCGTTTCAGTGTGGAAAGATCAAGTGGGATAGTTTCAACAGCAACCATGGAGGAATTCTCTGACTTTATAAACAAAAACGAATTGATAGATTCGCCACTAATGGGAGGTCAGTTCACTTGGTCTAATAATCATAGCTCTCCTACTATGTCGCGACTAGATAGATTCTTATTCTCTGGTAGTTGGGAGGAATGTTTCCCAAAGGGAGTGCAATCCATTTTGCCAAAGCCATGCTCAAATCACTCTCCCTTATTACTAGATACAGATGGCCTTAATAGAAAAAAGGGTCCCTTTAGATTTGAGAACATGTGGCTTAAAGTTGATGGCTTTGTTAGCTTAGTACAAGGTTGGTGGGATTCCTTCTCATTCTCTGGCACCCCAAGTTATGTGCTAGCTTCCAAACTCAAAGCCCTCAAAAAGGAATTGATGAGATGGAACTGTGAGATGTTTGGTCAACTGGAGGTTTCTAAGGCTAAGATTCTAGATGAGATCAGAGTACTAGACAAAAGAGCTGGCTAATGAAGACCTTAATAGAAGGGTAGAGCTGAAACTGGAATTCTCAAAGCTAGCTGAACTAGAAGAAACCAGCTGGAAACAAAAATCTAGAGAAATTTGGCTAAAAGAAGGTGACAAAAATACAAAGTTCTTTCACAGAATGGCAAACGCCCACAATAGGAGGAACTTCATTGGGAAAATTAGGGTGGACGGGGTTGAGTACGAAAAGGAAGAGGAGATTGCAACATGCATTGTACAATTTTATCAAAGCTTATTTCAGGAGGAAGTTGCCCGTCGTCCAACCTTAGATGGATTACCATTTCTGACTTTAGATGAGGGTGAGGCTGAACAGCTAGAACTGAGGTGGGAGGAGGAAGAGGTCTTGCCAGTAGTGCATAGTTTGAATGGGGATAAGGCCCCTGGGCCCGACGGATTTACCTTAGCTTTCTTCCACAAATGTTGGCATGTGGTTAAAAGGGACTTAATGAAAATGCTAGGATCAATTCTATGAGGAAGGAACCTTAGAGAGAAGCTTTAATGCTACCTTTGTTGCATTGATACCTGGATGTGAAGGATTTCTGCCCAATTAATTTATTGGGTAGTGTGTATAAGATCTTAGCAAAGGTTCTAGCTGGTAGATTCAAGGCAGTGGTTGGTAAATTGATTGGCCCCTATTAGAATGCGTTTGTGGTAGGAAGGCAAATATTAGACGCAGCTCTAGTTGCCAATGAATGTGTGGATGCCAAACTAAAAAGTGGAGAAACAGGACTTATCTGCAAATTAGATCTTGAAAAGGCTTTTAACCATGTCAATTGGGAATTTCTTGTATATCTTCTTGCAAGAATGAGTTTTGGAGAAAGATGGAGAAATTGGATTCAAACATGCATCTCTTCTACCTCCTTTTCAATTCTCATCAATAGGAGTCCTCACGGTTTTTTTAGAAGCTCTAGAGGCCTCTGACAAGGTGACCCACTTTCACCCTACTTATTCATTATAGTTTTGGAGGCATTGAATAAACTTATCATTAGGGCTACAGAGGCTAACTTTCTTCAGGGTTTCTTGATAGTGAGAGAGGGTAGACTCTTAGGTAGCATCACTCATCTGTTATATGCAGATGACTCCATTGTCTTCTGTAAGGCTGAGAGGGACCAACTCCGCTACTTAAGGTGTATTCTCCTCTGTTTTCAGGCAGTTTCTAGGCTAAGAATCAATCTGGGGAAAAGTGAGCTGATTGGTGTTGGTGAGGGGGTTGGAGTTGAGGCACTAGCAGTCAACCTGAGTTGTAGGGTGAGCTCCCTTCCATCATCTTATTTAGGTCTCTCCTTAGGGGCCCGTTTAAATCCAAGGCAATTTGGGATCCGATAGTTGAACGGTTTGAGAAGAGGCTAAGTGGTTGGAAAAAAGGTTATCTTTCAAAGGGAGGCAAACTCACCTTAATTCGTAGCACGCTTGCAAATCTACCGACATACTTCATGTCTCTTTTTAAGATTCCAACCTCAATTGCTAAGAGATTGGAGAAGCTTCAGAGGGACTTTCTTTGGGAAGGAATGGGGGAAGAGAAAAAATTCCATCTTGTCAAATGGGACACCATCTGCTCCCCTAAAGAAGTAGGTGGACTGGGGCTTAGAAACTTGAGCCAAATGAACAAGGCACTACTTGGGAAGTGTTTATGGAGATATGCATCAGAACCAAAAGCTTTGTGGCGCAATGTTATAACATGGAAATATGGTCAGAGGGAGGGAAGGAGACTGGTGGCCCAAGTACTCCTCTAGGCCGCATGGAGTGGGAGTCTGGAAAGCCATTATGGAAGAATTGATAGATTTTGCGAGAAAGGTGAAATTCAAAATTGGTAATGGTGAAAGAGTTTAGTTTTGGACAGATAAATGGTGTGGGAACGGCACTGTACTTGAGACTTTCCCTTCCATTTACAATTTAGCTCTAAGAAAAGAGGGATGGGTATCAGATTTTTTGATTTGGGCTGGGGACACCCCCTCTTGGAATGTCGTCTTCATTAGAAATCTGCAAGATTGGGAGATTGAAGGAACTAAGTTATTTTTTGCACAGCTACATGATGCCAAAATAGAAAGGGAACTGAAGATGCTCTTATCTGGGGGATAAATACCAATGGGAAATTCTCAGTCAAGTCACTGCATAGGAGTTTATTCCCCCTACAGGTATTTCTTTCCCTGCTGTCCAGATTTGGACCCCTCTTGTTCCTCCCAGGGTTGCATTTCTTAGTTGGACTGCCGCATGGGGAAAATGTCTAACTATAGACATCCTACAATCGAAAGGCTTCTCTTTATCTAATTGGTGTCTCCTATGCAAAGCTGAGCTTGAGTCCATTGATCACCTCTTCTTACACTGTAAGGTAGCAACTGAGCTTTGGACAAGCTGCCTTGCCATTTTTGGTATGCATTGGGTTTAGTCTGCAACTATTTGTCAAGTGCTGGCCTCATGGAGATGTAGGAGCACTAATAAGAGGGGGCGGGAAGTGTGGAGAAAAGTCCCTCATGCTATCTTCTGGTCTTTATGGCGGGAAAGAAACAAAAGGACTTTTGAAGATCTTGAGTCCACTGCTGAACAGATAAAGAACACTTGTATAGGGATGCTTTTTTGCTGGAGTAACTCGAAGTTTTTTGAAGACCGGATGAACTCCCAAATATTTTTTGACTCTTTAGCTTTATAGCCTTCTCTTTTGGTTGCATTGGTATACTTTTGGTATACTTTTGTACATGGGTCTCGGCCCTTTTTTTGTGAATAAAATTACCTTCATCAAAAAAAAAAAAAAAAACCTATAACAAAAGTAAAAATAATAATAATAATAATAGAATAAATAATCCTCCTAAAATCAGAAAAATTAAATGGCAACTCCCCACTAAAAAGTTAAACCCAGAAGGAGAATAACTAACTCCTCCTTCCATTAAACTCTAAACGAGTCTAGACTGAATTGCAGCCAAGCTGTAAACCAAAAGCAATTGCATATTTGTCACTGGACAAAGCGACAACCTAATAAGAATTCAAACTAAAATTTGAACATGTTTCAAACGAAACATTCCATTTTGGGGGAGAGATAATGCAGTCAGATCGGTAGGTACAACCACTACCAAAATTTTCAGGATCCAAATGAGACCACAAACTCCATAATTGATTTCATCTAAACCAAAGAGCATTTTGAACAAATATACAGGTTCTCAACCCGTTATGTACTTATAACACGAAAAAACTTTAACCTTTAAAAAACTTTATAAAAATATTTTATTCAGTACTTTAATATCTGGTGAGAAGGTTGCACCACAAAGAAGGCTTCGTCAAGTACATAAGGTTGGTCTAGCAAGCTGAAGGATCAATCACATGACAATAGCAAACATAACATTAATATTTCATTAAATATACTCCCACCGTCCCAATTTGCTTGCCTACAATTTTCATTTCGGGATGTCCAAAAATGTTTGCCCATTTTCAAAATTCAAAGCAATTAAATCTTTCCTTTCCCAATAGACCCTTTACAAAATTTCAATAATTGTGCCAACTATCACATCAAGCAACATTGTCTCCCCAGAGGATAAAATAGGACAGTTAAATAAACTGAATGACATGGCCACACTTTAAATGCATTGCCTAAATATTTGTGCTTGGTCAAAATGGCAAAAAAATGGGGACGGAGGGAGTAATATATTAAAGAACATACATACATACATACATCTATATACATACATACATACATCTATATATATACATACATACATATACATATACATATATATGTATATGTATGTATGTATGTGTGTGTGTGTATGTATATATATATATGTATATACATATATATATGTATATGTATATATACATATATATATCTCTGTGTGTGAGTGTGTGTGTGTGTGTGTGTAAATATATGCAACTATTGGAAGTGTGAATTAAATAAAAAACACCAATGCCAACTCAAATTTAACAACTAATTCTACAACAATATTTTAGTTATAAATTAATATAAAAAATTATTTCCTATAAATTTGACAAAAATAAAGATAGAAGTTGCAGTAATAAAGAAAAAATTAGCAATCAATATCCAAGCTATATAAACAAGATAATTATCCTCAAACAGTCAGAAAAATTTTCATGTCACAAACTATGATTGGCACTACAGCCAAACTTTCAAACTGCCAGTTGTTGAGTCATCAGTCTAATTGATCTAGGTTTGGTGACACTACCTAAAATAATTCAGATATTACCATCTTTATTTAAATATTCAGTTACCCATAAAAAAAGTCAGGCATATGTGAACTAAATTTGTCCCGCTAGCCTAATTACACACCTCATCTGGTTTCTTAGCAGCAAGCAATGCATTTGTGAGGCCACGCAGAACTTCAAAATCAACACTTTTAGATACCTGTCATGGAAAACATCTATGAATATAAGTTAGTGTAAAAGATAAAAACAGAACAGCTAATCAGTGACCAAATTTAAAATAAATATAATATATATATATATATATATATACACACATAGCCCAACTCAATAAAGCTTTAATCCCAACTACATGGGTCGGCAACATGAATCGTTTTACACCATTTAGTTCTATCAAAGGTCGTATTTTCTATTAAATCCTTAGCACACATTGTTGAATACCTTGTCTTAGTTATATATATATTGTTTGTTCTATTTTATTTGTTCCATTAGTCAAAGGGGTACTTTTATATTTTTACTTGTCTAGTAATATAAATAACAAGTAACAGAGGAGAGAACCCTAATCTCTCTCTCTTCCTTCTTCTTTCTCTTAATTTCTTATTTATTCTTTTCTTATTATTCTCTTGATTGATACACTAAACCAACTTGGTATCATAGCATTCTAATCAATCCATAGTCGTTGGAGAGCAACAAAAACTGTCAGACGACCCTTGCTGACATCAACAGAGTTTTGACCCTCCCATCATGCTTGTCCAGTCGTCCCAATGATAAGAAGCCACTGGTGAAGTTTCATGGCCATCCGACTCGATTTGGTAGGTCATTTGTATTTTTCTTCGATTTTCGGAAAAAAAGGGCCTATTTTTTTCAATCTGCTGTTTGGCTCTTTTTTAATGCAATCTTTTGCCCTAGTCTACACCAGAGGGGTTCGAAATTGGACCTTGGTTGTTGCCATGGAATTTTGAGGCATGTTGCGTAGGCTTTGAGGAGTTTTTTCACTCATTTTGGAGGTCAGCTTCAAGCTGGAATGTCATCCGGCATTCAAGGCTACTGTTAACCCTTTTCTTTGATGCTTTTACACTCAGTTTGGTAAATTCCAACCCTTTATCCTCTACTGTCATTGCTTGATTGATGTTTTTGGTGCATTTAGGGCTTGTTGGGAGGTGCTTAAAACCATTACAAGATGTCGGAAGCAAGTGAGGTCAACCAAACTCAACCCAAGGAGGTTTTAAGTCAGTTTAGCACTCAGAATGATAACTCAACCCTTCAAATCACAACTTCAAAATTCGATGGATCCAATTATTTGGCCCAGTCACAATCAACAAAACTTTTCTTGAGAAGTAATGTATAGAACATTTATAATTTTCTGTTTGAGTTTGAGTGATTGGAATAAGCATGAAGGATTTCCTTCAATAGTCAACTTGGAAATGTATAGACCACGATATAGGTATATAACAACATATACGAGTCTCTGGGCATGATTCCATCATAAATTATCAAATAGAGAAGATAAAACCTTATAGTGGGTCCCTTAATAGAAGTTCACTATACTAACGTTCTTTTGCACATTTCAAGAGCAAAAGGTAATTCAAAAAATAAAAAAAATAAAAGCAAACATTTAAGTGCCTGAACTAGTGCCAAACACACCCAATACAGGCAACCATCCAAATGACGCTAAAAAAGGATCCTACATATCTGGTAGTACTGACCATTGTTGAACTCCTATATGCAGCAGCACTCCCTTCATAATCTTTGAGTTCATATTTAATTTCTCCAAGCAAACGAAAAGCATCAGGGTCACTCGGTTTCTCCTATAAAAAGATAGATTGGTTCACAAATAAAATTATCAGTTCATGAAGTTTCTGATCAGCTTGACGCTCGTAGCATATAGTATATTGGTGCCTGTATTCATCACAAATTCAATACTGTATCCATGAATAACAAACCTTGGTCAAGTCCTCAAGAAAAGAGGCAGCTCGTGTATACTCTCCTAGTTCTGCCAAGGTTACGGCAGCTCCCTGCAAAACCTCTGACATGAACATAAAACAGTCGGCAGGGGAGAACAAAATTAAAAAAGATACGGCCTGTTTGGTCATCTAAATGAAAATATAGTGCATTTTACATAGCGTTGAAGGAATTAATCCATCACTCTGAATAAAAAAATTCATGAAAATGATGGATATAGCATCACAAATGAATGTGAAAATTTAAACTAATGGCACTTCATGAATTTCCAGAAATTGATCCTATAACATCAACTATAGTCATCAGTCATCACTTTAACCTTTTAAAATAGTCTGTCAATTTGATGTATTTGTGCCTTCAATGCTATGCAAAATACACTATAATTGTTTAATTTCCAGTTGGACCCTCAAATGGACCCACAATAATTACCCATTTTTTGAAAAATAGAATTTGCAAATAGCAAGGCTGTATTTGATATCAATAAGGAAAAATCACCTAGGTTAACATATTTATAGAATTATGCACTCCTTATATCTAATGCAGGCGGTGTGCACTAATGAAATGTTCTGCATTTCAATGAACACTCCAAAATTCAACCAACACTACTCAAGAGATGCTAGCTAAAGGGATCTCAGAATGGTGTTAAGGGCATCCTAACAGTTAGGTTGCGACTAGGTTTTCTTTCAGTTCCTTTTTTCTTTGGTTCAACTGCAATGCCATACTCTCCAAGAAGAACTCAAACACAATACTTGCACTGGCCTTGAGGTTAAAGATTGTCCTGCCCTGTGTTCTTTTAGACACTCAACGTGCATTCACTAACACAAGGATGAAGACTGGCATTCCTTTTGTTGTTTGCAAACAAAAAATGGAGAAAAGTTTATGATCATGTCAATAGCAATTCTTGGTTGTATTTTATGAGGCAAGGGTTCCAGTGCGACAAACAAGAACTAGATTTATTGGTGCATTTCATCTAACACCATTTTTCTTAATTGGAAATCTATAAGGTATTTCCAAAATTTCAAGAGGCACTAGGAAATTACACTCTCTCTCCACTTTCATTCTTATAGACCATGATGCTTTTAACTGGTTTGTGGTAGAAGTGAGGATGAGGTAGAACCAGTAGAGAGAAAGAGAAGAATAGGGAGAGAAAGAGAGAGAGACACAGGGAGAAGAAGAAGAAGAAACCCTATTTGATTAAGGAGGTTGGAAGAACAAACCCTACGGTTAAGGGGGATTGGAGAAGAAGCACGGTCCTTAATTCTTATTTGTCAAAGTCCACCTAAAATTATGAGTCTCATGCCTTTATATAGGCTACAACCATAAACCCTAAGCTATAAGCTGGAGGGCTCAAACAAGTATATGAAGCCATTTTAAACTCAACATTTAGATGATGTGGGATGTGGGACTTCCTAATGCCTGTCACGTGGACAACAAAGACGGACTCACAAACGAAACAAGATCAAGAATGAAAACAACAACTATAGCGTGCTTTGATACCATGTAGACTTTGAAAGAAACGAACAGAGAGAGAAAGAAGAAGATGAATCTGGGTGGCTTACCTTAGAATGGGATGACCAGCCCCTTGTATAAATTATAAATTTGAAATTACAAGAAATACCCCATAGTAATAGCTCTTAACAATATTAATAAAATATATGCATTTATGAGGAACAATGACCTAGAACCACGTGCTATCAAGTCTAACCATTATCCTTTTTCTCATACTCAAAAATTGTAAATCCATTATGGAGTTATGGCTATCATCCTCCATCAGATAAAAGGTTAGCTTGCATCAACACTACTTCTCTGGCATCAAATTTAAGAAGAGTGAACATAAAGCCAATCTTTCAAACTCTTGCTTGCACCTATAGTTTTGATTTTGGTGGTATACTTGTACATGGGTTTACCCTTCTTTTGCTAATATATTCTTACCTTTTCATCAAAAAAACTCTTGCTCGACAATGCCCTTCCTTTTGTGACTAAAATGCATCCCAATATATATCCAGACCTTCCACTAGTTTCACTCATTCTTTTTGTGGTCTCAACTAGGTGTATCCAAGGGCTTAAATATCCTCCTCTCCCCCCCCCCCCCCCCCCGGCCCAAGGACGCGTGTGGTCTACTGCACCGAAACAAACTTCCACATAAATGCATGGGAATAAACCAAAATGGGAATACAGGGGCACCAAGGCAAAAATGTACCTTGAAGGATTTGAACACAATAACTCTTGCTCTAATACCATTTAACTTACCAACTCATCTAAAAAGTCCAAGCTATTAGAGAGGGGACCAACTATGTATAGCAAAGGGCTTAGAAGTATGCAATATCCAACTTACTAGAGTTAGATATATTATGTGAAAGTGTTTAATGTTTTCATGAAAATTAAAAGAAACTAAATCATTGATTAGCCCTGGATCACTTATCAACTATAATATGAACTTTAATATGGGATTATTAGGATGCCAAATGCCACCAAAAAAAACAAAAAAAACAAAAAAAAAGGAAAAAACCCTGCCATTTCCTGCATATTTTGGGATGACAAGTAGAATTAAAGATGGCAAAATCTGACTCGAATTTATCACCTGGCCGTTGTGACAATTTTTTAAAACCAAATCAAACAAGATTATAAACAGGCCATATAGCGTTACATTGGGTAGTGATGTACTGGACTCAAATCAACCTAAAAACAAAACCAATGAGTAATTTAAATTTTTAATGTATGTTTTATATTTTTAACACTTTCAAAAGATGTTCGACATAATAAGCTAAGTGTAATTTGTTTGGTTCTGCATGAAACATAACTAATGCACGGGGATAGAATTTGGTTTCAAACCAGATTATAAATAGGTAGGGTTTGATTTAGACAGTTGTCAAACCCCCCAAACCGAAACAAGTTCCAGCTCTCAACATAAAATGTCCCCTCAGATTTAATGTAAGTCCTAATAACATTTATGGCACCAAAACAGTAAATTTCAAATAACCAAGTCAAACCCCAATAAAAGCATTTTTATCTCAAGTTGTGGAAGAATATAACAAAGAAACAGCATTAGTACTTGCATAATACATAATTACTCACTTCAAGAGCAGTTGTATCTTTTGGGGAGATAGTTAGCGTTGTCTCATATTGTTGCAGCCTAGTCTGCCACAAATCAGGAACTGAAGGTGTTAAAAAGAACTTTGCACGGTTCCCCACAACACACATAGCTGCAACATGAATAAAGGTGATAGGCACTAAGAATTCAAAATAAAAGGATGTAACAAAAATTTTAAAAATAGAATGTCGAAGTTATTACAAAACAATGCAACAGGTCCTAACTAACATGAGCACACGTCCACAATGTAGAATGGCACGCACAGGCGCATTCGGCATTCAACTTTTTCAAGTGACCCTTAATATCTCAATCTAAACCCAGAAAACTCAAAAGTTGCATCCATTGCAATTTTTATGTCTCTTTTGAGAAGAAATGACATTCATTAATCAAAAGAGATGAAAGGATACAATAGAACAAGGACAAGGCGTCCTGCAGAGAAAAGAAGAATAAAAATGGGAAAATTCAAAGAGAATAAGCATTTACAGTGCACGATCAAGAAAAACGTGATTACCAATTTACCACCACTACACCCAAACACACAATAAAGGAGGATAAATACATTAGTTATGCAGTGGATGAATATATAATGAATGACCCAACCTAGAAAACATCGCCCAAAAGACAATCATAGCAAAATAACTTTCCAGTATCAACAAAGAAAATCCATAAGACAAGGCCTCACTCACCCCCTTGAGCCTTGAGGAAGGCAAGAATACTGGCCTTGGTAGCCATAGACCCATAGTTATACCAGCCAGTTTAGAATAAGTGCAGATAACTTTCCCACCATGGTCTCTATAATTGCTTGTGAAGCGAAGTCCCACATCGCTTGGGAGTTGAAGTAATGTGAAATATATTAGTGTAAGGGCACCCTTTCCTCAATAGCTAGCTTTTGGGGTTAGTTCTACCCAAGCCTTGTAACAGTGCTTTCAATGCGAATCTGGCCAGGACTTCCTGGTAAACAAACCACTTTTTTTTCATTTTTTTATAGGCAACAATGGAACTTTATTGATGAAAATAAAAGAGAGTTCAAAGAGGACGAGGAGTCCTACAATGAAAGAAAGGTCAATACCCCATACAACCATCAAAATTCAACTTCACTTTATCCCTTGGAGGGAGAATAAAATACGAAATTAGTGGAGCTGGAAAATGCCGACAAAATAAATAGCTCTCCAATCTGCTAGAAATAGGGGCAAGGGAACACCCACACACTTTAGAAATCAAGGCCCAAGAAAAGCAAGGAAAATAATTCAATCATGAATGGAATCACCCAAACTGGATTTCTTTTTAAAAAATCTTGCATTTCTTTCCATCAAATGACCCAAAAAGAACAGCCAAAAAGACAAACACAACACACTCTCCTTCAACTCCTCCCAGCCTTTTTCTTCCTAAAACTATAAAGAGAAAATCTCCTTCATTGAATGTATGTCTCAAGGAGGCACTCAGCATACATCAGCCATGCCAAATAGGATCTGCCATGTAGATTCAGTAACCTGAAAAAGAAGTAAAAAAACAAAAATAGAACACACACACAGATGATCAGCTGTCTATTCTTATTGCAGAAGAAACAAATTTAGGGGTAAATCTTCTTCCAGCCTCTTCTAGAGAATATTCATTATCATTGACCTTTAATGTGCAACTGACCAACCAATGCCCTAGCTATAAGGGGCAACATAGAAAGTTGGGAATAGGAGAGGGGCTCTGGGAATTGATGAGGATCAAAATAAGATTTTCAAGGAAAAATACCATTAGACACAAGGAACCCATGATGAAACAGACAGGAACAAATCTTGAAGTTGAAATTCCAAGAAATTGACTCATAAAACAAACAAGGCAGTCAACAATAGGGCCCTTCTTAGACTTGGATGAGCAGAACAAATAAGGAAAAGAAAGACTGAATAGAACATCCCCTCACCACAAATCACCACAAAACTGAACTCTTAACCATCTCCAACTAGGAATCTAATATAATAAAGAAAGCAAAAAATCCATGAGTAATGGACTTGTAAGGGAAAAAAGAAGTTTTTTCCATTCACAATCCTTTTATGTAACCCATCATCATACTTGTCATACTTACTTTTGATCACCTTGTGATGGACTCTCTTATGAATCTTCACAGCCATTTTCTAGTAAGGGACTGAGGGCAACGTTTCTAAATATCACATTTACCAAAGCCTTGAGGTGAAAAGCACATTCCACTTGACCAAAATATATTTCTTAGCCTCTACCACATCAGACCATACAAACTATCTCCTAATCATTTCTAATTTTCAAGGGGACATCAGAATTATTCTAACCCCTCGTGAGATATAAACTTTCTCCACCCAACTAAACATTTGTTCACCTTCCCAACCACTGGTTCTCAAAACTCAGCCATTCTCGAATTGCCTCCAAGAGGAAACCCAAGATACTAAAGGCCAACCACTAATCTAACAATCTAAAGAGCCCACAAGATTTGAAATCCTCTTCAAAAGCATAAAAATGCAGAAAATGATGCCAATCTAATCCTTCAATCCCAAAATTAAACAAGATATTAACATTTACAAATCCCATGTTAAGTTTCCAACCTAAAAGCCTAAGCCATCAGATGCAGGCTCAAACAGGTATATGAAGTCATATGATCATATCAAACACAAAAGTGGGATGTGATATTTTCCAACACCCCAATGCAACCAAAACCCTCCATTTTCTAAAATCCTAGTCAAGACATCAAATACCAAAGCAGGAAGAAAAAAATGAAGACAGAAAAAAATTTCCTCACCCAATCCTTTTAGAAGGGTAACCACCGTTTGAGCTCCCAATTTATGATGCTCCAAAAATCACTAAAATCAAACAATCTCTCATCCCCCTTCTTGACTATAAGGTTGCATTTGGGTGAGGAATTTCTAGACAGAATTTTCCTTTAAACCTAGAATTTCCTAAATTCTAAGATGCAAATTCTGTGCCTAGCTCTTGGAACTTCTAAATTTCAAGTCGCAATTTCAACTCAGAAATTGAAAGGTTCAAATTCCGCCTAGAAATTCCATCTAAAGAGGCGGAATTTGTCAAAATCTAATGAAAGGGGAATTGGGACAACTTAGACCACCAATATCACCACCACCCAACACCATCCCACCCATCAGCACCACCACCCACCACCCAAGCCCCACTTCCATTGAAAAAATCCTACTTTTGTAAAGTTTAGCCAAACAAGGAAATTTACAATTCTGACAGTAATAAATTCTGAGAATCTGAACTTTGAAATTTCATCATTTTAAAATTCCATGGATTTTTCCAAATACCTCATCCAAACACAACCTAACTCCAAAACCTCTCCTTCCCCCGACAGTTTAAAATTTTCTAGGCTTCCTCAAAATCCCCTTTAGAATTCTGTATTTCCTCTGTTCGCTAAACAATGGCCCTAGCTCCACTTCATTAGCTATTAACAGTAATCAAGGATATGCCTGGAACACTTCACAATGTCTCCTAGAAAGCAGCTCAGCAATGGAATTTTAGAGACTCGTTACCAAACTAATGGGCCAAAAATATTTATAACCTCACCTTCATAAAAATCAAAGCAATAAAGGTCTCATAGATACATTTAATAATAATACCAAAAGAATTAAATTCTAAAACCTTCATTATATTGTCCTTCAAAATCACCCAGCAATCCTAATACTTAGCCACAGTAAAACCATTGGAAACTGGAGCCTCATTCGGACAATATCAAGATGACCACTCTGATTTCCTCAATCAGTCTCTCAAACCAACTGGACCTAACACTAGAGATAGGACTTCACTAAACCCTTTTAAAATATTCACATGTTCCTTTTCAAACTTTGGAAAAAGCAGCCAAAACTAAAAAGCATCGCAGTTCAAAAATAAGTAAATAACTCATAGCATATTACCATCACTTAAAAATTGTTTATTAAAAGGAATCTATGTAGAGAAGTTGTTTACCAAAAACTGGTTTGATACCCCTGATTTTTGGATAAGAGAACATTCCTTTGACATGGTGGCATTGGCATGTCAAAACAATAAATAATTATTACATAGAACAGAATTGCATTTAGAATAGACAATACATCTTTGCATATGAATATCTCATTTGTATAAAATATAGGTGTTAAGGTTATTAGTTTATTAGTAATAAGGGTAGTCTTGTAATTTCAGTATTATGTTTATTTATATAATAGAAGAGCCGGCCCTAATGGGCAGCTGCTCTCTCTCTTTTCACGTTACTTTCTCTCCTTCTCTTCTTCTCTATTTTCTTCTTCTCCCATCAGAACATGGTATCAGAGCAAACGATCAAAAAGAGGATTTGATTTGCAAGTGTTTCTACAGCCTTGACTAGTGGAAGAAGACTTAGAAGCAAGGATTGTGGCCTCTAGCAAGGATTGTGGCCTTTTGACATTAAATATACTCTTTGGTGATGATCGACTAGGGCCTAACAGGGTCTGGTGGTGGTCGCCTAGCCTTCTAGAAGGTCTGGTGATCATTGGAGTCGGCTAAGGCAGATCTGGTGGTCATCGACTGGGCTGTTGCAGGTCTGCTGGGGGTCGGCTGGGTATCAGGTAGGCTGGTTGTGGCTGATTGATGATTGTAAGGCTACTATTGTATTTAACTAGAGTTGATTGGTGCTGTTGGTGACTAATAACGGTGTTAAGAGACCCGAAAAGCATTCTGCCATGGCTGTTTGGGTTGTTTTTGGGGCTATATGTGATATTTCTGATGTCTGTGATATTTTTGATGCTATCTGGGTTGTTTTTTGGGGCTGTGTGTGGTGTTTGTGATGCCTAACATCGGTGTAGACATCATTATTTGTGTTATTGTGTTTCCCGTGTTACTGATTGTGAGGTTGTGCTTTGAATCCTTGGTGTTTTTGTGGGTGTTTTGAAGAAATTCTTGCTTGAAGTTCTAAAATGGCAGATAGTAGTGAAGTTAAACTTGCTCCAAATCCTCCCCCTGATAACTCAGTCGTGCAAATAACTACAGTAAAATTGAATGAACATAATTATTTGATTTGGGCTCAAGCAGTGAGAGTGTTTCTTGGTGCCAAGGGAAAACTGAAATTTATTTTGTCCAACCCTCCATCAAATACTAGCTCAGGCTATGAAGAGTGGGAATGAGATAATTATTCTGTGATGACTTGGTTGTGGAATAGCATGGAGCCGCGTGTGAGTGCTAATCATATGTTTGTGAATACGGCCAAGGAGATTTGGGATAGTGTGAAGGAGACTTATTCTATGGAGAAGAATATTTCCCGTGTTTATGAATTGTATGAGAAAATGTTTCTTCTGGACCAAGGTGACAAAAGTTTGGGTACTTATTATAGTGAGTTTAAGGGAATTTGTGATGAGCTAAATCAGTATCATCCATTGACTGTTGATTTGGCTATATTGAAGAAACAACGTGAGGAATTTCAGGTATCCAAATTCCTCTCTGGAGTACACCCCGATCTTCAGTCTGTTCGTAGTCAAATTTTGGCTAGTGATGATGGTATACCCTCATTGAGTAATGTATATGCTCGATTACAAAGAGCATCACTGGTTACTTCTTCCTCCTCTGCTTCTACCCCTGCAGGCAAGGAGAATTCAGCCCTTATGACATCCTCTAGCAGTTACATGTCTAATCGAGGCCGTGGCTCTTATGGAATTACTCGTGGTGGTCGTGTTGGTGATGTGGCTGGTGGTATGGGTAGTAATATGCGTGGCCGTGGTCGTGGTCGGGGTCGTGGATGTGGAGGTGTGAGGAAGTGCACTTATTGTGATGGAGACAATCATTTGGTTGACAAGTGTTGGGACTTACATGGTAAACCAGCTTGGGCTCACCAAGTGGTTTATACTGATGAGAGTAGTACACCACCAACCCATTCAGTTGGTGATTCATTGCCTCCTGCCAGTGCTTCTAATGGTGAGTCTATCACTCTTTCTCGTGAGGAGTACGGTGCTTTAGTTCAAAAGGCTCAGCAATTCTCCACCAATGATGTTGCCACCTTTGCTCATCCAGGTATTGTTACTTGCTTTGCTAATTCTCCTTCAGCCTCTTGGGTCATTGACTCAGGGGCTTCTGCACACATGACTAGTAAGTCACAGTTATTTTCTGATTTGAAGCAATTTCCTTCCACCTCATCCGTTATGCTTGCTGATGGTCGCTCATGTGTTGTAGCTGGAAGTGGGACTATCAATCCTTCTTCTTCTCTACAACTTTCTTCTGTTCATTATATTCCTCAACTGCCTTTTAATCTTTTATCTGTCAGTAAGTTAACTAAGTCTCTTAATTGTTCCGTGACTTTTCTCCTACTTCTTGTGTGTTCCAGGACCTCAAAACGAAGAAGATGATTGGTGGCGGGCATGAACAGGATGGACTTTATTATCTTGATGTGCAACCTCCAGTTGATACTGTGGCTCTTCATTCCTCCGTGAGTGCCTACCAGTGGCATTTTCGTCTTGGTCATCCTTCGTTGCGGTTACTAAGCGCCTCATGCCATCATTAGCGTCTATGTCAAGTTTAGAATGTGAGGCTTGCCAATTAGGCAAGCATCATAGAGTGTCCTTTCCTCCTAGAGTCAATAATCGTCGGTCTTCTCCTTTTGAGGTGGTTCATACTGATGTGTGGGGTCCTAGTAGAGTTAAGAGTATGTTGGGGTTTTCTTATTTTGTTTCATTTGTTGATGACTATTCAAGGATGACTTGGCTTTTCTTAATAAAAGATCGTTCTGAAGTTCTTTCTGTCTTTAAGTTATTTCATAAAGAAGTTGAGAATCAATTTGGGCATGCTATTCGCATTTTACGTTCTGATAATGCCATGGAATATACCAAAGGTGCTTTGCCTGCATATTGTGATTCTATTGGAATCATTCATTAAACATCATGTAATTATACACCTCAGCAAAATGGTGTGGCTGAGCGCAAAAACCGTCATTTGATTGAAATAGCTAGAACTATGATGTGTCATATGCATGTTACTAAAAAATTTTGGGGTGATGCTTGTCTTACTGCTTGTTACCTTATCAATAGAATGCCCTCATCTATCTTGAATGGCAAAGCCCCATACTCTACTCTTTATCCTTGTCAATCTGTCTTTGAGCTTCCGCCTCGTATTTTTGGTTGTGTGTGTTTTGCTCATGTCCTTACTCCAGGTAATGATAAATTGTCTCCACGTGCTATTAAATGTGCTTTTGTGGGCTATTCTCGGACTCAGAAGGGTTATAAATGTTGGAACCCCCACACTCGTTGTTACTTTGTGTCTGCTGATGTTACCTTCTTTGAGAATACATCTTTTTTCTCTTCTGAAGCTTTAGCTCTTGACAGTAACCAGATCAATACAGTGGATCCTCATCCTTTACCTGTACCTATTGATCTTCCAGTGGGTTCTCCATCTTCAGTTCCTCTGACCAAGCCACTTCAAGTGTATCAACGGAGATCACGGATTGATTCTACTGTGCAGGCCGAGTCTGTTCCTAACCACCAGTCTTCTGCTTCAATTGAGGTTCCATCTTCTTCTACACCTCCTATTGCCTTAAGAAAAGGTACACGCTCTTGCACTCTTCATCCTATTGAAAAAGTGGTTTCTTATTCTCATCTCTCACAACCATACCGTACTTTCCTATCTACTTTGTCTTCTGTGTCTCTTCCATCTTCTTATGTTCAAGCTTTGTCTTCTCCTAGATGGAAACATGCTATGGATGAGGAAATGGCAGCCTTATACAAAAATAATACTTGGGAACTTACCTCCCTACCTCCAGGCAAGCAACTGGTTGGGTGTCGTTGGGTTTATGCTGTCAAATACCATCCTAATGGTACTATTGAAAGACTGAAGGCTCGTTTGGTTGCTAAGGGCTATACTCAAACATTTGGTGTGGATTATTTTGAGACATTTTCTCCTGTGGCTCGCCTTAGCTCTGTCCGGATTCTTCTCTCTATTGCTGTCATTCAAGGCTAGGCCACTTTTTCAGCTTGATATTAAAAATGCTTTCTTACATGGTGATTTATTAGAAGAGGTGTATATGGAGCAAATTCCTGGGTATGTTGCTCAGGAGGAGTCTCATATGGTTTGCAAGTTGAAGAAAGCCATTTATGGGCTAAAACAGTCCCCAAGAGCTTAGTTTGATAAGTTCAGTGCTGTAGCTGCACAGTATGGGTTGCGACAAGTAAAAGTTGATCATTCAATATTTGTGAGACAGGACCCAGTGGAGTAATTATTCTGGCAGTGTATGTGGATGACATTGTAGTTATGGGTAGTGATAAAGAAGGTATTGATGAGTTAAAGAAACATTTGAGTCAGAATTTCCATATGAAAGATCTAGGAAAACTAAGATACTTTTTAGGTATTGAAGTTGCTAGATCCTCAAAGGGAATCTCGCTTTCTCAAAGGAAGTACGTGATGGATTTATTGAATGAAACAGGATTGATGGGTACAAAACCAGTGGATACTCCTATGGATCCTAATATCAAGTTTGATAAGGAATCTAGGGGTACTTCTTGATGATCCAGGGAGATATAGAAGACTTGTTGGTAAATTGATATATCTTACTGTTACCCGACCTGATATCACATTTGCTGTAGGAGTGGTCAGCCAATTTATGCAGGATCCTAAACAGCCACATTGGGAAGCAACTTGTCGTATAGTGAGATACCTAAAGTCAGTCCCAGGAAGAGGTCTTGTGTTTAAGCCTACAAATAGGCTAGATGTAGTTGGTTATTCAGATGCAGATTGGGCTGGTGATCATCTTGATAGAAGGTCAATTTCAGGGTATTGTGTTCTTGTGGGAGGAAACTTAGTTACATGGAAAAGTAAGAAACAGAATGTAGTGGCTAGATCAAGTGCAGAAGCTGAGTACAGGGCCATGGCTCATACTGCTTGTGAAATGGTTTGGGTAAAATCACTTTTGCAAGAAATTGGGTTTGCTAATAATACTCCCATGAGAATGTTCTGTGATAACCAAGCTGCAATGTATATTGCAAATAACCCAGTATTTCATGAGAGAACCAAGCATATAGAAGTTGACTGTCACTTTGTGAGGGATATAGTGAAGAAGAAGCACATTTCAACAGAGTATGTTAAATCAGGAGATCAACTGGGAGACATTTTTACTAAGGCCTTGGGGAGGAGTCATTTTTCAAATATGTGTAACAAGCTGGGCATGATTGATATCTATGCTCCAGCTTGAGGGGGAGTGTTAAGGTTATTAGTTTATTAGTAACAAGGGTAGTCTTGTAATTTCAGTATTATGTTTATTTATATAATAGAAGAGCCGGCCCTAATGGGCAGCTGCTCTCTCTCCTTTTCACGTTACTTTCTCTCCTTCTCTTCTTCTTTATTTTCTTCTTCTCCCATCAGAACAATAGGGTGCATGCCTTTTCTTTCCTTTGCTTAAAGGAAGACCAAGCCAAAAAAAAAAAAACACACAAAAGAAAAGAGCCAAGGCAGACATAATAATTCTGAAAAAACTCTGATTGCAGAGTGGAATTATTTGGTGCCTCTGATATAGCAAGACCAGAGGACCTACCTTTGTCATGTTACACTCATTTGGCAAAACCCTGCCTCCCATTAGAAAATTAAACCTATTTACCCAAACAGGAACGATGCCAAGACCTCACCTACCAATGATATGGCCCACCTCAAAAATTAATTAACATGGATAAAATTTAAAACAGAATAAATGTGGGTGCCACATCTGCACAAGTGAAGCCCCCCTTGTGGAAGACATAATAAAGCAATTGGCTTCAAATTTTGAGGGGAGAAAAAAGAGCAAGTTTGGAATGCAAACAAATTTTAAATCAAGAAATACCCACTAATGACAAAATGGACAAGGTATTGTTTTGTAGCTCTGAATTTGAAGGGAGAAAAAAGTGTATAAGTTTGGAATGCAAACAGATTTAAATCAAAAAATACCCACTAATGACCAAGGACTTAAATATTGGTATTGATGGATATACCGATGGTCCAAAAACACGGATATATCGGATATATCGATGGATATATCGAAAATATCGACATCAATTTACAGATATAATGGATATTATTAGTTAAACAAGGATATTTTTATTGAAACTTTGGTAAACAATGATTTAAACTCTAATAAACAATCTAGCATCAAAATATTGCAATTTAAATGTATATAATACAAGTATGTGTAGTGTAGGGTATAAAAAATGTGATACGCTGAAAAAATGAATAATATAAATTTATTCAAATTCAACATCTAAATGTCACATAAACTTAAATTTTTAAAAATATTATTCATATAATAATACCATATACTGATATACCATTAGTTGTTGAATTATATATGATATGCGTGTCGGTGTGTGTGTGTGTGTGTGTGAAATTGTGAGGGGTGGAGGCCTTTGTCTAAAAGTTTGAATGATAGAATTATAGAAAAGCTAAAAAGCTTAAAACGTTAAAACAGTTGCGAGTGGCAGCCCTTTAGCCCTTCACTTAAAGGATCATGAAATGAAAAAGCCTTTAAGCCCTTAGAGTAAAAAAGGATCTGCAATTCTACAAAGTAAAAAAGTATACAATTCTACAAAGTATTGATATTTATCGATATATCTTCAAAATTTATCGATATATCAATATATATCGTCGGTCACTTGTGATAAAATAAGAGATATTCTCGACACATCCCGATATAATCGATAAGTACCGATATTCCCAATATATCGTCAATATATCCACGATATTCTGCTGAAACGAAATCACCATGGAATTTTGTATCAATGTGCACCGATACATGGATATATCACCGATATATCCAAAATTTAAGACCATGCTAATGACAAAATGGACAAGGTATTGTTTTGTACCTCTGTAGTCCCAAAGCCTTTAGGTGTATAATGTTAAGATATGAATGGCAAACCTATCCGATGCTTGGGACATATTAAGATAATAATGGCAAACATAGGTGATGTGTAGGAATCAGACTGTGATTGTTGGTGACTGAAAGAGACCATGAGTACAAATATAAGGTTTGAATAAAACATATGATAGGTGTCAGTAGCTTAAGTGCACCCTATGTTGGATTCGTATGCGTTCCAAATTTCTACTTTTGAAGTGTCTGTCAAGAGCACCCACAACCATGTCATGTCATATCATATCAATAGGGGTACTCTAGGGTGAAGCAGAGGATTTGTGTAACATAGAATGCACCAAAAAACCTTTTGGTTATGATGATTTCAGCCATTTTCTCACCAAGTAATATATAGTGGGTCCTGCATCTATTTGCTTTTCGACTTTTCTTAATTGGGGCACATGTGTGTGTGCAAGTGTATGAGTGAGGTAAGAAGGGTGTTTGATGGAATGGCACCCTTCGTTTTCCAAAATTAATTAATGGAAATTAGTTTTAGAAATGAAAATGGAAAGAACACAAAATTAATTAATGGCAATTAGTTTTAAAAAGAGAGAGAGAGAGAGAGAGAGAGAGGAAAAAAGGAGAACTCATAGTATTGGGTCCCATATCCATTTGATTCACTTAATTTCCCTGTGAGTGTATGTGTGTGTGTGGGAGAAAAATTATTGTTAAGACAGCATTCTTCAGATTTCACCATCAATTTATGATAGTTTTTTTAAGAAGGAAAAAAAAAAAAAAAAAAAAAAAAAGCCACCCATACAGCTGACATGTTGATTTGGCAGTCACTATGGTGTGCAAGCCCCTTCCACCCCCTACCTTCCTCCTCTCCTTCTCTTGCACTCCTCATATATATAGATAGATAACTTAGTTGTATCATGGAAAACTTCGTGACAAAGATAAAAATGAGCAGCCTAGTAACTCCTTGAATACTTATAGAAGAAATAAATGTAGGCTGTTTCCACCAATTTTACCTGAAGAGTTACTTTCTCTTCTTCCGATAATTTTTTGACCACCGGAGCTTCCTCAGTGGGACTTACACTGAAAAATTGACGGCCATGCCAAGAGAAATTGCAAATAATGAAATATTAGAATCAGAAAAAAAAAAAATATATATATATATATATATATATATATATATAAATTATAATAATGAATGATATGAATCAATATTATCAGTCTCTGCACACATGGGTTATTGAGAAGCATATATTTATTTATCGATGAAATGATTCCACTCATTATAATAACTACAATTTAAAAAATTTCAATAAGACAAGAAGGAAGGTCTTAAAGTACTTGTGAAAAGGCAAGGTACTAATTCAAGGGTTGCGTATGAAATCGTGCTTCTTAAGTTCATGCTTGCAGCAACCGAATGAACTTTCCCAATTAACATTACTAGAAAAATGAGTTTCTTTTTCATTTAAATCAACTCAATTTATCAGCAGATGATGGAAATCAAAGGCAGCACCAAAAAGTCTACAAGGGAAGGCCTAAAAGGCCTTGATTGGATCAATACATAATGCAATTAGACCTGTGATTGATCTCCCCAAATGTAGACTAATATCACAACCTGTGTATTTTATATCATATCTCTTTAATTAGGGATTTTCCTAACCTATATTAATGATAATAAACCATGCCAGTTATACATGTTGACCTGTTCACACATAAGACCCACTCACATGTATAGGTATAACATCCCCACTTGATAGATTATAAGGCCCAAGTTTTTATATGACAGTACTGAGATAGTGTGGGGTCCACTTAGGAGATTTCCCAGCTTCTTGGTTGTTCAAAAATGTTCCTTTGGCCCCGCAATTTCTTTGATTTTTGTTTTTTTTTGAAAAGAGGGGGGGGTGTTACAAGATTAGAAGTTTAGAACATCTGAATATAAGAGTATATTAAACAGGGAAGCAATAATACACAGAGCTTGAACCCAAGACATCCACATTAATACATTACAAGAGGGGGAGAGATGCCATTAGGCTAGAAGGCCATTGGAGAATTGAGTCATATTTGTCAGACTTCTTTTATTTATAGTTTTTATATTAATAGTCGAGTAAAATCCAAATCACTGTAGCGAGTACTGTGGTGTCGCTTTTCACACAACTATAGTGCAACACAATCCATGCTATTGTGGCAATGAACTAATTAGAGTATCTTTATCTTTTGGGGAAATTACCAATAACCCCATTTAGAACAATGGTTTTAACAATAACTCCATCAAAAGATTCCTTAACCTATTAGCCCCACATCTTCATATCTTTTTTTGTTGTTAAGGGCACCACATCAAGCGAAATGGTATGATCAACCACCAAAAACAGCCTCTAAGAAGAATAAAAAGTCCTATAAAAGGCTCAAAAACAGAAGCTCCCCTGCCTGTCCATTAGCTGACAGTGCCACCCAAGAAGCTTCAGAAACGATATTCCAATATCTATCAAGAATCTCTCGAATGATGGAAGTGAACCTCCAGACTCTCATCCTTCTGTTTTTCCCAAAACCAATAACTGAGGAAGCATCCCCTTCCAGCAAATCTGAGTTAAACCCAAACTCGAAGCCTCCTCCAAACCTTCTAACAGCGCTTACAGTTCCTAGCTCATTTCACACTTCTCAAGCAGAACTGAGAGTCTGAGACTATATACAGTAGCAATGACTTTAACAACTATAGGAGCTTTTATTCAAAAGTTTAGTCTGACAGAAATAGTAATTTATTGGCATGGGGATCTGTCTTCACTCAAGCAATTATAATTGGAATATACTTCAAAAAGAATATATTAATATCCGTATTCCCTAAAATTGCATCAACAAGAAATCTAGCTGATGTAATTAAAAATAGATAAATAATTCCTTTCTTAAGCAATTTTATATCATTTTCATCATTGGCTTTTTCGAGAAGTGCTTAGCCTCTAATACCCTGAGAAAGCCAAATTAAATTATTTATTTTTCACTGATGACTTTCTTGCAATACTACATGCAGATGATGTGGTGATATAATGTAGATACATACACCAAAATGACTGTATACTTAAAAGACTAAAATCATCAGGTACTAGTATAGCTGTATAAGATAATAGGGTCGGAGCTACAGGCTTAACATGGAAGTCTAAGGCAGAGTACTACCGCTTTTGATCCCAAGGAAGACAATTAGCCTTGTCTTCTTTGAAGATATTGCTTGCTAAGAGGTGGAAATAAAAACTAGGCCACTTTTCCAGGCCTCCCATCTCAAGTAGGGTAATAACAATAGGCTTGTAAACTTCTACAACAGTAGGGGTTACAAAATCACATCTTGCTCACGTAGGGTGATAGATATTAATAAAGCTATCAATATATTTATACATTGAGAGAGAGAGGGAGCCTTGTTTTTGTTTCCAGTTTCTTAGTGAAAGAATGCAAGCAGATAAATCAATCAGTCTTTGCAATACAAAATAGAAACAACAAAAGAAGAATGAACTGATTTTATAGATTGGGACTAACAAGTAATGTCAAATGTACTACACCATACCTTCCAGAGGGAAGAAAGTCTCCAAGAGCAAAAACCAAACCAAAAACAATGACAGCCACTCCTACTCCAATCTATTATATCAATGCTTTAATTAGTCGCCCACGCACAGATGAAGAGAATTCCAAAAGTGCAGTTCAGGTAAATTCATCTTATACAAATAAAATTGAAACTTTACCTTAGTACCAAGTCCAACTGTGTTCTGCTCTGACTCAACTGGTGCATCGTAGTCAATTGGTCCATATTCTTTGCTTTCATCTGCTTTTCTTTGCTGAAGTGCTGACCTGATTAATGTATAGAATGATTAATAGTCATGGAACAGGATGAAACAGGATGCAAGTTTAATGCATAAAGAACAAGAACTCACGGTGAAACTAAATCCGAAGATTATTGGAAATATAAGGTAGCAGCAAACTTCCAGGTAAGTAAACCAAATCAAATTCAGGTTTTCAACAATTACCACTTTACAATCTTGATTTAAAATGGTCATTATGAGAAGTTAACAGGGGAAATAGAATATCTAAAGAGGTAACTAAGTCAAATGATAATAATAATAATAATAATAATTAACTAAGAGATATATAAAAAGGAAAATATATATATATATATATATATCTCACAATCAACCTTATACTACCTGAAAACCAAACCTAATCAAATAAAGATCCAATTCCATCAAAATCAATCTCAAGATCAGTGTATTTGAAGGTCAAAATAACCAAAACCCCAAAAAAAAACTAAAATTTAAGGGCCATATTTCCTTATGCACATGTTCAATTCTCATTAGTGTGCATGCGCCCCCATGTTTATGTGATTATGGACACACTCAGTGTCTTCTTGTCTATGTGAACATGAATGCATGTCCATACGTCCATGTCCACATATCTATGTGTCCGTCTACATGTCCACATATTTTTCAAATTAACCATGACACATGTCAAAATATGAGTGGATGAAAGGAGGAGCTCCTCCTCCACTGTAAGGAGCCAAGTATTGTACACAGTTATATTGTCAATGGTTGTTCCATAACGTGGTGTACTGTGAGTCTATGATACAAGATATTACGAGTAAGTATTTGATAAGATCTGAACAGTCCTTCAGCTGGTTAGAATATATCTAGTAGATATTGCAGAACATTTAGTTCCCGTTGCTATCTAGGTCTGTAATCTATTTAATACCCATTAGGGATAAATTCTTCTGTTTGTTTCCTATTGTTACAGAAGATTAGAAACTCCAAAGATGATAACTCATTTTCCACCTTCAAATCCAAATTTAGCAATGATATTGAACATAACTGAAAAAACTATCGCAACATTAAAAGGGGAGAAGGGAGGGAGAGAGAGAGAGAATATTAAGATCACTCAAATCATTATTTGAGCCACTACACATATACATATATAGTTTTATATATACACACAAATTTATAATCTTATAGTGAAATCAGAAGAATAGCTTACAGCACAATATCAAATGAAAATTGCTTCTCCCAAAAATAACCATAAAATCATAATGAAATATTATGGATATTAATAATGATTCAAAAATGCTCCAATGAGAAATTTCCTCCAACAAGCATTTACCCTATAGAAAGAATGTTAAATTTAATATGGTAGAACCTTTTAACAGCTTCCAATCGTTCCTCAAACTGAAGGTCCATTGCAACATTGTTAGATTTGCCACCAGATTGAGAACTTAACCCAGGTGCCGCTGCAAGGAGAAAGCTATCAATAAATAATAATGCAGAAAATATTAAAGAAATATGAATATCAATCCTTATTAAATCAAATGAATAAATCTAATTCCAGAACTGGTTAAACAGGGTAAGGTAATATGTTTATCAATAAAAACAACAGGCAGATTTCCTATTTGGATGTGAATTACACAAAATATATACTAAAGAGAAGCACTAGTTCGAGGGGGACAAAAATATGGAGTCATACACTATATTTTGTCGTATGATACTTGATTAGGAATTAAGGCAAAGTAATTGAGTAGGAATATATATATATATATATATATAAAGTCCCAATCTCATCAAGACGTGCTGATATTATTACCATCAGCACCATGCATTGGGGTTGCAGGGGCGGAGGTAGGAATTACAAGTTACAAGTTGGGGTGGCTGGGCTTCGTAAAATTATAGATTGGAATTTTTTTTCTTTACCACGAAGTCTTATTATAGAAAATTATATTAAAAAAAGGTTTATTTATAATGGGTTTGGATTGGGAGAAACAATTTTATACCTAGATTTTGAAACTATTTTCAATAATTTGTTGTGTAACTTATATTTTATGAAACCTACCATTAGAATAGATATTTCTTTCATTTTATGCGTAACTTGTATTTTTGGGAAGCCTACTCTTGAATTAGATACTCTTCTCATGTAAAACCATACATGCCAAATATGACATTCATCAAACACCCGTCACTATCAAATCTATAAATTCACACTTCTAGCCAATAAAAAACCTTACATCCATAGATGAAGCATCTCTTCACTTCCTATTGATTTGATATTTGATAAGCATGATGTGTATGTGAAGAATCTAATCCAATAAAATGTTTTGTAAAATATAAGTCAGACAACAAGTTCTAAAAAATTACGTCAAAATTTGTGTATAAATTTGTCCCATGAGCCTAATCCACTTATAATATCTCATAATGAACTTTGACGAATATACTAGTTCCAAAAAGTGGTTTAATATTTTGAGGTGAGTTCCACGATTTCAAATCAAATAAAAAGTTTTGAAGTGGCCACCTAATAACTTTCTAAAACCTTTGAATACAATTTACACTAAATATAAAAATTATTAAAAAATTTGCCAGGGCTGTGGCCCCCCCTAGTCTCTTAGTAGTTCCGCCCATAGGGGGTTGTACCCCATGGATGTGTGGGTTGTACAGTTTGATGAGTCCAAAAATCTATCTATCTACATATATATGGAGAGGGATCCGTTTACACCAAGTGTAAAACTTTTTGCTCTTACACGGTTACACCCCTCAATAGATTTTTGTAGGATGAATATTTTTCAAAACCAATCATTGGATTAAATACTCTTTTCATGGAGATCATGCACACCAAATTTCACACTAATCAGATACTCGTAACCATCTCATCTATAAATTCCTTTTTCTTTTTACAAATAAAACTATAATTTAGGCCGCTTTATCAATGAAATAGTTCCTAATCTTTAATCAATATGAAATTTAGCATGTATGATCTCTATGAGAGCACTATCTAATCCAACAGTTGGTTTTGAAAAATATCGATCCTACAAAAAATTATTGAGGGGTGTAAGAGTAAAAAGTTTTACACTGGGTGTAAACGGATCCCTCCCCTATCTATCTATATATATATATATATATAGCTCGACTCAAAACAACGTTAAATCTTAACTACTTGGGATCAGATACATAAATGACAAATCCCTTTTTGCCGTTAGGTCCATTTAGGGCCCTACCTTCTATTGAATCATAACTCATATGCCATCATTTTCAGCGCCTAAACCCAAACTCTTTCCGGCCTTTCTCTTATCTTTATAACACTTTCAATATAGGGGATTATATTGAGGTAATTTTATTAATACTTTCAATGAGGCAGTAAATATTATTAATTGTTTAGCAAATAAATTAGGTTTTAACAAGAAGCTACTGTAGTACTTCTGTAGCAAGTTACTGTTACATATTAGGGAAACGCTATCAATCCTAATACTTTTCCCAAATTTCATCCCCTAATGATGTGGCTACAAATGTGGCACACATTTAGAGAACATCAAAAGATCCATGTGTTGATGTGGCAGCAGCCACATCTGCCACATCGTTAGGGAATGAAAATTAGAGATCAGCAACATTACTCCAGATGTTATTGTACCGCTGTACTCCTCATCCTACTATAATAACTGTTTAGTAAGGTTTTTTTGGTTGTTTTGATTGTTGTACAAGATAAGTTTGAATTAAGTCTAGGATTAAATGTTATTACTTATTAGAGCTTTTTGTATAGAATTAGGGTTTGTAATAATCTCTTTTAAGAGGTTCATATATTGATTTCAGAATTTTCCGGGTGGAGCTTTGATTGGAAGCCATGAGTGCCTAGATCTCTCTCTTCTCCTTTCTCTCTCTCTCTCTCTCTTTCTTCTTTTTATATTCATCTTCTTGTTTCTCTCTTTTCTTCCTAAGACACCATTTTTCTGTTCCAAATTGAAGCCATTCATCAAACAATGAAAGCAGCCTCCAAAAGCTCTAATTCTACCTCTAAAACGTTATTCTTCTAATCCCTCATTTTTTCCCATGCCAGTACCTCTATGAGCCTCTAACATAGCAAATCATTTATTAGGCTTGTTATCACATTAAAATAATTCTTATTTAATGTTTCCTAGTCCCATGTGTTACTGAATTCTCTATGTCATTTCCGCTGCACTTTGAGGGTACTCCCATTTCCTGGGAGATTTAAACAATAAACCGAAACAAAATTAAGAGCCTTAACCAAGAGTAGAGAGAGTAATTGTGAATTCTTGCTTTTCAGAATGTTCAGCTTTGGCTTGTGTTAGAAATAAACTCTTTGTAAAGCTAACAATGACAACATTACTATGCAAATTCACAGACCCAACTGTTTCACTGTGAGATGGTCCGAAATATTATTAAACCAAGTTTCAGCTGATTTTAGAGTACCTACCCAATTGGATTACAATTAAACCATATCAGGGTACATTTCATCCACCCATTCTCTAGTAGCAATAAAGAGATGACCTAAGGACATTTTAATAACACACGTTAAAGAAATCAGAAAATTAATCCACTTACAATTAGGTACAGCACCAGAATTTTTAGTTGTTGATTTCCTGCACCAAGGGACAACAGTAATTAAAAAGATTAAAAACAATAATTAAAGTGTAGCATCATGCAAATGTGAAAGATTTTTACGAGACAGTGGAAAAGGGTTAATAACTGAAAGTATAACAAATAGGAAATATCCTTCCAAAACATTGATGTCATTTAAGGACAAAACATAATATAATAAAGCCTAACTACTTATTGCTATCTAAGGCGGAGGATCACTCTTTTTGCCATTTTTTTGGTCTCTAAGGAAGGAAATATAATAGACAATTTTTCCACCAAGGAAATTTCGGTAAGGATCGTAAAGAGGTTTATTGTTGACATAGTTTGTCCCTCATGTTCATGTATAGATCATTTTCATAGGCTACACGCATCAAATTTTTTTAAGGTTGGACCTCAACTATTTTGCTTTTAGTTTTGTTCTTAAGTTCCCTTTCTGGATGTATATTTTGCTCATTCCTATCTATAGAGGTTTAAGGTCATCAATTAAAGGGGGCTGTTAGACACAGCAACAGGAGCAGGATTACCAAGTTCATGTTTAAATGGTCAGGATTACCAACTCCCTGACCAGGTAAGTCTTTTTCGATTTCAACCTTAAATTGGTTTGGATCTGATACAAAGCTCATGTTTAAAAATTATTGCTTATAAGAATTAAGAATAGAAAAGAAGAATCATCAAGACTGGGAGAGAATTAAAAGAAAGAAACAAAGAAAAGTGCAGAGAGTGCAAGAAAAGATCAGGGTCCTCTACTCTCTTCCATTCAATTAAACAAAAGGAGGACAACTACACTATAACCTTACTACTAAACAATTATGATAAAAACTTCTTATTCCCATCATATTTCCATATGAAGGTCTCATCCCTAAGTGTGGAGATTTTAAAATAAAACCACCCCTTAGTAACTATTTGGAAATGCAAAAGTTATTTTCTCAAACAATAGATCAAACATCAATTGAAGAATGACAAGAAGAATGAATGAACTCAAAATATATGCAAAGGTAGAACTTCAACAATATAGACAATATTGTAGAAGAGAAACTGGGAAACAAAACATAAAAGTAAACGATAATTCAGCAAGGTTATCTATGCAACAACGCCAACATCTAGCTAGATTTCTCAATGATAATTTAAGGAACTACATTAAATTCCCTTTTAGATACCTTTGTTGCAACACCACACCCTTCTCCTCCGTTGAGGTACTGACTTTGTTTGTCTGAGTATTTGAAAATGAAAAAATGAATGCCCAGAAACTCTCAAGTTTAAATATCAATGGATATGTCACAAACAATTAATTAACATAACTATACCTTGCAGCCATCATTGTATTTCCTTATCATAGCAATAAAAAGTCTTGGTCATCAACAAACATCACTCACTTGAATTTCAATAATTAATAATCATTCGAACATTAATGGGTTTTCCACATTAGCAAAATGGATTTCATTAGATTAGTTCACCAAGCTTATCCTATTCTCACTGTTAGCAAATGGGCTTTCCACATTCATCCCTTCTAACGACATAATCCTAAATACTAACAAACAATGAAATTCTTCAACAACGTCGAACACCAATAAGTACACCCAGGGTCTCCAGCAATAGGAAGCACGCACTATATGAACCTCCCTTCGGTTGCCGAGAAAACTCGGGAAAAGAAAAGAAATGAAAAAGAGCAGATGGTTTTTCGTTCTGTCATTCTTTTAATTTCCGCAAAACGAAGGAACCCAACTCAAATAAGCGATAAATTATGCTCAATTGAGTTGAGTTCTTTTCTTCCACTTTGGTCATGTCCCAAACAACGAAAATACTAAGATTTTAAACCTTAATCTCTGAACTTTTCCATCAATTTCTCAGCAACCAAACGGATTATGTTTTAAAGACGGCCACCATACATTCAGGTGATCAATCTATTCATTTTCCATGTACATAAGTATATAGAATATATATTGTACCTTTGGGTCCTTTTTGGTAGGTTGGCGGCCAAAGCCACGTTTAGGCTTTGAATCAGAGCAGTGGATTTGGGAGAGAAGGCGAGGAGGCTTATCGTTGACACAAGCATGCAGAAGAAAGCGGTGGTGGTGATGATGATTTGTGTATGAATGGAACCTACAAGTTATTGTTGTCATTGACATGGTGGTGTTCGCCTGAAAGGCCAAGTTTAGAAAGCCAACTTGAGGAATACAAATTAATTCAATTGAACTATTGTCATGTGCGTACAAGACCCTTCCTCCCTCTCATCTCGAGGATCATTCCGTCGCTCAATTTATATAGAGGGGATAAGGTTAGAGAGAGAGCATTGTAGGCTATGCCTCATTATTCTTTTATTTTATTTTTTTAGAAAAAATAGGAAAAACATCGTAGAGCCACCCACGATTCCAACTAAGTTGGCATCCTAAAAAGCTCCCAATATAGGTTATGCTTGATAGTAGGATTACAATATTGGAGAGGATAGAATTATTGGATAAAGAAAAAGTTTTTGATTGCTTTATTTGAAATGGGAAAAATAATCTATTTTAGACATTTTTCTATTACCTTGTTTCTTTTGAATGGGATAATATCTTAAGATAAAAAGATATCACTTCTCTTGATAGATTTGTTATATCCCACATATAGACGATATCACTATCCTACTAATAGAATACCCCTTTATTTGAAATTAACACAAAATACATAGAAAATTATATGTTTATCTCATCCGGCTGAGAATTATATGTTTATCCTATTTGGCCTATCCAATATACCTAGGGGCGAAACTAGGAAATTACCTCAGGTGAGGCAACTTTTTACAACTTATTACGTTTTGGTTATCTCTTTTCATCTTAATATTTGTTAACTTATTACAAATTAACTGTACACGTACTTCAAAATGACTATTAATTTACTTTATTTGGTATTAAGTTGGAAAGTGGTCATCAACATAGCAAAATCTATTATTTAGTGAACTTTTTGGCCATTTACGATCTCTATTTTATTTTTACAAAATATTTCATGAAAAATAACCAAAAACTCTACTTAAACGACATATTTTGAAAAAACTTTCTTCTACAAAGTTGTTCAAAATGATGTTTGCTTGTGGATTACGTGACTAGTTTTCGTAAAAACCTTTTATATTTTTATAAAACTTTAAAAAGTGTAAACTAAATGAAGAGTTTTGAGTATTTTAAGTGGTGGCAATAGTCTGGTCTTGGAAAAAAACTTAAAACAAAATTATAGTTTCACGTCGGAAAACACTTTTTTTTTCTTTTTTTTCTTTTTTCTTTTTTTGTTTTTTGGCAAACCCTAACCCTTGAGTATCAATGCTTCTCCATAAACTCGAATCTGAGATCA
Source organism: Liquidambar formosana (assembly GCA_039720395.1). Lineage (NCBI taxonomy): Eukaryota > Viridiplantae > Streptophyta > Magnoliopsida > Saxifragales > Altingiaceae > Liquidambar > Liquidambar formosana. Next base: position 24,870,319 of record CM077826.1, on the reverse strand, counting down.
CCTATCACTCACTTAACAAATGTGGCAAATGTCACTAGGCTACATTGTTATAGGCCATCTAAAAACACTTTGTACCTCTTATTTTGTTTTCAAACAATTTTTCTCTTTTATCATCCTATATTCTTATGTTTGGAAAATATATTTAATAAATTTAATCTTTATAATGTTAATGAAAATGACGATTTTATGAATATACTGATCGTAAAATAATAAAATCGTCTCCAAGAGCATTTTCCATCCTAAAAATGCTATGAGTGGGTCATATGTAACAAACCAAATATCTCCTGCTTTACTTAACCCCCCCCCCCCCCCCCCCAAAAAAAAAAAAAAGGACCAAATAATTGATTGATGGAAAGGTGTGAAGTGTCATTTTCCTAAACACGAAGGGCTCAAAAAGTCACTATGTTTGAAAACAAAATAGAGAACCGAAGTGTTTACGAGTGAAAGTTAAAGTGGTGAAATTGTAATTTTTCAAAACAATAAAAAATGAGAGTAAACACCAAAAGAAAAAATGTTGTAAGCCATGATTAGACTTGATTCGGTGTACTTATTGGTCTAAAGATCCTACTTTGCATGTTTCTCATTCAATTTCCTACTTAAAACTCCACAAAGTTACTCAGTTGGGACCATGCCTTAGTAGAGGTCTTGAGTTTGATTCTTGCTAACCTCTGGAGACCACACAAACAAGGTTTACATGGCTTTATGGAGTTTAGATTCAATGTTGGTGTCAAGAAACCTAACACTTTGCTGGGTAAGTGGATGGTGACATCTCTGTGCAAAGGAGCAAATTAACAGCTCGAATTAGAAGATTTTTTTTTAAAAAAAAAAATCCAAAAAATAGAGCTAAAAGCATCAAAGAGTAGCAAAGAATCCCAACTAGGTTAGCACCCTAAGAACTCACCATCATTTGTCCTCAACTCCAAATGTTATTAATGAAAGAAGAAAATGAAAGAAAAATTACAATGAGATAATGAAATGAAAAAGAGACCTATCTGGTTTTGATGGCTTATAATGCTATAATCCAACTCACAAAGATAGATATGAAGAAAAACAAATAACCTATGAATTAAACCGATAAAATGGTAACCCCAACATATCTCTAGCAAGTTCAAATGGAACAACACTATTATCCTCATTCCACTAAGCAAGAGAATAGAAATTGATAGCATAATTAGCTATTTTGTCTACCACATACACAGTTACCTTCCCTGTAAATATGAAAAAAAAAACCACCTGCATATTTTTTATGATAGAAAGACCATTCCGCCATTCATTTAATAGAGGCCAAGGAGGTTTAAACGTATAGTTTTGTAAAGAAGAAATAACTACAAAGGAATCACTTTCAATCCACAATTTATGCCAACCCTTTTCCCAAGCAAATGATACCACGAGAATAACACTTTTGAGCTCAGCAAAAAATGCAAATCGAATACCTAAACTAAGCCCATAAAAATGTTTCACAAAACCACGACAATTTCTGAAAACACCACCACTAGCAGTAGGACATGATTGCCCTTAGCTAAACCATCAGTATTTACCTTTACCTAATCAGCAATAGGGAGATGCCAAACCACTGGTGTTGAGACCCCATTTTGTACCAACTCCCATTCCGAACCACTTTTGAACCCAATGATAAAGGGTGATGTCAAGTAGAACTATTACAAGTGAATCCCGAAAGACCGACATGATCACAGCTTAATTTAGCACAAAGCCATGACCCATGATCATACGTGAATGCTTCATGCACGTTTGTGCATCTCCCATGTACGTACGTACATCACCCAAAATCTCTAGAATCTCCCATTTCAGCATTTTCTTCCTTACCATATAAGGATGAAGCCTCAATGCCAGTCGTCTTGTGGCGGCTGGATACCGTAGTTACCTCGAAAACAAATCTTAATATTCCCCTATAAATACCCTACTTTCAACCTAGGAAAGGGATCCGATTTTGTTCTACCTCCATCCAACACTTCTCTTTAGCCTCCACCCCCGTAAAACCCAAAAACCAGTAGTTGTGGTCGCGAAAAGTCTAGAAGGTGAACTCGTGGAGTGATTTCCGCCACCTAAGCCTGAGGGTAACTATTCTTCATTAATTCTCTTTCATTTTGGTGAATCTATTGATCATTTCTTACAAAATAGGCCTAGATTTCTTCGTGTATATTTCATCATTTAATATATATCAAGGATTTAAGGTGTAGTTATTCCATATCTAAAGCATACATGTAGAATAGCCTATATCCATCTGTTTTATCATCCCATTAAATATGAGTATGTTCATCTGCATATGATATTATGATTATATTGTATGAGTTAATCCGTTGATTCCAGCATTTATTTCACGGAATTAATCCATGATTTATTGACATCTAGATTTAGGATATTATTATTGTTTCCAAAGTATGTTTAGGTAGTTTTGAGCATAATATAATCATTCATAGGTTTGCATAAACATGGTAGTAGCATTATAAGTTCGAATCTACATCTTTTTCATACATTGATTTTAGAAGATGTACATATGAGCATGTGTGATGCATATACGTGCTTATCACATGCACGTATGTGCATGACATATTCTGGGAAATTAATCTTTGTTTTGCAAGCAATGTAAATTCGATTTGAGTTCTCTAGTGCCTCTGTTTTCTGTATATATATATATATACTCTTTTTTGTGCCATCAATTGAATTAAATCATTAAAATTGCTTGAATATGGTTGAGCCCAATTAAGTCTTTTTTTAATTAAAGCCAATAAGTACATGTGGGGGCAGCTTCGTCCGGGCGTTTTTAGGTGCCTCACACCTTCTCAACAACATACCCTAGCTCCGAATCCGAACAATTTCTAGTTATGACAAGTTAGACCCTTGCTAGGGGCCAATTGGTTCCCAAAACCAAATCGGGTGGCGACTCCCTCTCTACACTAGCCGTCCTGGTTAGTGGCGTATTCTTGAGCCGCGTGGTGGTTCCAGACATGGCACTTACATCTGGGATGATTTTTGGAGCTTTGCGAGGAATACCTTTTAAATTCAAACCTTGTAAAATCTGAAGATCTAAAATGGAGTTGCCCATTGGAGCTTTAATAAGCAAGCTGCCCTCTTTAATCCAAGCAACAATAGTACCCACAGCCCGATGAACATGAGAGACAACATAATTAAATTTCGCGTCCTCGAATTAGAAGATTAAAAACACTCCCATTGAAATCATTATAGTCATTTTCAATAGCAAATTTTTGTCTTTATAATCCGAGCAAATTGATTTACTCCTTCATGTTGAGGTGTCGCCATCCGCTTAGCCCATGGTGCTAGATTTTCGACCCTAGCACCGAATCCGAACTCATTCTCATGGGCCTAAGCCTTGCCTAGTCAAGTAGTCAATGTGGGTTGTGGGTCTTATACGGGCCCTCCTGGGATTTGCTCGATGGGTCTCTTCATTATCAAAAGAAAAACAAAAAATTTCTAACTCTAAGAGAATGAGGGGCCTGTTCGGTTGCGAAATTAGATGTGATATCGCTTTTAGTAATTAAAAAAAAATAAAATCATATATATTTTTTTAAAAAGGGTATTAACAAAATTGAGGAGATATCGCTTATAGTAGTCCTATTATTTTCTAACCAATAAAGAAAATCAAAAATTGAGAATATTATCCCAATAAACAGGCCTTTTTAAAAAAACTGTCTCCAACAAGTTTATGTACTCCCTTCGTCCCATTAAGATAGGCTATATTTACAACTTTTTTGGTCCCAAAATGTTTGTCCACTTTGAAAAGTCAAATCATTATTTTTATAATTTTCCTACAATACGCTTTGTTATTTCAATGATAACTTTTAACACAAAACCCAATAGAAAAAAGTTGAGGATATTTTTGGAAAGGTGAAGTTTAATTAATACAAGTTAATGCAATGATAACCCTTTCTTAAATTCCGTGATTTGTCAAATCTGGCCTATCTTTATGGGACGGAGGGAGTATTGTTTTTTTATTGACAATGGTTATGACTAATGAAGATAAAAACTGTTTACAGAACAACTCAAAATTACTAGCAATGAGGAGTGTAAAAATTTACTGCTCAATTGCCCATACTTTTTAGGTAACTATTCAAATTGCTCTCGAAGTAAAGGACTTAAAGACCCAACAATTTTAACTTCAATTTGGAGCTGCTCGAGAGATGGCACTTTTGGGGGAAAAAAATTAAAATACCAAAGACAATCTTGTTATAATTATAATTATAATTATAAATAAAAAGGGGCTTTCCCCTTCACCATCTTTTTCATAATATAAAATGCTAAACCCATATAAATCATCTTTTTTAAGAGCTATTGTGGTAGTGGCATGCTAGTAATATATAGAAAAGTGAAGTCATTTTTGCTTTAAATTTAATTAAAGGAGTGACATCTCGAAATTATTAATCCACTAAGCCCAAAGGATGGTGAATACATCAATTAAACACCAAAAAAATAAAAATAAAAAATACCAGCACTTGATTAGCATAATCATTTGAGCAACCAACTATTGTCATTGATGTTATGAATATTAAACATTGAGTGGACATTGAGTGGATGTCCACACCCCCTCCACTTTGTGATAATGGGAACACCATCATAAGTGGGTTAGGTAATCCCATCATGAGGAATAAATGCAAACAAAGATAAAAGGGGAAGGAGAGAAAGAAGAGTGATGTATTCGGAGAGAAAGAAGAGTGATGTATTTGGAGAGAAAGAAAGAGAAAGAAGATGAATGAGAAATTTTATTCTCCTTACAACTTGTTCTAAATTCTTGGTTTTACAATACGTTATCAGCACGAATTGCTCAAGGAATTTGGGAGCAATATCATACTACCACCATCTTCTTTCTTAACCAATTTGGTTGCGGTAAGTTGGTAAGTTGGTAAGTTCTAAACCAATTTGATTGTGGTAAGTTGGTATGCTCTTAACCAATTTGGTTGTGGATTGGTTTTTACTCTAAATTATATACTTGAATGGATGAATCCATCTTCTCTTCCTGAAGCAAGAGAAGATTTAAATATAAAACTTGAAGTTTTATAAATAAATAAAAGGAGTGATAATTCATCTTCTCTTCCTGAAGTAAGAGAAAGATTTGAAAACCAGAAGTTTTCTATAAAAAAAAAAAAAAGTTATTATTCATCTGTTCTCTTCCTGAAGTAAGAGACAAATTTCAAAACCTGAAGTTTTAGAAATAATGAATAAAGTCTCAATTTAATTGAATAAAGTGATGGTCAATAATGACCAAATTAAATTGAGTAATATATTTTTCTATTATGTGTTATGCAACTTCTTTAGATGCTTGTAAAATTTTGGTGAAAATTCGTGGGTGCATCTTAACTTTTGCTTTAGTTAGCATAGAAAAACACACAAAAATCTGCTCTTGTTTTACTACGAATTGACTGTCAACGTCACCTCTGTTGTCAGTCAACGTCTCTCAGATTTACTGGTAACTTCACTGTGTCAGCTTAAAGTATGTCATTTTATGATAAAAACCACTAGAAGTGGATTAATGAAATATCAAACCACTAGAAGTGGAATGAATATATTTGGTGTGGAGTAATAAAATACCAAACCACTAGAAGTGGATTAATGAAATATCAAACCACTAGAAGTGGAATGAATATATTTGGTGTGGAGTAATAAAATACCAAACCACTAGAAGTGGAATACTAAACCACTAGAAGTGGAGTAATAAAATACCAAACCACTAGAAGTGGATCAATGAAATACCAAACCACTAGAAGTGGATTAATGAAATACTAAACCACTAGAAGTGGAGCAATGAAATATCAAACCACCAGAAGTGGAATGAATATATTTGGTGTGGAAAAATAAAATACCAAACCACTAGAAGTGGATCAATGAAATACCAAACCACTAGAAGTGGAGCAATAAAATATCAAACCACCAGAAGTGGAATGAATATATTTGGTGTGGAAAAATAAAATACCAAACCACTAGAAGTGGAATGACACTGAAGAAATAAGCATCGGTTTATAGAATAAACTTACGAGATAAATGTTTTAAGTAAATACATGGTTGAGGTTTTGTGTATTATACTGTGTTGACAGCACGAACCCATTTTACCATTTAATTCATAACTTTAGTTCTAGTTATGATTTTGAGATGAAACGAATTGGATTTTGTCACTGACTTGTTGGGCTAACATCCTACCAATTTTCGTGTCATTGGGTGACCATTTGATATTTTTTGCGTAATTATTTCGTGGTACACCTGAATCTGGGATTTCTGCTAGACAGCACTAACTCAATATTGAAAAATATTTTTGAATGGGTTTTGCTAGGTATTTCTCTACCAAATTTTGAGGTTACAAAGTACATTTGATATAATTTTAAGTGATATAAACCCCAAAGCCCATTTCTTTCTGGATTGAACAAATAAAAATTCATTTATACGCATCACAAATTGTTTTTACTAAAATTTCAGATTTGGTCATTGTACTTGGAGCAAATTACAGATTTTTTTTTGCTACTTATTAGTAGCATTTTGAGAACTAGAGAGACCAACTGGAGATTGTCTCTGCAGCCCATTAAGAATACTTCCCCTGTTGTAATAAAAAAAAATAGGACTTTTCTATAAATATCATGGCTATTCCTCCCCAAAACCCTCATCTCTGCAATGATGAATTGGTTTTTCACTTTCATGCTCCCATGGTACCTAGTTGTCATTCCACTCATCTTCTGGATATTGGACTATTGTGTACATGAGGAGATTCCAATTATGCCAGTGGTCCCATTTCTGGTCTTTCTTGAAATTTTGCCATGTTATTTGTTGCTAGTGTACGTTTTGTATTTTCGATAATTATTATTTTTATTTTATTTTGATTCGTCTGTTTAGAAGTTGTGCTAAATATTCCAGTGTGTTATCTATTTATGAATAGTATTTTGTTGTGTTCATTCATTTTGTGTGCTATTTTATCTGTTTGTTCTTTGAGTTTAGCAAATAAAACCATCTTCATTCTAGTAGCAGCAACAAAAAAAAAAAAACAAAAAACAAAAAACAAAAAACAAAAAAAGAAAAAGAAAAGTGAGAGCTACTCAATAGTAGCATTTTGGGTAGAACTAGAAGGATCAGTTGGGGGTTGCCTTTGTGGGCCTTGGGTAGAACTGGAGGGATCAACTAGAGGTTGCCTCTGTGGGCTGCCCGGAACCCTTTCTTGATCAATGATTTGATCAGCGAGCCTCTCTAGTGCCTCGACCCTTGGTGTGAGTCTGTTAGAATAGGAGTCCACTATTCTTTGTAACTCTCTATTCTCTGCTCTCAAAACCCTCATCCTTCGATAGGCTCCATCGAGCAACCCCTGGAGACGAGTGACCTGGTCACTTAGACTTTGCATGTGCACATTTCTGGTGTGCAAACGCCGAGCCATGTTAGCAGTAAATGTTGTGGCCTGAGCGCTGAGAGCCATGGAGTCTCTTATTATGTCCAGGTCAGACCGTCCAACCAGTATTCTCTCATCACGAGGAGTGATGAGTCCCTCCGCTACTGCCGTTGCGTTTGCAAGATTGTAAATTACAGAATCCTCAACTGTAAGGGGTTGGTTGTGAATATTTAGGAACCTTGGGTGCCAGACCTCTGGTTGTGTTGTTGGTGTTGTGTTTAAGTCAGGACGGTTTTGTGGGGCAGAGGAAGAAGAGGCCATGAGTTCGTAAGAGAGGATTTAGAAGAAGAGAGTTTTCTCTGAGGGTTAAATGGTTGGGGAAGAGTGTTTAAGCACCTATAATCAAACTCTGGTTTTTAAAGAAAAACCACCCTCACTCAAGTCAAGAACAGATCGCAAAACCAATGCATTGTTGGGAATCCAATGCTATTAAGGATTAATTAATCCTCTCGAGATCTGCAACCGTCTGCCAATAATGTTGCCTTTTGATAAAATACTGCTGCTTTTAATCACATCTCGATACTGTAGTCCCCTCATCATGCTAATTGTGTCGGTTAACAGATAAGGGTCTTGGGCTAATGGGTTAGGCGTGCCATGGCTTGGACATACCAGGTACTGGGCACTTGTGTGGGTTTGTTTGGATAGGCCCAACAAGTGTTATTAGGCAGAAAGTATACCAGCCCATTGTTCTCACACCAACAAGAACAGGAAACCCAAATGGTTTGAGCCCAGAAAAATATAATGTGAAATAAATGGTAATATCATAGTAAGGTAAGAATTCACACCCCCAAACTAACAAAGTGATGTTTTTACAGCAAGATTTGCAGATTGCCATTTTGATGAAACACAGTTCCCGTCGTTAGGAGGAGGAAATCCACTGATAGAAGAACGACGTGAACTTTCTTGGAATGTACCATATTTGTCCCATCTTGATCCACGTACTGCTCAATGTGAAACTGAAGTACAGAGGATCACTCATCTTCAGAAGATTGCTAATCAAATGCCTGATGCATTTACAGACGTAGCAAAAATAACTAAGTCTTATATACCGGCTGCAAACACACCAGCAAAGATCAATGTACCAATTGGTAAGTCTACTATTATTGCAGCAAATGAATCATCTACTACACGCCTGAAGCGTGGTAGACCCTTGGGATCAAAAGATTTAGTTCCCCGGAAGAGGAAAATAAAAGAGCAACAAAATATAGAAAATAGTACTCCGGAAGAGGCTATTGAACAAGAAATAAATATTCCCACAAATTCTTATTTAATAACTCCTGAAGAGGAAAATGTCCCTGAAGAGACAGAAAACAATAAAGAGGCATATGTACATGGAAATGAAGAAATTTCCATCAACTATACATGTACAAAAGAATTGTGGGATCGCTCAGAAGTGGTTATTAATTATGTATTTTCTTTTGCAGTAGCTACTGAAATTTCGAAAGATGATTATGATCTCGAACCACGCACTGTAGACGAATGTCACAGTAGACCTGATTGGTTAAAGTGGTAAGAAGCAATCCAAGCAGAATTGGATTCGCTAGAAAAAACGTAAAGTATTTGGACCTGTAGTCCTAACACCCAATGATGTGAAACCCGTGGGTTACAAATGGGTGTTTGTAAAAAAGCGTAATGATAAAAATGAGACCATCAGATATAAAGCTCGTTTAGTAGCACAAGGTTTCCTGCAGAAACCTGGGATTAATTATGAAGAAACATATTCACCTGTAATGGATGCCATTACATTTCGATATTTAATTAGTCTGTCAGTCTCAGAAGGACTTGACATGCATCTTATGGACGTAGTTACTGCATATTTATATGGAAAGTTAGATGCAGATATATATATGAAAATCCCTGAAGGATTCAAATTGCCTGAAGCAAATACATCACAAACTCCGAAATATGTACTCAATTAAACTGAGACGATCCTTGTATGGATTAAAACAATCTGGAAGAATGTGGTATAATCGTCTCAGTGAGTACTTAGTTAAAGAAGGATATATTAATAATCCTATATGCCCTTGTGTATTTATAAAGAAATCAGAATCTGGATTCGCCATCATTGCAATCTATGTTGATGATATAAATTTAATTGGGACTCCTGAAGAGCTCATGAAAGCTGCTGAATATTTGAAAAAAGAATTTGAGATGAAAAATTTAGGGAGAACAAAATATTGTCTCGGCCTGCAGATCGAGCATAAATCAAATGGAATTCTTATCCATCAATCAGCTTATACCGAAAAGGTATTAATATGGATAAAGCGCATCCACTAAGTTCTTCCATGGTGGTTCGATCTCTTGATATTAAGAAAGATCAATTTCGCCCCAAAGAAGATAATGAAATGCTACTTGGTCCTGAAGTACCATATCTTAGTGCAATAGGTGTTTTGTTATATTTTGCACAATGCACTAGGCCTGATATAGCATTTTCAGTCAACTTATTAGCAAGATTCAGTTCTGCTCCAACTCGACCGCACTGGAATGGTATTAAACATATTTTACGCTACCTTCGTGGAACTACAGATATGGGTTTGTTTTACTCAAAGGAATTAGCCCGTGGTCCTTGTTTAGAAGGATATGCAGATTCTGGATACCTTTCTGATCCTCACAAAGCTCGCTCACAAACAGGGTATGTATTTACATGTGGCAATACAGCGATCTCTTGGCGATCTACAAAGCAGACTCTAATTGCTACATCTTCTAATCACTCTGAGATACTTGCACTCCATGAAGCAAGTCGTGAATGTGTATGGTTAAGATCTGTAGCCCATCACATTCGAGACACATGTGGGTTACCTCTGATTAAAAGTATGCCAACAACAATTTATGAAGATAATGCTGCATGTATTGCACAAATTCAAAGAGGATACATCAAAGGTGATAGAACCAAACACATTTCACCAAAGTTCTTCTACACTCATGAACTCCAGCAGAGGCATGAAATTGATGTGAAGCAAATACGTTCCACTGATAATCTTGCGGATTTATTCACCAAGGCCTTACCATCGTCAACATTCAAGAAATTGGTATATGGCATTGGAATGCGTCGGGTTTGCGATCAGTTAAGTTAATACTTATCTTCTTATCAGGGGGAGTATTCATTTTTGGACATATGCACGCTGTACTCTTTTTCCTTCGCCTAGGTTTTGTCCCATTGGGTTTTCCTGGCAAGGTTTTAATGAGGCAGTTTCTTTAGTGCGTCCAACACCACTCTAAGATTTACAAAAATGTTGTACTCTTTTTCCTTCACTAGTTTTTTCCCACTGGGTTTTTCTAGTAAGGTTTTAACGAGGCACATTATCTTAGTTTGGTGGACATCCAAGGGGGAGTGTTATGAATATTAAACATTGAGTGGACATTGAGTGGATGTCCACACCCCCTCCACTTTGTGATAATGGGAACACCATCATAAGTGGGTTAGGTAATCCCATCATGAGGAATAAATGCAAACAAAGATAAAAGGGGAAGGGGAGAAAGAAGAGAAGAGGTATTCGGAGAGAAAGAAGAGTGATGTATTCGGAGAGAAAGAAGAGTGATGTATTTGGAGAGAAAGAAAGAGAAAGAAGATGAATGAGAAATTTTATTCTCCTTACAACTTGTTCTAAATTCTTGGTTTTACAATAATTGAAACGTAATTTTTTATTTTTGGGTCTAAAAATAGTGAGGCGATTTTGAGCAGCCTACCAGTGTCATGTAGATAATAGAATTTTTATTGTTTGAAAGAAATGAGCGGTCACATGAAACCCTCACATCAAATTTAGGACCATTTTGAGTTCATTTGAGCAGCCTACTGGCCTTATATGCACAATGAAATTTTTATTGGGATGTGCGATATTTCGACAACCTTCTGGCTGTCCACGTCCTAGTGAGAGGGGATGGTAAACTCTTAGATTATGTTTGTAGGAGATAGGTACCTTGAAATTAATTGATCAAGGCATGGGATCTTCCTGTTGATCTTTGACCTACACTGACCCGCCACACCTATGCTTAGTCGTTTTGACGATCAAGTTAATGGATGAATTAGATAAATGGAGAAAACGAAGACGAACCTTTCTTTTCTTTTCTTTTCTTTTTCTGGAGGTTGCTTCACTACAGCAAAAAGAAGTTTTCACTGTGTGCAAAAAATGTCATAAAAGAGTTTTTACAGTGTTCAAGCGAATACTGTGTTAGGAACAAGACAAATGTAATGTCATCCTTTAAGGAACATTAATCCTTGAATTTTTCACTTGGCTAGGCTAAGTAATATTAGAATGATTAATCTCCCATCTATTTCTTTGGAAATAGCTTCAATTCATTAACATTTTAACTATGTCTAACTCTCTAGTAACATAACAAATTGGAAGACACAAGAATCACCCAAACAATATTCGCTTGTGCGCCGTAATCTATCAATGCATAGAGTACAATCACAAATGCAGGTACTGATATAACTCATATCAACACTTCTTCATCTGATCGGAGCTGTTCGGAGCTGTTGTTGAACATACACATGATTTAAGCAGCCTGGTAACAATGATCATCAAAGAAAACATAACGTGTTGCTGTATGGAAAGACTTCCTCCCATGTATACCTTAATCCCGCGTGCCTGTCCATGCTCCTGAGAGGAGGCGGTATGTCACCAAACTCCATGAATGTATGACTCGTAAAATTGTACAAAATGAACTTGCCTGGAATATGCAGCATCATGAAAGACTCCTCTTCATTTTCGCCTACTTGCCGCCGGTGGAGAATATGCAAAACAGAGAACACGAAACTATGGATGATAGGAACGTTTCCCCTCAGCATCTGGGAATACTCGGCTGCAATTGCGCCTAGATCAACGTGGTACTTCACAAACCAACCAGAGTGGTCTCTGCTCATCTCCAAAACATCCAAGAAAGTAGCCTGAGGGTCATACTGAATCAGATATAAATGCCCACCCGATTCACCAAAATACATCAGTCTCCTCTCTTTTCGCCCTTCAGTGATAGGAGGCATTGGCATTGAAAACAGAAGCTCTTGTTCAATGTCAAACCAGAGAGACAATTTTCCCTTACCAACCCAATGCAATGCACCTCTCCAATACACTCCCCTTTTAAATAGCAAATCATCTGATGCAATGAAAGGCTTTCCCGATAATCTCCAAGACCCAGTTCTGGGACTGTATATTTTGATCTGGCGATGATGGGACGAGAGTTCAGAATCGCAAATGCAAATAACTTGGTAGGGGGGTAAACTGCGAGCATCAAATGCAATGTTTATGCCAATGACCCTTTGGCATCCAGGCCTTGGAAGTGCAATATATTGCTTGGTTGTCGGTTTACAAACGTAGTACGTTCGGTCTGTTTCATGGCATCGGAAGCTGCTGCAGATTAGTAGACCCCTGGACGAATGGTCTATGCAAACACCACTCTCGTCCTCAATAAAAGAGAGGGATGGCTCGGGGGCAGCATCGGTTTTCCCACCTAGAGTAATGAACTCTAAATCTGAATTCATTTGAAGGAAAAAGAATTTCTGTAAGAATAATCCAAAGACACGGTGATGGGGATTGCGACGGGTGTAATTGGAGATGAAGATGGGGTCGGATATGAGATGGTACCACCATTTGCAAACAGACTTGAATCTCAACAAAGCCAATAAGGGTAACCGAGAGAGAATTTCTATTATGACATCGTTGTCGTTGAGAATCATCGAGGCTTGTTTATTGCCGTGATTGAAGCGTGGAATCATCTTGTTATTCTTCTGTAATAAGATTTGATCAAACAATCAATAAACTTGAAAGAAAAAATCAATATCAATTTTCTGATCACCAAATCAAAAAAAAAAAAAAAAAATGGTCATAGCATCTTGAGATACCAACAGCCTATGACTGGCTAGTATCACAAGAAGAAATGGAAAATCAATAAAATAACAAAAAGCATACATACATACATACATACATACTCTTTGAGGAAGTTGTGCTGGCCTTCTTCTTCTTCTTCAATTTGTGGGAGAATTTTTTTCTTTCCGGGTAGGATATAAAGAGGTGTAATTTCATTTTTTAATGGTCAAAGTCTCGATAGGAATTTCATGGAAATGTTCGGTTTTTGGGTCAGTAGGTAAGGCACTTCGTCATTTTCCATGTTGTGAAGTTGACACCTTGACGCGGCCTGCACCAAATCCAAATCCCCTTGACGGGTCTTTGGATGCGAACCCCACAAAGTGGGCTTCCTACAATGTTCCTTTGAGATTGAATAATTTCAAGAGCTTAGGCAAAGTCAAGTAAAAATTGTCTTTGCTAGGTACGTATGTTAAGGGAGGAAATATTATTGGCTCCCATGGGTTAATGGGACCTATGTGGCCTCTTTTTACGTTTTGATTTTTTATTGTTGTCGTTTTTTTAATGTTTTTCTTTTTAAATTATTTTTTTCGAAGTCAATTGAGAAGAAATACATACAACATAATTCTCACACTCACACATTCGCATAGGAACATAATTATTGAGGCCCAATTAACACGACATACATATGGTGTGTTTGGTTGTCCAATTCAAAATTAAACAATTTAAGAAATTTTATATACAGGGTAGAAGGCATAAAACTATCACCTTGAATTAAAATATTTTAAAATGTTGTAGTTATCACTATAGTTGATGTTGTAGAATCAATTTTAAAGAATTCATAAAATAACCATTATTTTGAATTGCCACTCTTATTTGTGATGATAACTATCATTTTCTTGAATTTATTAATTCAAAATGATGGAATATATCTTCAATACTATATAAAATTTCTTGAATTATTTAATTTCAAATTGAACAACCAAACAGGCCATAATTAAATTTTTTTATTTGGAGAATTGGAGGTAATAGTAGTGAGAAAATATATCGTTACACGTGACTTAAACAATATAAACCCTAAATAGAGTACAAAATCACCCAACGTTGTTAGGATAAATTCTAAATTGAGTACAAGGGCATAACAACAAAATCAGCCGAAGTTAGGATAAACCCTTCACTCTCATACTATGAGCCTATGACTCCCAAGGCATAACAACAAAATCACCCAAAGTTTTTTCTAGTTCAAGATATTCCGAACCATCTCAAACAATCATTGTCATCCGTAAATGATGCACGATTGCAATGCTCCAAAAAAATATTGGAACCACACTCCCCTTTCTATAGCACATTTTATATTCCAAATTATATTCTATGATCGGGATCGTTCCTAGGGATGTAATTGGTTCAGTTTCGGTTTGTGTGAAGGGGTTTTTTGGACCAAACCAACCAAACCGAGGAAATAAGTTTTTCCATATTTGCAACCGACACTAACTATCCATTGGCAATGTTTCGGTTTTGTTGAATGGAGGTTTAATTCAATTGGTGATTTAGTTTTTACCAAAAGATGAAAGGGGGCAACTATTGCTACTACAAAAATTCCTTGGCACCCCCACTTAGTTTATACTTTTTAAGATTTTATGAAAAATATAAAAAACTTCCTTGAAAACTAACCGCCTTTGTCTCTACTAACAAACATTATTCTAAACAATTTTGTAAAATAATATTTTTTTCAAAATCTGTCATTTAAGTAGATTTTTGACCTATTTTTTCATAAAACATTTTATAAAAATGAAATAGAGATTATAAATGACTACAAAATTTACTTAAACGATATATTTTAAATAATAAAAAAAATTCTAAAAAATTCTACGATATATTTAAAATAATTTTACAAAATTATAGATAAAATCAAGAATATATCATTGATAAATTCAAAAATTTACTGATAAAATCATGAATTCATGAATTTATCAAAATATATCACAGATAAATTCACAAAAAAAAAAAAAAAAATCACCGATGAAATCATGATTTTATTTGTAGCAATCTCTTGATTTTATCTTAATTTTTACAGATAAAATCAATAATTTCAAACCATGCCATCATTACTAGACTCACGGTAGTGGTCTCTTCGACGACGTCAGCAATAACAGAGAAAACGTACAGGGGTGTGATTGAGGAAGAGAGAGTGTCGTCGATGTTGTTGAGGAAGAGAGAGAGTGAGAGACAACATTGACAGGAGGTGCGTGACGACTGAGAAGCACTTCAAATTTGGCGCCACTTCAGATCCGACTTCGGATCTAGCGAGATCTATAGAGGAAGAGAGAGAGTGAGAGAGAGCATTGGGACATAAGGAGGAGTGTGTGGCCAGTGTTATTTGTGTAGAGGTGAGATGGAGGAAGAGAGAGAAAGGGAAAGTGAGGGTTAAGACGGATGGAGAGAGACTATTGCTGGTGTTGTCGAGGAAGAGAGAGAAGATGGAAGAAGATAAAATAGAGAGAGTGATGGCCTTGACGGATGGAGAGAGAAGCAAAAAGGATAAGGTAGAAGAAAAAAAACAAAACGTGAGGACCAGTTCAAATCATTGTGGGAGTTTCAATCCATACATATAGTGCCACATGAGAGTGCTGTATTTTAGTGTTACACATATAGTGCTGTATACATAGCATTTCTCATGAAATAATGATGTTCTTTCTTTCTTTTTTTTAATTTTAACAAGGTTTCCGAAACTTTTGCCCGACCAATCCTTTAGGCATGTGGGTGGGTAATAATCCCTTTATTTATTAGATGGGGAATATCAAGAAAGGAAAAACTGGTTACTATTTTATGGCCACTTTTGGTGCCATGGGAACAAATCCAATTTTCAATCGAACCGTAATAACCCCATATATTGAGAAAGCAAGGAGAATGCTTCTGTTGGCTATAGTCAATTGTCTGACTGGTGTGACGATGGTGAAGGCAGCTTAGAGTTGAGGAATGAACAAAATATGACCAAACACATTGAGTAACTGGAAAGGCCCCTAACAGTCTTGGTCAAAGTTGTAAGTTTCTGATGGAACGGCTAACCAGGTGATTCAGTGATAGGCATAATGGTAAAACCTTAAACTAGTCCAAGCCAATTGGTATAGTCTTGGATATGTCAGTTCCCCTAGCCGCATCACAGCATGGAAAATTTGCCTAACACAGGATTTCAAGTAGAAAATTCGGAGCACTAATGTAACTATGATTCCATGAGTCAAATCACATTTACAAGGAAGGGAACATCACAGCTAACATGTCTAAGAAATCTGGGTCAAGTGCTTGAGGAAAACGTAATGGTTGTGTCTCAGGACCCAAGAGGAAGAGCCCTGCCGCGGCGTTACCCAGCCGCACTTGGGGGATGCATTGTCCTAGCAAAAATGAAAATGGGGAAGAAAAGTGCCCAATGTTGTCAAAAACCATATCCAATTAGCATTCATAAGGATGCTTGTCTGCAATTTTTTTACTCAATCAAATTAACATAAAATATTTTCACTTCACGTTTCTTCCTGGGTTAGCCACCAGATACGAAATGAGCAGTAACCATAGGAAGACTAGTCGGGCAAAAAATATAGATATCTCTCGACATTAAAAGAAAAAGGGAAATATTTTATTTTTAAATTTAACCCAATGCATAAAATTTGGGGTTGTTTCAGTGGTAACACCAATGCATTTCAGAATCATTAACAAGCTTACCATCACTATCCAAAGCAAGAGAGAGAGACAGAGTAAAACCCCAAAAATTATCTTCCCCTTTTACTCCCATATAATCAATAAGATTCAAAATGTAGAAGAAAAATATGGGAAAACACAAGAAAACAGAGCTCACAACAAAAATGATAAACAAAAAATACATTCAAGAAGAGGAAGACGACTTAGTACTACTAGTAACAGCATTCCACATCTGCCCAAAAGTCCCAACAACATGAGGCAAAGCGTATCCAATACCTTTCAAGACACCGCCGGCGGTGACCCCGAGCGCCAGTGTCTCGGCGTACCCAGGCTTGGAATCCAGCTTCAATTCGACAACTGCGAGGCGGGTTTGGACGTTATCGAGCTTCCTTGAGGTCTCAGCCATGAACCTGTTCTTCTTACCTCTGCCGGAGGTGATTACCTTGAAGAGCATGTTCTGGAGGTCTTCTATGACTTTGACGGAGGCTTCTTGGGTTTCAAGCCCTTGTGATTCGTAGTGGGATATCAATTCCTGTGCCGTTGGGAGTTTTCCCTTTTGCGTATTGGAGGAGGTGGTGATGTCTCTGTCTCTTGGTTGAGGTGGGGTTGGGGTTGAAGGAGGAGCATTTGGGATTGTTGGTTTTTCCATCACCATAATTTGGAAAAGAAAAGGAAAGGATTTTTGGAGGTGGAAGTGATGGCGTCTGGAATGAAAAAACACAAAAACCAAAAACCCTAGAATTGCGATTCTAGGGTTTTTGGAGATAAGGTGCTGGTTTTGGCAGGTGGCATGGGGACCGACTTGGGTATGACAGTGGACAGTAGAGACAGAGCCTTTGAAGCGGTTTTGCTTCTGAAAATGGATTGAAGGTGAGATGGGAATGGGCTGCGTAGGTTTGGGCCTGGGTTTCATAGAAGTTAGGGAACGGCTATTGCAACCCCCCATTCCTATAAGCCCACCCCCCATCCTTTAGGTTTTTAAGGTTTTATGCAAAATATAAAAGGTTTTATAAAAACCGGCCATGATGTCCACTAGAAAACATCATTTTGAACAACTTTGTAGAAAAACGTTTTTCCAAAATTTATCGTTTAGGTAGACTTTTTGGCAAAAAATGAAATAAAGGCTATAAATGGTTAAAAAGTATATTTAAACGATAGATTTTGGAAAAACTTTCTTCTGCAAAGTTGTTCAAAATGATGTTTTCTAATGGACATCATGGCCGGTTTTCATAAAAACTTTTTATATTTTGTATAAAACCTTAAAAACCTAAAGGATGGGGGGTGGGCTTATAGGAATGGGGGGTTGCAATAGCCGTTCCTTAGAAGTTATACTCTTCGGTTTTTTTGTCTTTTCCTTGTTTTTGTTTTTTTCCCCCTCTTTATTTGATGTATAATATGATATGGAGTAAGTATCAAAGGATCATATAACAATATCTAAGGATCTTATCACAATGACGTGATAATTTCATATCAACTGTTTAGTTGATAAAATTGTAATCGATAACATGATGGTTTAATTGTATTTTTCTTATTTGTTGGATGAACGATCTTGAAATCAAGCTTATGAAGTTTTAGAAAAGCATTGATTTTTTTTTTTTTTTAATGAAGCAAATTATATTAGAATCAAATGGAGTTTGCCAATGTACAGTCATGGAAAAGCATTTATACCTTTTGTTGTTAATAGAAGGGTTAGGACTTAGGAGTAAAAGTAGATTCTATTAATTAACCTAGATGGCAATGAACCCGACAAATTTGGTATCCCGCCCCGTCCTACCCTTGTTGGGATAGGTTTAGGGAGCAAGTAAATAGAGTAGGGGTGGGTTTGAAAGAAAGTAAAAACACGTGTCAAGTTTGGGACGAGATATGGTTTAAGTCACCCCATATTTTTATCGCCTTGCCCCATCCCGTCATGATGTGGGATTGGGACGAATTTGGGAAGAGATTATCTTCACTGGATGGGGTTGGGATAAGAGTGCCCCATCCCAAACCTACCTCGTTGCCATCCATAGATTGACACAAAAAAATAAAAATAAAAATAGTGTTACATGACCCACATCATATAAAAAATAATAATAATAACTAATAAAATTCATAATACCACTCATCAAAGAATTATTAATTGATCTAAGAATTTTTATTTTATTTTATTTTAGATAAGTGAAAAAGTATATTCCGAACCTAGTTGGGATTCTTGGTGACTTAGTTGCTCTATGATACTTGACGCCCTTTTCTTTTTTTTCTTTTGGGGGGGGGGGGAGTACATTCCAAAAAAGTATAAGATATTCATGAATTTGGAGTTTTTTCCTAAATAATACTATTTTAATAAATTATTCCCACTCTAGGGGTGTCCTTATACCATGTCATGTGCCATGTAACTATATGGGTCCTGTTCGTCCAAATTACACAATGAAACTGTCATTTAGAATAACGGTTTCACTTGAAAAAAGAAACTTAAACAGTTTTGCACAAAAACAACCTTCCCTAGGTTCTCTTCTCTCTCCCACATCTCAAGGTCTCTCTCTCTCTCCCCATGCCCCTAAGTATCACTTTGTCTCCCCTGTTTTCCAACGCTCCTCCCTCTGCTTTCTTCTTCTTTGATCTTCTTACTCTTTTTTTCTATCCCACTATGTCCTTTGCTGTTACAAACATAAATTCAATTTTTTTAACCCATTAATTTTTTTATGGCTTGCTAATCAATTTTGACCAAAGAGGCAAAGAATTCATGGAAAGCAAAAAAAGCTCCCATACCTCTATGTCTGGTTAATAGATATTTGTAATGATGGTGTACTTGCTTCTCTTCATAGTGTCAAGCATGGCAAGAAATTTATGACTATTTTACTTTCAAATTTTGTTTTTGTTTTTTTTTTTTCCCTTCTTTCTTTCTTTCTTTATTTCATTATTTGTTTGAGAGTAACACCATTTGCCATGAGATTCTGTTGTTGCTACTTGCTACTAAAGTTACGTACTCATTTTTCCCCCTTTCTTTCTTTCCTTCCAATATAGCCACTCACGTTGGGTTACTCTTTTTTTTTTTTTTTTTTTTTTTGCAGGCGACTTTTGTGAAAGGAGGAGCAAGATTGGGAAGGTTTGTGGGGGGGGGGGGTGCGGGAGGATGCCTAGGGTTGTCTATGAGAGAAAGATAAAAATGTTTTGGTGCTAAAAAAGTTCTTTTCCTTTTTCTTTTTCTTTTTTTCAGGTAAAATTGTTATTCTAAATGACGGTTTCAAGGTATAATTTGCACGCATAGGACCATCATAGTTACATGACACATGACATGGTATAAGGACACCCGTTATAGGAAAAAAATTTGTAACTAACCTAATATAGGAATTATTTATTAAAATAACATTATTTATGATAAAAAGTCATGAATTTGATCTAAGATTTGTGTGGCTGTAAGTGCAGTGCAAATTTTAATTTAGACAAGGTACAGCCATACAAGGTAAATTCAAGATAGTCATAACAAGTCTATTGGCTATAAATACTCAACCCACGCGGACGGGTTGTGTCCTTTTTTTCCATTCTGTTTTTTTCCCCACTTAAAAGAAGGTAAGGACGTACATTCACAGTGCTGGCAAAACAAAGTACACAACTTATGTCATGATTCAATGCTTGCACTTGACGGTGTGCGTAATTGCGTTTGCATTTCAAGCTACTCGTAGCAGAAGACTCCCCAAGAAGAGAGGCAGCTAGGCCCGGCTTGTCCATGCCAGTGGTGCACCGGTGGCAATACAATGCCCATATTTTATGAAGGACTGATTACAGATTGGTCTGGTTATGGTGAATAATTAGATATCAATATAAATTAGTAGTCATTCTTAGTTAGGTTAGTAATCATCTACTACCAAATTAGTAGTCACTTGTATTAATTATTTACCCTAGCTAGACCAATCTGTAATTCGCCCTTTTATAAATTATTAAAGTATTACTTTATTTATAATTAAGTCATAACCATACTGAGTAATAATTTTAGTAAAATATCATAATTAGGCTTTCCAATAGTGAAAAATATTAATAAATTCAATCGTATCGATATCACTACCACATGTGTGGCAACATATCTATTACCATTGCCGCATGGCAAACCAATAGTGTCAACTATTACCATGCCACAGACAATCTATTAATCGTATCATAGCCTTTGCTTAGCAAAAAAAAAAAAAAAAAAAAAAGAAAAAAAAAAAAGAAAGAAAGGAAGAGTTGAGAAAAAAACATAAAAGTAGAGAGAATGTTTTGGAAACAAAAATATTTCTAAAAAAATTTCAACATTTTCCTTCCTTTCCTCTCATTCTTTCCAAAATCCAAATGGAGAGACTCCATTTGGGAAAAGGAAAGGAAAGTGAACTTAATTTCTTTCCATTTCCTTGCATTTGGTTAGAACTGAATGATTTTAACATGTTCCAATTTATAAATCCGAAACAAAATTTCTTTTGTTATGTTTTAAAACTTCGAACGCTTTAAAAAAAATCACATTTTAAGATTATTCAGTTATGTTACTCCAAACAAATGGATGTTGTTCAACTCTAGGAATCTGAACAAGCTTGTATTGTTCCATTTTAAAACACTAAACAACTTAACTATACAAATCCCATTTTAGAATTGTTCGTTTATGCAATTGTTCATGTCGATGTCGATTTCCGATGAATCATGGATGAGGACATTACCATTGACTATGGTAAAGGGAAAAGGGGTTAGCTCTATCTTCCTGCTTCTAAAGAGCGCATCCAAAGGGTAAGGGGCTTGAGAGGGACGGGTTGGGGTTGGGGTTGGGGCTGAGGGTGGGGTGGGATAGGGTGGAAAAAGGTTTTTAGATTTATTATTAAGGGTATTTTAGGAAGATAAGGGGTGCTACAGCAAAGTTTGAGGGAATTTAATTAGTAGAGGCTTAGAGTATTTTATGTGGTGGCAATAGCTAGGCCCTTATATTTTTTATTAATTAATAGTAAAAATTAATTAATTAACTTCTTTACCCCCACCTATCCATTAAAGTGTGAGAACCCTTGCTTACGTTTTACCACATTCAGACGACGATGCATTAGGTCACTTCGAGGGAAATGTATTGGTTGCCCTATCCCATGTTTCACTTCACCTAAGGTCTAATACTATTGGCAAAATTTTTATTCTCTCATAGTATTATTAGCAATTTATAGACATCCCATTTTATACCCGTTATCATTTTAAGTCCCAGGTCCCAATAGTGAGTTCCATGAGATTATTCATGAATATACCTTAAAGAATTAGTGCGAATCACAATATGAGATTATTGGTTAAAAACGAAGGAAAATTATTTCATTAAATTAGTTGTTGTTGTTGTTGTTGTTGTTGTTTTTTTTTTTTTTTTTTTCTTTTCATACCACTAGCATATGTACGTACGTGATAAACGTGTGTATGCATATGTGATACAGCAAATACGCATTAGCGGTCACTCTCCTAATTATTAAAAAATGTAATTTCTCTTTCCTTTTTAGATTAGAAGATTTTTCTAATTATTGGAAATATCTTTTCATTATTCTCCAAGTAAACCTAGTCTAGAAAGGAAAGGTAAAACCCTAATTTTCCTTTACAAATACTTTTTTAATGCCTTGGAGGAAGGGAGGAGAATAGGGTTTTTAGAGAGTGAAATTCGTTATAAATTAGCAACAGTTTTTCTAAAAATCAGTTGGAGTGTTTAGTCATAACTTTTGACTCTAAACTCAGAATTGGATGTAATTGGTCTCTTTAAAAATATTTCAATTATCTACAACTTTGGATTTAATGAGTTTTGTCTAATTGCAACGTTTTGAACCCCCCCCAAAAATGTGATGGAAGTTTCTACTGTTGTAAAGTGATGAAAATCACTTTTCTTTTCTCCTATTTGCTCTTTCGTTTTCTTTTTTCCTTCGAATTTAAGAGAAGTTTGATCCCTTTGCTATATAACAATTTGACGAAAATGAGGATTCTTGTTGGTTTGATTCAATCCAAAGACCCGAGGGGTCACAAACAAATATCAAGTTGGTAAATTTGATTTGATATGATTTATTAGCTTTTTATTTTCGTTCTTCTTTCATTATATTTATTTTTGTATACTAGAATAGGGATTATTCACATATTTAGGGTGCATGATTATATTAGAGTAGGGATTATTCACATATTTGTTCCCAATATTCACCACAATTATATTCATCCTTAATGAGTGCGTACGCATCCCGATAGTGGTACACATAGGTTCATTTTTTTATAGATATTTTTGTGTTTGGTTATTCTATTATGGGTTTTGGTAGATTAATTTTATATGAACATTCTACTCTTTGTTTTATTATTTATTTGTTTTTTTCTTTTTATTTCGTTATATTTCTTTAATTTTCAATTTTTTTTGAGTCTTCTGTGAAAATAGGTTTGGATAGTGTGTGCGTATGCACCCCTCACAGATGCGTACGCACATAAGGTAAGATGTCTTCCTATTAATTAGTTGCCTTCTTCACTTATTTCCATTTCCTTCTCTAGATTTTTCCAGCTTGTTCTTCTCTTTATATCCTCCATCTTCCTCTCTAGAAACTTCCTTCTCTTTATAGATTTCTCTTCTCCTTTTTCTAGTTATCTCTTTCTCTAATTACCTCTCTAGAATCATCTTCTGCCACCAAACCCACCACCTTTATAGAAGAGACCAGTAGCTTCAAAGACAGGTGAACAACCAATTCCTAGTGTTTGCAATAACAATTATAAATAACGAGGCAAGCCCCCATTTGTGCAATCCGTGAAGTGTGAGTAGATCACAAAATGTGGTGTAGTGTAATGTGGAGAATCACCAAATAAAGTGAGGGTGTCCTAGTGTGTATTAAAAGTATGGTGGTATTATGTTTGTGGAGTGCACCAAAAATCTAAAGTGAGGTGTGTGTAATGTGTGGTGAGGTAGAATTAATTAGTATGTGAGTGATGGAGTTTTTTAATGTGTTAGTAGCATCTAAAGATTAGTATGTTAACTGTTCTAAAGAAATTTTGTATGGTGTGTTATTATTAATAAGAGTTGTATTTGATTTGTGGGTTCCGCTGTATTCCACTCAACATTCCAAGCCTTTATAGATAAAACAAAATTGCCCACAAAGAGAATGGGAATAAAGTGTTGGGCCCATACAAACATGAAACATGTGAGGAGCTCGTCAAACAACAAAAAATTATTAATATAACATCAAAAGATCAACAAATATAGAGAACAAGTTTGCGCAAATAATCGATACCTAGTGTTGTGCAAAATTTTTCTTCCAACTGTCAATTAATATTTTGAGACTCATCATCTTTAGATGCATCAGTTTTCTTCACAAGTTTAGTACTTAGAAAATAATTGGACAATATTTTACATGCTGTCCCTTTATTACCTTGACCTGCTCATGGATAAATTGGTTCAAGAAGTAATGATGGCTGAACAAACCTTGATGTTCGTTAAGGTATAAGTTGTTTAGGACAATACGAAAGAAAAATTCCGGGTGGTGCGGATGATGATTGCTTATCCGATAGACTAGAAGTAACACTTTGAACATAGGACAGTCATGTAAAAACACCACTAGGAGAAGACAGTAGCGGAGGAGGAATGCTACCAGTTGGAAGAGGAACAACAAAGGGGCCAAAACTACCAAAAGTAATGTTAGAAAAAGGAGCACCACCACTAAAATACAGCGGAAGAAGAGCACTACGATCAGAAAACGGTGAAGGAGAAGCACCAATACCACCAGAAGATGCTCCACGAGAACGTGAAAATTGAGCATATGAACCACTAGACAAATTAATGTAGCCGAGTCTGTCGGTGGTTCTTCAACAATCATCAAAATAGAAAAAGGGTGAGACCTTAAAAGAATTGTGGATTTTCAAGAGAGTAATTTGGCTATCGAATGGGTGCTTTCGTGTTGGACTCCAAGCTCTACATGATGGGGGGTCTACATCTGGGGAAGGGTAGTAACATAGAAAAAGTTCCTAGGGTTCACAACAATACGAAGCTCAATCCTCGTGTTTTCGTATTCGATCCCACCAATCCCAACCCAGAAAGCCACTGCTCCCCATTTTCATATGATCCTCCTAATGTTCCCCCTATGAAATTGCTCAAGACTTATCCCATAGTGGTATCAATGGAGGGTAAGATTTATTTCCTTGCTAGCATGTGTCAATATTATACCTTCAAGTTCGTCGATTATAGTTTTGAGTTCTTCGACCCTTCCACAAAATTGTGGGAGATACTGCCCGATCCTCTATTCTATGATACTGTCGTCTCTGCCCTAGGTGATCCTCTTACATACATACTCCCTTTGCTTTGGGCCACAAGATATTTGTATTCACTAGGGGTAGGGAATACTGTTTTGACGTCCGTACCAAGACATGGGCAGAAGCTACCATAGATTTGGAACGATTTGGTCGTACTCCTATTCCCACTATTATTGGTAGTGGTGTAGTTGAGCATGTTGGTACAATGATTGCCTATGTGAAGCACCAGATCGTTGCCTACGAATTTTCTGCTGATTGGGTTTTAAAGTCTCACCGGGTTCTCCATGAACTTAACTCCCTATTCGAACCACGTTTTGCATGCTTAAGAGAATATCTAATTGATATGGGAGATGGGAAGATTTGTTTCCTCTCTGATTATGATAACAACGATGGACGCAAGATTCTTTGTGTCTCCATTTTTAAATTTGATTTCCGTAATATTTGGGGCAAGGCTTAATTGCTCTCCAATAGTGTCATTGACCTGAAACATTTGTCATAAAATATATGCGAGCTTTCCGTTGCATTCATCATATCACCTCTCTCTGTTCTACTAGTATTTCTCTTTGTACCAGTTTTCTCATGCGTAATTTCTTAGCAATCACTTCAATCAGTGTTGGAATTTTTCTTATTAATGGCATGTAATAATTTTCATTATAGTTATTGACCATCAAATCCTATGAGGTAGAATTTCTTGTAAAAATATTTTGCAATAAGAAGCAAAATTCTCAAGTTTCCTTCGATTGTAAAAGGCCAAAACTGCAAAGAGTGGATTCTGCTCCCCAGGATAGAGGGTGGAATTCAAGAACATGGGACTATATATTTATGTCTTTATATTTGTCTGAAAATCAAAAGATACACGGAAAAAAAGCAATTATTATTATTATTTTATTAATTGGACAAAGCTTGACTACTAAAGGTTGGCTAGCAATTCCTACTGAAAAATGACATGACGCTACATTTAATGGACATGTGTTTAGCTCACATTAGGCCTCGTCATCAGGTCGGGTTGGGCAAGGCTTGGGCCTTTTTTATTGGGCCGGGTCGGGCTTGTACTATTCATTGGGTTGGGCCGAGTCGGGCCATGAAAAAATATGTGAAGCCCAGGCCTAGCCCACGGGCCTGGGCTTTTACGGGCTTCAGGTCTGGGGTTTTGATTGGGCCTGGGCTTGGGCTTCTGCCGGGGCCTCGGCCTGGGCTTCGAGTTGGGCTTTTTAGGCTTAATCTTAGCAACCTTAAAAATTGGTTCAGACCAGTTAAAAGGGCTTGTTTATATTATCTAGTATTTTATGAAAACCAGTAAATTGTTGGAATGATACTAACCTACTTTTATATAATATATTTATATAATAATGAAACAATGTTTGTTGATTGAAATAAAAATTTACATTCTATGAAACTCAGATAATAACAAATGCAAAAATGTTCTATTTATTGATTGAAATAAAAATTTACATTGAACTTTTCATGAAAGAGTTAGCGATTGCATCACTACAAGATCAGTACATCTCAACTAGGTTGGCACCTACAGACCTGTCAATCATTTTGCGCTTCTCTAACCCAAAAAAGATATAAATAAGTACAAAAATAATAAATAAAAAAATTACATTTTTTCCATTGAAGTTATCTATTTAATCGTTGGCTTCGGGAGAACTATCAATAATCCATTCAGCTCTTGATAATTTTATATTCACTAACTGCTCTACAAGTTCAATCTACTCGAGCTTTCTCTTGCAATCTTCGATATGAGAGGTTCCAATCTTTTAAACAAATAAGTGCTTGAATTGTCTCTGGGTTTAGTGAACAGTACGTGTCACTTATTATTTGACTACCAGCACTAAAAGAAGCTTCTGATGCTACACTGGTTACAGGAATGTTCAAAAAATCACGTGCCATAAGTGAAAGAGTAGGATATCATTGAGCTTGCAATTTCCACCAACCCAAAACATCAAAATCAGTCAACATTGTCTAACGTGTCATACTCCGACTGGTTAAGATAATTTTGCAAGTCTGATTGAACACTGCTAGATGCAGAAGTAGACAAATTTGTTTTCCTACTTTTTAATAAACCTAAATATCCTCTCATTGTGGAGCTCTTTGAAGATGAGGACAAATCTACACCCTCAGATGTAGGTACAAGTGGATATGAACCAAATTTAGTTTTATAGTATTCATACAAAGTTTTAAGATCATTATTTACTTTAATCATGATTTATGTAATTTTTTCTATATTATCCGGATATATTCCATGTAACATTGTTTCCAAATTATCAAGTTTATAACTGAGGTTCAAAACAAAAGCAAATAAATATATATCTAGTATATTTTCCCAATATTTATTATATTTTTCTTTCATGGCATCTATCATAGGTTTAAAAATTTCACAATTATAATATTTTTGAAATGTTATATTTATATCAACTAAGTATGGAATTACAAGACAAGATGTAGGGTAATAAATGCCACTAGTGGACGCCTGAAAATCGACTTAGGGGGGAATCGAGTTTCTCTTTCCACTTTTAAAAGGGATTTTCAAAAAGCAAAGGAGTCTCCACCTCATTTTTAGGGTATGAGGAAACCACTAAAGATTTGTTTTTAAAGAAAAAACAAATTTGACTCCATTAATGGAAAATAGGCAAGTCTTGAACCAAAAACAAGGGTTTGGGGGCTAGGTTACGAAATGGGAAGGTTCTGAGCCATGGCCCATAGGCATGCAATTCGCCTGATAAATCGGTCTCTTTATTGATTGGACTTAATTAATTTTAACCATGCAATAACTAAAAATTACGAAAATTAAAAGATAAAAACTAAGCCTAGTTGGACTTGGGCTCAAGTGAGCGGCCTACGTACTTCTGACGAAGATCAAAAGTCCATGTAGTTTGAATGAATATATTGGGGGGAAGAGTTTCACTCCTCGTAGGATTCTATTATATTCCAATCCATAATTAAACACTTGTTTTTGAAAAACAACTCACTTTGAAAGAAATAACTTTAGTTTGAAAACTTGTTTGATTTTGGATCAAAACCCTAATAAATCCTATGAATAATAAAACTCATGAGAGTATGCATCATCACATAAACAACTATATCATGACAATAGAGTTTAGAGATTATACCTGACAGAACTGAGGCAGTGTTCTGTTTGCAACCTCGGGGTTTTTGAGTTGAAAATTGGGCAGAGCTTCCATGCTTTCCAAGCTTTAAGATGACCTCAAGGGAGGGAGTCGCAAGTCAAGGCAGAGCTTCTGCGCCTTCAAGCCTTAGAATGGGTCGCAAGCTAAAGGGTACTAATAGGAATGTTCCCCACTAACTATTAAGCCCAAGCTCTTCTTAGAATGAGTCTCAAGTAAAGGGATACTAATAGGAATGTTCACCCCACACTTAAGAACTCAAGCTCTTCTTTTGCTTAGGAAAATTCTACTAAGACTTGGTGTAGAATGAATGAAAGAAGGACCCCTATTTATAGTGAAAGGTGGGTGTAATGAATGGTCAAGATTGGATCTAGCTATGGATGATCCAAGGGCTCTCAAACACTCCCAAGAGCTAGTTCCTATCTCAAACTCTTCAAAAATCCGAAGGAAATTCGAGTTGGAGCAAGAGAAGGAGTCTATAGAAGTCAATATAAGGCAAAACACTTGTCAAAGGCCAATAGGCACCCTTGGTGGCCGTTTGGCACCTTAGGTGGCTGTTTGCCCCTCCATAGGTGGCCGTTTGGCCTTCCTTGGTGGCCATACGGCCACCAGTAGCCTTTTTAGTGCACTTCGGTGCATGCTTATCCATTTATACTATGTATTTTGCTCATTTTAAGTCCAAATTCATTGATTTTGGTATTAAAACGACCTATGACTCAATTATCTATTCAAAACCTGGTTAAAATACTTGGTCGATTAATTAAGGGTTAAGCCCATATGGCTCATAGAGAATCAATTAAGGCTCATCGGACATTAAGGTTTGAACCCTAATGGAGTCCTAGTTGCAATCAAACTCTCCCAAAAATAATTGCCAAGCATTAATACACCTTAATTAACACCCAATTGACATTAATGAAGCATTAATTGAACTCAATTGGATCAAATTAAGAAGCAATTATAAGAAGGAACGACGAACGGAGTCAAATCGAGCCTACTTGGATCATCCTTAAGCAAATCATCTCCAAGCTTAACCAAATTTTAAACCAAGCCTAAACATAACATCCTAAGGTCATTAGGATCATTTTGGGATGAATTTGGTGAGAATTGGATATCAAATAAAAATTATGCAAGTGAAATGACATAAATACCCTCTAAGTCGCAAAAGTTCTTATTAGCTATCAAGACTTAACCAAATTGAACCCCGGAAGATACCATGGATTCTTTGTAATGTATAGAGTCTAACTTGAGAGTTTTAGTGCCAAAAGATGCAAAAGTCTACATGTGATAATGCATGGGAGATGGAGAGGTGTGAATGAGGGGATGAAAATGGGGTGTCTACAGCCACAAAGAGTTTTCGTAGCACTGTCAAATACTCTAAAAAAATCTCTCAGAAGTGAGGCATAATTCCACTCATCTTCAGTTGGTTTTCTAACAGAGGAAACACGAATGCCTTGTAATTCAGTACAATAAAGATCTACAACGGCTTTATATTTTATAAGTTTTTTCAAAAGTGTATAGGTGGAATTCCATCTATGAGGTACGTCGAGTTATATATTTCTCTTTCTAATTTTTAGAACATCACAACAATTTCGCCACAATTTATATTTACTTTGTGAAGAATTAATAGTGCGTGCAATATTTCTAAAAGTTGTAATTGTTAGAACTAATACTTGTAACCCATCTTGTACAATTAAATTTAAAATGTGTGCACAACAGCGCACACGAAAATATTTTCCATTGCACATTAAAGCCAAATGTTCTTTCAAATAGCTTTCAGCTGTATCATTACTTATAGCATTGTCTAATGTTAGTGTAAAAATTTTCATTTGCATTTCCCATGATCTAAGTTCTTCCAATATTAAATTTCCTATTATGACACCAGTGTATGGGGTCTCAATGAGTTTAAAGGGAATAATTTGTTTATTTAAATTCCATTGTTCATCTATATAATGCATGGTTAGTGAGAGGTAACCAAGAGTTTGTTGTGATTCCCAAAGGTCGGATGTGAAACATACATGTATGTTAGATTTTACAAAATATTCTTTTAACTTTATTTTATCTTTTCAAAAATATTTCATTACATCTTGTTTCACTGTTGATGCTGAAAAACCATTAAATTGAGGAGTAAATCCTCTTTTTATTATTCCTATAAAATTCGTGATTTTCTACAAATGTAAATGGTTATTCGGATCTAATAATATATTCAACAACTTCTTAACGAGCATTATCTTCATTATATTTGAATGTTTGTATGTTACCACTTTTATTTCGACCAATTTGCATTTGTGTCCTAATATCTACATTAGATTTCTTTTTACAACCGGTTTGGAGGTGTCATTTCAAGTGACTAGTGCCTGCAAATGATTTGCCAGCTAATAATATTGCAAAAAACATATCTAGCTTTTGGTACCAATATTTTAGTATCTTTGTCTTCTACAGTTACTATTTCAAAAAATTTCCGTACTTCAGATGTTTTATTGTTTGTTTCGGACGATTTTGGGGTGTGAGACACACTAGGTGTACAGTCTGGAGGACTATGATGAGGGGGAGAGAATTCCCCCATGGGAGACCCAATTGATCCAAATTGTATATCATCATCCTCTATAGTTTGTGGGAAATTAATATTTCCACTTGCCATTTTTTATAAAATTAAATAAATAAATTTAATCTACTTATCTACTGAAGATTATTTAATCAGTGAACTAAATAAATAATTAAAGTAAACAAATAAATAAAATTAATGAAATATATATACAAATAAAAAATGTAGTAATTTTAAATATTACTTAGTAGTTGGTATGCCGGAATGAATTCGAGACACCACTATGCAGCCTGTGTTTAACTTGTAACGTGTTGAGGTTACGCTGTTACGGGCTCACTTCGTCATGCCACTAATTCACCAAATAACCAAAGTCCAAACAAAACCAAAAAAAAAAAAAAAAAATGTAGTAAATGGGGGAAAAAGAAGAAGAAGAGAGAGACAACTTCCACTAATTGAGACTTGAAGAGTAAAAAAATATGAGAGTTTAACATTGTAACACTCAAAATTTTTAAATAGGGTATTAAGGGTTTAATCTATGGTTAACGTAGTTAATCTCTTGATTTGTCGGATGACTTCATGCATAGGTAATGCATGTGTATGATATTATCATGTTGGATGTATTTTGATGCTTGTTTTGGTGCATCGAGTATCTTTCGGGTGCGTTTAGTCTTATTTGCAACTTAAGGGTTTAAGTTGCTGAAATTTGACTAAGTGTTGGGAAAAAGTGAATTTTCGTAAATCTTCATTTTAAAGGATAATTTTGGCCGGTAATAGGAGTTTATAATATTATTAGACATTGGTGATTTTATGGGATTTTATTAGCATGTTTGGATTGGGTTCCACACATGTTTGTTTTAGCAAAAATCTGTCGGGAAACGGATTTTGTACTAAAACTTGGAAATGAGATTTTGATATATTGGGAATTTGATTTTTTTGATATTTTATTTGGATTCAAATGAGGGGTTATTTGCTTATTTTCATTAAATAACTTAAAGTAAAAGGATAATATAAAAATTGAGAAGATTACTTTGTTTTGGATGAAAATAAGGCTGATGTCTGTGCTAATGGAGAGTTGCCTGACTGACTGTCTATTTTGGATAAAAATAAGGCTAATGTCTGTGCTAATGGAGAGTTGCCTGACTGACTGTCTATTTTCAGCTGTCTGTGTATTTCAGACGGTTGAAACATGTTTCAGCCATCTGAAAGACAATTTTCAGCCGGCTAAAAGTTCATGTTAGCCAACTGAAAATTCCAGAGAGGGTTATTTTGTGTTGGGCATTTTCAACCGGCTAAAAATATTTTTCAGGCGTCTGAAAGTGTCGACGGACAGTTTTAATAAATGGTTAAAATGACACTTTTGCCCCACTTTTCTATATAAACCCCGACCCATACACTCATTTTATGGTCTTTAGAGTGTTTGGGAGAGAGAGAAAGAAAGAAGGGAGAATAGGAGAGAGAAGAGAGAGAGGGACGGTGGTGAGAGATGGAGGGTGTTCCACCCATTTCGGCCCTTACATGCATCTTTGTGGAGTAGATCGGCTCCTCAATCACTCATGGCTGCACTTTGGAAGCATGGGTAGTCTTTATCTTGCATTTGAGAGGTAATTTCTCATGTATAAGGTTAGGGTTTGCATTTCTTTTGGGTTTTAGTCATTATATCCTCATATCTTATGTTTATTCATGGTATTTGTGAGGTTTGGTCCCATTTTGGGGTTGGAATCTCCATTATTTTCATCAAGCATGGCATTTGGGAGCTAGGGCTTGGATTGGGGGCTTACATGTGCATCCTAGGCTTGGATCTACACACCCATAACATCAAGATTGCATTTTTCTACACATTTCATGGAGGTAGGTGCAATTTACATAGGTTTAAACTATTGACATGATAATATGGTATATATTATCATAGTATTTGGTATTCTTGGGCCTAGAATATGTATATAAATGATTTATGGAATACATTTTGAATATGGAACTTTAGATATTTGATAACATAAATTGGATATTATGTTTATTTATGAGTTTAGCTTATTTTATACATTCTATGGAATAGAGATATATGGATTTTATGGTTAATTTCCATGTTAATTGATATTTCGATTATGATTTCAAGACTATAATCATAATGAGAGTTTATGTTGTTTATCATAATTTCGGGTATAATTATGATGTTATTTGATTATGGCTTATATAGCATATCTTGGAGATGATTTTGGTTAAAAATCATTTTATGGTTTATTGCACTGCATGTTGGGCATAATCATGCATTAAATAGGACTTAATGAATATTGGGTAAAAGTATTGCATAAAAAAGGGGTCATTGGAATTGGACTACTTGCAGTCAATGGGACTTTACGGTGCTTTCCATTCCTTTGGTCCTGGGGTACTTTCCGGTTCCAGGTAGGAACCCTTGTGTTGTCCTCTTGGAGGTGGGTTTAAATCCTCCAGTTTCCGCGCGAAGACTCCTGCAGAGTGGTCAGATAATTAATGGAATTATTGTAAATTGGACATGAGTCACATGCATCGGGTATTATGCATCATTCGTTTTAAGTTATGGATTATAACTTATTTTGGATTTGTAATATACTTGGTTAGTATATTTTGCTTCAAAGGATATAATTGGTTTTATTTATATCATTGCTTGTAGTTTACTATATTAAATTGTATCTATTTAGTCGTCGGACTCACGCCTATTATTTTAAATGTTTTTCAGATAATCCAAGGATTGATTTATGCAATCATAGGCGAAAGATGCTCCTAATGGAAATTTCATTATGTTAATTATTAATGTATTTTCATGGGAAAGAATATGTATTAATTGGTTTTCATTCGGGTCAATAGCCAATTTACATGTAATTTAAATCAGGGTTGTAATTGTAATTATTGAATGTTGTGTATACGTGGAATGCGATGCATGGGATGATACCACTTTCATGGATGATAGGAAATTTTTATGTATGGATTTTTATAACAGGTTTTCATGATGGTATGTCCTATCTACGGATGGGTCATGTCCAAAAAGGGAAAAATTTTAAAATGGTTGAGATTTTAACGCGTGTCATCCACGTTTTATCAAAGGAATTTATTAAAATAAAGCTCGTTTTATTACTATTGATCACGGCTTAATTAATTTGGGTCGTGACAAACATATTGTGAGGGCGCGAGTGAGATTGTTTGTGAAGAGAAATGAGAAAAATGAATCCCTATTTATAGCTTTTATCATTTGAAAATATGAAGAACAAAAATAAAAATAAAAATGAAAAGACTGTAATATTAAACGGTAATATTACCGTTTTTCTTTATCGGCATCGGTGATATTACCGTTCTGGCGATTCTGATGTTCTTCATAAGTGAAGAAGTTGTACAAAACTAATAGAAGTAACAAAAAAGAGATAAGGCATTAAAGTGGCTTAAATGCCAACCGGCCAATTCAATGGCATTATCGCATTATGGCATTAACACCTCTCACTGCCCATTGAACACCAACTTTGAATCTGTACACAAGTCACAAGAAAATAATTAAAGAAAAAAATTGGCTTAAATGCCAATCGGCCAGCTGACCTAGCTCTTAAATGCCATTATGGCATCAATGCCCAATCCCTCTCCTCTTAAGACAAAAGCTACTTTGAATCTATACAAGTTATAAAAGCAAATTAAAGAAAAAAAATTACCTTTAAGTGACTACTTTTTATTGTAATACCAAAGCAGAGAATGTTAGTAGTCACTATATTAAGTTGCTTATCCTTTTGTTATAAGATAACAGGTATATTCTTCTATTGGTATTAATTTGGTACTTGATCACTAAAATATAATTTCTTGAAAAAGTGGAAAACAATTCTTAACACTTATCTCATAACCAGTCAAACAGTCAAACCCTTTGCCAGTGGGCTTCGGGCTTCAGGCTGGGCTACCCACATGCTGGGCTTTTTGGGCCGGGCTCAGGCCTAACCCAAGGGTAGTCGAGCTGGGCTCGGGCTTGGGTCAGGCTTTGATGCTTGGGCTTCGGGTTGCCCATAGGCCTTAGGCTTTTGATGAGGCCTAACTCACATGCCTACCAACCACATGAATTTTTAATACCGAAAAACCAAACTTGGGTAAACCTCTAAAGAATTGAACTTGAGTGAACCAAGGCCAATGCACAAATCCAATCAAAAAATATAAATAAAAAAATAGGTCAGTGCGTAGAACCTTCCTTTACAAGCTGTCCCTTTACTACCCTGACCTGCTCATGGACAAATTGGTTCAGGAAGTGATGATGGCTGTTCAAACCATGATGTTGGTTGAGGTATAAGTTGTTTACTACCCTCACCTGCTCGTCTTTTATTTTTTTGCCCTTCTAGGTTACAACCATTGGCTTTTACTAGCGTGTGTTAGTACTGTATTAGGTACTGCACAATAAATCCTTACTATAGCATTGCCCTTTCACAAGCTAACGTTTTTTATTTTCTAAATAATATATCTCACTTCATGCTATTTGATGTGGCACTGATACAAAGTTTATCTTGAACACGATAAGTTCTAAACAAGCGAGGATTCTTTTTTTTTTTTTGGATAAGTGAGTAAGTATATAAAGAAAGAAAGAAAGAATACAAGCCAAAAGGCCCAAGGAAACACATCAAACACACCCCATTAAGCTAACCCAAATAAGAAAGCTGAATAGGATGTGTAAGATAAAACCCCTCATAGCCTGAGGGAAGCAAAAGAACCAAGACTAATAAAAGATGTCACAAGAAATTCCCCAGTTCAGACAAAAAATTCTATTCCTAAGGTTGTCATTGACCAAAGTAAACCCCATGGCTCTATATCTAATTGTCATGCTCAATAGAGGCAATAATACCTTGAAAGGGCCGAAAAACATTATCATGGAGCCTCCTGTTTCTTTCACACCAAACATGGTAAATGGTAGCAGCCCAAGCCATTTTCTTGATAGTAGTAGCAAAAGAGTTCCCTCGCAAATTGTTAATGGCCCATAAGAGTTCATTAGTCCCAAACCCGTGGGTGTCTATACACACAACATTTCCGTAAGTACCTCCTTCCAAACATCAGCAGTAATTTACACCCATAAAAAATGTGATCTCTATCTTCATCATGGGTTTGGCAGAGAACACATATAGCAGAAGTGTTAATACCCCAAGCAATTAATTTACTTTTTGTAGGCAAATGATCCAAAATAGTAAGCCAAGCTATAAAAGCATGCTTGGGAATGAATTTCGAAAACCATAAAACCTTGTGCCACTCAACCTCACTCCCATGAACCCAAATAGCCTCCTAGGCTGATCTAGAAGAGAAAGCACCATCTTGAGCAGGAAGCCAAGAAATGGTATCAGGTCTAGTAGAATTCGGTCTAAGGGAATGAGGTATAGCATTTTGAATTTCCATCAAATCATCTATGACATTCATTGGCTACACGCAAGTCATTATGCAAAACAATGTCACTAACACGGGTTTGAGAAGATGACTCAGCATCATACATAACTCTATCACCAAATCTTTGGCCAAGAGGCCCAAGAGGATGCCAATTATCAAACCATAGAAAGGTAGAATAGCCTATCACCAATATTATGTTTAAGAAAAGGTCTCACAGTAGTTCTCAGCTTTAATATCTTCCTCCAAGCCCACGAACACTTAGATGGGGTCCTAACATTCTAGAAACTATTGTTGCGCAACAAATAAACCTTTACCCTAAGCAACCCACAACTGAATCTGAAGTGCTAAATAGATCCCAAATATGCTTAGAAATAGAAGCAATATTTGCATCCTTAAGCTTGCGCAAGCCCAACCCTCCTTCCACTTTTGGACTACATAAATTAGCCCAACTCACTTTAGCAACAGAGACTTTGAATTCTTTACCAGATCCAAAGGAAATTACGAAAGAGCTACTCAAGAGAAATGTAGATCTTACTTGGGTAAAATGAAAACTCTGCTCCAGAAAGCTTGGATGTTAAAAAGGACTGAGTTAAGTAACTGAAGTCTACCTGCATAAGAGAG
Organism: Liquidambar formosana; assembly: GCA_039720395.1. Taxonomy (NCBI): domain Eukaryota; kingdom Viridiplantae; phylum Streptophyta; class Magnoliopsida; order Saxifragales; family Altingiaceae; genus Liquidambar; species Liquidambar formosana. The sequence goes on along the minus strand of CM077826.1, from coordinate 24,833,545 downwards.
ATTCCTATTAGTCCAAGACTGAATCCTTTTGATGACACGATCAATTAAAGGCTGACAATCCTTGTGAGATAATTTCTTAGTGAGAAGAGGAACTCCAAGATAACGAACAGTGAGATAGCCTTCAGCAAACCCAATAACTTGAAGCATTCTATCTTTAATATCAGATTGGACTCCAGAGAAGAAACTGACACTCTTATTGATATTAGCTTTCAGGCCAGAGATCTCTTCAAATTCCAAAAGAACTTGCTTGATGACAGAGATGGACTCCACATTATCATAGCAAAAAAGCAGCAGATCATCCGCAAAACATAAGTGGGTAAGATTAAGTTTCCCACATCTGTTATGAAACTTAAAAGAAGGCAAATTGGAAGCTTCATCAATTAATCGAGATAAAACTTCCATGATAATGACAAATAGATAGGAGAGAAAGCGGATCGCCTTGACTGAAGACCTCGTTTACCTATGAAAATACCCCTCAATACCACCATTAATGGAAACTGAGAACTTTGGAGTACACATACAAGCTTTAACCCATTTGATAACATGAGAAGGAGTACTGAGAGTGATAAGCACACTAAGCAAAAATTCCCTAGTTCACTGTATTACTCTTTTCTTTTCTTTTCTTTTTTCCTTTTTTTCTTTTTTTTTTTTTCCAAAGGGTACTCAATTCTATTTTATTTTAGTCTACTTTATTCTTTCAAACAAATGATATTCAAAATTCTTAGGAAAAGAAATTTGGTATTCGAAATTCTGGAAAAACTTTCAGTTTTGTGTATTGCACCATAATGTGATGTGTCTCATGAAAATGATATTAGAAAATATTCTCTTTTCAAAATTTCCCAGAAAGTTGATCCCTTGAATGATTCTTAAGATTTAAGCACACAGAATCCATTGGGAGAGCTATTTTGAAGTTCTAATATTTTGGAAGGTCGAGAGTTTAAACTGCCACAAAACTATATTTTTGGGTTTTTGGCCATAGCTCCATAATATAACATTTCACTTACAAATGAATCACAACAAAAACGTTAACCTCATAACCCTTTATGACCCCAAACGGACGAAATTACACTAATTTTAAGTTTTAAAATATTTACAACTATGCCACTCAAAATTCGCATTCCTTATTTCATGCCATAAAATATGGGATTATCATCCCAAAAATACTATATATGCTAATTTTAAACAATTTTCAAAACAATTCGATCAAAAAAAATTTAAAATATATGAACTAAAAAAGAAAGAAAAAAAATAATGTCATGTAAGGAAGTTAATGCATCTAATTCTAATCACAGATGACAATACACAAAGTTTTGACTTATACGTTGTTGCTTACTAGAAAGTAATGAGATGTTATTAGATTATTTGCATTAGGACATTGTTATATTAAGCACTTTTTATATAGCATCCCGTGTATCACCTAACTCACATCAATAAAAAAACTATTTGTTAAACTAAATTGAGAGAGTTTTAGTCCATACATATAGTGCCACATAAGGTGTTGTATTTTAGTGCTGCACATAAGGTGTTGTACATAGCATTTCCTTTTGTTTTTTTTTTTTTTTAATTATAAATGTTTTGTTTTAGGAAAATGATAGGGGGGACGATCTTGGGGGACCAAACGATGAGCCGAAAATCTAAAGTTACAAACTTGCCCCTGCTTATTTCTTTCTTTCTCTCTGTATTATCTGACACATACTCTCTCTCTCTCTCTCTCTCTCTAATATAATATCTCACACCTATCCCACTCTCTCTATTATCTACAAATACCCATCCCTTTCTTCTCTTCCCCTTTATCTCTCCACCTTAGCTGAATATTTTCTCCTACAAACATACCCATGTGATATCTCTCTATGCACAAATCTACCATCCATTGTCTAGTGGTCTCTTTCTATCCTTTACAGATCTGCACAATAGCCACTAAAGCATAACCTCTAACAAAGTATTCTTCACCACTGTGGTAGTGGATTTACCTGATTCTTCATCTTCCTTCTTCTTTTTCTTCTTCATTTTTTTTTTCATTCTTTTTTTTTTTTTGGGGGGGGGGGGGGTTATTGGTTGTATAATATGGGTAAGGGATATTTATCTTGTTTTCAAAGATAATCATCTATTTTTTTTTTTTTTTTTTTTTTTTTGTTACTGGTTGTATAATGTGGGTAAGGAATATTTATCTTGTTTTTAAAGATAATTATATTGATTCTTCAAGATAATTATCTTCAATTTGTAGGTAATTTCTAAATAATTATCTTAATTATCTAGATAATTATTTTATCTAGATATTTTCACACCTATTGGTTAGATCTAATCTTGTTTTTTTTTGTGGTTTTTTTTTTTTTTTTGTTTTTTTGTTTTTTCTTTTTCTGCTACTGATTGCATCAATGTAAGTTTAACCTGATGAATTTATCTTGGTTTTTATCTTGTTGGCTTTATGTGATGTTCTTTTGATTTTTTCCTTCTAGTTTGGATAAAGTTATTTGATTTTTTCAAACTCAATGATGTTGGTTATTTTTAATTTTGAAAGTGATTGTTGCTGTTTGAATTTGAGCGTGATTTTCAGTTGGGTATTTAATACAAATAGGGAAATGGTTTTTTAGTCTTTTTGGTATGGATGCGCGAGAATCTCGAGGGCTGGTTTTTTGAATTAACGAATGGGGAGTCGATACGTCAATTCACCTCTTTGTTCAGCTTTTATGACTCGTCCCGTGTATCACCACCCTTTGTTTTATATAATCAATTAAATGAACTACTAAGATCGTTCAAACTGTCAACAATCATGATTAACGAATTGGAAGTCTTAAGATCGAATTTCAACATCATAAGATTCTTAACTATTATATGATTAGGATTCATAAGTGATTTGAAGGATTAGTCTAAATCTAAAGCCCAATGAGAATAAGTTTAAGACATTTTATGTTGTCATGAAAAAAAATGAGAAAAACTTGAGGGAAAAGAAATACATAAAAATATATTTTGACAAAATACTATTCATTAGTCATGTGATCGTGTCAATGCAAAGTTTCACATTAAGAATTTCTCAATTTCCTATGGATATGTAGCAAGCACAAACTCCTCATCCCCCACATATATTTAATAATATTTACTATTTTTAATTTACATATTGGCAATATAACTATATGGTGACATATTAATATATGATTTTAAATGCACAGTTTTACTATATATATATATACACAGAGGAGTTCCAATCAGCTTACACTGATATATGCTATATAAGCTTACCCCAATCTAAGCCATTCATTTTCAAGGCTTTCATCTAAGGGCTGAGGGATTTTTGGAGACATAATTGCCAAGCTTTTGAAAATGGAAGTCTTCCTTGCAGATAGGTCGTCCCATCACCTATCACCCTTCCCTCCTCACACCTTGTCCTTCTTCCATTTTCAAAGTGCATCTGCAGATGCACTGCCCACTCCTTTGATAAACAAAAATACATAGATAAAACCCATCTCACTGGCCAAAAGTAGAAGCTCATCGCCGGCACTCTCTTTCCTACCCTCTCTCCGAACTATGAAGCATCATCGCCAACATAGCCAGCTACCATAAACCCTTTTTTTTTTTTTTTTTTCTCAAATCACCCTGTGACCCGCCCCCATCACAGCACAGCCAACCACCGTGAAGCATCACCACCGGCGAACTGGTAAGCTTCATCATACTTTTCGGTTTTTTTTTTTTTTTTTTTTTGCCTTCCACACACTGTGACCCTTCCATTGCAGCAAACCCCCCTCCCCTAATGCCTTTGTCTCACCTTTACTGGCGAAGCTCCACCACACTCACTGCTGGTGAAGCCCCGGCGAACTTGGTATGAATTGACAAATGACTTTATTAAAAGTAAGAAAATATTTTTATAAAATCATGTAATCTTGTAGTAGTGGGGCAATGAAGAGCAATTTTATGTTTGAAGAAAGGCCCCCTATTTAGCCAATGTATATGGCCAGGAACAAATCATGCCCCTGTTTGGTTTCTGAGAATATTGGAGGAAAAGAAAAGGATGAGAAGTGTGAATTATTACATTTTTTTTTTCTATTTTTAGTGATCCGTTTGTTTGCAATAAAATGTTAGGAAAGGAGGGGAATAAGCATTTGAATGGTTTTTGATTTGCCCCTGTTTGATTCCAGAAAACATGGAGGAAAAGAAAAAGGATGAGTAAATGTTGGCTAGTTTGTTGGATAAGAAAATGTTGGAAGAAGAACATTAATAAATATTAGAATATTAGAATTCTCATTTTTTTTTGGATCTGAGAAGTCTAAAATGCCGATTTAACTGAGTCTAATGTTTCCCTGCCAAAACTATAACTTAGTTGAAGTGAGTTTTTTGGTTTTTTGGAAACCAAAACAACTTAAAACAGGTCAATCTTGTTCGAGATTAAAGGTGGATCCTCCTAGTAGTGTATGTATAGGTTGGTCATTTTAATTCATTCAAATCAATTTTTGAACATTTTGTTAAATGCTGGAATATAGTCAACATAATTAAATATGTAAGTAAAAAATTGTGCATGTAGTAATAAGGGATAGATTTATGAATAGTGAATTTACTATTTTCTCAATATTTGAAAATAATTGGTCCACGCAAAATAACACAAATTTTGGGTTGATCACACGAATCTTTCGAAAAATAAAAAATAAAAAAGGCTCTTTGGTTTGGATTATTAATCTTATTGGCCACCTATATCTTGGTTAATTCCTTATCCGCTAAGCCTGTCATTTTGTAACTAATCTCAAAAGTTATTGGGGAAATAGAATTTTTTTTTCATCAATTGCTGATTGTTCTTGTGTGATAGAAATAAATTTTCACTGAATGGTTGGATGGGATTTTGATAAGAAGTTTAATTACAATTGACAAGAGATTATGCGCGCAAGGGCTAAATTTGTGAAGAAATTAGTTATTTTGGATTGGGTAGCGATACCATATTGAATCATTGAGTTGATAGATCACGCGAGAAATGTTGAAGAAGATAAGGCCCTTTCTGTTTTGGCAAGAAGTTTAATGGCAATTGAGGTCTATTGTTTTTTACTTTCAAATGGGGAACACTATAGGCATAGTGCAATACATTTATTGGCCTGATGCCAATTATTTTGCCATGCTCTAATGAACTTTTTTTGGATGAAATTTAAATTGTGGGAAATTCAATGGATGGCCTATTCAGTTTTGTTAAGAGATTATCTTGCAATTTGCACTTTTTTTTTTTTTTTTGTTATATTTCAATTATTGCAATTAACATTTCATTTGTATTTCCAAAATTGCATTAGGAGGTATGTACTATATTCATTTATGATTAAAGCCCTATCATCTAGAATGGCATCATCATCTAGGAGTGTGAATAGTGGCACGAGTCGTGGCACTTGTTATAGATTTCAAAATTGCAAATGTCACTGTGGCCGTAAAGCTGAAGTGAAGATTTCAGAGTCTGTAGAGAATCCAGACAAGTTGTACGTCAAATGCAAAGACTGTGGTTTCTTTAATTGGTGGCTAGCTCATATGGACATGCAAGAGGGTTGCGATGATTCTGTTAAAGAGTTGAGAAGAAAGATTAATGGGCATTACCAAGACTTGGGAAGAGAGATTGATGTGCATTACAAAGGATTAAGGAGAGAAATGGAGGGGCATTACAATGGGTTGAAGCTTTTAGTTATTGTGGACACAATATTTATTGTTTTTGTTATGTTTATGGTTTGTATTATTCTAAGTAGGATGAACTAGTATGGGTAAGAAACTGAACTTTTTTTTGTACTCAAAGCTTGTATGAATGAGCTACAGGATCATGTATATTATGTAAATGAGCTAATGAAAGTTATGGCTTTTTGTTGGCAAATAGTTGTACTCAAATGGTTGTATTTCAAATACAAATATTTTTCATTTTAGGTCACCTATTTCCACACACTAAATAATGATCTTCATGATAAGGATATACCCCTAGCAATTGAAACTCCCTACAATTGAAATTTGCAGATTGATCCTACAAGCTTTTATTTGGAAAGAAGCCATTTTAGTTCATAAAGAAATCTAAGGGGGAAAAAAACATTAATTTTCCAATGCTTTACATTAGTAATTCATGAGATTCTTAACCACTGTTTGATTGAACCTCATGGAATTGAAATGATTCAATTAAAAAAAAATTATAAAATTTGGCATGACCTGTCTATAATAAGGATATCCCAAGTTATCGACTAATCTTGTAGTATTCCAAATAATGTTTATCAATGAACCCAGATTGGCAAACCAACAAATAACTTTAATGAAACTGCACTTTGTGATCATGTTTCTTAATAAGCTACAAAATAGAATTCATTGAGTTTAGAGCTTAGAGCAACAGAAGACTACACATGTAAGCACCACCCAAAAAAATTTTTTTAAAAAAAAAAAAAAAAAAGAACCAAGCAAAAAAAGACATTCAACATAGAATGGGAAAGCAACACCAAAAAAGACAGCCACATTCAAGTTTGTGACACCTATTTTCCATCAAGTTCTTTCTTCTCTCATTCACTTGTATTCCAAAATCATGTTCATCTCAGGAGCCAAGCCAACTCATGTTGAAATGTGTCAATCAAAAACAAAAATTCCAACAGATTTTGTACTCCCTAACAATTCACTGTTGAAGTTTGTCACCCATTGTCCCATCACATATTTATGAACCCTGCAAAAAAAATAATATTAATAATAATTAATAATGTTACAAACAAAAACAAACAATAACAACAAAACACATTAATTAATTGATTCAGAATAATTTTTGAGGCATTAGTATAATATGCCCCACCATTGCAAGATACTAAAAACACATTAATATAATTTAACATTTTGACTTTACAAGATACTAAATTTTACTAAAAGTTCATAAAAATATGCCCTACCATTGCAACTTGTTTTCATTAAAGAAACTCAGTAACACTTCATATAAAATATTCTAAAAATAGTGATCTAAGTGTCTGGCATATATCCTTGATTCAAACTTGCTAGGGACAGAAACCCTAGCCTAAAAACAATTCTAAATTCTAAAGCCCAAAGATGAGTTTAATATTAAAATTTAAAAAAGAAAAAAAAAAACCACATATTTGCAAATTTAAAAAGTAATATGACATTCTTAGTCTAGAATCTCATATTGCCAAATTCTTATCACATACTTATTCACCTACCGGAGGAACAAACCTCATCATCATTGGATATGGGACCACGGCTATGTGTAGTTCCAACAGTATTATTAGGAGTAGGTCTACAAGATAATCAAATACTCAAATGTTAGGATAAAATTATAAAAATAAAGTATGGACAATAAGTGTTTTAATTGTTTAAATTGATCAACTCAATCCATCTTACATTATTGAATTTGTTGCATAAATTAACCAAGAAAACTTACATGTTCATTAGGGCTGGGCAATTCCTCTTATCATGGGACTGTCCCCATTGACCACATCCATTAGATTTTCTCAAATTTTATTCCTTTGCTTTTTCCTTTCCTCATTTTATCCTTTTACCACATCCCTTAGATCTAACTTGATTGGGCTGTAACAACACAGGAGTAGAACTAATTGGGGGGCAAATGCTAGTTGTTCTCAAATTGTTACTACACTCTCCAATAGAGAGTGATTTCATCCTCTGTTGAAATGACAACAAATCTTCCTTCAACAGTTCAGTACTCTCTACACTAAAAACAACTCCATCAACTACCCTTCCAACAATTCCATATAATTTATTACGGCGAAGCAACATGCCCCTATCACCTGCATCCTCCATGTTCATCTCACTGCCCTCTATTAAATGCCGACACTTTGCACTTTTTGTCCACCTCTTCATTATATATTTACCTGGTAGCTCAACCAACTATTTTTTACAAATGAAAATGTGCAACAAGTGTCTACAAGGAATTCCCTCCCACTCAAAATTCTTACAACTATATCTTGAAACATCAGAAACCTTATCATCCACAACCAACTAGACCTGTCTGGTATTTATTCACCATCTTCATTTTCCTTTTGGGTACTGTTGCCATCATCAAACACACGACTTTCAACCTCATAGATGGTTTGGAATTCATCATCCATCTTAATAGTACTTCTATACTTCATACATTCCTATAACTCACTTTGAAAATTTTTAAACATGGAACGTGTATAAATTTCAACTATTTGTCTCTCGAATGCAAACGGAGTCCTCAACATAGGTCTCTGTTGGTGATCAATATGGTCGGCTTGTAACTAGCCATACCTTTGCTTCATAAGCGCCCTACTGAACCTTGTCACAAATTCCATCAAAGAATTATGCTTGTCCAAATACTTCTTTACAAATGAATGGTTACTCTCTACTCTTTGACTAGATGAAAATTTAGAAGAGAAAATATGTTTAACAAAAGCCGGAACCCACCTATCCTGCTTGTTAAACATTGCCTATAACCACCTATTCTTATGTAACTCACTTCTTTCAATGAGAGCAACCCATCTACACTTGAATTCCTCTGGTTCCTCTGAATCCCAAATACAAAAACAGAAGTTTTTGTAATACTAGCTACAATTGCAAGCACCAAGTTTCTCAGAAAACTTGTTCAAGATGTACCAAATGCAATACCTATGATATATTGTTGGAAGTACATGTTTCATGGCAATCTCCATGGCTGACTCTTGATCAGTAATGATCGTCTTGGGTGGCTCACTTAGCATAGCTTTCATCAACTACTCAAACAACCAAATAAAATATTCATGTCGACTCTCGTCACATAAGAACCCACAACCAAACATTTTTGTTTGCCCATGATGGTTAACCCCCAACAGTGGTGCGAAAATCATGTCATACCTATTTATTTGATATGTGGTGTCAAACACCACAACATTTCCAAAATGTTTGTACGCCTCTCTACTTGTTACATCTGCCCAAAAGTTATGCGAAATCCGATTCTCATTATCTGTCTCAATGGTGTATGTGAAATATGTATTTTTCTCTTTCTGGGTAAGGAAATGCTCATTCAGCATATCTATATCATGGCGATTAGTCGTTTTTTTTTTTTATATCTCTTCTAACATTTCTAATATCCTATTTAGTGCATCAAACGTTTTGTAAACCACCAGCCTGTAGCTCCAAAACACTCATAAATTGGCATGGGGGGATATTTGCATTGCCAAATGTTTGTGCTAGTGCCCTTTGGGCCACTGAGACATGCCAATGAGATGGCAATAGTTAAACTCTGCCAGACGATGAAAAAGTATGGTTGTGCACCTCCTCAAATACAGACACTTTATATTCAGTATCTGACTTGACAACTACGAGTGTTGCATTGCAACCTTCTCGTGTTAACCCTCGATGCCTCTTTGGTTGTTTACTATCATCCTTTGGTGTTCGTTCTATTTTCTCACCTTCTTTTGAACAATTATACACCTTTCTAGTTATTTCTCCCTTCCAATTCTTATTACTACTCCTAATTCGAACACTAAATCCAGCTTGCCTTGCATAATTGTTGTAGAAGGCATACATACTAGGTAAAGAGTCAAACTCTTGTCCCACAAAAGGTTTGTGTCCTTGCATTACAGTGGGAACAAAACTCATTTCCAAATTAATTAAGGAGGACCCTTGGTGTTGTGTTTGGGAGTCATCTAAACCAATATCAAAATCCTCCATTGATCATTATTCACAAAGAATTATAATACTGTTTAGGAAAAAATAAAAATAAAAACATAACCAATACACCAAAGGACCAAACCAAACAGAAAACAAACACATAAAAAAGTTAACAAGTGAAAGAAATAACAGAGACATCAAAGCTAACAAGCTAACAAGCGAAAGATGTATTAATGTGTAGTCTGATGCAATTTCTCTTTTTGAGTTTTAATTACAATTCTTTTCTGTTGTTTCTTTTAATATTTTTGCTCACCAATAAGTCTTCTTGTAAGACAATAGACATCACAATAATTGGGATTCTCTGTTTAAAACAAAAGGCAGCTAAAATATGGAAAAATATGTAGAACTGCTAAAAAGGAGATCTTATGATACATGCTTCAAACATCTTCTAGTTTGGAAACTTAATTTGACTAGAAGTTACTAAGAAACTTGAAGGTGTAATATCGAAGTAAGAAATCAAAAAAATGCAGAGGAGCTTTTGGACAAAGAAAATCCAATATATAAACCAAGAAGCAAACCTACTCTCATTTCTTAAGCCTTTTTATATACATAATTGCCACTTTTTAATAGCTCAGACTAGTAAATAAGTTTGACAAATTAACCTGATTCGATATGGTATCGCTATCCAATCCAAAATAACTAATTTCTTCACAAATTTAGCCCTTGCGCACATAATCTCTTGTCAATTGCAATTAAACTTCTTATCAAAATCCCATCCAACCCTTCAATGAAAATTTATTTTTATCACACAAGAGACAATCAGCAATTAATGAGAAAAAAAATTATATTTCCACAATAACTTTTGAGATTAGTTACAAAATGACAGGCCTAGCAGATAAGTAATTAACCAAGATATAGGTGGCCAATAAGATTAATAATCCAAACCAGAGAGCCTTTTTTTATTTCTTATTTTTCAAAGATTCTTGTGATCAGCCCAAAATTCGTGTTACTTTGCGTGGACCAATTATTTTCAAATATTGAGAAAATAGCAAATTCACTATTCAAAAATCTATCCCTTATTGCTACATGCACAAGTTTTTACTTACAAATTTAATTATGTTGACTATATTCCAGCATTTGACAAAATGTTTAAAGATTGATTTCAATGAATCAAAATGACCAACCTATACATACACTGCTATGAGGATCCACCTTCAATCTCGAACAAGATTGACCTGTTTTAAGTTGTTTTGATTTCCAAAAAACCAAAAAACTCACTTCAACTAAGTTATAGTTTTGGCAGGGAAACATTAGACTTAGTTAAACCGGCATTTTGGACTTCTCAAGTCCAAAAAAATGAGAATTCTAATATTCTAATATTTATTAATCTTCTTCGTCCAACATTTTCTTATCCAACAAACTAGCCAACATTTACTCATCCTTTTTCTTTTCCTCCACGTTTTCTGGAGTCAAACAGGGGTAAACAAACACCATTCAAATGCTTATTCCCCTCCTTTTCTAACATTTTATTGCAAACAAATGGATCACTAAAAATAAAACAAAAACGAATGTAATAATTCACACTTCTCATCCTTTTTTTTTCCTCCACTATTCTCAGAAACCAAACACAGGCATGATTTATTCCTAGTCACATACATTGGCTAAATAAGGAGCCTTTCTTCAAACTTAAAATTGCTCTTCATCGTCCACTGATACAAGATTACATGATTTTATAAAAATATTTTCTTGTTTTTAATAAAGTCATTTTTCAATACATACCAAGTTTGCTGGGGCTTCACCGGCAGTAAGTGTGGTGGAGCTTCACTGGCGATGGTGAGACAAAAGGTGTTGGGGGAGGGGGGTTTGCTGCAATGGGATGGCCACAGTGTGAGGAAGGATGGAAATTAAAGGGAAAAAAAAAAAACGAAAAGTATGATGAAGCTTACCAGTTTGCCGGCAAAGATGCTTCATGGTGGCTGGTTGTGCTACGATGGGGGAGGGTCATATGGTGATTTGAGGATAGAAATGGAAAAAAAAAAAAAAAACCAAAGGTTCACGGTGGCTGGCTGGCTGTGCCGACGGTGATGCTTCACGGTTCGGAGAGAGGGTAGGGAGGAGAGTACTGACGGTGAGCTTCTACTTTTGGTCGGTGAGATGGTTTTGATTTGTGTATTTCCGTTTATCAGAGGAGTGGGCAGTGCAACTGCAGATGCACTTTGAAAATGGAAGAGGGAGAAGGTGTGAGGAGGGAGGGGTGATGGGTGATGGGTAATGGGATGGCTCACCTACAAGGAAGACTTTCATTTTCAAAAGCCTGTCAATTATGTCTCCAAAAGCCCCAAGCCCTTGGATGAAAGCCTTGAAAATGAACAGCTTATATTGGGTTAAGCTGATATAGCATATATCAGCATAAGTTGATTAGAAGTCCTCTGTATATATATATATTTATCTATCTATCTGTGCATCATTACTTAATTGATTGATATTGTAGACACCCCATTTTCATCCCCATGAGTTCATGATATCATTTGGTTAGGTTTAGAAGCATCTAGGAGTCCCTAAACCTTAAAGGGCACTTTTGCCCTTTTGAGCCTTAGGAGAATAGGTCATCATTGCATGCATATTTTTATCTCTTTGTTGAGTCCCATCACTTGCATTTAGTTTCTAGGATCATTTTGGATATGTGTGTCAAATTTGGTTCAATTCCAGATAGGTTTGGATAGTTAATTAGAACTTTTGCAACTTGAAGGGCAATTTCGTCTTTTACTTCGTATATTTTCCAATTGACTTCTAAATTTGTTCCGAAGTGTTCCGTTGACCTTAGAATGATGAAATGAGTCTAATTAAAGTGCCAATTTAATTTATTGATAGGTTTTGCATTGGTTCACCACATTACCCTATGGTTAATTGACCTTTTTTCAGGTAATCGCCTCATGAAAACCCATCCAGCTAATCGTGGTCAGGGATTTTTGGTTCATGAATATTCTATGCTTATTCTGCATTGAATCCTTAAAATTTTGGCTTTTAAATCACTCAAATCGGAGTTAAAATGAAGAATTTAAGTCCATTTGAAGTTAAGAGTCCAAACCGAGTCAAGAATCCTCAAAACCGAGGAAACCTGACTTCACTCTTGGGTGACCAGTTCACCCAACTGGTCCAACCGGTTGGGCCAACCGGTCACCCAAGACTTCCATTCTGATTTATCTCTTTTTGAATTTTTGACGGAATGGGACTCTACCACTCCGAATTTCAGCCTTCCAAAGGACTTCTAAGCCTATTGGGAGGTGGTTTTGAGTTGTTTAACATCCATGAGATTTAATTATAGCCCTAGATTGGTTTTATGGTGAATTAATCTCAACCATTGGTTCATATGGTTGGTTGGTTATAAATAGAGGCTCATTCATCAGCATAAGGAGCTTTTTGCTGAACTTTTGGGATATATGATATTCATAAGAGAGAGAGAGAGACCACGAGTTTGCACACACCCACATCACTTGGGGGAGGCTTTCTACTACAATTTTGAAGAGGAACTAGAAGGGAACCAAGCCAAAGAGAAGGAAGAACGCAGCGAAGACCTTTGTTTTGTTGTAAGTCTCCTTTGCATCCTTTTACGATTCCTTCTTCTTCTATTCCATTCTCTGCATAATCATGGCTTAGAATTGAATTAGGAATCATATATACTCTATATTTTAGAGTGTATATGATTCAAATATGATGTGAAAGCATGCTAGTGGAATAGGATTGCGAATTGCTTGCTGTTAGGATAGTTTCTCTCTTAAGGATAAAGGTACGTTATGCATAAAAAATTAGTTGATGTGTTTAGACCGTTTTCTCTTCATGGTTCAATTATATGCATGACTTTAAGCATATTTTGTATAGGATACGTGCTGTGTAAGCCTCATCTTCATAGGTGTATGGATGATTATTCTTTTCGAGGATAATTATTGTCCTTAGAAAGTGAGGTTGTGCATGGGTGCTTTCTGGAGTGTGTTTAAGTGCGCTGTGAGTTTCTTTGCATTCTTAGGTATATATTTTACGTAGGATATGTGAAGAAATCATTCATGCGGAGTGGTTTCTACGCAAATTATCTCCAGATAGCTTTACTTAAGAAAGCTCGCCGTAAGGATGATTATTTCACATTCTTACATAAAGTACTTACCTAAGGCATCATGTTAGATTTTCTTTTCATGTTTAGGATTGTTATATGATATTTTCATCATGGTCATGCCTATTTAGCATGTTTTTGCTAGTTTTGTGCATGTTAGGGTGTTTAGAGCATATAGGAGCATATTAGGATTTTGTTTCTCTTTTGATTTTTGTTTTTTGCATGAGTATTAGGTCATTATATGCATATTTAGTATTCTGTCCAGATTTGATTTAGGTCTTCTAATGATGATTTGAGCATGAATATGGTTGATTTGAGCTTAATAATTGCCCTATAGAATACATAGAGTGATTAATTGATGTTTTCTCGATGTTTCAGGATAATTTGCATATGGTAAGTGGTTCATGGTAAGTCTTTTGTGAATTGTTCTCTCCTCCTCCCTTAGGTTATTGTCTTTACTTTGGATTAGAAGTCCTAAGTTTCCAACTCTCTTAAAATTCTGATTTATTTGGAGTTCTATTCTCTTTTGAATTCAAATCTCTTTAGAAGTCTATTCGAGTTAGAATTCTATTCTTTCTCAAATACCTACTTTTTCTCAAACTATTTTTGGAAACTCCTAAGTTTTTAAAACCTTTCTTAAGTTGGAAACTGAGGGATTATAGTTCATTGTAAAGGGAGTAACCCCTTCTCAATCGAACTACGTGGACTTTGATCCTTGCATCTTTGTATGCAAGGTACGTAGGCGCTCATTTGATGTTCAAGTCCGCCCTAGGATACTAAGTATCCTAGGTTTTCTTTTCCTTCTTCTTCTTTTACACATTTATCCATCACATATTTGTTAGTGGATAGGATGGATTTGTTTGCTTATTCATTTGTCCATCACATATTTGTTAGTGGATAGGATGGATTTGTTTGCTTATTCATTTATCCATCACATATTTGCTAGAGGAGTAGGATGGATCTGTTTCTTATTCTCTGTCTCTCTACTGCTTTCCATATCTCTCTTATTTGTTCATGGATGTTTACATGCTTTATGGATGTTTATTACTTTATGGATGTTCATGGATGAATGGATGATTATGGATGATTCTTTGCATATGCGTCGTGACTAATTAGGAAATGATTGAAATAGCCCATATAAATTCAGAGACCCATTTTGGGGCGATGTGGGTGCCTATAGAATGTTTCCTAGAACCTTCCCACATCGTAACTTAGTCTCAGAATCCTCTCTTGTTTTGATTAGACATGTTTTTCCTTGATCGGAGTCATGTGGTTTGTTTTCAAAGGTTTTCTTTTAAAAACTGTTTTTATGGTTTTCCTCTTTTCCTAAAAATGAGGTGGCGACTCCTTGTTATGTTTTTGTGAACCTTTTAAAAACCAGATTTTTATTAATTTAAATCTCTACAAGTCTTTTTAAAAGAAGGGTTTTTCCTTCCTCCTCCGAATCGAAACCCGTGGTTCACAGATATACTCTGAACTGACTCTTCCATTCCATAGAAAAAAAATTGAAAATTACCTTAATCAACTGCATCAACTATTAAATTACTACTCGTATGATAAAAAAGAAGAAGGAAATACTTGGAGATTTAAACTTTTAGTTATTAGTATGTTGAATTAGGGTTCAGATCACCTCCAGTCCATTCTTCTCCATGGTTTTTTTTTTTTTTTTTTTTTTTTTTTCAGTTGACAACCCTAAACGAGCCACATAATCATTGGCCAATACTACAACATATAAGCAGCCATGCCTTACTCATTTGTGTTGCCTTTGCAAAAGGGTAACAGATCCAATCCTACGTTAGAGTGTAGCTTGTTTTTTCCTATTTTACGCCCAAAAAAAAAAAAAAAAAAAAAAAAAAAAAAAAAGGGTAACAGAGCCTTTAACAGAGTTAAGTTTTAACCCAAACTCTTCCCCAATTTTCTCTGCAACCTCACTCCTTAGTCAGAGAGGAATGCCTTTCCCTACCAGATCCCTCAATGCATGAAAATAAAATAAAATTGTTCCAAATAACATGAACAGAATGAAATCGATTTCTAAGTAAATCAATTGAAAAAAAATATATATATGCACCCATGATCTGTTTACTCCAACCTCTGTCTCCCCAGTCTAATTTCTATACCAAAAGACACCAGTTAAAAGGAAATCGCCTAGTTGCAAGTTTATGCAACCTTCTATCTTATTTTCGTAATTAACCTTGATCCTTCTCTTTTACAACTTGTTAAATTATAAACATAGCATCAAACCTCCAGCAACCAACATTTGTTTTATATTAGTAATGGTAGCAAAAGGATGACTACTTTTGATAGTACGTGAAGATAGGAAGATGTCGACAAGTAGCTAACAACAAAATCCCATTATTGGAGACGACATAGTACGTTGAGATGGCTCAATGCCATGGATGGAGATGACATCTATGTAGATAATTATAGAGTCATCAAAATTGAAGCTTGATTAAGCGAAGATATGCCAAGGAAGATGATGAAAGGGTTGAATTTGATGGGTGAGTTGGGGAGCAAATGGGAGAAGACGAGAGGGCGATATTGCTGACGATGAATCTAACGTCAGTTAGCCATAGGAGATATCAGGAGTTCAAGTGAGAAAAACTTGGATAACATGGCAGATTTATAACCTATTAGATTTTACTAGCACGTTGTAAGCCGTAAAATGGAGAAGACTAGTTAATAAGATACTGGAGAGGAGCTGAACCCGTTGAATTAATGTGCTATTTTCAATCACGTGATTGGTTATTTTCTTACCTTACCTTTTATTTTCTTCTTGAAGTTTCAAGGAGTGAAAAAATTAAGGCATGATGATGCCTTTGACCCCCACAAAAAATTCTCTTATCTTATTTATTACTACAATGTATGAGTATTGTTTTCCTTCTATTTTTACATCATTTTATTTAATTTTGGCATGATGGTCATAAATAGACAATAAGTTATGATCACGATGCTTTTGATTTTCTTATCTATTTGATTTTTTTTTCTTAGGTACAATGGAGGGATTTGAACTCATAACTTATTTTACTCCTATTCTTTACCCCACCCTTTCTCACCACTAGGCTAGCCCTAATGACTTATTTGATTTTCCATTCGAACTATTATCTTTTTTTTTTCTTTTGACTTTTATACCTTATTATATGTGCCACGTGACACACTCTCAATATAAAAGGGAAGGCTTGAGAAATGTATTATGTGACATACTATATTTTATATATTGGTATATAAATATATATAAAGGGCTAATCAAGTCTGCTATATCCTATACCATCCCAGATTATTATGGTCATCCATGAACGACACTGTAACACCCATAATTTTTAAGTAAAGTATTAAGGGTTTAATACTTTGTTAGTACGCGTATTATTGGATTTTGTCAGGTTTGTATTCATGCATGGGCATGGCATGATATTGATTTTTATATGCGTGGGTGTGAACCCCAGAAAGTGGCCCATGGGATTTTTGGCAAATGATGTGAAAGACAACAAATGAAAGGAGTCACCACCTCATTTTTTTAAGGAAAAGAGGAAAACCGTAAAAATGTTTTATTTTCAAAAACCTCATGACTCCATTTTGAAAAGAAAGGCAAAAGTCTTTAAAACCAAAAAATTGGATTCGGAGGCTAAGTTACAATGTAGGGAAGGTTTTAGGCGAAGCCCATAGGCACCTACATCACCCGAGTTGGTCTCTTAATTTGATTGGGCTAATTTAATAACTTAATCACATGCAAATCAATATCAATCAACAAAATACTGCATGCAAATCAATCACAAATCCATCCTACTCCACTAGCAATCATATGTGATGGATAAATTCATCTTATTCCACTAGCAATCACAAGAGATAGATAATGAAACAACAAGAATCCATCCTACTCCACTAGCAACCATGTGTAATGGATAAAAGAATAAAAGAAAAAGAAAACCTAGGATACTTAGTATCCTAGGGCGGACTTGAACATCAATTGAGCGCCTATGTACCATGCATGGAAATATATGGATCAAAGTCCACGTAGTTTGAAAAGACTAGGGTTAAATCCTAATATAGACTCATGGTAAAAACCCAAAGTTTCCTTAAATGATAGAGAATTTGACAAACAAACCAAGTTTGAAATCAAGTAATTTCCATAGGATGGAAACTTTGAGAAAATATATATTTTGTTTAACGAGGAAACTTCTGGTAATTTACCATAAATTCATATTAAGAAATGACCCTAAAAAGGGAGAAGAGAAAGAAAGGTTAAGAAAAGTGAATTAGGGCACTTCATACCCTACTTACCTTATGCAATTTACTCCATGCAATAGCAAACTTAAGCAATAACAGCCTTATTTGCAATAAGGCGATTATCGCACCTGTTTGCACCCTTACACATGCTCAAAACTATGCAAAAAGAACAAAATACTAATCTGGACATAATCATATTAAGGCCTAGAATCATCCATTAATCATGCACACAACAAGAATAATGAATAAGTAAAAACCCTAAGACAACCCTACTTACAATGACCTAACTAACATACATAAAAACCTATAAAAAAAAAAAACATACTAATAGCTATGAGAACATCCAATAATATCAATAATCATGATAACAAAGTCTATTCTAACCAAAAAGATAACATTTTATGTAAAATATGAGAAAGAACCCTCCTACGGCAAGCTTTCTTAAGCAAAACTATCCTAAGACAATTTCACGTAAAAAAGTCATTATGGGGAGGTGCAATCATCATATCCTACGTAAAATATATATCCTAAAACACGATAGAAGTGGTTCCATGCTTAAACACATCACAGAAAGCTCTCATGCAAAAACCCTACTCAACGAAAAGGATAATTTCTCCAAAAACCCTATAAAATCCACTATATGAATGCAAACTTAGCATAATTCAATTATATGCAGCATATATAGGATGACTATGATGAGCAACAACTCACAAAACTACCCTAAACATGCTGTATGAAATTTGCATGAATTTAGGGTTACCAAAACCCTAATTTCACAACTATGCATAATAACACATGAACTAACCCTAACACATGCTCAAAATATCATGAATATCATTCATATCATGCATATTAACTAATAGAAACATCAATTCATGACAATTATCACAACAAGTTGGCTATATGAAACGTGCATGATTTAAGAGGAAAGAAAGGATAATGCTTTCAAAACCTTAGTAAACTAAAGTTTTTCAGGCATATTAAATCATAAATTATCCTAAAATCATTCATATAACATCACAAAAGCATTGAATTGAACTAACATGTGGAGCTACTATATGCACTAGAACTATCATAAAGAAAGAAAGAGAAGAAGAAGGAGAAACCCTAATTTCAGCAATTAAAACTATGGTTTACCTCTTGTAGAACTTCCCTTGCCTTCAAAACCCTTATTCTTCTGCTTGCCTAGGGTTAGAGAACCTTCCTTTGATGTTATTTAACTCTCCAAACTCGTAGCTTCCTCTCTCTCTAAATATAAGTGCACTTGTGGCCTCCCTATGTCCTAAATATCATGTTCTTTATATATGGGTCTGACCTAATAAACCAATGGCTAAGATTAATTCATTAAATAATGATCCTAGGGCTATTAGAGACTCTCTTGGTGTTCAAACAACTCAAACTTACTCAATCCTAAGTGAAAACAACTTGCAAAGGCGGAAGAATCTGTCAAAAGAGGGAAAAAGCGGAAAAAATCCTAAGCAATGACGGATTCCCTCGGATGACCATCTAGGCCCAGACAATAAGCCTTCAGGGCTTGGACAGCTAACCAACTGGCCCCGGACGGTCAGCCGAGGGCCTACCGTCAGCTTACCTCAATTAGACTCCTTCGCCTTCTGGAAGTCTTTCGGGAGTCAAATTAAGTCCGATTTTGACTGAAATAAAAGCCAAAACGACCGTGCTTTGAAAAGGAACATATTTTTAGACATTTGAGGACAAAAATCCTTAACCATAGGTGCATGGTTAGGTTTTACAAAGGTAGCTAATCGTTAAGCACCACCATCGCAAAGCTATGGTTTGCACACAAGGTTGAGCCAAATGCTTTCCGAATCAAAATTCAACATTTTTAATCATGTTTATGATATAAATAAGGCCCAATTAAAGTTAAATGAGAAAAAATTGAGTAGGTCACATGAGTCGATTTAAGCGAACCAAGAAAGGGTCTTTTAGCCAACCTAAACCATTATGAGCCGAATTGATTTTAAACCATTAATTCATCAAATTGAACCTATATATAGACTATATATATCCATATGAACTCAAAAGAATAACTCGTGACTCATTTCAAAGTCAAACGGAAAGTATACGACTTAAAAGACGATTATGCCCTCAAAGTCGCAAAAGTTCTTATTGACTATTGACATGAATTCTAAATTACTCCAAAATTCACACACATGATATTCAATGCCATAGAAATTTAATGCAAAAGACTAGACTCGAAAAGGACACAAAAAGCTACATGAAATGATGAATCCTAGCTAAAGTGACAAAAATGGGGTGTGACAGTGAGCATGTTTATTTTATGTTTAAAAGTCATTTTAATGGTTTTGGAAAAATTCCGGGTGATTTGGAAGCGTTTAGATGAGTTTTTGCCGAATGCTCACAAAAACTCACAAATCTGTAAGGATAGCGATTGATCGAGGTAGGGGGCCAATCGATCGGTTCCGCTCTAGAAACAGTTATCGGGTACTGTCAACCCCGATTGATCAGACTGTTAACCCCAATCGATCGGGCTTTACTGAAGTGAGTTTTTAACATACAAAATGATGCATGTAGCCCTCTACTACCCTTATACCCTCAAAACTCGTCCCATACACACCAGATCTGGGTTTTTCACCTAGAAAGAGTGTGGGAGAGCTAAAGAGAGAGAGAGAACATGAATAAGGGAGAATGGGTATTTGGAGGAGAGAGAAAGTGCTTTCTCTCTTTATTTTCCTTGGATTTTCATGCTTTGGGAGCTTGGATTTCTTCATCTCCAGCTGGGATTCATTCTTGGGTTGCATGGGGAAGCTTCAATCTTGTATTTTAAAGTTGGGGTTTCCCATTTGGGTTCATGCATATGCATTTGGGGGTTGGATTCTCATCTTTTGAGCCTTGTATAAGGTATTTGGGAGTGTTTAGCTTCATCCATGGGAATGGGTCTTTATCTACACCAAATTTCTTACATTTGGAGGTTAGGGTATTGGATTGGGAGCTTGCATATTCATCTAGGGCTTGGATTTCATACCCATAGCATTAATGATGCATTTTCTACACATTTTATGAAGGTAGGTGTAATTTTCATAGGTTTAAACTATTGGTATGATAATATTGTATGTATTATCATAATAATTGTTATTCTTGGAATTAGAATCCAGTATATATGTTGTAAGATGGTAAATTACAAGTTGGAAATAATTGGGAAATTATGTTAATTTTGATTGTATGCTTAATGTGACTTTAGGCATTTATATATTTTGGAATTATGAATTTATGGATGTAATTCATATAGTTATTGTTGGAGTTAATTTATGATTTCAAGTATGTAAATCATAATGGATAGTTATGTTGTTTATTTTATCATAAATTGGTATAATTATGATATTATTTTTTTACTATGGTTTATATGGCATATTTTAAAGATGATTTTGGTTATAATCATTTTATAGTTTATTGAAATTCTTGTTGGGCATATTCATGCATGAAATGGAATTAATGAATACTTGGTAAAAGTTATATGTAAAAAGGGGTCATTGGAATTGGACTACTTGCAGTCAAGGGACTTTGCGGTGTTTTCCTTTCCTCTGGTCCTAGGTACTTTCCGATTCCAAGTAGAAACCCTTATGTTCTTGAATTGAGGCTACTTTCTGGGCCCAGGTAGGGATTCGTAGTGTTATCCTCATAAGAGACTACTTTCCATCGTTGCGAGGGTGCAGTATTGTCCTCTTGGAGGTTTGGTTAAATCCTTCCTTTCCGCCCGAAGACTCCTGCGGGAATGGTCGGTAATTGATGGAATTAATGTAAATTGGACATAAGTCATATGCATTGGGTATTATGCATTATTTACTTTAAGTTATGGATTATAACTTGATTTGGATTCTTTTTAATATACTCGGTTAATATATTTTCATTTAAATGATATAATAGGATTTTATTTATATCATTGCTTTAGTTTACTATGTTAAATTGTATCTACTGAGTTGTTGAACTCACGCCTATCATTTTAAATGTTTTTCAGATAATTAGCAGGATAATTTATAAGGAAATGCTACCTATTGGGAGATGTATAATCTACCTAGATGATTATAATGAATTTTATAAAATGTATAATTCAAGGATAAATGAATGTATTTCATTAATTTATATTTGGACCAATGGCTAATGTAAATGTAAATTAAATCAGGATTGTAATTTTAATTATTTAATGTTGTATGCGTGGAATGCGATGCATAGGATGATACCACTTGTATGGATGACAAGAAATTTTTATGGAATGAATTTTATAACAGGTTTCATGATGGTATATCCTATCTACAAATGGGTCATACCCAAAAAATTTTAAAATGGTGGAAATTTTGACACTTGTCATCCTATTTTATCAAAGGATTTATTAAAGAAAATCTTGTTTTATTATTATTGATCACGGCTTAATTAATTTGGGTCATGACAGACAGACATAAATGCATGATATTTCACACTTGGGTGTGTATCATCCACGAACAATTGTGATCATTAAGGACATCTGGGATATTTCATACTTGATCAAAGTTATGAATATATATTAGATTATATAAATTTGATGGGTTTAGGGATATGTATAGGTTGGTTTGAAGCGGTTTAGCGTGAAAACCACTAACTAATTGGCCTATAACAGGTTGCAAATTTTCTAACCTACCACCGAACTGTAAGTGTCAAAAAGTAATGGGTTGACTAATTCTTTGTAGTGGTTTGTTACTAATGGTTTTGGAGGATTCTATCATTCCATTTGCAATTGGGCATTGTCTGATATATTGTGCCCTAACTAGTTGTAGTTGTAAATGAAGTTTAAAAATTTAACCATTTAAGGTGGTTAGTTATGTAAAACTTGATACACACTTATATAGTATCTTAATGTAAAAGACGTAAATTATGATTTTATAAGAATAAACAGCTCAATCAATGTTTATGCAATTGTAGATAGTTAGTTTTAAATTAGTTTTGAAAATAATATTTTGTTTGCCACTTGGCCATCAATTATTGTTATAAGAACATTTATGTACATTAATTTTTATAATTTTATATGTATATTATTAAAAGTAGGATAGTTTAATTTAGGAGGAATTTTAGATTGGTCGGACTACGGGAAAATAATTACAATTCAATATAAATCACTACTAATTTCTTAATAAATGATTACTAACTTAACTAAAAATACTACTACCTGTAATTATTTTCCCATAGTCTCAACAATCTAAAATTCCTTCTAATTTTGGCGGTTTGATAAATTTTAATGATTCAACTTACCAACCAAATCAAACAACCAATTTGATTCCTCAATTAGTCTGAATCGCACCATCTAACCTCTCAAACTATTTATTTCCAAATGGAGTGGATTTTTTTTTTTTTTTTTATTGGATAAAAGACTAAGTTTATTGGAGTGGATTGGTTTAATTTGATGGATTAAACGGTTTTCTATACATATCCCTAGTTAAAATAGTCAAATTTTAAATTTCAAAACTAGTTCAAAATGGGTTAAAAGAGTCTAAAAGGGGGGGGGGGGGGGTATGGCCTTGAGAGACATGTGGCTTATCGAAGAACAAATTTTTTTGAGAAAAGACAAGTGAGTGGTATTCAAACTTTATACTCAATCATAATTTTATTTTTTTTATAAAGAAAAAAATAGTAGTCAAACTTTTTATATTTGGAGAAAATTTGGGGGGGGGGAGGGAGAGAGTTTTTGCCCCAAATAATGCTATTTTAATAAATTATTCACACTTTAGCTTAGTTACAAAAAAATTTTCCCACAATGGGTTTCCTCATACCATGTCATGTGCCACATAACTACTTGGGTCCCATGAGTCCAAATGACAAAATGAAACCGTCATTTATAATAATAGTTTCTCTTGAAAAAAAAAAAAAAAAAAACAAAAACAAAAGCCACTTTTGCACCAAAACTACCTACCCTAGGCTCTCTTCTCTCTCCCATCTCAATGTCTCTCTCTCCCCCGCTTTCCAACACTCCTCCCTCTGCTTTCTTCTTCTTTGATATTTTATTTTTTTTGTTCTTTTTCCTGCTACATCCATGGCTGCTATGGTCATAAATTCAATTTTTTCAACCCATTAAGTTTTTTTGTATCTTGCTAATCAGTTTCCCCCATTTCATTCTTTCCTTTCGATGTAGCTGCATGCCGTTGGGCTACTCTCTTTTTTTAAAGGCGACTTCTATGAGAGGGTAGGAGGAGGATTAGGAAGGTGGGGGGAAGAGGATGAGGATTAAGAGGGTGACGGAGAGGAGGATTGGGAGGGGAGGATGCCTAGGGATGTTGTGAACCCATGAAAGTGGCCCACAAGGATAAAAAGATAAGTTTGAAAAAGAAAAGGTGTTGCCACCTTGTTTTTAAAGGAAACAAGGAAAACCCTAAAAAAAACTTTGTTTTAAGAAAACAATTGAAAAACTTCATGTTTAAAAAGGAAAGGCAAAAACAGTCTTTTGGAAACCAAAGAAAACTGGAGATTCGAAGGCTAAGTTATGACATGGGAAGGTTCTAGGAAAAGCCTATAGGCACCCATGTCACCCTTTCGATCTCTTAGTTTATTTGGGCTAAATTAACATCTTACCATACAAAAATCAGCAAGTATATCACATCAAGATAGCATGCATATCATATATTCCATCCATTCATCCATGCATATTCAAATAAAGGGAAAAAAAAAAAAAAAAAAAAAAAAAAAAAAAACCTAGGATCCTTGGATCCTAGTGTGGACTTGAACCTTAAAGCGCCTACGTACCATGCAACGAAATACATGATCAAAGTCCACGTAATTCGAATAGAATTAGGGCTACAACCTAATATAAACCTATGGTAAAAACCTTAGGTTTCCTTATTTGAATGATAGAAAGTGTATTAAATAGTCCAAATTTGAAAACTTCCACAGGATGGAAACTTTGATAAAAAGGTAATTTATTAATTAAGGAAACCTTTGATTAGGACCATAGATTCATATTAAGAAGTAACCCTAAAAGAGGGAGAAGAGAAAGAATAAAGGAATAAAAAGTAAATTAGGGCACTTTCAAACCTTACTTACCTTATGCAATTACTCCAAGCATTAGCAAGCTTAAGCAATAACGGCCTTATTTACAGTAAGGCAATCATCACCCTTGTTTACACCTTTACACATGCTCAAAACAAGACAAAAGAGAGAAATAGAAATCATGACAGAATCATATTAAGGCCTAAATTATCCACTAACCATGCAAAGATCACAAATAGTGAATAAACATAAACCCTAATTCAATCCTAGAACCATGACATGCATAAAAACCCTACAATCCACTACCATGGATGCAAAAAATATCATAGTTATTCTATATATAACAACCATGAAAAAAAAAAACAAAAAGAAAACCTATTCTAACATGCTGTATGTAACTTACATGAAATATAGACAACGGAAACCTTAAACTCACAATTATGTTTAAAACCCTATAGAACAACTCTAAAACATGCATAATTCATGATAAACCCATTTATTTCATGTATATTGACTAACTAAAGCATTAATACATGATAAAAATACTAACTTTAGCATGTAATAGCTCTATTCCATAAGAAAACCTAGTGTAAGCATTAATAGAAGAGGAAAATACCTTAGGAAAGCTTCCTTTGCTGCTGTGGAAACTCTCTCTTGCTCTTAAGAATGATTGGAATCAAGCTTCTTCAAGGCTACAGCAGGAACTTCAACTCTCCTTTAGCTCTCTTTCTCTCTTATTCTCTCTCAAAACTCACATTTAATGCATAAAGGTAGCTCCCCTAGTGCTGAAGCATAGTGGGGTATTTATAGAGTTTCATTAGGATAAATCAATGGCTAGGATTAAGAACCTAAAAATTAATCCAAGGGTTATTAGAGACTCCCTTGATACTTAAGAAACTCAAAAGTTACCAAAAATTAGAAGGAAACTCGTCCAAAAGAGTCCCAAACTATCAAAATAGGGAAGGAATCCCATTTCAACACAAAATATAGGGAAGAAGGCCTCGGGTGACCACCCAAGCCTGGGCGGCTAGCCACCTGGGCCCAAGCGGCTAGCCGCCCAGGCTTGGGTGGTCACCTGAGCCCACTTCAGTTTTTCTCTTTTTTTGGACACTCTTTCCTTCTAAGAATGTTATAGGGGTCAAATTAACTCCGATTTTGATGAAATAAAAGCCAAAACGACCGTGTTTCAATGAGGAATACATTTTGAAACATTTTAGGGTGAAAATCACTAACCATGGGTTTATAGTTAGGTTTTACAAAGGTGGTTAGCCGCTATGCACTACCTTTGCAAAGCATAGGTATGCACATACGATAAACCAAATGCTTTCCATATCAAAATTAAACTTTCTAAAATACTTTTAGGAATAAAATGATGACTAATTAAAGGCAATTTGAAAAGATTTGGTTGATAATTGTGAGTCAATTAAGAGCTAACCCGAAAAGGGGTCAATTAACCAACTTGAACAATATTGAGCCATTTTAACCTAAGCCATTGATTCATCAAATTGAACCTAGAAATACCTCATATGCATCAATATGAACTCCAATTGACTATTTGGACATCATTTTAAAGTCAAATGAAAATTTTATGACCTAAAAGATGATTATGCCCCTCAAGTCACAAAAATTCTTATTATCCCTCAAGATCAACTCCAAATTGAACCAAAATTGATATCCATTGTCCTTATAACCCTAAAAAACTAATGCAAGTGACTATACTCAAAAACAAAACAAAAATCTTCATGAAATGATGAACCCTAGTAAAGTGGTGCAAAAATAGGGTGTGACAGATGTGTATGAGAGAGAGATGGGAAAGGTTTTGGTGCTAAAAAAGTTTTATTCTTTTCCTTTTTCTTTTTTTCTCAAGGAAAACCATTATTTTGAATGATGGTTTCATGGTGTAATTTGCTTGTGTAGGACCCACATAGTTACATGACATGGTATAAGGACACTCATTATGGGAAAATTTTTTGTAACTAACTTGGAGTGGAAATAATGTATTAAAATAGCATTATTTAGGGAAAAGACTTAATAAGAAAAGAAGGTGGTTGCAGTTGCATACTTGCAGAGTTGCAAGGATAGCTTGTTTTCATTTTGTACTAAGGGACAACTATTTGTATCCCACACCATCTACGTGTGTGAGTGTATCTTCTTTGTACCATTCTACCAGATATTACTTTTCAGTTGTCAGGAAGCGATACCTTCTTTGTACCATAGTGATTCAGATTTGGTCAAAATATAAAGCTTTATTAAATGTTTATATGGGTAAAATAGGGTATTTAAACCCATAAAAAGAGTAAAGTACGGATAATATATAAAATTTTGACAGTAAACCCCAAATTACAACTCAACTAATAATTCGCGTACTGAATTGATGCAATTTAAACTTTGGATCCTAAAATGAAACTTGACCAAACTTTGGACCCTTGGGAATCTGAATTTGGATTTGGGGTATGGATTTAAAATCCATGGATTTAAGAATTCACTATTTGGATAAAATATTTCAAGGAAGGATTTGAAATTGTGGATTTCTAAATCTATATATATAAATTTTTTGGTAAATAAATCCATATATTTTATAACCTCAATGACATATTAAAATCTATCCAAATGCGCTGTTTGTACCTTTAGTAAGTGGTAAATTTGCTTTGTTTCCACAAAATAAAATAAAATAATTTTTTTTAGATAAAAAGAAAAAAGTGAACAAAAATAGTACACATAACTTGAAGCCTTGTGACAACGAACAACAAAACTTGCTCTGCTGACCAAAATGAACGAGCCCTCCTTCAAAGGGTCCATGCATACAAATATATATATAGATAATTTTAACCCAAAAAAAGGAAAAAACAAACAAACAAACTTGGGTAAAAAAAAAAAAACCATATGCATGGCCCCTTTGAAGGTGAATGTCAGAAGTGTTTTCATCCTAATTATGCCTTCCTACATATGGTTGATTCAGTCTTATATCCTTCTGATTGTATGGTGGTGATTCTAAATTTCATGCCCAAAGGTGAATGTAAAGTCACATAATCCCATTTACATCTACCAAGTTACCAAATAAAAATAAATAAAGACACTGATCTAATACTCCCTCCAGTCCCATTAAAATAGGCCAGGTTTGACAAATCACGGAGTTTAAGAAAGGGTCATCATTGCATTGACTTGTATTAATTAAACTTCATCTTTCCAAAAATACCCTCAACTTTTTTGTATTAAGTTTTGTGTTAAAAGTTATCATTGAAATAACAAAAGGTATTGTAGGAAACTTATAAAAATAATGATTTAACTTTTCAAAGTGGACAAATATTTTGGGACAAAAAAAGTTGCAAATATGGCTTATCTTAATGGGACAGAGAGAGTACTTGTTTTGAATACAAAATCCAAAGTAATAAAAGTACTCCAAACTAGACAACTAAATCACTTCTTCTATTTATTGCTCAAGAAAACATATTGACATCTTATAGCAGCAAATAGAAATATATATATGAACTCAAATCACTTCAAAAGCCACCAGAACTATAAAAAAACATCATTAAAAAAAAAAAAATCTACAGAAGACTCACATTGTCTATATTAATTGTTCCTTTTTTTTTCCTTTTTTTTTTTTTTGGGTTCTTCCGCTCTGATTGATATCTTCCTTTTTACATCCCAAGTAATCGCATGATTGGGCATGGCAATGATACCATGCCCAAGAAACTTTCTAGTTTCTACATCCCAAGTAGACAACCTTGCTTTCTGCATGAATGCATTTACATATTTTTTCTACATCTTCCATTGCTGTCATCTTGCCCGATTTCTTGGAACTTCAATAGAATCACCATAGTCCAAAACTAAAAATTGATGCATCTATGAGGGAATCTGCACGGTATTAAAAAAAGGAAATTCTACAAACAAAAGATTTCCCAAACCCATTTCATCAAACATGTGTGTGTGTGTATGTTTCTAAATAAAATAAGACTAGAGGGATGATTTAAGTTTAACCCAAAGCTATTAGTAGGATTTGTTTCTAAATTCCCCCCCCCAAAAAAAAAAAAAAAAAAGGTTTGCTTTGGGTTTCAATATCAGAGTAAAGGGAGGTTAACAATAGGACAAAACCACCTTCACACTATTTACTTTTGTGATGCATAATACACTACACAACATTTGATGCCTAGTCTTGGCCTTGATTCCAATCTCAAAACCCAACCAATCGAGTTTTTTCAATCAATGATAAAGTGCAAATAGATAGAGAGGCATGGCATTTGGCAAGGCTAGTGGTGGTGTTTTTGCTATGATTCTGAATGTCATCAAACTTAACGTACCATCAATTCAAATTCTCTTTCAGCAATGTATGTATCTATCTCCTTGATATTATAGTGACATCTTAAGATATGAACATTGCAGACCTCATGTAACGCCTTGGAGCGCATTATAATCAATTATGAGAACAGAGAAATCTTGTTCTCTTAGAGTTAATAAATTTGTAATAATTGATTCTTATGATCCTTTTCTTATTAAAGCTTTAATTAATGAATAAGGGATAGAAGTGTTAATATGGATTTAAGTGAGGTAAATAGGCGAATCAAAAGTTTTTTTAAGATTCAGAATTTTATAAGTAGTATAGATATAGATAAAGCCAAATATAGAAGAACCCGGGCCACTATGGTCAGATATTTTCGAGCACACCTCTTAAACCCACTTAAGGCCTAGCACATGCATGTGAAGAACACTTATGTTTGAACTCAAGCAAACTCAGCCCTTACTCATGAGTCATGATCAGCCATTTGGCCATTCATAGTCTGAGGGACATATATATATATATATACACTGTATATTTTTATGTTACAATTTAAAAGAGAACTTCTAATGTGAGCAGACCCTCGAGTCGGATGATTCTCAATGAGTTGGCATGGCAGAAGTTGCCGCTACTAAGGAGGATGACGAAGTGGGGGTGGAGGTGGACGTAGTTGCATTTGTGCCCTTTTTTCTTTTTTTTTTTTTTTTTTTTTTTTGCTAATTCCCTTAAATTCCAAATTGTAATCCTTGCAGAATAATCTAAATTCGAGATTTTCAAAACTATGTTTATGCCTCTAATGTGGCGACTACTTATTGTAAAGTAGATTGGAAAAAGGAAAGTTCTTGGAAATGGTAAAGATGTGGCTTTGCTCGGGTATGGAGGAATGGTTTAGAACTACCTCCACGCTAGGTCCTTTTCTTTCAAAAGTTGGGATTGATGTGGCAAGAAAAATGAAAAAGGTTGAACTTCTATTTTTTTTTTTTTTTTTCTTCCTCTCTGGTTTGGGTTCTATAATGAGAATTGAATAAGAAACTTAAACGTTGAGTTTTGTTGAGGGATATTCAGGTCAATTTACTTATTCAGTTAACAATTTTTTTTTTTAATTTATTTATTAAGTGAGATAATATATAAAAGAATGAAGGGTTAAAAACACTTTGATACCACATACTTTGCCCAAAGTTTCTATTGATGAGTCCAAGTTGAATTTAATTTTACAAATTAATCCAAAGCGTTAACTACATACTTTCAATGTAATCCAATCATAGACGTCCATTTATTTATGAACATTGGTCATTGGTTGGTGACATGAGGGAAGAGTGGGAATTTAAAGTGAGTTGAATCGGATATAAGAATCACCTGCGATTTGGGCTTGTTAGAGTTGAATCAGATCAGTCACCATGGGAGAAATGAGGGAATATTAGTGCACATGACCAATGGCATGGGCGGGAAATGGGCCCCATTCTACTTCATAGTCCACATTAGCACTACATAAGCATGCATGTGATTTCTATATGCACAAAATCCATTATTAAATAAACGGATGTCCACGACTAGACTATATTGAAATTATATAGTCAACAATTCGGATTAATTTGTAAAATTAAATTCAACCTGGACTCAATAGAAACTTTGTGATACTAAAGTGTTTTTAACCCAAGAATGAAGGAGGAAAAGAATACAAGTAAAAAGGCCAAAAAAGAAAAGAATCCTACTCAAATACAATCTAATAAGCTAAAATTATACCAAAGAAGAAGCTTATTAGATTGTTTAAGAACCTAGCTTAACTTCATAGCCCGAAGGGAGCAAACAACTAACAAAAGAAGAAGCTTATTAGATTGTTCGAACCACGTTTTGCATGCTTAAGTAAATATCTAATTGATATGAGAGATGGGAAGATTTGTTTCCTCTCTGATCATGATAACGACAATGGAGACAGGATTCTTCGTGTCTCCACTTTTAAATTTGATTTCTATAATATTCGGGGCAAAGCTCAAATGCACTCCAATAGTGTCATCGACCTGAATCATTTGTCATCAAATATATGCGAGCTTTCCGATGCATTCGTGATGTATGTATTTTCACCTCTCTCTATTTATTCTTCTTCTATTCCGCTTTTATGTCGTTTGATTTACTTGGTGTTCTAAATTTGTTTCTCTTTGTACCAGTTGTCTCATGCCTAATTTCTTAGCAATGACTTCAATCGTGTTGGAATTTTTTTTTTATTAATGGCTTGTAATAACTTTCATTATAGTTATTGACGATCAAATCCTATGAGATATAATTTTTTGTAAAACTATTTTGCAGCAAGAAGCACAATTATCAAATTCCCAAACTGCAAGAGGCCAAAACCGCAAAGAGTGGATTTTGTTCCCCAGGATAAAGCTACTAAGGGTGGAACTCAGGTACATGGGACTATATATTTATTGCTTTATGTGTGTATGAGAATCAAAAGACCAAGGAAAAAAAGCAATTATTATTATTTTTTTTTTAATTAATTTGCATTCCTAGCCTGATAAAAAATATTAAATTCTTTTTGAATTTCATTTTCTTTTTATTTTTCCCACTAGAAGGTCATTTTCACGTCCAATTCATTTAATCACTGTTCAAGTATTGCGTGGCTTTTTATTCACTAGGAAATTGATAATATTTCATTTTTAGAATGTTGTTGGGATTTTTTTTTTTTTTTTTCCTCTTTTTTTGATGAAGAATGTTGCTGGAAATTTGATAGAGCTTACTAAAATCGTTGTATTCCTTTTTACGGTGTTCTTTCCTGTAGGGGTGTTCGTGGTTCGGTTTGGTTCGGTTTTGGGGTACTTTTCAAACCAAACCATTATACTTCGGTTTTGCTCTTCCCAAACCAAAACCAAACCATACTATAACAAAACCAAACCAAACCAAACCATAAAAATTCGGTTTGGTCCGGTTCGGTTTCGGTTTTAACCAATCAAGTAGCAACAAATAATTGAAAATGAAAAAAATGACATGCCAAACTCCAAATTAAAACATTTTTAATAAAAGCATTACATTAGCAACTAAAAAAAAACATTAAACATTGTATCAAAATGGAAACAAATTGACATATGTCAATCCAAGTTTAAATCTCCAAGTTAATACATGCCATTATCTCACACAACATTAATAACTAGTTTAATACATACCAAGCTAAAATAGGAAAAACAATAAGAAACTTAAAATCAACAAATTACAAATTAAAATTTGATATATAATATATAAAATAAAATTATTTATATATATATATATATAATATTTTTCGGTTTTTTCGGTTTTTCGGTTTGGTTTGGTTTTTTAAACATGAAAACCAAAACCAAACCAATTCAATTCGGTTTTCTAAAATTGGAACCAAAACCAAACCTAATGACAAAAAAACCAAACCAAACCGACCGATTTGGTTTGGTTCGGTTTGGTTTTCGGTTTTAACCTAAACCATGAACACCCCTACTTTCCTGTATACCTCCCGTGTAAACAGGTGTCTTTGCTGTTACTTTATGAAAAAACATTTAATGGGCCTCCATTTTCCTTAATTTCTTGATAAAACCTAGTCACTAAGACATTAACAGGTTTAGAGGCTTCTAAATTAGTATATTCTCCCTCAATACTATCTTTATTTTTATTATTGAAGTGATTGTTTATACAGTAGTTTGCTGGTCAAATTTGAAGGACGTCACCACTGACCCTTGTGGCCTACTAGTCCCTGGGCGGGGATAGTCTAGGGTAGTCCATCAAATTAATGAGCTGAGGTTTGTCAGCAAGTGGGTTAGCACTGAATGACATCTTGAGAAGGTTTTCCAGAAAGAAAGCGAATTATCAATTCTCACATCCTGTTGATTATCATGCATGAGGCTGCTCTAAATGAATCTGAACACCAATCTTATCCCCAATCGCTGAGTGAGGACTTGTAGGCTCTAACATTTTGAGACTCATTTTGTATTCTATCACGTCTCCGTTGCTCATGTCTAGCATTGCGATTCAAGACCATATCTGGATTTTCAGCATTCTAATGGAGGATCCTGTGGCCTCGGAATAGAAGGCTCTACGACTAGTTTACGACATTCATACTCAACATGACCTTGCAACTTACAATGAGCACAGAATTTTGGGACCTTATCATAAATCACCTTCTGGTAAAAACTAGAATCTTTCCCTGTATGAATCCATAAACGATCAGGCGAAGGCTTAGAGTTAGACATATCCATCTCAACACAAACCCTTGCGGAACTCGGACGAACCAAGGTAAGAGTAGCTTGGTCTATATGTAGAACACGGCCAATACAAGAAGCTATGGGACGCAAAAGGCTAGGATTAAAGCAGTACAGGGGAGGTAACGGAAACTGCACCCACACTGCTGCCACCGCAAGCTCTTCCTTGGGATTGAAAGAAGTCGACCACTTGAACATACGAAAAATGAAAATAAAAGCTGAGCGTCTTGTCCAAGCTTTCACAAAGTCCGCTTCAGATGTGAGACGGAGCATGACATGCCGCAGATCAATTAACCCAATAACGTGGTGTTCTCTCAAACCCCAGGACTTCGAGATCGTAGATCTGATGTCATCGATGGACGGCCTTGGGAAAATTTCAGAATCAGAGTATAATTCAATGACTCAACCGATTTAGCAATATCTTGAGAAACAAACGAGACACAGATGTTCCTATCCTTTTGGAAATTATTGAGACCACTTCAAATTCCTCTAACCGAGTTCGATCAATGAGAGTACCAGGGTATGAGGGTCGAAATGGAGGAGCAGAGGAGGGATTCAAAGGAATAGCCAAGGACTCTCCCGCCGCCGTCTGGGCTGCCATAGCAGCCGTAAGCAAAGACATCAAACCCTAGAAAGGGAGAAACAAATATACTTAACCCAAAGGCTATCTTTGCTCAAGTGAAATAACAGAGACTGGAATTGACAGGCCGGGACTACTTTGAAGACTTGGTTATGCGGTCTTTCTTAATTCCAAGCTTCCAAAACAGAAGAAGATGGTAGCATTACAAGATACAAGATGCACGACATAGTGCATGACTTTAATTGTCCAATTCCTTACAAAGAATGAACGCTTCTTCATGGAAGTTGATGGGGGAGAAAAGCTAAGCACAGAACCTTCCTTGAGAAAGGGCTGTCATATATTTAAATGTAATGCTTAGAGCAGAGGTTCCATTTCCCGTCTCAATTTACGACACAGAAAAGCTACACACCCTCTTTAATTTAGTGGGGGTGTAATCTCTACACAAATTGCTAATGCCCTTCCTGATTTATTCCATCATTTGAAATTGCTTAGGGCATTAGATTTGAGTTGGGACCACAATGAAGAACTTCTGATGTATGTAGTGTTAGGCCATGTGTGGAGCCTATCCAACATTGTTCTCTTTCAGATGCACGTACGTGCATGTGTAATGCTCGTACGAGCATGGGTAATGCACGTACGATCATGTGCGACGGATATATTTTATTTAACCCGGAAATATAAGGGTTTTATTAAATTCTGATGTTAAGGAAGTGAGCCGTCTTTGAGAGCACTATGTCTGGGAGTGTCTGGGTGTGAGACCTCTTTGTATTGTTCTTCAAAACATAGTGAAATCGCTGCAACTCCGTGGACGTAGCCTAAATTGGGTGAACCACGTAAATCTGTGTGTTGTTTATTTGCCTTTTATTTATTTCCGTTTTCTTCTCTATATTCGCATCTCAAGATCAGTAGGAATAGGGTAATTTAACCCCAACAATTGGTATCAGAGCTTTTGGTTTGAGTGGGAGCAATGGCCAGAGAAGAAAGATAGGCAACAGGAGTCGAGAAATTCGATGGCACAGATTTTGGGTATTGGAAGGATGCAAATTGAGGATTATCTCTATGGGAAGAAATTACATCTGCCTCTGTTTGGGGCGAAGCCAGACAGTTTGAAAGAAGAGGAATGGAATCTTCTTGATAGACAGGTACTAGGAGTTATTCGACTAACTTTGTCAAGGTCAGTTGCGCACAACGTTGTGAAGGAGAAGACCACCAAGGGTCTGATGGCGGCTCTATCTAGTATGTATGAGAAACCATCGGCTAACAACAAGGTGCATCTGATGAAAAAGTTGTTTAATTTGAAGATGGCGGAAAGTACCCCTGTTGTGCAGCATCTGAATGAGTTCAATACAATTGTTAATCAATTGTCCTCTGTCGAGATTGATTTTGATGATGAAATCCGTGTTTTGATTGTTTTGGCTTCTTTGCCAAACAGTTGGGAAGCCATGAGAATGGCGGTGAGTAATTTTGCAGGGAAGAATAAACTCAAATATGAAGATATTCGAGATTTGATTTTAAGCGAGGAGGTTCGTAGGAGAGATGCGGGTGAAACCTCGGGTTCTGATTCCACTTTAAATCTCGAGACAAGAGGTAGAGCACAAGATAGAAATTCCAATCGGAATAGATCAAAATCCAGAAGAGGAGGTAGAAGTAAATCCAGATCTAGACGACAACCAGAATGCTGGAATTGTGGCAAGACTAGCCACTTTAAGAAAAATTGTAGAGAATCGCAGAAGAAAAGGAATGAGAATGATGCTGCAAATGCTACGACAGATGAACTACAAGATGCCCTACTACTTTCTGTTGACAGTCCCATTGACTCTTGGGTTTTGGACTCAGGAGCTTTTCTCCATACTACCACACACAGAGAAATCATGGAGCACTATGTGACAGGTGATTTTGGGAAGGTGTATTTGGCTGATGGAGAAGCCTTGGACATTGTGGGTATAGGAGATGTTCGCATTAAATTGCCAAATGGGTCTGTGTGATTGATACAGAAAGTGCGACATGTCCCTAAGCTGATGAGGAATTTGATTTCTGTAGGACAGCTTGATGCTGAAGGTCACACGGTGACATTTGGTGGTGATACTTGGAAGATCACAACGGGAGCCATGGTAGTGGCTCGTGGAACAAAAACAGGTACTTTGTACATGACCTCAAGTGTGAGAGATACTATTGCAGTGGTTGATGCAAAAGTTGATACAAACCTATGGCACCGCAGGCTTGGTCACATGAGTGAAAAAGGGATGAAAGTGATGTTATCTAAAGGGAAACTACCAGAGTTGAAATCCCTTGACTTTGATTTGTGTGAGAGTTGCATTCTTGGGAAACAGATAAGGGTCAGTTTCTTGAAAGGAAGCAGAACTCCAAAGGCTAAAAAATTGGAGTTGGTACACATAGATTTGTGGGGAGCTTCCCCAGCTGCATCTCTTGGAGGTTCGCGGTATTATATCACATTTATTGATAACTCAAGCAGGAAGGTATGGGTTTATTTTCTGAAAAATAAATCTGAGGTATTTGAGACTTTTAAGAAATGGAAGGCCATGGTTGAGACTGAAACAGGTTTGAAGGTAAAATGTTTAAGGTCTGATAATGGTGGAGAGTACATGGATAGGGGGTTCAGAGAATTTTGTGCTACTAATGGGATTAGGATAGAGAAGACTATTCCCGGGACACCATAGCAGAATGGCGTGGCTGAGCGCATGAACAAGACCCTCAATGAGCGTGCTAGAAGTATGAGGTTGCATGCTAGGTTGCCAGAAAACTTTTGGGCTAATGCGGTTAGCACAGCGGCTTACTTGATAAATCGAGGACCATCAGTTCCTTTGGATTGCAGGATACCTGAAGAGGTATGGAGTGGAAAGGAGGTAAACCTTTCTTACTTGAAAGTTTTTGGCTGTTTATCTTATGCTCATATTAACTCTGATGCTCATAGTAAACTAGATGCTAAGTCTAGAAAATGTTTCTTTATTGGCTATGGTGATGAGGCTTTTGGTTATCGGTTTTGGGATAATCAAAATCGAAAAATCATCAGGAGTAGAAATGTGATTTTCAATGAACAGGTTATGTACAAGGACAGGTCAAGTGCAGAATCTATTATTGTAGGGCCAGAACCAAAGAAGTCTGAGTTTGTTGACTTAGATGAATTTTCTGAGAACACAGTGCAGAGTAGGAGTCAGGAAAATAATGATAATGTAGACCCACAGGTAGAACAGCGTACACCCACAGAGGCTGTCCGAAGGTCTTCTAGGAACACTAGGAACATTAGACCTCCACAGCGTTTCTCACCATCCCTGTTCTACATTTTGCTGACTGATAGTAGTGAGCCAGAGAGTTATGAATGAAGCTTTGCAGGTTAAAAATTCTAGTAAGTGGGAGTTAGCCATGAAGGATGAGATGGAGCCACTGATGATGAATCAAACATAGGAACTAACTGAATTACCAGAAGGGAAGAAAGCTTTACATAACAAATGGGTGTACAGGATAAAGGAAGAGCATGATGGTAGCCAGCGCTACAAAGCTAGATTGGTTGTGAAAGGGTTTCAGCAGAAGGAGGGTGTTGATTACACAGATATTTTCTCTCCAGTTGTGAAGCTAACAACAATCAGGCTGGTACTGGGAATTGTGGCTGCAGAGAATCTTCATCTTGAGCAGTTAGATGTGAAGACAGCATTCCTTCATGGTGATTTGGAGGAGGATATTTACATGCATCAGCCACAGGGATTCGCAGTGCAGGGAAAGGAGAATCAAGTTTGCAAACTGAGAAAGAGCTTGTATGGGTTGAAACAAGCTCTAAGACAATGGTACAAGAAGTTTGACAGCTTCATGTGTAGCACTGGGTTCACAAGGTGCCAGGCAGACCATTGTTGTTATGTTAAGAGTTTTGACAACTCTTATATCCTATTACTGTTGTATATGGATGATATGCTTGTTGCGGGGTCTAATATTGAGGAGATTAATAATCTAAAGAAGCAGTTGTCGAAATAGTTTGCAATGAAGGATTTGGGTGCTGCAAAACAAATCCTTGGTATGAGAATCATCAGAAACAGGGTCAGTGGGACACTGAAGCTTTCACAAACAGAGTATGTGAAGAAGGTTCTTAGTCGATTTAGCATGGATGGTGCTAAACCAGTGAGCACACCTTTGGCTAGTCATTTTAGACTATCTAAGGATCAGTCACCAAAGACAGAGCAAGAGCAGGCCTACATGAGTAGGGTTCCCTATGCCTCAGCTATTGGAAGTCTTATGTATGCTATGGTCTGCACAAGACCGGACATTGCACATGTAGTGGGAGTAGTGAGTAGGTACATGAGTAATCCGGGAAAACAACATTGGGAGGCAGTCAAATGGATTCTAAGGTATTTGAAAGGCATTTCAAATACATCTCTGTGTTTCACAAGAGCAGGTTTAAAACTGCAGGGTTTTGTGGATGCTAATTTAGCTGGTGATGTTGATAGCAGGAAGAGTATTACAAGAATTGTGTATACTCTTGGTGGTACAGCTGTGAGTTGGGCTTCTAAGTTGTAGAAGATTGTTGCTCTCTCTACTACAGAAGCCGAGTATGTAGCCATAACTGAAGCTAGGAAAGGAGATGGTTTGGTTACAGGGTCTCTTAGATGAGTTGGGTAAGAAGAATGAGAGGGGTACTCTACACAGTGATAGTCAAAGTGCTATTTTTCTCGCTAAGAATCCGGCGTTTCATTCTAAGACGAAGCATATACAGTTGAGATACCACTTTATTCGCTCTCTTCTTGACAGTAGACAGTTGGTACTAGAGAAGATTCGTAGAACTGAGAATCCAGCGGATATGTTGACTAAGGGTGTCACTATTGAGAAACTGAAGCTGTGCTCAGCTTCGGTTGGTCTTCGAGCTTGAGGACAGGAGGATGAGTTGTTGCGATAGTTACTTTGTTTGGAGGCATGTGGTGTTTGGTGTTGGTGATTGGACCAGTCTCCAAGTGGGAGATTGTTAGGCTATGTGTGGAGCCTGTCCAACATTGTTTTCTTTCAGATGCACGTACGATCATGTGCGACGGATATGTTTTATTTAACCCGGAAATATAAGGGTTCTATGATATTCTTATGTTAAGGAAGTGAACCGTCTTTGAGAGCACTGTGTCTGGGAGTGTCTGGGTGTGAGACCTCTTTGTATTATTCTTCAAAACATAGTGAAATCGCTGCAACTCCGTGGACGTAGCCTGAATTGGGTGAACCACGTAAATCTGTGTGTTGTTTATTTGCCTTTGATTTATTTCCGTTTTCTTCTCTATATTCGCATCTCAAGATCCGTAGGAATAGGGTAGTTTAACCCCAACATGTAGAAGAGTGGATGCCTCTGAGATATCTTTACTTGTCTGGTAATAGGTTCAAAGTATTGCCTAAATCAGTGTATAATTTATGTAAGTTGCAAACCTTGGATCATAGATGGTGTTGGAATCTCGAGGAACTACATAAAGGGATGGAAAAGCTAATCAAACTGAGACATTTTGAAATTGCTGGCACTACCTCATTAAAGTTCTTGCCAACAGCAATTGTGAGATTAAGCTCTCTTCAAACATTAATAACCGTGTTCAAAGTTAGTGGTGGGGATGATATAGAAGGATGTAAGCTCGTAGATCTAAAAAACTTCAACAACCTTCATGGGGATATAAGATAGAAATGTAGTGGACGCAAACGAGGCTAAGAATGCAGAATTAAAGAGTAAGAAAGGCTAAGGATTTCGGTTTTGTTGTGAGAAACACTCCAATAGTGGATGTACTTGAAGCCTTACAGCCACATCCAAACTCGGAAAGTCTACATGTGTGGAATTATAGAGGAACACGGTTTCCTGATTGGATAATGTTGTTAACCAATTTGAGGACGCTAAAACTCTCTTGTTGGTTCGAGTGTGTTGGTTTGAGTGTGAGCAGTTGCAATTGGCTCCTTTGGGAAAACTACCTTCCCTCGAATTACTCCACCTACGGCTCATCTTTAAAGTGAAAAAAGTGGGTGTTGAATGTTTGGGAATCGAGATTAATGCTGATGCCGGCACAGGAGACAAAGATGATGGAGCAGAAGCAACAGTAACAATTGCATTCCTCAAGTCGAAGCATTTTTTTTTTTTTTTTTTGGTTTTTTCTGTTGACGACGAGGCATTAAGAAGATGAAATCAAAGATAATGCCCTGCCTAACTTCCTTGACAATTGAGCGCTCCCCTTACCTGAAGGCACTGCTGCACCGCACCACCTTCAGAGAATTCCGCTAAAGAAATTGGAAATCATTGGGTGTCCTATCCTATTCTGACACCACGTTGCCAATAGGGGACAGGAGAGGACTGGTCCAAGATATGTCACATCCCAAACATCCAAATTAAAGATTCAAGTCTTCGAAATAGAGGTAACTTCTTATTCGTTTTCTACATTTTCCTTTTTCTTCTTTATTTTTTTGGTTGTCACTTTCCTGATTAATAACGTCATCCTATTATGGGATTTTAGATTATTTTGAAGATTGACTTCTTTGCTGCTGCAGTCCCACCATCAAATATCTTCAAGATGCAAGGGAAACTTCTTATTTGTTTTTTTGATGCATTTATGGGGGTACTTCAGCTGTTTATTTCTTCTAAAAACTAGGCACAATACTCTCTACATTTTTTTTTCCTTCCCCTTTACAGTTCTTTACTTTCCATTTAGATTTTCTTGGGATCTTTAATTTCCATTAAGACTGCGACACATGAAAGAAACTTCTCCCAAGACTTCTAAAATAACACTAATAAGTCCCTCCATAAGGGATTGGCCCCCTGATTAGAAACAAAACCTAGAATCCCAATTCAATTTTGTTCCAATTTGTAGATGCTCCCATGTGAAACAAAAAAGCTATTCTTCATCAGAATTATGCAAGCAAGACCTCAAAACTGAAGTAATAGTTAGCATTTTCAGAAGTAATGGAAGACTAATGATATTTAGGATATGAAATGGAAATAAGGGCACCTGCTGATCAACTTCGTTACAACTCATCTTTCCTGCATAAAATGGATTCCTATAAAACACATCTTACATTTTTAACAAGAAAAAGCATCGTAAAAATATTGACACTTAAAATTGTCTTACAACTTTCTTTTTAACTAAACACGTGCATGAAAGTCATGTTCTAACGTTATCATTTTCTTTCTTTTTCCTTAAATTTCCCACATTTCACTTTCCTGCATAAGTTTCTTGATAGTTTCTTGATAGCCAAATGAATACTCGAGAAATTTTCCTGTTTGCTCCTAAAAGGCCATGCACAGTACATTGCTTTTTACATACTCAATCGTTCAATAATTCAATTTATTTCCTGATAAACTTGCAAGTCAATAAACATGGCAAATAATTCCCCCTAGTTTGGACTTTGAATATGTTATTTTGCAGACCAACCTAATGCACGGATTGTTTTCATTAACAGAAAGTCACATGTCAAAATGTAGGTAGATGTGGAAAGTGCTTTGGTTTCCTCTGCTCTGGCATCATCATACCTGCTTGTAACAAAATGTTTCATAACAGAATGGTTTCTCAGAAGGTGATGTGGAATTTGTGCAAAAGCTCCTTATTTCAATTCAACTTGGTCCCAACTTTTCCCACCAAGGCAAGCCAAATTCTTATGTCAACCACAATAAACATTTGAAATGCTTAAACCAATTCAACATTCTGCTTAACTCTACATATAATCAGTGTAAATGCAGTAAAAAAAAATTTAAACCGACTATTACACTACTAGAATAGGCCGTCATTTAACATCTCTCATTCTAATTAAGAAAAGGATATTTCAGTACGACTATAAGCAGGCACCCTTGAATTATATCAAAATACCCATCTGTATATTAGTGAATTATATAAAATTTAGCGGTAATGGGTGCCGTATGCTGGTGAAGACTGAAATAGATATAAACAACTCTCACAGAAAAATGGGGACCATGACGAGTGTTATCGTTGCAAGCATTTTGATGAGGACATGAAGTGAAGGTCCAGCTGTGTCCTTGAATGGATCTCCTACACTGCGAACCAAGTAAAACAAAAGCAAATGTCAACTTCTGAGACTTCAGGGATTAATAAATAAATAAATAAACCATTTATTAATTGTTGTCTTCAAAAAAAAAAAAAAAAAAAACATCAGCACAAGATTCTGGCAAAATTCAAAGTGCTGTTGATGTAGGGCAACCCTCAAACTTGAGAAAAAGGTTGCCTACATTAAAGTGTAGTGGGCTAGAAACTCGTTATTCTTCAGAGTTTATGGCAGGAGAAATGATATTAAGGGCTACAGATGGAATAAGGATTAATTTAGATGGGATTTAAGAAAAAATACAGTATGAGAGCAAAAGAATAAGCTTACTATAATTTCTAGACAGAATGGAAATTTTTAAGCTTTTCAGAGTTAAATCAAATAGAAAGACAAGACTAGGGTGTATGGTGAAAAGTAAGTTTTACAGTCAACTTCTGAGGCTACAGAAAAGGACCAGTTGTTGATTAAAAGAGTGCTATAAATTAAAATAAAGAAGAAAGAGAAGACAATAAGAAGAAAAGAAGAGAACCCTTAAAGAGTCTTAAAGGGTTTGGACTCTCAACATTAATTAAATGCAGAAGCTGGATAAATTCTCATTGATCAATAGTGTTTAATTGTCTATGTTGGATTTTTTGGGTTAGGACCCAAACCGGGGCACCCAAGGGTGTGCTCAAACCAACTAGGATGAACCATTTATAGAGGAGAAGAGGTATTTGAATTTTATTATAGATAACCCACTCTCCTTGATTGTAGGTAAGTGGGTGCTTATCTCCGCCTGAAATTATCTTAATCTCCACCTCTGTTATTGGAGGCTAAGGGAGAGCATTTATGCCGAGGATTTGTGGGTTTCACTCGTACCTGTAGTGAAACTCCACTGCGAGATTATTTGTCGTGATCGTAGAAAGCATTCGAGCGCATGAAGCATTCTGTTGTTGGTAAACTTCTTGATTTATTGGTTTAATGTTTCGAAAGGAAAGCCTTGAACCCGTATTCGCTTCCACATAAGTTTTGAATAATAAATTGTCCAGTGTAAACCCTTGCTTTTTATAGAGCCATAATGCCTACTTGCTAAATACTTGATGTAGGATTGCTTAGAAATCAGCACTAAATAGAGATTAAAGGTTGGGTTTTTACATAAAAGGTTTATAGGAAAATTGGGGTTTGGTTAAGAGGAGTTTTGAGACTAGATTAGGGTTTAATTTGAATAGATTCAGATCTGGTTGCAAATTGGTCTTTTAAATCAAAAATATTTTTTTAAAGAAGTAGAAGAAGAAAAGAAGGAAAATACACCTAGGGTTTCCTAAGCAATCACAGTTAGGATAAGAAGGCAATCACACCCTCTAAGAAAGCTTCAAAGCTAAATTCTCAATATTCTATTATTCTTCCGTAAGAAAGACTGACAAGCCTATATATAAAGTTCTAATAAGACTAAGTTCTTGTAGAACAAGGAAATAAGAAAATAGAAACTGACCAAAATAGAAACTAACCACTAACACCGATGGGACTCTTTGGTGATGGTGACGATGGAAGTTTTGGTTGATGATGAGAGGTGAGGATGATAGAAACTTTTGATGGTGATGGAGGTGATAGCCTTGAAGTAGATCATAGGGCGAGATGATGATGTGTACTGGTGATGGATGGTGATAGATGGTAATGGGTGCTGACAGATGGTGCTTTTTTATGAGACCTATGTTACATGGACTTCTGTAAGAGTGTAGGGTGCCAGTGCGTGCCCAGATGTCAAAGGTGCCAAATTCATAAGCTTTTCAAAAAAATTCCACTACTTTGAAGGGTCTAATAGGAGTACCCACAACAATGTCATGTCGTGACGACACAGCGTGGTGAAGCAAAAGGTCTATGTAACATAGGATGAGCAAGAGACCCAATAGTGACATGTTGAGATGGCTGATGTGGCAATTAATTGAGACCCACAAGTGGAGAGAGAAATGCTTATGTGGCAATTAATTTGGACTCACTAAAAGTGCAAATTTTTTCTTTAAAAAATCCTTTTTTTTTTAATTTACAATTTGACTTACATTAAGGTACAATAGACTTTTTAACTTTAAAGTACTTTGAAGAAGGTAAGATTGACATTTTATAAAAATTTGTTCATAATATCAACAGACTTTGTAATGGGCAGGGCAACCAACAAAAGGGAGGTTTCTACAACACAAAATGAAACTCAGAGGAGGCAAACTATTTATTGAAAACTGAGGGGTGGTCCATGTAGTTTAACCAAGTCCCAGGAGAGGTTAGTGTAATTTCCCTAACAAAAACAACATGAGGAACACCTACTACAACTACAACTACCCCTACTAATTATAACAACAACAACCACAATAATAATTCCACTCAAACTATTATTGCCACCACAGCTACAGAAACAACAAGAAGAAGACTTACGTATCACCAGTTATTGCTGCTTTATGGCATTCGCTCCCTTTGCCTCCAAGAGCCCCTGTCTCTATAAACTTCTTCGCATTATCCCAAGCACCACCGGATGTGTTCAGAAAAAGAGCCATAAGAATACCAGTAGCTGTTGCAAACATCAGCATGGCAGCCACAGCTTTTGCACCAAGTAAAGGCTGTCCTGTATAGTATCCCAGTATCTTAAACAGAAAACCTGCAAGTCATATAAGCAGACTTCACTATACCATTCATTACCCAGGATATAAACATAGGAGAAGAAGGCCCAAACCTTAAACCAAATCAAGGGAAAAAAAAGGAAGTAGCTATATTGGTCAATAGAAGTGTAGATACAAGTGGATGACTGCCTAGATCAGATATACTCGTATACTCTGAACTTTAAAGGCAACAGAATATACAGGTAAGGTTATAGAGGCTTAAGAATTTCCTAGATAGCACAATATCCTTATTTGTTTTGTTTCCCTTCTTTTTCGGTTTTAGTGAATGGGACTCCCTATGGTTTCTTCCATAGCTCT
The DNA here is from genome assembly GCA_039720395.1 of Liquidambar formosana. Lineage (NCBI taxonomy): Eukaryota > Viridiplantae > Streptophyta > Magnoliopsida > Saxifragales > Altingiaceae > Liquidambar > Liquidambar formosana. The sequence continues at coordinate 24,788,655 of CM077826.1, read as the reverse complement.
AGAGGTTTGCGCCAAGGGGACCCTCTTTCCCCTATTCTACTTATTTTAGTGATGGAAAGCTTTGAGTTTGTTTATCTCCAAGGCTTTGGACTCTAGTTTGTTGGAGGGCTTCACCATTGGTAATGGGAGGTATGGGGTTGGGAAGGTGTCTCATTTACTTTTTGCCGAAGATGCTCTCTTTTTTTGTGGTGTTGATGAGGAACATATGCAAAATTTAAGGGCCATTCTTCTTTGTTTTGAAGCGGTGTCAGGTCTCAAAGTTAATCTTGGCAAGAGAGAAATTATTCCGGTGGGTGGAGTTCAAAACCTTGATTCCCTTGCAAATATTTTTGGTTGTAAAATTGGTAATTTGCCAATGATTTATCTTGGTCTCCTTTGGGAGGTCACCTCGAAGACCCCAAAGTTTGGGATCCCATGATTGCAAAGACTGAGAAAAGACTTAGTGGGTGGATTAAAGGATATCTTTTGAAAGGGGGGAAGCTTACTCTTATTAAAAATGTGTTATCTAGTATTCCTATCTACTTTATGTCCATTTACAAGATTCCGAAAGTGGTGGCTAATAGAATTAAAACTCCGAAGAGACTTTTTGTGGCATGGTATTGGGGGAAAGCGAAAATTTCATCTTGTTGATTGGTATACTGTGTGTCTTCCAAAGAGTGATGGTGGTTTGGGTATTAGATCTATTTCTTACACTAATCAAAGCTCTCATGGGGAAATGGCTTTGGAGGTTTGCAAAAGAAGATTTTGGTTTATGGAAGGATGTGGTGATTTGGAAGTATGGAATTACTAGTGAGGGGTGGTGGCCTAAGGAGGTGAGGGGTACTCATGGAGTGGGACTTTAGAAGGTGATTATGCAAGGCTTGAATGATTTTATTAAAGGGGTTAGATTTGAAGTGGGTGGAGGTAATAGAGTGAGATTTTGAAAAGATGTGTGGTGTTCTAATTTACCCCTTATGTTGGAATTCCCTTCTTTGTATGACATGGTTTTACATAAGGATGCTTTGGTTCATGACTACTTGGATGGGACTAATAATACCATCTCTTGGAATTTTATTTTTGTGAGGCGCTTTAATGATTGGGAATTGGAAAGTGTAATGTTATTTTATCAAATTCTTTTTGATAGTAAGATTTCGGTGGGTGAGAATGACTCCTTAATGTGGCGTAAGGACTCTAAAGGTTTATTCTCCGTGAAATCCTTCTACAATTTTTTGAGGCCACATGCAGATCCTTTCCTTCCAGCTAAGATTACATGGACTTCATCAGTTCCTACTAAAGTGGCTTTCTTTCGTTGGTTGGTGGGAAGGAACAAATGTATGACGTTGGATAATATTATATGAAGAAGGTGGTCTTTGCCTAATAGAAGTATTTTATAAAAACAGAAAGCAGAAACGGTGGATCATCTTTTCATACATTGTATTGTGGCTTATTTTAATTTGTCTAATAGATGTCTTTGGATGCTTATTTTTAATTTGTTTGGTATCCAATGGGTCCCTTCCCTCCTCGACTCATGACCTTCTTGCTAGTTGGTGGATCAAAGGAGGTAAAAAAGAAGCTAAGGTGATTTGGAGAATGGTCCCTCATGCTTTTTTTTGGTGCATATGGAGAGAGAAATCTTAGAACTTTTGAAGGAATTGAGAAGTCGATTATTGATATTAAGTCCTTGATTATGAACCTCTTTCTTTGGCATTCTAATTATTTTAATAGTTGTAATCGTTCTTTTTGTAGATGCCTTCAAGCTTTAGAGGGGTCTTTCCTTAGTGCTTATATATGTCTCATGTACTTGGTCTAAGCCTTTTGTTATTAATATACTTTTATTTCATCCAAAAAAAAAAAATGTTCCACTGAGCATTAGTCCTAAATTACACAGATGTAAATTTTGTACTGCATACAATTTCTGTAATCTCCATATAGTTTATTGTATCACATCATATCTGAAGTTTTTTAAACAAACTGAAAACGAGGAACATGCATAATGATATTAAATCCTTCATGCCTAACATCAAAATTCGAATTTAAATTACATATTTTAAGATTGATATTTTATTATAATTGATTCATGAAGTTTGACGACAACATCATAATCAAGAGAAGTAATAAACAATTCAATTTCAGCACAAATATATACTCATTTTCTATAACTATAGACAGTAATGCGCAATATGTTAGTATATCGTTTGAATTCAAAGATCCAACTTAGATATTCCAAGTTCTTAAATTTCAAATGGAATGCATTAAATACACGGCCTAAAATACCATTATCCTTCTCTAATATTGGGTTTTTGTTTTTTTTTTTTGGTTATTTATTTATTGTTTTAACTCCATGTTTTTAAAAAAATAAATAAATAAAAGGCTTTCATTAAAAAAAAAAACACAACCACATGATCAACCATTTTGCCAGTCTGCATAATGTGAACTGATGCAATAGCAAAGTTCATATTTCATGATGGACAGGCTGCAATTTCCCAATGGGACACTAGAGTATTCGAGATTTTGGCAATAAGGTAAATAGACTCCATGACTACAGTAATTAACATAGTCTACAACCCAAATCACCAGCCCATTAAAAAGAATGGAAAACATGGATGACATAGCAGAACCTTAAGACTCGGCATGTTAAGATAGAGGATTCTACATCAAATGTAGATTCTACTCACGCCTTTTGCTATTCAATGCCAAAACATGGATTTCCCCAAAGTGTTTCAACAGACCCAATAAAGAACATAAATCATTTCCAATTGATCATAAATTCATTAGCCCAAAACAAAATAATGATAATAACAACAACAACAACAAAAACAATTATGCGATACATTGGTTTCTCGCTGGTTTGCACATTCCATTAGCTAATTATAATAATGATTATAATCACATTAAAAATATTTACTAAATTCACAATTATAACGGTGATAATAACACAAACAACAATTGTTGGAATTTGGATTAAAACCAAATATCTCAGAGAACAATACTTTCACTTCCCACAGCTCATGCTGAAATAGTAGTGAATTACCATACACCAGGTGTATGCCATCAATGCCTGCACTCCACGTTTGCAAGCGTGCCTTCAGCCATACAACCAAGAAAGAAATATGCAAATTGGGAATTCCCCATGTCAACTTAGCTTGGCACGTTGCTCTAATAAACTCAAATTGATGCAACATGACACAGGTACTGGTACAAGACACAGTTCTTGTTCCAAAGTCCCATGATAAATTGAGAGGGAAGAAGAAAATAAAGGACAACACCATGACGACAATGACATATCTAAAGAAGAAGCTAAACACAACACAATTTGCTGTTACATGATTCACTTGTGTGTTGGTTGTCCTCATTGCCACAAAATGCCACCAGATTTGGAATTGCTTGCTGGATATGGAATCAATGGAAAAGCAGTCGGAGCTAGGGTTTTCTTTTGATATCCTTTACAGAAAGACTAATGGTTTCATCAAAACTCATTTCATCCTCAATGTTTTCTTTAGTTTTATAAACCCAATCGATCGTGGTTTTACCTACATTTTGTTATAGAAAAAGGGAGGATTGGGGGGGGGGGGGGGATATCACATTTATTAATTAGAAGTACTTTTTTTTCTAATCATTCTCGCCTTGTTTAGTTGTTTATTTATAATTTTCAATATGACCCATATATTAACTACTAAAATTAACCTCGACAGAGACATACTGACACCCACTTTTGGGACACTTTGACACTATAAACATGTCCTTGTGTCCTAGGATTTGCAGGTAAAACAGTTCTGATACCCAGAAACAGAATTCGGCACCCAAAACGCAGGACCCAAGTCCATGAAGTAAAGGAATTCCAGAATCACTCTTGATTTGATGGTTCTCTTTTCTTTTTATTGGATCACATGGCAACAGCTTCATTGCTACTGGGAGCCAACACATGCAGAGTTCTGTGTTAATCTAAAACCCTCATGATAACATTCAAAATTAAATGCAAGAAAATGGCGCTTCACCCATGCCATATCATCAGGTTTGACATAATACACTAATACTATATGAATCATGACATCTAATCTCACCACATATACAATATAATGATTTCTCATTCGGCACACATGCATTACACATTCCATGACAACAACAGAAATAATAACAATTTTTTAGGAAGCACACACAAATTCCTATAGTTAAAATGAGAGCAGATAACCCACCAACCACTAGAGGTGACACAATAGCCAAAGCACCGGGTTTTATCATCTCTCTCAAAGACGCAGATGCTACAATGGCAACACAGCGACCATAATCCGGTTTCTCTCTATAGTCCTGTGGCAAGCATGCCAAAACAATTTCATGCATCCCTTATAAAACGATCCATAATACAACATAGATAACATTTGAGAGATTTATACTCACCATGATACCTGGCCTCTCAATAAATTGCCTTCTTACTTCATTGACGACCTCCTGAGCAGTTCGACCAACTGCAGAGCAGGCCCATGCACTAAATAAGAAAACAAGCATAGAACCCAACAATCCAGCAACATAAACTTCTGGAGTGGCGATATCAACCTGCAGTCAACAAATAGTTGAAAAGTAAGATAAGAACACAGAAGGGTTGGAAACATGAGGTACAATCAAAGTTGAATTACAGAATCCACCTACCTGCTTGAAAGGTATGTGAGCGAAAGCAGCTACCTCATCCATATAAGCACTAAACAGAAGGAAAGATGCAAGTGCAGCAGATCCAATGGCAAATCCTTTGGTGGTAGCTTTTGTGGTGTTCCCAACCGCATCAAGAACATCAGTTATCTCTCGAACACTTTCAGGCTGTTATAGACATATTTTTTTCAAATAATAAGGACTATAAATAAAGAAATAAAATATAGAAGCTCTCTTTTCAGATTCAGGCAACTATTTGAAGAATTTACCAAGGATTACCTGCTGACTCATCTCTACAATCCCACCAGCATTATCAGCTATTGGACCAAACATATCCATAGTGAGCACATAGGCAGCAGTGCTAAGCATTCCCATTGTTGCTACTGCTGTCCCGAACAACCCACCAGTTGGATTTCCGGCTTCATCTACCAGTCCTGAAGTCTGGCCTAGCCAAAAAGAAGAAACCAGAGCTATGCTTATGACAAGTACAGGAAGAGCTGTTGATTCCATGCCCAAACTGACGCCTGCAATTATGTTAGTCCCATGCCCAGTTGAGCTAGCAAGAGCTAATGTGCGAACAGGCTCATGCTTGTAGTCAGTGTAGTATTTGGTGATCCATACAAAAGCATAGGCCGTCATTATTCCAACCAACCCACATAAGGCAAAGTGTAACCAAGCAGAAGGTGCTTGCTCAGTATGAAGCATCCAACGAGTAGACTGTAAAAAATAATCCAAACAGCCACTAATGAGATCATGTATCAATATATAAACAAATCAAAACCAAAACTTGAAAACGATTAATCTAATTTAGAGAAAAATCAAAATAAATAAATATATATATGTGTATGTATATATATATATATATATATATATATATATGGAGAGAGAGAGAGAGAGAGAGAGAGAGTGACAGAGTCAGGAGAACATTAAACTGGCTCCCGCAATCAATTTACATCAACATTTTCCAACTGTAAATGAAATATTACCGCACCAAATGTCAGAACAGCTAAAACAATTGTAACGGAATATCCTTTTTGAAGAATTGCCATTGGGTCCTCTGTGGGAGCCTTCACTCCAGAATCACGTGTGCCCCTTATTGAAAATATTCCAACCGATGATACAACCAGGTCAAAAGAGTGAACGACAAGAGGAAACAGGATGAAGCCAGTCGGATCTGCATGAACAAGTAGAATGTCTGGAAGGATTAACATTAACATAAGGGAGATAGATAAAGTTTAAAATATAAAACCAACAATCAATAGCAAAGGCTGAAGCACTGTGTAATAGAATTGGTGATCAAACATGTCACTTCAAAAATCAGCACGCAATTCAATGAAATAAAAAATTCTCTAGCAACAAAGGAATGAAAGTAAACAGACAAACACCAGAAATCATTATCCACACTTAGCCATAGGTGAATTATCATTGAAAGACGGCACGAACTAATCCAAGATTTGAAAGAAGAATAAATACTTCTTTTTTTTCTTTTTTCTTTTTGGTGTTTTTTGGTTTTTTTTTTTTTTTTGGGGGGGGGGGGGGGGGGGGGGGGGGGGGGGCGCTACTTTATACAGTCTTTCTATTAACCTACTATACACAGATCTACAAGACTAAGCAGATCTTCACATGGCTAAAACCAGCAGACTCATCGTCAGAAGAAGAAAAAAATCAATAAAGCGGCAAAGCACTGGGAATACTGTGCAGTTGACAGATTTTCTTTACAGGATTACTATAATTAACATCCCATGGGAACAGTGATGATGCTACAAAATATATATATATATATATATATATATATAACCGAAAATAATGATCCATGCGTATCTTCTTGCCAAGGACCATTCTTTGTTTCTGCTTCATAGAAGGAAAACAAAGTCATTGGTTGTAGACAATTGCAAAACCATGTCATCGGTTGGTGGTCCCAATTTGTTCTTACCAGACCAATTCATGCAGAGTAAAAAATTACAAATAATCCAATTGGCAATACAAGATGCACTGAGAAGTGCTAACCACAGGCACAGGAAGAACAGCACACTATCTAACAAGAATACATAATTCTCAATAAATTCCTTTTTTCTCTTCTCAAAAAGAAAAAAAGGAACCCCCCCCCCCCAACACCAAAACCCCAAAAAAACAGAGAGAGAGAGAGAGAGAGAGAGAGAGAGAGAGAGAAAACAATGAAAACAAGAACAACAGAAAAGGAACACACTTTCAATATCAAAGAAACTTGGTACTTGCCTTCAATTTTGCAACGTTCAGCCATTGTTGCCCCAATTATCATAGCACTGATAATTTCCGCTGCAATACTTTCAAACAGATCAGCACCTCGAGCTGCACAATCACCAACATTGTCTCCAACCTTCAAAGTGATGGTAAATTAGTTAAATTAAATAAAATACATCAGAAAATAAAGATGCTACTGAAAAACTATGCAAAACTATTAGACAAATTTTTCCAAGGAAGTTGTGGATTACAATGAAAAACCTTTTTTGTGAGGAAGAGGATACAAGAACTTTCTTAGATGGTGTGGTTGTTAAAGCTTTGAATCAAGTTGAAGCTGATAGCTTGGAAGGAGCCTTTGATGAAAAAGAAATTTAGGATGACTTGTGTTCTTTGAATGGAGATAAAGCGTCAAGGCCGGATGGTATGACTCTAGCCTTTTTTTAAGAGTGTTGGAATGTTCTTAAAGGGAATATTTTGAAAGTTTTTGAGGTGTTCTATCATAGAGCTAAAATTGAAAACAGCGTTAATACTACTTTTATCGCTCTTATTCCTAAAAAGGGAGAGGTTGTTAAAGTTTGTCATTTCCTGCCCCATTTCTCTCTTAAGGACGGTTTATAAGATCATTGCAAAGACTAGCCAGTAGACTTAGCAAAGTGGTAGGGAATCTTGTCTCCTCTTCCCAATTTTCTTTCATTAAAGGAAGATAAATTCTTGATGTGGTGTTAGTGGCTAATGAATGTGTGGATTCTAAAAAGAGAAGTGCAGATTCGGGCATTTTGTGCAAAATTGATTTGGAAAAAGCATATGATCATGTAAATTGGAATTTTCTTATTTACCTTCTTGGGTAGATGGGATTTAGTCTCAAATGGCAAAGATGGATTGCTTGGTGTATTTCTTCTCCTTTTTCAGTGCTTGTTAATGGCTCCTCTTATAGTTTTTTCCATGGCTCTAGAAGTCTTCAATAAGGTGATCCTCTTTCCGCTATACTATTTATTCTTGTTATGGAAGCATTGAGTAAGCTTACTCAAAAAGCTTATGAGGAGCATTTTTTGGAGGACTTTTAGGTGAATGGAGGTGGGAAGATGAAGGGACTATCTCCATTTGCTATTTGCGGATGATGCCTTGTTTTTTTTGTGGTGCTAGTAATAAGCAACTTGGACATCTAAGGATGGTCCTCCTCTTTTTTGAAGTGGTCTCGGGCTTGAAGTTAATCTTGGGAAGAGTGAAATCATTCCTATTGGCCACATCAACGACATCAATGAGCTTGCCTTCAATTTAAATTGCAAAGTAGGGAGTTTGCCTATCACTTACCTTGGTCTCCCTCTTGGAGCTATTTATAAAGAAGCTGGGATCCGGTGCTTGAGAAAATTGAAAAAAGACTTAGTGGGTGGAAAAAAGGTTCTCTCTCGAAACGAGGTAAACTAACCTTGATTCATAGTTCTCTTGCTAGCATTCCAATTTGTTTCATGTCCATCCTCAAAATTCCCAAGTCGGTCGCTTTAAGAATTGAAAAACTTCAAAGAGATTTTCTATGGAACGGCTTGAATGGAGAGTTCAAATTTCACCTCGTTAATTGGCATACGGTTTGTTTACCAAATGCTTATGGGGGGTTGGGATTTAAATCCATTTACAATATGAATCAAGCTCTCCTTGGGAAGCGGATATGGAGGTTTGGGATAGGTGTTCCAACGCTTATGGAGGGATGTTATTGTTTGGAAGTATGGTGTGAGGGAAGGGGGTTGGTGGTCTAAGAATAGTAGAAGATCACATGTGATACAATGCTTGGGTAGAACTCACCCCAAAAGCTAGCTGTTGAGGTAAAGGTGCCCTTACACTTATATATTGCACATTACATCAACTCTCAAGCGATGTGGGACTTCGCTTTACACCCTCCCTCACACCCAGCGTGCTTACTCAGCAGCATCTGCCATTTGCAGGCCAGGGACACGCACCCTACCCATCCCTAGGAGCCCCTGCTCTGATACCATGATAGAATGCTTGGGTAGAAGTGTAGAACTCACCCCAAAAGCTAGCTGTTGAGGCAAGGGTGCCCTTACACTTATATATTGCACATTACATCAACTCCCAAGCGATGTGGGACTTCGCTTTACAACATGGTACTAGTTTTTGGAAAGCAATTATGTTAGAATGTGATACTTTTTTCAAATATATAAGTTTTAAAGTGCGAAGAGGAATAGGAAATAGGATAAAATTTTGGAAAGATATGTGGTGCAGTTATAGACCCCTTATGGAGGATTTTCCTTATTTGTTTTAAATTGCGATTAATAAGCAAGCTTGGATCATGACTACATTGGTGATAGAGGGGGTGGAGTTTTTTGGAATGTCACTTTTTGTCATAATTTTAATGATTGGGAGTTGGAGATTGTTTTAAATTTTTTTCATGCACTTTATAAATGCAAGAGTTCTTTGGAAGGGAATGATACCTTGAGATGGAGCAAAGATCCTAAAGGTTTATTCTTGGTGAAATCATTTTATTCTTCTTTGGATTTCAACATGGAGGTATTCCAACAGGCTAAGAACATTTAGATCCCTTCGATGCCCTTTAAGGTGGCCTTTATTTCTTGTTAGCAGCGCATAAGAAGTGTCTTACCATTGACAACTTGGTTAGAATGAGGTGGGAGCTTCCTAATAGATGTACTTATGTCTACGAGAGGCAGTGGTTCTTTTCATTCATTGTGGGGTGGCGAGGTGCTTATCGGAGCTTATGTTTCAACTTTTTGGTATTAAATGGGTCTTGACTTCATCTACACACGACTTTGATTTCGGGTTGGTGGGTTAGAGGAAAACGGAAAGAAACCAAGGCTGTTTGGAGAATGGTTCCTCATGCTCTTTTGTGGTGCATTTGAAAAGAACGTAACTTTGAGAACTTTGGAAGAAGAGTAATCATCAATTATGGAGCTCAAATCTTCTTTGGTCAAATCTCTTTATTAGTGGTCGTGTAGTTATTTGGGTGGGAGTTACTTTTCCTATAGTGATTTTGTCAACTCCCTTAGTAAGTAATAGGTGGGATGGGGCTTAACTTTTTGGGAGTCTCTTTTTGTTTATGAGCTCCGATTTATTCTCTTGTATATGTCTCATGTATGAGGGTTTAATCCCTTTTCTTTTCTAATACAATCATTTACCTTATCAAAAAACTAATAATAATAATACACTTGTCAACTAGAAATAGTCGCAACAACACAACAAGAATCTATTGAAGAAGTATGCTCCCTATCTAGGACAACTAATAGTTTTTGTGAAAAATAAAAGTGAAATAAAAAAGGAAGTATGGAATAAATTTTACACTCATGCAAGCAGAGGCAACATGAAAGATTCTAGTGGTGGAAAGTAGAACACAATCTTTTTTTCCGTAAAATGAAGGCAAAGAAATAAGAAATGCACTAATTCAACAAATCTAAAGCATGGGCGGGATATTTATTCACCTATTCGCCCTAGCCTTACGAATGTCCTTCAAGGAGACTAAAGTTCACATGACTTAGCATCAAATCACTCAGGCACCAAGGCCAATCCATATGGTTTAAATCACAGGGCTTTACTATAGAAGCATCCCTAAGCCCTTCAAGAAGTACAAGAGCCTCCACTCTAATCATATGACCAATGCCAACCAGTTTAGAGAAAGAAACAATCAACTGTCCTTATGATATCTAAAAATACCCCCCAATGCGGCTTTGACCCAGGTTACCAATAGAACACTCATCAATGTATAATATCACCTCCCCATCTGGCAGGGAATCCATCTTTGAACAAAAGACGAAGACCTCTTCTTAAAATCGCAAACCATTTTCCCATCCTACATTATACAAAACAAAGAAACTCCTTTAAACTCCACAATGACCCGAAGCCCAAAGAGAAGAAATGAACAAAATTTTATCCCACAAACAATCAAAATCCTTAGCTTGATCTTCAAAGATTCTAGAGTTCCTTTCCCAATAAACCACCCAAATAATAGCCGATGAAACCCAAAATAAATCACTTTACTTCAATCCCCATTGCCAAAACTTTGAAAACCGATCCCCCACCATAGAGGTAATCTTTCTAGGACCACCCCAAGATAAACCAGCAATAATAAAAAAAATTAATGAAACTGGGGAATGCAAAAACAAGTGATAACTTTTTTCATTAACACTCTTGAACAAAAAACAAATATGAGGCATCAAGGCTAGACAAGGTTTCTTACATTGAAGCAGATCATCAGTAGTATTCACTTTATTGTGATCTACCAACCAAGCAAATACCCTTACCTTTAGAGAAAATTTGACCTTCCAAATCATTTTAGCTGGAGGAAGATTCGAGGAAAGGTCATCTTTGATGCTTAATTGAAGAAAAACTAGGCGAAAAAAAAAGACCACTAGAGTCGATGAGACCAACATCTCTCATCTAGATGAGATAAAGAAAGAAAGACGTCGTCTAATAACGTAAGACAGATCCAAGATTTCTCTATCATTCAAATTTCTTTAAACAAAATGTAAGTTCCAAGAAGTACAATCATCAGCATAGACTGGAAATTTCTTTTTCTTTTCTTTTCTTTTTTTTTTTTTTTTTCTAATAAAGGAAAACAATCACAGTTACAAGAGGAGGAGGAAGAAATCCACCTAAAACCAGACATCCATCAATAAGAAAACAAAAAAAAAAACTAAGAACAAACAGCCCTCAAGTGAGACTTCAATAAAAATAAAGGAATATCCACAAATTCCTTAGAAGAATAAGCCCAAAATGATCCAAAGAAATGCACCCTATCCCACAATATGAATCAAAGAAGACTCCTTATCTTCAAAAATCCTCGCATTCTTTCAAGCCAAATGACGCAAAAAACTACAATAAATGCACACCTCCAAAGGATTCTAGCCTTCCTTCCCTTCACAAATCCCCAAAAATCAATCTCAAATACCCTCCTAACCAAATCCAGAGCCACCCAAAGCTCATCAACACAACTAAATATCTTTTGCCACATCCATCTAGCCACATGGCAATGTAAGAAAAGGTGAACAATGCTGCTCTCCTCTGCTCCTTTGCACATAACACACCACTGAGGCCGCGCATAACTAGAAATCCTCCTCTTTTAAAACCAATCATTGGTATTAAGTCTCTTAAATCTACAGTCCAAGCAAAAACCTTAACTTTGAGGGGCACCATCACCTTCCATAGCATAGCTAAACGGAAAAAAAGAAGAAATGTAAGGACACTCAATCAATTTTTCAAAGTAAGATTTGCAAGAAAAGGCTCCGGAGGAATTTGCTATCCAAATCCTCCTATCTGGAATGCACACTCTCAAAGAAAACCCCTCCAATAACAACAACAAAGATGCAAACTCTGAACTCTCCCAATCATTTAAATTCCAAAAGAATTTGAAATCCCACCCACTAGAATTTAAATCTAAAGAAACCATGGAAGATATAGTAGTATTATGAAACAAAGAAAGCCTATAAAAACGGGGGAACAAATAACAAAAGGGTGAATTGTAACACCCCGGATAATTACTATATGTTAATTTGAAATTACGTTGGGATTGAATTTTATTTGAAAAATATATATATTATTTATATTATTATTATACATGTATTGGGTTGGACCATTTTATTGGGCTTAGAATTTCTTAATGGGCTTTAAGAATATTTGGGCTTGGGAAAAATATGAATTGGACCCTTTTAACAGACTTTGAGAAATTACATGAAGAATCTAGTAGGAGTAGTATACTCTCCACTACCGACTTAACATATTATTATATTATTTTATTATCTTATATAATGGGAGGCGGTGGACATTGTACATGGAGGATTCTTGAAAATGTATATATATAAACTTAATAATATGATATCATGATAAAAGCTAGTGAGCCCACGTGAAGTATGGGAAGCATATCTTTGGCACCAACTTAGTCATCTATCCTATATATATACGGATAAACCCATTACTTCTGAGCAAGAGTAATATGGGAACAGGAAAAGCAAAGAAGGGTGAGCGGAAGACAGAGTACAGCAGATAAGAGAGAGAGAGAGAGAGAATGAGTGAGTGAGTGAGTAAGAGAATGGAGATGGAGAATTAATATTCACATCAATTGAGGTAGGGGGTTTAATTCTTGTACAATGAATGATGAATATTTTGATATGTATATTAGATTTGATACTGTATAGGCTGATGAATATTATAGTGGTATTATTTGATGTCATGAATTATGATGGTTCTTAGATGGCCAATATATTTGGGAATTGAATTATTATTGATCGTTGGATTATATTCGAGGTGTATGATTTGGAATTCGTATTATTTGGCTTATCTATTATTTTTTCATATAAATGCGTCTATTGCATGAGATGTTTGAAACATTATTTATCATATAGAAGTAGATTTTCCTACTGGGCAGTTGTCGCTCACCCCAATATATTTTCAGGTTATCATTGTTGGAGGCAGTAGAATTGGGGTCGAGATTTAGAGAGATTATTGTGTTGACTTATTTTATTTATTATTTCTCTAAAGTTGATGTAAATATTATTTAATGAGTTGAGCAAGGTATATTCACATGAGTTTTGAGTTAGCCACCGCTTTCCGCAGCTATACAATATTTTATAATTTCAAAGGAAATTCATTTTTGAAAGAATTTTATTTGTACGGAGCTCATAAATTTGAACGTGTTTTGAGGGTCGTTACATTTGGTATAAGAGCAAAGGATGACTCTGACTTCTTGATGAGAGTCGTTACATGAATACCTCTCCAAGTGTCTTCCCAAAAACGCACCCTATCCCCCTTCCCCACATACAAGGAAGTGAGTTCCAAGAAATACAACAAGCCCTATGAAATAAATTTCCAAGGACACCTTACCGAAATCCTAGAACTTGGTTGAGCATCCCAGCTATTAGCCAGCACTCTATATTTACTCTTAATAATAGCATGCCATAAAGAATCACTCTCAAGAGGAACCTCCAAAGCCCCTAGCCAGCTAAAGCAATATTCCTTTTCACAATATTTCCCAAAGCTAACCCTCCTGAGACTAAAGCCTAGACACAACATCCCACATAACCAAATGATCTCTCCTACCCTCCCCACTCCCTTCCGATCCATATTTGATCCATTTGTAGGTCTAAACACGACTAAGAACAGGTCTATGATGTGAACAAAAACAACTAGCTCCCCGGATGGAGCAGGCCCAATAACAACAATTGGCTCCAATGCCATGTTAACCTAAAATCTATTAGGTGGCGGGCCCAAAGCCATAACAAACCAAATATTTATAGGATGTGGGATGCCTTCATCTTCTTCCCCGCACCAAACCACAAAAAATCCCTCTGCATCCTGTCAAACCAAAGAGATACCTTTACCGACATTTTAAATAAAGAAAGATAGTAGATTGAAATATGTGAGAGGCCAACATTGAAGTAATCCTTCCACCCAAAAAATGTAAGCTTTCTTCCACCCATTAAGGTGCCTAAACACCTTTTCCACTACCGGGTACCAAAACTCAACAACTCTAGGGTTGCCTCCCAAAGGTAGGCTAAGGCACTTAAGGGCCACTCCCCTATAACACAACCCAAAAATTTAGCAAGGTTAGACATCTTCTCTTCTTCAATGGTAATGCCAGCCAAATCACTTTAATCCAAGTTAACTTTGAGGCGGTGAGGCCTGAAATGTCTTCAAACAATTTTAAGATAAGCTTAATACTCATAAATTGATCCTCTCTTCCCAAAGGAACAAAAAAATAAAATAAAATAGTGCCACCTGGAAATTGGAGGTGTGTACTCTAACCTTATTTCTATCAATCTCTAAGCCCTTAACAAAACCCACCTCCTCAGCCCTACTAATATCTACTAAGTACTAAGCACATCCATCACCATGGTGGGTAAAAGGAAAGAGGGTGGGGGTGGAAGGGAGGGAATAAAAAAGACAAAAGGGGGCCTCCTTCTCTAAGACCTCAGGTGGCAATGAAAGAGCCCATTAATAATAACTGCAAAATTGGCCTCTTCCAAACACCATTTGACCCAATTTCTCCACCTAAAAGAGAAACCACTCTTATACTAAACTATGCATCTGGTTAAGTGGAGACCATATGCTCTCCCAAACAATCTGGTGGACTAGGTTTTAGACCATTAAGGGAAACAAGGCGCTGATTGGGAAATGGCTGTAAAGATTTTCCACTGAAAAAGAAGCATTGTGGAGGAGGGTAGTGGAGTGGCAACATGGAAGTGAGGAAGGTGATTGGTGGCCGAGAATACTGAGAAGCAATCATGAACTGGTGTTTGGAAAAATATCATGACTGATTTAGAATCTTTTAGGAAGGAGATAGGTTTTAAAATAGGAGATGGGAACACAGTAAGATTTTGGAGTGACGTCTGGTGTGGGAATAGGACTTTGAGAGAGGAGTTTCCTAATCTGTTTGGCGTGGTGGTTAACAGAGAAGATTAGGTGGGAGATCTGGTTAGCTGGAATGGTAATGTAGTGAATTGGGATGTTTTGTTGGGTAGAAACTTACATGATGGGTAGTTGAAGATGTCACACTTTTCTTTGAAAAGATCTACTCAATTGAAATTCACAGAAATGAGGAGGATAAAATTGTTTGGAGAAAGGTCGATTAGTAAATTCTCAGTGGGATTGCTTTTTGCTGCATTGACCAACGGGGAGAGAAGTGGATTCCCTTCGAGTAGAGTGTGGGTACCAAATATCCCATCTAAAATCTCTTTCTTTGTTTGGGTTACATGCTGGAGTAGGTGCCTGACTATTGATAATCTCCAAAAGCGAGGCTTTCAACTTCCCAATAGGTGTGTCATGTGCAAGAATGAAGGTGAGACTGTCAACCACCTGTCCTTACACTTTGAGATCGCTAAGAAATTGTGGACAAAGTGCTTCAAGGCTTTTGGAATCCAATGGATGATGCCTCGGTCAGTGCTAGAGATGGTTGGATCCTGGTGGTGCAAAAGCAAAAATAAGGATGCCTAGGCTATTTGTAAGATGGTGCCACATGCCACACTTTGGGCTATTTGGAAAGAAACAAATAGGAGAACTTTTGAGTGAGGGGAATTGAAAAGCTAAGATATTATATTTTTGAGCTTACTGTTTGAGTGGGGTGATCCTGGCTTCTTTTTCCGCCAGACACCTCTGGAGAATTTTTTGGACAGCTTGATTCTTTAGGCTTTTTGTTTTTATTTTTCTTTAGGTATACTCCCTGTATACTTGGTAATTGCCTCCTTTGATTTAATACAATATGCTTTACCCTTACAAAAAAATAATAGGCCTAAAATCACAAATACTAATTGACCCATCTTTCTTTAGAATCAAGATAATGAAGGTAAAGCAATAGTGCATTTATTCGCAATGCCTCTCAAAAAAATATTTACATAATTACTATGGCAAACAAGGATAAATAATGGAAGATTAAACTTCAATGAGAAAAATAATGAAGTATATTTTCCTATTAGATAGGAATACCCGTATTACAAAAATGGAGAAGAGAAACCAATTTGAATGTCAAACAACAAGTGGCAGCAGTTAATGTACAGGATTTTAAATTCAGAAGTCACGAAAAAGAAGGTTAGATACCAAATCTGCAATAACAGCAGGATTCCGAGGATCATCTTCCGGTATTCCCTGCTCTACTTTTCCAACAAGGTCGGCTCCAACATCAGCTGCTTTTGTATATATTCCGCCACCCAACTGAGCAAAAAGGGCGACAAATGAAGCTCCAAAACCATATCCCACAAGGAGAAGTGGCACTGGAAAAGTACACAATAGTCAAGCATAAATCACAAACAATGATCAAGATAACGGTCAGGAAATTTGAATAATTAAATCATATACTAATTCGAGAAAATGGTAATCGTTAAAGACATGTTTATGGAAAATGAGGGGCCACCATCTTGGAAACCCTCACGGACTACTATTATCATCCTTGAGGCGCTTTTGTTGGTCTTACTATGCTGAGTTGTACATTCTTTGTCTTGTTTTGCTTGTACAGGACTTCTCAGCCATACCTCTCATAATTTTTTTTTTTTTTTTTTTTTTTTTGATGAAGTAATAATTTTATTAGAGAAAGGAAGAGAAGCCTCTATACACACGCGGTATGTGTGAGTTAAAAGGAAAAACAATTACAAGTGTAAAGCCTCAACAAAAGACTGTATCACCCGATAAGGAAAAACCTGTAGGGGCACCCCACTCAAAAAGTCCAAAAAAACATCTTCTCAGCTTCCCCAAAGAATTCGTTCTATGGTTTTATAATGTATTTGTTTCTTATGCAGAAAAAATGGGAAGATGTTTTCATAGAAGTTAAAACAACTACAATTAAAGAAAATTGCAAGACATAGAAGCATACATACATCCCTATGTACATACATACAGACACACATCCCACCTATCCAAACCATGAGTTTAGACAAATAACGTTATCAATATCTTAAGATGTACCATGCAATAGGTACTATACATACCATAACAAGGATAACTCAAAACACAATGCCTACATTAAGAATATGCACAGCAGGGCCAACCTCATTCTAGATTTGCCTCCCAATCTCTCATTCCCTCTCTCATTTTTTATTTTTCTACCTCAAAATTACGAGAAATTTTTTTAACTAAAGGTTCCTCGATTTTTTGAATTAGAATAAGGTACTAAGGTCGCCTCCCCTAAACTAATTCTTGGTTTCATCCCTGACTTCATTTTTTCTCTTTTTCTCGATTAGTAACAAAATTAAATTTTTATTAAAGAAGACAGCAAAGTGATGCAAAGTAGGACAAGAAGTCCACATAACCAAAGAAATCCATTGGAACAAAAAATAAAAGAAAATTACAGCTGACAAACTGAAACCCAATCTGATTTAATAACAAAGGAATTCCCACAAAGGCCTTTGAAGTTGAAGCCCAAAAGGACGCCAGAAAATGAACCCAAGCCACAAGCTATCCAAATCAACCGACTTATCTTCAAAGATACTAGCATTCCATCCCAACCATAGGACGCAAAAAACTCTAGAGCAATACATGTCCGAAGAGTATCAGCCCTCTGGCTTCCCCCAAAACCCACAAATGAGATCTCAAACATTTGAAAGCACTTGTGTTTAGATTTTTTTGTCATACTAAAATACTATTTGAGTTACAAATACTCTCAATCCTCAAATTAGCAACTTTTTTTTTTTTTTTTTTTTTTGATAAGCAACAAGAAAATATTATTAATAAGAAATGAAGGAAAAGTACAAGAGGAGGACAAGAAGTCCGCTAGAACACCCCCAAAAAAAAAAAAATGATAAAACAAATGAGAAGATAAAACTAATGACAAACAGCCATCCAATAAGATTTCAGCACAAATAAATGAATGTCACCAAACACTTTTCAGGAGTGAGCCCAAAAAGTGAACCTTATCCCACAACTCAAGTGAAGAAGTCTCCCTATTATAAAATATCCAAGCATTCCTTTCAATCCAAATAACCCAAAACACCACGAGAATGGCACAGCTCCAAATAATACCTGCCTTCTTGCCACTACCAAGGCCCCAAAAATGAATCTCAAACATCCTCAAAACACAACCTGGGAGAACCCAAGACTAAAAAGTCTTTGCCACAACCAAAAAGCCACAGGACAAAAAAGCAAAAGATGGTCAATACTCACCACATCACTCTTGCACATAACACACCACTGTAGACATAAGTTAAGGAAAGGCCTCCTTCAACACGAACTTTGAGGGGCACACTAGCTTTCCAAATGAAGACTGATGGAAGACAAAGGGACTATTTGGAGACTCAATCAATATATCAAAATACGATTTACAAGAAAAGACACCTGAGGAATGAGCAGACCAAATCCTCCTATCTAGAGTGGAATCTCTCAAGGAAAAACCATCCAATAATAACAACAGAGCTGATAACTCTACACTTTCCCTGTCATTGAGATGCCTAAAAAATTTGAAATCCCAACCATGATGAACAGAATTAGCTGAAATCATAGAAGAAATAGAAGCATTATGAGCCAAAGAAAGCCTGAATAGACAGGAAACAAAGAAGAAAAAGAAGCTTCCCCTCTCCAATGATCCTCCCAAATGCGCACTTTATCCCCCATCCCAACAGACAAAGAAGTGAAATCCAGAAAACCATCCAAACCCTGAGAAATAAGAAATGATAGATCTTCTCAAGACTGTCTTTCTGGTTTGGAGACGTGGATGTAGGGTAAGGGTTCCTTTTTTGAGGTTTAATATAGTTTTTTTCAGGGTTGAATAACATATATATATATATATATATATATATATGATGACATCATGAAACAATGTCATTTCAATCACTTACAGATACTTTTAGTAGATGGCCTCATAATAAATGAAAAGAAAATGAAACATTTCCATTTTTGCAGGATTTCCGAACTCCAGATGGCCACTTATAAATAGTAAATTTTTATCCTCTGGGATAGACGGCAAATAGGTCAATACAAAAATAAGAATTGCAAGGGGGTTAAATTATAAAATTAAAAAATTTTTTTTTTCAGACAACTACCACCGCAAATTGGATTGAAAGGTTTAAAGTGGAACCACTCAGGGGCTCACATAGTTGAGGGATTTGATCACAGTGGCTCGTGAGACCTAATTTGTGTGATGTGTTGTATGGACAAGGAGATAGTGGATCATCTATTCATGCAGTGCCATTTTGTAGGTTGGATTTGGCAGTGACTTTTTGGCATGTGGGGGGGAGAGTTGGGTCTCTCCTCACAATATTTCATCTATGCTCAAGATTCATTTTAGAGGCTTTGGAAGCTTGGAGAAGGAAGGTTTTATGGTCATGCCGTATTTTGGCCATTTTGTGGCTGGTTTGGCGTGAGAGGAATGCCCACATTTGGCAGGTTTTCCTCGAGGGAGGTCATTTGGGACAGAGAGGTATACTTTCCATCTCTTTGGGTATCTGCGACAGCAGTTTTCCAAGGCATCCCCTTAATTGTTGTTTCTAGAGACTGTATCTCAATGTGTTCCAGCAACTGCTTCTTGGAATCTTGGATTTCTCCTCACCCCAATCCTTCTACAAAGCCTACTCCTCATCAACCTGTGGTTTTCATCCTACATCAATTTATTAGCATATATTTTGTTGCTTTTGAAAACATTGGATACCATTGCTACTGAATCTATGTAGTATGCTTTGAAACCACTTGTTTTTTCTAAAATTAAATTTTAACTCTTCCTTGATTTTGAACCATCCACTATGGACCAGATGCCTTGATTTACTTGGAAAATAAAGTTTAGTCAATACCTACAATCTCTAGTTTCCATGGCCCACTTTTGGGTCGTGACAGTACTATTTTCATTTCCTTTTAGATGTATAATAAAATTGCTGACATTAGACTCTTAGTGCCAATAACAAATTAACGGCCCAATATGAATATGCAAAAGCCTATTTTGAGATGTTGCAAAAAGGAAGCAGCAACCCCACATATTAGTCTTGCCTATTGATTTTTTTTTTTTTCTTTTTGGTGGGGTGGGGGGAGACGGGGGAGTATCTGTCTCCATTCTAAACCAAGAACATTACCGCTTGAGAAACCAAAACATATTACTAAAGAATAAGTCCATATTTACAACATTTTTTTCCATAAAGGTAAATGAATTTTATTCACACTTCCATATTTGCAACATGTGCTGATATGGAATACTATAAATTCATAATTTGATAATTTTAAGTAAAGGAACAACGAAAGTCAAGACTTACAATCAGTAACCTTCATTGAACCCGGTGAATCCACCCCCAACCAAACATAAAATGTGGCGTAAAGTATGGCCACACCAATTACAGCCATACCAACAACAACAAGTGCTGAAAAACCACCAGCACGAACAGCTACCTGCACATAATAATTTCCTATTAAAACAGAAATATAAAACTGTTTTCAGTTGACAAATATAGAAGTAGATTTCCATGGACAATGAACTAGAAAGGAATAAAACCTGCAATGCCTCTCTTGCAGACCGTCTTGCAGCACTAGAGACTCGAACATTTGCTCGTACTGAGACCCACATCCCAACATACCCAGCAATACCTGAACACAGAGCCCCCAGAAGAAAAGCAGCAGCAGTAACATACGCAGATGTCCATCTGCACCAGCATGGCAAAACCAAGAACATTTGTGAACAGGAATAAAAGAAGGTAAAAACTTGATCTAAGTCTAATATTAAATTCTTTTATCACCTCCCTAGGCCAGAAGATTCTTGATGAGTTGTATTGCGAAACAAATATATGCAAAAAATCACCAGCGCTAGCAACAGCGCCATCTTGGATATAGTCCCATACTGGGTCCTGAAGAAACCTTCAGCTCCATCACGTATTGCATCTGATATCTAATATGTGGGATCAAAAGCCCAGGACAAGCACATGACAAATTAAAAATATAATTCGAGGGATCAGTTTTAGTTTGGTCATTCTTAAATGATAATGCTGATGACAAACAAACAAACAAACAAAATGACAAGAAGACCAAAAAACTGGATCTTGGTGATAAGTAACGCTATAAAGTAGAAGAAATAAATTAATGTGATGGATAGCAAACTAAGAGCTCTACCAAAAAATAAGGCTTTGTTTAAACTTTTAATGTCTCTAGTATTTTCATTGTTCATGACAAATCTTACACCGAAACTTTGCTTATTCTTTTTTCTTTGTTTTTTCTTCTTTTGTTTGGTTTGGTTTTTTGGTTTTTTTAAATGGAAACATAAATTTCATCAAAACATAAAAGATGAGTACGGAGAGAAAGTATGAGGCATTCTTCCACTACAAAAGAAAACGAAACTGCTAAACAGAAGAAAATAACCTTAAAACAGGTCATTTGTTCTTAGATTCTTATAAGAGATACATTAACCCTTTATAAAAATAGTTACCATTGTTTTTCTCATAGGCCAGAAACTAACACATTTACTGCCTCATAAGAAATAGTTTCTTAAGACACTAATACATGTACTGACCCCACAACCTTACCATTTAACATCACTATTTCTAACTTCATTTTAAAGATACACCATCACATAATCAATAGATCTAAAATGAAGTCCTCCGTCTACAAAACCTGGGTCATAATTACAAGATAAAAATAAACCAACAAGAAAATGAAACATACTTGAAAAAATATAGGGTCATTCAAGAAAAAATACATCTAGAGCTCAAAATGAGTGGTTAGCTCCTCGAAAAAAGAATACTGTTGGTGTCTTGTGCCTCTCAGAAGTAAATAAATCATATGTTACATGGACTCAGGTACGGGTGTTCGGTGAGGGTATGTGTCCAAGTGTCGGATTCGTCTACTTTCTAAAGATTTTTCACCTATTTTGAAGTGTCCAATAGAAGAACCCACAACCATGTCACATGTGTCCAGCACGGGTATTTCACATATTTTGAAGTGTCCACGTAACATAGAAAAAATCAGAACTACGCCTATACATAAAAGTCACTCTATCGATGTGTCAACTTTCCATAACCAATCGCACCAGTACCTCATCATATGGTGCAAACGTGCAATACAATTTGATACAGTGTAATTTTAGTATCAGAGCATTGTATTGTTTATACATACCCAAAAATGCAATGAAATCAACATAGAATGATAGAATATGTATTGACCAATTATTTACGTGGATCACACCACATCAATACATTACAATTTATAAACAGGGAAATACACATCAATTCATTATAGTGACAATATTGAACCATATCTTTGTATAGATTTGTTGAAACACACAATAATTTCTAATCCATTTTATGAGTAACTAAGCTTAAGTATCTAGCATCTTAGCTGACCTAAACTGGCAAACTTGATACATGCATTACAATCAGAGGACTTCATAGCAAACTTTTATTTAAACAAAAAAAAAAAACTTCCAAGAGAGGAGAGACAAGCATGTCTTATTCACTCTTGCAAACTAATAAAATAAGTTCTATGCCTTTATGATTTGTAGTACAATACCAGATTTAGAAACATGTTTTTTCCTATTTTGCTCAAACTTCTCTTTTCTTTATTATCTACCCAGGAAAAAAAATGAAAAAGTTAAGCTTAGATAACAATTGAAAAAATGAAGAAAAAAAATGACATCAATTCACTGTCTCAAGATTCCAAAAAAAGGGAAAAAAGAAATTACGCTCATTGATAAATGTCAAAATTTAATAAAAATCAATAAGAAAACAATGATCTTAGAAGGTTTTGATACTGAAAAGTGTATCAAAATTCAAGCAGATATATAAGTATGTGGTTTATCTAATTACTTTGACAAAAAGGATCCACAGCAAGATAACATAGGAGAAATAAGAAACAAGTCAGTGCAAAAATAAAAATTGAAAATAATTACAGAACAATAAATAAATAAAATGAGTGAACCAATTAAATATAAATGTACCTGAGCCATTTCAGGAGGCCCCTCATCCTTTGAGAGTACCCATCTGGCAAGATATATTGATAAAAGGAAGCTGATGATGCAAACTGAGAAGACAAACAAAATAATAGGAGAAGTACTCGCCCCAATGTAAAAGATAGCTCCAAAAGCCAAGAGCAAAATTACAAAAAGAACACGGACATTTATTCCCATGAGAACTCGAAAAATCTGCACAAAGCAACCACTTGATACTGTTCAACTAAGAAAAATAAAATAAAAAGTTCATATCCGCAATAAGATAATAACAAAATGACAATTCACTTCATAACCCGAGGGGGTAGCTTAGTTGGCAAGAGACCACACCTAAGGAAGCAAAGGTCCTAAGTTCGACTCTTGCCAACCCCTCGAGGCCACTTCACAAGGTTCCATGGTACTCATGGGCCTTGGGTTAACCAGTCCATGTAGGTTGTGGGGTCTTGCATGGGCCCAGGGTTTACCCATAAAAGGTTCCTCATATCAGAAAAATGAGATTTCAATTCCTGAATCCTCTATAAGCTATAAAGTTGTAAATAAGTAAATAAAAGATAACATTGAAGTTGACGTGAGTCGAACTACTACTTCACTGTCATGTAAGAACTAAGCACTCATCACCACCATGGCTCAAAGTAGGGGTGCAACTTGCTCCAGTTCAAACCGAGAACCAAACCAAACCAAACCTGCCTCAATGGGTTGGTTTATTTCGGTTTTGTATGAGGTTTGGTTTGGTTCTGGTTTGGAAAATTATAGAACCAACTTTGTCAATTCAGTTCTCAGTTTGGGACTCAGGTAAACTGAACCAATTTGAGAACCAATCCCCTTATATACTATAATAATAATATATTAAAATTATTATATCGAAATTTTTTTATGATATTTGTTTATTTTTCATTGGCTTTAAGTTTAACCATTAAACTAAAATAAAGACAGGGAAAGAAAAGTTTCTGACTAAATCCAACCTCTCACATCCCACCCTCTCCTCCTCCTCTTCTTCTTCTTCTTCTTCTTCTTCTTCTTCTTTTTTTATTTTGGATAATGGTAAATGAATTTTATCCACGTCGCACCCTCTCCTCTTCTCTCTGCTTCACCTCTGTCGTGCTCAACAGTTATCAGGCGTTCTTGTCATGATAAAGAAAAGGGCCTCCTCATGGCAACTTCTGCACCTTCTTTGTCTACTGCTCATGTTAACAACAGTTTCCTCTTTTTCACTGCTCATATTTTCATTGTTTGGGTGAGGGTTAGTGTTTAAAACTGGGTGAGTCATCTCAAATTTCATGTATATCAGTATATGAGACCATCAATCCTTAAGATCAGGTTGTTAGTTAGAATGTTTAGATGAATTCCAACATTTGAATTCAAAGGTCATAAAGTAGCATCTTCTTCTCCTTGCATGTGTGAGAAACAACTCAAAAACTTGAGTTTCTACAGATTCAGCCAGGGCTTTGGCAAATAAATATTATCATATAATAATATAATAATATAAAGTCATTTTCTTAATCCTTTTTCTCTTGAGTTTTTCTTCTGCAAAGCCTTCTCTATATTTTTTAAAAATAGGTCTTACCCTAAGCATCGGCATGGATCTTATGCTTTGTGTTTTCTCTGGTCAAAATGAATTTTTTTCATTCCCTACACTTTCTCAGCAACCAAACAAAGTATCAAGTTTTCTATTATCATTATTCTCCTATTTCTAAGTATATGTTGTTCAAGTTTATGAGTTGGGTATATTCAAAACCACTGCAATTTATCATATAAAAAATAAATATATAAACAAATAAAACCGTAGAAGATTTAAATATAATTTGTAATGTGTTGGCTTCTGCTACATTTTATTATTTGATTTAATTGAATTAAGTAAAAATATATGTTGCTTTTGTCTAAAACCTTAGCAATTTTTTTTTCTCAATCAAAATATATGCTATTTGGAAACAAGGTTAGGTGATTATGTCAACCCAAGAACCAAACTGAACCGGACCGAACCAAGCCGGAGTTCAATTCTAAACAAAAATCGATCCAGTTCTGGTTTAGGTTTGGCAAAACCGACCTAAGGTTGATTTGGTTCGGTTTGGAGCTTGGTTCTAATCTAGCCCCAAACAAAACCAAAACGAATAGACTTGCACACTTAGTTCAAAGTATTCGCCAAAATGCCTCAGCCGGGACCAGTCTTATAGCCTACCAAGACAATACACGATAGAGAGTCCAAAATATGAAGGGGAAGAATCGCGTCCCACCCCAAATATCGGCTGAGACCAAGATGTCTCACTAGTATCTCTCTAGTGATGGCAGTGGGTCAAGTTAATCAGGTAACCCGCCCTGCCCATATGAGGACTAATGGTCTTACTATTTTTATTACTATTGGTGCCAGTACCAATATCGATCCACGCCTCAATATAAACCATCTAAGACTAAAATTGAAGATTCTACAATCAAAATATTTTCTATCCAAGTGGGATGGGGATAGTAATTCTTTCTACTTCCCAAAAGGTTGGGGATTCAGGGTTGTGTTAATAAACCGGAGCCAAGGTTCGAGGAGGGAATATATTAATCAGGCCAAAGACAAGTTAGGGTCAACCTGTTGCCATCCTTTCTCTTGAAGAGTCGTTTGCCCATGGATCTATGATATGTGATTTATGACTGAATGAGGAATCAATTCCCATTCTGGATTTGATATTTATGACGTAATTATATGGTACACTAGCACGTTAGTGCCACCACTGATGTTTTGAACCATATTACGTCATCTAAGTTGTTGGTTTTGCTTATTCTAAGGCTTCAATGTGATTTGCCTATTTTTTTTATATTTTCAGTTATTTTTTTATATTTTTTTGAACATTCTTTGATGTGAATCATTGCATTTTGTCCAAAACCAAGTCATATCATTCTTATCACCAATACAAAGTTGAATGATCCCAGTCCAGCACCAAGTTTGATAGTAATACTTTGAACTATGGACACCACGCGCGATTATTGCAACTAAAGCTTTAAGTCATTTCGATACACTTTTTTTTTCATGCCTGTTTAGTTATTTCATGTAGTTCTAGCAATGCCAGGTTTACTGCCAATCCCAAGCTAGTAAAAGTTATCATTATTATTATTATTATTTAAAGTTGCACTACGCTAGGAGTTGTGGGCTTTTTGTTTTAATATTTTTGGGATTTTTTGGGTTTTGCCTCACTTGGTTTTTAGTGCAGCTGAGGCTTGGAGATATAGGATTGTACAGAAGCATTATCTATTTTCTTTTTTCTTTTCTTGGAGGACTGCCCCTCATGGGTTGACGTGGTCTTTGTGGTTGGAGAGGAAGAGGAAGACATTTGATGGAGTAGAGCTTTCTATGGGATAGCTTAAGGAGAGGTTTATAGGTTTTCTCTTTGCTTGGGGGAACTCAAGGAGTACAAACTATAGGTTTCTTTTGACACTTTTTTGGACATTTTGAAACTGCAATGTCAGTTGATTCTCCTTTTGGCTTTTGCTTGTATACACTATATGTACTTGGATATTAATCCATTTTCTTCTTCAATAAAATTATATTTCATTAAATAAATAAATATATAAATAAAAAGAAATTTTCTATAAGCAATGCAATTCAATAATATCCAGTTACAGTAATAAGCATGCAAGATTCTTGACTATGAACAAGACAAGCACGGCTAAAATAGCTAATCCAAAAAAGGTAGGATGTCATCAAAGTTCAAATGGAGAAATTGCTATGCTACTAGGGGGATTTTGGTTATATCTGGAATCTGGATGTATTGGTTCTTCTTTTCTTGCATTCATAGATTAGAAAACAGAGGATCGGGTTTTTTGGCAAAAATTGAGGCTTTCAAAGTAGAAATCTCAATGGATAACTTCTATGCTCCAAGAAAAGTTTTTGCCAGCTTTAGAGCACTGAATGTACAGTTTATGTTAGAGTATAACCTTTTGGTTCTTTTTACCTATATAGGACTTCTCGTTCTTCCTCATGTGCTTTCTTCATCAATTCTACAATTTCCTTGTTGTTTCTTTAAAAATAGAAATAATAATAAATGGCATCAGATTAAGTGGCCCTACAATTAATCTTTCTAGGTACTGTCATGATGAAGTGGTGCTCTTATTGATTTATTAATTACACATGCATTGCTCTCATCTGTCATCCTAAGAAGACGAGGCAAATGTGCTAAGAGATTTCTATTATTTTAGTATAGCGGGAAGTGCTTATAAAACTACAGCTTGTACACAGTAAAAGGTGGCTACATGGGTAGCTCAAATTTGGGTAACCAAACTCAAGCCAATTATAAACACATCACATTCAAATTTCTCTCCCATGCCTGGTTAACCAAACCTTACCCAAAATTTATCATTTAAGTTTTTATATTTTTAAAATATATATTTCTAATTCTATGATTTACTAGTGCTTATGAATAGATTTAAGACTTTCATGATAACCAAGGTTCTAGATGACTGTGAACCTTGCCTCGAGACTCACCTTATGGAAAGGCGATTTGAATACCTCGAGGTTTCAAAAGTTACACAGGAGTCACATATATCTCATAGAGAAGCATAATGAAAACTGAAAAGTGAACCTTTTGCACCAATTTACACCTCAGCTCATAAGGTGTATGCCACATGTGACCAATTCCCTTTTATTGTCTGTTTATCTATCTTTTAACCACATTTAATTCTATAATCCTTTTTTTTTGTTACATTTAATTAAATTTATTAGTTAAACTATATCCGCCTGTTTAGAAATTTCCATGTACAATCCAACCTGAATTAAAATTTAACCATGCTGATTCTTCTCTTGTGAAGACATGAAATTTTTTTTTGATAACGAGGAAGCCCTTTGGGCAAACCCTGGCCCATATAAGACCCCACAACCCATATGGACCAGATAAGTCCAAGGCCCATGAGAACTATGGAACCTTGTGAGGTGGCCCCAAGGGATTTAGTAAGGGTCGAACTCAAGACCTCCGCTTCCTAAGGCGGGATCCCTTGCGAACTGAGCTACCCCTTGGGGTCAGAAGACATGAAATTAAATGTAAATAAAATCCATCTGCAAAATATTCATAAATTTATATCTTAAAAGCATAGCGCTTGTAGAAGCTTTGGCATTTAAAAATGAATTAAATAAAATAAACCCAACTCAACTGAACTCTGACTGACTGACTGACTGACTCAACTATAGAGATTGGTGACATATATCCAATTTTCACATTTTGTACATCTAGGGCCGTTTTATATTTATATCTAAAAAATCATAGCTGTTGAAGTCTTTTTACGGCCTCAAAAACTTGTACCTTTTGGCAATTCCCTGTCTCTAAAACACCCTTAACTTGAAGTTTATGATTACTCGTTATTGGTCAAGTCACTTATCATTGTTACACGTAATACAACCATCTCAGCTGATTTCCTTGGTCTTATTTTGTTGCCCAATACAGGAAAGTCTTTTTTTTTTCTGGGATAAGTACCTGAAAGTCTAGGTTCTAATGAAGGTATCCTATAATGAGACCAAGAACAAAAGGCACTAATACTATGTTAGAACACCACATAACCCAAAAGCTTAAGCTGTTTGGTGGAGGGCCCCCCAAACAGGTATATGAAGCCATATCAAACTCAATCCTTTCCTTCCGGCGAAGATCGCGTGGATTTCTTCAGTTCCTAACTTCCTACTAAAAATTGGCTTTCTTTTGTGGTTGGTGGGAAGAAACAAATGTTTAAATTTGGATCATCTTATCTGAAGAAGGTGGTCTATGCCTAATAGATGTATTTTGTCAGAAGAAAAGGCCAGGAAAGTGGATCATCTTTTCATCCTTTGTATTGTGGCTTCAAGTCTTTGGATGCTTGCTTCTAATTTGTGTGGTGTCCATTGGGTTCTTCCTTGTTCTACTAATGACCTTCTTGCGAGTTGGTGGATTAAAGGGGGTAAAAAAGAAGCTAAGATGATTTGGAGGATGGTCTCTCATGCCATTTTTTGGTGCATTTGGAGAGAGAGAAACCAAATAACTTTTGAAGGAATTGAGAAGCCCATTATCGACCTTAAATCCTTTTTTATTATGAATCTCTTTTTGTGGCACTCTAGTTGTTATAATAGTTGTAAAACATTTCTTTTTTACATTTTGTAGATGCCTTTAAGCTTCATAGGGGCCTTTCCTTAGTTCTTGTTTATGTCTCATGTTCTTGGGCTAAGCCTTTTGCTATTAATATACTTTTATTTCATCAAAAAAAAAAAAAAAAAAATTAGACGATGTGGGATGTGAGACTTCCCAACAATACAACCAATAAATTATTATTTTGGGAATTGCAAACTAAACTCTTCAAGAATTCCCAGGTTTACATGATATCTGCAAGTTATAACATTTGTGACACAATATTGCGTTTTGGACCTAAGCAAGTGCTATCACTCTTCTATGATGTAATGCAAGGATCTAGGTGCTAAGAGCAATATGGATAATAACATTTGAATGTCTATGCAACATGTAAGGTTGAAAAAGCACACCTTTGCTACCTAGAAAGATTACTGTGACAGCAACAAAGAAAGAATATTCTGAACTTCCTCAACCAAGGGACAAAAAGCATACATAATAGGCAATAGGATAAGATTCATATTGCTGAAACAACTGGATAAATGTTCTGCTTCAAAGAGACAATATATAAAGACAAGCATAAGGTCCTTACCCATGGGGTGTAAGGTTTACTACGCATGATAGGGAACGTCCTTGGCCTATCTTGGTAAGGCCCCAAATTACCACCCTCCATGTCCTCGTCCATCACAACAACAGCTTGGGAGGAATTCACCCTCCGGGCTACAGGGAAAGGGATGAACTCGCCAACTTGGGGCAAGTCACCCCCTGAACCTGGTCTCTGAATTTTGGATGCTCTAATTCAGACAGAAAAGATTAAAATAACCTCATGCGTGATAAAAGGAGACTTCAACTCACTGCTTGTAGGTCCACTGTCCTCTTTATCTCAATCCTTCTCTTCTTTTGCTACCCTCAAGGACTAGATTTTACGAAAGAAGTAATATTCTCAGCAGTACTTCAACACCAATCAACTTTTCTGAAAAGATGCATTCAAAGAATAAGACTTCCATGATTTAAACATTGAGCACATACCAAAGGATGACAACAACTCATCAATTTTCTGGCGACAATATAAGATAGACACAAAAATAATGTATAATATGACATGCTGTTGACATATAAGTACACAGTACCAAACACCCCCCCCCCCCCAAAAAAAAAAAAAAAAAAAAAAAAAAAACAGTTTGTAAATCCCAATTTCTAAGGCAACCATGTCTTGGAAACTCGGGTTGTGTTTTAAAAAATTTTAAAAAGCAAAGACTTCTTTCAGACAGAGTCACCATCTTACAACTTAAACTAAATTTACAAAACGTACAAAAGACGGATAGAGTGAAATCCAGACTCATTTTCATACGCAGAGTGACACAAACTAATTAACAGCGCTGCCCAACACCAACATTTATTCATAAAGCGAATACACGGTTTAGAAGTGAGAAACCAATTACATGGAATTAATACCATCAAATAAATCCACATAAGTTTTATAAAAATTAAGGACGATATAGGGTAAATGAATGATATTCCCACATGTGCATTGATAGAACAAAAGCAGAATCAACAAATCCAAACCAAAACCCTAGATTTCAATGCCTCGCAAGAATCTACTCAAACCAGAGGGGTCAGACTATCACAAAATTGAGAGATCTGCAAAAGCAGATACTTCTCTCACGCTGCATACCATTCAAACCAACAACGCTCCACTTCGATCGCCAGAAGAAAACAACAGTATACAAATATACATATACAATATATATATACATTTTCCCTTATGAACAGGATCTAATTGGGATTGAACTCTCTTAGCGCTTACCGTTCAATGAGAGAACAAAGCTTCCGTAGCTGCCATTAACGGAAGCTTGGTAGGGCTCCAACAGCTCTCTGTAAATGTTGCAGACTTTCAGAGAGAGAGAGTTTCTTTTCTTCTTCTTCTTTTTTCCGTTTTTATTAGAGGAATTTTTCATCAAATAGAGGGGACATACTGGTGAAGATGTAATTTCCATATCCGCTTCGTCACATTGACACATTTCCCTGTGTGAGATTACGCCATGTCAACTGTCCAATGAAATTGCGCCACGCAATTCATTCATGCTGCAATTTTGCTAGTTGTCCAATAAAACTACGCTTAATTGTCATATTAAAAAAATTAAGGAGAGGAATAAGAATGGCCAAAATTAAAGAAAAGATACAGATGATTAACATGTATGTATCATAATTCATAATTCCATGTGATGGACCTTAGTGCTATTAATTAAGCTTTTTTAAAAAGTCAATGAGAGTTTGTCTAGCGATAAAGGGGCGAGTTGTAAAATCAGACATCTTAGGTTTGAAACCAGCCAATCTCTTTTGGCCAATTAGTAGTTCGGGCATTAAACGACCTTATGGGGTGGTAACACCACATGGGAAGTGGGAATTAGTTAAACTCTGACATTATAAACACCTTGTTGCTTAGCAAAAAATATATATATATATATATATATATATATTCCTAACCGTTTTTTTTTCCTAAGAAGATGTACTTTAGATCTATGATTTTAATCCATTAAGCCTATGTACCTAATCCTTGAATTTTATGTACCTAACTTAACCCAAGCTTGGCCAATTAGGGTGTGGGGTTTGCAGATATCTTGATTTTGACTCCGCATAGGTACATATGTAGGTGTGTGTTCTCTTATTGTTTGGCCAAAAAAAAACATAGAAAAAATCGTAACCCAAGGTTGGTGATGGCATTGTAGTCTTCACTTGTTAAGTGAGTGATGTTAGGTTCAAGCTTATGAAGAAATATAGATATCCATTTGTTGATACAAAAAGGTTTGGGATAAGCGTTAGGATGATAAAATCAACACAATCACAAAACTAGACTTACCAATCAAATCTTCCCAAATAATTGACAAAACATCCTTAAGAAAATTCATCTCTCATATGATATCTAATATATATATATACGATAATGATCCTATCAATACGTACTGATATAGGTTTATATTAGTACAGCTACAAACCTACAATTGTTGATTACAAACTTATAATTGACTGATTACAAACTTACAATTAACTGACTTACAAATGAAGCCTACAAGTCAGATAATTGTTCATTTGTAGTCAGTCAATTGTAAGTTTGTAATCAATCAATTGTAAGTTTGTAATCAACAATTATAGGTTTGTAGCCGTGCTGATATAAGTCTATATTAGCACATGTTGATAGAATTATTGTCGTGGATATATATATATATATATATATATATAGTAACGTTCACATAATTTCTCTCTCCTCCAAGTGGCATTGATGTGGCAAGATTCTTTGATCTCCAAACTCTTAGAAAAATCCTACGTCATATGACTTAATTTAAAATAAAAAAATACAAATTCAGCAAAATATTAAATACATATTTACCTTTAATTTCCTAACCGTTAAATTATCACAATCAATATTCCTTTTTATATTTGCTGCAATGCCTGTATAATCTTAAATATGGTACTAAGGGCTTAATATATGATTAGTATTTAATCCCTTGATTTGTCGAACGACCTCATGTATAGATAATTCATTTGTATGATAATTGATATTGCATGAGTTTTGAAGCTTGCTTCATGCTTTAAGTATTCTAAGTGCGAATTGGCTTAGTGTGCGATTTGGAAAGTGGTCACCAAAAGGTAATTTCCCTAAATTATTTCAGGATACGTGCACAATATGTGTATTTTATTTATTTTGAGTACCGTATATACTGGACAAAAGAAAAAGAAAAAGAAAAAAAAAAAACTTTAGGAATTTAGGGGGTAGCTGTTAATGAAGAGTAAAATAACCCTTTCACTTGTAACCAAAAAAAAAAAAAAAAATGAACGGTAGCAAATAACCTTGAAGATATGTTTTCCTCCGCCCAAAGAAGTGGGGGGGAAATGCCTATAGGTATGGACTTGAGACCTTTTCTCTCCCTTTCCAGATCATGAATTTAATTAGTTAATGCTATTGAAACTAAACTACTTATGTATTACAGGGTACTTAAAAATGCACCATATTTTGACATTAAAAAGTAAAAATGAGACATTGGGAAATCAGGCTCGTGCCTGGGCCCATTCACAAAAGCAACTTAACTTGCCTCCACGCCTGCCTAGCCATGGTCTTCACAACAGAGACCATATATTCTTCAAGCAAGTACAGATACTCATGTACGCATTAATACACTTAGATCGAAATTAAACAATTTTGCGTATTTTACATAGTATTGATGGTAAAAATCCATCACCTTGAATTAGACTATTTCAGAAAATTTGAGTCTATCACTATAGTTGATATAAGATGATCACTTTTTAAAAATGATCAAAATACAATGATTTTAAATTTTCTTTCTACTGAATAATTCAAGGTGATGGATTTGTGCCTTCAATATTATGTAAAATGCACAAAAATTGTTTAACTTCCATTTAGATTATCGAAAGGGTCCTCAATAGAGCAAATTTACTGTATGCTCATTTTATAATCCCTGCCACAAGATTCAAACAACAAACTACATTCACTTTCTATTGAAAATACTTCTATTTCTAGTACAAACAAATTCAAAATGTTACATTAACTTTATGATCACCTGAACCTCCTCCTCTTGAACATTGCTGCCTCTCTTCGAAGATTACTCACCTTCCTCATTTGAAGCTGTCTTGAATTCCTTGCTCCTCGATACCTACCCTTTGCATGAACAGATACTTCTCTTGTCTTCAACCTGACATGGTGACGGCCATGGCGACTATGACTGACATACCCATCTTTATAGCTCTGCCTTAAAGGGTAGAGAGAGTTCTGTAGTCGTTGCTTTCTTCCCTCTCTATTTGACTTCCGCTTTCTATTGACATTTAAACTCCAGTATTTGTCTAAAGACTTGCTTTCATCGCTTGAACTGTACCCTACTTCAATGTCTCGAAAGCGGCGACGGCGGTTTACTCGCTTGGTATTCTTTAACTTATGCCAAAGAAAACAAGTAATATCTTCTAATGCAAACCAGTATGTCTCACATGCAGCCCAACACATCTTACAAAGGCTTCTTCCTATGCATTGGAAGATCCCCACCTTGAACATGAGGTAAAAGAACAATAAAGCTGAAAGAAGAGAAGAGAAAAGTAATCAATCATTACTTATAAAATACAACTGCTAAGTGCTAACCAGTTTATTAGTTCATATTCTAATTAAATGGGTTATTGGGCAATAGCTAAAAAACATTCATCTCGGTAGTTGCATTTCAAAAGACATTGAAGAAAGATTTGGAAAAATAGAAAGTAGTTAAGCATTTCAGGTCCTTGCCGGAAAACCAGGAAAAATAAAAGTCAAGAGTCTAACAAAAACAAAATAGTTTTTCACTTCTTAATTTTTTTTTTTTTTTTTTCAAAAGATAGTTAGATTTTAAAATCAGCTGCATCATGATTGGAGTGCCAAAAATGTCAAAACCGATGTACTTATTAGTTACTACTGAAAAAAAAAAAAAAGAAATAAAAGACAGAAAGAGAGAAATGAAGAGAGAACAAAGCAATTAAAAGCTTTGGTTTTTGATCCTGTGAAGTGTTTGTGCCACAAATTTTCCGATGTCCTCAAAAATTTTATAACAAGAACTATCATGTTCAAAAACCTATTGGAGTATAGACATTCTTATGCACATGCACATAATGAAGAAAAACAATAAGATATATATATAATTATATATATACACATGTTTATAATACACACACATATATATATATATATATTTATTATTTCTTATCGGTAGAAGAAGTACAGAAGACAGTACTAACACACACACACAAGTTACATCTTGTCGAACTCACTCGATGTCTCAATTTTAATAAGCAAAAAAAAAAAGGAAGTTGAATGAGACAGACCAATCATGATTCATGCCAAAAAAATGCAGAAACATATCACAGCTTAGACAAGTGCTAAGCCAAAACAGTGGACAGGAAACAAAAACATAGATTTGGTAAGTGGAAGGTCAACTGGTTTAAGAAAATTTAGCAGCTATGCAAGCTTAAGAAAACAGATTTAAAATCAATAAAATATTTCTCAGGCTGTTCATGTAAGCTCATAAAAAGGGTAAAATAAAATTAAAAAGAAAAAAAACAACGTGGAAAAAATTACTTATGTAGCAAAGGACCAAAACCATCAACAGTTTCACCAGATTGGAGACGCATAAATGCTCAATGAAACAAGTAATATCCCATGTTCCTGAACACACCCCCCTGCAGAATCAACAGATCAAGTCATACCACCACAACTAAAGTAATTAAAATTCACAAACATAAATAAAAATGCATGAAAACATTACATCTCATTTATGGATGCAGAGGGTAAAGAACGAGCACCTACTAGAGATACTAGATGTTAACACATTTGTGTGCATTTTTACATAGACAAATAAACTCTCGTGATGATTTTCTTAGATGAATTAGTTGGCATCAACTCATTGGACTGCATGCAGAAGCAAATGAAACAAGTTGAAGATTTTAGTTAGGTTGCTACTCTAAGAAGAACGGACATCGACACGCCACACAGTTACGGCACAACATGGACACACCGACACAGCAAAGCCTCAAAATTTAGGATACAACAAGGCTAGGATACAACATTAATTAATAAAACATATATCAGTTATACATATTGTTGAGAAAAATACCACATCCCACATTAGTTAATTATAAACTTTGACATGGTTTCATATACCTATTTGGGTCCTCCACTTATTAGTTTAGGCTTTCAGGTTGGAAACTTAACACAGTGTCATAGCATGTCGTTCTTGGGCTGTTTTTGTTCATTTGCCCATCTTCGTCGTCCATGTGACAACCCCGTTTCTATCTTGTTAGACCTACACGTGAGGAGGGGTGTTGGGAAAAATACCACATCCCACATTGGTTAATTATAAACTTTGACAAGGCTTTATATACCTGTTTGGCCCCTCCACTTATTAGCTTAGGATTTTAGGTTAGAAACTTAACACATATAATTATAAAATATCATTCAAAATGCATACCTTTGTATTGTTTTTGGAAATTGTAGTTGAGTTGTCTACAGAGAAGATAAGGGAAAAAGGAAAAGAATGAACAAAAACAAGAAAGAAAAATCAAAGAGAGAGGTGGTGCGTCATAGGAGTGTCCGAGAAGGGTCGTGTATGATATGTTTCCAACAATGCCGTGACACCTTTGGGGAAGTGTCTATGCTTCTTAGGTTGTACTTCAAAGACACAAGTTCTCACAAAATATTTTGTAATATCAATAAAGATTAATCACCTGTATATCCATGTGGTCTCCAAAAGAAATGTATGGATTATGGAATAACTTCTGCAGAATTAAGTTGATTGATATAGTCAAATTGGTTCAAAGTGGAGATTTAGGCTGTTAAAAATCAAGAAAAGGGAAGAGGGGGCAGGTATTGGTAATCAAGGACTAAACAAATAAAAGATATTGCTCCTCCTAGTGGTGAACTAGAAAAGAGCAAGTGGTGGCAACAGTTGCAAAGTACATGAGCTACATCTACGTCTTGGTCAACGTCTCCAAAATGTGGATACAAATTAATTTGATGCAGCCTTTAAAGATAAATTTGTACGCCTAGTAATCTTATGCAGATATGAAAAGAGAGATTTTTCAAGCAGGTGTCCAGAATTGATAGTTAAAGTGAGCACAAAATGACGAATAAAAAGCCCTGCTATCCAGAGTTGTGACATATTAACACAATGTGGGACCAGAGTTTCCTGAAAACACTAATTACCAAGTGATCTGCAATCAAGATTGCACAATCCCAGAGCTGTGAACACTTCTTTCCAGAACACTACATTTTGCAATCCAAAAAATTTCTTATTCTACCTTTTATTTCATGGAAAAGAATAATTGAAATCTGATAGATTTGCGACACATTTAGAAAATAATGTTGCATTAATCCTCTTCTCTCAACTAAAAGAAAATCAATATTGCATATGGAACAAGCGTATCATGTTCTAATTAAGTGATCTAAATATGCGTACCCTCATTGTACTATGTTCCAAAGTACTACATACCAGTTCAAGTTCTATGTACCACAATCCATGTTGCTGGTAACATTGGTTGGGATGATTGTATGTTGGAGGGAGATGCAAAACTGGTTACAAAAGAGATGCAAGGATAGAACCAAGATGAAATCTATTCTATAGGACACTGAATTTTGGGGACTTCTCCAAAAAATTGCTAATCAAGTCTCATTGGCATCAACAAAATTTTCCAAGCATGAAATTGAGAGTGAGTCATACATTGTAACCACACTAAAGCTCTCATTTCGACAACCCAGACACAAGCACTATAGAATCCGTGAAGCTTGAAAATGACTGGCCATGAGATAAAAGGTTGAAAACCAAAGCCAATTAAAACACAACAAGGGAAATCAAGTTTAAAGTAAATTTGTTAAAAAAAATATTCAAGATCCTCATGAAGAGTGACATGTTTTGCAGGAATCTATTGCATAACAGCTTCTGCTATCAACCCTGTCTGGTTACAAGAAAAAGATAATAAAGATGTAAGATGTTACCTAACAGGTTTTAGAAAGGGGTCCAGCGCAGGCTGACATATTAAAACTTTACATCAGATGAAGAATTATATGCTCAAGGGTCACAATTGAGAAGTTCGATTATGAGAACACGTAGAAGGCCATTCTAGAATCCTAATGAATCAGAATGGATTTCCCACAAAACACCTGTGAGGATCCCATCGAAATCAGAGGAATCTTAAGGCACACCACCACAAACACACACACAAAATAATAATAAATAAATAAAAATCAAAAAGGAATTGTAACTTGCAGTTATCAAAGAAAGCAAGCTGATGGAAAATAGATACCACTCTGGGAAGCAGGAAAGCAAAACATTAGGAATCGAAATCAGGAAGTGCGACCCACAATACAGGGAAACAATGCTTATGCTTCAAAACTACAAGAGAAATCTAAAGGGTAATTGTGTCAAAGTAGACAGGAAACATTAAAAAGAGCCTACGCTGAAGTAATTTTATCTAAGGTATTGTAAAATACATTTTCAAGAAGTTGAAAAATGTTTCTCTTGGACAATCATACATTACCTAAGTGTTCTAATGATGAGAAATGTTTATTAAAGACAGTTTCTCATGAAGTTTTGAATATATGTCCCAACAGTTTCAGAAACAGATCCACAGAAGTTGGCCCCACCTCAAACTATTAGCACTAAGCATTAATGTAGGATCATTTCCCAAAATCTGTCCTACTAACGTATCATAAAGTTTACACAAGGATTCTTGATTTCAAATAAGGCCCAATTTCATAATAATAATAATAATAAGGCAATTTAAACTTTAAAGTTTATTATCTAATGTCTCTAAGTGGCATAATTGCATAAAGTGTCCATTTGCTGGAACGTGCACAAGACAAGACAACCCTGAATTCCAATAGAACAATGGCCCCTTGATAGCGTCAGGTGGCCTCTGTCCATAATCACCCATTAGTACATATTTTCCATATACATAATTGAGTAAACGTCTTGCATTCTGTAGATTACTGGAACAAGTGGCATGACCGACACTGCTGTAAGTCATGGATTAACAGAATTTTGTCTAGAGAAACAAAAGGATGCTTGGCACCTAGTTGTGGAATGTACTCAAATGCAAAACTATAATAAATGCACAAAAATGCTGTTGGTACCTTGTATTCACTACCATTTTCCTGATAGTTATCCTCCAGGCTTATGGGAGTTCCTTAAATAATGGTCATAAATAGCTTAGCTTGTGTAATAATTTGTTGACAATAGCATGCAAGTAAAACCTAATACCAAATCATACTTCTTAATACATTCTTTCGGGGTTCTGTGGGCCAATGCGTGTATTTTTCCTCCTTCTTTCCTTTTCTTTTTTATTTTTTCTTTCTTTTTTAAGGGGTTTTGGTGTGTGTGCAGATTCTTGTGATAAAAAGGTGGCTCAAGGTATCTATACCTCTTGGTTTAAACATAAAATTGAAGCTGTTTAATAAATGGTGCAAATATCTGAAAAATAGTTAAAACATCTACAAGAAGCCACTCAATAATCATACATTAGATAAGCTAATCACTGTGCCACCTATGCAGTCAAGGACAAAAAGCATCAAAATTCAACAAAAATTATTTTAAAGAACACAACTTGACAGACTAGAAGGAAATAGCACGAAATTTCTAGATTTCGTTTCTCATAAATAGAAATGAACACCTTTTTGTAATTGTTTGTGAGGATATATCAAAGACAACTGTGTCCATTATAAGCATGAGGGAATACAATAAGCTAACTAAAATAAGAGACAATTCAGATCTAATTTAACATCTATTAATACTCATCAGGTTTATGACTTAGTTAATTGAGCATAACAGTGAATGAAAAGAGTTAGAAGATAGGAATGACAAGTTGAACGTAATGATAGAAAAATATTCTTACTCGCAAGATCCGCCAAACACACTTTTGATTGGAGCTACAAAGGCGTTTCCAAGAACAACTCCAACGCCATTAGCAGCTTTACTGATGACGGATCCCATCGTCAAAAGTACACAATCACATTCCACTCAGAAGCCCACAACATATATTGATACTAACTCCATCCTCCTCATAGAAAATCTTAAAAGTGAAAAAAAAAAAAAAAAAATGTGATTAGAAAGGTGATAAATGGTATAAAATATAAATAAAAAAATAAAAAAATAAAAAAAAGGTGATAAGTCCAGTTAAAAAGGTGATTTTGTTCTCCCTTTGTTATTATTTGTTAGCTTCATGCTTATGGTTTTGTTTTTTCTTTTCTTGTCCAATGATAGTCTCCAACTCTCCAGTATCTTAACTATCAAAATGCCAGATTGAAATATCTAATAAATTTGGCTATTACTATTATGGGCAGTTTCCCCATCAATTGCCATTTTTCATTTTCAAAAGCACCCCTGATAACCGACAAACAAATTTCCATTAGTTGGTTTACTTCTCATCAACCCATTCATAAAACAACCCATTTTGTTAGCCATAACCACCCCCTTTCTCGAGCCATTACAACCTGATACTGTAATTTGTACCCCACACCAAATTGCGCATGCCAAATTGCTAGTAACAAAAAAATAACATTCCTAAATTTTCTAACAGTGAAACACTCATATTACCAGATTAAAATAGAACCAACTTGTCTGAAATACCCCACACGTTAGTCACTAAATCTATACAACTATTCAGTAAAAAACATCAAACACTAGAGCCCATAATGTAAAAATAACAAATAAAATGTACTTTTAAATGCGCATCAATTTCCAACACAAAATAAGGATAATCATACTGAACTTACTGTGATTTACAAGTTTTAAAAACATAAAGATACAAAATGCGAGTTGGGGCAGTTTTCTGAGGTAATATTTAAGATCAATATAGGGATCCATACCTTGTGGATACAAATATATTAATGTTAAAGTGCAGTGTTCATGGCCTAAGTTCAGGAGTGTCTATATATTAATGTACTTAGCCAGTATGGATGAATCAAATTCCCTTAAGTGAGTTATTGCATCGGGCAGCACTATAAATTAGCGCTTAGTGCTTCCTTAATTTAGTAACAATTCCGCTCCCCCCCCCCCCCCCGCCAACACCACCAAGAGAGAGAGAGAGGGGGAGAGAGGAAAAAGGAAGAAGAAGAAGGTGGCATCCGCAAGAATATAAAGTCCACGAGGATAAAGTCTCTTGAAGCTTAGAACGCAAGGCAGTTATTAAAGAGTAAAGACTTTAAAAGGAGCCTCTGTGCAATGATCCATTACAAGTGCTAACTTTTGAAAAGTATCGGGCATTAATATACCATTACCATGTGAAGTCCTGTAGGTCCAAGAACTGAATACATTTTCCGCCATATATTTTGGCATTTATATAGAAGAAAAATTTTTTTCCCATTTCAATTCATATGCTCATGGCCATAACCACATGATACATTCAGTCTGAAAAATAAAGGCATCCAGAGTTGTTAAGTATGGGTTGTAAGCACTGGCATATAAGCATCTCACCATCAGAAGAGATCAAAACCCACCATCTGACTGGTCCAAAAAATTTGAGCTTGATATTGTCCCAAAACAGTATGATAAGTTTTGCAGAGTCCATAGAATTTTATAGATTTCGTTGATTTTGAATGTGGAATTTCTCGGACAGTCATGACATGTTTTTATTGGAAATGTAAACCTTTTTGTTTTTTGTTTTTTTTTTCCCTTTTGTTGGGTGTAGAACTATAAGTCAGTTCCATTAATTCAAAATCTTTATACATTCAAAACCTCAAAAGAAACCCAAAATATTATCATATTACAACTATATAAAAGTAAAAGGAATTTTCAAAATTTTATGAATTTTTTTATTTAAAAAAAAAAAAAAAAACTGTCTATTCATGCCTTTGCAGTGTTTTTTTCCTCTCTGTTTTGGCCCTGTCTTGCCGACCGTACATCTCAACTCTCATCTAAGACGTAAATGGTGAACCTAAAAAGGAAAGGCCAATAAAAAAAAACACAAAAAAAAACCGGGAGAAAGAACTACAATGCAGACACTATAATATCAAACACAAAGAGGATCAATGAATCGCTAAGCAACAGAATGTGAACTGAAATATTCAATAGTACAATTAATTAAATAAAAAAATAAAAAAGAAAAAAACTCAGAGGCTGCGTTCTGATTGCGTGGAATTCCAACTCTATGGGATTCTCAAACAATGAACAGAGATCCCATAGAAATGGAATTCCAATTCTCATATGAAGCATGAAAATAATTTTTGAATACTTCCAAATTCCAAATCGAATGTTTGAATGTACAGAATACCAAAACAAAATGAAATTACAGCCTACCATAATAAGGGCTTGCTTGATGGAGCAACTCAACAGAGAACCGACGCGTCCAACACTCTCAAGCGCCACAGCCCATCTTATTTGAGAGCGGTTTTCCCTTTGCTCTCAGTAGACTTGCAGGGCCAACCGCTTGAGAGTGTCCCCGCTAAATTTTCAATTCCAAAATGCCCCACAAATGGCCAAATGCTCCAAATGCCGTTTGTGGCAAGGTACATCATTTTTTTTTTTTTTTTTTTTAACCATGTGGAAAGGAAAGCTATCACCACTACATAAAATATTCTAAATTCTCTACTTATTTTACATTTTTTAAGGTTTATAAAAATTATAAAAGGTTTCTATAAAAACTAATCACGTTGTTTATTAGAAGACGTTATTCAGAATAACTTTGTGGAATAAATTTTTTTCAAAATTTGTTATTTAAGTGAACATTTTAGTAATTTACAATCTATGTTTTATTTTTATAAAATATTTCATGAAAAATGGCAATAAACTTTACTTAAATGACATATTTTAGAAAAACTTTCTTTTACAAAATTATTTGGAAATCTAATGGGTTAGGCGATTAGTTTTCGTAAAAACCTTTTATATTTTTCATAAAACCTTAAAAAGTGTAAATTAAGTGGGATGTTTAGAGTACTTTATATAGTGGCAATAGCCTGGCCCCAATGTAAATATGTGATTGCTTATGTCATAGAGATTGGGAAAGACTTCTCTCCATTTATTGGATAACTAGGTATCAGACACGTGCGTTGCACGTGATTTTTGTCCAACAATAAAATGATTCTCATCTATTTAAAAGAAATTTATTTCTTTTTTTCAATTATTTTCATGATCTTTTAGTAGTTTTAGATTTTAATTATGCTTATGTATTAACATTTAATTTTTATATATGTGACCCAACAATCAAATGGAATTTATATAAACATTTAACTCTTATATTTGTGGGACACATGATTTTTCTTGTACGTGTGGAACTCAACAATGAATGAAATAAAGTTGAGCGGAGTTGGATCTTTGGTACAATGAGATAAAATTGGATTTATACAAAGAAAAAAATTAATGTAATAAAAAAATAAGTAAATACAGTAAATAAAAAAGTATGGAATTAATATACAAGAAAATAAAAATCATTCAATTTCAGTAGAAAACAAATAGACCTGCAAGAAAACACAATCTTCCATGAGGAATCCCATTATCATCAACCCCATTGAACATCTCTTACACTCGTCGAGCGAGCATTTGTCACCCAAATTGCTCCACACCTCATGCAACTCATCGGCCGACGTAGACTCATTACCATCAAG
Source organism: Liquidambar formosana (assembly GCA_039720395.1). Taxonomy (NCBI): domain Eukaryota; kingdom Viridiplantae; phylum Streptophyta; class Magnoliopsida; order Saxifragales; family Altingiaceae; genus Liquidambar; species Liquidambar formosana. The sequence goes on along the minus strand of CM077826.1, from coordinate 24,745,286 downwards.
TTCGTAAACCGCGAACACATCTTTCAAATTCTCTATCGCTTCGTGAGAATTGAAGCCATTGGTGTTCAGTTTAGTGAATGCATTCAAATCGATTAACTTATCTCCATCCTTGTCAATGAAGAGGGAGAGACGTATTAGTTTTTCTTATTATTTTTTGTTGCAAAAAACGAATGAGTTAATGAGAAAGGAAACGTATGGACTAATGGAATAAGATTGTAAAACTCTAATTAAGTAGGGTATGAGGAAGGAAACATATGGGTTAGTGGAATAGGATTGTAGAACTCTAATTAAAGTAGGTTTCTCCATAATTTAATTAATTATGTATATTTTTTCTTTCTGTCTTTTGGATTACTTAAGGGTATTGATGTCATTACATTTTAAAATAAGGGCATTTTAGAGAATCAAAAGTTTTTCTATGATTCACCCTTTTATAGGTACTAGACTAGATATAGCACACGTGCGTTGCACGTGAATATTTTTAAATAATATTAGTTATACAAAATAATAAATACATAAAGATTTTATATTTTTTCATAAAAGGGAAAGTTTAAAATTCGAAAGTACAACGAAAGATTAAAAACTCTTTAGATATATATTCAGAATTTTTTTTTCTTCATAAAACGGAATATTTAAAGAGTTTATATTCATATATATTATCATGCAACTTGATAGTTGCTCTAAAAAAAAGAATTTGAGTAAAAATCTAACTTTAATTTGTTAAGAGTTTGAATTAAAATCTAACTTTTATTTGTTACCAAATGATAAGAATGTTTATTATGTGTTTCAATTAAAGAAATGGTAGATATGTATTTATTTATTTTTTTAAAATAAGGGTCTATTGGTCATTCAAAAGTTTTTCTAAGATTCAACCTTTTATAGGTAGTATAGATTTGCAGAGCAAAACTTACCAGAGAAGGGAGAAGCCACCGTTAACCAGAGAAGGGAGAAGTCGCCGTTGATGGAAAAGTTAGAGAGAAGGTTAAAACTATTATTGATGGAGAAAGTGAAATTTACAATCCGACTGTTTATTTATTATATAGGAATTATAATTTCCGTTTCCTTTGTATTCCTATTTGTGTTTTATATATTAAGGATATGTGTTCCGGCTGTTGTTTTAGAATTATAGTTTCCATATTCCTATATATTTCTATTTATTATATAGGAATTATAGTTTCCGTTTCCTTTAAATTCCTATTTGTGTTTTATATATTAAGATTATATGTTTTAGAATATATTAAGGTATAAGTTTTAGAATTATAGTTTTCATATTATTATATTTCTTATATATGCAGAAGGGTGGGTAATTGTGTATTTAAAAATTAAAATAAGATTATATTATTCAATCGAAAGTTTTTCTTACATTCATCTTTTTATAGGTAGTATAGTATAATATAGATATAATAAAATCTGAACTATTCCTATCATGTGGAAGTCCACTACTTCATGTGGGACTCACCAAATATTAATAGTTGATCCGATTAATAGAGAAGATCCATAAAAATTATATGTGGGCTTTAAAATCAGTCCTGTCCACCCTATAGGATAAAAATAGTGGTTGAGTTAGTATTGAACACATACAAGGGCTAGATAGATAGCCAATCTCCCAGGCTCCTTCCTAACCAATGTGGGTGTCAATCCTCTTACACATATTTGAAACCGAGATCTTTCCCTAACAAGGGGAGAGATTGATCACTAGGCCAAGAGGTCTTAATTAAACGAGCCAACCAAAAAAAAGAGGTCTTAATTAATCAAATTTTAATTTACTTCTTTAAATATAACTCTAATTAGTATTAATCAATCAAATATTAACTTTTTACATTTTTGGGTGATATTAATTTCTTATTTTTTTTCAAATTGTTAATTTCTTCCTTTCAAGTATAGCTCTATCGGTTGACCCAAATACAAATTGATTTGGTTGAGGGTTGCTTTCTATGTGGGTTCAAGGTGATCACTTTGTGAGCGCACCGATTTTCACCACGCGCTTGCGTGTTCTTTTTCACCTGTATTTACCTGCTTTTACTTTTATTGGTGCTAACCTGGAAGATTAGCATATGAATAAGAGTCGCCACCTGGAAGGGTCCAGGAACCCTTTTTATTAATTAGAGAAGGTTCAGAGCTAGAGTGCATGTTGGAAAGGTGTTAGGCAACTAACAATGCTCGGTAATAAGCCGGCTTTCATTTTATATTTATTGACCATATTTAATATTTTAATTTAATATGGATTACCCATATATTATGCAATAATTAAAACACATACAAATGACATATTAATCAAATAAACAATAAATATAATTTATACAATTTTACTATCAGATATAAATTCATACCTCTTGCAAATGAAATTGGTTGGTATTCAGACCGTCTCTCAGGTTCACTGTCAATCTAGCGGAGTCTCTTCCGTTGAGCCAAGTAAGCTATTTTTCTTTCTTACAAATCATCTCTCTTTTATTTTCTGTCAATGCAACTTCTCTCTTTTGTAGTACTTTCCCTACAAGAACTGTCCTCCCAAGTCTCTCTTTCTCTCTATTAGATCTCCTTCACTCTCCCTCTAATTTCTTTTTTGGTCTCATATATAAAGAAGGTTTTGGTTGAAGACAATGAACACAATTGAGAGGGAATGAGTTGAAATGAATGAAAGATGAATGAGAATGGTGAGAAGGGTGTATAAGGAGGACTCTACCCGATTGGTCTTATATACATATACACACAAATATATATGCACTTAACTCAATTGCTTGTTTTGCTTGCAGAAAAGAGATTCAGGTTGACAATAAACATCACGGACCTCATTATCGGGAACTCACCATCAAATATAGGGACAAAGTAGGGTGTCTACATACTTCTTAACCAAATTCTAAGCAAACCTAACCCAATCAAGCTACCCATGAATTGGCTCAATGGATAGCTCATTGTAACAGGTTTGGACCAATCCCAATCTCTAATTTGCCTCATTCGGTCATTTTTTAGAACGAAGAGATTGGAGTTGGTCCAATCTTCTGTTCTTTAATATATAAATCTTGCTTATCAAAAAAAAAAAAAAAAAAAAAAAAGCCCAAATTACCATCTGTAACATGATTGACACCGATCCAATCCAACCCTACGACCCCTAGCCCATATAGGATACTAGGAACCAATAAGGCTACAACTTGGGCAAATTCAGAGGTCAACAGGCTCAACTAGAGGTAACCCTCAACCCAAATCAAGCATCAAACCGAGACTGCTTAATCTGAGCTCCATTTTTAGGGTTTGGGTCCTCGAGTTGGTTGGGTTTGGCGGGTTAGAATGTTTCATTTATTTCCTTTATTGATTTATTATAAAAATCTCGCCTTAGTTTTCAAAATTATGCATTATTGCATAGCCCACACATTTTAGCGATCCAAATTGAATTTATTAACTTGAAATTCATGTCAATTTATCCTATATATTTTTCATAAAGAATTATAAATATGATACAAGGACTTTCCTAAGGAATTACAAGTGTGAGATATAAGACACCACTGGTTAAATGACATGTTTGAACAAAAAATAAATGACTTGTCATTTTAGTATAAATATACAAATACGGAGTATAGAAATTATAGAACAAACTACATATTAATGTTACTAACTTTATCCTAAATTTCAATATAGTGCATAAGCTTTTAATTTATCTAATCTAACGCACTAACTATATACTAGTGTTTCAATGTGGGTAAACATGGGACGGATGTTTAGTTTACTAACAAGGACTTTAAGTATGCTAACGTGGTGGCTCATCTGGTGCAGATGTGACATCCCAGGTGAAATGCAAACTACATATCAGTGTCACAAACTTTACCGTGAACTTTAAAGTGATGCATAAAATATTTAATTTGTCCGATTTAATGCATGATTTATTAGGGCTGCAACTTGGGGGGTTGAGCCTGCCCAACCCGAACCCAACCCAGTCAATAGACGGGTTGGACAAATAGTTTTCATACATTGGGTTGGACTTGGGTTGAAAAATATCAACCCGATTTAAATCAGGTTAGGCTTGGGAAGGGGGTTGGTTGACCCGAACCCGACTTTTATAATATATAATTTTTTTAAATATTTTTATATGCATTAAATATGACATCGTATGGTTTTTAACTATTGGTCATTTGGCATGGACATAAGAGGCTTGTATGAGAAATTGCTGGAGGAAAATGTGTAGCCAGATTACATTCTATTGTTTTTTTTGGAGGGGGGAGGTAGGGGAGGTGTTAAAAGGAGAGCTTTATTTAGACTATTAGCCCTAACATTGCGTTTAGTAGCTATAAAATCTCCTCTCTTAGCAAGAAAAAGAAAAAATTTATAAAATCTACTAAAATTATGGAATTATAATTCGTGTTTGACTTGAAAGACTTTTTAAATAAGTGTCTATGAATGTCAATTTTTCTTTTTTTTCCGAGTTAGTTTTTATTATTTTGGCATCAGAGTACTTTGCCACCACTTCTCTCTTCTTTCCCCAGTCCCCATCGGCTACTAACGAATAACGCCGTTGAGTTTATTAAAGTAGGTTAATCAATTGAGTTTGGATGAGTAAAATTTGTAGGCATATGCAACAATGCATTTTTATTTTATCAAAGTAGGTTTACTAAAAATGAAAAATAAAAATTGAAATTAATAAGCTAACTTGCACAATCCGCACAATCCCCTCAACCCAACTTCAACCCGCTTAACTCATGTAATCCGCCCCCAACCTATGCCTGCCCAACCAGAGCAGGAGTTGAACCTGGAATAAAAAAGTTCAACCCAAAGTATGGGTTAGATTGAACTTGGGCGTAAAGATTTACACTGAAAGTTAAACTTGGGTTGACCTCCCAACCCGTCGCAGCCTTACAATTTATTAATAAATGTTTAAATGTAGTGACAACCTAAGACGGCCGTTTAAATCCATAATGGGATTGGTGTAGATTAGATTGTCCACCGGGCCGAATCCTTTGCCTAAGGCTAACCTGCATTGAGGTCGAGATTTTCCAACCCAAGCCCAACTTAGTGTACAAAAACTGCTACCCAAGTCCGCCCTTGGACCGGGTGCAGTTTGCCCAAGTTGCAGCCCTAGGAAACAAAACTTGCGCACGTTACGTACCGTGCGCCTGCCTAACAATCTAGCACCGCTCCCCATTTGTGTGCTCTCGGCTCTCCCCTCTTCTACTCTGCTTCATTCCCTGTTCTTTCCAACTTATTGCAACAAATCAACAAAGCCTTTCTCACTGCCAGCTGAGGTAAGCCCTCTTCATATATCACTTCAATATCAAACTCAAAAACAGAAAAAGGCAGAAGACCAATCTTTATTGACATTGATTCTATTTTCTCAAATCAAAAACACTCTGTTTCCAAAATCAGTTTTGTTTGTTCACTTGTTGAGATGAGCTCACTGTTCAAAAGAACAAAACCCTTACATATCCTCACAAACCCAAACATCTCACAACACCTTCCTCCAAAACTCACTTCAATCTCACCACCGATCCAAACCCTTCAAAACCCCCAAAACCCTCAAACCCCATGTACTCAATCACCCTTCCCGAACCCTAGAATTTTCCCATTTCGCCCATTTTCATCGAAGCCTACCAAATTCCCTGAATATGAGATGCCGTCGGTCACTTGGGGCGTCGTCCAAGGCCGCAAAGAGAAACTCGTATCGCGTGTAATTATATGCGATTATTTAAAGAGTATTGGCATTATACCCACTGAGTTAGAACACTTGGAAATACCTTCGACCGTTGAGGTGATGAGAGAGAGGGTTGAGTTCCTTCAAAAATTAGGATTAACCATCGACGACATCAATGAGTACCCATTAATGCTAGGATGCAGCGTGCGTAAAAATGTGATTCCTGTGTTGGGGTACCTAGAAAAGATAGGGATACCGAGGTCGAAGGCTGGTGAATTTGTTAAGAATTACCCACAAGTGCTTCATGCTAGTGTGGTAGTTGAGCTTGTTCCGGTTGTTAAGTTCCTTCGTGGGCTCGATGTGGATAAGCAGGATATTGGTTATGTGCTGCAAAAGTATCCGGAACTTCTTGGGTTTAAGCTCGAAGGAACGATGAGCACTTCAGTAGCGTATCTTGTGAGTATCGGTGTTAATCCGAGAGATATTGGTCCGATGGTCACGCAGTATCCGTATTTATTGGGGATGAGAGTTGGGACTATGATTAAACCAATAGTAGATTACTTGGTTTCGTTGGGATTGCCAAAGAAGGTGTTGGCGCGGATGTTTGAGAAGAGGGCATATATACTTGGGTATGACCTTGAAGAGACTATTAAACCGAATGTGGAGTGTTTGATTAGTTTTGGGATTAGGAGGGAAGCGGTTGCTTCAGTTATTGCACAGTATCCGCAAATTATTGGGTTGCCTTTGAAAGCTAAGTTGTCCACACAACAGTACTTCTTTAATTTGAAACTCAAGATTGACCCCGAAGGATTTGCTCAGGTGATAGAGAGGATGCCGCAGATTGTCAGCCTCAACCAACATGTGATTATGAAACCGGTCGAATTCCTTTTGGGACGGGGAATACCGGCTGGGGATGTGGCAAAGATGATTGTGAAATGTCCTCAGTTAGTTGCATTGCGGGTTGAGCTCATGAAAAACAGTTACTACTTCTTTAAGAGTGAGATGGGAAGGCCCATGAAAGAGCTTGTGGAGTTCCCGGAATACTTTACTTATAGCTTGGAATCCAGGATCAAACCCAGGTACCAGAGGTTACAAAGTAAGGGGGTTAGGTTTTCATTGGCTTGGTTCCTCAACTGTAGTGACCAGAGATTTGAAGAGAGACTGCAGGCTGATTATATCGAAACAGAGAGTATGGGTCCATCGTTTTCTATGGGTGGTAAGTTAAAGCTACCAGGGAGTGAGATTGTGTCAGACGATGAAAATGAGAGTGATGATGAAGTACTTTACAGACGTACTGTTTCTCTTTAGTAAACTTTTTTTTTATTTTTTATCTCACATTAATGAATCAAATTAAATTTACAATGTTATCAATGGTGTCTCATTCTTATCTCCCCCCTTCCTCATAACATCCTTTATTGTTCTATAACATTTGAGCCTTTTGCAGCTCAAGTTTATGCTTATATTGCCTAGTAATGCAGTAAGCGGTTTTGGTCGAGTCTAAAGATTGCTTAAAATGGTGATGGATAAATACTGATTACTTTATAGAAGTTACTTATGTTTTATTAATTATTCAAATATGTTTGGTCTTTACCACAGCAGGAAATCATTGTAGAGATGCAAAGGATTCGTTTTTTGCAGGTTTGCATGGGATTATGGTAATGACTGAAATGATCTTAGTTTCAATCCATGAAGCTTGTTAAGGAAGGTCTTGTGATGGCCATAGATCCTAATAGTCTGCACTTTGAAATTTACTCTATTGAGATACGCTTCACATTTTATGTAATTCTTTTTGTGGCACAATCTCATTCAGTGGAGTTTATGGTGTTGTGCCATGCAAAAGACGGTAGGCAATAAGGGCTTTTCTTTCATGCTTTAGATTTTGGTTAATCTAAGACCAAAATCAACCAATTTATCGATCCTAATAGTTGAATTCCACCTTTGTGTGCCAAACATTTTATGATGAATATCCTTATGGAAGGCCAACAGTTGGACAGTACACCTGTTCAGTCAAGTTGGTTTTAATTTCTCGACACGAATTTGCTTGGTGGATCCGTTTTTCCTTTATATTTTAATTTTTTTGTTGGTTTTTGTTTTCCACGGGGACTCTGAATGGCATGTTTGGATTTAAAATTCAACCTGGATGTCAGGCTGGGGCTAAACAAGTTAGAACACTTGAACTAATTTTGGCAAAAACATGTCAAAATTTTCCTTTATTTGATTTCTAATTTTAAAAGGGGAATTACGTTTGTGGCTGCAACTTTTGTCACTCTGGATCTCTCTGGCTTCTAAGATACTTTATCAGGGTATAGATTGCGATGGGAGCAGGTAGACTTGTGTGGGGTCAGATATGTACACTGAGACAGGAAAAAGCTGAAATTTTTGAGGCAATGCCCTCTAGTTCTTTTGTATGGTTAGCATTTCTTGAATTCCTGCCTCATATTGAGTTTTCTATGTTGTGCTAAGTACTAATGTGTGGTGTTAATGGGCTAGGATGGTTTTGATATGGATTCTATTTTGTGTAAATTTGTTTACATTGTACTTTTTTGTGTTTACCTTCTTTGCTGGTTTCATATGTGGCTAGTTAATCTATAAAGAGTTCCTCTTCGACCTGTTACCTGGCCAGGTAAGTAGAATCTCTTTTTAACATAGTGGCAGGCCAGCCTTACTTGAAATCTTCTTGTGTATTTTCTGTCGTACTGAATTGTCAACTGTTAGTGTCATTTGCAATTTTTTAGGGGCTATAGATTGACATTTTATATCATGGTGCTGGAATGATTAAGGAGTGCCAAAGCATTAGTGTTAAACATAACCTACTTTTCGGAGCATCTATGATTATATAGATTAATATAGGTAAATGTACATTGGTTTTGGTTCACAATTATATACACTAATAAGTTAAATTACTGTGACACCCAGTAATAGATAGTGATGGCGTTTGCACCCTTCGCAGGACCAGTTTCATAATCATTTTTATGGGTAGAACAATGTTTCTACTTTCAAGTTTTGTAGTGGAGCAACTTGCAAAGCACAAGAGCACGTTCAAGTTGGAATGCAAGGTTTTAGAGAGGGATCATGGCGTTTTGGTGCAGGAGTAACACCCAACATGGAATCATCCTGGCACTAAGGTATATACACCTATAAGATTCCGAGTGAATCATTGATGAAAAATTATTAAAGTATCATTATGCTGTTCATAAAAGAAAGATGAACTTTGAGGTCATCTTATGATATCTTACTTATCAACATACTACATAAAAGTGAATGCTAGTGTATGGCCTGCATTTTCTATGTAGTGTTGCTGTATAGTTTTCGTTTACCTCATTGACCAGGAACAACTTCCTGATTCATTTTCACCTACTAAATCTTTGCCATTTTCAATTTGTACAATTTAGCGGAGTGAGTTACATGTTGAATTGGGACAATAACTGCATCACTTATCTAGGATGCATCCACATTCTTTCAACATATATGATCTGGTGTAATGATGATCTGACCTCAGCATGCATGGAGTGAAGCTAGGCATCATGCCCACAACCCCAAATTTGGAATATGGCTTGGTTTGTTTAATTGAGTTGAATAGTTTAAGCACATCAGGCACTGCATTTTCTTCGTTGCTTGACAAGCTAACTTTCTTTGTAAATACGGTAAACAAGGGGATGAAGAGACCTCTTGAATATCAATTTTGAGCTCTTGCCTTGTATAGTTATCTCAATTGCTTAACTAGTCTAAGCTAACTTTCTTTGCAAACACTGTAACCAAAGTAGTTTTTTCATTTAACTGGGTTATCCACTTTATTTTTTAGTTACAGCATGATAGTTACAGAGCATGGCGGTTGCAGAAGAAGTGTGTCTCATTAGCTTGCCCACCTCCCTTTTGCTTGCCAGCATCACCTAACTTGTTCTTTAAGTTACTCTCAAGACATCAGCCTACAACTATGGGATACCGATTTTGCTCACTGTATTCTTCCTCTTCTTTTTCCTTATCAGCAATGTAATTGGTTCATGATTGGAACCAGATAATTAGTGGATTCAATTTTTTTTATGGTTTATTTAGACTTAATGTTTTGTTGGAAGACCCATTTTCTTGCAGGGAGGCATGCTAAATCTCATCAAGCACAACTGCACAAGAGGTAAATGTTGGCAATTTTTTAATTATCCCTCTTCTACTCTGATGACTTCCCTTCAAAAAACTATTCCAACTAGAACATGTGTATTGGATTTTTTTTTTCCCTCCATAATTATTTTCTTCCAAATTTCCAGAGTGGCCTATGAAATGTGAGGAAAGAAGCAAAAGGTGAAGGGGATATTTTGTTAGCTAGGTAATGCAATGTTCTATTTGTGCTGCTGATAAAATATGTTCTATTTGTGCCAATAGCTTTTTTCCTTTTTATGATGCTGTCATTTGGATTGGTTCTTCTATAATTGGGAATGTACTTAGAAATCCTCCCAAAATAGATGGCAAAAGTTTGGTTCAGGCTTGTTAAATAACTTATGCATTATAAGGTTTCTCATTACTCAAATTTCTATCTTTCGCCGAAATTACAGATGCATTGAGCCCAAAGCTTAGAGAGTTAATGAGGGACTCAACTCAGCAGTTAAGCATCTTTCTTAGCCAGCTAAAGGCAAGGAAGCCAGAAAGGGCTCTACAAATGATAGTATGAGCAATCAGTGGGCCCTCCATCGCAAATGTTGAGCATTTTCAACATTGAGCATGTTGAAGTAGACAAGTCTTGTATTCCATGATGAACTCCATTCCATGGTCATGCCATCAACTATGTTTTTGCTTCATAGGTCTCCTTGTTTGTTTCCATACATTTTGCGTTCCTAGAAAGAGAAAGAAAATAAAATGCTAATGCTTTTGCTTTTCCAGTTTCCAGTCTTCTCTTCCCATTGAAATAGTGTAGTGAGATTCTTCTTCTGTATTAGGTTGCTATTTGTTCCCCGTTTTTATATCCAAAGTTGCCCTTACTTTGGGAAGCTTTTTTCTTTGCAAAAAGAATGGAGGGTTGGGGGATATCTCTTTTAACACTGCGACTTGTCTGGGGTGTCATGGCATCGTCTTTTTGACAAGGCAGGTTTGTGCTGGGCGTGTCTATGCATATTTCAACTATGTTGGATGTGGAACTGGAGGGTCTTGGTAGGACCAAAAGGGCCAAATCTTTATGGAGGTGAGATTGTGGGTTATTTGATTAGAAAGGAATGCGAGGATATTAAATAACAAATTTGAAGAACAGGAGGAGTTGTGGGATAGAGTTCGTTTTGTTGCCTCTTTATCGATTTTGGTTGATAAACTGTTTTAAAGAGTTCTTCCTTTTCTAATTCTTAGAAATTGGATTGAGATTTTGTTGGAAAGTAGTTAGTTTTCTTCTGTTATATTTCTCATTAATCTTTAATCAGTTAAGTAGTTAGTTTTCTTCTATTATAGTTCTTCGTAAACACACTCTCTTGCTCTTTTTTTTTTTTTTTTTTTTTTTTGACATTTTCTCTTTACTTTCTCTTCTTCTTTTTCTTCTTTTACACTATTCATACAAATCAACTTGGTATCAGTAAGTGCACTTGATTTAGAGTCACTATAAAAATATACTCGTAGAACAGCCATGAAAATAGTTCTTCCTAAATTGACTATGTAGAACAGCCATGAATGGAAACTATATGAAGTCAAAAGAAAAGACTTTGATTTTAAGGTTCATTTTGGAAAGGAACAACGTCGTGCGTCCAAACATTGGAATGCCCTAAATGTCCTAGTTTTTTCACATGGAGGTAAGGTTCACTTTCATGTGATGTCCACCTTTAATCCTTTATCTAAAAGGGTTAGAGCAATTAAAACCTTCCTAGAATTTGGACACAGTTCTGTTCTGTTTTGTTTTTGGTTTTTTGTTTGTTTTTTTTGGTGACCAAGAAGATGTATCCCATGTTATTGGACCTAAATTAATCATTTTGTAATGCACAAATCATTTATACAAAAACTTGTACATCCAATAATAGGGATATAAACCTGTGCATCCAAAAGTAGGGATGCAGAGTTTCAAACTTAGGACTTATGATTTCTAAGTTGCGGACCTTTATGTGTGCTACACTCGTATGTTCATAGTGCTAATTAGGGTGTGCGCGGGTCGGTTTGGAACGGTTAGAAGAAAAATCACAAATCAATTTGTTAAGGGCAGTTTGTAAAATTTTCAGCTCGCTGTCAAACCGTTGGTATTAAAAACTGATGGATTGGTTAATTTCGTTTGATGGTTTTGAGCAAATGGTTTGGGTGGATTAGAAGGATTGTATCATGTCCTTCATAACTTTTATGAGGATTGTCAAATGATCAAAAAGTGTGCTTTTATAATCTTTATGAAGATGATTTGTTGATTTCTTAGGAAAAATGTTTAGAAACAAACTATTTAATGTTTTATGATATCAAATCCTACAAAAATGTTTAGCAAAAAAGTTTATAAAATTAAAAGCAGATTGAGTTGGTTTATAGGCGGTTTGACAAAGGTTTACTCGCCAACCAAATCGAGCCACTAAATTTATTGCTCAATCCATTCAAATTAATCTGCCTATTCTCTCAATCTACTTGGAAATATACGGAATAGAGTGAATTGATTTGATTTGACAGATTGGACGATTTTTTGCACATCCCTAATGCTAATGTTTAGAAAATTCATAGACCGAGGAAGATAATTTGGGATTGGTCATGATCTTATGAAATTGTAATAATTTATTCACCAATAAATGAAAGCCACTTGGATGAATTAGAATCACTCAATGTTACACATATAGGATAACAATCACATACAACAATAAAATTGTAATAATTTACTAAACAATCAATGACATCACTGGGATGAATAAGAGTCATATTATTAGGAGTATGAGGCCAAATTAAATGAGAGATGTTACTATCACTTCAATTGGTAAAATGAATTAAGAATTTATATAAATTATTTTATTTTATTTTATTTTTAAGGGGGATTTGGTCATCAGTCCACCAAGTGGAACTTATTTAACAAACAGTCACCCAACTCTTTTTTCAACTCACTTAGTCCATTTGGTTTTTAGCAGACTAAAATACCCTCATTCTTATTGAGTTATTTCTTTTTCTCTCTCTCTTCACCTACCCCTCTTCATCTTCTACCCCAAAATCACCCCATCACCATCTCTCTTCTCAAACCCCAACCCAAACAACAACTCCGGCAGTGGCTAATTTCCATTGATGTTCGACCTCCGGCGACGGCGATCGACTATGAAGCTTGTCGGTGTCGAGCTCCTTCGAACAAGATCTGAAGATTTGTCCTTCTGACGACGAACACTAGATCTGAAGAAACCAAATCTGAAAGCTTGCTCTCCTGAAGTCCTGATTCTTCAACTATTAACTAAAAATTCCCTGTTTGATCTTTAAACGACCATTTTTTCTTACAAAAGAATAAGACCCAAAAACAAAAGAATCAAAAAATAAAAAAAATAAAAACCCTTCCATATTATCTACTTGCATTGTCTCCATATTGAAGTAATTCTTCTATCCTTTTTAACACAATTTCTTATTGTATCAGGTAGTTCAGGGTCGGATTGGGAGTTGGAGGGTGGAGGAAAATTATTCCCAGTCCCTCTACAGCCTCTCCCCATTGCTATTTTATTTTGATGAAGCTCCACATTTGGTGCTTGCCCATGTTGCCTATGTTTATATATAGTCCACATATTTATCCCCTACAAAGCCTATTATGATACAACCTGTTCGCCAATCAAGTCCAGACCAACCAGCATGAATGATATCCCTTGGAAGAGCAAGAAGTAGAAATGGATGCCCTATGCAGAGAGGAGACTCCTTGCTGTAGCTGTCAAAAGAAGAAAAGCTAATGCCAACTCTTTGTATATATCCTATTGTGCTTCTTCTTCTGAGCAGCCTTTTGCTCTTGCTGTATGGCTTCCTCCATTTCCCCAAGACTAGGCTCAGAACCACCCCTATGATGCTTTGGTTCTTTCTCAACAAGTGAGACAAGATCACCCTTAGAGGAGAGGCCGGATTTTTTGGTGACAACCCATTCATATGCACTCCCAAGCTAGAATAGGCCTGAGATCATGGCATTGAATTTGGTCACTGACATGGTGTTCTCAAAGAGAAGGTATGGTACAATCCATTTTTTTTTTTTTTAAAGTTATTACAATTTAACAAAATAGTAAAATTTTATAGTCATTGTATATAAAACAGTAAGACTTTACTTTACAGATTATGTTGACTTTAAGTAAGATGGAATTTTCATCAAACTAGTTTTATGAAGTGAATCGTACAAAACCATACAATTTTACTACTTCACTGTAAAATTTATTTCATAAAGTAATAAAATTTATTTCGTAAAGTAGTAAAATTTTACTACCTAAAGTAGTAAAATTTTACTACTTTGTGAACTATTATGTTAGACATGTGTCAAGTAGTAAAATTTTACAGTTTTAATTTTTTTAATAATTACCTAATGAATATGGTTCTTTTTTCGAAGATGTCGACGATTAGGTTCCAAAAATATAACTTTTTTTAAAAACGGATATGTGTATTGTAAGTTATAAGTTTTTAAAAATTATAACACTAAAAAACTAAGTTAGTTACATAGGCTGCCCTTAATAACAAAAAAAGGAGTGCCCTTAGTAACAATAAGGGCAAAGCAGGGATTTTCAAAAAATGTGTGACTAATTGATAAATAAGTTTAATTTCATTCGACTAATTGACTTAGAAAAATTCTTACTTGATTAATTGCTAATATTTTATCAAAAAGTAGATTATTCCCCAATTTCCCCTATTTTTTAAGCTAAGAATTATTTATTTATTTTGTCTTTTGTTACCAAAAAAAAAAAAAAACGAAACAGAAGTCTAATGGGCCTTGTTGCACAAACAAGTGGCCCATCCCTTTCCATAACCCCCTTTCTCATTTTTTCCTCAAATATGATTGGTATCGATCACTACACACACGGATCGTTACTTTGCTGGTGTCTGGGTTTCAGAGAAGACGATACGATGGCATCTAGGGTTTCGCTGAGCGCAAAGGGCAAATCTGCAAAGGGCTCAAAGTCCTCTTCTGAGGAGCAATCAACGGTGAAGCTGTTTCAAGAGTGGAGCACATGGGCATTGAAGAAAGCCAAGGTCATCACTCACTACGGCTTCATCCCAATGGTGATCATCATTGGTATGAACTCTGAGCCCAAACCACAGCTCTATCAGCTCCTGAGCCCCGTTTGAGTTCGATTCCGCAATACCTACATCGTGAATTCGGATCATGCTGTCGGTTTCTTTGGTGGGTCGATCCGTATCTGTCGAATCTACTTTATGAGTATTCCCCCCCCCCCCCCCCCCCCTTCCTTTGTTTTCAATTTTCCATAGGTGGACTAGTATGTATGAACTTGAATCTGCAATACCCAGATCGTGAAATTGGTTCGAAACTTTGATTTCTGTGATGGGTCGATACATATCCGTTGAATCTAGTTTGATATATAATGTTGAATTTTGGCTTTCAGTTAGTTTGTAAAATTGAATTTGCGGTGCCCATATTTCAATGCTAGAGCACCCACCCATCTTATGTGTTATTATGTGTTATAGGTGAAAGCTGAAAAGTGAGGCCCATTATGAAAAAAAACAAAAGGATAGAGAAACTGAAAGTGAGGCATAGTATTACTCTTCAGGAAAATTCTATGGTACACACTACACAGTCATTTTGAATGCGCCTGGCATTTTGGCATTTTTTCGTCCATTAAATGATATTTCATTTTACAAGTTTTACTGTGGGGCATATTTAAGCATTTTAACACGCAAAGTCGAGGAAAGGAGTTGATTTTCGTCCATTAAATTGAATTGAATATTTTTTTAAGTCACTAGGGCTAACCTAATAGTGAGAGAAGATAGGGAAAAAGGTTGGAAGTAAGATACGTTGAGGTTTGAACCCTTCCCAATGTACCACCAAAAAAAAAAAAAATATATATATATATATATAGAATTAATTTTAGGGTAAAATGCAAAAAACCCCCTCTATTTATACCCATTTTGTAGGATAGCCCCCTCTAAAAAAAAACTCAACAAAAAACCCCCCATATTGTGTAGGGTTGAAAAATGCCCCCCTCCATCCACATTCCGTTAGGGTTGTTAACAGCAAAAACGCACGTGCGTGGCACGTGATGAAGCTAACATATTTTTATGACCATAACGCCCTTCAGCACATTGAAAAGACGAGAATGCCCTCACCCAGCACATTGAAAAGACAAAAATACCCTCACCTATTTCTTCTTCAAATGTTCGGGGATCAGATCTGCTCTCTCGCACACGGCCTCTCTCGTTCTCTCGCACAGCCTCTCCCGCTAGCTCTCTCGCACAGCCTCTCTCTCTCTCGCTCTCTCGCACAGCACCGTGGGTTTCGCGCCATAGCCGTGGGTTTCTCCACCGTCCGTCCGCCATCGTCTGCCATTGTCCTCCATCATCCGCCATAGGCAAAAACGCAGAGCCATGGGTCTGGGTTTCCATAGCCATGGGTTTGGGTTTCCATTTTGCAGTGGGATGAGAACTTTTAAAAAATGGGTTTGGGTTTGAATTTCAGATTCTTCAAATACTAAAAAAATTTAGTTGAACGACGACCGGCGGGTTTGGGTTTCCATTTTGCAGTTGGCTGACGGCGATCGGCGGCGTTAAACGACGACGATTTTGCCTTGGACCGTGGGTGTGTACTGTAAAGAGAGAATAGGTGAGGGCGGACGGAAAAAAAAAAAAAAAAAAAAAAAAAAATATATATATATATATATATATATATATATATATATATATATATATATATAAAACACAAACACAGAAGAGAGAGAATGAAAATAGGGTAATAAAAAAGGAAAAAAAAAAACCCTTTTGGGGTCATCTTCTCCGGCAATGGTTGCCGGAAAATCACCTTTTGGCTCGTTTGAGGGACAACCCTTTTGTACGCTAAACCTCTTTTCTTCTCTTCTCTGCTCTTTGAAAACCCAAAACCCATCAATTTCCATCAGCTTCCGGCAAATTAACCATTCAGCTTCGTCGGGAAATAGTCAGATTCCGGCAATCAACCTCGGCACTGCCGGAAAAAGTCAGATTGTGCTAAAGGGTTTTGCTTAAAGTGTTAAGGGTTAGGGTAAAAGGGTCATTTCATATATATTTTTTAAAAACCATTTAAAAATGTCAAATACTAATATTTTATTATTTTTCCGTACAAGGGCATAATGGACATTTAACATCTCCGTTAACGGCGTACCCCCTGGCATAATATAGGGGGTTTTTTTGTTGAGTTTTTTTTTAGAGGGGGGTATCTTGCAAAATGGGTATAAATAGAGGGGGGTTTTCTGCATTTTACCCTTAATTTTATGTTACAATCACTTACAACGAATCTAAATGTAGAGGATACTTTCATCTTTTCTTCTAGGGATGAGGCTAAGTTTTTGAATTTACAGTCTGTAGGTTTTTTTGTGTTCAAAGGTTAGTATGAGTAAGACTTGTGTAGTGGGTCTTAACAGTGATAATGATAAAATTCATAGGCTTACTATGTCTTTGAATGTTCTACAGGACAATGGCATTTGACTTATTTAGGGCTTCCTCTAAGGGAAATTCACAATGTCAATCTTTTTGGAACCCAATTATTGATAGAGTGGAGATGAGTGGAGGAAGGCCTTAATTTCGAGAGAAGAGGTGGGGTTGGTTTGGTTTACTTTTAGTTAAAGTTGTGCTGTCTAGACGTCTAGTATTCCAATATATTTCGTGTCAGGATTAGCTAGTTTGTTGGGATGTTGTTTCTCGTCCAAGGGCAGTGTTCTGAATTATAAGTTGCATGAGAATTCAAAAAAATTCCATTCATTTTCGTTCCCTTTTAGCTTTCATTTTTTTTTTTTCAAACAAATATATTCTAATATGGCTATCAATTTTCATAGTGAATGAAGAGTCAAATAAGTGTTTTTTTTTTTTTGGATAAGTTAAATTTTTTTTGGATAAGTAAAACTTAATACATTAAAACAAATAAGTGTTTATTATAAGCACTATCATACCAAGTGTTTATTATAATCATATAATCAATTTATACGATTATATGTCACCAAATGCTCTGCTTATGTAAATGTAAACATTATGTCAACCATTTCAATTCCTCCCCCCAACCCCCCCCCCCCCCCAAAAAAAAAACCCATTTTCAATCCTTATTAAAATATATTCATAAGCAAACTCAGAGATAGCAAGATTAATATAACGAATTTATACGATTAAAAGTATTTAGTATTTTTTCATATGTACATTATTATTGAAAAATATAGAGAGAGAGAGAGAGAGAGAGAGAGAGAGAGAGAGGTATTTTGAGAATACACGCCTCTGAAAGCTGAATCCTTCACTTGGCTTGGTATCAGAGAAGGATTGAGAAAGCAACCCAAACCAATTCTTTTTTTTTTTTTTGGTTTTTGTTTTTTTTTGTTTTTGGGATAAGTGAACCCAAACCTAATTCTACTTTGATTTAAAAGGTTTGGAAGGCCTAAATGATCTTATGTGTTATTTGTTGTTGTGATATGCAATAGGAGATCGATCTGATAAAACCCATCACGACATGGCAGCAGGCCAAATCCAAGCCAAACTGTAAACTAATGTTTATTAGAATTAGAATTAGAATGGGCCACTAAATAATTGATTACTTGTTAATGGCATAAGAGTTTAGTGGCATTTACCTCACTTAAAAAGTGAATACTATCGAGTTCAATCTTATGAAAAAACATTGATACCCATTGGACTACTCATCTTTGGAAGAATTTTATTCTTCCTCAATTTTCAGTTTTGGTTTGGGGATTATTGTGGAACAGGTTACTTATTGATGATCAACTACAAAGGAGGGGTTGTCCTAAAGGTTCCTGCTGTGGTCTTTGTGCTAAACCTAGTCATTTTGAGGATGCCAATCATCTGTTCTTGTGCTGTGAGTTTGCTTCCTCTATTTGGCAGTGGTTCTTTTCAGTTTTTCACATAACATTGCCGTTGCCGGGGCTTAGCATTATTGGTTTTTGGAATTATATTTCGAGTTAAAAATTAAGCTCTCAAGTTTTTAATCTCTGGCTTGTGAGAGCTATGATGGTTTTCTATTATATTTGGCACTCTCGGAATTTATTGAGACTTGAGGATGTTAAGCCAAATTTTCGATGGGGTTGTCTTCATATAAAATCTATGTTGTATGATGTGGGTAAAGTTAGTTCGGGCACAATGAGAAATCTCATTAATTATCTTTTTGTTCTTCACTCTTTTAGGGTAAAGGATGTGAAGGTTCCAGCCATAACCCTTGTTCGATGGCATCCACCTTCCCCTTCTTGGATTAAATTAAATACAGATGGCTTTGCCAAAGGCAATCCGGGTCCAACTACTAGTGGTGGTGTTTTTCAAATTGTCGTGGTTTTGTTAAAGGCACTTTTGGTGCTAGTATTAGGACTCGGTCAGCTTTCTTTGCGGAGTTCTTAACTGTTATCATTGGGATTGAACATGCTTGGTCTAAGGGTTGGAAGCGCTTATGGTTAGAATGTGATTCTTCTTCAATTGTTCAATGCTTGAACAATCCTATCTATATGCCTCCATAGAAGTTGAAAACTTGTTGACTGAACTGTCAATTTTACCTGAAGCATACTAGTTTAGTCATATTTTTCATGAGGGTAATGCTACAGCTGATAAATGTGCCAATCTGGGTTTGGGATCTTCTAACTTTACTTAGTGGTGGACAGCTCGTATGAAGGTTTTGCCTATTACTATTAGGGATATGTATGGTTTACCTTATTATAAATTTAGACCTTAATTGTCTTGTGGAGTGAGCTTTCTCTTGACTGTTCTTTTTCTTTTATTTTTCCAATGTTGTTTTCCTTTATTTTAATAAAAGATCGGTTATAGCACATGATTTGGGTTTTCCATGGTGCCAACATAATTGGGATCTTAGGATGGTCTATGATGCTTGCAACCCTTTTATTTGATTCAAAAAAAAAAAAAAAAAAAAAAAAGAAAGAGAAACAAAAACAGTCGTTACCTGAACTGAAAATCGGGCTGAAAATTAGCAGTTGCTTTTTTATTTTGGTAGCATATTTTAGCATCCAAAAACTTCATTCTAAAAGAAGGAAAATGTTGGGGGCAGAGGACATATCAGGGAAATCCTTGCGTTTCTGAAAATAACACACTAACGTCAACTAAATAAGAAAGGGACTTAATTCCCTTGGCTCAAGATATTTATCTTCATTTTTCTATTACCACATCCCTATAAAGAATGCTATAAACAAGTTGGGGACACTTTTTGTGTCATCAAACAAAACACCCCTTTAAGACGTGAGATTTCCTATATACAAGAGAGAAGCCGCTATTCTACTGTTTTCTGATGGTACACATTATATCATTTAACTAAGAAGAGGGAGGGGGTACAAGCATTCTTCCAACACCCATAAACTCAGCAGCAAATTCCTCATCATTCTTACCCAACATTTCTTTTAGGCTACATTCCACATTTCTACCCTTCAGCACCCAGAATCTGGGCTTTATCTTCTTCTCCAATGAGTAGCTGAAATACCTTGGATAGTCCACCACATCCCTTACTGGCTTCTCCATGGTGTTAACAAGGAATTCTAGCTTTGGTCTCAAAACATCGTCAATGCCGTACCCTAATAAAGGAGAGAACCTACGAACCATGAATGCAACATCCCTCTTTGATAGCCCTGTCTTCATTAAATACTTCATCCTGCCCACCAAACCACAGGATCAAATTACAACACAAGCAAAGTGACTGGCTATCATTTACACAGGTGGACTGACACCAAAGC
Organism: Liquidambar formosana; assembly: GCA_039720395.1. Lineage (NCBI taxonomy): Eukaryota > Viridiplantae > Streptophyta > Magnoliopsida > Saxifragales > Altingiaceae > Liquidambar > Liquidambar formosana. The sequence continues at coordinate 24,724,877 of CM077826.1, read as the reverse complement.
AACAACCAGTGGTTATAAATTTTTTGAATTCTTATTTTTAAGTTCTATTATGCATTGTAATAATCAAATATATAACAGATGTGCAGATACAGAAGAAACCTCAAACCTTCTATAATCCAATAGTTGTTATTCAATAATCATTTCTCAGAACAATAGTAAAATATCAAATGAGGAAATCTTTCTACCCAACTCGGGTCATTTGGTCAAAAAATTAGGCCACCATAATTATGGCTGAGTCTGATTTTATTTTCCACATGGCATGATTTGAGTGGCAACGCACCCCTCAAGACGACTGCTGCCCTTGAAAGTAAAAATTATCATCACACTGAAAATATGTGGGTTATGGTATAAGAACTGGTTTTCAAAAACTTCCAATCAGTTTCATGAGGTTTAATGAGGCATCAAATACATGATCATGCAATTTTGTTCAATGACTATATTCAGTAGATCCCATTTCATAAATTTAAAAAAAGTAAGGATCTGATGATTTTAAAATATAAAAAAAATTTAGCAAAATTTCTAAATTAAATATATCTGAGAACTGAGATATTTACCGAGGAAGTAAGGTTCTGTCAATGTCGGATACGAAAAGCTCTGGATATTTTCTGATAACCCGAGGGAGGTCTTTAGAGACACCAATACTAGTAAGGAATTCAAGCTTCTTCTTAAGAGTTTTCTCAATGCTGGTAGCAAAAATTTCTGGACAGCGGCCAAGTATTCTGCCTACGGTTTCCCTATCAAATCCCAAATCTTCTAAAAATGAAACTACCTGAGGAGAGAAGGAAGTTTGAGAAAATCACCCAGCAACAATTGTTATATTGTAAATTAAAAACACTTTTATAAGTGTACCAATGCATTCAACATAGTATCATTCTTTTACAAAACATCAAGAACTAATTATGAACCAGCACGAGGAGAATTGAAAGGGCTGCAACTCAGTATGGATTAGCATCAACCCAGACCTGAACCAACCAAAGTCGGTTCTCAAAAACCTAACCCAAGACCAACTAGCAAAAGGAACTGAACCAAACCAACTCGAGAAATTTTGGTTCTGATTCAGATCGGTTCTTGAGTTGTGCTGCACAACATATATTTTTCAATTCAACTCTTGGAATCCTCCTTATACATGTTTTTTCCAGCTTGGCATTTTTCATTCTGTTTATAAATTTCCCAGAATCAAGCATAGCAAACCACAATAACAAAATCCAATACTCCTTAAGGAACCCTAAATAATTGGTTCAAAGTTTATCGCAAACAAAAATTGCAAAAATCCATGATTAAAAAAAATGAGTAGAAGACAAAAAGAAGAGGAGGCAACAAGGTTGATGGGAGTGGTATTTGCCATTCATAATCACTGTTTGGGAGATTGCCCAAGCAGATATAGTCCCTTAAGGTAGAGTTTGCCACTTGTAATCTTTAGAGAGAGAGCCCCTCAGGGATGGTTGACTCAAACCCTAGGTCGAGAATGAGATCAAATACGAGTTGCAGAGATCCCATATATGTTGTTAATGATATGATTTGGTGTAAACAGGCCTAGACTATGAATTAGAGCACAAACTAGAATCTGGCACATAGAGACAATTTATTGCATATAGTAATAAACAAATAAAAAAAATATATTATGAAGGGGTCATGAGGCTTCTTGGACACAGCTAGGAATATTGTCTATGAAGCTTTTTGGGTAGCAGGGTCAGCTAATGGGAAGGTAGATGAGTTGGAAAGAGAGAAGCTTCTATCCTAGAGTCTTCCAGAGGGCCTTTTCTTCCTCTTTGGGACAGTTTTGGTATATCATTCACTTGTATAGCAAGGGTATACTTGTGGGTATAGTTTTTGGCTTTTGGTTTTGCCTGGTATAGTTTCTGTGTTTTTTCCTAGGAGGAAATCTAATGTATGATCTCTTTTCTTGCTTCAATAAAACTGTTTCTTATTAAAAAAAATAATAATAATAATAAAAAAATAGACACATACAGTTCCTATGAACCTTGACTCAGGAAGAGGCAACTTGCATGTGCTCAAGTTCAAATAGAAACTTTTTATCAATTAAACTATCTTTCGAACACTTGATGGCAAGATTAGGAGCAAGGAAATTTTTATTTATTTATTTAAAAAAGAATAGAACCGTGTATATATGCACATGGAGATTTCCTTATTTGCATAAGACTGAACAGCACACCACTTTCTTCAATATTTTATTTTCTAGTTAGAAAAACTACTCGGCAATACTCTTCCTTTTGGAGGAAATAGTGACATCTAGCATGGAAATAGTCATGATGTAACTGCCAATAAACTAAGGGAAATATTTTTGTAGAAATGCCACGGATGAGGATAAAACATGAAAACACCCACCTTAAGAAATTCTTGAGGTTTCCGAAGTAGAAGTTGAGGACTTGTAGCAATAACCTGACCCAACTTCTTGTTTTGAACACCTAACTCACCAAACTGTTCCACCATCAACTTCAGCTTGCTAGTTGAACAACCCAACAGATGTGGCCAACTTTTGATTGCACAGTCAACACTCACTTTCGGCACCTGCCATGAAAATTTTTCTTATCAAGTATTAACAGAACTAAGTAATACCCCTTTGTTTCCCATTAAGTGGAACTGCTGAGGGAAAAGTGCCAGATCATATACCAGATCTATAGGCAAAGCTGATACACTAGCAATTAGAAAATGCAACCATACTAATTACACCCAACCCCACCTCCTCTGGTGCAGCAAATTATATAGATACAGTATCTAAAATAAGGGGAGATGACCAAGTTCAGACTGTCCAGACTGTGACAGATCGCACGGCTGGAAGCCATGCAGTGACTTTCACATGCAAGCGCGTGTTTTCCATGCATGGCTCCCACCCATGCGATTCCTGATCATTTTTTTCTAAAATAAACCTTTCCCATCCAAAAAGTCCAGCATACAACAGATTCAGCACAATGAACAATATTTCCAGAACAAGGTTCAATTACATTTACAAGGGGCCAAATATTTTTTTATAGAAAAGTTCTTTATGGGGATTTTGGATACTTACAGCAATGCGAGGCAGGGAAAGGGGGAGGGAAAGTTGAATTGTGCTGACTTAACAGAGTGGGACTTGTCTAATCAAGCCTACTCATCATAAGGGAGTGGAAATAATGGCATATGGGGTGGTAAATCCACTATTCCAGGGTAGAACAGATTCAGCACAATGAAACATTCAGAACAAGGTGCAACTAGTTTACAAGGGTGTTCTTTATGGGGATTTTGGATACTTAATGCAGTGTGAGGCGGGGAGTGGGGGGAGGGAAAGTTGAATACTTGAATTGTGCTGATGTAACAGAGTGGGATGTGTCTACCAAGCCTAGTTATCATCGGGGAATGGGATTAATGACATTTGGGTTGGTAAATCCCCTATTCCAGCTTCTTAAAGGAATAATGCTGCTCCTTTTACATTAAATAACCAACACCTGATCAACTCATTCAATTTGGCACCTGTTGTGAGTAAAAGCTAGAGTACTCTCAATTCCCTTCCTTTTCACCTAAGAAGAGGCTAATTAGGAATTAAATCCAGACCATAATTTCTTTGTTCAGTCAATGAAAATAATGAAAATACATTGCCCTGGAAGTTGGTCCTCATACAGTCATACTTAACAAGAACCTAAAATTTAACATAAAGTCTTGTAACAGTGACATAAGGACTACAGAGGTTTTTTTATTTATTTTTAAAATCCATATCATAGGCACAAATTGCATGCTAATTGACACCCTAGTGATATTAGTCAAGCATACTCGTTGGAAGAAAAGGTTGGATAATCATGAAAACATGACCAAATAAGATACCATACCTTCTCCAGACTGAAGAAAGAAAGGATCTCCTCATAGTTTTCTTGAATGCTTGTAGAAATGACCCATGGATATTTTAGCAGCATCCTACCAAAATCTTTATCCACTGCACCAATCTAAGGACAAGACACGGAGAGATGTTTAGATCATAAAACAGATTAGGTACTTACAAAATGCATCATATTATTCATTAACCATTATATGTAAGCCCAAATACAATCAAGCAGTTATAAATTTTGTTGATGGTTATCAAATTAAAGCCATCACTTAACAACACTTGTGATGCTCTTGGTGTTGTAGTTTTAGCAGTGTCGGCATTGATAGATATGTCGAGAATTTGAGATAGCAATATAGAAGTATATTAATCAGTATATCAACATCATGGAAGTATAAGAAAAATAAATAAAGTTTGCAAAATCGTGAGTTTTCGCTGAAACTCTAGCTATAAAATATGAAACTTAAATTTACAATTACTCATAATATAGCAAAAATAATCATACAATTCACTTGGCATCGTCATTGAAGTGAAAATTTAACATAGCACAAGAAAAAAGATAGACATACAAATCAACAGAGCATAATTCTAAAAAACCAGCCCCAAAACACTCAAAGCGAATAAAAATGACATCTTCTTCTTCTTATGTCTTGTCTAGTGTTGTTTTGTTTTGTTTCCCAGATTTTTTTATAAGAGGCCTTGTTCACTTGAAACTTCAACATGGATAGTTTGATGAATATTCATTCTTATTTCAAGGCCAGCTTTGAGCATGGTTTATAGTATAGGAACTAAAACTCATGTAGTGTGTCTTTTATATTTTCAAGTTCCTTTCTTCAATAGACATTTAACCTGACAAGGCCAGAGTCGAACTTGGCACAAACAAGTATTCACTTCAACTTGTTAGTCATTTGCATTATCCTTTAACCACAATCTATTAACTTCTTAACACTAAAATAAACTGAGATTGTAAATGAATTTTATTTTTTTTAAAATGTTTTATGAGATTTAAATGTTATATTAGACTAAGTGGTACCAATTTATGTTCATTATTTGCTTAGTGGCATGCACTTTTTGCACCCTGTACACCACGTACTTATCCTAGACACATTGTATTTTGAGGGAATTACAAATTGGTCCAGCTAGGGGAAAATAATTATGATTAGTAGTCATCCTTAGTTAAGCTAGTTGTCATTTACTAAACATTTACTATGAAGTTAGAAGTCATTTCTATTGATGTGTAATTTTTTGCCCGTAGCCGAACCAATCTGTAATTCCCCCTTTTATTTTCAATATTTTGATTCTAAATTGATATCTAAGTTGAAAACTTAGATATCTAAGTTATCTAAAGTTTCATTGAAAACTTCCACATTTTACTACTAACTTCTATCATTTATCTAAATTGATATCTAAGTTAGCTTCCACAGAATTTTTTTCCTAATGGACCAAATTGCCCATCACTAAAAATAGAAAGATAGAGGAGAGAGAAACATCACCAAAATTCCGCCAGGAGAGACTAAGAGAGAAAGACTTGAAAGAGAGAATAAAATAGTAGAAACACCCAAACAAGATCTCTTGCCATTCTCCACTAGTAGTGGGCCTATATCTTGAAGCTTAGTAATAACGATTTATTTGTGATGCTGTTGATGATGACATGGGTTCAAATAGAAAATGAAGAGCTGGAATGAACTGAAATGAATCAAATGATTTTCATTCAAATTGAAATAAAAACTTTGTTCAGATTTAAGGAAAAGGAAAAAGAGCCAATAACACCCACAAGAGCGACCATTTTAGCACCACTACCACGCACGACCAACGCCCATTTCAGCACCAAAATCACCCATAACCAGTCATCATTACAACACCAAGTTCACTGAAACCAGCCGTACATTTTTCAACTGCAAACCCCCCTGAAACCAGCAACAAAGGCCCTTCTTCAAACCCAAAGTTTACAGCAGGAAACACCTTAATCAAACCCAACTATACAGCAGAAAAAATCAGCACAAGGCAGGAGAAGAAAGAGAGAAAGGAAAGATAATGAAACAATGATTTTTTCGATCCTTTTCTCCGGCGGTAGTAAGCAGAAAAGCTCCATTAATTCCTTCCTTACTTGCTTTTAGATAGAGAAAATCAGAGAGAGAGAACAAGAGAAACTTAATCTGGAAGGGTCTGCCTTCCTTCTCTTTGTCGGTGAGCCATCAACGGTGGTTATGGCTGTAGTGCTGACGCCTTTCCTTCCTCTTTCCTCTCTTTTCTCTCTCCCTCTTTTTTACTCTTTCCTTACCCTTTTCTCTGATTTTAGTGATGTTTCTCTCTCCTCTGTCTCTTTCTATTTCAACTGATAGGGACAATTTGGTCAATTAGTATGAAATGCTGTGGAAGCAAACTTTTTTGCTATGGCAATATTGCCACCTTTTTTTTTTTTTCCTATCAATATTTCTCAATTTTTGGACCCTCGATATTTCTATCAATATTGAGATTCAGTCCTTGGAAGAACCCACTAAAATTGGTGCAGCAAACCACATAAATTTTATTAGTAGATATCAAACCACTAACCCCCAAAATTCATTTTAATTTTATTGCTGCATACATATAGCATTATGTGTGTGTGTGTGTGTGTGTGTGTGTACACGTGGTAGTATGGTACCAAATAAACTATCAAATTAAACTGAATAGGAGTCCAGCTAGCATGACTATAGTCATTAAACCTAGACCGGACTGGCTGGTGAACCGGTGACCCAGCCCTTAGGCTGGTTTAGTTTTCAATGCGGATCGTTTATGCATATGAACCGGATTAAACCAGTACGAACCATCCAAACTGGACAAATCTTAGGCAAACAGGAACCAATTCAACTGCTCGACTATTATAATGGACTAATGCTTGGGACAAAAGAATTCAAACAGGCATTGTTAAGGAGGTTCGAACGCTGCACCGGCGTTGGATTTTGAAGGCATTTTGCCACTTATCCAATTGTCCGCCTTAGTTACATTTAGGCAAAAAAAATATTATTTATCTCCTTTAGTTCATATGCTTATTAACATATTCAAATATATTTAAAATAACACATTTAAAAGTCATGTATGTTTAAAATAATATATGAAAACAGTAAAAGTTGAAATATATTTAAAATAATGATAAATTTTATATTTGTTTTCCTTTTTTCAAGTAAAATTTCATTTTTTAAATTATAACTGGTTCAACCATTGACCCGGTGGTTGAACTGGTGACCTAGCCACTAGACCGGGTTAGTGTCTGGTCTAGGTTGAATAAGTATGAGCATGACAGTCCATTCTTACTACAAGCACAATGATGCATTCTTAGATACACAGACATGTGGGTCTCGATTATTTCTATGAACACATGTGATGTGTCCACGTGTCAGGAGATCCATCATTGCAATATAAGTGTATTCCAATGAATATTAATGAATTGCAATATAATTTTTTTTTAATTTTTAAAAACCAAAGCTATCAAATCAAGCCCAAAAAGGATCATATCAAATATTGCAGCATAATATCCATATGCATATATAGGGGAGGGATCCGTTGACACCTTGATGTAAAACATTTTACACTTACACCCGTCAATATCTTCTTATAGAAATTATATTTCGCCAATCCAACCATTGGATTACATATTCGTATTATGCACGTCATGCAGGACAAATTTCAAGTTAATTAGATATTGGGAAGTATTTGACCCATAAACTTACATTTCTTTTAATAAATAAAATTTTAATTTGAAACACTTTATGGATGACATAGCTCCTTTGGTATGCATGACGTGCATGACAAGAATATGTAATCCAACGGTTGGATTGGATTGGCGAAATATGATTTCTATAAAAAGATATTGACGGGTGTAAGTGTGGTCAACATGTGTTGATATAAGTTATATTAGCACCACCATGCATTGGGGATTGTACCTTGTGCATTGGACCAATGTACCCCATAACCCACTAATGCACAAGGTACAACCCCAATGCGAGTGTTGATATAAGTTATATCAGCACGTGCTAACCTAATCATCATCCTATACATAGCCCCCATTTAATGCTCTTAGTCATTACCTTTTACACATTTTCCTATTTGCTTTTGTCATGACAGCAATAACTGACTTTTTGCCTGACAAAACTGCCCTAATACCAAATTCTCTTGTGTACACGGTTAATTTTAAATTTTTTTTGGACAATATTACCCCTAAATGCAATTTATTTTACATATGCCCATTTTTGGACAAAAATACCCTTAAAAACAACATTGTATATATATATTTTTTTTTGGTTGATAAAAACAATATTGACTTTATTGTAAAGAATGAAAGATATACATGCTTTTTTGTCATTATGAATTAAGTTATAAACAAACCTATTTAAAATGGGATTCGAATTGAAGTTTATTCACAATCCTGTACTCATTTATACTTTTTGTAGCTTATAAATTTATTTAATTATCGTTTTTATTCGTATTCATAAGAGCTCAATTATTATACCTGTCATGTGAGGCAGGTTGTAGTAAATATACCTATAGTAGTCCAGCTACTAGCGGTAATAAAGGAGAGCATACTTGTTCTTGCAGTAGATGGTCAAAGCATGAATTTAAAATCATTTGATCATATTCAAGAGCAAAAATAAAATAAAATTATATATATATGAAGGAAAAAAGACCACTATACCAATATATAGTGGTAGATGCTTAGGAAGAACATACTCCTAGATAGTCAGAACATTACTCTGAACACAGGTTTTGCACCTGATGCGGTTCTTAAGGGTATAAAGTGAATAAAAATTCCAATCATTCCTCTCTTGTCATAGCACTCTTAGATGGGTAAGATTTTCCAGATTGAAGGGAAAACTTTTGAGATTTCAGTGATTGATGAGAACAAGGGTAGGTTTGTTACTACTTTGTTAGAATCAATGAGAGGGGTAAAGGTTTTTCCATAAACGTTTTTCTAGAAAGAATCTTTGTAAAAAAATTTAGGAGGCTTTGGCCACAAGTCCAAATTTTAGGACTTATGTGGGCATTCAGTCCCTTGAAAATTCTTGTGCGGCCCTAAGTCCACCAAGCAATCCTTAGGACCAAAATACCCTCCTATGTACTATATTCATACTCTTAGTAAAAATATCGTTCCCTCTCTTTCTCCCTCTCCCTTTCTCTCTCCCTAGCCTCTCCCTCTCTCTCCGTTTCTGTCTACAAGTTTTTTCTCTTTTCACACCATCAAAACTTATGATACCAAAAACCATGGTGGCTGACGATGTAGTTGCTCACCCAAGAAACCCCCATTTTTTGATTGATTGTGTGAAGTTGATCAGATCTGCAAATCTTCTACTCAAGAGATGGAGACATCTAGATCCAAAGTCATCACTCAAATTTCTTTTTTCTCGACAAAGCAAGTGGTGTGCAGAGAAGAAACCTCCATTTTTCCTGACGAAGGAGGTGCTCACTCATCAGGTTTGATAACGTGGTGGCTCATCGTCATTATTAAGTGCTCTAAATCTTAACCAAATTTTTGAACACCTGAATCTTGAGGAACATGATTTGAACATGTAATGACAATTTTGGAAAACATTGATGGCAGTTGAGGGTTAAGATAAGATGGAAAACCATTGATCTTTCTACTCTAGAGGTATTTGCTGACCAAGACCATAAAGCTTATACAACCAATATGCTATAAGCTATCCATCCCAACCTTTTAGCAACTTGAGGGGATGGTGATATCTTTACTGTGGAGCTAGAAGATGTAAAAACTGATTATGGTAGATTCTTAAGTGTCTAAAAATTGCTCTACTTCTATAACTTTTACAATTTCTAATAGAACTAACATTAAGTTACGTGTAATTCTAAAACAGTTACATGCAACTATTTTAGAAAACTCACATCAAACCATTTTAATAAGTTAAATTTAGTTACAAACTGTTTTAATAAGTTAGGTTTAATCACAATTGCTTAGATTCATCTATTTTTATAAGAAATTTTACTCATATTACACAAAACATTGAAAATTTAATCACAAAAAGTTGCATGCAACTGTTTCACAAATTTCACTTCAAGAAATTAAATTTAGTCTCAATCACTTAAATTTAACACTTTAATAAGTTGAATTTAGTCACAAACACTTGGATTAAATTGTTTTTATGGAATATTATAGTTAGATTATATAAATATTCAAGATATAATCGTATTTTTTAAAATAGTTACATACTTACATGTAACTGTCTAACAAAATGTACTTCAAATGGTTAAAATTAGTCATAATCACTTAAATTTAATTGTTTTAATAAATTAAATTTAGGTACAAACACTTAGATTTAATAGTTTTCATAGAATATTGAAGTTAGATTATTCAAATATTCAAAAATTTAATTTTGTTTATAAACAGTTGAATGGAATTATGTTTTATGTAGCCAGTCAATGTAACGGTTTTATTTTTATTTTTATTTTTATTTTTTGCATAATTTCATATTCATCAAAGATCTTATTTTAAAGGTCTCGGCGAATAGATTCTAAAACTATAAATTTTATTGAAAACCAATGGATAGATTAAAAGTTATGCTATTTTAATGTTTGAAAACAAAAAATAACAACTCAAAGAAGGATATATTTCACTTTATACACTTAAGACTTAAACAAATACACAACTATTTCACTTAAAAGGGACTTATGGCCGCATAAGTTTTTTCCATGGACTTATGCCTCCATAAGTAAGTTCCATAAAGTGGACTTTTCCCTAATTTTCCCAAAAATTTATAGATTTTGTTGATGGCATTCTTTGTCAAGAATCAAGAGCAAGAGTTTACTAGAAGGAAATGGGTGTGTTCAAAGAAGTGATGGTGATGGTTAGATCTAATCATAGAGGCAGAGCTTTGTTCTTTTTTGAATTCCCGTTCAATCACAATAAGAGTATGGTGATTATCCCTGAAGGTATGGAAGCAACTTGGATGGAGAGCCTTGTTGATTTCGCTGAAGGAGTGCTTTAACGACGTTTCTGTCAGTTTTCGCAAAGAGGTGCAAACATTGCCTCTTGAATCTCCTCTTTCCTTTTTGCACATGGCTAAGTTACCCTTACTTGCCGCTATCGTGAGCTTATGACGTTATGTCGATGGGAAACAAAGTGAGGGTTGGTGGACTAATGATGTTAATGGTCCTCATGGTTTGGGTCTTTGGAAGGTGATTATGCAACGTTTTGCTGAATTTGTTAAAGAGATTGGGTTTAAAGTGGGTGATGGTAGTAGGGTGAAGTTTTGGAAAGACATGTGGTGCTCTAATTTGCCTCTTATGGTGGAGTTTCCCTCTTTATTCTCTATTGCTTCAAACAAAGAAGTTTTGATTAAGGATTGTTTGGAACGGGACATTGGCACTCGGCATTGGAATGTTATTTTTCTTCGTCACTTTAATGATTGGGAATTAGAAGGTGTGATGGCTTTTTACCAAGTTCTTTATGAGAGTAAGATTTTAGTAGGTGAGAATGATTCCTTGGTTTGGCGTAAGGATTCTAAAGGGTTAGTCTCCATTAAATCTTTCTACAATTGTTTAAGACCTTTAGGGAATTTATTTCTTCCAGCAAAAGTTACGTGGGTTTCCTCAGTTCCTACTAAAGTTGCCTTTTTTTGTTGGTTGGTGGGTAGTGATAAGTGTTTGACTTTGGATCACCTTGCTAGAAAAGATTGGTATGTACCGAATAGATGTGCTCTTTGTAAACAAGATGTGGAAACAGTGGATCATCTTTTCATTCATTGCTTTGTGGCAAGGAGTCTTTGGATGCTTTTATTCAACATGTTTGGTGTTTATTGGGTGCTTGCTTCATCTATTTATGAATTTTTGTCGGGTTGGTGGTTTAAGGGGGGAGTAAAAAGGCAAAAGTGATTTGGAATATGGCTATGCATGCTATTTGGTGGTGCATTTGGAAGGAGAGAAATGCTAGAACTTTTGATGGGATTGAGAAGTCTATCATTGTTCTTAAGTCTTCTCTTGTTAAGACTTTATACTTGTGGTTTTCTAGTCACACTAATACTTGTAATCTTTCTTTTGTTAATTTTGTCAACTCCTTTAAGCCTTAGAGGGGTGTGTGGTTAGTCTATGTACATGGCTTATGTACTTGGGCTAAGCCCTTTTTGATCATTAATACATATTTACTTTATTTATAAAAAAAAAGGTATAAAGTGAATATTGTTTTTAAGTGTAGGCATATGATAAATATCCTTGCATTTTTTTATTATTTTATTTTATTTTAACGAGAATACATTGCATTTAAGGATATTATTGTCCAAAAACATAATCATGTATAGAAGAGTATTTGGTATGTGAGGGCAGTTTTGTCATAAGAAAAAATGTCAAAAAGTCAAATAGTATTATTGCTGACATAACAAAAGCAAATAGGAAAATGCATAAAAACTAAAAAATAATGTCTGTGAGCATTAAACGTGGGCTTAACATGTATATAGAGAGAGGGTTTCTCTAGCCAAAACTAGAGAAGGGGAAGGGAATCAATTATAATAAATGTGAGAGAGAAAGAGAGAGAGAGAGAGAGAGAGAGAGAGAGAGAATAAGAGATAGACAAACATACATCTGAATGGGAGGATGATCACAGGGGGAGTAAAGGTGATGTGTTTTTCAAGAAGTATGGATAATATCATCTGGTGAGAGTTGGGTTACAAAGAAAAGTAACTAGCTTTTATTGCCTGACATGTAGAGGTTTAGGTTGCATTAATTAGATCATGTTTGGTTGATGGTCGGGTAGAAGGTAAATGGGTGAGTTTGGTGCAATGTTTTAAAAAACTCGCCCTGAGGGTAGACAAGCCAAAAACGCCACAGGGCTTAAAAAAAGAGAGGCAGAACTCCATTTTAGAGTACACTCTTTCCTTGGTGCACATGCCCTGTGCATATGAGGTACACCTTTGGCGCCCCATGGTAATAGGAATACACCTCATTAGACCAAATTGCAACTCTTAAGAGGAACAACTCTTTTTATTTAGTAAATTTACCACAATCAACTTAACGATTGGCCATTTGACTAAAAACCTAGGTTAAGTAGCCGCACGACCAGTTAGCGACTGCAACAGTGATAGGTTAGGGAAAAGATAATTAACCGACAATGGTGATGACAACTATTCGTAGTGTTGACCCCCAAGAACACAACTTATTTGAATTTGGGTTATATGAATATTTTATATCTTGGTTGGTTTGACCATGAAAGACAATAGTAAGTTTCTATTGCAAAAAGAAATATTTAATATTTTTATATAATGCTTTCAATTTAATAATATGTATAAAAAAAAAAATTAAAATAGGTCACTTTTTGAATAAATTTTACTCGTTATGTATTTTTTCCCACTATTTTTAGACATTAATATATATTTTTTAATATTTATATATATATAAATTAAAAACTTGAGGCTTGCGCCCCACGCCTCAGGGCTTGCACCCCCACCCCATGCCTCAAGGCTTGCGCCCCCGCCTTACGCCCACGCCTTTTAAAATATTGGTCGGGTGTTGTGGTGAGGATGGTTGGGGAAGAACCGAAGAATTCAAGTGGGGATGTAAGGGTGGATTTGAAAGGGACAAAGGTAGTTTTGCCAGTGTCAAAAAGGAGATCTCAAGAATGATGATGATGGCAGTGGGGCTATTGTTATGGGTTTCATTGGTGCGTACAAAATGGACCTGTGGATATGTGAAAAAGAGAATGAAACAAGAACAAAAAAAGAGGGAGAGGAAGAGAGAGGGGGGGGGGGGGGGGGGGGGAGTGCAGCCCACTAATGTAAAGGTCAAGAGATTGGTTAACACTCAAGAACTGCTGTCATGAAGAATTTTAAGCAAAATTTGCCACCCTGCTCTGAATGTACAGAGCTTACGGATATCTTTACTTTATCAAAAAATGTACAGATCTTATGGAATTTCTAACAGCAGTGAACATCTTTTTAGCAACTGTATAAAGAAATGGCTTAAATAGTTAAATTGGTTCTGGCATTTGCCCATTTACTATTTCAGATATTCTGTAATAACAAGCTACTGAACTTCCAACCTGTCCTTAAGAAGCAAAACAGTATATAATAACAATATATATCAATCTGTAACCATAATACAATTTTCCAACACAATTAACTTCTACCATAATAAAAATAAAATAAAGAGGAAGGGAATCTGATTAAGTGTGAACAAGATCTGGAAACAAGAGTTGTTGCAGATCTAGATAATGCTTATGTCTTTTCTATCACATAATGAAGTACGAATTTCAAACTTCAAGCATAATTGCAGATTACAAAGTATTTAAGATACAGGATGTGTGTGCACATGAATAAACAAAGATTATATAAAGGGGCAGGCTATTGCCACCACAACAAATACTCTACCCACCCCAGCACTTTATTCCCCCCAGTTTTTGTTATAGGCACCCCCCATCTTCCTAAACTACCCCTAGTTAAAATCTGAAGTTTGTTTCCACCCCACCCACAACGCGTCTCATTTCAAGCCCCACTCCCCTGTGTGTGGGTTTTTACCGCAGCCGACGACAATGCCGTCATCTTCACGAAACACCGAAAACCGTGTGTCATGCCGATGCAATTTCCTACACGCTGACGCCAATGCCGTTTCCACCCAATACACCCTATATCACCCCCATCTCCCATTGCTGCTCTGTTCTATTAGGGTTGGATGGCGACCATCACCGGAACGACCACCATACATCGGAAAACGCCTCTCATTTCTCTGGAATCTGCTTCCCATACCGCCGGTTTCCCTCTCATGTAAGTGTGATTGCATTCTTTTGAATGTTTTTCACTGGAATATGTAACCTTAGCCGCTAGAATCTATTTTGCCATAAAAATTTGTTGCAAAATATGTTCTGATCTCTAATTCTGAACAATACATGTTGGTTCGATTGAAGACAAACGAACATGCTATCGGTTTCCCTCTCATGTAAGTTGTTCGGAGTTTTAAAACTGAACAACAGAAATTTGCTCAAATTTATAAAGTCGAACGCTTCTTAAAACATTCGGAGTTACAAAAATGAACACCCGTCTAATGTTTGATCATCACTGTCCGAACATAACATGTTCAGATTCTAGAGTCCGGACATGGCAAAATTTAGCATAAGAAAAAATGAAGGTAAAATCAACAAAAAATATATAAATACTCATCTTTTGGCAACTAATATCATTTCTAACGATGCTTTGCTCGTTCATTATTCAATATAACATGAGAAACACTAATTTTTCATGTATATATGGATTTGGGGTCAAGGTTGTTAGGGTTTGTGAGAGAATGAGGTCTAAAGATGGTGTAATGTTTTTGGAGTTGGGGGTGGGGATAGGAAAATTTCCTTTAAATTTTTTAGTAGACATGTCCTTAATGGCAAAATGCACATTTGGATATAAAAATAATAACCTTTTATTTTAATTAGTGGGGGCTTAGAGTGCTTTATGTGGTGGCAATAGCCAAGTCCTTATATAAAACACAAAAACAGCACAGAAACATAATGTTACCTTCTCAAAAGCCAATATCCTTGGTTTAATGTCCTTCTCAATGTCATAGAAAACAATGGGTGGAAATATTAGAAGCACATTTCTCATGCATCCCCTGGGGACTCCAATATCTTCCAAAAAGTCCACCATAGGTTTCATGCGGGTTTCTAATGATAGCAAAAGAAGACGTGGGAATGATTCAACAAAATATCGGAAGGAAGCATCTTTAGAGCCTAACATGTCCAAACCTCCACGTCTTGCTTTAATCTGCATGAAATTGAACAATCATCTTACAATATAAACAAAGAATCTGAATATCCAAATATGCACATGATATGCATCTAAAACATAATTGAAAATGTAAAATAAAGAAGACAGAAACTTTAAGGTCAATAAACATGATCCAACTGATGACAATTTAGACAGACATACTGTACCTTTTCAAAAAATGATAAGGTTTGTTGAATGTCGTCATCAATAGGAATTGATAGGTGCATCATCATTCGGCGGGCATTTTTCCCAGCAATCCCTTCATCATCACTGTCAGAAAAGAACGTTTCCTTCACATATTTAACCTATAAGCCAAATGCAAAATAAGCAATGACTCTAGGCAAGTAACCAACAGATAGAAAGACTGAAGTCACTTCTGCAAAATTAAATAATAAGGAACTATCACGGAATGTGCAAGTACCAATAAAAACATACTGTGTGCTCCTTGATCATATCATAGAACAACCAGAAAATTAAAATAAATAAATAAATAAATGGTAACATGAAGCATGTGACATCCTGTGTGCTCCTTGGCATATCTCTAGACCCATGTTGCTAGGAGCGTACAACACGCTTACCAATGGCTGAACTGCCGAAAAGGTGTTGTGCATGTATGTAACAAGGTACCAACTGAACCATTGAAGTTGTAGGTGAGCTCGAAGGTCCTGCACCTTGTAGGCTCTGAAACCATGCCCTGGCAAACCCAACCACCACCTTAGGCCTGAAATACTGAGGTGGTAGGTATGATAGCAGGCCTGCACCGTGCAGGAGCTCGAGCCATGCTATTGGTTGGGTCATGCAGATCCCACCTACCATATATCTGGATCACACTCTTCCCTCTCCTATGTAAGGGACAACAAGCTCCAATTGGAGGGAATTGGAACACATGAAACATTCTTGAGAGTTGAGACAAAAAGGATAACTTGGTGATTGTCCTAGGAATCTCCACTAAGCTGGAATTCATGTCCTTAAGATCCATACTAACTCACTGCCATTTTCCTTCCTCAATTTACTCTCAGGTTGCTCCACTCCTACTTCAGGTCAAGACATTGTCACTACACGTGATAGTCCTCATCGACCACAACCCACAGAAAAGTTTTACGGTAAAAAGTTAGAAATCCTAAATTCCATGACTCCATAAGTGAATCAAGAATAGTGAGGTGGACTATCATTTCATTAAAGATTAAAGACACAGTGATGAACAAGATCCCTACTCCAAACGTGAAGCCAAAGGATCAACTGAGAGACATCTTCACAAAAGCCTTGGGAAAGTGTTGATTCCTTGACATTAGGAATTTTATTTGAACCTAGCCTACAGGAAAGCCTGAAGACAAAATCCCTGCACAAATTTAAAATATTGCTCAAATTCATGGTGAAACACAAGGCCATCCCTAAAGTATTTGGTTACTGGTACTAATCAAGAGGTGGCTTCAAAATGCTAGGAAGTGAAGTGAGTGACCAATAGCTTAAGTTCGAGGTCCAGGGCCAAGATTCCTTATATGACTTCAAGCAAAAATGAAGCACTAAACAAGATGATACCATGTGATTAAAAATGATATTATTATTAACAGAAATTCTCTTATCCTCTCAATATTATCATATGTATAATGTTACTTTGCTCACTTCATGAATGAGACAAGGAAGCACCTCCAAGAGACAGAGTGTAACATGCACAGAGGAAGATAAATTCAGACTGATTCTCTCCAAAAACAGAATCATTTCGACTCCATTGTAATCCTTCTCCTGTGCCATGTAAAACGATTTAAACAAGAGGAGGAGCATCTAATTCTTTGCTTTCCATCGTCTCCATGCATTTCACAGAGAAAGCTAATCCAAATCATGGCTTATCAACCATTAATTTGACATAATATAGTGAACTCAACATTATCTCAATAAATCTCTCTTTCAAAACCTCATCTTGAATTCTTGATAAAGAAGTCCAGTTACAAAACCCAAGCTTAATAAAGAATTCTAGTTAACTTCTTGTGCTTCATTAATGACCAACCATTGTCCGATGTCACACTGATTTGGAGGATGGATGCTTGTTGTGAACATGTCACAAAAAATCAGTTGTAGCAAAGAAAAAGATCGATTCTTTTTTTAATGAAGATTCCCTTATGTGTTTACAAATTCTACTAACGGCAATTTTGGAGGATAAGGTTACATTTTGACATAGTGGTTTGGTGAATCTCTCACATTATTGCAGTACTCCCCACAATATTACCCTACTGTTTTGCTGATGATCTTTCACTCTTCTGCAGTGAGAAGGTTAGTTCAATATCCTTAGCGAAGGAAGCCCTAAGGCCCCAAAAGCATTCCATCAGCCTATGGCCCACCATATGAATGGCAGCAAGAGCCAACTCTAATATATATATATTTATGTAAAGAGCCAACTCCAATATTGTGAAATTATAGACAAAACTAAAACTTAGATGCTTTAAACAAAACGTTGGGTATAAATGAAGAGAAGCTCTCACTGAGATACCCTAGACTCCAGCAGATTTCAAGTTTTCAACTACACTTGAAGCTAATGACTACCTCAAGCATAAATCAATAAAATAAATAGAGGTGTATACGACACTCTTAACTTAGCAATTTAGAATTGCTTCCTGAAGCTCACTTTCCTAGAATAATTTTCCAGGGAAATAAATAAAAATATTTATGCTACTTTTGGTTGCTGAGAAAATTTAGGAAAATAAACAATAAAAAAAATTAGGTTTTCGAACCTTAGATTTTGCTTAAATGAAAAACCTCCACTCCAAAAAGACATACAAGTACGTCTCTTAGTTGAAGCGAATCTTTCAATCTTCCATATTTTTTCCAAAAACCAAACAACATGAAACATAAGAGTCAAAATTGTATTCTCTTTTATTTCCCTCCGTTTTCTCAGGAACCAAACCGAGGGTTATAAAAAGAAAAAATTCTCTGTAAACAAACGGAGCCAAATCTAAAATACATTTCTACCAAACTATTTTCCGCAATTATATCAACAAACAGAAAATCATTACGGGAGTAGTTGAGGTCACTATACCTTATCAATGAGACCGGGGAGCGTCTCTGAGGATAGATATCGCGCGACATTCATCGCCGAAGACAAGCTCAAGCCAACGCTCTCCAAGAAGGGAACTTTCCCATTGTCACCTTTCTCCTTGGCCATATAATACACCTTCCTCTGAAAAGACAGAGGACTCTCCAATCCCCTTTCACTCTCACTCGTCCACGAACTCCACAGCGAAAGCTCATCCAAATCGCGAACACTATCGATCAGCATTTTCACATATCTCGGCGAATTCTTCGCGATTTCAATGGAATTCTCCTTCGAAACCCCGAATTCTTGAAGAATCTCCGAAACGGCCTCTCGGGCTTCTTCTTCTTCGACAATGAACGATTGGTCCTCGGATGAGGGCTCGCCGTTTCCAAGTGTAGACGCTCGTAGTGGATAAGTCTCGGAAAGTCCATGAGAAAGATCGATTTGCGTAGATAATTTGTGGGGAGGAGAGAGTTTTACAGGAAATGGAAGATTTGAGGTGAAATTTGTGAAGAGAAGACGGTTGTTGGAAGCTGAAAATGCGAAATTTCCGGGAACTGGAAGGAATTTGGAGAACATGGTAAGCATAAAACCATAAACCCTTAAAACCCTGAGAATTCCACACCTCAAACGTCAAAGGAGGTTTAGCGCCACCAAAAATAGGGACGCTTAGGTCGTTTAACAAAGATTTTTATGTATTTTAGCGCCAAAAAAAATTAAAAAAAAAAAGGATTTTTATTTATTTTTTGTTCCTAATCACAACTGGAGGAGTGATTCTTCCATATAATGTCATCTGTCGTCGGTCACGTGGTATTACAAACTAATTAAAAAAATAAAAATAAAAATATTAGGTTAAAAAATGATAATATTCCTATTTTACTCTACTTTCTTTGGTTCATAATACCACACATCTAGTTTATCACAATCACATATAAGTTTTTCTTTAATTGCAAAATTTAAACCCTAAACCCATTCTAATCATACCTTATATCTTACCTTTTCTCATCACTAGGCTAGCCACAGTGGTTTGAAGGTTTAGCAATGATGCCATCTCCTCTATCGTGTCTCATCGATGCCTGGGTGAACTGCTTGCACTCATTCTTCAAATGATTTAAGTTTAAATGCGGTTATTTTTTATTTTTTTGATAATGAGTGAATTTTTTGCAATGATAAGATTACCACGAGAGGACTTGTTAAACTCTCCCTCACTTTTAAAATGTATAAATTTTAAAACAAGGCTTATTCCATTGAAAACTCCATAGGATTCTTTAAGAGTTCTACATACAATAATTCATGATAAAATACTATGTTTTTTAATCACACAAGCCAAATAAAGTTTGATGCTCTATTTGATTAACTAAAATTTTTCATTAACTTTGACTAGCCATGCAATCAATTGCTAAGTCAATTTTTTGATAAATTTTTGTGTTTGGATCTTTTTCTATCCAATGGTATAAACCTTGCTTGAAATTTATACATTAACTCTTTCAATTGAGGAAAAGCCTTACCCTTTAGGGAAACCCTAAGCTATGTTAGATTCTACAATCCACATGAACGAGATAAGACAAAAGCCCTAAGAACCAAAGAAACCATATTTGAATGACCCCAAAGGATTAGCAAGAGTCTATTTTAGGTGATGAAAATGCCACTAAGTTATAATACCATCCGCACCCCTAAATTGTTTTTTACCCCACATTTTATTGAAATTTAATATCACATTTTTATCCTTGTGCAAATTCACGACTCTAGTAATAAAAATTTGAAACTATAGATCTCTACATCTACACCTCACCCTTGTCTCCCACCCAACGTACATAATATGCCTCCTCATCATCATAAAGCCCAAGCCATTATTAGTGGTTTTCATGACTAGCAACCACGTTTTTATGTTGAGTATAGACTTTTCATACAGGTGACAGCACGATTCCAATATAAAAACATAATTACTAAAAACACGACTAGTAATCACGTTCTATCAGTGTTATGGAGTAAACTTAAAAAACTACACCAAAAACAAAATAAATTAATAATAAAAAAACAATATTTAGGGACTACGCAAACAGTATTGCTCAATATTCTCAATTGAGTCAACCTATTAGACCATCTAGCTAGGACACTTCCCCTGACATACGAACCCCATTCATGGCAGGCTCCACTTTTTTTTACATCTTTGTTTCCTGTATTGGTCATTATTTTTACAATAATGGTCTAATGAATCTTCGTGCACACATTTTTCTATATGTATTTTTATATGTATCTTATACGCACCGCACTGTATTATGCATTTTTCTTCTCAATTTTGTATGTATTTTATAGCAAAAACTGGCGTGTCCTAAATACCATTTCAAACCCCCAAATTTGCCATCAAGTGCATTCTTACCTAGTTACCTTCATGGCAAAAAAAAAAAAAAAAAAAAAAAAAAAAAAAACCACATACCTAATAGGGTAATGCTACTTTGCCCTACACTTTGCCCTACTATATGTATTTAAGAGGGTAAAGTTGTGGGATCCACTGATATCATTAAATCCTAAAAATTAAAACCCTCTTATATAAATACACATAGTAGGGCAAGACCACATGCATCTTGCTTATAACACACAAATTTCATGCAAAAGCGCAAACACTGCATCCAGTCTACTACTAGTCTACTACTAAACCATACACAAAATATACATCAAAAGGATGTCCACACAAGTACCAGTTATAAATTATTTCTCAAACCCAAGTGCCTTTCAGCAGGGCACTAGTGGATGCAGTCTCCCCAAAAGTTTTCAATAGATCAGAACAGGACGCATCTGGTTCCGCTTCTGTCCCAAGCTCCGACTCCAGTTCCTCTTCTATGTCATCTGAAGCCGATATGAGCAAGAACTCGCACCCTTCATAGTTCAAAAAGTCAGGGGGATCAGCTGGGCAGTACCTTAAGTGCCCAAATTTCCCCTGCAGGTGGGCAGGAAAGACAGCTTTGCGCTTGTTTTGAAGTCCACTGAACTGGGAAGTGCCATGTTGATCTGGGTTTTTTATCTGTATTAGGAATGAGCCTTCGGGTTTAATGTTAAGTGACTCTTGGGGCTCATTGTTCTTGCCTTCAGGTGGGAATTCAAGCTTGTAGATCAAATGAGTGTGCATTTTCTTCCCCTTCCCTGGATCATGCCGTAGTATGCGGTATACACCTTCTCCCAATGCTCTCGCCGGAGGTTTAAAACGGTGCCCTCTTGTTGAAGTATCATACTCCTCTGCGATGCATGCACCATATTGCATTCATTATTTTGTGAGTTTCAATAACATTAATGACTTTTAATTAGAACAAGTCCCTCACCTCCTTTAAGAGCAGTCTTCACATCTTCAATATTCGTGGTCACCATCTCTACAAATCCCCAGTAAGGTCGGCTTTTCTTGCTAGGATCAGGGAGGCTTTTCCGCCCCATAATGATGAACCGCAACAGGGGTTGCTTCTCAATATTAACTTTCTACAGTTAAGAATTTTATGTAAGTGGGGAAGTTGCATTAGCCATAACTAAAATATACTTATTGTTGGGATTTTGTGTCTCAAAAGTAACCAATTTTAGCTGAATGAAGATAATCCAAAAAAGCATTGCGTACTATTTAAACAATTAAATAACTCTTTTTTTACCCAATAAAAAAATTAATAAATTACTCAAAAGAACTTAAAATCTTAATGCTGGAAATAATTAATAACAGTAGCTAGTCCATGGATGAAACACTGACGTACCTTAAAACAAAATAATATCCAGCTACATCTCCATTGATAGAATAAATGTAAGCTCAAATTAGTTCAATCTCTGTACAATTTCTTTCTCTCTCTCTTTCTTCTCTCTTTTTCAATTTTCTTTTTCTTTTTTTGCATAAGAATCAGTGGTGGATTCAAGTGGGGCCTATGAGAGCATGTGCCCCCACCGTACCCTACTCCTTTAATTTTATTATTATTATTTTATAAATAGACACTAAAAGTTGTAAATTTCTTGATTTTTTTTAATAGAAATATTATTGATGAATGTTTAAGTTTTTTAATTAAAGCTACTATAAGTTCAAATGGTTTTGATTTGTTAACATTAATATCAATTAAATTTTATAAAATATTTTAGTAAACTAATGTATTTTATTTTATTTAGTTTAAAGTCAAGGGGTGGACAAGTAATTCTTGAAACTTATGCATCAAAAAGTAAAAGACTTTGGTTCGATTTCTTATTCTCTCTTGAAGTCAGTCACGAAGTAAATTTATCTTGCACGTTAAATAACATGGATTGGGCTATAAAACACTAACTATAAATCAACTAAATTAAAAGAGGTCCCATTAGAGTGAATTCTTAACTCTTTACTAATACGGATCGTGGTTTTGTTTTAGTCTCATAAATTTCTGAAACATGCCCTCAATTTCAAACGAACACATCACTTTTTTTCTCTTTCTTTCTCTTTTTAATTTAAAAGCACAGTAAGGCCTAGGTTAGGAAAAGTTTGAAAACAACCCTCCACCCTCTTTATCTTTGCTTGCCCACTCTCTACATTTCATTCTCTTTATATTACAATACAGCTACGACCTACCCATAATACTCAGTTAGGACAGAGTAGTACTAGCTAGTTTCCAGCGTTACGCATGCATGCACATTGTAACATTCCAATAAGATATAAAGTGCATGTCACCTGGCTACCATGTCCACCTTCACTTCCATTCTTGCCCGAACTGCTTTTGCCCACATCCGATCCCTTCTTGATGCCTTCCTTTCCAGAGTCCGGCGCTTGTTTTTCCTCCACTGATCTCTCTCCCGACTCAGGCCGTAGAACAGTATACAACCGTTGCACGTCATCTGCACTGTGGGCTTCTTCTTTGTCAACTTTTGGCCTGTAGAAGAAGAATATTTCTCCTCCTTCCTGAAGCATGTCATTGCCAGATATATCACAATTTAGCAATCCCAATTCCCATGTGACAGCAGACAAATTGAAAATTAGAAAATAGTTTCACTCTCGGGCTTTCTAGAATTTAATTAAACCAAAAAACACAAAAAAAAAAAAATTTCACACAGACAAAAATTTCTCTGACACAAACTTTCTAGAACTTCCATGCATAACGTACAATCTTTTACTGTTCATATTAAAGAGTTAGAAGAGGGTTAGGTTCTGCCAATTGTCCAAAAACTTCACCAATTAAATTACAAGAAGATTCACACACAGATAGGGTTAGATTCTACCAATTAATTGTCCAAAAACTTCATCAATTACAAGAAAATCAACACACACACATATATATGTCCACACACAATTATACATGCACCTTCGTCTACACATACATGCATGGAGCTAGCTAGATTCAATGCAAGTAAGGTTTAAGTAAAATTACGAAATCAAACTGAGAACTCACCCCACTATATTGGTTGTTTACCATTTGAGACAATAGAGTAAATACAAATTCTGGAGAGAGAAAGAGAGACCTGAATCTCAACGTGGGGTTGAGCTCTAGTCTTCAGTTCTTGCCCTTGTCCCATATTGTCCTGCCGATCCTTTTGTTGTTGGCTTGTTGGTATCCTCTGAGCCTGATATGAGAAAAGAAGGTGACCGTTATTAATCTATCATCTTTCTTTCTTTTACAGTGTGGAAAAAAAAAATGCATAGACACGTCAGGAAAACTAGATACTTCCACTGGACACGTGTCCTCTAAAGGACACGTTCCTCTCTTTCCATACTGCCACGTTGTGGAGGACTGGGGGTAAAGGTTCGGACTGATCATGGACCGTTCTGGGCCCAATGTTTCCGTCTCCTCAAAATAGGCCCGGCTGTTGCCCACATTTTGATCATCACACATGTTTTAGGTTTTTAAGATTTTATACAAAATATAAAATGTTTTAAGAAAATCTGTCACATTATGTATTAAAAAAATATCATTTTAAATAACTTTGAAAAAATTTTTTTTTCAAAACCTATCGTTTAAATAGACTTTTTAGTTATTTATAATTTCTATTTCATTGTTTTGCTAAAAAGCTTACATAAACGGTAGATTTTGAAAAAAATTTATTTTACAAAGTTTCTATTTCATTGTATTCTAGGGAATCCCTTTTGAATTTCAGCTTTTTACGCTTTATCCATTGTAGTTTGAAAATATTTTGTCTTTGAGAATTACAAAGAAAATAGATTGCTCGCTAGTGATTTTACACCTTTTTCTTATATAAAAATGCAGGTATAGTGTCATAGCTTGCTTGACCCTAACACCCCAAAAAAAGAACAAATAATAATAACGAAAACATTATAGGAAGGAAAGTAATGATGGAAAAAATTTCAAAGTGCACGTTGGTAAAGTATAATTTTCAATTTTTTTAAAGAATTCGTGCTGTGGTTTTGTAAATGTGAAAACAAAAAATATATTCTTTGAATTTTTTTGAAAGTCTCTTTTCAAATGAAAAAAAAAAAAAAAAATTCTATGCTGCCTCATTACTCATTAGGCATTTTATTCTTGTTAGGAAGGACAGAGCAAATTTTAAAACTGACACCTAAAGGGGATTAACCGATGGGAGCTTCTATTGACACCCCAAGACTTGCTTTTCATCCTCTACTTATTTTACATTTTAAAGTTTTATGAAAAATTTATAAGGTTTTTACAAAAACCGAACGTGTTTTTCATCAGAAAATATTATTTTGAACAACTTTGTACAAGAAAGTTCTTTCAAAATCGGTCGTTTAAATAGATTTTTTGATCAATTGCAGTCTTTTTTTTCATAAATGGCCAAAAAGTCCACTTAAAAGATAAATTTTGAAAAAAAATTTCTTCTACAAAGTTGTTCAAAATGATATTTTCAAATAGACTTCACAATTAATTTTCAAAAAAACCTTCTATATTTTTTATAAAATCTTAAAATAAAAAATAAATAAGAGATAAAAAACAAGTTTTAGGGTGTCAACAAAGGCCCCTTAACTGATTAAGCTTCCTTTTGGGTCGAGCTTTCGTTTGTAAAAGATGGTAGGCCCTAGTCTTCACTTCGCAATTTAAACTGAATCTCCCAACCGTTGGGCTATCTCATACGAGATGGAGCCCATACTCATGTGGCAGCAACCCCAGTTTAAGAAGCACAACATCAGTCTTTAAAGAATACATTGGCTTTTCGAATCCAAATCTCAATTCACCTCAGTTATCGTCCAAGTCTAAACACTTTTTTTTTCCCCTTAAATTAATAAGAAACATAGAGAAGGTCCCATGATTTTTCCTGTTAAGATTACCACTTAAAATTCACATTTTCAACTTGGTGTGTGTTGCGAGATACCCATAGGGCATAGGCTTGCTGTTTCAGCTAGGAGAGACGCACTTAAATGGATGTTTTGATTTTGCTGGGGTCATTGTTGGACTGCTGCTTTCCTTCGCTTGTTGATCTGGTTGCTTAGTTTTAATATACAAAGAGCCAAAGTGGAACACTAGATCGTTTTGAGGTCCGTATAGAAAACAATGAACACTATATCTTGTACTTCAAACAAGTCCAAAAACAAATATTGCTACCATCTCCTTCTAATCTCACCCCCAGCATGCAGCAATAGGGCCTTAATTGAACAAATTGATGTTGAAACAGTTTAGGACCCACATCCAAGGAAAATAGACTTCGCCTTCAATGAACATTAAATCCAAGGAGAGAAATGGATGACTTGGGCTGAACAAAGTTTTAGGCAGTTGTCTTCTTCGTCAAGCAATTGATATGGGTTTTGGCTTGAAAAAATGGATTAGGACTGTTAGAGACTCAAGAGGGTAGCTACCATTTCAAATTAGCAAAAAATCGTTTATAAAAGGCCTATTTAGAGATGATTATTTAAGTAAAACAGTAACTTCCATCAATCAAACCGTGGAAGCACGTTCCATCAAAATCTATAAGAATGATGCAAGTACTTGGTGCAAACTAATGGAAAAGGAGTCAAAATAACTTAATCAACCATCAGGGATTAGAAAATCTTCCTATTTTCACTTTTAATTTAACTTCTTTCTAGCAATATTTTAATTTGAGGGGGCAGCGAGGGATGCCTTTAAAGATTTCATTAGCAAAATATTACAGGTCACAATACAAAGTATTCTTCCAAGACAAATTTGCCATTGAAACAATTCTAACCTGTAGAGAAAGCTGAATCATCAGGGAAAGGTTGCCACTGGCTTTGGGCGAATGGACGAAAATGGGCAATCAAATTTCATGATGCAACATTCAACCTGCATGTAAAAGATAATCAAGATTCAATCTTAAAGACAATGTAGTCACAAATAAACTAGAATCACACTTGTTGGGTCATGACCAAAATTAGATTCATTTTGGTACCTAATTCACAACCTGCCTGCGCATTGAGCTGCAAAAAAATTTATGTCACAATAAATTCAATGGAGCCATCATCCAGACGTGTATAAACTAGTCTAGAACAGCCAAATTCAAGATCATACACAAGCACAAAACTATATGGTTTTGAAAAACAGTTGGCTCAAAACTAGCCAAAGCATTGGACAGCCAGCTAAGAATTTTACTTTATTTTTTTTATTTTCCACTTTTCATGATACGATTCTGCATGTGATGCCTGTTCAAGGATAATTAACTGAATGAGAGCAAAAATTTCTGGACAAAAAAATATTGAAAAAGAAAAAAGGGACTTTCTCATCCACAAAGAGCTGGCTAACCCCCACCTCACCCCCTCCTTTCAATGAAATAAAGGCCTGCCTTATGAGAAGACTAAATAAATAAACAAGTGCTCAGGTGACTTATATATGCAGTGCAGTCTAATCAGATTTATATAAGTGCATTAGCAAGCTGTAAAATGTCACTCGCTCATGAGTGATGAAATGACTTTTAAGTAAATTTTTTTCTACAAAGACCTCATCTCTGACTGAATAATAAGATGACATTTTCCACAATTCCAGAAAGTTGTGCATGATTACATACATGAGAAATATCATTACTCTTATAAAAAAAAATTAAAAAAAAAAAAAAAAGATTACCTTGTATTATGTATTTATGGTGACAACTTGATGGGTCATTTTTGAAAAAGGTGGTTTCTAACCATGACTTCTTGGATCAACAATTTGGTGCACCTTCCTAGCTTCAGCACTTGAATACTGTCCCACAACACGGGCATGAGGTATGGATGCTTCCCCACGGGCGAGGGAATCCACATTCTCAAGAAAGTACTGTCTCGGAAGCCTTCCTACTACATTACCCTCCTCATTTCCTTCTTTGTCCAGGAATGCAAAATGTGGAATACCCTCAACACCAAATTCATCAAGCTCTTGTTCCCATTTTGTGTTGTCGACATTCAGCATAACGAAATTGACGCGGTCCCTGCATGAAAAATGGGCAATTGGCAGCAAGAAAGTAAAAGGTGATTTATGCAACATTGAAAAACATCCATGAGTTCAATTTTAAAATAGAAGGTTGCAAACTTTGACAAGTGACAACAGATAACTGAAAGGCTAATAATTTCATCAAAAAAAAAAAAAAAAAAACTGGAAAAGGCTAAGCTCACATTTTAAAAATAACCGAGATAGTTAATAGCCATATTTTCTAAACGCAACCTTTCTAAATCAATAAGCTAGTAACATACACATCTGAATATCATATAACGTGTAAAAGACTCAAAGATTATTACTTGTACTGCTGCTCAACTTTGTACACATCTGGAGCTAATTCCCGACATACTTCACACCAATCTGCATAGAACTCCACAACAGTGGGCTTTCCATTTGCAAGAGCCTACATAACAACAAGACAAAAAACATATAAGTAAATAGCATCTAAAATATAAGTAAATAACATCTCATACATGATTCATTAATAAAGTGACGAAAATTGATTCACTTGTCATGCCTTAATATGGTGGAAAGCAATCAAAGATGACCAATAACATATAAAATCTAAGACCTAGAAGGAAAAGAACATTTAAAATCGAGAGAGAGAGAGAGAGAGAGAGAGAGAGAGAGAGAGAGAGATCTCAATATATTAAATAGGTAAATTTTCAAATGAGTAACAAGATTTAGCAATCTTCTAGCATTGTGCCTATTCCATCAACAGAACAGCATGACTACTAAATTCCTACATCACTTAAATGCGACTAAAAATCCATTCTGGAACAAGGAAAGAACCTTCTTCTCCACCTGTTGGAAAGTCACACAATCCCACATCATCTAAATATTTGTTTGAAATGTCTTCGTAAACTTGTATGGGCCCTCCACCTAACACCTTAGGCTTTTAGATTGGAAACTTAACATGATTTCGGAGCATGTCATTCATGGGCCCGATTCGTTTGTGAGCCCATCTATTTTGTCCACGTGACAGGCCCATTCTTGTCTTGTTAGGCCGACACTGTGAGGGAGAGTGTTGCGAAGTCCCACACCTCACATCATCGAAGAAGTATTGAATTCGATATGGCTTCATATCCTTGTTTGGGACCCCCATCTAATAGGTTAGGCTTTTACGTTGGAAACTTGACACCTCTAGGAGGAAAGAGAAAGGCCATTTAATAGATACTTTGTTCTAATACTCCTTTCGTATTTAAAAGCTTAAGATACATTGGAGTAAAATTTTGGCTTTCATCCATCCCCTCAACCACGCGCCATACTTGGCACTGACCCTTCCACACCCATACAGTCTACCAAGTACTTGGGGACAGACATAATAACGAGCTATATGCGATTATGAGTGCATAACAAATGAGAAAAACCTCTTCATAGGGTAATGCTGCAGCAGATAGGTCCTTCAAAGAAATGCCTAAATCTAGTCGTGTTGATAAAAAAAGTCCCACCGCTGCAAGGGTGGAAATAACTGCTATCCGCTTATTGATACTTTTGTCTGGAAATTCAGGAAATCCAGCATCTGTGGAGGACTCAGAATTTTGGCTGGTGTTGAGTTCAACACTTTGGCTGATGTTATCATCACACGAACAAGGCTCAACAAGCAACTTTTCCTGCACCAAGATGAAAACTATTAGACAGGTAGAAGTTTGACTGGAACTAAAGACTTAAGGAAGAAGATAAAACTGAACAAGCCACGAAATGCGAATTAAAGCCATAACACTAAAGAATCCAGAAATAAGGCAATGGACCACTTTAGATCAAGAGAATGGGCAACTTCAAGCCATAACTAAGTAGCTAGAAGGAAGTTATTGTCAATAAAATAATTGAGGGTAAAAGATTCAAATGTACTAGATCTTGTGAAGTTGAAAACTCTGCTGTGAACAGAGTTGTACCAGGAGAGTGGAATCTGGCAGTTCAATTTGTTCAGAAAGCAGAACTAGTTCACAGATGGTTAATGCCTGTGCTTCTTAGGTTACGGTGTTGTCTGTTCATGCCTGTGCTTCTTAGGTTAGGAGTGTTTACAACTGATAAGCTTCCTAATGCTGGTAATGATATCCTTGTAAAAGATAGAAGTGGTGTTGTATTCCATCGTTAGTTCTTCTTTATTAATTTAATTATTTACCAAAAAAAGAAAAAAAAAAGTGCTTATTTTATTGTTATTTTTTATTTTATTGATGAGACATATACAAGAACAAAGCAAAAAAAAAAAAAAAAAAGGCACAAAAGACAGACCCCTTTATATCTTTAGGGAATCTAAGAAGTGTACAAAAGAAGGATTTCTAATCTTAGCAAAGCTAGTATACCACCAAAAAAGAATCTTAGTAAGAACGGATTTGAGATCAAGTACCGACTTTTCAATCCCTTCAAAAGTCCTAAGGTTCCTTTCCCTCCAAATACACCAAAAAGTAGCATGAGGGACCATTCTCCAAACCACTTTAGCTTGTTTGTTGCCACTTTTTAACCACCAACCTTAGAGGAGATCAAAAGTAGAAGAAGGGAGGACCCAATGGACACCAAATAAATTGAAAATGAGCATCAAAAGGCTCCTAGCCACCATGCAATGTATGAAAAGATGGTCCACTGTTTCCGCCTTCTCCTTACATAAGATACATCTATTAGGCATAAGCAAACCTCTCCCAATAAGGTGATCCAAAGTCAAGCATTTATTGCAACCCACCAACCAAAAAAAGAAAGCCACCTTTAGAAGGAACCGAAAAAATCCAAATAGTCTTGGCTGGTAAGAAAGGAATTCCTAAAGGGTTTATAAATACCAAGTTGATAGATTAAGGCTATAACAACACCCACAAGACTAATGAGGATTGACTATTTACAACTAACTCCATATAAATTTAGCTTACCTTGTAACACCAAAATAGTGAGTGCAAATGTCTATATATATAAACAGAGAAGTTAAAACTCTTATTAAAAAATGAAAACTAGATACTAGTAGCTTATGCAATTCCTACTGATTTCCAATGAAACACAGCAAGTTCATCTAGGGCTGTAAGATGAGCCAAGCTACTTGGGCATGTCTCAAGACCAGCGTGATAACAAGCTTGATCAAACTTGCTTAAACAAGCCAAGCTCACCCCCCACCCCCCCCCCCCCCCAACTTTTTTTTTCTTGAAGCTCATTAATTTATTGAGATAACTTCAAGTAAAGTACTACTTGGCTCGATAAGCTTATTAATACTTTAAGTAACCAAACTACTTGAGATCAGATTGATAAAAGTTTGTTCAAACTTTTTTGTGAGATAATGAGTCAAGTTCAAACCTCTTTTTTTTTTTTTATTTTTTATAGTTTGATAATTTATCAAAGGAAGCCTGAGCAACCTTACACTGATTGAGTTGGCTCATTTACAACTCTAGTCCCTATTGTTGCATTTAACAAGGCTCAACTCCTAATTCATATAAGGCAAAACCAATATTCATAAATCTGCTCTAAATCAAAGTAACAGGCGAGGTGATAATTCACACAAATTCAGATCTAGGGAGCCTTATCACTCTAGCATATACATGTTCAAGCAAATATAACTCCTCGGATGATTCCCTGTGTAGGAATTTATTGTGTGTTTGACGACGCATTTCTTTTTTTTTTTTTTTTTTTTTTTTTTTTTTTTTTTTGGTATATAAGAATGATGGTGCGTTTCATGCATTGCAGTATTGCACTATTGCACACTATTGGTGGAAGTGAAGAGATTCACCATGGGGGCTAGCCTAGTGGTGAGGGAGGGTAGGGTAAAAGATTTAGGATTAAGGGTTCAAACCCTTCCAATGGTACCCGGAAAAAAAAACAGAAAGAAAGAAAGAAAGAAAGAAAGAAAGAAGAAGGATGCAACTCTTATGATAAGTGTGACTCTTATGAATGGATGTGACTCTGTGAAAGGTCACCAACGAATTACAACACTTTACGGTGTTCTACAAATATACCTTAGTCCATCCCATTTACAGGTACACAGAAACTAGAACGTTGGTTATTCTGACTACCTTCTTCTATTTTTTTTTTTTTTTTTGGTAAACTGGGGGCAAAGCCCAAAAGCAACAAAAGCCTAAGCTAATCTAGGGGTTGCCACTCCTCTATCATCACAAATCAGAAGAGGGATTACATCAGAAAGAGGGAGAGGGGGGGGGGGGGGATCTAAAAATAGTAACACAATTGGGTAAAGCACGACTCAAATTGGCTAAGCAGTCAGCTGCTTTGTTACTTTCCCGATAATTGTGCTCCAGAATACACTACCACTCTTGCTTGAGAAGCTTCTTGCATGCATCGATGAGAGATTTGTGGGGGCTATGCGGCTGAGTGGAATTATTGAGGAGGTTAACCACCACCGCAGAATCAATGGCCACGAGAACTTTCTTAAATCCTTCTGCCCAGGCTATGGTGAGACCATGAAGTAAGGCCCAAAGCTCTGCCACTGTAACCGTGTAGCTGCCAATATTCACCCCAAAGCCAACAATCCATTTACCTGCTTCATCATGGAGAAAAACACCTCCAGCAGCAGCTCCTGGGTTACCTATGGAGCTACCATCGATGTTGAGTTTAACCCAAGAAGGGGGAGGGGGGAGGGGAACTTCCAGGCAACATAGAAAACTTGCTTCACTTGATTTGTGCCTTTTGATTGCTGACTTTCCTCCCATTCATGGGTACGGTATCTGATAATAGGGTCTCTCGGCATAATGAAATTAAGCTCAAATTTTTTTTTGTTTCTCCAATTCCACAACGATCACACTGTGAAAGCAAAAAACATCTGCCAAGGGGAAAGATCATTAACCTTAGCACTGCAGCCCTGAATATTAGAGTTGATCCACTATTGAAGTTTGGTGGAGAAGAAGGTAGCCTGATCACACAGGGGAACTAAATCCCTCCAGATTTGAGCAGCATAAACACAATCCCATAACACATGAAGAGAATTTTCTACATCGTGACCACAGCTGGGGCAAGCACAAATCTGGGTTAAATTTCTATCTCTTCTAACCTTATTAGTCAGCAATCTATCCTACCTAGCCAACCAAAGGAAGTAACGAATCTTCCGTCGGGCATTTACACCTCCAAAGCCGATACCAATTCTTCTCATCAATGCTATAGCTTTGGTCCAACAGCATAGAATAAGTGGACTTCACTGAGAATTTGCCATTCGGCTCATTTAACCAGCTATAAAGAATCCTCAGCCTCAATATCTTTGAAGGGATGGATGGCACGGATTTGGTCAAGAATAGCCTGAGGAAGAATATGGAAAAACTTGTTCCAGCACCACTCCCATCTTCATTCGAATACTCCCAAACAGTGGCTTGCAGCATCTTCATCTGGGATAGGATGAGTAACAAGCTCCCAAAGAGCACAAGAATCCACCCAAATATCTGTCCAAAACTTAACGTTTCTGCCATCTCCAACTACCCATTTAGAGCCAGCCTTAACAATCTCTCTCCCTTTTAAAATGCTCCTCCAAGAGTGAGAAGACAAAGGATTGGTTTTGCAATAAAAAAAGGAATAGTCTTTCAAATATTTCCCTCTAAGAACAGAGGCCCAAAGGGACATAGGATCCATAATCAACTTCCAACCCATACGGGCCATATAGCTTTTATTGACATTCCCCATACTACCAATTCCCAATCCACCTTGAACTTTTGGATGACACACTTTATCCCAAGCAACAAGATGAATTTTCCTCTTTTGATCCCCCAAATGAAGTTACAATTGGCTTGATCAATTTTCTAGTTAAGAGACTCAAGGAGCTTAGAAGTCTGCATAGCATACCCAGGGATAGTAGAAGTAACAGATTGCACCAAGAGAGATCTCCCTGCCATAGACAA
Organism: Liquidambar formosana; assembly: GCA_039720395.1. Taxonomy (NCBI): domain Eukaryota; kingdom Viridiplantae; phylum Streptophyta; class Magnoliopsida; order Saxifragales; family Altingiaceae; genus Liquidambar; species Liquidambar formosana. Next base: position 24,691,191 of record CM077826.1, on the reverse strand, counting down.
CTGCTTCACTTTCCACCCTGCAAGTCTAGATTGAACCTTTTCAAGTAGATAAAAGTACATCTCCTTAGAGACTATTTGATGAATGAGAGGGACTCCCAAGTATTTACCAAGATCCGCTGGAAAGGGGATCCCACTTCTATTATTAATATCTTTAGTAGAACCCTGAGAGAGGTTGGGAGAAAAGAAAATTTTGGATTTAGCAAGGTTAATAGATTGGCCAGAGAGAGCACAAAATTTATTCAAGCAACCCATAACCACATTCAGCTTGATCGATAGAAGCTTGAGCAAAGAGGACAAGATCATCCGCAAAGAATAGGTGGGAAATAGGGGGGCAGCGTCTACCAACTTTAACGGTTTCCAGTTTTTATTCAACACAGCTTCTTGAATGAGATAGGAGAGCTTCTCCATGCACAAGACAAAAAGATAGGGAGAAAGAAGGTCCCTGCCTCAAACCTCTTCCAAGAGTGAAATACTCAGTGGTCTCACCATTCCTGAGGACAACCAACTCAGAGGACAAAACACAACTTATAGCAAGAGAGATCCAACTCGAAGACAAGCTTGTTTCTAGTAAAACAGAATGAAGGAAACCCAACTGATTTGATCATAAGCCTTAGATAAATCAATTTTTAGGGCCATAAAACCCTCTTTTCCTTTCTTTTTTTGCGTGGTATGGATGACTTCTTGGGTAATAAAAATATTATCACTGGTAAGACGGCTGGGAATGAAGCTACTTTAAGTAGAAGAAATAAGGTTGGAGAGAAAGGGACGAAGTTTAGCAACTAGGATTTTGGAAATACTTTTAAGGGAGACATTGTAGAGGCTAATGGGTTTGAATTGGGACATGCTATCCAGGTTGGGGACCTTAGGGATGAGAGTGATAAGTGTTTGGTTAAGACTGGGGGGGACCATACTTGACCTGAAAGCAGAGATGACCATACTTCTGACAGAAGGCCCTACCACCTCCTAATTCTTGTGATACAAGATAACCTGCATTTCGTCAAGGCCAGGGGCTTTAAAAGGGCCAATGGAGAAAGTAGCTTCCTTAATATCTAAGAAAGTCGGCGAGAGGCTAATTGGGATTTAGCGGAATCATCCAGGGAAGGAAAACTAATACAAGACTGAACAGGAATGGTTACTTTCTCCTTGAAAAAATCTTGGAAGGGAGAGATGGCATGAGCCTTGAGAATATCTTTATCATACACCCAATCCCCATCAATTTTAAGGACTAGAATACGATTCTTTCTCATGCGGATAAGAGTAGAGGTATGATAGAATCTCGTATTTTTATCTCCATGCTTTAACCATTTAACCCTGGACTTTTGGAACCAAATGAGCTCTTCTCTAGCTAGCACTCTGTTGTATTCACTTAATAAGTCACATTCAAGACGAACCAAAAATGGATTTGGATTGATACACGAGGCCTTTTGGACTCCCCCAAGTCATTTATGAACTAGCACATGAATGATTTGGGCGAGCAGGATAACACTTCAACATGGGAGCTATTATTATTCCAGATAAGCCAAATACTACCTAGAACGACCAATAGCGTCTACTCTAACATGATTAGAATAGCCTAACTTATTAACAATCTTCGACACTCGATCAGACTCCAATTTAGTTTCTATGACAACTACAATACTGGGGTTATGCACCCTCATCAACTCTCTAAAATTCCTAAGAAAAACCTTATTACTAGCACCACGACAATTCCAAAGGATAATCTTCATTAAAGAAACTACAGCAAAAGAAGGGAATAAAAAAAGCTAAAAAGCAGGGAAATCACCAAGATTAGAGCAGCAAATTAAGACGCAGGTCCTTAGACCACCTTCAACCTCCATAATCACAGGTTCCTTCAGAGCATCAGCCTTAATCCCACCATGGGGGGAGTCCATGTTCATAGGGGACAAACGCAAAGAACATCTTTGTGGGTCACCATCATCGGATAATCCTGGATTATGACTGGGCAAGGCATGGATAGGGTTGAGGGTGAGATTAGGGGAAGTGTGATTATAGTGAGTGGAACCAAGATGAGTATGGGATAAACGAGAGTTGCTAAAAGCATTCATGGGAGCAGGGGCTTAGTGGTGGTGTGAGTGCCAGTTTAGCGGATGGGAGGATTCTTGGTAGGAGAGGCGATGGAAGGGATAGGGACAACAGAAACAAGCTTACTCCCTTTAGGACTACCATAGGAGGGAGTGGAGCTCTTACTGGAAGAGGGAGGCAATTAGGGCATGGATTTCATAGGCTTTGGGTTAGCAATAGGAATAGGATTGCCTAAATTGTTTTGATTAACTCGAGAAGCGGCTGAGGAAAGAGTTGGCTTGGGATCAACATCCACCAAACAGGGATTCTGCTCAAGCATCATATCCTCCACATGATCCTCATCTACCCTCTCACCATTGGAGCTTTCCTCAAGATTGCTTAAGTGATTGAATCGCAAACCACTCATACCACCTCTACTACCAGTGGTACGATTTTTTTTCAATTGATTGCTAGTCACCTTGTCAGATTTTCGCTCCCTTCTTTGAACTAACATCCAAGGGCCAAATCCACATGGGCTCTGTCGAACACCTGGGGGGCACTGTCGCGCTAGAAGACTCACTCAAGTGCTCATCACAATGAACTTCATTCTCCCTCTCCAGATTGTAAGGGCAACCTTCAGAATGATGACCAAATCTGCCACAAGTGAAGCAATAAGATGGAGACCTTAATACTCTACGCGTTACCAACTATTCCCAAGGAAGACTTTCAGAACAAGGGGTCTAGCTAGATTCACTTCTACACTCAGTCTCGCAAATTTACCCCTTGTTGCTATAAGGGTATGAGAATCAATCCTAACAGTTTTATCAATCAAATTGCCAATTCCACAAAGAATGGCTTCGTCAAAATATTTAATGGGCAATTCAGGGAGTTGCACCCAAGCCACAATGGAGGAGATCGCAGCACTGGATGGACGAAATTCTGAGTGCCATCGACGGATAGTTAAGACATGCCTTGCTATAGTCCATGGGCCTTCCACAAGAGCAAAATCATGATCTGCCTTATTCTCAAATCTGATAATATAGAAATCATTCTCCAGATCCACAACTTTAATGCGTCCCTCCCTACTCCAAAGTTGAGTCAAACATTGAGTCATAAAGTGATAACTCACCAATTTACCCAAGAGCTTGACAATAAGAGCTTTCTTCCATGGAGCACGAAGCGTCTTACGATTCTCCAGAGGAATGGAAATCTTGGCCAGAAACCCATAGGATCTCCATCATCAACAAAACGATCATCCTCTTCCTCATCTGATTCATCATCAGAGAAAAAACTCTCCTCCATCGTGACACCCATGAGTTTATCCCTATAAAAACTGTGAGATTGACCACTCAGCGGGGTAGTCTCTAACAAATCAGCAGGCTAAATTCTCCACAATCTCTCCTTCCTCCATCACCTCCACATCGCTACCAGAGTGCTTCGGTTTCTTGTTGCTGCGAGAAAGATCTGAATTCATTGGTTGGTTAGGATTTCTAGTCCCCTCCATGGGAGGGAAACGGAAAGAAGACGGTGTACAATAGCCTTCAGAGATTCAGAACAAGAATGATGACAGATCTGGCTTGAAAAAGAAATAGCGCACGTTAACAAACTAACAAACTCCTAACATCTGCTAAGAGCTTCTCTCTCTTGCTTTCTCTGACCGTAGGCTTTTACTGACAATCAACTTCTGTTGGTAAGTACTACCTTCTTCTCTTTTGCCAACATTATTCTTATGTATAATAAATAGTCTCTCGACAAAATATCATGGTTCGTTCTACAGATCCTTCACTTTTTAGGTTGGAGGTGTTTACAGCTGATAAGCTTACTAATGCTGTTAGAGATGTCCTTGTAAAAGATAGAGGTGGTGATTTTAATTCTATCATTAGTTCTTCTTCTTCTTCTTAATAAATTCTTTATTTACCAATAAAGTAAAAAATGTAATTGTAATGTCAGGTTGATTGATTATGATTTATGACTATGACCACACCCACAATACTAATATGGATTAAGTATTTAATATTCATTAGTTAATAAATTTAGCTTATTTTGTTACATTAAATTAGTGTGTGATGGTGTACACACACACACACACACGCACACATATATATATAATATATAATATATATGACAAATGGATAATGGTAGCTTATGCAATTCGTACATATTTCCAGTCAAACACATCAAATCCCCCAGGGCTGTAATATAAGCAAATCTACTTGTACTTAGCTTGAAATCAGCTGAATAAAAAGACCCATTTGAGCTCGCTAGTAAGATAAACGAGCCAAGCTCAAACCTTAATTCGAGATTGTTATTTGTCTGAGTAAAGTACTACTCATCTTGATAAGACTAACTGGGTTCAATAAAAGCTCGTTTACGCCGACATGATAAACAAGCCATGTACACACCTTATTTTTTAGTTTTGTTAATTTATCGAGCCAACCCTGAGCACCTTCCTATTCGGGTCGGCTCGGATCTTTCCAGCCCTAGCCCCTATCGTTGCATTAGACTAACAGCTAAACACCAAATTCATAGAAAGGCAAAACCAGGATTCATAAATCTATTCTCTAAATCAAAATGGAAGGAGAGGTAGTAATCCACAGAAATTGACTCCGTATACCCTCTCTCTCTCTCTCTATATATATATATATTTGAAATTGGACATGATTAGAAAGGAACAGGAAATGAAAGGCATACCGTGGTGGAGGAATCGGTTGGATCAGGGTCGGCCTGGCAAGCTATGGTTCGAAATCGGCGACTTTGGTTGGACCGTGGGAAAGAGGTCTTCACAAGCTTGGGAGATTGAGAAACTTGAAAATACGGTGGGAACCTGTGGAGACCGACGGGGCTAGAAGCCACGCGCGCCGTCGACATTTTCTGGGTTTCAGTTGGTTGGATTTGTTAGTTAGAACGACCAATTAAACAGTACTTAAGTTACTATTGCTCATATTTTTGGTTCTCTGTATCTGTACAGTAAGAGATAAGGTCTTATACGGTTCTACACTTCTACGTTCAAACTTCGGCGCCGTTTGGCAACGCCACTAATTGGTTTTTTCTGAAGATGAAGTCGGCCCAAATTTCAAGGCCTAGTGTTTGGTAAGTTAGATATCTAGTTTTCACTTATTCTAATTTGGGTCCAAAATCTAGTTAGTATTAGGGGTGTTCATGGTTTAGGTTAAAATCAAAAATCGAATCGAACCAAACCAAACTGGCTGATTTGGTTTGGGTTTTTTTTCATTTGGTTTGATTTTGGTTTGCATGTTAAAAAAACCAAACCAAACCAAACTGAAAAAACTGAAGTGTATATAATATATATAATATATGTTTACTATATATTAAACTTTAATATGTAAACTTCTTATTTTAATTTGTTTCCATTTTGGTATAATGTTTAATGTTTTTTTTTTCGTTAACAATCTTTAATGCTATTATTAAATTTGTTCTTATTTTTAATTTGGATTGTCAATTTTCTCATTTTGTTATGTGTATCCAATTATTCATGATTTGTTGCTACTTGATAAGAGAAAACCAAAACCAAACCGAAAAAAAACCGAAATTTTCAGTTTGGTTTGGTTTTTTTTTTTTTTAATTTATAATATGGTTTGGTTTTGTTTTGTAAAATTTGTTTTAAAATCAAACTAAACCGAACCACGAACACCTTTAGTTAGTATCATTCTAACAACTTATTTGGGCTGCTCAGCAATGCCACTAACCAGTTTTCTGAAGATGAAGTTGGCCCAAATTGCAAGGCCCAGTGTTTGGTAAGTTAGATATCTAGTTTGGGAACGGCTATTGCAGCCCCCCATTTTTATCACCCCATCCTTTATGTTTTTAAGGTTTTATGCAAAATGTAAAAGGTTTTTTATGAAAACTGGCCCTTTTATGAAAACTGGCCATGATATCTATTAGAAAACATCATTTTAAACAATTTTGTAGAAAAAAGTTTTTCCTAAATTTATCGTTTAAATATCCTTTTTAGTCATTTATAGCCTTTATTTCATTTTTTGCCAAAAAGTTTACCTAAACGATAGATTTTGGAAAAACTTTCTTTTGCGAAGTTGTTCAAAATGATATTTTCTAGTGGACTAAGCGACCGATTTTTGTAAAATCCTTTTATATTTTTCATGAAATCTTAAAAACCAAAAAAAAAGGAGTGGGGTAATAAAAATGGGCGGTTGCAATAGAAGTTCCCATCTAGTTTTCACTTGTTCTAATTTGGGCTCAAAATCTAGTTAGTATCATTCCAACAACTTGTTTGAAAACCAATTATGTAAACCCTTCCCCTCCTCTTACTTGCTTGTCCTATACAACCACAATATCCTCTATTATCGTCCACAATGAACACATCCTCAAGCCTTCATGCCCTTGAATGGCATAATTATCTACCTCGTGAACGTCTTCATCCCCTCCGATTTTAGCCATGATTTAGGAAGATTCAAAAAATGCTTCAAGAAAAATGTAGAAAAGAAACCATAAACAACAAATCTAGAGTTTCAGAAAGAAGTAGTAGATCTAGGGTTTCACCATAGCCACGCTTCCATCTCCTTCTCTTGCTAAACCTTTTTTCTTTATTTTTTCTTTGCCTATTCTGATTTTGCTTCTAATTTTCTTGTCCTTGTCGTTGATCCTCTTCTTACTATATATATATATATAACCTTTTAGACAAGAATCTTTAAGCCATTCTACATCTCCTTTGCTGGATCATTTTTTCTTTGTTTTTTCCTATCATTTTATTTTTTTAATTTTGCTCTAAATTTTATTGTTGTCGGTGTTGATCTTCTCACTGGAGATGTGAACCAAACAATATCAAAATATAAAACCAAGCTAGAACTCATTTTTAGCCAAACAAGCTGAAAATTAAAAACAGTTCAGCCTAGGCATGAACTAGGCAAACAAAATTGGTTTTGAACCAGCCTCAACCAGATTTTAGGATTGCCAAATAGGTCAAACTTCAAACTTTGAACTCATCACCCTAACCCCATGAAATAACACCAAAAAAAAAGAAAAAAAGAAGAGGAAATCAAATTACATATGCCATAAATAGGGATGGCAATGAACCCGAATTAACGGGCATCCCGCCCCTAACTTGTCCTAGCCTTATTGGGACCATATGATATCATTGTAGGTAGGATTGCAAATGAATTAGGCCTGTTTTATTATCGGTTCGCGAGAAAGTTCGATAAGGATTCGACTTGAATTTAGTCAATTAGTAAACAAATCTAAGTTCAAGCAATGAAGCTTGAAGTGTAGCCTTGTTTAGTAAACAAACCAAGCTTGAGCATGTTTAGACTCACGAACAAGCTTGTTAAGAACTCGATAAAGAACTTGTTAAGAATTTGAAATGAGGCTCGTTAGTGGGCTTGTATAGTAAAACAATTTGACTATTATTAAAAAGATAATAATATATAAAATTAAGAATGAGTTATTGATTCATAAATATTTCTCATTAAACTTAAAGGTTATAAATTATAGATACAAAACCGAATTTAACAAGCACAAGACAAGCTTAAAAATCAAGTGTAAACTAAGTTTAAGCTTGAGCACGAGCTCCTATACTTTCTCTTGAGTTGAGTTCAATCACAATAATTTAAGTTCCTTAAAAGTTTGGTTCGATAGTAAATAAAGAAGCTTTTTAATGAATCAAGTTTGACGACAATAATTTAAGCTCATTTAAAGCTCGACTCAATAATAAACAAATAAGTTTTTCAACAAACCAAACTTGAACACAACAAAGCGCGGCTTATTTGCAACCTTAGTTGTAGGCAAGAGTGGGACAAGAGTGAGTTCTTTATTTCCAACCTGAATCGGATCTGAGAAAGGATTGGGAATTGCTAAGCCCACCTCGACCCGCCCTGAATATTGTTGAGTGCACCATTATTCAAAACATATACGAAGTATTACATATACTTAGCAAAAACAATATATTATATATACTTTTCTATCTTAAGCAGAAGATAGGTAACCCACAAAGGTAGCTTAGATGGCAAAGGACCTGTGGTTCTAGAAATCGTAAATCCCGAGTTCGACTCTCTAGTTCCCTATTATCGGATGCACAAGCTTGCAAGTGGCATGTGCATCATAGGGGGACTAATTTGGGTGTAATGGCTTGGGAATTGGGATACCCCTCGTTTGACAAATAAAAAAAAAAAAAGAAAAGAAAAAGAAAGATATCCCCATTATTTTCTGATGCATATGCATTCACTAAGAGTCAAAAACCAAAACCTCCGCAAACCATCCACCCCTAACAGATGGGATATGTCACGACCCAAGGGCCATTAATTGCCAAGACAAATGCTTGCTTTGATGATTGTCTTTTTTATTTTTTTTATTTTTAAAACTTTTTTCCCCGACCCACCCTAGCTTTTTGTAAAGTCTTGGCCTGCTCTGCTCCCATGCCCACTTATGCTGGGTTTGGGATTAGACTTTAATTTGGCAAGCGGGGTTGGGATTAGGGTGTCCCATGGCCCATCCCAACCTTTTGGTTGCTATCCTCAACCATAAAACTTTTTACTCTTACATTCATAAATACGTATTGGGTTAGATACTCCTCAAAGATTAGGCATGTCAAATTGCATATTAATCAAATATCGAAAAACGTCTCAGCCATAAATTCATATTTCTTTTGATAATTAAATTGATAAATTACAAGAAACTTCCATAATGTCTAATCGTTTTTTACATAATCCTCTATAAAAAAAAAAGATTTTTATGTATCTTTAGATAATTTACAAATTTCGTAATTAATGATATTGTTAATCACCTTTTGTAAAATTAATGGTGATCATGTGATGTTTTTCTGTTTAAATCCATGAATTACAAATAGAATTTTGGAAGAGGTTTTTTTTTTTTCATTTTTTGTCATAAAAATAAATTCCCTGACTTAAAACTCATATTTACAATTTTTACAGTCGGCTAAACACCGAAATCAGAATTAGCAATCCTAAATTTAAATCCAGTTCTCAATTTCGTCCAAATCCATGCCTCCGTGGTCCAATCCGCCCTAGCTACAGTATCTTTGCACGAGACAAACGTGTTTGACACATATGAACCACACAAATAGAGGAATTATCACATAGGCTGAGTGCGCACTACTAATAGAGATTATCACTGGGCACCATATTTGTATTAATGACGCGTCAAGTTCGTGATTGGTTCCTAGCAATGAAGTATCCAGCCCCTCAGAATCTAGAATATCCTCGTGCACTGGACATCTCCCCACCTCAAAGGTTGCCCCAGAAAATTCCGCTTCAGTGCTCATATGAACCGTCCAGTGGTCTTGAACCAAGAACAGTCTGACATGTAAAGGTGCACATGATTTTTTTTGCTACATTTTTATTTTATTTTATAGCTGATTGCCACATATTTTAGTTGATTTTCATACCGTATTGTTAGTTTTAACCATATTCACGGTTGTCATTGTTCAGCAATTCTGGGGTAATTACTTCAAACCTCTTGTTTGGTTGCTGAGAAACCGAGGGAAAAGAAAAGAAAATTTTAAAAGTTGTCCTCTTTGTTGTTTTTGTTTCTTAGAAGTGAAAATACTCAACTCAACTTAGTCAATTGATCAGGATTTTGCCTTTATGTTTGTGTGTTTTAGTACATTTTCTCAGCAAACAAACAGATTATTATAAAAAAATAAAAAATAAAAAATAAAATTCGAGTTGAATGCAACGTTTGTCTGAAAGCAATACACAATGTGGGCAGCAAATTCAAAATGGTAAGAGGTCACAATTCAAGTGATGAAATATAGCCTCTTTAATAAGCATTACTATTGGCGACTTTAATTTGGGTATATGTGCCGTAGGATGATGTTTTGTACCTAGAGCTTAGTGCTGGAAGTCATTCATTTTGAATTCTCTACTTAAGTTATAAAGCAATAGAACATCTTGCTACTTTTAGAACTTAGGATGCATAAAGGGCAATTGGATGTCTAAGTAACCAGAAATCTCTGACAAATCTCCTTTTTTAACTGAAATGAGGCCGGCAGATGATGGGAAATTTTAATGGATTCAAGTATGATTTGTTCAAGGAAACATCTTTATTGGGTCTTATGGATTTGTTATATTTTTGGTTCATTGGTGGAGATGAAGCTGCATATGGTGGCCTAAAAAGATCTAGAACTCTAATACAGAAACAAGAAATTATACTCATTGGTATAATTTCTTATGGAACTCAGGGCATTTTTAGTCCAACTGAAGGATATCTTACCTGGAACTTCTCCTTATGTTTTATGCTAGCAGCTTCAAAATCTGATATTTTTTGTTGTTAATGCATAGCTGAAAACTCGCAAGGAAATATTATATTTGATATGTCGCCGGTTCTATACTGGTATCAATGAATCGTTAGTGTGCACCTATCCACCTATTAAAGAAATGACTATCAGAAACAAAATTATTGAGAAACGTTCCTCTGCACTTACAGATTCAATCTTGAAGCATTATTGGAAGTTAAGAAGCAGAGGGATGACCTTTCAGGGAGCGACTTTCGTAACTCAAGATATAGTTTTCCAGTGACTTAATCTAATTTTCTGAAATTTAGTGTGCCTGGGTGATGTTTTAGATATAGCCATTCTTGGATCTCTGTGCCAGTTGAAACCAAAAACAAACTACATCTAGCTTCTATCCTAGAGATCTTTTCATATAGCTTCTCTCCTGAATGACAACTGTAAGTCTGTAAGTGTTTTGGTGGTTGTACGAGTTGATTAGAATAGATTATTGGTCCTTACTGAAAATCGTCTTCCAACAAATATGCGATCTTGGGTCATTTTCTGGGGGACACTTGGTGCTGCTTTTCCACATTGTCTCTATCAGTGCAATCTCTATTGGATTGTTTGAATGATTTTCTTTGTTGTTTAAGTTTTATTAAGTTTTACGGAGTTAATGGTATTTTAGGAATTTCATTTGTTGTGGGCTTGGGTTGTAGTAGTAGTCCACAGATTTTAGTTTATTAGTAAGTGGGATTAGTTGAGTTATTGGCCTTTTTCTGTGGTCTTTTGTGGTTTTATTTTAGTCGTAGAAGTCCAAGTTTCTAATATTTTAATTCTAATCTAATTAGAGTTAGGAGTTCCGAACAGTGAACGACCTATAAATATCTATGTATCCTTTCAATTCTACTAAACCAAAGAGAGATCAATTTACATAATTTTCTGCAGCCAGTGAAGGTCTAAAAGATTGTGTTATGCAACCCTAACCCTGGGTGTGATGCATAAGGAATTCTAAAAGTGATTCTTAGAATATTTTCTGTGCTGTTTTTTCTTTTAAAACCACCAAGAACCCTAATTTTCAGACATTTGAACCTTTAATTTTATTATTATTTTTCTAAATAACATTAACCCTGGAGACCCCTTCAACCTTTAGGCCTTAACCCTAACGTCCCAAACCTTTAAAAAGTTAGACTGAAATCCTGAAATAATTTGTGTCCAAAATTTCCAGCTACTTACTTTTAAAATTACAGTAACTTCTTGCTTTTCAATCCTTAGCCTATTCCTACCCTAAACATTTCGAAAAGCGTACTATGCTTTCTCCACCTTCAGAAAACTAAAACCATAGGCTGTCCAGGACCTTAGCCCACCACAACAAATGATAGACTTACATTATTCTCTTTGTGTTGTCCTACATCATGACATATCATTCATTTCACAAGAAATATTAATAATTGAATTATAAGTCGGTTATTGAAGCATTTTCTTTTTCATTTTTTCAATATTCTCGAACTTGATGTTAAGTGATTTTTCATTCCCCGTTTAGAGGAAGTGGAACAATATTTGAAATGATTAATTATATGGAGGACCTTTGTATGACCCATGGTTAACCTACTAGTAAATATCTATAAATTTTCCGAAGTTATGTATGCTTATGGGGTTCCATATAATCACATGGTTACATGTATTATTCATCAGACTTTATTACCAATTAGAATTATGAGGAAATTTTAGATGGGCAGAGACCATAAAGTTGAAGGCTCTTGATGCTTCTTTTACTCTGTTAGCCCAAATCATGTATAAGAAATTGTCATAAAAAAAGAAAAGATGTATAACAAAGAACACAAAGCTGCATAATCAGTTGTATATTTTTTTTCTTGAGCTTGCTCATCTTATATATAATTTTATAAATAACAGGAGTATTAACTCTATGAGGCAAGTGAGACGATTTACAAATGTGCTGAGGAACTGAATATACCATGTTGCATTGATTTTCTGCAACAACGTTGTTGCGGAAGAACTTGCACTGACCTTCCATAAATTTAGTCGGTCGGCTCCATGACTCACAAAAAAGAAGAAGAAGGGAGCAGATCCTTCAAGATTGACCCGTCTATGATTTTTGTCCAAAAGTGTTTCTCAATCTGTATCTGATTGTCTACCTGTCAGGGATGACATGCTTGAGTGGCTCTATGAGCTATCATCTCCTGATTGTAACTGCACAGGATCGCTTATCACATCCTGCAGAAAATTACTGAGCAATTTGTTAAACCTTCCATTAGTGCAAAGAAAATCTAGTTTGTGTGTGTGTGTTTCTTTTAATTTTTTATTTATTTAAATTTTTTTTGATAAGGTAAATATGTATTGATTAACAAAAAGGGCTTAGCCCATGTACATAAGCCATATACAATGACTAACCACACAACCCTCTACATTTTAAAGCAATCCACAAAATTAACAAAAGAAATATTGGAAGTATTAGTGTGACTAGAATACCACAAAAATAAAGATTTAAAAAAGGAGGATTTGAGGTCAATGAGAGGCTTCTCAACCCCCTCAAAAGGTCTAGCATTTCTTTCCCTCCAAATGCACCACAATATAACATGTGGAGCCATATACGAAATCACTTTAGCCTTTTTGCGCCCCCCTTTAAACCACCAACCCGCTAATAAGTCGTAGGTAGAGGAAGGAAGCACCCAATGAACTCCGAACATGTTAAATAAAAGCATCCATAGATTCCTAACCACAAAACAATGAATGAAGAGATGATCCACCGTTTCCGCATCTTGTTTACAAAGAACACATCTTTTCGGCACATACCACCCTTTACTAGCAAGGTTATCCAAAGTTAAACACTTATTACTTCCCACCAACCAACAAAAAAAGGCAACTTTAGTAGAAACCGAGGAAATCCATGTGACTTTAGTCGGAAGAAAAATATTCCTTAAAGGTCTTAAACAATTGTAGAAAGATTTTACTGAGAATAACCCTTTAGAATCCTTATGCCAAACCAAGGAATCATTCTCACCCTCCAAAATCTTACTCTCGTAAAGAACTTGAAAAAAGGCCAACACTTCCTCCAATTCCTAATCATTAAAGTGACGAATAAAAAGAACATCCCAATAACAGGTACCAACTTCCCCTACCAAGCAATCCTTAATCAAAACTTCCTTATTAGAAGCAATAGAGTATAAAGAAGGAAACTCCAACATAAGAGGCGAATTGGAACACCACAAGTCTTTCCAAAATTTTACCGTACTACCATCACTAACTTTAAACCCAATCTCTTTGATGGAGCCATCGAAACCTTGCATAATCGCTTTCCATAGACCCACACCATGAGAACCATTAATTCCATTAGTCCACCAACCCTCTCTAGAAGTGCCATACTTCCAAAAAATAACATCCCGCCATAGACCTTGGACTTCCCTACCAAATCTCCAAAGCCATTTACCCACGAGAGCTTGATTGGTACAAACAATGGATCTAACCCCTAAACCACCTATGTGTTTTGGAAGGCAAATGGTGCTCCAATCAACAAGATGATATTTCCGCTCACCTCCCACACCATTCCATAGAAAGTCCCTTTGAAGTTTTTCAATCCTAAAAGCCACGGACTTGGGAATTTTATGAATGGACATGAAATAGATGGGGATTGAAGATAATACACTATGGATGAGTGTTAATTTACCACCTTTAGAAAGATACCCTTTTTTCCAACTACTAAGCCTTCTTTCAATTTTCTCAATGACGGGATCCCAAACTTTAGGATCTTTGAAGTGAGCCCCCAAAGGAAGACCAAGGTAAGTCGCCGGTAATTTCCCAACTTTACAACTCAAAATAATAGCAAGATTATCCACATTAGCAACATTTTCCACTGAAATAAGATCGGACTTTCCAAGGTTAACTTTGAGATCCGACATCACTTCAAAAGAAAGAAGAATAACCCTCAAATTTGACATATGTTCCTCCTCCAAACCACAAAAGATTAAAGCATCATCGGCAAAAAGTAAGTGAGACACCTTGCCCAACCCAAACCAACCATCACCCACTACAAAACCATCCAATAAATTTGCATCCACGGCTTTGGGAATATAATTACTCAATACTTCCATAACTGAAATGAATAAAAATGGAGAGAGAGGATCGCCTTGGCGGACCTTTCTATAGCTATAGAGAAAAACATAGGGAGTCCCATTCACCAAAACCGAATAAGAAGGGGTAGATATGCACCAAGCGATTCACTTACGCCATTTCATCCCAAAACCCATCCTCCCAAGTAGATAAATGAGAAAATGCCAATTGACATGGTCATATGCAAGGACTTTAATATTGATATCGATGGATATATCGAGGGTCCAAAAATGTGGATATATCGGATATATCGTTGGATATATCGACAATATCGATATCGTTTTAAAGATATAGTGGATATTATGAGTTAAACATTGATATTTTTATTGAAACTCTGGGAAATAATGATTTAAACTCTAATACACAATCTAGTATCAAAATATTGCAATTTAAATATGTATAATACAAGTATGTGTTGCATACGGTATAAAAAAATATATCGCGCTAAGTAAATAAATAATAGAAAATTTTGCAAATTCAACATTTAGATGTTATATAACATTGAAATAGATTTTTGTAACATTTAAATATGGAGTGCTATTAGACCAAAGGCCATTGGTTTGAAATAATATTTTAAATTATGTGAAATAATAAGCATAGTAAAATGTACATATATATGTGAATCCTAACCTATTCTAATGTGTAAAAATTTCACCAGAAATTAGCAAAAGGGCATTTAAACATGGCAGTGTCGATATCTTGAACGATATTCAGTGATATCTTCGATATCAGTGATATATCTTCGATATATCGCTGATATCGTTCGATATTTTGTTTTTTGAAAATTTTTCAATTTCGCAACAATATATCGTATCGTTACCCTCTGATATGGCGAAATTTCGCGATATATCGTCGATATATCGCGATTTTTAAGTCCATGGTCATATGACTCATATGCCTTCTCCAAATCAATCTTAGCCAAAATCCCCGGGTACCCATTTTTCAGTCTAGAGTCCACACATTCATTTGCCACAAGAGCCGCATCTACGATTTGTCTACCACTAATAAAAGCAAATTGTGAAAGGAAAAATGGGTTTCTCAAGTCTCAAAGCCAACACCTTAGCAAGAATTTTGTAGACACTACCAATCAAAGAAATGGGACGAAAATCACGTACATCCACTACTTCCCCCTTCTTGGAAATGAGAGCAATAAAAGTAGCATTGAGACTACTTTCAATCTTTGCTCTAACAAAAAATTCTTCAAATACTTTCATTAAATCATTTTTTATAACCCTCCAACATTTCTGAAAAAAAAGCAATAGAAATACCATCCAGGCCAGGGCTTTATCACCACACAAAGAATTAAGAGCTTCCAAAACCTCCGCTTCATCAAATTCTCTATCCAACCAATTGGCTTCCTCAACATCAAGGGAATTAAATGGCATGTCATCAGTTAGAGGTCTCCAATCCTCCTCCTCATAGAAAAGATTCTCATAAAGGTTAATAATTTTTTTGGAGAAGATTTCCTCATCATCCACAAGAGACCCATTCACCAATAATTTCCCAATATAATTACCCCTTTTATCAGCATTAGCCATTCTATGAAAGAACTTGGTATTTTTATCTCCTTCCTTAAGCCACGAAACTCTAGATTTTTGGCGCCAACCAATTTCTTCCAAACGGGCTAGTCTAGCAAATTCCGCTTTAACCTCCATCCTACTAGCTTTCTCTTCAACCGAAAATTCCAATCGCCCTTCCTTCTCATCATAAAAATGAATAGTATCCAAAACCCCTTCTTTGGATTCTCTAATATTACCGAACACTTCCTTGTTCCAAACTTTCAAGCGTTTTTTCAAGGCTTTCAACTTTTTAGCTAACACAAAGCTAGGAGAGCCAGAAAAAGAATAAGAGCCCCACCAATCATTCACTAGATTGACAAAACCTTCCTCCTCAAGCCACATATTCTCAAATCGAAAAGGACCTTTAGCTATTCTCATACCTTCACTATCAAGCAGTAATGGAATGTGATCGGATAATGGTCTAGGAAGGGCAGATTGTGTTACTCTAGGGAAATGCTCTTCCCATGAAGGCGAAAAGAGAAATCTATCCAACCTAGAAAGACTAGGGATGTCATGATTATTCGACCAAGTGAACCAACCCCCATTAATACGAGGGTCAATTAATTCATTAGATTCCACAAACTCCGAAAATAATCACATAGCTGAAGAGAGATGCTCACTACCTTTTTTCTCATTAGGAAAATGCACAACATTGAAATCTCCTGCCACACACCATGGGAGAGCCCGCTTAAAGTAGAAGCTTTCCAATTCTAGCCAGCAAGATGGTCTTAGTTGATCGTCATTTGGACCATATACCCCTGTAAAAATCCATTGGAAACTATCGTCCATATTCTTAAAAACATAAGAAGCCAAAAGCACACCAATGCCTTCATCAATCTTAGAAAGAACCCTACTATCCCACACAATTAGCACTCCCCCAGACCTGCCTTGGGGGCACCTAACTCAACCCAATTCACATAATTGCCCGCCCATAAATCTCTAATAATTTGTCTATTTATAACTTCAATTTTTGTTTATTGAAATACCACAACATCCCTTTTCTATTTTTTTAAGGCAGAACTAATTCTCTTCCTTCTCTCCCTACTATTTAATCCTCTGACATTCCAACAAATAATGCGTAGCTTCATGAAGAAACTAAATCGCGTATTAAATTCACCCCACCAGCCTCTGACACGGCTTCAAGACCTTCTTTGCTCTCATAATTTATAGACCAATCTAGCTTTTTTAGTTCCTTGTTCCTCCTTTCAATCGGGCTAATCAACTTCCTTCTCGGAGATAAGGACCTTCTTGACCTCGAACTTTTTTCAATAGAAGAGAACAGTGAAACCACCTCTTCTTTGTGACCGTCATAAGTGGTACCCAGGAACCTGCTTAGGCCTTTTACTTTAGTTTTCACCCATTCTGAAATTTCCCTATCACTCGTAACCCCATATTCAAGTAGAAGACACCCATCTGCCCTTTCTCTGTTAAAAGCGTAATACCAGGTTCAAGAAAATCAATCGGGAGGCATACAATAGGTTTTGGGAGATTAGTACCTGAAAAATTTCTGTTCTCGCATTCAAAATCACTAGGGGATTCAACAATTCTCATTTCACAATCAGACAGCTCTTCTTCAGTAGTCAAACTCCTATTGTCGCAGTAGACTCCACCTCCATTAACCTGAGCGTTAGCCTCACTTACCACCACCATCGGTAAAAAACCTCCAGATTGAGCCCTTTCTACTTTGCAAAGCTCATCGTCGCCATTGCCATCTCTGTCGCTAGCACCATCTGGCTCTGAGTCCTTTCAACCTCCCCAGGTTCTGGCTGGAGAGAAATAGAAGATGTATCCGCACTCTTAGGGAGTCTAAAATCCAGCCCAATAGACCCAACATTACTTTTGACACTAGATGAAGATGGATCAGTGCATAGGAGAGGCATTTGAGCTGCCGGCCCATCCTGTCTAACACACTGACCCAAGCCCAAGCTCCTGTCCACGTGCTCTTCACGTGAGGGACAACCCTTCTTTTTCCCAATGCTGTCATGTGCCTTACCACCCCCTCCTTATCCTTCAGCTTGAGAGAATTCAAACCCCTCTCACCTACCACTGTACGATCATCCACTACCCTCTTGCCATGTGCCCTCTCAGCACAATCAGTCTCCACTCTCCTCCACCGCACATGGTTGCCCTTTCATCTTCTACCTCGCACACGAAGATCGACTGCCTGAACCTGCCATCATTCCTTTCACGAACTCCGGTGATGATCTGATTTCCCTTCGAGCCATTCCTGTGATCAATTATGTAGCTTTCAAACACAGTTTGTGTCGGAATCACTTGTGGTTGAATTTCTTCAACTACCTGCACTCTGTAACAAACATTAAGCATAGAAACTTTGGCGAAAGGAGGGATTGTGCTTGTGTTTTTAACTAGCACACGAGCTCAACAGAGCTCTCCATCCATACATATCTTTATCTTTAGGGAAAATAACCATACTCTTGTTATGGTTGAACGGGAATTCGGAAACAACAAGGCTCTGCCTCTGTGATTAGATCTGACCATCGCCACCACTTCCCTAAATGATCCCATTTCTTTCCAGTAGAGTTTTGCTCTAGACCCATTACAGAGAATACCATACACAAAATCGATAAATTTATTTACAAAGATTCTTTCTAGGAAGACATTTCTGGAAAAACCACTACCCCTTTTATTGATTCTTAAAAATCTTCCCTTGTTATCATTGACCACTGAAAATTTCAAGGTTTTCCCTTCGATCTGGAAAACCTTACCCATCTCTATGTCTTTCATCGGATCTACATCGCTGCGAAGAAACGACGAGCAGATCTTCAAAAAAAGAGAAAAAAAGAGAAGCACACAATAGCAGCTCTATGTCTTTTGCCGGATCTACATCGCTGCGGAGAAAAGATGAGCAGATCTTCGAAAAAAGAGAAAAAAAGAGGAGGGCACGATAGCAGCCTAAAAACAGCCTAACGTGTGCCGAGAACTTCTCTCACTAAAAAAGCCCTAGGTTTATTTAAATTTTTTGTCTTTGTGAATTCCGAAAACATTCAGTTTTTGTTAGTTTCCCCATAGGGGAAACATATGCACCCATGCTATAATTTAAATTAGTAAATGCAGGATTTGTGGCTACTTGTGGTGCACAGAGTGTTAGGACCCTTACCATCAAATGCTTCGACCAAATAGGTATCTTTCGAACATTGGAGATTATTTAGATGACTCTACGTTCTATTTTTTATGTGATTCTTTTAGAGACATCATATTTTGTATAGTCTGAAAGAATATGATAGACTTACTAGTTATAATCACTTATTCAGTCCCACTTATTTTTATTTTTATTTATTTATTATTATAGGAAATTTTGTAGCTAGGTCTTGATGATAGGATCCTATTTCATGGCATGTCTGCCATCATTGGAGACTTTCTTTACCTCCTACAAGACATAACTGAGGTTTGCTCTATGCACAAGTATATTCTTCCTGGTGGATATCCTAATGCATAATCATTTGGATCAATACTGGAGATCTTGAAGCTGATTCTTTAATTGGGTATTTCTTTCGTAACATTTGAAATGAGTAAATTTTGTTATTTCACAAAATTTGATTGATTCTGTTTCTTGTTCTCAACACTTGAGAGTAATATGTCATTATTGTCAATTTTTATTTTCTATGATTGATTTTGTGATTTAGGTGACAAATTCACATGAGAATTTGAGATATTCAATGCTATTGAAATCCAATAAAATCATTTCATTCATCATTTAGTATAAAAAAAGCTCTAAAGTCTATGAGTTTCCCAACTTACATGCACCACAGAAGTATGGCTGTGGTTGGGGGTAGGGCCTGATCTGCCACTCTGTATGATTGGGTGCATGTTTTCTTCAGCAAGTGCTCTCAATCTTTCAAGCTCTGGCAAGACAACTTGTCCAAGATCTGGCCTATCTTTGCGTCTTAGCTCTGCACATTGGAGTGCTATTTTTGCTAAGGACAATGCTTCTTCAACTGGCCAATCAGGTATAGCTGGGTCCAGCATTTCATTGAATGTTCCCTTCTCGATAGACTGTGCGACGTGATGAGTTAATCCCATCGGTGGTTTGGAAGTTATCAATTGCAGAAGCATGATCCCTAGAGAATAGACATCAGATTTTATTCCGAGCATTCCAGTTTGTTGATACTCTGGGTCAATATAGCAGAAAGTTCCAGCTGTTGATGTCATGAGATACTGTGTTACATTGTCGGCAACGGATGGGGGAACAAGTCTGGCCAATCCAACATCACTAATCTTACTGACGTAGTTATGGTCTAGCAAAATGTTGCCAGGTTTGAGGTCACGATGCACTAGTGGCTCTGGCTTGGTTTGGTGGAGAAAATGTAGGCCTGTGGCAATCTCTGCAGCAATTCGGAATCTGAGTCTCCAAGAGATGACAGGGGTGTTCCCTCGCTGGAAGAGACGGTCATCTAAACTTCCATTAGCCAGATATTCATAGACTAAACAGCCATACTCTGGGCATGCTCCTAGGAGTAACACCATGTTGGGATGCCGTATAGAGCTCAATACTTCAACCTGCATTAGATTTTTAAGGAAAAAGTTAAACAACAATACTTTCGTTATTGGTAAACCTCTTTGTAAGTGGAAAAGGAAGCTCTCAAAAAGTATAGGGTATGAGAAAAGGGAAGTGCATTTCAAGCTTCTATGACATGAAGCATCCATGTAGAAGCTTAGAATTAACAACAGTATGGATCAATCACTTATTTATGGCTAGGAAGATGAAAGAAGATTTACTACTGCTAGGGTTTGGCTATGGAGATCATATCACATTTGGCATTGTGGATTCAGATTTGAAGAGTGAGTCCCATGCCTATTTCATTTGTGGTGTCTGCTGAGTCTTGAGTTAAGTTCTCATAGATATCTTTAAGGTCTATATCCATATTTGTAAAATGTTTATTATCTATGGACTTGCTCCATTTAGAGAATTCATATGAACTTTGCCACATGTAGACATTTGTTGCCAGCCCTGTTAGTGTTTCCGTCTGAAAATTTTACTTTTGGTTTCACATTGTTTTTAGTAGCAACCTCTATAAGAAATTTGAGTTTTAAGAACTCTTTACTTTCTGACTTTAGAATTTAGGGATAGGGATACTATTGATATGTTGTAATTTGTAAGTACAATATATTCAAACTTCATTCTGTAGGTCTTCCAGAAGCTTGTACTAGCGACAAGCATAGGCGAACTTGATCTTACTATGTTGCCATATCTATCTTCATTTGTTAACTAGAAAACCAGACCTGTGGGTGAGGCTCAGGAGCTACTTAAATGAGGATTGGAGTCTCATCGTTAAACATGTTTTTTTTTCTAAATTTTTGGTTTTAGTGCAGTACACCATATATGATCTTACTAGATTCTCTCTACATATCTACTTTCCTAATTTATCATGTCTTGTAGCCCATATAGACTCTTTTATGCTTTTTATTAATATAATTCTAGTCTTCTACATTTCATAATGTGGTATCAGAGTGATAGATCCATTCTACTACTGTTGTTCATCTTTTCTTTTTTTCTTTTTTTATTATTATTTAATTTTCATTCCTTTTATTTTTTCCTTCTTTCCGTCTCTGTGCGTTAATTGATAAAACTTGCTGTAGTTTGACCTAAACTACGTATTCCTAAAATAATCTTCATTTAGGTTATTGTATTTTGTTCTTTCTTTCTCATGTGTTCGAGGGTTTTCAGAAGATCTTTTTTTATAAAAAAGACCTCTTAAATCTGTTAATTCTTTGTTGCTATCACAAGATTCTTAGAGAGCCTCCAAATTGCTTCTTCCTCTTTTCACATGTACTGGACCAATTGTGATATGTATTTGTCTCACCCAATTGTGATCTATGTTACCTAGGCGCTTCAGAATGTGTGAAGTATCTATGTCGGACACATGTGACATGGGTGTGGGTACTCTTGCCGGCACTTCAAAATGGTGATAAATCTTCAAATGTAGACGAATTTGACACCTAGACTCATACCCACACCCAAAACCCACACCCAAGTTCATGTAACATAGATTGTGATACTAAACATCTCGTTAACATCTCGTCGCAAATTGATCATGGTTTTTTATCCCATTAATTATTTAATTTGAAAGGGGATTGTTATGGTTTATGGTTGTGTGGTGTAGTGCGATACATCGTATAATATCTTTAAAGATTTAGATTTGTTCAAGTTAGTAGAGAATATGTTATGATTTCCTTTAGATTTTTATTTTCATGGTTTATCATGTCTTGTAATCTATACAAACCCTTTAAGATTTTTTATCAAGATAATTTCCAATCTTTCGTTATTTTCTAATAATAGGAGTGGTAGATATGTTATGACATTAATGATCGTCAATTGGTTTATGCCGGTGGGCGGTAGCTGATAAGAGTTGCTGTCTACTGGACTTAATCTGCTCTTTATTTGGAGTCTTTTTATGTTTTGTTCCCATACCCCATTTTGTCTTTCTTCACGTCTCTAGTGTTTCTAGAAACACTTGTTTAAAAGAAATATCTTGATCTATTGAATTTTTTCTGTTTTATATTTATTTTGTTGTCATAATGAGATTCTCAAAGTCCTTCATCGAATATCTTGTGTGTGTAAATTGTTTTTTCCTCTTTCCACATTTATTGCCTAGATTTTCTGGTCTATTATTTTGCAACCACTATGCTTGCTTATGTGAAGACATGTGATGTCTTCTTTTATGGATGCACATGATGCCATCCATTTACATAAAGGCACTTGATGCTTTCTTTCTCGGTGAGGCTTCTATGCACCCAATTTCCAATTGTGTTTCTAGCCTAAGTAGCTTTGTGTCAAGTCCATTAAGACTTGATTTTTGTGTGGAGGTGGATGATCTTATCAATTTGTGTAAAGGCATGTGATGCCTTCTTGATTCTAATCCTCTTATGGGCAAAGAAGCATTTTTTTCGTTTATGGTGGTCATAGTAAAGGGAAGCAACATCAACCATCTTCAGTGGATTAAGTGAAGAGCCAGCAATTGATCAATTGTGATACGTCTTCAGCTCGACTAATATTGTCTTGTTACAAATTAATTGTAAATCATCTTCTTGCAAATTGATTGTGGTTTTCATCCTCATCAATGGAGGGTTTGTTGACATGTAAGGTTGTGTGATGAAGTGTGATACACCATATAATGTCTTGGAAGATATAGACTTGAACTAATTAGTAGGGAATATGCTAAGTTGAATAAGCTAAGTTGTTTGGAAAAATTACTGGTACTCTATCAAGTTCTTAAGCCTTAGATAGTTCATTTGTCAATTACTAGTAAATTTTCTTTTCTACTCACCTCTTGCTGAAATTGTGACCTTCCTTGAGCTGCATCTGATCGCAACACCTTCACTGCAACTGGTGTATGATCAAGATAACACTTGTAGACTGGGCCATAACCCCCTTCCCCTATCTTGCGAGATTCAGCAAAGAAATCTGTTGCTGATTCAATCTCTTCAATTGTGTATTTCCTGTACCTGATATCATTTTGGGTTAGAGTATCCATTGCTTTCTTCATCTCCTCTGCTTCTTTGAGGGCTTTCATTTCTGAATTCAATCTCCTTTGTGCTTCCAGCTCTGCAATCCTCTGAGATGCTGCTGCTGCATCCATAGCTGCCCTGCACTTAACTCTCTCTCTCTCTGCAATTGCCAGTGCAGTTTCCTCACCCAGTTGTGCCTCTTCTAATCTTCGTTCTTCTTCAAGTCTGCATCGATGGAGCTCCTTTGCCTGTAGTAGGATCATATTAGAATCAATCAAGCAACTTGAAAATGTGCAAATCCAAAATGTGACTTCTCTTTTCTGGGTGTGCCAGACCCATGAATTTGAATTTTCGGTACCTTCTGTTTTGATGTAAGCGCTTCTCTGCATGCTTTACTGTACATGTCCATTGTTTGCTTCAACTCTAGCTTTAGCCTCCTCATCTCAGCTTCCACTTCATCCTGTGTTTTTAATTCGAATAAGTGGCAATCATCTAGCTTATAAATGAATGGGACCATTTTGGTGAAAACAATAGATGCTTAAGTTCACAGAACATTCAAGTATAATGGTCCAGGCTATTACATTCTTTTTAACTTCTTAAAGTTTGATAGATAATATCTCTATGAAGAAATTTTTGAATAAGATTTTTTGAAACCCCAGTTGATGTCAAATTATGTTATAAGAGCATTCTACTCTATTTAGGGGATCATCTTTAAAGGCCTAAAGCACAAATTTTACCCATTCTTTTGTTTCCATGGAACTATTTCGAGGGAGAATTTTCCAAGAAAAAATTGTAACCGAAAAAGATTTTTTTTTCCCCCTCTGAAGCTAATAAAAGAAACATGTTAAATTTTCCCCAAGCCTCATGGTAAAATGTCTGACGAGTTAAATAAAGTTGACATTTTGTCTTTTTCAAAAATGTTCTTTTGGGAACTATATTCTTTCAAAACTCATGGGTCTTGGTAGTACTACAGTGGATGTTGGAAGTTGCTATTAAGGTATGATTTGTAATGTGTCACTTGCCAAATAGTATGCAGCAATATTATAAATGCATGTATAATATATACTAGTATACTACACATGCATGATTCTAAATTTCTAACTCAACAATGTTTTGGAAAATGATTTTTAACTCATATAAATGTCCATTTTTCCAAAATTATTAATAAACTCCTTAAAAAATAAGATTAAAAGAAAGCACCTAGAAATGATCTTCTAATTTCTTTAAATTATTCTAATTTTTCTAGGCTTTTGGCAAATTCTACAGGAACTCTCTCTCTCTCTCTCTCTCTCTCTATATATACACACACACACACACACACACACACACACACTACTATTAAAAGTCTCTTAAGCAGAAAAAATTTTGATTGACAATTTTGTCGTCATTTAAAATTATAAATACATTTTTATCCTCAGTATGCGATAAGGATACCCACTTAATTAAATATAAAGAAATTCTAAAATTAGGATTTAAAACTAACCTTATAGCCGTCCATGTGTGTGTGAAATTAGATTAGAACTCAAAAATATCTCAACTCCTCTTTTTCTAGGAGCAAGAGACACATCATGATCATAACAACTTTAAACAAACAAGTGCCGCCTATTTTATTAGGAAATTGCTTAAGCAGTCGTGGCAAAGCTTTAGGAGGGGGAAACTGGGCTTGATATCATTGGGAAAATTGTATATCTAATAGCCATTAGTACAAAAAATTTCCTAAATATTTGGTTAGGAAACTGATGAAATTGTCCAACAGTGGTGTTTTGCATGAAAATTTTAGAGTCCAATCCAAAGATGGATTTCTTTATTTTTTTGGCACTAGAAACCTTTACTGGTTCTAACTAGGGGTGCTATTTTGTTCGGTTTAGGCTGGTTTAATGTCAATTCAGAATCAAATCAATGGGCAGTTCTTATTTTGTTAAACCTAGAAACAAAATATTATTACATTATTAAAACTAATATTCTTATATTCAAATATTCTGGAATTTTATTGGCAAATGTGAATAGAAATTGAGACGAAAACTTCAAACCTTAGGAGGTGGACCAATGTTTCTTGGGACTTATAGCTCAAGAAGCGGAAGGTCTTAGGTTCAACTTCTCACTCTCTCTTGAAGCTAACCATTTACCTGATTTATCCCGTACATTAACTGAAACGGAGTGGGACGTGACTATATCCATGTTCCAGCGGATTAGTCAAACCAAAGGTTTGAATACTCCAGTTAACCAAACTAATAAGTAAATAAAAAACTTCAAACTCATATAGAATTATCATATCATATTTCAAAAAAACCAGTCATTAACATCTATGCTAATTTTTTTTTTAAAAAAAATATAAAATCATTTTATTATTAGTATAAATTCACGTGCAACGCACATGTGCAATATCTAGTATATCTATATATATATATATATATATATATATAATTATAGATAGTGCTTGAAGTTAGACTTTTTTCTTTCTATCCTTTCAATATCAAAGTGTAATCAAATACATGTAAATGTGTAAAGTTCTGAGTGTATTTTTTGCTGCTGAAGGCAGAACTTAACAAACCATGTTGGAAGTTGGAACCCAAGGAGCAAAGTGACATTTCACTTGTGTAGTAGTTATATGGTTTTAATTGCATAGTGCGCTTTCTTAATGATTAGTGACAAGTTTGAAATATTTATAATACATGTGATTATGGATCCCATATACTTTATGAATTCTTGCAATGAAAAGTCATGTTTTATTACTCTCTTTTATATGTAGCAAATGAAGATGTTTGGCTCATACTTTTCAAGGAAATTATCACAGAATGTTAATAATTTATTCTTATTAGAGAATATTTCATTTCTATATATATATATATATATATATATATATATACACACGCACACACACATATACATATATTTCCTGTTTTTTATTTTATTTTATTTTTATTTTAATAGATTTGAGTCTAATATCTTATGACTTGTGATACAATATAATACATGATATGGAAAAATCTTGACAAAAATTCAATTTTACAGCCTTTTATCTAAGTACATGCAGGGAGAGGTGCATGTGTGTTGGATGATTAGTGGTGCCAATCTGATTAGACTTTCTGTTTTTCAGGAGATTCTTACCATATTCTCTGATGAGCATGACATTCTTTCACTATCATGTGAAACGAATGAGAAATCATGCAGAGAACTGGGGTCGTTCAACTTGCTTCCAAAGCGGATTGATCCAAAGCTTTGTTCTGAGCTGGTTGAAATCCGCAAGGTTCGGTCTAATTCCATAGTATCATAGAGTGAAGAAGATACACGGTCGATGCTTGGCCTGCCAGAGCTGACAAAGGATATGTCAGTATCTGATTCTGAGACCTGCCCATGCACTTTCCCATTTAAACCACTTCCTCCTCCATCAAATGGTGACCTGTTTCCAATAATGTTGGTGGTGTCAATTCTTTTCACAAAATCACATGGCATCCAATACATTGGAAATGAAACAAAGGTCTATCAAACATACATCTCTCTCTCTCTCTATCTCTATATCTATCTATCTTAGAATTATAACGGTAGTGATGCCAATGAGTACAATATCATGGGAAGGAATTATCTCAAGATTCAGCTTGAATATCTTAACCGCGAGGGTTCTATGATGGAAATTGGAAAATTTTAAGCAATTTCGACCCTATTCTGTACAAGCTTATAAAGTTCCTTGGTTCTCCCAAATTTCACAATTTCATATAAGTTTTTATGCAAAATTGATTTCAAAACTGAATTAGACACCTCACAATCATCTGATCCTTTTTTTCATGGATGGATCATTGCCAGGCATCACAATCATATCCTTTTTGTTATCCTTTATTTTTTCCCTTGAACTGAGTTAGTGTATTATTACTTACTTGACTGATTCCTTGTTGTAGAGCAGGTTACGAGGCTTGTATGATGTCTTTTCTGCTGCAGATACAAGATCCAAATACTTTATTTTAAGGTGAGTATTTGAGTGACCAACATTTCATTGATTTTTTTTTTTTTTTTTTGGTTGTAAGTTAGAAAAACAAACCTCTTATACTCATACTACGTGTGGGGTGTGCATCAGCAGGATCAGCACTGTTGTTGTCTTGGTTCTGTAGTTCGTCATATAGGGGAGAAGTGTGTGGGGCTGAACGTGAAGCATTTCTCACAGAAGAGATCTTCCCTTTGGAGATGACATATACAGTACAAAAATCTGGTGCTGCTTTCGATACACTGGTTGGAACATCTGACACCTTGAATCTTCTGCGCAAGAATAACTATTGAAGTTAAGGGAAAATAAAATTACTCTATAGACACACCATTTGTAAGTGAATTCACATCCTATCTGAACATAATCTCTTTTTGTTATTGGTAACATAGCTTACCTGTCTGTTCATTAGACATTTATATGATATATATATATATATATATATATATATATATATATGTATGTGTGTATGTATGTTTTAACTAATTATTCTTTTCTGTTTAAACTGCCTTCATAATTTGTTTCCTGAATGAAGATCACATCAGTATTTCAATTGATTAGGTTAACAGGTTGGACCTACTAGTTCAAAGTTTTGTCAAAGGGCATGGCTCATTTAAACTATGTGATTAAACCCCGGCTTTTATTATTGTTTATTTGCTTGATCTGTAAGTTTTGTATTTAGGGTTTGTTTTCTCTTTATAGGGAAACAAAAAGCGAACTACATGTTTGTTATATGTGAATAAATGCGAAGAGAAAAGGCTTTGCATTATTGCAATTAAACATATTGTCAAGCTAACCAGGTGGCAGAGAAGCTTGATGAGATGGGAATATGGAACATGGGATTATAGAAGAAGTCATTTTGCATGCCAATCTTCCAAAGGAATTCAATGCTATTATTTGGGAAGATATGCACTGAGTACCCCTTCCCATATGTGTTCCAAGTAGGGAATCTAGTTGAAGTCAAGCTGTTGGACAGTGCATTCTGTGATTAAAATGTACATTACCACCAGAAAAGAAAAGAAGGACAAAAAAAGGTGTATTTTGCTGTAAAAATTTAGGGTGCAGCTTTGATCAACCCTTCACAAGATTACTATGGTGCATTGGACGTGATTGGCACTTGAACTAAAAGCACTGTCTAAAAATCAATTTTTCATCAACTGATTTTATACAATAATATTGTATGATTTTCAACAATTTGATGAGTTTTCAATACATCTATCAAGAGAGTTCTATGTTCTTAAGAAGAATATAGTGTTTGTGTGGTTCCCCTGCAGGTAGAGATTTTATAAAGAAGATCAGTTACAAGAAAACAACTATATCCTTCCCTTAAGAAGAGAGGCAATCACCTGATAAAGCCGTGCCGTGATGAGGCACCAAGAACCAACTTCTCAATTGCAGCGTGGGAAGCATATTCAGTTAATGCTTTCACTATATCCATATCTTCAAGTATGACATCAAAAAATTGCATCTGATACAACAAATTGCATGTGTAAAAACCATTATGGGGGATAATTTCATAGTATAAATTAGAAACGAGGAGATCTTACTCCGGGTTGCTGTTTCTTTCTTGTGAGGCAAGATTGTATAGAAATAGATACTATGCTGTTTCTAACAACTTACAGTCTCTGCAGAACTAGTTATGACTTATTAAATTTTCTTTTTTATATCATGAATAATTTCAGTGCAAGGTACTCGAGGATAACAAGAAAGGAGCCACAAAACTTACGTCTTTACGAGTACAATAGCAATGGAAGGTAAGGAGCAAATCCTTGGTTTGCTTCTCAAGTTGTTGTCTGTGTACTGATGCTACCGCGTTATTGACATCAGATATGTGGTCATGGTTCACTGCTGCACCCTCGAAAAAAAAAATGTTAATTGCCTTTGGCATGGATTCTGAGAATTAGCTGCAAAATTGAGAAGAGCCACAAAATATATCTTGACTGACATTAATGTTCTAATGTTGTAAACATTGTATCAGAAGCTTCAACAGATATTAGATATACTAGGCATTGGAAACTTGTTCTATCAATTCCTTGCTAGTAGCTCTACTATTTTGTGAATATAAATGTTAATAGAGAAATTAGCTTTTCTCCTAATGAGAACATAGGCTGAAGTATTCTTTAGCTCTGTACTGCATGCCTTAGTTTTTAAAGGTAGCATTATGAGAATCATTTTTTAAGAAAATAAAGAAAATAAATTTCAGATATCTCATAAAATCAGGTTAGGCATATTTTCTCTAATGATTTTGCTGCAACCACTGATTTAGCACAACTATCATGTGTTACTGCATCACATGAAACAAATATGATTTAGTGGGTGGACCAAAAACTCTTGGTGCAATAGCAGTTTAAAACCAACTCAATTCAATATAACTCCACAAAGCTGCATCCTAAGTAAATGGGTTGGCTGAAAATTTCACGTCATGAGTTTTTGACCTTTTTTCATAGATTTGCTCAAGGATATCGATCTCTGTGTGTGTGTTTCATTTTGAGAATTTTGTATTCAATCATGAGCTAAATTTGCCTCTTAATGTTCATTGTAGGTAAATACTAGCTCAATAACCATTTAGTATCCTTTGTTTCTATGAGTTATTCTTTTTTTTTTGCTAAGAGTTTCTATGAGTTATTCATTTTCTAATATTTACTTATTAACCTTGTGGAATCATATGACATTTTTGGTAGAGAAACACAAAGTTCTACAGATACTCTCCTTTGAAAGTGCAAGCTAACAGGCCCTTAATATTCCTCTCTCTCAATTAATTTCTAAACCACCTTACAACTGCCTGCTTTGGGACCTATGTGAATCTTCACACGCTAAAAAACCTGTGAAACTGTATGCATTTTTTGTATGTGCTTCTTTTCAGGCAGGGCATCTCTTCCCCACTGCATGAAAATAGTGAAATCTATATGCATCTTTTGATGAATTGTGATTAATATCAAATTTGCATATTCTCATGTTTGAGTGGCTTTGTTGAGCAAAGAGAAATGATCCATGGCGCTCCCAAAAAAGAAAAAAAAAGGATCCAAAGCAATAGTAATTGTCGACGTATGATAAACAAATTTTTTTTTTTTTATATATATTTTATTTTATGCAGTTATATATATATACAAATATATATATATATATATAGAGAGAGAGAGAGAAATATATATATATATAGAGAGAGAGAGAGAGAGAGAGAGAGTTACATGACAGAGATGATGGTCTTTGTATGACATGGATTAATATGACAGTTTGGCCTCTGGCGAGAAGATTCTCAATTGCCCATTTCAGAGCATAATGGCTGCCTTTATCCTTGTCAATAGCCACTGCAACCAACCCTTTTGCTGCTGTCTTCTTCTCTACATGAGCCTTTGGAAGCCACATTTTCTCTAATTTCTCTCTATAAATTCTTGAAATTAAAACAGAAAATCTTTCCCACACTGTAAAAAGGGGCCCAGAATTTTGGAGAAAAACGAAATTGGCTTACTTTTCAAGACTGTTGTTTTACAAGATCTACCTGAGAGGCTCAAAACCGCTCTCCATCTCCTTTTTCTGTTAAAATCAGTTGGACTCTCTATTTTAGGCCCCACAATCTCTCTCTCTCAAACGGACAACATATTGGCGCTCTTGACCAAAGCTTCTTGCCCTTTTCTAATAAAATCTGTTTGTTACGTTTTTTTTATTTTTTATTTTTTATTTTCTTATCCTTTCCTTTGTTCCCGCAGCCACCCCACGGTTAAAAGAAGAGGCCTCCCAAACAGTATTTGGATGAATATTCATATACCTGAAAAAATATAAATAGATTACTAAATAAGGGGAAATTTTATGGTACCCCAATTTTTTAAAATATATATATATATATACCAAGTATATATTGTGGTAAATTAGTCTCCTTTTGTTGAACATTTTGTTGTAATTGGTTATCACAAATGTCAAAAAAATGTAATGAGTTACCATTTGGGGTATGATACTTCATTTTTGTAGGTACCATAGAATTTCCCATAAACGAGACCATAAGAAAATATAAATTTATACTATTATATTATTGTATACGGGAAGATTTTTGACCTATGATCTATTTCTTATCAAATAGTAGGAAAATCGTACTCTTCCCAAATACTCCATATATTTTTTTAAAAAAATATTTCAACTCCCGCGCATGGTAAGATAAAAACTCTTACAATTTATATATATTTGTCACATCGGAAGAGAATTGATCCTTAAATCTATAACTACCCACACCCACGTTTCAAATACCAGTATGGAGCCAAAGCTAGTGTTATTAAAATAAAAGCATTAACCCATTTAGGAATGAGATATTAGTACTTTGTTCTTTAATGGATAATCGAATACTAGGTATAAAAAAAAAGGTTAAGGGGAACATCTATTATTTTGGAGGTTCATGAAGTGCATGAAGTGCAAAGAAATAGATTGAGAGATTAAACAATGAGTCTTTTATGAAACTATGACACAACCATGTGGTATCACAGGCTAATGATCGAGAGCAAAGCAAATTGGTATTATAGGCTAGGGTCAAAAAGTATTATAGCAATCTAACATTGCTTCACTTTTATTGGTTTGTGATATCACATCAATCATATTACAGTTACATATAAGTTTTTCTGAAGACCGAAAAAGAAAACATGTGTAAGCTTAACACGCAAAAAAAAAGGAAAAAAAAGAGCAAACGGAGCAACTTTTTTCCTTTTAAACCTCAGAAGTCAAAACATAAAACATGCATGCACTATGAAAAATTTTACCTTGCATTACACCTTATACAAAAGTGAATCATGACATACCTAGCTACTTTCCAACCCCAACTTCACTCTTCCATTCTTTTTGGAAAAAAATTACATTACAACCAGTAAAAGACATTCCCATCTTCTTGTTCTTTAATCGTACCCACCATGGCCTTCAAAAATCCCAATCAGCCATCCAGAGGAAAAGAGAAGGAGGAATCCGCCGTCCCTGCCGTAGAAGAATGAAAATCCCCTTCGCTAGCGTGTGAAGGATACTTTTCATCACTGTCCCTCTTTTCCAACTCCTCAATCTTCTCAACCACCTCCTTCAAATCCCACCTTATCTTCACATCCTCTTCACAACAAGCCAATCCAATCTTTAGAAGCTTCATCATCGTCTCGCCGTCACCATCTTTCGTTCTACCCATCTCTTTATCGAACACTTCACTCGTCCACTCTTCCTCAGGAATCGAGCTGACCCAACTCGCTAAATCCACATCACCTTTCCTACCTGTTAACACCTCTAATATCAGTACCCCAAAGCTCCATACATCTGTCTTCTTTGTTGTGCGGCCGTACTGTGCATACTCTGGTGACTTGTAAGCGACCATGAACCGTTGGGCATGGTCTAGGTTGATCATAGGCATTAGTGCATAATCGGTCAAGAGGGGCTCGAAGGATTTGTCTAGAAGGACATTGGAAGATTTCAGGTTACCATGGGGTACAATCAGGCTAGGGATCTCACTGTAGAGGTAAGCCAAGGCCTTCACTATGCCTTTAATAATGTTCAAGCGAGTCGGCCAATGAAGCATGGGCAGTGACAGCTCTGTAGTATCATTGCCTGAACACATGAAACCACAAAGAGTCTAAGCACTAGCTCTTTCGAAGTAATTGAGATGTTTGATATTCATATAGTTTCGCAAAAATGGTGATAGATAACTAACGCACGGTTAACAGAAGAGGTCATGCATGGGGATTTTGTTAAATTAACAATCTTGAAATTAACTGTTGTGAGGTAACCGGTTTGGCTTATCAGATTACTGATGTATCAATAGCATAATAGCTTGTAATTAATGAAAACATCAAGCCCTTTATATCTTAATCGAAAAAGTGAATACTATCTCATTGGGTGAATAAATCTAGGTAAATAATATCGATAATGCATGATCTTACCATGAAGGTGACTGGCCAAGCTACCATCCTCAACAAAGTCAGAAACCAGCAGCTTCTCTTCTTTCCTATAGTAGTAGGCCACAAGGGGGAGCAAGTTTGGGTGTCTTAACCTCCCTAGCCTTCTCATGTGCTCATGAAACTCTTCACTCCCTACGTTATTCATTTGCTTGTATCTCTTTACGACCATGGCCTCTCCCCTCGGCAGTACAGTCTTATATGAAGACCCAAAGGTCTCACTCCCCGATCTGCTCGACGGTACAGTCTTGTGTGAAGACCCAAAGGTCGCAGTACTCCTCCCCAACACTTGCGCTGTGGATTGAAGCAAGTCCGGTAAATCAAATCTCTCCCTATTGTCCCTAACAAACGATAACTTCCCATTTTCACCCCTCTTTGTGCTCCTGTTCTTTCGCGAATCGTGTTCCACTTGGTTTCCATGGGAAGATGCCGACTTGTTTGGGTTCTTCAACGATGCCTTGCGGCCCAACCGTGACTTTTGAGTGCTGCGGTGATGGATCATGAAAACCACGCCAACGGCTGCTAGTATTAGCCCTATACCCATAACAACTAGAGCGATCAGTAGACCGGATTGCATCTTAGAGGAGTTGCATGAGTCTAGAGGCTGGCCACAGAGATTTTGGTTGCCTGCGTTTGTTGGAAAATGAGTCAGTGGCGGATTTAGGAATTTATATTAGCACGACAACTTTGTTTTGATGTTACTATTTTTTTTGCTAACTCTATAAATTAAATAATAATTTGAAGTAGCTTTTTATATACGGTAAAATTAACAAAATTAACAAAAACAAATTTTTCTTTTTGAACTGAATAATTAATACGAAAACTTAAATATTCATTAATAATATTTCTTTTTATTTTTATTATTATGAAGCAATGTATGTATTAAACCAAAAAATGACATAGTCCAAGGACATGAGACATATACAAGCACTAACCAAGAGCCTTAGCTAAAACTCTAAGAACTCCACAAAAGAAATAAAAGAAAACCTACTAGTATACGTGATAACAAAACCATAAAAAAAGAGTCTTTACAAAAGACTTGAGACCACAATTGAAGTTTTCAGCCCCATCAAAAGTTCTTACATTCTTACCTTACAATTGTCTCTGACGAATCTTCATGTTTTGAAAGCGCTGAATAATAATCTCATTATCAATGCTATCAAAAATATCTTTTTTAATATATACAACCAAACTATTATTCATCCATTCATCTCCCATTCGGTTACGCAATCGACTCTTTGCAATCTTTAAAGCAAAAAATACCCTCTCTACTATAGCAATTCTAACGAGTAGGATTAATGTCAATGTCACAAGCAAGCTAGTACACTAATGGTTATATTATGTCTTTTTTAGTTTGAACCATTTCCTATACTCCTGTTGTGCAGAATACCAATTTACAACAAAGAGTTGAGGAGGGTTTTGGGATTTGTGTAACACATGTTACACAAATGGGTCAGAATTATTTATATAACCAAAAAAAAAAAAAAAAAAAGGAAAGAAAGAGGAGTAGGGGGGTACAATTATAAAATTAGGGGATCAAAATTTTTTTTAGAAGGGTTAGGTTTAAGAATATGAAGATACATGTATAGTAAAAAAAAAATTTGAATGGGTGAGAGGGGTCAAGTGCCCCCTCTGCCACCCCCTCCCCCTACCCTGGATATATATATATATATATATATATGTCACCCAATCAATCTAGTAGCTTTATTAGTAAAATTTATTTTTGCTTACCCAAAAAAGAAATAGATATATGCCACACAGCTTTGGTAGGAAATGAATGGTGAATAACGGAGAAAAAATTTTCAAATATAGGCATGCAGAGATGAGATCGATCGAGGACCCTAGGTTGGCATTGTTTATGGTGCAACCCAGCTTTATCAATGTTTGCATGGGAAGGGCATCTTGATGCCGTTCCGTGGGGATACAATTGGGCCAGCCCAGCAAAAGGACCAAAACACATATTCTCATACTTTTGTCGCTTCATAAAGATAAACTATCTTTGACAAAACATGCAGATTGAGAAAAGCCTATCATTACATTGACCTTTAACTTATTAAATTTTTTTCCCCTAAAAAAATACTCTCTTCTGATTGGTATTGCATGGATTTTGTGTTAAAAGTAATTATTGAAATAAGAAATTGGTAGTATAGGAAAGTTCAAAAAATTAATGATTTCTTTTCAAAGTGGACAAACATCTTATAACTGAAAAAATAAAAGTAACAAAAATGGTCTATCTTTATGAGATGGAGGGAGTAATTAGATCAACAGTCAGTTTGGCCAACTTTTTGTTGCTTTAGAAACTAAAATAATTCCTCATGGGCCTCTTTTGGGCTATGTCGTATCAGTGGGCTTGTTCATTGTATGTTTGTGTGCGTTGTCTATGTGTGTTACTAAAAAAAGGAAACCAAACTAATTCACCATGCATCTACCCTTCTAGCCTAGTAATGGTACTAAATTTGAAATAATTAACTAGCGTGGAAGGTGTCTAGTTTCTACAATAATGGTTAATTAGTTACCTGAAAATGAGGATGAAGCCATCTTGCTTAGGCCTTTGGGGATCGGACCCTCCAATTCGTTGTCAGATACATTCATCTCTTGCAAACTCTCCTGCCGGAAATCGGGTATTTGGCCTTCAAATCGGTTCTTCTCAAGCCTCAACTCCAGAAGTCTAGGCAATGCAGCAAGGGACGAAGGAATTTTACCCGAAAACCGATTGTTTGCCAAATACACTTTCTTCAACGAGCCCATTCCTGCGAACGCATCGTCTGAAATCTCACCGTAGAACTGGTTATTCGACAGGAAAACCGACTTTAACGCACCGAGTTTCTTTACATTAGGCATAGGACCATTGAAGGCATTGTTCATGAAGCTTAGAGTCCGCAAGTAAGGCAAGGAAACAAGAGAATCCACATCAATAATACCCACCAGGCCCATGTTTTCAAGCTGCAAACCCCAAACACTTCCATTAAAACAAATCACACCGACCCAATTCCCCTTATCACCCGTACATGGACTTGTAAGGTAATTCCAATTGCTCATCGCCGTCTCCTTTCCTAATGACTTCTTAAACTTCAAGAGGATCTCAGACTCCGATTCGGCCGATACACCAAAAACACATGAAGATGTGATAAGAAGCACGAGGAGCAGTGCTGGGGTTGGTGCGCGCAAGCAGGGAGCTGCGTGCGCGCCCATTGGCAATCCACAAATGAGTGCCGCCCGAAAGGATGTTGAGGAATCTTGAAAGATGGGTTCTGATGGAAGGAGGGGAAGGAGGTGTAGTGGGCGTAAAATGCCAAGAACGGAAAGGAAAAAAACGAAGGGAGGGTGAGATTGACAAGGTCTGGTAGGTAGGTGCGTTTTGGTGTATTAGAGAGTGAGCTGTGTGCGGGGGGAGAGATCTAAGGGCGGCCTTGGAATTGTGATGTTGTTTGAGTGTTTGTTTTGGGTATGAATGGAGCTCGGTTTTTTCAGTTAGAGGGGTGGTGATGATGCCTTAATTGGTTATGGATGGTTATCCATATACATGCATGCTACTAATTTAGGGCCAGAGTAGTGTAATACATCCTTGTATGATGCATAAATAGATCAAAGAAGAAACAACCACAATTGCAAGCAATGCCATTGGATCAAGGCAAAGTACTGTCACATGTCCATTGCTCAGGAGAACTAATGTTATGGTGCATACCTCATCCGGACAAAGACAGTGCAACATGCCCTTTAATTTTTTTGTTCTTCGAAAAGTTCAACCTGCAACATGCAACATGCAAAATGCAACATGCTCTTTATTATTATTATTATTAGTCCATATTCGCGGATCATGTTGTGGTTGGACCGTGTACAAGACATGCAACAAGCATTTTTTTTTTTTTTTCCTTTTTTAGTCTTTGAGAAGTTCTTTAGCCATATATTATTATTGGAAAATGCTATACATCACCTTATGTATAATACCAAACTACAGCACCTTATGTGGTACTATGTATATGGATCAAAACTCTTTCAATTTATTTAATAAATATCCTTTTTATGATGTGGGTTGGATGCTATAGGGGTGTTGCACAAAGGGTGCTTCGTATAGCATCGCCCACTATTATTATTATTATATTCTTATGGGAGATGCTATCCACAGTCGTGGAGGTCTAACCATCGTGCTATGGTTGGACCGTGTTGTGTTGGACCTTTGTTACTGTGGATAGCATCCCTCTATTATTAGTAGGGGCCTCTATTGGCACCCCAAGATTTGCTTGATACCTTCCAATCCCTTATAATTTTTAAAGATTTATGAAAAATATAAAATGTTTTTATAAAAACTAATCACATTGACTTTTAAAAAATATCATTTTGAAAAACTTTGCATAAGAAAGTTTTTTCAAAATTTTTCATTTAAGTGAATTTTTTTGTCATTTATAGTCTTTTTTTTTTAACAGTAAAAATCCAAAAAGTACATCTACTTAAACAATAAATTTTAGAAAAATTTTCTTTTATAAAGTTGTTCAAAATGATGTTTTTTTAATGAATTACGCAACCAATTTTCATTAAACCTTTTATATTTTTTCAAAATCTTGAGAAACCATAGAAATTGAGGGGTGCAAATTAAAGCAAGTCTTGGGGTGCAAAACAAGTCTTGGGGTGTCAATAGAGGTGCTCTTATTATTGCTCAAAGCAAAGTCCAATATTAGGTCCTTGGGCTACATATATAATGGGCATAGCCCATCCACATAACCCTATAGAAAGGGAACGGCTATTGCAACCCCCCAAAGGGTTAAGTTGCCCCCAGCTAATATCCCCACCCCCCAAATATATATACCCACCCCTTTAAAAGACTAAAACACCCCTCTTCTAAATAACCCTCACTCTCACCCACCCCTTCACCCACCCCACTCCCCCCTCCCCCCGATGGGAGAACGGTGACGGGAAAACTGCGACGACGACGGTGATGGAGGTTCTTCTCCTTCTCCTCTTCTTTCTTCTTCTTCTTCTTTTTTTTTTTTTCTTTCCTTCCTTTGCTGGTCAGATCTGTGGGGGGAGGGTTTTTTTTATCAAAACCTCCATTTTTTTCGGTGGGGTGGGGTGGGGTGCCGGTGACGGGAGTTCTTCATCTTCCCGCTTCTTCTCCTTTTTTATTTTTTTTTTTCTCCCTCTATGGTCAGATCTGTGTATTCCTTCATTTTTTCCGGCGACGGGGAGGGAGGGCTACCGACGAGGGGGGGGGGGTGCAGGAGAGGGGTTCTGGGAAGGAAAAGAAAAAAAAAAAGAAGAGAAGAAGAGGGAAGAGGAGGAAGGTATGGGAGAGGGGTGGGCTGTCGACGAGGGGGGGTGCGGCAGAGGGGTGGGCTGCCGATGAGGGGGGTGGGGTGCGAGAGAGGGGTTCTGGGAAGGAAAAGAAAAAAAAAAAAAGAAGAAGAGAAGAAGAGAAGAAGAGGGAAGAGGAGGAAGGTGCTCGCCGGAGGGGTGGGCGCTGGAGAAGGTGCCGGAGAGTAGAACGGGGAGGGGTGGGTTGCATAAAGCCCTTTTTGGTCATTTTGCAGCATCATTTTTCTCCTCAAAAAATTTGGGGGGGCAACTTAACCCTTTGGGGGGTTGCAATAGCCGTTCCCCTATAGAAACGGAGATTTAATATGAATGCACACGATATGGATGGTCACTCCGTTTGTGTTATTACATTATATAATAAAAATCTTTCCTTTTGTACTCAAGTTGAATTTCTTTAGAAAGCTTACAAAATATTTTGGAATATTATATGTGTATGATTTTTTTTTTCCTTTTTAGTATATTGGGAGGGATTCGAGCCCTTAACCTATCTTATCACCTTTTTCCCCACCTTCTCTCATACGTAGGCTAGCTCCAGTGACTTACATATGTACATATGTATGATTTGCTATACAAAGAATGGAGATATTGTATCCTTGATTGATGCTTTGACTAAATCACATTGCGCGAGCTATATAATCTTTATGTATCTTTAATTTGATTGGTGCTTTGTCCAAGATTCATCTCTAATGCCCCATTTTCATAATCCCTTCACCCTTTCCACACGCATAGGAGTTAAAACTACAATATCAATCCCTCAAATCCTCCCCTTAAAAAGGAGATATCGATGTACCACATAGGTTACAATCCCATTGAAAAATACTTGCCTCCACTCCAGGATGGAGGAGCTCTTCTCCTCCTCCCACTTATATTTCGCCACTTGTCTAAATAAATTAATAAAGAAAATTGATTGTGTGCATACATTCTTATGTTTACATGAGTACATTTTCACAAGTCCATATCTGCATGACTATGGGTTACATGTTTATGTTAACATAAATATGTGTCCACGTGTTCATATTCGCGTATTGTTTGTTTGTATTTTTAAATTTATACTTTCTAAAATATTTATGACACGTGATTGAAAATGACTAGATCGAGGTGGGAAAGGGCTCCTCCACCCTAAGGTAGAGGCAAGTAATGTTCAATACCAATGCTCCAAAGTTTCATCCATCCATTGTGTTTACGGATTGATATGTTCATAGTAAGATTATGGGTATGGCACCGTTTGGTTGCATTTATTTTAAGATATTTTTTTTCTTTTGAAAGCAAAAAGTTGTAAAAGCAAAACGCATTGTTTGGTTAGAGGAATTAAAAAGCTAGGACTTCTAGAACGCAAAAAGCAAAATATTTGATTTTAAGCAAAAGCAATGAAGATTTGCTTTTAAAAGCCTATTTTTATCTTTTGGACGAGCTTGACCTTAACTCAAAAAATTTGCAATCAAGAGAGGTTATGCCTCTCCTAAGCTTCCATTTGGGCAATGATGATTCGGTAAAGTTTCCTATTAAATCCAAAAGATCATTGGTGAAATCAATTTTATCAAACGCACTTTTGCTTTTGTTGCATCTACTTAAAGCAAAAAGCAAGAAAGTAAAATATGACTTTTTCTACTTAGAAAAAGATATTTTAAAAAGTACAACCAAACGGTGCCTATATTTATTTTAAAATGGGAACCTAGGAATTTTTCCTTGAAAAGGTGAATCTTTCATCACCTGGTCCACTCTATATTGGAAAGAAAATTTTTTATGTAATATTGATACTATGTGAGCATGCTAATATCATAAGCTAATAAAAACACCCTAGAAGTGCATGTGCATCATATTTTTGGTTAAACTTTAACTCAGACTTTGATGCATATGTTTGGTATTTGACCCAAAAGGGGATGCATATATCATTTCTTTTATGTTTTTATTGGCCTATGATACAATTTCAATGTGATGATGTGATGATATCTTTGTTGCAAAGGTTTTTTACTTTATTGGGTCATTGATGAGAGTTGAATCCTCACACAAGTCTATGATACCATGTCAAGGTGTTTACGGGCCTTGATTTTAACTTCAGCAGGAGTAGGCTAACAAGCACGCCCACATTAACCAAGAAGAAAAGGTAAGAATTTCGAGCTTCAGAACTAGTTTGGGGTACCACATTCCCTCTTGAAAGATTGAGGTTAGGGGTCCAAAACTAGTGTGAGAGCATAACAACATAAATTTTTTGGTAAGAAAAAAATGAAGAGAGAGAGAAGAAAGGGAGAAGTCACCCTCAAGAGGGAGGGATAGTCTGGTTATTTGTCAACGTCATATATATTGCTTAGAGTACAAAAACGATGGTAAGATTATATTTATTTTAAAATGTGAACCTAGGAATTTTTCCTTGAAAAAGTGAATCTCCCATCACCTGGTCCACTCTACATTGGAAAGAAATTTTTTTAATGTAATATTGATACTATGTCAGCATGCTAATATAATAAGCTAATAAAAACACCCTAGAAGTGCATGTGTATCATATTTTTGGTTAAACGTTAACTCAGAGACTTTGATGCATATGTCTCGTGTTTGACCCAAAAGGGGATGCATGTATCCTTTCTCTTATGTTTTTGTTGCCTATGATACAATTTCAATGTGATGATGTGATATCTCTGTTGCAAACGTTTTTTTAACTTTATTGGGTCATTGATGAGAGTTGAATCCTCACACAAATCTATGATACCATGTCAAGGTGTTTACGGGCCTTGATTTTAACTTCAGCAGGAGTAGGCTAACAAGCACGCCCACATTAACCAAGAAGAAAAGGTAAGAATTTCGAGCTTCAGAACTAGTTTGGGGTACCACATTCCCTCTTGAAAGATTGAGGTTAGGGGTCCAAAACTAGTGTGAGAGCATAACAACATAAATTTTTTGGTAAGAAAAAAATGAAGAGAGAGAGAAGAAAGGGAGAAGTCACCCTCAAGAGGGAGGGATAGTCTGGTTATTTGTCAACGTCATATATATTGCTTAGAGTACAAAAACGATGGTAAGATTATATTTATTTTAAAATGTGAACCTAGGAATTTTTCCTTGAAAAAGTGAATCTCCCATCACCTGGTCCACTCTACATTGGAAAGAAATTTTTTTTATGTAATATTGATACTATGTCAGCATGCTAATATAATAAGCTAATAAAAACACCCTAGAAGTGCATGTGTATCATATTTTTGGTTAAATGTTAACTCAGAGACTTTGATGCATATGTCTCGTGTTTGACCCAAAAGGGGATGCATGTATCGTTTCTCTTATGTTTTTGTTGCCTATGATACAATTTCAATGTGATGATGTGATATCTCTGTTGCAAACGTTTTTTTAACTTTATTGGGTCATTGATGAGAGTTGAATCCTCACACAAATCTATGATACCATGTCAAGGTGTTTACGGGCCTTCATCTAAACTTAAAACAGTTGTAGGCTAGCTAGCACGCCCACGTTAACCAAGAAGAAAAGGTAAGAATTTCGAATTTCAGAACTAGTTTGGGTACCACTTTCCCTCTTGAAAGGTTGAGGTTAGGGTTCCAAAACTAGTGTGAGGGCATAACAATTTAAATTTTTGGGTAAATTGCAGAAAACTACCCCTATGTTTGGGGTAAGTTTTACTTTGGTATCCTCAAGTTTAAAAAGAGTCAATTTGATACCCAAGATTTTTGAGTCACGGGTTAACTGTGGCGAAAAAATGACATTTTACCCTTCATACAAATGACACCGTTTTGTAACACAACCCAACCCACACAATCCCCGCCGGTGGAGAACGACTGGCGATGGATCCAACGCCGGCAGGAACCATCCCAACACATCACAGGAAAAATAATTCAAAAAAAAAAAAAAAATCCACCCAACCCAACCCATGCCGTCACCCTCACCGCCACAGAGAACATCGTCGCCAAAAAAATAAAATAAAAAAAATCCATCGCCGGTGAATGGGAGGACCGGACCTGATCAGAAATATAAAAAAAACTATAGAACGGCCTGTGAACTCCATTTTTTCCGGCGAAGACCCGTGCTGCTCCCACGAGCTCTCTCCATTACCGGCGGCAGCTCTCTCCATTACCGGCGGCAACACAGTGGAGGGGAAAATCGAGCAACTGTAGGGGAAAATCGAGCTCTCTCCATTACCTGCATCGACCACCTTCAAGCCATAGCCGAACCCATAAAACCCAACAACCACCATGACCACCACCATCGTCCATAGCCAAGACCATTAAAACCCCTCTCTCTCTACCTAACCACCTTCACTATTTACACCATCGTCAAAACCCCAATCCAAAACCAAACCCACATCAGAACCTCCACCATCGAGATCTCCCACCAATCGCACCCCAACCCTCACCCCCAACCATCGCAGCAGACCACCACAAAATAAAATAAATAAAAAACCCAATTTTTTTTCAAATCTAAAGCTTGACCATCAATGGAAAAAAAACCCAATTTTTCTGAATCTCCACGGTGGCTACGCCTTGGGTTTGTCCATGGCATATGACGGCGATGTATCACCGGCCAACTCCATTTTTTTCCGGCTAACCATATTTTTTTTTTCCTTGGGAAGGAGGGAGAGAGTGAGATGGGATGAGATGGAGTCAGACGGAGGGGTTGAGGTAGAGAAGAGGCGTTCGGCGACAGCAGAGAATGGTCTTCATCGGCCTATTCGTGTTGATGGAAGGCAAAGTAAACTCAGATCTGAGATCTAAGATCATAGATTTATGAGTCGGCTTATCCATTTTGGTTGCCGTCGAACTCCCAGCTGTTTCATCGCTGTCAAACCCCAACTACCCTTTTCTCTCCCTCTTCTCTCTCCCCCATCGCCAAACCCGCACATCGTCGGCATCGTTTAACCCCCATACATAGGCCATAGCTATGTGCGAGCTCACCCTTACCCAACTCAGCCCAACCGTCACACACGACGGTTCACAATGGTGAAAGGGCAAAATGGGCATAAAATAGCCAAATAAGGTCACGTGCATATCGTGTGACCAATAATCCGTTTGGTCAACAGACGGTTTATCACGGTAGGACCTCAATTGAAACATAACTAAAACCTTGGGTATTAAATTGACGCTTTTTAAACTTGAAGGTATCAAAGTAAAACGCACCCCAAACATGGGATAGTTTTCTGTAATTTA
This sequence comes from Liquidambar formosana, assembly GCA_039720395.1. Taxonomy (NCBI): domain Eukaryota; kingdom Viridiplantae; phylum Streptophyta; class Magnoliopsida; order Saxifragales; family Altingiaceae; genus Liquidambar; species Liquidambar formosana. The sequence goes on along the minus strand of CM077826.1, from coordinate 24,647,485 downwards.
CCCTAAATTTTTTAGTAAGAAAGATGGAGAGAGAGGGGTGCTTGTATGGTCCCTTTTTGAAGTTTTAGGGTACCCTACCCCAAAACTTTCAACCAATAAATGCTCTCCATGTGTCTTGTATAACCTTTGCCAAGAGGTTGCCCAACCTTTGCCAACCGGTCATCCATGTGACCCATTTCTTCATCTATATTTTTTATTCAATCAATAAGAATCTCTCTCCAACTATATATATATATATATATATATAAAGAAACTTATATGAGAATCCCTATTATATATTATATTGCAACTTGACCAATTGAAGCTTCAACAATCCCTTTCCCATCTCCTTGTACTCAGGGCTGGAGTAACTTGCGTATTGATATTGCAAGAGAAGTATGATTAACAGAGCACCTAGATAAAGAGCAACATTCACCTGCAGTAAGACTAACAGAGCATTTAGATAAAGAGCCAAATTCATTAAAAACAATTTGACAAAGAAGAGCAAATAATAATAATAATAATAATATATTACACGTACAAAGTTGAACAAAACCTTTATTATATATTATAGTGCCGAAACTTTTAAATGTTCGACATTAATGTAAGGAGACCATTTATGGTGCTGCATTTCAATGTTACCAGGATTTTTATTTTGAGCACTTAGCTTCTGAGCTAGGTTGGAACCTTCTACAATATTCTTGTAGCAATAAGTTTGGTTAAGGACCTCTTGTTGGAGAAGAGGTTTTTAAAGCCTTATTACACTAATTAGGGATAACATTTTGGGGTTAGACGAATTTTTTCTTTTTGGGTACAATTAGAAGAGCTAGCTCAAACCCCTAACCTATCCTACTCCTACCCTTTATCCTCATCCTCCCTCACTACTAGGCTACTCCTAGTTGCTTAGATGATTATTTATTACTCCGTACTTAATAAGCATTGAGGGGTAGCCCTTGGGTCTAGTGGCATGTCCCATCCAATAGAGGTGTGGGATTTGCAGAGGTCTTGGTTTCGACTCCATGTAGATGCGTGTGTGGGTGCATATGTTCTCCGATCGTTTGGCAAAAAAAAAAAAAAAATGACAAAAAACAAAGAGAGACTTAATGTGGATCATTCAAGAGTTTAACGTGCAAGGAAATTTTGTGAGAAGTTCAAATGTGACATTTATTGAATTTGTATAAATGTGACTTTTATTTCAGTCCAAAATTTCAATTCTAGAACAGGGAGAACGTGGTGAAAATAAACAAACATATATCATATCCAGAAAATAACATATTAGAAGAAAAAGTAGACAAAACTAGGTTTACAAATCCTTCTTATAGTTTTCAACAGCTATTAAGTCACCTTGCCTAGGAAATTTCCTCATTTGTCTTCAGGTAAAAAATGCAATACACCACAAACTTAAATTAAAATTCACCCTCTAGAGTCTTGATCACTAAATCTAAATCACTATCAGAGGCTAGGAGGTCAGACATTGGGTTTTTTTTTTTTTTTTTTTCATTGCATAATGTTCCCAATACTAAATTATATATAACGAGAGGGCATATTGGTAGATTGAAGAGAATGTGGTTAATTAATCATTGCCCTCTGTTTGATAAATAGGAAAGCATTTGCAAAAATAAATAAATGAATAAAAAAATAACCAGAATTTGAATTCGGTGAAGGGGTCATAATTTATACCAGGGGAAATTTCAGTAATTTTGTTTTGTTTCAATAACCGCATCTCATGTTTATACACAAGTTTATGAGAAAATTTAGGCTTTAAATGCTATGGAAAACAATGAATTGTTTTGTCTATCAACAAAAATGTAGTGTTTAAGCTTTAAACGTCCTGACATAGACTTCATTGTGACGTTCAATCAAACACTCTCAACAGGATATTACAGACTCAGACCAAAACATATATAACTAATAAACCAACCCAAAAAATATAACCCAGAAGACTGCAATAGATTAGTGATCCAATGTTATTGCCTTCAAAGTTCGTACATCCTAAAAGACTATTGTGTTTGTGCGATTTGGAGGATCGTATTGGTGTTGTCAGAATTTGTGCTAGCCTCTTTTGTCTACAAAATTCTGTGTGGTTGGAACAATAGATTTTTTCTTTCAAGCAATTGATCAAACAGGTGGTGTCCGAATAAAATGAGGAAGTAGAAAAAAATGCCAATCAACTTACAATACTTACCAGCCCACGAAGCACGATTTTAAAAATTATTTAACGAAGGGAAAAAAAAAAAAAATCAAAACTTATATGAAGCAAGAAGAAGAAATCGGAGCTTAAACAAAAATAAATAAAAGAAGAGAAGAACTGTGAGTCCAACAAACCGACAAAGGAAGACTCGTGAAAAGAAACACAAACTTTGAATGAGCTTCTTCTTCCTCTTCTACGTTTAAGCACAATACGCCAGTTGATGTGTCCCATAAGCTGATCTGCTGTGTGAGCTTTTGAAACGAATTTGAAGATGAGAAGAGAAACAAAATGAGAGAACTCACATTAAATCGTATAAAGCTGTGTGCTGTCTCTTCGTGATGCGTGGAGAATGATTTCCCCAATGATGTTAATGAAGTTGTGTGCTGCCTCTTCGTTGTCGAGATCCTGAGCGTGGAGCTGACTTTGCCGGCGACGTCAACAGGATTTGAATTTGGTGTATTTAATCGCTTTAAATGCACCATAAAATTATCGTGCGATGAGCGACACGCAAAGAGAGTTGAGATTAGAGGATTAAGATTGATTGAGCATGAAATAGTTATTTCCAATTTTAACTCCCTTCACGTGTCATTCATTGCACTAGTAATTTTACAATACATTTAAAATAACTAAATACACGAAATCCACTTCCAACGTCAAGGATAAAGAGGAGACTCGACGACTTTGGTGAGTTTGGTAAACGGTTACCAAAAAACGTAGCCAGTCTTTTGCTGTAAAAATGTTGGACGGCTGAGATCTATTTCATGTGGATCTAATGGCCTTTTTTTTTTCTAGTATGGTACCCCAATTTTCACTCGGGGACCATAGAATTAGCCGGAGGGAGAAAACAAAGGGAAAAGTCACCCTAAGGAGGGAGGGATAGTCTGGTTGTTTGTCAACATCATATTGCTTAGAGTCCAAAAACTATGAGGACCCAAGAGTCCATGTATGTTGGGGGCGGCAGCGGCACCCTACGGACGCCGCCTCCTTATAAGTATTCAAATTCTGGAGTTTTTGTCTGCTTTCTCATGTCTGCCCAGTTCAAATCTCTCTATAGTCATCAAATTTCTAATTCTGGATATAGACTATACCCATTTCGTTTGTTACTATAAGGTGGGTAGTTCAAATTGAAAAGGTGTTCCACGCTTTCAGGCACTGTTAGACTTCCAACTGCCCCTTTTTCTCTTCCACCCCTTTTTTTTCTAGGTGAAGAAATTTCCTGTGTTGTTTCTATAGGAAAATTTTCCAACCTTCCAGATCCAGAACGCCTTTGAAAAACATATACAAAGCAGCAATCAGAGCGTCTATAAAGGAAGACGCTAGGAGTGCATATCGATCTCCTCTCTTTCACACTAAAAAATCAAAGCTACGATGGCCAGAAGTGCTATACTAGTGAAGCTGCTAATGTTGTTTGTGAGCATAAATGTAATTTTTTATCATGGAGAGAGCTCTTATTCCGGTGTGAGTGGTTACCATAATCAGATGAGGCGAATGGCTTCGATCAAGGCATCTTATATCCGCAGTAGCATCTCCTCTTCCCTGAGCAGCTCCACACCCGTGAGTACCATAAATTCTTTGGCCTCCTTCTTCTCCCCATTTTTTTTTTTTTTTTTTTTTTTTGGGGGGGGGGGGGGGGGGGATTAATGATTAGGGGTATTTTGCCTAGGCTTACGAAATTGGCTAATCTTTATTGTTCTCAATAATTTTTATTTTTCATGATCCTTATATATATGATGGTTGTGATGCAGATTTCGTCTCCGAGTTCACGTGTTCATCACGTGACCGAGTACGGTGCCGATCCCACTGGAAGATCGGACAGCACAGAAGCACTTCAGCAAGCTATTTTGGAGGCTTTTCGATCTCCGGTCGATGGATACTTGATGGAGGGGATTACTAATCTCGGAGGCACTGAGATTCACCTTGATGGAGGAACATATATGATCAGCCGACCGCTGCGTCTACCGGATACTAGCGGTGGAAACTTTATGGTAGGCCCCTCCACCATATTTTTATCACTTAAATTGCTTAACAATCAATTAACAACCATAAAATTCATGCAGACTATTAATCTCTAGTTTTTAACTGAATTTAAAAACTATGTTTTAAATCAAAAGTCGGCATGTAACATAGTACTGGGAACTTGATAAAATTGGACTGACTTTATAATACTATATGGAGTATTTTATTAACTTTGGTTATGGGGGCTTATTTTTGTGTGACAGATACACGGTGGATCACTTCGTGCTTCCAATGATTTTCCAGGTGATCGACATCTGATCGAGCTGTGGCCGTCGACAAATTCAATGTCATACGAAGATATTACCCTCAGGAATCTCATGCTAGGACTCCAACTACAGAGGGTGGTGGCATTGCCATAATTAATTCACTGAGAACCACCGTAGACAATTGTTACATCACACACTTCTCCACCGACGGTATACTAATCCAAGACTGGCCATGAAACCTTCGTCAGAAACTCCTTCCTCGGCCAATACATCAACATCGGCGCAGACCACCGGGAGAAAGATTTTTCCGGGCATCGGAATAAATATCATCGGCAACGATAATGCCATCACCGATGTGGTCATATTTTCAGCGTCTATTGGAATTATGATATCAGGCCAGGCAAATATGATAACCGGGGTACATTGTTATAACAAGGCCACTGCATTGGGTGGGGCCGGAATTTATATCCGAGCACCCGGGTTGACCCAAACCCGGATTGCGAATTGCTACTTGGATTACACCGGGATTGTGGCCGAGGACCCGGTGCAGCTCCACATCACAGGCTCGTTCTTTCTTGGCAATGCCTTCATTTTAATCAAGTCTTTGGAAGGTATAGTTCGGAGCGTCAACATTGTCGATAATATGTTTTCGGGTGATTATACTGGGGTGAATATAGTTCAATTGGATCAATCAAAAGGTCCATTCACCAACATTGATCAAGTTGTGGTCGATCGAAATTCTGTAGAAGGGATGACACGTAAATCGACGGTCGCTAGGGGGTCAATATGGGGGAATGGTACGACGTGGACCGTTGATTTCTCACGGGTCCTCTTATTTCCTAACCTTATAAACAACGTACAGTACACATTACAGGCAGGGGCATCGTTTCCTAACCATATGTTGCGGAACGTATCCGGGAACCGTGTCACCGTGGAATCGGACACGCCGGTATCAGCCACATTGCATGTATCGGTGGATCAATGCATGATTGACTACACATGATACGTGACAATTGGGTCTATGGGAGAGAGGATAAAAATCCCATCCAAAATTGACTACACACACTGTGAAGAAAGGTCATAGCTTGTATTTTTCTTCTTTATTCTTTGTTCAAACAAAAGGGGGAAAAAATGTATCATATGCGGAACTAATTCAAAGAATTCCACAATACATACACCAAAATAATCAATATACATGATTGGGTATATTTTTTGTTTTGTTTTTCTTTATTCAAACAAAATAATACATATACCAATGACCCTTAGGTCTAATGCCATGTTTCATCCCAACAAGGGTATGGGGTTTACGGAGATTTTAATTTCGATTATGCGTGTGTGTGGGCGCACATGTTTTGACCAAAAATAAAAATAAAAATACATACATATCTAAATTTAAAATAATAAAAAAAAAATTCCTCCTACCATGCAGCCATTAGAGCATGGGGAGCCCTTTTTTGCTCTAAAATTTTTCCCCTTTTTTTTCTTTTTTTTTTTGGGACGAAATATTGATAGCTCAAAACAAAACATCCGGAAATGAAAATTATTAATCCGAAGACTGATTTAACTTGTTCTAACGTCTTACTTAATGATTTGTCGGCATAGATAGACTTTTTTGAATTCTTGACAAAAATTCCACATAAGAAATTTGAATCTCGCATTTGACGGTTGAGATCAACATCATTAACCTTTAAAACAAGGTGGGCCTAGCTCTAACCCTAATAATAGGGTTTACTTGCCTTAAGAAGCCATGAAGAACACGTTTTGTGTGACTGTTTTTTCCAATCTCCACCATTTGCGCTAAGGGGCAAGAAGTGTATCGTCGTAGCCCAACGGTTGGTCTGATTTAGACTGGCAGCACTCAAAAAGTCCAAACAGATGAAGTATTCATTGATTTCTTCTTAGCTCTTCGAATCACAGGAAGTTACTCATGTGAGTCATGTGGGAACGGGTCTAATTTAGACTGCTTAGCACATACGGCTCTATAACTGAAAAAAAAAATAATCTGGGTTAATTTGCCCGCACTCATTTCATGTATAATGTTTGCATCAAAATTTTTTGGTTCCTTTTAGGAACATCATCACAAGGATAATTTATTAGAAGTTTTTTTTTATTTATTTTATTTATTTACACATAAGAAACACATGCACAACCCATTAATGAGAAAGCCAATGAATATGGATTTTAACCCCAGCTAGCTCTAGGAGTCCAAAAATCTTCATTGCCTAATCTAGTTGCCATCTACTAATTAAATAAGTTTAACTACTTGATTTGACAGCTAGTCTCCTAATCTGAATGGTATCTTTCCCCTACTCAATGAGGATTAGAGAATTGAAAATTTGACCCACTTTTTGCGAAGAAAATTAGTATGGGGAGTAAGGCCGGTTTTAGGGGTAGGCGAGCAAGGCGGCCGCCTAAGGTCCCATATTTTGGCTAAAAAATGAGGGTCCCATTTTGGAACTAACCCTGGTAGTAGGTTGAATTTTATTTATTTATTTATTTTTTTCCAAATAGAACGGTTATTCCAACTCCTTAATTTTATTTGCACACCCCACTAATTTTTATTTATCAATGTTTTACCAAAAATATAGAAGGTTTTTATAAAAATTTGTTACATAATCTACAGGAAAACATCATTGTGAATAACTTTGCAGAAGAAAGTTTTTCCAAAAAAATTATTGTTTAAGTGGATTTTTTTGATAATTTACCAACTATGTTTAATTTTTTGCCAAAAAGTCCACTTAAACGAAAGATTTTAGAAAAAATTTATTATGCAAAGTTATTCAAAATGATGTTTTCTAGTGGATTATACGGTTAATTTTCTTAAAAACCTTTTATATTTTTTTTAAAAAAAATTCTTAAGAAATTAAAATCAATGGGATGTGCAAACTTTATGTTGGTACTAGGAAAAAAAAAAAAAAGGTATGAAGGATCCCATTTTAAGAGTTCGCCTAGGGCCCCAAAAAACTCAGAACTGGCCCTGATGGGGAGATCTCACCAGTGGTTTGGGTGTAAGGTTGGTACTAAAAAAAGGAAAAGAAAAATTAAGCATTATATACCCGACATTAACAGTTAATAGTTGGGAAGGATAGTATGACACAAATCATAATGGTGATTTGGATGATTGACATAGTAAGGGCTTGTTTGGATTAACTTTTACTTCTTGATTTTTAGTTTTAAAAGTTTTTTAAAAAAATAAATTGTTAATTTTGAGTGTGAAAAATTTTGAAAGTTGCTTTTAAAAGTTGAGTTAGATAGTAAGAAATTCATGTTATCTCAACTTTTAAAAGTAATTATCAAAATTTTACAATATAAATACTATAAAAAAGAAGAAGTTATTTCTTTAATCTTAAAAGTAAAAGAATAGAAAGTAGAAGTTTATCCAAGCAAACCCTAAAAATCTTTTACTTTTTGAAAGGGAGAAGAGGGATCCGCAACAACTCATAGTGAGGGCGACCAAATTGTTGCAAGATTATTTATTTATGTTTTTCCAAACCAAAGGACCCAGCAATACACATATCCTTGTAGTCAAAACCAAGACTTCTATAAAGCACATGCCCGTATTGAGTCAAGATATGCCTTTAAGCCCAAGGATCACTATGAATTATTGCAATTTTAAGGCTCAGTTTGAGTTGAGACAGGGTGGAATTAAATTTTCTACTGAATGGAACCAAATACTTGTTTTACGCGACTCGATTTCCACTTGAACTTGTATAATAAACCAAACTTATTAACTTCATGTTAGGTTCACGTCGTGTTTGGGGCATCTTGTAGGACTTTTCCACCCCTAACAATATCAATGTGAGGTTGGGGATTGCAGTGTGAGACTATGACAGGCAATTGGTAACAGTAGCATCCAAAAGATTAGATAGCGATTGGTTGTGGATTTTGGGGAGGAATTGGGGTTGAAATCAATGATTAATTAGGAAGGGCGATAATCTTGAAGTGGTTAAGAGGGGATCTTTTGAAAATGGGTTTAATTTTCAAGGATATCCATTGTAATATTCTCATGGCATTGTTAGGTTTGCTAGGAAGGTGGATGATGTACAAGTTTGGTTGGAGAAAAGGTCCCAGCTTGTATAAGGGACCAATTCCATGCTGTCTTTGTTTTTGATTTTTCTTAATAATAGTTTTCATTGATCGTCTTTCTATCAAATAAAATAAAGTAAAATATATATATATTATAGAAAAACTGATTTTCATTTATAATTGCATGCTTACAAATTACCCCTATCTAGGTTTAAATAAAAGTCTAAACATAACTTAAATATGGAAAAGAGATAACTTAAGATTGATCAAATATTCATCCTCCTAACCAAATCATACCAATCAAATCTCAAAGATTGGGATTGAGATACATATCTCAATTTCATTATTGTAATGATTCTATGTATCTCAATTACATTATTGTAATGATTCGATCGGCTCATATTCTCCTACATATATATTCCAAAATATTCTTCTTCTTCTTCTTCCGTTTTTTTTTTTTTTTTTTTTTTTGGTTGTTGGAAAAAAATTTCTTACCAAAATATTATACAATGCTTAAAAATTTAGTTGGAATTCAATGAATAAATTATGAAATTTGGGAGATCTTTAGGTGCAAGCTTGGTTGGTAAACCTCCCAAAAAAAAATTGATTTCTTACAAAAATAATAATTATACACTTCTTCAAAATTTGGTAGGAATTAATCTGATAAATAAATTATTGAATTTGGATATTTTCAATTGGTAAACCTTTCCTGAACCAATCGTATGATCTTTCCCCATGTTCTTTATTACTAATAATGTGTTGAGATTAGAGGGAGATTGAACTATTGATACATAGGTAGGATTGCAAATGTTTTAATGATGCTCACATTATTCTGGAACAGCATGCTCCAGGATTTCAGTGGCCCATATCAACCTATACGACTATGCCCATATACTTAAATAGTTAAATGTGTGCTTTGTAATTTGTATGTGTGTGCAACACAAGTTATGAGACTATGTTTTCCTGTTATAAATCTACTGTGTCAAAATTTTTGTTAAAGTTAAATGAAAGTCCTTGATACGATTATTATATTTTCTATAATAACATCATTTGTAACCGATATTGTCGATATATCAATGATATTTACAATATATTCTCGTTAAATCAACATTTTTTTTACTGATTTTTTTTACATATCCTTGATATTTATTTTTGATATACCAAGATTTCTCAATCGATAAATTACAAAAATATCTGTAAGTTACATATCATATCTAGGAGGTTCAACACATGGATATATCGCCAATATATTGAAGATTTTTTAGATATTGTTGCCCATGATTATGTCTACCACCTGTAGAGGGGTAATTTTATGATACCTACAAGGTTTTTACATTACCATACTCATTTACCATTCGAACTGGCTCACTTATCATTTGAAATGGCCTAAAATGACTAACTTATCATTTAAAGTGATCCACTAACCATTTAGTGACCGCTTATCATTTGAAGTGACTAACTTATCATTTCAAGTGGCTCACTTACCATTTGAAATAACCTTATAGATATGGTACCCAATTTTTTGTTAGGGTACCAATAGAATTGGCCCATAAAGAGTACCGAAAACAAAGGAATGAGTCACAATTCCTTATGCATCCCATGAGGATCTCACTTCCTTGTTTGTGTGGTGCTGTAACCAGTAGAAAGATAAGATGGAAAGATTAGTTCCATCTAATCGCACCATCTTACCGTTCTTGCCCATGATGATTGGCTTGATGAATATTAGCAACCATAGTAGTGTTTTATTGATTATGAATGACAAAACCCTAGAAAATATGTTTCTAAAGTATATTCACCACACCAATGATCTTGGGCGAGAAAGACAAGATGGGGCTAATCTTTCCATCTTATCTTTCTTTCCTATCACACCAGTCCCGGGCTCCTGGCCCCCACCACCATCACCCCTCAAAGCTATTTCAAATTTGCAATAGACACTCTTCTAAACGTAATTAATAATTAAATAGAGGCACCACTACCCTTCCCATGCTAACACCATCACCAACTACTACTAGGCACTGTGAAGGTGGTTCCATCACCACCGTCATTGTTAGGTCATTGTTAGGGGTGCAACTCGGTCCGGGTTGGTCCAGGCTAGGGGTATATTTGGACCGGATTGAATTAATTTGGGACCTCAAAAATTGGACCGAAACTGGACCGAAAATTGTATTGGGACCAGACCGGACCAGCAAAAATGGTCCAGTTCTTAGTTTTTTGTTTTTTTGTTTTTGTAAAAGATAATAACTGTATTTAATAAGTATTATTATTTATGCAATAATACTTATATATGGAGTATAATATATTAATATAAACATTAATCATGTATATATATATATCTTTTTTATTATTTTTTTAATTTTTTTTTCCGTAATTCGGGAATTTGGTTCGGGCCGGTTTTAAAACCCCCTAAACCATAGACCGGACCGAATTCATCGGTTCTTAAAATTGTGGCCCGAGAATCGGACCGATTAGTGTTTGGCTTAGACTGGATTAGACTGAATTGCTCGGAACGGTCTGATTCTCAGGTCTACCCGAACCAAGTTGCACCCCTAGCCATTGTCAACTTATCTGCCCCACAATCACAATTACCATTAGTTAAAACTTATGGGTAAAATGGTAAATCAACAAATTGAGATAAAAGAAAAGTGAGTTGCACTTTAAAACTTGTCATCTCAATGCTTAATTATTGAATTTAGCGTGAGAATAGATGCAAACACCCCACAACTATACCACCTTTGAGGGTACGTACACGTTCTTGTTTTGGAGTTGATTTGGGTTTTACCATAGTGGTTTGATTCAGTGAGGTGAATTTCCTTTTCTGATTTTCTCATCAGACACAAAACTCTACTGACCTCCTCACGGCATTGTTTGCAATTCCCTTGCCGATTGGATTTGGATTATAAATGCAATTTGCAAGCAAATGATTGATTTATTAGCACTTAATCTATTAATTTATTAGCACGTGATCTAATATGTGCATCTTTGTGATACATACTTACGCACACCGATTCAACACTCGAGTCCTTTCTTATTGCATCGATTCCAGTTACCAACACCAAGGCATTGACTTGTTAGAATTTTTATAGAAGAAAGAAAGAAACCCAACACAGATTTCGTCCCATTTGAATCCATACGGTGAATCTTAAGAGAGACACCATGACTTTATAAGTCCAACTCTTGAAAAATTGCAGAAAAATAAGTAACAAAATATAAAATATGATGTTAAATTGATTAAGAGAAAGAAAAAATGTCATGGCTATTCTTAAGTGTGCCTCTAAATCGGTTGACCGATGTGGCCATTTCAAGTTTGATCGGCTTTAAACAATGTGGCGCATTGTAAGCCGTACACTGAAGGAAAATGGAGAAAATTAAACTGGAGAGGTTTTGAACCCCATGCCTTCGCCTACCCCTAGATATACCACTCACCTAGGGATGGCAACGAGCCAGGGTTATCCGGGACCCTTATTGGGATAGAGTTCTAACATTGATGGGTCTAGGACGGAATTGTAATTGTCTTGAAAACTCGTCCTCACCCGTCATAATAAGATATCTCAATATTACTTTTGTCCCTATCAAATAGTGAAAACACGATTTTACCTGTCACTCTATAAAAAGTGTTCATTGCTAAACCTTAACTCCATTTACACATAGTCGTAAATGTAAGAGATTAAGACAATTAAGATATTTGAATGTATATATTAACTAGAGCTAAACCCGTGCGATGCATCCGATTAAGATTTTAGAACTATAAGAAATGACAGTAAATTTTTTACTTAAAGTTGAATGTATTCCATAAACAATATTTCTGAAAGAAAGAAACTTACTATCTTATCAAAAGCTTCAACTACAAAATATAAAATCAAATAACAAAATAAATTGCCGAATGAAATATTACAGATTGAGAAATTGAAAAAATCCAAAATAACAAAAATAAAAATAAAAATAAAATAATGACAACCATTAAAAGAGGCATAGAATGAAATTTTAAAAATTAACCATAAACATATCATGGGTACAAATAACAAAGAGAGTGTCTTTTTTTTTTTGGCTAAGTGGAAAGGCAGAGGGAAGCAACCAACAATAGCAATCCACCCTTGGGTGTTACCATAGGAGTTTCTACCCGCCGAGGAATGTCTGGTTTGAACCATAGTTACTACCCAAAGGACGAGCCCGTCATCTCACCACCACTCTAAGGGTGTAGCGGCTACATAGCGGGCCAGAATAGAAGGGAGTTCAAAGGGGGCACCATGTCTCAAACTCGCGATCACTTGAAACCCAAGCCTTCACCACTAGGCTTCCACCTTCGGTGATTAACATCATCGCTATGTGGATAAGAGAGAAACATGGGTAAATGTTATTTAGATATAATAGTGTGAGACCCGTGCATACATAGAATGTGAATAGCATGTGCTATGCACGGGATGAAAAGTTATAAAAATTTTGGATTAATTGTTTTTTGTACCATCAACTTTGGAGGTAGTGTCAATTTAGTCCATTAAGGAAATAATTTTTTTGAAAAATCTAGAAAATCCAATTTTTGGGAATTTTTATAAAATCCAAAAAATTAAGGAAATTCCCAAAAATTATTTAACTCAAAATTCAAAATTGTCCCAAAATCGAGTCAATCCCAGATTTGTAGCCTAAATTGACACTACTTCCAAAGTTAATGGTACCAAAAAAAAAGAAAAAAGAAAGAGAAATTGACAATTACTCCTAATAGGGGACTGCTTTTAACAATAACCCCACCATAAGAATTTTTAACTCCATAACCCCATTTTTTAGAGATTCCTTTAGCATAAGAAAAACCATTTTTTGGAAATTTCTGTTTTATCCTTTTCTATTTTTAAGATTTGTTTTGGGTTATTCCTCCCTCACATAGTTCCACCGGCAACAACTCCCACCGGCGATGGCTCTTCTATGACAATGGCTATAACTCTCCCATGGTTCCCATCGACAACATCTCTCTGACGACGGTTAAGCGACGCCTCTTCTCTGACGGGTGTGAACCACAGGTTTTGATCGGCCATTTTAAAAAGTGTAGAGATTTAAATAAATAAAAATATGTTTTTAAGGTTTACAAAAACAAAACAAATAAGGAGTCGCCACCTCATTTTTTAAGAAAAAGAGGAAACCATAAAACATTTTAAAGAAAACCTTTTTAAAAACCCAAACACATAACTCCAATTAAGAAAAAATAGGTCTTAACAAAACAAGAGAGGATTCGAAGACTAAGTTACGATGTGAGAAGGTTATAGGAAACATTCTATAGGCATCCACATCACCCTAAGATGGGTCTCTTAATTTATATGAGCTATTTCAATCACTTCCTAATTAGTCACCATGCATATGTAAAAAATCATTTATAACCACCTATTCATCCATAAAGCGTTCATAAACATTCATGAACAAATATGAGAGATATGGAAAGCAGTAGAGAGAGAGATAAAGAATACAAGAAAGAAAAGAAAAGAAAATCTAGAATACTTTGTATCCTAGGGTGGACTTAAACATTAAATAAACGCCTACGTACTCCACATGCAAAGATGTAAGGATCAAAGTCACGTAATTCGATAGAGAAGGGGGTCATTCTCTTCACAAGGAACTACCATAAATTCTAAGTTTCCATTTATTAAGGGGTTTATAAAAAAGGGAACTTTGAAGAGAATAAAGAGTTTGAAAAGAACGGAAACTCAAGACTTATCATGATTCAATATAAAGAGAATAACCTAAAAGAGAGAAGGGAGTAATTCATACAAAACTTACTATGAACCAACTTACTATGTGCCAATCATCTCAAAACATTGAGAAATCACCGATTAATCACCCCATGTATGCCATAGGGCAATTATCATGCTCAAACCAACCATATTCATGCTCAAATCATCATTAGAAAAACTAAATCAAATCTGGATAGAATACTAAACACCTCTATTAGACCTAAGGTTTTCAACCAAGGGCATATTTGAGCTTTTGATGATAACAAAGGATCAATGTTAGTGCTAATGGTTTAAATGTCAAATCTATGATCAAAGCTAGGGACTCAAGCATAAATCAATTCAAGCATAAGCTTAAGGATCAAATGACTCAAGAACATGGACTCAAAGGCATAACCATGCCATGAAACTCAAAGCTCGTGTTCAAAACATCAAGGACAATCAAGCATGATTCAATGAGAGCATAAAAAGCAAACAAAAGACCTACAAGCACCTCAAGCCATGTAAACAGTGTCAATGAAGTCACATTTAGGCTACAAGTAAGGTTTTAGGTTTCCAAATGTACATAATTGCTCATAACTTTACCTTATTGACTTAGAAGGACCTTAGGACCCTTAATTGAACTGAATTTATCAATTACTAAAGGCCTAAATTGATACAAATTGAACCAAGTGTTGAAAACACTTGAAAACTAGGCTAAACTTTGAAAAATCAGGGTTTAGTCAACTACATCATGAGATTTGGACTAAAATTGATTACTGAAATTTTTAGTCGACTAACATATGTATATTGCTCGACCTTATAATATCGAACATTACTGTATTGTTCGGTTCTATATTTAGCAGTCGCCTAGAATTAAACATATACGTAATCTTTGGTTATATAAAACCGAACTGTATGCATTAACAACTTCATAATTCAAAAGGATATGTTCGGTCATGTTAAACTAAACATATGTATATTGTTTGATCTTATAATACCGAACATTATTGTATTATTCGAATAACCAGTGGCGAACAGGCGCGAATCTGTATTGAAAAAAAGAACAATTTTTGCTTACTTTCAACGCAAAATCTATATCTTATTGTGCTAATATCATCCTAAATTACTCTTTCCTCCTCCATTGCTCATAAAAAACGTAAAAGCCATAAAAAATGGGAATCTTTATGGATTTTTGCTTAGGGGTGATTATGAGAGAGTAAGGGATGCGGATCATACATTGACTTGTGATAGAATGACAGAAGTGAGGGATGGGGTATATTATGTTAGGTTTAGGTGGGGGATAGAGTAAAAATGCATTTAGGTTTTTAATACTAATGTCTTTTTTGGTAATCTTACCTAAGGGTATTTCTAATAAAATAAATTGGGGGGCTACTGATCAGAATGGCTATTGATCAGAATGGTTTGCAATAGCCGTTCCCCTATTCCTAATTGGGCTGAAATCTGACTAGCCCAATATACATGAAAACCTAGTCCAAACTCAATGTTAAGTGTCAAACTTTAGCCCGGTAGGCCGAGCTTCAGGCTAAGCATGTGAGCCTTGTTATGATCGAACCGAATCTGCAATCATCTAAGCCTCTCCTTCATCTTTGTTCATATTTTTTTTCTCTCTTTCTCTCTGACTATATATATAGAGAGAGAATATATGTATATTTATGCAAAAATAAAATACACAATATGCATTTAATCAACTCATTTAAGCCTAAATTATAATATGGAAAGCAAAATTATAAGAATGTGTTGGATATATTGTTAGGAATTCCTATTTAAATCAATTACGACATAATAAACATCAACATGAATTTAATCAATAACAATAAACAATAATAATATCACAAGATATAGAGTTTAGAATAGCCTGTAATTGGATCAAGACACATTGCGAAGCGTTATCCTTAGAGAAAATAAGCCCCCGTTTGCATTGAGTTTGCATGATGTTTCTCTCCCAAGATACAATGATCCTCCGGATAGCCTTGTATGCAATTAAGACTTCCCACAAACTTCGAATCACTTGTATACTCCAAATACATAAAATATATTCATAAAACATATGAAATCAAAACAAAGTGTATAACAAGTATGAAGAGATAGGTGCTGAAAATTTCAGCATGAACAAGCTTTTCTTCTTTTCTTTTCATCTCCATACATAACACATATAAATAAAAATGAGTAACCTTCAACCATAATGGTATAGTAAGTTAGTAGTGTGGGAGTTACCTCTACCAACTAACTCACCACCATAAAGTAAAATAAAGTAGGGAAATAAAACACAAATGTAGGTTATACCTACACTAATCAAATACAATAAATAAAAATAAAAATCACAAATAACAATAAATAAAAATAAATTAATTTTAAATTAAATATTTACAACAATCCCCCACATGATTTATAATTAAAATAATATATATAAGGAGCATTTTTATTACGCAATGGGTATAGGTACCTTCCGGGTTTGAACCTACACTTAGTGTTAGCAAGTTTTCGTCTGAAAGAACCGTAGTGAACTACTCTTGAACTACGTCCTTAGACTCAAACTTCTACTTACCACACACAGAGTACGGGTAATTCACTCTATTCTAGTATGGTTTGCGCTTTAAATGGTCATGCATTCGTATTTCGTATCATAAGTATTTTTAGGGAGTAGCCTATTTTCTTACAGTAGCAATTTCACTACTATACTCACTTAGGTGAGACCTCCAAGGGTGATCTGTGATCAACACCTTGCAGAATTTCTACCTTGGACTCATTCAAAGTTAAGCTCTTCTTAAACCATCATAGTTTTGAGTACTATTATCATAGGCATGGGACTAGGGAATACCCCTCAAAATATTTTAATGCTCCTCCTAGTTACCCTACAGTTCGTTCTTACCCATTGAACACTCTTCATGGGATCTCTAATCATAGAGGTTGGATGTCCATTGCAATGACTAATTTATAATTAAGCTTCAGTCCCATTCCCCTCAATGATTTGGATTTAGCCAACACACTAATCCTGAGACAATCACTCAACAAGAGTTATATAATTTTTATAATGCCTCTTTTTTCACTTTTTGTTTTAATATGGCTTTTAGCCGTATTTTACGCACCATATTATGAATATCAAATATGTGTTTTACATGTATGGTTTAACAATATATGTGCTTTCACTTCTACATTCTCAAACAAAAATTAAACAGATGATTAAATCTGAATAATAAAATATTATATAATAACCATAAACCCAGCATCATGATTTCAAATTGTGAACCCCCACAATTTCTTTTCTAAAGATGTTCAACTATTAAATCAGCACGTGATATCCAAATAATGTAGACAATTATAAATCTATTACATCAATTTGCAATTGCCACGTACAAAAAATAATTTATGTTACTGCATTGAACATTGTTCTATTATAAATCCCCACATTGAAATTATTATTATTATTTTTTAAATTCCACAATCAGGATTGTTTGATGACAACCCCCTACATCAAAATTATTTTATTTGAACTTCATATTTTTAGGCGATAGGCCACGTACATCATAATCATATTATTTTACATTACATATAATTGCAATTAGCAATTTAACAATTCAATGACTATTTTTTTTTCCTTTTCTATTATCAATTTAAAAATTCAGCACTCTTTTTTTTTTTTTTTTTTAATAACAATAACCATCATCATATTTCTTAAACAAACAAATTGAATAGTAGAGTTTTCAAAGAGATTGTAAAAGCTAAACATGATAAAGTTATATAATTGGATCAACAATATACAACATTAACAACATGTCCATTCCAATTTGTAACATACAATCTTCATGGAAACACATTTAGTACTATATAGCAAAGAGAAATCCAATACTAATCGTGATAATAAAATAATTTCTTTTATGACTAGATTTTACCCACTAAAATAAGTTGTCATATTTTGCAATTATGCAACTCAACTTGGCTTCAAAAAATAATCATACAATTTTATAGTTGATGGACACAAGATGTAGGCATTGTACTTGGATTCCAAGTATAACTTCGTTATAAATGTGGATGTAGATCCGCATAAACACAAATCTGACATAGGGTACATGCAGATGAATGTATAGTTAACAATATCATGATAACTTTCTTTAACATCTTAAATTTATCACGAACAATTTCAAAGACTTGTGAAAATTCTAAGTGTCATGAACACGAAATACATATACATATATATTTCAATTACTAAGATAACATTAATATGCTCAATGATTAAATGGCTCTAAAAAATGATACAGAACCAATAATAATTTTTCATCGTCAATACAAATTTTATTTTATTTAATTTTTCATCAAAGTCACTTTGTGTCCATTTATCAAATTACTACTTGGTTTCTAATTTTTCAGAATTTTTTTTAAAAACAAAATAAGATTTACAAGATACACAATGTAGGTCCAATGTTAATAACTTAAATATCAACTATTGTTCACACTTCTCAAATTATATATAAGATTCGTAATTTCGAGATTGTAAAAATTAATTTCCAAATTCATCAAATGAAATAAAGCTAAACTCATAAAAATTCTTACGTATTTTTTCTAAGATTGTTGGATATATTGTTAGGAATTTCTATTTAAATCAATTACAACATAATAAAGATCAACATGAATTTAATCAATAACAATAAATAATAATAATATTACAAGATATAGAGTTTAGAATAGCCTGTAATTGGATTAAGGCACACTATGAAGCACTATTCTTAGAGAAAATACGCCCTTGTCTATATTGGGTTTGCATGACGTTTCTCTTCTAAGATACAATAATCCTCCTAGTAGTCTTGTGTGCAGCTAAGACGTACTTCTCATGAATCTCGAATCATCCGTATGCTCCAAATACATAAAATATATTCATAAAACATATGAAATGAAATCAAAGTGTATAACAAGTATGAAGAGATAGGTGCTGAAAATTTCAGTATGAACAAGCTCTTCTTGTTCCCCTTTCATCTCCATACATAACACATATAAATAAAAATGAGTAATCTTCAACCATAATGGTATAGCGAGTTAGTAGTGTGAGAGTTACCTCTACCTACTAACTCACCACCATAAAGTAAAATAAAGTAAGGAAATAAAACACAAATGTAGGTTACATCTACACAAATCAAATACAATAAATAAAAATAAAAATCACAAATAACAATAAATAAAAATAAATTAATTTTAAATCAAATATTTACAACAGAATAAAGGTATGGAAATGAGATGTCTAAAGTGAGAGAGATTTTAGCCCACGAGGGTAGTTCAAATGACAAAAAATTACGATTCAAAAATTGTAAGTCTCAAGTCTAAGTATCCATTTTTTTATTATTGGATATATGAGTTTGCGAATGGTTTGTGTATCACAAAAGATTAATTTGGATATAATTTCTTATAATACCATTAGTTTAGAAAAATAAAAAATAAAAAACAGAGATTATGAGATAATATATATGATGATACGATCAAAAGGAGACAAGGAGATGGAACAAGATGTGTAGGTAACGTGAGGACAACTACCAGAGTGGGGAAGGAAGCGGGTCCTATCATTTTGTGCCGTCTTGCAGCTGTAGCTAGTAAGGATTCAATATCTCAGATATGATGCATTTTTTACAAGATATAATAAGTGACAGACAGGTATGCAAGACAATCTTTGACTCCACGTGGATTAATCAATGATTTTCACATTTTCACCAAAATATTTTGAATGATTTTATATTTATATTATCCCAAAATTATAAAAATACAAAGAGACCAACAATTTATTTATTTTTTTATAACATGAGATTTTCAAAATTCAAGGTGAGTTGTACCGTTGACTAGTGGTGGTTCTTTAAAGTTTGAATAAACTTAAAGATGTGTTTGTGATTGAGCAAAGTCAAATTTACAAGTGAAAATTTGAATAATCACAATAGCAATATAAGTAGAGTAATCGAATTTGAATCCTCTTTAGCTAGGTTTTTTCCTTATAAGAAGAAACCTGTAGAGGGTCTAAGTCGAAGAATAATCAAGTTAAGTATAGCATCACTCGGCTCTACAATTTTTTTTATTATAATTATTAATTTTTTTAATATTAAAAAGTTTTAGAATACTTATATATTTAACTGATCTTTAGGTACATACATTGAATATTACAAAATAAAATCCATAACGTGGTCCTGAGGAAAAGTAACGGGAGTCTAACCTAGATCCTTGTAAAACCTTTCACATTTTTGTCTCTTTTTAATTGTTTAAAAATTTAAGTTTATTTTATAATAAAACAATTTTATAATTAAAAAAAATACAATATATTTTTTTTAGGGTAAGTTTTAAAAAAAACAAAAAAAAAAAAACCTATGATCTTACCCGAAACAAAAAGAAGATACAATCAATCCGGTAATATTATAAGATTGCAGGGGCAGATCCTACGAGCAGAAGCTTTCGATGGAGAAGCCAGACTGCCAGAGTTAGTTGGCCGGTTTTGTTATGGTTCCCTCTTGTTTCCACCCATTTGACTTCACACAAGTCCACGTGGCAATTTATGGTTTTGCAGAACAGAATCTATTTTCCCCATCTCCCTGATGTCAACATGATTGAAAAGTTTTCCGTGACGCAAAAGGAGGGAAAAACCCATATGCAAACTTGACATTTGCACTGAAATCACAAGTTTCTTCCTCAATCAAAACGCATTTTGTGGCATTCGAATTCCAAAATCAGGTACAAATCCACTCCCAACCAAAGATTTTCCCTCTCCTTTGTGAATTGATATTGGGAATTTGTTTGATTGGTGCTTTTGCAGTAATGTGGAAGCTCAAGTTCGGCGGTGAGAATGATCCATGGATAAGGAGTTTGAACAATCACGTGGGTCGACAAGTGTGGGAGTTCCATCCCGATGTGGGCACCCCACAAGAGCTCTTGCAAATTGAAAATGCTCGAAGCGCCTTCTCGGCTCATCGCTTCGACCACAAGCACACTTCCGATCTCCTCATGCGATTTCAGGTCCCAATCTTCTTCTTATTTCCTTTCTGTTTCATTCGTACATATGCAAATACATGCTAATGTGAATATGAAATGTATTACCAGTGGTTGATTTCATGTACTTATACAAATGTGAAGTCTTCACTTATACTGTACCTGATTCAGCTATTTCTTTCTCAGGGGTATTTTTTTTTTTTTTTTATAAAATTTTTTTCTTGCAAAATCAGCAGGACCCAAAACATAGAGAATTAGCTTTCTTTTCCTTGGTTTTCTAAGTAGCCAAATGGAAGATTAGGGCAAAATTGGGGTAAATTTTAGGAGTACACACATATATGTATCCAATTATATGTTTTCTAAAGGTTAAAGGTTTTGATTTAACGTGTTCCACTAGTCTTGGGACGTTTGATGTATTGGTCAATGTTCTTTAACAGTGGTGCGGCTAGGAATTTATTTTAAAGGGGGCAAGCAACTGTTGGTTGTTAGTGTGCAATCTTTATTTATTTTATAAATTAAATTAGTTTTTTTTTCCTAATTGACAATAATAGGATCAAAGAAAAATGTTGAGAACACAACAGCATTGGTGGTCCGCTCGAAGTTTGTGTTTGTTTTGGTTGTTTTATATTTGCATCCTTTGGTAATTGATACACATGTATCACTCTCATTTTATTTCTGAAATGTAGTTTGCGAAGGAGAACTCATGTGTTGTAGACTTACCACAAGTCAAAGTTAAAGACATAGAAGATGTGACAGAAGAGGCAGTTACGACGACCTTACGAAGGGCACTCGGTTTCTATTCAACTATCCAAGCACATGATGGTCATTGGCCAGGGGATTATGGGGGTCCTATGTTTCTACTTCCTGGTTTGGTAAGGGCTGAACCTGTTAACAACATATGTTTTTATGTTTTTACATTTTCTAATTAACAAGCTTATTTATATTGTTTGTTATTTATTTTGTTCAGTGAAAATTAAGTGGCACAAAATTTTTTCTTTCTTACAAATTGCAACAGGTTATTACTCTATATATTACAGGAGCTCTGAATGTCGTCTTATCAAAAGAACATAAACATGAGATGTGCAGATATTTATACAACCATCAGGCAAGAGTATTTTCTTGCACCATTGACATTTTTATTAATTGGATTTTTTTCGACTCTCTTCTTATCTTTCTGGAATTTCAATATTCTGTGGCTAGATGTTAAAAATATATAATCTTATTGATCTCGTTTAATTGTTTTGGTTTCTTTTGAGGGGAATGCTTCATGCTTCTGAACAATTTCACTTTCTTTATACCCAAAAAAATTCCTCTAGTTATTGATAAAACCAACTCAACAACTCAACTCAGAGCTTTTTCCTGATTACTTGGGGTCAGCTAGCATTAGAATTATCTGTACAGAACCAACAAGACTAGAAAAGTGACACATTTTGTTGCAGAATAAAGATGGGGGTTGGGGTTTACATATTGAGGGGCCAAGCACCATGTTTGGTACTGTCCTAAATTATGTCACCTTGAGGTTGCTTGGTGAAGGAGCTGATGATGGACAAGAGGCAATGGAAAAAGGACGCAAATGGGTCTTGGAACATGGTGGTGCAACTGCAATAACTTCGTGGGGGAAAATGTGGCTTTCAGTAAGAACTCATCCTTTATTTTTTGGCTTGAGCCAAAAAATTGATCTTCCACAAATATTGGTTACATTTGTTTGATCTTTGATGGTGACAGGTACTGGGAGTATTTGAATGGTCTGGGAATAATCCACTGCCGCCCGAAGTATGGCTATGTCCTTACCTTCTTCCATGTCATCCAGGTCTCTAATTATTTATTTTATTATTACATGAACTTTATATGTTTTGCCTATTAAAAGCCAAAAAAGAAAAGAAAAATGTCTCCTCTTTTTTCTTGGTTCTAACTAATTGAGATTGAGTAATTTACTTTAATAAAAAAACACAAAATCTTTTATATATGTTGCTGAAAGTTGTAATGTCTCCACATTTTCACTGTTATACTTCTGGTAAGAGATTCCTGGAACTTTTTCACTATCAATATTCTGGTAAGAGGTCTCCGAAAAATATAAGTGAATATGATTACAGTGCTTAATTAGGCCCCAGAAAACTAGTAACAGATTTTGCATCTCTGAACAAGAATATTATGTCAGAGAAAAGCTAGATATTTTTTTCCCTTAATTTTAATTTTAATTTTTTTATCTTAGAGAATCAAAGTACATGATGAAATAGGAGCATTGGAAATATCTTTAAATAGAATCTCAGCTGTTTGAAAGGATATATATTCAAGTTATATTCATATTTCTGGGGTTCTTTGATCCCATTTCCTTGGAACCTAAAGTAAATTGATATGACATTATATTTTCTTAATTTTTTTTCCTCTACTACCAAGGCTTTAATTGTTCACATGGTTCTAGTTACTTTGTTTGTTTGTTTGTTTGATTTTTGTTTTTTGTTTTTTCCTCACTTCCTTCTCTGATAACCAGGTGGGGTTCTGGGTCATCTTCACGGATGACTCCAATGTCATGGTCCTCAAAAAATTAGTTAGTAATTAAATTAGGCAGTCTTTCATGTCGTCTTTCTTGCCTTGTATCTTTCTCAACTGTACTTGGGTTTTACTTCTTAGTGGTAAACTTACAGACCTTTTATCTTTTGATTTTTTACAGGAAGGATGTGGTGTCATTGCCGAATGGTGTACTTGCCCATGTCCTATTTATATGGGAAGAGGTTTGTTGGTCCAATCACACCGACAATTCTTTCTTTGAGAAAAGAGCTCTATACGATTCCTTATCATGAAATAGATTGGAATAGTGCCCGTAATCTATGTGCAAAGGTTGGTAATACATCTAGTGTGTTTCCTCTTCTAAAATTTATGCTTTTAAGGCGTACCTTTGTCTTATTATACTACTTTTCACTTCTCTCGCGTTGTTCCTTCTATTTAATCTCTTCTTAAATAGATGATGTATAAATGTTTTAAATGTTTCAAGGTTTTAAGTTTTAAAATGGTGCTTTATAGATGAATTGTTAGAAACTACATGTCTACATTCTTCAATAGCAAAGTACGTTGGATTATTTTCCTTGAAATTACATTTCAAAGTATGTGGATGATTTTTTAATGCTCCTTGTTGAAATTTATATCAGTGGAGTAAAATGTATTTTTTCTCTACTTCTTTACAATTGTGTGTTTGAATCCAAAACTATGATATGTTGACAACTGAGTTTGGATTTTCTTTTTGCCTTTAGCATTTTGGTAATGTCATCATAGCCATGCATGAACTCTATAACCCCACGAATACGTATGCAATGGCATAACAAGTGATAGTTTTTGAGAAGAAGGTCATGACGGCCAAATATAACCAAGGGAATGCCTTGTCATAAAAGAAGGAAAAAAGAAAGAGATGGTTGATCATGAAGTTGAGATGTAAATTCCTTGGTGTCTCAACAGGTTTATCTCTAACTTTGAGCATAGTAGTAGTGGTCAAAAGATTAAGGAGTACTTCCATTGTGAAATAAACTTATATTTTCACCTCTCCTTTAAAATGCCATGGATATATCTTAAAGGCTGGTAAATTTGATGTGAAAAAAAAGTCCTTTTGATTTTTTGACCTTGTGATATAGAACCTTTTACAAAATCTAGCACTATAGCAAAGGATAGGTTTATGTTTTATATAGAATGTTTTAAGGGTGATGACGGATTGGCAGAATAATAGTTATTAAAATGTGGAAAAGGAAATCTGTGGTATGGCATACGGATGGCTTTGGGTCTTTCTTAAATAATACATTGAAAAGTAGGGCATAAAATAACAAAAATGGTAAAAAAAATGAAGATGCCTATTTACAGGTATAATATGATTATTAAAAAAAAAACTTTCACAAAAATATGGCAATAATTGTTATATTTTTTCATTTGTAATATCATAATGACCATCATATCTATCTCTTCTTACTATAAATTTTATAAAAATCTATCAACTAATTAATTTAAGATAATTTAGCCCAAAAGAATATCAAACAAACCCATCCACGTTCATCAACCATGAAAAAAGTAAATATTGTCAACAAAGTAATTACTTCATCACACCATGACACAATTATATAAAAACCAATCATGTTCATCCATATAGTAAAGTTAAAGGAAAAACCAAATCATGCTTTAGCTACTTCAAACTTTCCAAATAAATTATCCTAAGTCGCAAGTAAATTTGTGAACCTAAATCCACCATGGAGTTTGGAATCAATGGATGTTAGAAGATTTTGGTAGTGGGGTTTGTTGGAAAGTTCCACATCCCACATCCCCCAAATATTGGGTTTGACATGACTTCATAGACCTACTTGGCTCTTGCGCCTACTAGCTTGTGCTTTTTGGTTAGAAACTTGACATGGTATCAAAACATGTTGTTCTTGGACTTGTTTCGTTTGGGAGCCCGTTTTTATTGTCTACATGATAGACCTCGTTTCTATCTTGTTAGGCTTGCATGTGAGGGGGAGTGATGGAAATTTTCACATTCCACATTGCCCAAATATTGGATTTGACATGACTTCATATACCTATTTGGTCCCTCCACCTAGTATCTTAGGCTTTTTAAGTTAGAAACTTAACATGGTATAGGTGGTGGTGGCCAAGTCGCCAGTGGTGGTTGTTATGGCTATGGAGTCGCGATGGTGGGGTTGTGGATGAAGGTGATGGTTGTGAATCAATAAAAATACACCATGGAGTTGGGAATCAATAAAACATCCAAATCATCACCATCACCATCGCCATAGAGTTAGGGAATTGTTATGAGATGTAATATTTAATAAAAATTTACTATCTCACTACTGTGATTGTTGCTCCCAACCACTGCATCACCACCACAGCGCCGCCCTTTGACAAACTCATCACCCCTGTAAACAAGACCAATCCACAAAAGCTCCTTTAAATCATTGAAGAGAAGAAGAGGGAATAGCAAAAACAAGAGAGAGAGAGAGAGAGAGAGAGAGAGAGAGAGAGAGAGAATTTTTATTTATTTATTTTTATTAAAGGTTAACCTTTTAAGTGAGTTTTAACCTTTAATAGAAGGGTAAAAAAGGGTAGTTTTTCTTTATTAAAATGACATCAGTGGCTTCGTCATAGTCAGTAGCACTTGTTTGACGAATAGGGTATTGGTATAGACGTATAGTTAGTTTTTGTTTGGGATGTCATTATAATTTCAAAATGTAGAGGATGTGACAGTGTTTTATCAGATAATACATGGGGTGTAGGTGTAATTTACCCTTTATAATATTGGTTTACCATAGAACTTCTAGAATAGATGATTTGTGATTATAATGCAACTTGAATGTGAATGGTTTGGTTGACTGTGGGGCGTGCATAGAAATTAGGCATAAATTAAGTATAGATGAACTATCTGGGTGAATAATAACGTCGTTTATTATTGTTGACATTTTTTTTATCTCTAAGGTAATCGTTCAACTTACAAAAAGCTTTTAGTAGTTGTGAAACAACAGGGTCTCTCTTGCACAGATGAGTCAGTCTTTTAAAGCTAATCTATTAAATGAAGAATGGAAGTCAATTATACATCATTTCCAGTGAAATTTATGGTTATTGTAATGGTTCAATTGATTTATATCTATATATAAATATAAGTATGTATGTATATATTTTGTGATTCACTCTTTTTGAACTACAAGAACAACTACATTGCCTTATTTCACAAGTTCCCAACCACTTAGTGTTTGCTTCATTTATTGAGAACTATTCTGTTTGATTATGCAACACTCTCTCTCTCTCTCTCTCTCTCTCTCTCTCTCTCTCTCTCGTGTGTACATGCCCATTTGCGGTGTCACTGCTCCTGAAACATGAATTAATAAAAGCACGCTCAACTTTGATGGGTAAATAGGTATGAGCTCCATAAAATAAAATTCCCAAAATTATGAAACTTTGAAATTTGCTGTGAAATTTTGAAATCGGTGGAAGCTTTGGCTAACCCATAATTATCAATAATACTTTCAGTGAAATAGAGAATTTACATCCAATTTACAATAAAATATTCAAATAAAAACAAAATTTAATAACACAATAGCCTATCAAATCCTAGCTCCTTCTTCTACTGCACACCTCCAATGGAAAAATAGCTGAAAAATATTAGAGTGAGCTACAACTGTCTAGTAGGAAAGATAATTTCTGTACAAAAAATGGAACAAATGAAGTTTTTATACCATATGTAATAATATAATTATATAAACATATATCCAAAAAAATAGTAGATAAAGCATAATTATACAAATTATCAATTATACATCTCAAATATCATTCCATCGCATCAAATAATACCATCATCATATTTACTAGTCACCTTGCATAAAATAGAGCTCAATATATATGTCAGAATAACCATCATTCACCCCTACCTGAAATTTTAAAATTGAAGATTTCTCTCTTTCCCTTCCCTGTTTCTCTTTCTTTCTTTCCTCTCTTTCTCTCTCTCACGTCTCTTGGTTAAAAGGAAATGGGGAAATGTCCCTTTGGAAACACACAGACACACACACACATATAAACCAAAGTGTAAAAGTGTATAGAAGAAAAAATTACAAGGTGATCCTCTTATATAAACATAGAGAAACTCATAGAAGATTATTCAAATTTCAAGATTTTAGAAATTATGAAATGATCCCGTGAAAGATATAATACACTATCTCTCTCTCTCTCTCTCTATATATATATATATCTATATATATATATATATATATATTATGTCCTATAATAAAAAAATAGTATATATATAACGTTAGGTGACATTCACCAAAGTGGAAAATGTTGAAGAATGCTTTAGAGAATTATAGTTTGAGGAAAAATTTCAGTTTGGTCTTCCATCCAGAAAATTTTATAAAAATACCCAACCAACAATTAAGATTACGAAATCCAATCTCTTCTAAATATGTATAGAGAAACCATGGAAGTTTCAAGAATCAGAAATTAGAAAATGACCCCAATATTCTTTTAAATTCCATTAGCCCAAATTTTCATTTATACCCCTATACATATTATCCAATAACATCGTTAGCACTCCCAATACAGTCCCAAAACATTACTCACATAATTAACATTTAATAAATACATGCAGAAATGTCGTTTGCTATCTTATGACAAGGACCTCATTGTGAAATTTATATATAAGTTTTCAATTGCAACTTTTTCATGCTTTATAGTATCTTTTGATGTTGACATGTGATTCTTCACAATTGTTGCTAGGAAGATCTATACTACCCACATCCACTGGTTCAGGATATTCTCTGGGCATCACTTCACATGGTGGTTGAGCCTATTCTAATTCGTTGGCCTGGAAGAAGGTTGAGAGAGAAGGCTTTACTAACTGTAATGCAGCATATACACTATGAAGATGAGAATACTCGGTATATATGCATAGGGCCTGTCAATAAGGTATGCATGGAGATTCATCTGTCTCTGTGTTTCTCTCTCTTCCCTTTTTTGGTTTGTGGCAGTAGAGTGCTGTAAGAGTTCAAATTGAAGATATGAATAAAAATGATAATTGAGTATCTCACCTGTACTCAGTTTAAAATTAAATCAGTATTCCTATTTCCTGAGTCATACAGGTATTAAATATGCTATGTTGCTGGGTGGAAGATCCAAATTCAGAAGCATTCAAACTGCATCTTCCAAGAATACTTGACTATCTGTGGATTGCTGAAGATGGCATGAAAATGCAGGTGCAGGATTTCCATTAGCCTCAAACTGATATAGCTTATGTTTTTAATTCTATATCGAAGTTCTAATATCTACCTTTTATTTATATAATAAATTTTGTGCAGGGTTATAATGGAAGTCAATTATGGGATACTGCTTTTGCTGTTCAAGCAATTATTTCAACTAACCTTTCTAAAGATTGCGGTCCAACTTTAAGAAAAGCACACGAGTTTATAAAAAATTCCCAGGTTCTTGGCTTCATTGGAACTAGTTCCCCATGAATCACTTTATAATATATCATCAATTGTTTTTATTAATCTTGCTTGACCAGTTCTACTTTGTTTTGAAGGTTGTAGAAGATTGTCCCGGAGACCTAAATTTCTGGTATCGTCACATTTCCAAAGGTGCTTGGCCATTCTCAACTGCAGATCATGGATGGCCCATCTCCGACTGCACAGGCAGAGGGATTGAAGGTGACAACTAAACAAACTAAAGCTTGCTTCATATACTGATGTGCATTTTAATAATTTGCATTTTCCTTGTGCAGGCTGTTCTATTATTGTCAAATCTCCCAATAGAAAGAGTTGGTGAGCCATTAGAGATGGAGCGGTTGTATGATGCTGTAAATGTTATCCTTTCCTTACAGGTAATCATCACTAACTAGATATGATAATAAGAGCGTACGACAGATCATCTTTTCCAAATCAATCAGGGGTCCTCCAAGACCTCGCACCTTGCTTTTCAGGATTCTTCAGTCAAATTTTTTCTACGCCCCCTTGCCACCAGTTGAAAAGGAGGGGGGGGGGGGGGGGGAGGTTTTGGAGGACCCCATATTGATTTTGAAATAGCTGATTAGGTTCTTTTCTTCATTGTACTTGTGTAAGGATGGCAAAATGGGGGCTGGAGTTGAGGGGTTTAAATGGAGACCTATTTCGGCTATGTTGACCTTGTGGATTAGGTGACCTTTTAACGTCGAGGAAACTTGAGAAGATATTATTTGGATGGATAAGGAGAGAGCTTCGGGCTTGATGGTTTTTCTGCTGGTTTATCAAGACTGTTGGGAGATCATGAAAGAGGATTTTGTGAAGGTTTTGGAGGAATTTCATGCCAGTGAGGTGGTCAATAAGTGCACCAATTCTACTTATATTGTTTGCAATCCTAAAGAAGAATAGATCCATTTGTATCAAGGATTGCAGACCTATTAGCTTAGTGTCTAGACCTTACAAGATCATTGCTATAGTCTCTCAAGGCATCTTAGAATGGTCCTTTAGGGTCCAATGTCTTAGGAGTGAGGGGATTTTATTAAGAATGATGAGATTCACCAAGAAAGCAACAGGAAAGTAAGAGAACTTGCAAAAAAGTGAGAAAATGCTAATTGGACTGAATATCTGGAGAGGAAAACAGAGCCTAAGCTTGTTACAATCTGTAAAAATGAATATTCTCGGTAAACTGCCTTCTAACAGGGTCTACCAGCTTATGTATAAGAAAGAAAGGCTACCAAAATGACAAATATACCCCTAATAACATTCTACTAACAGTTATACTTAAAAATAATGCTGGAAACAGAGCTACTGGTATATCAAGTACTGGACCGAACTGGACAGCCCTCTTAACATAATTTCAAACATATGTAATCCACATCAACGAATTGAAGATTTTTGACATGTGTTCTAGCAGACGAGTTGGTTGAGGAATATAAGAAGGAAAGAATTATTTTCAGAGTTGATTTTGAAGAAAAGCTTATGATCATGTGGATTGGGATTTTCTTGATTTTGTGCTTTGAAAGAAAGGTTTTGGCTTGAAATGGAGATCGTGGATGAGAGGGTGTTTGGTGTCTACTTCCTTAACTATCCTCTTTAAAGGTAGGGCAGAAGGATGGTTTCTAGCTTCTAGGGGTCTTAGGCAAGGTCATCATCTTTCTCCTTTCCTCTTCATTTTGGTAGTGGATGTGCTCAGTAGGTTCATTTCTAGAGTTGAGGAGGTTGGTTTAATTAGAGGTGTCTAGTTTGGTAGGAACAGGTTCCTTGTTTCTCATTTGCAATTTGCAGATGGCATGAATTAGTGGATTTGAATAGAAGAAGAAAAAGAAGAAGAAAGAAGAAGAAGAGAGGAGAAACTGTAGTTTTTTAATAATAGGAAGCTAGGGTATTCTTCCTTGTTGCATTGTATTTATACTTATATGTGTACAAAGACAAAAGTACCCCTTTAGCTTATTACATAACAATAGCATAAGAAATAGAGAGAAAATAAATAAACACTTTCCAACACTCCCCCTCAAGCTGGTGTGAAGATATCACACATGCCCAGCTTGCTCAAGAAAGTATGGAAGATTCTACTCACTACTCCTTTTGTCAAGATATTGGTCAATTGATCCCCTATTCGAATATAAGGCATGCAAATCACCCCAAAACTTAATTTCTCCTTAATGAAGTGTCTTTCAATTTCAATGTGCTTGGTCCTATCATGTTGTACCGGATTGTAAGCAATGTTAATTGCAGCTTTATTGTCACAATACAATCTCATAGGATCATCTGAATTAAAACCAAGCTTTTTTAATAATATTTTCAGCACAGTTTCGCATGATTTATGCACTCTAGTTTAGTGGTATTTCTGCCAACTTCTCTTAATATGTTGTCCAGCTTGCTTTTCTACTCAATTTATTAAACGGACGTATTTGAGATTGTGTTTTGTGGTTTTAAAAGAGCATTTTACTGATTTGTTACGTTTACTTTTCCATGGAACCACTGCAGAATGCTGATGGTGGCTTTGCAACATATGAATTGACAAGATCCTACCAGTGGTTGGAGGTAATTTCCATAAATGCTTAAAGCCTTTTTATTTTCGTTCGTTGGTGCACACTTGTACAATCATCAACTGTTTACTTGTTTATGCAAATTTAGAGTTATTTGCGGTAGTAAAATTCCTGTCTTTCATAAAAGAAAAAATATTTTTCTTTCACTTCTTGCTGAGGGCTTCTAAACATTCTTTAAATGTCAACAAAAGTATCAGGTTATGAATAGTTGGTGTGATGAAGGTGAAGTGCTGAACCACATGGTTGTAGTTCACATAATTATTATTTTCTCTGCCACCATATCATGGAAATCTCAGCCTATATGAATGAGATAAAATTCTGGGCTTAAATTTGGAACTCACTACCTTATGCATCTTAAACTGTATTTTTTATTTTAATGGTGTTATGCTATATTTGTACTATTTGCTTTTTTGTTCAATTTTCAGTTAATCAATCCAGCTGAAACTTTTGGTGACATTGTCATTGATTACCCGTAAGATTTCGGTGCACTTCATTTTTAATGTATGCAAATAGTTTTATTTTATTTTGATGGGAAATTGTGATATGGTGTTAATTGGAGTGGCACTGTAGATATGTGGAATGTACCTCAGCATCAATTCAAGCATTGACATCCTTCAAGAAATTGTATCCCAAGCATCGGAGGGAAGAAATAGAAAATTGTATTGCTAAAGCTGCAAAGTTCATTGAAAATATACAAGCACCAGATGGCTCTTGGTTTGTTATATTATTTTTGTAGATATTTTGGATTTTTACTTGGATTTATTTGTTTCTTTCAGTAACTCTGTTATATCAATGCCTCAGCATAATCTAATCTGTACCTGATTGCTATAGGATTTCTTTTGAGCAGTCATTCTGTAATTATGATGCCCAAATAATGTGGATAACTTTTAACAGGTATGGATCCTGGGGAGTCTGCTTCACCTACGGTGGTTGGTTTGGAATAAATGGTTTGGTAGCTGCTGGAAAGACATACAATAATTGCTCCAGCATTCGGAAAGCTTGTGATTATCTGTTGTCTAAAGAGCTTGCTTCAGGTGGTTGGGGAGAGAGTTATCTATCATGTCAGAACAAGGTTTCGTTTTCCTTCCTATGTGGAATATCTTTTCCTTTTCTCGTCTATTCATACCTGATTTATAAAATGTACCTCCTGGAACAAATTATTTATTTATTTTTTTGATCAGCAACAAGAACTCATATTATTAAAAAGAGAGAGAAATACAAAGGGGAACAAGATGTCCACCTATGTAACAAAACACATAATAAAAAATAAAAAGACTAAATACAAGCTGATTTCCAATCAGATTTAATCACAAACAATGGAATTCCTTCAAAAGCCTTAGAGGTGGATGCCCAAAAAGAGACCAAAAATTGAACTCGATCCCACAGTCCAATCAATGAGTCTTCATTTGCCTAAAAAATTCTTGCATTCCTTTCCAACCAAATCACCCAAAAAACTGCAAGGATAGTACTTCTCCAAAGTGTAGTAGCCTTCTTCCCAACCCCAAATCCCCTAAAAATAATCTCAAACATATGAACAGCAAAACCTGGGGCCACCCAACACTCACCAGCAGCCTTAAACAACTTCTGCCACAACCAATCTGCCACTGAACAGTGCATAAAGAGATGATCAATACTCTCTCCTGCCCCTTTGCACACAATGCACTACTGTGGAAGAAAACAAAAGAAAGGTCTCCTTTTCTGAAGCATATCATTAGTAATAATCCTCCCATGAGCTACAGACCAAGCAAAAACCTGGACTTTGAAGGGCACTCTAGCTTCCCAAATCATTAAAGAAGGAATAAAAATGGGAATATTTTGATTATCAATAAGATGCTCAAAGAGAGACTCGCATGAAAAAACCCCGGAGGAGAGACCAAGCCATATCCTCCTATCTGGAATCAAAGATGTAAGATGTACCATATTCAACAAAGAAAGCATAACAGAAAGCTTAGCACATTTTCTATCATTGAGATTTTGAAAAAATTTAAAATCCCAACTGTAAGGAAAATCATAAGAGGAAACCAAGAAAGAAATAGTGGCATTATGAGCCAATGACAAATTATACAAATGGGGAAACAAAGACGACATAGAGGCATCCCCTAGCCAAATGTCTTCCCAAAATTGAACTCTATCACCTCTACCCACATTCAAACTGATGAGCTCCAAGAAGCGAGGCAAAACTGAAGAAATAAATTTCTAGGGGCATCTAAAAGAAACCCTGTTAGCCATCTAAGCATCCCAACCATTATCTAACAGCCCATATTTGCTCCTAATAACAGCATGCCATAAAGAATTTGGCTCAAGAGGAAACCTCCATAACCATTTCCCAACTAAAGAAACATTTCTCTCTGCTAGATTACCTAAACCAAGCCCTCTCTTTCTCTTAAACCTAGGCACAACTTCCCAGCTTACCAAATGTTCCTTCTTCCCCTCCCCACTTCCTTCCCACAAAAAGTTCCTCATCATTCTCTCAATCTCATTGACAATCTTAAGAGGCATTCTAAACAAGGACATAAAATAAATGGGAATACTAGACAACATTGACTGTAATAACACCAATCTTCCCCTTTAGAAATTAGTGCCTCTTTCCAACCATCTAACCTTTTCCTTGCTCTTTCAATGATTGGGTCCCAAAATAGGTCAGAAGAAGGATTCCCCCACAAAGGAAGACCCAAATAATTAAAAGGTCACTCACCAATAGAACACCCAATAGAATTTGCTAGTCTTTGGATTCTATCAACCTCACAATTAATACCCACAATGTAACTCTTATTCAGATTGACCTTCAAAGCTGAGACCAACTCAAAAACTTATAGAATAGATTGAAGATTCAAAAAATTTTGTTCATCCCCAGAAGAAAAGAACAAAGTATCATTCGCAAACTGCAAGTGCGAAATTGAAATCCTTTCCCTCCCAAGGATAAAAAATATTACTAAAAGCAATGCACCTCCTCAAGATAAAAAATATTAATAAGAGCAATGCAATCCTACTGGCATTCCGGATACAAAATGAGATCAGAGACAAGATTTACACCTAGTCTGCACATCCCACTGGGTGTAGGCCGAAAATTAGAGGAGAATGGGACCCATGGGTCCTTACAAAGATTAATAGAAGAACCGTCGCCCACTAGATAGCAAGAGCCTTTAAGAGTAGATCTTTACTTTTAACAATGCCTCTCCAAAGCCACGAATCCTTGTTAGAACAGGTCTCCTCCACAAAAGATTTGCCTTTACAGTACTTGGCCTTCAGAATGAGTGCCCATAGAGAATCACAATCAAAAAGAAGATGCCATCCCAATTTGGTAATGAGTGCTCTGTTCATGTCTCTAGCATGACGAAAGCCTAAACCTCCCCTACTCTTAGGAAGGCATATAGACTCCCAAGCTTTGAGGAATAAGCCCCTATTATTATCTTCTTTGAACCCCCATCAGAAATTTCGAAAACGAGCATCGAGGGCATTGTAAATCACTTTGGGTGAGCTGAAAGTGGACATAGAGTAATTGCGGATGGCTGACGCAATAGAACGGATGAGGGTGGCTCTACCAGCTTGAGAAAGGGTACGAGCTTTCCATCCATTAATGCGTTTATTAACTCTCTCCACAATTAGGCTAAAAGTCTTCTTTTTGGATGCACCTACAAAAAGAGGTAGGCTGAGATAAATAGCATTAGCATCCACTTTTCGTAAGTTCAACAAAGAGCTAATGGCCCTCGCTGGTCTGGCCCCAAAATTTTTACTAAAGTGAACCCATGATTTTTCTAGGTTAACAGACTGCCCCGACCAACTACCATAGGTGTCCAAAGTCCAAACATTGAAGACTAGTGCTAGCTTCCGAACTGGTGGCTCTACAAAAGATAAAGAGATCATCGGCAAAGAGAAGATGAGAGATGGAAGGCCTTCCTGGATAAACTTTGGTTCCATGAAGCAGACCCTGTTTTCTGCACGAGATATAATCTTGGACAAAACTTCAGAGTAGAGAATGAACAGAAATGAAGATAAGGGGTCCCTTTGACAAAGGCCCTTTTGAGGTTTAAGCAAACCATGGGGGCCACCATTCACCAACATAGAGAGAGAAGAGGTGGCTATGAATTGGGAAATCCAATTAATCCAAGTACAGCTGAACCCAAAATACTTTAAAACTTCTAGCAAAAATGGCCATTCAATCTTGTTGTAAGCCCTCTCCATGTCCACATTCAGAGCCATCAACCCTCCCTTACCCTTCTTATGTTTTATGGTGTGCATAATCTCTTGAACCATTACCGAATTGTTGCCAATATTTCTCCCAGAGACAAAAGCAGCTTGCACTGGAGAAATGAGCTTGTGGAGCAAGGGCTGCAAATGGTTAGCCAAGATTTTTACAATAATTTTGTAGACAACATTACAAAGATTGATGGGCCTGAAATGTTTAACTGAGGAAGCAACTTCAATCTTAGGGATAAGGGCTACATTGGTATGATTGAGTTGTTTAAGGAAAAAACCACTAAGAAAAAAACTCTTAATAGTGGATATAACATCATATTTGACTACATTCCAATAGTGTTTATAAAGTAAAACAGTCATACGATCCGGGCTTGGAGCTTTGTTAGAACCCATACGAAAGAGGACTTCTCTGATCTCATTGTCATCTGGAATGGCACATAAGGTAAGATTATCCTCCTCTGTGATGCAAATAGGAATGAGTTCCTCCAAGCGATCAGGGACAGGAGGATTGGAAGGAGTAAATAGGTCCTTGAAATTATGGATGAAGCAATCACCAATATCCTTCCTATTAGACAACCACATTGCCATTCTCAGTTTTTAACAAATCAATAGAATTTCTTCGACCCCGAATAACAGCAGAAAGATGGAAAAAATTTGTGTTCCAGTCACCTTCTTTAAGCCATTAAACTCTAGAGTTTTGCCTCTAGAGTATTTCTTCTCTCTTGGAACATTAATCCAGATTCAATTGTAGGTTGGTTTCCATGGCTAAGTTTTTTGGAGAGGCTTTAGCGCTTTGGATAATCTAGATAGATTTATTTAATACAACAATCTTCTTACTAATTGAGCCAAAATGATTCTTGTTCCAGTAGGACAGAGCACTCCTAGAGCACTTTATTTATGACACAGCCGAAATGCAGAAGAACCAGGGCAATAGGATCTCCAGGCATGTTCAACCACAAAAGCACTAGACTCATCTAGTCCACATAGCTTGAAACTTGAAGGGGTGAGCCATAGAATTAGCAAGCCCTGCACAGTGCAAAAAGATGGGGTTATGATCAGAGGAGATCGTAGGGAGATGGGAGATAACAGCATGGGGGAGGAGAGATCTCCATTTAATATTAGCCAGCCTCCTATGCAGTCTTTCCTTAATGTTGGCTCTATCACTCCTTTGTTGCAAAGCCATGGACCAGCAAAGGAATTGGCAATGCATTCAAGCTGATTGAGGAATTCAGCTTTACCTTG
The DNA here is from genome assembly GCA_039720395.1 of Liquidambar formosana. NCBI lineage: Eukaryota > Viridiplantae > Streptophyta > Magnoliopsida > Saxifragales > Altingiaceae > Liquidambar > Liquidambar formosana. The sequence goes on along the minus strand of CM077826.1, from coordinate 24,610,462 downwards.
CCAATAAGGGGGACTACAAACACATGTGAGCATCCAAGGATTAGAAGGAGGAGAGGAGAAGACAAGAGCATTGATCATCTGATTGTTAGAGACAGTAACCTCAATCTCAATCCCCACCCGCCAAGCTAGACAAATACCTCCAGCTTTGCTAATTTTTTTTGGGGGGGGGGGAGGGGGGAGGAGGGGGATAGAGACAAGGTTGGGAAAGCCTAAAAAGGAAAGACATCTCATAATTTTAGTATCTGGGATTTTGGTTTCAATAAGAAAGATAACATCAGGATGGTGATCTCGAACAAGAGCCCATAGAGATTGAATTGTAGCAGGTCGGGTTAACCCATGACAATTCCAAGATAAGAGATTCATTATTGTGGAGCGGACAAATCCAAGCTTGCCTCCTCAGAGTTAATGTGACCAATTTCCACTATAGTGGTAGGTTTCCTTGCAAGCGACTTGAGCCTTGCTCTTCGAGATTTGAGTTTGGTAGCAGAGTCCTTGACACCTTCAGAGAAAGAACCATCCAATCCCAAAGTGGAAGAGTTGACCAAAGTGGCCAAAGGATCCAAAGTGAATGTACCTGTAGAGGGCAGCACCGGCGGGGGTGGGGGAAGGGGTGATTGAGTACGTGGATTAATGGTTAACCTGGGGGGGGGGGGGGGGGGGGGGGGGGGGGTATGGGAATTAGTAACACAGCCCTTGGGTTTTTTGCTGCCATCATTCAGGTTTTGTTCAATGAGGGATTTTCTTTTGCTGGGAATTGGAGATTTACATGGATTCAAATCTGCACTAGCAGAAAAATTTGAAACAATGGTTTAGCTGGTGAAGGGGTAGGCTGGTCACTCAAAATGGGAGAGATGGACAAGTGGGTTTTAAGTGTGCACAGTGATTCTTAGGGGTAAACAGTGAGGTTGAGTTACAGGCCTAAGGGGATGGGGTATGGGTTCACATGTGGTAGAGGGGAAAGGGTATTGATATTCTCAAGAGATGGTAAAAGTGAAGGACTTGGATGATAGGATAATAGGAGTGGGTTGGATGGGAACTTGTTTGGATGATCCAGCCTGCCAAGCTGAATTATAAAGCTCTGCCACACGAAAAGTTGCCACCCCATCCTGCTTAGTCTTGGGGTAGGAGTCTTGAGATTTCACATCAATAGAATTAGAAGATTGGTTCACTCTTCTAGGGTGGATGTGGCGTACACGCAATACCCTTGACCCTGCTGGAGCAACAAGGTGAGAATTAGAAGTACCAACGGAGTCCTTCCCTGTGTAAAGCTAATATCTTAAGTTAGCACTTGAATTAGCACGCATCCAAGGACCGAACGCCGCAGGTCCTTGGTTAGAATTGCCCCCAAAAGGACTCACCGCCAGAGCGTCCAACGGACAGGATCTGGCAGAATGGCTTAATCTACCACACTGAAAGCATAAATTGAAAAGCCTTTCATATTTGAATTGAATCTAAACATCCGACTTGGCTTCTTTCTTAGAAAAGAAACCCTTCTTGAGAGGATTCAAAACACAGAGATCTTCCTTGATTCTAAGAAATCTACCACAGGAAGCAAGACAACAGGTGGAGGGATCCATAGAGAGAAGCTTACCTAAGAAAGCATCAATCTTGGATGCGTTGCAGTGGGTTTTGCGGTCAGGAGGAAGGCTATGGATTTGTACCCAAAAAGTAAAGCAAGAAAAATCAATTTCTTCAAGAGTCAAAGAAGGACGCCATTTTTTCAACACCAGGTGGGACCAGAAACCGACAATGGGCCAGTGAGAAGAGCATGACTGCGGTCCCCTTCTTTGACAAATCCAAATAGGAAAGTATTGGAGGCCAACGGAGAGATAGTCAATGATTCTTGGAGATTCCAAGCTTTAGTAACCAGGGTTCGAAGTCCTGGTTGTCTCAGACGAGATCTCGCCGAGACAAATCGGTCTCGACACTCACCAAAATGAGAAATCCCGACGTTACAAAAATATATGGGGATGTACCCTTCTCGGATGAGAATGTCGGGATCTCGGACGATCCGTGACGAGATGCGCGAGATCTCGAAGGTTCGGTTGGATTCGAACGATTTCTCATTTGAATTGTACGAGAAATTGCCAACCGCTCTCAGTCTCTTAACACGACTTGAGCAACCTCCTGCCATAGATCGAATGTCTTACTACCATAGATCGAGCTCCTTTCTCGACGCGTGACTCTCGACTAGTCGACCATCTCCCTCTCACGAACAGTTGGTTTGTCTTGGACCTATTTCTTCCTCACCTTTAAGATCGACAAGCTTGAGAGAATTTCTTTCGGGGAGAGAGAGAGAGAGAGAGAGACCCTACTGCCGCTGCTGCTGCTGCTGTTACCTTCACTGCCGCTGCTACTGCTGTCTTTCCTTTCTTTTCTCACACTATTTTAATATAAGGGAAGGGTAAGGTTTTAACTTGTGTCGGTGGCTGAGATCTGATCTCACAGTGGGTCAAAATAAATAACTTAAAGGGTTGACCTTTATAAATTATAAAATTATTAGTTAGTCCTTTTTGTTTTACTTATTTCTAAAAAAGCTCTCTTTTAAATTTTTTTTTTGTAAATGATAATTTTTTTTTGATAAATGATAATTTTTTTTGTTAATTTCAAAAATACTGATTTTTTAAATTAGAAAATTGTTTAACATTTTTTTAATCATCATGAACTTATAAATATACATAAATTATTTGGAAAATTATTTTTTGTTGATGCCTATTTTTAAAGTTGAATTTTCTGGTTTTTTTTATTTAAAAAACCAAAATTAAAAATAACAAAAAATACATGATTAGTTGGGCAACACAATGACACATATGTATAAATAATTTGGGATTATATTAGATATCTAAAACATAAAGATAGTGTTCTTTCATGATATATTAGCGTGCTAACGCCTATTTTTCATGTTTTTGACCATAGTATAAGCCTTGAGTTGATTATTTTGCTTATTTGATGGTTCCAAGTGTAATCATCATATTTTTTACAAATTTTCTCTGATTTTTTTGAATTTTTTCAAACATTTTTTCATGTGTAAAGTTGCATCTCACCCGAGATGCGACGGGTTGAGCGAGACCGAGATGAACTGAAACCGAAACGAGACTGGAGACCGAGACCTGAGACTTTGAACCCTGTTAGTAACAATGGCTTTAAAAGCCTGGAAGTTCACCAACTTGTCTACCACTAATTTACCCACAAGCGACAAGCTTGTGGAGTAAATATTTGACTCAGGGTCAGGAGCAAGATCTAGAGAATCCACAGCACAGCTTAAACCTTCAGTTTGGGAGATAAGCGAAGAGATTTCATCCGAAGGTGAAGTCATAGGAACAGTGGCGGTGTGAGTAAAACACAGGAGCAAGAGGAAACAATAAAATACTTGGAAAGAGCAGACGAGGAAGGATACAGGAAAGGGATCACTTAGGTATTCAATGGAATGAACCAATGGAGGAAAACACCAGTGCTGGTGGAAGAGATGCTACCCATAGCGTGGATTACAGTACTTTGGTTTGGTTCAACGGAGGAAAACACCAGTGCTGGTGGAAGAGATGCTACCCAGAGCGTGGATTACAGTACTTTGGTTTGGTTCAACCACAAAGTGACAAAAAATTGCTCTCCCATTTTTTTTTCTTGTTTGAGGTTGTTTTACTTCCATCAGATGTTTACTAATTCATAAAATTCGTAGAATTGCTTGACATTATATATTAAAATTATTACCAACACTATTGAATGGGGACATGAATAGAATAGTGATATTAATATTTTTATTGAGTTGATTGTTTTAAATGTAGTTACTTTATTTAAGATGATTTAAGCAGATCATCTTAATGTCTCTTTAAACAGGTGTATACGAATCTCGAGGGAAACAAGCCTCATATTGTGAATACTGGATGGGCTATGTTGGCTCTCATCAGTGCTGGGCAGGTATATTTGAAGATCAGTTGTTCTACTTATAACATGTGATTTCTCATTGCTTAAAATTCTAAAGTTTTTCAATTTTGCATTAATTCTTAAAGCTCTGGAAACACTCTTAGGTGAGAACATCAGCCATTTAAAATTCCTTTATTATATAAGGATTGCAAATCTCATTTCTCTTTAACTCTTTTTCTATAAAGTCCCAATCAACCTCAATGTGCATGGTGCAATCATGTTGAACAAACTTATCAGCAATGTTGTAGCAGCTTTGTGAACATAATACAACCTTACAAGAGTGTCTGTTTGGACTTTCGATTTTGATTGATGTTAAACCAAATTAGCTTTGTTAACATAATACAACCTCATTGGTTGCTTTTTCTCCAAGTTACTTGGTTGCTGCCATATTTTGTAAAATTATGGGTTTACAGGTGATAATTGTGAAATTATGTCATATTTTGTGTTAACCTAGACTCTAAAATATTTTAAAAGATTCTGTGGACTAAATGTCCAGAATAAAGAGAAGCACATGCATCACCATACTTCTTACTCTTTGAACATTGAAGTTATTTTTATAGTAATTTTTTATTATTTTTAAGAGATGATTTCTGTAGTGGAAAGAACAGAGACTTAATATTATCCTTTTTTCCATTTTTTATGAAATTTAAAATCCTAGGTAAGGTGAAGAAACTTACTTGAGTGAATTAGATTTCTGGCATTGATAGAATTCCAATCTTATAAAATGAAAAAGGACATTGATAGAATTCCAAATAATCTACACCGCAGGAAAATTGTGTGGGATCCATACTTTGTCAATGCCACTGTTGGATAACATTTCTTTCCCATGCATGTCATTGTTTCACCTTGGTCAGAGGTCTATATGTACTATGCTTTTATATCTCATCTTTGCACTCATCTTTTGTTAAATTTTCCCTTTTGGAAGGCTGAGAGAGATTCAACACCGTTGCACCGCGCAGCCAGGATATTAATAAATTCTCAAATGGAGGAATGGAGATTTTCCTCAGGAGGTAACTATACCATGCATTTGTTTTATATTTATTTACTGTGGAGACATAATCTCTTGAATGCAATTGAATTCTGTCTTCTGAAATTACTACAATATCTACAAATGCGTGCTTAAGGGACTTTGGCCTTAAGATGAATCAAGTGGATAAGGTTTGAACTCATCTGGAATATTTGACCCATGGTTAAGGGGATTAGAAAAGTCGCTAGTTAGGGTGTGGGCATAAAGCGGATAAGGTTTCTTAAAATTTCCCATAAGGAATTCCTGAAGATTGCAGCCCTGGACTAGATGGGCAGAGCTTTTGTAAGGTTGTGTTGTGGCAGGACTTCTTTCCCTTATACTTCCCCTTACTCTCTCAAAAAGAAAGAAGGAAAAAAAATCTGAGAGAGAATTGGAAGAGGCCTTGCTGCTCATTACTGTTAATGTTATCTGCTCAATTATTGTAGGTGCAGGTCAAAGCAAATATGGGAAAACTGTTGTTTATTTTTTATTTTCTAATTTCCATGAATACCTCATCAGTTGTTTCATTTTTTATTTTTTTCTTATTTGTGTTATACATTTCTTTGTGAACCCGAGTGTTTGCTTGTTTGTTTGTTTGTTTTTTTTTTTTTTTTTGTTTTTGCCGTATCTTGCCTGTAAAAACATGAATTAGTTTGAAGAATATGAAAGCTTCACCAGGATCAACGAATATCTGAGAAATTGAAGGGAATTTTGGATGCTTCTAATATATTTTTTACTAGAAACAGTTTGATGGAATATTTTGTGGATAAACGCTCACTATTTGCAGTTCCTTAAATTCAAGCTTAATTTTTATCGATTAATTCATTTCATAGCATATTGCAGATCATATGGTCTGAGAATTTTTCAGGAATAATATAATAAAAGCGAATTATAAGTGAGCCTTAAATGTTTCACAAAAGTTCGGTGAGAAAGTTGATAATTTATACATTTTCTTTCTGCAGGAGATAATGGGAGTCTTCAACAAGAACTGTATGATCAGCTATTCTGCATACCGGAATATTTTTCCTATATGGGCCCTTGGCGAATACCGCTGTCGGGTACTGCAGGCCGTCTGAAATTGTTCGTGTAATTATTGTTTCAACACTGCTATATAAGTTTTCCCTACATCAAACCCGTAAAAGGAAAGGAATCCAATTCCTTTTCTTTCCACTGTTCAAATTTTTATCGCTGAGGTTATGTTTGGTAGGCTGGATAAGATAAACATATTATTTTCTTGTATTTGATGCTCTTTTCAAACAAGGGATATATATAGTAGGGGACTTTGGCCACAAGTTTATATTATTGTACTTGTACATCCATAAGTCTGAAAAAAACCTTATAAAGCATCAAGTCCACAAATATAGTTATAGACACAAATATCCTTCAATTAGCGTTGAAGGAGATCTTAATTATCTTCACCGTTTGTTTAGATTCAACCATTCTTTTATCAAGGCTATTGATTGCATCAAGCATACCTATATATAATATATATTCTTTTTTTTTTTTTTTCCTCATCTTCATCCTGACTGAAAAATGATAGCCACACATGGCGTGTAACTATTTTAAAAGTACTATATTCTCTTAAATTCAAAAAATTTCATATCTCTAATGCCAAATTTAATTATTTTATTATAATATAACTGTTAAAATTACTCCAAAACAATTAATTTTGCTTTAAACTCTACTAAAAATAATCAATTTAAAATTTTAAAAAATAGTTACATGTAACTATTTTAAAACAACACATTTAGTCAATGTAGCTGTTTATTTATTTATTTATTTTCATAATTTTATATTCGTCATGAGTCTTGTTTCGAAGTTTTTGACGAGTAGTTTATAAAAATATAAATTTTATCAAAAGCCAACATATAAATGAAAAGTTATGTCATTTTAATGTATAAAAACAAAAGTTAACAACTTAAGGGTAATATAGACTTTATGCAATTAACACCCTTATAAAACATTTACATTTTACTTAAAATTGGACTAATGCTTATATAAGATTCCCACATGTACTTTTGCCTTTACAAGTTCATTAAAATTGTACTTTAGGCTAATTTTTCCTATATGGTAGATAATTATATCATTTCATATCTAGGAGATTATAAACCAGTGAGGGAGGTGGTATATTTTTATCTTAGAATATTATCCCATTTAAAAGAAACAAGGAGATAAAAAATGTTCAAGACACTAAATCAACCAAAGAATTCATCTGATAATTCTATCCTATCCAACTTTTTAATTTGACATACCAGGCATACCAAACATAGCATGAAGGATTTGGTTCCTAGGGAAAATATTCCTTGACATATTGTGTTTATTACCTACCTGTATTATATGGATTGTGCTGCATAATTTAATTGTAAGTCGGGTATTAAAAAAATAACAATAAATGGGGCAATTGTCAATCAGGTCAAAGGCAGCAGCACCATGACTAAAAGTCCTAAAACTGTTGCAATAATAAACACCAGATTTGGCCGTTTCAACAGAAGCAAAAACGTTCAGCTTTGTTGGTCGAGATTTTCCTACTGGCATGACCTTGCTGTCTATGCTATCATTATAATTGCCGCTGCACATTTACCAGTACTACTTGGAGCTTGAAAAGAAAGAAATATTCCTTTTTATTGCACCATTGTTATCAGTTTGTGAAGTAGAAATGAGATATAGCGTGGGAAAAGCGACCCAATATATATATCTTGGAGATATTTTTCTATTGTCTTTTCTTTGAGGAGTAATATAGTTTTATATTCTCCATCCATAACAATTGTCTCTTCATCAGTTCTTACCTTAAAACTGGTTAAGAACCTATTGCCTTCATAAATTTCTTTTGCAGGGACTTTAGGGTAATTTCCAATTGCAAAGTTTTTTATTGTCTATTACATATTCTTTTTCCTTAGGAGTATCCATCTCTTGATTCGAAGATGTTGTTGACCTCATAGACATAGCCCTAGAAAACATAGCCATCTATGTTAAAAGATCCCCCGGCATGGACCCAGGAGTACACAAATACTGTCAAAAGGTTAAAACAAAAGGCTAGAACCCTTCCCTGTCTTAGCTTAGCAGATTCTTCAACATTTAAGATAGTCCAGACTGATGCATCAGATATAGGTTATGGTGGTATCCTTATGCAAAGGATGGGCAATACAGACAAAATTGTTAGATTCACATCTGGCACTTGGAACACAGCATAAGCAAAATATTCAACGATCAAAACTCTTGCTCATCTGTACCTGTGAGAATCTTCAGACAAAACTCTTCACATTCAAGCTCTGAAATTCCAGATCTTGAACCCATAATCCCTTCTGCACCTGCTCAAGTTCATCCGAACTTACAAGGAGTTCATAATAGTAATATTTCATATCCATATTATGAAACAGCAACAAATCAACAAGATAATAATTCTGAAGAAGAATATCAGAATATGTCACCAACAAAAACTGAAATGGAAATACCCCCAGGCATAATGATGCTTAGTATACCCTTTGTCATGAACAAAGACTTACTAAGACAAGAATTTATGCTTGAGAAGAATAAGGCAAAAAGAAAGCAATTTTTTGACAATCATAATCAGGAACAACAAAGCCAAATACGTACACAGTGGTATACGTATATGGAACGTAACAAATTTCACATATACTTTTTTGAATAGTTTGAAAAAGTATATGTTGAAGAAAAACAAATAAATGTAACAGGTAAAAATACTACTACTCGGCAATTAACTCCAAGCAATCAATTAACAGAATCTATACATCCACCTCTGGAGCAAATTAAAATACCATATTATAAGGTAAGCATAACTGCTGCACCTTATAAAGTCAAAACAGAGGAAGAAGCTCAGCCAACGGGAAAAGATATTAAAAATATCTTTGAACAAAACAATTACACAAATCAACATATTAAGACAATAGCAGATCAGTTGACCAGAGTGGAAAATATGGTTCAACATGAAACAATTCTGCCTAAACAACAGGATGAAAAGCCACTTTTCATTCCACATGAAATTCCCAAAAAATACGCTAAGCAACTTGCTAAAGGACAATTGCATTCAGAAATCCAAGAAAGAATCAAGCTTCTGGATGATGCAATTGGTAAGACTGTGGTACAAGATACTCCACAGAAATCCCAACCAACTACTAGCAAAACAATTACTGTAATAACGCAAAACCATAATATCATAGATTCTGAAACAGAAGCTGATGATATTATACAACAGTTCAAGCAACAAGAAAATACAGCTGTAAATACAATAAGACATGTCCAACCAATAAGAAAAATTTATCAGAATCCCTCTTTCCCCGATATGAAAATTGAAGAAAGAGGATAATACCATCAAGCTTCTTATCATGGAGGTACAATCTATGAATGGAATATTGATGGATTAACGCAATATCAGATCATGAACTTACTACATCAAATGACAATGGTAAGTTCAGCATACCAAGCAAAGGATTCTAAGATAACTGATCACGCCATAGCTCATTCCTTAGTTGCTGGGTTTACCGGACAACTGAAAGGATGGTGGGATCATACTTTAACACATGCAAGTAAACAAGCAATTCTTTATGTAATTAAAACTGACCAAGAAGGCAATATAATTAAAACAGAAGAAGGAGAAGAGATAGAAGATGCTGTGGCAACTTTACTCTTCACAATCTCTAAACATTTTGTTGGAGATCCTTCTAAATTAAAAGATACTACTGCAAAAATATTGGCAAATCTCAGATGTAAAAGGTTAAGGGATTTTAAATGGTATAAAGATGCCTTTCTAACGAGGGTCTTCTTAAGGCTAAACAATAACCAACCATTCTGGAAAAAAAAGGTTTATATCTGGTTTACCAACATTGTTTGCAGAAACCATTAGGACAAAACTCAAAGATCAAAATTATGGGGTCATTCCTTGGGAACAATTAACATACGGAGATTTAATTAGTACAATTCATCAGGCTGGAATAGCCCAATGTACTCAATTCAAACTCCAACAGCAAATGAAAAAGAAAAAATCCGAAACAAACAGGAGTTTGGTTCGTTTTGTGAACAGTTCGGGTTTACTTCTATTAAGACCAATCCTAAAAGACACCACAAATCTTCTAAGAAATATCATCATAGAAGATATAGTAGAAGACAATCACAGAACAAACCATCCGATAATCAATATTATCAGTCGACAACTTCTAGACAACAAAAAGATCATCACAGGCCAAACCCTAAAAAACAGCATAGGAAAAAATATAGTAATAATAGGCAACAAGACATTGTTTGTCATAAATGTGGCAAAAAGGGCCATTATAAAGCCCAGTGTAGAGTAAAACAAACTATTAATGAATTGCAAATAGACACTAACCTATCTCAAGAGGAGATAAAAGCAATAATTATAAATGCAATATATAATTCTGACTCTGGATATGAATCTTATTCAGAATCGGAAGAAGAAAGACAAATTGATGAAATTAATCAACAAACAACATCAAATTCTTCTTCTGAATCTAAACAGCAATGTCAACAAGATTATAGCCAACAATGTTGTAATATGATTAAAAGAAATATCAATCATGAACAACAAACTCTCTTATTGGACATCATTGATAAAATGACCGATCCAATTTTAAAAAGAGAATATTTGCAAACTCTTCAACAGATAGTTAGCCAACCACAACAGAAACCTAAAAGGATTTATAATCTGTAAGAAATTTTTGAAGAAAAATATAAGCAACAACAAACAAAAGAGATATCTGTTCAAGACCTAAGACAAGAAGTCAAACAGGTAAAAACTGAACTAAGAGAATTAAGACAACACATGAATTTGCAAAACCTAAGCATAAGTGCTTTACAGCAACAAATTTGTCAGTTAGAACAGCAACAAGCTTCCACAAGTAATGGTAAGCAAATTATCATTCAAGAAGCTGAAAATGAAGAAGATAAAGTCACCAAAGAAAAGGATAACCTTGGTGAAGAAGTTTTTGTCCAACTCATTAAGCAAATAACATATCAAAAATGGAATACTACCATAAAAATTATGGTCCAAAACCCACAAGACAAAAATGACCAATGTATATTTTTAATTGATACAGGTGCAGATATGAATTGTATACAAGAAGGATTAATTCCTTCAAAATACTATCAAAAGACAAAAGAAGAGTTAAGCTCAGCCAGTGGAGCTAAACTTAATTTACAATACAAATTAGACAAAGTTCATATATGTAATGATGGAACTTGTGTTGAATCAACATTTATCCTTGTTAAAAATTTGAGTAGAGAAGTAATATTAGGTATACCCTTTATTACTCTTATTCAACCTTTTAGCGTTGATACAATAGGAATTACATCTTACATAAAAGACAAAATAACGAAATTTGAATTTCTTAACCCACCCTTGGTTAGGAATGTCAATATTTTAAAGGATAAATTGGTTTATCCAGAAGAAAAACAAATCAATTTAATAACAAATAAGACAAAACATTTGAATTATCTTAAACAAGAAATTCAGTATAAACAAACTGAGCAACAATTGCATGATTGGAAACTTCAATCTGCAATACAACAATTTAAAGACAAATTAAAGAAGACAATTTGTTTTGACAATCCTCATACTTTCTGGCATAGAAACAAATATATTGTTAATTTGCCATATGAGAAAGATTTTCAGGAAAGCCGGATTCCTACAAAAGCAAGGCCTATTCAAATGAATCAGGAATTGCTTGAAACCTACAAAAAAGAAATCAAAGAACTGCTCTCTAAAAATCTTATAAGAGAAAGCTGCTCGCCATGGAGTTGTGCAGCCTTTTATGTTTTTAAGGCAGCAGAAATTGAACGTGGTGTTCCACGATTAGTCATAAATTATAGGCCTTTAAATGATGCTTTACAATGGATAAGGTATCCTCTACCTAATAAGAAAGATTTATTAGGAAGGCTTAGCAAGGCAACAATATTCTCAAAATTTGACATGAAGTCAGGTTTTTGGCAAATACAAACTAGCTGAAGAAGATAGGTATAAGACTGCTTTTACAGTCCCTTTTGGCCATTACGAATGGATTGTAATGCCATTTGGTTTAAGAATGCCCCTTCAGAATTCCAAAATATAATGAATGCAATATTTACGCAATACACTGAATTCACTATTGTATACATTGATGATGTATTAGTGTTTTCAAAATCAATAAAGCAACATTGGAAGCATTTTAACACGTTCTTCCATCTAATCAAACAAAATGGTTTAGCCTTGAGTCCTACAAAGATTAATCTTTTCCAAACAAAGATTAGATTTTTAGACATCATATCTATCACGGAACCATTGTCCCTATAGAAAGGTCAATCCAATTTGCAGAAAAATTTCCTGATGAAATAAAAGACAAAAAGCAGTTGCAAAGGTTTTTAGGGTGTCTCAATTACATTATAGACTTTTACCCCAACCTTAGTCAAGAATGTGCAATACTCAGGAGGAGACTTAGAAAAGATCCCCCGGCATGGACCCAGGAGTACACAAATACTGTAAAAAGGTTAAAACAAAAGGCTAGAACCCTTCCCTGTCTTAGCTTAGCAGATCCTTCAACATTGAAGATAGTCCAGACTGATGCATCAGATATAGGTTATGGTGGTATCCTTATCCAAAGGATGGGCAATACAGACAAAATTGTTAGATTCACATTTGGCACTTGGAACACAGCACAAGCAAAATATTCAACAATCAAAAAAGAAATATTATCTATAGTTTTGTGTATTTCAAAATTCCAAGATGATATTTTAAATCAAAAATTTCTACTAAGAGTAGACTGTCAAGCTGCAAAACCTGTTTTGAAAAAAGATGTTAAAAACATTGCATCAAAACACATTTTGGCCAGCTAGCAAGCAATACTTTCAGTCTTTGATTTTGATATAGAATATATTAAAGGAGAAAACAATTGTGTCCCTGATTTCCTCTCTCGTGAGTTCTTACAAGGTCATATATCCAAAGAATAGGGCAATTCTTCAGAATGCCCAAACAAAACAAAGCTAAATCCAAAGCCCCTCAAGGGCAACCAATCAAACAAAATAACCAGGCAATAGGGTCATCTACCCAGCAAAAAACCATGGCAAAGAAGAAATGGTTTGAAGATCTTCAAGAAGAAGAAGAACTGCTTGACCAATACAAGCAACAGCAATTGACAAAACAGCAACAGCAACAACTCAGCTTTCAACGAGTCTCCCCAATAAATAAGTCACAAACTTATTCATTGGCAGCTTCCAGTGTTAGGAGTAGTGGCAAACAAATTGACAACTTCTTCTAAATCTGAGGAGCCATTAGGAGCATTTTCCGCTCCCTCTTTGCAACTTCTTTTGAAAAATAAAAGCAATAATTTTCGCAAAATCATAGCCCATATTTTGCAAAACCCTCTTCTTTGGACATTATGGTTCTAGAAAGGGAATTTTCTCAAACAGATGTCTCGGACATTATAGAATCCTACTTTCCTCCAGGATTCCATCATAAGACAAATGATTTTCGCAAAGACTAGGCATGGTATCAATATGTTTTGGAAAAAGGAACAAAATCGGCAATTTTCAAACACAACAGGCAAGAAAATGATCCATCGGACATTTCCCATTCCACCTGCAACATTCTGAGAATCCTTAGTCCTTCTGACTGGGATCAACCTCTTTACCAACCCAGAAAACTTCCAGGCAATATTCTGCCTAATCTCTATAATTACTTTGATTATGAGAAGGCATGGCAAAACACTTTCTTTGTTCAAAATAAGATTAACCGTCATTCATGGATGATCTACTTTGATCAAAAATTTGATATTGAGACAATCCCTTTATGGTTTCTTAATTGGTGGTATTACTTTGGCCCCATCCAAGAAATTCTTCTAGAGCAACCCGTCAATATTAGTAAGTCATATACTTTGAGCAACAAATCCAGCTAAAACCCCATTTGCAAATCTTCCCAAAGCTTTTCCTATTCTATGCAAATTTTTGTTAGCATGGATTATGTTTTGGAAATATGATTATACAGGTACACAGCAAATTCCTTGCCTAGGAAGAACCTTCCATGTAAAATGGTGGGACAATGCAAGAACGGAACACATTACCCCTGAAGCTATTCAGAAATGGTTCCAAAAACATTCGGCAATTCAATCAACAGTTGGAGACTCATCCAAAGCTCTCCTGTCAAAAAATCAACTGATGACAAAATTAGCTGCTGCTCCTCCTAATAGCAAAGAACTAAAGGCATATCTCCAGGAAGCCCTTTCATCTCTAAAAGAAGAAGAAGATGAACAGGTTTCTCAAGGATCCTATGCTTCGGTCAATTTGGGAGATGACAATGAAGATGACTGCTTTGGGATTCTCCCTCCCATACCTCATCATTAAGCAAAGACCAAACAGGGCCTTAGATCACCGACTAGATCTTTGGCCACAGTACCTCTACTCAGCAAAGGCTATTAGGCGAGGCGTGCGAATCCACACCATTATTGTACTTCCCGCCAGAGCATCATGACAATAATCCCTTCACATGGCAACATTAACACCACTTAGCCAAAGCAACAGACACCGTACCTGTACCAAAAGCATCTTTACATGGATATAGTAACTCCGAAAAAGCAACAGATAGCAATAACCCCTTCACATGGCAACAGTAACACCACTCAGCCAAAGTAACAGATAGTACCCTTCCATGTGATTGAATAGTGCTACTCAGCAATGTGACAAACGAGGCAGTGCTAGGCTTCATGATTAGGTCTAGGTACTCCCTTCTTCTATATAAAAAAGGGAAGGCCATTGTAATCGGGGACTGGAATTGATTAATTTTCTTCCTCTCCTGAAAAACACCAACTCCCACTGTAATACTTCCCTCTCCATCCACTTTTGTAATACCTCCATCTTCACCTCAACTGCAAATCTCCGCAATTGTATCTCTCTACAATATTTGTAAGTTTTTATTTATAATAAAAGCTTACTTTTCTTATTTCATTTTGCAATTGTCTTAAATTGTTAAATTGTATGTTATATATATATATACAGCCCATCAGCACGTGTTGATATAAATTATATCAATACCATGCATTGGGGTTGTACCCCTCATATTGGTCTAATGTACCTCATATCTCACTAATGCACAAGGTATAACTCCCAATGTGGGTGTTGATATAAATTATATTAGCACGTGCTTACTTGATCATCATCCTATATATATATATATATATATATATATATATATATATATATATAGATTCCTGTTAATATAAGGTGCACTTGATGCAACTTTGTATCATAATGAAACCTAAATGGTATAGAGAAATCCGATAGGACTAGCATAGGAGTTGAGTAAGCTTGTGTTTGATTGCATGAAAAGCTTTTGTAACCACTTCAATCCTTGCAAACTTTCCAACTTCATGCAGTTTGTAATAGGTGCCATAGTAATGTTGAAATTGGTTATAGTACAACTTATGAAAGCTACACACTTCAAACAAGTTGGTACGTACTGGTTAATTCTTCATTGTATCTGCCTTGGATTGAGCAACACAAATTCCATCTTTGGAAACAACATACCCAAAGAATGTAACTTAGTCAGTCAGTTCAGGAACACTTCTTTAGCATAGCAAAAATTTTTTTCTTTCTTCGGACTAATAGAACTTGTCTTAAGTGCTTAAGATGCAAAGTTGGATTAGTACTATAAATAAGAATATTATTAAAATAAACTATCACAAAGTTTCCAATGAATGGACGAAATATTTAGTTCATTACGCACATGAATGTATCCAGAGCATTTGACAGTCCGAATGGCATCATCAACTCCTTGTATAACCCCTCATGATTTTTAAATATCACCTTCTCATATTTGAATCTGACGATATCCACTTTTCACATCCAATTTGCTAGAAATAGTAACTCCATCTAATTGTTCCAATAAATAGGAAATCAGTAAGGCAAAGTGAGATCATCTTGCTATCAACTCGCACCTTCCAAGACCTATCCTTATTCAACACTGAGTAATGCAAGCACAACAAGGACTCGGGCTTTCCCTAATATGGCCCCTGGCTAACAATTATTCCACCCTAGGCCTCAACTCTTCATACTCCCTAGGATTCATATGATAACAAGGTTGGTTAGATAGTGAAAATAGTTAGGATTTGACAAGTGGTAGATCACCCAATTAATCTAGGTTGATCTCATGTAAATATAATAAGAGATGGTAATAAAATTACAAAAGTACCCTTGGTACTCCAAGAAATGAGAATAGATTTAAAACAAAAAAAAAAAAAAAAACACAATGCCCCATGGTGGAGTGTCGTGTCTCCAGATAATTGGCTTGGTTACAATAAAAAAAGCTAGAAAAAGTTGGTGATAATGAAGAGAGTAGAAGATATTGGAGAGCGATAACAATTTGTTGATAGGCAGGTGGCATAAAAAAGACGTGTGCCATCATAAAGAGAAACCGTCTAGCCAGTAGCAATAGAGGTGGACACAAGTTTGCAAGTTAGCATCTTCAGGCGAGTCAATATAGAGAGCACACTTGGTTTGTGTCAAATGAAGATACGAAGTAGTTCTTTGTGCCATAATGCCAAGAAAGTAGTGTAGATCACCCAGATGTTTCATTGAAAAGCAAGACGAAAATTGACAAATAACAGACTGAAGTATTGTAGATAAAGAGCGTGTCAAGATGATAGCATCAACATAAAGCAATATATGACCATGCTTGCTATAGAGTTAAGAATAGAGGGATAAACCTTACTACACTGAAAACTAGAAGCAAGCAGAGCATAACTGAAGCTATGAAACCAGGCTTGAGGTGCTTGATGTAACACGTAGATAGCTCAACGCAATTTACATACATTGTTAGGAGGATAAGACTTTTAAACTTCAGTCACTATGCTTCTTTATTAAATCTCAGCCGTGATACAGATTTGTATATATTATCTCTTTACTTTTCCCCATCATCTTCCCATCATCTCTTGTATTATAACTTCTCTTTACTTTTCCCCATCATCTTCCTATCTTCTCTTGTATTATAACTTTTCCTCATATTTCTTGTATTATATATACTTGTGATATAATGAAAAGAGCACATCACTTTTTCCCAAATTTCATTTTCCCCATGGTATCAGAGCCTACCTTCTTCACGATTTCTGGGCATAATTATACTCTATTTTGAGTTTTCTTCTTTAATATTCTTTCATCATCATGGCTTCTCCTAATGACCCTTCCTCCTATGCTTCAAAAACTCAAACCCCTAGTAACCCTTCTTCCCATGCTTTAAATTAAAAACTCAAGCTACTGAATGATCCTATCTCTCGAAATAGTCCATTTTCCTTCATCATTTTGACAGTCCAGGGATTGTTTTGGTTTCTTATCGTCTCACTGGAGACAATTATGCCACTTGGTCTCATGCTATGACCATAGCATTCATTGCCAAGAACATTGATGGTTCTTCTCCACAACCTGATTGAAATTCGCCTAAATTTTCACTTTGGATTCATGCAAACACCATGATTTCCTTATGGATTGTTAATGCCTGTGACAAGGATCTTGCCGATAGTGCTGTCTATTCTTTTTCAGCTTATGAGGTATGGCAAGATCTTCATGAGCGTTTTCCTTGCAAAAATTCACCACATATTTTTCAATTAAAAAAACTTATTACTTACTCTTCAACAAGATCAGATATCCATGTCCTTTTATTATACAAAACTCAAACAACTTTAGGATGAATGGGCTTCTTATTCCACTATTTCCACCGTGCTCTTGGGATACATCTTTCAACTTTAATGCTTACCAAGATCAAGAGCATCTGATGCAATTCTTGATGGGCCTCAATGATACTTATGTTGCAATTCGCAGCCAAATTCTTCTCATGGATCTATTGCCTTCTACGTCACGTACTTATTCATTACTACTTCAAGAAGATACTCAACGCAGTCTTTACATTTCCCCTTAGACTAGTGATAACACCACTTTTTTTTGCCTCGGGCCACCTATTCATCCAAAGCCCTTGTTCTTGCCGCCCCAGAGCAATCCCGTTCTCACAATAACAGTTTCTACACTTATTGCAAAAAGGGGTGGGGGCATTGTAGACACCCCATTTTGTCTCCATATTTTTATGAGTTCCCTATGATGAGGTCCATAAAGTTTGCTGCAATCCTGGGTCCTTTTCTGATGAGTTGAGTGAGTGTATTGATTAGTATGTACAAATGGTTAAGTTGCACGCACATACATTGGATCATAGCCTTGGCAGGTAACTTTAATTCTTGGAAACAAAGGATGAGAGTACGCATGACAGGGACATGCGTATGCACTACGCGATCATGCATATGCACCATTTGATTATGCGTACACGTGGAAATCTTATTTTCCTTATTTTTCGGACTGATATCCCCCGAATCGTGGGAGGGGATTGCGGCCTACCTTTTGGGAACAAGAAGAGTAGCGCTGAGTGGATAGAGAGGCTCCTAAGGTTCTAAAGGAGGGTTAACCTAATCCTTCCCTATATATAGCTAAGTATAGGATTTGGAAAGGGGGGGGGGATCTTTGTGTGTTTAGAGGCTAGAAAAATGAGAGAAAAAGAGAGAAAGCTAAGAGAAAGAGAAAAAGAATCAGGAAGGATTGGCAGTGGACCTGAGGGAACAACAGACCAATCACGATCTGCAGTGGGTAAACTTACTCTTGTTTTTACTCATTAATCCATTATTTACATAGTTGAGATTAACTTGCAGGTTATTTACATGTTTACCATGAGTTTATTTGTAGAAATGCATATTTCAACTTTGTTGTGATGTGTTTAGAAATGTAGGAAACACACACAGTATTTGATGGTTGGCTATTTCCTGAAGGAGATTTTCTGCAAGCTCATTTAGGGCGTCACCCAAGTTTCACCTAGCGGAGTATTTGGGAATTGTGCAATTTGGTGAACATGGGAGCCCATTGGCGAATAGGGAATGGATGCTCTGTTTACATATGGGAGGATAGATGGCTACCTACGCCCACAACCTTTCAAGTGATATCACCGCTGAAAGAGCTTAATGAGAAAGCAGTAGTTAGTGAACTCATAGACTCGACATCGAAGGATTAGAACAAAGAGCTAGTGGAGCGCGTCCTTCTTCCCCATGAGGCAACAGTTATTTGTCAAATTCCCTTGAGCAAGAGACTCCCTCTTGATAGTTGGATGTGGTACTATAATCCAAAAGGCTTGTTTACAGTTTGCAGTGCTTACTATTTGGCTATGGAGCAACGGAGGCGAGAGCTAAGTAATAGAAGAGGCGAAAGTTCTACAGCGCACGTGGGTGATCTAATGTTGAAATTGGTTTGGCAACTAAAACCTTCCCTCTAAGATTAAACACTTTATATGGAAGGCATGTTCTGGCACTCTCCCTACAAAGAGTAACCTCTTAAAATGAAAAGTGCCGGTGTCAACCCAAAGTGAGGTGTGTGGTAATGGCGACGAGTCAGTCTTATATGCTCTTGTGAGTTGTTCGTAGGCAACTGAGGCTTGGAATTGCTCTTCGCTAGGCCAAGAAGCCCGTATTACCTCCCAAAGGGACATCTGTGATTGGCTTAGCATGATTCACTCTAAGGCAGGGGAGGGAAGTATGACTATGGTAATGACAATCATGTGGACTATTTGGCATCATCGAAATTTGGTTATGTTTGAAGGGGTGAGGAAAGAACTATAGAGCACAGTCCATATGGTGCAAAGATATTTGGAAGAGTATATAGCAGCGCAAAGTAGGACTAGGACGGAGTCAAGGGTGGCTGGTGCTAGGTGGGTACCTCCTATGATGGGCCGATTTAAAATCAATATTGATGCAGCTTTATTTGCTGAGATTTCAAGTGTGGGGTTTGGGGCAGTGGTGCGTAACCATGAAGGACAGGTTATCACAGTGGCTTCGAAGAAACAATACTATCTTTTTACACCATGCCAAGCTGAAGCACTGGCCATCCGCTTTGCAGTTGAATTCGCCGAAGATCTGGGTTTACGTGATGTCGACTTGGAGGTGATAATCTGGAAGTTATGACTGCCCTTGCTTCCCACATAGTGCCTCACACGGCTATAGGTTTGTTGATTGAAGATGCTTTAGTTGAGGCTAGATCATGCTTTGTTTCATGTTAATTCATGCATGTTGGTAGGAAGGGCAATGAGGTTGCCTATGGACTAGCAAAGTATGCTAAATTTGTTGATGATGTCTTTGTCTGGATAGAGGAAACTCCATCTTGTGTAAGAGATCAGGTCGAGTTTGATCTGACTCATTTTCTTTCGTAATCTAATATACATCGTCTTTTATAAAAAAACAAAAAAAACAAAAAAAACAAGTGGTGTTGCAGGAGAAATGAGTGATTCAGAGTGCGCACGCATGTAGGTGTGCGTGCATGAACATTTTGTATGTGTGTACGCGCATAAGTGGGGGCATGCAGTTTCTTTAGGTATACGTACGCGTGGAAATAAATTTGACAATTTATTTTGCAGGTATGCGTACGCGCATAAGTGGGCACGTACAGTTTCTTTAGGTGTGCATACACATGAAAATAAATTTGACAATTTGTTTTGCACGGATATGTGTACGTACATTATTATATATGCGCGCTTTGTCTTATGGCACATACGCGTATTTAACCGGACAAAGAGTGGTATGCGTTGTGGACCCCGAAAAAGAGTTAAGGCCCACGAGGGATTGGAAAGAAGAATAGGGTTTAGAAAAGAAAAAGGAGTCGCCACCTTATTTTTTAAGGAAACAAGGAAAACCCTAAAAAACAGTTTTGTTTTAGGAAAACAAAAGATTGACTCCATATTTAAAAATGGTAAGGCAAGTGATCTTTTGGAAACCAGAGAAATCGGGGATTCGGAGGCTAAGTTACGATATGGGAAGGTTCTAGGCAAAGCCTATAGGCACCCATATCGCCCTAAACGGTCTCTTAATTTAATTGGGCTAAATCAAAGTCTTATCACACACAAATCAACAATTATCATCACAAGACAGCATGCATATCATTCATTTATTCATCCATATAAGCAATTAAATCAAAGAAAAACAGAAAAAAGAAAGAGGGGGGAGAAAACCTAGGATACTTAGTATCCTAGGGCGGACTTGAACCTCACGAAGAGCGCCTACGTACCATGTATGGAAATACATGGATCAAAGTCCACGTAGTTCGAAAGGGAATAGGGTTATAACCTAATCAAGGCCTATGGTAAACCCTAAGTTTCCTTTCAAGTAAAACATGGTAAGTTTCCAAAATAAATGATTCTCAAAAGATTTTTGGTAAAATATGGAATTTTGATAAGAGATGGAAACCTTGATTCCAAAGGTATTTGTTATTGAAAGGAAACTATAAGGATTGCCATGTTCCCCTATTAGGAAATAACCCTAGGGGGGAGAAAGGGAAAGCTTCAAAGGAAGGAAAGAAGGGTGAATTGGGGCACCCTCATACCCTACTTACCTTAAGCGAAAGCAACCTGTCAAAGTAACCACCCTATTGCATAGGGTAATTACCTTATTTGTAAGATTTCATCTTACAATAGCCAAAATAACCACCCCACATTGGTGGGGTAGTTGCACCTGTTGTACCTGTCAAAAGCACCTGCAATTTCCATGCAAAACATACCAAAATACCAACCACCCAGGCTAGATTCCAAATCAAGCCATTATCATGCTTAAACATAAGCAAACACATGCTCAAAATAACATATCAAGGACAAATAACAGATCTGGACAGAATTGAAATAAGGCTTAAAATCAACCACAAGTCATGCAACAACATGAATCATAAGCTAACTAAAACCCTAATTCAACCCTACATGCAATGACATGCAAAAAACCCTAAAATCAACTATATGAATGCTAGAAATATCATAGTTACCTAATATGGAACACATATGTAGCAACTATGAAGAAAAAACAGAGAAAATCCCTAACTAATCATGCTATATGCAACTTTCCTAATACAAGGATGACTGAAACCCTAGAATCACACTAGTGCATAAAATTCCATGAAATAACCCTAAATCATGCAAAACAGAATATGAACAGCATTCTAACCATGCATATTAATCAATGGAATGATCCACACATGATAAAAACATAGACTTTCACATGAAATAAAGCTATTCTAAGCATAAACTCAATTTCAGCACTAAGGAAACCCTAGAATCCCAAACATTCAGTAAATCACATGGAATAGCATCTTAGCATACTAAACAGCCCGTGAATATTATCCTAATCATGCATACTAACTAATAGAAGTAACAAAACACAATAAAAACACAAGCTTCAATATGCAAAAGTGTTATTTCATGTAGAAAACCAATTTCAGCACTAAGGGAACCCTAGAATCCCAAACATGCAGTAAATCACATGGAATAGCATCCTAGCATACTAAACAGCCCATGAATATTATCCTAATCATGCATACTAACTAATAGAAGTAGCAAAACACAATAAAAACACAAGCTTTAACATGGAATAATGCTATCCTATGCAAAAACCCTAGTTTGAATGAAAGAGAGAAAGGGGAAGAGGTATACCTATGGTGAAGTCTCCTTTTGCTGCTGTAGAGAGTCCTCCTCCTCTTATTGTACTGCTGGAAATTCCTTCCTTCAAGCCTTCAAGCAAAGCTCCAGCCTTCCTTCAAGCTCTCTCTCTCACACTCTCACTCAAAATATAGGTTAAACTACCCTAAGGATGGCTGCCATAGCCTCCAAGTCTCACACATGCCTCACACTTCAGAAATTGCCTCTCCTATTACTGAAGTATAAGGGGGTATTTATAGGGATTGAGGGAAAACCCTCAATGGTTGGGATTAAAACCCTAGGGATTGATCCAAGGGCTCTTAGAGGTTCCCTTGGGGCTCAAGTAGGTCAAATAGGGCTGAAATTAGGGTTAAATGGCGGCTGGAGGCGAGCAAATCCGAGGAAATAGGGAGGGAGCCGCGTCAAAGCTCAAAAAAGGAAAGTGGCTCGGGTGACCACCTGGGGTTGGGCGGCTAGCCGCCTGGCCTTGGGCGGCTGACCACCTGGGCTGGGCGGTTAGCCGCCAGGCCCCAGATGGTCACCCGAGCGCGCCATCAGCAATTGCCTTATTTGAGCCCTTTCAGCTTCCAAATGTGTTTCGGGGGTCAAACGGAGTCCCATTTTGACGAAACGAAAGCCAAAACGACCGTGCTTCAATGAGGAATGTAATTTAAGATATTTTAGGGCAAAAATCCCTAGCCATGGCTGCATGGTTGGGTTTTACAAAGGCGGCTAACCGCTATGCACCACCGTCGCTAAGCTTAGGTATGCACATATGGTCGCACCGAATGCTTTCCAATTCAAAATTCAACCTTCCAAAACATCTTTGGGAATGAAATTAAGACTAATTAAAGTCAAATGGGTGGGAATTGAGTGAAAATCATGAGCCAATTTGAGCCAACCCGAAGTGGGTCTCTTAACCAACTTGAACCGTATTGAGCCATTTTAATCCCGAACCATCAATTCATCAAATTGAACCCATAAATACCTCAAATGCATTCTCATGAACTCCAATTGACAACTTGGAGATCATTTCAAGGTTAAATAGAAAGTTCGTGACCTAAAAGACGGTTATGCCCCTCAAGTCACAAAAGTTCTTATTAACCCTCAAGATCAACTCCAAATTGAACCAAAATTCATATCCAATGTCCTTGTGATTCTAGAAAACTAATGCAAGTAACTAGACTCAAAAACAAAACAATAACCTACATGAAATGGTGAGCCCTAGTAAGGTGGTGCAAAAATGGGGTGTGATAGAAGCCCCTCATTGGTGCAGCAAGTTTCACTTGCGAACCAATGATAAAAGAACATCCCATTTTTGCTTGGGAGAGTAATTGCATCAAATTCAAATGGAGAACTCCATCATCCTATGGAATTCATCACATATCTTAAGCAATTAGAAGTCAATGTCTAGGTAAAGGTCAATACCTAGGACAAGTAGATGCAACTCTAAGTGGAAGTCAACACCTAAGGTGAGTACAAGTCAATACTCGAAGATAATAAAGATCAGTATTGGGAGAGAAAGTCAACACTTAGGATGAGTAACAGTCAATACTCGAAAGGAGTAGGGATAAATATGAGTGGAGGTCAACACTCGGAGTGAATACTAGTCATACTCAAAGGGAATAGGAATCAGTATTTGAAGTGAAGGTCAACACTCGGGGTGAGTACTAGTCAATACTCGAGACAAAAATGCTTTAATGATTAGAATGAGTATGGGTCAATACATAAGGTGAGTATGGGTCAATACTCAAGATGAATATGCGAAAATATTCAGGGTAAGGATGGGTCAATACTTAGGATGAGTATATACCAGTACTCGGAATGAGTATAGGTCAATACTCAGGAGAGCCAATAAGACATCGTATGGGTAAGAGTCATTACTCAAACAAGAACCCATGATGGATAGAATTCAATATCCGTACTGAAAATCTAAAAAGAAATCCCATGAATAGAAGTCAATACTTAAAAACACACAAGCAAGGGTCAATGCTTGCTATGAGTAAAGATCAATACTCATAAAAAAAAGCTTACGAGCAATGGTCATTGCTTGAAATGAGTAGGATTCAACACTCACAAAGAAAGTCATACGAACAAGGGTCAATGCTCAAGATAAAATGTATATAAGCAATGGTCAATGCTTGAAATGAGTAGGATTCAATACTCACAGAGAAAATCACACGAGCAAGGGTCAATGCTCAAGATAAAATGTATATAAGCAAAAGTCAATGCTTGAAATGAGTAGGATTCAATACTCACAGAGAAAATCATACGAGCAAGGGTCAATGCTCAAGCAAAAGTCAATGCTTGAAATGAGTAGGATTCAATACTCACAGAGAAAATCACTCGAGCAAGGGTCAATGCTCAAGATAAAATGTATATAAGCAAAGGTCAATGCTTGAAATGAGTAGGATTCAATACTCACAGAGAAAATTATTCGAGCAAGGGTCATTACTCAAGATAAAATGTATATAAGTAGAGGTCAATGTTTGAAATGAGTAGGATTCAATACTCATAGAGAAAATTATTCGAGCAAGGGTCAATGCTCAAGATAAAATGTATACAAGCAAAGGTCAATGCTTGAAACGAGTAGGAGTCAATACTCACGAAGAAAATTATATGAACAAGGGTCAATGCTCAAGGTAAAATGTATACAAGCAAAGGTCAATGCTTGAAATGAGTAGGATTCAATACTCACAGAGAGAATTATTCGAGCAAGGGTCAATGCTCAAGATAAAATGTATACAAGCAAAGGTCAATGCTTGAAATGAGTAGGATTCAATACTCACAAAGAAAATCATTCGAGCAAGGGTCAATGCTCAAGATAAAATGTATAGAAGCAAAGGTCAATGCTTGAAATGAGTAGGGGTCAATACTCACAGAGAAAACTATATGAACAAAAGTCACTATTGGTGATGAGTAGGGGTCAATACTCAAAGAATGCCGAGAGATTGCATAGGTAGAAGTCAATACCTAAAACAATAACATATGAATAGAGGAGGCATGATGAAGGGGTTTGGAATCAATACGAACAAGGGTCAATGCTCGAGAGGAGAGTATTGGTGAATATTTAGGGACGAGTAGAGATGAATACTCGGAGTGAGTACATATGAATACTCAGGGATGAGTACATGTGAATACTCGGAGTGAGTACATGTGAATACTCGGGGATGAGTAGAGGTGAATACTCTGAGTGAGTACATGTGAATACCCAGGGACGAGTACATGTGGATACTCGGAGTGAGTAGATGTGAATACTCGAGAGAGCCTATGAAGACACTAGTTAAGTGGGGAGTCACTATTCATAAGACAGGAATGGTATAGAGACTAAGCCAACACCATATGAAGAAAAAATATCACTCACATGGCTACTTGGGTGTAACCCAATGGCAAATACTCAAGCAATTATGGTCATGGGAAAATGGACCTCCAAAACTCAATGAACACTGCATATTACTAATGCACACATCAACTAATCAATCAACTCAAGTAAAATTGATTCACACAGATTTATGAGCACAAGTTCATGCACAGAAAGATTATCTAGAAATGGTTTTGCAAACCTATCATTCTTTTTCCTTAAAGACCTCTTTATATACTTAGCACAATCATGGAATTTTCAAAAGCATTTTTTTTTGTTTATAAAATGGTGGTCGAGCCTTCTTAGGAAACAATGCAATTTAGGAGGATCGGATCAAACCCATGAATTCTTTTTCAAGGTATAGGAATGGAGTGGAATCACCTCTTCTTGTCTTCTTCTTTCTTCGCTTCTCTTTTTTCAAAACCCTAACTTTTGCCTAGATTGCCCTTACGGGTTTTCAACCTAGCGGGTTGCCCTAATTTTTGCCTAGGCCGCCCTTTCGGGTTTTCAACCTAGCAGGCTCTTCTTCTTTACCTTTTTTTCTTTTTTCCATTCTTTCCTTTTTCACTACCACAAAGAAATTCAACTCATGAAGCCCCAACCCATTCTCTTCATCAATTCATTTAAGTTCTCTGAACAAAACCAGCCCCAGCACTCATTCAAATTCTTCTTCAACAAGCATAATCAACCCCTAGGTTCATAACACATTCACGTTCTTCAATTGAGCAAAATAAATCAGCCCCAATCTCATGAAATCATATGCCTACAGCTAAGGCAAATCGTTTCACAGTGGTTACTGCTACCCCTTTTCCATCATTAAATCCATGACAAGAGTCTAAGTCAGAAGGTAAGAAGATATAGAGTTTGATGGAACCCACAAATGAATCATGATGACTGAAGACTTTCAAAGGACGAGGTCTATGACCACTAGAAATACACAAGACTCAAGAGAGGCGAAGGAGGTAAATGGGGGGACATCCGAAGGACTCAAACCAAACAAGAACAAGAAGAATAATTAAATTAACTTTCTCGGAGGCATGTAGTATTTTAGCTCACTAATTTGATGAATAAGACCGTTTCTTCTTAACTTAGTCACAAAGAATTGCCTTCAATGGTTGGTTATATGTAAAGCCTCTTTCTTTCTTCCTCTTTTTTGTTTTCTTTTTCAATGAATTGGACCGCACCCAAAGTAACTTTATGGGCTGCCTACGTATCTCCACTTTGATTAACCAAACTAACATTTCTTTTTTGGTAGAGAATCAGGTCTTCGTAGTTCAAGGCATTCTCTTTTCTTTTTTTCATCATTTTTTTTTTTTAAAAAAGCCCTAACTTTTGCCTAGGTTGCCTTTTCAGGTTTTCAACCTAGCGGGCTTAGGCTCTACACATAACCACATAGGGACCACCCTTTACTTGGCTTGAACTTCTCCAACGAGTCACGAACATGGGTTGTAGTCCTCTTTGAACACAAGGCCTTCTTCTGATCGATTTTCCTTCTAAATGCTTTTGGATGTATGTTAATCCCTTCCCTTTCTTTTTGTACTTTTTTTCTTTGTTGTGCTCTTTTCTTTCTTTTTTCCTTTTTTTTTTCACAATTTTTTTCTTTTGACTTTATTATTTTTTTTGTCTCTTTTTTTTTTTTGTCTTTTGAGGGAGAGGGAAATAAATATCTCCAAAAGCTCACCATGCTAATTGATTTCTTCTTTTGATCTCTGAATTGCTTCTTGCAAGGGTTTCAAGATCTTCTCAAGTTGCTTGGCTTAGGTCTTCATGTAGTGTAGTGGGCGGGTGGCCCCTATATTTACCATTTTGGACTTCTCATTGTTTCCAAGTTAATCAATTGCAGCTCATTCATCATTCATTATGTTTGTTCTTTTAGTGGGAAGAGCTTTCAAGCTTCTTAGGAAATATTTTAATGCCACTTTGATTGTCAATTGATTGAGGACAAGAGAAATAGAAAGACAATGGAATTATTGAAATCAAACTTTTTATTGAGGGAATGAAGGTGAATACATTGACAATGACTAGGACTCAAAAGACTCAAAACTTCAAAGGACATTTGACTTGAAAGACGAAAACAATCAAATAACTAGAAAACAAAGAAATAAACCCTAAGTCTTCTGTAGGACAGACAACCTAAACTCTTTATCACAAACAGTCATGACAAAATTGGTGCGACAATAAGCACTAAATGGATTGCCTTTAGAGTGAATGATTGGGTGCCTTAGGTGGAGAGACAATTCCCTTGTCAAAGAGGTCTTGGATTTCATGTTTCAACCTTGGGCATCGATCAGTGCTATGCCCCTTGCCTTGGTGGAAGTCACAATACTCATTCTCTTTAAAGCGACGAGGTAATGGGTTAGGCAGCGGTGCTGGGTCAAGGGGTTGAAGCAAACCTTTCACCTTCAACTTCTCAAAAACATCGCTTAATGGCATGTAGAGTTCAGTAAATTGGCGGGACTGTTGGGGAGATATGGCATTAACATGCCTATGTGTCTTTCCATTACTTCCAGTTCGGGAGTTCCCTAATGTCTCATCTTCCTCAATTGTACCGTCACCAATGACATCTTCTACTTGAGTTCCAGCCCCAATCAAGGCCTTAAAGTTTGGAAAATAGCTTGCAAATAGATGCTTATGGTAGATAGGGAGGAGGTTCTTAACTATTATCTGAATCTGCTCTTCTTCATTGGGTCGGTTCACCATTTGAGAAGCCTTTCGTCTCCACCTTGTAATGAATCCAGAGAAGGTTTCATTAGCCCCTTGTTTTGTAGTCTCCAAGTCCCTTCGAGTAACATCCACCTCCGTATTGTACTTGTAGTGCTCCGAGAATTCATTACATATGTCCTCCCAAGTCCGAGTCCTATTCTCATCCAATGATAAAAACCATTTCAAAGCGGAAGTGGCCAAGGTTTCATGAAACATTTGAGCCAAAAGCTCGTCAGTGGCCCCTCGAGGGTGCATAGCTCGCACATACATCTTCAAATGAGTCTTAGGACAACCCGTTCCATCAAAATTTTCTAATTCGGGCATCTTAAATTGTAGTGGAATACGAGCTTGAGGAAACAAAGATAGGGTACGTACATCTACCATGTCATCCGTCCTACGGATTCCTTTTATAGTTCTCTCCAATGCTTCTACCTTGCTAGCCAACACAGAGTCTGTATCAGAGGTCTTCCCCTTACTTCCCTCTTCTAGGTTAAAAATTTCAGGTGGTTCACTCCCCTTAGGTTTAGTACTTCCTCCTTCATTGGTCTTAGTGCCTTCTCCAGACTGAGTCCCATCTTCGGTGTTATCCCCCGGGGTACGGCCATTATTCTGTTCGGGTTCCGATATCTTATGTTGGATATCTTGGGCCATTTTCAATGCTCTCTCAGATACATCAGTGGTGTAATCAAGCTTGGTCATGATGGCTTTCAAACAAGCCTCAAGGTCAAAGTTCCTTTCACTAGTCCCTTTGTTAGCCATCTCGGGTTCAAAATTTGAGTCCGACCTTAATAAGTTGTCACGGGTTTAATCCAACCCCCTTCAAGAACAAAATCCCCTTTTTAGGCTATGACCAAAACATTTTAACAATATTTCCATGACTACGCTAAATTGATAAATGTGATCTTATAAAGCATCCCCTTAGTTAGACATCTCATCTTCAAGGGTACCTTGAAGTGTGAGGTGACGTACTAAGGACATGAAGGTGAGTCACTTAGCCTTAGGTTTTGGTTATTAACCATCACAAAACCATCAAGAGTCACTTTCCCCCAAGTGTAGGCAAACTATGAGCTAGGTCTAAACAGGATATCTCCCTAGTTAGACACCTTATCCTCAAAAGTGTCCTTAAGACGGAAGGTGAGGTGACATACTAAGGACATAAAGATGAATAAGCCCCAACTTCTTAACCCTTAATTAAACACTTCATTCCAAACAAGCCTCTATTGGTTTACTTAAAAGCCCATGATTAAATGATTTTAGCTCACATACCTTTAATTAGTCCATCCTTCCTTTTGGGAGCCCCTTGGGTGAAGGGTGGATGTACTTACTAAGGGTACGTAGGTGAGACCATATATCAAGTGTTAATCACTACACATGGTTAAAGTAAACCTAAGCCTAGAACACAACTTATGAGCATAGCAACACAACACAAGCACGGCATGATATCATTACAATCAAGTGTGGGTGCATAAAGGTGAGACCATAGTGCCCTACAAGTCTGTCTATATGGACTAATGATAAGGGTAGGCTGGGGTCCTTCACTTGCTTGAGCAATCTTTATACCTAACCCCATGTGGCATCAGGAACGCCGCGTGGGTCCAGCAGTACGTGATTAACTCATTTAATATACCCAAGGGCAAGCCCAAGGGTACTTGGCAAGAGAAGTTGAGAGCTTTCGCCCCAACACATGGAATCAGGAAAACCAAGGTTGAGGCTAGGCCCGTCAGTGGCAAGGGACATCGATCCTAACATGCAAGAGTTTGCGCACACAATGCAATAAATGAAAGCACACAATCAAGCGAATGCAATGTGATTGATTTTAATTAAACAAAAGAAATTAACTTAGCCCAATCAAATTGTATAGAGTCTAGCCCACAAATCCCCAGCGGAGTCGCCAATCTGTGGACCCCGAAAAAGAGTTAAGGCCCACGAGGGATTGGAAAGAAGAATAGGGTTTAGAAAAGAAAAAGGAGTCGCCACCTTATTTTTTAAGGAAACAAGGAAAACCCTAAAAAACAGTTTTGTTTTAGGAAAACAAAAGATTGACTCCATATTTAAAAATGGTAAGGCAAGTGATCTTTTGGAAACCAGAGAAATCGGGGATTCGGAGGCTAAGTTACGATATGGGAAGGTTCTAGGCAAAGCCTATAGGCACCCATATCGCCCTAAACGGTCTCTTAATTTAATTGGGCTAAATCAAAGTCTTATCACACACAAATCAACAATTATCATCACAAGACAGCATGCATATCATTCATTTATTCATCCATATAAGCAATTAAATCAAAGAAAAACAGAAAAAAGAAAGAGGGGGGAGAAAACCTAGGATACTTAGTATCCTAGGGCGGACTTGAACCTCACGAAGAGCGCCTACGTACCATGTATGGAAATACATGGATCAAAGTCCACGTAGTTCGAAAGGGAATAGGGTTATAACCTAATCAAGGCCTATGGTAAACCCTAAGTTTCCTTTCAAGTAAAACATGGTAAGTTTCCAAAATAAATGATTCTCAAAAGATTTTTGGTAAAATATGGAATTTTGATAAGAGATGGAAACCTTGATTCAAAAGGTATTTGTTATTGAAAGGAAACTATAAGGATTGCCATGTTCCCCTATTAGGAAATAACCCTAGGGGGGAGAAAGGGAAAGCTTCAAAGGAAGGAAAGAAGGGTGAATTGGGGCACCCTCATACCCTACTTACCTTAAGCGAAAGCAACCTGTCAAAGTAACCACCCTATTGCATAGGGTAATTACCTTATTTGTAAGATTTCATCTTACAATAGCCAAAATAACCACCCCACATTGGTGGGGTAGTTGCACCTGTTGTACCTGTCAAAAGCACCTGCAATTTCCATGCAAAACATACCAAAATACCAACCACCCAGGCTAGATTCCAAATCAAGCCATTATCATGCTTAAACATAAGCAAACACATGCTCAAAATAACATATCAAGGACAAATAA
Organism: Liquidambar formosana; assembly: GCA_039720395.1. NCBI lineage: Eukaryota > Viridiplantae > Streptophyta > Magnoliopsida > Saxifragales > Altingiaceae > Liquidambar > Liquidambar formosana. The sequence continues at coordinate 24,579,042 of CM077826.1, read as the reverse complement.
CAGATCTGGACAGAATTGAAATAAGGCTTAAAATCAACCACAAGTCATGCAACAACATGAATCATAAGCTAACTAAAACCCTAATTCAACCCTACATGCAATGACATGCAAAAAACCCTAAAATCAACTATATGAATGCTAGAAATATCATAGTTACCTAATATGGAACACATATGTAGCAACTATGAAGAAAAAACAGAGAAAATCCCTAACTAATCATGCTATATGTAACTTTCCTAATACAAGGATGACTGAAACCCTAGAATCACACTAGTGCATAAAATTCCATGAAATAACCCTAAATCATGCAAAACAGAATATGAACAGCATTCTAACCATGCATATTAATCAATGGAATGATCCACACATGATAAAGACATAGACTTTCACATGAAATAAAGCTATTCTAAGCATAAACTCAATTTCAGCACTAAGGAAACCCTAGAATCCCAAACATTCAGTAAATCACATGGAATAGCATCTTAGCATACTAAACAGCCCGTGAATATTATCCTAATCATGCATACTAACTAATAGAAGTAACAAAACACAATAAAAACACAAGCTTCAATATGCAAAAGTGTTATTTCATGTAGAAAACCAATTTCAGCACTAAGGGAACCCTAGAATCCCAAACATGCAGTAAATCACATGGAATAGCATCCTAGCATACTAAACAGCCCATGAATATTATCCTAATCATGCATACTAACTAATAGAAGTAGCAAAACACAATAAAAACACAAGCTTTAACATGGAATAATGCTATCCTATGCAAAAACCCTAGTTTGAATGAAAGAGAGAAAGGGGAAGAGGTATACCTATGGTGAAGTCTCCTTTTGCTGCTGTAGAGAGTCCTCCTCCTCTTATTGTACTGCTGGAAATTCCTTCCTTCAAGCCTTCAAGCAAAGCTCCAGCCTTCCTTCAAGCTCTCTCTCTCACACTCTCACTCAAAATATAGGTTAAACTACCCTAAGGATGGCTGCCATAGCCTCCAAGTCTCACACATGCCTCACACTTCAGAAATTGCCTCTCCTATTACTGAAGTATAAGGGGGTATTTATAGGGATTGAGGGAAAACCCTCAATAGTTGGGATTAAAACCCTAGGGATTGATCCAAGGGCTCTTAGAGGTTCCCTTGGGGCTCAAGTAGGTCAAATAGGGCTGAAATTAGGGTTAAATGGCGGCTGGAGGCGAGCAAATCCGAGGAAATAGGGAGGGAGCCGCGTCAAAGCTCAAAAAAGGAAAGTGGCTCGGGTGACCACCTGGGGTTGGGCGGCTAGCCGCCTGGCCTTGGGCGGCTGACCACCTGGGCTGGGCGGTTAGCCGCCAGGCCCCAGATGGTCACCCGAGCGCGCCATCAGCAATTGCCTTATTTGAGCCCTTTCAGCTTCCAAATGTGTTTCGGGGGTCAAACGGAGTCCGATTTTGACGAAACGAAAGCCAAAACGACCGTGCTTCAATGAGGAATGTAATTTAAGATATTTTAGGGCAAAAATCCCTAGCCATGGCTGCATGGTTGGGTTTTACAAAGGCGGCTAACCGCTATGCACCACCGTCGCTAAGCTTAGGTATGCACATATGGTCGCACCGAATGCTTTCCAATTCAAAATTCAACCTTCCAAAACATCTTTGGGAATGAAATTAAGACTAATTAAAGTCAAATGGGTGGGAATTGAGTGAAAATCATGAGCCAATTTGAGCCAACCCGAAGTGGGTCTCTTAACCAACTTGAACCGTATTGAGCCATTTTAATCCCGAACCATCAATTCATCAAATTGAACCCATAAATACCTCAAATGCATTCTCATGAACTCCAATTGACAACTTGGAGATCATTTCAAGGTTAAATAGAAAGTTCGTGACCTAAAAGACGGTTATGCCCCTCAAGTCACAAAAGTTCTTATTAACCCTCAAGATCAACTCCAAATTGAACCAAAATTCATATCCAATGTCCTTGTGATTCTAGAAAACTAATGCAAGTAACTAGACTCAAAAACAAAACAATAACCTACATGAAATGGTGAGCCCTAGTAAGGTGGTGCAAAAATGGGGTGTGATACGCGTACGCATAAATCTTACCACGCGCACGCATAGGGTACCATGCGTACGCATGGTGACGTGTGCGTACGCATGGTTCCCCTTTTCTCCTTCTTTTACTTACTCTACCACTTTTTTATTACTTTTTTTTATTACACTTTTATTACTTCTCATCACTTCTTGTATGTACATGTTTCATGTCCCCTTTTTTTTTTATCATTTCTTTTACTTTTCTTTTATTACTTTTATTTTATTTTATTTGTTTATTGTTTATTTTATCATTTCTTTATTATTTCTTTATTACTTCTTTTTCATTTACTTTATTTAATTTAGTATTTGCTGCATAATGTACATAACTGCCGTAACGTGTGTGTATTTTAATTCTTTGCATGAATAGGGGTAATTTTAATTAAATTAGATAATTAAATATGATTAATAGATATAAAGTAGGGGCCGATCTACAGATTGGGCGCCATTGGGTGCCTAACACCTTCCCAATGGCGTATCCTAGCTCTAAACCTACTTTGGTAATGACGAGTTAGACCCTTACAAGGGGTCAGTTTGGTTCTCAGGTTTTCTTTGGTGGCGACTCCTCTCCGTGCTAGTCCTTTGAGCGTAGCACTTATTCTTAAGCCATGCGTGTTCGTGGGGTGCGGCGCTCATGGTGGTGACTCCGCTAGGGGATAGAAGGCTAGATTCCATAATGTCTATTAATCATAATTAATAATTTGATTTAATTGAGAGGACCAAAAATTGCACACACACACGTTTAGCCATTGTTTACCCCAACGACAGCTTGGTGAGGATTCCCAGGTTCCATTCGTTTCTATGGGCAATCTACAAGCTACATTGTCAACCCACAGCCTGTGCCGCTAGCCTGTTATAAGCTAGTGTGTACATTAATGGATGGCTCATTTAGCATCCTAACTTGGGTAACCTTTTGGAGCGATAAGGAGACCTTTTGGATTGACCACACATAGTAAGCCCATGGACAGCCTTTTTCAAGCCTTGTGTGAATATGTGACATGCATCATTTGCATTTTTAGGCCCAATAGATTGTGGGAATGGGGCGAGGCCCATCATGATTCAAAGTCTTTAAGCTTGAGCCCAATTATGAGTTGGAGTGATTTTGTGAACGGGTTAGGCCCCCCCCACCCGCAAAAAAAAGAAAGAAAAGAGAATGGGCCTAAACCTGTATGAAGAGTGGAATGTATTGGGCTTTAGCATAGGGGCTTTGAATCGTGACAAGGTTACACGATTAGGATAGATTGCACCCACTTGGTGTGCGGATCTAAAGGGACTTAATCCTGGGAGGTAATTTTGGGTAATAGACAAAAATCTAATATCTTTTAAACTTAATGTAACGCCCCAAAATTTATATACAGTAAACACGTACAATTTTTATGAGTTTTGTATAAATAAACCTTTTCAAAAATAAATTCTCTTTGAAAATACAGAGTATTGCGTAGCTGCGGGTAGCCATGGTTAACCCAAAAATCTTCATCAATATACATTGGCCAACCAAATGAATAAAATTACATCAATTTTAAATAAAAATAAATGTACGCGATAACTTCTCCAAATCTCGACCCCAATTCTACTACGTGCCTCTAACAATTATCACTTGAAAATATATTGGGGTGAGCGAACAATAGCCCAGTAGGAAATCTAATTCCTATACAATAAATAATGTTTCAAAAATCACATGCAAGTATTTATATATTCAAAAAAATATATAAATCAAATAATACGAACTCCAAATCATCAACCTCAAATATAATCCATCTGTCAATAAAATCAACCATCATAATCCATGACATCAAATAATATCACCATCAATAAATAAAATCTTAACATATGCTTCAAAATAATCATCATTCACTGTACAAGAATTAAACTCTTTACCTCAAAAATAAGTGAATAAAATGAATAACCACCACTATAGACGTATAGATCAGCTTAAGAAATATAAAATTCATATTGATAGGAGTTGGATTGGAGCTCTTATGCTCCGACGACTGAACCGTCAGTCCTCTGCCTCTCTCGCTTCCTCCCTGCCTTTCTTTTCTTCTCTTTCCTTCTCTATTTATTTGTTCTCTTGTTCTCTCTTTCTCCCTTCTTTCTCACGTCATTTTCTCTTTTTTTTCTCTTTTCATTTATTTCTTCTTTCTTTCTTCTCTTCTCCCATCCTATCTCCTTTCTCTTCTTTCTTTTTTTTTTTTCCCACACCTAATCCCTGCATATTTCTTCCTTATTTTCTTCTCTTCTCATGCCACTTTTTTCTTCCTTCTTTATTATCTTCTTTTGACTTTTCTTCTCTTGTCTTTTCTTTCCTCCATCCATATATATATATGTAACAATTTAATCATCTTTTCCACCAAAAACAATTTAATGCAATTTCTCCCAACATCCAATCGATCTCATCTTAAATTTCTACATAAAATATTTAAATTTATCACCCTATGTACAATTCTACCGAATATACACGTAAAATAAATCAATAAATATTTGGGGTATTACACTTAAGCCCTATGAGTGCAAGGATAATAAAGAAATTTGTGTGATAGACCCAAGCCGAAAAAAAGAAAAAAAAGAAAAAGAAAAACAGCAATAAAAAAAAAAAAAGGGGGTGATAAACAAAAAATATATGGGCTTGGATTCAATTGAGATGGTGAGGTATGTGAATTGTAAAGGGCTTGGGTTTAAAAGATAATAGATTTTGTTGGCCTATCACATGTGGACTCTCTGAAGAATTAGTAAACATGAGGAGGCCCTGTTGGGAATCATACAAGAGGGAAAAATAGAAGTGCGGAGTATACAAATTTTTCCTACGATTCCACAGCCTATGAATCTAACTATGCATAACACAAAAGCAACTCTAACTACAAAGAGGGTTAGAACACCTACAGAATTTTTGTCTTCTCCTTTTTGCTCCAAGCTTTGATTCCGGACAGCGGTAAGTGAGCAACTCAAGTGTGCTGCCTCCAACGGTATCCACACCTAGCTAGAGCTTCAAGTCCTTTCCTCCTTTTCCTTGTTGTTGCTAGTGTAGGAGAAGAGAGGAGAGAGAGAGAGGGAGGCTGGAATTTTTAGCCAGCCCTTTGGGGAGTTGAACTTGTTGTTGTGATGTCATTACATCACACTACATATATATAGCCCACAAAGGGGGGGCCGGCCATTAGGGAGAACCCACTTAGGGTTTTGTGTAATTACTATTAATTACACAATAACCCCTCTTAATTATATCATATATAAATTTGGCCTTAAAGAACTATTCTTTATGCATTCATACCCTTTCTCTCATAGACTTTGAAGCTCATCTTGCATGATTAGTGTGTGACCCATTGGGTTCACATCATCAAGTAGTAGGAATAGCACGAGGTGTGCACAATGGAACTCTTTCCATTTAGGGTCTAATTGGAACTCCTTCCCAATTCCATAATTGATTATAGCTCACTTATATCAATTAGGGCTTCTACTAACCATGAGTAACACCTAGCATATGGCTCATGGTGTGGTCCTTAATGAGGTAAATAGTCATTTACAAAGAACCTTTCTGTTATAGTTTATAGGTTACAATTGCATCCTTCCTTCAACACAATGTCTCCAATTGAACTAATAGGATATGGAATTTTGTCAAGTCCCTAGTTCAATTACTTTATACTCATTTATAGATATCAACTCATTGATGAACTCATGGAAACTCTTTTCCACATTCATCCTACCATGGCCATGGATTTAATGAGTTATATTATGAATGTTATATGAGACATTCTCTCTCTTTTTCCTGAGAGTGATGGATCCCTTGTTGATCACTCACATGCCTTCATACACATAGCAGTTGGGCCAATGAACACTTTGTAGACCCCTGAATAGGATCTGCACTTAGTGTTATCAAACTTCTAAAGCTAAATGCATAAGACAACTATGGTGTCTCAGGTCTAAGGATTACTTGTACCACTATAACAATGAGAAACTGATTGATAGGCAGGATAAAACTCCATTCAGTTTATCTCATATCTTTGGTTACATTCAGTGTACCTATTCTCGTAATAGGCACCCACTTGTTGGTTGTAATGTCTCCACACAAATAGCTTGAGACTAGCTATCCTCCTATAGAGTCAACCTAACAAGTGCTAGTCCTATGGTTCATTACTGTCCATCATAGTGAACCTTCAACTAAGAATGCTTTAGGAGTTTAGTACAGAGATATATCTATAGTCTCAAAATTACAACTCTTTGTAATTCCATATTCTCAACTCTAACTCCATGGACATATTATGTAAATATAAATGATGCATATAAACATAATAGAATAAGCCCTTTAATTAAATCAATAATAAATGTGACATACATAAATGAAATCAAATGATTGTTCCTAATCCCTAAACAATTATCTCCATGATTGGCTCTAGGGCATAATCCTAACAATCTCCCACTTGCACTAAAGCCAATTGACCATGTATTGCATACCTATCTTCTCACGATGTTGGTCTTAGACATAACTAATTATGTTTTAAAGCTTTAGTCAGTAGGTCTACAAAAACTTATGTAGATAATATCTTCTGTAATGTATCTATTACCTCTTCCAATGATTCCTCTAATCACTTGGAATTGCCGCTCTATGTGTTTCGACTTTTGATGAGACCGTGATTCCTATGCTTGAGCTATAGACCCATTGCTGTCACAAAACAAAGTATGGGCAACTCAATGGATGGAACAACTCCAAGTTCTAAATGAACTTATAGATCCAAACAGTCTCCTAGACAATACAACAATTAATTCACCCTCAATAATGGAATCCACTCTATCTTTCATACAGTTCTTCCATTAAGTATTTCATCAACTAAAGTGAATATAAAATATACCCCATATGGATCATATCCAAATCCATATACCCATCTACTATGAGTTTACAATTTCCATATACAATCCAATCTTCCAAATTTGAATTGACTGATAACTATTTGTAACAATTACAACATAATAGATATCAGGTTCAATACATAGTGTAGAATAAAGCTTCTTAACACTTTAAGAACCTTGTGTTATCCTAGGGTACATGCCCTTGAATAATGAATTCTTATCTGAAGTAAATCAGACCTCCCCTAGAATTCTCCATGTTGAACTCCTTCAACATTTCAACTATGTTTAATGATTTGGAGATACTTAGCAATCTATATGATCTATCTCTATAGATCTTGTTGGATGCTTCTGCCAAATCTTTCATGAATTAGTTTTTCTCCAAAAGCCAAAACTTTACATTAGATAACATTTATATATCATTCATAATGATTAGGATGTCATCTTATTGATAGGATAAAGAAAAACGATTGCATTCCCACTAACCTTTTACACACTCATGGTCCATCTATACAATGAGAGAAATCAAACAATTTGATTACTTCAACTTTATAGATGTTCTAATTATGAGAACCTTGTAGTCTATTAATATACTTTTATAACTTACACACTTTTATGGTTTTTCACCATTTGATATAACATCTTTATATCCTTTTTGACATATTTCATATTCAAAATGTGTGTTTATAGATAACAAGATCCAAATGGATTTCAGCATAACTATTATCAAACAAGTTTCTTTATAGACAACTTTTTGCCTATGTTGAAAACATTCTTAAATAGCTAAGCCTTTTAGGTCTCTACCTATCTATATTGGATTTAATGACTCTCAGTCATTTCTCGAGTTGATGTGAAACATCGTTTAGTTATAATCAATAGGACTATCTTGGTGATCTTTATCACCAAAGAACAATTCTTTCACATTCTAATAGAGATACAATATCTCTCTTATGTTAAGAAATATCCAATTTGATCTATGAAAGATTGTAGTGTAGTTAAGGGTTTTGTCTCAACAGAGACAAGGGTTGGATCTTTCTTCGTTTGTGGCTTTACAGACAATTCTATAAATTCTATCTACTTTTGCATCTTTCTTGAATGAACTCTTTCTCAAGAAAATCCAGCAAACATCCTAATGGACAACTTTTGTTCATTAGGGTAATAGAAATACTATCCCAACCACTTTTGGGATATACCACAATTCAACACTTACTTGACCTTATTTCCAGATTGTCTACATTATGTTTCCAGACAAACATAGCACAAGCCCAAGCCTTAACTTCTTTAAGTTGGGTTTCTTCCCATATCATATCTGATATAATTGGGACAAAACTGGAGCGAACCCTAAATTATCAATATGTAGCAATTTTAAGGTATATCCTAGATGGATACATTAGTAAAACTCATCATGGATCAAACCATATCTTAATAGGGTTCAATTCGTTCCCTTAGATTCACCATTGAGCTATGGTATTCTAAGATGAGTCTACTATAATTGAATGCATGCTCTACATGACTATATACATCACAATGTATTAGTCAAATTATAAATGTAACTCTTTCACTTCACCAAGTAAAAGATGGGTTTGGTCATCTCATAACCAAGTCATAATCGTTACATTTAAATGAGAGTCTCTACATCTCTTGTATTCTCGGAATACGTTACATTCGCTCTAATTAGTCATTTAAATTCAGAAATCAAATTTCTAGAATGTCTTAAATGACCTAGTTAAGAAATAAGTTCCCAAAATTAATCTAGCAACTCTTGCTCTATTAAAATTTTTAAAGGTAACTTATTATCTACTTAACTTTCTGCTTCGATTTAGATTACACTAGAATCCAAAAACCAAGAAGCAGAACTAACCAACAATTTAGTTTAGAGCATGAACCAAAACTTCAAAAGTTTGGTTTTTCTAGGAAGACTGATACTTTATCAATTTCCCTTTACAATACCTTATGTTTACTACAAATTAATTATATTTCTTTGTCTTTGACTTTTCAAGACTTGCTTTCCTCTATGCTTCCATTTTAAATCACAACTAGCTTCTCAAGCTATTCTATGTGATTAATCATTTTTCAAAAAAATGATTATTAATAAACAACTTTTATTACATCCTAGTCTAGAAGAAGTCCTTTACAAGTACTATACTTTATAGTATTATTTCACTCACAATACAACCTTTGTATGTGATGTAGGACATCAAAGGCACTTGCATTGACTAATTTTGCTTCTGAAGTTCATTAGTCATCAATACCAGCATATAGCATGGCAACAAGATGCCAATTGCGCATGGTGTCTTTTTCTTCTTAGGATGTTTTATGGAGAGCCTTTATAAAAGGCCTAATAGCATATAAACAATCTTTTGAAATTGAGAACAATTCTCAATTTCCTAAGTCAATCAAAGAAATCGGGTTTAGTCAAACTATCAATATCCTATATTTTAGGAAATAGGGGTTTTGAGGTGATTAATTAGGTAATCTACATAAACAGAGAATTAGATTTCATTTTTATCCATAATGATTGGGTCTTTAATTATATGGTACCTCCCACTATTTTATCAAATTCCATACACCCTCTAATGGAATTCGGGAATCTCATTCCTAATGGAGATTTGGGTCCCACTGTGACCTAGAAGCCTCACATTATAGTTTTTTGACTTCTAACCCACAATGAGAAGACGACTCTTTGTCTATTGCTTTATAAGCAAGTTCCAACCATTTTGCCTCTAGGGTACATACTCCTCACATTATAGTTTCTTGGAATACTTCCCTAGTTAAGTTAAGCCCATCATTCACACAGGTATGTTTCGCCAAATATATACCTCACATTATAGTTTCTTGGTATATACCAGTTTAGGCACCCCATGATATCTCATATGTGATAGTTTCAAGTAATGTCTTTAACATGGGTAGCTCCTACATGTCTGCAGCCAGGTATCCACATTAAAGGACGTTAGATGATCCTATAATGATGGAAGGCAATGAAGAATTCATTCCCAATGATTTCTTCATTTTCAACTTAATATTAAAAGAGAGGGGTTTTAAGGGTCTCATCAAAGTAACATGCATCCCATGTATCAAAATTTAAACATATAAATTATGCTATTTATAATCATACATCTCAGGCTATTATAAATCATACATCGCATGCTATTATATATCAACATATATAAAGTACCATATTTTGATATTAGTCTCTAAGTGAATAGGTAACATATACCAAACTATGGTATTGGATCTAAAACAATTATCTCATAAATTAAAGCTCCCACTATGATGATTATGGACTTTAAGAAGATTCAATCTAAGCCAATAGATTGAATCCTAGGTCTATGGTGGGTGTAGGTGATCGTAAAATAAACCATTTGTAACATGCATGCTTTCTTGAAAAACTTCTCTAAGCTTTCAAGTCCTTCAATCTGCTCCCTTGGCTTGATGGTCTCCACCATTGGTTTGTTGGTCTCCACCATTGGCTTGTTGGGCTCCATCATACTCCTTTGGGTCCACATGCTCCTTAGTGTACTCTCGATTACATAACATTTACATAATATATAGAAAATGATACATAAGTGGAATGTGGGGTACGTAAGAGAATGATAGAGAGAGAGGGAAGGTGGCATGCAAGCCCCAAATAATAAATTACATCACCATAATAAAATTACGTACAACTCTTGAAAAATTATTACAACCCATTCATAAGATGGCCAATCACAATTGGTTTAAGGGGTATAGTCCATAATCATCATCCAAACACATACATACAATCTCATTACATAATGTAAAGAAAAACTGTAAGTATTAAAACATATGGGCATTATGGTAATTCTCTTGAATGATTTACATTAATCTCATTAATGCATCCTAATCTTATTAGGTTTAAACAAAAATATCCAGAATTAAATAAAGTCTTAACATTTAAGACATTTAGTTTCAATTAATCAAACTAATAGAAACATATAAAGTTTCCTAAAATAACTCTAATATCCAATATTAGGGTTTCCTTATTTAAACAAAACAATTTCATTTAATTAAGAATTTCCAGATTTTAATTTAATCCCCAATTGTATTTTAAACCATTTAAAACATTATAAAATTAATCAATATTAATTAAATAATTAACATGGGAATTAAATAAAATCAATTAAATGATGAATTAGTGTATTAGGGTTTCCTAAAACCCTAAACCCTAAATGCATAACCCTAAACCCTAAATGCAAGCCCTAATCATTAAATGCCCTATGATTGGTCATTTAATGACCAATCATTAAAACCCTAGGTTCATACGGTATTTAATAAAAGGGATTAGGGTTTAATTAATGCCAAATAGGGTATTTATTACCCTTAATTAATTACACTAATTAGGGTTATCAAAACCCTAACCCTAGACATCATTAATGGTATTAATTATGCCCTAACAATTAATAACCATGATTGGTCATTTAATGACCAATCATTAACTCTTAATTAAGGTAATTAATATTCCAATTAGGGTTTTAATTAATGCCATAATGAAATTAGGGTTTCATCATTAACTCAAAATTAGGGTTTCAACCTTAACTCTATGCAGCCGTCATTACCAGGGGGCTGCTTGAGCTTGGCTAGGCTGCCATGGCCACCAACGGCTGTGGGAGGCCATGGCCAGCCAAGGGAGAGGACTACAGGGGTGTGGGACAAGCCCTTGGACATGTGAGAAGTGGTGGAAGTGGCTGCCATCATCAAGAACAATTAGGGTTTCCAAAACCCATTGCTGGAGCCATTGTTGTAGACCTTCAAGGTCACAATAGCTTCTAAAACCTTATCAATTCGACTCATCCATTGAAACCAGCTTTTGTATCATGTCCCTACATGAAATACTAAGCTAATAGAAGAGGTTTGGATGATCAAATCATCACCAATTGTTCTAAACAATTAAAACAACAGTAGGCTGCCCAGAAATTTTCAGCATACTGTCCATTGTCAGAAATTGATTTAAAACCCAGCAAGATGAATGAATTAGGCTACCAAACAAATTTTCCCAGTATCCTACATGTCTTAGGAAACTAATGCAATTGGTTTCATGCAATTTGGAGTTCCCTAACTCAAGTTCTAATCAAAACTCCATTGATGACTTTTCTGCAGAAAAATTCTGCTATGCTGTTTATGAAAAATTTTTAAACTTTTTGAATCTTTTTCCATCAAAACCTTTTTGAAACTTAAAGAAAATCATATACACATGATATATAATGATCCTTCAATGATTTACCATCATAAATACAGCAGCTTTAATTAGAATTAATTGCAAGAACCTTAGGGTTCTAAAACCCAGATTCAGCCTCCATGGTGTTCTTCTCCTTCCTTCTGTTCTAGCATCTTAATCCAATTATGATGCATCTAAATGCTTAGGAACCTTTCCCTACCATGTCTAGAACAAAACCCAAGTGGTGGCAACCATTGCCATGCCTTTGATCTCCATCAATAACTCAAAGTTGTGGCTATTGCATCATTCCCGAGCAAAACTGTCTTTCTAGATAGCCTGTAGTAAAAAATTCATAACTTTCACTATAGAACTCAGATTGATGCACCGTTTGTTGGGTTGGAAAGCTTATTCGAAGAGCTTTCTAACCATATATGGTTCAAAAATTTTGGAGAAGAACTCTGAATTCGACATGCAAAACAAGATGACGGTTTTTCATGGCTACCATGAAAACTGTTCATAACAGTTTTATAAAACCCTAGTTTCCTTATTCTTCTTCTCCAAACTCAAACCCTATGCAACCTATGCATCCATGGCTACACTTAACCATCAATAAGAAGAGGAGTAGAAGAGAATTGACCTAGGGTTCCAAACCCTAGGTTCAGCCATGGAGGAAAACCAATTATGCAGAAAAATTTCAAGATTTTTAAATCATTCAACTTCACCATAATTACCAGCCCATATGTGTTTTGTATTATGCATAATCATGGCTCTGATACCACTGTGGGGAATCATACAAGAAGGAAAAATAGAAGTGCAGAATATAAAAATTTTTCCTACGATTCCACAGCCCATGAATCTAACAATGCATAATACAAAAGCAAACCCTAACTACAAAGAGGGTTAGAACACTTACAGAATTTTTGTCTTCTCCTTTTTGCTCTAAGCTTTGATTTCGGACAGCGGTGAATGAGCAGCCCAAGTGTGTTGCCTCCAACGGTATCCACACCTAGCTAGAGCTTTAAGTCCTTTCCACCTTTTCCTTGTTGTTGCTAGTGTTGGAGAAGAGAGGAGAGAGAGAGAGGGAGGCTGGAAATTCTGGCCAGCCCTTGGGGAGTTCAACTTATTATGATGTCACACATTATAGTGTGACTTATATAGTCCACACTAAGGGGGCCGGCCCTTGGGGGAAACCCTATTAGGGTTTTATGCAATTTCTCTAAATTGCACAATAACCCCTATAAATTATATCAAATATAAATAGGCCTCAAAGAACTATTCTTTATGCACTCATACCCTTTCTCTCATAGACTTTAAAGCTCATCTTGCATGATCAGTGTGTGACCCATTGGGTTCACATCATCAAGTAGTAGGAATAGCACAAGGTGTGCACAATGGAACTCTTTCCATTTAGGGTCTAATTGGAACTCCTTCTGATTCCCTAATTGATTATAACTCACTTATATCAATTAGGGCTTCTACTAACCATGAGTAACACCTAGCATATGGCTCATGGTGTGGTCCTTAATGAGGTGAATAGTCATTTACAAAGAACCCTTCTGTTATAGTTTATAAGTTACAATTGCATCCTTCCTTCAACACAATGTCTCCAATTGAACTAATAGGATATGGAAGTCTGTCAAGTCCCTAGTTTAATTACTTTATACTCACTCATAGATATCAACTCATTGATGAACTCATGGAAACTCTTTTCCACATTCATCCTACCATGGCCATGGTTTTAATGAGTTATATTATGGATGTTATATGAGACATTCTCTCTCTTTTTCCTGAGAGTGATGGATCCCTTGTTGATCACTCACATGCCTTCATACACATAGCAGTAGGGCCAATGAATACCTTTGCAGACCCCTGAATAGGATCTGCACTTAGTGTTATCAAACTTCTAAAGCTACATGCATAAGACAACTATGGTGTCTCAGGTCTAAGTATTACTTGTACCACTATAACAATGAGAAACTGATTGACAGGCAGGATAAAACTCCATTAAGTTTATCTCATATCTTTGGTCATATTCAGTGTACCTATTCTATTAATAGGCACCCACTTGTTGGTTGTAGTGTTTCCACACAAATAACTTGAGACCAGCTATCCTCTTATAGAGTCAACCTAACAAGTGCTAGTCCTATGGTTCATTGTTGTTCATCATAGTGAACTTTCAACTAGGAATGCTTTAGGAGTTTAGTACAGAGATATATTTACAGTTTCAAAATTACAACTCTTTGTAATTCCATATTCTCAACTCTAACTCCATGGACATATTATGTAAATATAAATGATGCATATAAACATAATAGAATAAGCCCTTTTATTAAATCAATAATAAATGTGACATACATAAATGAAATCAAATGATTGTTCCTAATCCCTAAATAATCATCTCTATGATTGGCTCTAGGGCATAATCCTAACAGTGTTAAATGTAACACTCGTAATTTTAAATAAGGTATTAAGGGTTTAATCTATGGTTAACATAGTTAATCTCATGATTTGTTGGATGGCCACTTGTAAGGGTAATACATGTATGTGATGTTAAAATGTTATGATTAAATTTTTGTCATTGAGGGTTCATTATTCGATTGTGGTGGTTTTAGTTGTTGTTTGTGATTGAGGAATGTTTGAATGTGTTATTATGGCTTGGGTTTGAGTATTTTGAAGTTTATAATTGATTAGAATGGAAGGAGATTCCATTTTTATCAATTTTGGGAGTTTTAGAAAATGTTCAGCAGATATACACTTTCAGTAGGCTGAATGTATACTTTCAGACATCTGAATGTGCATTTCAGATGTCTAAAAATTTCAGAGAGCAGTTCTTCAGATGTACACTTTCAGATGTTTGAATGTACACTTTCAGACGTATGAAAGTTGCGAATGACAGTTTTTTTTATATTTAAAAAAAGGGTTTAAATGACGCATGTACCCTTACTTTTAGGGTATATAACCTATCTAACTCCTCTCAAACACTCCAGATCTTGTTTTTAGAGTGTGGGAGAGCTAGAGAGAAAATGGAAGAGAAAGAGAGGGTACAATGGAGAGAGAAAGAGCTTCTCTCTCCATTTTCATGGGTTTTCATGCATTTTTGGGTATTCTCTCTCTATTTCTAGCTAGGGCTCACTTTTGGATGGCATGGGGGAGGATCATTCATGGCATTTGGAGTTAGGGTTTCTTGTTTGGGCTCACATATGTGTTCTTGGAGTTTGCTCTTGGTGGATTGAGCTTAGATTTCATGAGATTTAGCATAGATGTTCATCCTCACAAATTCCTTTGCATTTTAGATGTATTTTCTCACATTTAAGAGTTAGGGTTTGTATTCCTTTAAGGGTTTATCATCTTATTCCTATATTTATGGGTTTACTCATGCATATTGGGATTTTTGGTGGTGATTTGGAGTTGGAACCTCCATTATCTTCATCAACTAAGGCATTTGGGAGCTAGAGCTTGAATTGAGAGTTTGTATATGCATGCTAGGGCTTGGATTCCACACCCACAACATCAAGATTGCATTTTCTACACATTTCATAGAGGTAGGTGCAATGTACATAGGTTTAAACTATTGTTATGATAATATGGTATATATTATTATAGCATTTATTATTTTTAGAATTTGAAATATGTTTATAGATGATTTATGGCATAAATCTTGAAATGGAACCTTGGGTATTTGATGATATAAATTGGAAATTATGTTTATTGAGAAATTTGGGTTATTCTATGCGTTTGGGGAATTATAAATATAGGAATTTTATGGTTATTTCCATGTGGGCAATTGATATTTTAAAGGTATGATTTTTAAGGTTGGAATTGTATAAGGGTATTTATGTTGTTATCATAACTTGGTATTATTATGTAATTATTTGATTATGGTTTACATGGCATATTTTGGAGATGATTTTTATTAAAAATCATTTTTATGGTTAATTGTGTTGCATGTTGGGCATAACCATGCATAAATGGACTTAATAATTAACTTGGTAATGTTGAGGGCTATTGGAGCTAGGACTACTACAGTCCCAAAGGAAAGGGACATCGTGTCCGTGTTTTCCTATCCTTTAGTTCTGGGCTACTTCGTGTTGTCCCAAGTTCTGGCTACTACGGTCCTAAGTAGGGATGTCTTGCTGTGTTGTCCTGGGGATGAGGCCTACTGCGGTTCTAGGTAGGGATGTCTTGCTATGTTGTCCTCTTGGAGGTTGGGTTGTGATTCCTCCATTCTACGCGCGATGGCCCCTTTGTGGGGAAGTTGGGTAATTATTGGAATTAATGTAAATTGTACATAAGTCACATCCATTGAGTATTATGCATTATTTATTTTAAGTTATGGATTATAACTTGATTTGGATTTTTAATATACGCGGTTGGTATATTTTCTTTAAATGATATAATTGAGATTTTATTTATATCATTGCTTTAGTTTATTATGTTAAATTGTATCTACTGAGTTGTCAAACTCATGCCTATTATTTTAAATGTTTTTCAGATAATCCGGGGATTGGTCTATGCTATAATAGGTGGAAGCAAGCCTAAATGGAATTTGCCTATGTTAATTATTGATGTAGTTACATGGGAAAAATATGTATTAATTTAGTTTTATTTTGAGCCAATAGCTAATAGCCAAGGGAATTGTAATATTATTAAGGGTTGTAATTTTAATTATTTATGGTTGCGTGGATTAGTGGAATGTGACGCATGAGATGATACCATTTATAGGGATGACAGGAAATTTTTATGAATGGATTTTTATAACAGGTTTTATGATGGTATGTCCTATCTATGGATGGGTCATGTTCGAAAGGGGGAAAAAGTTTTAAGATTGTTGAGATTTTGACACCTGTCATCCTCTTTTATCAAAGGATTTATTAAAATAAAGCTTGTTTTATTACTATTGATCATGACTTAATTATTTTGGGTCGTGACATTAAAGCTAATGATGAGTCCACTCCAATTGAGTCTTCAGTTTGAAGTAACTTTAGAGTCTAGGGTTATGGGTTGGGTCTAATAATCTGTTGGTGTATCCTTTGTTTCCTCATTCTAATGAATTCAATATCACTCAGTTTGGTGTGTCTCTTGTTAGTGGAATTTCATAAATGCAAAACTCCTTTAATCTGAAAAAGATAATTAATGAGGATCAAGAAAGGAAAGTGAAACCCATCAAAATTGAAATTATTCTAGTTAACTTAGGCATTGATAAGGATCCTAAAGAAAAAAGATTGTTTTCACTTTGTTCACATTGGAGCAAGTCGATCCCACAACTTGGTTGCACAAGTTCTCTGACTTTTCAAAGTGATTGTGTCTTTGTTCTCCTAATGCCCTAGATTGTGAACAATGGAAATCAAGATGAAAAGAGGCCATCATTTCTGCTACCCTTCAAAAATAAAAATAAAATCTCTTGCTATCCCTTTGAGCCTGAATATTTCTTTCTAATACCTTTGTCAAGGATTACCCCTTACACTAGGGGAAAAAGTTGAAGATAAAAGTTGTTTGGAATGAAAATAAAAAAGAGGGGAGAAGAAGGAAAAGAAAAAAAAGAAAAAGAAAAGGAAAATGGAAAGGGGAAGTGGAAGAGGTAAAATGACGAAGTATGAAGAGTTGAAAAATGTAGGGGTAGAAAAGAGACATCGTTTGGACAATGAGTGATGAGGTAAACCTTGACTGATAGGAACTTGTGGAAATAAAATTTTGAGCCTTTCTTTCATAAGCCTAGAACCTTGAGCCTGCATTATAGTCCTAATCAAGCCCTCTTGGATTGATTGCAATTGTTTAGATCTAAATGAACTACGTTAGGCTTGATCCCTTTTGGGTACATAGGCAACCCGTCGGAATGTAGCACATTGTTTGAAGTCCAGGTGAAGGTACAACTGCATCTATGCATGGGGGCATGAGTAAAAGGATTCAGGTGTGATAGTTCAAGAAGACAAGCTGTGGAACTTCTTTGCATTATCATATCTTTTGTAAGGTTGGGAAAGGAAAGCTTGCTAGGTTGCAAACCCAAAAAGGTAGCCTAAGCAAAAGTTAGGGCATTAAAAAAAGAAAGGAAAAAATAGAAGAGAAACAGAAAAAGGAAAATGGAAGGAAAGAAAGGGTGAAAAAAAAAAGGCAAAAAAAAAAAAAAAAAAAAAAAAAAAGAAAGAAGAATGAGTTTTACAGATATCAGGATTGGATGGCGACAAAGGTGACTCCAATCTTCGATCAAAGGGCAATGCCATTAGAACCGTCGTATAGCGAAGTTGCTATATGTGGACAGAGTAGAACTAATCTTGTAAAGTATTGAATGTCTTTGTTAGCACAAGAGTTGACAAAGATAATGAAGTTTTGAGAAAAGTAACTAGTACATCATTGATCCTTTTTAATTAACTCAGAAAGAAAAATAGAGCAATTACATGAATGGAATGAAATTAAAGAGAGACATATCTAGAATGAGTAAAGTTAGTACTTGTTTTATCGTTTTTGGTCTTGTCCAACTTTGTTGTCCGTTCGCCCTTCATAGCCTTGCTTGAATCTATCATCCACTTTCTCATTCGCGTATATATGTCGTCCACGTGTGTATATTTGTGGGTTTGGTACTTTGTCAGTAGGCTTTAGAGTGGGTTTCAAGAGTTTACATTCTCATAGCCTTTTAGAAGTGAGTTCTGTCTTTGTTGATCTCCTATATAGTGCTATGTTTTTTGAACTCATTTGTCCTTGGGGTCTATATTGGTGCTTGGGTATGACATGCGAATTTCTAGCTATGGGAAAGGAGTTACAACTTCACTCAACCTTATGAAAATGTTTTAATGAATGTGTTGAAGGTAAAGATGATATCGACGAAGTGAACAAGTACATGTCCCAATAAAATTGATAACTATGTCCAAAATAAAGATCAAAAGAATGAATGAGAGAAAAGTGAGTGACCTCACCGTCAAAGCCCTGATTAGACTGCATCTAGGATGGGAATGGATTCCACATGGTAAATGCTTAAGTGTTGGATGTTTTTTGAATTGGACACCCTGAATGGACCTCTTGTTGGGTATGTTCCTTGAGGAGTTTCTTTTTTTAAGAGTAGAATGCTTTCTGTGTGGGATTTAAAGTAGCCAGATTCAATTTTGGTAGGGATGAATTCTATTTGGGTAAGAGTACCTAGATTTGGTTTTGAATAGGGATGAATTTCTTTGATAAGTTCGAGTACCCGCATTCAATTTTTGAACCTTTGCCTTGATTAGGCAAAAACATGAGTTTTTGACTGGGATGTTTCAGGACCAATCATGTCCTAATGGGACATTGGAAATTGGAATTGCTATGGGGTTCCAAATTTTAGAGATTTACTACGGGGATCTCGTATTGCACCTTGATTAGGCAAGTTAAGAACATTTGGTTGGGATGCTGCAGGATCGGTTATGTTTGAATTTGAACCATGTTCAAATTTGGAATGTTTTGTGGAATTGTTGCAGGGTTCCAAATTTCTAGGATTTTCTGCAGGGATCCCATGTCACCTTAATCTAGTGGTCACGTGTGTTTTTTACTAGGATGCTGCGAGATCAGTCACTACACTTTGTTGCCTACAACTGCTACAGGGTTCTTAAACATTTTGAGGGGCTTGCTATGGGGTTCCCACCCAATTTCTTTGGATATG
The DNA here is from genome assembly GCA_039720395.1 of Liquidambar formosana. NCBI lineage: Eukaryota > Viridiplantae > Streptophyta > Magnoliopsida > Saxifragales > Altingiaceae > Liquidambar > Liquidambar formosana. The sequence goes on along the minus strand of CM077826.1, from coordinate 24,559,345 downwards.
TTTGATTGCACATTCGAACTACATGTGGATCTGATCTTTGCGAAGTATGTAGGCAGTTGGATGCATCCAACCCGACCCCATGCATTTGCATGAATGATTTGCATAGGGACAAAATGTCAGGTCTATGGATTTTCTTCCGAAATTCAACCCATGATTTGTGAGGAATTCAGAAGAGGGGCAACTGTAGACACCCCATTTTGTCCCCATATTTTTATGAGTTTCTGATGATGAGGTCTATAAAGTTTGCTGCCAATCCTGGGTCTTTTTCTAATGAGTTGAGTGAGTGTATTGATTAGTATGTACAAATGGTTAAGTTGCATGCGTATACATTGGATCAGAGCCTTGTTAAGTAACTTTAATTCTTGGAAATAAAGGATGAGAGTACGCATGACAAGGACATGCGTAGGCATAGCCCCACCATGCATACGCATGGTGTGGCTATGTGTACTCATGGCCATGTGGGTACAGGCCAATCTTGATTCAAAGTGATGAGTACGCACTATGTGGTCATGCATACGCACCATTTGATCATGCGTACGCGTAGAAATCTTATTTTCCTTATTTTTCGAACTGATATCCCCCGAATTGTGGGAGGGGGAATCGCGGCATACCTTTTGGGAACAAGAGGAGCAGCGTTGAGTGGCTAAAGATGCTCTTAAGGTTCCAAAGGAGGGTTAACCTAATCCTTCCTTATGTATAGCTAAGTATAGGGTTTGGAAAGGGGGGGATCTTTATGTGTTTAAAGGCTAGAAAAACCAGAGAAAAAGAGAGAAAGCTAGGAGAAAGAGAAAAAGATCCAGGAAGGATTGGCAGTGGACCTGAGGGAACAACAAACCAATCACGATTTGCAGTGGGTAAACTTACTCTTGTTTTTACTTATTAATCCATTATTCACATAGTTAAGATTAACCTGTAGGTTATTTACATGTTTGCCATGAGTTAATTTGTAGAAATGCATATTTTGACTCTGTTGTGATGTGTTTAGAAATACACACAGTATCTAATGGTTGGCTAACAAGTAGTGTTGCAAGAGAAATGAGTGATTTAGAGTGCGCACGCATGTAGGTGTGCGTGCATGAACATTTTGTATGTGCGTACGCGCATAAGTGGGGGCGTACAGTTTCTTTAGGTATGCGTATGCGTGGAAATAAATTTGACAATTTATTTTGCAGGTATGTGTACGCGCATAAGTGGGCGCGTACAGTTTCTTTAGGTGTGCGTACGCATGAAAATAAATTTGACAATTTGTTTTGCAGGGTTATGCGTATGCACATTATTATATGCGTGCGCTTTGTCTTATGGCATGTACGCGTATCTTACCACGCACATGCATAGGGTACCATGCGTACGCATGGTGAAGTGTGCGTACGCATGGTTCCCCTTTTCTCCTTCTTTTACTCACTTTACGACTTTTTTATTACTTTTTTTATTACACTTTTATTACTTCTCATCACTTCTTTTACGTACATGTTTCATGTCCCTTTTTTTTTATATTATTTATCAATTCTTTTACTTTTCTTTTATTAATTTTATTTTATTTTATTTGTTTATTGTTTCTTTTATCATTTCTTTATTACTTCCTTTTCCTTTACTTTATTTTAATTTAGTATTTGCTACATAATGTACATAACTACCATAACGTGTGTATTTTAATTCTTTGCATGAATAGGGGTAATTTTAATTAAATTAGATAATTAAATATGATTAATAGATATAAAGTGGGGGCCGATCTACGAATCGGGCGCCATTCGCTGCCTAACACCTTCCTAATGGTGTACCCTAACTCCGAACCTACTTTGGTAATGACGAGTTAGACCTTTGCAAGGGGTCAGTATGGTTCCGGGTTTTCCTGGGTGGCGACTCTTCTCCATACTAGTCCTTTGAGTCTAGTGCGTATTCTTGAACCGTGCGTGTTCGTGGGGTGGGGCGCTCGCAGGTATGTAAAAGATCATTGCTACAAGCTTCATGGTTATCCAAAAGGACATCCTTGCCACACTCTCTATCAGCAAAAGAAATCATCCTTTTATAGCAATCATACTAATACTACTTCGGCACCTGCACTTCCTACTTATGCTAATAATGTTGTCACCACTGCAACACCCGAAGTTCATCCAAATGTTTCAATACCTTAGTTTACTCTGGAACAAATTCAATAAATTCTAGCCATGTTGCCCATAGGTACCTCAAATTCCATTGTTACTCTAGCAAGTAATATTTTTTGGCCCAAGTTTCTCTTCATTACCTAACTCTTGGATCATTGATAGTGGTGCCATTGATTATATCATTTGTACTCCTTCCTTACTTTCTTCCATTTACCCTATCGCTTAGTTCTAATTCTATTCGATTACCAAATGGTCATCTTGCTCCCATTTTACATGTGGGCTCTGTTACTTTATCCGAAGATATTACTCTGCATCATGTACTATGTGTTCCTTCCTTCTCATATAATTTACTTTCTATTCAAAAGCTTCTTCATGATCGTAATTGATCAGCCACATTTTTCCATGATCATTGTCTTTTTTAGGACAACTCAACAAAACTGACAATTGGAGTGGGTAAAGCATCTTGTGGTCTCTACATTTTCCAACCATAATTTTCCATTTGCGCTTCTCGTACCAATAAATCCCCTGGCTTTGATGTTTGGCATCTCCGACTTGGTCAACATCTTCTAGATGGCTATCTTTTATTAGCAAAAAATATTCTGATGTTCCTTTCCTTGATTGTGATTGTGATTGTGATTGTGATGTATGCCCTCGAGCTAAATTTTCTAGACTCAGCTTTTCCTATCAATTCAAGTACCACTTCTTCTCTTTTTGTATTAGTTCATTGTGATATTTGGGGTGGCTATGCAACTCCTTCACGTATCGGTGGACACTATTTTCTTACTATAGTTGATGATTTTAGTCGCTTCCACATGGGTTTTCTTGATGAAATTAAATCTAAGGCAAATAATTTTTTGAAATATTTTTTTACTTATGTCCAAACCTAGTTTAATTGTTCAATCAAATCAATTAGAATTGATAATGGATATGAATTTTTTTAACACCAACATTGATCTTTTTTTTTTAAACTCTTGGTGTCATTCATCAACATTCTTGTGTTGACGCACCTTAACAAAACGGTGTGGCTGAGCACAAGCATCGACACCTTTTAGAAGTTGGACGTGCTTTAAGGTTTTAAGTGCATTTACCAAAATCCTTTTTTGGGGGGGGGGATTGTTTATTACTTTTGCCATTTAATAAAGGAGTAGGCAATCGATTAATCAAAAAGGCTGCTCACTTAAGAGTATTTGGTTGTCTTACTTACGCTCGTAACACTCACTATAGTCACAAATTTGATTCAAAAGCTCGTCATTGCATTTTCATTGGTTATCCACATTTCTAAAAGGCATACAAACTTTTTGACATTGATTTTAAACAAGTTTTTACCAACCGAGATGTAATTTTTCATGAACATCGGTTCTCTTACGAATCCAAATCTAATGATAATCAATCCTTTGTGTTATTAATATCATTACCCAATGATCCTCACATCATGCCATCAAATTTCATTTTGTCTAAACCGTCAACAAGTATTGACTCCTAACATCTAGTTCCACAATAGTCTTTATCCTCTGTCATCATCACCCTACTTTCACTTCCTCCCATAGTTCGTCGCTCCAATAGGTCTATCCATCCACCAAGATATCTCCAAGATTATCATTGTTCATTGGCCACAAATGCTTCCTTCGTCTCAACGGATTCTCTTAAGGTTACAAAATATCCTTTAAGTGCTGTTCATATGAATTGATTATCTTCACAGTGTAAAACCTTTGCTGTTTCCATTTATAGCATTGTTGAACCATCCTCTTCAGAGAAGTTGTTCATAATCCTTGTTGGAGAGAAGCTATGAACAAAGAAATTTCTACACTTGAAGAAAATTGCACATGGACTATAGTTCTTCTTCTTGCTGGAAAGATACCCATTGGTTGCAAATGGGTGTATAAACTTGAATATAATACTGACTGGTTTAATTAAACATTATAAGGCTCTTCTTGTTGCAAAAGGCTTCAACCAAAAAAGGGCATTGACTACCATGAAACTTTTGCCCCCGTTGCTAAACTCACCACAGTTCGATGTCTCCTTACTTTAGCAGCTGCAAAAAATTGTTCTCTTCATCAAATGGATGTCCAAAATGCCTTCCTACATGGTGATTTGCATGAGGAAGCTTATATAAGATTCCACCTGGAATTAGCAAAAAGGGGAAGACGAGAGTTTGTTATCTCCAAAAATCACTTTATGGGCTTAAGCAAGCCTCTCGCCAATGGTTTGCAAAATTTTCTGATGCATTGATTGATGCCTGTTTCACTCAATCAAAGGCTGATTATTCTTTATTTACAAAATTTTTTGATGGCAATTATACATATATTTTGGTTTATATTGATGATATAGTGATCAAAGGAAACAATTCAGTAGAGATTTCCAATCTTAAAGCCTTTCTCAATAGCAGATGTCACATCAAAGATTTGGGTCCTTTGGTTTATTTTTTGGGTATTGAAGTTTTACGCTCTAAGCATGGTATTCTTCTCACACAATGGAAATACATGCTAGAAATTCTTTAAGACATGGGTTTGTTGGCATCTAAACTAATGGCTTTTCCTATGGAGCAAAATCTCAAGTTAACCAATCATAATGGTGACCTTTTAGATGATCCTACATCTTATCAGCGATTAATCGGTTGCCTTATATACCTCATGATTATAGGGCCAGACATTGTTTATTCAATTCACATTCTTAGTCAATTTATGGCTGAACCAAGAAAGCCTCATCTCGATGCAGCCATCCGACTTCTTTGTTATTTAAAAGGCTATTTAAGACCAGGTGTTTTGTTATCCTCTTCTAATAATCTACAAATTTCTGCATATTGTGATTCAAATTGGGTGAGCTATCCTATAACTCAGCCGTTCAACTATAGGCTATTGTATCTTTCTTAGGTCTAGTCCTATCTCTTGGAAAACCAGAAAACAAGCCATTGTCTCACGCTCTTCAGTTGAAGCCGACTATCGAGCCATGGCTCTTGCCTGTTGTGAATTAACTTGGTTGCGTTACTTACTTAATGATCTTGGGATCCTTCTTATTGCTTCAGTAAAGCTACATTGTGATAACAAATCAGCAATTCATATAGCTGCAACTTGATTCTCATCTAATTCGTGGAAAAATCTAGCATGGTGAGATTCAACCTAGAGTGTGTCCCTATAACTCATCGTTTACATTTTCACCAAAGCATTGGGAAAAGCTCAATTTCAGTTATTATCCCATAAGTTGGGTATTCTCGATGTTCATACTCCAACTTGAGAAGGAGTTCCAGGAGGATAAGATTTTAAACTTCAGCCACTATGCTTCTTTATTAAATCTCAGTCATGATACAGATTTGTATATATTAACGCTTTACTTTTGTCCATCATCTTCCCATCATCTCTTGTATTATATATACCTGTGATATAACGAAAAGAAGCACATCATTTTTTCCCAAATTTTATTTTCCACATACATGAGAAGGATCAACAAAGCCTAGAAGTTGAGACATAAAGACCTCCTCATTAAGACCCACCATACAAGAAGGCATTTTCAACGTCTAATGGTTTAATCGGCCAATGACGTGCCTATAGCTGATGGATAACACAATGCGAATAGTAGTTTAGTTGACAATTGGACTAAAGGTGTCATCAAAATCAATGCCTTTTTGTTATGTTAAACCTTTGGCCACTAACTGAGTTTTGTACAGCTCAATTGAGCCATCATCAGGTTCTTTGATTTTGTACTCCCATCGACAACCAACCGACATTCATAGCATTGATGGGGTACTAAAGACAAGTATTATTATGCAAAATACCTCTCTTTAATAATTAAGGAATAATAGAAGACCAACATCTATATGCAATTACACTCGTACGACTTTTAATAATTAAGGAATAATAAAACCATAGGTATTTTCAAGAAAAAAATTATGAGTGCACTAACACTAGTCATGATTGTGATGGTGGGAAATTCATGGTTTTTCCAATAACTATAGGTGGTAGCATACATTATACATATCCATGTACAAAACCCTATATAGTCCACTAGTAATGCAAGAGAGAATTGTAAATAATAGTGGTAGGATAATTTGATTAAAATTAATATGAAATTAATATAGTATCATTTTTAATATTTAAATTACATTATAATAATAGTGGTATTTTTGGAATAAAATTATAAGCACTACTATATAAGATCAACATTTAGAACAAAACTATGAGTCAACTGTGGAACTAACGAATCTCCCTTTTCTCCCTTTTTCAAATTTTGCATTTCGTTGGTGAAATGGTTTAAAAGAACAAACATACCAAACAGAGTCCTACCAGATTTTAACAAATGGCAAGCTTTTAGGGGAAAAAAAAGCCAAATGAATTGTGCTTCTACCAAATTCTGACAAATAGGGGGAAATTTTTTTTTTAAAACTTTAAAATCCTATAACTTTCAATCTATATCTTCATTTTTAGTAAAATTTATATTTCTGCAATCTACTCATTGAGATCTTTGAAACAAGACAAATCATGAGTAGTAAATTTTCTTTAAGAAAATTTCAAGTTAAACTTCGAGAAAATTAAGTTAACATTAGCTTATTTAAATTGGTGTTAACCTTCAAACAAGTTAATATTTTAAATTTTTTTTTTCCTTTTATTTTTTGGTTCAAATTTAACTTTTTTTTTTTTTTTCAAGTTATATTAAACTTTGCTTGATTTTTTACTTGATTTAAAAAAAAAAAAAAAAAACAGAATTTCCTACTCATGATGGATATTGTTTCAAAGCTCTTGACAAGTACAATCCAAAATTATGATTTTTATCATAATCACACTTGTCAAAAAAAAGTTATTGCACTTTTAAGCAAAATGATGGTATTTCCATGAAAATAAGAAACTGTTATAATAGTTGTTTTATTTACCATTATGCCATGGTCTTACTAGTTGGATTAATAGCAGTGGTCTTAGTAATCATTTTCTTAAAAGATTATGTACACACTAAGATTCCTCGTTTCTTTATATAATACAGTTATAGGTGGCGACATATAAGAGGTGTGTGCATGCACAACACCTTAAGTATCCCATTGTAATGTGAAAGAATCATGGGTAGGTCGGGGACTAGTGAGTAGTTAATTATTAATTAATTAATTTTATTTTATATTTTTTTGTTTTTTGTCAAACGATAGGTGTGAACACATGTACCCAACTAAAGTCATAATCATGATCTTTGCAAATCCCCATGCCCTTATTGGGGTGGGACATCCACTAGGCTCAAGGGTCGTTGGTATAGTGGGTAGTTTAGTAGTGTTCAAATTAATATATTATTACTATTGTATATTTTTAATATTTACGTTGAAATGTAATAATAATGATAATTTTAGAATAAAATTGTGAGCATGCTAATGTGGAAAATGATAAACGAGATGACCATATAGGTCGAACTTGTGAAACAAATGTGACTTCGGTTAAAACACAAGGAGCTACGAAGGGAAAAAAAAGAAGGGAAAAAAATGATTTTAAAAGCAAAAAGCTTCTCAAAAAAGCGGAAATAGATTCCATTCTTCTCTCTCCCCTCTCCTTTTAGAGCTTTCTTTATACTCTCCAATCTCCACTATCCCTCCTTCTCTTGTTTTCTCTCTCTCTCTCTCTCTCTCTCTCTCTCTTCTCTCATATGCACAACCGTCACAGCCCAAATCAAGCCCACACCAGTCGCCATGCCACTAATGAGATGTTGTTGACAACCATTGTTCATCGTCATTGCTGGTAATGTTTCTTCTTGTTATTGTTCTTATTATTCTTGTTCTTCTCTCTCTCTCTCTTTTTTTTTTTTTTTTTTTTTGTTTGGGCTACTGGTTGGTTGGATCAAGTACCTTTTCTTCTATTTTTTTTTTTTTTTTGAAAAATATTGTTGTTTTGAGATTTTAACTAGATTTTAGGGCTAGGAAGCACGGACACGCCTAAAATGGTGCTATGGCTATGTTGGACACGTGTCAGACACGGTTCCAAAGTGTCCAAAAAATAAAAAAATAAAAAAATAATCGGACACAGCTTCGACACTTGCGAGATACAGTTCAAACACTTTGCGGACACGGTATGAGAAGTTAATAAGGCATTTATCATCGCCAGACATCCACAGTATGCCTGAAAAAATCAACCAGAAAAAAGAGAAGAAAAATAAAAAGAAAGAAACATTGCGTCACAGTTACCGGAGGTGGACAAATCATCTCTATAAATCGTCGGCGTGGCAGTGTAAGCCTCCCTTCTCTCTCCGATCTCTCCATCGCTCTCTTCTCTCACTGCTTTTCTCGGTGCTTGGACGCTTGGAGAAGACTAGAATGGTGTGACCTGCTTTTCTAGGAGCTTGGATGGTTGGAGAAGACTAGAAAAGTGTGCCACAGCTGTCAAGTGCTTTTTTGATACCAGATCCAGTTTTATGGTTTCCCTTTCTAACCATAGTTAGTCTATAAAAAAAACTTAAATGTGTTCTGCCTTTACTGAACAATGATTTTGTACATGGGGCGTACGCCCCTTATGATGGAATGCAAAAAAATCAAAACTCTTAAGTATCCAATGCATTTTTTTAAAACAATTACCCCTTACATATATATACATATACAATTCTATACATATATAATTATAAATATACACATGTAGTTATAAATGTACAATTACCATTATATACATATATAATTATAAATATATACATATATAACTATTATTTATATATACAATAAATATTTATTTATTTATTTATTTATTTATTGCCGTATCCCTACCGTGTCGTGTCTTGAGTTTTTCAAAAGTTGTCGTGTCAACGTGTCCGTGTCGTGTCGTAATCGTGTCCCGTGTCCATGTCTGTGCTTTTTAGTTTTAGCGAAAAGCCCCCAACCTAGGTTCACCTGCTGCTGCTTCTTGCTGTTCTTCCTTTTTTTTTTTTTTTTTTTCTCTTTTTGTTCTTTTGGTTATTGGATCAGGTTCATTTTTTTTTAATATTATTATTTTTAACTAGATTTTAGCTAAAAGCCCCCAAACTAGGTTCACCTGTTGCTTATTTTTCTCCCTTGTTTTTTGTTTTTTGTTTGGCAACTTGTTGAATTGATTGGATCAAGTTCATTTTTTTTATTTTAAAAATATTTTTATTTTGATATTTTAACTAGATTTTAGCTAAAAGCCCCCAACATAGATTTTTTTTAAAAATATAGTTAAAACATTAACTAGATTTTAGAGCATTAATATTTACCTTGATTTTTTTAAAACAAGTTATTTTGAGATTTTAACTAGATTTTGGCCAAAAGCCCCCAACCTAGAAATTTTTTTATTTTTATTTTTTGGTACTCCGTTGTGATTAACTAGTTAAGTTTATAAGATTAACTAGATTAACTTGGTTTTGTTTAACTAGTTAATTTTATAAAATTAGCTAGGTTATTAATGATTTTAACTAGGGTTTGAACTAGATTTAGGGCTTGGATTTTAAGAAATTAAGTTGTTTATCTCAAACAAGGCTGGATTTTATTCAAATCCCTATTTTTTCATTAAAATGTAATTTTTGGAAGGCCGTATGAGAAAAACGGTGTTTTTTTTAAATAAAGCAACAAAGGCAATTTTTTCCGTTAGTCATCCCACGGAATCGTCCCACATAAGTAGCCCGTGTATCATTACTTTGCTAAGATACCTCTTCCTTTTATAATACACATGTGTTGAACGTAAATTTTTGGTGTTAGAAAAAATTCTTCAAAAAATAAATATTGTTGTTTATTTTATTTTTTTTCGTAAACTATATCGTTATTGTTATATTTTGGTTTTGAATCATTAACATTAGCGCATAGTAAAAAGTGTGTATATATTCATATGTGAGTCTGGTGCATGGAATCAAATAGAAAGGGGAAAAAAAAAGTTTGGTGCATGAAGGAGAAAAGAAAAATTGTATACGAAAAGCTCTACAACAAAGATACCGTGATGTCAAGGTAATGAAACTTAACCAATCAAAACATGAGCTTGGAAAAGAATCACCAATTCAGATTCCAAGTCTTGAACCCTCCTCAGCTTTGCCTTCGTTTCCTTCATGGCGTTGGTCTTCTTGTTGGACAAGGATCCTTTACTCCTTTTAGTGCCCCTTTCTTCCTATTGGTCCATACCATAGAGTCCTTGGGTGCCCTTGTATTCCTATTAGTCGATACCAACTAATTAAGGTTTCCAAATATATATGATGAAAAAACAAAAGTTCCCAAATATGGAATGACTTCTCCTCAATGCCAAGGGTAGACACCCCATTTTGTACCACCTAATTAATTTGAAGTCGCATGTTTTGGAAACTTGATGATGAGGTTTATTGTGTATTTTGAGATGTTGACAAAGTAATTCCCAACGAATCACCAAGGTTGCAACAGAAGAGGTGCGTACGCACCATGACCCTATGTGTACGCACCACTTCACTTTTTTTTCAGGAATTTGTAGATCTGTCTCCCACAAGGCATGAGAGCATGGGGGAGGGGGGAAGCTTGGGTAGTGGGAAGATTCCCATGGGTGTTTCAACATGGGTAGGGGATGGGATGATGATGGGAGGGTTTTTTTTTAACCTAATCTAGCCTAATCTAGCCCTATTTATACCCTAGTTATGGGATTGGGGAGGGGGCTTGGTTTTTTGGGGGGGCTGGATTTTTTAGGGATCCTGGATCCAAGAGAAGAGGAGATAGAAATCTAGAGAGAGGGAAAGAGAGAGAGAGAGAGAGAGAGAGAGAGAGAGAGAGAGAGATATCACTCTATACTTACGCAAAAAGAGAAAACTAGTCAAAGAGAGGAGTTTGGAGTTGCAACTAAGGCAATAAGAAGGGAATTGCTACGTCAAAGGAGGAGACACTCAAACCTGAGGGTGATATTTTCTTACACTAATCTTCATTTTCTGTTAAAATAGAGGCATGTAAGAACTAGCTTATCCATGGCATGTTAAGTGGGTATGCATGGTTATATGTTATTTTCAGCCCATACATATTGTTTAATCACTTGTTTTCACATGGACATTCGAATAATTGAATGATGTGAATGTGTTTAGGGTCATAGAAGTCAATTTTTCTTAGCATGCTTTTCTTTCATGTGATGATTTCATGAAGATGAAACAGACTGCAAATGTGTATTTGATAGAATCTAGGAAAAGTGCTAGCGTGGTGCGTACACACCGCCGAGTGATGCATACACATGATGAAGGCAGAGAATGAATTGTTTATTTAATATTGTCCATTTGTTTATTCTTAAAATCCATTCTTGATTATGCATGATAACTTATTTTATTTATAACGTTTTTTTGTTTATTGTTTATCTTTTATTAGTATTGGTTACATTATATTATTATAATATGGTTAGGTTATTTAATGTTAGCATATTAGTGTCGGTATTCTTGATGTATTTAATGTTTGCATCTTTTTGTTTAATATATATTACTATATGCTGATTGCTATTTTGTAGATTAATTTAATGTTAATAATATTAGTGTTTTGTTTGTTAAATGCATACTAGTTCTCATTGCAGTAAGTAGTATTGTTTATCATTGTAGCGAGTTAGGAATTGCCATGTTGGTGTGTACGCACCACTCCATGGTGCGTACGCACCATACACCTCGACAGAAAATTCATTTTGTTTCAATTGTTATTTCAACATGCATGAATTCCCTATGGTGCGTATGCACCTGTAGTCTAGGTAGATCCCCCCTGAGTGGTGTGTACGCACCATACACCTCAACAGAAAATTCATTTTGTTTCAATGGTTATTTCAACATGCATGAATTCCCTATGGTGCGTACGCATTGTAGTTTAGGTAGATCCCCCCTTTCTCACTTATTTTGCTTTCTGTGAGTTATTATCTTTTGTATATTTTGTCTTACCATATTCTACTAACCATTTCCCCTTTTGATTATCTTCTTATTTGTATCATTATTCGTGTGTTTGACATATTTTCACATATTCGCATACTTAGGGTTGAGTTTGATTAAATAACCTAATTAATTAAAGCCAACAATTGTCTGTGGAAGCTAGTTTCAACCGGGCATTTATGGGTGCCTAACACCTTCCCAATGATGTACCTTAGTTTTGAACTTGAATATTTGAACAGTGAATTTGAATCTAATAAATGACTAAAATCAGTTCCCAAAGCTAAATTGGGTGGCGACTCTTGTGGCGCTCACACTAAGAGCTCCAAACAGTAATAGCAATCTCTATTGAAACTTCTTTATATTATTTTTTCTGTTTTCCTTAATTTTTGGTATATTGTAGATTCAAGAATATATAATTCAAGCAACCAGCAAAAAAAAAAAGAAAAAAAAAAAAGGGCTATTCAAAAAAGAAGAATTTTAGAAAAAGTAGTGAAGACCCCTTATACTCGGAATGAGGTTGAATTTATTTACTATTGTTATTTATCCAAAGAAGAAGACTTTTTAGACTTGGGATTTCTTAATCTGCTAAAAAACCTCACCGAATTTGAATTTGATTCAACGCACTCGTTGTATTCGTGGAACTTAAAGGCTTTGAATTGCTTCTTAGTACTTGAAGAACTTGAAGAGCTCTTCTTTGTTGCTTGGAATAGAAGACTATATATATGAGAGATGATGATTGGAAAATTAATTACAGAATAACACTACCTACTAATGGAAGAAAAAAAATGTAAGATGATCCTTTAATTTGGGGATGATACTAAGGCTATGTTTGTTTAGTTGGAATGGAATGGGTGGAATGGAATCACATTCCAATTCATTCCCAACATGTTTGTATGAGGTAATTAAATAGGAATGGAATCAAATAACAGTAATGAGTCACAATGATATTCACTCTCTAATGTTTATTTTAAATCTCATTCCACTCTAGACTAATTTAAGTATAGAATCAGATTCTATTCCCACCCATTTCATTCCAACCAAACAAACATGGCCTAAAGAGATTAGGATTAAGAGGTGTTCCTTTTTGGTCACGTAGCTAGAAGATTATTAATCATATTTATTTTTATTGTTACCGTTTAGGATTCTAATGTATTTTAATTTGTTTTAGGATTCTATTGTTTAGTTAAATATAAAAATTATTAATCATATTGATCTGAAACCAAGGGTAAAAAAGTATATGACACTTCAAATAAAGATAAGATTGTTGATCAAACGTGTTCTACTTAAGAGACTTTTATAACTACTATAAATATAGATCAATATAATAATATTGATATAGGTTATCCTTGTAAAGTTTAATAGAGCTTATTGATTAAGTTTGTGAGTTAGGTGAAGGTGAATTGACTGAAATTTCTGTGATGATTTATTCAAATTGGAGCAAATTGAGCATTCGAGTGGAATAAAATTTCTGGAATTAATGTTTCATGGAAATTGGATGCTCATGGCAATGTTCAATACTGGTGGCGCTATAATATTTGTAACACCTGTAAATTTTAAATAAGGTATTAAGGGTTTAATTATGATTAACATAGTTAATCTCATGATTTGTTGGATGACCACTTGTATGGGTAATACATGTATATGATGTTAGGATATTATGATTGAATTTTATGATTGAGGGTTCTTTGTTTGATTGTGTTAAGGTATGTTTTGGTGAGCTACGTACCTCTTTGTTGTGCATGCTGAGTGTTATAGTTGACTATAACCATTTATAGTTTACTATAATAAACAAAATATCTATTTTGTGCCTATTGGGTGTTATCATCGACTATAACAAACAGAATGTCGCAGTACTGTTCATTGGGGAGTTTTAGTCGACTATAACTCATTATAGTCGACTACAACACACAAAATTTCTACTGAAAGATAAGATTTTTATGGGGTAAAAGACCATTTTACCCCTCCCTTATGTTTCCTTTAAAACCTAATTTCTTGAGGGTTTCTCACCCATTTTCTCAGTTGATAGAGAAGAGAGAGAGAGAGAGAGAGAAAGAGAGAAAGAAAGGGGACGGTGGAGAGAGATGGAGGGTTTTCCACCCATTTCGGCCCTTGCATGCATCTTTGTGGAGTAAATCGGTTCCTCAATCACTCATAGTTGCACTTTAGAAGTATAGGTAGTCTTTATCTTGCATTTGAGAGGTAATTTCTCATGTATAAGGCTAGGGTTTGCATTTCTTTTGGGTTTTAGTCATCATATCCTCATATCCTGTGTTTATTCATGCAATTTGTGAGGTTTGGTTGCATCTTGGAGTTGGAATCTCCATTCTCTTTATCAACCAAGTCATTTGGGAGATAAGGTTTGGATTGGGAGCTTGCATGTGCATTCTAGGGCCTGGATTCCACACCCACAACATCAAGATTTCATTTTTTTCTACATATTTCATGGAGGTAGGTGCAATTTACATAAATTTAAACTATTGAGATGATAATATGGTATATATTATCATAGTATTTGTTATTCATGGATTTAGAATATGTATATAAATGATTTGTGCAATAAATCTTGAAATGCAACTTCGTGTAATTGATGATATAAATTGGGAACTATGTTTATTGAGAATTATGGGTTATCCCATGCTTTTTAGGAACAATAAATATAAGGATTTTATGGGTATTTTTATATAGGTAATTGATACTTTTGGTTTATGATTTTAAGGTTGTAATTATAAATGGGTATTTATATTTTTATCATAATTTGGTATAATTATGAGATTATTTTGCCTATAGTCTATATGGCATATTTTGGAGATGATTTGGTTAAAAATCATTTTATGGTTTATTACGTTTCATGTTGGGTATGTTCATGCATGAAATGAAATTAATGGATACTTGGTAAAAGTGTATTAAAGGGTCATTGGATTTTGGACTACTGGCGGTCAAAGGAGTTAGCAGTGTTTTCCATTTCTTTGGTCTTGGGGAGTTCTGTGGTCCTAAGTAAGGATGACAGCCGTGTCCCTGAATTGAGGCGACTTGCGGTCCTAGGGAGGGATGACAGCTGTGTTGTTCTCATAAGAGGATGGTTGGTGCTACCCTTTTGGAGGTTGGTTAAATCCTCTCTTTCCGCGCGAAGACTCCTGCGAGAGTGGTCGGTAATTGATGGAATTAATGTAAATTGGACATGAGTCACATGCATTGAGTATTATGCATTAGTTGTTTTAAGTTATGAATTATAACGTATTATGGATTTGTAATATACTTAGTTAGTATATTTTGTTTTAAATGATATAATTGGATTCTATTTATATCACTACTTTAGTTACTATGTTAAATTACATCTACTGAATCGTTGTACTCATGCCTATCTATTTTAATGTTTTTCAGAGAATATATTCAGGTGGAGTTATGGTTTTATGCGGGGATGCTCTTAATGGAAATTTCATTATGTTATTTATTGATGTATTTTCATGGGACAAATATATATTAATTTAGTTTTATTTTGAGCCAATGGCCAACAGATTTGTAACATTATTAAATGTTGTAATTTTAATTATTTATGGATGCGAGTAGATGTGGGAATGCAATGCATGGGATAGTATCACACTTATGGATGACATGGAAATTTTTATAGAATGGATTTTTATAACAGGTTTATGATGGTATGCCCTATCTAGGGATGGGTCATGTTCGAAAAGAGGAAATTATTATTTTTTAAAAAAAATAGTTGAGATTTTGACACCTATCATCCTCTTTTATCAGATGATTTATTGAAATAAAACTTTTTTTTTTTTTTTTTTACTATTAATCACGGCTTAATTAATTTGGGTCATGACAATATTCCCTTCCTTTGGTACTTCCACAACAAAAGAACCCATAAATTCTAGGCTACTATTCAATTATTCTTAAATTATCTCTACCTCTAATCTTGAGGAGTGAGTTGAGTGGTTCTAGGGTCTCTTGCTAAGCAAGAGGTCTTGAATTCAACTTTTACAATTCTCCCTCGAGGCAACCCACATGAACTTTGTCTTGTAATTGTCCGATGCATGTGGAACAAAGAGACTGTATGTAATCAGAAAATTAATTAGGTGTAAAACATTTGGAACCTCCTGATAAATTAAAAAAAAAAAAAAAAAAAAAAAACAACAACAACAACAACACCTTTACCTCTAAAAGGTTACATAACCTTGAAGAGTGATGAAGCTTATTTGGTGAGGAACCATCATATCAATTCACTTTAACTTGTGATTTTGGTGCTTTAAGTGTGTCAATGTGTGACCCTTTAATTTATTAAGGCACTTGCATAATTATATATAATTATGTTTTCATTAGCACATATTGATATAAGTTATATCAGCACCATTCATTGGGGGTTGTACCTTATCCATCAACCCAATATACCCCATAACCCACTAATGCATGAAGTACAATCCCCAATGTAGGTGTTGATATAAATTATATTAGCACGTGCTTACCTAATCATCATCCTAATTTTATATATATATATATATAATGAAAATGATTTGGTGTGGACCTTATTGTTGAAAGATAAACAATAACCTAATCTATTTCAAACACACAAATAAACAATGGTAAGCAAAACAAAAAATAGAAAAATCACAAGAACAATGATATATATAGTTCGGTAAACTCGCTTATGTACGTTTATGGCTTACACCCAATTCACTATGCTCTAAGGCAAAAAAAGAAAGAATATAAATTACAAATCTTCTTATGGCTAGCTTGATATATAACTCTCTACTGTGTTAATCTTGTTGGCCAATATCTTTAGACTCTACATAACATAACACATACCATATTGGATATCTAGACAGATCGCACGGCCTGGAATCCGTGCTTGATCGACAAGCATGTGTGTGTGTGAAAACTATGCATGATTTTTAACCGTGCGATTCGGTCTAGACTGTTGTAGATAGTCTGCACTGGATTATCTGCCTCTCTCTCTCTATCTATATATATATATATAGAGAGAGAGAGAGAGAGAGAGAGAGAGAGAGAGAGAGAGAGAGAGAGACGTCAAGGTTGAAACATGGCAGCATCAGTGACGTGCATGAAATGCCATGCCACTGAATTTATTAGCACCTTTCCAAAGGCTTCAGCCGTACATTGTTGACTGGGGGCTGTCTCAGACTGGCTAAGCTTTTGACATTAGAAAATATTTATATATATATATACATGGAAAATCTATGGACAACTTAATTTCCTCCTCGGCGATATGCATGCGTGTGAAGGTGAAGACTAAATTTGGTGGGCGAGCATATTGCACATTTTATATGCCACCCCATGTTTTCAAAACCAGCCTAATCAATTGACTTACCATCTGACTTATATATATTATATATTATATATGTTATTATTGTGTTCGAAAACAAAAGCATCATTTGACTAGAGAAAAAAAAACAAAGAAAAAAAAGAAAGGATGGTACATTGAACCACTTGAAAGTCTTATGGAACGTACATTATTTTCTTTTGCCAATATTCCCATAAAAACTACGGAGTAATTCCATTTCCATATATGTACACATATATAGCCAAGCTCCATTTGCATTTGTGATTCGATAATCCATTGACAAACCCTTTTTTTTTTACTGATGAAAAAGATTTAGATGCAAGTATATAAATCTAATTTGAGCTGCATGACTCGCGCTATTAGCTAGCTTGATCTGTCAAAAAGGGTCCTCAATTCCCAGCTAGCTTTAGTTGAAAGACATTGCTTTAATTTTTCTAGACAAGAAAATCGTGATGGAATATATATATATATATATATATATATATATATATATATATATAAGAAAGGTGGAAATCGAGAAATAAAACCATGGATCAACTAATAGGAATATATAGTTTCATTATAGAGTTTGGATTTAGTGCATAAAACTCACTACCATGCCGTTGGATGAGGGATTGGATGGTTCGGATAAAAGGTTGAAAAAGTTGCCCGCTAAAATTGTTTTGGTCATTTTAGAAACAAAATTTTCAACTTTTAATCTAAACCATTCAACCCATCATCTATAGTGTAGATGAACTCAGCACTGAATCCAAACTCTATATTATAAGATGATCATCTTATGATAGCCATTTGATATGGTTTGTTCTAAATATATTACTGTGACATGAATCATGATCATCTTAATTAGGTGGTACTATATATACGCAGATACTATTGTTGAACGGATATGATGCTCGTGTTACTCTAGTACGTAGTTTTAGAAATATGAGAACCAAATATTGTATATGTCCTTTGGCTACTTCTTTATAGGAACTACCCTTAATAACGAAATTGCAAAATGGATCGAGTGCTATACTTGGCAAAAGGGAATTAAAAAAAAATTCTAAGCACAGAAAAGTGCCACGCTTAAGATATATATTGCAAAGATGATTGTGATGATAGTTGTAATAGTTGTTTTTTTTTTTTTTTGCCCCGATTAGTTTTTCTTCTCTTTTGGTGGATTTCTTGTCCTCCGTTGTACTTCTTTTGTACTTATTTTCTTAATCAATAATTTTTTTTTTTCTTTGGTGTTGAACTGTTGATAAAATAAAAAAATAAAAAATTATGATGACGATGATGATGTAGTTTTAGCATCAAGCATAGTTTGTGTGTTTGTAATTCAAATTATCTTTTTACATAACCAGACCCCAAAGGAGAAGGATTAATGCTTTAAGTCAAAAGTAGACGTAAAACCTTTACTCAAACAACCATAAATTTGCGTTCTTTTTTCTTTTTTTTTGGGTAAATGCGAATGAATATATAAAAGGAAAAAAGAAAAGTACAAAGAATGAATACAAGTCAGAAGGCCAAAGCAAATCTGTGCGAGGATAAAAAAAACCATAAAACACTAGTGAAAAGCTCAAGCAAATACATTCAAATAAGCTAGAGTAATACTAGCTTATTTGTATGTGTAAGCCAAACAAGGGAAACAAATTTTTGCATAAGTTCTATTTCTTTCATTTTTTTTTTCTTTCTAAATTTTTGTTCTTCTTGTTGTTAATTTGTTTTTATACTTGACATTAGTTATGAAGGGACATCAAATGAAAGGGTTAAAATTTATAGATGCTCGATCAGTTGAGTTAATTTTGTTTTTCTCTTTTATTTGTCGAAAAATTTTGGTGTAAAATTTTGATACCCATATACATATTCATTTAAAAAAAGGTTGAGTGAGCGCTTACTATTATCTAATGGTTTAGTTTCTCTTCATTTATTTATTAATTTATTTTCAAATTTTTTGGGTGAAAGTTTTGCTCCAAGTTTGTTTTGTTTTTGTTTGTTTGTTTTTTTTTTTTTTTTTTCCGTCATTGTTGTTGTTTTCTACTAACAACACTAAGCCTTAGGCTCTATTTGTTACGAAGGAATAAGGGAGAGAATGGAATTGTGAGGCCAGCCTTTACCTAAAAAAAAGCTAGTGTTTGGTAGCTTAAGAGAATGGAATGACCAATTTTTTTGTGGAGTCTATTCCCTCTATGGAAGAAAAGTCATTCCTTCCAAAACCAAGAGGAATTACCATTCCCATCTTTAGGCCATGTTTGTTTAGTTAGAATGGAATGGATGGGAATGGAATCTAATTCCATGCTTGATGTAGTCGGCTTGGAATGGAAAGAAATTTGAAATGGCTGTTCAAATACACTATTTGATTCCATTCCTATTTAAATTACCTCATCCAAACACATTGTACAGAATGAATTGGAATGTGATTCCATTCCATCCATTTCATTCCAGTTAAACAAATATGGCCTTAAATGAATGAAAATTATTAAAAGTGGATCCCACCTATTCTTTTTAGTTTCTTTTCCCACCCCTTACCAAACATTAGAATGGAATGACTATTCTCATTCCATCCATTCCCATTTTCATCCGATTCCCTCAAATCAAACATAACCTTAGAGTATGTATCTCATCATGACAATAGAAAAGCTAATAATGAGACATACATCAAGATAGGTTTCTTCATATATTAGCCGAAACCTACATTTGTTTAATTAACTTTAGTGGTTACATGAAAATATCTTATCAACTTAAATTTTTCCCTGGATTTTTTTCTCAGATACAAGAGTGTTACAAACTTACAACCATATATTCATTCACCCAATAAGAAAAAGAAAGGAATCGCGAAAAATATTCACTTCATGACATGATGGCAAGCAGAAATATTAACTTTTTCTTTTTTAAAATCTTTTTATTAAAAAAATTCTATCACTTCAACAATTATTAAAATTTTTCTATATGAGACTATTTATTTTAGTTTTATTTGATTAAATAAATCTTATTGACTAACCATCAACTACCTCGCTAGATTTAAAATCATGGTGTATGTAATTTGACTAGAAAATTAAAAAGAATAAATTACACGAAACCCTCTGAAATTATAATCTAGTTTCACAAGATCCCTGGAACCTTAGAGCTGAACAAATTTGTGAAAATGTCATATAATTCAAGTGGATTCAATTAATTACCACAAAAAAAATAAAATAAAAAAGAAAAATAAAAAAAAAGCCCTCTTTTACCCGATAACTTTTTCAATAAAAGGCTTTGTTGAGGACATGTGAGACTTTAACTCAGCCTCATATATAAAAATCTACATGCATGACTCTTGTTTGTGGAAACTCTTCGATTGAGTATTAGTTTTTTGTTGCCATGAACTGAAGTGAAGCCAACCATGTTAGACCCACAATGCAGCACCCACCAAACAAAACTCTAATTTCCAGTTTACTTTCTTTGACTTCAGAGCCTTCCTCCCAATGGTTCCTCTATTTAATACACACACTCACAACCTACTTCTCAACTCATGTCCTAGTAACTCCTAACAGTACCATCAACAACATGGAGTTCTTCTTCCTCTGTGGTCTTACCCTTTTCATCCTCTTTCTCTCTCTTTTCTTTAATATCACTCCTTTTCTTCCACTCCCACAGACCAAGTACCTCTCAATTTAACCTCCCACCCGGTACCACCGGCTTTCCCTTCATCGGCGAGAGCCTCGAGTTCCTCTCCACCGGACGAAATGGTCATCCGGAGAGGTTCGTCTATGACAGAATGGCAAAGTACTCTTCCCAAATCTTCAAAACTTCATTGCTTGGAGAGCCTGCTGCTGTGGTTTGCGGTGCGGCTGGGAACAAGTTCTTGTTCTCCAATGAGAACAAGCTAGTCACCTCATGGTGGCCAAACTCTGTCAACAAGATCTTCCCTTCCTCTCTGCAAACCTCTTCAAAAGAGGAGTCCAAGAAGATGAGGAAATTGCTACCTAACTTCCTCAAGCCGGAGGCTTTGCAATGGTATATAGGCATCATGGATGGTATTGCACAGAGACACTTTGAAGCTGGTTGGGATGGTAAGGAAGAAGTAACTGTGTTTCCACTTGCCAAAAGATACACCTTTTGGTTGGCATGTAGGTTGTTTTTGAGCATCGGCAGACCCGGAGCATGTCGACAAGTTTGCAGATCCCTTCAATGCCTTGGCTTCTGGGATCATTTCAATTCCCATAGATTTACCAGGGACACCTTTCAATCGTGCCATTAAAGCCTCAAACTTGATAAGGAAGGAGTTGAGAGACATTATTAAGCAGAGGAAGGTTGATCTTGCGGAGAAGAAAGCATCTCCAACACAAGACATATTGTCGCATATGTTGCTTACCGCGGACGAGAATGGGCAGTACATGAATGAGATGGATATTGCTGATAAAATTTTGGGGTTGTTGATTGGCGGCCATGACACGGCTAGCGCTGCTATAACCTTTGTGGTGAAGTATCTTGCTGAGCTTCCCGAAATCTATGATGAAGTTGTAAAAGGTAACATCTATGATCTTTTTCTTCATTCATTCTCTGCGCTCTTTCTTCCTTGTTATTGAAATACTATGCGTACATACGCTATTTATCTAAATTATCTTATCAAATTCAACATCACAAGTGAGGTGACACCATAACAACTCACAAATTTGAATTTGAATATTGAGTCGAAAATAGATATTATATAAAGGTGACACCTCATTTGGGAATTAATTTATTAATTTATTTCATTTTTTGCTGAGGGTAAGAAGGAGAAAGGGGAAATCCTAGCTCATTTGGGAAGTTGAATTGGGAAAATAATTTGGATTGTCCTTAAGATTATATTAATTATTCTTAAGATTAATTATTAGAGAATAAGTGGAAGACTGCTCTAAGCTAGTAAGGCCTGGTGTTAGGATTATTGGGAAGTTGAATGCTACTCTTACTCGTTGGGTTGACATGGAACGCGTGCGCTTCTAGTCAAGGGTGTGAGGATTTTTGTTTAGTCAAGGGTATTTTGTAGCTCTTTAATTATGGGGAGTTTTGATGTGAGTTTAGTCTCTCGTGTTTTGTTCTTCCAAGGGGTTTTCTTTAATTTGTATGTGCAGTTTATGCATATTAATAATATTTCATTTTGCGGATTAAAAAAAACTGCATAGTGGTTTTGAAATTATTGACTTCATAGACTACTTTGTATTAAAATAAAAGAGGAAATAAGCAATAAACCACGTCATTAAAATTGATATTTTGTACCCAATGTTAGATGGGAAATTGACCCATGTTATTAATCCGGCCAGATGATGACTCATACACTAGTAAGGTTGGTGTCTCACATTTGTGCGCGCGAGACTCACTTTATTAGTGCATGAGGATTAGTATTTTCCAACAAGATATGTTATTAATCTTAATTACATACATATTATGACCTAACAGAGCAAATGGAGATTGCGAGATCAAAAGCACCAGGGGAGTTGCTGAACTGGGACGACATCCAAAAGATGAGGTATTCATGGAATGTCGCATGTGAAGTGATGCGCCTTGCACCACCCCTTCAAGGAGCATTTAGAGAAGCCATAAATGACTTCATCTATGCTGGTTTCTCCATTCCAAAGGGTTGGAAGGTCAGTTCAAAACTCCCCAACTCTTTTGTAGTATTACACAAACTATTTGCTAATTAATCCACTGACCGACTTTCTAAATTACCGTTCGTTTCCCACTATAATTTTTTTTTTTTTCTTTTAAAATATTGTGTAGTTATATTGGAGTGCAAATTCAACACATAGGAACCCAGAATGCTTCCCAGAACCCGAGAAGTTTGATCCTTCGAGGTTTGAAGGTAACGGTCCAGCTCCTTACACGTTTGTACCTTTCGGAGGAGGACCTAGGATGTGTCCCGGCAAAGAGTATGCACGATTGGAAATACTTGTGTTCATGCACAACATCGTGAAAAGGTTTAAATGGGAGAAGCTACTTCCTAATGAAAACATCATTGTAGACCCAATGCCCGTGCCAGCAAAGGGGCTTCCCATTCGCCTCCATCCTCAAATATCTGCTTAAATTGGGAAAGGGCTGCTGTCATATATTTATAGTTCTCCTGGGAGGGCAGGAGGAATACTCTGTGGTGTTTAGACTCCTCTTAGGCAGGAGGAATACTCTATTTACACATAAAAAAGCATCCAAAAGAAGGATGTATAATGCTTGTATTTTCACTAATGCCTTGCGCATGGTTTAGGTCCCTATTTCTCTACTTAATTGCTGTTTGCTTATAGGTACTTTTCCCTTTTTTATGTATGTATCTCTATGTTTTCGGACTTGTTAATTTGTCCCAGCTTAAAGCTCAGCATCTCCTTTATAAGAATTGGCCATGAGCACTCAAGCAGCTTGGCATTGGGAAATTATATCTGAAAATAGTTCAGAGATCGAAGAAAGTCTAAGAATGAATTTAATTGACTGCAATTGCAGTAATGCCTTGAAAAAAAAAAAGGTACATTTTTCTTTGGATAGGCAAAGCCAATTTTAATGATTAAAAACAAAAGCAAAACGCTTGGATTTAAGGACTTTATTTATATCTCTATTTAAGAAGTCTTTAGCCCCCTTATTTAACAAGACTTTATTTACAACTTCATTTGAGTTGCGTTTTAACTTACGTTCTTAACTGAAAGGCTTAATTCCATTGTGGATATGAATTTTGTATATAGCATTTAACGGTCTTATTTCTTAAATTGTTTTACTTGGTTAAGGAGCCTATAAAAGGATATTTTGGGGAGGTCGTAGAGTATTATCTACGGTTAGTGGAGTGCCTCTAGAGATAAACATAAATGTATAGATCCACAGAGCTCATAAAAAGCTTATAGGGATGGACTTCGATGTTACTTGATAGGATATAAGATCGGATGGAGATGGGATGTAAACGGGTCCATGGAGAGAAGTACAACTCTCATGGACATACATATTGAATATCTAGGCTTAGTTGAATCCGGGAGATAGTATTACTATTTATTCTTCCGATTGCATATGAGAGAGGCTTCAATTAACTATCTTCGAGAAGTGATTACGCAATTCTAAGCCTCGATATTTGTTCAAATTGATATGAGTTTACTTCTCTTTGTTTTATTTTTAATTATTTTTAAGGAAATTTTTTATTTGTTTATATAATGAAACTAACATTTGTTGGTTTTATTTTTATTTTTATTTTTTAATAAAAAAGAGAAATTCATTAATTAAAATAATAGGTACATCGAGGAAAGCTAACACCATAAGCATCTTCTTTACAAACTTTCCAAATAGAATAAGGAAAATAATTATCCCTTTGCACATACAAGGATCAATCAAATTAAGACCTATATTTGCCAAAATATCTGCTGCTCTATTAGATTGTTTAAAAACATGCTAAAACTCAACGGTTTCAAATTTGGTCACCATATAATCAATATCCTGGATAGGATTTATAATGCTTCAAGGTGATTGATATTCTTTGTGATAATAACTTGGGAATCACCTTCAACTTGCACATTTATTGATTTCTTGTTGTGTTTTGCACTAACAATATTAGCAGGTTCAGCACTACCAATTTAATGACATTTCACATGTGTTGACATGAAGATGTTTAGGAAGATTCCAGTTCCGACAAGCGCAACCCCCAAGAGCCCCTGCTGTAGAACCAAAGAGACCCTTGAAGCAAAACCAAAAGGAAAAATCCAAGGGGCAAAACACAGCCCAAAAAACAGTTCCAAAAGAAGCCGCATGACAGAATAATCCCAAAAAACATCTAGGCGGCCAGCAGTTGCAAACAAAAGACCTCAACAATAAATAATGACCTTTCCTTGGTATTTCTCATATTCATCCCAATCTGATACGAACCCCTTGGGTAGAACTCATCTTTAAAAACTGGCTTGCAAGGAGAGGGTGTCCAAAAGCTAATATATATATGATCAAGTCCACACTTAACTGATGTGGGACATTAGAATCGTAACACAATCCCTCGTTTCCAATTCTTCTAACCTTTTCAAAAGGTCCGATCCTCCTCTCTTCGCACATACTTTATACCTAAGTGCATACCCAACTCCAATGATTTCTTCGCTAGCTGCCTCCCAAATTTACCTATTTCTATTCAAAATCCAGTTATCCAATACTGTTAAGTTTCCAACTTAATAAGTGGAGAGCTGAAACATGTATATAGTATGAAGCAATGTCAAAGTTCATAATTAATCAATGTGAGATGTGGTATTTTCTCAATAGCCACTGAGTTCTCACTCATTGCAAACAATGAGATATTTTTTCAAATATTAATATAATTCATTAAAAAGTTGCAAATTATATGATAAATCTGAGGCTCTGTCAAATAAGGAAAATTTTGTGAAAACGTGGAAATTTTTGGAGGGATATACCGTCTGGGAGATGTTGAGTTTTCTCTGGCCTACTGTTTTGTTTTTGGTTTTTTGTTTTTTTTTTGTTTGGGGGGGGGGGGGGGGGGGGTGTGTGTGCCTGGGGAGTGTTGGTTCTATTAAATTTTGAGGCTTTGGTTTTCCTTTTTCCTGTTCTGGTTGTTTTATTAGATGTAGCTTCTTTTTTGGGTCAGGTGTTTTATATTTGGGTTGGGTCATGTTTGTAATGGCTTGGTCTGTCTTGGTGCATGTTTTTCTAGTTGGGTTTGGAGGCTTTTAATGGGTGTCTTGTTGTTAGGTGTTCTTGGGTGTACTGAATTTCTTATATATTTAATATAAAAAAATCGCCTTTGCCCTTTAAAAAAAATTTATTATTATTGTGATTACGATCCTTTTCTTCTTTTTATTTATTTATTTATCTGGGATAGCCCAAGCTATTTATCAAACCACCTTTGGCTGCATGTATAACGTTTAATATGAATTTGTAGATAAAAGATGTTACAAACAAACATTTAATGCATTTCCTGTGTGGGAATTGAAAATAGTAAGTGGAAGAACTAACGCCTTTCAAATACAAGCCTGGGACTATCTACTATTATGTTTTTATTACACCACGGGATGGAGATAAAATATTAAATACAGCCCTTATATGTGGCTTAAGAGGAAATTAAATGAAAATAAGGTGGTCTTGAGCTTGATTAATTTAGGCTTCGTGAGCTTGGAGCCGGATCGGAAGATCTTTCGCCGGCATGGGCATTGGGTCCACTATTATCTTTTCATTAGGAAGCAGCTTCTCCCATTTGAACCTTTTTACCACATTGTACATGAACACAAGTATCTCCAAACGAGCGTACTCTTTCCCAGGGCACATCCGAGGTCCCCCTCCAAATGGAACAAAAGTGTAGGGAGCCGGTCCAGTCCCTTCGAATCTTGATGGGTCAAATTTTTCTGGTTCTGGAAAGCATTCAGGGTTCTTATGCGTTGAATTTGCACTCCAATACAACTGTAGAATTGATGAAATAAAAAATAAATATGAGTACTATTATAGAATTCATAATATAATACGTATATATATTGAATGATCGAACATTTATCTACATGCACATGACCGCATGTGGCACGTGTAATTTAATTTGATGTGTGTAAGTGTACATATATTTTTCGTCAATTTAGTTGAAAACATAGTGTTAGATGATAGCAAAATTAGGGTTTACATTTTATCATCCATGAGCGGAATCAGGAGTTATCTCTAATGGGGGCACTATGCTGCGATTTTACAAAGTGGGAACTGAAAACTCTCAAGAGCCTCCTTTAGGAAAATTAATTTTTGATAATCTCTTTCCAATGTAATACCAAAACAAGGATATTGCTTGTCAACTTATTTTAAATTGACTGTATATATGTTTCAAAATGACTATCATGTTCCTTTGTTTGGCATAATATTGGGAAGTACTTATCAAAAGGTAATTTTCCAAAAAAAAAGAAAATGACTCAGTGGGGGCACGTGCCTATGCCCTCCCTCTGGCTCCGCCACTATCATGTGTAGAAAAAGGAAGAAAAGAAAAGAAAAATGAATTAGGGTTTTTGACTCACCTTCCAACCCTTTGGAATCGAAAAACCGGCAAAAATAAAATCATTAATGGCCTCCCTAAATGCACCCTGAAGAGGTGGGGCAAGTCTCATCACTTCACATGCAACATTCCATGAATACTTCATTTTCTGAATATCATCCCAGTTTAGCAACTCTCCTGGTTTCTTTGATGCCTCAATCTCCATTATCTCTGTTTGCCACAATAATATGTATGCGAGAGCTTATTAAACTTTTAAAAAGAAATAAATCATTAATTATATTGAACAATCATTGGAATAAATTTTGCATATGGTTATTGAGGGAAATTAAGGAAACAAATTTTGGAATCTCATGACAGTACGTAACTCTTCTAGTACCCAAATGTTAATAAATATTAGAGCATAATAGAAATATTCCTGACTTTTTCTCCTGCATGATTCTAGCTCTAAGAAAACTCTTAAACATTAACTAGCCATTTTACATATAATATGTCAAAGGTGGAATTTGTCAATCTAATGGCCAAAACTAGCTTTGAATTCGACTGAGAAATACGTTTTTTTTTTTTTTTTTTTTTTTTTTTTTTTTTTCTTCCCCTCATATCTTGATTTATATGTATATACAATTCTGAATGAAGTGAGCGAGGCCTCATCAAAAGCCCAAGGCATGGGCAGCCCTGAAGCCCAACCCGAAACTTGAAAGAAAAAGCCCAACCCGAGCCCAAGCCTGAGTCCAGCCTGAAAACCCTTGGGCTAGGCCTCCTCGGCCTTTTATTTGAAACCTGAAGCCCGACAGTATAGCATAATATATCATTATAAATATTTTCCAGTTTTTCAGAAAAGTATCTTTTAGTGATCACTTCTCAAATTAACACCAATAAAAGGACATTTTCTGTTATCTTACTACAAATGAATAGTCAACCTAATATAAAGTGATTACTAATGTACTCTATTTTGGTATTATGATAGAAAGTGGTCACCAAAAGGTAATTTTTCACTTTTTTTTCTTTTGTTAACAGTAACAGTAGGTTACCATGGTTTAGGCCTGAAACACGAAACCCGAAAAAAAGCCCGAGCCCGTGGGTTGGGCCTAGGCTTAACATTTTCCTTTATGGCCTAGCTCAGCCCGATGAATAGTGCAAGCCCAAAAAGCCTAGCCCAACCCGAGAAAAAAAGCCCCATCCCGACCTGATGCCGAGGCCTAAAGTAAGCACGTGCTGATATAATCTATATTAGTCTTACATTGGGAGTACAGAGTGCTATCAGCACCCCCTAACTAACAGTTTTGCTTTTTAAGAGAGTAATTCACAATAAAAAAAAGGAATTTGGTTTTTTTTCTTTTTTTTTTTGGGGCAAACTATTGCCACCACAAAATTTCCTAAGCACCCCAACTTGTTTTAAACTTTCAAGATTTTACGAAAAATATAAAAGGTTTTGATGAAAACCTATGTAACCTATTATAAAATATTATTTTGAATAACTTTATAATAAAAATGTTTTCAAAATTTATCGTTTAAGTGGATCTTTTGGCATTTATAATTTTTATTTCATTTTTACAAAACTTTTCATGAAAAATAATAATAATAAAGTCCATATAATTGACAGATTTTGAGAAAATTTTATTTTACAAAGTTGTTTAAAATGATATTTTCTGGTGGACAATGCGATTAGTTTTTGTGACAACCTTTTACTTTGTATATTTTTTATAAAACCTTGAAAATTTTAAGATATACTGGGTGCTTAGGAAATTTTGTGATATTTATTTATAGAAAAAAATAATAATAAATAGCATGGTGGGAATGAAGAAGCTGGAAATTACCCCTCAAGACCTCTCTGTAGATGTGAGGAAGCTCTGCAAGATACTTGACGATGAAGGTAATGGCAGCACTTGCTGTATCATGGCCACCAATCAACAAACCCAGAATCTTATCAGCAATATCCATCTCATTCATGTAGTGCCCGTTCTCGTCCGAAGTCAGCAACATATGCGACAATATGTCTTGGGTCGGAGAAGCTCTGCCCTCTGCAAGATCAACCTTCCTCTGCTTAATAATGGCTCTCAACTCCTTCCTTATCAAGTTTGAGGCTTTAATAGCACGATTGAAGGGTGTCCCTGGTAAATCTATGGGAATAGAAATAATCCCAGAAGCCAGTGCATTGAATGGATGGGCAAATTTTTCGACAGTGCGCTGGATCTTCGATGCTCAAAAACAACCTACATGCCAACCAAAATGTGTAGTTTTTGGCAAGTGGAAACACCAGTACTTCTTCCTTACCATCCCAACCAGCTTCAAAGTGTCTTTGTGCAATAGTGTCCATGATGCCTATATACCTTTGTAAAGCCTCTGGCTTGAGGAAGTTAGGCAGCAATTTCCTCATCTTTATGGACTCTTCTTTTGAAGAGGTTTGTAGAGAGGAAGGAAAGATCTTATCGACTGAGCTTGGCCACCATGCAGTGACTAGCTTGTTTTCATTGGAGAACAAGAACTTGTTCCCAGCCGCGCCGCAGAACACTGCCGCCGGCTCTCCGAGCAGCGAAGTTTTGAAGACTTGGGAAGAGTACTTGGCCATTCTATCGTAGATGAACTTCTCCGGGTGACCCTTCCGGCCGGCGGAGAGGAACTCGATACTCTCCCCGATGAAGGGCAAACCTGTCCTTCCGGGAGGGAGGTTTGGGCGAGAAGCATGGGGTTTGTGGGTGTAGAAGACGAGAAGTGATATGAGAGAAAGAGAGATGAAGAGGATTAGACCGGAGAGAAAGAAGAAGTCCATGTTCTTTGAAAGTACTGCGTCTTGTGTTAGATGTGTGTGGCACTGTGCCTAATGGGTTGCAAATTCCGGTGGCGAGGTGAGGTTTTATATATAGTATATACCCAATATACCCAATAGGAAAAAACAAAAAGGCAAATCCCCCACTAAACAACATATTGTAGGATTTCTTTGACTATGAAAAACCCCAAATTCAAAATTGGTAGTCAAATAAGCTGTGAACTGTGAACTTTTTGATTCCATATATTGGGTTTGCCCACCGTTTTGAAGGAAATAGTCCCACCACAAGCATTAAAACAATGGGCTGGAAACTGATAATGGGGTCTAAACGTTGGACGAATTGACTGAAACAACCCACCAAGAGGCAGCCGCCACTCGTGACCAGTCTTCCTCCCCATTTTTCTTTGTATTTAACAAAATGTTTCCAATTTAATCATCTATCCATCTGGATTATTGGATAAAAATTATAGCCATTTGAATAAATTTAGCTGCCCCAGCCAATGCCTACAAAAATAAATTTAAATAATGTGTTTAGCATTTGAAGGCATCCCTCTCCATATATGCGTGCCTAATTGTAAGATAAGACAGGCTATATATCCAAGCGTTTGGCTTTCAATAATTAAGATGGCACTAGCCCATATGCTGATATGCATGAATCATTGAAAGTTTCTTGAAACATGAAGACCTAGAGTACTGGAATTTGAAAATATAATTGAAGTGATTCTCGTTGGTCAAGGCTTTACAACCGGCTTTGCTTACCTGAGTAGCATTGGATTTAACCACTGAGTCCACTAAAAGATCAAATGTGCCTAGAGCAATGCTAAATGACCCAAAAAAGATTGACCCAATTAAGACATGACTCAACAAACTTGAATGAGCAAACATAGTTCATTAATATTTTAGTTTGGCGTAAAACTGGATTAGTAAGAATGTCCGACTTTAGGTGAGCAGTGACACTATTGGGCTCAATGGATGATTAGTGATCACTTTTTTTTGGTCCATTGAGTTATGGTGCACCTTATTATTGTGCGTTAGTTTTTTTTGTTTCCTGTTATGGTGTTTTTTATTTTGTATGAACATATTGTTAGCAGTCCTTGATGGGTTAGGACTTATCTTATGTTTCTCTATAAATAAAGAGGATTGATCTCTACTAACACTTTACTAGTTGCCTTCTACCCATTAAATTGTACAACAACCTTTGGAGAGAGAGGAGAGAGAAAAATAACTTCCATGTGCAAAGACTCATGCTTGCTTGTTAATCATCATGGATGCAGGTACGTGTTTAGTCTTGTTATTTTATTTAATAATTAATATATATGCTTATGATTTAACAATAATATATTGTGGTTACATAAGGGGCCTCACATGGAGTGATGGATCCGTATTTTATTAGCGCTTGGTTCACCTTTAGAATCAATTTTTTGGGTCATTAATTTCCTCATGGATGTCACCAGTGTTATTAAACCCGGACTGGATCGGCCAGTTGGACCGGTGAACTGAACACCAAACCAGTCCGATTTCTTAATTAGATCGAAAATGCATATGAACTGGACGAACCGGATTAAATCGTCCTAAACCACCAGTTTTTTATGCGAACCGGATGCAACCTGGTTCGCGGTCTGGTTGGACCGGTGCTAATACAAAAAAATTCTAACATTTTGCGTGCATGGAGAGTAAAAACATGGATGTACACATCCCAAAGGAGCTGTTAACCACTAGACCATCTAGTACTAATTTAAAAAACTTCACAACACATATTATTTAAAGTGTAAAGGTATATATTTTATTTTTTTGGTATTATTTTTATTATATGACTCATCCAACCGGTGACTCGACGGTTAAACCAGTGACTCGATAACCTGATCTCTAGATCGGGTCAATGACTGGTTCAGGTTTAATAACTATGGATGTCACCATATATTCTTATCCATTGTCGGCTTTGGTTCAATTTCTTAGTGGATTCAAAAGCTTTTGAGAATTTTAAAAAGAATAAATAAATAAACTCATAAGTGGATAACAAACTCATTAATTCATTAAATTTTTTGCGCCTTTTTCATCTTTTGAGCTAAACCGTTCATTGATTTTATGGACGGTTCAGATGAAACTAGCACGGTGGGATTGGGATTTGGTGAAGTTTGGGGCTTTAAATGCATGATGAAGTTACCGCTGGATTGATGCCATGTGGCAAGGGAGAAGAATGGATGGCTTGAATTCACTAGTAGCAAAGTAGTTAGGACCACAAAATTTGAGAACTGCTTTGCTACCAGTGAATCCGAGCCGTCCCTTCTTCTCCTTTGCCACGAGGCATCAATCCAATGGTAACTTCACCATGCATCAATCCAATGGTAACTTCACCATGCATTTAAAGTCCTAAACTTCACCAAATTTGTGGTCCCAATTGTTTTGCTATTAGCAAATCCGAACCAGTTCGTTCTTCTCTTTTGCCACATGGCATTAATCCAACGGTAACTTCACCATGCGTTTAAAGCTCCAAACTTCACAGATTGGGATTTGGTGAAGTTTGGGGCTTTAAATGCATGGTGAAGTCACCGCTGGATTGACGCCACGTGATAAAAGAGAAGAATAAACAATTTGGATTCGCTAGTAACAAAGCAATTGGGATAAGGAAAACCAAAAATAATCTTATACCTTGTGGAACAACGAAAACCAAAAATAAGAAACTAGTTAAAAACTACAAAATACCTAAGTAAAAGAAAATAATTAGAAGATAAATTACACTCACACCCTTTTGATATTTGATAATTGTAGATAGGGTAAAATACATTTACACCCCCTGTGTTTTCTGACTATTACACTGACATCTCCTGTTCTTTCTGAAATTACACTGCCCTCCCCTACTTTAGAAAATAATATACATATTCCTCCATCTATTAATCAGCTGTTTAGAGGGTTAACGGCTATTGCTGACGTAATGTAAAAAAATGGGCTAAAATACCCATTTTACCTTTATTGAAACCAAAACATTGCGTTTGGAGCGGAGGCTACTTCCCCACATTTGAACGAAGCCAAACCTCTCACCCTCAAGCCCTAGAACCCAATCTCGCAGCCATAGCCATGGACGAAACTCGTGCGTTGACGGTGGCCAACACGGATGGCAGCAATGGAGTTACGGCGACGGCGGCGGAGCGAGTGTTGCTACTGCTGCTACTGCTTCTCTTCTTCTTCTTCTTCTTCTTCGTGAGAATGGGGGTGATGAGGACAGTGGTGATGGATCTGCTTCACCCAAACGTAGCGTTTGACGCTGGCAGCCATGGAGACATCATGGTTTCTCTGACGGGAGGGCGAAGGGGACGGAGAGGAGCAGAGGTGAGAGGAGAGAGAATGGAGAAACTCCATTTTTTTCGACCTATGGTTTTTTAGAAATTAGGGGTTTTCCTCAGAAAATGGGTTGGGGTTTGGTGTCGAGGGGGAGTGACGAGAGGTGAAGCGTTGCGATGAAAGGGCTGATGGGGAGGGAATCGATAGGGATGGGTTTGAACAAAAAATGCTCATCGAAAAAAATGGAGGCTTCGACGCATGGATAAACCAAAAAAAATGTTCGCCGGAAAAAATGGAGGCTTCGACGCACGGATTTTTTTTTTTCCCTGTTGCTGCATCTTCTTCCTCATCTTCCCTTTCTCTGTTTTTCCCCCCCTTGGTTGCTTCTTTTTATTCCTAAAAAAAACCCAAACTTGCCGGAAAAAAGCTCGCCGTCGAACTAGATCTGGGTATTGGTTGTCGTCCCAGATCTAGGTATTAGTTGTCGTCCCACGTAGATCTGATGAGCAGAGGAAAAGAAAAAAAAAAAAGGAAGAGAAGAGGAGGGAAGAGGACGGCGTTAGACTCGAGCGTCGTCGGCATTTGAGGCTGTTGCAACAGGTGGCAAAAAAATTTTTTTGCAGACATGGCTGTTGCTTCTTCTTTGTGCTTCTTCGCTAGAAAAAATGGAGTTGGCAGGCATTTGAGGCTACTCCATCTCCCCTTGTTCTTCTTCTTTCTTCCACATCGTCAACGCGCTCCCTCCCGTCGACGACCCCTCCTCTTCCCTCGTCTTTCTTTCTTTTTTTCTTTTCTTTTTTTTTTCTTTTTCTTTACAAACCAACTCCCCACTTCGTCCCCAACGAAACGGCACTGTTTTAAAGGAGGGGCAATTCGGTCATTTCATCATTCCGTTTACTCCGTTAGTTAAGCCATTCTGACAAAGGGAGGTCAGTGTAATTTCAAAAAATATAACGGGGTCAGTGAAATAGTCAGTAAATAGAGGGGATGTAGATGTATTTTACCCTTGTAGATATATCCCTCCTTATTTTTGAAATTACATTGCCATCCCATTCTTTACAAAGAGAACGAAACCCATGGGATGTTCTCCTTTGAAGTTCACTTGTGAAGCATTGTAACCTGCTCTGTTCTTCTTTCTCTTTTCCTTTTCTCAGGATTTGTGTTTTTTTCTCCTCCTTTTTTCTTTTTCCTTACTTATGCGGAGATGTCCTTTGTATTTACAATGATGGATCCACATGTTGTTCGCTCTACTCAACCAAGCTTCAAAGTCCCTTCCACGACGATGGCTCTATAATGGGGAAAGATGTACCCTTTGATGTCATGCGCATGCACCCTCTTCCACCCAAGCTCCCAATCTTCTACTATAGCCACGGCGGGGGCTTTTGCATTGGCTCATGCACTTAAATTTGCAAACATTTCAACTAAGCATGCATACAAAAAACAAAAAAAGTAAGCTATATAGAATGACGCTCTGTTTTTCTTTCAATACTCTGTTTTCGCAACTGGTTCTCTCTTCTCCTTGTTCTTTTTATTTTTCCTAAAATGGCTCATGTGGCCATGTGGGTGTTACATAATCTTATTTTCGTTACTCATTAGGTTTTTTTTCATTGATGACGAACCCATTACTGAGTACCCAATGATGAACACAAATGCATCTGTTTCTCATACATATAGATAACAAATTTTAAAAATAAAATAAAATATATTCTGCTAGCTTTCTTTTGTTTTACAAACATCGCTAGCTGATGTCTCGTTCTAAACAAAGGGTGGTTGTCGATTTCCTACACTTGGATCTGATCATTATTGGCATAAGTAGAATCGATTAAACTGCTTGCTTGTTGAATAAGTAATCTAGATCAGGTTCAAGCTCATGGAGGAGCATTGATTACCCATTTGCTGATATTAAGAGGATTAAGAGTAGGAATAGGTTCTATGTGTTGTCCCAAAAAAAAAAAAAAAAAAAGGAATTGCAATTGATTTTTGGGGCCATGACTCAGAAGATAGCTGTTTTTTGGAATTGATTCAATTGATAATGGTCTCTACATCCTGGTCCATCATTATTGACAGAAAAAATGCAAAAAACTTAATAACCCATTATGTCTCAACATGCAATTAATCAGTTAGCCGACTGATCTGTTGAAGAAGGGTTGTCTTGTTAAAGATTAAATTTGTTTTAGATCCAAGATCAGCATGCACAGTGGAACTCATTTGCATGTTGTCAAGGAGTGTCAAGAACAACTTGTCTGATGCTACCTCAGTGTTAGTCCTCAAAAGAGATAATCAATCCCTACTCCTTCCATACCTCCATTTACAAAAAACTTTATGCAATCATGTAATTGTAAACATGAGATATAGTGAGTACATTCCATTAATTTCAATATTTTACAAAAGCATTATTCGTTCTTTTCAATTTACACTGGAACAAAAGGACGTCCACAACAAATTTAAAGTGATAAAAAAGAGTTAGTAGAGTAGCAAGGAAAATTTCTCATGGATATTATTATGGAAAAACACATACATATAAGCCAGCCCTTTCTATTTTAGGGTCGCTCAACCTTTCAGACACATCTATACATACATTGATGCCCGTAGAATAAGGAGAACAGATTGGAGCAGAAGAGAAAAAAAATATATATATTATTTTTAATCAGTTCATTATAGGTATTATTTTGACAGTATTATTTTCAACATGATTTAGACACTTTTGGAAGGCAATGGAACTCGCCTCCGGTACTCAGCAAGAGCCCACAATGGGTAAATATTCCTATATGCTGCATAGTGTAACATGCAATTTTTCATGAAGACTCCAGTGATTTCCTGCCAGAAATAAGATAACAATGGTTAGATAACAATGAAAACAAAATTTGCAGCAAATTATATCAATGGTTTATCTTAAATTTGTTTATAATCTTCAAGATTCAATGGAATTGTGATGCCAAGTTATGTTCAAATCAGTTACCTGTTGGGGAAAATCGCCGTCCTCCAGTTGAGAATTGATTATCAGCTTTGCTGCACGGTGGAGAGGCGTTGGGTCTCTTTCCGCCTATTACAAAGGTATTGACATTAAGAATTTTTTTAGAAAAGTCACATTCTAAGAGAATATATGATTGAATATTTTTTCCCCATTTACAATGGAGGAAAGAGTTGAATATGTGACGTTCAAGCTATAAACTGACCTGCCCAGAATGAATCAGACCCATCATAGCCCATGCCGTGTGAACCAAGTTTGACCGGTTTCCTTCAAGAGGTACATATTCCTGTTTCACGAAGCACAAAAATAATTCACCAACTCAGAGAGAGAGAGAGAGAGAGAGAGAGAGAGAGAGAGAGAATGTGTGTGTTCTAATATATAGATGTTCAATTCCTTAATTGCTAACATCTACCAATGCAAAGAGATATAATTCTAGTTAGATCAATCATTCTCTGATTAATTCATATGATCTGCATTGAGATGGGTGGTGATGACCAATCAAGAAACTAGACACAATTTATATAAGCACATTACCTTGTTTGGGCATGAAAGGTAGCTTTCTCCCCAACCACCATTATCCCGCTGCGATTTGAGCAGAAAATCAACAGCTTTACGGATTGTTGGACAATTGCTGTAAGTTTTTCCAGCAGCCTCTAACCCTCCAAGTGCAAACCATGTACCATATGTGAAGCAAACTCCCCAATTTCCATACCTGTGGAAATGTCTCTCCATGTAAATGGATTGTTTTTTTCTGAAAATTTCCCAACAAGAATAAAATAGGCAAATGCTTTCAACAAATCTAACGTTTTGTTGAAGAAACGCACCATGAGCCATCGGGCATTTGTACGTCTTGAAGGTACCGTGTTGCATTTGTAATGAAATGTTCTATCTCTTTCTTCCTGTGTCCAGGGATATAATTTCTTAAACAAAACTAGAGCCTGGATTGCCGATGCAGTGCACTCAACATACCTGGATCGTTATTCTATTAGTCTTAAAGAATATACGATATGAAGAGTAAGGAAATTAGGGGAAGGTGAACGAATCTTACTCATGCTCAATGACGATGTCTGCAAAAAATTCTGTGGGATTGAGCAGCTGATGGGGAAAAAAAAAATGAAATTTCCATTGATATATGATAATGAAAGGGCTGGCGAATCTAGAAAATAAAAAATCTGAAAGCATTACAACAAAACATTTTAAAGTCACTTCAATATGGAGAATAAATTACCTCCAACCATTCTTGAGCTCCAGCCGGCTCCCAAGCTGCTAAACCTCCATTTTTACTCTGTAACAATTCATATTAAAGCAAGCTTATTGTTACTAGAGAAAAGATGCATTAGGAGAAAGTACATTAAAAGAAAACTGTATGCAAAGTGGTAAAAGGCGACAAAAGTTATACACCTAGCTCTTGCAGTTGAGACAACTATTATAATGGTATAGGAAGGTATCATTTTTCGAGTGAGCAATTTATTAGAATCCAAAAACCAAAATTGTAGAGAAAGAGAGGTTCAAGATTCAATGTATGATTGTATCGTTTCAAAACATTTTTGAAATCTTGATCGTTTCGTACTGGTAGAGTAGAGAGCTTGCACATGCAAAATAAGTTTATCTGATGACTGCAGGACTAAATTTTATTTTTTTTTCCCAACAGAAAGGACTAAAACAATCAAAATGCAAGTAAATCCTCACTCCTTACCTGTAGGGAAAGCAGGACATTGACGGAATCATATAGGCGCTCAGGTTCCATTTTCTCACCAACAATTTCTGGTGGCATCATTGAGAAAAGGAGACAACACTGTAACAGAGAGGAGATTTTGATGAGAAACTATCTACTTTGTTTAAACACAATGCCTGAGTTAATGATTTAAACAAAATTACTTACCTTCAAACCTTCTGCAGTGCAATCAGAAACTTGCCATCCATGATCTTGATCAGAGAACGTCCATGATCCTTTAGAAATATGTCGGTACATGCTTTTGAAGTCACCAGAAGGATTGTCCTTGACCTTCAAAATTGCAGGTGCCATGGACTAATTAGGCCTATAATAGTAGGGTGGATGGTTAAAGAAAGATGATGCTTTTAGGAATATGAGATGAGACCTGAGAATTCTTTATGAAGTCATGCCCTTTATTTAGTGTTGATTCGATTTCATCGGTGAGATTACTTGCAAGCAATGCTTGAATGGCAAAACCAGTATCCCACTCCTGACTACCAAAACTCTGCATTTAATATGACAATTATCAAGGTTAGCCATTATCAAATAACAATTTTAAAACCAAACCTTAAGCTTAAGAATGAGGCTAAATGCATAAATCGACCATGAATCTAATCTTGCTTAGACACTCATATAAGTTCTTAGTTCATGATTAAGTGAAATTAAAACACTTCGAAAACAAAAATGAATAGACATCATATAATTCTTGAATTTTTTTAGAGAATATAGTGATTGAAGATTCACTCTAACCTGCATCTTCATTCCATCTTCAGCAACCCATATGTAATCGGGGATCCTAGCAAGGTGTTTCTTGAAATAATCTCCGTTTGGATCTTCAGCCCAACATGCAAGCATACACAACACCTTTTCTACACACCCAATGGTAATGTATCGACTGTTCTCATCTTCGTAATGAATATGTTTCATCGTTGTCTGAAGAGCCCTCTCTCTGATCAACTTGTTGAAGGGCCAACGAGTAAGCAGAGGCTCAGTACATATGTAAAGACTATCCCAGAGGAAATCTTGTATTAAGGGATGGGGGTAGTAGATATCCTCCTGTAGTAACAATTTTGCATAAGCACTTTCAAGTATGTGTAGAAATATTCAAGACCATCAGAACATCGCGCAATGATGTGCGTAAAAAGGTTTAAGAACAAATTAATGTGAACTTACCTTTGCACACACATGGCGCACTTTTTTCCAATTAATTTCATTGTAAGGTTGATTGAAAAGTTCTTCTCTCAATTCTAGAATGAGAGGCGTGATTGGCCCAACAAATCTTTTCCCATATAGATATGACATAGGCATATAAACCATACGACAGTAGCACCACATTTTTGCTGCATTAACGAGATCAAAAAATAAATAAATAAAGAGAAAAGAAAGGAAGGCTATAAGCCCAATTATGATATGAGTTTGCAGCATTCTCTAATATCAAAGATAGGAAAGTAGAACATCTGTGGAAAACAGAGGCCTCAACTGGAAGTGGCAATCTACAAGTCAAAATGGCTTGCCCAATTCTTGGGTAAGCTGTGCCTCTAGATACCAAATGTTAGAACTGGTTACCAGTTTGGGCTGAAGTCGAATCAACCCAATTCATTTTTTATTTTCGGGTTTTGTGTAAGAGGTTTGGTTGTTGCCAGGCTAAAGCTCCTATTATCTTACCCAATACTTTGTGACAATGTCAAAAGTTCTAATTTAAACAAGGAACTGCATTAGATAATTTGCAAACCTGGATGCATGGGAAGAAAAGAGGGAAGAACCCAAAACTCAGGGGGCATTGGGTTGCTTCCTGACCAGTCAAATACACCGAGTATCTGCCAAAAAAAAAAAAAAAACTCATTATGAAAGATTTAATTAGCATGTATTAATCACACATGAATATATCAAACTAGTCATACTTGTTGCTCAACTAAGCATAACAATATGACTGGATTTTGAAGTATAATTTGTATATTCTCATGATATTATGAGTTTATACTAGAAAGGGCCAATACCGAAAGCCAAGTCTTTCCCCAAGAGGGCATGGCTATTACACCACCACGGTCAAGGATCCATTTTCGTGCTCTTGCAACGGCGTTGTCTTGACCGCCATCAGGTCCTTCTCCAAGTATACGCATACAAATGTAGCTTAGAGCCGTACAGAACATGGTGCTGTGACCCTCTATGTGTAATCCCCACCCACCATCTTCATTCTACAATGCACAAAAGTCATTAGCATAAGTTGGCAAAAATAAAAGGATACATATTCGAGGAAATTAAAATAAAAGGCTCCAATCTCATTACATTGCTAAGGTTTTTAGATTTCAAAAGTTGTACCTGATGGTAGTAAATGTATCGAAGAATTTCTCTGCGGTGCTCTGCTGGGAATACGGTATTGAGATGCCCTGTAATGTACATGGACATGACCTGCATTTTGTTTGGGGAAAATAAAGAAGAAAATGACACTTAGCCAGCAGGCAAATGAAGTCCAACTGCATTGAGAGTTGTTACCTCGTGCATTAGTGGTTAACATTGGGCTAATGCATGGAGACAACCCTTACTGTATGATGTTGATACAAGTTATATAGCCGTGTTTTCTACTAATTCATCTTTGTTATGTGATATAGCAATGTCTCCGCCAGTCCTACTAATTCACTTCTTTATGATATTTCAATGCTTGATTTGACTGAAAAATTTTAATTTCTTAGTCACAAGTTTTTCATTGGTAAGAAAATAATGAAATTAAAAAGCCATTAAATAAGTTTAAAAAAAAAAAAAATGAAATAGGCCCTCCATTACTTTTGAGGATCATTACAAAGATGTTAATGCAAACCCCTCTGTTTATAGCCATGACGAAAGGGTGAAATGACAATGAGGAAGACTTACCAAGGGAGGAAGGAAAAACAATGGGCCAGCATTTTCGGCTGGCCAATGGCCGTCGCTGGCCTGCAAAGCTGAAAAGAAATGGACAGCCCTCCTCAGTGTGGTCGAGGCTGTTTCATATGTAATCTCTTCACCATCCTCAACCTTTACTTGGGGAATGGTTTGTTTGAAATTTTTCTCTTTCAGAAACTGCAATTTTTTTACCAAAGAAAATGGATATTAGCCAAAGAACACATTCAAAATGTCATAGTGACTTGAATCACATAATACAAATAGCTCATGAAAATTGAAATTCTTGAGATTTAGGGGAATTAAGGTATTAATTAGCGAGAACTGTCATTTCCGAAAATCTGTTTAGACGAATAGTTTAATTCTTTCAATTTTTAAGTGCATGTCTTTTTCAATGTTGAAAAAAAAAAAAAAAAAAAAAAAAGAAGAAGAAGAAGAAGAATAGTAATTAATTAACTAAGAGCATCTCTAATAGTACTGTCTAATTCTTTACTACTTTAGTTAACAAAATAACTAGTTAGCTATCTGAGTAAGTATTCCAAGAGTACTAGTTATTTTTAAGTTATTTCAAAATTTTTATTAATAATCTTTTTTTTTTTAATCATTTGATGAAAAGATAAAAAAAGGAATGGTGCATAAAGAGAGAACAAGTGTTACTTTATTAACTAAAAATAATGTAGCTGGCGAACATTTGCTAGCTAAATGTAGTTAGCCAAAATAACGATAGTTAAAATAGTTAGCCATATAACTAGCCCTTGCATGGAGAAGGGAAAAAAGTTATTTGACTAACTAAAATAGTTAAGGGGATTAGATAGCTAATTCATTGGAGATGCTCTAACTTCATTAGGACTAACTATTTGGTACAACTTTGTATCAGAATATCAAATATGACCTATATATCAACCTCCAGACTTAGATCTTCTATAGTATTTTCTTATAAGGATCAAGCTTTGATGATCTATCAATTATTTATTTAAAAACTCAACAATTTGATAGCCATAAAAAGCCCTAACTACAAGATATCTATAAGAAAAAAACCTCCAAATTCTCATGCTAGTGCTTTAATTTGTGGACAGTTTTCTTCTGAAGGTAATCACAAATCTCTATTATAACCGTGAGCTGAACTAGGTCCCACTGACGTTCCCGATGCTCCATAAGTTGGGGAACAATACAAAGTTAGGGTTGTTAGAGTAACCGGCAGGTGACTTTTTGACGTAAGACTTGGAGGTAAGACGCCCACGAAATACGCATGGGGATTGATTGTTTGGGGTTACCACTTGTCACAAATAGGCGGTAGGTAAGGCCTCAGTGCCCCACGATACAGTCGTGAATCATATCCTCTATTTCTTCGTGCCAAGTCAGTCCTAGATGTGATTCAGATTTTGACCACTGCCCCCCAACGACCTTTTAACTCTTCTACCAATCTGAATCCACCACATTTTCTTGTATTCTGCTATTTCCAAACACGTAACTGCCTATTATTTATTATTTATTCTACTTTCTTTTATAACTTCGACATATTTCCTTTTTAAGTTTGACATATTTATTATTTATAGCAATCTGTATTTAAATATTTTAAAGTTAGTAGTCATTTGTTAGTAAATGACTACTAACTTAACTAATAATGACTATTAACTGTAATTATTTTGACCAATCTAAAATTCCCCCTATTTTTATGTCTTTTCTTTATTTTTTATTTTTAATTTTTTATTTTAGAATTACAGATTGGTTCGATTAGAGAGAAATAACTATATAGCTATACAAATTAATAGTCATCCTTACTTAAGTTAGTAAATATCTACTTCACGAGGTCAATAATCATTTATATTGATATATAATTGGTTGCTCATAAGTCATAATTGGACCAATAAATGAATTTATTTTATTTTTAACACCTAATGGTAGAAAGGTACGCTTATGAATTTATAAATTATTGTTAGAAGCCATCTCCAAGACTCCATCTTGTAGCCACCTGCGTCACCGCCTTTTGCTGCATGGATTTTGCGTACGATGGCGTGCATCCAGTGAGACGTTGGCCGACCGAAGGCTTTGCAAGTGGACTCCATTATTTGATTATTTAATTACTTTTTAAAAAGTGACTTCCTTAGTTTTTTTATTAACCGCAAATAAAAAAATATTAAAATTATCAATTTTATACAGCCACTTTTATTTACCAGATTATATGTTTAATGATATAATGATAATCTCATTTTTAGTTTTTTTTTTTCTTCGCCAAACGAGGGACATCCTAAGTCATTATGTATAGACTAATCCCCTGTCATGCATAAGTCACCTTCAAACTCATGCATCTGATAATAAAAAAGTAGCTCGAACTCGGAACCTAAGGTTCCAAAGCCAAGGTCCTTTGATATATAAGCTACCCTCGTAGGTTAATGGGCATGTCGTTGTCTATGTTGTTGTCTATGGTTGTTGTCTATGATTGTTCTTTTTGTTTAGTGTTGGTTTGGTATATCATTAGGGTTCAATTTGTATTGTTTGTTTTTGGATTAATAATCCAAAACAAAAACAAAAAATGGTGAGAGAGATGAATATGGCGCCACTCTTATAAATATGGCTTTATTAGGTAAAACTCTCTAATAATAAACAAAAATTATTTGCTGAGGTAAAGAGAGTTTTGAACAAACCTATTCAATGTACTCACTGCTCAACAAGTGCATTATTAGTTTTTAATTAAATTCAATAACTTTGTATTTATCTATGTATAAATACATTTAGTACATTTCCGTTTAAAATAAACGTTTTAACTATTAAATCATGTACGTTATTAGAATAAAGTAAAACTAATCTGTGTGCTAACCTAATTAGAATACTAGCTTGAATTCTCTTTGATTCTTGCTTTGCCATTCCCTTTTCTTGACCACCCACCAAAAACAAAAGAGTAAGAACTTATCTTGCCGGCTATACACCGACCCGATTTGACCACAATATTATGGCTCTGGGCACAATTTATCTATGAGGTTGGACGAATTTTCCAATAACCAAATTTTATAACCTTCAATTGCCAACTTTATTTAGACATCACCAAATCTTTCCGTCCGGACACCACACAAAGCCTCTAATAATTGCTCAGAAAAATGAAGCGTCCACCCTAAAATATTAGGCAAGGTAATTTACCCACGTGGCCTAGACACAGGGACTTGTGGTGTAGTGGCATCTTTTCTGTCCATACCAGGTCAGTTGTGGCTCGAGATTTTTTGAGCTCTTTGAAGTGGACCACTATCTCCACCTGGTCGGAAACACACACATGGGCACAACTCCAACATAGAGACTTACTAGGTCTTTGTTGGACCGTGCTACACGTGTATTCATGAGTTAAGACCCTTCCTTGGAGGTTCAGGTTGAAAACCTTCTTCTTTTTTTTTCTTTTTTTTTTTTTTCTAAAAAAAATTAATGAGGGAGAGGTTAGCTGGAGCGTGGAATTTAGACCCATTTTTCATCCATAGATAGATCAAACCACTACCACTTTGTCCATATTTGCGACGCCAACTATGAAGTCAAATTTTGGAAGACACAGGAAAATATAGAGAGAGATAGAGATGGGATATACCTGCATTCGCCAGAGGACATCGCCGCTGGGCTTGACCTGGTAGCGGTTTTTATAGAAATTGAGACGAGCCTCTTCGACCTCAGCTCGCTCTTGGGGCGTTCCAGCATCAGGGTCAAATTCCCATGTCTGTCGTCCCACGAAGTTATTGGTGCTGTAGATGTATGGGTCATTACCCCCTTCTGCGATCTTCAGCTTCCACATTTTTTAATCTAATTAAACAAACACTAGCTTACATTA
This sequence comes from Liquidambar formosana, assembly GCA_039720395.1. Classification (NCBI taxonomy): domain Eukaryota; kingdom Viridiplantae; phylum Streptophyta; class Magnoliopsida; order Saxifragales; family Altingiaceae; genus Liquidambar; species Liquidambar formosana. The sequence continues at coordinate 24,514,811 of CM077826.1, read as the reverse complement.
ATAAAATTTTCACCACATACAGAGTAAAGTCATTAATATAAACTTCAGATGTACATTCATGAACCCTTTCCTTAAGAACTTTAAGAAAAAATGATCTTGAAATAACCATCTAAATTGCAGCTCAAAAACTACCAAGAACTGTGGATTACTCCAACCACCCAATTGGAGTATACAAACGTTGGCCTCAAGTATTTCAAGGATCCCTCTCAAAACATGAGAGAGGCAGAGGGAGAGAGAGAGAGAGAGAGATGAAACAAAGAAGCAAAGTAATAGGTAAGGAAATACCTGTTAGGATGCGGACAATCACGGATTGGGTGGTGCACTTATCAAGAAAGAACTGAGACGTGAGAACCCTTTACAACTTTATATGTAGAGCACTCGACACTTGGTAGACTTGTAAGTAGAGAGCACCCCTCCCCAAAAGGAAAAAAGAGCAGACTCGTATGAATCACACCAGTTTAGAATTGGTTGGTGGGGGAGGAATTAAGACAGGCGAGGTTTCGTATGGGTTTGGCAGAACTCAAGCTTTGAATGCCGAGTTCATGGTATTTTGTGGAGGAAGGCCCCCTATTTATACAGATACACGAAACCAACTATTAGTCTTATTTTATTATTTTTCCCTCCCTTACCTTCCTCGTTGAAGTCAGTGACATAGTATTAGATATTTTATATAAAATATCTCCACGAGAGGAGTACTCAATCCAAGATTTGAAGAAATACTGACTCTACAAAATGTTATGGAAGAGGTGTCAAAGTAAAAAGATTTATACCGACTGTAAATGGATTCCAAGTCCCCTTCTTATGAGATTAACTTAATCTAATTTTGTGTTAGGTGACCTTCAAAACTATACATCTAATTCATATTTTACGAAACCAACTGTTAAATTAGATAACTTTATCATGTAGGTGATGCATACCAAAAATCAAGTTGATTCGAGACTGATTGCTATTTGATCAAAATTTACATTTTTTAATCAATGACAATCGCTCATTTTGGACATTTATGAATAAAGTAGTTCTTAATTTCGAATTAACTTGATTTTTGGTATGCATAATCTTTACATGAAATAGATCTAATCCAACGGTTAGTTTTGAAAAATAAAAATCAGAGAAAGAGTTTTGGAAAGTGACTTAACGTAAATTAGGTTAGGTTAACCTCATAAGAAAGGAACTCAATGGATCCCTCCCCATATATGTATATATGTATATATCATATATGTATCAATTAGGGGGGTGTTCTGGTCAACCCAACTGGCAGGCTGATATACTAGTATATTAGATTGGCCTATCCCATCGTTTATTTTCATTGATGAAGATCTAACGACTCCCGAGTTTTCTTTCTCAACCGTTAGATCTTTCTTAATAAAAATAGACCGTGGGATGGGTCGGAGTTGATATACCAGTATATCAATCTAGGCTGATGTACGTGAACACTCCTGTCTATATATATAAAGGGGAGTACACTTAAAATTAAGCATTCTGAATTCATTTATGTTGTTATATTTTCTAAAAATCCACACTTTATACCTATCAAAATGAACCATTTTTAGTTTTATATCTTATAATAAAAACAATTAAGGATGGCCTATTTCTACATCCTTTTTTGTTTCATCCACATCCATCCATGGTTTATCACCCTCTTTAACCAATGATCAAGGGGTGTGAATGCCAAAAAAATAAAAATAAAAATAAAAATAAAAATGGTGAGAAAATAAGCGAATAGGCCTATTTCCATTGGATGTGGTTTAGCAAGAACCTATTGAAAGGTGTAGATTAGCAAAAAATGGTATGAAAATAGGTCCTCCCTCATAAGTCCACCCATTATTATTGGGGTAATGTGCATGGTTATTGCCACCCCTAAATTTTATTTGCATCCACTATTTTTTATTTTTTATTTTATTTTTTAACTTTTAAGGTTCTGTGAAAAATATAAAAGGTTTATAAGAAAATTAACCACAATGTACATTAGAATTTTGAAGAAATTTTTTTTTTTTTCAAAATTTGTCGTTTAAGTGAACTTTTGGGCCAAAAATAAAATAGATAATATAAAGGGCAAAAAAGTCCACCTTTTTTTTTTTAAATTTTAATAAGAAGACAATAATAGAAATTTTATTGAAGAGAGCAAAGGTAAGTGTCTTTTTGGATTTGGTCACTCACACAGGGAGGATCCTCCTCCATCCAAACAATTAACTTATCTATACTCCTAGCATATTGGGCAAGCCTATGAACCACCTCATTACTTTTCCTACCGACTTGCATGAACCGTGCATGCTGTAGGAAAAAGCCTAGCAGCCTCATATTGAATATCCTCAATAATTAAGCTTTTTGGTGCAAGAGACTTCTCATGGGTGTTGATCGCGTGTATTACGTCTAGGTTATCTCCTTCAAATATAATTGTCTGTAGCCCCAAATCCATTGTGAACTCCACCGAAAATCTGAGAGCCATAGCCTCCACCATTGTGGGCGAATAATCTCCATAAATTTTATTTGAAGCTACTGCTATCACCCTTCCTTCATTGTCCCACACAACCACTCCCAATCCCACACAATCAATATCTGCAAATAGTGATTCATCGACATTGGCCTTATAACAGCCAACATCAGGCCGTCTCCACCTGGCTTCTTCTTTTTTAATTCCAATCTTCCCACTTATACATTGGTTATTCAAATATTCGTCCCAAATTCTATAAGCCATCACAACTATTTCATGCGGATCTTTAATACTCCCCTCAAAACACTTTATGTTTCTGTTGTGCCAAATTTCCCATAAAACCATAGCAAATAATGAGAACTTTTCCTTATCTAAGGAATGTGTACATTACCATTAACTATGCACGAATCTCTGGGGAGGCTATATCACCCAGCACTTAGGCCAACGAACTGCACTTCCATACATCCAAGGCGAGTTTGCACTCCTTAAAGACATGGATACTCGATTCATCCTCAAACCTACAGAGCGGTAATTTCAAATCTACCTAAACCTTCTTTTTTACAAGATTAATCCTGGTTAGTAAAATGTCTCTTGCTAACTTCCACAAAAAAATGCTTCGCTTTGTTTGGAATGTCTAGCTTACAAATTTCAATTTGAGTCCCCACTTGAGCTTTCTCCCACCCTCATGACTCTCTTCCTATTCTCCGTGGCTAAATGATAAACACTATGCACCGTGAAGTTTCCTTTTTCATGACAATGCCATATAAGTTTGTCCATTGGCAGCCTATGACTAAGAGGGATTTGGAAAATTAGGGCGGGCGGGCGGGCGGGCGGGGGGGGGGGGGGGGGGAAACTCTCCACTAGGCTCTTATTCCACTCCTTTCTATCTTGGTCAATCAATTCACTGACTAACACATCTTCCCCTAATATACATCTAGGCAAAATTACCCGAAAAGTTATTGGGGTAGGAAGCCATTTATCGGACCCAATCTTCACTAAGCTTCCATCACCAATACGCCACTTGCTTCCATTAGCCAAAAGGTCTTTCACTTCCCAAATGCTCCTCCAAGAATAGCTCAAGTTTGATCCCAAACAAGCATCTAGGAAATTGCCATGTGGGAAATATTTTGCTTTTAGCATTCTAAAGACCAAAGAATCTGCATTTGTAAGAATTCGTTACCCCTGTTTTGCAAGCAATGCACTATTAAAAGTTACAAGATCTCTAAAACCAAGACTGCTTATATTCTTTTATTCACATAATTTTTCCCACCGTAACCAGTGAATTCTCCTCTCATTATTTTTCTGGCCCCACAAAAAATTGCTAATCATTCCTTTTATTTCATCACAGAGCGAGATAGGTAATCGGAAGCAACTCACAACATAGGTAGGAACGGCCTAAGCTACCGCCTTGATCAAGACTTCCCTCCCTGCTTTTGACAGCAATATTTCTTTCCAACCCTGCAAACGCTTCTATACCCTTTCCTTTATACTATTAAATACCTCTTTTTTCAATCACCTTATCAATGTTGGTAAGCTGAGGTATTTGCCCTACATTTCGCCATTCTAGATATCAAAATTGGCGCTTATTCTCTCCTTTAGTTCTTCACTTGTGTTCCTGCAAAAGAAAATAGATGACTTCTCTATGTTTATTTTCTGCCCAAACGCTTTCTCATATTGGGATACAATAGTCGTAATCTCCCTACACTCATCCATCGTTGCCTTTCCAAATAACAGACTATCATCTGCAAAGAATAAATAGGAAACCTTTGGGCTTGAGCGGCATATAGAGATACCTGTCAAAGTATTGTCCTGTACACCTTTATTGAGCATTGTAGATAAGCCTTTTGCAATAAGAAGAAAAAGATAAGGAGATAAAGGGTCTCTTTAATCGAGTCCCCTTGAGGGGCAAAAGTATCCACATTGATTTCCATTAAGAACAACTAAATAGGAGATTGTTCTGACACAGTTCATGATAAGATTAGTCCATCTCCCATCAAAGCCATCTTCTCTATTATTTTTTTCCAAAAAATCCCATTCCTCCCTATCATAGGCCTGGCTCATATCAAGCTTTAAGGCAAAATAACCCTATTTTCCACTTCTTTTGTTTTTTAAAAAGTGCATAATTTCAAAAGCTACCAAGACATTATCAGTGATTAGTCTACCTGGCACAAAGGCACTTTAACTATCAAAAATAATGGATGGTAGTATACATTTCAGCCGATTTGCCAACACTTTTGCTGTGACTTTATAGAGCACGTTGCAAAAGCTAATGAGTCTAAATTGGGTGACATTTTCAGGGCTATCTGTTTTAGGTGCTTCAATTTTTGTTGACATGGACTGTCCAAGTGAGTTACTACATTTGAGTTGATGTATGGTGTTGTTTTGTATAGCAGCGATACATATATAATCAGGGAATCAATAAATATCATATTATTTTATATATATTTAAAGAAAAAATGTTGGCTTCTCCTTTACCATTTGGTTACACTAAGTTAATTAAATCAACTTTTTAAGTTAGTTAGAGGGCAATTGATGCTAACATTCTAAAAAATATTCCTTGAAATCTGAACCCTCCAATTCACGATCTATATATGAATGAAACATACAAAGGTTAGAAAAAAAATGAAAAAAATAAAATAAAATAAAACCTCACTATAACTGAGTGGGGACACTATGCTTAATAAGACCACATGCATTTATCATGGGGGGAAAAAAAATCTTTAGTGATGGTTCGTCATTGCAAAAGCGATGACAGACATACATATATATATAATTAATATCATAAGAATGCATATGACATAAATGGCATCGATGGAAAATCTACTACTGTGTCCACAAATAGTGAATCCAATGGCGACTTTAGTGAAGCTATGGAAGGACTCAAGTCTTCTTTAAATCAAGATGTGGACTCGGGAAAACAACCCACATTGGAAGTCAAAAAGGGAAAAAAAGGGAGTCGCCACCTTATTTTTTAAGGAAAAGAGGAAAACCTCAAAATGTTTTATTTTCCAAAATAAGTGACTCCATGTTTAAAAATGGAAAGGCAAAAGTATTTTGCAAACCAAAGATTGTGAATTCGGAGGCCAAGTTACGACATGGAAAGGTTCTAGGCAAAGCCTATTGGCACCCATATCACCTTAATTGGTCTTTTAATTTAATTGGGCTAAATTAAAGTCTTAATCACATAAGAAATCAACAATTATCATCACAAGACAACATGCATATCATCCATTCATCTATCCACATAAGCAAATAAATAATTATTTTTTTTAAAAAAAAAAAAAAAAAGAGGAAGAGAGTAAAGTGGAAAGAAAACTTAGGATACTTAGTATCTTAGGATGGACTTTGTAGACACCCCATTTCCATCCCCTAACATTTGACCTGTCCACCTTAGGAGCATTATCACATGTAGGTTTTTGCATTATTTTGGCACCAAATATTTTTAGTCAGACTCTAGACATCCTTAAGAATCCATGGTATCTTTCGGGGTTCAATTTGGTTAAGTCTTGATGGCTAATAAGAACTTTTGTGACTTGGAGGATATTTATGTCATTTCACTTGCATAATTCTTATTTGGTATCCAATTCTCACCAAATTCATCCTAAGATGATCCTAATGACCGTAGGATGTCATTTGTAGGCTTGATTTAAAGTTTGGTTAAGCTCGGAGATGATTTACTTAAGGATGGTCCAAAGTAGGCTCGATTTGACTTCTTTCATTGGTCCTTCTTATAATTGCTTCCTAATTTGATCCAATTGGGTCAAATTAATGCTTTAATATCAATCGAGTCTTAATTAAGGTGTATTAATTCTTGGAATCATTTTTGGAAAAGTTTGATTGCAACTAAGACTCCATTAGGGTTCAAACCCTAATGTTGCCTCGGTAAACCTCAATTGATCTCTATGAGCCATATGGGCTTAACCCTTGATTAATTGACCAAGTGTGGCTCAATTAGGAGTGTTTTAATCAGATTTTAAGTAGAGAATTGAGCCATGGTCATTTTAAATTCAAAGTTAATGAATTTGGACTTGAAACGAACCCGATACATAGCCTTAATGGATAAGAAAGTACAAAAGGAAGCAAAAAAAACAAAAAAACAAAACCAGCTACTGGTAGCCGTTTGGCCACCCAAGATAGCCCAAACAGTCACCTAGAGAGCCCAAACGGCAACCAAGGGTGCCCAACTAGCCTGTAGCAGAGTTTCACTCAATGTCTACCTCTTTTGACCCCATCTCTTGATTTAATTTGGTTTTTCTCCGAATTTTTGAGGAGTTTAAGATAGAAATCAACTCTTGAGAATGATTTAGAGCCCTTGGATCATCCCTAACCAAATCCAATCCTAGGCATTTATTCCATCCACCTTCAACTATAAATAGGGGTCCTCCCCTCCTTCATTCTCCATCAAGTCTTAGTAGAGTTTTCCTAAACAAATGAAGAGCTTGTTTTCTTGAGTGTGAGGTGAACATTCCTTATTAGTATCCCCTCATTTGAGATTCATTCTAAGAAGAGCTTAGGCTCAATAATTAGTGGGGAACGTTCCTTATTAGTACCCTCTGGCTTGCGACCCATTCTAGAGTTTAAAGGCGCGGAAGCTCTGCCCGACTTTTGACTCCCTCCCTTAAGGACATCTTAAAGTTTAAAGGCGTTGAAGCTCTGCCTACTTTCGACTTCAAAACCCTGAGGTTACAAACAGAACTCTGCCTTAGTTCTGTAAGGTATAATCTCTAAACACCAGTCTTTTTCAAGTCCATTACCATGATGTAGTTGTTTGTGTGATGATGCATGCTCCCATAAGTTTTATTATTCATAGGATTATATTAGGGTTTTGATCCTAAATCAAACAAGTTTTCAAATCAAAGTTGTTTTTATCGAAGCAAGTTATTTTCAAAGTAAAGAGTTTGATTATGGATTGGATTCTAATAGAGTCCTACGAGGAGTGAAACTTTTCCCCCCAACATAGTTGTTCGAACTACATGGACTTTGATCTTCGTTAGAAGTACGTAGGCCGCTCACTTGAACCCAAGTCCAACTTAACTTAGTTTTTATCTTTTAATTTTTGTAATTTTTAGTTATATTGCATGGTTGAAATTAATTAACCCCAATCAATAAATGAGACTGATTTATCGGGCGAAATGGGTGCCTAAGAGCCTTGGCTCGGAACCTTTCCATTTCGTAACCTAGCCCCTAAATCCTTATTTTTGGTTTAAGACTTACCTATTTTCTATTAAATGGAGTCAAATTTGGTTTTATAAAACAAATCTTTTAGTGGTTTCCTCATACCCTAAAAATGAGGTGGCAACTCCTTTGCTTTTTGAAACTCTATTAAGATTGGAACGGAACTCGATTCCCCCGAGTCGATTTTTGGCGTCCACAAACTTAAACATCAATGAGCGCCTATGTACCTTGTATTGAACGTACAAGGATTAAAGTCCACGTAGTTCGTATTAGAATAGAGTTAAAACCTAATATGAACTTATACAATAAAATAGGATGGAAAGTCTTGTGAAAGTGGAAAAATCCGTCAAATAAGGAAGGGAATAAAAAAGCGCTAAAAATTAACGGAGTCCCTCGGGTGACCACCTAGCCTCGAGTGACCACCCAAGGCTAGGTGGTCACCTGAGGGCCTCATCAAGTTTTGCCCTTTTTGCACTCTTTCGACTTCCAAAATTGTTTCGGGAGTCAAACGAAATCCAATTTTGACAAAACGAAAGCCAAAACGACCGTGTTTTGAAAAAGAATACATTTTAAGACACTTTAGGGAAAAAATCCTTAACCATGGATATATGGTTAGGTTTTACAAGGGTGGTTAATCGTTATGCACTACCGTCGCAAAGTTTAGATATGCACACAGGATTGCACCGAATGCTTTCTAATTCAAAATTCAACCTTTTAAAATAACTTTAAGAATGGAATTAAGACTAATTAACGTCAAATAAGGGAAAATTGAGTGAAAATCATGAATCGATTTGAGCAAACCAAGATAGGGTGTTTTAGCCAACTTGAACCATTATGAGCCAGATTAATCCTAAACCATCAATATGAACTCCAATTGATAACTTGGAGATCATTTCATGGTTAAATAGAAAAGATACAACTTAAATGACAATAATGCCCTTCAAATTGCAAAAACTCTAATTGACTATTGAGATCAACTCCAAATTAAACCAAAATTTATACACATCATCCTTAAGATCTTTAAAACTTACTGCAAAATATTATACTAAAAAACATGAAACAAAAAGTTACATGAAATGACAAATTCTAACTAACGTGACAAAAATGGAGTGTGACACTAGACGAGGAGCATGCTTCATGTAATGGACGTGGTCTTTTTCCATCCAATAACTTAGGGCTAATTAACGGAAGAATAAGAAGTGACTGATTTTAAAACTATAAGAACATACTTGTCCCATTCTAAACATCAGAGGTGAAAAGTAATTTTAGATGAAAATTCAGAAAGTCAAAGTATATATAATTTACCAAAAAAAAAAAAATCAATGCATATTTCACAGACAAACCCACAATTTGGATGGCTGCAGTCTGAATATAGGAAGGCAACAACCAAATCTCGGCTCAATAGGGTCTACACTTGGTCCTCCAAAAAAACAAAATAAAATAAAATAAAATAGCCCGCGTCTATAAAGGTGGGCGACGGTTTACATATTTTATTAGTAAATGGGCCCCACAATTGATCATATATACCAATTTCTTTTTTTATTTTTTATTTTCACTTTCTTTCTTTCCATTTTTATTACGACACTTTTGGTAGAGTAAGGCTGATTCTTCCTATTAATTCCCACACGCGGACGTATTCTAATGCATGCTTACTTGACGCCAGAGCAAAGCATCAAGGGCTACCTGGTCAAATTGTTATTATTATTATAATATATTCTATAGTTTTTTTCTCTCTCAATGTAAAATATATTCCCTGAGAACATCTTCAGTGTTGTGAGTTAAATTATCTGTGCTATTACTACTTTAACACATACTATAATGCCAAATACTATAATTTGGTACAAGATGTTCCAATGATACAAATGACATAATGTGCTATTTTTTGCCACAACCTCTATTCTATTCATTTTTTTTGTTTATTATAAACTATCATCTTCCAACCTCTATTGTTCCAACCATAAAATTATTATACTAATTAGATTTGCCTGTGTGCGACTTTTTTTTTAAAATTTAGTTATAATACTAACTAGATTTGCTCGTGTGTGAATTTTTTATTATTATTATTATTATTATTATTATTATATATATAAGGCTGATCATGTGCGGGATATCCCGTTCGATCACAGTCATCCGTAAGTGATACGCCCGCATTGTATTTATTTACAGCCTGTTTGGTTACTGAAAAAATTTTGAAAGAAAAATATTATATTTTTCACAGTTTTTGATGTGTTTGGTTGTTAAAAGATTGAAGGAGAGCTGATATGACAAATATAACAATAACTCACTCTTATGTTTTAGCACACCATTAAAATAGTCTAACTTGTGTTAAATGTTATAATATAATAATAGTACAGATTATAACTCCTTGCCAGAGATGCCTTAACTTGAACTGTTGTGATCTAATTATTATTATTATTATTATTATTATATATTTTGTACGTTTTTTTGTTTTCTTCTAAGATAAAATATATACTCTAACCTGTTGTGATCGAGGCCTTTCGGGAAAAAGAAAAATACTTAACACTGTCCATACATATTATGTATATATGGATTCAATCATTTGGCTGATTTATGGGCCCTACATCATTGTTTCTTCCCCTTGCTATTCTTGTTTTTGTCTTTTTTATGTTATGAAATAAACATAATACAACGTGGGAATCTTAGATTGGTCGCCCTATGGGAAAATAATTAGTCAGTAATCATTATTAATTAAGTTAGTAGTTATTTACTAAGAAGTTAGTAATATTTTGTACTTAACTGTAATTATCTTTCGGAAAGCTTTTGCTACCACATAAAGTACTTTAAGCCCCCTCTAGTTTATACTTTTTAAGATTTTATGAAAATTATAAAAAGTTTTTACGAAAGCTAGCCGCGATATTCATAAAAAACATCATTCTGAATAACTTTGTAATGAAAGTTTTTCCAAAATCAATCATTTAAGTAGACTTTTTAACCATTTACAAAATCTATTTCATTTTCCATGAAAAATGACCAAAAGTTTTACTTAAATAATAAATTTTGGAAAATTTTTTTTCTACAAAGTTGTCTGGAATGATGTTTTCTAGTAGACTACGTGCCTATTTTTCATAAAAACTTTTATATTTTTCATAAAACTTTAAAAAATATAAATTAAGTGGAGGGTTTAGAATATTTTATGTGGTGATAATAGCCTAACCTTTATTTTTCCTTCATGAAATCAATCTAAAATTCCCCATATGACGCTCCTTGCCCATGCTAGGAATCTAACAATCCACCATCATTTTATTTATTAGGTTAAATTGCACTTTGCCCCTTTAAAGTTTAATCCATTTTTAGCAAACCCCTTTATAGTTCATAAATTACATTTTGCCTCCTCACACATGACACGTGGCAATTTATTTAACTGACACGTCATCAACGAAAGAGGGTAAAATGATATTTTTTTGCAAAATGTGTGTAGTCATTTGTCCGGTTTTGAACTATAGGGGGGTTTGTTAAAATCGGCTTAAACTTGAAATAGGTAAAGTGTAATTTCCCCTATTTATTATAATCATTAGAATTTTTTTTTTCCCTAAACAGTTGTCAGCTTGCGGTATGGCACCATTGCACCATAAACAAGGAAGATCTATTCATTTTCTTTGCTTTTTCTAATTATTAAATGTTTTTTTTTCCCCTATTCATTTTTTCCTCCTCTTTCCGAATGTGTGATTTTGGTCACCAAAATTCATAAAATGAAAATTAAGTTTCCCATAATATCATTGACCTCCCAATCTCATTAATTAATTATGGCTTTAGAATTTAGAAATCACTAAACAGGTCGGGTTGCAAGACGCCCTGCCCAAATTCCAGCTTTTTATAAAGGTTGGGAAGCGCAAAGCCAGATCCCATCCATTCAAGATCTGTCCAAGCCATTAATTACTTAGCTAGTTATAAATATTCAGTCGTATTTAAAAAATAAATATTTTATAACATTTAAAATTAATTTAATAAAATAATATTATATGGAGTTCTACAAAAACATAAACTAATATTAATTAATGTATCATAAAATAATTCATTATTATTGACTACACTAATGAGTTTGAATTCAAGTAATGGGGCAGGCTGGGGTTGAATTGTTTGTAATTCAATTCCTAAACTAAGCATATAAAAGTACGACTGAACTGTATTCATATCATTAGAAGATTGCAATCTCCTTAAGAATAATATATTAACAATAAAGCAAAGGAAATTAAACATAATTAAGTCAAACTTAACTAATATCCACGTAATCAATTTTTGAAGATAGTTGAAGCCTCTCATCGAAAGAGTAAATGACAGCACTTTCTCTATAAATCAACTAAACCCAGATATCCAATTTGTATGTCCACGAGGGTTTTTACTTCTCTTCTATCCATCTCCATCCGATTTTATGTCCAATTAAGCTAGACCAAAGTCCATCTCTACAAGATCTTCATGAGCTTTGAGAGTTAATTAATTCTAGTGCCACTTCATAATCTGTGTGTGTGATGCTCTGCAATCTTCACAAAGAGTCTTTTAATAGGCTCCTTAACCGAGTAAAATAATTAATTAAGAAATAAGACCATTCAATGTATGTGGCATTTACAAAACGAAGTCTAATTTATGATAATAAATGGGGCCCATCGGTTAAGGATTTAATTTAAAAGACACCTTCCATAAAGTGTTGTTAAATGAGGTTAAAGACTTGTTAAAAAGATATATAAATGAAGTGCTTAAATTAAACCACTTTGGTTTCTACTTATTAAATTTGAAAAAAAAATTCCAACAGAGGGAAGAAAATATGAAAAAATGTAATTTATTTTCCTTATACTATGTGATTTTAGTCCGGTTCAAAAAAGCGGTTCAAAGGATTTTGAATTGGACCGAACTCTATAATAATCTATATAACTTAGAAGCACGAGGTGGGGAGTGGGGAACCGGTGGACGGCGAGTGCGGGGACACATCGTCATTTTACTTTCAATGGCTTGGAATGGTATGGAGTTTTTCTATAAAATATACTTTTATTTCTATATATATATATATATATATATATATATATATATTCCTCAGTGGACAGCAAGTGTGGGGATGGGAGGGATCGTTTACATTCCATGTAAAATTTTTTACTTTTACACCTTTCAATATCTTTCTATAAGAATAACATTTCAACAATCTAACTGTTGGATTAGGTACTCTAGTATTGTACGTCATGCATGTCAAATTTCAAATAAATCGGATACCGAGAATTATGTCATTCATAAAGTTTCTCAAGTTATACTTCGTAATTTTATTTATAATATAAAAAAAATGTAAGTTTACAAATAAAACGTTTTTGATATCCGGTTTATTTGAAATTTGACATGCATTACATGGATGAATAGAGTACCTAATCCAACGGTTGGATTGATGAAATATTATTCTCACAAAAAGATATTAAAAGGTATTTATAAGAATAAAAAGTTTTACAACAGGTGTAAACGGATCCATCCCATATATGTATATAGAAAAAATTAATTAATTAGGTTAGCACATGATGGGGATTATATTCCGATCATGCATGTAAGAGTTATACCGTACATTCCACATTTAAAAGATATTGTTAATTTGAAAATGACTACCGCAGATATTAAATATCAATTAATAATTCTAATATAAATATTAGAGACACTCAAGAGAAGATGGACTGGTCCAACTTGGCTGACTCACAAAGTCTAACTCATCCAATCTCATGCCAGGAAAATCCTCCTCATAAAGCAGTCAAACTCATACACGTCAACATATGGAAATAATAAAGAGCTATAAAGTAAGAAAACCGGCCGCCTCCGTCCTTTGTCCAGCTTGACATTTGTGAATTCAGGAAAACCAAGAAGAATTTAGCAGCAAAGAGGGCTTTGTCATTTGGTGGCATCTACTATTAATCTGCTTTTCTATAGATTTATAAAAGGGCTATAAGCCTTACGAATTTACTCTTGAGCCCTTAACAAAGTCCATTTGTGAGTGCTATTCAATTGAGCTTGGCCAAACTTGTTTGGAATTTACTCATTTATTGAATGTCCTAAATAGGGGTAGAGTTAGAATTTTCTGTTTGAGATTATCACTGATGCGCTAATACGTATATAAATACATAAATACATAGAGGTTGATAATTAAATTTGGGGTGCTATTTTATCAAATTTAAGAGTGCCATTTCATAGAATTAAACACATTTTAAAAAGGTAATGTCACATTGTGTGCAAATATAAAAAGATATTATTTAAAAGTAAATAATTAAATTTGGGGGTGTCACTAGCTTTATCAAATTTAAAAGTATCACTTCATATAATTGATCATATTTTAAAGGGTTTAAAAAAACTTGGGAGTGCCATGACCCCCAACCTTATGACCTGATCCTAAAATCTAAGAGTAAACCTGACTCAACTAGTAGCTACAAGCTAGTATTAAAATAATAATAAAAAGAATAAAAAGTCTAACATCTCTTTATCCAACTTGTTCGCAAAATGTTTACAAATAGCTTGGTTTGTTTGTAGTCCCGACTACTACCGCTGCCATTACCATAATGCCCATAAATTAATGTTTCCAATTATTTATTTATTTTTTCTTTCTGAACTGATACTTTTGCGTGGCCACTTCCTAGGCAAGTGTTAATTACCTTTGTTCTACAATTAAAATAAAAAATAAATGAATAAATGCCATAGTAAGTTGCATTTTCCACTTCACAAAAGCATTATCAACCTTGTGTTTGGTTGGGGGAAAAAGGAGGGAAGAAAAGGGAGGAAGGAAAAGGGGAGGGATAAGGGTAGTTGTGTGTGTTTGGTTGAGGGGAATGGGGAAAGGAAGGAAAGGGGGAGGGAAGGGGCAAATCCTTCCTTTAACTTTTTGGAGTCCTCTCAAAAGTGGGGGGAAAGAAAGAGGGAAAATGGGGAATTGGTCCTAAAAGACACATTTACCCCTATGCTTATTATAATTTATTATTACTATTACATATTTAAGGGCAAAATAATAAAATTAGTATTTATTTTTTTCATTCCTTCTTTTATACCAAACACACAGGAAGGTAGGAAATTATCTTTCCTTTTATTTTCCATCCATCAAACCAAACACATAGGAAGGAAAAAAGGTTTCCTTCCTCTAGGAATAGAAAGTCCATTCATTCCATCTTTCTTTCCTTCTTTCCATCCTCCTTACCAAACATAACAAAAGAGCATACTTAATCATACCCAAAATTTATTAAAAATGAGTCTTCTCAACTATTTGCCCAATTTTATTTTCTATTTAAAATGAAAGCAAAATTACGATATCATGTCAACGGCACTATATCTTAAAAAATTTAAATTTTAATAATGTGATATTGACATAGCCGCGATTTTATGTTGGCCACCACAAGGTCCACAACAAATAATTTACTGATGTAGCATGATATATTCATCAGCAATCATATTAGATAAGAAACAAAATTAGAAAAACAGGAGGGATATTGATTAGCTAGCACTGCGTTGGTTCAGAATTACTTAAATAATGTGACTTTGTCATTGCCTTCGTGATCTTGGTATAGATTCCCTTTCCGTCGACTCTCTTACAAGAAATGAGATCAAACCCAGAAAAAAATAGGACCTACAAAGGTCCCGTCTCTTGTGACAAAATCAAAAGGAAGACAGGAAGATAAGAATTTTTCTAGCTAATATCAACCACACTTGAACAGGCAACTTTAGATAGTGTCTTTTATTTATTTTTTTGTTAATTAACTTTAGATAGTTAATGCCCAATTAATGTTACTATCAAATACATGCCGTGTTTGCTGGAGTACAAATAAAACATTTTTGAGGCCCTTTATAGCAATTTATATATGTGTTCCCACACAAAGGAAGGAAAGAAAGAATGAAAAAAAAAAAAATGGAAAGAAAGAAAGAAGAAAAGTAGAGAGCAATCTTTCTTGTTTCACTGATTATATATACCAGCTATGTATCTAAAGACTAAACACAAATGATAATAAAAAATACGGATCTTATGGAAAGGGAGATTTTGATGTTGATCGGTTTTATATTTAATGAAGGTGATTAATTATGGTGTTTTTCAGCAGGAGAAAATGGCAACTTGGAGAGAGACATGAATTTATTATGAAACCAGCTGTACCCTTCACAATGTGTGGAATAATAAAGATACACTTGCGCCAAACGAGACCTTTGGTTTCAAAAAATTAAGCACCCTAGTCAAAAAGTTTTGGGATTTACAATAATAATTGAGGGAAGAAAAATTTTGAAGGTTGATTGATGATTTTCTTTCTTTAATTATTTTTTTCCCTTTAACATTAATCTAAAGTCAAATTGTTATAAACTTATAATTATTTTTTTAATTATTTATTTGATGTATTTTTTTTCCTTTATATAGATTATTGACTCAAAATGCTTTAATAGTTAAGAAATGCGTCATATGGCATGTTTTCGATATTTGAAGGGAAAACTTAGGAGACGTGACATGTGGCACATTCTCTTTTATATAATAATATAGAATTATAGATAGATAGATTGGTAAAAAATAATAGAGAGAAAATAATGTGCCATCACCATGTGGCACTAATCAGGGCTTGAGCTTGAGCTTTATAATATTTATATATGGAGTAGATAAATTTACAATATGACATCCTTAATAATTTTTTAGTACGTCAGAAAAAAATAATAATAATCTACCTCCTTAATCTGCACCTAAAGATACAGTAATTAATATGATGGTTGGCAGTTGGTAGGCACACACACATATATATATATATATATATATATATATATATATATCTATAGTGATTGGTCACCATGTGTGCACGTGCTCACCATGTGCGCACGTGCATGATTGGTGGATCTAAATATGTATCATGCATGTTCCATAAAAGGATCAACCCCAGACAACTTTGCCTCTGTACTATTCATACATTATTTTCGATTGACCCCCAATTATATTGGATTTTTCGTCAAGAATGAATGAAACCCAATTTTATTATCTCCCATGGTAAAAAAAATTTCCCAACTATTTGTGAATATCTTCAGTATCACCAATAATTCTTGAACCATTTTTGAGTAAGTATGAAAGGACATGCATTTTTCTTATGAATTGACGTGTTTCGTTTTTCTTATACGCAAAATTTTAATCGTCTTTCTACCTAATCGTTCCTCGTTAAATATATATATATATTTTTTTTCCAAATAACTCGCAAATGAAGAATTATATTCCAAAGGCCCCTTTGGAATTATTCCCAAATTTGGGATAACAATATTGTTATATGTATGCAATAATGTAAAATTTTTTATGTCAATTCTAAAAATCAATAAAATTCAGATAACAATATTTATTCCAATTTAAATTTCGATCCACAGCAAATATAATGAAATATTACTTTACAAAATCTTAAGTGAAGCTCTAAATGCGCAAAAAGACTCCCCTCGTTTCACAATTTCATATCAAATGGCATATTAAACACAGTGAAAATGATTTCACGGAACATACATACACTTACACCCTATAATTTTCTCGAAACACTTTGGTGCATTGAAATACCTGCATATATGGCCAAAACTAATTAAAACAGAATTTTCTATTTATTATAAAAATATAACAATCTATTGTTTTTGTTCTTGTTGTTAATGTTGTTGTGGTTAAGATGGCATTTCTAACAATTTTCTATGTGCATATATTCTTTTATGTCTTAGTAGAATATTTGATTACTTGTATCTGAAAAAATAAATAAATTAGAATAAACTGGGGAATTTATTTTTTATTTATTTTTTTTGGGGGGGGGGGGGTGGTTGGAGGGGAAATATATATTCATGATGTTTTCATTCCATGACTGAGAATTAACTTGATATTTCTTTGAAAATAATAATAATAATAATAATTTATGAGTGAAATCAACTTAACTTGTAAATGACTTTTGGGTCTAATGACATATCCCATCGTAATAGAAATGTGGAGTTTGCAGAAATTTTGGTTTCAATTGTACTTGGGTGCGTGTATCGTTTCATATTAAGAAAAAGAAAAAAAGAAAAAGAGGAGCGGGGTAAGGAAAAAATGAAGAGGAGGTCAACACTACCAAGGATCTTTCTATGTTGATGGAATCGATCAACTGACAACTCACAGCTGAACCGTGGATTATTTTGCGTGACCTTCTTGCAGATGAAATACAAATCATTCCAGATCTTTCCACATGGCGGGGTGATAAAGTCGACTTTCTTAAGTAATTGTCCAAAGGTTAATTAGAAGTTAGGAATATATGAATGCCAGGTTTTAAATAGTGAAGATGACCCTTTACCTTGCAGTCCTATTTGGCTATTTGTTTTTTTGTTTTTTTTTGTTTTTTTTGTTTTGGGTACATTCTCTTTGGCTATTTGGCTGTTGGGAGTAAGTCATTCCAAGCCACCCGAATTTCTTCATGTCATTATCGTTTTATCATATTTGCCCTTTTATTATTATTATTATTTGTTGTTCGGGTGGGGTGTTGCTAATGGAAAATAATGGCACCGTTTTTGTGTCTAGCGTTTTTGATATGTACGTTAGACTGTCACCCTTTTCCATTTGGAATTTTTGCATGAAATTATGCTCTTTTTTCTTCTCGGAATTTCCCCTTCTTGAAGCCAAGGGTTTTGATGTGACAACCGATTTTGTGAAAATAAAGAAAAAGTCGAAGTTTTTTTTATTTCATTTGGATTGGTGAAAAGAAAGAAAGAAAGAAAGAAAGAAAGAGAGAGAGAGAGGAGTGTTTCTATTTGTAATTTTCTTAAGATAAGAAAATCATGGGTGAGATCAAGAACATATAGAAATGAAACAAAAGAGGGCACATCAAGAAAGGAGATTGAAAGAAATTTATGAAGAAAAATCAAAGAAGATTTTGATTTATTTATTTTCATTATTATTAATTTCCATATAATTTGTCTCTCGTTCTCTATATAATCCCTTTTTTAATTTAATTTAATTTAATTTAATTTAATTTTTGCAGATTGTTCTCCATATAATCTTATTAATGGGTTGATTGTAATGGAGCAAGCTTTTATTAATGAGATCAAGTTTTTCCATATGGTATTAGAGTGGGTGATCCCTATAAATGACTTATCGTTTTCTTTCGTCTTTCATTATGCCAATGGGCAGCGTTTTTTGTCATCTGTCAAAATGCTATCCATCGGGCCTTTACTTTAATTCTTATTTTCCTTATTTCTTTCAAATTAGATTCATCCACTTTAGTGTTATTTTTCCTCCTAAACCTTATTAAAGTGTCTTCCTTAGAATTTTGATTTTTCCCCCACAAGGATTCTCCAACATTTGAATCTGCCACCATCAATACCAGTACCATATAGACCTACAAATGGATCGAATATGCATCAGATTGGGCTATATCCTAATATGATCCGTTAAGCAAAATAGTCGATCTGATTGAATCCGAAAAATCCAACTGATTATGAATACAACGATCCAAATCTGATTTATTAGTTAATGGATATCCGATCCATTTATTCGATCTAATCTATTAATAAAAATAAAATTGATTTTTAGCAAGCACATTAAGATATAATAAACGTGTTAAATGAATGCTTATTAAGACTTTCATGAATCTTTTAGCAAGCACATTAAGACTTTCATGAATTTTTTAGCAAGCACATTAAGACTTTCATGAATCTTTTAGCAAGCACATTAAGCCTTTCATGAATTTTTTAGCAAGCACATTAAGACTTTCATGAATTTAATACGTCCAGGTTGTTGTTTATGACAAATGTATCACCAAGTTGAAAATAGTCATATGAATCTTCAAATATAATATACACAAAGTTATATATAAATATAAATACTAATATATATAAATATAAAAATACATGTTCAATCAATCTATCTATATATATATATAGGATGATGGTCAGGTAAACATGTGTTGATATAATTTATATCAATACCCACATTAGGACTTGTACCATGTGCATTAGTGAGATATGAGGTATATTGGACCAATGTAAGGGGTACAACCCCCAATGCATGGTGTTGATATAACTTATATCAACACGTGCTGATGGGAACATAGCCATATATATATATATATATATATATATGGCTATGTTCCCATCAGCACGTGTTGATATAAGTTATATATATATATACTAATCTGATCGGATTATTAATAGATTGGATTAAGTTGAGTCCCAATCCTTTTGATAAGCAAAGGATTATTGGATTTGAGTACTTATCAGATTATTTGATTACAAACCTCTTACCAAATCCAACTTAATAGATTGATTGGATTCGAACTAGATTAGGGCCAAAATCTGATCCATTTGCAGGTCTACTACCATACCACTATCAACGTTATTTCACTAAACAAGAAACTCTTAATATTGGGAATTTTGATCCGAGGTTGCAAACTCAAGGAAGTATTGGCTTGGATTTTGGCCCATGAGGACTTGGACTAATTTGGTTCATGGAGTTCTTTCTCTTCCCACATTGTTGAAGTCTCAAGATGCAAACATATAGAGGCGTGGCCTAGCTAGACTTCGGCTCATGGCACCAGGATTTTGTTCTATAGAATCTCTATTGGCTTATGAAGCCTCACATGTTTCTTGTTGTCATTGACCTATTGAGGTCACCTCTAGTTGGGGGTTATTGCAAGTAAGAATTTGCATCAATGGTGGTACATTTTTCAAGATTAGGCATCAAACTCAAGAAGATTTTAAAATCTTCATAAGTTTAAGGGGGAGTATTGAAAAAATAAATCAAGACAAAAAAATCATGGATAGGATCAAGAGCATATAGAAATGAATCAGGAGATTGAGAGCATATCAAGGAAGGAGACTAAGAGAAATTTATGCAGAAAAATCATAGAACATTTTGATTTATTTCCTTTTTTTATGAATTTTCATTATCTTTAATTTCCATATTATTTTATCTTGTATAATCCTACTAATGGGTTGACTGCAATGAAACAAGCTATTATCAATGAAATTAAGTTTTTCTATATTGTCATCATTTAGTGAAGCCTAATCCACTTTGAGATAATCAATAAATAATACAAGATAAAATAAAATAAAATAAAATAAGAGTTTTGCAATTAATAATAACAGGTGTTGACTCCATGCAAATGTTATTTTGTGATGTAGGACACCAGGCCTTGAAGTATTTAGAGCAATTGGACAGTTAGAAGATTTGAAAGCTAGATTGTAAAAATTGTGGGAAAGTGCAAAGGGAATTTTACAAATTGTACTCAAGGCTTTTTACTTAGTGTTAGAATCATGTGAAATTTGGTGGTGCGTTGGGAAATGTTGAGAGAAAGCATTTTCTTGCTACATAGTTGCAATGAAGATGATGAATTTCTACCAAATTCCATCATTTATTTATTTATTTTTGTCAAAAAGTCTACATAAACAATAGATTTTGGAAAAACATTATTCTACATAGTTGTTAAAAATGATGTTTTCTAGTGTTCAAAGCGGCTCATTTTCATAACCTTTTATATTTTGTATAAAACCTTAAAAACCTATAATAAGTCGGGGTACTGATCAAATGAAGGGTTGGCAATAGCCTGACCCTTTTATTTTTAATGAGATTTTAGAGTTAATTCAGTTATTTCATGCATTATTCCATTAATTAAGGGCAGTCTTGGAATTTTTATGGGTTTTATGTATGACACCATTCATTTCCGCCAAGCAGACTAACTATCAATGGATGGAGTTTTCTTTTTAAAATTAGTGAAAATAAATGTAAATAAGAAACCACGATAGAAGGTTGGGTGAATGAGAAATGATACAAACTAAATAGTTAAATGTGATGATAAAAATTTTCAAGTGAGAATGCCTCAACATAAGTTGCATTAAAATCATGCATTGGAGGTAGTACTTTATGTATAAGTTGCATCAGATGCAACTGGCATCAACACATCCTTGATCACCTAATTTTTTTAGATGTCTTTATATGTATATGTATATGTATATGCACGTTTATATATATCTATTATCTATTATATATTATATTTAAGAGTTATGAAGACATCAGCAATAGGTGACGTGGCAAGTGCATAACCCTTCCCTCCAAAATCCCCTTCTCTCATTTATTTTGGACCCACATGATGATGTCAGCAGTCCTTCTATTACACCCAAAAGATCAAAAAGGCAAGTAATAAAAAAGCTAAAGAGATGAATTAAGAAGGGCAAAAAGGTAATTCCGCAATAACAAAGAAGAAAAGGCTGCCTGATCCATGGGAGAAAAAGTTAAAAAATTGATTGTCAATTTGTTACAAAATGACTATCAACGTGACTATAAAATCAATACTAAAGGGTTGTTTGGAAAAATTAAAAACCTAATCACTTAACTTTAATCATTTTTTTTTTTTTATTTCACATTGATTGTTAAATCTCTTTTTCTTAATAATCCTATTTAACTAGATTGAGAGAAAATAACAGCATTTTTGGTACTTATATAAGTATTTAAATGAAGTTATTGTTTAGCTCCCGCGCATCGCGCGGGTCCATTCTAGTATATATATATAATCGTCCTTGTATTCTGATGTCAACTTTGTCATTCTATTTGTATAGTTCTAGTTAATTTCTTTGGTTTCTTTGTTGGATTTATCCTTCAATAGCTAGCTCTCAATTTTCAGTTTGTGTACTAGCTAGCTTCTGTTCCAGTTCTTACACCATGTTTAACGTGCTGCAAAAATATCAAAATTAACTTTTCATTTGCTCCTGGTATGATTACCTTGCCTCCTAAACATACCAATTTATTAATGAGTTAGCTGTAATTTTAGTAATTTTCAACAGAAATTTGAAAAACTAGCTACTGAATTAACAGTTTTACCTAGTGGAGTAACTGATCCCCCAATTGCCCAATTTTTGGTCCATGTGACCAAAAATTGTAAAATATTCATCGGTTAATTGGAAATATTGCCTTTCATCCTCCCAGTTTCCCACCACCAGCCAACTTTATCTGACTCCTTAGCTTCTTTTTTGTAGTTTTTGTCAATCAATTATATATTAGCTCTGAAGTCCATGCATTGTTCCTTTCTAGTTGTTGTCAACAATAAATTTCTAGTTTTTTTTTTATTTTTTCATTTGTTTCACACTATTCATAGCTTTCCTAGTTTTCTCTCTCATGCACGTTGTCAACGATGCCATGTTAGCTGATTTCACAACTGAGTGGGTCAAAACTAAATGTCATACGCTGTCATAATTATTTGAATTCAGTTCAGACTAGGCAGTGGAGATGAGACTAGCAGCTGAAGATGATGGAGGGAACAGTCAGAAAAGGTGTTCCAATGCCTAAAACGACATAATTGTTTGACTGACCTCAGATTTACCTACCAATTCAATATTCCAATGGTCTGGCCCCACCACATAGAGTCATCATATATTGTGACACACACCACAATATATATATATGTACCTACTATTTATTCTATTGGTGCTGTCCTTTGTTGAACATGCTTTCAACTACTGTGGTCTTTGAATTCAAATTAATGCAAGCCCAACCAAAAAGAGAAAAAGTAAGAGTGGTAATCACTAAGCTCACAGGGGAACCTCTCAATGGCACACATGCACTACATCTATATGCAAATGAATAGGAGAACCTCTGACTCTCTGAGTGGTAATCGAGGAATTACTGATTGGTCCAGCTCTAAGCAAATAATTACAGTTCGATACAGATGACTACTACCTTCCTAATAAATAATTGTTAAATTAACTAAAACTAATTACTAATTATAATTATTTGTCTATAGTCTGACCGCTATGTAATTCCTCTGTAATTATTGTCAGTTTTGATTTGATTTGATTTGTATGAAAGCACTTGTTTTCTTTCTATACAGTTCTTGTTAACAAATTCTTTTTATTAAGGTCCATAAGTTTCACACAATCATGGGAATGGCTATTGCAACCCCACTTTTTTATCACACTCCCATCCTTTAGGTTTTTAAGGTTTTATGTAAAATATAAAAGGTTTTTGTGAAAATTGGCTGCGGAATCAAATAGGCAACATCATTTTGAATAATTTTGTAAAATTTTTTTTTCCAAAATCCATTGTTAAAGTAGATTTTTTGGTTATTTATATCCTTTATTTCATTTGTTTGCCAAAAAGTTTATTTAAACGATAGATTTTAGAAAATTTTTTTTCTACAAAGTTATTTAAAATGATGTTTTCTAGTAAACAACGTAGCCAATGTTTGTAAAAAATTTTCATATTTTGTATTAAATCTTAAAAACCAAAACGAAAAAGAGAATTTGATAAAAAGTGGGGTTACGGTAGTCATTCCTTCCGTACAATTATTGTCAAACATTTCTTTTGTTGAGGCATATCTCTATGGGATAAGTGTTATGTCTCTATCCATCATAGGTTGTCTTGTTAACATAGTGGACCCATCCTGGAATTTGAATCATCTATTTATTTCCTTATGTCGATATGTCGTAATCCCCTAAAATCAATACAATGATAAAAACTCTTTCAAAACCATCACCAAATCCACATCCAAAGAATAAAGGTACCGAAATGTAATTAACGTGTTAAGGGGCGTACGTGAGGCCTGGCCCATATCTCTATGGGATAAGTGTTATGTCTATTCATCGCAGATCGTCTTGTTAACATATTGGACCCATCTTGAAAAGAACTATGGTATGTGGGATATAACTGCACATGTATGATTAATGGAAGATATTAAACAGTCAAGAACTACTGTGGCAAAAGTAATGAAGAATATAGACACGAGATATGTATCCTCCTTTTTATTATTTAATTATTTAATTATTATTAGTATTATTTTGTGCTAAGTAAATTAGGAAAGATTTGTCTGTTAAAAGTATATGAAACTCACAGATAACTCCATGGTACCTTCTTTCTTTCTTTCTTTCTTTCTTCTTCATTTCTTTCTTTCTTTTTTTTTTTTTTTTTTTTTTTTTTTTTTCAAACGATATAACGCATTTATTGAGAAAAACTCATTACATAATGATAGGCATATCCTCCTCAAGGAAGGGGGAAAGCCAACCAGGGGATCTTCTAACCAAACCTCAAAGTCATCCACCCTAAGTGCATGCTTCGCCATTGCATCAGTAGCACAATTGTGTTTTCTCGGAGTATAACAAAAAGCTTCTACCTTTGCTTCATCTGCCAAGAGTTGGGTGTCACCACAAATAATGGCAATTTCCTCCACCATTTCCTTCTTCCCAATAATGCATTCGATTACCCCTTTTGCATCTCCTTCCACCAGCAGCCCTTTAATACCCATCTCTATAGCAAAGCAAATACCTTCCCGCATAGCTAATGCTTCTACCATTTGCACACTCCTCACATATTTTAACTTTTTTGCCATTCCTACAATGAAAAGGCCATTTGGATCTCGAATTATAATACCTGCATCCCCCATGCCATCAGATTCAATCCACGCTCCATAAAAATTTAGCTTAAACAATAACGCAGGCAGGGGTTGCCATTTTGGAGGCCTCTGATCGATAGCCCGATCTACATTAGCAGTCTTGCCCATAGTATTTCCTTGGGTCAGTGCCTGTTCAAACTCGCCTTCATCCACAGCAGCTTTCAAAAAACTTCATTCAGTTCCTATTTCCTTCCATTCAAGCTCTTATCATTCCTTGCCTTCCATATACGCCATAAGATAAACACCACCTTGCACATAAGGTTTTTTGCTAATACATGCATTTTCCTTCTATTTGTGTCTTAAATGTTCCAAACATTGCAAGAAAGGTTGATTCGACATGGACATACTGTCAAGCTGAAGTGAGCTCCCATCCCATGTCATTCTCGCAAAGGGACAGGAGAAAAAAATATGTGTGAGTGTTTCCTCTTCACCACAAAACAAGCAGGCTTCATTCCATTGTGGCATTCTTTGCTTGTGCTTATAGCCGATAGGTAGAGTCTTATGAACACATCTCCATAAAAAGTGGCGTAACTTCCCAGGAAACTTGAAGTCCCCAGATAAATTTCCAAAACTTTTTTTGAGAGTTATGGCCCCTTGATTCTCCTTCAGCTTGCCTTTGAGCCAACCCACCATTCTTATTAAAGTCCTAACCCACCACATAGTCTGATTTAATTGTGTACTGTCTATTGGTTGTATAATACCAAATAATCTTATGTTTACTCTCCATCCTTGCAACCGGCAATCCAAGGACCATATTCGCTTCTTGCTCATCTAATAGTTGTTTGATTGCTTCTTCTTTCCAGCACTTTCTATCCATGTCAATCAATTTAGCCACTCTCATATCACCACATCCATATGGGGGTTGAGACTTAGTCTTAAAAGTGATTAGTTCTGGAAGCCATGGGTCTTTCCACACGCGAATGTTAGCACCATTCCCAACCCTCCATCGAACACCTGCCTGTAAAATTTTTCGGCCTTAAAAAATGCTACGCCATGCCCAAAATGGATTATTGCCTAGCTTTGCTTCAAAAAAATTTGATCTGTGGTAGTACTTACCTCTAAAAAATCTTGCAACCATCGAATGAGGTTTCACCATTAACCTCCAGCCTTGCTTAGCTAGCATTGCCAAGTTGAAACTTTCAAGTTCTCTAAAGCCCAAACCTCCCTCATCTTTAGGCTCCGTAAGTTTGCCCCATCTTACCCAATGAATCTTCTTGTTGTTCTCGTTACTGCCCCACCAAAAGTTTGCTAGGCATGAATTAATCTCCTTGCATAACCCCACTGGTAATTTGAAACAAGACATCGCAAAATTTGGCATAGCAAGCGCCACAGACTTCAAGACCACTTCCTTTCCGGTTTGTGATAGCAATTTTCCCTTCCATCCACCTACTCTGGTCTCCACTTTCTCCCGAATAGAAGCAAACAGGGACTTTTTGGACTAACCTATTATGGCTGGCAACCCCAATTACTTCTCTTGTCCCCCT
Source organism: Liquidambar formosana (assembly GCA_039720395.1). Classification (NCBI taxonomy): domain Eukaryota; kingdom Viridiplantae; phylum Streptophyta; class Magnoliopsida; order Saxifragales; family Altingiaceae; genus Liquidambar; species Liquidambar formosana. Next base: position 24,488,367 of record CM077826.1, on the reverse strand, counting down.
ATATTTCGAATCCCCAATTTGTATGCAAGGCTGCTTCTAATACTTTGCGGGGTGTTTTTACTGAAGAAAACAGAGGACTTTATGAAATTAATCTGTTGCCCAGAAGTTGCTTTATACCTGTGCAAAATGTCTTGAAGAAGATCGCATTCTTTTGTATTAGCTTTGCAAAAAATGATTGAATCATTTGCAAATAGCAAATGATTGACGGGCAGGCTTGTTCTGGCTATCCTTCCCCCAGTTAATTTCCCTTCTCTTAGCTACTTGAAGCATTGTTGTCAACCCCTCCGCACATATCAAGAATAAATAGGGTGATAATGGGTCTCCCTGTCGAATCCCTCTAGTAGGCTTGATAAAACCTTTGCTTTTTCCATTAACAAGGAAGGAGTATGTCACTGTTAACACACATACCATTATCCAACCAATCCATTTATCAGAAAATCCCAACTTTCGTATCATTGCCTCCAAGAAAAACCATTCAATTCTATCATATGCCTTGCTCATATCGAGTTTAATAGCCATGCTATAATTCCCCCTCCCCTTTGTACATCCTTTTAGTGAATGTATTACTTCATGAGCCATCAAAATGCTATCTATAATCTGTCTACCTGGTACGAATGCACTCTGAGTCTCACTTATGATTTTGGGCAGAACCATTCTTAGGCCGATTAGCCAAAGCTTTTGCAATGATCTAAGTTATATTACACAAACTAATAGGTCGTAGTTGGCTCATATTCATGGGACTTGTAACCTTCGGGATAAGCACCACATTGGTAAAATTGACAGCTCTTAATAGTTTTCCAGAATGGAAGAAACTTTTCACAGCCTCTATAATATCATTGCCCACTATATGCCAATAGGTATGAAAAAATTTTGCTAACAATCTATCTGGGCTAGGGGCTTTTGTGGGGCCAATTTAGAATGTTGCTTGGTGAATTTCTTCAAGGGAGAAGTCTCTTGTTAGCCATGAATTCAGTCTAGGAGAGATCTTGCTATGCACTTTCTCTATAATTGTTTCCTAATCAGTGGACTGTTGTGAAGGGAAGATATCTGAGAAGTAGTCAACAATTATTTTTTCCACTTCTTCCTACTTATCCTGCCACACTCTATATTTATCCTCAAGGCCGATAATTCTATTCTTTTGACATCTCTGGATATTGGCTGCATGAAAAAACGCAGTGTTCTTATCTTTGAGCTTAAGCCATTGATTTCTGGATTTCAACTACCAGTAGTGTTCTTCTTGCTTCCAGGCATTATTCAGCTCCTTCTCAAGATGTTTAATTGTATCACTATCAAAAGGGGTTCGGGCGTACTCAATTTGTAACTTTTCTTATATATCAGAAATATTTTGTTTGGAGTTCAAATTTTGTTCTCTCCTCCATCCAAGAATTTGGCGCCTACACTCTTTAATTCTTTGTTGAATTTTAAACCATCTTGAGCCCAAATTATCAGTGCTCCACCCCTGTTTAATTGTCTCTTCACATTGTGGGTACTCTATCCACCTCGGATCAAAACGAAAAGCTCCCTTTTCCTATAAGTTCGAAAGTCAAAGTTAAATAAAATGAGGCAATGATCTAATCCTACTAGCAAAAGATGGAAAATAGTTGCATTAGGGAAGCGTATCTGCCAATTATATGTCACCATAGCTCTGTCCAAACACTCCCTAACATTTGATGCTCCTCTCGCCTATTATTCCAGGTGTATGGATGCCCAACATACCCTAGATCCACTAATCCACAATCTGATATAAAACTTCTAAAGGCTCTAAAAATCCATTCCTCTCTTGCTGGCCCTCTTGCCTTTTCTGAATTAGAAAAAATATCATTCAAATCCCCCATTACAACCCAGTCTTCATTATTGCTTACAATTCTCCCCTTCAACTCCTCCTAATTCTTTACTTTAAGTGCATCACTCGGGTTAGCATATATGCATACCAGCATCCATGGGCTCTTATGTTGGGAATCAAACTAGAGAGGAAAACTACAAAGGCGGAATTAAAATTTTCCTACGATTCCCAAACCCATGAATCCGATTATGCATAATACAAAAACATAAACCCTAACTACCAAGAGAGTTGGGATTACTTACAGTTGATTAATGTCTTCTCCTTTATGCTCCAAGCTTTTTCTTCTCCTTTTTGCTCCAAGCTTTGTCTCCGGACAGCGGTGAATGAGCAGCCCAAGTGTGCTGCCTCCAACGGTATCCACACCTAGCTAGAGCTTGTTGTCCTTTCCTTCTTCTTCCTTATGGTTGCTAGAGGTGGAGAAGAGGGAGAAAGAGAGAGGGAGAGCTGTAATTTTTCCAGCCAGCCCTTGGGGAAGAGTGATTGTGATGATGTCATCACCTTATAGTGGGCATTATATAGCCCACTAATAGGGCCGGCCAAGGGGGGATTCCAAACCCTAATCTAATTTGTGTAATTACTCTTAATTACACAATTAGCCCACTAGTTTGCATCAAATACAAATTAGCCCCTTAAAGAACTTTTCTTTAATCACTTATACCCTTTCTCTCATAGACAATCAAGCTCTCTTAGCATGATCAGTGTGTGACCCATTGGGTTCACATCATCAAGTAGTAGGAACAGCACAAGTTGTGCACAATGGAACACTTTCCATTAAGGGTCTAATTGAAACTCCTTTCAATTCCCTAATTGATTATAACTCATTTATATCAATTAGGGCTTCTACTAACCATGAGTAACACCTAGCATATGGCTCATGGTGTGGTCCTTAATGAGGTGAATAGTCATTTACAAAGAACCCTTCTGTTATAGTTTACAGGTTACAATTCCATCCTTCCATCAACACAATGTCTCTATTTGAACTAATAGGACATGGAAGTCTGTCAAGTCCCTAGTTCAATTACTTTATACTCATTCATTAATATCAACTCAATGATGAACTTATGGAAACTCCTTTCCATATTCATTCTACCATGGGCCCATGGATTTAATGAGTTATATTCAATGAATGCTGTATGAGACATTCACTCCCTTTTTCCTGAGAGTGATGGATTCCTTGTTGATCACTCACATGCCTTCACACATATAGCAGAAGGGCCAATGAACACCCTTACAGACCCCTGAATAGGATCTGCACTTAGTGTTATCAAACTTCTAAAGCTACATGCATAAGACAACCATGGTGTCTCAGGTCTAAGGATTACTTGTACCACTATAACAATGAGAAACTGATTGACAGGCAGGTTAAAACTCCATTCAGTTTATCTCATATCTTTGGTCACATTCAGTGTACCTATTCTTATAATAGGCACCCACTTGTTGGTTGTAGTGTCTCCACACAAATAGCTTGAGACTAGCTATCCTCCTATAGAGTCAACCTAACAAGTGCTAGTCCTATGGTTCATTACTGTCCATCATAGTGAACCTTCAACTAGGAATGATTTAGGAGTTTAGTACAGAGATATATTTAGAGTCTCAAAATTACAACCCTTTGTAATTTCATATTCTCAACTCTAACTCCATGGACATATTATGTAAATATAAATGATGCATATAAACATAATAGAATAAGCCCTTTTATTAAATCAATAATAAATGTGACATGCATAAATGAAATCAATTGATTGTTCCTAATCCCTAAACAATCATCTCTATGATTGGCTCTAGGGCATAATCCTAACAATCTCCCACTTGCACTATAGCCAATCCACCATGTATCTCATACTCATATCCTGTCGGTGGTGATCCAACACACTTGGGTCATAGCTTTAGTAAAGGGGTCTTCTTTATTCTCTATTGTATTAAACTTCTATATGTATATGTCATCTCTTCCAATGATCTCTCTAATCACTTGGAATCGCCGCTTAAAGTTTGGACTTTTGATGAGACCGTGGATCATTGTCTTGAGCACTAGCCTTATTGTTGTCACAAAAACAATAGTAAAGGCTTCTCAATGTTAGGAACCACTCCTAGTTCTGCAATGAACTTACTCATCCAAACATGCAGCAATGAGCTCAAATTTACAGCTCCACCATTTAAGGTGAGAACATACCTCGATGTTGATTTCCTATCATCATCGTCAGATTGAAAATCTGAATCCGTTATACCAACCATTTCAAGTTTCTTTCTCCATAGACAAAGCATGGGTCCTTAGTTCTTCTCAAGTACTTAAGGATAGCTTTGACTTCTTCCCAGTGTTCCTTATCTGGGTTTGCCTGATATCTGCTCGTAACATTTACAGCAAAACTGATATCTGGTCTTTTAGTTATAGACAACTTGATTCCATGTCTGACAGGAATTAGACCTCCTTTTGGAATCATGCATTTTGAACTCTTTCAAAATCTTGTCTATGTACTTCGATTGGGAGAGACTTAGCATCCTTTAATATCTATCTCTATAGACCTCTATTCCCAGAATATAGGATGCTTCTTCCAAATCTTTTATGGAGAAACTTTGTGAAAAACCAATTTTTCACTTTTGACAACGTCTCTACATTATTCCTAATAAGTAGAACGTCATTCACTTATAGGACCATAAATGTGATCACACTCCCACTAACCCTTTGTACAATCATGGTACAATAATGGGTTCTGTCTCAACAGGGACAAGGGTTGCATCAATGTTGGTTTGTGTCTCATTAGACAACTCTTTGAGTTCTATTTTCCTGTTGTTGCTGCCTTCTTGAATAAACTCTTTTTCAAGAAAGATTGCAAACATACAAACAAAACACCTTTTGTTCATCAGGATAATAGATATGATATCCTAAACTTTCTTTAGGGTAATCCACAAACCTACATTTAAGTTATCTTGATTTCCAATTTGGTTGCACTGTACGTCTCTACATATGCAGTGCAACCCCATACCTTAACATGCTTAAGGTTTGGTGCTTCCCTTTCCATATCTCATATAGGTCTTAAGGGACAGCCTTGGTTTGAACTCTGTTTCACAGGTACATGGAAATTTCTAGGGCATATCCTAACAAGGATAATATTAGGTCGTTGTAACTTATCATGGACCTAACCATATCCAATAAGGTTCTATTCCTCTTTTCTGACACACCATTAAGTTATGGTGTTCCAAGAGGTGTCCATTGTGATTGAATGCCCTTTTGAACAAGTTGATCTGAAAATTGACCGGTTAAATATTTGCCTCCTTGATCCAATCGAAGAGCTTTAATACTTTTACCGATTTGTTTCTCTACTTCATATCTGAATTCTTTGAACCTTTCAAATATTTCAGACTTGTACTTCATTAAGTATACACACCCAAACCTAGAATGAATCATTGGTAAAGGTTGTAAAGTAAGAGAAACTTCTACATACATCATTATGTATATCTTGTTCTCTTAGGTTTATTAGCATTCAATTTAGAACTATCATGCTCCATTGCAATTCATATTTGCAATAAAGTTTAGAAAATAAAGACCATCCACATAAACTCCAGAAGTAATGAACTCTTCATTTAATAGAAAACATTTATTAAATCAAACTAAAACCTCGTTTAGATAAAACTGAAATAAAATTAATGTTTCTAATAACTTCTGGAATGTAAAGATAGCCAACTATTATTTCTAAACTACTCCATTAGGTAGAGTCAAGCAACAAGCCCCACAGCTAATGCAGCAACATTTGCTCCATTCCCCACTTGTAGGGTTGATCCGCCTTTACTCTGCCTTCTGCTTCCCACTAGATTCTGCATGGAATTCAAAATTCACATCAGAATTAAGTACCCAAGTGGAAGCAAAACTAACATTTAGTTTAGAGCATGATCCATACCTTTCAAAGGTTGGTTCTTTAGAGTATCCAGATACTCCCGGCAGTTACGTTTCCAGTGCCCATCCTTGCCGCAGTGAAAACAGGTTCCTTTGGCTTTGTTGTTACCTTTCTTCTTCCTCTGGGTACTCTTACCCTTGCCTATGCCCTTGCCCTTGGGCTTGAGCTTAGACTTGGAAGTAGCAGCTTCATTAAATTCAAGCAAGAATTCTTTCCCATACAACTCTTGTATGTTGATAAAAATCTCGTAAACACTTCCCATGGACTCATGTTGCTTCTTAAGCTCAAGACTCATAAATACCATCATATAGCACCTTGCCATGAGATCGTCGTCCATGCGCTTCTGGTAAGCGTCTTTCTCTTGCTGAGTTGTAGCCTCAGCAGGAGCAATGGGAAGTGGATTATGAAGTGCATAGGTAAGATTCTTGGAATCCAAAACAATTTTTAGATTCCTAAGCCAATCAAGACAATTTGGTCTAGTCAAACGGTTGATGTCCAATATTTTGGATAACGGGTTGAGGTGAGCCATTTCTATGAACTACATATAAAAATTAGAGAATTAGATTTCATTTTTAATCCATAATGATCGGGTCTTTAATCATATGGTACCTCCCACTATTTTATCAAATTCCATACACCCTCTAATGGAATTCGGGAATCTTATTCCTAATGGGGATTGGGGTCCCACTGTGACCTAGAAGCCTCACATGTTAGTTTCTTGACTTCTAACCCACAGTAAGAAGACAACTCTTTGTCTATTGCTTCATAAGCAAGTTCCAATCATTTTGCCTCTAGGGTACATATTCCTCACATGTTAGTTTCTTGGAATACTTCCCTAGTTAAGTTAAACCCATCATTCACACAGGTATGTTTCACCAAATATATACCTCACATGTTAGTTTCTTGGTATATACCAGCTTAGGCACCCCATGATATCTATATATGTGATAGTTTCAAGTAATGTCTTTAATATGCGTAGCTCCTACATGTCTGCAGCCAGGTACCCACATTAAGGGACGTTAGATGATCCTATAATGATGGAAGGCAATGAAGAATCCATTCCCTAATGTATTCTCCATTTCCAACTTAATATTAAAATAGAGGGGTTTTAAGGGTCTCATCAAAATAACTAATCTAACATACATCTCATGCATTTAAATAAGAAATATATAACAACATTATATATATGTAATCCACTTATCGATATTAGTCCCTATAAGGTGACATATAACGATCTTTGGATTTGGAGCTATCTCTATTAATCTCATTAAAAGCTCCCACTATGATGATTATGGACTTTAAGAGGATTCAATCCAAGCCAATGAATTGAATCCAAGGTCTAAGGTGGGTGTAGGTGATCGTAAAACATTCATTCAAAACATAGCATGCACTCTTGAAAATCTTCTCCAAGCTTTCAAGTCCTTCAATCTCCTCCATTAGCTTCATGGTCTCCACCATAGGCTTATTGGGCTCCACCATGCTCCTTTAGGTCCACCATACTCCTTAGTGCGCTCTCGATTACATAACATTTACATAATTTAAAGAAAGGGATACATAAGGGGAATGTGGGGTACATAAGAGAATGATAGAGAGAGAGAAGAAGGTGGCATGCAAGCCCCAAATAAATAATACATCACCAAAAATTGACAACTCTTGAAAAATTATACAACCCATTCATAAGACGGCCAATCACAATTGGTTTAAGGGGTATAGTCCATAATCATCATCCATCCATAACCATACAATCATATTGCATAATAAAGGAAATAACTGTAAGCAATAAACATATGGGCATTCATGGTAACTCTATTGATTGGTTTTCATTAATCTCATTAATGTGTCCTAATCTTATTAGGAGATGCATAAGTTCCTGAATTAATTAAGTCTTAACATTTAAGACATTTAATTTCAATTAATCAAATCAATTGAAACATTTAAAGTCCCCTAATTAAACTCTAATATCAAATATTAGGATCTTTTTAATTAAACAAAACAATTTTATTTAATTAAAATTTCCAGATTTTTATTTAATCCTAAATTGTGTTTTAAACCATTTAAAACATTATAAAATTAATCACCATTAATTAAATAATCAATTTCGGAATTAAATAAAATCATTTTATTAATTAATTAGTGCATTAGGGTTTCCTAAAACCCTAAACCCTAAATGCATTAACTCTAAACCCTAAGTGTAACCCTAATGCATTAAATGCCTTATGATTGGTCAATTAATGACCAATCATTTAAACCCTAGGTTTATACGGTATTAATGATTAGGATTAGGGTTTAATTAATGCCACCTAGGATATTAATTACACCTAATTAATATGCACTAATTAGGGTTTCTAAAACCCTAAACCTTAAACCTATTAAATGCCAATGATTAATTACTAAACCATTAATGATCATGATTGGTCATTAATGACCAATCATTTAACCCTAGGTTAGACACATTAATTACTAGGTTTAGTTATTAATTAATGCATTAATAGAATTATGGTTTAATTAATACGAATTAGGGTTTCCTAAACCCTAAACCCTAGACATCATAAATGCACTTAATTATACCCCAATGATTAATAACCATGATTGGTCAATTAATGACCAATCATTAAACATTTTAATTAAGGTAATTAATAGTCAATTAGGGTTTTTAATTAATGCAATTAATGAATTAGGGTTTCATCATTAATGGGAATTAGGGTTTCATCATAAACCCTAAGGCTGCTGCCACATTAGTGGGCTGCCATGGCTTAGCAAGGCTGCCATGGCTTGGCCAGGCCATGGGAGGCCATGGCCAGCAAAGGGCGACTCAAGCCAGGGTGTGGGCCAAGCCCATGGACACGTGTGGAGTGGCCAAGAGGGCTGTCTTCTTCAAAGAACATTAGGGTTTCCTGAACCCAGTGCTGGCACCACCATTGGAGGACCTCCAAGGTCACAAAAGTTTCTAAAACTTAATCAATTCGACTCCACCAACAAAACCAGCTTTTGTATCATGTCCCTACATGAATTACTAAGCTAATTGAAGTGGTTTGGATGATCAAATCATCCCCAATTGTTCTAAACAATTCAAGAACAGTAGGCTGTCCAGAATTTGACAGCATACTGTCCATGATCACAAATTGATTTAAAACCCAGCAAGATGATTAATTCAGGCTACCAAATTATTTTTCCTAGCATCCTACATGTCTTAGGAAACTAATAAAATTGGTTTCATGCAATTTGGAGTTCCCTAGCTCAAGATATGAACAAAACTCCATTGATGACTTTCTGCAGAAAAACAGCCTGCTGTGTTCTTCCAAGAAATCAAACTTTTTGATTCTTTATGCATCAAGACTCCTTTGATTATTAAAGAATATGATCTATACATCATAAATCATCATCCTATAATGATTATTCATCAATTTTACAGAAGTATCTGATCATAACAGTAGCAAGAACCCTAGGGTTCTAAAACCCAGATTCAAACATGGTGGTCTTCTCCTTCTTCCTTCTGTTCTAGACTCATAATCCAATTATGATGCATCCGAATACTTGGGAACCCTTTCCTACCATGTCTAGAACATAACCCAAGTGGTGGCAACCATTGCCATGCTTTTGATCTCCATCAAAAACTCACAATTGTGGCTGTTACATCATTCCCGAGCAAAACTGTCTTCCCTGACAGCCTGTAGTAAAAAATTCATAACTTTCACTACAAAACTCGGATCGACGAACCGTTTGTTGGGTTGTAAAGCTGATTCAAAGGGCTTTCTAACCATATATGGCTCGAAAATTTTGGAGAAGAACTCTGATTTCGGCATGCAAAACAAGATGACGATTTTTCATGACTATCATAAAAACTGTTCATCATCTTCTCCAAACTCAATCCCCATTCAACTTTTGAATAACCAGCAGCCCTAAAACTATTTTAGAAGAGGAGTAGAAGGAGAATTAACCTAGGGTTCATTAACCCTAGGTTCGGCCATGAGAGGGAAACCATTCTAATGCATGAACATAAATTCCAGATTTATTAACCAATCAATTTACCATGAATTACAGCCCATATGCAATTTGTATTAGGCATAACCATGGCTCTGATACCACTGTTGGGAATCAAACTAGAGAGGAAAACTACAAAGGCGGAATTAAAATTTTCCTACGATTCCCAAACCCATGAATCCGATTATGCATAATACAAAAACATAAACCCTAACTACCAAGAGAGTTGGGATTACTTACAGTTGATTAATGTCTTCTCCTTTATGCTCCAAGCTTTTTCTTCTCCTTTTTGCTCCAAGCTTTGTCTCCGGACAGCGGTGAATGAGCAGCCCAAGTGTGCTGCCTCCAACGGTATCCACACCTAGCTAGAGCTTGTTGTCCTTTCCTTCTTCTTCCTTATGGTTGCTAGAGGTGGAGAAGAGGGAGAAAGAGAGAGGGAGAGCTGTAATTTTTCCAGCCAGCCCTTGGGGAAGAGTGATTGTGATGATGTCATCACCTTATAGTGGGCATTATATAGCCCACTAATAGGGCCGGCCAAGGGGGGATTCCAAACCCTAATCTAATTTGTGTAATTACTCTTAATTACACAATTAGCCCACTAGTTTGCATCAAATACAAATTAGCCCCTTAAAGAACTTTTCTTTAATCACTTATACCCTTTCTCTCATAGACAATCAAGCTCTCTTAGCATGATCAGTGTGTGACCCATTGGGTTCACATCATCAAGTAGTAGGAACAGCACAAGTTGTGCACAATGGAACACTTTCCATTAAGGGTCTAATTGAAACTCCTTTCAATTCCCTAATTGATTATAACTCATTTATATCAATTAGGGCTTCTACTAACCATGAGTAACACCTAGCATATGGCTCATGGTGTGGTCCTTAATGAGGTGAATAGTCATTTACAAAGAACCCTTCTGTTATAGTTTACAGGTTACAATTCCATCCTTCCATCAACACAATGTCTCTATTTGAACTAATAGGACATGGAAGTCTGTCAAGTCCCTAGTTCAATTACTTTATACTCATTCATTAATATCAACTCAATGATGAACTTATGGAAACTCCTTTCCATATTCATTCTACCATGGGCCCATGGATTTAATGAGTTATATTCAATGAATGCTGTATGAGACATTCACTCCCTTTTTCCTGAGAGTGATGGATTCCTTGTTGATCACTCACATGCCTTCACACATATAGCAGAAGGGCCAATGAACACCCTTACAGACCCCTGAATAGGATCTGCACTTAGTGTTATCAAACTTCTAAAGCTACATGCATAAGACAACCATGGTGTCTCAGGTCTAAGGATTACTTGTACCACTATAACAATGAGAAACTGATTGACAGGCAGGTTAAAACTCCATTCAGTTTATCTCATATCTTTGGTCACATTCAGTGTACCTATTCTTATAATAGGCACCCACTTGTTGGTTGTAGTGTCTCCACACAAATAGCTTGAGACTAGCTATCCTCCTATAGAGTCAACCTAACAAGTGCTAGTCCTATGGTTCATTACTGTCCATCATAGTGAACCTTCAACTAGGAATGATTTAGGAGTTTAGTACAGAGATATATTTAGAGTCTCAAAATTACAACCCTTTGTAATTTCATATTCTCAACTCTAACTCCATGGACATATTATGTAAATATAAATGATGCATATAAACATAATAGAATAAGCCCTTTTATTAAATCAATAATAAATGTGACATGCATAAATGAAATCAATTGATTGTTCCTAATCCCTAAACAATCATCTCTATGATTGGCTCTAGGGCATAATCCTAACATCTTAATGCCTTCCGTGATTCGTACCTCGATCATGTTCAGATCACTATGAATTATCTCCACTACCTTTTCCATACTCCATAATAAGCAAATTCCTCCAGATAGTCCGTTTGGATCCACTACTTCTATGTATCTATACCCCAACTGTTAGGATTATGCCCTAGAGCCAATCATAGAGATGATTGTTTAGGGATTAGGAACAATCATTTGATTTTATTTATGTATGTTACATTTATTATTGATTTAATAAAAGGGCTTATTCTATTATGTTTATATGCATCATTTATATTTACATAATATGTCCATAAAGTTAGAGTTGAGAATATGGAATTACAAAGAGTTGTAATTTTGAGACTATAGATATATCTCTGTACTAAACTCCTAAAACATTCCTAGTTGAAGGTTCACTATGATGGATAATAATGAACCATAGGACTAGCACTTGTTAGGTTGACTCTATAGGAGGATAGCTGGTCTTAAGCTATTTGTGTGGAGACAATACAACCAACAAGTGGGTGCCTATTAATAGAATAGTTACACTGAATGTGACCATAGATATGAGATAAATTGAATGGAGTTTTAACCTGCCTGTCAATCAGTTTCTCATTGTTATAGTAGTACAAGTAATCCTTAGACCTGAGACACCATAGTTGTCTTATGCATGTAGCTTTAGAAGTTTGATAACACTAAGTGTAGATCCTTATAAGGGTCTGTAAGGGTGTTCATTGGCCCTATTGCTATATGTATGAAGGCATGTGAGTGATCAACAAGGAATCCATTACTCTCAGGAAAAAGAGAGAGAATGTCTTATATAGCATTCATAATATAACTTATTAAATCCATGGCCATGGTAGGATGAATATAAAAAGAGTTTCATAAGTTCATCAATGAGTTGATATCTATGAATGAGTATAAAGTAATTGAACTAGGGACTTAACAGACTTCCATGTCCTATTGGTTCAATTAGAGACATTGTGTAGATGGAAGGATGTAATTGTAACCTATAAACTATAACAGAAGGGTTCTTTGTTAAATACTTATTCACCTCATTAAGGAGAACACCATGAACCATATGCTAGGTGTTATTCATGGTTAGTAGAAGCCTTAATTGATATAAGTGAGTTATAATCAATTAGGGAATTGGAAGGAGTTCCAATTAGACCCTAAATGGAAAGAGTTCCATTATGCACACCTCGTGCTATTCCTACTACTTGATGATGTGAACCCAATGGGTCACACACTAATCATGCAAGAAGAGCTTTAAAGTCTATGAGAGAAAGGGTTTTAGTGAATAAAGAATAGTTCTTTATAGACCTATTTGTATTTGATACAAATAATAGGGGTTAATGTGTAATTAAGTGTAATTACACATAACCCTATTAGGGTTTCTTCCTCATGGCCAGCCTCCTTTAGTGGGCTGCATATATAAGTCACACTTATATGTGACATGGCATTATGTTTGCACACTCCTAACCCTAGCTATCCAAGCTGTTGGAGGCTCTCTTCTATTTCTCTATCTTCTCCACCTCTAGCAACAACAAGGAAGAAGAAGGAAAAGGCTTGAAGCTCTAGCTAGGTGTGGATACCATTTGAGGCAGCACACTTGGGCTGCTCATTCACCGCTGTCCGGAGTCGAAGCTTGGAACAAAAAGGAGAAGACATTCAAACTGTAAGTGTTCTAACCCTCTTCGTAGTTAGGGTTTGATTTTTTATTATGCATAGTTAGATTCATGGGATTGGGAATCGTAGGAAAAATTTTTATATTCCGCACTTCTATTTTTCCCTCTTGTTCGATTCCCAACACCAACCTCCTACGCATTTGTTTCACTTTTTCTCGTTTGTTTTTGGTCTTCATTAAAAACATTAGATCTGGGAATGGAGTTTATTTAACTCCTTTTAGGCCCGAACCGTTAGGGGAGTCCCTGTACCCTGCAGTTCCAACTAATAATCTTCATTAGGTACCTAGGAGCTACTTCAAGCCGGCTTCCTCCACTTTATTGTCGCCACCAGTTGTCATACTACACTCCATTATCCTACTTTTTTTTTTTGCTTTTCCTTTATGTTCTGGAACTTGAAATTCCTCCCTCCACATAGTCACTCCTCTTTTAGTCCCATTCATGCTTCTACCCATTGCAGAGTCTACTACTTCACCTATATGAGTTAAATTACCTTGTCTTGCTAGTTCTTTTAGTTTAGCCTTTCCTCTTCTCTCCGACTTCTTCCCTTCTCCTCACTTCTTTCAAGGTAGGTACATTGTTGTAGGCTTTGGGAGCAAAAGAATTAGTAATGTCAGTTAATGGTTAGGAGAATTCGAAAATGTGTGGATTGGTTAAAGTTTGGGTACCGTGTGGGGTGTGGCTATTAGGTATGTTTGGAGAATGTAGGCTTGAGTATAGGATTGGTGAGTATAAGATGGGTTGAGTTAGGTCCACTTCATTGGTTTCTAGTGCAAGGGTATAACCTATTAATATTGGGTTTTGTGAAGGGGTAGTAGTTTTGGGTTTAACCGATGTTGGGCTTGAAGGTTTAGTCTCCTGGGTATTATAGTCTAACTGGTCTAGTACGGGGGTTGGTTGACGACGTAGATGGTAAGGGAAAGCTCCAAAAGGATGCGACTCCGCCATTTTCTCTCCTAATCCTCCTTTATCTGTCTCCAAAAAATTTGTCTGACTATGATTAGCACAATCAGATACATACCTTCCAGGATTTTCGGTATGATTGTTCATCTGATATTCCATAGCATCCAACTGTGATTTCTCCTTTCTCAGTAGATTTGCCTTTGTCGATTCTCCTCCTAATTTTGTCGTTCCATCTCGAAAATTGCGCTTGTCTGTTGCATCGTCCGTATCTTTCACCAGATCTACTACCGTAGATGTTTCTATCACAACTGTAGATTGCGGGAGTAGATCGCATACCTGATGCCGCCAGTTTTCCATCTCTCTGGTTGTCCCCTCCGTGCTACCGCCGGTCCCCGTCGTCGGGGATATGCTTTGCAAACCACTATATTCTGATGATTTTGAGCCACCAAAACCCTCATCTCTGCATTTTCCTCTACCTACAGATCCCTTTGCATTTTTAGCCTTTAACCAAGGCCCATATTGTTGGGATTTAGTACAACCTAATTTTCGATCGTTAAAGCTTATTAAGCAATTCTTTTCCTCATAACCCAGGAAGCCGCAGTAGTAGCAAAAAATTGGGAGTCGTTCATATCGAAAATCAACCCATACCTTTTCTCCATCCTGTAACGCTATTCTTCCTCCCCACCTTAACAGTTTGGAAATTGGGATATTTACCCGTATGCGCAAGAATTGACCTTGCTCCTCAAGCTCATCTCTGAAATCTACATCTATTCAGTCTCCCATCCTCCTTCTCATATCCTCGGCTATCTGTTTTCCCCTGCATTTAAACGGCAGTCCCCAGATCTGGATGTAAATGGTTACAGATTGGAAAACCACAATCTTCACATGCATCCCCTGTTCCCACCGTCTGAGAAGGATAAGGTGATTATCAAACATCCAGGGATCACCATCAATCACCTTTCTCATTTGGAACTCGTCTTGGAACTTCACAAGCAGTAAATTGTCTCCCACATCCTCTATTTTGACTTCATTTCCAACATTCCACATCAATCGCAAAGTGTTACGCAAAGCTTTTTTATTGAAAGATTTTTCAGTGAGCACTTTCCCCATTAAACTGTATGTGCAATTCTCCAGCTTACCTTTAGATGAATCATCCATCGCAAATAGATCTGCCTCCTCTTCTTTCATGAGGGAAAAACGTCCAAATTCCTCCACTATTGCATCATCCATGTGTGAACCCACGAAAAAGCGCGAGCCCACAAGGAGTTTGGCGAGATAAATTAATACGAGTTTAAAAGACAACAAACGAAAAGGAGTCCTCACCTCATTTTTTAGGGAAAAGAGGAAAACCATAAAAATGTTTTATTTTCAAAACCATATGACTCCATTAAAGGAAAAAGCAAAGTCTTTAAAACCAGAAAATTGGATTCGGGGGCTAAGTTACGACGTGGGAAGGTTCTGGGCTAAGCCCATAGGCACCCACATTGCCCGAGTTGGTCTCTTAATTTGATTGGGCTAACTTAAGATCTTTTTCACTCAAATATCAGCATATATCATCACAAGGCAGCATGCATAACATATATTCCATCCAATCATCCATGCATAATCAAACAAATAAAACAAAACAGAAAAAGAAGAAAAGAGAAGGAAAGAACCTAGGATACTTAGATCCTAGAACGGACTTGAGCCTCAAAAAGAGCGCCTATGTACCATGTAGCGAAATACATGGATCAAAGTCCATGTAGTTCGAAAAGAATAGAATTAAATCCTAATACAAACCTATGGTAAAAATCCTAGGATTCCTCATTTGAAATAGAATTTGATAAATAAACCAAGTTTGAAATCAAGTCACTTCCATAAGATAGAAATTTCGAGAAAAAAATGTACTTTATTTGATAAGGAAACCTTTGGAAATCACCATACGTTCATATTAAGAAAATAACCCTAGGAGGGAGAAGGGAAAGATAGGTTAGGAAAAGTGAATTAGGGCACTTCATACCCTACTTACCTTATGCAATTGTCTCCTAGCAATAGCAAGCTTAAGCGATAACGACCTTATTTGCAATAAGGCAATTATTGTACCTGTTTGCACCCTTACAAGTGCCCAATGCATATCAAAAAGGATAACATAACAATCTGGACAGAATAGTATTAAGGCTCAAAGTCATCCACTAATCATGTTATCAACAAAAACAGTGAATAAATAGAGACCTTAATGTAACCCTAATCTCATGTCAAACCTAAAAATCCACTACATGCATGCAAAAACTATCATAGTTATTCTATATATATCATATACACAATAACCATGAAGAAAAATAGAAAAGAAAACCTATTCTATCATGCTATAGGGAACTTGTGTGAATTTAGGGTTACTGAAACCCTAATTTCACAACTATGCATTAAAACATGTGAAACGACTCTAACACATGCTCAAATCATCATGAATATCATATATATTAACTAACAGGAGCATCAACTCATGACAATTATCATAGCAACCTAAACATGTGTACTATGCGTGATTCAGAAGGATAAAAAGGATAATACTTTCAAAACCCTAGCAAACTAAGGTTTATCAATCATATTAAACCATGAACCATCCTAAAATCATTCACATAACATCACACAAGCATTGAATTCAATCCATAAGAAGAGCTATTACATGCACTAGAACTATCCTAAAGAAAGGAGGAGAGGATGAAGGAGGAAAGTCTAATTTCAGCAATTGAAAGTGTGTTTACCTCTTGTGGAATCTCCCTTGCCTTCAAAGTCCTTGTTCTCTTGCTTGCTTAGGGTTGAAAAGCCTTCTCTTGATGTCCTTCTAGATCTCCAAACTCGTAGCTCCCTCTTTCTCTAAGTGTAAAGTGCTAAAATCCTCCCCTATGTGCTGAATATCATGTCCTTTATATAGAGAACTGACCCCCTAAACCAATGGATAAGATTAATTCATTAAACAATGATCCTAGGGCTATTAGAGACTCTCTTGGTGCTTAAACAACTCAAACTTACACAATCCTAAAAGAAAACAAGTTGTAATGGCGGAGGAAACCGTCAAAAGAGGAAGAGAGAGTTAGAATTTCACTTAAAGACGGAGTCTCTCAGGTGACCATCTGGCCCCGGATGGTTAGCCGTCTAGGCCTAAATGGCTGACCGTCCAGCCCTGGATGGTTACCCGAGGGTCCTTTCCAGTTTGCTCCGGTTTTGACTTCTAATCGCTTCAGGAGTCTTTCAGGGGTCAAATTAAGTCCGATTTTGAGCTAATAAAAGCCAAAACGACTGTGTTTCGAAGGGGAACACATTTTTAGACATTTTAGGACAAAAATCCTTAACCATGGGTGAATGGTTAGGTTTTACAAAGGTGGTTAACCATGGTGCCTCACCGTCGCTAAGTTGGGTTTGTACACAAGGTCGAACCAAATGCTTTCCCAATCGAAATTTGATATTTTTAAACATACCTAAGACGTAAATGAAGCCCAATTGAAGTTAAATGATAGAAAATTGAGTGGGTCTTGTGAGTCGATTTGAGCAAACCAAGAAAGGGTCTTTTAGCTAACCCGAACCATTATGAGCCGAATTGATCTTAAACCATTAATTCATGAAATTGAACCTATATATAGACTCTATGTACTCATATGAACTCGAGGGAATGACTCGGGATTCATTTCAAGGTCAAATGGAAAATATACGGCTTGAAAGACGATTATGCCCTTAAAGTCGCAAAAGTTCTTATTGACTATCGAAATGAACTCCAAATCACTTCAAAATTCATACACATGATATTCAATGCCATGGAAACTCAATGCAAAAGACTAGACTAAAAAAGGACTCAAAATCCTACATGAAATGATATGTCCTAGCTAATGTGACAAAAATGGGGTGTGACAGAAGCCCCTCATTGGTGAACATGTTTCACTTGTGAGCCAATGATTAAAGAACAACCCATTTTTGTTTGATGGATTAATTTCATTAACACCAACAAACTCAAATGGAACCATAAGAATAGACTTCGTTATATCCAAGCGCGCGACGATTTCATCGAAGCAAATAATTGATTGCATGCCAACATTCGTTGGTGTGCTCATGTAAATGCCTTTGCCATGCACTAATTGCATTAGTGATATTCACATGGTCTTTTCATGATGCAAAGCTAGTTGCACTAGTGCATCACAAGGTATTCTGCCAATTTCATTGGAAATTCTCACAACAAGTTATTTCATAACAAGTAAAATTCATAGGTCATCATTTCATGTGAAATTATCGTTATCACATGATGTGAAATTGAATTGAATGTCCATTAATTCAAAAACCAAGTGCATTTCATGCCAATTTCATTGGGAATAACAAAGATAGTGAGTTATTTCATAACTTATGACTCATCATTTCATGTGAAATTATCATTATCACACGATTTTATGCCACTTTCAGTGGAAATAGCAAAGACAGTGAGTTATTTCATAACTCATGAATCATCATTTCATGTGAAATTATCGTTATCACATGATTTTATGCCACTTTCAGTGGAAACAGCAAAGATAGTGAGTTATTTCATAACTCATGAGTCATCATTTCATGTGAAATTATCGTTATCACATGATTTCATGCCACTTTCAGTGGGAACAGCAAAGGTAGTGAGTTATTTCATAACTCATAACTCATAAGTCATCATTTCATGTGAAATTATCGTTATCACATGATTTCATGCTACTTTCAGTGGGAACAGCAAAGGTAGTGAGTTATTTCATAACTCATGAATCATCATTTCATGTGAAATTATCGTTATCACATGATTTTATGCCACTTTCAGTGGGAATAGCAAAGGTAGTGAGTTATTTCATAACTCGTGAATCATCATTTCATGTGAAATTATCTTTATCACATGATATGAGATCCAATTGCAAGTCAATTGATTCAAAATCAAGCTCATTTCTTATCATTTCATGTGAAATTGTCTTTATCACATGAAATGACATTGAATTGAAAGTCATTTAACTCAAAATCAAGTTCATTTCTTATCATTTCATGTGAAATTGTCTTTATTGCATGGAATGACATTGAATTGAGAGTCATTCAACTCAAAATCAAGTTCATTTCTTATCATTTCATGTGAAATTGTCTTTATCACATGGAATGACATTGAATTGAGAGTCATCAACTCAAAATCAAGTTCATTTCTTATTATTTCAGGTGAAATTATCTTTATCACATGAAATAACATTGAACTGAGAGTTAATTGATTGAAAATCAAGCTTATTTCATGTCATTTCATGTGAAATTATCTTTATCACATGATATAACATTGAATTGAAAGTCAATTGATCGAAAAACAAAGTGCATTTCATGCTAATTTCATAAAGATAGCAAGTTACTTCGTAACTAGCATAACTCGTGAATCGTCATTTTATATGAAATTATCTTTATCACATGATTAGCAAGTCATTTCATGTGAAATTATCTTTATCACATGATATGAGATCACTATCATCATAAAGAGAATTGAATTCCAAGGCTTGAAAGCCAATCTATTCAACACCAAGCTCATTTCATGAGAAAGCTATTTATCATAGCCATAACAATTTCTCGTTATGTGAGTAAATACAATCACCCAAGATCATTAAAACTTGATAAACTTGGGGGATTTATTCATCCCATAACTCAAAAAGTGAACACCAAGTCACTTTGGAGAAGTTTAGAGGTCGCAAGCGCGCGAGACGAGGCAAACGGGCAAAGCGGGCTAGGGTGACCATCTTTCCTCAGATGGTCAGCCGTCCAGGGCAAAACGGCTAACCGTCCAAAGGGGGACGATTACCCGAGCCCACCAAGGAAAAAAATCTGGGTTTATAAAACCCATCTTTGCCCACTCATTCTCACATTCTCCCCAACCGAAAATTAGAGAGTTTCTCTCTCTAAACTCTCATCCCATCTTCTCCAACTCTCATTCTCTCATTCCCATTTCAAAAACACTCAATCCCAACATCATATTGTTGGGAATCGTAACAAGAGGGAAAAATTGAAGTGCGGAATATAAAAATTTTTCCTACGATTCCACAGCCCATGAATCTAACTATGCATAACACAAAATCAAACCCAAACTACAAAGAGGGTTAGAACACTTACAGAATTTTTGTCTTCTCCTTTTTGCTCCAAGCTTTGATTCCGGACAGCGGTGAATGAGCAGCCCAAGTGTGCTGCCTCCAACGGTATCCACACCTAGCTAGAGCTTCAAGTCCTTTCTTTCTTCTTCCTTGTTGTTGCTAGAGGTGGAGAAGAGAGAGAGAGAGAGAAGAGAGCCTCCAAGGGGCTGGACGGCTAGGGTTTATTGTGCAAGCCTATTATGCCATGTCACACATAAGTGTGACTTATATAGGCAGCCCACTAAAGGGGGCTGGCCATGGGGAAGAAACCCTAATAGGGTTATGTGTAATTACACTTAATTGCACATTAACCCCTATTATTTGTATCAAATACAAATAGGCCTATAAAGAACTATTCTTTATTTACTAAAACCCTTTCTCTCATAGACTTTAAAGCCCTTCTTGCATGATCAGTGTGTGACCCATTGGGTTCACATCATTAAGTAGTAGGAATAGCACGAGGTATGCACAATGGAACTCTTTCCATTTAGGGTCTAATTGGAACTCCTTCCAATTCCCTAATTGATTATAACTCACTTATATCAATTAGGGCTTCTACTAACCATGAGTAACACCTAGCATATGGCTCATGGTGTGGTCCTTAATGAGGTGAATAGTCATTTACAAAGAACCCTTCTATTATAGTTTATAGGTTACAATTGCATCCTTCCTTCAACACAATGTCTCCAATTGAACTAATAGGACATGGAAGTCTGTCAAGTCCCTAGTTCAATTACTTTATACTCATTCATAGATATCAACTCATTGATGAACTCATGAAACTCTTTTCATATTCATCCTACCATGGCCATGGATTTAATGAGTTATATTATGAATGCTATATGAGACATTCTCTCTCTTTTTCCTAAGAGTGATGGATCCCTTGTTGATCACTCACATACCTTCATACACATAGCAGTAGGGCCAATGAACACCTTTGCAGACCCCTGAATAGGATCTGCACTTAGTGTTATCAAACTTCTAAAGCTACATGCATAAGGCAACTATGGTGTCTCAGGTCTAAGGATTACTTGTACCACTATAACAATGAGAAACAGATTGACAGGCAGGATAAAACTCCATTCAGTTTATCTCATATCTTTGGTCACATTCAGTGTACCTATTCTCGCAATAGGCATCCACTTGTTGGTTGTAGTGTCTCCACACAAATAGCTTGAGACTAGCTATCCTCCTATAGAGTCAGCCTAACAAGTGCTAGTCCTATGGTTCATTACTGTCCATCATAGTGAACCTTCAACTAGGAATGCTTTAGGAGTTTAGTACAGAGATATATCTATAGTCTCAAAATTACAACTCTTTGTAATTCCATATTCTCAACTCTAACTCCATGGACATATTATGTAAATATAAATGATGCATATAAACATAATAGAATAAGCCTTTTTATTAAATCAATAATAAATGTGACATACATAAATGAAATCAAATGATTGTTCCTAATCCCTAAACAATCATCTCTATGATTGGCTCTAGGGCATAATCCTAACACATATGCACATCAAATAACAACAAATCAAGCCCATTTAACAATCAAAACACCCAATTCACATCATCTTTTGAAATTAAACCAAATCAAACCCATTTCTCACAAACCCAACTCCATCATCAAGAATGTCATTTAGCAAGGACTCAAGCACCAAGTATCCATTCTATGGGGTCAAAAGCAAGTACAAGGCACCACTCTATGATGCTCCACAAGAGAGGGTGTTGCTTGAACCCGACAAGCATCTCTCATTCCTCCATTCCCAACAAGAAGTAAGTTTACCCAACTTAACACTTTTCTTTTGAATCTTTCGATTCTTTTGATGAAATTGCATTCCCATCTACTTCTTTTGAATACCCTTTGTGTTGTTGAGTGATATCCCTTGATTTGGCAAGGATTGCACACACAAATCCTTTTCATTTGAAAGCTTGAAAAATACTACCCACCAAGTGTTTGATAAAATGCCTAAGTGAAATAAAGGTATTCAATCTTTACCAAATCAATGTATATCAATAAGTAAACACTCAAGTGAGTAATATGCTATGATTTAGCAAGGATTGATCATACAAAATTCTTTTGTTTCAAGGCTTGGGAGGTGTCACCCATCAAGTGTTCAATAAAATGCCCAAGTGATAAAAAAGTGTTCAATCCTTGCCAAATTAAAGCATATGAACAAGTAAACTCATTAGCAATTCATTTCATGAATAAAAACAACTTCTTGACATCTTTTAGAGAACAATTTGAAACCAATTGCTAATGTAGGTTTATTATTTCCATATTCTCTCAACTAATTCTTAAGGTATTTTCAACGGCTATAGCCCAACTTTCAGGACATACGCACTAGGTCTTCTATAAAAGGACTTATTGAATGGTGGCAGAACATGGAAAACTTCCAACCCATTGCCAAGAGCCATGTCGAAAAGGCCGGTTTTGGCCCATTCCTAGATTCTTTGTGGAATGATCAATGTAATAGGCAAGCCTTGCTAGCCTTGTCTGAACTATGGTGGTGTCACACCCCATTTTTGTCACCTTAGCTAGGACATATCATTTCATGTAGGATTTTGAGTCCTTTTCGAGTCTAGTCTTTTGCATTGAGTTCCTATGGCATTGAATATCATGTGTATGAATTTTGAAGTGATTTGGAGTTTATCTTGATGGTCAATAAGAACTTTTGCGACTTAAAGGGCATAATCGTCTTTTAAGACGTATATTTTCCATTTGATTTTAGAATGAATCCCGAGTCATTCCATTGAGTTCATATGAGTATATAGAGTCCATATATAGGTTCAATTTCATGAATTAATGGTTTAAGATCAATTCGGCTCGTAATGGTTCGGGTTGGCTAAAAGACCCTTTCTTGGTTTGCTCAAATTGACTCATAAGACCCAACCAATTTTCTCTCATTTAACTTCAATTGGGCTTTATTTATGTCCTAAACATGTTTAGAAAGATCGATTTTCGATTGGGAAAGCATTTGGTTTGACCTTGTGTACAAACCCAACTTAGCGACGGTGAAGCACCATGGTTAACCACCTTTGTAAAACCTAACCATGCACTCATGGTTGAGTATTTTTGTCCTAAAATGCCTAAAAATGTGTTCCCCTTCGAAACACGATCGTTTTGGCTTTTATTTCGTCAAAATCGGACTTAATTTGAAGATTTTAGGACTTCTACAGCAAGTGGGAGTCAAAAGCGGAGAAAATATAGAGGACCCTCGGGTAACCGTCCGGGGCTGGACGGTCAGCCGTCCAAGCCCAGACGGCTAATTGTCCAGGCCTAGATGGTCACCCGAGGAATCCTACTTCAAGTCAAATTCTGACTCTTCTCTCCCTCTTTTGACGGTTTCCTCCACCAATACAATTTGTCTGAACTTAGGAATGTGTAGGATTGAGTTGTTTGAGCACCAAGAGAGTCTCTAATAGCCCTAGGATCATTATTTAATGAATTAATCTTAGCCATTGGTTTAGGGGGTCAGTTCTCTATATAAAGGACATGATATTCAGCACATAGGGGAGGTTAATGGCACTTTACACTTAAAGAGAGAGGGAGCTACGAGTTTGGAGAGCTAGAAGGACTTCAAGAGGAGGCTCTTCAACCCTAAGCAAGCAAGAGAACAAGAGGTTTGGAGACAAGGAAGAGTCTACAAGAAGTAAGGCTGTCCCTTTAATGCTGAACATGAATTTTCTGCTACTCCTTCTTCTCTTTCTTCTTCTTCTTCTAGGATAGATATAGTGCATGAAGTTGCTCTTCTTATGGATTGAATTCAATGTTTATGTGATGTTATATGAATGATTTTAGGATAGTTTATGGCTTTATATGCTTGATAATCCTTGGTTTACTAAGGATTTGAAAGTATTATCTTTTCTATCCTCTTAAATCATGCATAATTCACATATCTAGGTTGCTGTGATTGTTATCATGAATTGATGCTCCTATTAGTTAATATATATGATATGAATGATATTCATGATAATTTGAGCATGTCTTAAAGTCGTTTCATAGGCTTTAATGAATAGGTGTGAGATTAGGGTTTCGATAACCTTGAAATTGCATAGGTCTTATACAGCATGCTTAGCTTAGTTTTTTGAGTTGTTGCTCATCATAGTCATTCTATATATGCTGCATATAGTTGAATCATGCTAGGTTTGCATTCATATAGTATATTTTATAGGGTTTTTGGAGATATTATCCTTTTCTAAGGATAATTATCCTTTTCGTTGAGTGAGGTTTTGCATGAGAGTCTTCTGTGATGTGTTTAAGCATGAAATCACTTCTATTGTGTTCTAGTATATATATTTTACGTAGGATATGTTGATTGCACCTCCCCATAACGACTTTTTTACGTGAAATTATCTTAGGATAGTTTCGCTTAAGAAAGCTCGCCGTAGGGAGGTTTATTTTCATATTTCACATAAAATATCATCTTTTTGGTTAGAATGTGCTTTGTTATCATGTTTATTGATATTATTGGAGTCTCTTATGCTTGTTAGCGTGCCTTTGGTAGGTTTTTATGCATGTTAGTCGAGTCATTGCATGTAGGGTTGAGTTAGAGTCCTTAGTTATTCATTGTTCTTGTTATTGGCATGATAGATGGATGATTTTAGGCCTTGTTAAGGTTCTGTCCAGATTTGCATATTACTTTCTTGGCATGGTTTTGCGCACTTGTAAGGGTGCAAACAGGTACAATGCTTGTCCTATTGCAAATAGGGCTGCTATGGTCTGAAATGGCTAATGTTTGGAGCTTTTGCGCTCAGGTAAATAGGGTTTGAAGGTGCCCCAATTCACCTTTCTTTTTTCTTTCTTTTCCCTTCTCCCTCCTAGGGTTACTTCTTAATACAAACATATGGTGATTATCAAAGGTTTCCTTTAAAAATAAAATTCTGGTTTTCTATCAAAGTTTTCCTCTTGCGGAAGTTTTCGACTTAAGACTAAATCAATGTATTTTCAAATAAGGAAACCTAGGGTATTTACCATAGGTTTGTATTAGGTTGTAACCCTATTCTCTTCGAACTACGTGGACTTTGATTCATGTATTTCGCTGCATGGTACGTAGGCGCTCTTCGTGAGGCTCAAGTCCGTTCTAGGATCCAAGTATCCTAGGCTTTTTCTTTTCTTTTTGTTTTGTTTTATTTGAGTGATTGTGCATGGATGATTGGATGAAATATATGATATGCATGCTGCCTTGTGATGATATATGATGATATTTGAGTGAAAAAGATCTTAAGTTAGCCCAATTAAATTAAGAGACCAACTCGGGCGATGTGGGTGCCTATGGGCTTTTGCCTAGAACCTTCCCACGTCGTAACTTAGCCCCCGAATCCAATTTTCTGGTTTCAAAGACTTTGTTTTTCCTTTAATGGAGTCATGTGGTTTTGAAAATAAAACATTTTTGTGGTTTTCCTCTTTTCCCTAAAAAATGAGGTGGCGACTCCTTTTACTTTGTTGTCTTTCACCCATCCCATATATACGAATCTTTCTTTTTCCGCCAAATCCCTTGTGGGCGGTTTTCCGGGGTTCACAGTTTGGCGACTCCACTGGGGATGTCGAGGGCTAGACTCATTTAATTTGATTGGGCTAAATTAATTTCTTATTGTTTAATAAAATCAATCACTTGCATCCGCTTGATTGTGTGCTTTCATTTATTGTATTGTGTGCGCTACTGTTGCATGATCACTCGATTGTCCCTCGATGTATCCTTGCCAACTGATAGCCTAGTTCGACCTTGGTTTTCCTGATTCCATGTGTTGGGCGAAGCTATCAAACCTCTCTTGCCACGTACCCTTGGGCTTGCCCTTGGGTATATCAAATGGATCAATCACGTACTGCTGGACCCACACGACATTCCTGATGTCACATGTGGTTAGGTATAAAGATTGGTACAAGCAAAGTTGAGGACCCTAGCCTACCCTCTTAAAAGAAAGAATTGCATGTAATGGGCCTTCTAGGACACCGTTGGATCACCTATATGCACACACATTGTTGTGATGATATGCTGTCGTGTTTGTGATGTGTTGCCATGCTTTGTGGATTGAGTGGGTAATTAAAGGAAACTTTACATCCTACATCCTTAATACGTACCCTTCCCCATGACCCCCGCAAAGGTAATTGGTTAAGAGAACTAATTAAGGGTGTACGTTGTAAAGATTTTGAGATAATTATGGAAGCTTAGGATGCACCCTTAGGCTGAAAATTTGAGTGTTTGCCCTATGGTAGAGGAAGAGATGTGCTGGCTTGGATTCGTAATCAACAAGGGCGTCTAGTCAGTGCTGATTCTGTCACCGAGTCAGATATGGCCGAGGAAAGAACTAGCAACCGGGGTTTTAACCTTGAGGCTACTTTGAAAGCTATTATGGAAAAGCTCGATCACACTACCTAGGTATCTGAGATCGCACTTCAAGTTAGCTCAAGACATTCAACAGAAGAACTCTGAACCTGAATCTAGGGCCCGTGCCACTGACAACAATCAAGGATCTAATGAGTCTGAATCCGCTGAGGAACCATTAGGAGAGGGGGGAGAACTACCCAAGACCAAGGAAGGGGAAACCAAAGCCACATCAAGGGAGAGCTCAACCATCCTGGCAAACAAGGTCGAGGCCTTAGAATGAACTCTAAAGGGAATCCGCAGGTCTGATGATATGGTGGACATCCGTACTTTGTCCTTGTTCCCAAAGGCTCGCATCCCATTACAATTCAAGATGCTGGAGTTGGAAAAATTCGATGGGATAGGCTGTCCTAAAACCCACCTCAAGATGTATGTGCGAGCTATGCACCCTCGAGGGGCGAACGATGAGTTATTGGCTCAAATGTTTCACGAGTCATTAGCGAGTTCTGCCTTGAAATGGTTTTTGTCATTAGAGGAGAACAGAACCAAGACCTGGGAGGATGTGTGCAATGCATTCACGGACCATTACAAGTATAACTCTGAAGTGGATGTCACGTGAAGGGACTTGGAAACCACTAAGCAAGGGGTTAATGAGACTTTCTCCGCCTTCATCACTAGGTGGAGACAAAAGGCTTCCAAAATGACAGACAGACCGAATGAGGAAGACCAGATTCAGTTGGTGGTGAAGAACTTGTTGCCCGTATATCATAAGCATCTCTTTGCTCATTACTTTCCGAACTTCAAGGCTCTTGTTGGGGCTGGCACACAAGTCGAAGATGCAATCGCCGATGGAACAATCAAAACGGAGGAGATCCAAAGGAGTCGAAGGACAAACTTTGGAGGAAAACCCAATGCCGAGGTCAATACCATTACCCAACCCGCTCGCCCTTTCTCCCTAAATAACTCTACCTCACTTCGCCAATTCACCGAGCTATACATGCAACTCGAAAGAGTCTTTGAAAAGCTGAGAAGCCGTGACCTCCTGAAACCCCTCGACCCAAAGCCTCCACCAAACCCGTTACCCAAAAGCTACAATGAAAACGAATATTGCAAGTTCCACCAAGCCAAAGGCCATCTAACCAACCGTTGTTACCGCCTCCGCCATGAAATCCAAGATTTGTTCGACAAGCAGATCATTTCACCACCTACCGCACCAAATCGCCCAAATGTCACTCGAAATCCCCTCCCTACCCACAATGTGCCTCCTCTCAACAATATAAATGCCATCGAGCTTGGCTCGTCCCAATCCCGTCAACCCATAAGGCAATACACGCCACTTCCCATGACCTTGACTCAAGTTTTCCACCAATGTTGTGATAAAGGGCTCATATTGCCATGCCATTCAAAGCCGAGGCCTTCGACTCCTCACCAATTCTATTTGTACCATCAGGCGCTCGGACATGATACGGAGGATTGTGTTATACTGAAAAAGGTAGTTCAAGACCTTATTGATCAAAAGGTTTTGGTATTGCCAAAGAAGTCCATGCAGCGACAATTGAAAGAAACGTTCGAGGCAGGAGATCCTAAAGTGGGTTTGTTGGGAGAGTCGTCCGAAAAGTTTGATTACTATGTACTCTACCCCGACCCCATCCCTGATGAGCCTATAATCCCCACAGGTTGGGATGAGTTACCAGAGGAAGTCCAAATGGAAGAGATTGACACAATCACATGGGATGACCTCATGGGTGACGTAGGTGAGATTGATGATATGTGGATGAGCGATGACGAGGTAGAGCACATAACTAGAGGGGGTCGCCATTTCAAGCCTCCGCATCTAGAATCTGACAACCCATTGGGGGACTTGGAAGGTAATCGCCACCTCGACCTACAAGAAGAGGAGGACGAAGTGCTTAAGCAATTGAGAAAGACTAATGCCAACATCACTATATGGGGTTTACTCATGGCCTCTTACAAGCACCGTCAGACTATCTTGAAGTTGCTCAACCAGATACAAGTCCCCGTTGATACGTCTCCGGAAAATTTGGTGAACTTGGTGAATCCAACCTCGAAGAACTCAACCATTGTGTTCTCATAGGTAGACCTACCTAAAAGTGGACCTAACCATTCGCAAGCCATGTACATCACTGTCGACACCATGGGAAAGAGAGTTCCAACAGTCCTGATTGATAATGGTTCCGCTCTTAATGTGTGCCCTCTCAGAACTGCCACCGTATTGGGGTTGGATCCAACAGACTTCGTGCCATCTGGGCAAACAGTGAGAGCTTATGATAACACCCGCAGAGAGGTGATTGGAGTGGTCACCTTGCCGCTGATTATGGGGCCTACAGAATTCAGAGTGGAGTTCCAAGTGCTAGATGTCCCGTTATGCTTCAATCTCTTGTTGGGAAGACCTTGGATTCATCCTGCAGGGGCTGTCCCTTCTTCATTGCACCAAAAAGTCAAGTTCCCTTATGAAGGGGCCATCGTCACACTTCAAGGTGATTATGACTTAAAGTCGTTGGGAGTACCCATTTACGAGATCAAGCCCGAGCCCGTTGGAGCACCATTGTCTAGGTTTGAGTATGTTCAATGCATAGAGAAAGAGCCGGAACAGAGAGAGTTGATACCTCTCGACTTTTGCCCTCATGGCAATTTGCATGTGGGGAACATAATGAAGAAAATGAGTTTCTTCCCAGGCATGGGACTAGGACGCCGTCAGCAAGGCATACCGGTATCCGTTCAGAGCCGCATTGTCACCTATACCTTTGGATTGGGGTATGAGCCTTCCAAAAAGGACCATATGGAGATGTTGCAGAGAAGCAGAGAAAGGGTCAAAGCAAAAGCAGAAGGGAGGGTGCCAGATATTAGAATCTCGCCATATCGACCTACTTTGAATGGTTACTTTGTTAAGGAAGGGGGGGACTTTCTGTTCTGTGGATTCCCCAAACCATCCATTGACAAAGCGACCAAGGCGAGAGTTCCGGGGTTCGAAATATTCTTCACTGAGTGGTATCCCATCACTTGCAACAATGGTTGATGATGAAGCAATCAAGGATGACTATTGGGAAGAGAAGAGTGAGGACTGGGTAGAACAGATGGATTCGGAAGCCATGGTTACATTGTTTCAAGATACGGTTCTTGCTGTGGAGGAATCGAATCTCGAGTGTTCTTCAATTCACCATGCAGTCGTGCCGCTCCTTAATTGGTATCTTGAAGAGGGTACCATTGTAGAAGTTCTTGAGGGCGAGGATCTCGACTTACCTGATAGTAGCTTGTAGGTTCTTTAGTAGCTTGTTTTAGCTTTCCTTTCAAATAAAGTGTGTCCGCCTAGCCCACCTTGTGGAGTTAGGAGTCGTTCCCTAGTTGTGGCACATGTGTTTTCTTTTCTTTGTTTTGTTTTGTTAGTTCAGTCAATAAAGTGTGTTTCTTTTCATTATTTGCATTGTTTCTTTTCTCTCTTCTATGGATATCTATGGCATGGATATAGATCCTAGGAATGACGTCCCCTCGGAGCTCGTCGAGCAAAGGAAAAGGGGCGTTACCGAACCTAACATGGATGAATTGGAATCAATCAATCTAGGGACAGATGAATTGCCAAGGATAATTAAAATTGGGATAACTCTCTCGCCTGCTGAAAAAGAAAAATTGATAATACTTCTAAAAGCCAATGTAGAGGCCTTCGCATGGTCTTATGAGGATATGCCTGGTATTGATCCAGATATAGTGCAACATTACATCCCCACTAATCCCACTAAAAAGCCTATAAAGCAAAAATTAAGAAGATTAAAACCAGAATGGGCTTTGAAAGTAAAAGAAGAGGTAACTAAACAATTAGATGCCGGGTTTTTCCAAGTTGTGGAGTACCCTGAGTGGCTATCTAACATAGTGCCTGTGCCTAAAAAAGATGGGAAAGTGCGAATGTGTGTTGATTTCCGCGACCTTAATGCTGCGAGCCCAAAGGACGATTTCCCTCTACCGCATATCGATGTGTTAGTAGACAGTACAGCAGGCCATGCTCTTCTCTCCTTCATGGATGGGTTCTCCAGTTACAACCAAATAAAGATGGCACCTCGAGACATGGAAAAGACAGCTTTTATCACGCAGTGGGGCACGTATTGCTACAAGGTAATGCCTTTTGGCTTGAGAAATGCTGGGGCTACTTACCAAAGAGCTGTTACGACCCTATTGCATGATATGATCCATAAAGAAGTGGAGGTGTATGTGGACGACATGATAGTCAAGTCTGTAGACCAGGAAGGACATTTCGCAGCATTGGAGAAGTTCCTAGAACGGGCAAAGAAGTACAACCTCCGATTGAATCCTCAGAAGTGTGCCTTCGGAGTCATCACAGGGAAGTGTCACACCCCATTTTTGCCACCTTAGCTAGGGTTTGTCATTGCATGTGTCTTTTTGTTTCCTTTTTGAGTCTAGTCTTTTGCATTGAGTTTCTAGGGTCCTAAGGATGGTGTGTATGAATTTTGGTTCGATTTGGAGTTGATCTCGAGGGATAATTAGAACTTTTGTGACTTGAGGGGCATAATCAGTCTTTTTGATCACAAACTTTCCATTTGACCTTGAAATGATCTCCAAGTTGCCAATTGGAGTTCATATGGTTGTATTTGAGGTATTTGTGGGTTCAATTCGATGAATTGAAGGTTCGGGATTAGAATGGCTCATTAAGGCTCAGGTTGGCTAAAAGACCTACTTCGGGTTAGCTCGAATTGGCTCATGATTTTCACTCTATGACTACTCATTTGACCTTGATTGGTCTTGATTTCATCCCCAAATGTGTTTAGGGAGGTTGAATTTCGAATTGGAAAGCATTCGGTGCGACCCTATGTGCATACCTAAGCTAAGCGATGGTGAGGCATAGCGGTTAACCACCTTTGTAGGGCCCAACCATGCAGCCATGGCTAGGGTTTCTTTCCCTCAAGTGACTCAAATTACATTCCCCTTCGAAACACGGTCATTTTGGCTTTCGTTTCGTCAAAATCGGAGTTGATTTGGGCCCTGAAACACATTTGGAAGCTGAAAGGGTCAAAAATGGGCTGAAGCTGACATGGCCTCGGGTGACCACCCAGGCCTGGGCGGCTAGCCGCCTGGGCCCAGGCTGCTAGCCGCCCAGCCCCAGGTGGTCACCCGAGCCACTTTCCTTTTTTGAGCCTTGACGCGGCTCCCACCCTATTTTCTCGGATTTGCTCGCCTTTGGCCGCCATTTAACCCTAATTTCAGCCCTTTTTGACCTACTTGAGCCCCAAGGTAACCTCTAAGAGCCCTTGGATCAATCCCTAGGGTTTTAATCCCAACCATTGAGGATTTTCCCTCAATCCCTATAAATACCCCCTTATACTTCAAGCAATAGGGGAGGCCACTAGGAGGCAATTCCTGAAGTGGGAGGGACTTTGGTGAGACTTGGAAGCTATGGCAGCCATCCTTAGGGTAGTTTAACCTAAACTTAGAGTGAGAGAGTGTGAGAGAAAACTTGAAGGAAGGCTGGAGCATTGCTTGAAGGCTTGAAGGAGGTTGTTTCCAGCAGTACACAAGAGAAGGAGGACTCCCTACAGCAGCAAAAGGATACTTCACCATAGGTATTCCCCCCTTCCTCCTCATCTCTCTTTTAAAGTTAGGGTTTTTGCATAGAATAGGATGATTGCATATCAAAGCTTGTGTTTTTATCATGTCTTGTTGCTTCCATGCATGTTTAGGATCATATTTGTGGGCTGTTTAGTATGCTAGGATGTTATTCCATGTGATTTACTGCATGTTTGGGACTTTAGGGTTTCTTAGGTGCTTAAAATGGTTTTCTGCATGAAATAACTCTTTGGCATATTAGAGCTTATGTTTTTATTGTGTTTTGTTGCTTCCATTGGAATGTATGCATGATTAGGATAATATTTATGGGCTGTTTAGTATGCTAGGATGCTGTTCCATGTGATTTACTGCATGTTTGGGATTCTAGGGTTTCCTTAGTGCTGAAATTGAGTTTATGTTTAGAATAGCTATATTTCATGTGCAAGCTTGTATTTTTCTCATGTGTGGATGCTTCTATTGATTAATATGCATGATTAGCATGATGTCTATAATGAGTTTTGCATGATTTAGAGTTATTTTATGTGATTTTGAGCACAATTGTGATTCTAGGGTTTCATTCATCCTTGTATTAGGAAAGTAGCATATAGCATGATAGCTTAGGGTTTTTTCTTGTGTTTTCTTCATAGTTGATATATATGTGCTGCATATTTGATAACTATGATATTTCTAGTTGCTTTTAGGGTTTTTTGCATGTCATTGCATGTAGGGTTGAATTAGGGTTTTAGTTAGCTTATGATTCATGTTGTTGCATGACTTATGGTTGATTTTAAGCCTTATTTCAATTCTGTCCAGATCTGTTATTTGTCCTTGATATGATATTTTGAGCATGTGTTAGCCCATGTTTGGGCATGATAATGGCTTGATTTGGAATCTAGCTTGTTTGGTTGGCATTTTTGGTATGTTTGCATGGAAATTGCAGGTGCTTTGACAGGTACAACAGGTGCAACTACCCCACCAATGTGGGGTGGTTATTTTGGCTATTGTGAGATGAAATCTTACAAATAAGGTAATTACCCTATGCAATAGGGTGGTTACTTTGACAGGTTGCTTTTGCTTAAGGTAAGTAGGGTGTGAGGGTGCCCCAATTCACCCTTCTTTCCTTTCCTTTGAAACTTTCTCTTTCTCCCCCCCCCTAGGGTTGTTTCCTAATAGAGGGGTATGGTAGATTCTATAGTTTCCTTTCAATAAAAAATACCTTTTAAATCAAAGTTTCCATCTTTATCAAAATTCCATATCTTACCAAAAATCTTTCGAGAATCATTTATTTTGGAAACTTACCATGTTTTACTTGAAAGGAAACTTAGGGTTTACCATAGGCCTTGATTAGGTTATAACCCTATTCCCTTTCGAACTACGTGGACTTTGATCCATGTATTTCCATACATGGTACGTAGGCGCTCTTCGTGATGTTCAAGTCCGCCCTAGGATACTAAGTATCCTAGGTTTTCTTCTCCCCCCTCTTTCTTTTTTCTGTTTTTTCTTTGATTTACATGATTATATGGATGAATGAATGAATGATATGCATGCTGTCTTGTGATGATAACTGTTGATTTATGTGTGATTAAGACTTTGATTTAGCCCAATTAAATTAAGAGACCGTTTAGGGCGATATGGGTGCCTATAGGCTTTGCCTAGAACCTTCCCATATCGTAACTTAGCCTCCGAATCCCCGAATTCTCTGGTTTCCAAAAGATCATTTGCCTTTCCATTTTTAAATATGGAGTCAATCTTTTGTTTTCCTAAAACAAAACTGTTTTTAGGGTTTTCCTTGTTTCCTTTAAAAAATAAGGTGGCGACTCCTTTCTTTTTCCAAACCCATTCGTGGGCCCTCTTTTCCTGGGTCCACAGATTGGCGACTTTTAAACCCTCCTGTGGGCCTTAACCATTTCTGGGGTCCACAGAACTGGCGACTCCACTGGGGATTTGTGGGCTAGACTCTATACAATTTGATTGGGCTAAGTTCATTTCTTTTGTTTAATTAAAATCAATCACATTGCATTCGCTTGATTGTGTGCTTTCATTTATTGCATTGTGTGCGCAAACTCTTGCATGTTAGGATCGATGTCCCTTGCCACTGACGGGCCTAGCCTCAACCTTGGTTTTCCTGATTCCATGAGTTGGGGCGAAAGCTCTCAACCTCTCTTGCCAAGTACCCTTGGGCTTGCCCTTGGGTATATTAAATGAGTTAATCACGTACTGCTGGACCCACGCGGCGTTCCTGATGCCACATGTGGTTAGGTATAAAGATTGCTCAAGCAAGTGAAGGACCCCAGCCTACCCTTATCATTAGTCCATATAGACAGACTTGTAGGACACTATGGTTTCACCCTTATGCACCCACATTGTTTGTAATGATATCATGACCGTGTTTGTGATGTGCTTAATGGACAATTAATAGAGGACCTTTGCACCCTATATCCTTAATACGTACCTTTCGCCCATGACCCTTGTAAAGGTGATTGGATTAAAAGGGACTAATTGAGTATATATGGCGTGAAGTCATTGAGACAAATATGGAAGCCTAGGACATACCCTTAGGATGAGAGACTGATTGTTCCCTTTCTTAGAGGAGTGAGAAGACGTACTGGCTTGGATCCGCGACCAGCAAGGGCGCTTAGTGAAAATTGATTCTACCAACCAGTCAGATATGGCCGACGAAGCAACTAGTGAAGGGGGTTTTGATGTTGAGACTTGTTTAAAGGCTATCATGACCAAGCTTGATTACACCACTGATGTATCCGAGAGAGCATTGAAAATGGCCCAAGATATCCAACATAAGATGTCGGAACCCGAGCAGAATAATGGCCGTACCCCGGGGGATAACACTGAAAATGGGACCCAGTCTGGAGAAGGCACTAAGACCAATGATGGAGGAAGTACTAAGCCCAAGGGGAATGAATCACCTGAAGTTTTTAACCTAGAAGGGGGAAGTAAGGGGAAGACCTCTGATACAGACTCTGTGTTGGCTAGCAAGGTAGAAGCCTTGGAAAGAACTATAAAGGGAATCCGTAGGACAGATGACATGGTGGATGTACGTACCCTATCTTTGTTCCCTCAAGCTCGTATTCCACTACAATTCAAGATGCCCGAATTAGAAAAGTTTGATGGAACGGGCTGCCCTAAGACCCATCTGAAGATGTATGTGCGAGCTATGCACCCTCGAGGAGCGACAGATGAACTCTTGGCCCAAATGTTCCATGAAACCCTTGTCACTTCTGCTTTAAAATGGTTCCTAGCTTTGGATGAGAATAGAACCCGAACTTGGGAGGACATATGTAATGAGTTTTCAGAGCACTACAAGTACAACACTGAGGTGGATGTCACAAGAAGGGACCTAGAGACCACAAAACAAGGGGCTAATGAGACCTTTTCCGCTTTCATTACAAGGTGGAGGCAAAAGGCCTCGAAAATGGCGGATAGACCGAATGAGGAAGATCAGATCCAGTTGGTGGTTAAGAACCTATTGCCGATGTATCACAAGCACCTCTTTGCTCACTACTTCCCTAATTTCAAGGCTCTTATCGGGGCAGGTACCCAAGTTGAGGATGCCATAGCTGATGAGTCAATCAAGACAGAAGAAGTCCAAAAGAGCCGCAGGCCGAACTTTGCTGGGAAAAACAATGCCGAGGTCAATGCCATAGCCCAACCCATTCAACCTATCTCCCTAAATGACACCAACCCACCTCGCCAATTCACCGAGCTGCATATGCCACTTGAGAAAGTACTTGAAAAGCTAAAAAGCCGAGGCCTGTTGAAACCTCTCGACCCAAGACCACCACCAAATCCATTGCCCAAGAGCTTCAATGAGAATGAATACTGCAAATTCCACCAAGCCAAAGGCCACTCAACCAACCGTTGCTATCGCCTTAGGCATGAGATCCAAGACTTACTTGACAAGCAAATCATCTCACCACCAACTCCATCAAATCGCCCAAATGTCACTCAAAATCCACTTCCCTCTCATAATTCATCCAACTCCATAAATGCCATTGAAGCCGACCCATCTCGACCTTGCCTACCCATAAGACAATACACTCCATTACCCATGTCCTTGACCCAAGCCTTTTACCAACGCTGTAACCAAGGCCTTATCATACTTCACCCTCCAAAGCCAAGACCCCAAACACCCCATTGCCAATACCATGGTATACCCGACCATGACACTGAGGACTGTGCTATGTTGAGAAACGTCGTTCAAGACCTAATTGATCAAAAGACCCTACAATTGCCAAAGAAGTCCATCCAACAGCAGTTGAAAGAAAGATATGAAGCAGGAGACCCTCAAGTGGGGTTATTGGGAGAACCTTCGGGGAAGTTTGATTACTATGTGCTTTATCCTGATCCATTGCCAAGTGAGCCCATAATTCCTACGGGCTGGGATGACATACCCGAAGAGGTGCAGATGGAGGACATTGACATGATTGAATGGGATGACCTGATGGGTGACACAAATGAAATTGATGACATATGGGCTAGTGATGAAGAAGTAGACCACATGACAAGAGGGGGCCGCCATTTCAAGCCTCTGCACTTGGAATCTGATAATCCACTAGGTGAGTTAGATAAGCGCCTTGATGTGCAAGAAGAAGAGGATGAAGTACTCCGACAATTGAAGAAGACCAATGCCAATATCACCATCTGGGGCTTGCTTATGGCCTCTCACAAGCACAGACAGACAGTGTTGAAGTTGTTAAATCAGATACAGGTTCCGGTGGATTTGTCTCCTGAGGGATTGGTGAATCTAGTAAACCCTGCTCCGAAGAATTCCACTATAGTATTCACAGAGGCGGACTTACCTAAGAGTGGGCCAAGCCACTCCCAAGCCTTGCATATAACTGTTGACACCATGGGGAAGAGAGTTCCTACAGTTTTGATTGATAATGGTTCCGCGTTGAATGTATGTCCCTTGAGAACTGCAACTGTTTTGGGCTTGGGGCCCACTGATTTCACTCCATCTGGGCAGACAGTGAGGGCATATGATAATACCCGTAGAGAAGTAATTGGGGTGATCACTCTACCTTTAATCATGGGACCCACAGAGTTCAGAGTAGAGTTTCAAGTCCTGGATGTGCCGTCTTGTTTTAATCTATTATTGGGAAGGCCTTGGATTCATCCCGCTGGGGCTGTACCATCATTATTGCATCAAAAGGTAAAGTTCCCACATGAGGGAGCCATTGTTACACTTCAAGGGGATTATGATTTGAAAATGGCGGGTGTACCCATATGTGAAATAAAACCAGAATCAGTTGAGATACCCTTGTCGGGGTTTGAGTATGTGCAATGTATAGAAAAAGAGCCATCACACTATTGCACTTTTTACCCAAGTTCTGATCCAGCATTGGCAGATAGAGATTTTTGTGACAAGTACTTTACAGAGGGGCTGAATCCTCAGAGCTTGACAAGTTGGTACAATTCTATGGGAAAGAAGAAAGAAGACTGGGTAGAGCATGTGGATACCGAGGCTATGGTTGCCATGTTCCAAGATATGGTTCTTACTTTGGGGAAGTCAGCAACAGAAGATTGCCAAGATTCGTCAATTCACCATGCAACCATGCCACTTCACAATTGGTACCTAGAAGATGGAGCCATTGCAGAGATCCTTGAAGAGGAAGATCATGACTTGCCTGATAGTAGCTTGTAGGTTCCTTAGTTAGAAGTCTTTCCTGCTTTCAATAAAGTGTGTCCGCCTATCCCACTTTGTGGAGTTAGGAGTCGTTTCATAGTTGTGGCACCAAATTTTGTTTCTTTTTCAAATTTGTGTCTTTTTGTTTGTTCCTTTAATGAAGTGTGTTTCTTTTATACATTGTTTGCTTGCAGTGTTTCTTTTCTCTCTTCTATGGATATTTATGGCATGGATATAGATCCTAGGAATGACGTCCCCCCGGAGCTCGTCGAGCGAAGGAAAAGGGGTGTCACCGAACCTAACATGGATGAATTGGAATCAATCAATTTAGGGACAAATGAATTGCCAAAGATAATTAAAATTGGGATAACCCTTTCACCACTTGAAAAAGAAAAGCTGATAGCCCTCCTAAAGGCCAACATAACGGCCTTTGCATGGTCTTATGAAGACATGCCCGGCATAGATCCAGACATTGTGCAGCACTTCATCCCCACCAATCCCCTTAAAAAGCCGGTAAAGCAAAAATTGAGAAGATTGAAACCCGAGTGGGCATTGAAAGTAAAGGAGGAAGTAACCAAACAACTCGATGCGGGGTTCCTACAGGTTGTGGAGTATCCCGAGTGGTTATCTAATATAGTTCCCGTGCCTAAAAAGGATGGAAAAGTGAGGATGTGTGTGGATTTTCGAGATCTTAATGCAGCAAGCCCTAAGGATGATTTCCCTTTGCCCCACATTGATGTATTGGTAGATAGTACTGTAGGACATGCGCTCCTCTCTTTCATGGATGGGTTTTCCGGATACAATCAGATAAAGATGGCGCCGCAAGATATGGAGAAAACGGCCTTTATTACACAGTGGGGAACATATTGCTATAAAGTGATGCCGTTCGGTTTGAGAAATGCTGGGGCTACCTATCAAAGAGCTGCTACAACATTGCTGCACGACATGATCCATGAAGGAGTTGGAGCACCGCACATGAATGGTTATATGCTAGCTAAGAAGATCATGAGGTTGGGTTACTATTGGTCTACAATGGAGAGAGATTGCCATGCACATGTTAAGAAGTGTCACAAATGTCAAGTCTTTGCTAATGGACAACACTTGCCTTCCATGCCTTTGACAAGCATGTCGTCGCCTTGGCCGTTTGCAGTATGGGGAATAGATATAATTGGGCAGATTAAGCCGAAAGCCTCCAATGGGCATGAGT
This sequence comes from Liquidambar formosana, assembly GCA_039720395.1. Taxonomy (NCBI): domain Eukaryota; kingdom Viridiplantae; phylum Streptophyta; class Magnoliopsida; order Saxifragales; family Altingiaceae; genus Liquidambar; species Liquidambar formosana. Next base: position 24,449,396 of record CM077826.1, on the reverse strand, counting down.
ACATCTTGGTAGCTATTGATTACTTCACTAAGTGGGTAGAAGCAGCTTCCTTCAAGACCCTGAATGCCAAGAAGGTAGCACAGTTCATACAGCTCAACATCATCTACAGGTATGGGGTACCCCATGAGATTATTTCAGACAATGGTTAGCACTTTCAGAAAGAAACCAAGGAGCTTTTGCAGAAATACAACATAGTGCACCATCTATCCTCCCCTTATCGCCCGCAGACTAATGGAGCAGTGGAGGCCGCCAACAAGAATGTTAAGAAGATACTACAGAAAACAGCTGACACCTACACTGATTGGCATGAGAAGTTGCCATTAGCCTTGTGGGGCTATAGAACATCTGTGAGATCATCAACAGGGGCTACCCCTTATTCCTTGGTGTATGGGATGGAGGCTGTTTTGCCTATTGAGTTGGAGGTACCGTCATTACGGGTTGCTATGGAGAGTCAGATAGCAGAAGCAGATTGGGTTAAGAACCGTTATGATGAGCTGGCATTGCTCGATGAAAGGCGATTGAGGGCCTTGTATCATGTGCAGGGATATCAGCGAAGGGTTGCAAGAGCATTCAACAAGCATGTCAAAGACCGAGGTTTGAAGACAGGGGATTTGGTGTTGAAAGAAATCAGAGCTCCTATTTTTGATCCACGAGGGAAGTTCAAGCCAAGTTGGGGTGGCCCGTATGTTATCAAGGAGATATTGCCAGCAGGAGCTGTTCGCCTCATGGATTTAGATGGAATTGAGTTCGCTCGTCCTACCAATTTGGATCAATTGAAGAAGTATTATGTGTAAGGCCTGCTAGGTTGAAAACCCATAAGGGCGGCCTAGGCAAAAGTTAAGGCATTTGAACTACGAGGGCCTGATTCCCCATTCCTAAAAAAAAAAAAAAAAAAAAAAAAGAAAAAAGAAAAAAAATGAAAAGAAAAGAAAAAATGAAAAAAGGATGGGGATACGTAGGCAGCCCATAAAGTTACCTTGGGTGCGGTCCAAACAACACCACAACAACAAATCTCAAAATTGAATTATTATTGGCAATTCATTTAGAACTAATTGATTGACATAGCAATTTATTGATGTTAGATAAAGAACTATTGACATGCCATAGATAACCTATTTCTAAAAGTCTTCAAGTCTTTTTGTTTTTCTTCAGAGTCTCTTGGTTTGCTTTCTTCTCTTTTCTTTCAAGTCTTCGCTTCTTTCGCAAGTCATGAGCATGTGCTGCTTCCACTGCTTCCAGAATGTCTTCCCTGCAAAATCCAAGTCCTGTGTCCTTGATAAGGTCATAAATCCTTTTCCTGCGAATGGTTTCTCTTTCACCCAAGCTAGTCTTCAACCATGTCTGGTATTCAGGGCTCATAACATAAGGCCCATCAGTGTTTTCAACTCGAGTCAGTTTCAGTTGGTCAGTCCATCTAGTCTTGGCCCACTTAACTATTGTGGGGCCCACAGGTTCGACAGAATGATCAAATACCACAGAGGTAGGTATGGTTTGCATGGCACCCATTTGACGAAGGATTCTTGAAGTCCAATAGAATGAAGTTGACCTCAACCCTACGAGCTTGACCATAGCACACCCAGAAGTTCGAAGAAGAATTTGTTCCTTGCATCCCCATGTGGAGACAAACCACCTGATGTTTCGCCATGAGAGAGTTTGGAAGTAGCCTAACCATTCCCTCAAAGAAAATTGACCAGGGAGTTCAACTCGACGGCAGCAGTAATGTTGAGGTTTGTATGGATTGATGGTGGTAAGAGATAAGAAATTAAGCCTTTCAAGAAGCCACATCTGCAGTAGAACGGGGCTCCCTCCTAATGGGGCTTGTGGGTTATCATGAACTTTGTCTAAACTGTTGAGAGTTTCAGCTAGCACTATGGGAATCAGGTTGTTGTATTCAAGAAGAAAAGGAATCAGTTCGCATATTTGAATAGGGACATAGAGAGTCCCCGTGGAGATAAGGAAGCGACCAATCAAGCAGAAAGCAAGAGCATGTTGAGTGGGAAGGTTGAAATTCAAGGTACCTTTGCTGTCATGAGCCAAGAAGGAAGTTGCTATTTCCATGAGATTCACCTTATGATCCTTCACAAATATGGAGGCCTCTTGTTGAGAAATCCCAAGGAAGTTGGAGAAGGAAATCAAGTAACTTGAGCGTGGAGTAGGGAGGATGAAAGGTCCTACAGGTGAAACTCCATACAAAGCGCAGAACTCTTCCATTGTTGGGCATAGTTCTTCATAGTTGAAGCGGAATACATGAAGTTGGGGATCCCAAAAATAAGTAGCAGCAGTAAGAAGAGTGGTTTCAAGCTTCACATGCATCAAAGAGAACAACGGATCCAAGCAGTAGCGCTTGAACTCCTTCCTTGCCTCCGCACTCATAACCTTCAGAAAATCACTCAAGAGTTTGTCTAGGGCTTCCATAACTTGCTCTCAATGAATGTTAGTAGGGTTTGAGACCCCTTGGATGTGCTTTTATAGGAAAAAATTCGGAAATCCGTGTTTTGGAAGGTGGAATCCCGTCAAAATAGGAAGTTTCCTAAAATCAGGCGAAACACCGCTTCGGGCTCGGGTGACCACCCAGGCCTGGGCGGCTAGCCGCCTGGGCCCAGGCGGCTAGCCACCCAGCCCCAGGTGGTCACCCGAGGCCGCCGCTTTGTTTTGCCCATTTTTGCCTTGTTATGCCTTCGTTTGGCCCTTTTGTGATGTTTTGACTCTTTTGTGCTTGATTTAAGCCCGCTTTTCACACAATACAAGATCATATCATTGCAATAAAGTTCAAACATAGATTCATCAAGTATCCATAATAGGAGTTCAAGGTTGGGAATTGAAATTCCTAATTAATACATAACAAGATAGATAGAAAGGTTCCAACATTCCTAACAAGAGGTGAGTGAAACTCAATGATTTCCCGTGGGCCTTCTCTTTCGACTTGGCCCAGCTCCATCATGCCCTGAACGAGGTGCTCTAGGAGGGGGCATATCCTGTGGTGGATTAGATGATGATGCCTGTTGCAAATAAAGATAATGAGTTAGGAGGGCAATGATGTCAATCCTAGTTGAAAGTTAATAAGATGATCACTTACTTGGGGATTTAAGCGTGCTTCCAGAACTGAGTTCTCTAAACTCATTCGCACAAGATCCCTCCTCAATCCTTCATTGAGTTCAATGCATTCCTGGGCATACTCCCGTGGAACCTAGGAAAGTATAAACATGGTTAACAATAATGAAAGAATCCAATTTCAAAAAGATAAGAGTTTAGAACTCACATTCTCATAATATGGATCGATCTTGGGATATTCATCGAATGGTGGATGGGTAATGTCAGTCTTCACAAATTTTGTTCCACTGCACAAGTTCACATACCAATTTAGTTGTGGGAGAGGTGGAGGTTGATTTCCTTCAAGGTCCTCATCCTCGTCGTTGTAAGTCATCCCAGTGGCAGATCCAACTGTGGAGTTGTGTCCCCTTGCCCGTCGGCCCTGAAATTCAAATATTTGTCAAATGGAGTCTTTCATGTAATCTTAAAAAAGAGTTTAAGAGTGTGGGGAGCTCACCCCTTGAGGTGGGAGACCAGTGACCCTAGGATTCATTAGATATTGTCGGCAAAAGGCAGTGTATTCTATGCGAGGGGAGGTGAATCCCTCAGCATCCCAACCCCTCAGAGCTTCTTCTAGTTCATCACCCGCTAGGTGGCTAGTGTGCCTCATGTTCTCTGGTGGCATGGAAGGTGTCACAGCTGCATTCATGTTTCCATGGACTTGTCTCAGGACTCGTTCCCCAAGATACCAGCTTCTGCCTGTGGGGCCTTCAAAAAGGACCCTTTTGCTTGTCAACTCCAAACAAGAGGAGTACTTCCCAGGTAGCCTATGCTGCCACAGCCTCCATGGATCCCATTCCACCTGTTGAGTTTGAAATGGGAAATGAGAAAAAAGATAAAAAAGATAAAGAGAAAGAAAGATTCTACCATATCAACAGTCAAGCTGGCAAGATATGCCCTTGCATGGGCATAATCGTGTCGATTGGAGGCTCTTGTAGCCAAGCAAGATGGAGTGTAATTCTGGAGTATGGGCCATGACATGGCATCACTAGCAAGAGTCGGGCGACACATGTTCAGGTACTCGTAGTACCATATCTGTGGAAAACCAAAGGAATAGAAGAAATCATGCATGTGTTAAGTTTCGGGAAATAATAGAGAATTGAATGTTCTTTGTTACCTCCCAAACGAAAGGAAGCCCCCCAAAGTTCTTTGCAACTCCTCGGGACATGTCAGTCATGGAGCGATACATGTTTGCGAAAGCAGCTCCACCCCAATTGTATCTCCCAATTTTGTTCACATCTTCCATGCTAGCTAGCAACTCTAGTCGAGCCATGTCATTGGTACCCGCAAAGAAGGTGCATGAAATCATGTAGAGCAAGAAAGCTCTCACAATGTATTGGGGATCCGTCCCCTCACTCTCTTCTTCAGTGGCAAAGGTGTTGTAGAGCCAAGTACGGCGCACACCTTTTGGGCTTAATTCCGCTTCAACCCCAAGTAGAGCTACTATGTAGTTTTGATCCATGTTGGCATGTTCATAGTAGTCCAAGCGCTTGCCTTTCAAGCTCAACCCAGTTATCATGGTGAAATCCTTAGGGGTCATGGTCATCTCCCCGAAGCTAAAATGGAAAGTGTTGGTGGTGTCCCACCATAGCTCTGTCAAGGCAAATAATGCCTGCCTATCCCATTGCTCGTTCCATAGAGCATCTAGGAAGGGCTCAAAACCCGCCTTCTTTACTATCTTGCGAGCACGTGGTTGGGCATGTTCCATATATCTCCACCATGAGATGAGCCCCTTTATTGATGTCCTTGTACGGAGACTTTGGAAGTCGGGCTATGTCAAAAGATTGTGTATTGAGTTAGCATTGAAAACATAGAGATATTGGGCATACATTGGTAATTGATTTCAAATGGTTTTCCAAAAGTTTTAAAATTTGGGTTTTGATTCATGAAATGAATTAGGAATAAATGCCCATGACCTTGTGTATTCAAATTCATTGGTTTTGTAAGGATTGAACATGTTTTTGCCTTTCGGGCATTTTATCGAACACTTGGTGTGTGACTTGTTTTCAAGCATTGAAATGAAAGATTTTTGTATACCAAATCCTTGCCAAGACCATTTGACTTTACACTACAATGAAAACCAATTGATTTTTCAAGAATTGAACATGTTTTTGTCTCTTTGGCATTTTATCAAACACTTGGTGGGCATCTTTTCTCAAGCATTGGGAAACAAGCTTTTTGCACATTCAATCCTTGCCAAATCAATGAACTTGGCTTAACAATGATAGAAACAATCAAAAGAAGATCATGGGAATGCATTTTATCCAATAGAAATCAAAATTTCATGATAAACATGTTAAGTTGGGAAGAACTAACCTCATGTTGGGAATGGAGGTAGGAGAGATGCTTCTTAGGTTCAAGCAACACCTTGTCTTGGGATGCATCATAGATTGGTGCCTTGTATGTATTCTTGATCACATAATATGGATACTTGATGTTGGAATCATTGCTAGAAGCCATTGTTGGTGGTTGAGCTTGTATGTGAGAAAAATGGGTTTGATAAGAAAGATGATGAATTTGATCTTGCAACTTGATGATTGATGCTGGTTTTTGTTGTTGAATGACTTGTTCTTGATGCTATTTCATGCACACAACTTGAATTGAAAGTGAAACTTTGATTGAGAATGTGTTTGTGAGTGTTTGGAGAAGATGGAATGAGTTTCTAGAGAGAGAAACTCTCAATTTTCGAAATTGGGTGAGTGTGAGCACAAATGGGGGGTCAAGGGTTTAAAAACCCAGAATTTTGAGGACCCTAGCCTCGGGTAACCGCCCAGCATGGGGCGGCAAGCCGCCTGGGCTTGGGCGGCAAGCCACCAGCAGCCAGGTGGTCACCCCCCCTTGCTCGCTCCGTTGCGCTCGTTTGGCCTTTGCTCGCCTATTCGCGCTTTTGAACCCTCTTTGAGATGAAATCTCAAGCTTGTTTTGAGTTGAAAAATGAATGAATATCTTGACATTGTTTGACATGAAATGATTTGAAAGAGATTGCATTGATGGCCCTTGTGTGGGCATGGCATGCTAGTAGGGTTGAACAACCCTTTCTATGCATATGGTTTTGGTCGTTAGGGATGAATTCCCTCCTATGTCACTATGATTCGTTGTCATTTGGGATAAAGATACCTTCCCTATATGCATGTGAATGATTGCTTTCATGAGGAGAATGTGTCTCCTATATGAGTTGATGTTTGAGTTGAGGCATGAATAGCCTCCATGTGAGATGACTTGGTGAACTTGTTGAGTGTTGGTAAGTAGAAGCTTACCTTTGTCTTGATGACTTAGTGAGAGAAAGATGCAATCTTTCTCATGATTACATGCTTACCTTGATGATTTGAAAGATGCAATCTTTCCCCATGATTTGTGTTTACCTTGATGGTTTGATTATGAGAAGGACGCGATCTTTCTCATGCTATGTGTTCACCTTGAGAGTTTGATATGAGAAGGATGCAATCTTTCTCACGTCCTATGTTTACCTTGATGACTTGAAAGATGCGATCTTTCCCAATGGTATGTGTTTACCCTGATTGAAGGTTGTGACCTTCCTCGTGCTATGTGACTACCTTAACAATTGAATGATAACCTTGATGGTTTGAATATGAGAAGGATGTATCTTTCTCATGCTTTGAGATAGCCTTGATGGCTTCCTGTGGTATGTGTTTACCTCGATTGATTTGAGCAAGAGAAGGACGTGATCTTTCTCGTGTTATGTGATTTACCTTGATATTTGAATGATAACCTTGACGGTTTGAATATGAGAAGGATGTATCTTTCTCATATTTTGGGATAGCCTTGATGGCATGGTGTTACCTCGTACTATTCGCCAGTTGTCACTGGCAAAGTATGGGAAGACCTTTCATCGAACGAAGTTCGATGTAAGCTATGGATACCTTGTACTATTCACCAGTTGTCACTGGTACAGTATGGGAAGACCTTTCATCGAACGAAGTTCGATGTAAGTTATGGATACCTCGTACTATTCGCCAGTTGTCACTGGCATAGTATGGGAAGACCTTTCATCGAACGAAGTTCGATGTAAGCTATGGATACCTCGTATTATTCACCAGTTGTCACTGGTACAGTATGGGATGTGATTACCTTGATAATTGAGTAATAACCTTGACGGTTTGAATATGAGAAGGATGTATCTTTCTCATATTTTGGGATGGCCTTGATGGCATAATGTTACCTCGTACCATTCGCCAGTTGTTACTGGCATAGAATTGGAAGACCTTTCATCGAACGAAGTTCGATGTAACCTGTGGATACCTCATCTTGTTCCCCAGTGAAACTGGTATACAGCATGAGAGGAGTTCTGTAGAACTTATGAGGAGTACCTTTGTGCTTGTGTATGATGAATTCGAAGAATTCAATGATATGTTCACCCTCTTTTCCCCAGTGGGTCTTGATGAAATCAATTCCCCGGGCAAAAATGGGTTGTTCTTTTGGTCATTGGCTTGCAAGTGAAACTTGCTCACCAATGAGGGGCTTCTGTCACACCCCATTTTTGCCACCTTAGCTAGGGTTTGTCATTGCATGTGTCTTTTTGTTTCCTTTTTGAGTCTAGTCTTTTGCATTGAGTTTCTAGGGTCCTAAGGATGGTGTGTATGAATTTTGGTTCGATTTGGAGTTGATCTCGAGGGATAATTAGAACTTTTGTGACTTGAGGGGCATAATCGTCTTTTTGATCACAAACTTTCCATTTGACCTTGAAATGATCTCCAAGTTGCCAATTGGAGTTCATATGGTTGTATTTGAGGTATTTGTGGGTTCAATTCGATGAATTGAAGGTTCGGGATTAGAATGGCTCATTAAGGCTCAGGTTGGCTAAAAGACCTACTTCGGGTTAGCTCGAATTGGCTCATGATTTTCACTCTATGACTACTCATTTGACCTTGATTGGTCTTGATTTCATCCCCAAATGTGTTTAGGGAGGTTGAATTTCGAATTGGAAAGCATTCGGTGCGACCCTATGTGCATACCTAAGCTAAGCGATGGTGAGGCATAGCGGTTAACCACCTTTGTAGGGCCCAACCATGCAGCCATGGCTAGGGTTTCTTTCCCTCAAGTGACTCAAATTACATTCCCCTTCGAAACACGGTCGTTTTGGCTTTCGTTTCGTCAAAATCGGAGTTGATTTGGGCCCTGAAACACATTTGGAAGCTGAAAGGGTCAAAAATGGGCTGAAGCTGACATGGCCTCGGGTGACCACCCAGGCCTGGGCGGCTAGCCGCCTGGGCCCAGGCTGCTAGCCGCCCAGCCCCAGGTGGTCACCCGAGCCACTTTCCTTTTTTGAGCCTTGACGCGGCTCCCACCCTATTTTCTCGGATTTGCTCGCCTTTGGCCGCCATTTAACCCTAATTTCAGCCCTTTTTGACCTACTTGAGCCCCAAGGTAACCTCTAAGAGCCCTTGGATCAATCCCTAGGGTTTTAATCCCAACCATTGAGGATTTTCCCTCAATCCCTATAAATACCCCCTTATACTTCAGCAATAGGGGAGGCCACTAGGAGGCAATTCCTGAAGTGGGAGGGACTTTGGTGAGACTTGGAAGCTATGGCAGCCATCCTTAGGGTAGTTTAACCTAAACTTAGAGTGAGAGAGTGTGAGAGAAAACTTGAAGGAAGGCTGGAGCATTGCTTGAAGGCTTGAAGGAGGTTGTTTCCAGCAGTACACAAGAGAAGGAGGACTCCCTACAGCAGCAAAAGGATACTTCACCATAGGTATTCCCCCCTTCCTCCTCATCTCTCTTTTAAAGTTAGGGTTTTTGCATAGAATAGGATGATTGCATATCAAAGCTTGTGTTTTTATCATGTCTTGTTGCTTCCATGCATGTTTAGGATCATATTTGTGGGCTGTTTAGTATGCTAGGATGTTATTCCATGTGATTTACTGCATGTTTGGGACTTTAGGGTTTCTTAGGTGCTTAAAATGGTTTTCTGCATGAAATAACTCTTTGGCATATTAGAGCTTATGTTTTTATTGTGTTTTGTTGCTTCCATTGGAATGTATGCATGATTAGGATAATATTTATGGGCTGTTTAGTATGCTAGGATGCTGTTCCATGTGATTTACTGCATGTTTGGGATTCTAGGGTTTCCTTAGTGCTGAAATTGAGTTTATGTTTAGAATAGCTATATTTCATGTGCAAGCTTGTATTTTTCTCATGTGTGGATGCTTCTATTGATTAATATGCATGATTAGCATGATGTCTATAATGAGTTTTGCATGATTTAGAGTTATTTTATGTGATTTTGAGCACAATTGTGATTCTAGGGTTTCATTCATCCTTGTATTAGGAAAGTAGCATATAGCATGATAGCTTAGGGTTTTTTCTTGTGTTTTCTTCATAGTTGATATATATGTGCTGCATATTTGATAACTATGATATTTCTAGTTGCTTTTAGGGTTTTTTGCATGTCATTGCATGTAGGGTTGAATTAGGGTTTTAGTTAGCTTATGATTCATGTTGTTGCATGACTTATGGTTGATTTTAAGCCTTATTTCAATTCTGTCCAGATCTGTTATTTGTCCTTGATATGATATTTTGAGCATGTGTTAGCCCATGTTTGGGCATGATAATGGCTTGATTTGGAATCTAGCTTGTTTGGTTGGCATTTTTGGTATGTTTGCATGGAAATTGCAGGTGCTTTGACAGGTACAACAGGTGCAACTACCCCACCAATGTGGGGTGGTTATTTTGGCTATTGTGAGATGAAATCTTACAAATAAGGTAATTACCCTATGCAATAGGGTGGTTACTTTGACAGGTTGCTTTTGCTTAAGGTAAGTAGGGTGTGAGGGTGCCCCAATTCACCCTTCTTTCCTTTCCTTTGAAACTTTCTCTTTCTCCCCCCCCCCTAGGGTTGTTTCCTAATAGAGGGGTATGGTAGATTCTATAGTTTCCTTTCAATAAAAAATACCTTTTAAATCAAAGTTTCCATCTTTATCAAAATTCCATATCTTACCAAAAATCTTTCGAGAATCATTTATTTTGGAAACTTACCATGTTTTACTTGAAAGGAAACTTAGGGTTTACCATAGGCCTTGATTAGGTTATAACCCTATTCCCTTTCGAACTACGTGGACTTTGATCCATGTATTTCCATACATGGTACGTAGGCGCTCTTCGTGATGTTCAAGTCCGCCCTAGGATACTAAGTATCCTAGGTTTTCTTCTCCCCCCTCTTTCTTTTTTCTGTTTTTTCTTTGATTTACATGATTATATGGATGAATGAATGAATGATATGCATGCTGTCTTGTGATGATAACTGTTGATTTATGTGTGATTAAGACTTTGATTTAGCCCAATTAAATTAAGAGACCGTTTAGGGCGATATGGGTGCCTATAGGCTTTGCCTAGAACCTTCCCATATCGTAACTTAGCCTCCGAATCCCCGAATTCTCTGGTTTCCAAAAGATCATTTGCCTTTCCATTTTTAAATATGGAGTCAATCTTTTGTTTTCCTAAAACAAAACTGTTTTTAGGGTTTTCCTTGTTTCCTTTAAAAAATAAGGTGGCGACTCCTTTCTTTTTCCAAACCCATTCGTGGGCCCTCTTTTCCTGGGTCCACAGATTGGCGACTTTTAAACCCTCCTGTGGGCCTTAACCATTTCTGGGGTCCACAGGAAGCTGTTGGGTTTCATGATCACTCAGAGGGGAATTGAAGTTGATCCAGGGAAGATAAAAGCTATCACGGAGATGGAGCCACCAAGAACGGAAAAGCAGATCCGGGGTTTTCTGGGGAGAGTTTAATGCATAAGTCGTTTTATCGCCAATCTGACCTATGGTATGCGAGCCAATTTTCAAGCTACTTAAAAAGGGCGTTTCCAAGGAATGGAATGAGGATTGTCAAGAAGCCTTTGAGACCATTAAAAGGTATCTGAGTAACCCCCCAATCTTGGTTCCCCCGCGGCAAGGTGAACCATTACTGTTATATTTAATGGTTACCGAAACCGCAACGGGAGCTATGTTAGCTCAATACCTTGAAGGGTCGAAAAAGGAAAATGCCATCTATTACTTGAGCAAGAAAATGACAGATTATGAAGTAAAGTACAATGCGCTAGAAAAGGCTTGCGTAGCATTGGTATGGGCTACCCAGAAACTCCGTCATTACATGATGTCTTTTGAAGTCCTATTGATAAGTCGATTGGATCCTTTGAAGTATTTGCTAGAAAAACCAGTCCTATCATACAGGACCGCTCGTTGGTCGCTTCTTCTCAATGAATTCGACATAAAGTACCTGGCGCAGAAGTCCGTTAAAGGAAGTGTCATTGCAGACCATTTGGCAAGTTGCCCTGTGTCATCATCAACCCAATTCAATGATGAGTTCCCCGACGAAGATATCCTGGAAATCAAGAAGAAGGTTTGGAGAGTCTACTTCGACGGAGCTGCAAACAGAAGAGGATATGGAATAGGAGTGCTACTAGTCTCGCTCGAGGAAGCCTTCATGCCTTTAGCAGTCAAATTGGGGTTCGAAGCCACCAACAACATAGCAGAGTATGAGGCCTGCATCCTAGCATTGGAAGCTGCGTTAGAGTTGGAGATAAAAGAACTAGAGGTGTTCGGAGATTCAGCATTGATAATCTGTCAGATAAAAGGGGAGTGGAAAACTCGAGATGAGAAGCTGTTGCCCTATCATGCCTATTTGGAAGCACTGACCAAAGAGTTCGCAGAGATCGAGTTCAATTACTTGTCGAGAAACAAGAATCAGTTCGCTGATGCCTTAGCAACTCTAGCGTCAATGGTGGAGATACCAGAAGGGAGAAGTGTGAAACCACTCGTGATCGAATGCAGAGAGAAACCTGTTTATTGCTGTTCCATTCGAGAAGGAGAGGTAACAGATAACCACCCTTGGTTTTATGACATAAGAAGGCTCATCGAGGAAAGAGAATATCCAGAGGAAGCATCTCGCGTGGATAGGCGAACACTGAGAAGATTGGCAAGCCATTATGTGGTATGCGGAGGAAAACTGTATCGGAGGTCTTACGATGGAATTCACTTGCTGTGTGTCACGGAGGAAGAAGCCAGAAAACTCATCGAAGAAATCCATGAACGAGTGGGGGCTCCGCATATGAATGGATACATGTTGGCTAAGAAGATCATGAGACTAGGGTATTACTGGTCTACAATGGAAAGGGATTGCTATGCCCATGTCAAGAAGTGCCATAAGTGTCAACTCTTCGCCAACGGACAACACTTGCCCTCCATGCCCCTAACAAGCATGTCAACTCCGTGGCCGTTTGTAGTATGGGGAATAGATATCATCGGACAAATTAAGCCGAAGGCATCCAATGGTCATGAATACATTTTGGTAGCCATCGATTACTTTACCAAATGGGTGGAAGCAGCTTCCTTCAAAGCTTTGAATGCCAAAAAGGTGGCGCAGTTCATACAACTCAACATTATCTACCGATATGGGGTACCGCATGAGGTCATTTCAGATAACGGTTAGCATTTCCAGAAGGAAACCAAAGAACTCTTGCAGAAGTACAAGATCGTTCACCACTTGTCGTCCCCGTATCGCCCACAGACAAACGGCGCAGTGGAAGCCGCCAATAAGAACATCAAGAAGATATTACAGAAAACGGCTGACACGTACACTGATTAGCATGAGAAGCTACCATTGGCATTGTGGGGGTACAGAATGTCAGTCAGATTGTCAACAGGGGCTACGTCGTATGCGTTAGTATATGGAATGGAGGCCGTTCTACCAGTGGAATTAGAAGTTCCTTCGTTAAGGGTTGCTGTGGAAAGTCAACTGGCAGAGGTGGACTGGATCAAAGGTCGTTATGATGAGTTGGCTTTGCTAGATGAAAGGCGATTGAGGGCTCTCTACCATGTGCAAGGGTACCAGAGAAGGGTCGCGAGGGCATTCAACAAACACGTCAAAGACAGAGGCTTGAAGAAAGGGGATTTAGTATTGAAAGAGATCCGAGCTCCGATTTTCGATCCACGAGGAAAGTTCAAACCAAGTTGGGGTGGACCGTACGTTATTAAGGAAATATTACTAGCAGGGGCTGTTTGACTTATGGATTTGGATGGGATCGAGTTCGCTCGTCCTACCAATTTGGATCAATTAAAGAAGTATTATGTATAAGGCCTGCTAGGTTGAAAACCTGTAAAGGCGGCCTAGGCAAAAGTTAAGGCATTTGAACTACGAGAACCTGATTCCCCAAAAGAAAAAAAAGAAGAGAAAAGAGAAAAAAGAAAAAAAGAAAAAAAGAAAAAAAGAAAGAAAAAAAAGAAAAAAGAAAACGGGGATACGTAGGCAGCCCATAAAGTTACATTTGGTGCGGTCCAAACAACACAATCACAGAAATCTCGAAAGTAGATTATTATTGGCAATTCATTTGAAACTAATTATTTGACACAACAATTTATTGGTGTTAAGTAAAAGAACTATCGACATGCCATAGATATTCTATTCCTTGAGTCTTTAAGTCCTCTTGAGTTTCTTCAGAGTCATTTTGTTTGTCTTCTGTCTTTCTTTATCAAGTCTTCTTTTCTTTCGCAAGTCATGGTCGTGGGATGCCTCCACTACTTCAAGAATGTCTTCTCTGCAAAGTCCAAGTCTCGTGTCCTTGATAAGGTCATAAATTCTTTCTCGACGAGAAGTTTCCCTTTCGCCCAAATCATCCTTCAACCATTGCTTATATTCTTTACTCATCTCGAAAGGTCCTTCAGTGTTGGCAATCCGAGTCAATTTCAGGTCTGTAGGCCAGCGAGTCCTCGCCCACTTGATTATAATAAGACCGACTGGTTCCACAGAGCAACAAGGTCCTATTAAGAACGGTATGGTTTGCATGGCGCCCATCTGGCAAAGAATTCTCGAAGTCCAATAGAAGGAAGTCGATCTCAGTCCTACGAGTTTGACAAAAGCACACCCCGAGGTTTGAAAAAGTACCTGCTCTTTACACCCCCATGTGAAGACGTACCATTTGATGTTCTGCCATGACAGCGTTTGGAAATAACCCAACCAATCTCTTAAAAAGAATGGCCCAGGGAGTTCAACTTGGCGCAGACAGAAGTACTGGGGCTTGTATGGATTGATAGTGGTGGGAGATAGAAAATTCAAGCGCTCGAGCAGCCACATTTGCAGTAAAAAGGGGCTACCTTCTTAAGGCGCTTTGGGGTTGCCATGAACTTTATCTAAACCATTCAAGGTTTTAGCTAATACCAAGGGAATGATGTTATGTCGCTTGAGAAGAGGGGTAACCAACTCACATATTTGAACAGGGGCTTGAAGAGTACTAGTGGAGATGAGAAAGCGACCAATTAAACAGAAAGCGAGTGCACGCTGAATTTGAGGGGTGAAAGTCAGAGTACCTTCGCTATCATGAGCCAAGAATGAGGTTGCTAACTTCATTAAGTCCACCATATGATCCTTGACGAAGATCATTGCGTCCCTTTGAGGAATGCCAAGAAAATCCGAGAAGGAAGCAAGGTAATCAGAGCGAGGTGTAGGAAGAATGAATGGCCCTGCGGGCGAAACTCCAAATAAAGCACAGAATTCCTCCATGGTTGGGCATAATTCTTTATAATTGAATCGAAAGACATGGAGTTGAGGATCCCAGAAGTATGTAGCCGCGGTGAGAAGAGCCGTCTCGAGCTTTATGTGCCTTATGGAGAGCAATGGTTCCAAGCCGAAGCGCCTAAACTCAGTTTTGTCTTTGGCAGCCATGACTGCCAAAAACCCTCTTAAGAACCCATCCAAGGCTTCCATAATTATTGTCAATGAAAATAGGTGAGTTAGAAGGCTCCCCTCATGTGTTTTTATAGGGAAAGGGTCACAAATTCGAGTCCTAAAGGGAGTAGAACCGTCAAAATAGCAAAATTCCTGAAAAATCGCGAAAAAGCGCGTCGACCTCGGGTAACCGTCCGGGGCTGGACGGTCAGCCGTCTAGGCCCAGACGGCTTACCGTCCGGGGCCAGATGGTCACCCGAGGCCTCCGCCTTGTTTTGCCTTGTTTCGCCCGGTTTTGCCTATTTTCGCGTTCGGATGGCCTTTTTAGGCCATTTTCACTCCTATGAACTTACATTGACTCAAATTTTCATGAGAAAGGCACCATAACATCATCATAATAGATTCAAACAAGCACAACAAGTATCCATAGCAAGGGATAAGAAAGTTGGTTTTAGGTGGCAATTATAAAACACAAGCATGAAATGCAAAAAGATAGCCATAGTCTCATTGTTTCTACAAGCCCAACAAGAAAGTAAATGAACTCAGCGGTTCCCAGAGCTTCTTTTGCGGCTCGGCCCAGCTCCATCACGACCCCCACGAGGTGCTCTAGGAGGGCGCATTGCTGGTGGTGGCTGCATATACAAAATCCATTACAAAGAAGTCAAGTATGAGAATAGGGTTGGTTGAAAACCATAAATGGGAACTTTAAAATGGGTTGAACACTTACCATGACATCCAAGCGAGCTTCCGCCATGGATTTGGCTAGGTTCATCCTCACAAGGTCACGCCTCAAGCCCTCACTAAGGTTGATGAACTCTTGGGCATATGCCGCAGGCACCTAGGATAATCAATAAGGATAAAATTGAAGGTAATGTTCAAAGAAAGAAAGAAATACCCATAAAGAGAACTCACCTGTTCTCGATTTGGGTCGATCCTAGGGGATTCATCGAATGCGGGATGAGTAATGGTGGTCTTGACAAAGTCCGACCCACAGCACAGATCAATGTACCAATTAGGTTGAGGCAAGGGCAGTGACCTATCCCCCTCCATCTCATCGTCCTCAGAGCCAGGAACCACTCCTGAGCCTACTGTCGAGCTATGCCCTCGTGCTCGTCGACCCTATAAGTGTTCACCTATTAAATAGAGTCTCTATCAAAAGAAAAGGCTAGGAGAATATTAAAGACTTACCCCTTGAGGAGGAAGGCCTATCACCCTGGGCCTCATCAGATATTGGAGACAGAAAGTGTCATTTGCAATGTCAGGAGAAGTGAACTCCTCCGCATCCCAGCCTCTCAAGGCATCCCACAACTCCTCCCCCTCCATCAAGTTAGCATGCCTCATGTTAAGTGGTAGAGGCATTGGAGCCATGGCGGCATTCACATCACCCATGACTTGTCGTAAGACACGCTCCCCTAGGTACTAGTACCTACCCACGGGGCCTTCCAAGAGCACCCTCTTGCCAGTCAGCATCAGGCTAGGAATGCATCACTTGGGTAGCATTGGTACCCATATCTTCCATGGATTCCATTCAATCTGTCCAAAAATCCAAAATGAGAAATTGGGAGTAAAAAGAAAAGGAAAAGAATAGGGAAAGAATTTCACTATATCAGCAGTGAGGCTTGCTAGGTGAGCTCTAGCAAAGGCGTAATCATGACGATTCGCCGCCCGGATGGACACATAACTAGGGGAGTAATTCTTGAGGGTAGGCCATTCAATGGTTTCCTCAGCAAAGGATGGGCGACATAGGTTGAGGTACTCATAGCACCAAACCTGTCAAAAATTGAGAAAAGAGTCAAAAAGAAAAGATAATATAAGAAAAAAATGAAAAGAAATGAAAGGGAAGTAGCATTACCTCCCAAACAAAGGGCATCCCGCCGAAGTCCTTGGTCACACCACGTGACATGTCACACATTGTGCGATACATGGTGGCTAGAGCAGCCCCTCCCCAGTTGAATTTCCTAATCTTGTCAACCTCCTCCATGCTTGCAAGAAGACCCAAAGGGGCTAGGTCGCCCGTCCCAGCAAAGAATGTGCATGAGATCATGTACAGAAGGAATGCCCTTGTAATACAATCGGGGCTCACACCCTCGCTCTCCCTTTGCTTGGCAAACTTGTTGAAAAGCCAAGTGCGGTGCACTGCTTTCTTGATTACCTCAACTTCCATCCCAAGGTAAGCTAGGAGATAATCCTCATCCGTGTGAGCCTCTTCATAGAACTCTAAGCTTTTGCCCTTAATACTCAAGCCCGTGATCATGGTGAAGTCCTTGGGAGTTAAAGTCATCTCCCCGAAGCCAAAATGGAATGTATTGGTGGTGTCCCACCATAGCTCAGACAAGGCTAGCAAAGCTTGCCTATCACATTGGTCATTCCACAAAGAATCTAGGAATGGACCAAAACCGGCCTTTTCGACTTGGCCCTTGGCAATGGGTTGGAAGTTTTCCATGTTTCGCCACCATTCAATGAGTCCTTTGATGGAAGACCGAATGCGCATGTCTTGAAAGTTGGGCTATAGCCATTGAAAATACCTTGAAGGTTAGTTGAAAGAACATATAAACAATAAGCTTGAACTAGCAATTGGTTTCAAATTGTTTTCTAAAAGATGTCAAGAAGTTGTTTTTATTCATGAAATGAATTGCTAATGAATGTTTATGAGTTTACTTGTTCATATGCCTTAATTTGACAAGGATTGAACACTTTTTATCACTTGGGCATTTTATCGAACACTTGGTGGGTGACACCTCCCAAGCCTTGAAACAAAAGAATTTTGTATGGTCAATCCTTGCTAAATCATAGCATATTACTCACTTGAATGTTTACTTGTTGATATACATTGATTTGGTAAAGATTGAACATCTTTATTTCACTTGGGCATTTTATCGAACACTTGGCGGGTGCTATTTTTCAAGCTTTCAAATGAAAAGAATTTGTGTGTTCAATCCTTGCCAAATCAAGGGATATCACTCAACAACCCAAGGGGTATTCAAAAGAAGTAGAAGGGAATGCAATTTTATCAAGAGAATCGAAAGATTCAAAAGAAAAGTGTTAAGTTGGGTAAACTTACTTCTTGTTGGGAATGGAGGAATGAAAGATGTTTGTCGGGTTCAAGCAACACCCTATCTTGTGGAGCATCATAGAGTGGTGCCTTGTACTTGCTTTTGACCCCATAGAATGGATACTTGGTGCTTGAGTCCTTGCTTGATGACATTCTTGATGATGGAGTTGGGTTTGTGAAAAATGGGTTTGATTTGGTTTGATTTCCAAAGATGGTGTGAATTTGTTGTTTTGATTGTTAAATGGGCTTGATTTGTTGTTGTTTGATGTGTATTTGATGTTTGGATTGAATGTTTTTGAACTAGGAATGAGAGAATGAGAGTTGGAGAGGATGGAATGAGAGTTTAGAGAGAGAAACTCTCTAATTTTCGGGTTGGGTGAATGTGAGAATGAGTGGGCAAACATGGGTTTAAAAACCCAAAAATTTCTCAATGGTGGGCTCGGGTAACCGTCCCACCCTGGACGGTCAGCTGTCTTACCCTGGACGATTGACCATCTGAGGGCAGATGGTCACCCTAGCTCGCCTTGCTCGTTTACCCCGTCTCGCGCGCTTGCGACCTCTAAACTTCTCCAAATTGACTTCTTATGCAATCCTTGAGTTATGGGATGAATATATTCCTCAAGTTTATCAAGTTTCAATGAAATTTTTTGAATCTTGGGTGATTGTATTTGCCCGCATAACGAGGAGTTGCAATAGCTATGATAAATGGCTTTCTCATGAAATGAGCTTGGTGTTGAATAGATTGACTTTCAAGTCTTGGAATTCAATTCTCTAGGAGATGATAGTGATATCATATTGTGAACCCACGAAAAAGTGGCCCACAAGGGATTTGGCGAAAGGGATTTTATGGATGGGTGAAAGACAACAAATGAAAAGGAGTCGCCACCTCATTTTTTAGGGAAAAGAGGAAAACCACAAAAATGTTTTATTTTCAAAACCACATGACTCCATTAAAGGAAAAGCAAAGTCTTTGAAACCAGAAAATTGGATCCGGGGGCTAAGTTACGACGTGGGAAGGTTCTGGACAAAAGCCCATAGGCACCCATATCGCCCAAGTTGGTCTCTTAATTTGATTGGGCTAACTTAAGATCTTTTCCACTCAAATATCATCATATATCATCACAAGGCAGCATGCATATCATATATTTCATCCAATCATTCATGCATAATCACTCAAATAAAACAAAACAGAAAAAAAGAAAAGAAAAGAAAAGGAAAGAAAAAGCCTAGGATACTTGGATCCTAGAACGGACTTGAGCCTCACGAAGAGCGCCTACGTACCATGCAGCGAAATACATGGATCAAAGTCCACGTAGTTCGAAAAGAATAGGGTTACAACCTAATACAAACCTATGGTAAATACGCTAGGTTTCCTCATTTGAAAATACATTGATTTAATCCAAAACGGAAAACTTCCACAAGAGGAAAACTTTGATAAAAACCAGAATTTATTATTGAAGGAAACCTTTGGTAATTACCATAAGCTTGTATTAAGAAGTAACCCTAGGAGGGGGAAGAGAAAAGATAGAAAAAGAAAGGTGAATTGGAGCACCTTCAAACCCTACTTACCTGAGCGCACAAGCTCCTAGCATTAGCCATTTCAGACCATAGCAGCCCTATTTGCAATAGGACAAGCATTGTACCTGTTTGCACCCTTACAAGTGCACAAAATCATGCAAAGAAAGCAAAATGCAAATCTGGACAGAACCTTGACAAGGCCTAAAATCATCCATTCATCATGCAAACAACAAGAATAATGAATAACTAAGGACTCTAACTCAATCCTACATGCAATGACCTAGCTAACATGCATAAAAATCAAGAAATCCACTAATATGAATGCAAAACTAGCATGATTCAACTATATGCAGCATATATAGAATGACTATGATGAGAAATAACTCACAAAACTAAGCTAAACATGCTGCATGAGACTTATGTGATTTTAGGGTTATCGAAACCCTAATCTCACAACTATGCATAAAAACCTACTAAATGACTCTAAGACATGCTCAAATTATCATGAATATCATTCATATCATATATATTAACTAACAGGAGCATCAATTCATGATAATAATCACAGCAACCTAAACATGTGAACTATGCATGATTTAAGAGGATAGAACGAATAAGGCTATCTAATCCTTAGTAAACCAGGGATTATCAAGCATATAAAGCCATAAACTATCCTAAAATCATTCATATGACATCATGTAAACATTGAATTCAATCCATAAGAAGAACAATTGCATGCACCACAACTATCCTAGAAGGATAAGAAGAAAGAGAAGAAGGAGAAGTAGGAATTCATGTTCAGCATAAAAGGGATAGGCTTACCTCTTGTAGACTCTTCCTTGTCTTCAATCCTCTTGTTTCTGTTGGGAATCATACAAGAGGGAAAAATAGAAGTGCGGAATATAAAAATTTTCCCTTTGATTCCACAGCCCATGAATCTAACTATGCATATACAAAATCAAACCCTAACTATGAAGAGGGTTAGAACACTTACAGAATTTTTGTCTTCTCCTTTTTGCTCCAAGCTTTGATTCTGGACAGCGGTGAATGAGCAGCCCAAGTGTGCTGCCTCCAACGGTATCCACACCTAGCTAGAGCTTCAAGTCCTTTCCACCTTTTCCTTGTTGTTGCTAGTGAAGGAGAAGAGAGGAGAGAGAGAGAGGGAGGCTGGAAAATCTGGACAGCCCCTTGGGATTTCAACTTGTGATGATGTCACACATCATAGTGTGGCTTATATAGTCCACACTAAGGGGGCCGGCCCTAGGGGGAAACCCTATTAGGGTGTGATGCAATTTCTCTAAATTGCACAATAACCCCTATAAATTATATCAAATATAAATAGGCCTCAAAGAACTATTCTTTATGCACTCATACCCTTTCTCTCATAGACTTTAAAGCTCATCTTGCATGATCAGTGTGTGACCCATTGGGTTCACATCATTAAGTAGTAGGAATAGCACGAGGTGTGCACAATGGAACTCTTTCCATTTAGGGTCTGATTGGAACTCCTTCCAATCCCCTAATTGATTATAACTCGCTTATATCAATTAGGGCTTCTACTAACCATGAATAACACCTAGCATATGGTTCATGGTGTTGTTCTTAATGAAGTGAATAAGATCTAACATAGAACCCTTCTGTTATAGTTTGTAGGTTACAATTGCATCCTTCCATTTACACAATGTCTCCAATTGAACTAATAGGACATGGAAGTCTGTCAAGTCCCTAGTTCAATTACTTTATACTCATTCATAAATATCAACTCAATGATGAACTTATGGAAACTCCTTTCCATATTCACACTGCCATGGCCATGGACTGAATGAGTTATATTATGAATGCTATATGAGACATTCTCTCTCTTTTTCCTGAGAGTAATGGATTCCTTGTTGATCACTCACATGCCTTCATAGACATAGCAATAGGGCCAATGAACACCTTTACAGACCCATGAATAGAATCTGCACTTAGTGTTATCAAACTTCTAAAGCTACATGCATAAGGTAACTATGGTGTCTCAGGTCTAAGGATTACTTGTACCACTATAACATTGAGAAACTGATTGACAGGCAGGTTAAAACTCCATTCAGTTTATCTCAAATCTTTGGTCACATTCAGTGTACCTATTCTATTAACAGGCACCCACCTGTTAGTTGTAGTGTCTCCACACAAATAGCTTGAGACCAGCTATCCTCCTATAGAGTCAACCTAACAAGTGCTAGTCCTATGGTTCATTACTGTCCATCATAGTGAACCTTCAACTAGGAATGATTTAGGAGTTTAGTACAGAGATATATTTACAGTCTCATAATTACAACTCTTTGTAATTCAATATTCTCAACTCTAACTCCTTGGACATATTATGTAAATATAAATGATGCATACAAACATAATAGAATAAGCCCTTTTATTAAATCAATAATAAATGTGACATACATAAATGAAATCAAATGATTGTTCCTTTATCCCTAAACAATCATCTCTATGATTGGCTCTAGGGCATAACTCTAACAGTTTCCTTGCTTGCTTGGGGTTGAAGAGCCTCCTCTTGAAGTCCTTGTAGCTCTCCAAACTCGTAGCTCCCTCTCTCTCTAAGTGTCAAGTGCAATTAACCTCCCCCTATGTGCTGAATATCATGTCCTTTATATAGAGAACTGACCCCCTAAACCAATGGCTAGGATTAATTCATTAAATAATGATCCTAGGTCTATTAGAGACTCTCTTGGTGCTCAAACAACTCAAACCTACACACTCCTAAGCTCAGACAAGTTGTTTTGGCGGAGGAAACCGTCAAAAGAGGGAAGATAGAGTCAGAAGTTGACTTAAAGAAGGACTCCTCGGGTGACCAACTAGGCCTGGACGGTTAGCCGTCTGGGCCTAGACGGCTGACCGTCCAGCCCCGGACGGTTACCCGAGGGTCCTCTATTTTTTCTCCGGTTTTGACTCCCACTTGCTGTAGAAGTCCTAAAATCTTCAAATTAAGTCCGATTTTGACGAAATAAAAGCCAAAACGACCGTGTTTCAAAGGGGAACACATTTTTAGGCATTTTAGGACAAAAATCCTCAACCATGGGTGCATAGGTTAGGTTTTACAAAGGTGGTTAACCATGGTGCTTCACCGTCGCTAAGCTGGGTTTGTACACAAGGTCGAACCGAATGCTTTCCCAATCGAATATTGATCTTTCTAAACATGTTTAAGACATAAATAAAGCCCAATTGAGGTTAAATGAGAGAAAATTGATTGGGTCTTATGAGTCAATTTGAGCAAACCAAGAAAGGGTCTTTTAGCTAACCCGAACCATTACGAGCCGAATTGATCTTAAACTATTAATTCATGAAATTGAACCTATATATAGACTCTATATAACCATATGAACTTGAGGGAATAACTCGGGATTCATTCCAAGGTCAAATGGAAAATATACGGCTTAAAAGACGATTATGCCCTTAAAGTCGCAAAAGTTCTTATTGACTATCGAGATGAACTCCAAATCACTTCAAAATTCATACACATGATATTCAATGCCATAGAAACTCAATGCAAAAGACTAGACTCAAAAAGGACTCAAAATCCTACATGAAATGATTTGTCCTAGCTAAGGTGACAAAAATGGGGTGTGACAGAAGCCCCTCATTGGTGAACAAGTTTCACTTGCGAGCCAATGATCAAAGAACAACCCATTTTTGTTTGATGGATTAATCTCATTAATACCAACAAACTCAAATGGAACCATAAGGATAGACTTCGTTATATCCAAGCATGCGACGATTTCATCGAAGCAAAGATTCGAATGCATTTCTATGCAAGCCAACATTTGTTGGTGCGCTCATGCAAATGCCTGCACTAATTGCATTAGTGATATAACAACACATTTTGTATGATGGATTAATCTCATTAATACCAACAAACTCAAATGGAACCATAAGGACAGACTTCGTTATATCCAAGCATGCGACGATTTCATCGAAGCAAAGAATTGAATGCATTTCTATGCATGCCAACTTCGTTGGTGCGCTCATGCAAATGCCTTTACCATGCACTAATTGCATTAGTGATATCCACATGGTCTTCTCATGATGCAAAGCTAGTTGCACTAGTGCATCACAAGGTACCCTACCAATTTCATTGGCATTCTCAAAACGAGTTATTTCATAACTCATAAATCATCATTTTATGTGAATTATTGGTGAATTGAATGTCCATCAATTCAAAACCAAGGGCATCTCATGCCAGTCTCATTGGGGATAACAAATGTGGTGAGTTATTTCATAACTCATGACTCATCGAATTATGATTTCATGCCACTTTCAGTGGAAACAACAAAGATATGGAGTTATTTCATAACTCTTGAATCATCATTTCATGTGAAATTGTGATTTCATGCCACTTTCTGTGGAAGTAACAAAGACAGGGAGTTATTTCATAACTCATGGATCATTTCATGTGAAATTATGCCACTTTCTGTGGAAACAACAAAGACAAGGAGTTATTGCATAACTCATGGATCATTTCATGTGCAATTGTGATTTCATGCCACTTTCTGTGG
This sequence comes from Liquidambar formosana, assembly GCA_039720395.1. Classification (NCBI taxonomy): domain Eukaryota; kingdom Viridiplantae; phylum Streptophyta; class Magnoliopsida; order Saxifragales; family Altingiaceae; genus Liquidambar; species Liquidambar formosana. Next base: position 24,425,512 of record CM077826.1, on the reverse strand, counting down.
AAGTAACAAAGATGGGGAGTTATTGCATAACTCATGAATCGTCATTTCATGTGAAGTTGTGCCACTTTCTGTGGAAATAACAAAGATGGGGAGTTATTGCATAACTCATGAATCGTTTCATGCCACTTTCTGTGGAAGTAACAAAGATGGGGAGTTATTGCATAACTCATGAATTGTTTCATGCCACTTTCTGTGGAAGTGACAGAGACGGGGAGTTATTGCATAACTCATGGATCGTCATTTCATAGGAAATTGTGCCACTTTCTGTGGAAGTAACAGAGACGGGGAGTTATTGCATAACTCATGGATCGTCATTTCATGGGAAATTGTATTTATCACATGATATGAGACCCAATTGTAAGTCAATTGATTCAAAATCAAGCTCATTTCTTATCATTTTATGTGAAACTATCCTTATCATATGGGATGACAATGTATTGGGAGTCATTTAACTCCAAATCAAGTGCATTTCATGTGAAATTGTCTTTATCACATGAAATGATAATGTATTGAGAGTCATTCAACTCAAAATCAAGTTCATTACTTATCATTTCATGTGAAATTAGCTTTAACACATGAAATGACATTGAATTGAGAGTTAATTGATTGAAAATCAAGCTTATTTCATGTCATTTCATGTGAAATTATCTTTATCACCTGATACAACATTGGTTTTGAAAGTCAATTGATTGAAAAACAAAGTGCATTTCATGCCCTCTTCACAAAGATAGCAAGTTACTTCGTAACTAGCATAGCTTATGAATCGTCATTTCATGTGAAGTTATCTTTATCACATGATTAGCAAGTCATTTCATGTAAAATTATCCTTATCACATGATATGATATCATTATCATCTCCTAGAGAGTTGACTTCCAAGACTTGAAAGTCAATCAATTCAACACTAAGCTCATTTCATGAGAAAGCCATTTATCATGGCCATTGCAACTCCTCGTTATGCGGGTGAATACAATCACCCAAGATTCAAAAATTTCATTGAAACTTGATAAACTTGAGGGATATATTCATCCCATAACTCAAGGATTGCACAAAAAGTCAATTTGGAGAAGTTTAGAGGTCGCAAGCGCGCGAGACGGGTCAAACGGGCAAAGCGGGCTAGGGTGACTATCTGCCCTCAGATGGTCAACCGTCCAGGGCAAGACAGCTGACCGTCCAAGGGTGGACGGTTACCCGAGCCCACCAAGGAAAATTCTGGGTTTATAAAACCCAACACTTGCATCCACATTCCATCATTCTCCTAGCTCGAAAATTAGAGAGTTTCTCTCTCTAAACTCTCATCCTATCCTCTCCAACTCTCATTCTCGCATTCCTACTTCAAAAACATTCAATCGAAACATCAAATGCACATCAAACAACAACAAATCAAGCCCATTTAGCAATCAAAACAACCAATTCACATCATCTTGTGAAATCAAATCAAATCAAACCCATTTTTCACAAACCCAACTCCATCATCAAGGATGTCATCAAGCAAGGACTCAAGCACCAAGTATCCATTCTATGGGGTCAAAAGCACATACAAGGCACCATTCTATGATGCTCCACAAGCTAGGATGTTGCTTGAACCCGAGAAGCATCTCTCATTCATCCATTCCCAACAAGAAGTAAGTTTACCCAACTTAACACTTTTCTTTTGAATCTTTCGATTCTTTTGATGAAATTGCATTCCCTTCTACTTCTTTTGAATACCCCTTGGGTTGTTGAGTGATATCCCTTGATTTGGCAAGGATTGAACACACAAATTCTTTTCATTTGAAAGCTTGAAAAATGGCACCCGCCAAGTGTTCGATAAAATTCCCAAGTGAAATAAAGATGTTCAATCTTCACCAAATCAATGTATATCAACAAGTAAACATTCAAGTGAGTAATATGCTATGATTTAGCAAGGATTGATCATACAAAATTCTTTTGTTTCAAGGCTTGGGGGGTGTCACCCACCAAGTGTTCGATAAAATGCCCAAGTGATAAAAAAGTGTTCAATCCTTGCCAAATTAAGGCACATGAACAAGTAAACTCATAAACATCCATTAGCAATTCATTTCATGAATAAAAACAACTTTTTGACATCCTTTAGAAAACAATTTGAAAACCAATTGCTAGTGTAGGTTTATTGTTTCTATGTTCTTTCAACTAACCCTCAAGGTATTTTCAATGGCTATAGCCCAACTTTCAGGACATGCGCACTCGGTCCTCTGTCAAAGGACTCATTGAATGGTGGCGGAACATGGAAAACTTCCAACCCATTACCAAGGGCTATGTCGAAAAGGCCGGTTTTGGTCCGTTCCTAGACTCTTTGTGGAATGACCAATGTGATAGGCAAGCTTTGCTAGCCTTGTCTGAGCTATGGTGGGACACCACCAATACATTCCATTTTGGTTTCGGGGAGATGACACTAACCCCCAAGGACTTCACCATGATCACGGGCTTAAGCATTAAAGGCAAAAGCTTGGAATTCTATGAGGAGGCTCACACAGATGAGGATTATCTCCTAGCTTACCTTAGGATGGAGATCGAGGTAATCAAGAAAGCAGTGCGACGCACTTGGCTTTTCAACAAGTTTGCCAAACAAAGGGAGAGCGAGGGTGCAAGCCCCGATTGCATTACAAGGGCATTCCTTCTGTACATGATCTCATGCACATTCTTTGCTGGGACGGGCGACCTAGCCCCTTTGGGTCTTCTTGCAAGCATGGAGGATGTTGACAAGATCAGGAAATTCAACTGGGGAGGGGCTGCTCTAGCCACCATGTATCGCACAATGTGTGACATGTCACGTGGTGTGACCAAGGACTTCGGTGGGATGTCCTTTGTTTGGGAGGTAATGCTACTTCCCTTTCATTTCTTTTTATTTTCTTTTCTTATATTATCTTTTCTTTTTGACTCTTTTCTCAACTTTTGACAGGTTTGGTGCTATGAGTACCTCAACCTATGTCGCCCATCCCTTGCTGAGGAAACCATTGAATGGCCTACCCTCAAGAATTACTCTCCTAGTTATGTGTCCATCCGGGCGGCAAATCGTCATGATTACGCCTTTGCTAGAGCTCACCTAGCAAGCCTCACTGCTGATATGGTGAAATTCTTTCCCTATTCTTTTCCTTTTCCTTTTACTCCCAATTTCTTATTTTGGATTTTTGAACAGATTGAATGGAATCCATGGAAGATATGGGTACCAATGCTACCTAAGCGATGCATTCCTAGCCTGATGCTGACGGGCAAGAGGGTGCTCTTAGAAGGCCCCGTGGGTAGGTACTGGTACCTAGGGGAGCGTGTCTTACGCCAAGTCATGGGTGATGTGAATGCCGCCATGGCTCCAATGCCTCCACCACTTAACATGAGGCATGCTAACTTAATGGAGGGGGAGGAGTTGTGGGATGCCTTGAGAGGCTGGGATGCGGAGGAGCTCACTTCTCCTGACATTGCATATGACACTTTCTGTCTCCAATATCTGATGAGGCCCAGGGTGACAGGCCTCCCTCCTCAGGGGGTAAGTCTTTAACATTCTCCTAGTCTTTTCTTTTGGTAGAGACTCTATTTAATAGGTGAACACTTGCAGGGTCGACGAGCACGAGGGCATAGCTCGACAGTGGGCTCAGGAGTGGTTCCTGGCTCTGAGGAAGATGAGATGGAGGGGGATAGGTCACTACCCTTGCCTCAGCCGAATTGGTTCATTGATTTGTGCAGTGGGTCAGACTTTGTCAAGACCGCCATCACTCATCCTGCATTTGATGAGTCCCCTAAGATCGACCCAAATCGAGAACAGGTGAGTTCTCTTTATGGGTATTTCTTTCTTTCTTTGAACATTACCTTCAATTTCACCCTTATTGATTATCCTAGGTGTCTACGGCATATGCCTAAGAGTTCATCGACCTTAGTGAGGGTTTGAGGCGTGACCTTGTGAGGATGAGCTTAGCCAAATCCATGGCGGAAGCTCGTTTGGATGTCATGGTAAGTGTTCCACCTATTCAAAGTTCTCATATGTGGTTTTCAACCAACTCTATTCTCATACTTAGCCTCTTTCACTACTACAAAAACATTGATAGATGACTGTATTTAACAGTCATCTTTTAGCAAAACAGTCATCTTTGTTTTTCGAGAAAACAGTCATCTCTTCAGGCGTCATCTTTTATCATAAAAAAAGATTACCGTTTTTTACGGTCATCTTTGAGAGTAATAGATGACCGTTTTTTAAAAATAGTCATATTTGAATCAAAGAAAGAAGATCCTTTATTCATTAACACAGTCATCTTTTGTGCTATAGATGACCGCTAAAAACGGTCATATATTCAACAAAACATGACTGGTTTTATCTTAAAAACAGTCATATATTACTATATAAGATGACTGCTTTTTACAGTCATCTTATGTTCTTAAAAACAGTCATATATTACTATATAAGATGACTGCTTTTCACAGTCATCTTATGTTCTTAAAAACAGTCATGTATTACTATATAAGATGACTGTGTGACTGTATAAGATGACTGTGTTTCACAGTCATCTTATGTTCTTAAAAACAGTCATGTATTACTATATAAGATGACTGTGTGACTGTATAAGATGACTGTTTTTCACAGTCATCTTATGCTCTTAAAACCAGTCATCTTATGCATTAAAAGATGACTACAGAAAACAGTCATCTTATCTATGGCACCAATTTTTTTTTTTTTTTTTTTTTTTAATTTTTGGTGGTATTCATATCCAAAAAATGTCATATACTATTTACTACCCTACAAACCTGTTATTAAATTTGATACATCAACCTGTTTATACAAATTACTCAATAATTAAATTCTCAATGTGAAATGAAAGAAATTAAGACAAATAAAATAACAAAGGAAATTAAATCACTCATATTAATTATAAAACCATCATTTTCATTTCATTGGATTACAAGAACAAGGTTTCAAAAGTCATCAACATTCCCTTGACTTAACTAGTGCTACAATATTTTTGATGTTAAAATGAAAAACAAATCAAAAAAGGCAACATCCTCATGATATGACGAGGGCTCACTACTTCAGGGTACAAGGAGATGAGCGACTTTACTTCAGCTTCAGTAATAAGAACGAAATTCTTCAAAACCTAAAAATTTTGGAATAAATTGTCACATATTTCACACCCAACTCATAGCAGTACTTGAGCATAAAGAAACTACCTTTACAAATAAACAACCCCCACATTTAAATAAATAATTAAAAAAAAAAACGGTCCTCTAAAACCAAATCAAAATATATAATTTTGAGCCCATATCATTAGCTTCATACTAGGGCAAGAAATGAACTCACTTAGGTCTATCGAAATTAGGAGATGACAAATAGGAAATGAACTCACTAAGGTACAGCTATCAAGTTAATTTGTTCATACAATCTCATCGACTCACTTCTTTTGGTCATGAGTGAACTCTAATGGCTAATTAATAACCAGGTGAAAAGAGAAAAATTGTAATTGCTTTATAGTTTATACTCTACAAACTAGCTTAATTTATATCACTAGCTTGTTAAAAGGTGCAATTCTTCTTTCAATAACCTCACCTTAACTAATTTACTCCCACATTGTGTATTGAATTACATTCTTATTAAATACGAGATAAAATGAGAACATATATTAAACCACATTTGCTGTTCCAAGATCACGTTTGTATCATAATCAAAATTTTTTTTCGCCTTCAATCATAAATGAAACTTCCGTAGTAAATTCCATAGCGCCCGCCAGGAAGATACCATTTCTTATTTTCCCAACTTGACTAAACTTCGTCCGCACACAATGGCTATTTAAACAATTGAAGCAAACTGATTGCCCGCACTTCTCAAAGAACCATTTCTTAGTTATAGAAGAAATGGTTCACAAGGCTTCTCTAATCTTTTTTTTCTTCCTGTTACTTTCAGTTCAATTGATTCCATATTCTCAAACAGCAGAGACAGCAGCACAGATACCACAAACCAATAAGTGACAGCTGTTTTATGGGTGGTTCTAGTTTTCTTGTAGCTAGCAGCACATAAAGACAAATAAGACACATAATTTCATAAAGCTATCATCAATTCATCATAGCATGATATGTTGTCTATTTTTACTTTTATTATTATTATTTTTTAAGTAATAGGTGGTCCACTCATGTATACATGTACTTGTTGCAGCGAGCATTGCGTAAGAATTATAGTTTCTCTTTCTCTTGTTTATCATGCATCTTAGTATTGTAGTAGTGCTACATGTACGTTTCTCATTATACAATCCTAGTTTATGCTATTCTTTTGTTGTTATAGCAGAAGAGAAGATGAGTAACCGAGCGGCGATCAAAGTCAACATTAAAAGTCTTGCTATACCGAGTCCTTCAAAACATGCGCCCTTGTCAGCCCCATAAGAAAAAAAGAGCAAACAGAACAAGACATGCTTTTCAAAAAGGAATGGACAAGAACCTGGGTTGTCAATCAATGGTGCTTTCCATTTCCCCTTGTTGGGATTTTTAATTTTCTGCTGAGAGTGGAAAGTGTTTTTAGAAAACTGTGATTCGTAGTCATTATACATGTTACTAACTCTTTTTAACACACATGTATAATACTGAACAAGCAATTCAGAACAGCCTACTTTTTTTGCATAAGGATTTGGTATCTCCTTCGGGATGTCATCATATCCCTTCAAATAGAGAAAAATAACCAGGTTGATTGTTAACGACGTGTTCCTAAATGCTAACTTCAAATTAGGTACAATACAAGAAGGATATGGATTTAGGGATATTTACCTTTGGCATCTTATCTTCGAGATAAGTAATGTGGTCTTAAGAAGTGCATTCTTTGCCAACAGAAATCCACACATCCAAATCACCACAACACCACCCACTCATACATTTTTACAGTCAAGACTACATAATGTCTCCTCCCGGCATGCTCCCCTAATCATAAAAGGAAAAATGAAAAAAATTTACTTTTGGTTTACGAAAAAAAAGGTTTAAATATTTTCGGACGCACTATGCACCCCAGGCCCAACTATGAAAATCCATTACATCTTTTAACGATTTCAAAATTCACCAGTCATTTTGGCAAGGCATCGTCTCCAATATCTCTCAATGAATGGCAACCTATCAAACAACTCTCAACAAAAATTTGGTGGAACTACTGCTAATTTAAAGAAAAACTGATGCAAAAGAAACATTAGAAATAATACGGAGTAATAATAATATTTGGACCACTAAGACAAGAAAATTCACCACCATCATTAAAAAAAGAAATCCATTGTCGCATATAAATAATATCACATCCCAAATCGTCATTAAAAAAAAAAAATGTCGCATATAAATATTGATACAAAATTTAAATGCAATGGCCAAGCATTTAGGGGAGAAAAAAAAAAGTCCTACGCACCAACTAACTCATAAAAATACCGTCAATTCAAGAAAGGGGATTTAACATATTTAACATATTTTTTCAAGAAATAATAAAAGGATTCGACCACAAGACTAGGCACATGCAATACATATGTATATGTATATATATATGTATATGTATATATATAGATAGATAATGAGGGCAAGGAGAAATCTGGGTGAATTTACAGCCTTGTGCAGAAATAAGTGAAGGTTGCAATAGAAATATAAAGTGCTAGAATAGATGAAGTCAATTCAAAAAAGTCCATTGTCTTTTAATGTCTCCCAAAATCGACTTTTCTACCCTCTTTCAGCAGTAATACATCGGTTCAGTTCCACAGTAGAATCTAAACCAGCTTCTTCTTCTTTTTTTTGCTTTTTTTAATCAGTAGAGACAGCCTGGAATCTAGAAAAATTCCTTATTCTTGAATATCAATGAAGATCATTAAGCTATATCTTTTGTCCCAAAGAGATAAGTGTCAGGATAACAAAAAAATTTCTTTTTGTCAGACAAGGGCTCAAGGTCAGCTCTACACAGGTTGAGGCCTTAGGCAAAACTCAATATGGGGCCTTCTCTTCGTATGAAGCCTTGGGTAATTAAGCGGGTTGGGGGCCTTCCTTCCATATGAAGCCTTAGGCAATAAAGTGGGTTGGAGTACCGGGGGACTTATTTTCACATTTGGCCTTAGGTGACCACCTTAATGACCACCTTAAGGTTAAGCCGGCCCTGATGTCTCAAACACAATGAAAACCCAACCCTAGCCAAACAGTTTGTAAAACCCAACCCACACAAGCAACCCCCATGATCTAGCCAAACCCAGAAACAAACAAAGCACCCAAAACAAATAAAATGCATGTATGCTTACAGACTAATATATGTAATGCTTCAGTTGATGTGGTTATTAATTTTTTACATTGGTTTCAATAGAAATATATATATATAGATATATATATGTATATACATATGTATATGTATGTATATGTATATGTATATGTATATGTATATGTATAGATAGATAATGAGGGCAAGGAGAAATCTGGGTGAATTTATAACCTTGTGCAGAAATAAGTGAAGGTTGCAATAGAAATATAAAGTGCTAGAATAGATGAAGTCAAGGGAAAGAAAATATAAGGGAAAAAAAATGGGAAGGAAAGAAAATGTGTGGAAAATACAAAATTTTCTTGTGTTTGGTTGTTGAGGAAAAATGTGAGGAAAAAAAATGTGAATTCTTAAGGAAAGTGATTTTTTTATGTTTGGTTTTTGAGGGAAAACTGAAAAGAAAGAAAAATCCATACACACTTTAAATTTTTCAAATGGCTAAAATGGCTAAATACTGTCATGCTATAAAATGAAAAAAAAAAAAAAAATGCTCTGCTTTCCAACACTCATTATAACTAAACACTTTTTTTTGCCAAATTAGTCCAAACCACTATAAGCCAAAAGACTACAATATCCTCATCTTCCAAATTATAAACATCCCTTGCCTCTAATCTTGAGTAGCCTAATCTGGCTAACATAAAACAAAGCACTTGGTGCGAAGTTGAACGTGTCATGTGATTCTTTTTGGCTTTACAACTATATGACACTAGAAATCAGGCTCTTAATATCATCAGTACTTACTACTTACCTTCGCCTATTGGATATATGAGTCATGAAGAGAACATATATATACCCTATTATCCAATGTGGTTCGCAATAGGAACCAAGCTCGTGAATTACTCAGTTGTATTTGCTTGGAAATATCAAAATTGGATATATGAGTCATGATGAGAACATATTGGAGTTTTTAACTCAGCAGTGGTTGCTGTTAAGCATCGCATTGTTGATTACATTGATGAGATCATCAAGGCTTATCCCGATATCATATGGCACATTGATGAGAATGGACAGAGCTTCTTTTCGCATGTAATTTTGGAACGCCAAGAAAAGATTTTTAGCCTTCTATTACATATGGACGCAAAGAAGAACTCAATAACAGGTCGTTTGGACAAGTCTAGAAACAATATGTTAAATCAGATACCTAAAGGCAACACAAGAGAGAAAAAAAGAAAAAGACAAAGAAGAAACAAAATAAAAGAGGAATATAATTAATTTGGTATGGGTGACAGAATAATTTGGTATGATGACTATAAAAAAATCATATGTTTTGGGGCAAGGAGAGAGAAAAATTAAAGCAAAAGAAGCAAAAGTAGAAGAATGAGAATAACAAAAGAAAAAAAAAAAAGAGAAAGATATTTAAGAGTAATTATCGCCATCAAAAATTAATTAAGTCATTTCATAAACACATATATATATGGCCTAATTATGTTTATGATGTTCTGTGTCCAAGATTGCAGATTGCAGTTATAGAAGTTAATCCAAGTAAGTACTTTATCTGTTAATTTGTTCAATGAAATTGATTAGTTTTGCAGTAATTTGGCGTTTATTATGGTAGCAATTGCAAGAAAACATACACCAACTTCTTACTGAAAAGCCACACTGAAAGAGATAAAAATCTATGTCTGGTTTTAGAAGAGATAAAAATCCATGTCTGATTTTAGTTTATTTCCTTAAAGTGCAATAAAGCACATGTTCACAGAACTAGGATCAATTTGTGCACTTGTTATCTTAGCATACAAGATGCCGGCCAGTAATCCCAGCCATTGTTATTAAGCCTAAACCGGCCGGTCATCACCCCAAATGATCAATCGTGTTACTTGCATGAGGATTCGAGTTGTTTTAGACCCTTCATTTTTATTATTTATTTTATTTTCCTTCGATATAACAACAGAAACTAAAGCATATTTGGTCTTAATGGTCATGAAACAATGCAGCAATTATGATGTTATTCAAAAGTGTCTTGAGAATTATATATGTATTATCAATGAAAATTTCTAAGTATCTTTTGTTGCCTAAAATCCTCATTTTCCCTTGGGATATCTTCCTTAGGGATATCTTCCCTATGACATTCTTTTGGGTTTGTGACTATTGGTTTCCTTCTTGTTCTTGTGCATTTTTTTCATCATGTAAGAATTGTATTATATTTACCAAAACAATAGGGCAACAATCCCCATGTACATGTGAGGACCCATGTACCTGTGAGGTACACAAAAAGATAGCAAACTTAATACAATGCTAAAAATTTTAGAAAGCTATGGAAAGATAACATATTATCAAAATTCAGGCCTTCCATAGAAAAAAATGCAAGATGCAAGAAGCAAAAATATGGTTCAAAGTTTGGTCATGATCCTTCTGAGAAAATATTCTCTTGGAAAAGGGTCCTTACCTTTGCCTAGGGCTACGGTTTCTTGACCTGCCTCTTCCTCTTGGAAAGGTTTCAATAATCCTACCCTTTTGACTGAAAAAGAAAGAATTTAACTCAATTAAGTGACTAAAACCAGAAAAATAAACCACATACAGGAAATAATATTAATTACGAGTAGACCAGATCACAAAACCAATGTGACAACTGACCCAACATCTATGTAAAAACCACCAAGGATGAAAGACTTTATTGTCATTTAATCAAGGAGCATATGCATGATCCCATTCCAACAAGGAAAAGAAAAAAAATGAAAATGTAAAAATAAGGTCTATTTAAAATTTTAGGGGAAAAGAAAAACTTCATGCAAAAGTGTAATAGTAACAGTAATAATATTAGCAATAAACAAATCAACATCATGGAAAATGACATGGGAATTTCCCCAATATTCGATGTAAGTTACAGTAGTTACAAATGTAACACAAACAAGCTATAATTGTGAGAAGGCATTTAGGAAAAAAAACTCAGAACTTACATCCGCTCTGCATTTGGCCCATATTTAGCAAACTGAACAACAATTTCTGACCATCAGCAGTTCTTCCTGAAAAATAAATCATCCGATCAACGAATATTTGAATATAAAAGGGGTAAATTACAAAAATCCCCGAATTTTTGGCCCTTCTCCACGTAAATCCCCCTAAATAAAAATGGTTGCAATGTCCCCTCGTAATTTTCCCAAATAAAAATTACATATGACTTTTTCCTTCAAAAGATAGAAATGTATACCATCTAGCCTTTCCACAGCCTTCTGCACCTCATCAGTGTACTTGTAATGAACAAACGCGAACCCACATGATTCACCAGTCCTAAATAAAACCACACCCAAATAAACATTTTTTTCTAAAGTAAGAAACTGTTTGGTTACTAGAACAACAACTACAAAATCCTAGAAAGAAAGGCATATAACGTACATTATAAGAATTGGGGTTATCAATCAAAAAATAGAAAATAAAAATTATTCTTTAACCCCAAACACAACAACAAAAATCACCCTTCTTCAACCCAAATTTTGCAGCAACACCAACCACACAACGAAACCAATTTACAGCACGAAGCTCCACCCAAAACCACATGAATTCACCCCACACAGCTCCTAAAACAGTACGAAACCACAATTTTTGTCCTGAAACAGTAGAGGTAAACCAATTTCGGCAACCCATCAACACTATTCTCCACCCACACGAACCAACCCATCACCGCTAAACTATAAACCACAATTTCTGATTTTTCTAACCAAAAACGCCAAATTGATTTCAATAATTTTTTATCATTTAACCGAAAAATCGAAACCCCCAAATGTGCTTTCAATAATCAATGATCTTTGATTACGTAACATAAAACCTAAATCTTATCCATGCAGATCAGTTTATGGAAGAGACTATAACGCAGCTCAAAGAGATCGTGAGCGATTGTGTATGGTGGAAATGATGGTGGTTCATAGAAACGATTTTGCGTGATGGGCGATTGGTTACCTAGAAAATGTATGAGAAAAACAGAAATCAAAAGACTCACCCAAGAAATATAGAGAGAACCCACCGAGGAGTGATTTCACCCAAATGGAGAACTTAGGGGAGCCGTTGACTTGATCTACTGTCCATTGCGAAGGGGATGGTGAACTTGACGGTGGTTCAGATCTGAGAGAGTGATAGAGAGAGAGTGTGTGTGGGGGTTGAGGGAAAAAAATATAGCTCGTCTTAAGGGGATCGTGGAGGTGGCACGGGAAGAAAGCTTTTAGAGAGTGAATTGATGACCCTTTTTTAAAACTAGTCATCTTTTGCTATGCTTTTTTTAAAATCCAATCATCTTTATTTTTTCAAAGATGACTGTTTTAAGTTTGATCTTAAATACTAGTCATCTTTTCATCCAAAAAATTAAAAGATGACTGGTTTTTAAAAAACGGTCATCTTTTTAAATTCTAAAAGCGTCATCTATCAATCTTTTTCTTGTAGTGTTTGCAATGGATTTTGTATATGCAGCCACCATCGGCAATGCGCCCTCCTAGAGCACCTCGTGGGGGTCGTGACGGAGCTGGGCCGAGCTGCAAAAGAAGCTCTGGGAACCGCTGAGTTCATTTACTTTCTTGTTGGGCTTGTAGAAACAATGAGACAATGGCTATCTTTTTGCATTTCATGCTTGTGTTTTGTACTTGCCACCTAAAACCAAACTTTTTTATCCCTTATTATGGATACTTGTTGTGCTTGTTTGAATCTATTATGATGATGTTATGGTGCCTTTCTCATGAAAATTTGAGTCAATGTGAGTTCATAGGAGTGAAAATGGCCTAAAAAGGCCATCCGAACGCGAAAATAGGCAAAACCGGGCGAAACAAGGCAAAACAAGGCAGAGGCCTCGGGTGACCGTCTGGCCCCGGACAGTTAGCCGTCTGGGCCTAGACGGCTGACCGTCCAGCCCCGGACGGTTACCCGAGGTCGACGCGCTTTTTCGCGATTTTTCAGGAATTTTGCGATTTTGACGGTTCTACTCCCTTTAGGACTCGAATTTGTGACCCTTTTCCTATAAAAACACATGAGGGGAGTCTTCTAACTCACCTATTTTCATTGACAATAATTATGGAAGCCTTGGATGGGTTCTTAAGAGGGTTTTTGGCAGTCATGGCTGCCAAAGACAAAACTGAGTTTAAGCGCTTCGGCTTGGAACCATTGCTCTCCATAAGGCACATGAAGCTCGAGACGACCCTTCTCACTGCTGCTACATACTTCTGGGATCCTCAAATCCATGTCTTTCAATTTAATTATGAAGAATTATGCCCAACCATGGAGGAATTCTGTGCTTTATTTGGAGTTTTGCCCGCAGGGCCATTCATTCTTCCTACACCTCGCTCGGATTACCTTGCTTCCTTCTCGGATTTTCTTGGCATTCCTCAAAGGGACGCAACGATCTTCGTCAAGGATCATATGGTGGACTTAATGAAGTTAGCAACCTCATTCTTGGCTCATGATAGCGAAGGTACTCTGACTTTCACCCCTCAAATTCAGCGTGCACTCGCTTTCTGTTTAATTGGCCGCTTTCTCATCTCCACCGGCACTCTTCAAGCCCCTGTTCAAATATGTGAGCTGGTTGCCCCTCTTCTCAAGCGACATAACATCATTCCCTTGGTATTAGCTGAAACCTTGAATGGTTTAGATAAAATTCATGGCAACCCCAAAGCGCCTTTAGAAGGTAGCCCCTTTTTGCTGCAAATGTGGCTACTCGAGCGCTTGAACTTTCTATCTCCCACCACTATCAATCCATACAAGCCCCAGCACTTCTGTCTACGCTGAGTTGAACTCCCTTGGCCATTCTCTTTACGAGATTGGTTGGGTTACTTCCACACACTGTCGTGGCGAAACATCAAATGGTACGTCTTCACATGGGGGTGTAAAGAGCAGGTACTTTTTCGAACCTAGGGGTGTGCTTTTGTCAAACTCATAGGACTGAGATCGACTTCCTTCTATTGGACTTCGAGAATTCTTCACCAGATGGGCGCCATGCAAACCATACCGTCCTTAACAGGACCTTGTTGCTCTGTGGAACCTGTCGATCCTACTATAATCAAGTGGGCGAGGACTCGCTGGCCTACAGACTTGAAATTGACTCGGATTGCCAACACTGAAGGACCTTTCGAGATGAGTGGAGAATATAAGCAATGGTTGAAGGATGATTTGGGCGAAAGGGAAACTTCTCGCCGAGAAAGAATTTATGACCTTATCAAGGACACGAGACTTGGACTTTGCAGAGAAGACATTCTTGAAGCAGTGGAGGCATCCCACGGCCATGACTCGCGAAAGAAAAGAAGACTTGATAGAGAGAGACAGAAGACAAACAAAATGACTCTGAAGAAACTCAAGAGGACTTAAAGACTCAAGGAATAGAATATCTATGGCATGTCGATAGTTCTTTTACTTAACACCAATAAATTGTTATGTCAAACAATTAGTTTCAAATGAATTGCCAATAATAATCTACTTTCGAGATTTTTTTGATTGTGTTGATTGGACCGCACCCAATGTAACTTTATGGGCTGCCTACGTATCCCCGTTTTCTTTTTTCTTTTCTTTTTTTTTTCTTTTTCTTTTTTTTTTCTTTTTTTCTTTTTTTTTTCTCTTTTTTTTTTCTTTTGGGGAATCAGGTCCTACGTAGTTCTCATGCCTTAACTTTTGCCTAGGCCGCCCTTACAGGTTTTCAACCTAGCAGGCCTCATACATAATACTTCTTTAATTGATCCAAATTAGTAGGACGAGCGAACTTGATCCCATCCAAATCCATAAGTTGAACAGCCCCTGCTGGCAATATCTCGTTGATGATGTACGGTCCACCCCAACTCGGTTTGAACTTTCCTTGTGGATCGAAAATTGGAGCTCGGATCTCTTTCAACACTAAATCCCCTTTCTTCAAGCCTCTGTCTTTGACATGTTTGTTGAACGCCCTTGCGACTCTTCTCTAGTGCCCTTGCACATGGTAGAGAGCCCTTAATCGCCTTTCATCTAGCAATGCTAACTCATCATAACGACTTTTGATCCAATCCACCTCTGCTAGCTGACTTTCCACTGCAACCCTTAATGAAGGAACTTCCAATTCCACTGGCAGAACAGCCTCCATCCCATACACTAGAGCATATGGCGTAGCCCCTGTTGACGATCTGACTGACGTTCTGTACCCCCATAATGCCAATGGTAGTTTCTCATGCCAATCAGTGTGCGTGTCAGCCGTTTTCTGTAATATCTTCTTGATGTTCTTGTTGGCGGCTTCCACTGCGCCGTTAGTCTGTGGGAGATACGGGGACAACAAGTGGTGAACGATCTTGTACTTCTGCAAGAGTTCTTTGGTCTCCTTCTGGAAATGTTGATCGTTATCTGAAATGACCTCATGCGGTACCCCATATCGGTAGATAATGTTGAGCTGTATGAACTGCGCCACCTTTTTGGCATTCAGAACCTTGAAGGAAGCTGCTTCCACCCACTTGGTAAAGTAATCGATGGCTACCAAAATGTATTCATAACCATTGGATGCCTTTGGCTTAATCTGTCCGATGATATCTATTCCCCATACTGCAAATGGCCACGGAGTTGACATGCTTGTTAAGGGCATAGAGGGCAAATGTTGTCCGTTGGCGAAGAGTTGACACTTATGGCACTTCTTGACGTGGGCATAGCAATCCCTTTCCATTGTAGACCAGTAATACCCTAGTCTCATGATCTTCTTAGCCAACATGTATCCATTCATATGTGGAGCCCCCACTCCTTCATGGATTTCTTCGATGAGTTTCCTGGCTTCTTCCTCCGTGACACACAACAAGTGGATTCCGTCGTGAGATCTCCGATACAGTTTTCCTCCACATACCATATAATGGCTTGCCAATCTTCTCAGTGTTCGCCTATCCACGCGAGATGCTTCCTCCGGATATTCTCTTTCCTTGATGAGCCTTCTTATGTCATAAAACCAAGGGTGGTTATCTGTTACCTCTCCTTCTCGAATGGAACAGCAATAAACAGGTTTCTTTCTGCATTCGATCACGAGCGGTTTCACGCTTCCTCCTTCTAGTATCTCCACCATTGAAGCTAGAGTCGCTAAGGCATCAGTGAACTGATTCTTGTTTCTCGACAAGTAATTGAACTCGATCTCCGTGAACTCTTTGGTCAGTGCTTCCAAATAGGCATGATAGGGCAACAGCTTCTCATCGCGAGTCTTCCACTCCTCTTTTATCTGACAGATGATCAATGCTGAATCTCCGAACACCTCTAGTTCTTTTATCCCCAACTCTAACGTAGCTTTCAATGCTAGGATGCAGGCCTCATACTCTGCTATGTTGTTGGTGGCTTCGAACCCCAATTTGACTACTAAAGGCGTGAAGGCTTCTTCGGGCGAGACTAGTAGCACTCCTATGCCATAACCTCTTCTGTTTGCAGCTCCGTCGAAGTAGACTTTCCAAACCTTCTTCTTGATTTCCAGGATATCTTCGTCGGGGAACTCATTATTGAATTGGGTTGATGATGACACAGGGCAGCTTGCCAAATGGTCTGCAATGACACTTCCTTTGACGGACTTTTGCGCCCGGTACTTTATGTCGAATTCATTGAGAAGAAGCGACCAACGAGCGGTCGTGTATGATAGGATTGGTTTTTCTAGCAAATACTTCAAAGGATCCAATCGACTTATCAACAGGACTTCGAAAGACATCATGTAATGACGGAGTTTCTGGGTAGCCCATACCAATGCTATGCAAGCCTTTTCTAGCGCATTGTACTTTACTTCATAATCTGTCATTTTCTTGCTCAAGTAGTAGATGGCATTTTCCTTTTTTGACCCTTCAAGGTATTGAGCTAACATGGCTCCCGTCGCGGTTTCAGTAACCGTTAAATATAACAGTAATGGTTCACCTTGCCGCGGGGGAACCAAGATTGGGGGGTTGCTCAGATACCTTTTAATGGTCTCAAAGGCTTCTTGACAATCCTCATTCCATTCCTTGGACACGCCCTTCTTAAGTAGCTTGAAAATTGGCTTGCATACCATGGTTAGATTGGCGATAAAACGACTTATGTATTGAATTCTCCCCAGAAAGCCCCGGATCTGCTTTTCCGTTCTTGGTGGCTCCATCTCCGTGATAGCTTTTATCTTCCCTGGATCAACTTCAATTCCCCTCTGAGTGATCATGAAACCCAACAGCTTCCCTGCGGTGACTCCGAAGGCACACTTCTGAGGATTCAGTCGGAGGTTGTACTTCTTTGCCCGTTCTAGGAACTTCTCCAATGCTGCGAAATGTCCTTCCCGGTCTACAGATTTGACTATCATGTCGTCTACATACACCTCTACTTCTTTATGGATTATATCATGCAATAGGGTCGTAGCAGCTCTTTGGTAAGTAGCCCCAGCATTTCTCAAGCCAAAAGGCATTACCTTGTAGCAATACGTGCCCCACTGCGTGATAAAAGCCGTCTTTTCCATGTCTCGAGGCGCCATCTTTATCTGGTTGTAACCGAAGAACCCATCCATGAAGGAGAGAAGAGCATGGCCTGCCGTGCTGTCCACCAATACATCGATATGCGGTAGAGGGAAATCATCCTTTGGGCTCGCAGCATTAAGGTCACGGAAGTCGACACACATTCGCACTTTCCCATCTTTTTTAGGCACAGGCACTATGTTAGACAGCCACTCAGGGTACTCCACAACTTGGAGAAACCCGGCATCTAATTGTTTAGTTACCTCTTCTTTTACTTTCAAAGCCCATTCTGGTTTTAATCTTCTTAATTTTTGCTTTATAGGCTTTTTAGTGGGATTAGTGGGGATGTAATGTTGCACTATATCTGGATCAATACCAGGCATATCCTCATAAGACCATGCGAAGGCCTCTACATTGGCTTTTAGAAGTATTATCAACTTTTCTTTTTCAGCAGGTGAGAGAGTTATCCCAATTTTAATTATCCTTGGCAATTCATCTGTCCCTAGATTGATTGGTTCCAATTCATCCATGTTAGGTTCGGTAACGCCCCTTTTGCTTTGCTCGACGAGCTCCGGGGGGACGTCATTCCTAGGATCTATATCCATGCCATAGATATCCATAGAAGAGAGAAAGGAAACACTGCAAATAATGAAAAGAAACACACTTTATTGACTGAATTAACAAAACAAAACAAAGAAAAGAAAACACATGTGCCACAACTAGGAAACGACTCCTAACTCCACAAGGTGGGCTAGGCGGACACACTTTATTTGAAAGGAAAGCTAAGACAAGCTACTAAGGAACCTACAAACTACTATCAGGTAAGTCGAGATCCTCGCCCTCAAGAACTTCTGCAATGGTACCCTCTTCAAGATGCCAATTAAGGAGCGGCACGGCTGCATAGTGAATTGAAGAACACTCGAGATCCGATTCCTCTATAGCAAGAACCATATCTTGAAACATTGTAACCATGGCTTCCGCATCCATCTGTTCTGCCCAGTCCTCGCTCTTCTTTTCCCAATAGTCATCATTAATCGCTTCATCATCAATCATTGTAGTAGTGATGGGATACCACTCAGTAAAGAATATCTCGAACCCTGGAACTCTCGCTTTGGTTGCTTTGTCAATGGATGGTTCGGGGAATCCACAGAATAGGAAATCCTCCCCTTCCTTAACAAAGTAACCATTCAAGGTAGGTCGGTATGGCGAGATTCGGATATCTGGCACCCTTCCTTTTGCTTTTGCTTTGACCCTTTCTCTGCTTCTCTGCAACATCTCCATACGGTCCTTTTTGGAAGGCTCATACCCCAATCCAAAAGTGTAGGTGACAATGTGGCTCTGAACGGATGCCGGTATGCCTTGCTGACGGCGTCCTAGTCCCATGCCTGGGAAGAAACTCATTTTCTTCATTATGTTCCCCACATGCAAATTGCCATGAGGGCAAAGGTCGAGAGGTATCAACTCTCTCTGTTCTGGTTCTTTTTCTATGCATTGAACATACTCGAACCCAGACAATGGTGCTCCAATAGGCTCGGGCTTGATCTCGCAAATGGGTACCCCTGACGATTTCAAGTCATAATCACCTTAGAGTGTGACAATGGCCCCTTCATAAGGGAACTTGACTTTTTGGTGCAATGAAGAAGGGACAGCCCCTGTAGGATGAATCCAAGGTCTCCCCAACAAGAGATTGAAGCACGACGGGACGTCCAGCACTTGGAACTCCACTTTGAATTCTGTAGGCCCCATAATCAGCGACAAAGTGACCACTCCTAATCACCTCTCTACGGGTGTTATCATAGGCTCTCACTGTTTGCCCAGATGGCATGAAGTGTGTTGGATCCAACCCCAAAACGGTGGCAGTTCTGAGAGGGCACACATTAAGAGCGGAACCATTGTCGATCAGGACTGTAGGAACCCTCTTTCCCATGGTGTCGATAGTAATGTACATGGCTTGTGAATGGCT
Source organism: Liquidambar formosana (assembly GCA_039720395.1). Taxonomy (NCBI): domain Eukaryota; kingdom Viridiplantae; phylum Streptophyta; class Magnoliopsida; order Saxifragales; family Altingiaceae; genus Liquidambar; species Liquidambar formosana. The sequence goes on along the minus strand of CM077826.1, from coordinate 24,405,938 downwards.
AGGTCCACTTTTAGGTAGGTCTGCCTCTGAGAACACAATGGTTGAGTTCTTCGAGGTTGGATTCACCAAGTTCACCAAATTTTCTGGAGATGTGTCAACAGGAACCTGTATCTGGTTGAGCAACTTCAAGATAGTCTGACGGTGCTTGTAAGAGGCCATGAGCAAACCCCATATGGTGATGTTGGCATTAGTCTTTCTCAATTGCCTAAGCACTTTATCCTCCTCTTCTTGCAGGTCGAGGTGGCGATTACCTTCCAAGTCCCCCAATGGGTTGTCAGATTCTAAATGCGGAGGCTTGAAATGGCGACCCCCTCTAGTTATGTGCTCCACCTCGTCATCGCTCATCCACATATCATCAATCTCACCTACATCACTCATGAGGTCATCCCATGTGATTGTGTCGATCTCTTCCATTTGGACTTCCTCTGGTAACTCATCCCAACCCGTGGGGATTATAGGCTCATCAGGGATGGGGTCGGGGTAGAGTACATAGTAATCAAACTTTCCGGACGACTCTCCCAACAAACCCACTTTAGGATCTCCTGCCTCGAACCTTTCTTTCAATTGTCGCTGCATGGACTTCTTTGGCAATACCAAAACCTTTTGATCAATAAGGTCTTGAACTACCTTTTTCAGTATAACACAATCCTCCGTATTATGTCCTAGGCGCCTGATGGTACAAACAGAATTGGTTAGGGGTCGAAGGCCTCGGCTTTGAATGGCATGGCAATATAAGCCCTTTATCACAACATTGGTGGAAAACCTGGGTCAAGGTCATGGGAAGCGGCGTGTATCGCCTTATGGGTTGACGGGATTGGGACAAGCCCAGCTCGATGGCATTTATGTTGTTGGGAGGAGGCATATTGTGGGTGGGGAGGGGATTTCGAGTGACATTTGGGCGATTTGGCGCGGTGGGTGGTGAAATGATCTGCTTGTCGAGCAAATCTTGGATTTCATGGCGGAGGCGGTAACAACGGTTGGTTAGATGGCCTTTGGTTTGGTGGAACTTGCAATATTCATTTTTATTGTAGTTCTTGGGCAATGGGTTTGGGGGAGGCCTTAGGTCGAGGGGTTTCAGGAGATCACGGCTTCTCAGCTTTTCAAAGACTCTTTCGAGTGGCATATATAGCTCGGTGAATTGGCGAGGTGAGGCGGAGTCATTTAGGGAGAAAGGGCGAGTGGGTTGGGTAATGGTATTGACCTCGGCGTTGGGTTTTCCTCCAAAGTTTGTCCTTCGACTCCTTAGGATTTCCTCCGTTTTGATTGTTCCAACGGCGATTGCATCTTCAACTTGTGTGCCAGCCCCAACAAGAGCTTTGAAGTTCGGAAAGTAATGAGTAAAGAGATGCTTGTGATATACGGGCAGCAAGTTCTTCACCACCAACTGAATCTGTTCTTCCTCATTCGGTCTGTCTGTCATCTTGGAAGCCTTTTTTCTCCACCTAGTGATGAAGGCGGAGAAAGTCTCATTAACCCCTTGCTTAGTGGTTTCCAAGTCCCTTCGCGTGATATCCACTTCAGTGTTATACTTGTAATGGTCCGTGAATGCATTGCACACGTCCTCCCAAGTCTTGGTTCTATTCTCCTCTAATGACAAAAACCATTTCAAGGCGGAACTCCCTAATGACTCATGAAACATTTGAGCCAATAACTCATCGTTCGCTCCTCGAGGGTGCATAGCTCGCACATACATCTTGAGGTGGGTTTTAGGACAGCCAATCCCATCGAATTTTTCCAACTCCGGCATTTTGAATTGTAACGGGATGCGAGCTTTTGGGAACAAGGACAAAGTGCGGATGTCCACCATATCATCAGACCTGCGGATTCCCTTCAGAGTTCGTTCTAAGGCCTCGACCTTGTTTGCCAGGACGGTTGAGCTCTCCCTTGATGTGGCTTTGGTTTCCCCTTCCTTGGTCTTGGGTAGTTCTCCCCCTTCTCCTAATGGTTCCTCAGCGGATTTAGACTCATTGGATCCTTGATTGTTATCAGTGGCACGGGCCCTAGATTCAGGTTCAGAGTTCTTCTGTTGAAGGTCTTGAGCTAACTTGAGTGCGGTCTCGGATACCTGGGTAGTGTGATCAAGCTTTTCCATGATAGCTTTCAAAGCGGCCTCAAGGTTGAAACCCCGGTTGCTAGTTCTTTCCTCAGCCATATCCGACTCAGTGATGGAATCAGCACTGACTAGGCGCCCTTGTTGATTGCGGATCCAAGCCAGCACGTCTCTCCCTCTAACATAGGGTAAATACTCAATTTTTCAGCCTTAGGGTCCATCCTAAGCTTCCATAATTATCTCAAAATCTTTACAACGTACACCCTTAATTAGTTCTCTTAACCAATTACCCTTACAGGGGTTATGGGGAAGGGTACGTATTAAGGATGTAAGATGTAAAGTCTCCCTTAATTACCCACTCAATCAACAAAGCATGGCAACACATCACAAACACGGCAGCATATCATCACAACAATGTGTGTGCATATAGGTGATCCAACGGTGTCCTAGAAGGTCCATTACATGCAATTCTTTCTTTTAAGAGGGTAGGCTAGGGTCCTCAACTTTGCTTTTACCAATCTTTATACCTAACCACATGTGACATCAGGAATGTCGCGTGGGTCCAGCAGTACGTGATTGATCCATTTGATATACCCAAGGGCAAGCCCAAGGGTACTTGGCAAGAGAGGTTTGATAGCTTCGCCCAACACATGGAATCAGGAAAACCAAGGTCGAACTAGGCTATCAGTTGGCAAGGATACATCGAGGGACAATCGAGTGATCATGCAATAATAGCGCACACAATGCAATAAATGAAACCACACAATCAAGCGGATGCAATGTGATTGATTTTAATTATCAATAAGAAATTAATTTAGCCCAATCAAATTAAATGAGTCTAGCCCTCGACATCCCCAGCGGAGTCGCCAAACTGTGAACCCACGAAAAAGTGGCCCACAAGGGATTTGGCGAAAGGGATTTTATGGATGGGTGAAAGACAACAAACGAAAAGGAGTCGCCACCTCATTTTTTAGGGAAAAGAGAAAAACCACAAAAATGTTTTATTTTCAAAACCACATGACTCCATTAAAGGAAAAGCAAAGTCTTTGAAACCAGAAAATTGGATCCGGGGGCTAAGTTACGACGTGGGAAGGTTCTGGACAAAAGCCCATAGGCACCCATATCGCCCAAGTTGGTCTCTTAATTTGATTGGGCTAACTTAAGATCTTTTCCACTCAAATATCATCATACATCATCACAAGGCAGCATGCATATCATATATTTCATCCAATCATTCATGCATAATCACTCAAATAAAACAAAACAGAAAAAAAAAAGAAAAGAAAAGGAAAGAAAAAGCCTAGGATACTTGGATCCTAGAACGGACTTGAGCCTCACGAAGAGCGCCTACGTACCATGCAGCGAAATACATGGATCAAAGTCCACGTAGTTCGAAAAGAATAGGGTTACAACCTAATACAAACCTCAGGTAAATACCCTAGGTTTCCTCATTTGAAAATACATTGATTTAATCCAAAACGGAAAACTTCCACAAGAGGAAAACTTTGATAAAAACCAGAATTTATTATTGAAGGAAACCTTTGGTAATTACCATAAGCTTGTATTAAGAAGTAACCCTAGGAGGGGGAAGAGAAAAGATAGAAAAAGAAAGGTGAATTGGAGCACCTTCAAACTCTACTTACCTGAGCGTACAAGCTCCTAGCATTAGCCATTTCAGACCATAGCAGCCCTATTTGCAATAGGACAAGCATTGTACCTGTTTGCACCCTTACAAGTGCACACAATCATGCAAAGAAAGCAAGATGCAAATCTGGACAGAACCTTGACAAGGCCTAAAATCATCCATTCATCATGCAAACAACAAGAATAATGAATAATTAAGGACTCTAACTCAATCCTACATGCAATGACCTACCTAACATGCATAAAAATCAAGAAATCCACTAATATGAATGCAAACCTAGCATGATTCAACTATATGCAGCATATATAGAATGACTATGATGAGAAATAACTCACAAAACTAAGCTAAACATGCTGCATGAGACTTATGTGATTTTAGGGTTATCGAAACCCTAATCTCACAACTATGCATAAAAACCTACTAAATGGCTCTAAGACATGCTCAAATTATCATGAATATCATTCATATCATATATATTAACTAACAGGAGCATCAATTCATGATAATAATCACAGCAACCTAAACATGTGATCTATGCATGATTTAAGAGGATAGAACGAATAAGGCTATCTAATCCTTAGTAAACCAGGGATTATCAAGCATATAAAGCCATAAACTATCCTAAAATCATTCATATGACATCATGTAAACATTGAATTCAATCCATAAGAAGAACAATTGCATGCACCACAACTATCCTAGAAGGAGAAGAAGAAAGAGAAGAAGGAGAAGCAGGAATTCATGTTCAGCATAAAAGGGATAGGCTTACCTCTTGTAGACTCTTCCTTGTCTTCAATCCTCTTGTTTCCTTGCCTGCTTGGGGTTGAAGAGCCTCCTCTTGAAGTCCTTGTAGCTCTCCAAACTCGTAGCTCCCTCTCTCCCTAAGTGTCAAGTGCAATTAACCTCCCCCTATGTGCTGAATATCATGTCTTTTATATAGAGAACTGACCCCCTAAACCAATGTGTGAACCCCGGAAATTGGGCCCACTAAGGGATTGAAAGAAAATGGGTTTGAAAAAGAAAAAGGAAAGGAGTCGCCACCTTATTTGTTAAAGGAAACAAGGAAAACCCTAAAAACAGTTTGTTTTAGGAAAACAATTTGAATGACTCCATAAAAAAGGAAAGGCAAAAACCAATCTTTTGAAAACCAAAGAAATCGGGGATTCGGAGGCTAAGTTATGACATGGGAAGGTTCTAGGCAAAGCCTATAGGCACCCATGTCACCCTTTCGGTCTCTCAATTCATTTGGGCTAAATCAAGATCTTTCCATACAAAAATCAGCAAGTATATCATCACAAGAATTGCATGCATATCATATATTTCATTCATCCATCCATGCATAATAAGCACATAAAAACAGAAAAAGAAAAAGAAGAAAAGAAAACAAAAATAAACCTAGGATGCTTGGATCCTAGAACGGACTTGAGCCTCACGAAGAGCGCCTACGTACCATGCAACGAAATACATGGATCAAAGTCCACGTAGTTCGATTAGAATTAGGGTTAAGACCTAATATAAACCTATGGTAAAAACCCTAGGTTTCCTTATTTGATCAAAAGAGAATTGATAGAAAGTTTGATTTTAGGAAAGAAATCCACAAAATGGAAACCTTAATAAAAACCAGAATTTTGTTTATGGAGGAAACCTCTAATTAAACCATAGGATCATATTAAAAATTAACCCTAGATAGGGAGAAGAGAATGAGTTAAGGAAGAAAGGTGAATTGGGGCACCTTCACACCCACTTACCTGAGCGCAATTAGCTCCAAGCATTAGCTATTTCAGACATAAGCAGCCCTATTTGCCATAGGACAAATACCACACCTATTTGCACCCTTACAAGTGCTCAAAACCATGCAAAAACACTAACATGCAAATCTGGACAGAATAGTATTATGACCTAAAATCATCCACTAAGCATGCTAATAGCAAAAACAGCGAACAATAATAAGTCCTAACATATTCCTAGAACCATATCATGCATAAAAACCCTAAAACATACTAACATGCATGCAAAACTATCATGTTTACTCCATATGAAAAACATATACAGCAAACACGAAGAAAAACCAAATAAAAAAGTCTACTTTATCATGCTATATGAAAACAAACACGAAACAATGACTCTAAAACCCTAAACTCACAAATATGCTTAAAAACTCACAAGACATACTTTAATCATGCTAAAACCAAACTAAACAGAAATTAAATCATGCATATTAACTAACTAAAGCAATATAACATGATGAAAATCCTAACTCTAACATGCAATGACACTAATCCTAGCACAAGGACAAACAGGAGCACAAGAATCATAACTATGCATTAAAAACCTAAAGGACAGCCCTAAAGCATGCTAAACAGTAGATAAAAAATAGATATTCCATGTATATTAACTAGCTAGAGTGTTAATACATGATAAAAAAGTTACCTTTAACATGCAATAAGCCTATCCCATATGAAAACCTAGTTTAAGCTTGAATAGAGAAGGAGAATACCTTAGGAAGGGCCTTCCTTTGTGTTTGTAATTGTTTGTGGCTCCTCAGGTCTTTAGAGTGAATCAAACCAACACGAATCCTCCTCTTTGTCAAAGTGGTATCACAGCAAAGAGATCAAAACTCACTCAACTTTGAAAAGAAAATAGAAAACAAAAAGAGAACAAGAGAAAAGAAAAGTGATTTTCGTCACTTTGCAGCAGCAGCAACTTCAATCGCGTTTTTGGGTATGAAAACGTTGGATTTGGACAACGCTTGTGAAATACAAAGTTGTAGAGAATTGAATTATCTTTCTAACAAGACCAATTTCATCAAATTCTGACTTCAGATGAAAAAGTTATGATTAAAATACGACTGCTGGTTTTCAGAAAATCTGCTGCTGAATTATGACGAATTTCACTCCCTCCAAACCCTCTTCTCCTCTCCCCTTGTTTAAAGACATTAAGAGAGTATTTATAGCTGAAATCTGGAGTTTCCCTTTCCTTCCTGGACTAGGTTTCCTTGGAGAATAATCAAAAGGTATTTTATAATGATAAAAGACTTCTAATCTGAATAGGAAAAGGAAACTGTCTTTTATAAAAATTGGGAGACTGACCGCTAACACGCATGCACATGTATCGTATGTGCGTACACACACTCATCACATACGTACACGTGTTAGTGTCATGATAAAAATGGCTAATTTAATAAAATAATTTTCTTTTCATTTTAACCAAAAATCTCATGCTGTGATTCCCACTAATTCTTCAAGGATAATCCGTAAATAACCACACTAAACTCATCATCAGGGCCACGGGACTTAAGATGACAACCGGTACAAAATTGAACCTAGAAATACCTCATATGCATCCATATGAACTCCAATTAACAATTTGGAGATCATTCCAAGGTCAAATGAAAAGTTTGGGACTTAAAAGACGATTATGCCCCTCAAGTCACAAAAGCTCTTATTATCCCTCAAGATCAACTCCAATTTGAACCAAAATTCATATCCATTGTCCTTGTGACACTAGAAAACTAATGCAAGTGACTAGACTCAAAAACCAAACAAAAACATGCATGAAATGATGAGCCCTAGTAAGGTGGTGCAAAAATGGGGTGTGACAGAAGCCCCTCATTGGCGAACAAGTTACACTTGTGAACCAATGATAAAGAACAACCCATTTTTGGCCAAAAAGCCCGGAAAAATCACACACTGATACCAACAATGATGGGAGGTTGAAAAACTGAGACTGAAATAAGGAAGTGTACTCAAGTCATGAGTATACTTAAACCACTGAGGGTTGAGAATTGATAAGAGAAGCATATTCAAGCCACTACGAATGAACATACTTTTGAAATGGAAAGATATATTCTAGTCACGAATATATTTAACCAAGTGATGAGAATGAGATCTGAAAAGCACATTCAAGTGATGAACATACCTTTGAAATGGAGAAATATATCCAAGCGATGGATATACTTAACCAAGTAAGTGACAAAATATCTGAGAAGTATACTCAAGTGATGAGTATACCATTGAAATGGAGAAATATATTCAGGTCACGAATATATTTAACCAAGTAATCTGAGAATGAAATCTGAGAAGTATACTCAAGTGGTGAGGATACTTAATGATTGAGAAAGACTGAGAAGTACGTTCAAGTGATGAACATACTTTTGAAAAATGAGAAATATATTCAGGTCACGAATATATTTAACTAAGTAAGATAGAGAATGAACTGAGAAGTATACTCAAGTGATGAGTATACCATTAAAATGGAGAAATATATTCAAGTGATGAATATATTTAACCAAGTAAGTGACAAATAATCTGAGAAGTATGTTCAAGTGATGAACATACCATTGAAATGGAGAAATATACCCAAGCGATGGATATACTTAACCAAGTAGGATAAGAATAATCTGAGAGGTGTATTCAAGTGATGAGTGTACTTTTGAAATGGAGAAATATATTCAGGTCACGAACATATTTAACCAAGTGATGAAAAAGATGCTGAGAAATATACTCAAGTGATGAGTATACTTAATGATTGAAAAAGAATGAGAAGTACGTTCAAGTGATGAACACACTTTTGAAATGGAGAAATGTATCCAAGTGATGGATATATTTAACCAAGTAAGCTGAGAAGTACACTCAAGTGATGAGCATACCATTGAAATGGAGAAATATATCCAAACGACGGATATATTTAACCAAGTAAGATAAGAATAATCTGAGAGGTGTATTCAAGTGATGAGTGTATTCAACCAAGTGGGATGAAAAATCAAGATTTGAAATGAGGATATATGATCAATTTATCAAGATTGAACAGGCATGGTGCAAGAGGAAAGTGACTTAACACATTATCACTTGAGTTGGCATGACACAGGGGAAATATACTCAACCCTTTTGAACATAAAATCAATTCAAGGAATTGATTTCAAGATGGAATTTGATTGATTTTAAGCTCAAAAAGTGTTGAATATCTCATTTGGAAGGAGGTTTGATCACGCGTCAAGGCGAGACAAAGCGAGAAGCAAAACCAAAACAAAGTGGCTTGGGTGACCACCAGGCCTCGGGAGGCTAGCCGCCCAGGCCTGGGTGGTTATCCGAGCCCGAAGCGGAAATCCCACTTTGAATAGGAAACTTCCTATTCTGATGGGTTTTTTCCTATTTCAACTTGGATTTGTGACCTTTTCCCTATAAAAACACATCCAAGAGGTTCCTAAACTTACTTGTATTCATTCATTAGAAATTATGGAGGCTCTAGACAAATTTTTAGGAGGGTTTTTGAGAGTTATGAGTGCTGAAGCAAAATCTGAGTTCATGTGCTTTGGCTTGGATCCATTGCTCTCCTTGAGGCATGTGAGGCTTGAAACGAACCTCTTGACTGCTGCTACATATTTTTGGGATCCTCAAGTTCATGTGTTTCGCTTCAACTATGAAGAACTGTGCCCAACCATGGAGGAATTCTGTGCATTGTATGGAGTTTCAACGGTAGGTCCTTTCATTCTCCCTACTCCTCGCCCAAGCTTTCTTACTTCTTTCTCCAATCTACTTGGGATTCACCCACAATATGCCTCTACGTTTGTAAAGGACCATATGGTAGACTTGATGAAATTGGCAACCTCTTTTTTAGCTTATGATAGTAAAGGTATTCTGAATTTTACCTTTCCTATTAAGCATGCTCTTGCCTTTTGCCTCATTGGTCGTTTTCTTATTTCCATTGGTACTCCACCTGTTCCCATTCAAATCTGTGACTTGATTCCTCTCCTTGCCAAGGGCCATAACTTGATTCCCATGGTGCTAGCTGAAACCTTGAATGGTTTGGATAAAACTCATGAGGACCCAAAGGTTCCTTTAGGAGGTAGCCCCATTCTATTGCAGATGTGGTTGCTTGAAAGACTGAATTTCTTGTCACTAGTTGCCATTACACCATACAAGCCCCAGCATTACTGCCTTCGCCGCATTGAACTACCTGGGCAATTTTCATTGAGAGATTGGCTAGGTTACTTCCAAACCCTTTCTTGGAGGAGTGTCAAGTGGTTTGTATTCATATGGGGCTACAGTGACCAGGTGCTTCTGCGGACTTCTGGATGCGCCATGGTGAGACTCATAGGACTGAGGTCTACTTCTTTTTATTGGCCTTCAAGGGTTCTTCGTCAGATGGGTGCCATGCAAACCATACCCACTTCCTTGAAAGGTGACTATCCTGTGGTGCCCGCGGGTCTTTCTGTAGTGACTTGGGCGAAGGACCGATGGCCTAGCAAGTTGATACTAACCCAAGTTACGAATACTGATGGTCCGTATATGATGAGCTCAGAGTATAAGGAATGGTTGAAAAGCAATTTAGGTGAGAGAGAGACTACTCGAAGAGAAAGGATTTTTGGACTTATCAAGAACAATGAACTTGGATCTTGCAGAGAAGATATTATGGAAGCAGTGACAGCAGCTTATGAACATGACTTGAGGAAGAAAAGAAGACATGAAAGAGAGAAGAAGAAAGCTGAGGAGCGAGCTGCAAAGAGGCTCAAGAAAATAGAATAGGATATTTATGGCATTTTTACAGTTCTTTTACTTAATACCAATGAATTGCTATGTCAATCAATTTTAGTTTTGAATAAATTGCCAATAATAAATCAAATTTGGGATTTTCTTGTTTGATTTAGACCGCACCCAAGGTAACTTTATGGGTTGCCTACGTATCTCCATGGTTTTTTTTTCTTCTTTTTTTTTTTGTTTTTGTTTTTTTTTTTTGTTTTTTTTTTTTTGTTTTTGAATGGAGAATCAGGTCTTACGTAGTTCTTATGCCTTAACTTTTGCCTAGGCCGCCCTTACGGGTTTTCAACCTAGCAGGCTTCAAACATGATATTTCTTCAATTGATCCAAATTAGTTGGACGAGCGAACTCAATTCCATCTAAATCCATGAGGCGAACAGCCCCTGCTGGCAATATCTCTTTGATAATGTATGGCCCACCCCAACTTGGCTTGAATTTTCCCCGCGGATCGAACACTGGAGCTCTGATTTCTTTCAGCACTACATCCCCTTTCTTTAGACCTCGATCTTTGACATGCTTGTTGAATGCTCTGGCAACTCTCCGTTGATACCCCTGAACATGATACAGCGCCCTTAAACGCCTTTCATCCAGCAAAGCTAACTCATCATAGCGGCTCTTAACCCAGTCCACTTCTGTTATCTGGCTCTCCACGGCAACTCTTAGTGAAGGAACTTCCAATTCAACTGGCAACACGGCCTCCATTCCATAAACTAGAGAATAAGGGGTAGCCCCTGTTGACGACCTTATTGATGTTCTGTAACCCCATAGAGCCAATGGCAACTTCTCATGCTAGTCTGTGTGTGAGTCCGCAGTCTTCTGTAGTATCTTCTTGATGTTCTTGTTAGCTGCTTCCACCGCTCCATTAGTCTGAGGACGGTATGGCGACGACAGATGGTGAACTATGCCATACTTTTGCAAGAGCTCATGGGTTTCTTTCTGAAAGTGCTGGCCATTGTCTGAGATAACTTCATGCGGTACCCCATATCGATAGATGATGCTGTGCTGTATGAACTGTGCTACCTTCTTGGAATTCAAGGTCTTGAAGGACGCTGCTTCCACCCACTTAGTGAAGTAGTCGATGGCGACCAGGATGTATTCATGCCCATTTGATGCCTTTGGCTTGATCTGTCCGATGATATCTATCCCCCATACCGCGAATGGCCAAGGTGATGACATACTCGTTAAAGGCATAGAAGGCAAATGTTGTCCACTGGCGAACAGTTGGCATTTGTGGCACTTCTTGACATGTGCGTGGCAGTCTCTTTCCATGGTGGACCAATAATAGCCTAGCCTCATGATTTTCTTAGCTAACATATAGCCATTCATATGCGGAGCCCCTGTCCCTTCATGGATTTCTTTAATCAGATGCTTGGCTTCCTCCTTGGTGACACACAGCAGGTGGATCCCGTCGTATGACCTTCGATATAGCTTTCCTCCACAAAGTACATAGTGACTTGCCAATCGCCTTAGGGTTTTTCTATCAATGCGAGATGCTCCTTCTGGGTACTCCCTTTCTTCAATGAACTTCATTATGTCATGGAACCACGGGTGGCCATCATTTACCTCTCCTCCTCGGATTGCACAACAGTACACAGGCTTGTCTCAGCATTCTATCACCAACGGCTTCACATTTCCCCCTTCAGGTATCTCCACCATGGATGCTAGGGTCGCCAAGGCATTGGCGAACTGGTTCTTGTTTCTTGAAAGGTAGTTGAACTCTATCTCTGAGAACTCCTTGGTTAGAGCTTCCAGATAGGCATGGTAAGGCAACAATTTCTCATCTCGAGTTTTCCATTCCCCTTTTATCTGGCAAATGATTAGTGCTGAGTCCCCGAACACTTCCAATTCTTTGATCCCCAATTCAAGTGCCGCTTCCAGTGCTAGGATACAAGCCTCATACTCAGCAATGTTGTTGGTAGCTTCGAACCCCAACTTGACCGCCAACGGTGTAAATGCCACTTCGGGTGAGACCAGCAGGACTCCTATCCCATAACCTTTCTTATTGGCTGCCCCATCGAAGTATACTCTCCAAGTTTTTCTACCAATCTCTAGCACGTCCTCATCTGGGAATTGATCGTTGAACGGAGCGGATGATGACACCGGACAGCTGGCTATGTAGTCTGCGATGACGCTTCCCTTGATAGACTTCTGATTCACGTACTTGATGTCGAATTCATTGAGGAGAATTAACCATCGAGCAGTTCTGAATGACAATACTGGCCTTTCTACCAGGTACTTCAACGGGTCCATGCGACTTATCAAGAACACTTCGAAGGACATCATGTAGTGTCGGAGTTTCTGCGTCGCCCATACTAGTGCCACACAAGCTTTTTCAATCGCATTGTACTTCACTTCATAGTCTGTCATTTTCTTGCTTAAGTAATAGATGGCATTCTCCTTTGTAGACCCTTCGAGATATTGAGCTAACATAGCCCCCGTCGCGGTTTCGGTGACCGTTAAGTATAACAAAAGCGGCGCACCTTGCCGTGGGGGAACTAAGATTGGAGGATTGCTCAAGTATCTCTTAATGGTCTCAAAGGCCTCTTGGCAGTCTTCGTTCCATACTTTTGGCACACCTTTCTTAAGCAATTTGAAGATTGGTTCGCAAACCATGGTCAAGTTGGCAATGAATCGGCTTATGTATTGAACTCTTCCCAGAAAGCCTCGGATCTGCTTCTCAGTGCTAGGCGGCTCCATTTCCACAATAGCTTTTATCTTCCCTGGGTCCACTTCGATGCCTCTCTGAGTGATCATGAACCCCAATAGCTTGCCTGCAGTGACACCAAAAGCGCACTTCTGTGGGTTGAGACGGAGATTGTACTTTTTTGCTCGCTCTAGGAATTTCTCTAGTGCCTTGAAATGCCCTTCTCTATCCACGGACTTCACGATCATATCATCGACGTAAACCTCGACTTCCTTATGGATCATATCATACAATAGGGTCGTAGCTGCTCTTTGGTAAGTAGCCCCAGCGTTTCTTAAGCCAAAAGGCATTACCTTGTAACAGTACGTTCCCCATTGCGTGATAAAGGCTGTTTTCTCCATGTCTTGAGGCGCCATCTTTATCTGGTTATACCCGGAGAATCCGTCCATGAAGGAGAGGAGTGCATGTCCCACCGTGCTATCTACCAACACGTCGATATGGGGTAAAGGAAAGTCATCCTTAGGGCTCGCGGCGTTGAGATCTCGGAAGTCGACACACATCCTCACTTTCCCATCTTTTTTAGGCACAGGCACTATATTCGACAGCCACTCGGGGTACTCCACAACTTGGAGGAAACCCGCGTCTAGTTGTTTAGTTACCTCTTCTTTTACTTTTAGAGCCCATTCTGGTTTTAATCTTCTGAGTTTCTGCTTTACCGGCTTCTTTAGGGAATTGGTAGGGATATAGTGTTGCACAATATCGGGGTCAATGCCAGGTATGTCTTCATAAGACCATGCAAAAGCCATAATGTTGGCTTTCAAGAAGGAGATCATCTTTTCTTTTTCAACGGGGGAGAGGGTTTTCCCAATTTTAACTATTCTTGGCAATTCATTCGTCCCTAAGTTGATTGATTCCAATTCATCCATATTAGGTTCGGTGACGCCCCTTTTCCTTTGCTCAACGAGCTCCGGGGGGACATCGTTCCTAGGATCTATATCCATGCCATAAATATCCATAGAGGAGAGAAAAGAGACACTGCATATATAGAGAAAGAAAGCACACTTTATTGACTAGGAATAATGGGAATGACACACAAAAGAAAGAAGGAAAAACAAACAAATCTGTATCAATACTATGACTCCATAAAGTGAGTAAAGTAGATACATCTTATTAAATTAGGGAAATATTACTAAACTAAGACACCTACAAGCTGCTATCAGGTAGGCCAAGGTCTTCTTCTTCATGGATCTCCGCAATGACACCACATTCAAGGTACCAATTCAGGAATGGCACGGTAGCATGGCTAATGGATGAACCCTGGAGTTCTTCAATGGTCGAGTCTTCCACGGTGAGGATCATGTTTTGGAACATTTCAGTCATAGCCCCCGCATCAAGGTTCTCTGCCCTAGTCTTCCTCTTTCAAGCTTCCATATAGATCTTGGATAGAGTGGTACCAACTTGTCAAACTTTGAGGATTCGGCCCTTCTGTGAAGTATCTATCACCAAAACTTTTATCTGCCACGGCTGGGTCGGAACTTGGATAAAAAGTATATGGGATGTACTGCTTTATAGAAGAGTAATGGCGTGATGATTCATTCAACTCTTTCTTAATGCATTGGACATAATCAAACCCAGATAGCGGTATCGCTGCTGATTCAGGTTGTATCTCACATATAGGCACACCTGCGAGTTTCAATTCATAGTCCCCTTGAAGTGTTACTATGGCTCCTTCATAAGGAAACTTCACTTTTTGATGGAGTGAAGATGGCACAGCCCCAGCAGGATGGATCCAAGGTCGGCCCAACAGCAAGTTGAAACATGACGGCACATCCAACACTTGGAATTCTACCCTAAATTCAGTGGGTCTCATGATAAGAGGCAAAGTAACTACCCCTATTACTTCTCGGCGGGTGTTGTCATAAGCTCTTACGGTCTACCCAGATAGCGTGAAATCAGTGGGTCCCAAACCCAAAACAGTGGCAGTTCGGAGAGGACATACATTCAGTGCGGACCCATTGTCGATAAGAACGGTGGGAACCCTCTTCCCCATAGTGTCAACGGTCACATAGAGAGCTTGAGAATGGCTCGGCCCGCTTTTAGGTAGGTCTACATCGGTGAACACGATGGTTGAGTTCTTAGGAGTTGGATTCACCAAATGTACCAATCCCTCGGGGGATGTGTCAACAGGCACTTGTATCTGATTCAACAGTTTCAACACGGTCTGTCTGTGCTTATGCGAGGCCATGAGCAAGCCCCAAATAGTAATGTTGGCATTGGTCTTCTTCAGCTGCCTAAGCACTTCATCCTCTTCTTCTTGCAAGCTAGGACGCCTCTGCTCTTCCAAATCTTCCAACGGATTTTCAGATTCTAGGTGGGGGGGCTTGAAATGACGACCCCCTCTGGTTATATGGTCCAACTCATCATCGCTAGCCCATATGTCATGGACTTCCTCGGAGTCATTCATTAAGTCATCCCATTCTATCATGTCAATGCTCTCCATTTCTGTCGACAAGTCATCCCAACCTGAAGGGACTATCGGCTCATCTGATATTGGACTTGGGCTTGAGTACAGCACATAGTAATCATATTTCCCCGACGCTTCACCTAATAGGCCAACCTGAGGATCCCCTGCTTCATATCTTTCTTTCAGCTCTTGTTGGATAGATTTCTTTGGCAACAACAAAACCTTTTGGTCAATGAGGTCTTGGATGATCTTCTTTAGTATAGAACAAGCCTCGGTGTCATGGCCGGGTGCACGATGGTATTGGCAATATTGGTGAGGGATTGATGGTCTTGGCTTTGGTGGAAGTGGCATGATAAGGCTGTTATTGCGGCAAATGGTGAAGAGACGGGTTAAGGTCATGGGGAGCAGAGTGTATTGTCTTATGGGATGGCGAGGGCGAGAGGATTCAACCCCAATGGCATTTATGGTGTTAGGTGGGGGTGTGTTGTTGTGTGATGGGAGAGGATTACGGGTGACATTTGGACGGGTTGGTGGTGAAATGACTTGCTTGTCAATGAGGTCTTGGACTTGGTGGCGAAGGCGAATACAGCGATTGGTGGCATGGCCTTTGGATTGGTGGTACTTGCAGTACTCATTCTCATTGTAGCTCTTGGGTAAGGGATTTGGTGGAGGTCTTGGGTCGAGTGGCTTCAATAGGTCACGACTTATGAGCTTTTCAAGGACTCTTTCGAGTGGCATGAATAGGTCAGTAAATTAGCGAGGTGGGTTGACATCATTGAGAGAAAAGGGTTGGATTGGTTGAGTTATGGTGTTGACCTCGGCATTGTTCTTCCTAGTAAAGTTTGTCTTGCGACTCCTCACTTCCTCAGTCTTGATTGTCCCATCATTGATAGCATCTTCAACCTGCGTGCCAGCCCCAATGAGAGCTTTGAAATTTGGGAAATAGTGGGCAAATAGGTGCTTGTGATACACGGGCAGCAGGTTCTTAACCACTAACTGAATTTGGTCCTCCTCATTCGGCCTATCCGTCATTCTCGACGCCTTTTGTCTCCACCTTGTAATGTAAGCGGAGAAAGTTTCATGAGCCCCTTGCTTGGTAGTTTCTAGGTCCCTTCGAGTAACGTCCACCTCTGTGTTATACTTGTAGTGCTCTGAAAACTCATTGCATATGTCTTCCCAAGTCCGGGTTCTATTCTCATCCAAGGATAAGAACCATTTCAAAGCAGAAGTGGCCAAGGTTTCATGGAACATTTGAGCTAAAAGCTCGTCAGTAGCCCCTCGAGGGTGCATAGCTCGCACGTACATCTTCAAATGAGTCTTAGGGCAACCCGTCCCATCGAACTTTTCTAATTCCGGCATCTTGAATTGTAGTGGAATACGAGCCGTTGGAAACAGGGATAGAGTCCGCACATCGACCATGTCATCAGCCCTGCGAATCCCTTTTATGGTTCTCTCCAAAGCTTCTACCTTGCTAGCTAACACGGAATCACTGCTAGTACCTTTCCCCTTGGCTTCCCCTTTTAGGTTGGTGACCTCAGGTTTCGAGCTACTTTCCCCCCTTGTCTTGGTGTTCTCATTGGATTGAGGTCCCTCTTCGGTGCCAGCCCCATGAGGTATACCCGAGGAATGGGCCTTAGAGCCATTTTGTTCAAGATCCACCATCTTCTGTTGGTTCTCTTGAGCCATTTTCAATGCGGTATCGGATGTCTCGGTGGTATGGTCAAGCTTGGCCATGATGGCTTTCAGGCAAGCCTCAAGGTCAAAGTGCCCCTCACTAGTTCTTTCATCGGCCATGTCTGTCTGATGGGTAGACTCAACACTCACTAGACGCTCTTGTGGATTGCGGATCCAAGCCAGCACGTCTATGGATAGAAAAGTTTTAACCTTTAGCCTAAGGATCTGTCCTAAACCTCCATATTTTCCTTAATGAATTCGGTCTCTACACCATGTTCAATTAATTCATTCCTTTTATCCAATTACCTTTACAGGGGTCATAGATTAAGGGTATGTTTTAAAGAATAGGGCATAGAGTCCTTCAATTAGGTTTAATTAATCCCCTAGGACTAGCACATCACAAACATAGCTTTACATCCTATTCCCTTAATTTATTCCTCCTAACCCATGGCCTTAACGAAGGCTAGGGTTTAAAAGGTCTATGTTAAGGGCATAAGATATAAAGCCTCACACCACAAACACGGCATAGCATCATTACAAACAATTGTGGGTGCATAAAGGTGAGACCGTAGTGTCCTACAAGTCTGTCTATATGGACTAATGATAAGGGTAGGCTAGGGTCCTTCACTTGCTTGAGCAATCCTTATACCTAACCACATGTGGCATCAGGAACGCCGCGTGGGTCCAGCAGTACGTGATTAACTCATTTAATATACGCAAGGGCAAGCCCAAGGGTACTAGGCAAGAGAGGTTGATAGCTTTCGCCCCAACACATGGAATCAGGAAAACCAAGGTTGAGACTAGGCCGATCGTTGGCAAGGATACATCGAGGGACATCGATCCTAACATGCAAGAGTTTGCACACACAATGCAATAAATGAAAGCACACAATCAAGCGGATGCAATGTGATTGATTTTAATTAAACATAAGAAATTAACCTAGCCCATTTAAACTTTATAGAGTCTAGCCCACAAATCCCCAGTGGAGTCGCCAAACTGTGAACCCCGGAAATTGGGCCCACAAGGGATTGAAAGAAAATGGGTTTGAAAAAGAAAAAGGAAAGGAGTCGCCACCTTATTTTTTAAAGGAAACAAGGAAAACCCTAAAAACAGTTTGTTTTAGGAAAACAATTTGAATGACTCCATAAAAAAGGAAAGGCAAAAACCAATCTTTTGAAAACCAAAGAAATCGGGGATTCGGAGGCTAAGTTATGACATGGGAAGGTTCTAGGCAAAGCCTATAGGCACCCATGTCACCCTTTCGGTCTCTTAGTTCATTTGGGCTAAATCAAGATCTTTCCATACAAAAATCAGCAAGTATATCATCACAAGAATTGCATGCATATCATATATTTCATTCATCCATCCATGCATAATAAGCACATAAAAACAGAAAAAGAAAAAGAAGAAAAGAAAACAAAAATAAACCTAGGATGCTTGGATCCTAGAACGGACTTGAGCCTCACGAAGAGCGCCTACGTACCATGCAACGAAATACATGGATCAAAGTCCACGTAGTTCGATTAGAATTAGGGTTAAGACCTAATATAAACCTATGGTAAAAACCCTAGGTTTCCTTATTTGATCAAAAGAGAATTGATAGAAAGTTTGATTTTATGAAAGAAATCCACAAAATGGAAACCTTAATAAAAACCAGAATTTTGTTTATGAAGGAAACCTCTAATTAAACCATAGGATCATATTAAAAATTAACCCTAGATAGGGAGAAGAGAATGAGTTAAGGAAGAAAGGTGAATTGGGGCACCTTCACACCCACTTACCTGAGCGCAATTAGCTCCAAGCATTAGCTATTTCAGACATAAGCAGCCCTATTTGCCATAGGACAAATACCACACCTATTTGCACCCTTACAAGTGCTCAAAACCATGCAAAAACACTAACATGCAAATCTGGACAGAATAGTATTATGACCTAAAATCATCCACTAAGCATGCCAATAGCAAAAACAGCGAACAATAATAAGTCCTAACATATTCCTAGAACCATATCATGCATAAAAACCCTAACACATACTAACATGCATGCAAAACTATCATGTTTACTCCATATGAAAAACATATACAGCAAACACGAAGAAAAACCAAATAAAAAAGTCTACTTTATCATGCTATATGAAAACAAACACGAAACAATGACTCTAAAACCCTAAACTCACAAATATGCTTAAAAACTCACAAGACATACTTTAATCATGCTAAAACCAAACTAAACAGAAATTAAATCATGCATATTAACTAACTAAAGCAATATAACATGATGAAAATCCTAACTCTAACATGCAATGACACTAATCCTAGCACAAGGACAAACAGGAGCACAAGAATCATAACTATGCATTAAAAACCTAAAGGACAGCCCTAAAGCATGCTAAACAGTAGATAAAAAATAGATATTCCATGTATATTAACTAGCTAGAGTGTTAATACATGATAAAAAAGTTACCTTTAACATGCAATAAGCCTATCCCATATGAAAACCTAGTTTAAGCTTGAATAGAGAAGGAGAATACCTTAGGAAGGGCCTTCCTTTGTGTTTGTAATTGTTCGTGGCTCCTCAGGTCTTTAGAGTGAATCAAACCAACACGAATCCTCCTCTTTGTCAAAGTGGTATCACAGCAAAGAGATCAAAACTCACTCAACTTTGAAAAGAAAATAGAAAACAAAAAGAGAACAAGAGAAAAGAAAAGTGATTTTCGTCACTTTGCAGCAGCAGCAACTTCAATCGCGTTTTTGGGTATGAAAACGTTGGATTTGGACAACGCTTGTGAAATACAAAGTTGTAGAGAATTGAATTATCTTTCTAACAAGACCAATTTCATCAAATTCTGACTTCAGATGAAAAAGTTATGATTAAAATACGACTGCTGGTTTTCAGAAAATCTGCTGCTGAATTATGACGAATTTCACTCCCTCCAAACCCTCTTCTCCTCTCCCCTTGTTTAAAGACATTAAGAGAGTATTTATAGCTGAAATCTGGAGTTTCCCTTTCCTTCCTGGACTAGGTTTCCTTGGAGAATAATCAAAAGGTATTTTATAATGATAAAAGACTTCTAATCTGAATAGGAAAAGGAAACTGTCTTTTATAAAAATTGGGAGACTGACCGCTAACACGCATGCACATGTATTGTATGTGCGTACACACACTCATCACATACGTACACGTGTTAGTGTCATGATAAAAATGGCTAATTTAATAAAATAATTTTCTTTTCATTTTAACCAAAAATCTCATGCTGTGATTCCCACTAATTCTTCAAGGATAATCCGTAAATAACCACACTAAACTCATCATCAGGGCCACGGGACTTAAGATGACAACCGGTACAAAATTGAACCTAGAAATACCTCATATGCATCCATATGAACTCCAATTAACAATTTGGAGATCATTCCAAGGTCAAATGAAAAGTTTGGGACTTAAAAGACGATTATGCCCCTTAAGTCACAAAAGCTCTTATTATCCCTCAAGATCAACTCCAATTTGAACCAAAATTCATATCCATTGTCCTTGTGACTCTAGAAAACTAATGCAAGTGACTAGACTCAAAAACCAAACAAAAACATGCATGAAATGATGAGCCCTAGTAAGGTGGTGCAAAAATGGGGTGTGACACAATGGCTAGGATTAATTCATTAAATAATGATCCTAGGGCTATTAGAGACTCTCTTGGTGCTCAAACAACTCAAACCTACACACTCCTAAGCTCAGACAAGTTGTTTTGGCGGAGGAAACCGTCAAAAGAGGGAAGATAGAGTCAGAAGTTGACTTAAAGAAGGACTCCTCGGGTGACCAACTAGGCTTGGACGGTTAGCCGTCTGGGCCTAGACGGCTGACCGTCCAGCCCCGGACGGTTACCCGAGGGTCCTCTATTTTTTCTCCGGTTTTGACTCCCACTTGCTGTAGAAGTCCTAAAATCTTCAAATTAAGTCCGATTTTGACGAAATAAAAGCCAAAACGACCGTGTTTTGAAGGGGAACACATTTTTAGGCATTTTAGGACAAAAATCCTCAACCATGGGTACATGGTTAGGTTTTACAAAGGTGGTTAACCATGGTGCTTCACCGTCGCTAAGCTGGGTTTGTACACAAGGTCGAACCGAATGCTTTCCCAATCGAAAATTGATCTTTCTAAACATGTTTAGGACATAAATAAAGCCCAATTGAGGTTAAATGAGAGAAAATTGATTGGGTCTTATGAGTCAATTTGAGCAAACCAAGAAAGGGTCTTTTAGCCAACCCGAACCATTACGAGCCGAATTGATCTTGAACCATTAATTCATGAAATTGAACCTATATATAGACTCTATATAACCATATGAACTTGAGGGAATAACTCGGGATTCATTCCAAGGTCAAATGGAAAATATACGGCTTAAAAGACGATTATGCCCTTAAAGTCGCAAAAGTTCTTATTGACTATCGAGATGAACTCCAAATCACTTCAAAATTCATACACATGATATTCAATGCCATAGAAACTCAATGCAAAAGACTAGACTAAAAAGGACTCAAAATCCTACATGAAATGATATGTCCTAGCTAAGGTGACAAAAATGGGGTGTGACACATATCATGTGATAAAGATAATTTCACATGAAATGACTTGCTAATCATGTGATAAAGATAATTTCACATGAAATGATGATTCATGAGTTATGCTGGTTACGAAGTAACTTGCTATCTTTGTGAAGAGGGCATGAAATGCACTTTGTTTTTCAATCAATTGACTTTCAAAATCAATGTTGTATCATGTGATAAAGATAATTTCACATGAAATGACATGAAATAAGCTTGATTTCCAATCAATTAACTCTCAATTCAATGTCATTTCATGTAATAAAGATAATTTCACATGAAATGATAAGAAATGAACTTGATTTTGAGTTGAATGACTCTCAATACATTGTCATTTTATGTGATAAAGATAATTTCACATGAACTTGATTTTGAGTTGAATGACTCCCAATACACTGTCATTCCATGTGATAAGGATAATTTCACATGAAATGATAAGAAATGAGCTTGATTTTGAATCAATTGACTTGCAATTGGGTCTCATATTATGTGATAAAGACAATTTCACATGAAATGATGATTCATGAGTTATGAAATAACTCCCTGTCTTTGTTGTTTCTACAGAAAGTGGCATAATTTCACATGAAATGATGATTCATGAGTTATGAAATAACTCCCTGTCTTTTTTGTTTCCACAGAAAGTGGCATAATTTCACATGAAATGATGATTCATGAGTTATGAAATAACTCCCTATCTTTGTTGCTTCTATAGAAAGTGGCATAATTTCACATGAAATGATGATTCAACAGTTATGAAATAACTCACTATCTTTGCTATTTCCACTGAAAGTGGCATGAAATCATAATTTCACATGAAGTGATGAGTCATGAGTTATGAAATAACTCACTACCTTTGTTATCCCCAGTGAGACTGGCATGAAATGCACTTGTTTTTGAATTGATGGACAATCAATTCAAATTCACATGAAATGATGACTTATGAGTTATGAAATAACTCGTTTTGGATATGCCAATGAAATTGGTAGGACACCTTGTGATGCACTAGTGCAACTAGCTTTGCATCATGAGAAGACCATGTGGATATCACTAATGCAATTAGTGCATGGTAAAGGCATTCGCATGAGCGCACCAACGAAGTTGGCATGCATAGAAATGCAATCAATTCTTTGCTTCGATGAAATCGTCGCATGCTTGGATATGACGAAGTCTATCCTTATGGTTCCATTTGAGTTTGTTGGTATTAATGAGATTAATCCATCAAACAAAAATGTGTTGTTATATCACTAATGCAATTAGTGCATGGTAAAGGCATTTGCATGAGCGCACCAATGAAGTTGGCATGCATAGAAATGCAATCAATTCTTTGCTTCGATGAAATCGTCGCATGCTTGGGTATGACGAAGTCTATCCTTATGGTTCCATTTGAGTTTGTTGGTATTAATGAGATTAACCCATCAAACAAAAATGTGTTGTTATATCACTAATGCAATTAGTGCAAGGTAAAGGCATTTGCATGAGCGCACCAACGAAGTTGGCATGCATAGCAATGCAATCAATTCTTTGCTTCGATGAAATCGTCGCATGCTTGGGTATGACGAAGTTTATCCTTTTGGTTCCATTTGAGTTTGTTGGTAGTAATGAGATTAATCCATCAAACAAAAATGGGTTGTTCTTTGATCATTGGCTCGCAAGTGAAACTTGTTCACCAATGAGGGGCTTCTGTCACACCCCATTTTTGTCACCTTAGCTAGGACATATCATTTCATGTAGGATTTTGAGTCTTTTTCGAGTCTAGTCTTTTGCATTGAGTTCCTATGGCATTGAATATCATGTGTATGAATTTTGAAGTGATTTGGAGTTCATCTCGATGGTCAATAAGAACTTTTGCGACTTAAAAGGAATAATCGTCTTTTAAGACGTATATTTTCCATTTGACTTTAGAATGAATCCCAAGTCATTCCATTGAGTTCATATGAGTATATAGAGTCCATATATAGGTTCAATTTCATGAATTAATGGTTTAAGATCAATTTGGCTCGTAATGGTTCGGGTTGGCTAAAAGACCCTTTATTGGTTTGCTCAAATTGACTCATAAGACCCAACCAATTTTCTCTCATTTAACTTCAATTGGGATTTCTTTATGTCCTAAACATGTTTAGAAAGATCGATTTTCGATTGGGAAAGCATTTGGTTTGACCTTGTGTACAAACCCAGCTTAGCGACGGTGAAGCACCATGGTTAACCACCTTTGTAAAACCTAACCATGCACTTATGGTTGAGGATTTTTGTCCTAAAATGCCTAAAAATGTGTTCCCCTTCGAAACAAGGTCGTTTTGGCTTTTATTTCGTCAAAATCGGACTTAATTTGAAGATTTTAGGACTTCTACAGCAAGTGGGAGTCAAAAGTGGAGAAAATATAGAGGACCCTCGGGTAACCGTCCGGGGCTGGACGGTCAGCCGTCCAAGCCCAGACGACTAACCGCCCAGGCCTAGATGGTCACCTGAGGAATCCTACTTCAAGTCAAATTCTGACTCTTCTCTCCCTCTTTTGACGGTTTCCTCCGCCAATACAACTTGTCTGAGCTTAGGAGTGTGTAGGATTGAGTTGTTTGAGCACCAAGAGAGTCTCTAATAGCCCTAGGATCATTATTTAATGAATTAATCTTAGCCATTGGTTTAGGGGGTCAGTTCTCTATATAAAAGACATGATATTCAGCACATGGGGGAGGTTAATGGCACTTTACACTTAGAGAGAGAGGGAGCTACGAGTTTGGAGAGCTAGAAGGACTTCAAGAGGAGGCTCTTCAACCCCAAGCAAGCAAGAGAACAAGAGGTTTGGAGACAAGGAAGAGTCTACAAGAGGTAAGGCTGTCCCTTTATTGCTGAACATGAATTTTCTGCTGCTCCTTCTTCTCTTTCTTCTTCTTCTTCTAGGATAGTTATAGTGCATGAAGTTGCTCTTCTTATGGAATGAATTCAATGTTTATGTGATGTTATATGAATGATTTTAGGATAGTTTATGGCTTTATATGCTTGATAATCCTTGGTTTACTAAGGATTTGAAAATATTATCTTTTCTATCCTCTTAAATCATGCATAATTCACATATCTAGGTTGCTGTGATTGTTATCATGAATTGATGCTCCTGTTAGTTAATATATATGATATGAATGATATTCATGATAATTTGAGTATGTCTTAAAGTCGTTTCATAGGCTTTAATGCATAGGTGTGAGATTAGGGTTTCGATAACCCTGAAATCGCATAGGTCTTATACAACATGCTTAGCTTAGCTTTTTGAGTTGTTGCTCATCATAGTCATTCTATATATGCTGCATATAGTTGAATCATGCTAGGTTTGCATTCATATAGTATATTTTATAGGGTTTTTGGAGATATTATCCTTTTCTAAGGATAATTATCCTTTTCGTTGAGTGAGGTTTTGCATGAGAGTCTTCTGTGATGTGTTTAAGCATGAAATCACTTCTATTGTGTTCTAGTATATATATATTTTACATAGGATATGTTGATTGCACCTCCCCATAACGACTTTTTTACGTGAAATTATCTTAGGATAGTTTCGCTTAAGAAAGCTCACTGTAGGGAGGCTTATTTTCATATTTCACATAAAATATCATCTTTTTGGTTAGAATGTGCTTTGTTATCATGTTTATTGATATTATTGGAGTCTCTTATGCTTGTTAGCGTGTCTTTGGTAGGTTTTTATGCATGTTAGTCGAGTCATTGCATGTAGGGTTGAGTTAGAGTCCTTAGTTATTCATTGTTCTTGTTATTGGCATGATAGATGGATGATTTTAGGCCTTGTTAAGGTTCTGTCCAGATTTGCATATTGCTTTCTTTGCATGGTTTTGCGCACTTGTAAGGGGCAAACAGGTACAATGCTTGTCCTATTGCAAATAGGGCTGCTATGGCCTGAAATGGCTAATGTTTGGAGCTTTTGCGCTCAGGTAAGTAGGGTTTGAAGGTACCCCAATTCACCTTTCTTTTTTCTTTCTTTTCCCTTCTCCCTCCTAGGGTTACTTCTTAATACAAACATATGGTGATTATCAAAGGTTTCCTTTAAAAATAAAATTCTGGTTTTCTATCAAAGTTTTCCTCTTGCGGAAGTTTTCGACTTAAGACTAAATCAATGTATTTTCAAACAAGGAAACCTAGGGTATTTACCATAGGTTTGTCTTAGGTTGTAACCCTATTCTCTTCGAACTACGTGGACTTTGATCCATGTATTTCGCTGCATGGTACGTAGGCGCTCTTCGTGAGGCTCAAGTCCGTTCTTGGATCCAAGTATCCTAGGCTTTTGCTTTTCTTTTTGTTTTGTTTTATTTGAGTGATTGTGCATGGATGATTGGATGAAATATATGATATGCATGCTGCCTTGTGATGATATATGATGATATTTGAGTGAAAAAGATCTTAAGTTAGCCCAATTAAATTAAGAGACCAACTCGGGCGATGTGGGGGCCTATGGGCTTTTGCCCAGAACCTTCCCACGTCGTAACTTAGCCCCCGAATCCAATTTTCTGGTTTCAAAGACTTTGCTTTTCCTTTAATGGAGTCATGTGGTTTTGAAAATAAAAGATTTTTGTGGTTTTCCTCTTTTCCCTAAAAAATGAGGTGGCGACTCCTTTTTGTTTGTTGGCTTTCACCCATCCCATATATACGAATCTTTCTTTTTCTGCCAAATCCCTTGTGGGCCGTTTTCCGGGGTTCACAATTTGGCGACTCCACTGGGGATGTCGAGGGCTAGACTCATTTAATTTGATTGGGCTAAATTAATTTCTTATTGTTTAATAAAATCAATCACTTGCATCCGTTTGATTGTGTGCTTTCATTTATTGCACTGTGTGCGCTACTGTTGCATGATCACTCGATTGTCCCTCGATGTATCCTTGCCAACTGATAGCTTAGTTCGACCTTGGTTTTCCTGATTCCATGTGTTGGGCGAAGCTATCAAACCTCTCTTGCCACGTACCCTTGGGCTTGCCCTTGGGTATATCAAATGGATCAATCACGTACTGCTGGACCCACGCGACATTCCTGATGTCACATGTGGTTAGGTATAAAGATTGGTACAAGCAAAGTTGAGGACCCTAGCCTACCCTCTTAAAAGAAAGAATTGCATGTAATGGGCCTTCTAGGACACCGTTGGATCACCTATATGCACACACATTGTTGTGATGATATGCTGCCGTGTTTGTGATGTGTTTCCATGCTTTATGGATTGAGTGGGTAATTAAAGGAAACTTTACATCCTACATCCTTAATACGTACCCTTCCCCATGACCCCCGCAAGGGTAATTGGTTAAGAGAACTAATTAAGGGTGTACGTTGTAAAGATTTTGAGATAATTATGGAAGCTTAGGATGGACCCTTAGGCTGAAAAATTGAGTGTTTGCCCTATGGTAGAGGGAGAGACGTGCTGGCTTGGATCCGTAATCAACAAGGGCGCCTAGTCAGTGTTGATTCTGTCACCGAGTCAGATATGGTCGAGGAAAGAACTAGCAACCGGGGTTTTAACCTTGAGGCTACTTTGAAAGCTATTATGGAAAAGCTCGATCACACTACCCAGGTATCTGAGACCGCACTCAAGTTAGCTCAAGACATTCAACAGAAGAACTCTGAACCTGAATCTAGGGCCCATGCCACTGACAACAATCAAGGATCTAATGAGTCTGAATCCGCTGAGGAACCATTAGGAGAGGGGGGAGAACTACCCAAGACCAAGGAAGGGGAAACCAAAGCCACATCAAGGGAGAGCTCAACCGTCCTGGCAAACAGGTTTGGTGCTATATCCCTTTTATTTCTTTTCACTCTTTCTTATATTTTCCTTTCTTTTTTGACTCTTTTCTCAACTCTTGACAGGTTTGGTGCTATGAGTACCTCAACCTATGTCGCCCATCCCTTGCTGAGGAAACCATTGAATGGCCTACCCTCAATAATTACTCCCCCACTTATGTGTCCTTCTGGGCGGCGAACCGCCATGATTATGCCTATGCTAGAGCTCACCTAGCAAGCCTGATAGTTGACATGGTGAAATTCTCTCCTTATTCTTTTCTTTTCTTTTTACTTCTTATTTCTCATTTTGGATTTTTGAACAGATTGAATGGGATCCCTGGAAGATATGGGTGCTAAAGCTACCCAAGCGATACATTTCTAGCTTGATGTTGACTGGCAAGAGGGTGCTTTTGGAAGGCCCTGTGGATAGGTACTAGTACTTGGGGGAACGAGTCTTACGACAAGTCATGGGTAATGTGAACACAGCCATGGCTCCAATGCCACCACCACTTAACATGAGGCATGCTAACTTGATGGAGGGGGAGGAGTTGTGGGACGCTTTGAGGGGTGGGGATTTAGAGGAGTTCACTTCTCCTGACATTGTGTACGACACTTGCTGCCATCAATATCTTATGAGACCCAGGGTGACAGGCCTCCCTCCTCAAAGGGTAAGTCTTTGACGCTTTCCTAGCCTTTTTCTTTTGATAGAGACTTTATTTGATAGGTGAACACTTACAGGGTCGACGAGCAAGAGGGCATAGCTCGACAGTGGGCTCAGGAGTGATTCCTGGCTCTAAAGAAGATGAAATGGAGGGGGATAGGTCACTGCCCTTGCCTTTGCCTAATTGGTCTATTGATTTGTGCTGCGGGTCGGCCTTTGTCAAGACTGCCATTACCCATCCTGCTTTTGATGAATCCCCTAGGATCGACCCAAGTCGAGAACAGGTGAGTTCTCTTTATGGGTATTTCTTTCTTTCCTTCAACATTACCTTCAATTTAATCTTATTGATTATCCTAGGTGCCTGCGGCATATGCCCAAGAGTTCATTGATCTTAGCGAGGGCTTGAGGCGTGACCTTGTGAGGATGAGCTTAGCCAAATCCATGGCGGAAGCCCGTCTAGATGTCATAGTAAGTGTTCAACCTATATAAAGTTCCCATTTGTGGTTTTCAACCAACTCTATTCTCATACTTAGTTTCTTTGCAATGGATTTTGTCTGTGTAGCCGCCACCATCAATGTGCCCTCCTAGAGCACCTCGTGGAGGTCGTGACGGAACTGGGCTGAGTCGCAAAAGAAGCTCTGGGACTTGCTGAGTTCATTTACTTCTTTGTTGGTATTGTAAAAACAATGAGACAATGGCTATCTTCTTGCATTTCATGTTATGTTTTGAATTGCAACCTTAAACCAACTTTCTTAACTCTTATTATGGATACTTGTGGTGCTTCTTTGAATCTATCAAGATGATGTTGTGGTGCCTTTCTTATGAAAACTTGAGTCAATGTGAGCTTATAGGAGTGAAAATGGCACTAAAAAGGCCATCCAAAAGCAAAAATAGGCAAAACCGGGCGAAATAAGGCAAAACAAGGCGGAGCCTCGGGTGACCATCTGGCCCCTGACGGTTACCCGAGGTTGACGTGTTTTTTCGCGATTTTTCAGGATTTTTGCTATTTTGACGATTCTACTCCTTTCAGGACTCGAATTTGTGACCTTTTCCCTATAAAAACACATGAAGGGAGCCTTCTAGCTCACTTATTTTTATTGACAATAGTTATGGAAGCCTTGGATGGGTTTTAAGAGGGTTTTTGGCAATCTTAGCTGCCAAAGACAAAACTGAGTTTAGGCACTTTGGCTTGGAACTGTTGCTCTCTATAAGGCATATGAAGCTTGAAACGATTCTTCTCACTGTCGCTACATATTTCTGGGATCCTCAAATCCATGTCTTTTGATTCAATTATGAAGAATTATGCCCAACCATGGAGGAATTCTGTGCTTTATTTGGAGTTTCACCTACAGGGCCATTCATCCTTCTTACACCTTGCTCGGATTACCTTGCTCTTTCTCAGACTTGGCATTCCTCAGAGGGATGTAATGATCTTTGTAAAGGATCATATGGTAGACTTAATGAAGTTAGCAACCTCATTCTTGGCTCATGATAGTGAAGGTACTTTGACTTTCACCCCTCAACTTCAGCGTACACTTGCTTTCTGTTTAATTGGTCGCTTTCTCATCTCCACCAGCACTCTTCAAGCCCCTGTTCAAATATGTGAGTTGATTGCCCCTCTTCTCAAGCGACATAACATTATTCCCTTAGTACTAGCTGAAACCTTGAATGGCTTAGATAAGGTTCATGGCAACCCTAAAGCGCCTTTAGAAGGTAGCCCATTTTTATTGCAAATGTGGCTGCTCGAGCGCTTGAATTTTCTATCTCCTACCACTATCAATCCATACAAGCCCCATCACTTTTGTCTGCGCCGAGTTGAATTCCCTAGGCCATTCTCTTTAAGAGATTGGTTGGGTTATTTTCAAACACTGTCATGGCGGAACATCAAATAGTACGTTTTCATATGGGGATGTAAAGAGCAAGTACTTTTTCGAACCTCGGGGTGTGCTTTTGTCAAACTCATAGGGCTGAGATCGACTTCCTTCTATTGGACTTCGAGAATTCTTCGCCAGATGGGCGCCATGCAAACCATACCGTCCTTAAAAGGACCTTGTTGTTCTGTGGAACCTGTCGGCCTCACTATAGTTAAGTGGGCGAGGACTCGCTGGCCTACAGACCTGAAATTGACTCGGATTGCTAACACTAAAGGACCTTTCAAGATGAGTCAAGAATATAGACAACGGTTGAAGGATGATTTGGGCGAAAGGGAGACTTCTCGCAGAGAAAGAATTTATGACCTTATCAAGGACAAGAGACTTGGGCTTTGCAGGGAAGACATTCTTGAGGCAGTAGAGGCAGCACACGACCATGACTTACAAAAGAAAAGGAGACTTGAGAGAGAAAGAAAGAAGACAAACGACTCTGAAGAAGCTCAAGAGAACTTAAAGACTCAAGGAATAGGATATCTATGTCATGTCGATAGTTCTTTATTTAACACCAATAAATTGCTATGTCAATTAATTAGTTCTAAATGAATTGCCAATAATAATTTAATTTTGAGATTTGTTGTGGTGGTGTTGTTTGGACCGCACCCAAAGTAACTTTATGGGTTGCCTACGTATCCCCATTTTCTTTCTTTTTTCTTTTTTCTTTTTTCCTTTTTTTCTTTTTTTCTTTTTGGGGAATCAGGTCGTCGTAGTTCAAATGCCTTAACTTTTGCTTAGGCCACCCTTACAGGTTTTCAACCTAGTAGGCCTTATACATAATACTTCTTTAATTGATCCAGATTGGTAGGACGAGCTAACTCGATCCCATCTAAATCCATAAGTCGAACAGCCCCTGCTGGTGATATTTCCTTGATGACGTACGGTCCACCCCAACTTGGTTTGAACTTTCCTCGTAGATTGAAAATTGGAGCTCGGATCTCTTTCAATACCAAATCCCCTTTCTTTAAGCCTCTGTCTTTGACATGTTTATTGAATGCCCTCGCAACTCTCCTTTGGTACCCTTGCATGTGGTATAGAGCCCTCGATCGTCTTTCATCTAACAGCGCCAGCTTATCATAACGACCTTTGATCCAATCTACCTCTACCAGCTGGCTTTCCATAGCAACTCTTAACGAAGGAACTTCTAATTCCACTAGTAGAATGGCCTCCATTCCATACACTAAAGCATACGGCGTAGCCCTTGTTGATGATCTGACTGACGTTCTGTACCTTCATAATGCCAATGGTAGTTTCTCATGCCAATCCTTGTACGTGTCAGCCGTTTTCTGTAGTATCTTCTTGATGTTCTTGTTGGCGGCTTCTACTGCATCGTTAGTCTGTGGGCGATATGGGGATGACAAGTGATGAACGATCTTATACTTCTGCAAGAGTTCTTTAGTTTCCTTCTGAAAATGCTGACCGTTATCTGAAATGACCTCATGTGGTACCTGTCACACCCCATTTTTGCACCACCTTACTAGGGCTCACCATTTCATGTAGGTTTTTGTTTTGTTTTTGAGTCTAGTTACTTGCATTAGTTTTCTAGAGTCACAAGGACATTGGATATGAATTTTGGTTTAATTCGGAGTTGATCTCGAGGGATAATAAGGACTTTTGTGACTTGAGGGGTATAATCATCTTTTAGGTCACAAACTTTTCCTTTGACTTTGAAATGGTCTCCAAGTTGTCAATTGGAGTTCATATTGATGCATATGAGGTATTTCTAGATTCAATTTGATAAATCAATGGCTGAGGGTTAAAATGGCTCAATATGGTTCAAGTTGGTTAATTGACTCCTTTCATATTAGCTCAAATTAACTCACAATTACCAACCAAATCTTTTCAAATTGACTTTAATTAGTCATCATTTTATCCCTAAAAGTGTTTTAGAAAGTTTAATTTTGGTTTGGAGAACATTTGGTTCAATCCTATGTGCATACCTATGCTTTACAAAGGTAGAGCATAGCGGTTAACCGCCTTTGTCAAACCTAACCATGCCCCCGTGGTTAGTAGTTTCACCCTAAAATGTTCAAAAATGTATTCCTCATCAAAATACGGTCGCTTTGGCTTTCGTTTCATCAAAATCAGAGTTAATTTGACCCTAAAACACTCCTAGAAGGCAACATAGTCCAAAAAAGTCAAAAAACTGAAGTGGGCTCGAGTGACCACCCAAGCCCGGGAGGCTAGCCGCCCAGCCCCTAGTGGCTAGCCACCCAAGGCTTGGTGGTCACCCGAGGCCACTTACCTATTTTTGCTGAAACGGGATTCCTTCCCTATTTTGACGGCTTGGGACTCTTTTGGACGACTTTCCTTCTAATTTTTGGTAACTTTTGAGTTTCTTAAGCACTAAGGGGGTCTCTAATAACCCTTGGATTAATTTTTAGGGTTTTAATCCTAGCCATTGATTTATCCTAATTGAACTCTATAAATACCCCCTTATGCTTCAGCACTAAGGGAGGCAGTTGGAGGCCACTTTATGCATTAAACCTGAGTGTTTGAGAGAGAATAAGAGAGAGAGAGCTAAAAGAGAGTTGGAGTTCCTACTGTAGCCTTGAAGAAGCTTGGTTCAAGTCATCCACAAGAGCAAGAGAGTCACTACAGCAGCAAGGAAGCTCTTCCTAAGGTAAAACTCCTTTCTATTCAAGTTCAAAATAGGGTTTTTTGTAGAATAGGACTATTGCATGCTAAAGTTGAGTTTTTTTATCATGTGTTATAGCTTTAGTTAGTTAATATACATGGTTTAAATACTGTTCATCATGAGTTATGCATGCTTTAGGGCTATTTTATAGGTTTTTAAGCATGATTGTGAGTTTAGGGTTCCTATTGTCCTTGTTTTAGGTTAGTTTCATATAGCATGTTAACTTAGGCTTCTTTGTTGATTTTTCTTCATGGTTATTATGTATGTCTTGCATATAGAATAATTATGATATTTTTGCATTCATGTTAGTGGATTTTAGGGTTTTTTTTGCTTGTCTTAGTGTTAGGATTGCATTAAGGTTTAGTTTTATTCACTGTTTATGTTATTTGCATGATTAGTGGATGAATTTAGGCTTTAATACTATTCTGTCCAGATTTCTTTGTTCTTTTTTTTTTTGTCTTGTTTTGAGTACGTGTAAGGGTGCAAACAGGTGCGATAATTGCCTCATTGCAAATATGGCTATTATTGCTTAAGTTTGCTATTTGCTTAGAGTAATTGCCTAAGGTAAGTAGGGTGTGGAAGTGCCCCAATTCACTTCTTTCTTCCTTAACTTTTCCCTTATTCCTTTTTAGGGTTACTTCTTAATATGAATCCATGGTGAATTACTAGAGGTTTCCTTGTTAAAATAAAGTTGCCTTTTTTTCAAAGTTTCTATCTTGTGGAAGTTACTTTTTTTTTAAACTTGGTTTAAATATCATATTTCCTATCTTTCAAATAAGGAAACCTAGGGTTTTTACCATAGGTTTATATTAGGATTTAACCCTAATTCTTTTCGAACTACGTGGACTTTGATCCATGTATTTCGCTACATGGTACATAGGTGCTTTGAGGTTCAAGTCGGCCCTAGGATCTAAGTATCCTAGTTTTGTTTTGTTTTCTTTGTTTTTGTTTGTTTATTATGGATGGAATATATGATATGTATGCAATTCTTGTGATGATATACTTGCTGATTTTTGTACGGTAAGACTTTAATTTAGCCCAAATAAACTAAGAGACCGAAAGGGTGACATGGGTGCCTATAGGCTTTGCCAAGAACCTTCCAATGTCATAACTTAGCCTCCAAATCTCAATTTCTTTGGTTTCCAAAAGACTAGTTTTTGCCTTTCCTTTTTAAATATGGAGTCATTCAAATTGTTTTCTTAAAACAAACTATTTTTAGGGTTTTCCTCGTTTCCTTTAAAAAATAAGGTGGCGACTCCTTTTCTTTTTCAAACCCATTTTCTTTTCAATCCATGTGGGCCACTTTCTGGGGTTCACAGTACCCCATATCGATAGATAATGTTGAGCTGTATGAACTGTGCCACCTTTTTAGCATTCAAAACTTTGAAAGAAGCTGCTTTCACCCACTTGGTGAAGTAATCGATGGCTACCAAGATATATTCGTGTCCGTTGAATGCCTTCGGCTTAATCTGCCCGTTGATATCTATTCCCCATACTGCAAACGGCCACGGAGTTGACATACTTGTTAAGGGCATGGAGGGCAAGTGTTTTCCGTTGGCGAAGAGCTGACCCTTATGACACTTCTTAACATGGGTATAGCAATCCCTTTCCATTGTAGACCGGTAGTACCCCAACCTCATGATCTTCTTAGCTAGCATGTATCCGTTCATATACAGAGCCCCCCCTCCTTTGTGAATTTCTTCGATGAGTTTTCTAGCTTCTTCCTCTGTGACACACAGCAAGTAAATCCCGTCGTAAGACCTCCGATACAGTTTCCCTCCGCATACCACATACTGGCTTGCCAATCTCCTCAATGTTCATCTGTCCACACGAGATGCTTCCTCTGGATACTCTCTTTCTTCGATGAGCCTTCTTATGTCATAAAACCAAGGGTGATTGTCTATTATCTCCCCTTCGCGAATGGAACAGCAATAAACAGGTATCTCTCTGCATTTGATCACGAGCGATTTCACACTTCCTCCTTTTGGTATCTCCACCATTGAAGCTAGAGTTGCTAAGGCATCAGCAAACTGATTCTTGTTTCTTGATAGGTAATTGAACTCGATCTCCGCGAACTCTTTGGTTAATGTTTCCAAATAGGCGTGATATGGCAACAGCTTCTCGTCGCGAGTTTTCCATTCCCCTTTTATCTGACAGACGATCAATGCTGAATCCCCGAACACTTCTAGTTCTTTTATTCCTAACTCTAATGTAGCTTCCAATGCTAGGATGCAGGCCTCATATTCCGCAATGTTGTTGGTAGCTTCGAACCCTAATTTGACTGCTAAAGGCGTGAAGGCTTCTTCGGGCGAAACTAGTAACAATCCTATTCCATAACCTCTTCTGTTTGCAGCTCCATCGAAGTAAACTCTCTAAACCTTCTTCCTGATTTTAAGGATGTCTTCGTCGGGGAACTCGTCATTGAATTGGGTTGATGATGACACCGAGCAACTTGCCAAGTGGTCTACAACGATAATTCCTTTAATGGACTTCTGCGCCAGGTACTTTATGTGAAACTCATTGAGAAGAAGCGACCAATGAGCCGTCCTATATGATAGGACTGGTTTTTCTAGCAAATACTTCAAAGGATCCAAGCGACTTATCAGCAGGACTTTGAAAGACATCATGTAATGATGGAGTTTCTGGGTGGCCCACACCAACGCTACGCAAGCCTTTTTTAATGCATTGTACTTTACTTCATAATCCGTTATTTTCTTGCTCAAGTAGTAGATGGCCTTTTCCTTTTTCGACCCTTCAAGGTATTGAGCTAATATGGCTCCCGTCGTGGTTTTAGTAACTGTTAAGTATAATAGTAACGGTTCACCTTGCCATGGGGGAACCAAGATTGGGGGGTTGCTGAGATAACTTTTAATGGTCTCAAAGGCTTCTTGACAATCCTCATTCCAATCCTTGGACACGCCCTTCTTAAGTAGCTTGAAAATTGGCTCGCACACCATAGTTAGATTGGCAATAAACCGGCTTATGTATTGAACTCTCCCTAGAAAACCCTGGATTTGCTTTTCAGTGTTTGGTGGCTCCATCTCCGTGATAGCTTTTATCTTCTCTGGATCAACTTCAATTCCCCTCTGAGTGATCATGAAACCCAGCAACTTTCCTGCGGTGACTCCAAAGGCACACTTCTAAGGATTCAATCAAAGGTTGTACTATTTTGCTCGTTCTAGGAACTTCTCCAATGCCGCGAAATGTCCTTCCCGGTCTACAGATTTGACTATCATGTCATCCACATACACCTCTACTTCTTTATGGATCATATTATGCAATAGTGTTGTAGCAGCTCTTTGGTAAGTAGCCCCGGCGTTTCTCAAGCCAAAAGGCATTACCTTATAGCAATACATGCCCCACTGTCACGACCCAAATTAATTAAGCCGTAATCAATAATAATAAAACCAGCTTTTTCTTTAATAAATCCTTTGATAAAACATGGATGACACGTGTTAAAACCTCAACCATTTTTAAAAGAATTTTCAGCATGACCCATCCGTAGATAGGACATACCATCGTGAAAACCTGTTATAAAATCCATACATAAAAATTTCCTTTCATCCATGGAAGTGGTATCATCCAATGCATCGCATTCCACGTATACAACCATAAATAATTAAAATTACAGCCCTGATTAAATTTACATTTACACTTCTGATTCAATTACATTGATAATTAACATAAGGGAATTTCCATTTAAGAACATCTTCCGCCTAAGATAGCCAAACCAATCCCTGGATTATCTGAAAAACATTTAAAAATAATAGGCGTGAGTCCGACGACTCAGTAGATACAATTTGACATAGTAAACTAAAGCAATGATATAAATAAAACCCATTATATCATTTACATCAAAATATACTAACCAAGTATATTACAAATACCAAAATAAGTTATAACCCATAACTTAAAATAAATAATGCATAATGGCCAATGCATGTGACTCATGTCCAATTTACATTAAATCAATTTATTACCAACTACTCCCGCAGGAGTCTTCGCGTGGAAACGGAGGATTTTAAACCCAACCTCCAAGAGGACAACACAAGGGTTCCTACCTGGAACCGGAAAGTAGCCTCTGATTCGGGAACACAAGGGTTCCTACCTGGAACCGGAAAGTACCCTAGGACCAAAGGAATGGAAAACACCGCAAAGTCCCATTGACTGCAAGTAGTCCAGTTCCAATGACCCCTTTTATGCAATACTTTTACCCAGTATTCATTAAGTCCATTTAATGCATGATTATGCCCAACATGTAGTGCGATAATCCATAAAATGATTTTTAACCAAAATCATCTCCCAAAATATACCACATAAACCATAGTGGAAAATAAGCACATAATTATACCAATTTATGTTAACA
Source organism: Liquidambar formosana (assembly GCA_039720395.1). Lineage (NCBI taxonomy): Eukaryota > Viridiplantae > Streptophyta > Magnoliopsida > Saxifragales > Altingiaceae > Liquidambar > Liquidambar formosana. The sequence continues at coordinate 24,368,983 of CM077826.1, read as the reverse complement.
ACATAAATATCCATAAAATCTATACAATTATATTCCATAGAAAGTATAAAACAAACCAACTCGTTAATAAACGTAATTTCCAATTTACGTTATCAAATACCCGATTTCCATTCGAGATTTATTCCATAAATCATTTATATACGTATTCTAGGCCCAACAATACTAAATACTATGATAATATATATACCATATTATCATGTCAATAGTTTAAACCTATGTAAATTGTACCTACCTCAACCAAATGCGTGGAAAAATGAAACCTTTAATGTGGTGAGTATGAACTCCAAGCCCTCGGATGCAAATGCACGCTCCCAATCCAAGCCCTAGCTCCCAAATGACTTGGTTGATGTTGGTAACGGAGGTCCCAACTCCAAATCACGACCAAAACTCCCCAATATGCATAAATAACCCAAAAATGTAAGAATGAGACGATAACCCAAACTAAATTACAAACCCTAACTCCAAAATGTGAGAAAATACCTCTAGAATGCAAAAGAGTTGGTGAGGATGACAATCCATACCAACACCCACAAAATCCAAGCTAAAATCACCGTGAACAAGCTTTAAGCTCCACCAAGAGGTTGGAGAATATGGATCCAACCATAATAATGCATTCCCAAGCCTCAAAGAGAGAGAAAAACCCAAATCCACCACCATACACGCGTAGATCGGGCTAAAATACGCTAGATCCGAGCTTGCCAGCGTCGGATCGAGGTCGCCGTGCTCCGACGAGACGCCGTCGAGCCTCCGCCCCATCTTCTCCTTCTCTCCCTCTCTCTTTCTCTCTCTCTCCATGACCAAAAATATCAGATTTGGTCTAAAAATCGTGGGGATGGGTTTTTATAAGGGGTGAGGGGCATTTGCGTCATTTAACGCAAAAAAATTTGCAAAAACCGCGATGCACGATCGATCGTGGTCTGAGGGCACGATCGATCGTGAAAAACAGAAGCAAAATCATGTTTCTGGGACACCCACGATCGATCGTCCCCAAGGCACGATCGATCGTCCCTTGCTGAAAATGCCCAGTAACTCAGGCAAATGTGTATAAACCCACACAGTACACATCTCTGCCTTTTACTTTGAGTTATTTAATGAAAATAAGCAAATAACCCCCCATTTGGATCCAAATAAAATATCAAAAAAATCAAATACCCAATGTATCAAAATCTCAATTTCAAGTTTTAGTACAAAATCCGTCGCCCGACAGATTTTTCTAAAACAAACATGCGTGGAACCTGTGAACCCCGGAAATTGGGCCCACAAGGGATTGAAAGAAAATGGGTTTGAAAAAGAAAAAGGAAAGGAGTCGCCACCTTATTTTTTAAAGGAAACAAGGAAAACCCTAAAAATAGTTTGTTTTAGGAAAACAATTTGAATGACTCCATAAAAAAGGAAAGGCAAAAACCAATCTTTTGAAAACCAAAGAAATCGGGGATTCGGAGGCTAAGTTATGACATGGGAAGGTTCTAGGCAAAGCCTATAGGCACCCATGTCACCCTTTCGGTCTCTCAGTTCATTTGGGCTAAATTAAGATCTTTCCCATACAAAAATCAGCAAGTATATCATCACAAGAATTGCATGCATATCATATATTTCATTCATCCATCCATGCATAATAAGCAAATAAAAACAGAAAAAAGAAAGAAAAAAAAGAAAACATAAATAAACCTAGGATGCTTGGATCCTAGAACGGACTTGAGCCTCACGAAGAGCGCCTACGTACCATGCAGCGAAATACATGGATCAAAGTCCACGTAGTTCGATTAGAATTAGGGTTAAGACCTAATATAAACCTATGGTTAAAACCCTAGGTTTCCTTATTTGATCAAAAGAGTTGAATATGATAGAAAGTTTGATTTTAGGAAAGAAATCCACAAAATGGAAACTTTAATAAAAACCAGAATTTTATTTACGAAGGAAACCTTTGATTAAACCATAGACTTGTATTAAAAATTAACCCTAGATAGGGAGAAGAGAATGAGTTAAGAAGAAAGGTGAATTGGGGCACCTTCACACCCACTTACCTGAGCGCAATTACTCCAAACATTAGCTATTTCAGACATAAGCAGCCCTATTTGCCATAGGACAAATACCACACCTATTTGCACCCTTACAAGTGCTCAAAACCATGCGAAAACACTAACATGCAAATCTGGACAGAATAGTATTATGACCTAAAATCATCCACTAAGCATGCCAATAGCAAAAACAGCGAACAATAATAAGTCCTAACATATTCCTAGAACCATATCATGCATAAAAACCCTAAAACATACTAACATGCATGAAAAACTATCATGTTTACTCCATATGAAAAACATATACAGCAAACACGAAGAAAAACCAAATAAAAAAGTCTACTTTATCATGCTATATGAAAACAAACACGAAACAATGACTCTAAAACCCTAAACTCACAAATATGCTTAAAAACTCACAAGACATACTTTAATCATGCTAAAACCAAACTAAACAGAAATTATATCATGCATATTAACTAACTAAAGCAATATAACATGATGAAAATCCTAACTCTAACATGCAATGACACTAATCCTAGCACAAGGACAAACAGGAGCACAAGAATCATAACTATGCATTGAAACATAAAGGACAGCCCTAAAGCATGCTAAACAGTAGATAAAAAATAGATATTCCATGTATATTAACTAGCTAGAGTGTTAATACATGATAAAAAAGTTACCTTTAACATGCAATAAGCCTAACCCATATGAAAACCTAGTTTAAGCTTGAATAGAGAAGGAGAATACCTTAGTCTCTCCCAAACACTCAAGTATTAATGCATAAAGTGGCTCCCCTTGTGTTTGTAATTGTTCGTGGCTCCTCAGGTCTTTAGAGTGAATCAAACCAACACGAATCCTCCTCTTTGTCAAAGTGGTATCACAGCAAAGAGATCAAAACTCACTCAACTTTGAAAAGAAATAGAAAACAAAAAGAGAACAAGAGAAAAGAAAAGTGATTTTCGTCACTTTGCAGCAGCAGCAACTTCAATCGCGTTTTTGGGTATGAAAACGTTGGATTTGGACAAAGCTTGTGAAATAAAAAGTTGTAGAGAATTGAATTATCTTTCTAACAAGACCAATTTCATCAAATTCTAACTTCGGATGAAAAAGTTATGATTAAAATACGACTGCTGGTTTTCAGAAAATCTGCTGCTGAATTATGACGAATTTCACTCCCCCCAAACCCTCTTCTCCTCCCCCCTGTTTAAAGACATTAAGAGAGTATTTATAGCTGAAATCTGGAGTTTCCCTTTCCTTCCTGGACTAGGTTTCCTTGGAGAATAATCAAAAGGTATTTTATAATGATAAAAGACTTCTAATCTGAATAGGAAAAGGAAATTGTCTTTTATAAAAATTGGGAGACTGACCGCTAACACGCATGCACATGTATCGTATGTGCGTACACACACTCATCACATACGTACACGTGTTAGTGTCATGATAAAAAATAGCTAATTTAATAAAATAATTTTCTTTTCATTTTAACCAAAAATCTCATGCTGTGATTCGCACTAATTCTTCAAGGATAATCCGTAAATAACCACACTAAACTCATCATCAGGCCATATCAAAATTGAACTTCATGAAACACTTTTGAGGGTAAAATGATGACTAATGAAAGTCAATTTGAAAAGATTTGGTTGGTAATTGTGAGTCAATTAGAGCTAACCCAAGGAAGGGTCAATTAACCAACTTGAACTACATCGAGCCATTTTAATCCCGAGCCATTGACTTACCAAATTAAACCTAGAAATACCTCATATGCATCCATATGAACTCCAATTGACAATTTGGAGATCATTTCAAGGTCAAATGAAAAGTTTGGGACTTAAAAGACGATTATGCCCCTCAAGTCACAAAAGCTCTTATTATCCCTCAAGATCAACTCCAATTTGAACCAAAATTCATATCCATTGTCCTTGTGACTCTAGAAAACTAATGCAAGTGACTAGACTCAAAAACAAAACAAAAACATGCATGAAATGATGAGCCCTAGTAAGGTGGTGCAAAAATGGGGTGTGACAGAACCCAATCCAAACATGCTAATAAAATCCCATAAAATCACCAATGTCTTATAATATTATAAACTCCCATTACCGCCAAAAATTATCCTTCAAAACGAAGATTTACGAAAATTCACTTTTTCCCCAACACTTAGCCAAATTTCAGCAACTTAAACCCTTAAGTTGCAAATAAGGCTAAACGCACCCAAAAGATACTCAATGCACCAAAACAAGCATCCAAACACATCCAACATCATAATATCATACACATGCATTACCCATGCATGTAATCATCTGACAAATCAAGGGATTAACTACGTTAACCATAGATTAAACCCTTAATACCCTATTTAAAAATTACGGGTATTACACCCACTGCGTGATAAAAGCCGTCTTTTCCATGTCTCGAGGTGCCATCTTTATCTGGTTGTAACTGGAGAACCCATCCGTGAAGGAGAGAATAGCATGGCCTGCTGTACTATCCACCAACACATCGATATGTGGTAGAGGGAAATCATCCTTAGGGCTCGCAGCATTAAGGTCACGGAAGTCCACACACATTCGCACTTTCCCATCTTTTTTAGGTATAGGCACTATGTTAGACAACCATTCAGGGTACTCCACAACTTGGAGAAACCCGACATCTAATTGTTTAGTTACCTCTTCTTTTACTTTTAAAGCCCATTCCGGTTTTAATCTTCTTAATTTATGCTTTACAGGCTTTTTAGTGGGATTAGTGGGGATGTAATGTTGAACAATATCTGGATCAATGCCAGGCATATCCTCATAAGACCATGCGAAGGCCTCTATGTTGGCTTTTAGAAGTACTATCAATTTTTCTTTTTCAGCAGGCGAGAGAGTTATCCCAATTTTAATTATCCTTGGCAATTCATCTGTCCCTAGATTGATTGATTCCAATTCATCCATGTTTGGTTCGGTAACACCCCTTTTCCTTTGCTCGACGAGCTCTGAAGGGACGTTATTCCTAGGATCTATATCCATGCCATAAATATCCATAGAAAAGAGAAAGGAAACACTGCAAATAATGAAAAGAAACACATTTTATTGACTGAACTAACAAAAACAAAGAAAAGAAAACACATGTGCCACAACTAGGGAACGACTCCTAACTCCACAAGGTGGGCTAGGTGGACACACTTTTATTTGAAAAGGAAACTAAACAAGACTACTAAGGGAACCTACAAGCTACTATCAGGTAGGTCGAGATCCTCGCCCTCAAGAATTTCTGCAATGGTACCCTCTTCAAGATACCAATTAAGGAACGGCATGGCTGCATGGTGAATTGAGGAACACTCAAAATCCGATTCCTCCAAAGCAAGAACTGTATCTTGAAACATTGTAACCATGGCTTTTGAATCCATCTGTTCTGCCCAATCCTCGCTCTTCTCTTCCCAATAGTCATCATTGATTGCTTCATCGTCAACCATTGTTGCAGTGATGGGATACCACTCAGTGAAGAATATCTCGAACCCTGGAACTCTCGCCTTAGTTGCTTTGTCAATGGATGGTTTGAGGAATCCACAGAATAGAAAGTCCTCTCCTTCCTTAACAAAGCAGCCATTTAAGGTATGTTGGTACGGCGAGATTCTAATATCTGGCACCCTCCCTTCTGCTTTTGCTTTGACCCTTTCTCTGCTTCTCTACAACATCTCCATACGGTCCTTCTTGGAAGGCTCATACCCCAAACCAAAGGTATAGGTGACAATACAGCTCTAAATGGATAGTGATATGCTTTGCTGACGGCGTCCTAGTCCCATGCCTGGGAAGAAACTCATTTTCTTCATTATGTTCCCAACATGTAAGTTACCATGAGGGCAAAAGTCGAGAGGTATCAACTCTCTCTGTTCTGGCTCTTTTTCTATGCATTGAACATACTCGAATCCAGACAATGGTACTCCAATGGGCTCGGGCTTGATCTCACAAATGGGTACCCCCAACAACTTCAAGTCATAATCACCTTGGAGTGTGACGATGGCCCCTTCATAAGGGAACTTGACTTTTTGGTGCAATGAAAAGGGGACAACCCCTGCAGGGTGAATTCAAGGCCGACCTAATAATAGATTGAAGCATAACAGGACATCTAACACCTGGAACTCCACTCTGAACTCTATAGGCCCCATAATTAGTGGCAAGGTGACCACTCCAATTGCCTCTCAGCAGGTGTTATCATAGGCTCTCACTGTTTGCCTGGATGGCATGAAGTCGGTAGGATCCAATCCCAAAACGGTGGCAGTTCTGAGAGGGCACACGTTAAGGGCGGAACCATTGTCAATTAGGATTGTTGGAACTCTCTTTCCCATGGTGTCGACAGTGATGTACATGGCTTGTGAATGGCTAGGTCTACTTTTAGGTAGGTTTGCTTTTGAGAATACAATGGTTGAGTTATTTGAGGTTAGATTCACCAAGTTCACCAAATTTTCCAGAGATGTGTCAACGGGAACCTGTATCTGGTTAAGCAACTTCAAGATTGTCTGCCTGTGCTTGTAAGAGGCTATGAGTAAACCCCATATAGTGATGTTGGCATTAGTCTTTTTCAATTGCCTAAGCACTTCGTCCTCCTCTTCTTGCAAGTCGAGGTGGCGGTTACCTTCCAATTTTCCCAATGGGTTATCCGATTCTAAGTGCGGAGGCTTGAAATGGCGACCCCCTCTGGTTATGTGCTCTACCTCATCATTGCTCATCCATATATCATCAATCTCACCTACGTCACCCATGAGATCATCCCATGTGGTCATGTCGATCTCCTCTATTTGAACTTCCTCTAGTAACTCATCCCAACCTGTGGGGACTATAGGCTCATTGAGGGTGGGATCGGGGTAGAGTACATAGTAATCAAACTTTCTGGACGACTCTCCCAGCAACCCACTTTAGGATCTCCTGCCTCGAACCTTTCTTTCAATTGTTGCTGAATGGACTTCTTTGGCAATACCAAAACCTTTTAGTCAATAAGGTCTTGAACTACCTTCTTCAATATAACACAATCCTCCGTATTATATTCGGGTGCCTGATGGTACAAGCAGAATTGATGAGGAGTCGAAGGTCTCAGCTTTGGATGGTGTGGCAATATGAGCCCTTTATCACAACATTGGTGGAAAATTTGAGTCAAGGTCATGGGAAGTGGTGTGTATTGCCTTATGGGTTGACGGGATTGGGACGAGTCAAGCTCGATGGCATTTATGTTGTTGGGAGGAGGCACATTATGAGTGGGGAGGGGATTTCGAGTGACATTTGGGCGATTTGGTGCGATGGGTGGTGAAATGATTTGCTTGTCAAGCAAATCTTGAATCTCATGACAGAAGCGATAGCAACGGTTGGCTGGACGGCCTTTGGTTTGGTGGAACTTGCAATACTCATTTTCATTGTAGTTCTTGGGCAATGGGTTTGGTGGAGGCTTTGGGTTGAGGGGTTTCAAGAGGTCACGGCTTCTTAGTTTTTCAAAAACTCTTTCGAGTGGCATGTATAGCTCGGTGAATTGGTGAGGTGAGGTGGAATCATTTAGGGAGAAAGGGCAAGCGGGTTGGGTAATGGTATTGACCTCAGCATTGGTTTTTCCTCCGAAGTTTGTCCTTCGACTCCTTTGGACCTCCTCCGTTTTGATTGTTCCATCAGCAATTGCATCTTCAACCTATGTGCCAGCCCCAACAAGAGCCTTGAAGTTTGGAAAGTAATGAGTAAAGAGGTACTTGTGATATACGGGCAACAAATTTTTCACCACCAACTGAATCTGATCTTCCTCATTCGGTCTATCTGTCATTTTGGAAGCCTTTGTCTCCACCTAGTGATGAAGGTGGAAAAAGTCTCATTAACCCCTTACTTAGTAGTTTCCAAGTCCCTTCGTGTGACATCCACTTCGATGTTATACTTGTGGTGGTCCGTGAATGCATTGCATACATCCTCCCAGGTCTTGGTTCTGTTCTCCTCTAATGACAAAAACCATTTCAAAGCGGAACTCGCTAATGACTCGTGAAACATTTGAGCTAATAACTCATCGTTCACTCCTTGAGGGTGCATAGCTCGCACATACATCTTGAGGTAGGTCTTAGGACAACCTATCCCATCGAATTTTTCTAATTCCGGCATCTTGAACTGTAGCGGAATGCGAGCTTTTGGGAACAAGGACAAAGTATGGATGTCCACCATATCATCAATCTGCGGATTCCCTTCAGAGTTCATTCTAAGGCCTCGACCTTGTTTGCCAGTACGGTTGAGTTCTCTCTTGATGTGGCTTTGGTTTCCCCTTCCTTAGTCTTGGGTGGTTCTGCCCCCTCTCCTAATGGTTCCTCAGCAGATTCGGAGTCATTGGATCCTTGGTTGTTATCAGTGGCACGGGCCCTAGACTCAGGTTCAGAGTTCTTCTGTTGAATGTCATGAGCCATCTTGAGTGCGGTTTCGAATACATGGGCAGTGTGGTTAAGCTTTTCCATGATAGCTTTCAAAGTAGCCTCAAGGTTGAAACCTCGGTTGCTAGTTCTTTCCTCGGCTATATTCGACTTGGTGACAGAATCAGTACTGACTAGGCGCCCTTGTTGATTACGGATCCAAGCCAACACATCTCTCCCTCTAACATAAGGGGAAACACTCAGTTTTTCAACCTAAGGGTCTATCCTAAGCTTCCATAATTATCTCAAAATTTTTACAACGTACACCCTTAATTAGTTCTTTTAACCAATTTCCCTTGCAGGGGTCATGGGGAAGGGTACGTATTAAGGATGTAAGATGTAAAGTCTCCTTTAATTACCCACTCAATCAACAAAGCATGGCAACACATCACAAACACGGTAGCATATCATCACAACAATGTGTGTGCATATAGGTGATCCAACGGTGTCCTAGAAGGCCCATTACATACAATTCTTTCTTTTAAGAGGGTAGGCTGGGGTCCTCAACTTTGCTTGTATCAATCTTTATACCTAACCACATGTGACATCAAGAATGCCGTGTGGGTCCAGCAGTACGTGATTGATCCATTTGATATACCCAAGGGCAAGCCCAAGCGTACTTGGCAAGAGAGGTTTGATAGCTTTGCCCAACACATGGAATCAGGAAAACCAAGGTCGAACTAGGCTATCAGTTGGCAAGGATACATCAAGGGACAATCGAGTGATCATGCAACAATTTCGCACACAATGCAATGAATGAAAGCACACAATCAAGCAGATGCAAGTGATTGATTTTATTAAACAATAAAGAAATTAATTTAGCCCAATCAAATTAAATGAGTCTAGCCCTCGATATCCCCAGTGGAGTTGCCAAACTGTGAACCCACGAAAAAGCGTGGCGCCCACAAGGAGTTTGGCAAGATAAATTATTACGAGTTTAAAAGACAACAAACGAAAAGGAGTCGCCACCTTATTTTTTAGGGAAGAGAGGAAAACCATAAAAATGTTTTATTTTCAAAACCACATGACTCTATTAAAGGAAAAAACAAAGTCTTTAAAACCAGAAAATTGGATTCGGGGGCTAAATTACGACGTGGGAAGGTTCTGGGCTAAGCCCATAGGCACCCACATCACCCAAGTTGGTCTCTTAATTTGATTGGGCTAACTTAAGATCTTTTTTATTCAAATATCAGCATATATCATCACAAGGCAGCATGCATAACATATATTCCATCCAATCATCCATGCATAATCAAACAAATAAAACAAAACAGAAAAAAAAGAAAAGAGAAGGAAAGAACCTAGGATACTTGGATCCTAGAACGGACTTGAGCCTCGAAAAGAGTGCCTACATACCATGCAGCGAAATACATGGATCAAAGTTCACGTAGTTCGAAAAGAATAGAATTAAATCCTAATACAAACCTATGGTAAAAACCCTAGGATTCCTCATCTGAAATAGAATTTGATAAATAAACCAAGTTTGAAATCAACTCACTTCCATAAGATAGAAACTTCGAGAAAAAATGTACTTTATTTGATAAGGAAACCTTTGGAAATCACTATACGTTCATATTAAGAAAATGACCCTAGGAGGGAGGAGGGAAAGAAAGGTTAGGAAAAGTGAATTAGGGCACTTCATACCCTACTTACCTTATGCAATTGTCTCCTAGCAATAGCAAGCTTAAGCGATAACGACCTTATTTGCAATAAGGCAATTATTGTACCTGTTTGCACCCTTACAAGTGCTCAATGCATATAAAAAAGGATAACATAACAATCTGGACAGAATAGTATTAAGGCTCAAAGTCATCCACTAATTATGTTATCAACAAAAACAGTGAATAAATAGAGACCTTAATGTAACCCTAATCTCATGTCAAACCTAAAAATCCACTACATGCATGCAAAAACTATCATAGTTATTCTATATATATCATATACACAATAACCATGAAGAAAAATAGAAAAGAAAACCTATTCTATCATGCTATAGGGAACTTATGTGAATTTAGGGTTACTGAAACCCTAATTTCACAACTATGCATTAAAACATGTGAAACGACTCTAACACATGCTCAAATCATCATGAATATCATTCATATCATATATATTAACTAACAGGAGCATCAACTTATGACAATTATCATAGCAACCTAAACATGTGAACTATGCGTGATTTAGAAGGATAAAAAGGATAATATTTTCAAAACCCTAGCAAACTAAGGTGTATCAATCATATTAAACCATGAACCATCCTAAAATCATTTACATAACATCACACAAGCATTGAATTCAATCCATAAGAAGAGCTATTACATGCACTAGAACTATCCTCAAGAAAGGAGGAGAGGATGAAGGAGGAAAGTCTAATTTCAGCAATTGAAAGTGTGTTTACCTCTTGTAGAATCTCCCTTGCCTTCAAAGTCCTTGTTCTCTTGCTTGCTTAGGGTTGAAAAGCCTTCTCTTGATGTCCTTTTAGATCTCCAAACTCGTAGCTCCCTCTCTCTCTAAGTGTAAAGTGCCAAAATCCTCCTCTATATGCTGAATATCATGTCCTTTATATAGAGAACTGACCTCCTAAACCAATGGCTAAGATTAATTCATTAAACAATGATCCTAGGGCTATTAGAGACTCTCTTGGTGCTCAAACAACTCAAACTTACACAATCCTAAGAGAAAACAAGTTGTAATGGCGGAGGAAACCGTCAAAAGAGGGAGAGAGAGTCAGAATTTCACTTAAAGACGGAGTCTCTCGAGTGACCATCTGGCCCTGGACGGTTAGCCGTCGGAGCCTAGATGGCTGACCGTCCAGCCCCGAACGGTTACCCGAGGGTCCTCTCCAGTCTGCTCTGGTTTTGACTTCTAATTACTTCAAGAGTCTTTCAGGGGTCAAATTAAGTCTGATTTTGACGAAATAAAAGCCAAAACGACAATGTTTTGAAGGGGAATACATTTTTAGACATTTTAGGACAAAAATCCTTAACCATGGGTGCATGGTTAGGTTTTACAAAGGTGGTCAACCATGGTGCTTCACCATCGCTAAGATGGGTTTGTACACAAGGTCGAACTAAATGCTTTCCTAATCGAAATTCGATCTTTTTAAACATACCTAGGACGTAAATAAAGCCCAATTGAAGTTAAATGAGAGAAAATTGAGTGGGTCTTGTGAGTCGATTTGAGCAAACCAAGAAAGGGTCTTTTAGCTAACCCGAACCATTATGGGCCGAATTGATCTTAAACCATTAATTCATGAAATTGAACCTATATATAGACTCTATGTACTCATATGAACTCGAGGGAATGACTCGGGATTTATTTCAAGGTCAAATGGAAAATATACGGCTTGAAAGACGATTATGCCCTTAAAGTCGCAAAAGTTCTTATTGACTATCGAAATGAACTTCAAATCACTTCAAAATTCATACACATGATATTCAATGCCATAGAAATTCAATGCAAAAGACTAGACTCAAAAAGGACTCAAAATCTTACATGAAATGATATGTCCTAGCTAATGTGACAAAAATGGGGTGTGACACTATGATTCTCACCAACACGTGCACCTCTGTTCGCACTAGAAGCTTCTTCAAGTTCAAGAACTTGAGAAGGCAGAACCTCGCCCTAAAAGCGAGAGAGAGGCTCGCCTACCGCGAGAAAAAAAATGAACTACCCAATTAATACTCCATGGTACTTTAAGGATATTGTATTTACAGAGATGCTGGGACGGTTCTACACATTGCCTTGGTGGCCATCATAATCCCAAATTTTCTAAAAACCTTTTTATAATGTATTTAATACCATGTAGTGACACCCTCAAATTTAATAGAGTGGCAACTCCAAATTTATTTATCCAACCTCATTTTTAAATACAATGCTTATATAATTATGTTTGTGTATGTATGTTAGTGCCTATGTGGCGACCCCAAACAAAAATTCTAATTTTGCCCCTGCATACTTAAGTGGTAAGTGTTCACATTTTGTTATAAGTGGCCACATTTTTGAAACCCTCAAGTCACATTTGTGATAATCCCAGTTACCACAAATTTGATCAATTACTATAAAATGTGACCATCGAGAATATAAAACCCTATTTTTTGTGTTGGTACCATAGAATTCCCCCTCACACATTGGATATTTATATACATATTTGAGAGGCTATCATTATTTTTAGTGAAACTCTTATAATAATTTATGAAACAATTTAGCGGTTATTTAAATTCAACAAATGGGCCTAATAGAGGGGAAAATAGATATAGACCTAAATCTTGATTACCATCATCATTATCTCAGCGCTCACTAGCACTTGTGCCAAATTTGTGAGGGAGAAAAGTCCCAGAAGAGAGAGAGAGAGAGAGATAGAGAGAGAAAAGAGATTTCCGAATGATCATTTATTGTTAAAATGATGTGGCAAAAAAAAATAGTGTAGCAAAAAAAAAAAAAAAAAAACCAGAAATGATTTATTTGTGATAGTGTAGCAAAAAAATAAAAAATAAAAAAATATATATCAATTTGTGAAATTTTTGTTCTCCTCGTACTCTTTACCCTCTATTGGGTTTGTGGATTTTATCATGGGAAAAAAAGGGAAGGGAAAAAAAAATGTAGAGGAAAGAAAATGAAAGGAAAAGATGAAATCATACAAAGCCAAAATTATTTCAATTATTCTTCTTCTACTAATTTTCCATTGCAACCAAATAAGAAAAAGTATAATTCCTCAAATTTTATTTTTTTTCCTTGAAAATCCCCAAACCAAATAGAGCCTTAAAGTTCGTACAACTATTGAAAATGAGAAAAATGAAACTAAAAGCATCATCATTTGCCTCCTATTCCAATGTGCACATTTATACCAATTAAACAATGCCTTCTACATTTTTATTTATTTATTATTATAATTATTTATTATTTATTATTTTTTGGTTGCGGGTAGTTTTAGTGATAAGATTCCTACCTCTAATTAATTCCATTCCACCTTTTTGAATGTGTAAAATAATACATAAAAATAGCCTAAAATTTGAAGTATAGATGAAAATATTAGTTGAACATGACCTATGAAGGTTTGTTTTTTCTTTTTCTTTTTTTTTTCTTTTTTCTTTTTAAAACAAAACAGGATAAGAAAAAGGAAAAACAATAGTCGATGTGTCCTATATGCAATCTTTTAGTTTATGTCTTATTTTTATTTAACTGAAGAAAGTTTTATTGCAATTATTCAACACTCTTATCACAATTATTCGACATCGTTTAGAAATTAAACATCTGGTTTTCTCATTTCTCTTTGTAGAAAGTTATATCTATTAGTGTTTCATTCATTTTTGTTCTTTTAAAAATTATTTATTTATTTGTTTTGGTTACATTAGAGGGGAATCAACCTAAACCCACACTACTGACCGCCACCCACGTACCATTATACCACCATTAGACCATATGAGCAAGTAACTTGAGTTCTCTATATATCATGTCATGTTAATATCATGTTAAGAATTAGGCCACATCATTTGATTGGTTCAGATCGATGGGTAAATCAAATCCAAAAAGATCAGCCAAATTTAATAAGTTTTAATTATTCTATTTAGAAATCATTTTTATTAAAATGGTTTAATGGCCATTAGTGTCCAACAATTTGAAATAACTTAGCCAAATAAAATGCTAGCATCATCATATGGTGGTCTTAGTACTTTTCATGGCATGATTTGTTTTGGCATGGGAACTTATTTCACTATACCTAGCCTATTTTTAGAAATATAATGACATGTGTACATATTAGATATATAATGACATGTGTACATATTAGATACCGTTGTAAAAATTTGACATAAAAGATAATGTAAAACTAGATGTAAGCTTAGTACAATGAGCACCATAGATATTCATCAATTCTACTAATGACAAGGTAGAAGAAGACAAAAGAGGATATATTTCATCACCCAGAAAAATAAAGGCTTTATGTTTATTTATTTATTTATTTATTTTTATAAGGAATGGCTATTGCAACCCCCCATTTTGATCACCCCACCCCCCATCCTTTAGGTTTTTAAGGTTTTATGCAAAATATAAAAGGTTTTTTATGAAAACTAGCCATGATGTACACTGGCAAACATCATTTTGAACAACTTTGTAGAAGAAAGTTTTTCCTAAATCTATCGTTTAAATATACTTTTTAGCCATTTATAGCCTTTATTTCATTTTTTGCCAAAAAGTCTACCTAAGTGATAGGTTTTAGAAAAACTTTCTTCTGCAATGTTGTTCAAAATGATGTTTTCTAGTGGACCAACTGACCGGTTTCTGTAAAAACCTTTTTATATTTTTCATGAAATCTTAAAAACCAAAAGGAAAGGGGTGGGGTGATAAAAATGGGGAGTTGTAACAGCCGTTCCCTTTTTTATAACAAGTGTATCTGAGGCTTTAGTAGGCAGCCCAACTAATCCCTTGAGCACATGCAGTCTTGCTATCCCATATATATTGGGTAATTATAAGGCTTTTCAGACCTTGTTTGGGCCAAGATGAAAGAGAAGAAGAAGGAGATCTAGTCTCTTACCTTTCTTGCATGCATATACTGAGTATATTGGTCTTCTTAAACCGGCTTCTACAAGTACGTACTCCTAAACAACCATATATGAATTAGTCTATATAAATTATTACTCTCATTAGACGCATGCCATGGATGGGAAATGTAATAAAATACATGTAATAATAAATATAATCATAAAATAAAACTTTATGAATAAACTGTACCAAATCTCTCAATCCATTTGAAGAAAAAACTGAAGGAACACAGACGAATAACATAAAAAGTGTCTTTGTATTAGATTAAAAAATCTTGAAAAGAAAAATTCTATAAGCATATTGATAGCAAGTGCTTGAAAAAAATAAGAGTAATTCGATCATGACAAATCAATATTATATATTTGACTCAGCTTAGCTCTAACCATAATAGCCGGTGTAGTTTTCTTCCATTTTGTAAGTCCATTGCTTTGGAGAATCCACCTACTAATTGGATGAAACTTAATTTTGATAGCTTAAGGAAATATCAGTTAAAATCAACAAAGAGGTTTTGTACTTCGTGATGACATAGGTAGAGTGTCCATTGCTGTTTCTTATAAGTTTGGTAATGCATCGATCCTTATTGCGAAATGCACTACTCTACGTAATGGTCTTGCTATAGCACTTGAAAAAGGAATTAGGAAAATTCAAATTGAAAGTGATTCACAATTGGTAATTGTCACACCCCATTTTTTGCACCACCTTACTAGGGCTCATCATTCCATGCATGCTTTTTTTTTTTTTTTTTTTTGAGTCTAGTCACTTGCATTAGTTTTCTAGGGTCACAAGGACAATGGATATGAATTTCGGTTCAATTCGGAGTTGATCTTGAAGGATAATAAGAGCTTTTGTGACTTGAGGGGCATAATCGTCTTTTAAGTCACAAACTTTTCATTTGACCTTGAAATGATCTCCAAATTGTCAATTGGAGTTCATATGGATGCATACGAGGTATTTCTAGGTTCAATTTGATGAATCAATGGCTCGGGATTAAAATGGCTCGATGTAGTTCAAGTTGGCTAATTGACCAATCATGTGCATGTTTGTTCTCTTCCCATGAATGACCCAATGCATAACCACGCATGCACACACATAATATGACGTAATAGATACGGATCTAATAACCAGCTCTGATACTAAAAAGACTGTCACGACCCGAAAATAGGCTATAACGTGTCAATAGAAAGAAGCATAAATAAAATAAAGTTCAAGGATGGTTGATAATAAAAATTATAGCTTCATAAAATATTTTTAAAAAAATTCGGCATGGTCCTATTTGAAAATAGGACATACCAAGTTCTCAACAGTTAAACTTGTTGAATTTGAAATCAAAATCATTTAACCATCCACAACAGGTAAATAAAATGTGCTGGCCTACTAGTTTCCATAGAGTTCTATTATCAATACAAGCAGTATATAATACAATAAGTCTGTCCAAATAATATACAAGCCACAAAAATTATAAAATGCATCCACACAACATCCATAATGCCATGTTTATGCTAAGCCTAATGTGATGCCTTCTCATAAGAGTCATCCTTACTTTGCTCAAAGTCTACAAAAGGTTTTAAAATTAGGCGTGAGTATAAACTCAGTAGGAAACATTTTTTAAAGTTGTATATCAAGGTTTTAAAACCATTATGAGCAATTAAATAAAATGAGATAACGAGAAATTGCATATCACAAATTTTAAAATCAGCACAGGAAAACTTGAAGATCATCCATAACATAAATCTATAGACACCCCATTTTCACCCCCATATAGTTCATGATAGCATTTGTTTAAGTTTAGAAGCATCTAGGAGTCCCTAAACCTTAAAGGACACTTTTGCCCTTTTAAGCCTTAGGAGAATAGGTCATCATTGTATGCATATTTTTGTCTCTTTTTTGAGTCCCATCACTTGAATTTAGTTTCCAGGATCATTTTGGATATGTGTGTCAAATTTGGTTCAATTCCAAATAGGTTTGGATAGTTAATTAGAACTTTTGCGACTTGAAGGGTAATTTCGTCTTTTACTTCATATATTTTTCAATTGACCTCCAAATTTGTTCTAGAGTGTTTCATTGATTTAGAATGATGAAATGAGTCTAATTTAAGAGCCAATTTAATTTATTGATAGGTTTTGGATTGGTTTACCACATTACCCTATGGTTAATTGACCTTTTTTTGGTTAATCACCTCATGAAAACTCAGTCACTTAACTGTGGTCGGGGATTCTTGGTTCAAGAATATCCTAGACTTATTCTACATTGAATCTTTGAAATTTTGGCTTTTGAATCACTCAAATCAAAGTTAAAATGAAGAATTTGTGTCCGTTTGAAGTTAGGAAGCCGAAACAGGTCAAGAATCCTCAAAACCGAGGAAACCTGAAATCCCTCTCGGGTGACCGGTTCACCCCAACTGGTCACCTGAGGCCTCCGTCCTGATTTGTCATTCTTTGAGTTTTTGACGAAATAGGACTCTACCACTCCGAATTTCAGCCTTCCAAAGGTCTTCTAAACCTATTGGGATGAAGTTTTGAGTTGTTTAACATCTATGGGATTTAATTATAGCCCTAGATTGGTTTTATGGTGAATTAATCTCAACCATTGGCTCATATGGTTGGTTGGTTATAAATAGAGGCTCATTCATCAGCATAAGGGACTTTTGGTTGGATTTTTGGACCATTTAACACTTCATATTCATTAGAGAGAGAGGGAGAACGAGTTGGCACTCACCCATATCACTTGGAGAAGGCTTTCTACTACAATTTCAAAGAAGAACTAGAAGGGAACCAAGCCAAAGAGAAGGAAGAACACAGCGAAGACCTTTGCTTTGTTGTAAGTCTCCTTTGCATCCTTTTACGATTCCTTCTTCTTCTACTCCATTCTCTACATAGTTATGGCCTAGTATTGAATTAGGAATCATATATACATTATCTTTTAGAGTGTATATGATTCAAATATGATATAAAAGCATGTTAGTGGAGTAGGATTACGAATTGCTTGCTGTTAGGATAGTTTCTCTCTTAAGGATAGAGGTACGTTTTGCACAAAAAATTAGTTGATGTGTTTAGGCAGTTTTCTCTTCATGGTTCAATTATATGCATGATTTTAAACATCTTTTGTATAGGACACTTGCTGTGTAAGCCTCATCTTCATAGGTGTATGGATGATTATTCTTTTCAAGGATAATTATCGTCCTTAGAGGGTGAGGTTGTGCATAGGTGCTTTCTGGAGTGTGTTTAAGTGCGCTGTGAGTTTCTTTGCATTCTTAAATATATATTTTACATAGGATATGTGAAGAAACCATTCATGCGGAGTTATTTCTACGTAAAATTATCTCTGGATAGTTTTACTTAAGAAAGCTCGCCGTAAGGATGATTATTTTACATTCTTACATAAAATACTTACCTAAGACATCATGTTAGATTTTCTTTTCATGTTTTGGATTGCCATATGATATTTTCATCATGATAATTCATATTTGGCACGTTTTTTTTATAGTTTTATGCATGTTAGGGTGTTTAGAGCATATAGGAGCATATTAGGGTTTTGTCCTTCTTTCGATTTTTGTTCTTTGCATGAGTATTAGGTCATTATATGCATATTTAGTATCCTGTTCATATTTGAATTAGGTCTTCTAATGATGATTTGAGCATGAATATGAATGGTTTGAGCATGATAATTGCCCTATAGAATACATGGGTGGTGTTTTCTCGATGTTTCAGGATAATTTGCATATGGTAAGTGGTTCATGGTAAGTTTTATGTGAATTGTTCTTTTCTCCCCCCTCGGGTTATTGTCTTTACTTTGGATTAAAAGTCCTAAGTTTCCAACTCTCTTAAAATTCTGTTTTATTTGGAGTTCTATTCCTTTTTGAATTCAAATCATTCTATAAGTCTATTTGGGTTAGAATTCTGTTCTTTCTCAACTACCTACTTTTTCTCAAACTATTTTCGGAAACTCTTATGTTTTTAAAACCTTTCTTAAGTTGGAAACTTAAGGTTTATAGTTCATTGTAAAGGGAGTAACCCCTTCTTAATCGAACTACGTGGACTTTGATCTTTATATCTTTGTGTGTAAAGTACAAAGGCGCTCATTTGATGTTCAAGTGTTGGGAATCATACAAGAGGGAAAAATAGAAGTGCGGAATATAAAAATTTTTCCTACGATTCCACAGCCCATGAATCTAACTATGCATAACACAAAATCAAACCCTAGCTACAAAGAGGGTTAGAACATTTATAGAATTTTTGTCTTCTCCTTTTTGCTCCAAGCTTTGATTCCGGACAGCAGTGAGTGAGCAGCCCAAGTGTGCTGCCTCCAACAGGTATCCACACCTAGTTAGAGCTTCAAGTCCTTTCCTCCTTTTCCTTGTTGTTGCTAGTGTAGGAGAAGAGAGGAGAGAGAGAGAGGGAGGCTGGAATTTTTCAGCCAGCCCTTTGGGGAGTTAAACTTGTTGTGATGTCACACATCAAAGTGTGACTTATATAGTCCACACTTAAGGGGGCCGGCCCTAGGGGGAAACCCTATTAGGGTTTTATGCAATTTCTCTAAATTGCACAATAACCCCTATAAATTATATCAAATATAAATAGGCCTCAAAGAACTATTCTTTATGCACTCATACCCTTTCTCTCATAGACTTTAAAGCTCATCTTGCATGATCAGTGTGTGACCCATTGGGTTCACATCATCAAGTAGTAGGAATAGCACGAGGTGTGCACAATGGAACTCTTTCCATTTAGGGTCTAATTGGAACTCCTTCCAATTCCCTAATTGATTATAACTCACTTATATTAATTAGGGCTTCTACTAACCATGAGTAACACCTAGCATATGGCTTATGGGGTGGTCTTTAATGAGGTGAGTAGTCATTTACAAAGAACCCTTCTGTTATAGTTTATAGGTTACAATTGCATCCTTCCTTTAACACAATGTCTCCAATTGAACTAATAGGACATGGAAGTCTGTCAAGTCCCTAGTTCAATTACTTTATACTCATTCATAGATATCAACTCATTGATGAACTCATGGAAACTCTTTTCCATATTCATCCTACTATGGCCATGGATTTAATGAGTTATATTATGAATGTTATATGAGACATTCTCTCTCTTTTTCCTGAGAGTGATGGATCCCTTGTTGATCACTCACATGCCTTCATACACATAGCAGTAGGGCCAATGAACACCTTTGCAGACCCCTGAATAGGATCTGCACTTAGTGTTATTAAACTTCTAAAGCTACATGTATAAGACAACTATGGTGTCTCAGGTCTAAGGATTACTTGTACCACTATAACAATGAGAAACTGATTGACAGGCAGGATAAAACTCCATTCAGTTTATCTCATATCTTTGGTCACATTCAGTGTACCTATTCTATTAATAGGAACCCACCTATTGGTTGTAGTGTCTCTACACAAATAACTTGAGACCAGCTATCCTCCTATAGAGTCAACCTAACAAGTGCTAGTCCTATGGTTCATTATTGTCCATCATAGTGAACCTTCAACTAGGAATGCTTTAGGAGTTTAGTATAGAGATATATTTACAGTCTCAAAATTACAACTCTTTGTAATTCCATATTCTCAATTCTAACTCCATGGACATATTATGTAAATATAAATGATGCATATAAACATAATAGAATAAGCCCTTTTATTAAATCAATAATAAATGTGACATACATAAATGAAATCAAATGATTGTTCCTAATCCTTAAACAATCATCTCCATGATTGGCTCTAGGGCATAATCCTAACATCAAGTCCACTCTAGGATACTAAGTATCCTAGGTTTTTTTTTTTCCTTTTATCCATTTGTTCATCACATATTTGCTAAAGGAGTAGGATGGACCCATGTTTATTCATTTATCCATCACATATTTGCTAGAGGAGTAGGATGGACTCATGTTTATTCATTTATCCATCATATGTGATTGTTAGAGGAGTAGGATGGATCTGTTTCTTATTTTCTATCTCGCTTATATGCTTTCCATATCTCTCCTATTTGTTCATGGATGTTATGATGCTTTATGGATGTTTATATGCTTCATGGATGTTCATGGATGAATGTGGATGGTTTATGGATGATTCTTTGTATATACATGATGAGTAATTAGGAAGTGATTAAAATAGCCCATATAAATTCAGAGACCCATTTTGGGGCGATGTGGGTGCCTATAGGATGTTTCCTAGAACCTTCCCACATTGTAACTTAGTCTTTGACTCCTCTCTTGTTTTGTAAGACCTGCTTTTCCTTGATCGGAGTCATGTGGTTTGTTTTCAAAGGTTTTCTTAAAAAACTATTTTTATGGTTTTCCTCTTTTCTTAAAAATGAGGTGGCGACTCCTTGTTTGTTTGTTTTTGTGAACATTTTAAAAATCATATTTTTATTAATTTAAATTTCTACAAGTCTTTTTAAAAGAAGGGTTTCCCTCCCGCCGATCGAAACCCATGGTTCACAAAATCCGCCATATTTGGCAATCCATATCATCAGTCTTTTAAATTGAATAATCCTCCCTAGGTCATGCGGGGCCCTCGAGCACGGAACTAAGAGGAAACACTATGGATCCCTACATGGGTCCAGTAAATAACCTCATCTTGAGGAAACACTATGAATCCTACATGGATCCAAAAAGTAACCTCATTTCGGGAACACTACGGTTGTTAAGACCTGAAAGTACCCCTTATCATCACATCCAATTACATGTTAATCTTCCATAGCCATTTTATTTATAATGGTAGAAAAATGGGTTTCCAACACTTGTATAAAAGTAACCCCTAAATAATTAATTGCAAGAATTTTACAAATAGATTTTCAAAATCAACTCATTGTACCCCAAATCATGTGAGGGTATGCAAATCAACACAAATATAGCTAAATAGGGTATAAAGCAAAACCCTAATTTCCCAAATATATGAATTTTTAAGAAATTCAAACCCTAATCCCATGTAAACATGTATCACACCATGAAAACATGCAAAAACCCATGATAATGTACCAAATCATGCATACAATGGTCTACAATCATGAAAAATGCACCTACCTCTCAAATGGTAGCTAGAAACGTGAATCTAAGGGTGTACACACATAGATTGGGGTGGAAAACACAAGGTTAAAGCTTTAAGAGGTCGGACCTGAGCTCTTGAGGTCGAGTACTCCACCGTCGACCTCCTATCTTTCTCCTCACCACTCTCCTTCTTTTTTTCTTTCTTTCTCTCCCTTTCTCTCTTTCTCAGTTGAGAAAAATGGGTAGAAACCCCTTAAGAGTTGGTTTAAAAAGGAATATGAGTGACGGTTATAATAGTCTTTTTACCCTATAATTTCAGCAAAATTCGTGTGTTATAGTTGACCAAAATAGGAAGTAGTCGACTAAAACTTCCCAATGAACAGTACTGTGACATTCTGTTTGTAATATAGTTGACTATATGTCATTATAGTTGACTAAATCGCTCGTAGTCTTCTGTCTGTGTTATAGTTGACTATAACAACCTACAATCGACCATATCACTCAATATGCACAAAAAGAAGTGTGTGGTTCCCCAAAGCATACCTTATCACAATTCAATCCAAAATCCTCATCAATCATGGCTCGAGTGCTCACAGAAATTACCATCGATAATTGCCCACAAAAATTTGTAACCGTGGCAAAATCCCCATGGTAATTTACCATCGGTAATTGCTCACGGAAAAATTTATGTGGCAAATTGACCACGGAAATTTGCATCTTTACCGTAGGTAGTTGCCCACGGAAAACTTTTGGTGGTAAATTGCCCACGAATATTTGCTCCTATATTTCTTTGTTTTATAACCGTGGCCATTCAAATCCCAATGGCGATAAACCATCCCTACCTTTTTTTTTTCTTTTTTGTTTCTAGGTAAATCCAATTCACCTGCTACATATCAAACCAATTTGCATTTTTTAAATTACTTTCCTAGAAGGACATTCATCTAAACAAACCATTCACTATTAAGATATAACAACATTGATACTAAAGCATCCAATTAGTATACCAAACTTGTGTACACATAAGTACGTATGTAGCAATCATAGCCTCCAAAGGCAACATTGAATACTAAACTTGTGGCATTCATTTGTCTCCAAAAAAATATACATACTGTTGACACCCCATTTTGTACCTGCCGAATTTTCAAAACCACCTTTAAGCCCAGTGATGAAGGGTGATCTAGTTTAAAATAATTGATGAATGATCCTTAAAGAGCCGACGTGATCACAATCGTAGCCCAACCCGCAAAATCCCACAATTGGATATTTGTACGTACGTGCAATTCAGTTGTACATACGCACCTTTTAATTGTGCGTACGTACATTAATTCTCAAATCCGGATTTTTCCCTCCATTCCCCTTATTACCTTATGAAGGTTTGACCTACTTTGTGACGGCTAGAAAAGCCAGAAACCCTAAACTAGCTTCTCTAAAACCCTAATATTGCTTCTATAAATAGACCGCTTTCAACTTGGAAAAGGGGGAGCTCAACCATTCTCTAGCCACCACTCCTATAAACCCTAGCCACCACTTCTACAAACCTAAAAGCTAAAGGAGAGAAGGACGGCTGTGATCATAGAGGCTCGAAGAGGAGAGTTCATCAAAAGTTTCATCCTACACACCACCCATCCTGAGGGTAACACTTACTTTTCCATCTCTTTCTCCATTATTTGAGATAGCCTGTTATTATTTTCAAATGTCTGGAGATGCTATTTACATGATTCTCATTTCCCCATGATTGTATATTTATTTTGTTTAGCTGTTTCTCATTTCTTAGTAAATTTATTTATTTAGTTTTCTCTTTTGATTTTTGTTTATTTCATCTTCCACATGATAAGTAATTTTCTTCATCAATTAATTTATGTAATCGCATAGTAGAATAGGTGTATTCATCTCCGCATATGTATTTTCATTCATTAGATTAAAGTTTCTTTTTTCTTACTTCATTTTGATTTATTCCCATCCCCTTTTAATTTTATTTTTATCATTTTAATCTTTCTAGTTGTGTGCATATAGCTTTAGGACTTGATTATCATAGTTCTTTTATATATTTATATATTTTATTTGTCGTGGAAGCATGTCATTAACTTTGGGGTTCCGTGAACGGAATGCACGTACGCATAAACCGAAAGTGCGTATGCACTTTACGGTTGTGCTTACGCACTTCCCTTGTATGATGGGTTGACTCTTTTATTATATTTATTATATTCTATATTATTCATTCCACACTCATTTGATTCCATATTTTATCTCTTCCCTAGTTTAGGTTATTACCATATTTGTTTGTCCCTCATATATCTTTCTTTTTTTTTTGTATCAATCTTCTTTTATTATCATTTCTTTATTTAGATGAGTTCCATATTTTATTTATTTCTTTCTCTAGATTTGTTCTTTATTTAAACCATTCATTTACTTATTTGATTCTCTTTCATTATTAGTAGATTATTTCCTCTTATACTTTATTTTCTTGTTTGTCTATTTATTTGTTTCTTTCTTTATTTGACTCTTTCTTTATTTTTGTATCTTTCTTTAGATTAGTCCTTTATTGTATTGATTTTTTGTATAATTCATCTCTTTATTTATTTATTTGCCATTATTGCATGATATCATTTGAATTAAATTGCATATTGCATGAATAGGGTTAAATCTAATTGATAATTCTTGTTAATTAAAGCCAAGAAAACACGTGTGGGGGCTAGTTTCGGCTGGGCGTTGTTGGGTGCCTGGGTGCCTAACACCTTCCCAACAACGTATCCTAACTCCGAACCTAAAATCTTTTGGTTATGACGAGTTGGACCCTTGCTAGGGGTCAATCGGTTCCCGAAGCCATATCAGGTGGCGACTTCCTCTCCACACTAACCCTCTTGGTTAGTGGCGTACTCCCGAGCCTGCATGGTTTAGGATACGGCGCTCACACATACATTCCCTAAAAGAGGAACCATTCATTTGCATCCCAAATGCAACCTCTATATATACATATATGGAAGTCCCAAGCAATCACCAATTTGTTGTCGTTGCTACATCCCAAAATGCTACCTCTAAATACTCTATGTACATAACCTACCATTGATCAAATTATACAGTATAAGACTCGAACAATGTGGTCATCCCAAATATTGTGTTGTTACAAAGATAGTGTGAAATACTATAGAATGATAAGGAAATATAAATAGATATACAATGACCTGCTAATGGTAGTTGTGAGCGCCGCGTCCTAAACCACACTGGCTCAGGAGTACGCCACTAACCACGGATGATTAGGGCAGAGAGGGAGTCGCCACCCAGTTTGGCTCCGGGAACCGATTGACCCCTTCGCAAGAGGCCCACTCATCATTACCTGTCACACCCCATTTTTGCACCACCTTACTAGGGCTCATCATTCCATGCATGTTTTTGTTTTGTTTTTGAGTCTAGTCACTTGCATTAGTTTTCTAGAGTCACAAGGACAATGGATATGAATTTTGGTTCAAATTGGAGTTGATCTTGAGGGATAATAAGAGCTTTTGTGACTTGAGGGGCATAATTGTCTTTTAAGTCCCAAACTTTTCATTTGACCTTGGAATGATCTCCAAATTGTCAATTGGAGTTCATATGGATGCATATGAGGTATTAAGTCCCGTGGCCCTGATGATGAGTTTAGTGTGGTTATTTACGGATTATCCTTGAAGAATTAGTGGGAATCACAGCATGAGATTTTTGGTTAAAATGAAAAGAAAATTATTTTATTAAATTAGCCATTTTTATCATGACACTAACACGTGTACGTATGTGATGAGTGTGTGTACGCACATACGATACATGTGCATGCGTGTTAGCGGTCAGTCTCCCAATTTTTATAAAAGACAATTTCCTTTTCCTATTCAGATTAGAAGTCTTTTATCATTATAAAATACCTTTTGATTATTCTCCAAGGAAACCTAGTCCAGGAAGGAAAGGGAAACTCCAGATTTCAGCTATAAATACTCTCTTAATGTCTTTAAACAAGGGGGAGGAGAAGAGGGTTTGGAGGGAGTGAAATTCGTCATAATTCAGCAGCAGATTTTCTGAAAACCAGCAGTCGTATTTTAATCATAACGTTTTCATCTGAAGTCAGAATTTGATGAAATTAGTCTTGTTAGAAAGATAATTCAATTCTATACAACTTTGTATTTCACAAGCTTTGTCCAAATCCAACGTTTTCATACCCAAAAACGCGATTGAAGTTGCTGCTGCTGCAAAGTGACGAAAATCACTTTTCTTTTCTCTTGTTCTCTTTTTGTTTTCTATTTTCTTTTCAAAGTTGAGTGAGTTTTGATCTCTTTGCTGTGATACCACTTTGACAAAGAGGAGGATTCGTGTTGGTTTGATTCACTCTAAAGACCTGAGGAGCCACGAACAATTACAAACACAAAGGAAGGCCCTTCCTAAGGTATTCTCCTTCTCTATTCAAGCTTAAACTAGGTTTTCATATGGGTTAGGCTTATTGCATGTTAAAGGTAGCCTTTTTATCATGTATTAACACTCTAGCTAGTTAATATACATGGAATATCTATTTTTTATCTACTGTTTAGCATGCTTTAGGGCTGTCCTTTAGGTTTTTAATGCATAGTTATGATTCTTGTGCTCCTATTTGTCCTTGTGCTAGGATTAGTGTCATTGCATGTTAGAGTTAGGATTTTCATCATGTTATATTGCTTTAGTTAGTTAATATGCATGATTTAATTTCTGTTTAGTTTGGTTTTAGCATGATTAAAGTATGTCTTGTGGGTTTTTAAGCATATTTGTGAGTTTAGGGTTTTAGAGTCATTGTTTTGTGTTTGTTTTCATATAGCATGATAAAGTAGACTTTTTTATTTGGTTTTTCTTCGTGTTTGCTGTATATGTTTTTCATATGGAGTAAACATGATAGTTTTGCATGCATGTTAGTATGTTCTAGGGTTTTTATGCATGATATGGTTCTAGGAATATGTTAGGACTTATTATTGTTTGCTGTTTTTGCTATTGGCATGCTTAGTGGATGATTTTAGGTCATAATACTATTCTGTCCAGACTTGCATGTTAGTGTTTTCGCATGGTTTTGAGCACTTGTAAGGGTGCAAATAGGTGTGGTATTTGTCCTATGGCAAATAGGGCTGCTTATGTCTGAAATGGCTAAATGCTTGGAGCTAATTGCGCTCAGGTAAGTGGGTGTGAAGGTGCCCCAATTCACCTTTCTTCCTTATCCCTTCTCTTCTCCCTATTTAGGGTTAATTTTTAATATGATCCTATGGTTTAATTAGAGGTTTCCTTAACCAACAAAATTCTGGTTTTTATTAAGGTTTCCATTTTGTGGATTTCTTTCCTAAAATCAAACTTTCTATCAATTCTCTTTTGATCAAATAAGGAAACCTAGGGTTTTTACCATAGGTTTGTAT
The DNA here is from genome assembly GCA_039720395.1 of Liquidambar formosana. Lineage (NCBI taxonomy): Eukaryota > Viridiplantae > Streptophyta > Magnoliopsida > Saxifragales > Altingiaceae > Liquidambar > Liquidambar formosana. The sequence continues at coordinate 24,341,630 of CM077826.1, read as the reverse complement.
TAGGATTTAACCTTAGTTCTAATCGAACTACGTGGACTTTGATCCATGTATTTCGTTGCATGGTACGTAGGCGCTCTTCGTGAGGCTCAAGTCCGTTCTAGGATCCAAGCATCCTAGGTTTATTTTTGTTTTGTTTTCTTCTTTTTCTTTTTCTGTTTTTATGTGCTTATTATGCATGGATGGATGAATGAAATATATGATATGCATGCAATTCTTGTGATGATATACTTGCTGATTTTTGTATGGAAAGATCTTGATTTAGCCCAAATGAACTGAGAGACCGAAAGGGTGACATGGGTGCCTATAGGCTTTGCCTAGAACCTTCCCATGTCATAACTTAGCCTCCGAATCCCCGATTTCTTTGGTTTTCAAAAGATTGGTTTTTGCCTTTCCTTTTTTATGGAGTCATTCAAATTGTTTTCCTAAAACAAACTATTTTTAGGGTTTTCCTTGTTTCCTTTAAAAAATAAGGTGGCGACTCCTTTCCTTTTTCTTTTTCAAACCCATTTTCTTTCAATCCCTTGTGGGCCCAATTTCCGGGGTTCACAGTTTGGCGACTCCACTGGGGATGTTGTGGGCTAGACTCTATAAAGTTTAATTGGGCTAAGTTAATTTCTTATGTTTAATTAAAATCAATCACATTGCATCCGCTTGATTGTGTGCTTTCATTTATTGCATTGTGTACGCAAACTTTTGCATGCTAGGATCGATGTCCCTCGATGTATCCTTGCCAACGATCGGCCTAGTCTCAACCTTGGTTTTCCTGATTCCATGTGTTGGGGCGAAAGCTATCAACCTCTCTTGCCTAGTACCCTTGGGCTTGCCCTTGGGTATATTAAATGAGTTAATCACGTACTGCTGGACCCACGCGGCGTTCCTGATGCCACATGTGGTTAGGTATAAGGATTGCTCAAGCAAGTGAAGGACCCTAGCCTACCCTTATCATTAGTCCATATAGACAGACTTGTAGGACACTACGGTCTCACCTTTATGCACCCACAATTGTTTGTAATGATGCTATGCCGTGTTTGTGGTGTGAGGCTTTATATCTTATGCCCTTAACATAGACCTTTAAACCCTAGCCTTCGTTAAGGCCATGGGTTAGGAGGAATAAATTAAGGAAATAGGATGTAAAGCTATGTTTGTGATGTGCTAGTCCTAGGGGATTAATTAAACCCAGTTGAAGGACTCTATGCCCTATTCTTTAAAACATACCCTTAATCCATGATCCCTGTAAAGGTAATTGGATAAAAGGAATGAATTAATTGAACATGGTGTAGAGACCGAGTTCATTAAGGAAAATATGGAGGTTTAGGACAAATCCTTAGGCTAAAGGTTAAAACTTTTCTATCCATAGACGTGCTGGCTTGGATCCGCAATCCATAAGGGCGTCTAGTGAGTGTTGAGCCTACCCATCAGACAGACATGGCTGACGAAAGAACTCGTGAGGGGCACTTTGACCTTGAGGCTTGCCTGAAAGCCATCATGGCCAAGCTTGACCATACCGCCGAGACATCCAATACCACATTGAAAATGGCTCAAGAGAACCAACAGAAGATGGCGGATCTTGAACAAAATAGCTCTAAGGCCCATTCCTCGGGTATACCTCATGGGGCTGGCACCGAAGAGGGACCTCAATCCAATGAGAACACCAAGACAAGGGGGGAAAGTAGCTCGAAACCTGAGGTCACCAACCTAGAAGGGGAAGCCAAGGGGAAAGGTACTAGCAGTGATTCCGTGTTAGCTAGCAAGGTAGAAGCTTTGGAGAGAACCATAAAAGGGATTCGCAGGGCTGATGACATGGTCGATGTGCGGACTCTATCCCTGTTTCCAACGGCTCGTATTCCACTACAATTCAAGATGCCGGAGTTAGAAAAGTTCGATGGGACGGGTTGCCCTAAGACTCATTTGAAGATGTACGTGCGAGCTATGCACCCTCGAGGAGCTACTGACGAGCTTTTAGCTCAAATGTTCCATGAAACCTTGGCCACTTCTGCTTTGAAATGGTTCTTATCCTTGGATGAGAATAGAACCCGGACTTGGGAAGACATATGCAATGAGTTTTCAGAGCACTACAAGTATAACACAGAGGTGGACGTTACTCGAAGGGACCTAGAAACTACCAAGCAAGGGGCTCATGAAACTTTCTCCGCTTACATTACAAGGTGGAGACAAAAGGCGTCGAGAATGACGGATAGGCCGAATGAGGAGGACCAAATTCAGTTAGTGGTTAAGAACCTGCTGCCCGTGTATCATAAGCACCTATTTGCCCACTATTTCCCAAATTTCAAAGCTCTCATTGGGGCTGGCACGCAGGTTGAAGATGCTATCAATGATGGGACAATCAAGACTGAGGAAGTGAGGAGTCGCAAGACAAACTTTACTGGGAAGAACAATGCCGAGGTCAACACCATAACTCAACCAATCCAACCCTTTTCTCTCAATGATGTCAATCCACCTCGCCAATTCACTGACCTATTCATGCCACTCGAAAGAGTCCTTGAAAAGCTCATAAGTCGTGACCTATTGAAGCCACTCGACCCAAGACCTCCACTAAATCCCTTACCCAAGAGCTACAATGAGAATGAGTACTGCAAGTACCACCAATCCAAAGGCCATGCCACCAATCGCTGTATTCGCCTTCGCCACCAAGTCCAAGACCTCATTGACAAGCAAGTCATTTCACCACCAACCCGTCCAAATGTCACCCGTAATCCTCTCCCATCACACAACAACACACCCCCACCTAACACCATAAATGCCATTGGGGTTGAATCCTCTCGCCCTCGCCATCCCATAAGACAATACACTCCGCTCCCCATGACCTTAACCCGTTTCTTCACCATTTGCCGCAATAACAGCCTTATCATGCCACTTCCACCAAAGCCAAGACCATCAACCCCTCACCAATATTGCCAATACCATCGTGCACCCGGCCATGACACCGAGGCTTGTTCTATACTAAAGAAGATCATCCAAGACCTCATTGACCAAAAGGTTTTGTTGTTGCCAAAGAAATCTATCCAACAAGAGCTGAAAGAAAGATATGAAGCAGGGGATCCTCAGGTTGGCCTATTAGGTGAAGCGTCAGGGAAATATGATTACTATGTGCTGTACTCAAGCCCAAGTCCGATATCAGATGAGTCGATAGTCCCTTCAGGTTGGGATGACTTGCCGACAAAAATGGAGAGCATTGACATGATAGAATGGGATGACTTAATGAATGACTCCGAGGAAGTCCATGACATATAGGCTAGCGATGATGAGCTGGACCATATAACCAGAGGGGGTCGTCATTTCAAGCCCCCCCCTAGAATCTGAAAATCCGTTAGAAGATTTGGAATGGCAGAGGCGTCCTAGCTTGCAAGAAGAAGAGGATGAAGTGCTTAGGCAGCTGAAGAAGACCAATGCCAACATTACTATTTGGGGCTTGCTCATGGCCTCGCATAAGCACAGACAGACCGTGTTGAAACTATTGAATCAGATACAAGTGCCTGTTGACACATCCCCCGAGGGATTGGTACATTTGGTGAATCCAACTCCCAAGAACTCAACCATCGTGTTCACCGATGTAGACCTACCTAAAAGCGGGCCGAGCCATTCTCAAGCTCTCTATGTAACCGTTGACACTATGGGGAAGAGGGTTCCCACCGTTCTTATCGACAATGGGTCCGCACTGAATGTATGTCCTCTCCGAACTGCCACTGTTTTGGGTTTGGGACCCACTGATTTCACGCCATCTGGGCAGACCGTAAGAGCTTATGACAACACCCGCCGAGAAGTAATAGGGGTAGTTACTTTGCCTCTTATCATGGGACCCACTGAATTTAGGGTAGAATTCCAAGTGTTGGATGTGCCGTCATGTTTCAACTTGTTGTTGGGCCGACCTTGGATCCATCTTGCTGGGGCTGTGCCATCTTCACTCCATCAAAAGGTGAAGTTTCCTTATGAAGGAGCCATAGTAACACTTCAAGGGGACTATGAATTGAAACTCGCAGGTGTGCCTATATGTGAGATACAACCTGAATCAGCACCGCTATCTGGGTTTGACTATGTCCAATGCATTGAAAAAGAGCTCGAAAAGGGTGAATTAATACCCTTGGACTTTTGCCCCCATGGCAACTTGCACGTCGGTGAAATAATGAGAAAGATGAGTTTCTTTCCAGGCATGGGGCTAGGGCGTCGCCAACAAGGGATCCCTACGTCTATTCAAAGCCGTGTCACCTCATACACTTTTGGGCTAGGATATGAGCCCTCCAGAAATGATCATGCAGAAATGCTAAAGAGGAACAAGGAGAAAGTAAGAGCCAAAGCCGAGGGAAGGGTGCCAGACCTAAAGATCTCGCCATATCGACCTACTTTGAATGGTTACTTCGTCAAAGAAGGGGATGATTTTCTATATTGCGGGTTTCCAGAGCCCACCTTTGACCAAGCTACCAAGATCCGAGTTTCGGGTTTTAAAATCTTCTTCACCGAATGGTATCCAATCACAGCTGAAATGGTGGATGATGATGCCATCAATGATGAGTTCTGGGAAAAGAAAGAGGAGGACTGGGCAGAGAACCTTGATGCAGGGGCTATGACTGAAATGTTCCAAAATATGATCCTCACCGTGGAAGACTCGACCATTGAAGAACTCCAGGGTTCGTCCATTAGCCATGCTACCTTGCCACTCCTGAATTGGTACCTTGAATGTGGTGTCGTTGCGGAGATCCATGAAGAAGAAGACCTTGGCCTACCTGATAGCAGCTTGTAGGTGTCTTAGTTTAGTAATATTTCCCTAATTCAATAAGATGTATCTACTTTACTCACTTTGTGGAGTCATAGTATTGATACAGATTTGTTTGTTTTCCTTCTTTCTTTTGTGTGTCATTCCCATTATTCCTAGTCAATAAAGTGTGCTTTCTTTCTCTATATATGTAGTGTCTCTTTTCTCTCCTCTATGGATATTTATGGCATGGATATAGATCCTAGGAACGATGTCCCCCCGGAGCTCGTTGAGCAAAGGAAAAGGGGCATCACCGAACCTAATATGGATGAATTGGAATCAATCAACTTAGGGACGAATGAATTGCCAAGAATAGTTAAAATTGGGAAAACCCTCTCCCCCGTTGAAAAAGAAAAGATGATCTCCCTCTTGAAAGCCAACATTATGGCTTTTGCATGGTCTTATGAAGACATGCCTGGCATTGACCCCGATATTGTGCAACACTATATCCCCACTAATTCCCTAAAGAAGCCGGTAAAGCAGAAACTCAGAAGATTAAAACCAGAATGGGCTCTAAAAGTAAAAGAAGAGGTAACTAAACAACTAGACGCGGGTTTCCTCCAAGTTGTGGAGTACCCCGAGTGGTTGTCGAATATAGTGCCTGTGCCTAAAAAAGATGGGAAAGTGAGGATGTGTGTCGACTTCCGAGATCTCAACATCGCGAGCCCTAAGGATGACTTTCCTTTACCCCATATCGACGTGTTGGTAGATAGCACGGTGGGACATGCACTCCTCTCCTTCATGGACGGATTCTCCGGGTATAACCAGATAAAGATGGCGCCTCAAGACATGGAGAAAACAGCCTTTATCACGCAATGGGGAACGTACTGTTACAAGGTAATGCCTTTTGGCTTAAGGAACGCTGGGGCTACTTACCAAAGAGCAGCTACGACCCTATTGCATGATATGATCCATAAGGAAGTCGAGGTTTATGTCGATGATATGATCGTGAAGTCCGTGGATAGAGAAGGGCATTTTAAGGCGCTAGAGAAATTCCTAGAGCGAGCAAAGAAGTACAATCTCCGTCTCAACCCACAGAAGTGCGCTTTTGGTGTCACTGCAGGCAAGTTATTGGGGTTTATGATCACTCAGAGAGGTATCGAAGTGGACCTAGGGAAGATAAAAGCTATTGTGGAGATGGAGCCGCCTAGCACTGAGAAGCAGATCCGGGGTTTTCTGGGAAGAGTTCAATACATAAGCCGATTCATTGCCAACTTAACTATGGTTTGCGAACCAATCTTCAAATTGCTTAAGAAAGGTGTGCCAAAAGTATGGAACGAAGAATGCTAAGAGGCCTTTGAGACCATTAAGAGATACTTGAGCAATCCTCCAATCTTAGTTCCCCCACGGCAAGGTGCGCCGCTTTTGTTATACTTAACGGTCACCGAAACCGCGACGGGGGCTATGTTAGCTCAATATCTCGAAGGGTCTACAAAGGAGAATGCCATCTATTACTTAAGCAAGAAAATGACAGACTATGAAGTGAAGTACAATGCGATTGAAAAAGCTTGTGTGGCACTAGTATGGGCGACGCAGAAACTCCGACACTACATGATGTCCTTCGAAGTGTTCTTGATAAGTCGTATGGACCCGTTGAAGTACCTGGTAGAAAGGCCAGTATTGTCATTCAGAATTGCTCGATGGTCAATTCTCCTCAATGAATTCGACATCAAGTACGTGAATCAGAAGTCTATCAAGGGAAGCGTCATCGCAGACTACCTAGCCAGCTGTCCGGTGTCATCATCCGCTCCGTTCAACGATCAATTCCCAAATGAGGACGTGCTAGAGATTGGTAGAAAAACTTGGAGAGTATACTTCGATGGGGCAGCCAATAAGAAAGGTTATGGGATAGGAGTCCTGCTGGTCTCACCCGAAGAGGCATTTACACCGTTAGCGGTCAAGTTGGGGTTCGAAGCTACCAACAACATTGCTGAGTATGAGGCCTGTATCCTAGCACTAGAAGCGGCACTTGAATTGGGGATCAAAGAATTGGAAGTGTTCGGGGACTCAGCACTAATCATTTGCCAGATAAAAGGGGAATGGAAAACTCGAGATGAGAAATTGTTGCCTTACCATGCCTATCTGGAAGCTCTAACCAAGGAGTTCTAGAGATAGAGTTCAACTACCTTTCAAGAAACAAGAACCAGTTCGCCGATGCCTTGGCGACCCTAGCATCCATGGTGGAGATACCTGAAGGGGGAAATGTGAAGCCGTTGGTGATAGAATGCCGAGACAAGCCTGTGTACTGTTGTGCAATCCGAGGAGGAGAGGTAAATGATGGCCACCCGTGGTTCCATGACATAATGAAGTTCATTGAAGAAAGGGAGTACCCAGAAGGAGCATCTCGCATTGATAGAAAAACGCTAAGGCGATTGGCAAGTCACTATGTACTTTGTGGAGGAAAGCTATATCGAAGGTCATACGACGGGATCCACCTGCTGTGTGTCACCGAGGAGGAAGCCGAGCATCTGATTAAAGAAATCCATGAAGGAACAGGGGCTCCGCACATGAACGGCTATATGTTGGCTAAGAAAATCATGAGGCTAGGCTATTATTGGTCCACCATGGAAAGAGACTGCCACGCACATGTCAAGAAGTGCCACAAATGCCAACTGTTCGCCAGTGGACAACATTTGCCTTCGATGCCTTTAACGAGTATGTCATCACCTTGGCCATTCGCGGTATGGGGGATAGATATCATCGGACAGATCAAGCCAAAGGCATCAAATGGGCATGAATACATCCTGGTCGCCATCGACTACTTCACTAAGTGGGTGGAAGCAGCGTCCTTCAAGACCTTGAATTCCAAGAAGGTAGCACAGTTCATACAGCACAGCATCATCTATCAATATGGGGTACCGCATGAAGTTATCTCAGACAATGGCCAGCACTTTCAGAAAGAAACCCATGAGCTCTTGCAAAAGTATGGCATAGTTCACCATCTGTCGTCGCCATACCAGTCCTCAGACTAATGGAGCGGTGGAAGCAGCTAACAAGAACATCAAGAAGATACTACAGAAGACTGCGGACTCACACACAGACTGGCATGAGAAGTTGCCATTGGCTCTATGGGGTTACAGAACATCAATAAGGTCGTCAACAGGGGCTACCCCTGTTGGGAATCATACTAGAGAGGAAAAATACAAAGGCGGAATTTAAAATTTTTCCTACGATTCCCAAACCCATGAATCCGATTATGCATAATACAAAAACATAAACCCTAACTACCAAGAGAGTTGGGATTACTTACAGTTGATTAATGTCTTCTCCTTTATGCTCCAAGCTTTGTCTTCTCCGTTTTGCTTCAAGCTTTGTCTCCGGACAGCGGTGAATGAGCAGCCCAAGTGTGCTGCCTCCAACTGTATCCACACCTAGCTTGAACTTGAAGTCCTTTCCTTCTTCTTCCTTGTTGTTGCTAGAGGTGGAGAAGAAAGAGAGAGAGTGAGGGAGAGCTGTAATTTTTAGCCAGCCCTTGGGGAGGAGTTATTGTGATGATGTCATCACCTTATAGTGGGCATTATATAGCCCACTAATAGGGCCGGCCAAGGAGGGATTCCAAACCCTAATCTAATTTGTGTAATTACTCTTAATTACACAATTAGCCCACTAGTTTGCATCAAATACAAATTAGCCCCTTAAAGAACTTTTCTTTAATCACTTATACCCTTTCTCTCATAGACAATCAAGCTCTTTTAGCATGATCAGTGTGTGACCCATTGGGTTCACATCATCAAGTAGTAGGAACAGCACAAGTTGTGCACAATGGAACACTTTCCATTAAGGGCCTAATTGAAACTCCTTTCAATTCCCTAATTGATTATAACTCATTTATATCAATTAGGGCTTCTACTAACCATGAGTAACACCTAGCATATGGCTCATGGTGTGGTCCTTAATGAGGTGAATAGTCATTTACAAAGAACCCTTCTGTTATAGTTTACAGGTTACAATTCCATCCTTCCATCAACACAATGTCTCCAATTGAACTAATAGGACATGGAAGTCTGTCAAGTCCCTAGTTCAATTACTTTATACTCATTCATTAATATCAACTCAATGATGAACTTATGGAAACTCCTTTCCATATACATTCTACCATGGGCCCATGGATTTAATGAGTTATATTCAATGAATGCTGTATGAGACATTCACTCTCTTTTTCCTGAGAGTGATGGATTCCTTGTTGATCACTCACATGCCTTCACACACATAGCAGTAGGGCCAATGAACACCCTTACAGACCCCTGAATAGGATCTGCACTTAGTGTTATCAAACTTCTAAAGCTACATGTATAAGACAACCATGGTGTCTCAGGTCTAAGGATTACTTGTACCACTATAACAATGAGAAACTGATTGACAGGCAGGTTAAAACTCCATTCAGTTTATCTCATATCTTTGGTCACATTCAGTGTACCTATTCTTATAATAGGCACCCACTTGTTGGTTATAGTGTCTCCACACAAATAGCTTGAGACTAGCTATCCTCCTATAGAGTCAACCTAACAAGTGCTAGTCCTATGGTTCATTACTGTCCATCATAGTGAACCTTCAACTAGGAATGATTTAGGAGTTTAGTACAGAGATATATTTACAGTCTCAAAATTACAACCCTTTGTAATTTTATATTCTCAACTCTAACTCCATGGACATATTATGTAAATATAAATGATGCATATAAACATAATAGAATAAGCCCTTTTATTAAATCAATAATAAATGTGACATATATAAATGAAATCAATTGATTGTTCCTAATCCCTAAACAATCATCTCTATGATTGGCTCTAGGGCATAATCCTAACAATCTCCCACTTGCACTATAGCCAATCCACCATGTATCTCATACCCATATCCTGTCGATGGTGATCCAACTCACTTGGGTTATAGCCTTAGTGAAGGGGTATTCTTTATTCTCTGTTGTATTGAACTTCTATATGTATATGTCATCACTTCCAATGATCTCTCTAATCACTTGGAATCGCCGCTTAAAGTTTGGACTTTTGATGAGACCGTGGATCCTTGTCTTGAGCACTAGCCTTATTGTTGTCACAAAAACAATAGTAAAGGCTTCTCAATGTTAGGAACCACTCCTAGTTCTGCAATGAACTTACTCATCCAAACATGCAGCAATAAGCTCAAATTTACAGCTCCACCATTTAAGGTGAGAACATACCTCGATGTTAATCTCCTATCATCATCGTCAAATTGAAAATCTGAATCCGTTATACCAACCATTTCTAAGTTTCTTTCTCCATAGACAAAGCATGGGTCCTTAGTTCTTCCCAAGTACTTAAGGATAGCTTTGACTTCTTCCCAGTATACCTTATCTGGGTCTACCTGATATCTGCTCGTAACATTTACAGCAAAACTGATATCTGGTCATGTACATAGCATAGCATATGCTTTTAGACAATATGATTTCATGTCTGACAGGAATTAGACTTCTCTTGAAATCATGCATTTTGAACTCATTCAAAATCTTGTCTACGTACATCGATTGGGAGAGACTTAGCATCCTTTAAGATCTATCTCTATAGACCTCTATTCCTAGAATATAGGATGCTTCTTCCAAATCTTTTATGGAGAAACTTTGTGAAAAACCAATTTTTTCACTTTTGACAACGTCTCTACATTATTCCCTAATAAGTAGAACGTCATTCACTTATAGGACCATAAATGTGATCGCACTCCCACTAACCCTTTGTACAATCATGGTACAATAACGGGTTCTATCTCAACAGGGACAGGGGTTGTATCAATGTTGGTTTGTGTCTCATTAGACAACTCTTTGAGTTCTATTTTCCTGTTATTGCCTCCTTCTTGAATAAACTCTTTTTCAAGAAAGATTGCAAACTTACTAACAAACACTTTTGTTCATCAGGATGATAGATATGATATCCTAAACTCCTTTTAGGATAAACCACAAACCTACATTTAAATTATCTTGATTTCCAATTTGGTTACATCATGTGTCTCTACATATGCAGTGCAACCCCATACCTTAACATGCTTAAGGTTTGGTGCTTCCCTTTCCATATCTTATATAGGTCTTAAGGGACAGCCTTGGTTTGAACTCTGTTTCACAGGTACGTGGCAATTTCTAGGGCATATCCTAACAAGGATAATATTAGGTCGTTGTAACTTATCATGGACCTAACCATATCCAATAAGGTTCTATTCCTCTTTTCTGACACACCATTAAGTTATGGTGTTCTAAGAGGTGTCCATTGTGATCGAATGCCCGTTTGAACAAGTTGATCTGAAAATTGACCGGTTAAATATTTGCCTCCTTGATCCAATCGAAGAGCTTTAATACTTTTACCGATTTGTTTCTCTACTTCATATCTGAATTCTTTGAACCTTTCAAATATTTCAGACTTGTACTTCATTAAGTATACACACCCAAACCTAGAATGAATCATTGGTAAAGGTTGTAAAGTAAGAGAAACTTCTACATACATCATTATGTATATCTTGTTCTCTTAGGTTTATTAGCATTCAATTTAGAACTATCATGCTCCATTGCAATTCATATTTGCAATAAAGTTTAGAAAATAAAGGCCATCCACATAAACTCCAGAAGTAATGAACTCTTCATTTAATAGAAAACATTTATTAAATCAAACTAAAACCTCGTTTAGATAAAACTGAAATAAAATTAATGTTTCTAATAACTTCTGGAATGTAAAGATAGCCAACTATTATTTCTAAACTACTCCATTAGGTAGAGTCAAGCAACAAGCCCCACAGCTAATGCAGCAACATTTGCTCTATTCCCCACTTGTAGGGTTGATCCGCCATTACTCTGCCTTCTGCTTCCCACTAGATTCTGCATGGAATTCAAAATTCACATCAGAATTAAGTACCCAAGTGGAAGCAGAACTAACATTTAGTTTAGAGCATGATCCATACTGTGAACCCCGAAAAAGTGAGGCCCACGAGGGGTTTTAGGTTTGAAACAGGAAAAGGAGTCGCCACCTTATTTTTTAAAGGAAACAAGGAAAACCCTAAAAAAACAGTTTTGTTTTAGGAAAACAAAAGATTGACTCCATGTTTAAAATGGTAAGGCAAAAAGTCTTTTGGAAACCAGAGAATTCGGGGATTCGGAGGCTAAGTTACGATATGGGAAGGTTCTAGGCAAAGCCTATAGGCACCCATATCGCCCTAAACGGTCTCTTAATTTAATTGGGCTAAATCAAAGTCTTAATCATACACAAATCAACAATTATCATCACAAGACAGCATGCATATCATTTATTCATTCATCCATACAATCTAGTAAATCAAAGAAAAACATAAAAAAGAAAGGGGGAGAGGAGAAAACCTAGGATACTTAGTATCCTAGGGCGGACTTGAACATCACGAAGAGCGCCTACGTACCATGTATAGAAATACATGGATCAAAGTCCACGTAGTTCGAAAAGGAATAGGGTTATAACCTAATCAAGGCCTATGGTAAACCCTAAGTTTCCTTTTAAGTAAAACATGGTAAGTTTCCAAAATAAATGATTCTCAAAAGATTTTTGGTAAAATATGGAATTTTGATAAAAGATGCAAACTTTGATTTAAAAGGTATCTTTTATTGAAAGGAAACTATAGAATCTACCATACCCCTCTATTAGGAAACAACCCTAGGGGGGGAGAAAGGGAAAGTTTCAAAGGAAGGAAAGAAGGGTGAATTGGGGCACCCTCACACCCTACTTACCTTAAGCGAAAGCAACCTGTCAAAGTAACCACCCTATTGCATAGGGTAATTACCTTATTTGTGAGATTTCATCTCACAATAGCCAAAATAACCAACCCACATTGGTGGGGTAGTTGCACCTGTTGTACCTGTCAAAGCACCTGCAATTTCCATGCAAAACATACCAAAAATACCAACCAAGCAAGCTAGATTCCAAATCAAGCCATTATCATGCCCAAACATGGGCTAACACATGCTCAAAATATCATATCAAGGACAAATAACAGATCTGGACAGAATTGAAATAAGGTTTAAAATCAACCACAAGTCATGCAACAACATGAATCATAAGCTAACTAAAACCCTAATTCAACCCTACATGCAATGACATGCAAAAAACCCTAAAATCAACTATATGAATGCTAGAAATATCATAGTTATCAAATATGCAGCACATATATATCAACTATGAAGAAAACACAAAGAAAAACCCTAAGTTATCATGCTATATGCTACTTTCCTAATACAAGGATGAATGAAACCCTAGAATCACACTAGTGCATAAAATTCCATGAAATAACCCTAAATCATGCAAAACAGAACATGAACAGCACTCTAACCATGCATATTAATCAATGGAATGATCCACACATGAGAAAAATACAAGCTTGCACATGAAATATAGCTATTCTAAACATAAACTCAATTTCAGCACTAAGGAAACCCTAGAATCCCAAACATGCAGTAAATCACATGGGACATCATCCTAGCATACTAAACAGCCCACAAACATTATCCTAATCATGCATACATTCCGATGGAAGCAACAAAACACAATAAAAAAATATAAGCTCTAATATACCAAAGAGTTATTTCATGTAGAAAACCATTTTAAGCACCTAAGAAACCCTAAAGTCCCAAACATGCAGTAAATCACATGGAATAACATCCTAGCATACTAAACAGCCCACAAATATGATCCTAAACATGCATGGAGGCAACAAGACATGATAAAAACACAAGCTCTAATATACCAAAGAGTTATTTCATGCAGAAAACCATTTTAAGCACCTAAGAAACCCTAAAGTCCCAAACATGCAGTAAATCACATGGAATAACATCCTAGCATACTAAACAGCCCACAAATATGATCCTAAACATGCATGGAAGCAACAAGACGTGATAAAAACACAAGCTTTGATATGCAATCATCCTATTCTATGCAAAAACCCTAACTTTAAAAGAGAGAAGAGGAGGAAGGGGGGAATACCTATGGTGAAGTATCCTTTTGCTGCTGTAGGGAGTCCTCCTTCTCTTGTGTACTGCTGGGAGTTCCTTCCTTCAAGCCTTCAAGCAATGCTCCAGCCCTCCTCCAAGCTTACTCTCACACTCTCTCACTCAAAGTATAGGTTAAACTACCCTAAGGATGGCTGCCATAGCCTCCAAGTCTCACACATGCCTCACACTTCAGAATTTTCTCTCCCAGTGGCCTCTAAGTGCCCTCCCTATTGCTGAAGTATAAGGGGGTATTTATAGGGATTGAGGGAAAACCCTCAATGGTTGGGATTAAAACCCTAGGGATTGATCCAAGGGCTCTTAGAGGTTCCCTTGGGGCTCAAGTAGGTCAAAAAGGGCTGAAATTAGGGTTAAATGGCGGCTAAAGGCGAGCAAATCCGAGGAAATAGGGAAGGAGCCGCGTCAAAGCTCAAAAAAGGAAAGTGGCTCGGGTGACCACCTGGGGCTGGGTGGCTAGCAGCCTGGGCCTAGGCGGCTAGCCGCCCAGGCCTGGGTGGTCACCCGAGGCCCTGTCAGCTTATGCCCATATTTGACCCCTTCGGCTTCCAAATGTGTTTCAGGGCCCAAATGAACTCCGATTTTGACGAAACGAAAGCCAAAACGACCGTGTTTCGAAGGGGAATGTAATTTGAGTCACTTGAGGGAAAGAAACCCTAGCCATGGCTGCATGGTTGGGCCCTACAAAGGTGGTTAACCGCTATGCCTCACCATCGCTTAGCTTAGGTATGCACATAGGATCGCACCAAATGCTTTCCAATTCGAAATTCAACCTCCCTAAACACATTTGGGGATGAAATTAGGACCAATCAAGGTCAAATGAGTAGTCATAGAGTGAAAATCATGAACCAATTCGGGCTAACCCGAAGTAGGTCTCTTAGCCAACCTAAGCCTTGTTGAGCCATTCTAATCCCGAACCTTCAATTCATCGAATTGAACCCACAAATACCTCAAATGTAACCATATGAACTCCAATTGGCAACTTGGAGATCATTTCAAGGTCAAATGGAAAGTTTGTGATCTAAAAGACGATTATGCCCCTCAAGTCACAAAAGTTCTTATTAACCCTCAAGATCAACTCCAAATCGAACCAAAATTCATACACACCATCCTTAGGACCCTAGAAACTCAATGCAAAAGACTAGACTCAAAAAGGAAACAAAAAGACACATGCAATGACAAACCCTAGCTAAGGTGGCAAAAATGGGGTGTGACAGAAGCCCCTCATTGGTGAGCAAGTTTCACTTGCAAGCCAATGACCAAAAGAACAACCCATTTTTGCCCGGGGAATTGATTTCATCAAGACCCACTGGGGAAAAGAGGGTGAACATATCATTGAATTCTTCGAATTCATCATACACAAGCACAAAAGTACTCTTCATAAGTTCTACAGAACTCTTCTCATACTGTATACCAGTTTCACTGGGGGACAAGATGAGGTATCCACAGCTTACATCGAACTTTGTTCGATGAAAGGTCTTCCAATTCTATGCCAGTGACAACTGGCGAATGGTACGAGGTAACATTATGCCATCAAGGCCATCCCAAAATATGAGAAAGATACATCCTTCTCATATTCAAACCGTCAAGGTTATTACTCAATTATCAAGGTAATCACATCCCATACTGCACCAGTGACAACTAGTGAATAATACGAGGTATCCATAGCTTACATCGAACTTCGTTCGATGAAAGGTCTTCCCATACTATGGCAGTGACAACTGGTGAATAGTACGAGGTATCCATAGCTTACATCGAATTTCGTTCGATGAAAGGTCTTCCCATATTACACCAGTGACAACTGGTGAATAATATGAGGTAACACTATGCCATCAAGGCTATCTCAAAATATGAGAAAGATACATCCTTCTCATATTCAAACCATCAAGGTTGTCATTCAATTGTCAAGGTAATCACATAGCACGAGGAAGGTCACAGCCTTCTCTTGCTCAAATCAATCAAGGTAAATACATACCACAGGAAGCCATCAAGGCTATCTCAAAACATGAGAAAGATACATCCTTCTCATGTTCAAACCATCAAGGTTATCATTCAAATATCAAGGTAATTACATCCCATACTGCACCAGTGACAACTGATGAATAATACGGGGTAACACTATGCCATCAAGGCCATCTCAAAATATGAGAAAGATACATCCTTCTCATATTCAAACCGTCAAGGTTATTATTCAATTGTTAAGGTAGTCACATAGCACGAGGAAGGTCACAACCTTCAATCAGAGTAAACACATACCATTGGGAAAGATCGCATCTTTCAAGTCATCAAGGTAAACATAGGACGTGAGAAAGATTGCATCCTTCTCATATCAAACTCTCAAGGTGAACACATAGCATGAGAAAGATCGCGTCCTTCTCATAAGCAAACCATCAAGGTAAACATAAGTCATGGGGAAAGATCACATCTTTCAAATCATCAAGGTAAGCATGTAATCATGAGAAAGATTGCATCTTTCTCTCACTAAGTCATCAAGACAAAGGTAAGCTTCAACTTACCAACCCTCAACAATCTCACCAAGTCATCTCATATGGAGGCTATTCATGCCTCAACTCAAACATCACCTCATATAGGAGACACATTCTCCTCATGAAAGAAATCATTCACATGCATATAGGGAAGGTATCTTTATCCCAAATGACAACGAATCATAATGACATAGGAGGGAACTCATCCCTAATGATCAAAAACCATATGCCTAGAAAGGGTTGTTCAACCCTACTAGCATGCCATGCCCACACAAGGGCCACCAATGCAATCTCTTTCAAATCATTTCATGTCAAACAATGTCAAGATATTCACTCATTTTTCAACTCAAAACAAGCTTGAGAATTCATCTCAAAGAGGGCTCAAAAGCGCGAATAGGCGAGCAAAGGCCAAACGAGCGCAACGGAGCGAGCAAGGGGGACTGACCACCTGGCTGCTGGTGGCTTGCCGCCCAAGCCCAGGCGGCTTGCCGCCCCATGCTGGGCGGTTACCCGAGGCTAGGGTCCTCAAAATTCTGGGTTTTTAAACCCTTGACCCCCATTTGTGCTCACACTCACCCAATTTCGAAAATTGAGAGTTTCTCTCTCTAGAAACTCATTCCATCTTCTCCAAACACTCACAAACACATTCTCAATCAAAGTTTCACTTGCAATTCAAGTTGTGTGCATGAAATAGCATCAAGAACAAGTCATTCAACAACAAAAACAAGCATCAATCATCAAGTTGCAAGATCAAATTCATCATCTTCCTTATCAAACCCATTTTTCTCACATACAAGCTCAACCATCAACAATGGCTTCTAGCAATGATTCCAACATCAAGTATCCATATTATGTGATCAAGAATACATACAAGGCACCAATCTATGATGCATCCCAAGACAAAGTGTTGCTTGAACCTAAGAAGCATCTCTCCTACCTCCATTCCCAACATGAGGTTAGTTCTTCCCAACTTAACATGTTTATCATGAAATTTTGATTTCTATTGGATAAAATGCATTCCCATGATCTTCTTTTGATTGTTTCTATCATTGTTAAGCCAAGTTCATTGATTTGGCAAGGATTGAATGTGCAAAAAGCTTGTTTCCCAATGCTTGAGAAAAGATGCCCACCAAGTGTTTGATAAAATGCCAAAGAGACAAAAACATGTTCAATTCTTGAAAAATCAATTGGTTTGCATTGTAGAACCAAGTCATATGGTCTTGGAAAGGATTTGATATACAAAAATCTTTCATCTCAATGCTTGAAAACAAGTTACACACCAAATGTTCGATAAAATGCCCGAAAGGCAAAACCATGTTCAATCCTTACAAAATCAATGAATTTGAATACACAAGGTCATGGGCATTCATTCCTAATTCATTTCATGAATCAAAACCCATATTTTAAAACTTTTGGAAAACCATTTGAAATCAATTACCAATGTATGCCCAATATCTCTATGTTTTCAATGCTAACTCAATACACAATCTTTTGATATAGCCCGACTTCCAAAGTCTCCGTACAAGGACATCAATAAAGGGGCTCATCTCATGGTGGAGACATATGAATCATGCCCAACCACGTGCTTGCAAGATAATAAAGAAAGCGGGCTTTGAGCCCTTCCTAGATGCTCTATGGAATGAGCAATGGGATAGGCAAGCCTTGTTTGCCTTGACAGAGCTATGGTGGGACACCACCAACACTTTCCATTTTAGCTTTGGGGAGATGACCATGACCCCTAAGGACTTCACCATGATAACTGGGTTGAGCTTGAAAGGCAAGCGCTTGGAATACTATGAACATGCCAACATGGATCAAAACTACATAGTAGCTCTACTTGGGGTTGAAGCGGAATTAAGCCCAAAAGGTGTGCGCCGTACTTGGCTCTACAACACCTTTGCCACTGAAGAAGAGAGTGAGGGGACGGATCCCAAATACATCGTGAGAGCTTTCTTGCTCTACATGATTTCATGCACCTTCTTTGCGGGCACCAATGACATGGCTCGACTTGAGTTGTTAGCTAGCATGGAAGATGTGAACAAAATTGGGAGATACAATTGGGGTGGAGCTGCTTTCGCAAACATGTATCGCTCCATGACTGACATGTCCCGAGGAGTTGCAAAGAACTTTGGGGGACTTCCTTTCGTTTGGGAGGTAACAAAGAACATTCAATTCTCTATTATTTCCCGAAACTTAACACACACATGATTTCATCTATATTTTTTTTTGGTTTTCCCCAGATATGGTACTACGAGTACCTGAACATGTGTCGCCCGACTCTTGCTAGTGATGCCATGTCATGGCCTATACTTCAGAATTACGCTCCATCTTGCTTGGCTACAAGAGCCTCCAATCGACACGATTATGCCCATGCAAGGGCATATCTTGCTAGCTTGACTGCCGATATGGTAAAATCTTTCTTTCTCTTTATCTTTTTTATCTTTCTTTTTTCATTTCTCATTTCAAACTCAACAGGTGGAATGGGATCCATGGAGGCTGTGGGAGCATAGGCTTCCCGAGAAGTACTCCTCTTGTTTGGAGTTGACAAGCAAAAGGGTCCTCTTTGAAGGCCCCACAGGTAGATGCTGGTATCTTGGGGAGCGAGTCCTGAGACAAGTCCATGGAAATATGAATGCAGCTGTGACACCTTCCATGCCACCAGAGAACATGAGGCACACTAGCCACTTGGTGGGGGATGAACTAGAAGAAGCTTTGAGGGGTTGGGATGCTGAGGGATTCACCTCCCCTCGCATAGAATACACTGCCTTCTGTCGACAATATCTGATGAATCCTAGGGTCACTGGTCTCCCACCTCAAGGGGTGAGCTCCTCACACTCTTAAACTCTTTTTTAAGATTATAAGAAAGACTCCAGTTGACAAGTATTTGAATTTCAGGGCCGACGGGCAAAGGGACACAGCTCCACAGTTGGATCTGCCACTGGGATGACTTACAATGACGAGGATGAGGACCTTGAAGGAAATCAACCTCCACCCCTCCCACAACTAAATTGGTATGTGAACTTGTGCAGTGGGACAAAATTTGTGAAGACTGACATTACCCATCCACCATTCGATGAATATCCCAAGATCGATCCATATTATGAGAATGTGAGTTCTAAACTCTTATCTTCTTGAAATTGGATTCTTTCATTATTGTTAACCATGTTTATACTTTCCTAGGTTCCACGGGAGTATGCCCAGGAATGCATTGAACTCAATGAAGGATTGAGGAGGGATCTTGTGCGAATGAGTTTAGAGAACTCAGTTCTAGAAGCACGCCTGAATCCCCAAGTGAGTGATCCTCTTATTAGCTTTCAACTAGGATTGGCACCATTACCCTCCTAACTCATTACCTTTGTTTGCAACAGGCATCATCGTCTAATCCACCACAGGATATGCCCCCTTCTAGAGCACCTCGTTCAGGGCATGATGGAGCTGGGCCAAGTCGAAAGAGAAGGCCCACGGGAAATCATTGAGTTTTACTCACCTCTTGTTAGGAACGTTTGGAATCTTTCTATCTATCTTGTTATGTATTAATTAGGAACTTCAATTCCCAACCTTGAGCCTTTATTATGGATACTTGATGAATCTATGTTCGAACTTTATTGCAATGATATGATCTTGTATTGAGTGAAAAATGGGCTTAAATCAAGCACAAAAAAGTCAAAACATCACAAAAGGGCCAAACGAAGGCATAACAAGGCAAAAATGGGCGAAACAAGACGGCGGCCTCGGGTGACCACCTGGGGCTGGGCGGCTAGCCGCCTGGGCCCAAGCGGCTAGCCGCCCAGGCCTAGGTGGTCACCCGAGCCCGAAGCGGTGTTTCGCCTGATTTTAGGAAACTTCCTATTTTGACGGGATTCCACCTTCCAAAACACGGATTTCCGAATTTTTTCCTATAAAAGCACATCCAAGGGGTCTCAAACCCTACTAACATTCATTGAGAGCAAGTTATGGAAGCCCTAGACAAACTCTTGAGTGATTTTCTGGAGGTTATGAGTGCGGAGGCAAAGAAGGAGTTCAAGCGCTACTGCTTGGATCCATTGTTTTCTTTGATGCATGTGAAGCTTGAAACCACTCTTCTTACTGCTGCTACATATTTTTGGGATCCCCAACTTCATGTATTCCGCTTCAACTATGAAGAACTATGCCCAACAATGGAGGAATTCTGCGCCTTGTATGGAGTTTCACCTGTGGGACCTTTCATCCTCCCTACTCCTCGCTCAAGTTACCTGATTTCCTTCTCCAACTCCCTTGGGATTTCTCAACAAGAGGCCTCCATATTTGTGAAGGATCACATGGTGAACCTTATGGAAATAGCAACTTCCTTCTTGGCCCATGACAGCAAAGGTACCTTGAATTTCGACCTTCCTACTCAACATGCTCTTGCTTTCTGTTTGATTGGTCGCTTCCTTATCTCCACGGGGACTCTCTATGTCCCTATTCAAATTTGTGAACTGATTCCTTTTCTTCTTGAACACAACAACCTGATTCCCATAGTGCTAGCTGAAACTCTCAACAGTTTAGACAAAGTTCATGATAACCCACAAGCCCCATTAGGAGGGAGCCCCATTCTACTGCAGATGTGGCTTCTTGAAAAACTTAACTTCTTGTCTCCTACCACCACTAATCCGTACAAACCTCAACATTATTGTTGCCGTCGAGTTGAACTTCCTGGTCAATTTTCTTTGAGGGAATGGTTGGGCTACTTCCAAACTCTCTCATGGCGAAACATCAGGTGGTTTGTCTCCACATGGGGATGCAAGGAACAAATTCTTCTCCGAACTTCTGGGTGTGCTATGGTCAAGCTCATAGGGTTGAGGTCAACTTCATTCTATTGGACTTCAAGAATCCTTCGTCAGATGGGTGCCATGCAAACCATACCTACTTCTGTGGTATTTGATCATTCTGTCGAACCTGTGGGCCCCACAATGGTTAAGTGGGCCAAGACTAGATGGACTGACCAACTGAAACTGACTCGAGTTGAAAACACTGATGGGCCTTATGTCATGAGCCCTGAATACAAGACATGGTTGAAGACTAGCTTGGGTGAAAGAGAAACCATTCGCAGGAAAAGGATTTATGACCTTATCAAGGACACAGGACTTGGATTTTGCAGGGAAGACATTCTGGAAGCAGTGGAAGCAGCACATGCTCATGACTTGCGAAAGAAGCGAAGACTTGAAAGAAAAGAGAAAAAAGCAAACCAAGAAATTCTGAAGAAAATCAAAAGGACTTGAAGACTTTAGAAATAGGATATCTATGGCATGTCAATAGTTCTTTATCTAACACCAATAAATTGCTATGTCAATCAATTAGTTCTAAATGAATTGCCAATAATAATTTAATTTTGAGATTTGTTGTTGTGGTGTTGTTTGGACCGCACCCAAGGTAACTTTATGGGCTACCTACGTATCCCCATCCTTTTTTCAATTTTTTTTTCATTTTTCTTCATTTTTCTCTTTTTTCATTTTTTTTTTTTAGGAATGGGGAATCAGGCCCTCGTAGTTCAAATGCCTTAACTTTTGCCTAGGCCGCCCTTATGGGTTTTCAACCTAGCAGGCCTTACACATAGTACTTCTTCAATTGATCCAAATTGGTAGGGCGAGCGAACTCAATTCCATCCAAATCCATGAGGCGAACAGCCCCTACTGGTAATATCTCCTTGATAACATACGGGCCACCCCAACTTGGCTTGAACTTCCCTCGTGGATCAAAAATTGGAGCTCTGATTTCTTTCAACACCAAATCCCCTGTCTTTAAACCTCGGTCTTTGACATGCTTGTTGAATGCTCTCGCAACCCTTCGCTGATATCCCTGCACATAATACAAGGCCCTCAATCGCCTTTCATCGAGCAATGCCAGCTCATTATAACGGTTCTTAACCCAATCTGCTTCTGCTATCTGACTTTCCACAGCAACCCGTAATGACGGTACCTCCAACTCAATAGGCAAAACAGCCTCCATCCCATACACCAAGGAATAAGGGGTAGCCCCTGTTGATGATCTCACAGATGTTCTATAGCCCCACAAGGCTAATGGCAACTTCTCATGCCAATCAATGTAGGTGTCAGCTGTTTTCTGTAGTATCTTCTTAACATTCTTGTTGGCGGCCTCCACTGCTCCATTAGTCTGCGGGCGATAAGGGGAGGATAAATGGTGTACTATGTTGTATTTCTGCAAAAGCTCCTTGGTTTCTTTCTGAAAGTGCTGACCATTGTCTGAAATGATCTCATGGGGTACCCCATACCTGTAGATGATGTTGAGCTGTATGAACTGTGCTACCTTCTTGGCGTTCAGGGTCTTGAAAGATGCTGCCTCTACCCACTTAGTGAAGTAATCGATAGCTACCAAGATGTACTCATGCCCATTGGAGGCTTTTGGCTTAATCTGTCCAATTATATCTATTCCCCACACTGCAAACGGCCAAGGTGACGACATACTTGTCAAAGGCATGGAAGGTAGGTGTTGTCCATTAGCAAAGACTTGACATTTGTGACACTGCTTAACATGTGCATGGCAATCTCTCTCCATTGTAGACCAATAGTAGCCTAACCGCATGATTTTCTTAGCTAGCATATAACCATTCATGTGCGGTGCTCCAACTCCTTCATGGATTTCACTAACAAGACGTTCGGCTTCTTCCTCAGTGGCACACAACAGATGGACCCCATCGTATGACCTTCGGTATAGCTTTCCTCCACACAAGACATAGTGACTTGCTAGTCTCCTCAGTGTTCTCCTATCAACGCGGGTTGCTCCTTCAGGATACTCCTTTTCCTCAATGAATTTCATGATGTCATAGTACCAAGGATGGCCATCTTTCAACTCTCCTTCTCGAATAGAACAGCAATACACAGGTTTTTCTCTACATTCTATCACCAACGGTTTTACATTCCCACCATCCGGGATTTCCACCATGGAAGCTAGAGTTGCCAAAGCATCGGCGAACTGATTCTTATTTCTTGACAAATAATTGAACTCTATTTCCACAAATTCCTTAGTCAAGGCTTCTAAATATGCATGATATGGTAGCAGCTTCTCATCACGAGTCTTCCACTCTCCCTTTATCTGGCAGATGATCAGGGCTGAATCTCCGAAAACCTCTAACTCTTTGATCCCCAATTCTAGTGCAGCTTCCAACGCGAGGATGCAGGCTTCATACTCAGCAATGTTGTTGGTTGCTTCAAACCCTAGCTTAACTGCCAAGGGTGTAAATGCTTCTTCAGGTGAAACCAATAGGACTCCTATCCCATACCCTCTCTTATTTGCAGCTCCATCAAAGTATACTTTCCAACTCTTCCTTCCAATCTCCAGGACATCCTCATCGGGGAATTGATCATTAAATTGTTCTGATGACACCACAGGGCAGCTAGCCAAGTAATCTGCAATGACACTTCCTTTTACTGACTTCTGTGTTACATACTTTATGTCGAATTCATTGAGAAGAATCGACCATCGGGCAGTTCTGTAGGACAAGACCGGCCTTTCTATCAGGTACTTCAGTGGGTCCATTCGGCTTATCAAGAAAACCTCATACGACATCATGTAGTGACGTAGTTTCTGAGTTGCCCATACCAAAGCCACACAAGCCTTCTCTATGGCGTTGTACTTCACCTCATAATCTGTCATCTTCTTGCTTAGATAGTAAATGGCATTCTCCTCTTTTGACCCCTCAAGGTACTGAGCTAGCATAGCTCCCGTCGCGGTTTCAGTGACCGTCAAGTATAACAATAACGGCTCACCTTGTCGCGGAGGAACTAGAATTGGTGGATTACTCAAATACCTTTTGATAGTCTCAAAGGCTCCTTGACATTCTTTATTCCATACCTTCGGCACACCCTTCTTAAGCAACTTGAAAATCGGCTCACACACCATAGTCAAATTAGCAATGAACCTGCTTATGTACTGAATTCTCCCCAAGAACCCTCGAATCTGCTTTTCTGTGCTAGGCGGCTCCATCTCCACAATGGCCTTGATTTTTCCCAGATCGACCTTGATTCCCCTATGAGTAATCATAAATCCTAATAACTTGCCCGCAGTGACACCAAAGGCGCATTTCTGAGGATTCAACCGCAAGTTGTACTTCTTTGCTCGCTCCAGGAACCTTTCCAGTGCCATGAAGTGTCCTTCTTGATCCACGGACTTCACGATCATGTCGTCCACATATACTTCCACCTCCTAATGGATCATGTCGTGCAGCAATGTTGTAGCAGCTCTCTGATAGGTAGCCCCTGGCATTTCTCAAACCGAACGGCATCACTTTGTAACAATATGTTCCCCACTGTGTGATAAAGGCCGTTTTCTCCATATCTTGCGGCGCCATCTTTATCTGATTGTATCCGGAAAACCCATCCATGAAAGAGAGGAGCGCATGTCCTACAGTACTATCTACCAATACATCAATGTGGGGCAAAGGGAAATCATCCTTAGGGCTTGCTGCATTAAGATCTCGAAAATGTTGGGAATCGAACAAGAGGGAAAAATAGAAGTGCGGAATATAAAAATTTTCCCTTTGATTCCACAGCCCATGAATCTAACTATGCATATACAAAATTAAACCCTAGCTATGAAGAGGGTTAGAACACTTACAGAATTTTTGTCTTCTCCTTTTTGCTCCAAGCTTTGATTCCGGACAGCGGTGAATGAGCAGCCCAAGTGTGCTGCCTCCAACGGTATCCACACCTAGCTAGAGCTTCAAGTCTTTTCCTTCTTTTCCCTTGTTGTTGCTAGTGAAGGAGAAGAGAGGAGAGAGAGAGAGGGAGGCTGGAAAATCTGGACAGCCCCTTGGGATTTCAACTTGTGATGATGTCATACATCATAAAGTGTGACTTATATAGTCCACACTCAAGGGGGCCGGCCCTAGGGGGAAACCCTATTAGGGTGTTATGCAATTTCTCTAAATTGCACAATAACCCCTATAAATTATATCAAATATAAATAGGCCTCAAAGAACTATTCTTTATGCACTCATACCCTTTCTCTCATAGACTTTAAAGCTCATCTTGCATGATCAGTGTGTGACCCATTGGGTTCACATCATCAAGTAGTAGGAATAGCACGAGGTGTGCACAATGGAACTCTTTCCATTTAGGGTCTAATTGGAACTCCTTCCAATTCCCTAATTGATTATAACTCACTTATATCAATTAGGGCTTCTACTAACCATGAATAACACCTAGCATATGGTTCATGGTGTCGTCCTTAATGAAGTGAATATGTATCTATCAAAGAACCCTTCTGTTATAGTTTATAGGTTACAATTGCATCCTTCCATTTACACAATGTCTCCAATTGAACTAATAGGACATGGAAGTCTGTCAAGTCCCTAGTTCAATTACTTTATACTCATTCATAAATATCAACTCAATGATGAACTTATGGAAACTCCTTTCCATATTCACACTGCCATGGCCATGGACTGAATGAGTTATATTATGAATGCTATATGAGACATTCTCTCTCTTTTTCCTGAGAGTAATGGATTCCTTGTTGATCACTCACATGCCTTCATACACATAGCAATAGGGCCAATGAACACCTTTACAGACCCATGAATAGAATCTGCACTTAGTGTTATCAAACTTCTAAAGCTACATGCATAAGGTAACTATGGTGTCTCAGGTCTAAGGATTACTTGTACCACTATAACATTGAGAAACTGATTGACAGGCAGGTTAAAACTCCATTCAGTTTATCTCAAATCTTTGGTCACATTCAGTGTACCTATTCTATTAACAGGCACCCACCTGTTGGTTGTAGTGTCTCCACACAAATAGCTTGAGACCAGCTATCCTCCTATAGAGTCAACCTAACAAGTGCTAGTCCTATGGTTCATTACTGTCCATCATAGTGAACCTTCAACTAGGAATGATTTAGGAGTTTAGTACAGAGATATATTTACAGTCTCATAATTACAACTCTTTGTAATTCAATATTCTCAACTCTAACTCCTTGGACATATTATGTAAATATAAATGATGCATACAAACATAATAGAATAAGCCCTTTTATTAAATCAATAATAAATGTGACATACATAAATGAAATCAAATGATTGTTCCTTTATCCCTAAACAATCATCTCTATGATTGGCTCTAGGGCATAACTCTAACAATCTGATGCAGCAATGTACTCAGCCTCTATAGTGGAGTCCGCTGTAACATCCTGTTTACAGCTCCTCCAACTTACAGCTCCACCATTCAAGGTGAAAACATACCCCGATGTTGATTTCCTATCATCATCGTCAGATTGAAAATCTGAATCCGTATAACCAACCATTTCTAAATTTCTTCCTCCATAGACAAGGAAAAGTTCCTTAGTTCTTCTTAAGTACTTAAGGATAGCCTTGACTGCTTCCCAGTGTTTCACACCTGGGTCTGCCTGATATCTGCTTGTAACACTTACACCAAAAGCGATATCTGGTCTTGTACATAACATGGCATACATTAGACTCCCTACTGCAGAAGCATAGGGAATCGTCCTCATGTACGCAATCTCCTCTGGAGTTTTAGGTGCCATGTTTTTAGACAACTTGATTCCATGCCTAACAGGAATTAGACCTCTTTTGGAATCTTCTAAATTGAACCTTTTCAATATTTTGTCTATGTACAATGATTGGGAGAGACCTAGCATCCTTTTAGATCTATCTCTATAGACCTTTATTCCCAGAATATAGGATGCTTCTCCCAAATCTTTCATGGAGAAATTCTGTGAAAGCCACTCTTTCACTTTTGATAACGTTTCTACTTTATTCCCGATAAGTAGAATGTCATCAACATATAGGACCAGGAAGGTAATCGCACTCCCACTAACTTTCTTGTACACACATGGTTCATCCATATTCTGTAGGAAACCAAACGATTTGATTGCCTCATTGAATCGGATGTTCCAGCTTCTAGAAGCTTGTTTAAGTCCATAAATGGACCGCTGTAGCTTGCACACTTTGTGGTCCTCACCACTGGATGTAAAACCCTCAGGTTGCTGCATATAAAGGTCTTCCTCAATGTTTCCATTAAGGAAAGCGGTCTTTACATCCATTTGCCATATCTCATAATCGTAGTGCGCAGCTATAGCTAACAAGATCCTAATGGACTTAAGCATAGCCACTGGCGAGAAGGTTTCCTCATAGTCAATACCATGTCTTTGTCGGTAACCTTTTGCCACTAGCCTAGCCTTGTAGGTCTCTACCTTTCCATCTGAGCCTATCTTCCTTTTGAAGATCCATTTGCAGCCAATAGGTACTATACCTTCTGGTGGATCAACTAAAGTCCAGACTTTGTTGGAATACATCGAGTCCATTTCAGATTTCATAGCTTCCAGCCATTTGTTCGAATCAATATCCGAAATCGCCTGTCCATAAGTAGTAGGGTCATCTGGGTGTTCTCTATCACCAAGGAACAATTCCTCTGCATTATGGTTGAGAAATCCATATCTCTCAGGTGCAACAGATACCCTACTCGATCTACGGAGAGGTTGTGGTACATTAGTGGGTTCTGTCTCATCAGGGACAGGGGTGGGATCACTGTCGGTTTGTGTCTCATCAGACAATTCTTTGAGTTCTATTTTCCTGTTATTGCCTCCTTCTTGAATAAACTCTTTTTCAAGAAAGACTGCAAACTTACTAACAAACACCTTTTGTTCATCAGGATAATAGAAATAATATCCTAAACTCTCTTTAGGATATCCCACAAACCTACATTTAATTGATCTTGATTCTAACTTGGTTGCATCATGTGTCTTTACATATGCAGTGCAACCCCATACCTTAATATGTTTAAGGCTTGGTGCTCTCCCTTTCCATATCTCATACGGTGTCTTAGGGACAGATTTGGTTGGGACTCTGTTCAACAAGTACGCGGCAGTTTCCAGGGCATGTCCCCAGAAGGACAATGGTAAATCAGTGTAACTCATCATGGACCTAACCATATCCAATAAGGTTCTATTCCTCCTTTCTGACACACCATTAAGCTGTGGTGTTCCAGGAGGTGTCCATTGAGATAGAATGCCCGCTTGAACAAGATGATCTAAAAACTCACCAGTTAAATATTCTCCTCCTCGATCCGATCGAAGAGCTTTAATACTTTTACCAGTTTGTTTCTCTACTTCATATCTGAATTCTTTAAACTTTTCAAATGCTTCAGATTTGTACTTCATTAAGTACACATACCCGTACCTAGAATAATCATCGGTAAAGGTTATAAAGTAAGAGAAACCTCCACGAGCATGTATGCTCATAGGACCACATACATCACTATGTATCAATCCTAATATGTCTGCAGCTCTCTCACCGTGACCGGTGAAAGGTGACTTGGTCATTTTACCTAGTAAACAAGATTCACAAGTTGGAAAGGGCATAGAAACCAATGGACCCAATTGTCCATCCTTACACATCTTGTTAATCCTATTCTCACTGATATGACCTAGTCTCAAGTGCCAGTCATATGCGGAGTTTTCTTCATCTCTTGTTCTCTTGGGTTTGTTTGCATTCAATTTAGAACTATCATGCTCTATGCAATTAACATTTGCAATAAAGTTTAGAAAATAAAGGCCATTCACATAAACTCCAGAAGTAATGAACTCTTCATTTTTAAATAAAGAACATTTATTCTCCTCAAAAACAAACCTAAATCCTTGTTTAGATAATACTGAAATAGAAATAATGTTTCTTATAACTTCTGGAATATAAAGACAGCCTGATAATTCTAAACTACTCCCACTAGGCAAAGTCAAGCAGCAAGTCCCCACGGCTAATGCAGCAACGTTTGCTCCATTTCCCACTCGTAGGGTTACTTCTCCTTTACTCAGCCTTCTACTTCCCACTAGGTCCTGCATGGAATTACAAATATGAGAACTCGCACCAGAATCTAGTACCCAAGTGGAAGCAGAGCTAACACTCATGTTAGTCTCAAGTATAAGAGCATAATCCATACCTTCCGAAGGTTGGTTCTTTAGAGTATCTAGATACTCTTGGCAGTTACGTTTCCAATGCCCATCTTTGCCGCAGTAAAAACAGATCCCTTTACCTTTCCTCTTCCTTTGGGTACTCTTACCCTTTCTTATTCCCTTGCCTTTAGGCTTGAGCATAGAATTGGAAGCAGGAACTTCAACCCATTCATCACATTCAAGCAAGAACTCTTTGCCATACAACTCTTGTATGTGGATAAATATCTCGGGTGCACTTCCCATGGACTCGTATTGCTTCTTAAGCTCAGGACTTAGAGACACCATCATATAGCATCTCGTCATAAGATCATCATCCATGCGCTTCTGATAAGCGTCTTTCTCTTGCCGAGTTGCAGCCTCAGTAGGAGCATTGGGAAGTGGACTTTGAAGTGCATAGGTAATATTTTCAGAATTCAAAACGATTTTTAAATTCCTTAACCAATCAAGATAATTAGGTCCAGTTAAACGGTTGGTTTCCAAAATGTTGGATAACGGATTGCGGTGAGCCATTACGGTGATCTACATACAGAAAATTAAAACAGAAAATCAGATTTCATTTTTAATCCATAATGATCGGGTCTTTAATCATATGGTACCTCCCACTATTTTATCAAATTCCATACACCCTCTAATGGAATTCGGGAATCTCATTCCTAATGGGGATTGGGGTCCCACTGTGACCTAGAAGCCTCACATGTTAGTTTCTTGACTTCTAACCCACAGTAAGAAGACAACTCTTTGTCTATTGCTTCATAAGCAAATTCCAATCGTTTTGCCTCTAGGGTACATACTCCTCACATGTTAGTTTCTTGGAATACTTCCCTAGTTAAGTTAAGCCCATCATTCACACAGGTATGTTTCACCAAATATATACCTCACATGTTAGTTTCTTGGTATATACCAGCTTAGGCACCCCATGATATCTACATATGTGATAGTTTCAAGTAATGTCTTTAATATGGGTAGCTCCTACATGTCTGCAGCCAGGTACCCACATTAAGGGACGTTAGATGATCCTATAATGATGGAAGGCAATGAAGAATCCATTCCCTAATGTATTCTCCATTTCCAACTTAATATTAAAATAGAGGGGTTTTTAAGGGTCTCATCAAATTAACATACATCTCATGCATATAAATAAAAAATTGAACAGCATAAAATAATAATAATCCACTTATCGATATTAGTCCCTAAGAAGAGACATATAACGATCTATGGATTTGGAGCTATCACTATTAATCTCATTAAAAGCTCCCACTATGATAATTATGGACTTTGAAAGGATTCAATCCAAGCCAATAGATTGAATCCAAGGTCTAAGGTGGGTGTAGGTGATCGTAAAATAACACATTCGAAACATGCATGCTGTCTTGAAACACTTCTCTAAGCTTTCAAGTCCTTCAATCTGCTCCCTTGGCTTGATGGTCTCCACCATTGGCTTGTTGGGCTCTATCATGCTCCTTTGGGTCTACCATGCTCCTTAGTGCGCTCTCGATTACATAACATTTACATAATTTAAAGAAAAGGATACATAAGGGGAATGTGGGGTACATTAGAGAATGATAGAGAGAGAGGGAGAAGGAAGGTGGCATGCAAGCCCCAAATAAATTACATCACCTTAATAAAATTACAACTCTTGTAAATAATAACATCCCATTCATAAGACGGCCAATCACAATTGGTTTAAAGGGTATAGTCCATAATCATCATCCAAACACATACATACAATCTCATTGCATAATGTAAAGAAAAACTGTAAGCATTAAAACATATGGGCATTATGGTAATTCTCTTGAATGATTTACATTAATCTCATTAATGCATCCTAATCTTATTAGGTATTAACAAAAATATCCAGAATTAAATAAAGTCTTAACATTTAAGACATTTTAGTTTCAATTAATCAAATTAATTTAAACATATAAAGTTTCCTAAAATAACTCTAATATCCAATATTAGGGTTTCCTTAATTAAACAAATCAATTTCATTTAATTAAGAATTTCCAGATTTTAATTTAATCCCCAATTGTATTTTAAACCATTTAAAACATTATAAAATTAATCAATATTAATTAAATAATTAACATGGGAATTAAATAAAATCATTTAAATGATGAATTAGTGTATTAGGGTTTCCTAAAACCCTAAACCCTAAACGCATAACCCTAAATGCAAGCCCTAATCATTAAATTCCTTATGATTGGTCATTTAATGTCCAATCATTAAAACCCTAGGTTCATACGGTATTTAATAAAAGGGATTAGGGTTTAATTAATGCCAAATAGGGTATTAATTACCCTTAATTAATTACACTAATTAGGGTTTCCAAAACCCTAACCCTAGACATCATTTATGGTATTAATTATGTCCTAACAATTAATAACCATGATTGGTCATTTAATGACCAATCATTAACTCTTAATAAAGGTAATTAATATTCCAATTAGGGTTTTAATTAATGCCATAATGAAATTAGGGTTTCATCATTAACTCAAAATTAGGGTTTCATCCTTAACTCTATGCAGCCGTCACTACCAAGACGGCTGCCTGAGCTTGGCTAGGCTGCCATGGCCACCAACGACTGTGGGAGGCCATGGGCAGCCATGGGAGAACATCCTAGGGGTGTGGGACAAGCCTCTGGACACGTGAGGAGTGGTGGAAGTGGCTGCCATCATCAAAAACAATCAGGGTTTCCAAAACCCATTGCTGGAGCCATTGTTGCAGACCTTGAAGGTCACAATAGCTTCTAAAACCTTATCAATTCGACTCCTCCATTGAAACCAGCTTTTGTATCATGTCCCTACATGAAATACTAAGCTTCTAGAAGAGGTTTGGATGATCGAATCATCACCAATTGTTCTAAACAATTAAAACAACAGTATGCTGCCCAGAATTTGACAGCATACTGTCCATGGTCAGAAATTGATTTAAAACCCAGCAAGATGAATGAATTAGGCTACCAAACGAATTTTCCCATTATCCTACATGTCTTAGGAAACTAATGCAATTGGTTTCATGCAATTTGGAGTTCCCTAACTCAAGTTCTAATCAAAACTCCATTGATGACTTTTCTGCAGAGAAAATCTGCTATGCTGTTCATGAAAAATTTTCAAACTTTTTGAATCTTTTTCCATCAAAACCTTTTTGAAACTTAAAGAAAATCATATACACATGATATATAATGATCCTAAAGTGGATATGCATCAAAAATACAGAAGCTTTGATTGAATTTAATTGCAAGAACCTCTGGGTTCTAAAACCCAGATTCGACCCTCTGCAGAAAACCCAGTTTTCCTTTTTCTTCTTCTTCCAATTCAAACCCTATACAACCTTTGCATCAATGGTTACCTTTAACCATGATTTAGAAGAGGAATAGAAGAAGAATAGACCTAGGGTTCCAAACCCTAGGTTCGGCCAGAGAGAAGAACAATTCTGCAGTAAAAATTCTCCAGATTTTTGAATCATTCAACTACACCATAAATTCCAGCCCAT
The DNA here is from genome assembly GCA_039720395.1 of Liquidambar formosana. NCBI lineage: Eukaryota > Viridiplantae > Streptophyta > Magnoliopsida > Saxifragales > Altingiaceae > Liquidambar > Liquidambar formosana. Next base: position 24,308,959 of record CM077826.1, on the reverse strand, counting down.
ATGTATTTTGTATTATGCATAATCATGGCTCTGATACCACTGTTGGGAATCGAACAAGAGGGAAAAATAGAAGTGCGGAATATAAAAATTTTCCCTTTGATTCCACAGCCCATGAATCTAACTATGCATATACAAAATTAAACCCTAGCTATGAAGAGGGTTAGAACACTTACAGAATTTTTGTCTTCTCCTTTTTGCTCCAAGCTTTGATTCCGGACAGCGGTGAATGAGCAGCCCAAGTGTGCTGCCTCCAACGGTATCCACACCTAGCTAGAGCTTCAAGTCTTTCCTTCTTTTCCCTTGTTGTTGCTAGTGAAGGAGAAGAGAGGAGAGAGAGAGAGGGAGGCTGGAAAATCTGGACAGCCCCTTGGGATTTCAACTTGTGATGATGTCATACATCATAAAGTGTGACTTATATAGTCCACACTCAAGGGGGCCGGCCCTAGGGGGAAACCCTATTAGGGTGTTATGCAATTTCTCTAAATTGCACAATAACCCCTATAAATTATATCAAATATAAATAGGCCTCAAAGAACTATTCTTTATGCACTCATACCCTTTCTCTCATAGACTTTAAAGCTCATCTTGCATGATCAGTGTGTGACCCATTGGGTTCACATCATCAAGTAGTAGGAATAGCACGAGGTGTGCACAATGGAACTCTTTCCATTTAGGGTCTAATTGGAACTCCTTCCAATTCCCTAATTGATTATAACTCACTTATATCAATTAGGGCTTCTACTAACCATGAATAACACCTAGCATATGGTTCATGGTGTCGTCCTTAATGAAGTGAATATGTATCTATCAAAGAACCCTTCTGTTATAGTTTATAGGTTACAATTGCATCCTTCCATTTACACAATGTCTCCAATTGAACTAATAGGACATGGAAGTCTGTCAAGTCCCTAGTTCAATTACTTTATACTCATTCATAAATATCAACTCAATGATGAACTTATGGAAACTCCTTTCCATATTCACACTACCATGGCCATGGACTGAATGAGTTATATTATGAATGCTATATGAGACATTCTCTCTCTTTTTCCTGAGAGTAATGGATTCCTTGTTGATCACTCACATGCCTTCATACACATAGCAATAGGGCCAATGAACACCTTTACAGACCCATGAATAGAATCTGCACTTAGTGTTATCAAACTTCTAAAGCTACATGCATAAGGTAACTATGGTGTCTCAGGTCTAAGGATTACTTGTACCACTATAACATTGAGAAACTGATTGACAGGCAGGTTAAAACTCCATTCAGTTTATCTCAAATCTTTGGTCACATTCAGTGTACCTATTCTATTAACAGGCACCCACCTGTTGGTTGTAGTGTCTCCACACAAATAGCTTGAGACCAGCTATCCTCCTATAGAGTCAACCTAACAAGTGCTAGTCCTATGGTTCATTACTGTCCATCATAGTGAACCTTCAACTAGGAATGATTTAGGAGTTTAGTACAGAGATATATTTACAGTCTCATAATTACAACTCTTTGTAATTCAATATTCTCAACTCTAACTCCTTGGACATATTATGTAAATATAAATGATGCATACAAACATAATAGAATAAGCCCTTTTATTAAATCAATAATAAATGTGACATACATAAATGAAATCAAATGATTGTTCCTTTATCCCTAAACAATCATCTCTATGATTGGCTCTAGGGCATAACTCTAACAGAAAATCCACACACATCCTCACTTTTCCATCCTTTTTAGGCACGGGAACTATATTGGATAACCACTCGGGATACTCCACAACCTGTAGGAACCCCGCATCGAGTTGTTTGGTTACTTCCTCCTTTACTTTCAATGCCCACTCGGGTTTCAATCTTCTCAATTTTTGCTTTACCGGCTTTTTAAGGGGATTGGTGGGGATGAAGTGCTGCACAATGTCTGGATCTATGCCGGGCATGTCTTCATAAGACCATGCAAAGGCCGTTATGTTGGCCTTTAAGAGGGCTATCAGCTTTTCTTTTTCAAGTGGTGAGAGGGTTATCCCAATTTTAATTATCTTTGGCAATTCATTTGTCCCTAAATTGATTGATTCCAATTCATCCATATTAGGTTCGGTGACACCCCTTTTCCTTTGCTCGGCGAGCTCCGGGGGGACGTCATTCCTAGGATCTATATCCATGCCATAAATATCCATAGAAGAGAGAAAGGAAACACTGCAAGCAAACAATGTATAAAAGAAACACACTTCATTAAAGGAACAAACAAAGAGACACAAACTTGAAAAGGAAACAAAACTTGGTGCCACAACTATGAAACGACTCCTAACTCCACAAAGTGGGATAGGCGGACACACTTTATTGAAAGCAAGAAAGACTCTAACTAAAGAACCTACAAGCTACTATCAGGCAAGTCATGATCTTCCTCTTCAAGGATTTCTGCAATGGCTCCATTTTCTAGGTACCAGTTATGAAGTGGCATGGTTGCATGGTGAATTGACGAATCTTGGCAATCTTCTGTTGCTGACTCCCCCAAAGTAAGAACCATATCTTGGAACATGGTAACCATAGCCTCGGTATCCACATGTTCTACCCAGTCTTCTTCTTTCTTCTCCCAATAACTGTCATTGATGGCTTCATCATCCACGATTTCGGCGGTGATTGGATACCACTCGGTGAAGAAAATCTCAAATCCTGGGATTCTGATCTTGGTTGTTGGATTGAACATAGGCTCTGGGAACCCACAGTACAGGAAGTCATCCCCCTCCTTGATGAAATAGCCATTCAGAGTCGGCCTGTATGGTGGAATCTTAAAGTCTGGCACCCTTCCTTCTGCTCTAGCTTTTCCCTTCTCCTTATTCCTCCTTGTCATTTCTGCATAGTCATTCTTAGTGGGCTCATATCCTAACCCAAAAGTGTAGGAAACAACCCGACTTTGAACAGAATGGGGAATTCCTTGTTGGCGACGCCCTAGGCCCATACCCGGGAAGAAATTCATTTTTCGCATTATCTCACCAACATGTAAATTACCATGGGGACAATAGTCAAGGGGGATCAATTCTTCCTTTTCCAACTCCTTTTCAATGCATTGCACATACTCAAACCCCGACAAGGGTATCTCAACTGATTCTGGTTTTATTTCGCATATGGGTACACCCGCCATTTTCAAATCATAATCCCCTTGAAGTGTAACAACGGCTCCCTCATGTGGGAACTTTACCTTTTGATGCAATGATGATGGTACAGCCCCAGCGGGATGAATCCAAGGCCTTCCCAATAATAGATTAAAACATGACGGCACATCCAAGACTTGAAACTCCACTCTGAACTCCGTGGGTCCCATGATTAAAGGTAGAGTGATCACCCCAATTACTTCTCTACGGGTATTATCATACGCCCTCACTGTCTGCCCAGATGGAGTGAAATCAGTGGGCCCCAAGCCCAAAACAGTTGCAGTTCTCAAGGGACATACATTCAACGCGGAACCATTATCAATCAAGACCGTAGGAACTCTCTTCCCCATGGTATCAACAGTTATATGCAAGGCTTGGGAGTGGCTTGGCCCACTCTTAGGTAAGTCCGCCTCTGCGAACACTATAGTGGAATTCTTCGGAGCAGGGTTTACTAGATTCACCAATCCCTCAGGGGACAAATCAACCGGAACCTGTATCTGATTTAACAACTTCAACACTGTCTGTCTGTGCTTGTGAGAGGCCATAAGCAAGCCCCATATGGTGATATTGGCATTGGTCTTCTTCAATTGTCGGAGTACTTCATCCTCTTCTTCTTGCACATCAAGGCGCTTATCTAACTCACTCAGTGGATTATCAGATTCCAAGTGCGGAGGCTTGAAATGGCGGCCCCCTCTTGTCATGTGGTCTACTTCTTCATCACTAGCCCATATGTCATCAATTTCATTTGTGTCACCCATCAGGTCATCCCATTCAATCATGTCAATGTCCTCCATCTGCACCTCTTCGGGTATATCATCCCAGCCCGTAGGAATTATGGGCTCACTTGGCAATGGATCAGGATAAAGCACATAGTAATCAAACTTCCCCGAAGGTTCTCCCAATAACCCCCACTTGAGGGTCTCCTGCTTCATATCTTTCTTTCAACTGCTGTTGGATGGACTTCTTTGGCAATCGTAGGGTCTTTTGATCAATGAGGTCTTGAACGACCTTTCTCAACATAGCACAGTCCTCAGTGTCATGGCCGGGTATACCATGGTATTGGCAATATTGATGGGGTGTTTGGGGTCTTGGCTTTAGAGGGTGAGGTATGATAAGGCCTTGGTTACAGCATTAGTGAAAGGCTTGGGTCAAGGACATGGGTAATGGAGTGTATTGTCTTATGGGTAGGCAAAGTCGAGATGGGTCGGCTTCAATGGTATTTATGGAGTTGGATGAATTATGAGAGGGAAGTGGATTTTGAGTGACATTTGGGCGATTTGGTGGAGTTGGTGGTGAGATGATTTGCTTGTCAAGTAAGTCTTGGATCTCATGCCTAAGGCGATAGCAACGGTTGGTTGAGTGGCCTTTGGCTTGGTGGAATTTGCAGTATTCATTCTCATTGTAGCTCTTGGGCAATGGATTTGGTGGTGGTCTTGGGTCGAGAGGTTTCAACAGGCCTCGGCTTTTTAGCTTTTCAAGTACTTTCTCAAGTGGCATATGCAGCTCGGTGAATTGGCGAGGTGGGTTGGTGTCATTTAAGGAGATGGGTTGAATGGGTTGGGCTATGGCATTGACCTCGGCATTGTTTTTCCCAGCAAAGTTCGGCCTGCGGCTCTTTTGGACTTCTTCTGTCTTGATTGACCCATCGGCAATGGCATCCTCAACTTGTGTACCTGCTCCGATAAGAGCCTTGAAATTAGGGAAGTAGTGAGCAAAGAGGTGCTTGTGATACACCGGCAATAGGTTCTTAACCACCAACTGAATCTGATCTTCCTCATTCGGTCTATCTGCCATTCTCGAGGCCTTTTGCCTCCACCTTGTAATGAAAGCGGAAAAGGTCTCATTAGCCCCTTGTTTTGTGGTCTCTAGGTCCCTTCTTGTGACATCCACCTCAGTGTTGTACTTGTAGTGCTCTGAAAACTCATTACATATGTCCTCCCAAGTTCGGGTTCTATTCTCATCCAAGGCTAGGAACCATTTTAAAGCAGAAGTGGCTAGGGTTTCATGGAACATTTGGGCCAAGAGTTCATCTGTCGCTCCTCGAGGGTGCATAGCTCGTACATACATTTTCAAATGGGTCTTAGGGTAGCTCGTTCCATCAAACTTTTCTAATTCGGGCATCTTGAATTGTAATGGAATACGAGCTTGAGGGAACAAAGATAGGGTACGTACATCCACCATGTCATCTGTCCTACAGATTCCCTTTATAGTCCTCTCCAAGGCTTCTACCTTACTAGCCAACACAGAGTCTGTATCAGAGGTCTTCCCCTTACTTCCCCCTTCTAGGTTAAAAACTTCAGGTGATTCATTCCCCTTGGGCTGAGTGCTTCCCCCATCATTGGTCTTAGTGCCTTCTCCAAACTGGGTCCCATTTTCGGTGTTATCCCCCGGGGTACGGCCATTATTCTGTTCGGGTTCGGACATCTTATGTTGGATATCTTGGGCCATTTTCAATGCTCTCTCGGATACATCAGTGGTGTAATCAAGTTTGGTCATGATAGCCTTCAAATAGGTCTCAACATCAAAACCCCCTTCACTAGTTGCTTCATCGGCCATGTCTGACTGGTTGGTAGAATCAATCTTCACTAAGCGCCCTTGCTGGTCGCGGATCCAAGCCAGTACGTCTTCTCACTCCTCTAAGAAAGGGAACAATCAGTCTCTCATCCTAAGGGTATGTCCTAGGCTTCCATATTTGTCCCAATGACTTCACGCCATATATACTCAATTAGTCCCTTTTAATCCAATCACCTTTGCAAGGGTCATGGGCGAAAGGTACGTATTAAGGATATAGGGTGCAAAGGTCCTCTATTAATTGTCCATTAAGCACATCACAAACACGGTCATGATATCATTACAAACAATGTGGGTGCATAAGGGTGAAACCATAGTGTCCTACAAGTCTGTCTATATGGACTAATGATAAGGGTAGGCTGGGGTCCTTCACTTGCTTGAGCAATCTTTATACCTAACCACATGTGGCATCAGGAACGCCGCGTGGGTCCAGCAGTACGTGATTAATTCATTTAATATACCCAAGGGCAAGCCCAAGGGTACTTGGCAAGAGAGGTTGAGAGCTTTCGCCCCAACTCATGGAATCAGGAAAACCAAGGTTGAGGCTAGGCCCGTCAGTGGCAAGGGACATCGATCCTAACATGCAAGAGTTTGCGCACACAATGCAATAAATGAAAGCACACAATCAAGCGAATGCAATGTGATTGATTTTAATTAAACAAAAGAAATTAACTTAGCCCAATCAAATTGTATAGAGTCTAGCCCACAAATCCCCAGTGGAGTCGCCAGACTGTGAACCCCGAAAAAGTGAGGCCCACGAGGGGTTTTAGGTTTGAAACAGGAAAAGGAGTCGCCACCTTATTTTTTAAAGGAAACAAGGAAAACCCTAAAAAAACAGTTTTGTTTTAGGAAAACAAAAGATTGACTCCATGTTTAAAATGGTAAGGCAAAAAGTCTTTTGGAAACCAGAGAATTCGGGGATTCGGAGGCTAAGTTACGATATGGGAAGGTTCTAGGCAAAGCCTATAGGCACCCATATCGCCCTAAACGGTCTCTTAATTTAATTGGGCTAAATCAAAGTCTTAATCATACACAAATCAACAATTATCATCACAAGACAGCATGCATATCATTTATTCATTCATCCATACAATCTAGTAAATCAAAGAAAAACAGAAAAAAGAAAGGGGGAGAGGAGAAAACCTAGGATACTTAGTATCCTAGGGCGGACTTGAACATCACGAAGAGCGCCTACGTACCATGTATGGAAATACATGGATCAAAGTCCACGTAGTTCGAAAAGGAATAGGGTTATAACCTAATCAAGGCCTATGGTAAACCCTAAGTTTCCTTTTAAGTAAAACATGGTAAGTTTCCAAAATAAATGATTCTCAAAAGATTTTTGGTAAAATATGGAATTTTGATAAAAGATGCAAACTTTGATTTAAAAGGTATCTTTTATTGAAAGGAAACTATAGAATCTACCATACCCCTCTATTAGGAAACAACCCTAGGGGGGGAGAAAGGGAAAGTTTCAAAGGAAGGAAAGAAGGGTGAATTGGGGCACCCTCACACCCTACTTACCTTAAGCGAAAGCAACCTGTCAAAGTAACCACCCTATTGCATAGGGTAATTACCTTATTTGTGAGATTTCATCTCACAATAGCCAAAATAACCAACCCACATTGGTGGGGTAGTTGCACCTGTTGTACCTGTCAAAGCACCTGCAATTTCCATGCAAAACATACCAAAAATACCAACCAAGCAAGCTAGATTCCAAATCAAGCCATTATCATGCCCAAACATGGGCTAACACATGCTCAAAATATCATATCAAGGACAAATAACAGATCTGGACAGAATTGAAATAAGGTTTAAAATCAACCACAAGTCATGCAACAACATGAATCATAAGCTAACTAAAACCCTAATTCAACCCTACATGCAATGACATGCAAAAAACCCTAAAATCAACTATATGAATGCTAGAAATATCATAGTTATCAAATATGCAGCACATATATATCAACTATGAAGAAAACACAAAGAAAAACCCTAAGTTATCATGCTATATGCTACTTTCCTAATACAAGGATGAATGAAACCCTAGAATCACACTAGTGCATAAAATTCCATGAAATAACCCTAAATCATGCAAAACAGAACATGAACAGCACTCTAACCATGCATATTAATCAATGGAATGATCCACACATGAGAAAAATACAAGCTTGCACATGAAATATAGCTATTCTAAACATAAACTCAATTTCAGCACTAAGGAAACCCTAGAATCCCAAACATGCAGTAAATCACATGGGACATCATCCTAGCATACTAAACAGCCCACAAACATTATCCTAATCATGCATACATTCCGATGGAAGCAACAAAACACAATAAAAAAATATAAGCTCTAATATACTAAAGAGTTATTTCATGCAGAAAACCATTTTAAGCACCTAAGAAACCCTAAAGTCCCAAACATGCAGTAAATCACATGGAATAACATCCTAGCATACTAAACAGCCCACAAATATGATCCTAAACATGCATGGAAGCAACAAGACATGATAAAAACACAAGCTCTAATATACCAAAGAGTTATTTCATGCAGAAAACCATTTTAAGCACCTAAGAAACCCTAAAGTCCCAAACATGCAGTAAATCACATGGAATAACATCCTAGCATACTAAACAGCCCACAAATATGATCCTAAACATGCATGGAAGCAACAAGACGTGATAAAAACACAAGCTTTGATATGCAATCATCCTATTCTATGCAAAAACCCTAACTTTAAAAGAGAGAAGAGGAGGAAGGGGGGAATACCTATGGTGAAGTATCCTTTTGCTGCTGTAGGGAGTCCTCCTTCTCTTGTGTACTGCTGGGAGTTCCTTCCTTCAAGCCTTCAAGCAATGCTCCAGCCCTCCTCCAAGCTTACTCCCACACTCTCTCACTCAAAGTATAGGTTAAACTACCCTAAGGATGGCTGCCATAGCCTCCAAGTCTCACACATGCCTCACACTTCAGAATTTTCTCTCCCAGTGGCCTCTAAGTGCCCTCCCTATTGCTGAAGTATAAGGAGGTATTTATAGGGATTGAGGGAAAACCCTCAATGGTTGGGATTAAAACCCTAGGGATTGATCCAAGGGCTCTTAGAGGTTCCCTTGGGGCTCAAGTAGGTCAAAAAGGGCTGAAATTAGGGTTAAATGGCGGCTAAAGGCGAGCAAATCCAAGGAAATAGGGAAGGAGCCTGCGTCAAAGCTCAAAAAAGGAAAGTGGCTCGGGTGACCACCTGGGACTGGGCGGCTAGCAGCCTGGGCCCAGGCGGCTAGCCGCCCAGGCCTGGGTGGTCACCCGAGGCCCTGTCAGCTTATGCCCATATTTGACCCCTTCGGCTTCCAAATGTGTTTCAGGGCCCAAATGAACTCCGATTTTGACGAAACGAAAGCCAAAACGACCGTGTTTCGAAGGGGAATGTAATTTGAGTCACTTGAGGGAAAGAAACCCTAGCCACGGCTGCATGGTTGGGCCCTACAAAGGTGGTTAACCGCTATGCCTCACCATCGCTTAGCTTAGGTATGCACATAGGATCGCACCAAATGCTTTCCAATTCGAAATTTAACCTCCCTAAACACATTTGGGGATGAAATTAGGACCAATCAAGGTCAAATGAGTAGTCATAGAGTGAAAATCATGAACCAATTCGGGCTAACCCGAAGTAGGTCTCTTAGCCAACCTAAGCCTTGTTGAGCCATTCTAATCCCGAACCTTCAATTCATCGAATTGAACCCACAAATACCTCAAATGTAACCATATGAACTCCAATTGGCAACTTGGAGATCATTTCAAGGTCAAATGGAAAGTTTGTGATCTAAAAGACGATTATGCCCCTCAAGTCACAAAAGTTCTTATTAACCCTCAAGATCAACTCCAAATCGAACCAAAATTCATACACACCATCCTTAGGACCCTAGAAACTCAATGCAAAAGACTAGACTCAAAAAGGAAACAAAAAGACACATGCAATGACAAACCCTAGCTAAGGTGGCAAAAATGGGGTGTGACACATACCTTTCAAAGGTTGGTTCTTTAGAGTATCCAGATACTCCCGGCAGTTACGTTTCCAGTGCCCATCCTTGCCGCAGTGAAAACAGGTTCCTTTGGCTTTGTTGTTACCTTTCTTCTTCCTCTGGGTACTCTTACCCTTGCTTATACCCTTGCGCTTAGGCTTGAGCTTAGACTTAGAAGTAGCAGCTTCATTAAATTCAAGCAAGAATTCTTTCCCATACAACTCTTGTATGTTGATAAAAATCTCGTAAGCACTTCCCATGGACTCGTGTTGCTTCTTAAGCTTGAGACTCATAAATACCATCATATAGCACCTTGCCATGAGATCGTCGTCCATGTGCTTCTGGTAAGCGTCTTTCTCTTGCTGAGTTGTAGCCTCAGCAGGAGTAATGGGAAGTGGATTATGAAGTGCATAGGTAAGATTCTTGGAATCCAAAACAATTTTTAGATTCCTAAGCCAATCAAGACAATTTGGTCCAGTCAAACGGTTGGTGTCCAATAATTTAGATAACGGGTTGAGGTGAGCCATTCTAATGAACTACATATAAAAATTAAAATAGAGAATTAGATTTCATTTTTAATCCATAATGATCGGGTCTTTAATCATATGGTACCTCCCACTATTTTATCAAATTCCATACACCCTCTAATGGAATTCGGGAATCTTATTCCTAATGGGGATTGGGGTCCCACTATGACCTAGAAGCCTCACATGTTAGTTTCTTGACTTCTAACCCACAGTAAGAAGACAACTCTTTGTCTATTGCTTCATAAGCAAGTTCCAATCATTTTGCCTCTAGGGTACATACTCCTCACATGTTAGTTTCTTGGAATACTTCCCTAGTTAAGTTAAGCCCATCATTCACACAGGTATGTTTCACCAAATATATACCTCACATGTTAGTTTCTTGGTATATACCAGCTTAGGCACCCCATAATATCTACATATGTGATAGTTTCAAGTAATGTCTTTAATATGGGTAGCTCCTACATGTCTGTAGCCAGGTACCCAGATTAAGGGACGTTAGATGATCCTATAATGATAGAAGGCAATGAAGAATCCATTCCCTAATGTATTCTCCATTTCCAACTTAATATTAAAATAGAGGGGTTTTGAGGGTCTCATCAAAATAACTAATCTAACATACATCTCATGCATTTAAATAAGAAACATATAACAACATTATATATATGTAATCCACTTATCGATATTAGTCCCTATAAGGTGACATATAACGATCTTTGGATTTGGAGCTATCTCTATTAATCTCATTAAAAGCTCCCACTATGATGATTATGGACTTTAAGAGGATTCAATCCAAGCCAATGAATTGAATCCAAGGTCTAAGGTGGGTGTAGGTGATCGTAAAACATTCATTCAAAACATAGCATGCACTCTTGAAAATCTTCTCCAAGCTTTCAAGTCCTTCAATCTCCTCCATTAGCTTCATGGTCTCCACCATAGGCTTGTTGGGCTCCACCATGCTCCTTTATGTCCACCATGCTCCTTAGTGCGCTCTCGATTACATAACATTTACATAATTTTAAAGAAAGGGATACATAAGGGGAATGTGGGGTACATAAGAGAATGATAGAGAGAGAGAAGAAGGTGGCATGCAAGCCCTAAATAAATAATACATCACCATAATAAAATTACAACTCTTGAAAATAATACAACCCATTCATAAGACAGCCAATCACAATTGGTTTAAGGGTATAGTCCATAATCATCATCCATCCATAACCATACAATCACATTGCATAATAAAGGAAATAACTGTAAGCAATAAACATATGGGCATTTATGGTAACTCTATTGATTGGTTTTCATTAATCTCATTAATGTGTCCTAATCTTATTAGGATATGCATAAGTTCTTGAATTAATTAAGTCTTAACATTTAAGATATTTAATTTCAATTAATCAAATCAATTGAAACATTTAAAGTCCCCTAATTGAACACTAATATCAAATATTAGGGTTTCTTTAATTAAACAAAACAATTTTATTTAATTAAAATTTCCAGATTTTAATTTAATCCTAAATTGTGTTTTAAACCATTTAAAACATTATAAAATTAATCACCATTAATCGAATAATCAATTTCAGAATTAAATAAAATCATTTTATTAATTAATTAGTGCATTAGGGTTTCCTAAAACCCTAAACCCTAAATGCATTAACTCTAAACCCTAAGTGTAACCCTAATGCATTAAATGCCTTATGATTGGTCAATTAATGACCAATCATTTAAACCCTAGGTTTATACGGTATTAATGATTAGGATTAGGGTTTAATTAATGCCACCTAGGATATTAATTACACCTAATTAATATGCACTAATTAGGGTTTCTAAAACCCTAAACCTTAAACCTATTAAATGCCAATGATTAATTACTAAACCATTAATGATCATGATTGGTCATTAATGACCAATCATTTAACCCTAGGTTAGACCCATTAATTACTAGGTTTAGTTATTAATTAATGCATTAATAGAATTAGGGTTTAATTAATACGAATCAGGGTTTCCTAAACCCTAAACCCTAGACATCATAAATGCAATTAATAATACCCTAATGATTAATAACCATGATTGGTCAACTAATGACCAATCATTAAACACTTTAATTATGGTAATTAATAGCCTAATTAGGGTTTCCATTAATGCAATTAATGAATTAGGGTTAAAGCATTAATGGGAATTAGGGTTTCCTAAGAAACCCTAAGGCTGCCGCCACCTATAGTGGGCTGCCATGGCTAGGCCAGGCCATGGGAGGCCATGGCCAGCAAAGGGGGACTCAAGCCAGGGTGTGGGCCAAGCCCATGGACACGTGTGGGGTGGCCAAGAGGGCTGTCTTCTTCAAAGAACATTAGGGTTTCAAGAACCCTTGCTGGCACCACCATTGGAGGACCTCCAAGGTCACAAAAGTTTCTAAAACTTAATCAATTCGACTCTACCAACAAAACCAGCTTTTGTATCATGTCCCTACATGAATTACTAAGCTAATTGAAGTGGTTTGGATGATCAAATCATCCCCAATTGTTCTAAACAATTCAAGAACAGTAGGCTGTCCAGAATTTGACAGCATACTGTCCATGATCACAAATTGATTTAAAACCCAGCAAGATGATTAATTCAGGCTACCAAATTATTTTTCCTAGCATCCTACATGTCTTAGGAAACTAATAAAATTGGTTTCATGCAATTTGGAGTTCCCTAGCTCAAGATATGAACAAAACTCCATTGATGACTTTCTGTAGAAAAACAGCCTGCTGTGTTCTTCCAAGAAATCAAACTTTTTGATTCTTTATGCATCAAGACTCTTTTGAAACTTAAAGAAAATGATCTATACATCATATATCATCATCCTATAATGATTATTTATCAATTTTACAGAAGTTTCTGATCATAACAGTAGCAAGAACCCTAGGGTTCTAAAACCCAGATTCAAACATGGTGGTCTTCTCCTTCTTCCTTCTGTTCTAGACTCATAATCCAATTATGATACATCCGAATGCTTGGGAACCCTTTCCTACCATGTCTAGAACATAACCCAAGTGGTGGCAACCATTGCCATGCCTTTGATCTCCATCAAAAACTCACAATTGTGGCTGTTACATCATTCCCGAGCAAAACTGTCTTCCCTGACAGCCTGTAGTAAAAAATTCATAACTTTCACTACAAAACTCAGATTGACGAACCGTTTGTTGGGTTGTAAAGCTGATTCGAAGAGCGTTCTAACCATATATGGCTCGAAAATTTTGGAGAAGAACTCTGATTTCGGCATGCAAAACAAGATGACGGTTTTTCATGGCTACCATGAAAACTGTTCATCATCTTCTCCAAACTCAATCCCCATTCAACTTTTGAATAACCAGCAGCCCTAAAACTATTTTAGAAGAGGAGTAGAAGGAGAATTAACCTAGGGTTCATTAACCCTAGGTTCGGCCATGAGAAGGAAACCATTCTAATGCATGAACATAAATTCCAGATTTATTAACCAATCAATTTACCATGAATTACAGCCCATATGCAGTTTGTATTAGGCATAACCATGGCTCTGATACCATTGTTGGGAATCATACTAGAGAGGAAAAATACAAAGGCGGAATTTAAAATTTTTCCTACGATTCCCAAACCCATGAATCCGATTATGCATAATACAAAAACATAAACCCTAACTACCAAGAGAGTTGGGATTACTTACAGTTGATTAATGTCTTCTCCTTTATGCTCCAAGCTTTGTCTTCTCCTTTTTGCTCCAAGCTTTGTCTCCGGACAGCGGTGAATGAGCAGCCCAAGTGTGCTGCCTCCAACGGTATCCACACCTAGCTTGAATTTGAAGTCCTTTCCTTCTTCTTCCTTGTTGTTGCTAGAGGTGGACAAGAAAGAGAGAGAGTGAGGGAGAGCTGTAATTTTCAGCCAGCCCTTGGGGAGGAGTTATTGTGATGATGTCATCACCTTATAGTGGGCATTATATAGCCCACTAATAGGGCCGGCCAAGGGGGGATTCCAAACCCTAATCTAATTTGTGTAATTACTCTTAATTACACAATTAGCCCACTAGTTTGCATCAAATACAAATTAGCCCCTTAAAGAACTTTTCTTTAATCACTTATACCCTTTCTCTCATAGACAATCAAGCTCTTTTAGCATGATCAGTGTGTGACCCATTGGGTTCACATCATCAAGTAGTAGGAACAGCACAAGTTGTGCACAATGGAACACTTTCCATTAAGGGCCTAATTGAAACTCCTTTCAATTCCCTAATTGATTATAACTCATTTATATCATTAGGGCTTCTACTAACCATGAGTAACACCTAGCATATGGCTCATGGTGTGGTCCTTAATGAGGTGAATAGTCATTTACAAAGAACCCTTCTGTTATAGTTTACAGGTTACAATTCCATCCTTCCATCAACACAATGTCTCCAATTGAACTAATAGGACATGGAAGTCTGTCAAGTCCCTAGTTCAATTACTTTATACTCATTCATTAATATCAACTCAATGATGAACTTATGGAAACTCCTTTCCATATTCATTCTACCATGGGCCCATGGATTTAATGAGTTATATTCAATGAATGCTGTATGAGACATTCACTCTCTTTTTCCTGAGAGTGATGGATTCCTTGTTGATCACTCACATGCCTTCACACACATAGCAGTAGGGCCAATGAACACCCTTACAGACCCCTGAATAGGATCTGCACTTAGTGTTATCAAACTTCTAAAGCTACATGTATAAGACAACCATGGTGTCTCAGGTCTAAGGATTACTTGTACCACTATAACAATGAGAAACTGATTGACAGGCAGGTTAAAACTCCATTCAGTTTATCTCATATCTTTGGTCACATTCAGTGTACCTATTCTTATAATAGGCACCCACTTGTTGGTTATAGTGTCTCCACACAAATAGCTTGAGACTAGCTATCCTCCTATAGAGTCAACCTAACAAGTGCTAGTCCTATGGTTCATTACTGTCCATCATAGTGAACCTTCAACTAGGAATGATTTAGGAGTTTAGTACAGAGATATATTTACAGTCTCAAAATTACAACCCTTTGTAATTTCATATTCTCAACTCTAACTCCATGGACATATTATGTAAATATAAATGATGCATATAAACATAATAGAATAAGCCCTTTTATTAAATCAATAATAAATGTGACATATATAAATGAAATCAATTGATTGTTCCTAATCCCTAAACAATCATCTCTATGATTGGCTCTAGGGCATAATCCTAACAACCCCTTATTCTCTAGTTTATGGAATGGAGGCCGTGTTGCCAGTTGAATTGGAAGTTCATTCACTAAGAGTTGCCGTGGAGAGCCAGATAATAGAAGTGGACTGGGTTAAGAGCCACTATGATGAGTTAGCTTTGCTGGATGAAAGGCGTTTAAGGGCGCTGTATCATGTTCAGGGGTATCAACGGAGAGTTGCCAGAGCATTCAACAAGCATGTCAAAGATCGAGGTCTAAAGAAAGGGGATGTAGTGCTGAAAGAAATCAGAGCTCCAGTGTTCGATCCGCGGGGAAAATTCAAGCCAAGTTGGGGTGGGCCATACATTATCAAAGAGATATTGCCAGCAGGGGCTGTTCGCCTCATGGATTTAGATGGAATTGAGATTCGCTCGTCCAACTAATTTGGATCAATTGAAGAAATATCATGTTTGAAGCCTGCTAGGTTGAAAACCCGTAAAGGCGGCCTAGGCAAAAGTTAAGCCATAAAAACTACGTAAGACCTGATTCTCCATTCAAAAACAAAAAAAAAAAAAAAACAAAACAAAAAAAAAAAAACAAAAAAAAAAAAAGAAGAAAAAAAACCATGGAGATATGTAGGCAACCCATAAAGTTACTTTGGGTGCGGTCTAAATCAAACAAGAAAATCCCAAATTTGATTTATTATTGGCAATTTATTCAAAACTAAAATTGATTGACATAGCAATTCATTGGTATTAAGTAAAAGAACTATAAATATGCCATAAATATCCTATTCTATTGAGTCTTCAGTTTTTCTTGGGCTTCTTTGCAGTTCGCTCTTCAGCTTTCTTCTTCTCTCTTTCATGTCTTCTTTTCTTCCTCAAGTTGTTAGAGTTATGCCCTAGAGCCAATCATAGAGATGATTGTTTAGGGATAAAGGAACAATCATTTGATTTCATTTATGTATGTCACATTTATTATTGATTTAATAAAAGGGCTTATTCTATTATGTTTGTATGCATCATTTATATTTACATAATATGTCCAAGGAGTTAGAGTTGAGAATATCGAATTACAAAGAGTTGTAATTATGAGACTGTAAATATATCTCTGTACTAAACTCCTAAATCATTCCTAGTTGAAGGTTCACTATGATGGACAGTAATGAACCATAGGACTAGCACTTGTTAGGTTGACTCTATAGGAGGATAGCTGGTCTCAAGCTATTTGTGTGGAGACACTACAACCAACAGGTGGGTGCCTGTTAATAGAATAGGTACACTGAATGTGACCAAAGATTTGAGATAAACTGAATGGAGTTTTTACCTGCCTGTCAATCAGTTTCTCAATGTTATAGTGGTACAAGTAATCCTTAGACCTGAGACACCATAGTTACCTTATGCATGTAGCTTTAGAAGTTTGATAACACTAAGTGCAGATTCTATTCATGGGTCTGTAAAGGTGTTCATTGGCCCTATTGCTATATGTATGAAGGCATATGAGTGATCGACAAGGAATCCATTACTCTCAGGAAAAAGAGAGAGAATGTCTCATATATCATTCATAATATAACTCATTCAGTCCATGGCCATGGCAGTGTGAATATGGAAAGGAGTTTCCATAAGTTCATTATTGAGTTGATATTTATGAATGAGTATAAAGTAATTGAACTAGGGACTTGACAGACTTCCATGTCCTATTAGTTCAATTGGAGACATTGTGTGAATGGAAGGATGCAATTGTAACCTATAAACTATAACAGAAGGGTTCTTTGATAGATACATATTCACTTCATTAAGGACGACACCATGAACCATATGCTAGGTGTTATTCATGGTTAGTAGAAGCCCTAATTGATATAAGTGAGTTATAATCAATTAGGGAATTGGAAGGAGTTCCAATTAGACCCTAAATGGAAAGAGTTCCATTGTGCACACCTCGTGCTATTCCTACTACTTGATGATGTGAACCCAATGGGTCACACACTGATCATGCAAGATGAGCTTTAAAGTCTATGAGAGAAAGGGTATGAGTGCATAAAGAATAGTTCTTTGAGGCCTATTTATATTTGATATAATTTATAGGGGTTATTGTGCAATTTAGAGAAATTGCATCACACCCTAATAGGGTTTCCCCCTAGGGCCGGCCCCCTTAGTGTGGACTATATAAGTCACACTATGATGTGTGACATCATCACAAGTTGAAATCCTAAGGGGCTGTCCAGATTTTCCAGCCTCCCTCTCTCTCTCTCCTCTCTTCTCCTTCACTAGCAACAACAAGGAAAAGATGGAAAGGACTTGAAGCTCTAGCTAGGTGTGGATACCGTTGGAGGCAGCACACTTGGGCTGCTCATTCACCGCTGTCCGGAATCAAAGCTTGGAGCAAAAAGGAGAAGACAAAAATTCTGTAAGTGTTCTAACCCTCTTCATAGTTAGGGTTTGATTTTGTATATGCATAGTTAGATTCATGGGCTGTGGAATCAAAGGGAAAATTTTTATATTCCGCACTTCTATTTTTCCCTCTTGTATGATTCCCAACAGTGGTATTAGAGCCATGATTATGCATAATACAAAATACATATGGGCTGGAATTTATGGTGTAGTTGAATGATTCAAAAATCTGGAGAATTTTTACTGCAGAATTGTTCTTCTCTCTGGCCGAACCTAGGGTTTGGAACCCTAGGTCTATTCTTCTTCTACTCCTCTTCTAAATCATGGTTAAGGGTAACCATTGATGCAAAGGTTGTATAGGGTTTGAATTGGAAGAAGAAGAAAAAGGAAAACTGGGTTTTCTGAAGAGGGTCGAATCTGGGTTTTAGAACCCAGAGGTTCTTGCAATTAAATTCAATCAAAGCTTCTGTATTTTTGATGCAAATCCATTGTAGGATCATTATATATCATGTGTATATGATTTTATTTAAGTTTCAAAAAGGTTTTGATGGAAAAAGATTCAAAAAGTTTGAAAATTTTTCATGAACAGCATAGCAGATTTTCTCTGCAGAAAAGTCATCAATGGAGTTTTGATTAGAACTTGAGTTAGGGAACTCCAAATTGCATGAAACCAATTGCATTAGTTTCCTAAGACATGTAGGATACTGGGAAAATTCGTTTGGTAGCCTAATTCATTCATCTTGCTGGGTTTTAAATCAATTTCTGACCATGGACAGTATGCTGTCAAATTCTGGGCAGCATACTGTTGTTTTAATTGTTTAGAACAATTGGTGATGATTTGATCATCCAAACCTCTTCTAGTAGCTTAGTATTTCATGTAGGGACATGATACAAAAGCTGGTTTCAATGGAGGAGTCGAATTGATAAGGTTTTAGAAGCTATTGTGACCTTCAAGGTCTGCAACAATGGCTCCAGCAATGGGTTTTGGAAACCCTGATTGTTTTTTATGATGGCAGCCACTTCCACCACTCCTCACGTGTCCAGAGGCTTGTCCCACACCCCTAGGATGTTCTCCCATGGCTGGTCATGGTCTCCCACAGTCGTTGGTGGCCATGGCAGCCTAGCCAAGCTCAGGCAGCCCCCTGGTTGTGACGGCTGCATAGAGTTAAGGATGAAACCCTAATTTTGAGTTAATGATGAAACCCTAATTTCATTATGGCATTAATTAAAACCCTAATTGGAATATTAATTACCTTTATTAAGAGTTAATGATTGGTCATTAAATGACCAATCATGGTTATTAATTGTTAGGGCATAATTAATACCATAAATGATGTCTAGGGTTAGGGTTTTGGAAACCCTAATTAGTGTAATTAATTAAGGGTAATTAATACCCTATTTGGCTTTAATTAAACCCTAATCCCTTTTATTAAATACCATATGAACCTAGGGTTTTAATGATTGGACATTAAATGACCAATCATAAGGAATTTAATGATTAGGGCTTGCATTTAGGGTTTAGGGTTATGCGTTTAGGGTTTAGGGTTTTAGGAAACCCTAATACACTAATTCATCATTTAAATGATTTTATTTAATTCCCATGTTAATTATTTAATTAATATTGATTAATTTTATAATGTTTTAAATGGTTTAAAATACAATTGGGGATTAAATTAAAATCTGAAAATTCTTAATTAAATGAAATTGATTTGTTTAATTAAGGAAACCCTAATATTGGATATTAGAGTTATTTTAGGAAACTTTATATGTTTAAATTAATTTGATTAATTGAAACTAAAATGTCTTAAATGTTAAGACTTTATTTAATTCTGGATATTTTTGTTAATACCTAATAAGATTAGGATGCATTAATGAGATTAATGTAAATCATTCAAGAGAATTACCATAATGCCCATATGTTTTAATGCTTACAGTTTTTCTTTACATTATGCAATGAGATTGTATGTATGTGTTTGGATGATGATTATGGACTATACCCTTTAAACCAATTGTGATTGGCCGTCTTATGAATGGGATGTTATTATTTACAAGAGTTGTAATTTTATTAAGGTGATGTAATTTATTTGGGGCTTGCATGCCACCTTCCTTCTCCCTCTCTCTCTCTATCATTCTCTTATGTACCCCACATTCCCCTTATGTATCCCTTTCTTTAAATTATGTAAATGTTATGTAATCGAGAGCGCACTAAGGAGCATGGTGGACCCAAAGGAGCATGATAGAGCCCAACAAGCCAATGGTGGAGACCATCAAGCCAAGGGAGCAGATTGAAGGACTTGAAAGCTTAGAGAAGTGTTTCAAGACAGCATGCATGTTTCGAATGTGTTATTTTACGATCACCTACACCCACCTTAGACCTTGGATTCAATCTATTGGCTTGGATTGAATTCTCTCAAAGACCATAATCATCATAGTGGGAGCTTTTAATGAGATTAATAGTGATAGCTCCAAATCCATAGATCGTTATATGTCTCTTCTTAGGGACTAATATCGATAAGTGGATTATTATTATTTTATGCTGTTCAATTTTTTATTTATATGCAATGAGATGTATGTTAATTTGATGAGACCCTTAAAAACCCCTCTATTTTAATATTAAGTTGGAAATGGAGAATACATTAGGGAATGGATTCTTCATTGCCTTCCATCATTATAGGATCATCTAACGTCCCTTAATGTGGGTACCTGGCTGCAGACATGTAGGAGCTACCCATATTAAAGACATTACTTGAAACTATCACATATGTAGATATCATGGGGTGCCTAAGCTGGTATATACCAAGAAACTAACATGTGAGGTATATATTTGGTGAAACATACCTGTGTGAATGATGGGCTTAACTTAACTAGGGAAGTATTCCAAGAAACTAACATGTGAGGAGTATGTACCCTAGAGGCAAAACGATTGGAATTTGCTTATGAAGCAATAGACAAAGAGTTGTCTTCTTACTGTGGGTTAGAAGTCAAGAAACTAACATGTGAGGTTTCTAGGTCACAGTGGGACCCCAATCCCCATTAGGAATGAGATTCCCGAATTCCATTAGAGGGTGTATGGAATTTGATAAAATAGTGGGAGGTACCATATGATTAAAGACCCGATCATTATGGATTAAAAATGAAATCTGATTTTCTGTTTAATTTTCTGTATGTAGATCACCGTAATGGCTCACCGCAACCCGTTATCCAACATTTTGGAAACCAACCGTTTAACTGGACCTAATTATCTTGATTGGTTAAGGAATTTAAAAATCGTTTTGAATTCTGAAAATATTACCTATGCACTTCAAAGTTCACTTCCCAATGCTCCTACTGAGGCTGCAACTCGGCAAGAGAAAGACGCTTATCAGAAGCGCATGGATGATGATCTTATGACGAGATGCTATATGATGGTGTCTCTAAGTCCTGAGCTTAAGAAGCAATACGAGTCCATGGGAAGTGCACCCGAGATATTTATCCACATACAAGAGTTGTATGGCAAAGAGTTCTTGCTTGAATGTGATGAATGGGTTGAAGTTCCTGCTTCCAATTCTATACTCAAGCCTCAAGGCAAGGGAATAAGAAAGGGTAAGAGTACCCAAAGGAAGAGGAAAGGTAAAGGGATCTGTTTTTACTGCGGCAAAAATGGGCATTGGAAACGTAACTGCCAAGAGTATCTAGATACTCTGAAGAACCAACCTTCGGAAGGTATGGATTATGCTCTTATACTTGAGACTAACATGAGTGTTAGCTCTGCTTCCACTTGGGTACTAGATTCTGGTGCGAGTTCTCATATTTGTAATTCCATGCAGGACCTAGTGGGAAGCAGAAGGCTGAGTAAAGGAGAAGTAACCCTACGAGTGGGAAATGGAGCAAACGTTGCTGCATTAGCCGTGGGGACTTGCTGCTTGACTTTGCCTAGTGGGAGTAGTTTAGAATTATCAGGCTGTCTTTATATTCCAGAAGTTATAAGAAACATTATTTCTATTTCAGTATTATCTAAACAAGGATTTAGGTTTGTTTTTGAGGAGAATAAATGTTCTTTATTTAAAAATGAAGAGTTCATTACTTCTGGAGTTTATGTGAATGGCCTTTATTTTCTAAACTTTATTGCAAATGTTAATTGCATAGAGCATGATAGTTCTAAATTGAATGCAGACAAACCCAAAAGAACAAGAGATGAAGAAAACTCCGCATATGACTGGCACTTGAGACTAGGTCATATCAGTGAGAATAGGATTAACAAGATGTGTAAGGATGGACAATTGGGTCCATTGGTTTCTATGCCCTTTCCAACTTGTGAATCTTGTTTACTAGGTAAAATGACCAAGTCACCTTTCACCGGTCACGGTGAGAGAGCGGCAGACATATTAGGATTAATACATAGTGATGTATGTGGTCCTATGAGCATACATGCTCGTGGAGGTTTCTCTTACTTTATAACCTTTACCGATGATCATTCTAGGTATGGGTATGTGTACTTAATGAAGTACAAATCTGAAGCATTTGAAAAGTTCAAAGAATTCAGATATGAAGTAGAGAAACAAACTGGTAAAAGTATTAAAGCTCTTCGATCGGATCGAGGAGGAGAATATTTAACTGGTGAGTTTTTAGATCATCTTGTTCAAGCGGGCATTCTATCTCAATGGACACCTCCTGGAACACCACAGCTTAATGGTGTGTCAGAAAGGAGGAATAGAACCTTATTGGATATGGTTAGGTCCATGATGAGTTACACTGATTTACCATTGTCCTTCTGGGGACATGCCCTGGAAACTGCCGCGTACCTGTTGAACAGAGTCCCAACCAAATCTGTCCCTAAGACACCGTATGAGATATGGAAAGGGAGAGCACCAAGCCTTAAACATATTAAGGTATGGGGTTGCACTGCATATGTAAAGACACATGATGCAACCAAGTTAGAATCAAGATCAATTAAATGTAGGTTT
This sequence comes from Liquidambar formosana, assembly GCA_039720395.1. Lineage (NCBI taxonomy): Eukaryota > Viridiplantae > Streptophyta > Magnoliopsida > Saxifragales > Altingiaceae > Liquidambar > Liquidambar formosana. The sequence continues at coordinate 24,286,178 of CM077826.1, read as the reverse complement.
GTGGGATATCCTAAAGAGAGTTTAGGATATTATTTCTATTATCCTGATGAACAAAAGGTGTTTGTTAGTAAGTTTGCAGTCTTTCTTGAAAAAGAGTTTATTCAAGAAGGAGGCAATAACAGGAAAATAGAACTCAAAGAATTGTCTGATGAGACACAAACCGACAGTGATCCCACCCCTGTCCCTGATGAGACAGAACCCACTAATGTACCACAACCTCTCCGTAGATCAAGTAGGGTATCTGTTGCACCTGAGAGATATGGATTTCTCAACCATAATGCAGAGGAATTGTTCATTGGTGATAGAGAACACCCAGATGACCCTACTACTTATGGACAGGCGATTTCGGATATTGATTCGAACAAATGGCTGGAAGCTATGAAATCTGAAATGGACTCGATGTATTCCAACAAAGTCTGGACTTTAGTTGATCCACCAGAAGGTATAGTACCTATTGGCTGCAAATGGATCTTCAAAAGGAAGATAGGCTCAGATGGAAAGGTAGAGACCTACAAGGCTAGGCTAGTGGCAAAAGGTTACCGACAAAGGCATGGTATTGACTATGAGGAAACCTTCTCGCCAGTGGCTATGCTTAAGTCCATTAGGATCTTGTTAGCTATAGCTGCGCACTACGATTATGAGATATGGCAAATGGATGTAAAGACTGCTTTCCTTAATGGAAACATTGAGGAAGACCTTTATATGCAGTAACCTGAGGGTTTTACATCCAGTGGTGAGGACCACAAAGTGTGCAAGCTACAGCGGTCCATTTATGGACTTAAACAAGCTTCTAGAAGCTGGAACATCCGATTCGATGAGGCAATCAAATCGTTTGGTTTCCTACAAAATATGGATGAACCATGTGTGTACAAGAAAGTTAGTGGGAGTGCGATTACCTTCCTGGTCCTATATGTTGATGACATTCTACTTATCGGGAATAAAGTAGAAACGTTATCAAAAGTGAAAGAGTGGCTTTCACAGAATTTCTCCATGAAAGATTTGGGAGAAGCATCCTATATTCTGGGAATAAAGGTCTATAGAGATAGATCTAAAAGGATGCTAGGTCTCTCCCAATCATTGTACATAGACAAAATATTGAAAAGGTTCAATTTAGAAGATTCCAAAAGAGGTCTAATTCCTGTTAGGCATGGAATCAAGTTGTCGAAAAACATGGCACCTAAAACTCCAGAGGAGATTGCGTACATGAGGACGATTCCCTATGCTTCTGCAGTAGGGAGTCTAATGTATGCCATGTTATGTACAAGACCAGATATCGCTTTTGGTGTAAGTGTTACAAGCAGATATCAGGCAGACCCAGGTGTGAAACACTGGGAAGCAGTCAAGGCTGTCCTTAAGTACTTAAGAAGAACTAAGGAACTTTTCCTTGTCTATGGAGGAAGAAATTTAGAAATGGTTGGTTATATGGATTCAGATTTTCAATCTGACGATGATGATAGGAAATCAACATTGGGGTATGTTTTCACCTTGAATGGTGGAGCTGTAAGTTGGAGGAGCTGTAAACAGGATGTTACAGCGGACTCCACTACAGAGGCTGAGTACATTGCTGCATCAGAGGCTGCAAAGGAAGCTGTTTGGATAAAGAAGTTCATTACTGAACTGGGAGTAGTTCCTGCCATTGAGAAGCCCTTGCCATTGTTTTATGACAACAACGGGGCTATTGCTCAAGCTAAGGAACCACGGTCTCATCAAAAGTCCAAACACATTGAGCGTCGATTCCATGTGATTAGAGAGATCATTGGAAGAGGTGATATTAGCATACAGAAGATTCACACAACAGAAAATGTAGCAGATCCCTTTACTAAAGCTATGACCCAAGAGCAGTTGGATCACCACAGACAGGAAATAGGTATTAGATACATTGTGGATTGGCTATAGTGCAAGTGGGAGATTGTTAGAGTTATGCCCTAGAGCCAATCATAGAGATGATTGTTTAGGGATAAAGGAACAATCATTTGATTTCATTTATGTATGTCACATTTATTATTGATTTAATAAAAGGGCTTATTCTATTATGTTTGTATGCATCATTTATATTTACATAATATGTCCAAGGAGTTAGAGTTGAGAATATCGAATTACAAAGAGTTGTAATTATGAGACTGTAAATATATCTCTGTACTAAACTCCTAAATCATTCCTAGTTGAAGGTTCACTATGATGGACAGTAATGAACCATAGGACTAGCACTTGTTAGGTTGACTCTATAGGAGGATAGCTGGTCTCAAGCTATTTGTGTGGAGACACTACAACCAACAGGTGGGTGCCTGTTAATAGAATAGGTACACTGAATGTGACCAAAGATTTGAGATAAACTGAATGGAGTTTTTACCTGCCTGTCAATCAGTTTCTCAATGTTATAGTGGTACAAGTAATCCTTAGACCTGAGACACCATAGTTACCTTATGCATATAGCTTTAGAAGTTTGATAACACTAAGTGCAGATTCTATTCATGGGTCTGTAAAGGTGTTCATTGGCCCTATTGCTATATGTATGAAGGCATATGAGTGATCGACAAGGAATCCATTACTCTCAGGAAAAAGAGAGAGAATGTCTCATATATCATTCATAATATAACTCATTCAGTCCATGGCCATGGCAGTGTGAATATGGAAAGGAGTTTCCATAAGTTCATTATTGAGTTGATATTTATGAATGAGTATAAAGTAATTGAACTAGGGACTTGACAGACTTCCATGTCCTATTAGTTCAATTGGAGACGTTGTGTAAATGGAAGGATGCAATTGTAACCTATAAACTATAACAGAAGGGTTCTTTGATAGATACATATTCACTTCATTAAGGACGACACCATGAACCATATGCTAGGTGTTATTCATGGTTAGTAGAAGCCCTAATTGATATAAGTGAGTTATAATCAATTAGGGAATTGGAAGGAGTTCCAATTAGACCCTAAATGGAAAGAGTTCCATTGTGCACACCTCGTGCTATTCCTACTACTTGATGATGTGAACCCAATGGGTCACACACTGATCATGCAAGATGAGCTTTAAAGTCTATGAGAGAAAGGGTATGAGTGCATAAAGAATAGTTCTTTGAGGCCTATTTATATTTGATATAATTTATAGGGGTTATTGTGCAATTTAGAGAAATTGCATCACACCCTAATAGGGTTTCCCCCTAGGGCCGGCCCCCTTAGTGTGGACTATATAAGTCACACTATGATGTGTGACATCATCACAAGTTGAAATCCTAAGGGGCTGTCCAGATTTTCCAGCCTCCCTCTCTCTCTCTCCTCTCTTCTCCTTCACTAGCAACAACAAGGAAAAGATGGAAAGGACTTGAAGCTCTAGCTAGGTGTGGATACCGTTGGAGGCAGCACACTTGGGCTGCTCATTCACCGCTGTCCGGAATCAAAGCTTGGAGCAAAAAGGAGAAGACAAAAATTCTGTAAGTGTTCTAACCCTCTTCATAGTTAGGGTTTGATTTTGTATATGCATAGTTAGATTCATGGGCTGTGGAATCAAAGGGAAAATTTTTATATTCCGCACTTCTATTTTTCCCTCTTGTATGATTCCCAACACAAGTCATGTTCATAAGCTGTTGTTACTGCTTCCATAATATCTTCTCTGCAAGGTCCAAGTTCATTGTTCTTGATAAGTCCAAAAATCCTTTCTCTTCGAGTAGTCTCTCTCTCACCCAAATTACCTTTCAACCATTCCTTATACTCTGAGCTCATCATATACGGACCATCAGTATTCGTAACTTGGGTTAGTATCAACTTGCTAGGCCATCGGTCCTTCGCCCAAGTCACTACAGAAAGACCCGCGGGCACCACAGGATAGTCACCTTTCAAGGAAGTAGGTATGGTTTGCATGGCACCCATCTGACGAAGAACCCTTGAAGGCCAATAGAAGGAAGTAGACCTCAGTCCTATGAGTCTCACCATGGCGCATCCAGAAGTCCGCAGAAGCACCTGGTCACTACAGCCCCATATGAATACAAACCACTTGACACTCCTCCAAGAAAGGGTTTGGAAGTAACCTAGCCAATCTCTCAATGAAAATTGCCCAGGTAGTTCAATGCGGCGAAGGCAGTAATGCTGGGGCTTGTATGGTGTAATGGCAACTGGTGACAAGAAATTCAGTCTTTTAAGCAACCACATCTGCAGTAGAATGGGGCTACCTCCTAAAGGAACCTTTGGGTCCTCATGAGTTTTATCCAAACCATTCAGGGTTTCAGCTAGCACCATGGGAATCAAGTTATGGCCCTTGGCAAGGAGAGGAATCAAGTCACAGATTTGAATGGGAACATGTGGAGTACCAGTGGAAATAAGAAAATGACCAATGAGGCAAAAGGCAAGAGCATGCTTAATAGGAAAGGTAAAATTCAGAATACCTTTACTATCATAAGCTAAAAAAGAGGTTTCCAATTTCATCAAGTCTACCATATGGTCCTTTCCAAACGTAGAGGCATATTGTGGGTGAATCCCAAGTAGATTGGAGAAAGAAGTAAGAAAGCTTGGGCGAGGAGTAGGGAGAATGAAAGGACCTACCGTTGAAACTCCATACAATGCACAGAATTCCTCCATGGTTGGGCACAGTTCTTCATAGTTGAAGCGGAACACATGAACTTGAGGATCCCAAAAATATGTAGCAGCAGTCAAGAGGTTCGTTTCAAGCCTCACATGCCTCAAGGAGAGCAATGGATCCAAGCCAAAGCACTTGAACTCAGATTTTGCTTCAGCACTCATAACTCTCAAAAACCCTCCTAAAAATTTGTCTAGAGCCTCCATAATTTCTAATGAATGAATAGGAAAAAACCCATCAGAATAGGAAGTTTCCTATTCAAAGTGGGATTTCCACTTTGGGCTCGGGTAACCACCCAGGCCTGGGCAGCTAGCCTCCCGAGGCCTGGTGGTCACCCAAGCCACTTTGTTTTGGTTTTGCTTCTCGCTTTGTCTCGCCTTGACGCGTGATCAAACCTCCTTCCAAATGAGATATTCAACACTTTTTGAGCTTAAAATCAATCAAATTCCATCTTGAAATCAATTCCTTGAATTGATTTTATGTTCAAAAGGGTTGAATATATTTCCCCTGTGTCATGCCAACTCAAGTGACAATGTGTTAAGTCACTTTCCTCTTGCACCATGCCTGTTCAATCTTGATAAATTGATCATATATCCTCATTTCAAATCTTGATTTTTCATCCCACTTGGTTGAATATATTCATCACTTGAATATATTTTTCCATTTCAAAAGTGTATTCACTCTTTGAATATGCTTCTCAGTTTCAAATTCTCATTTTCTATCATACTTGGTTGAATATATTCATCACTTGAATATGTTCTTCCATTTCAAAAGCATGTTCACCCATTGAATATGCTTCCTAGTTTCAGATCCTCATTATCACTTACTTGGTTAAATATATTCATCACTTGAATATATTTCTCCATTTCAATGGTATGTTCATCACTTGAACATACTTCTCAGATATTTTGTCACTTACTTGGTTAAGTATATCCATCGCTTGGGTACACTTCTCCATTTCAATGGTATGTTCATCACTTGAACATACTTCTCAGATCATTTGTCACTTACTTGGTTAAGTATATCCACCACTTGGGTATATTTTTTCCATTTCAATGGTATACTCATCACTTGAGTATACTTCTCAGATATTTTGCCACTTACTTGGTTAAGTATATCCATCGCTTGGGTATATTTCTCCATTTCAATGGTATGTTCATCACTTGAACATACTTCTCAGAATATTTGTCACTTACTTGGTTAAATATATTCATGACTAGAATATATTTCTTCATTTCAATGGTGTACTCATCACTTGAGTACACTTCTCAGATTATTCTCTATCTTACTTGCTTAAGTATATCCATCGCTTGGATATATTTCTCTATTTCAATGGTATGTTTATCACTTAAACATACTTGTCACTTACTTGGTTAAGTATATCCATCACTTGGATATATTTCTCTATTTCAATGGTATGTTTATCACTTAAACATACTTGTCACTTACTTGGTTAAGTATATTCGTGACTAGAATATATTTCTCCATTTCAATGGTGTACTCATCACTTGAGTACACTTCTCAGATTATTCTTATCTTACTTGGTTAAATATATCCGTCGTTTGGATATATTTCTCCATCTCAATGGTATGCTCATCACTTGAGTGTACTTCTCAGCTTACTTGGTTAAATATATCCATCACTTGGATACATTTCTCCATTTCAAAAGTATGTTTATCACTTGAACGTACTTCTCAGTCTTTTTCAATCATTAAGTATACTCATCACTTGAGTATATTTCTCAGCATCTTTTTCATCACTTGGTTAAATATGTTCGTGACCTGAATATATTTCTCCATTTCAAAAGTACACTCATCACTTGAATACACCTCTCAGATTATTCTTATCCTACTTGGTTAAAGATATCCATCGCTTGGATATATTTCTCCATTTCAATGGTATGCTCACCACTTGAGTATACTTCTCAGATTTCATTCTCAGATTACTTGGTTAAATATATTCGTGACCTGAATATATTTCTCCATTTCAGTGGTATACTCATCACTTGAGTATACTTCTCAGATATTTTGTCACTTACTTAGTTAAGTATATCCATCGCTTGGATATATTTCTCCATTTCAAAGGTATGTTCATCACTTGAATGTGCTTCTTAGATTTCATTCTCATCACTTGGTTAAATATATTCGTGACTAGAATATATTTCTCCGTTTCAAAAGTATGTTCATTCGTAGTGGCTTGAATATGCTTCTCTTATCAATTCTTAACCCCCAGTGGTTTAAGTATACTCATGACTTGAGTACACGTCCTTATTTCAGTCTCAGGTTTTCAACCTCCCATCATTGTTGGTATCAGTGTGTGATTTCTCCGGGCTTTTTGGCCAAAAATGGGTTGTTCTTTATCATTGGTTCACAAGTGTAACTTGTTCGCTAATGAAGGGCTTCTGTCACACCCCATTTTTGCACCACCTTACTAGGGCTCATCATTCCATGCATGTTTTTGTTTTGTTTTTGAGTCTAGTCACTTGCATTAGTTTTCTAGAGTCACAAGGACAATGGATATGAATTTTGGTTCAAATTGGAGTTGATCTTGAGGGATAATAAGAGCTTTTGTGACTTGAGGGGCATAATTGTCTTTTAAGTCCCAAACTTTTCATTTGACCTTGGAATGATCTCCAAATTGTCAATTGGAGTTCATATGGATGCATATGAGGTATTAAGTCCCGTGGCCCTGATGATGAGTTTAGTGTGGTTATTTACGGATTATCCTTGAAGAATTAGTGGGAATCACAGCATGAGATTTTTGGTTAAAATGAAAAGAAAATTATTTTATTAAATTAGCCATTTTTATTATGACACTAACACGTGTACGTATGTGATGAGTGTGTGTACGCACATACGATACATGTGCATGCGTGTTAGCGGTCAGTCTCCCAATTTTTATAAAAGACAATTTCCTTTTCCTATTCATATTAGAAGTCTTTTATCATTATAAAATACCTTTTGATTATTCTCCAAGGAAACCTAGTCCAGGAAGGAAAAGGAAACTCCAGATTTCAGCTATAAATACTCTCTTAATGTCTTTAAACAAGGGGGAGGAGAAGAGGGTTTGGAGGGAGTGAAATTCGTCATAATTCAGCAACAGATTTTTTGAAAACCAGCAGTCGTATTTTAATCATAACTTTTTCATCCGAAGTCAGAATTTGATGAAATTGGTCTTGTTAGAAAGATAATTCAATTCTCTACAACTTTGTATTTCACAAGCTTTGTCCAAATCCAACGTTTTCATACCCAAAAACGCGATTGAAGTTGCTGCTGCTGCAAAGTGACGAAAATCACTTTTCTTTTCTCTTGTTCTCTTTTTGTTTTCTATTTTCTTTTCAAAGTTGAGTGAGTTTTGATCTCTTTGCTGTGATACCACTTTGACAAAGAGGAGGATTCGTGTTGGTTTGATTCACTCTAAAGACCTGAGGAGCCACGAACAATTACAAACACAAAGGAAGGCCCTTCCTAAGGTATTCTCCTTCTCTATTCAAGCTTAAACTAGGTTTTCATATGGGTTAGGCTTATTGCATGTTAAAGGTAGCCTTTTTATCATGTATTAACACTCTAGCTAGTTAATATACATGGAATATCTATTTTTTATCTACTGTTTAGCATGCTTTAGGGCTGTCCTTTAGGTTTTTAATGCATAGTTATGATTCTTGTGCTCCTATTTGTTCTTGTGCTAGGATTAGTGTCATTGCATGTTAGAGTTAGGATTTTCTGTTAGGATTATGCCCTAGAGCCAATCATAGAGATGATTGTTTAGGGATTAGGAACAATCATTTGATTTCATTTATGTATGTCACATTTATTATTGATTTAATAAAAGGGCTTATTCTATTATGTTTATATGCATCATTTATATTTACATAATATGTCCATGGAGTTAGAGTTGAGAATATGGAATTACAAAGAGTTGTAATTTTGAGACTATAGATATATCTCTGTACTAAACTCCTAAAGCATTCCTAGTTGAAGGTTCACTATGATGGACAGTAATGAACCATAGGACTAGCACTTGTTAGGTTGACTCTATAGGAGGATAGCTAGTCTCAAGCTATTTGTGTGGAGACACTACAACCAACAAGTGGGTGCCTATTACGAGAATAGGTACACTGAATGTGACCAAAGATATGAGATAAACTGAATGGAGTTTTATCCTGCCTGTCAATCAGTTTCTCATTGTTATAGTGGTACAAGTAATCCTTAGACCTGTGACACCATAGTTGCCTTATGCATGTAGCTTTAGAAGTTTGATAACACTAAGTGCAGATCCTATTCAGGGGTCTGCAAAGGTGTTCATTGGCCCTACTGCTATGTGTATGAAGGCATGTGAGTGATCAACAAGGGATCCATCACTCTTAGGAAAAAGAGAGAGAATGTCTCATATAGCATTCATAATATAACTCATTAAATCCATGGCCATGGTAGGATGAATATGAAAAGAGTTTCATGAGTTCATCAATGAGTTGATATCTATGAATGAGTATAAAGTAATTGAACTAGGGACTTGACAGACTTCCATGTCCTATTAGTTCAATTGGAGACATTGTGTTGAAGGAAGGATGCAATTGTAACCTATAAACTATAACAGAAGGGTTCTTTGTAAATGACTATTCACCTCATTAAGGACCACACCATGAGCCATATGCTAGGTGTTACTCATGGTTAGTAGAAGCCCTAATTGATATAAGTGAGTTATAATCAATTAGGGAATTGGAAGGAGTTCCAATTAGACCCTAAATGGAAAGAGTTCCATTGTGCACACCTTGTGCTATTCCTACTACTTAATGATGTGAACCCAATGGGTCACACACTGATCATGCAAGAAGGGCTTTAAAGTCTATGAGAGAAAGGGTTTTAGTGAATAAAGAATAGTTCTTTATGGGCCTATTTGTATTTGATACAAATAATAGGGGTTAATGTGCAATTAAGAGTAATTACACATAACCCTATTAGGGTTTCTTCCCCATGGCCAGCCCCCTTTAGTGGGCTGCCTATATAAGTCACACTTATGTGTGACATGGCATAATAGGCTTGCACAATAAACCCTAGCCGTCCAGCCCCTTGGAGGCTCTCTTCTCTCTCTCTCTCTTCTCCACCTCTAGCAACAACAAGGAAGAAGAAAGAAAGGACTTGAAGCTCTAGCTAGGTGTGGATACCGTTGGAGGCAGCACACTTGGGCTGCTCATTCACCGTTGTCCGGAATCAAAGCTTGGAGCAAAAAGGAGAAGACAAAAATTCTGTAAGTGTTCTAACCCTCTTTGTAGTTAGGGTTTGATTTTGTGTTATGCATAGTTAGATTCATGGGATTGGGAATCACAGGAAAAATTTTTATATTCCGCACTTCAATTTTTCCCTCTTGTTCGATTCCCAACATTTTCATCATGTTATATTGCTTTAGTTAGTTAATATGCATGATTTAATTTCTGTTTAGTTTGGTTTTAGCATGATTAAAGTATGTCTTGTGGGTTTTTAAGCATATTTGTGAGTTTAGGGTTTTAGAGTCATTGTTTTGTGTTTGTTTTCATATAGCATGATAAAGTACACTTTTTTATTTGGTTTTTCTTCGTGTTTGCTGTATATGTTTTTCATATGGAGTAAACATGATAGTTTTGCATGCATGTTAGTATGTTCTAGGGTTTTTATGCATGATATGGTTCTAGGAATATGTTAGGACTTATTATTGTTCGCTGTTTTTGCTATTGGCATGCTTAGTGGATGATTTTAGGTCATAATACTATTCTGTCCAGACTTGCATGTTAGTGTTTTCGCATGGTTTTGAGCACTTGTAAGGGTGCAAATAGGTGTGGTATTTGTCCTATGGCAAATAGGGCTGCTTATGTCTGAAATGGCTAAATGCTTAGAGCTAATTGCGCTCAGGTAAGTGGGTGTGAAGGTGCCCCAATTCACCTTTCTTCCTTATCCCTTCTCTTCTCCCTATTTAGGGTTAATTTTTAATATGATCCTATGGTTTAATTAGAGGTTTCCTTAACCAACAAAATTCTGGTTTTTATTAAGGTTTCCATTTTGTGGATTTCTTTCCTAAAATCAAACTTTCTATCAATTCTCTTTTGATCAAATAAGGAAACCTAGGGTTTTTACCATAGGTTTGTATTAGGATTTAACCTTAGTTCTAATCGAACTACGTGGACTTTGATCCATGTATTTCGTTGCATGGTACGTAGGCGCTCTTCGTGAGGCTCAAGTCCGTTCTAGGATCCAAGCATCCTAGGTTTATTTTTGTTTTCTTTTCTTCTTTTTCTTTTTCTGTTTTTATGTGCTTATTATGCATGGATGGATGAATGAAATATATGATATGCATGCAATTCTTGTGATGATATACTTGCTGATTTTTGTATGGAAAGATCTTGATTTAGCCCAAATGAACTGAGAGACCGAAAGGGTGACATGGGTGCCTATAGGCTTTGCCTAGAACCTTCCCATGTCATAACTTAGCCTCCGAATCCCCGATTTCTTTGGTTTTCAAAAGATTGGTTTTTGCCTTTCCTTTTTTATGGAGTCATTCAAATTGTTTTCCTAAAACAAACTATTTTTAGGGTTTTCCTTGTTTCCTTTAAAAAATAAGGTGGCGACTCCTTTCCTTTTTCTTTTTCAAACCCATTTTCTTTCAATCCCTTGTGGGCCCAATTTCCGGGGTTCACATTACCCAAAGAATTAAGGTTCGGAATTAAGGTACGTTATGGGGAAGGTGTTAGACACCCGACAATGCCCGGCTGAATCTGGCATCCACACGCATTTTGTTGGCTTTAATTAACGAGAAATATCAATTGAGTTCAACCCCTATTCATGCGACGGTTATATCAAGCGATTATGACACACGGGATGAAATCATGTGAACAGAATATGCAAATAAACAACTAAGTAGGAGATAATATTGATTAACAGAATGAACAGTAGCTAATGAAAGAGAAAAAGAGTAGAGGATTTACCATTGCCTGCAAAAGATGGGTTAGCAAAAAAACACCTTAAATATGCGTACGCATAAACTTAAGGTGCGTACGCACCTTTTATTTGCACGTACGCACAAATGATGGCAGATTCAGAAAAATGGCAGAATGTATTAGAAACTCCTGTGCTATTTATGTGATGTTGTAAAATATGCAACATGCAGAAACTCTATCCATACAGAAATGCCCTATCATTGCTATTCTATTCTAAGCCTAAACATGGATTTAATGCACTTTAGTCATTATATCGACTATTATGCAAAGCTATTAAATAACGGGGAATGCATTTAATAGAAAGCGTAAATCTAGTCGTGAAACATTTAATTGAAAACATTCATGTAAGTTTGAAATCATGGCATCCATTAAAACATGATTGATTGGAAATATACTTAGAAGAACAATTAATGATTATCCTAACATTCGAGGAAATGAATTATAAAAGATGTTACCCTCAGGTTTGGGTGAATCCCAATGAATGCACTAACAAATTCTCCTCTTCAAGCCTCTGTAATCGCAGCTACCGCCTCTTCTGTTTGGGTTAATGGTTTTAGGGTTTGTGGAGCTTTCAAAGTGATGGTGGCCAAGGAAAAGCCGTCCCCGATTCAATGCGGAAGTGGTCCTTTTATAAGCGAAAGATTAGGGTTTCAGGGTGTGAGGCTAGGGTTTTTCTGGTTCCCAGCCGTCACCGGCTGGATGTAAAGCAGGTTCCATCCATATAAGGTAACAGGGGAAATGGGAGGAAAATTCAAATTCTGGAAGAGTAACATGCGTACGCATAAAGTAATGGGCTGGGCTTCTTTGGGCCAGGCTACGACTGCGATCACATTAGCTTTTTGAAGATCTTTTACCAGTCATTTCAAGTTAGGCCACCCTTCATCACTGGGTTTAACAAGGTGGGCTTGAAATATTGGAGCGGCACAAAACGGGGTGTTAACAGTTGCCCCTTCTTTCAACTCTATTCGCATGGTGAATGGAGCTGAAAGACCATAAACAAACCATTTTGGCCGGCTAGTATTTCAAGTCCTTGGAACAGATGTATGGGTTGAAGTGAGGTGAGACGAGGTCGAATCAGGCAAAAAAAAAAAATACCTGCTTTCCCACGTATTCTTTTCAAAGATCAGACCTAACGTAGTTCTCATGTATAGTATAAACCTTTTGGGGCATGAGAAAGTCTTTGAAAAACGGCAATGAGTCGAATTGACATCGTGAATTAAATGATTCACAAATGGAATTGAGAAATTCGCAGGTCAAATCTCAGAGCGTATCGGTCATTAAATGATTCACGGGTGGAATTGAGAAATTCGCAGGTTGAATTTCGGACAACAGACGATTCACAGGTGGAATCGAGAAATTCACGGGTTGAATTTCGGATAACGGACGATTCGCAGGTGGAATCGAGAAATTCGTGGGCTGAATTTCAAATTACGGATGATTCACAGGTGGAATCCAGAAATTCTCGGACTGAATTTCTCAAAACATCAGGAATTAAATGGCTTTGAGCTGAATTTCGAAATGTGGCACTGGACACCCGTGGTATTCAAATGATCCACAGGTGATATGGTACACATGTCTAGGATATTTATGAGTACCATGCCCTTGGAGTTACAAGTAAGAAGGCTGCCACTTGAATGTGCGTTCGTACAATCCAAATGTACGTACGCATAATAATAGATGCGTACGTGTATATAGAATGTGCATACACACATTAACTCAGGATCAGAAAAATAAAAACAAAACGACGTCGTGTCGTCTATGCTAGGATTCAAAAAAAGACTATTCTTCTTGTTCGCAAAATTGACAGCCCCTCCTCTGTTTTCTCCATAAATCTCTCCCCCACGATTCCCTCTCTTTCTCTCTCTCCACACTCTTATAAAACCCGACACCCCTTCCCCACTTCAAACTCTACTCTCTCTCTCATTCATTTTCTCTCAAAAGCCCAAACTACTCGAATGGTCCCCAAACGAGCACATCGTGAAGGTGCGCAAAGGAATAACGACGGTAAGCCGGTGTTGAAGTGTTGGGCCCCGAAACGCATCGTGAACGAGGTGATGAGGATTGTGCATCGCCCTAAAGAACACTTCTTTAACTACGCTCTCCAAAGAATGGTATGTTTTCTCAAAACCCCAAAATCATGCTTTCGTCTTTTCCGCACATAAAACTATGTTTAGATATGTGAAATCTGTTGTGAAGTGCTAATGATGAGTGAGTTGAGTGGCCTGTAGTAGAAAAAATGCGATCTTAACTGATTGTAGTAGGGCGGGAAAATATGGAGATGATGACACGATTCCTGAACTAGAAAATGTGTGTACGCGTAAATGATATCTGCGTACGTTGGTTTCATTTATGCGTACGTGCATTCACATTATGCAGGAATGCAAACACACGTACATGCTTTTCATATGTACATACGCACCTTTAATAGGTGCGTACGCATATTTATCATGTAGGCATTATATAAATAGGGGAGATAATGCGCGCACCTGTGCTGTATACTTACCTGTGTCTTTTCTCCTGGCAACTTCCACTCGAGCTTGTGACGAGGGGTAGTTTCACTAAGACAGGCGCTTGGTGGAATCAACTTACTGGTGAGACTAAGGCTTTGGTCAATGCCGTTGGATTTTCTGCGATCACGGCTGACGTGAACGTGTGCACTCCCAGGGCCATAGTTCACTGCTTAGCTAAGAGGTGGTGGGACACCACGTATACATTGCACATCGAAGGGCGAGAGCTGACGATGACCCCTTACGATTTCTACTGGTTATCTAGGCTACGTATAACTGGGGAGCCTTTCTCTTTTGACCATGATGCCGATGACCGAGCAGAGATTTCAGTGCGGCTACTAGGCATAGCCTTCATGGGTTCCTCCATTTACTGCCCTGGCCTGCATGAACGCTTACGACTTATACCCGTAGGACACCCCTGAGCACTGAGCTCACATGGCACGAGCCTATATTATATTCTTGTTGGGGGCCTATCTGATGCCCAACTCTTTATAGACCGTCTCTTTTGGATGGTTACTGGCCTTGGAGGACCTAGAGACAATCGACCGATTCTGCTGGGGTGCAGCTATTTACACCCATTTGATTTCTGCTATGGATTCATTGAGCAGGGGTGCTATCAACTCCATGCTTAGTTATTAGAGGGTGTGGGTGGTAGGATTCCATATTTCCTTCATTTTCTTGCAGCTCCTCTATTTATCATATTCTATTTTGTCGACTCACTTGTGTTTTCATGATGTCACAACTATGGGTCCACAGGTACTTGCGGAAGGAGGTTGAGGAGGAGGGAGCCCCTGCAGTGAGCATGCGACAGCATCTTAGCGCCTGCAGGTTCCTTGATGAGATGGTGGTCGAAAGGGTAAGAGTTACTCGCAGTCCTGTGTTTCTTTGTTTATTTCCTTTCCTAATTCCCTTTGTATTTGCAGATCGTTCCTCGCCCTTGGGAGGATGAGGCGCCCTTGCCTTCGGTATAGCATGACACTGCAGCGTGGGAGCTCACCTCGGTGTCGCAGGTGTTCAAGTATGCTGGCGCCCGCTCTTTTTACCTGGCGGAGAGAGTGGCCTGGCAGTTTGATGCTGATATGGGCCCGATCCCTCGTGTACCATTGAATCCTCCCCCGTATGTTGCATTTCCCTACCAGTGCAGTGATGAGGACTTAGTTGTTTGGCGAGGTGGGATCATTTATATGGACAGACTGATAGGGGAGGGTTTTGACTACGAGCTCTTTGCCAGGGAGCAACTGATGCCGAGCCTCTCCCTCCCTTCAGCGGTGAGTCACTATTTCCCTTTCCATTTTTCCTTCTTACTTTACTTCAGTTATATGATACGCGACTCCACAAGACCTGCGTGCATCATCTTCCGGAGGTGTGGACCCTGTGTACCCAGGATAGTACGTACCCTTCCATGAGACGAGGGGCGTTCCAGGGGAGCAGATGATTCCCAGGACGTCTTCTTGTCTCGGCTATCCCATGCCTGAGGGTGTTCACATGGTATGCAGCATTCTAGCCCTACATTTAAACACATGTTAGTATGCTATGCATGTCCTAACGCAATCCCAACCTTGTTTCTCTCAATAGCCTACTATCCCGGAGGTATCGGACTTGATCCACCTAGTGGGCAGCCTAAAGCTGATGGTGACGGACTTGTCCCTGCAACTGGTCATAGCCCGGGAAGAGGCAGAGGGTGATGATGCCGAGAGTGGCGATGATGATGATGGTGGCGAGGACAGCGATGCTGCCTCAGACTCTTGACTGTTTTTTTTTTAATTATTTATTTTACCCTTTTGTGTGGATCAGACTTGTTTTAAAACTTTTTATTCGGGGTTGTGTACTCATGTTACTCATTTCTCCTTCCCTTTCCTTGTGTGGATGATATTATTTTGCAACAACTTGAAATCTTTACCATTGCCTTTTTGTGTGAATTTAATCAACCCGTCAATATCACATAGTAATCCAGAATCCACGCAAAGCAGATCAATGTATCGAGGACTCGAGGGGCCAAAATTGCCTTAAACACTATTAAATGTTCGTATGCATAAACCAAATATGCATACGTGTAAAAAAAATGTGCGTACGTGCATATTTGAATAAGCTGTCATGATGAATATGCATACGCACAAACTGGAAATACGTATGTATATTTGAAATGTGCGTATGCACATTTATCTTTACCTTCCTATGTTCATACTTTCCAAAAATGAAACTAGGAAACCCTGGTATTGCCTATAAACTACAGCTCGTCTTTGCGCCTCCTTCCCCATGAGTCAGAATTCATGGAGGCTTCCCAACTTAGCAGAGTGATTGCTCGGTGGCTGACGTCCTTCAGTGATTCGGCCAAGGCTAAGTTCAATGAGCTCTTTGGTCTGCTGTGCATCTTCCGCTACTGTCAAGTGGATATCAACTACCTTTTCCTTTATGTGGCTGCTGAATTTTGGCACTCGTCTCGTCATGTGTTCCGACTCAACTGTAACGAGCTATGCCCGACCATCAAGGATTTTGGCGGGATATTGGGACGTACTACCTTCAATGGTTTGCTCGTGCCGGTGACGGAAAAGGTTGCCACAGATGAGGTTTCTCAATTTCTTGGACTCTCTACGAGGCTGGTGAAACAATGGGTAAAAGATTTTCGTATCGACATCCGTTCCTTGTCGCAGTACTTTATCAACCACCCAATGCCTACAAGGGAGGCTCGCGTCTTCTATCTGCGTGCTGCATGCATTTGTGCCTTGGCCACTTTCTTTTTTTTGGAAGAGCAAAACAAGATAGAGACCTTTATTGTTTGTTCTCTTTCCAAGATAAAAAGTTTCAATCCTAGTATGATGATCCTTGCCGGTACTCTCAATGGTTTGGATCAGGTTGTGCGCACTGAGAGCTTTTCTTTTGATGGTAGTCCCCTCTTACTGCAAGTACCCGAAAGACTGTTTTATTCTCCCTTGTGTTTCCCGCTTTTCATTCTTTTTCTTTCCTGGGATTTAGCCTAAATGTGCGTACGCATATAGTAAATGTGCGTACGTGGGTTTTAAATGTGCGTACGAACCTTTATAACCCCTGTTTCCATTTTCTTGGCAGATTTGGCTGTATGAGCATTTGCAGTTGGTTCCTGAGCCAAAAATGAGCATCTGGACTTACCATCCTCAGCACAATCGCTACCGAAAGCTGCAAGCTCCTTTTCCGTCTGTTGAAAAGATCTGAGAGATGCTTGACACCATTCCTTGTCATGCTATCTTATGGCATTGCCCCTGGTAGCGAGTTACTTATGCTGTAAAGAAGCTTGTGCTCTCTTACTGCGTTATGATGGTTGGTCTTAAGGAGGTCTCTTTCTATTTGCCCCTCCGTATCCATCGCCAATATGGGGAAAAACAAGAACCTATCAAATACTGGCATCTCGGGTATACTTGCCCATGGTCCCCTAGGGTGGTGGAGCGTATCGAGGACGAGTGGCACAACTAAGCCGTATATTGGCGTATTTCGGCCCCTAAAGTGATCAGTCCATCGGGAAGTTACTACACATGGCTGGCTGCTGATATGGAGAAGGAAGTGGAAGTTGAAGAGTCATACAAGCGAAAGAGGGATGCTGAAGACAAAGAGGAAGCGAACAAAAAGGCAAAAGATAACTCTACTTAGTGAATGAGCCCAGATGACTTGGTTGCATTTATGCATTTCCTTTTCTTTCTTATGAATTAACAAATAAGCATCAAAAGATGTACTAATCTTTATTATCAATGAAGAATTATTTTATTAATATGAGCACCGCATGGCATTACATAAAATTGGCAACACCCTTTCCTATACATAATATTTGTGAAGCCTATCCATGTTGATTGGATGAGTGAACTCATTGCTATCTCCGTCCATAAGCTTAACAGCACCTCCAGGAAGAACTGTCTTAATGATGTAAGGTCCCATCCAGTTTGGCTTGAATTTTCCGCGAGGGTCAAATACTGGTGCTCGAAATTCCTTAAGTACCAAATCTCTTTCTTTCAAGTTCTGTGGTCTAACTCTTTTGTTAAAAGTTTGGGTCACACGGCGTTAATAACCTTGCACATGGTAGGATGCTTTCAACCTCTTTTCTTCTAGCAACACCAGCTGCTCATATCTTTCCCGTATCTAATCCACTTTTGGAATTCCACTTTCTATTGCTACTCGTAGTGATTGCACTTCCATTTCTATGGGCAAAACAGCTTCCATTTCGTATACCAATGAGTATAGGGTTGCTCCCGTAGAAGTTCTTACAGACGTCCTATATCCCCATAACGCATATGGTAATTTTTTGACCCAATCATTGTAAGTTACGGCTGATTTTTCCTAGGATAGTCTTGATATTTTTGTTGGCAACTTCGACAGCTCCATTGGTTTGTGGCCTGTAAGGGGAAGACTGATGGTGTTGGATCTTGTACTTCTCGAACATTCGCTTGACTTCATCCTCAAATTATGTGCCATGATTTGAGATGATCTCATGCGGTACCCCATAACGATAGACTATATTGGTTTCTATGAACTTAGCCACTTGCTTGGATTTCAATTCTGTGTAGGCAGCGGCTTCTACCCACTTGGTGAAATAATTAATAGCCACCAGGATATACTTGTATCCTCCTATTCCAGTTGGTTTGATCTCTCCGATGATATCTATGCCCCATGCAGAGAATGGCCAAGGGGTACTTAACTGATGCAACTCAACTGGTGGCATGTAGTTGGAACTAGAATATACCTAGCACTGATGACTTTTCGAATATACTTTACAAAATCGTTCTCCATGGTGCTCCAATAGTACCCCAACCTCATAAGCTTCTTGACTAGCATTCTTCCATTCATGTGTGGCCCGCATTCCCCCTCGTGGACCTCCCTCATTAATGTTTCTCCGATGTTCTGATCGACACACAATGGATGGATTCTGTTGTAAGACTGTTTGAACAGCTTTCCTCCGCAAATGATGATCTGTGTAGCGAACAATCGCAAAGCCCTCCGTCCTTTTTTATCAGCTCCTTCGGGGTATTTTCCTTTTTCCAAGAGGTTACAAACATCATAGTACCAAGGATGCCCGTCGCTGGGCTCCCCGTCTATTAGTGCAATCATCTCTTCGTGCGTTGGCCTAGACTTTTGTTGGATGACCAATGGCTCTATCTGGGTTTCGCAAGGTATTTGGATTAGTGAAGCTAAAGTGGCCAATGCATCCGCGAATTGGTTATGGATCCGGGGAAGCGGGGTAAATGTTATCTTCTGGAATTTCTGCGCTAACTTCTCTAAGTAGCTCTAGTAGGGTTTTAAATGCTCTTCTTGGGTTTTCCAAATCCTCTGAACTTGGGAAATTACTAAATCCGAATCCCCATATACTTCTACCTCCTCTGCTCCTGGTACCAATAATGCCTCTAGACCTGCAATGCACGCTTCGTATTCTGCTGTGTTATTTGAGTTTGGGAAGTTCAATTTAAACGATAGTGGCATATAAGACCCATCTAGAGTAATTAAGAGAACTCCCACCCCGTCTCCATACTGATTAGAAGCCCCATCGAAGTACATCTTCCATGCTCCAACGCAATCTATAATAAAGAGATCTTTATCAGGAAATTCATCGTTCAAGGCCTGTCCTGAGACCGGATTCTCAATGCAATATTCCGAGATTGCCCTTCCTTTGATGGATTTTTGCGTTATGTATATGAGTTCAAACTGGGCCAATAAAGCCAACCATCGTGATAATCGTCCGTTCAACACGGGCTTCTCAAACAAATACTTAAGTGGATCCATCCTAACTATTACCCTTACCTCGAAACTTAACAAGATGTGCCTCAACCTTTGTACAACCCAAACCAATGCAAAGCAAGATTTTTCTATGGCATTATATCTTGCCTCATACCCCTGTAACTTCTTACTTAAGTAGTATATTGCCCGTTCGCAGCTTCGATCATCTTCTTGTGCTAGCATACTTCTCAGAGCTTCCTCAAAGAGAGACAAGTATAACAGTAGAGGTTTCCCAGGACGAGGGGGAACCAGTATTGGTGGGTTCAATAGATACCTCTTGATGGTGTCGAAGGCTTCCTAGCATTGTTCATTCCACTCCTTCGGCTCTCCCTTCCTGAGCAACTTAAAGATTGTTCAATAGATACCTCTTGATGTTGGAGTGAGTTTTGCGATAAATTGGCTTATATACTGTAATTTTCCCAAGAATCCTCTGACTTCCTTTTCTGTACTAGGGGGTGGCATTTCTAAGATCGCCTTTACCTTGAGTGGATCCACCTCGATACCTCTACTGCTCACAATATACCCTAGTAACTTCCCTGTCGTGACCCTGAAAGTGCATTTTTGCGGATTCAACCTTAAACTGTATGTTCGTATGCGCCCAAAGAACTTCCTCAAGTTTTCCAAATGTCCTTCTCGAGTCTTTGCTTTCATAATCATATCATCCACGTACACTTCAACCTCCTAGTGCATCATATTATGCAGCAAAGTTGTGGCCATCATCTGATAAGTGGCTCCAGCGTTCTTTAACCCGAACGGCATGATCGTGTAACAGTAAGTGCCCCATCCGGTGGTAAAGGTTGTTTTGCTCATATCTGCTGGTGCCATTCGTATCTGATTATATCCCGAGAAACCATCCATAAATGACATCAATGCGCTCCCTGCGGTGTTGTCCACCAGAACATCTATGTGTGGCAAAGGAAAGTTGTCTTTTGGACAAGCTTTATTGAGATCCCTATAGTCTATGCAAACCCGAACCCGCCTGTCTTTCTTTGGCACAGGTACTATGTTTGCTATCCAGTTAGCTTGATCCACAGCTTTTATAAACCCCACTTTTAGTAGCTTTGTAACTTCTCCCTTGACTTTCAACGACCATTCTGGTGACATTCTCCTTAATCTTTGCTTTACCAGTTTTGCTCCATCTCGAATGGGGATGTGATGCTGAGCAATTTCTGGGTCTATGCCGGGCATAACCTCATACGACCAAGTAAACACATCCTGAAACTCTCGTAAAAGGGCTGATAGGCTTGCCTGTTCATGTATAGTTAGGGTAGAGCCAATTTGTATGTTTTTAGGATTCTCTGTGGTGCCTATATTAATAATAATAGTTTCTTCTTTGATAGGTTCGATTTTTCCATCTTGATTGCTATTAATTAATTCATTTGGATTTAAAAGGTCATGCATTTGATTAGCCTTGTCATCGGGGGACTCATTCAAATAAGAAAAATCAGATTTTATTGCATCATCAGAAATTTGGGTTATATTGGTGGACTTCTTAGTAACAGACTCGTTCCCAGACCTCGGCTCAACTTTAGAAAGGAAAGACTTATTGTTTATTTTGACACTATAAGTGATTTTAGCCTCTTGTTCCCAAACCCAAGCACTAGTGTTCCCATCAGCCGTAGAGATAAACTCGAAAGGGTTGACAGCTCCAGCGTTTCTGCTTAAAACCAGCACGTCCTCGTTGTGTTTAGCCGACAATAGGAGATCCCAGCTTGCCCGATCCACATTCTCAACCCAGTCTTGTTCTTCAGGGGTCTCTTCCTTAACAGTCTTCGAGTTTGTATCTTTGAGGGTTAACTTTTCTTGGAAAAATACTTCTAACCCCATCTCCTTCTTCCCACTCCTCTGATTCATCCATGGTTCAGGGAATTCGTAATAAGGGAAATATTCTCCTTCCTTTACGAAATTTCCGTTAAGTGTATCAATATTTTTAGGAAAACTTTCCTTATTCTCCCCTATGTACCCGAGTCCCCTACGATTGTTCTGCATATGAAATTCTGGGAATTCAGTGATGCCATCTCCTCTCTTTCCCAGCTCCATACCAGGCATATATCCAAATTTCTTCATGATGTGGGCCATAATGTGATTGATGTTTTCCCCAAAATCTGGGTGTAGACACCCCATTTTCACCCCCATGAGATCATGATAGCATTTGGTTAGGTTTAGAAGCATCTAGGAGTCCCTAAACCTTAAAGGACAATTTTGCCCTTTTAAGCCTTAGGAGAATAGGTCATCATCGCATGCATATTTTTGTCTCTTTGTTGAGTCCAATCACTTGCATTTAGTTTCTAGGGTCATTTTGAATATGTGTGTCAAATTTGGCTCAATTCCAGATAGATTTGGATAGCTAATTAGAACTTTTGCGACTTGAAGGGCAATTTCGTCTTTTACTTCGCATATTTTCCAATTGACTTCTAAATTTGTTCCGGAGTGTTCCATTGACCTTAGAATGATGAAATGAGTCTAATTGAAGTGCCAATTTAATTTATTGATAGGTTTGGGATTGGTTCACCACATTACCCTATGCTTAATTGACCTTTTTTCGGGTAATCGCCTCATGAAAACCCAGCCACATGACTGTGGTCAGGGATTCTTTATTTAAGAATATTATAGGCTTATTCTACACTGAATCCTTGAAATTTTGGCTTTTGAATCACTCAAATCGGAGTTAAAATGAAGAATTTGTGTCCGTTTGAAGTTCGGAGTCCAAACCGAGCTAGAATTCCAAAATTTTTGGATTCTTCTCAGGTGACCGGTTGGGCCCAACCTGTTGGACCTGTTCACCAACCGGTTGGACCGGTTCACCCCAACCGGTCACCCGAGCCCTTCGTCCAGATTTTTCTCTTTTTGAGTTTTTGACGAAATGGGACTCTACTACTCCGATTTTCTGCCTTCTAAAGGACTTCTAAGCCTATTGGGAGTTGGTTTTGAGTTGTTTAACATTCATGGGATTTAATTACCGCCCTAGATTGGTTTTATGGTGAATTAATCCCAACCATTGGTTCATATGGTTGGTTGGTTATAAATAGAGGCTCATTCATCAGCATAAAGGACTTTTGGTGACTTTTGACACTTCATATTCATAAGAGAGAAAGGGACCACGAGTTTGCACACACCCATATCACTTGGAGGAGGCTTTCTACTGCAATTTCAAAGGAGAACTAGTAGGGAACCAAGCCAAAGAGAAGGAAGAACGCAGCGAAGACCCTTGCTTCATTGTAAGTCTTCTTTACTTTCTTTTACGATTCCTTCTTCTTCTACTCCATTCTCTGCATAGTTATGGTTTAGAATTGATTTAGAAATCATATATACTCTATATTTTAGAGTGTATATGATTCAAAGGTGATGAGAATGCATGTTAGTGGATTAGGATTGTGAATTGCTTGCTGTTAGGATAGTTTCTCTCTTAAGGATAGAGGTACGTTTTGCATGAAAAATCAATTGATGTGTTTAGGCCGTTTTCTCTTCATGGTTCAATTATATGCATGATTTTAAGCATCTTTTGTATAGGAAACTTGCTGTGTAAGCCTCGTCTTCATAGGTGTATGGATGATTATCCTTTTCGAGGATAATTATCGTCCTTAGAGGGTGAGGTTGTGCATAGGTGCTTTCTGGAGTGTGTTTAAGTGCGCTGTGAGTTTCTTTGCATTCTTAGGTATATATTTTACGTAGGATATGTGAAGAAACCATTCATACGGAGTGATTTCTACGTAAAATTATCTCCGTACAGTTTTACTTAAGAAAGCTCGCCATAAGGATGATTATTTCACATTCTTACACAAAATACTTACCTAAGGCATCATGATAGATTTTCTCTTCATGTTTAGGATTGTCATATGATATTTTCATCATGGTAATGCCTATTTAGCATATTTTTGATAGTTTTGTGCATGTTAGAGTGTTTAGAGCATATAGGGGCATATAGGAGCATACTAGCATTGTGTCCTTTTTTTGATTTTTGTTGTTTGCATGAGTATTTGGTCATTATCTGCATGTTTAGCATTTTGTCCAGATTTGAATTAGGTCTTTTAATGGTGATTTGAGCATGAATATGGTTGGTTTGAGCTTAATAATTGCCCTATAGAATACATAGGGTGATTAATTGGTGTTTTCTCGATGTTTCGAGATAATTTGCATATGGTAAGTGGTTCATGGTAAGTTTGTTTTGGGTTGTTCTCTTCTCCCTCCTTGGGTTATTGTCTT
Source organism: Liquidambar formosana (assembly GCA_039720395.1). Taxonomy (NCBI): domain Eukaryota; kingdom Viridiplantae; phylum Streptophyta; class Magnoliopsida; order Saxifragales; family Altingiaceae; genus Liquidambar; species Liquidambar formosana. Next base: position 24,262,199 of record CM077826.1, on the reverse strand, counting down.
TACTTTGGATTAGAAGTCCTAAGTTTCCAACTTTTCTCAAATTCTTTTTTAATTAGAGGTCTATCTCTTTTAGAATTCTACTTTTTCTCAAACTCCTTTTTTAATTAGAGTTCTATCTCTTTTAGAATTCTACTTTTCTTAAAATCCTTTTTGAATAAGAGTTCTATCTCTTTTAGAACTCTACTTTCATTAAAATTCTACTTTGTCTAGAGTTCTATCTCCTTTAGAATTCTACTTTTCTAAAACTTCTTTTTGGATAAGAGTTCTATCTCTTTTTAAATTCTATCTTTTCTCAAATTCCTTTTTTGGAAACTCTTCTTCTTTTTAAAACTCTTCTTTTCTTTTAATGGAAACTTAGGGTTTATAGTTCATTGTAAAGGGAGTAATCCCTTCTCAATCGAACTACGTGGACTTTGATCCTTGCATCTTTGTATGTAAGGTACGTAGGCGCTCATTTGATGTTCAAGTCCGCCCTAGGATACTAAGTATCCTAGGTTTTCTTTTTCTCTCTTCTTCTTTCTTTCTACCCATTTGTCCATCACATATATGTTAGTGGATAGGATGGACTCATGCTTATACATTTATCCATCACATATTTGTTAGTGGATAGGATGGATTTGTTTGTTTGCTCATTTATCCATCACATATTTGCTAGTGGATAGGATGGATTTGTTTGTTCATTCTCTCTATCTCTTACTTGCTTTCCATATCTCTCATACTTGTTCATGGATGTTTGCATGCTTTATGGATGTTTATATGCTTTATGGATGTTCATGGATGAATGTGGATTACTTATGGATGATTCTTTGCATATACATGGTGACTAATTAGGAAGTGATTGAAATAGCCCATATAAATTCAGAGACCCATTTTTGGGGTGATGTGGGTGCCTATAGGATGTTTCCTAGAACCTTCCCACATCGTAACTTAGTCTCCGAATCCTCTCTTGTTTTGATAGACCTGCTTTTCCTTGATCGGAGTCATGTGGTTTGTTTTCAAAGGTTTTCTTTAAAAACTGTTTTATGGTTTTCCTCTTTTCCCAAAAATGAGGTGGCGACTCCTTATTTGTTATGTTTTTGTGAACCTTTTAAAAACCAGATTTTTATTAATTTAAATCTCTACAAGTCTTTTTTAAAAGAAGGGTTCTCCTTCCCCCTGGATCGAAACCCGTGGTTCACAGTCTGGCGACTCCACTGGGGATTAGTGGACTAGACTCAAGCAATTTGTATGGGCTAATTTAATTGCTTAAATTAAAATCAATCACTTGCATACGCTTGAATGTGTGTTTACTTTATTGCATTGTGTGTGCAATTGCATTTGAATGATAGGTCGATGTATTCTTGCCTTTTCTGATTGGCCTAGCCTTGATTCCGGTTCCCCTCGTTCTCGGGTGTCATGTTTGCGAAGCTATCAACTCCTCTTGCCACGTATCCTTGGGTTTTACCCTTGGGTATATTAAATGGATCAACACGTACCACTTGACTCACGCGGCATCCCTCATGCCATACGTGATAGGTATATGGTTGATTCAAGCAAGTAGGGGACACTATCCTACCCTTTTTAGTGTATATAGTGGACTGTCTAGGACACAAGGACCCGCCTAGTTTAAAGTCACCATGCTTGTGGAATGTGTTAGGATTATGCCCTAGAGCCAATCATAGAGATGATTGTTTAGGGATTAGGAACAATCATTTGATTTCATTTATGTATGTCACATTTATTATTGATTTAATAAAAGGGCTTATTCTATTATGTTTATATGCATCATTTATATTTACATAATATGTCCATGGAGTTAGAATTGAGAATATGGAATTACAAAGAGTTGTAATTTTGAGACTATAGATATATCTCTGTACTAAACTCCTTAAGCATTCCTAGTTGAAGGTTCACTATGATGGACAGTAATGAACCATAGGACTAGCACTTGTTAGGTTGACTCTATAGGAGGATAGCTAGTCTCAAGCTATTTGTGTGGAGACACTACAACCAACAAGTGGGTGCCTATTATAAGAATAGGTACACTGAATGTGACCAAAGATATGAGATAAACTGAATGGAGTTTTATCCTGCCTGTCAATCAGTTTCTCATTGTTATAGTGGTACAAGTAATCCTTAGACCTGAGACACCATAGTTGCCTTATGCATGTAGCTTTAGAAGTTTGATAACACTAAGTGCAGATCCTATTCAGGGGTCTGCAAAGGTGTTCATTGGCCCTACTGCTATGTGTATGAAGGCATGTGAGTGATCAACAAGGGATCCATCACTCTCAGGAAAAAGAGAGAGAATGTCTCATATAGCATTCATAATATAACTCATTAAATCCATGGCCATGGTAGGATGAATATGAAAAGAGTTTCATGAGTTCATCTATGAGTTGATATCTATGAATGAGTATAAAGTAATTGAACTAGGGACTTGACAGACTTCCATGTCCTATTAGTTCAATTGGAGACATTGTGTTGAAGGAAGGATGCAATTGTAACCTATAAACTATAACAGAAGGGTTCTTTGTAAATGACTATTCACCTCATTAAGGACCACACCATGAGCCATATGCTAGGTGTTACTCATGGTTAGTAGAAGCCCTAATTGATATAAGTGAGTTATAATCAATTAAGGAATTGGAAGGAGTTCCAATTAGACCCTAAATGGAAAGAGTTCCATTGTGCACACCTCGTGCTATTCCTACTACTTAATGATGTGAACCCAATGGGTCACACACTGATCATGCAAGAAGGGCTTTAAAGTCTATGAGAGAAAGGGTTTTAGTGAATAAAGAATAGTTCTTTATAGGCCTATTTGTATTTGATACAAATAATAGGGGTTAATGTGCAATTAAGTGTAATTACACATAACCCTATTAGGGTTTCTTCCCCATGGCCAGCCCCCTTTAGTGGGCTGCCTATATAAGTCACACTTATGTGTGACATGGCATAATAGGCTTGCACAATAAACCCTAGCCGTCCAGCCCTTGGAGGCTCTCTTCTCTCTCTCTCTCTTCTCCACCTCTAGCAACAACAAGGAAGAAGAAAGAAAGGACTTGAAGCTCTAGCTAGGTGTGGATACCGTTGGAGGCAGCACACTTGGGCTGCTCATTCACCGCTGTCCGGAATCAAAGCTTGGAGCAAAAAGGAGAAGACAAAAATTCTGTAAGTGTTCTAACCCTCTTTGTAGTTAGGGTTTGATTTTGTGTTATGCATAGTTAGATTCATGGGATTGGGAATCGTAGGAAAAATTTTTATATTCCGCACTTGTATTTTTCCCTCTTGTTCGATTCCCAACAGTGGTATCAGAGCCATGATTATGCATAATACAAAATACATATGGGCTGGTAATTATGGTGTAGTTGAATGATGCAAAAATCTGGAAAAATTTTTCTGCATAATTGGTTTTCGTCCATGGCTGAACCTAGGGTTTGGAACCCTAGGTCAATTCTCTTCTACTCCTCTTCTAATTGATGGTTAAGTGTATCCATGGATGCAATAGGTTGCATAGGGTTTGAGTTTGGAGAAGAAGAATAAGGAAACTAGGGTTTTATAAAACTGTTATGAACAGTTTTCATGGTTGCCATGAAAAACCGTAATCTTGTTTTGCCTGCCGAATTCAGAGTTCTTCTCCAAACTTTTCGAGCCATATATGGTTAGAAAGCTCTTTGAATAAGCTTTCCAACCCAACAAACGGTGCGTCAATCCGAGTTCTGTAGTGAAAGTTATGAATTTTTTACTACAGGCTGTCTGGAAAGACAGTTTTGCTCGGGAATGATGCAATAGCCACAACTTTGAGTTATTGATGGAGATCAAAGGCATGGCAATGGTTGCCACCACTTGGGTTATGTTCTAGACATGGTAGGGAAAGGTTCCCAAGCATTTAGATGTATCATAATTGGATTAAGATGCTAGAACAGAAGGAAGAAGGAGAAGAACACCATGGAGGCTGAATCTGGGTTTTAGAACCCTAAGGTTCTTGCAATTAATTCTAATTAAAGCTGCTGTATTTATGATGGAAGATCATTGTAGGATCATTATATATCATGTGTATATGATTTTCTTTAAGTTTCAAAAAGGTTTTGATGGAAAAAGATTCAAAAAGTTTGAAAATTTTTCATGAACAGCATAGCAGATTTTCTCTGCAGAAAAGTCATCAATGGAGTTTTGATTAGAACTTGAGTTAGGGAACTCCAAATTGCATGAAACCAATTGCATTAGTTTCCTAAGACATGTAGGATACTGGGAAAATTCGTTTGGTAGCCTAATTCATTCATCTTGCTGGGTTTTTAAAATCAATTTCTGACCATGGACAGTGTGCTGTCAAATTCTGGGCAGCCTACTGTTGTTTTAATTGTTTAGAACAATTGGTGATGATTTGATCATCCAAACCTCTTCTATTAGCTTAGTATTTCATGTAGGGACATGATACAAAAGCTGGTTTCAATGGAGGAGTCGAATTGATAAGGATTTAGAAGCTATTGTGACTTTCAAGGTCTGCAACAATGGCTCCAGCAATGGGTTTTGGAAACCCTAATTGTTCTTGATGATGGCAGCCACTTCCACCACTTCTCACGTGTCCAGAGGCTTGTCCCACACCCCTAGGATGTTCTCCCATGACTGGCCATGGCCTCCCACAGTCGTTGGTGGCCATGGCAGCCTAGCCAAGCTCAGGCAGCCCCCTGGTAGTGACGGCTGCATAGAGTTAAGGATGAAACCCTAATTTTGAGTTAATGATGAAACCCTAATTTCATTATGGCATTAATTAAAACCCTAATTGGAATATTAATAACCTTAATTAAGAGTTAATGATTGGTCATTAAATGACCAATCATGGTTATTGATTGTTAGGGCATAATTAATACCATTAATGATGTCTAGGGTTAGGGTTTTGGAAACCCTAATTAGTGTAATTAATTAAGGGTAATTAATACCCTATTTGGCATTAATTAAACCCTAATCCCTTTTATTAAATACCATATGAACCTAGGGTTTTAATGATTGGACATTAAATGACCAATCATAAGGCATTTAATGATTAGGGCTTGCATTTAGGGTTTAGGGTTATGCATTTAGGGTTTAGGGTTTTAGGAAACCCTAATACACTAATTCATCATTTTAATGATTTTATTTAATTCCTATATTAATTATTTAATTAATATTGATTAATTTTATAATGTTTTAAATGGTTTAAAACACAATTAGGGATTAAATTAAAATCTGGAAATTCTTAATTAAATGAAATTGTTTTGTTTAATTAAGGAAACCCTAATATTGGATATTAGAGTTATTTTAGGAAACTTTACATGTTTTAAATTAATTTGATTAATTGAAACTGTAATGTCTTAAATGTTAAGACTTTATTTAATTCTGGATATTTTTGTTAAAACCTAATAAGATTAGGATGCATTAATGAGATTAATGTAAATCATTCAAGAGAATTACCATAATGCCCATATGTTTTAATGCTTACAGTTTTTCTTTACATTATGCAATGAGATTGTATGTATGTGCTTGGATGATGATTATGGACTATACCCTTTAAACCAATTGTGATTGGCCGTCTTATGAATGGGATGTTATTATTTACAAGAGTTGTAATTTTATTAAGGTGATGTAATTTATTTGGGGCTTGCATGCTACCTTCCTTCTCCCTCTCTCTCTATCATTCTCTTATGTACCCCACATTCCCCTTATGTATCCCTTTCTTTAAATTATGTAAATGTTATGTAATCGAGAGCGCGCTAAGGAGCATGGTGGACCCAAAGGAGCATGATAGAGCCCAACAAGCCAATGGTGGAGACCATCAAGCCAAGGGAGCAGATTGAAGGACTTGAAAGCTTAGAGAAGTGTTTTAAGACAGCATGCATGTTTCGAATGTGTTATTTTACGATCACCTACACCCACCTTAGACCTTGGATTCAATCTATTGGCTTAGATTGAATCCTCTCAAAGTCCATAATCATCATAGTGGGAGCTTTAATTGATGAGATAATTGTATTAGCTCCAATACCATAGTTTGGTATATGTTACCTATTCACTTAGGGACTAATATCAAAATATGGTACTTTATATATGTTGATATATAATAGCATGCGATATATGATTTATAATAGCATGAGATGTATGATTATAAATAGCATAATTTATATGTTTAAATTTTGATACATAGGATGCATGTTAATTTGATGAGACCCTTTAAAACCCCTCTTATTTAATATTAAGTTGAAAATGGAGAAGTCATTGGGGAATGAATTCTTCATTGCCTTCCATCATTATAGGATCATCTAACGTCCCTTAATGTGGGTACCTGGCTGCAGACATGTAGGAGCTACCCATGTTAAAGACATTACTTGAAACTATCACATATGAGATATCATGGGGTGCCTAAACTGGTATATACCAAGAAACTAACATGTGAGGTATATATTTGGCGAAACATACCTGTGTGAATGATGGGTTTAACTTAACTAGGGAAGTATTCCAAGAAACTAACATGTGAGGTGTATATTCCCTAGAGGCAAAACGATTGGAACTTGCTTATGAAGCAATAGACAAAGAGTTGTCTTCTTATTGTGGGTTAGAAGCCAAGAAACTAACATGTGAGGCTTCTAGGTCACAGTGGGACCCCAATCCCCATTAGGAATGAGATTCCCGAATTCCATTAGAGGGTGTATGGAATTTGATAAAATAGTGGGAGGTACCATATGATTAAAGACCCAATCATTATGGATAAAAATGAAATCTAATTCTCTGTTTATGTAGATTACCTAATTACTCACCTCAAAACCCCTATTTCCTAATATATAGGATATTGATAGTTTGACTAAACCCGATTTCTTTGATTGACTTAGGAAATTGAGAATTGTTCTCAATTTCAAAAGATTGTTTATATGCTATTAGGCCTTTTATTAAAGGCCCTCCATAAAACATCCTAAGAAGAAAAAGACACTATGCGCAATTGGCATCTTGTTGCCATGCTATATGATAGTATTGATGACTAATGAACTTCAGAAGCAAAATTAGTCAATGCAAATGCCTTTGATGTCCTACATCACATACAAAGGTTGTATGGTGAGTAAAATAATACTATAAAGTATAGTACTTATAAAGGACTTCTTCTGGACTAGGATGTAATAAAAGTTGTTTATTAATAATCATTTTTTTGAAAATGATTAATCACATAGAATAGCTTGAGAAGCTAGATGTGATTTAAAATGGAAGCATAGAGGAAAGCAAATCTTGAAAAGTCAAAGACAAAGAAATATAATTATTTTGTAGTAAACATAAGGTATTGTAAATGGAAATTGATAAAGTATCAGTCTTCCTAGAAGAATCAAACTTTTGAAGTTTTGGTTCATGCTCTAAACTAAATTATTGGTTAGTTCTGCTTCTTGGTTTTTGGATTATAGTGTAATCTAAATGGAAGCAGAAAGTTAAGTAGATAATAAGTTACCTTTAAAAATTTTAATAGAGCAAGAGTTGCTAGATTAATTTTGGGAACTTATTTCTTAACTAGGTCATTTAAGACATTCTAGAAATTTGATTTCTGAATTTAAATGACTAATTAGAGCGAATGCAACGTATTCCGAGAATAGAAGAGATGTAGAGACTCTCATTTAAATGTAACGATTATGACTTGGTTATGAGATGACCAAACCCATCTTTTACTTGGTGAAGTGAATGAGTTACATTTATAATTTGACTATACATTGTGATGTATACAGTCATGTAGAGCATGCATTCAACTATAGTAGACTCATCTTAGAATACCATAGCTCAATGGTGAATCTAAGAGAATGAATTGAACCCTATTAAGATATGGTTTGATCCATAATGAGTTTTACTAATGTATCCATCTAGGATATACCTTAAAATTGCTACATATTGATAATTTAGGGTTCACTCCAGTTTTGTCCCAATTATATCAGATATGATATGGGAAGAAACCCAACTTAAAGAAGTTAAGGCTTGGGCTTGTGCTACGTTTGTCTGGAAACATAATGTAGACAATCTGGAAATAAGGTCAAGTGTTGAATTGTGGTATATCCTAAAAGTGGTTGGGATAGTATTTCTATTACTCTAATGAACAAAAGTTGTCCATTAGGATGATTGCTGGATTTTCTTGAGAAAGAGTTCATTCAAGAAAGATGCAAAAGTAGATAGAATTTACAGAATTGTTTGTAAAGCCACAAACCAACAAAGATCCAACCCTTGCCCCTATTGAGGCAAAACCTTTAATTACACCACATTCTTTTCATAGATCAAATTGGATATTTCTTTAACATAAGAGAGATATTGTATCTCCATTAGAATGTGAAAGAATTGTTCTTTGGTGATAAAGATCACCAAGATAATCCTATTGATTATGATTAGGCGATGTTTGACATCAACTTGAGAAATGACTAAGAGTCATTAAATCCAATATGGACAGGTAGAGACCTAAAAGGCTTGGCTATTTAAGAATGTTTTCAACATAGGCAAAAAGTTGTCTATAAAGAAACTTGTTTGATAATAGTTGTGCTGAAATCCATTTGGATCTTGTTATCTATAAACACACATTTTGAATATGAGATATGTCAAAAAGGATATAAAGATGTTATATCAAATGGTGAAAAACCATAAAAGTGTGTAAGTTATAGAAGTCTATTAATAGACTACAAGGTTCTCATAATTAGAACATCTATAAAGTTGAAGTAATCAAATTGTTTGATTTCTCTCATTGTATAGATGGACCATGAGTGTATAAAAGGTTAGTGGGAGTGCGGTCGTTTTTCTTTATCCTAAGTATAGATGACATCCTAATCATTATGAATGATATATGAATGTTATCTAATGTAAAGTTTTGGTTTTTGGAGAAAAACTAATTCATGAAAGATTTGGCAGAAGCATCCAACAAGATCTATAGAGATAGATCATATAGATTGCTAAGTATCTCCAAATCATCAAACATAGTTGAAATGTTGAAGGAGTTCAACATGGAGAATTCTAAGGGAGGTCTAATTTACTTCAGATAAGAATTCATTATTCAAGGGCATGTGCCCTAGGATAACACAAGTAAGGTTCTTAAAGTGTTAAGAAGCCTTATTCTACACTATGTATTGAACCTGATATCTATTATGTTGTAATTGTTACAAATAGTTATCAGTCAATTCAAATTTGGAATATTAGATTATATAAGGAAATTGTAAACTCATAGTAGATGGGTATATGGATTTGGATATAATCCATATGGGGTATATTTTATATTCACTTTAGTTGGTGAAATACTTAATGGAAGAACTGTATGAAAGATACAGTGGATTCCATTATTAAGGGTGAATTAATTGTCGCATTGTCTAGGAGACTGTTTGGATCTATAAGTTCATTTAGAACTTAGAGTTGTTCCTTCCATTGAGTTGCCCACACCTTGTTTTGTGACAACAATGGGTCTATAGCTCAAGTATAGGAATCACGGTCTCATCAAAAGTCCAAACTCATAGAGTGACAATTCCAAGTGATTAGAAGAATCATTGGAAGAGGTAATAGATACATTACAGAAGATATTATCTACATAAGTTTTTGTAGACCTACTGACTAAAGCTTTAAAACATAATTGGTTATGTCTAAGACCAACATCTTGAGAAGATAGGTATGCGATACATGGTCGATTGGCTTTAGTGCAAGTGGGAGATTGTTAGGATTATGCCCTAGAGCCAATCATAGAGATGATTGTTTAGGGATTAGGAACAATCATTTGATTTCATTTATGTATGTCACATTTATTATTGATTTAATAAAAGGGCTTATTCTATTATGTTTATATGCATCATTTATATTTACATAATATGTCCATGGAGTTAGAATTGAGAATATGGAATTACAAAGAGTTGTAATTTTGAGACTATAGATATATCTCTGTACTAAACTCCTTAAGCATTCCTAGTTGAAGGTTCACTATGATGGACAGTAATGAACCATAGGACTAGCACTTGTTAGGTTGACTCTATAGGAGGATAGCTAGTCTCAAGCTATTTGTGTGGAGACACTACAACCAACAAGTGGGTGCCTATTATAAGAATAGGTACACTGAATGTGACCAAAGATATGAGATAAACTGAATGGAGTTTTATCCTGCCTGTCAATCAGTTTCTCATTGTTATAGTGGTACAAGTAATCCTTAGACCTGAGACACCATAGTTGCCTTATGCATGTAGCTTTAGAAGTTTGATAACACTAAGTGCAGATCCTATTCAGGGGTCTGCAAAGGTGTTCATTGGCCCTACTGCTATGTGTATGAAGGCATGTGAGTGATCAACAAGGGATCCATCACTCTCAGGAAAAAGAGAGAGAATGTCTCATATAGCATTCATAATATAACTCATTAAATCCATGGCCATGGTAGGATGAATATGAAAAGAGTTTCATGAGTTCATCTATGAGTTGATATCTATGAATGAGTATAAAGTAATTGAACTAGGGACTTGACAGACTTCCATGTCCTATTAGTTCAATTGGAGACATTGTGTTGAAGGAAGGATGCAATTGTAACCTATAAACTATAACAGAAGGGTTCTTTGTAAATGACTATTCACCTCATTAAGGACCACACCATGAGCCATATGCTAGGTGTTACTCATGGTTAGTAGAAGCCCTAATTGATATAAGTGAGTTATAATCAATTAAGGAATTGGAAGGAGTTCCAATTAGACCCTAAATGGAAAGAGTTCCATTGTGCACACCTCGTGCTATTCCTACTACTTAATGATGTGAACCCAATGGGTCACACACTGATCATGCAAGAAGGGCTTTAAAGTCTATGAGAGAAAGGGTTTTAGTGAATAAAGAATAGTTCTTTATAGGCCTATTTGTATTTGATACAAATAATAGGGGTTAATGTGCAATTAAGTGTAATTACACATAACCCTATTAGGGTTTCTTCCCCATGGCCAGCCCCCTTTAGTGGGCTGCCTATATAAGTCACACTTATGTGTGACATGGCATAATAGGCTTGCACAATAAACCCTAGCCGTCCAGCCCTTGGAGGCTCTCTTCTCTCTCTCTCTCTTCTCCACCTCTAGCAACAACAAGGAAGAAGAAAGAAAGGACTTGAAGCTCTAGCTAGGTGTGGATACCGTTGGAGGCAGCACACTTGGGCTGCTCATTCACCGCTGTCCGGAATCAAAGCTTGGAGCAAAAAGGAGAAGACAAAAATTCTGTAAGTGTTCTAACCCTCTTTGTAGTTAGGGTTTGATTTTGTGTTATGCATAGTTAGATTCATGGGATTGGGAATCGTAGGAAAAATTTTTATATTCCGCCTTTGTATTTTTCCCTCTTGTTCGATTCCCAACAGAATGAATGTAGGTACAGAGTAGATGTGTGTTTGAACGTATGTGTGTATGGAATGAATGTATGTGTGGCATGAATGTGTGTTGTGGGAATGAATGTGAATGGAATGAATGGCAATGCAATTCATGTCATGGTTTTTTGAGAAGATGATACAAAGCCCTCGATACAGCGATCCGGTTTCTTACTCTAGAATGCAGTTGGAGATATAAATGAATGCTATGTGGGTGGTTAATCTTAAGGGGTAACATGACTTTAAAATCAATCGACCTACATCCCTTTAGTATGACCTTCTTACTTAAAGCCCATTGGGCTCTTAAGGATAAGAGGCCCAACTAAAGGAATGTTATTGGACCATTACCTGCCTGTCTAAATCAATTGTGGAGACTAAAGGCGCTTTGTGTCACTTTGTAACTATGGTTGTAATAGAGTGCTTGCTTGGACTCGTGACTTGTCAGGCCGTTTGATCAGAGGAAGTACCGAACAAGACCTCGCTATGGATGATACTTTTGCATTGAATAACCCAACTACACTTGAGGGGACATCTGTTTCTGGGACTCCTACAGATCCACGAAGAATTGAGAGGCTATTGAATGACATACTTGGGAAGTTGGAAGAGGTATCAGTGAAGTCTGAAACCTTGATAAGAATGGCACAAGAGATCAACAACCGAACCCCTGTCCTCATCTACAATGTTCCTACAGATCATGCCATACCCGACACTCAAGTCCCTATTGTCCAAAATCAATCCAACCCATCTGCTCAAGCTGGAGGCCAAGCCCAAAATCCACCACTTCCACATACTCAATCGTCACCTCAAAATCCACCACTTCCACAAACTTAACCTCTACTACAAAACATCCCCATTTACACCCAATCATCCACTTTCATCCCCACCACTGAAAATCCTCCTATGAGTGATGACCAAAAGATGATGGCTGCAAGGATGTTGGCCTTGGAGAAGACTTTAAAGGGTATTCGTCGTGCAGATGATTTTGTGGATATACACACTCTTTCTCTCTTCCCTCAAGTGAGATTGCCGACTTCATTCAAGATACCAGAGTTACAGAAGTTTGATGGAACGGGTTGCCCTAAGACTCACTTAAAAATGTACATCTGAGCAATGCAACCTCATGGTGCTTCCGAGGAATTAATGGCCCAATTATTCCATGAATCACTTAACACCTCTTCGCTGCATTGGTTTCTAAGTTTGGATGAGTCAAAGACTAGAACATGGGAAGATGTGTGCAGGGAATTTACCGATCACTACAAGTACAACACGGAGGTTGATGTGACAAGGAGAGACTTGGAGACTACCAAACAGGCGGCAAATGAATCTTTCTCTTCCTACATCACTAGGTGGAGGAAGAAAGCTTCTAAGATGTTCGATAGGCCTAATGAAGAAGAACAAATACGAATGGTAGTCAAGAACCTATTGCCTATATATCACAAGCACTTGTTCGCTCATCACTTCCCCACTTTCAAAGCTCTGATTAGTTCTGGGACACAAGTGGAAGACGCTATAACCGATGGCACTATCAAGGTTGAAGATCCTTCAAGGTTTCGTCGGATAGGGAACAATGGAAAGGCACCCGCTGAAGTGAATGCAATCGCTCCACAACAGCCATGGAACATTGGCAACAATTCTACTCCTCGTCAGTTCTCTGATTTGTATGCACCACTAGACAAGGTTTATGAAAGATTGAAAGCAAGGGGCATCCTCAAACCTCTAGACCCAATACCTCCACCAAATCCATTGCCTAGGTGGTACAACGAAAACGAGTACTGCCATTTCCATCATTCAAAGGCCATAGAACAGATCGTTGTATCCGTCTCAGACATAAAATACAAGACCTCATTGACAAGAAGATCATAGGCCCACCTACTCCTCCTAATCGTCCCAATGTCACTCAAAATCCTTTGCCATCCCACAATCCATCCCCTACTTCTAATGTCAATGCAATAGAAGACAATTCACCTCATCCACCTCGACCCATTCACCATTACACTACTTTGCCTATGAGTCTCACCAAAGTATTTCACCATTGCAAGAAAAGAGGCCTTATCACTCCCCTTCCACCTCAGCTTTCACTTGTCCCTGACCCATCATTTTGCCTATACCATAGAAAATCTGGCCATGATACTGAGGATTACACTTTGCTAAAGAAAGTGGTCCAAGACTTGATCGACAAGGGAATTCTGATAGTTCCACAGCCGAATCCATGTGAAGTGCTTAGATTGTTGCCTACCCTACATGAAGAAAACATACAGGAGATCGATATGCTAGAATGGGCAAATCCCAAAGAGAAGCCTATGAGGAAAGAAAAGGTTGTTGAGAAGGAAGTGCCGAAGAAACCAAATAAGCCTCAAAAGTCATTTCAGCAACAGTTGAAGGAAAGGTATGACGCCAGAGATCCTGAAGTAGGTTTATTGGGGGAACTATCTGGGAAGTTTGACTTCTATGTTCTCTATACTGCACCACCTCCAATGGCAATTCCTATTCGTGCAACCGGATGGGGAAATCCATGGGAAGATGAGCAACCAATGGAGAAATCCCCAGTCCACTCAAGCGGATGGAGAAAATCCTTGAAAGAAGGACAGTCAACAGAAGAGTCTCTAATGCAAGAGGTAGATATGCTTGAATGGGGAGACATCATGGGTGAAACCTGTAGCGATGAAATAAATGATCTATGGGCAGACGCTGAAGAAGTTGACCACTTGACTAGGGGCGGTCATCATTTTAAACCATCCTACCTTGAGAATGAAAATCCGGTGGAAGCGCTGGAGAAGGGGCAAAGACCTGAAATCTACGATGAAGAAGATGAAGTCCTAAAGTAATTGAAAAAGACTCAAGCCAACATTACCATATAGGGATTGCTTATGGCTTCTCTCAAGCACCGTTAGACTATGCTTAAGCTCTTAAACCATGTCCAAGTACCCATCAATACTTCGCCGGAAGGGTTGGTGAGTCTTATAACCCCTATCGAGAAAGCAGCTACCATAATCTTCATAGAAGCCGATTTGCCAAAAGGGAGGAGAGATCATGTGCAAGCTTTGAACATAACTGTTGATACCTTAGGGAAACGGGTTCCCACTGTCCTTATTGACAATGGTTCCGCTTTGAATGTGTGTCCACTTCGTACTGCTACATCTCTTGGGTTAGGACCTACAGATTTTGTGCCATCTAGGCAATCAGTGAGAGCATATGACAACACAAGAAGGGAGGTAATTGGTATGGTGACCTTACCATTAATCATAGGACCGGCAGAGTTTGAGGTTGAATTCCAAGTTCTCGATGTTCCTGCTTGTTTCAATCTCTTGCTAAGCCAACCATGGATCCATCCAAATGGGGCCATCCCATCGTCCTTGCACCAAAAACTTAAGTTCCCCTACAAAGGATCTATTGTGACCCTACAAGGAGACTATGAACTCGCTGCTAGTCAAATATCAAGAATCTCCATTTGTGAGATCAAGCACGATCCTTCAGATATGCCGTTTTCAGGATTGGAATATGTGCAGGTTATCAACTCGGCACCCACAGGTAGAGAACTTATCCCACTAGACTTTTCACTGCATGGGAACTTGCGTGTTACTGAAATCATGAAGATCATGGGTTTCTTTCCTGGCATAGGAATGGAACCAAGGCACCGAGGAATTTCAGAGCCAATTAAGCACTAGTCGGCCTTACATACCTTTGGCTTGGGATATAAGCCAACACAAGCAGATTACAAGAAACAAGTGCGGCTGAGAAAAGAAAAAGAAATTGCTAAAGCTCGTGGACACACTGTTATTCATCCGCTTAAACCTTACAAGCCAACCTTAAATGGGTGCTTTATGAAAGAGGGGGAAGATTTCCCATATTGTGGTTTTCTGGAGCCTACTTATGTGGAGTCCATCGGAGCTAGAGTCCTAGGGTTTGAAATTTTCTTTGAGACCGAGTGGTATCCGATCACAGCAACCATGGTTAAGGATTCTGCAATAGATAGCGACAGAGAAGAAGAGGATTGGGCAGATAGCATGGATTCCGAGGTTATGGGCCGATTGTTTTCAGAATGTGTGCTAGCCATCGAAGATTGTGAAGAGGTTCCAGTTCTAGCATTCCAGACAGTTAGCGAGCCACTTCAGAATTTGTACACCGAAGGATCTCCCGTTCTTATTCCAAAAAAAGAAGAGTCTAAGCCAGTAGAGGATATGTAGGATTTCTTTTGAGTCTTGAGTCAGCAAACAATTTGTTTTTGTTTAAGTATTTCTTTTCTGAGTTGTTTAGAGTTGTCATAAGTGTTGTTATTTCAAAGTCTTCAAGTAGTAATTAGTACTTTCTTTCTTTGTTTTCTCGCAGAGATTATATTCATTGTCTTTGCGCCTTTTTGTCTCTTAATGTGTGTGGCATGGAAATAGACCCTAGAGACGCTGATATCCCTCTCGAGCTCATTGAGCAAAGGAATAAAGGGATAGCACAACCAATTACAGAAGAACTAGAATCAATTAATCTAAGGATGAATGAATTGCCAAAAATAATTAAAATTGGTACAACACTTTCCCCTTCTGAAAAAGAGCAATTGGTTGAGTTGTTGAGAGAGAATCTTGAAGCGTTCGCCTGGTCTTATGAAGATATGCCCGGAGTAGACACAGATATAGTGCAGCATCACATTCCGACCAATCCTGACATGAAGCCTGTTAAGCAAAAGTTGAGGAGAATGAAGCCTGAGTGGGCGTTGAAGATAAAAGAAGAGGTGATCAAGCAGATAGAAGCTAAGTTCCTTAAGGTCGTGGAGTACCCTGAATGGCTTGCGAACATAGTACCAGTTCCAAAGAAGGATGGCAAAGTGCGTATGTGTGTAGAATTTCGTGATTTGAATAAGGCATGCCCTAAGGATGACTTTCCACTACCGCACATTGACGTGTTAGTCGATAGTACCACAGGGCACGCTCTTCTTTCTTTCATGGATGGTTTCTCAGGTTACAATCAGATCAAGATAGCACCAGAAGATATGAAGAAAACATCCTTCATCACTCAGTGGGGGACCTATTGTTACAAAGTAATGCCATTCGGGTTAAAGAATGCAGTGGCGACTTATCAGAGAGCTGCTACCACCTTGTTGCATGACATGATACACAAAGAGGTCTAGGTTTACGTCGACGACATGATTGTCAAGTTAAAAGATAGGGAAGGACATTAGCTGTGCTCAGAAAGTTCTTCGATCGAATCATAAAGTACAAGCTTCGCCTCAATCCTCAGAAATGTGCTTTTGGAGTCACTGCGGGAAAGCTGCTAGGTTTCATGATAACACAGAGGGGAATTGAAGTGGATCCAAGCAAGATCAAGGCCATTTTGGAGATGTCGTTGCCCAAAAATGAGAAGGAGATCCGAGGTTTCCTAGGAAGATTGCAGTACATAAGCCGGTTCATAGCTCAACTCACTACCATTTGTGAGCCCGTTTTCAAGCTGCTAAAGAAAGGAGAACCAAAAGAATGGAATGAGGAATGCCAGAAAGCTTTTGAAGCCATTAAACGCTACTTAAGCAATCCACCGATATTGGTTCCACCTAGAGAAGGAGAGCCGTTGTTGCTGTACTTAACCGTCACAGAAACCGCTATGGGGGCAATGCTTGCCCAATACTTGGAAGAGTCGAGGAAAGAGAATGCCATCTACTATCTGAGTAAGAAAATGACAGACTATGAGGTGAACTACAACGCTGTGGAAAAGACTTGCGTGGCATTGTTGTGGGCTTCTCAAAAACTCCGCCATTACATGCTATCTTTCTAGGTGTTCCTCATTAGTCGCATGGATCCACTCAAATATTTACTTGAAAAGCCAATGTTGACCTATCGTACTACGCGGTGATTAATGTTGTTATCTGAATTCGATATCAAATATGTGGTACAGAGCTCGATAAAAGGGAGAGTCATTTCAAAACATTTGGCCGACAATCCAATTTCAGAAGGAGATGGCATTGAACAAGGGTTCCTGACGAGGACATATTGGAGATAGAAAAGAAGCCATGGAAAGTCTACTTCGACGGGGCTGCAAATAAAAGGGGCTTCGGCATAGGAGTTTTGTTGATTTCTCCTAATAACGCCCACACCCCTCTGGCAATGAAGTTAGGGTTCGAGGCCACCAACAACATCACCAAATATGAAGCTTGTATTCTAGGGTTAGAAGCAGCTTTAGAGTTAGGAGTTGAGGAATTAGAAGTGTACGGAGACTCAGCTTTAATTATCTGCCAAATCAAGGGAGAATGGAAGACTCGAGACGAGAAGTTGTTACCCTATCATGCTTATCTAGAAGCACTCACCAAAGAATTTGACAAAATAGAGTTCCACTACTTGTCAAGAGTAAAGAACCGCTTCGCTGATGCTCTTGCTACACTTGCGTCCATGGTGGAAATCCCAGAAGGCAGAAATGTTCATCCACTCGTGATTGAAAGAAAAAAAGAACCGGTATACTGTTGCAGTGTTCAGAATAGTCAAGTGATAGATAGGCGTCCGTGGTTCTATGACATCCAGAGATTCGTAGAGAAAAGGGAATATCCTGAAGGAGCTTCGAAGGTTGACAGGCATACGCTGAGAAGATTGGCTACCCACTACATCATGTGCGGAGGAAAGCTGTACAGACGATCCTATGATGATATCCACTTGCTTTGTGTGACGGAAGAAGAAGCTCAAAGAATAATTGAAGAGATACATGAAGGAGCAGGGGCACCTCACATGAATGGGTATATGCTAACTAAAAAGATTGCTCGTCTCGGTTACTATTGGACCACCATGGAAAGAGATTGTCATTTGCATGTCAAGAATTGCCATAATTGTCAAATCTTTGCCAATGTTCAACACCTTCCATCGATGCCTCTGAATACTATATCATCCCCTTGGCCCTTTTCAACTTAGGGAATAGATATCATTGGAAAGATCCATCCTAAGCCAAAGGAAGGTCATGAGTTTATCTTGGTGGCAATAGATTACTTCACTAAGTGGGTAGAGGCGAAGTCCTATAAAACCTTGGGGTTAAAGCAAGTGGCCCATTTCATTAAGACCCACATTATTTGTCGATATAGGGTTCCACATGAGATCATATCAGATAATGGACAACACTTCCGAGGCGAGGTAGAAGAGATCTTACAAAAGTACAGCATCCGAGTTCACAAGTCTTCCCCTTATAGGCCGCAGACAAATGGAGCAGTTGAAGCAGCTAACAAGAATGTGAAGAATATGCTATAGAAGTCAGCTAAGAAGTACAATGACTGGTCAGAAAGGTTGCCACTCGTCTTATGGGGTTATCGCACTTCAATCAGATCTTCCACGAGTGCTACACCGTATTCATTGGTTTATGGCATGGAAGCAGTTCTCCCAATCGAGTTGGAAATTCCTTCTCTTAGAGTAATAATGGAAGACCAACTATCTGAAGTGGAATGGGAAAGAAACAGATATGATGAGCTAGTTCTGCTTGATGAAAGGCGTTTAAATGCTTTGTACCATGTCCAAGGTTATCAGCGTAGAATAGCTAGAGCTTTCAACAAGCGCGTCAAGGATCGTGGCTTGAAAGATGGAGACATAGTGCTGAAAGAAATCCGCGCGCCTATCTTTGATCCAAGGGGCAAGTTCAGGCCTAACTAGGGCGGACCCTACATCATAAAGGAGATATTGCCAGGAGGAGCAGTTCGATTGATGGATTTGGATGGAATAGAGTTCTCTCAACCAACCAATTTAGATCAACTCAAGAGATACCATGTGTAAAGCTTGATAGGTTGAAAACCCGTAAGGGCGGCCTAGGCAAAAGAAAAGCATGAACTACGAAGGCCTGATTCTCCATCATTCAAAAAAAAAAAAAAAAAAAAGAAGAAAATATTTACAAACATGATGGAGATACGTAGGCAGCCCATAAAGTTACCTTGGGTGCGGTCCAATTGAGAAAAAAAGAAAAGAAACAAGGGGCATGACAATGTATAAAGCAATTCATAAATCAAAGTTAATTGTTTGATGGCAATTCATTCAAAACTAGAGAAATTGATAATAGTTTTACTTGTAATAATTGGAAGTCTTGAAGGACTATTATTGTGCTTAACATGCTTAAAATTCAAAAAGGTTGCTAATTCCTTGCTCTCTGAGAAGTCTTCTTTGTTCCAGTAGTCTTGTTCGCTTTGGTGTCATCCTCCCTTGACCTCTTTGTACTCCCCAGTGAAGAAATCCCAATCAACTCAGCTACTTGAGCCCTCATTGTTATTTCTTTGTAGCCAATGTCTTCAGATAACCACTTCTTGTATTCCTTGCTAAGCTCATAAGGTCCACTAGTGTTTGGTACTAAGGTAGCGGAGTTCCAGCTATTCCATCTATCCTCCATCTATTTGACCAGAGATTGAGAAACAGGTTGAACGGGGTGAACTTGCCTTGAATTTGTCTGGGTGGTACTTGCTTGATTGTTTAGAATTGATTGAATTACACCAAATTGCCGAAGGATTCGAGATGGCCAGTAAAAAGAAGTGGCTTTCAAGCCCATCAACTTGATCAGTGTACAACCCACAGTTCACAAGAGCACCTTTTCGTCGCACTTCCAATGAGGCACGTGCAAACGGATAGATCGCCATGAGGTGTGGTACAGCATGCCAAGCCATTCATCAGGAGAAACATCTAGCGGGAATTCAGGAACACGCAGACAGAAGTGCTGAGGCCCATGATTTGCAACACGAGGAGGTGGTTGTTGGGAATCAAACTAGAGAGGAAAAATACAAAGGCGGAATTTTAAATTTTTCCTATGATTCCCAAACCCATGAATCTTAATTATGCTTAATACAAAAACCATAAACCTAACTACCAAGAGAGTTAGGGTACTTACAGTTGAACAAGTCTTCTCCTTTATGCTCCAAGCTTTGTCTTCTGATTGAGCAGTCCAAGTGCACTGCCTCCAACAGTATCCACACCTAGCTTGAGCAAGTTGTCCTTTCCTTCTTCTTCCTTAGGGTTGCTAGAGGTGGAGAAGAGGGAGAGAGAGAGAGAGAGAGGTGAAATTTTCGGCCAGCACTTGGGAGCCTCCAAGAGTGCTTCAAGTGATGATGTCATCACATCATAAAAGGCTTTAAATAGCCTCCAAATAGGGCCGGCCAAGGGGGGTCTCCAAACCCTAATCTAATTTGTGTAATTACTCTTAATTACACAATTAGCCCACTAGTTTGCATCAAATACAAATTAGCCCCTTAAAGAACTTTTCTTTAATCACTTATGCCCTTTCTCTCATAGACAATCAAGCTCTCTTAGCATGATCAGTGTGTGACCCATTGGGTTCACATCATTAAGTAGTAGGGATAGCACGAAGTGTGCAAAATGGAACACTTTCCATTAAGGGTCTAATTGAAACTCCTTTCAATTCCCTAATTGATTATAACTCATTTATATCAATTAGGGCTTCTACTAAGCATAAGTAACACCTAGCATATGGCTCATGGTGTGGTCCTTAATGAGGTGAATAGTCATTTACAAAGAACCCTTCTGTTATAGTTTACAGGTTACAATTCCATCCTTCCATCAACACAATGTCTCCAATTGAACTAATAGGACATGGAAGTCTGTCAAGTCCCTAGTTCAATTACTTTATACTCATTCATTAATACCAACTCAATGATGAACTTATGGAAACTCCTTTCCATATTCATTCTACCATGGGCCCATGGATTTAATGAGTTATATTCAATGAATGCTGTATGAGACATTCACTATCTTTTTCCTGAGAGTGATGGATTCCTTGTTGATCACTCACATGCCTTCACACACATAGCAGTAGGGCCAATGAACACCCTTACAGACCCCTAAATAGGATCTGCACTTAGTGTTATCAAACTTCTAAAGCTACATGTATAAGACAACCATGGTGTCTCAGGTCTAAGGATTACTTGTACCACTATAACAATGAGAAACTGATTGACAGGCAGGTTAAAACTCCATTCAGTTTATCTCATATCTTTGGTCACATTCAGTGTACCTATTCTTATAATAGGCACCCACTTGTTGGTTGTAGTGTCTCCACACAAATAGCTTGAGACTAGCTATCCTCCTATAGAGTCAACCTAACAAGTGCTAGTCCTATGGTTCATTACTGTCCATCATAGTGAACCTTCAACTAGGAATGATTTAGGAGTTTAGTACAGAGATATATTTATAGTCTCAAAATTACAACCCTTTGTAATTTCATATTCTCAACTCTAACTCCATGGACATATTATGTAAATATAAATGATGCATATAAACATAATAGAATAAGCCCTTTTATTAAATCAATAATAAATGTGACATATATAAATGAAATCAATTGATTGTTCCTAATCCCTAAACAATCATCTCCATGATTGGCTCTAGGGCATAATCCTAACAATGGTAAGAGGTTTAACCTCTCTAGTAACCACGTATGGAGAAGGAGGGGGCTGCCCTCAAAATTCGCTTCAAACCGATCCTGCACCTTGTCTAGCCCATTGGAAGTTTCCGCTAGAACCATTGGAATTATGTTTCGGGACTTGGAAAGAGGAGTTACAAGCTCACAAATTTCAATTGGAACAAACAACATACCATTGGTGATGAGAAACCTCCCAATCAAGTAGAAAGCTAAGGCATGCTGACGCGGTTAAGACAAAGGCAGCCCACATGACCTCCCAAGGGGCAGGAAAGATGTTGCTAGCTTATTCAAATCTACCATGTTATCTTTTATAAAGGCCATGGCATTGTGGGTAGAGATTTCCAGAAGAGAAGCAAAAGAAGAAACATAACCTTGTCGAAAGTATGGAAGGATGAAGGGCCCTGACGGTTGCACTCCGAACAGCGCGCAAAATTCCTCATGGGTGGGGCAAATTTCATTGCAATAGAAACGGAAAACATGAAGTTCGGGATCCCAAAAGTATGTAGAAGCATAGAGCATTGTCCAATTTACCTTGACTTTGGCGAGGGAATAGAGCGCGTCCAAGCCATAACTCTTGAAAACCCTTTTGTTTTCCTTACTCATGTTGCTGAAGCAAAGTGTCAAAAAGCTATCAAAAGTCTCCATGAATTGATGTTGAATGAATAATAATGGTTTATGAACATGTGGGGGGTGTTTTTATAGGCCTTTAGGCTCAAATTTGAGTCCTAGAAGGCTTAGAACTCGAAAAAGCGTAAAAAAAGTGGCAAAACGCGTAAACAGCAAAAGCGCTCGGGAGACCAGTTGAGGCCAACCGGTTGGACCGGTTGGGCCCAACCGGTCACCCGAGCCCGTTTTTCTCAATTCTCAGTTTTGACCATTATCGACCCCCGTATGCTCCAGAAGGCCAATTTTGACCATTTTGAGCCCAAATTGACTCAAATTTGTGTCAAGAGTCATGAAATTCAAACAACAAGAGATAGATATCTTAATTCAAAGGTGGGGAATGCATGAACTTGGTTTTAAAAGAAAGGACTTGAAAGATAACATAAATACCCACATAGGCTTAATACAAGGATTTCACGAGTTAAGAGTTTCTAGATGCTTAAATTGAGTTTCTTAAACTTAAAATAAGTGTCTTCAACGCTTCCTTGGTGGTTTCCTTCTCTTGCTTGGCCCTGCTTCTTCTGTTGGTGGAGGAGGTGGTGGAGCCGCAGTTGGGTTGTACTGAGGGAATGAATCAATCTGCAAGTTTCCAAGAAAATGGATGATGTGAGTACCACTTTTCAAAGGAGAAAAACAAAGATTTTTAAAAGTTTTTTATTTGAGCTATTCTTACTGGGTGTGCATGTTCGCCCGCTCTATACGCCTCTTGCCTTGATAGGTCTAGGCTCATCCTCATTATGTCCCTCCTCAAGCTAGCCTTGAAATTGATCCATTCTTGTGTGTACCTGGCGGGTGTCTGTAAAGAGAAATTGGGTAAGAAGTGCCTAATGAATAAGTTGGGGATTAAAAGAATCAAGTCAACCTTGAAACTTACAGTTTCATATCTGGGATCTATCTAAGGAATCTCGTCCATCACAGGAGGTGCTATGGTCGTGGGCACAATATTGCCTCCTTGGCATAGATCAATGGACCACCTAGGCCGTGGCAAAGGAGGCAGGGCATTCCTATCCATGCCCTCATCATCACTATCCATATGCACTCCTGACACACCCGAGGTTGAACCTACTGTGGAATGGTGACCACGAGCTCGCCGTCCCTGAAAAGAATTGCACATAATCAGCTAGGAAACACTTGTAAAGCATGCATAGGGTTGAGTATGTACTTACCCCTACGGGTGGAACTCCTACGACCCTACGAGGCATCAGATACCTCCTGCAGAAACTCTCGTAATTCCCATTCGGAACTATGAAGTCAATTGCGTCCTTGCCTCGTATAGCTTTGATCAATTCGCGCCCCTGCAAGGAGTTGGCATGCCTCATGCTCTTAGGAGGTGCCATAGGAACTACAGCTGCATTGATGTTGCCTTTTACTTGGCGCCAAACTCGCTGCCCGAGGTACCAGTAACGACCCATAGGACCTTCTAGGAAGATCCGCTTCTCTGTCATGTCTACACATCTGTGGCATTGCTCCTCAAGGGCATATTTCCATTGTGCCCATGGATCCCAGTCTACCTAATTCATGAGTTGGTGTTAAGAGAAAGAATTGAAAGAAGATGGAATTCAAAAGATAAAAGTTTTAGGGATTACCTTGTCAGCAGTAATGCAAGCTAGGAATGCCCTAGCATGGGCATAGTCGTGTTTATTAGCCACCGAGTCACACCTATTGTCGATGTGATAATTGGACATCACGGGCCAGGAGGGATCATTGTCAATAAGAGCGGGATGCTCAAACCCCAAGTACTCGTAGTACCAAATCTGTTTTCAAAAAGAAAATGAATTTCAAAAGAAAATAATCATGTGTACTCATTGCAAATATTGAAAAGGAAGCTTGTAGGTTGATTTACCTCCCAGATAAAGGACATCCCGCAGTGGTTTGTGCTCACTCCACGCGATTTGTCGCTCATAGACCTATACAGTATAGCAAGAGCGGCGTTACCCTAGTTGTAATTGCCCATCTCCCAAATATCCTCCATGCAAGCGAGGTGCCCTAAAGGAGCAACATCACCAGAGCTAGCAAAGAATATGCTAGACAACATATATAGCATAAATGCTCGGGCAAGACAAGATGGATCCGCGTCATCCTCTTCTCTTTGATCGCCAAAATGAATCTTTAGCCAAGTTTGGCGCACTCCACCCCTTTGAATAGGAACCATGGTCCCGAGTTGTTCCAGGAGATAATGGGGATCCCCGTGAGCATTCTCATAGTAAGCTAATCTCCTCCCACCTAGGCGAAGTCCTGTGATGACAGTAAAGTCCGTTGGGGTAAGAGTCATTTCCCCAAAACTGAAGTGAAAAGTGTTGGTGGTGTCCCACCACAACTCAGTGAGGGCCAACAAAGCTTGTCTATCCCTCTGCTCCACCCATAAAGCATTCAGGAAATCTCCAATTAAAACCCGCATTAATTATAATCTTTTGAGTTTCAGGCTGTCGTGTGGCCATTTTGCGCCACCACTCAATCACTCCTCCAAGGGCATGTCTCGTCCTATCCTCAAAGTTTGGCTACAAAGAATAAAGGAAATCATAGAAATTGTTATTTTTGAATATTTGCTATGCTTAATGAATAAATCAAGAATGCTTAAATTCATGGTTTTTCAAGAAAGTTTTCACATGTGAAAAGAAAGTTCTTTGCAAAGGAAAGTGTTTCAAAAATCAAAGGTTAACATTCAAGAGAATACCCATGAGTTGTCCTTGGGTTGGTTAAAGCACTTGAAAGAAAACGGAGAATTTTATCAAATACTTAGTAGGCATTGTCATGGCTACAAAGTTTTTACAAAGAAAAGTATTTCAAAAATCATAGGTTGATATTCTAGGGAACGCCTTAAGTTTTCTCTTGATTGTCCAAGGTATTTGAAAGCAAAATGGTTTTATTTGGTAGGCATTGTTATGGCTACAAAGTATTTATAAAGGAAAAGTGCTCCAAAATTCATGGTTTAGCATCCCAAGAGAAAGCCTTTGAGATTCGCTTTGGTTTTCTAAGGTATTTGAAAGAAAAAGAATGATTTTATTCTCTTGAGAATTTTATCAAGCACTTGGTAGGCATAGTTATGCCCACATGATTTTTGTAAAGAAAAGTATTTCTAAACTCTTGGGTAAACCTTTTGGAAGATATCTTTGATAGTTTATTCAAGAACTTTGAGCATTTGAAAAGAAAAAGAATGATTTTATTCTCTTGGAAATTTTATCAAACACTTGGTGGGCATAGTTATGCATGTTGGAAAATGAGGTCTTTGTATATGGAAAACTCCCAAAAGTTGTCAAAATAGCAAGAACTCAATGCATTTCATTCATAAGAATAGCAAATATTTGAAAAGAAACAATGAAATGAAAGAATAAGAATGAACTTAAAGGAGTTGGGAATTATCTTACCTCATTCATGGAATGGATGTAGGAGAGATGATTGTTGGGTTCCAAGAGCAAGCTATCCTGTTGATCTTCATAATAAGGTGCTTTGTATGTTTTCTTGAGGAAGTGATGTGGATATTTTGCATCGGAGTATTTATTTGATGAAGAACTCATGTTGGGTGTTCTTGAGAAAATGGGTTTGATTTGAAAAAATAAGTTGGGAAAGATGATTTGATGAATCAAAGGTTGTTTTGATTCCTTGAAAGTGATGTTGTTGGTGTTTAATCACCACAATGATTCAAGTTTAATGCCAAAGTTTTGGTATTTTGGAGTTGGGATTGTTGGGTTTTGGGTTTCTAGAGAGAGAAGCTCTCAAAAACAAGCAAAGAAGAATGAATAAATGAGGGAAGATGCAAGGCTTTATAGCCAAAACATCAAAAATTTGCAGCAGAAAAATGTGCTCTTGGGTGACCGGTTGGCCCCAACTGGTCCAACCGGTTCACCAACCGGTCCAACCGGTCCCCCAACCCGGTTTTGCATTTTGTGCAATTTTCGCACAATTTCGCTTAACCGGGCCCCTTTTCACTTGATTTTTTGATGAATTTTCTCTTGAAAGGCCTAGAACCTGATGTGAATGATTTGAAATAAATGGAATGATGAGTGATTAGTCACTAATTGAATTATTAGTGCACTCATGGTGATATTTGCAAGCCCACTTTGACAATTGCTTTGTTAAAGGGCTTTATCTTTGGATGATGGAAGGATGATGCTTATAATATTTGTTTGGAACCTTGGAATTTTTTTTATTCCTTGATTTCTTGTGATTGAATTGCTATTGCTATTTATTTCTTGAGGAAATTATAGCACATTGGAATTAATTGAGTGTTCTTACTTATTTTTAATCCTCGGGTTAAAATAAAGCTTTGTTGATTGGATGATGAGTTGATTGAATGCTTGGGATGCTTTGTAAGGATCATGAAATTGTTATTTCTTGATTCTTTATGATGAATTGACATTGCTATTAATTTCTTGAGGAAATTATAGCATAATTGGAATGTGTGCTTTGCTTAATTTTAACAAAGATTATTAAAATAAAGCGTATGAATGCTTGATTGGAATTGGTTTTGGAAGTATGTTTAAATGACTCTTTGAGTCACATACATGGATTGTCTTGCATTGCTATTAATTTCTTGAGGGAATTATAGCACAATTGGAATATTTGCTTCGCTTAATTTTAACAAAGATTGTTAAAATAAAGCTTGTCATTGCTTGGATAGGAGTGTTTGTGATGGTATGTTTAAATGACTCTTTGAGTCACATACATGAATTACTTTGCATTGCTATTTATTTCTTGATGAAATTATAGCACAATGAATGGATTGCCCTCACTTAATTTTAACAAAGTTGTTAAAATTAAAGTTTCATGATTTTGTTTAGTAAGCATGGTGTGTTTAAACGACTCTTGTAGTCACACACAATCCACTATCTTGTGCGTGTCCTCATTAGAAAGAATGAGCGTACATTATGGAAGCATATGTGTTCCTATTAGAAAGAATAGGCATATGAGAGTATAGTGTGTTTAAATGACTCTTGTAGTCACACACAAACCCCCTATCTTGTGCGTGTCCTCATTAGAAAGAATGAGCGTACATTATGGAAGCATATGTGTTCCTATTAGAAAGAATAGGCATATGAGATTATAGTGTGTTTAAATGACTCTCGTAGTCACACACAACCCCCTATCTTGTGCGTATCCTCATTAGAAAGAATGAGCGTACATTATGGAAGCATATGTGTTCCTATTAGAAAGAATAGGCATATGAGAGTATAGTGTGTTTAAATGATCCTTGTGGTCACACACGCCCCCTATCTTGTGCGTGTCCTCATTAGAAAGAATGAGCGTACATTATGGAAGCATATGTGTTCCTATTAGAAAGAATAGGCATATGAAAGTATAGTGTGTTTAAATGACTCTTGTAGTCACACATGAACTCCCTATCTTGTGCGTGTCCTCATTATAAAGAATGAGCGTACATTATAGAAGCATATATTCCCCTATTAGAAAGAATAGGCATATGAGAGTACCGTGTGTTTAAATGACTTTCATAGTCACACACAACCCCCCCTATCTTGTACAAGTGTGCATTATAGCGGTCATGAACATCTTCAGTAGTCACTGTTGAAGTTCAAACTTTGGTTCCTTGCCCTTTTCTTGTGAAAATGGGCTGTCTTTTCTAACATTGGTGTCGCTTGCGAAGCAAACTCCACCAATGAGGGGCATCTGTAGACACTCCATTTTCACCCCCATGAGATCATGATAGCATTCGGTTAGGTTTAGAAGCATCTAGGAGTCCCTAAGCCTTAAAGGACAATTTTGCCCTTTTAAGCCTTAGGAGAATAGGTCATCATCGCATGCATATTTTTGTCTCTTTGTTGAGTCCCATCACTTGCATTTAATTTCTAGGGTCATTTTGGATATGTGTATCAAATTTGGCTCAATTCCAGATAGATTTGGATAGCTAATTAGAACTTTTGCGACTTGAAGGGCAATTTCGTTTTTTACTTCGTATATTTTCCAATTGACTTCCAAATTTGTTCCGGAGTGGTCCATTGACCTTAGAATGATGAAATGAGTCTAATTGAAGTACCAATTTAATTTATTGATAGGTTTGGGATTGGTTCAGCACATTACCCTATGCTTAATTGACCTTTTTTCGGGTAATTGCCTCATGAAAACCCAGCCACTTGACCGTGGTCAGGGATTCTTGGTTCAAGAATATTCTAAGCTTATTCTACACTGAATCCTTGAAATTTTGGCTTTTGAATCACTCAAATCGGAGTTAAAATGAAGAATTTGTGTTCGTTTGAAGTTCGGAGTCCAAACCGAGCTAGAATTCCAAAATTTTTGGATTCTTCTCGGGTGACCGGTTGGGCCCAACCGGTTGGACCGGTTCACCCCAACCTGGTCACCCGAGCCCTTCGTCCTGATTTTTCTCTTTTTGAGTTTTTGACGAAATGGGACTCTACTACTCCAATTTTCTGCCTTCTAAAGGACTTCTAAGCCTATTAGGGAGTTGGTTTTGAGTTGTTTAACATTCATGGGATTTAATTACAGCCCTAGATTGGTTTTATGGTGAATTAATCCCAACCATTGGTTCATATGGTTGGTTGGTTATAAATAGAGGCTCATTCATTAGCATAAAGGACTTTTGGTGACTTTTGACACTTCATATTCATAAGAGAGAGAGGGACCACGAGTTTGCACACACCCATATCACTTGGAGGAGGCTTTCTACTGCAATTTCAAAGGAGAACTAGAAGGGAACCAAGCCAAAGAGAAGGAAGAACGCAGCGAAGACCCTTGCTTCATTATAAGTCTTCTTTGCTTTCTTTTACGATTCCTTCTTCTTCTACTCCATTCTCTGCATAGTTATGGTTTAGAATTGATTTAGGAATCATATATACTCTATATTTTAGAGTGTATATGATTCAAAGGTGATGAGAATGCATGTTAGTGGATTAGGATTGTGAATTGCTTGCTGTTAGGATAGTTTCTCTCTTAAGGATAGAGGTACGTTTTGCATGAAAAATCAATTGATGTGTTTAGGCCAGTTTTCTCTTCATGGTTCAATTATATGCATGATTTTAAGCATCTTTTGTATAGGACACTTGTTGTGTAAGCCTCATCTTCATAGGTGTATGGATGATTATCCTTTTTGAGGATAATTATCGTCCTTAGAGGGTGAGGTTGTGCATAGGTGCTTTCTAGAGTGTGTTTAAGTGCGCTGTGAGTTTCTTTGCATTCTTAGGTATATATTTTACGTAGGATATGTGAAGAAACCATTCATACGGAGTGATTTCTACGTAAAATTATCTCCGGATAGTTTTACTTAAGAAAGCTCGCCGTAAGGATGATTATTTCACATTCTTACATAAAATACTTACCTAAGGCATTATGATAGATTTTCTCTTCATGTTTAGGATTGTCATATGATATTTTCATCAAGGTAATGCCTATTTAGCATATTTTTGATAGTTTTGTGCATGTTAGAGTGTTTAGAGCATATAGGAGCATATAGGAGCATACTAGGATTGTGTCCTTCTTTTGATTTTTGTTGTTTGCATGAGTATTAGGTCATTATATGCATGTTTAGCATTCTGTGCAGATTTGAATTAGGTCTTCTAATGATGATTTGAGCATGAATATGGTTGGTTTGAGCTTAATAATTGCCCTATAGAATACATAGAGTGATTAATTGGTGTTTTCTCGATGTTTCGAGATAATTTGCATATGGAAAGTGGTTCATGGTAAGTTTGTTTTGGTGTGTTCTCTTCTCCCTCCTTGGGTTATTGTCTTTACTTTGGATTAGAAGTCCTAAGTTTCCAACTTTTTCTCAAATTCTTTTTTAATTAGAGTTCTATCTCTTTTAGAATTCTACTTTTTCTCAAACTCCTTTTTTAATTAGAGTTCTATCTCTTTTAGAATTCTACTTTTCTTAAAATCCTTTTTGAATAAGAGTTCTATCTCTTTTAGAACTCTACTTTCATTAAAATTCTACTTTGTCTAGAGTTCTATCTCCTTTAGAATTCTACTTTTCTAAAACTTCTTTTTGGATAAGAGTTCTATCTCTTTTCAAATTCTATCTTTTCTCAAATTCCTGCAGAGGGTGTAGCCAAGTCCTTTATAATAGCAAGTTATAGTTAGCAGGGATGTCCATGACACAAAATTCAACTGCTGATTCTACCATCCCCACTTTACATATTATCTTGAAAGTCCCCATCACACTTCGATAACCATTGTCATACCCTCTGACTGTCACCGTGGACGGTGAGAGATTTTCCTCTGTTATCCCCAGCTTTATTGCAGTACGCATTGGGCAAACATTCAATAAGAACTACCGGTATCTTTAAATCTTTACATTCTACAGTGACATATAGTGGTTTTGCGTGTTCGAACCCTTCAGTTGGCAAGTCTTCTTGGGAGAAGGTTATCACGGCCTTGTTTATCGAGCTTACTCCCATGAGGGACAACACCTACTCAGGGGTAGTTTCCATTGGCACCTCTTTTCGTGCTAAAGCATCCAGTAGGACTTGACGGTGTTTCTTCGAGGCAGTTATCAAGCCCCAAATGCTTATGCTTGCCTGCGTCGTTTTTTAGTTACTTTAGGACCCGATCTACTTCCTCTTCTTCTCCCAGGTGCCCCATTCTCTCCCTTATCTTCTCGATGTCTGCCTCCTGATTTATTTCTCGGCCTGGGTGATCTACTTCCAAAAATCCAAGCTTGAAGTGTTTCTCGGAGCGAGTTAGATGCATAGAATCCTTTCTCATTTCTGCCCAGATATCCTTTTCTTCACTATCATAATCTTCCCACGGAGCCTTCTTCGTACTTATCATTAAAATGAACTCCGACGGATCCTCGATCTCATTTACACAACTGATCAGATTCATAAATGCTGGGGGCAGTGTGTTCCTGAAATCTAGGAGCGGATTATTTTGTATGTTTAGCTTATCGCCGCTCGGCGGTGGTAGCTTCCCTGAATCGATTAAATCCTGGATTTCATTCTTCAGACGTATGCAATTATCGGTCCTGTGACCGATGTGCTGGTAGAAATCACAGAATTCGTTCTGTTTCCAGTGCGGGAGAATAGGATTGGGTAGCGCCCTAGGTTCCAATGGCTTTAAATGTCCCCTTTTGTTCAGATTGACCAAAGCTTTTGACAATGGGACTCCTAAGTTATGGTACACCCTTGGAAGCTTTTGTGCTGCTTGGGCTTGTTGGATGGCCCCCACCGTGGCCTGTGTTTGAGTTCTGCTAGCAACTCTGTTGCCTCCGTTTCCACGGCTACTACCAAAACCATATGTCTTCTTCTGCCTGTCCACCTGACTAGATGAATGGCATCTTCGATGCGGGTCCCACATTGGTACAATTGTTCAAAATTCATAACTGAAGAAGTCAACATGCGGTCGAAGTAGACGGGCATCAAATTCCCCAAGATAATGTTTATCTAGTCGATTTCGGTAGGTCTGTTTACCATTTTGATAGCTTTAGCTCTCCACTGGGTCAAAAATTCAGAAAACGTTTCATTCGGTTTCTGCCTTGTCATCTCTAGGTCCCTTAAGGTGACATCCAGCATACTTGTTGGTGAATTCCGAAGCGGGTTGTTCTCAAGAATCCGTGACTTTTGGGTCAAGGGCGTAGTACCATTTTGAAGCGTCCTATGAGAGAGACAAAGGGAAGGCATACAAAACTTGGTCAGGAATCAACCCCCTCATCCTAGCGATACTCAAATATTGGCACAGGTGCTGTTTGAGATCACCAGTGCCATCGAACTTCTCATAATCGGCTATCTTAAATTTCGGGGGAAGCTATACTTTTGACTCAGTTGTGATTCCAGCCATAGAGTACATGTAGTCATCCATGCTTTGCGATTTTTGCCATGCTGTCTGCATCCAGTCCATTCGAGCTTTGATGTCAGCATTTTCTACTGCTAGTTTCTCTATCCGGGCATCCTTTTCTTTGGCCTTTTTCCTCTTTAAGTAGTCCTTGTAGTCGTCATCTTCCCACCTTGGGTGTTCTTCTTCATTTCCCTTAGGTTTCCCTTTTTCTTCAGTCTCAGGTTGCTTTTCTTCTCCTGACTTTCCTTTCCCCTTTTCCAGTTTAGTGACACGATCCCTCATTTCATTCATGAATCCCCTTATCTCAGCTTTGTCGCTTCTCATTTGCTCAAGGATATCAGCCAAGGCCACTTGTTCTACTATTCTGCTTGTTGCAACCCTCCTAAGTTCGTTGGTGGTCGGAGATTAAGCCTAAACACAACTCAATGCTGTTCTTAGTGTCGAATTAATCTTTACTGAAAGGAGAATAAGCGTGAATGAGTACCCTCCCCAATTTAAAGTTTCCCCCAAGTCTTTTACCCATGTCATACCTTATCATCAAATGTTATCATGTTTACTAAATCTTCAAAGGTTCGATAATAGGTAGACCTCTCTTGCGAAGTCGAAACATCATTTCATCCTTGGCCCATTACAATGCACTCACTTAGGATCCAAACCCCTTTCCCACATTTTTATTATTATTTTTATTATTATTATTTTTTTTGTGGGCTTGGTCCCATTACAGATTTACTGCTCACCTCATTTTCCTCTCGCTGGGCCTTGGATGTAATGATACTTGGACTTTCGGCCTAGCTTAGAAGGTTATGGCCATTTCCCATAGATCCCTAGTCCTTCACTACCAATAGGTCCAACTCACATGCAAATTCTCTTTGTTCGAGCCCAAGATACATACATCTTACAACTCACTTGGATTATAGGCCCAATGGATTTTTATTCATTTGTCCAACGGGGCTAGGTCCAATTACATTGTCACACAATCTTCCCTCAAATAGGCTTGAACTTAGAAATTTTACATTAAAGTGGGCCTCGTCCCATACCCGCACTAGAAAATGAATGCAACATGACATGCGATGCAACACACATTCACACAAGGTTAGGTAAAGGTCTCGGGGGTCACTAGTGTGGTTGGTCAAAATGGGGTATCTCCTTCAAAGGTTACCCAAGCTAGGGTGCTCAAAGAGCAACCCGTTAACATACTCACTAACTTATCACAGGTTAGTGGCACAGGCCATGGGCTGATGGTGCTGAGCCGAGTTGCCCATAAGATCGAGTGGATCCCGGGTCTCTAATCAGACTTCTATCGAGGGGTAACAAAGTGCCAAAGTTGTGCGCGTGTGTGCAATTGTGGTTTTACCCAATTGAAATTTCAATTTAATTAAGGCCAACAAAACACTTTGGAATCTAATTCTCATTCACCAGTGGAGTCGCCAATGTGAGCGTTGCGTCCTAAACTACGCCGGTTGGGAGTACGCCACTAACCACGGATGATTAGGGTGGAGAGGGAGTCGCTACCCGGTTTGGCTCTGGGAACCGATTGACCCCTAGCAAGAGGCCCACTCGTCATCACCCAAAGAATTAAGGTTTGGAGTTAAGGTATGTTGTCGGGAAGGTGTTAGGCACCCGACAACGCCCAGTTGAATCCGGCCTCCACATGCATTTTGTTGGCTTTAATTAACGAGAAATATCAATTGAGTTCAACCCTTATTCATGCGACAGTTATATCAAGCGATTATGACACACGGGATGAAATGATGTGAACAGAATATGCAAATAAACAACTAAGTAGGAGATAATATTGATTAACAGAATAAACAGTAGCTAATGAAAGAGAGAAAGAGCGGAGGATTTACCACTGCCTACAAAAGATGGGTTAGCAAAAAAACACCTTACATATGCGTGTCACACCCCATTTTTGCACCACCTTACTAGGGCTCATCATTTCATGCATGTTTTTGTTTTGTTTTTGAGTCTAGTCACTTACATTAGGTTTCTAGAGTCACAAGGACAATGGATATGAATTTTGGTTCAATTCGGAGTTGATCTTGAGGTATAATAAGAGCTTTTGTGACTTGAGGGGCATAATCGTCTTTTAAGTCCCAAACTTTTCATTTGGTCTTGAAATGACCTCCAAATTGTCAATTGGAGTACATATGGATGCCTACAAGGTATTTCTAGGTTCAATTTGATGAATCAATGGCTCGGGATTAAAATGGCTCGATGTAGTTCAAGTTGGTTAATTGACCCTTCTTTGGGTTAGCTCTAATTGACTCACAATTACCAATCAAATCTTTTCAAACTGACTTTCATTAGTCATCATTTTACCCCCAAAAGTATTTTATGAAGGTTAATTTTGATATGGAAAGCATTTGGTTTGATCCTATGTGCATACCTATGCTTAGCAAAGGTAGAGCATAGCGGTTAACCGCCTTGTTCAAACCTAACCATGCCCCCATGGTTAGTGTTTTTCACCCTAAAATGTTCAAAAATGTATTCCTCATTGAAACATGGTCGTTTTGGCTTTTGTTTCATCAAAATCGGAGTTAATTTGCCCCCTGAAACACTCCTAGAAGGTAAGGGAGTCCAAAAAAAGCAAAAAGCTAATGTGGGCTCGGGTAACCACCCAAGCCTGGGCGGCTAGCCGCCTGGGCCCAGGTGGCTAGCCGCCCAGCCTTGGGTGGTCACCCGAGGCCAGTTTCCTATTTTCCCTATGATTCCTTGCTGAAGCGGATTTCTTCCAATTTTGATGAACAAGGACTCTTTGGGACGAGTTTCCTTCTAATTTTTGGTGACTTCTGAGTTACTTAAAGCCCCAAGGGGGTCTCTAATAGCCCTTGGATTAATTTTAGGGTTTTAATCCCAGCCATTGGTTAATCCTAATTGAAGTCTATAAATACCCCCTATGCTTCAGCACAAGAGGAGCCACTTTATGCATTAGTATTTGAGTGTTTAAGAGAGAATAAGAGAGAGAGACTTGAAGGAGAGCTAGAGGACCTGCTGTAGCCTTGGAGAATATTGATTGAAGACATCCACAAGAGCAAGAAGGAGTCCATACAGCAGCAAGGAAGGCTTCCTTAAGGTATTCTTCTTCTCTATTCAAGCTTAAACTAGGGTATCATGTAGAATAGCTTTAATGCATGCAATACTTATGATTTCTACCATGGATTGAGGTTTTTATTAATACATGTGATAATGATGATGTTCATGATGAGTTTTGCATGCTTTAGGGTTGTCCTAAGTGTTTTTAAGCATACTTGTGATTCATGTGCTCCCATTGTCCTTGTTTTAGAGTAGTGTTATCGCATGCTAGAGTTAGAATTTTTATCATGTTCTATTGCTTTAGTTAGTTAATATGCATGATTTAGATTCTGTTTAGCTTGGTTTTAGTATGTGTGGAGTATGTTTTGTATGTTTTTAAGCATGTTTGTGAGTTTAGGGTTTTTGGTGTCCTTGTTTTAGGTTAGTTTCATACAGCGTGTTAAAGTAGGTCTTTTTAATGATTTTTCTTCATAGCTGCTGTATATGTTTTACATATGGAGTAAATATGATATTTTTGCATGCATGTTAGTACATTTTAGGGTTTTTTATGCATGATATGATTCTAGGATTGTGCTAGGGCTTATGAAAATTCGCTGTTTTTGCT
The DNA here is from genome assembly GCA_039720395.1 of Liquidambar formosana. Lineage (NCBI taxonomy): Eukaryota > Viridiplantae > Streptophyta > Magnoliopsida > Saxifragales > Altingiaceae > Liquidambar > Liquidambar formosana. Next base: position 24,226,467 of record CM077826.1, on the reverse strand, counting down.
ATTAGCATGTTTATTGGATGATTTTAGGCCTTAGTACTATTCTATCCAGATTTGCATGTAGTGTTTTTGCATGGTTTTGAGCACGTGTAAGGGTGCAAATAGGTGTGGTAATTGTCCTATGGCAAATAGGGCTACCAATGCTTGAAATGGCTAATGCTTGGAGCTATTGCGCTCAGGTAAGTGGGTGTGAAGGTGCCCCAATTCACCTTTCTTCTTAACTCTTTCTCTTCTCCCTCTCTAGGGTTAGTTTTTAATATGAATCAATGGTTTTAATCAAGGGTTTCCTTAACCAATAAAATTCTGTTTTTTATCAAAGTTTCCATCTCGTGGAACTCTTTCCAAAATCAAACTTGGTTTATTTAACTCTCTTTCAAATAAGGAAATCTAGGGTTTTTACCATAGGTTTATATTAGGACTTAACCCTATTTCTAATCGAACTACGTGGACTTTGATCCATGTATTTCGTTGCATGGTACGTAGGCACTTTTCGTGAGGCTCAAGTCCGTTCTAGGATCCAAGTATCCTAGGTTTCTTTCTGTTTTCTTTTGTTTTCTTTATTTTCTGTTTTATTTGCTTATTATGCATGGATGGATGAATGGAATATATGATATGCATGCAATTCTTGTGATGATATACTTGCTGATTTTTGTATGGAAAGATCTTAATTTAGCCCAAATAAACTGAGAGACCGAAAGGGTGACATGGGTGCCTATAGGCTTTGCCTAGAACCTTCCCATGTCATAACTTAGCCTCCGAATCCCCGATTTCTTTGGTTTCCAAAAGACTGTTTTTGCCTTTCCTTTTTAAACATGGAGTCATTCAAATTGTTTTCTTAAAACAAACTATTTTTAGGGTTTTCCTTGTTTCCTTTAAAAAATAAGGTGGCAACTCCTTTCATTTTTCTTTCAAAACCAATTATATTTTTTTTTCAATCTTGTGGGCCCAATTTCCGGGGTTCACAATGCGTATGCATAAACTTAAGGTGCGTACGCACCTTTTATTTGCACGTACGCACAAATGATGGCAGATTCAGAAAAATAGCAAAATGTATTGGAAACTCCTGTGCTATTTATGCGATGCTATAAAACATGCAACGTGCTGAAACTCTATCCATATAGAAATACCCTATCATTGCTATTCTATTCTAAGCCTAAACATGGATTTAATGCACCTTAGTCATCATACCGACTATTATGCAAAGCCATTAAATGATGGGGAATGCATTTAATACAAAGCGTAAATCCAGTCGCGAAACATTTAATTGAAAACATTCACGTAAGTTTGAAATCATAGCATTCAATGAAAACATGATTGATTGGAAATATACTTGGAAGAACAATTAATGATTATCCTAACATTCGAGGAAATGAATTATAAAAGATGTTACCCTCAGGTTTGGGTGAATCCCAATGAATGCACTAACAAATTCTCCTCTTCAAGCCTCTGTAATCGCAGCCGCCGCCTCTTGGGTTTGGGTTGATGGTTTTAGGGTCTGTGGAGCTTTTAAAGTGATGGTGGCCAAGGAAAAGCCATCCCCGATTCAATGCGGAAGTGGTCCTTTTATAAGCGAAAGATTAGGGTTCCAGGGTGTGAGGCTAAGGTTTTTCTGGTTCCCAGTCGTCACCGGCTGTATGTAAAGCAGGCTCCATCCATATAAGGCAACAGGGGAAATGGAGGGAAAATTCGAATTCTGGAAGAGTAACATGCATATGCACAAACTAATGGGCTAGGCTTCTTTGGGCCAGGCTGCGATTGCAATCACATTAGCTTTCCAAAGATCTTTTGCCAGTCATTTCAAGTTGGGCCACCCTTCATCACTGGGCTTAACAAGGTGGGCTTGAAATATTAGAGTGGCATAAAACGGGGTGTTAACAGTAGTGTCAATAATGTCAAGATGATAAGAGTTAAATTCTAAGAGAGCATCTTTTTTCTTCTTGGGGGAAAAAGAAAGAAAAGAGAGGGGGGGGGTGGAGAATCTATCATGTTCCATTCCTAGTCCATATACACATTTTATAAAGTTACTTGTTAGCCATTTAGTAATAGATGCCAACCCACAAGACACATTTTACAAAGAGGTATCATTAAAAAATGAAAGGTGAAAATGCTCCTGTTGGAATTGATTCCCAAAACTCAGACTTGCAGCATTCCTCAAATACCAACTCAGCTAACTTCTTTTATTTGATCAGACTACTCCTGATTTTTAAACTAATCGGTAATGATTGGCTTAATAACTTTTAATTGGTACCTCGTACCCTTTTGGTATAACTTCTGAACACTTCTATTTATAGTGTCTATATCTTTTCTAGAGAGGCAAATCTCCATCAGATAGAGCAGATAATGGTCCATCGATTCGACTATAGGAACCCTGCCCATTGTATGCTTTAAACGATTTCTAGCATTTGTTTTACTCATTACCTATTTATGAGATCATATTATTATGAAATATAAAGTAAACTTTATAATACAATACTCTTGTTTATTATATAATTCTCATTTAGTATATTTTATACCACCGTTTTTGGATTCTCCCAATGCTCGACCAGCTTCACCCACTGCTCAGCTATCAAACCTTCATCTGAAGGTACCTTTAGATTCTCCTCCAAAGGTTCTTCGGGATTATAACATGATTGTTTCAATGTAAGCTTCCATCCTTTCCAGCATTTATTGTACTTATCTAAAACCCATTCTCGAGCATTATCATGGGGAATGTCAAATCGCTCCTGTGATACATGTATTGCACATTTGTGTAAAATTAAATTATAATGGGTTAAATCAAAATGAATAAACTGTTGATTAGGGTGTGTGTCCTAATGCACTCATGAAGCATATATTCTTACCAACACAAGTTGAAACATTTTGTCTTTTATGCCCACTGGCACATGCCTCCAATCTGTGTATGAGATTGGTTCTATTGATCCGGTCCTAGCTAGAATCTCGATATGTCGGTCGAGCAATGTGGAGTCATCCCCTATTGGCTGACTCAACTCATTCACATCAATGTATACCTTGGTCTTTCGCATCCTAAGACGATGAGACCTATTAATGCCACAGAGCTTCTTTACACCTTTAGAAACAAGACAAATTAAAACAAAAACCCATGTTAGAAAACCTTTATTTAATGTCTGTTAGAGTTATGCCCTATGAGCCAATCATAGAGATGATTGTTTAGGGATAAAGGAACAATCATTTGATTTCATTTATGTATGTCACATTTATTATTGATTTAATAAAAGGGCTTATTCTATTATGTTTGTATGCATCATTTATATTTACATAATATGTCCAAGGAGTTAGAGTTGAGAATATCGAATTACAAAGAGTTGTAATTATGAGACTGTAAATATATCTCTGTACTAAACTCCTAAATCATTCCTAGTTGAAGGTTCACTATGATGGACAGTAATGAACCATAGGACTAGCACTTGTTAGGTTGACTCTATAGGAGGATAGCTGGTCTCAAGCTATTTGTGTGGAGACACTACAACCAACAGGTGGGTGCCTGTTAATAGAATAGGTACACTGAATGTGACCAAAGATTTGAGATAAACTGAATGGAGTTTTTACCTGCCTGTCAATCAGTTTCTCAATGTTATAGTGGTACAAGTAATCCTTAGACCTGAGACACCATAGTTACCTTATGCATGTAGCTTTAGAAGTTTGATAACACTAAGTGCAGATTCTATTCATGGGTCTGTAAAGGTGTTCATTGGCCCTATTGCTATATGTATGAAGGCATATGAGTGATCGACAAGGAATCCATTACTCTCAGGAAAAAGAGAGAGAATGTCTCATATATCATTCATAATATAACTCATTCAGTCCATGGCCATGGCAGTGTGAATATGGAAAGGAGTTTCCATAAGTTCATTATTGAGTTGATATTTATGAATGAGTATAAAGTAATTGAACTAGGGACTTGACAGACTTCCATGTCCTATTAGTTCAATTGGAGACATTGTGTAAATGGAAGGATGCAATTGTAACCTATAAACTATAACAGAAGGGTTCTTTGATAGATACATATTCACTTCATTAAGGACGACACCATGAACCATATGCTAGGTGTTATTCATGGTTAGTAGAAGCCCTAATTGATATAAGTGAGTTATAATCAATTAGGGAATTGGAAGGAGTTCCAATTAGACCCTAAATGGAAAGAGTTCCATTGTGCACACCTCGTGCTATTCCTACTACTTGATGATGTGAACCCAATGGGTCACACACTGATCATGCAAGATGAGCTTTAAAGTCTATGAGAGAAAGGGTATGAGTGCATAAAGAATAGTTCTTTGAGGCCTATTTATATTTGATATAATTTATAGGGGTTATTGTGCAATTTAGAGAAATTGCATCACACCCTAATAGGGTTTCCCCCTAGGGCCGGCCCCCTTAGTGTGGACTATATAAGTCACACTATGATGTGTGACATCATCACAAGTTGAAATCCTAAGGGGCTGTCCAGATTTTCCAGCCTCCCTCTCTCTCTCTCCTCTCTTCTCCTTCACTAGCAACAACAAGGAAAAAGAAAGAAAAGACTTGAAGCTCTAGCTAGGTGTGGATACCGTTGGAGGCAGCACACTTGGGCTGCTCATTCACCGCTGTCCGGAATCAAAGCTTGGAGCAAAAAGGAGAAGACAAAAATTCTGTAAGTGTTCTAACCCTCTTCATAGCTAGGGTTTGATTTTGTATATGCATAGTTAGATTCATGGGCTGTGGAATCAAAGGGAAAATTTTTATATTCCGCACTTCTATTTTTCCCTCTTGTATGATTCCCAACAGTGGTATCAGAGCCATGGCTATGCATAATACAAAATACATATGGGCTGGAATTTATGGTGTAGTTGAATGATTCAAAAATCTGGAGAATTTTTACTGCAGAATTGTTCTTCTCTCTGGCCGAACCTAGGGTTTGGAACCCTAGGTCTATTCTTCTTCTACTCCTCTTCTAAATCATGGTTAAGGGTAACCATTGATGCAAAGGTTGTATAGGGTTTGAATTGGAAGAAGAAGAAAAAGGAAAACTGGGTTTTCTGAAGAGGGTCGAATCTGGGTTTTAGAACCCAGAGGTTCTTGCAATTAAATTAAATCAAAGCTTCTGTATTTTTGATGCAAATCCATTGTAGGATCATTATATATCATGTATATATGATTTTCTTTAAGTTTCAAAAAGGTTTTGATGGAAAAAGATTCAAAAAGTTTGAAAATTTTTCATGAACAGCATAGCAGATTTTCTCTGCAGAAAAGTCATCAATGGAGTTTTGATTAGAACTTGAGTTAGGGAACTCCAAATTGCATGAAACCAATTGCATTAGTTTCCTAAGACATGTAGGATAATGGGAAAATTCGTTTGGTAGCCTAATTCATTCATCTTGCTGGGTTTTAAATCAATTTCTGACCATGGACAGTATGCTGTCAAATTCTGGGCAGCATACTGTTGTTTTAATTGTTTAGAACAATTGGTGATGATTCGATCATCCAAACCTCTTCTAGAAGCTTAGTATTTCATGTAGGGACATGATACAAAAGCTGGTTTCAATGGAGGAGTCGAATTGATAAGGTTTTAGAAGCTATTGTGACCTTCAAGGTCTGCAACAATGGCTCCAGCAATGGGTTTTGGAAACCCTGATTGTTTTTGATGATGGCAGCCACTTCCACCACTCCTCACGTGTCCAGAGGCTTGTCCCACACCCCTAGGATGTTCTCCCATGGCTGCCCATGGCCTCCCACAGTCGTTGGTGGCCATGGCAGCCTAGCCAAGCTCAGGCAGCCGTCTTGGTAGTGACGGCTGCATAGAGTTAAGGATGAAACCCTAATTTTGAGTTAATGATGAAACCCTAATTTCATTATGGCATTAATTAAAACCCTAATTGGAATATTAATTACCTTTATTAAGAGTTAATGATTGGTCATTAAATGACCAATCATGGTTATTAATTGTTAGGGCATAATTAATACCATAAATGATGTCTAGGGTTAGGGTTTTGGAAACCCTAATTAGTGTAATTAATTAAGGGTAATTAATACCCTATTTGGCATTAATTAAACCCTAATCCCTTTTATTAAATACCATATGAACCTAGGATTTTAATGATTGGACATTAAATGACCAATCATAAGGAATTTAATGATTAGGGCTTGCATTTAGGGTTTAGGGTTATGCGTTTAGGGTTTAGGGTTTTAGGAAACCCTAATACACTAATTCATCATTTAAATGATTTTATTTAATTCCCATGTTAATTATTTAATTAATATTGATTAATTTTATAATGTTTTAAATGGTTTAAAATACAATTGGGGATTAAATTAAAATCTGAAAATTCTTAATTAAATGAAATTGATTTGTTTAATTAAGGAAACCCTAATATTGGATATTAGAGTTATTTTAGGAAACTTTATATGTTTAAATTAATTTGATTAATTGAAACTAAAATGTCTTAAATGTTAAGACTTTATTTAATTCTGGATATTTTTGTTAATACCTAATAAGATTAGGATGCATTAATGAGATTAATGTAAATCATTCAAGAGAATTACCATAATGCCCATATGTTTTAATGCTTACAGTTTTTCTTTACATTATGCAATGAGATTGTATGTATGTGTTTGGATGATGATTATGGACTATACCCTTTAAACCAATTGTGATTGGCCGTCTTATGAATGGGATGTTATTATTTACAAGAGTTGTAATTTTATTAAGGTGATGTAATTTATTTGGGGCTTGCATGCCACCTTCCTTCTCCCTCTCTCTCTCTATCATTCTCTTATGTACCCCACATTCCCCTTATGTATCCCTTTCTTTAAATTATGTAAATGTTATGTAATCGAGAGCGCACTAAGGAGCATGGTGGACCCAAAGGAGCATGATAGAGCCCAACAAGCCAATGGTGGAGACCATCAAGCCAAGGGAGCAGATTGAAGGACTTGAAAGCTTAGAGAAGTGTTTCAAGACAGCATGCATGTTTCGAATGTGTTATTTTACGATCACCTACACCCACCTTAGACCTTGGATTCAATCTATTGGCTTGGATTGAATTCTCTCAAAGACCATAATCATCATAGTGGGAGCTTTTAATGAGATTAATAGTGATAGCTCCAAATCCATAGATCGTTATATGTCTCTTCTTAGGGACTAATATCGATAAGTGGATTATTATTATTTTATGCTGTTCAATTTTTTATTTATATGCATGAGATGTATGTTAATTTGATGAGACCCTTAAAAACCCCTCTATTTTAATATTAAGTTGGAAATGGAGAATACATTAGGGAATGGATTCTTCATTGCCTTCCATCATTATAGGATCATCTAACGTCCCTTAATGTGGGTACCTGGCTGCAGACATGTAGGAGCTACCCATATTAAAGACATTACTTGAAACTATCACATATGTAGATATCATGGGGTGCCTAAGCTGGTATATACCAAGAAACTAACATGTGAGGTATATATTTGGTGAAACATACCTGTGTGAATGATGGGCTTAACTTAACTAGGGAAGTATTCCAAGAAACTAACATGTGAGGAGTATGTACCCTAGAGGCAAAACGATTGGAATTTGCTTATGAAGCAATAGACAAAGAGTTGTCTTCTTACTGTGGGTTAGAAGTCAAGAAACTAACATGTGAGGTTTCTAGGTCACAGTGGGACCCCAATCCCCATTAGGAATGAGATTCCCGAATTCCATTAGAGGGTGTATGGAATTTGATAAAATAGTGGGAGGTACCATATGATTAAAGACCCGATCATTATGGATTAAAAATGAAATCTGATTTTCTGTTTAATTTTCTGTATGTAGATCACCGTAATGGCTCACCGCAACCCGTTATCCAACATTTTGGAAACCAACCGTTTAACTGGACCTAATTATCTTGATTGGTTAAGGAATTTAAAAATCGTTTTGAATTCTGAAAATATTACCTATGCACTTCAAAGTTCACTTCCCAATGCTCCTACTGAGGCTGCAACTCGGCAAGAGAAAGACGCTTATCAGAAGCGCATGGATGATGATCTTATGACGAGATGCTATATGATGGTGTCTCTAAGTCCTGAGCTTAAGAAGCAATACGAGTCCATGGGAAGTGCACCCGAGATATTTATCCACATACAAGAGTTGTATGGCAAAGAGTTCTTGCTTGAATGTGATGAATGGGTTGAAGTTCCTGCTTCCAATTCTATACTCAAGCCTAAAGGCAAGGGAATAAGAAAGGGTAAGAGTACCCAAAGGAAGAGGAAAGGTAAAGGGATCTGTTTTTACTGCGGCAAAAATGGGCATTGGAAACGTAACTGCCAAGAGTATCTAGATACTCTGAAGAACCAACCTTCGGAAGGTATGGATTATGCTCTTATACTTGAGACTAACATGAGTGTTAGCTCTGCTTCCACTTGGGTACTAGATTCTGGTGCGAGTTCTCATATTTGTAATTCCATGCAGGACCTAGTGGGAAGCAGAAGGCTGAGTAAAGGAGAAGTAACCCTACGAGTGGGAAATGGAGCAAACGTTGCTGCATTAGCCGTGGGGACTTGCTGCTTGACTTTGCCTAGTGGGAGTAGTTTAGAATTATCAGGCTGTCTTTATATTCCAGAAGTTATAAGAAACATTATTTCTATTTCAGTATTATCTAAACAAGGATTTAGGTTTGTTTTTGAGGAGAATAAATGTTCTTTATTTAAAAATGAAGAGTTCATTACTTCTGGAGTTTATGTGAATGGCCTTTATTTTCTAAACTTTATTGCAAATGTTAATTGCATAGAGCATGATAGTTCTAAATTGAATGCAGACAAACCCAAAAGAACAAGAGATGAAGAAAACTCCGCATATGACTGGCACTTGAGACTAGGTCATATCAGTGAGAATAGGATTAACAAGATGTGTAAGGATGGACAATTGGGTCCATTGGTTTCTATGCCCTTTCCAACTTGTGAATCTTGTTTACTAGGTAAAATGACCAAGTCACCTTTCACCGGTCACGGTGAGAGAGCGGCAGACATATTAGGATTAATACATAGTGATGTATGTGGTCCTATGAGCATACATACTCGTGGAGGTTTCTCTTACTTTATAACCTTTACCGATGATCATTCTAGGTATGGGTATGTGTACTTAATGAAGTACAAATCTGAAGCAATTGAAAAGTTCAAAGAATTCAGATATGAAGTAGAGAAACAAACTGGTAAAAGTATTAAAGCTCTTCGATAGGATCGAGGAGGAGAATATTTAACTGGTGAGTTTTTAGATCATCTTGTTCAAGCGGGCATTCTATCTCAATGGACACCTCCTGGAACACCACAGCTTAATGGTGTGTCAGAAAGGAGGAATAGAACCTTATTGGATATGGTTAGGTCCATGATGAGTTACACTGATTTACCATTGTCCTTCTGGGGACATGCCCTGGAAACTGCCGCGTACCTGTTGAACAGAGTCCCAACCAAATCTGTCCCTAAGACACCGTATGAGATATGGAAAGGGAGAGCACCAAGCCTTAAACATATTAAGGTATGGGGTTGCACTGCATATGTAAAGACACATGATGCAACCAAGTTAGAATCAAGATCAATTAAATGTAGGTTTGTGGGATATCCTAAAGAGAGTTTAGGATATTATTTCTATTATCCTAATGAACAAAAGGTGTTTGTTAGTAAGTTTGCAGTCTTTCTTGAAAAAGAGTTTATTCAAGAAGGAGGCAATAACAGGAAAATAGAACTCAAAGAATTGTCTGATGAGACACAAACCGACAGTGATCCCACCCCTGTCCCTGATGAGACAGAACCCACTAATGTACCACAACCTCTCCGTAGATCGAGTAGGGTATCTGTTGCACCTGAGAGATATGGATTTCTCAACCATAATGCAGAGGAATTGTTCCTTGGTGATAGAGAACACCCAGATGACCCTACTACTTATGGACAGGCGATTTCGGATATTGATTCGAACAAATGGCTGGAAGCTATGAAATCTGAAATGGACTCGATGTATTCCAACAAAGTCTGGACTTTAGTTGATCCACCAGAAGGTATAGTACCTATTGGCTGCAAATGGATCTTCAAAAGGAAGATAGGCTCAGATGGAAAGGTAGAGACCTACAAGGCTAGGCTAGTGGCAAAAGGTTACCGACAAAGGCATGGTATTGACTATGAGGAAACCTTCTCGCCAGTGGCTATGCTTAAGTACATTAGGATCTTGTTAGCTATAGCTGCGCACTACGATTATGAGATATGGCAAATGGATGTAAAGACTGCTTTCCTTAATGGAAACATTGAGGAAGACCTTTATATGCAGCAACCTGAGGGTTTTACATCCAGTGGTGAGGACCACAAAGTGTGCAAGCTACAGCGGTCCATTTATGGACTTAAACAAGCTTCTAGAAGCTGGAACATCCGATTCGATGAGGCAATCAAATCGTTTGGTTTCCTACAAAATATGGATGAACCATGTGTGTACAAGAAAGTTAGTGGGAGTGCGATTACCTTCCTGGTCCTATATGTTGATGACATTCTACTTATCGGGAATAAAGTAGAAACGTTATCAAAAGTGAAAGAGTGGCTTTCACAGAATTTCTCCATGAAAGATTTGGGAGAAGCATCCTATATTCTGGGAATAAAGGTCTATAGAGATAGATCTAAAAGGATGCTAGGTCTCTCCCAATCATTGTACATAGACAAAATATTGAAAAGGTTCAATTTAGAAGATTCCAAAAGAGGTCTAATTCCTGTTAGGCATGGAATCAAGTTGTCGAAAAACATGGCACCTAAAACTCCAGAGGAGATTGCGTACATGAGGACGATTCCCTATGCTTCTGCAGTAGGGAGTCTAATGTATGCCATGTTATGTACAAGACCAGATATCGCTTTTGGTGTAAGTGTTACAAGCAGATATCAGGCAGACCCAGGTGTGAAACATTGGGAAGCAGTCAAGGCTGTCCTTAAGTACTTAAGAAGAACTAAGGAACTTTTCCTTGTCTATGGAGGAAGAAATTTAGAAATGGTTGGTTATATGGATTCAGATTTTCAATCTGACGATGATGATAGGAAATCAACATTGGGGTATGTTTTCACCTTGAATGGTGGAGCTGTAAGTTGGAGGAGCTGTAAACAGGATGTTACAGCGGACTCCACTACAGAGGCTGAGTACATTGCTGCATCAGAGGCTGCAAAGGAAGCTGTTTGGATAAAGAAGTTCATTACTGAACTGGGAGTAGTTCCTGCCATTGAGAAGCCCTTGCCATTGTTTTATGACAACAACGGGGCTATTGCTCAAGCTAAGGAACCACGGTCTCATCAAAAGTCCAAACACATTGAGCGTCGATTCCATGTGATTAGAGAGATCATTGGAAGAGGTGATATTAGCATACAGAAGATTCACACAACAGAAAATGTAGCAGATCTCTTCACTAAAGCTATGACCCAAGAGCAGTTGGATCACCACAGACAGGAAATAGGTATTAGATACATTGTGGATTGGCTATAGTGCAAGTGGGAGATTGTTAGAGTTATGCCCTAGAGCCAATCATAGAGATGATTGTTTAGGGATAAAGGAACAATCATTTGATTTCATTTATGTATGTCACATTTATTATTGATTTAATAAAAGGGCTTATTCTATTATGTTTGTATGCATCATTTATATTTACATAATATGTCCAAGGAGTTAGAGTTGAGAATATCGAATTACAAAGAGTTGTAATTATGAGACTGTAAATATATCTCTGTACTAAACTCCTAAATCATTCCTAGTTGAAGGTTCACTATGATGGACAGTAATGAACCATAGGACTAGCACTTGTTAGGTTGACTCTATAGGAGGATAGCTGGTCTCAAGCTATTTGTGTGGAGACACTACAACCAACAGGTGGGTGCCTGTTAATAGAATAGGTACACTGAATGTGACCAAAGATTTGAGATAAACTGAATGGAGTTTTTACCTGCCTGTCAATCAGTTTCTCAATGTTATAGTGGTACAAGTAATCCTTAGACCTGAGATACCATAGTTACCTTATGCATGTAGCTTTAGAAGTTTGATAACACTAAGTGCAGATTCTATTCATGGGTCTGTAAAGGTGTTCATTGGCCCTATTGCTATATGTATGAAGGCATATGAGTGATCGACAAGGAATCCATTACTCTCAGGAAAAAGAGAGAGAATGTCTCATATATCATTCATAATATAACTCATTCAGTCCATGGCCATGGCAGTGTGAATATGGAAAGGAGTTTCCATAAGTTCATTATTGAGTTGATATTTATGAATGAGTATAAAGTAATTGAACTAGGGACTTGACAGACTTCCATGTCCTATTAGTTCAATTGGAGACATTGTGTAAATGGAAGGATGCAATTGTAACCTATAAACTATAACAGAAGGGTTCTTTGATAGATACATATTCACTTCATTAAGGACGACACCATGAACCATATGCTAGGTGTTATTCATGGTTAGTAGAAGCCCTAATTGATATAAGTGAGTTATAATCAATTAGGGAATTGGAAGGAGTTCCAATTAGACCCTAAATGGAAAGAGTTCCATTGTGCACACCTCGTGCTATTCCTACTACTTGATGATGTGAACCCAATGGGTCACACACTGATCATGCAAGATGAGCTTTAAAGTCTATGAGAGAAAGGGTATGAGTGCATAAAGAATAGTTCTTTGAGGCCTATTTATATTTGATATAATTTATAGGGGTTATTGTGCAATTTAGAGAAATTGCATCACACCCTAATAGGGTTTCCCCCTAGGGCCGGCCCCCTTAGTGTGGACTATATAAGTCACACTATGATGTGTGACATCATCACAAGTTGAAATCCTAAGGGGCTGTCCAGATTTTCCAGCCTCCCTCTCTCTCTCTCCTCTCTTCTCCTTCACTAGCAACAACAAGGAAAAAGAAGGAAAAGACTTGAAGCTCTAGCTAGGTGTGGATACCGTTGGAGGCAGCACACTTGGGCTGCTCATTCACCGCTGTCCGGAATCAAAGCATGGAGCAAAAAGGAGAAGACAAAAATTCTGTAAGTGTTCTAACCCTCTTCATAGCTAGGGTTTGATTTTGTATATGCATAGTTAGATTCATGGGCTGTGGAATCAAAGGGAAAATTTTTATATTCCGCACTTCTATTTTCCCTCTTGTATGATTCCCAACAATGTCATGCAGCCACATGAGATATAGTACGACCTTACCAGTTATACTAGTGCTTTCCCCAGCAACATGTGATTATTCCAACCTTTTAGTCCTTGGTGCCATGAGACCTTTATTGAAGTATACATTTTAATGACAATGAAATAAGATTGCATAGTATTCATGTGTACATTTTAATAGCAATAAAATATTAGAGAAATATTTTTGCTGACCAGCAACAAAGATTTTATTAAACAGATAAAAGGGTTACAAAAAGGGACCAGATGTCCAACCCTAAGAAAGAAGAAAAGAGAAAAGCAACCTAGAAGATCAAACACTAACTGTTACAAATACAAACAAAAGGGCTCCCACAAACTCCTTCATTCAAATAAATCAGAATCTTGTCCATTTGCCTCACCAACTTGTTGTTGATGTGTCATAGTTGCATTTACCAAAAACGTTAACAGGTATCGCAAGCACATCGTCCCTAACTTCATTCACATTGTCAGCATTGATTCCGCTAAATGATCTATACTACTATTAAATGTCTCTTAAAAGAAAAACTTTTGATTTATTAAAATAACATTATTATTACAAAAAAATGAAGTAAAATAACCTTTGTAAAAAAATTTAATGGAAATACTACCCTTTTATAATTGCAATAATGATTATGCCTTTAAATAAATAAGAGAATCCTACAAACCCTATATCTCCCAAATACTCTCCTACCCTTCTTCCAAGTGCCAACGTCCCTTCTATATTTATTTATTTTTGGTCTCTTCAATTCCCTTCTCCAATACGCATCAAAGATACATGACCTAACCCCCTCACTCTTGCTATGATTCAAGATTGCCATTCGAAAATCATATCTTTATCTTTTAAACTAATCTCCAAATAGCAGCAATTATATATAGAGATTGATGATAAAGAATGACCACTACATTATAGTTTAAATTTAGCATAATAGGCAATTGAGAAAATTGGTGCCTGGACTAAAGGATTGTGAAGCACTGAAATTTTGAAGAAAACACATTCACAGTAAAATCTCTTGGCACAAATAATGTTGATACACAAGGCAATACGTAATAAAATATTAATATGAAACTTACGTTCATACAGCTTTCACTAATTTTTTATGTTGATCCTTTTGATTATAGATTATACTTTGATATTATATTAATTGAAACCTGTTAATCATTATTCCAATTTGTAGTAGGTCATCATAAAGTACTAGATCAATTATAAACATTCAAATAAATCACAATATAGACAACATAGGACAAAGATGCAAAGGAAAAGAAAAACAACCAAATATAAGAGGGTCTCCATTAACATCTATCCTCTAAACTACTACATTTCCAATGAACACAACAAGTCTAAGCCGGGTATTGATCATTCCATGATTGTAAAAAGACCTCATTGTGTAACAATTAATAACAAATATAGAAAAATATAAATATAAAACATAACATGAGAAAACCTTAATGCCCTATTGGGAACCATAGCGTTGACAAAAACTATCCTTGTAGTTATGAAAACTTAAGCAAGAAGATGCAAAAAATCAACATTTACCAAATGTAGCACATAAACTCAACCAAAGTCGATCAAATGCAATCAAAAGATATCCCAAGTACGAATGCAACCTTGAGAAAAAAAGGAAAAAGAATCCCATACGTTAATAAAGCACATAAACATAAAGTAGAAACAAAAAAAATCATATCTTGGTGACAATACAATATGCATGTAATTGAGTGTTCTCATTAATAGGGTTTGGCGGTCATATCCCATTTCAGAATTGTACACTATCAACTACAAGGTAACTACATATATTAGATATGATCATAAAAATTTCGGCAGCATTTCCCTAGAGTTCTCCAAGTACATAATTTAAATAGGAGGCACAACTATAGCTCCTATCTAAACTCGTACTCAAAGAACAATCAGGACATGTACTGAAGCATCTATGACAGTATCAAATATACATGAGCCCAATAGTGGACAAGTATACCTTCCTAAACTGTCCAAATGGACAATTCAAGAATGAATATATATCAAGGTGCCCACAACCAACGTCAACGGATAGATTATGTTAGCATACTCTTATTTATCACAATGGTACATAAGAGAGTGTTTGACATCATCCACTAGTTGACAAAAAATGTAGGAAGCATCTTGTAGCACATACTCATTCTTAAACTGGGTAATCTAACGGTGTGTACAAATATGCAAAATCATTGCAATCTAGCTCAACAAGGTTTAAAAGTTAATATATTAATTGCAATACATAATTTCAATAGACCGACAAAAGCAAATAACTAAGTAAAATTGGGCTCAAAGTCTACGTCCACAAGCAAAAACAAAGGTGAAGCCGTGACTATAAATTTCATATGCAAAGTGGTTTAGATTTATCATCTCGGACCTTTCCCCCCCTCCCCCAAAAAAATAAAAAAATAAATAAAGCAAAAAACAAAACATCTTTGACATTTAATCGTCTTTGGCATATAAAAAATTACTGTTAAATAGAATGCATCGTAACTTAAAAATTAATTATTTTATTAATAGTGTAAAAGCATGTTATTTACAAACACCCACAACTATTCACAACAAATGAAGGAAAATATATCCTCACGTATACATTTGAACAACTTTCACTCGCATGCATTCATACCACCCTATGTGTGCTACACTTTTATACACACTAGGGACACCACAATTTAATTTAATTTAATTTAATTTAATTTAATTTTTAATTTTTTATTATTATTATTTTTTTTGGGGTAGAAAGGAGGAGCAAAGCCCGCAAGAACACACTTTACTACTTAGTAGTTACACCTTGAAAACATATACACTAGAGCCTGCTGATTAATGACTCTTTGGGTGAGTTTTTTCTTAACTATAAAAATAAAATAAAAAATAAAAAAGAGAAGATTTTGTGTTTTCCCCAATCCTGAATGAAATGCCTTTTTATTAGTTATAAATTTATAAGTGGTTTAACCCGTAATGGCCACAATTCTGCTAAGCCATAGAAAGTAATTTCAGAATTAATTAAAACACATGAAGAACCACATCAATCACAAATACAGAAATAAACTGAGTAATAGGAAATGGAAAAAGAACCAACAATTCTAAGTTTGTGCTCGATGATCCATCCCTCGTAGATTGGAATGTGTTTTTAGATTTCGCCATTTGAGAGAGAGAAAGAGAGAAAAGCAATAGAGTTGCCTACTTTAAAGTTAAAGTTAAAGTTCAAATTGTGAAGGGAAGAAATGGTCCGTTGGACAAAATAAATAAATAAATAAATAAATGATGATATGACGATTGTAATGGGCCTAATGTAATCACCTTACTAGGGTAAAAAATAGAAGAAAGCTTAGAAGACATTGCATTTGTTCACATGCACTTGGTTAACATCTATAAAGGTTATGTCTATTGGAAAGTGAAGAGAATAATTTGGGTTAATAATGTAATTGAATGGTAATTGATGTAGACACCCCATTTTCATCCCCCAACATTTGACCTTTCCACCTTAGGAGCATTATCACATGTAGAGAATTACATTATTTTGGTACCAAATCTTTTTAGTTAGACTCTAGACACCCTTAAGAATCCATGATATCTTTCGGGGTTCAATTTGGTTAAGTCTTGATAGCTAATAAGAACTTTTGTGACTTGGAGGGCATTTATGTCATTTTACTTGCATAATTCTTATTTGATATCCAATTCTCACCAAATTCATCCTAGGATGATCCTAATGACCTTAGGATGTCATTTGTAGGCTTGGTTTAAAGTTTGGTTAAGTTTGGAGATGATTTGCTTAAGAATAGTCCAAGGTAGGCTCGGTTTGACTCCGTTCATTGGTTCTTCTTATAATTGCTTCTTAATTTGATCCAATTGGGTTAAATTAATGCTTCATTAATACCAATTGAGTCTTAATTAAGGTGTATTAATGCTTGGAATTATTGTTGGGAGAGTCTGATTGCAACTAGGACTCCATTAGGGTTCAAACCCTAATGTTAACCCGGTGAGCCTTAATTGATCTCTATGAGCAATATGGGATTAACCCTTGATTAATTGACCAAGTGTGGCTCAATTAGGAGTGTTTCAATCATATTTTAAGTATATAATTGAGCCGTAGTCATTTTAAATCCAAAATCAATGAATTTGGACTTAAATTGGACCACATACATAGCCTTAAAGGATAAGAATGCACAAAAGAAGGCAAAAATGCACCAAAATGGCTACTGGTAGCCTTTTGAACCTTTAGAGGCCAAATGGCCACCAAGGGTGCCCAACTGGCCTTTGACGGAGTTTTACCCTAGTTTAACCTCTTTAGACTCCTTCTCTTGCTATAATTCGAATTTCCTCCAAATTTTTGAAGTGTTTGAGATATGAACCAGCTCTTGAGAGTGATTTAGAGCCTTTGGATCATCCCTAGCTAGATCCAATCCTAGCCATTCATTCCACCCACCTTTATTATAAATAGGAGTCCTTCTTTCCTTTATTCTCCATCAAGTCTTAGTAGAGTATTCTTAAGCAAATGAAGAGCTTGAGTTCTTGAGTGTAGGGTGAACGTTCCTATTAGTATCCCCTCATTTGAGACTCATTCTAAGAAGAGCTTGGGCTTAATAGTTAGTTGGGAATGTTCCTATTAGTACCTTCTGGCTTATGACCCATTCTAGAGTTTGAAGGAGTGGAAGCTCTACTCGATTTGCGACTCCTTGCTTTGTGGCCATCATTAAAGCTTAAAAGCATCGAAGCTCTGCCCGACTTTTGACTTAAAAATCCCGAGGTTGCAAATAGAACTTTGGCTCAATTCTGTCACGTATAATCTCTAAACTCCATTGCCATGATGTAGTTGTTTATGTGATGATGCATGCTCCCATGAGTTTTATTATTCATAGGATTGTATTAGGGTTTTGATCCTAAATCAAACAAGTTTTTAAACTAAAGTTGTTTCTTTCAAAGTAAGTTTTTTTTTTTTTTTTTTTCAAAAGTAAGTGTTTGATTATGGATTGGATTCTAATAAAGTCCTACGAAGAGTGAAATTCTTCCCCCAACATGGTTGTTTGAACTACGTGGACTTTGATCTTCGTCAGAAGTATATAGGGCGCTTACTTGAGCCCAAGTCCAATTTAGCTTAGTTTTTATTTTTTAATTTTCTTAATTTTTAGTTATTGCATGGTTGAAATTAATTAAGCCCAATCAATAAATGAGACCAATTTTCCATTAATGGGTGCCTACGGGCCATTTCATAAGCTAGCCCCCGAATCCTTATTTTTGGTTCAAGACTTGCCTATTTTTCATTAATGGAGTCAAATTTGTTTTTATAAAACAAATCTTTTAATGGTTTCCTCGTACCCTAAAAATGAAGTGGCGACTCCTTTACTTTTTGAAACCCTTTTGAGAGTGGAACGAAACTCGATTCCAGTCGAGTCGATTTCCAGCATTCACAATTGAAAACTACCTTTATTATGATAATGAATATAGAATTACTCAATTGTCTATTAGAGATTTTGTTTACACCTTAGAAATTGGCCTGAGAAAAATATTATGATGAGTATTCGGCCTGTTAGATTGTAATATGGATCATTTCTTGAAATCAACTAATTGGAGCCATTATTAATTGCATGTTCCAGGCAGTTACCAAGTCATGGGATCGTGGTTGTGCTAGAAACTATCAGGTCATGGGGAGAGCAGTTATGGCAGAATTTTGAGGAGCAATTGGTGCTTAGTCTTATAAAAGCTAAAAAATAGCCATTTGAGAAAGACCTTCAATCAAATCAACAAATCGATCAGTTCCCAGTGAACTTTTATCTTTTTACTTTTCTTTGTAGAACTTAGGATTTAAATCCAGAAACGTGTGCTCCTTTCTGGTCAAAGGAGGGTGCACCTCTTTGCTCATCATTGTAATTTCATAAATTGTTAATGAAATGACTTCCTTCGTAGTAAGCTTTTGTTTTTAATTTCTATTGTTATTCCATTTATCTCCTTTAACTGTCGCAGAAAAAGTCCTTGAGTCTATTTAAGGCAAGGTAGAACCTACAATTCATCACAAGGTTGTGGCTAGCACGCTCGCGGGATCAAATCTTGAGAAAATATTTTTTGGAGGAAACAATTTTTGGCATGCCTGATGGGACACCATTTGTATTATTTTCCAATTTCTAAGATATTTTCTTGCAAAATCATGCCACCAAAACGTGGAGGACGTGGAAAAGAAACCATAGGCTAAGAAGAAGTTCTGGAATTCCCAAGAGGAAATTCCTCAGAAAATGAAATATGGAGAGCTGACTGTTAGTTGAACATGGAAATGTTGCTAATGAGTTTATGGCTACTTTTAGGATGAATTTTGACAATATAATGCACGATATTTCTTAGATAATGATGCAACAGATGTCTCTCACCATGAAGATGTTTGTTGAGTCAAATCAGCAAATTAGTGATAGTCTGAATAAAAATTCAGACAAACTACTCAATTATATGGTGGAAAAACTTAGTCCAGCTTTTAAGAATGGCTCTTAAGACAGATCTAGTCAATACAATCGAAAGACCGAATTTTTGAACAATTTAAAATATGGGGATGTTCATATCTTGTCAAGCCAAGATCCTCAAGGTTTAAATCCATCTATATTTCGCCCTGAGGGGCAAATTCCCAATTCATTCCATTTAGGAAACCAATTCGGTTATACGAAACCAAATGTTAGGACTAATGGGGCAAAAGATAATGTTTTTTATGCTTCACTTGGGGGTCAAATTGACACTCAAATGATGAATGATTCATTTGATTCAGCCTGAAATAGCCAATCTATGGGCAGTCAATATATTTTTGGGAATCCAAATGAAATACCAGTCAGAACTAGCCAATCAATGGTTGGTAACTTTGGAGCTTCAAATGAAATTCCTTATAATTATGTTGGTCAAGAAGACTTGACACAAACTTTCCAAACAAATTTGAGGGACAACCCAAATAATTTCAAAGAAGAGATTGCCAATATTATTAGGGAACGGATAGGTGTGAGTCGACCACCAATGAGAACGGCTTATAGCCGTCCTTATCTTGATTATATCGACTAGTTTTATGAATTCCCTAGGAATTTCAAGTTTCCTGATTTTACCCTATTTTTAGGATAGAATAAACAGTTCACTTTTGAACATATTGACCGATTTACGTGCTAGTGTGGAAAAGCAAGTAATAATAGCTTTTTGAAGCTAAGGTTGTTCCCAAGTTCTTTAACTGGTTGGGCATTTAATTGGTATATTAATTTACCACCAGACTCAATTACAATATGGCAAGAAATGGAATCCATCTTCCATGCTTACTATTGTAAGGCTGAGACCGAAATAACGGTCACTAATCTAGCCTGAATGTGTTAAGAGCTTGGCGATAAGGTTGATACCTTTGTTCAAAGGTTTCGTAATGCCCAATGTAAATGCATATTGAATTTGGCGCAATCTGATTGTGTCAAGATGGTGATTAGTGGTTTCAACCTTGAAAATAGGAAGAGATTTATTGGTCAAAGCTTTTTTGACCTAGGTCATCTTATGATTATTGTATTTAAGTATAAAAGGATTATCGAGGAAGAGAACCAAAGAAGAGTTTCTTTAAGGGGGACTTATTATAGGAACCCCAATAGGGAAGTGGTTCAAATTGAAACCATTGAGGAAAATGAAGAAATTGAGGAAGAAATTGCTTTGGCTGAATTAAATATTAATCGGCCTTATACATGTAGAGCTTTAGTAAAATATAAGGTTTAAGAGTTGAAATAAAATTTCTAGAAAAGGCCGAATAATGGCAACCATAATGGAAATAACTTCAAAGAAATTAAGTATAATTTTGATTTATCTAAAATTGAGCAGATAGTCGACCTCTTATTAAAGGATGGTGAGATTAAATTGCCAGATGGGCATGTTATGCCATTTCCTAAAAAATTGAAAAATAAGAAATATTGCAAATGGCATAATTATTGGACACATTTAACAAGTAGTTGCATTGTGTTAAGAGATGCCATTTAAAGGGTAATAAATAATGACAAATTGAAATTTCCTAAAGAAAAGACTGTTCATTAAGTTGATGAAAACCTTTTCCCTTTGAATTCCTTATTAATATGGTTGTTTTATAGGTGAAGGATTCAGACTCGTCTAACAAAGAGACTGAAAATGCTAAAAAAAATACTAGAAGATAAGGGAAAAGCACCTATGTAAGCTCCCCAACTACGTAGTGAAGCGGTGAAAATAATTTCCTTTATTCCTAAGGCAGAGGGCAAAGTGTATGCTTATTCTACATGGGAGACCAGATGCTGGTACTTATAAGAGATGGACAAAAGTTGCAATTGAGCATCTTAGTGATATTTATGGTCATTCACTTTATTACAGAGGATGCTATAAAGAGTTAGCTTTGCCCAAATATGACCTAGGGAATTTTAAGAAAGCTGTTATTGGGGATGTTGAAGTTTCTATGTATAGAGGAGGTTTGAAAGTGAATGGTCTTAGTGAGGCCAAAGTTAAAGCTGCTATGGCAAGGAAGCCAAATAAATATGAACAAAAGTTTCGATCAAGCGGCTTGTATAAGGCTAAGGTTGAAAAGCAAAAAATAATTGATGCTAAAAATGAAGAATTCGCTCAAAGTCTAAGGAAAGTTATCAAAAAACAGATTCGAGCAACAAAAGAATTCGATCTGATGATAGGGTTGTAGATTATTACAATCTGAAGAATCAGGGTTTAAAGGTTATAGTAAAAAATGATTATCAGGCCTCAAGTTCTAAGGCTGATAAAAATAATAAGTATTAAGTTTCAAGTTAATTCTAAGGCTGGTGAAGGAGATCTTCAGAATTTAATTAGGCTGAGGATGGTAAAGCCTAAACCAACTCAACCAAAAAGATGGGCCCAAGCTCACCACCTAAAGTTCAGTTAGCCTAAGATGATGCAAATCTAAAAAAGGAGGCTTCAGAGAATGCAAGCTGAAGAGAAAAGGAAGCTGATCTAAGACACTGGAGGATATAGGATTCGGCCTAACATTTGGAAGCGCTTAGAGGCTATAGAGGAAGAGAAGAAGTCTTTTCAAAAGGCTATTGAAAAGTGCAAGGAGGATGAAATACTGGAGGCTGTTGAATTTGATGCTGATGATGTTGACACCATCCAGTTCGATTCTCTTCCAACTCCTATCAAAATTAAGGTAAATATGGTTTTCATTTTACAGCAAACTTTAAGGCTAAAAAGGGTCAATCTCAGTTTTTTGATGACATTGATGTTGGTTTTGAGGGAAAGTTATCCATTAATGAAATATCAGATGAATTAAATCAGTTTGAGAAACCGAAAAACATAGTGAAAATATTACTTTCACAAAGCTAAGTGAAGACATGGCTAAGCATTTGAAACCTTTGTATAACAAAGCCCATTTTAATGGAAAACCTTTGTTAAGGGTTTTAGTTGATAATGGGGCTTCTGTAAATATTATGCCAATTTCGGTTATAAAGAAATTAGGTAAGACCAAAAAAGATTTGTTACTAGTAGAGGTTTTAATAGTTAATTTTACGAGTGGTGCTATAAAGCCTAAGGGTATTCTTCCTCTGTAAGTAACTGTAGAAATCAAAACTAAAATGACTACTTTCTTTGTAATAAATTTGGTCTCAAATGATAACACCTTGTTAGGATGAGATTGGATTCATGCAAATTTGTGTGTTCCATCTTCACTTCATCAATGTTTGATGATTTGGAATGGAGAGAAGGCTGAAGTAAATCAGGTCGATAGTCACCCATTTGCCTTAACAACCAATTTTGCTGAGGTAACACTTTATGAGAGAACAGTAAAGCCTTTAGTGTTTTTAGGGCTTGACAAACATGGCCAACCCCTTATGGTCGCTTCCCCAATTTTGGATGGAGGATGCCATGTAAATTCGATCTCTTAAGAGGTTGTTGCTAAATCAAAAGTTTTTAATGAACCCTAAAATTTAGGCGTATGAAGAGGCCATGCAAAGAGTAGAATCTTACATGGCTGAAATTAATGAAAATGAATCGACTTTGTTGACCGTTTGTGTTAGGGAAGATGCATATTAAAAAAAAAAAAAACCTAAAAGAGTTATAACTAGAACCTAGGAAGTTGAGTGATGATAGAGCTCAAGTCATAGATCCACTGCAAGAAGTTAAATTGTTAGGGGATTCTAAACCAATTTTCATTAATTGAAATTTACCAGAAGAATGGAAAGAAAAGATAATTGGTTTGTTAAAAGCGTTCAAGGATTGTTTTGCTTGGGACTATGATGAATTACCAGGTTTAGACCGAAAATTGGTTGAACATAAGTGGCCAATCAAAAAGGGGTTTAAAACATACAAACAACCTCCTAGAATAATAGCTCCAGAAATGCATTTTTAAGTTAAAGAAGAGATCGAAAGACTTTTAAAGACCGGATTCATTAGAATGGCCAAGTATGTGGAGTGGCTTTTGAATATTGTTCTAGTCTTAAAAAATAATGGAAAATTAAGAATGTGCATAGATTTTAAAGATTTAAACAAAGCCACACCAAAGATGAATACCCTATGCCTATGGTTGACATGTTGGTCGATGCAAGAGTTGGGTTTGAAGTTTTATCCTTTATGGATGGTCATTCGGGCTATAACCAAATTTTTATAGTCGAAGATGATGTGTCAAAAACGGCCTTCAAGTGCCCAGGCAGTATTGGGACTTTTGAATGGGTTGTGATACCATTCGGTCTTAAAAATGTTGGGGCAACTTACCAAAGGGCTATGAATTGCATTTTTCATGACATGATTGGAAAATTTATGGAAGTCTACATATATGATGTGGTGGTTAAGTCTTCAGATTTGGACCTTGATATAGCCGATCTAAGGAGGTCTTTTGAGAGAATGAGAGTTCACAACTTGAAAATGAATCCTTTAAAATGTGCCTTTGGTGTATCTATTGGGAATTTCCCAGGTTATCTAGTACACTGGGGGGGGATTGAAGTTGATAAAAATAAAACAAAAGCATTAATAGATGCAAAACCACCTTTTAACAAAAACATAACTGCAAAGATTTCTCAGTAAAGTTAATTTATTGCATTGTTTTATTTCCAATTGTGTAGGGTGAACCAAAGCCTTCTCACCTCTATTGAAGATATGGGCAGAGGACGAATTTAAATGGGAGAGGCAACATCAGGAGGCATTCGACTATCTCAAAGAGTACTTAATGAAGCCATCAGTGCTTATGCCACTCAAGTAAGGAAAACTACTGAAACTATACATATCGGCCGTTGAAGAGTCTATAAAGGCTTTGTTAGCTCAAGATAGAGAAGATGGATATAACCAAGCCATTTATTTTCTTAGCAAGTTGTTAAATGAAATTGAGTGTAGATATACACCGATTGAAAAACTACGTTTAGCTTTGTATTTTTCTTGTATTAAATTAAGATACTATATGTTGCCTTTGTTGGTTTATATTATTTGTCAAACTGATGTGGTAAAATATATGCTAAGTAGACCAATTGTGAGAGGTAAAATTGCAAGATGGTCTTTAGTCTTAATTGAATTATGTTTGCAATATACACCTTAAAAGGTAATGAAAGGCCAAGCATTGGCCGATTTCTTAGCGAGCCATCCTAATTTGGAGGTTGAACCCGAAATTTTACCAACAATGAAAATTGCATGTCTTTCCTTGGTACCTTGGGTTTTAATTTTTGATGGCTCAAAGACTGAAGAATCAGCAGGAGCGGGAATTGTTTTGGTGTCCCCTACCAATAAAAGAACTCAATTATCATTCAAGTTAGATTTTGAGTACAAACAACCATGCCGAATACGAAACATTAATCATTGGCCTTAATTTATTAATAGACTTGAATGTTTGAAGTGTTCTTGTTATTGGGGATTCCCAAATGATCTTAAGACAACTGTCTGGTGATTTCAAGTGTGTGGGTGATTCTTTAATTGAATATAATAGGGTTGCTAAACACTTATTAGGTTTATTTGTTGATATGTTATTCAAATGTGTTCCTAGAAAAGAGAATAATAAGGCAAATGAATTAGTCTAGATAGCTTCTGGATTAAAAATTCCTCTAAGCGTTTTAAGTAGGACGATAAGCATAGAAATAAGGTTAGAATCGTCCATTGTAAAAGAATTCAGTCCCAGCAAACTAATTTTGTCATTAGATGTTGCACAGGGTGATTAGAGATTCCCAATCATAAAGTATTTGCAAAATCAATCATTCCAAACCGAATATAAGATTAGAAAAATAGCTCTAAAATTTGTCATTTTAGATGATGAATTATATTATAAAAAAAAATATTGATGGATTGTTATGCCTCTGTGTTTCACAATTTCAATCGATGCAAGTTATGGCCGAAGTCCATGAAGGGATTTGTGGAGCACATCAAGCTGGTGTTAAAATGAGATGGCTTATAAGGAGATATGGTTATTATTGACCGAATATCATTCATGAAAGATTGTTTGGCTTATGCTAAAAGATGCTAGGCTTGTCAAATTCATGGGCTAATACATTATGTACCAGTTGTTAAGGTAATCCATAATTAAGCCTTAGCCATTTAGAGGCTGGGCAATGGATGTAATGGGGAAGGTTTTCCCAAAATCATCTAGGAAGGATGCCTTTATCTCGGTTGCAATAGATTATTTTACTAAGTGGGTAGAGGCTAGATCAATGCCTTTGGTCTCTCAGACTGAAGTGATTGAGTGCATAGAAGAAAATATTATTTACAGATTTGGCCTACCCTAATCCATTACTACTAATCAAATATAAATTTTTACAGGTAGTGAGGAAAAGGCATTTCGTAAAGAGTATGGTTTTGAAATCGTACATTCTACTTCTTATTACGCCCAAGCTAATGGGCAGGCTGAATTAACAAATAAAGTCCTTAAGTTAAGCATTAAAAAAATTATCGAGGAAAATCCTTGAGCTTGGCATGAATTGTTATCAGAGACTTTGTGGGCTTACAAAAATTCTAAGAAAATGAGTGTAGACACCCTATTTTCATCCCCCATAAGTTCATGATAGCATTTTGATAGGTTTAGAAGCATTTAGGAGTCCCTAAGCCGTAAAAGACACTTTTGCCCTTTTAAGCCTTAGGAGAGTAGTTCATTATTGCACGTACATTTTTGTCTCATTGTTGAGTCCCATCAATTGCATTTAGTTTCTAGGATCATTTAGGATATGTGTGTCAAATTTGGTTCAATTCCAGATAGATTTGGATATGTAATTAGAGCTTTTGTGACTTGAAGGGTAATTTCATCTTTTACTTCGTATACTTTCCAATTGACTCCAAAACTTGTTCCGGATTGTTCCATTGATCTTAAAATGATGAAATGAGCTTAATTGAAGTGCCAATTTAATTATTGAATAGGTTTTGGATTAATTCACCATATTACCCTATGGCTAATTGACCCCTTTTCAATTAATCGCCTTGTGAAAACCCATACACTTAACCGTGGTTAGGGATTTTTGGTCCAATAATATTTTAGACTTATTCTACATTGAATCTTTGAAATTTTGGTTTTTGAATCAATCAAATCGAAGTTAAAATGACCAAAATATGACCATTTGAAGATAAAAGTCCGGATTTAAGCAAGAAATCCCAAAAATTGAGGAAACCTGAGCTTGGTCTTGGGTGAACTGGTTGGAACTGGACCGGTTGGTCCAACTGGTCCAACTGGTTCACCCAATTGGTCCAATCGGTCACCCGAGGACTCCGTGTTTGTTTGCCCTATTTTGTAGTTTTAACGGTTTTGGACTCTTTTACATCGAATTTCCTTCTTCCAAAAGTGTTTTAAACCTATTAGGAAGTGATTTTAAGTTTTCCAACATCTAGGGGAGTTAATAATAGCCTTAGATTAATTTTATGGTGAATTAATTTCAACCATTGGTTTATATGGTTGGTTGGCTATAAATAAAGGCTCATTTATCAGCATAAGAGACTTTTAAACTTCATATTCGTAAGAGAGAGAGGGAGAACGAATTTCCACACATCCACACCACTTGGAGAGAGCATTCTACTACAATTTTAAAGAGGAACTAGAAGGTAATCAAGTCCAACAAGAAGGAAGAACGCAGCACAAACCTTTGCTTTGTCGTAAGCTCCCTTGCATCCTTATTCTCTTTTTATATTTCTTTCTTCTTCTACTCCATTCTCTGCATAATTATGGCTTAATATTGAGTTAGGAATCATATATGCTCTATAGTTTAGAGTGTGTATAATTCATATGATGTGAAAAGCATGCTAGTAGAGTAGGGATTGTAAATTGTTTGCTGGTAGGATAGTTTCTCTTTTTAGAATAGGGGTATGTTTACCCAGAAAATTAGTTGATATGTTTAGGTTATTTTCTCTTCATGGTTCAATTATATGCATGATTTTAAGCAACTTTTGTATAGGACACTTGCTGTGAAAGCTTCATCTTCATGGGTGTATGGATGATTATTCTTTTAGAGGATAATTATCATCCTTAGAGGATGAGGTTGTGCATAGGTACTTTCTGGAGTGTGTTTAAGTGCGCCATGAGTTTCTTTGTATTCTTAGATATATATTTTACATAGGATATGTGAAGAAATCATTCATGCGGAGTGATTTCTACGTAAAATTATCTTAGGATAGTTTTTCTTAAAAAAACTCGCCGTAAGGATGCTTATTTCATATTCTTACATAAAATACTTATCTAATGCATCAAGTTAGATTTTCTTTTCATGTTTGGGATTGTTATATGATATTTTCATCATGATAATTCACATTTGGCATGTTTTTGATAGTTTTATGCATGTTAGGGTGTTTAGGCCATATAGGAGCATGATAATTGCCCTATAGTATACATAGGGTGATTAATGGGTAATTTCTCAATGTTTTGAGATATTTGGCATATGATAAGTTGGTTCATGGTAAGTTTGTTATGAATTGTTCTCTTCTCCCCCCTTGGGTTAATTCTCTTTGCTTTGAACTATGATTCTTAAGTTTCTTACTTTTCTAAAACTTCTTATTGAATAAGAGTTCTATCTCTTCCCAAATTCTATCTTTTCTCAAATTCCTTTTTTGGAAATTCATTCTTTAAAACTCTCATTTTTCTTAAAAAGGAAACTTAGGGTTTATAGTTCATTGTAAAGTGAGTAACCCCTTATCAATCGAACTACAAGGACTTTGATCCTTACATCTTTGTATGTGGGGTACGTAGGCGCTCATTTGATGTTCAAGTCTACCCTAGGATACAAAGTATCGTAGGTTTTCTTTTCTTTTCTTTTCTTTTTTTTATTTTGTATTTTTGTATTTTTTTTATTCTTTCTCTCTCTCTACTACTTTCCATATCTCTCCTATTTGTTCATGGATGTTATGAATGCTTTATGGATGTTTATGGATGAATGTGGATGGTTTATGGATGATTCTTTACATATGCATGGTGACTAATTAGGAACTAATTAAAATAGTCCATATAAATTAAGAGACCCATTTTGGGGTGATGTGGGTGCCTATAGGATGTTTCCTAGAACCTTCCCACATCGTAACTTAGTTGTTGAATCCTCTCTTGTTTCGTTAAGACTTGCTTTTCCTTGATCGGAGTCAACTTGTTTTGTTTTTAAAAGTTTCCTTTAAAACTATTTTTATGGTTTTCCTTTTTTCCTTAAAAAATGAGGTGGCAACTCCTTGTTTGTTTTGTTTTTGTGAACCCTTAAAAATAGATTTTTGTTTATTTAAATCTCTACATTCTTTTTAAAAAGGGCCGATCAAAACCCGCGGTTCACAACGAGCATTGGTACAACTCCATTCACCCTTATATATAGTTATGATACTATATTGCCAATAGAGGTAATTGTTCGGTCCCTAAGAGTTGCCACGCAAAACAACTTAAGTGAGCAGAATTATTATGATGCCATGTTGGCCAAATTAGATTATTTAGATGATGTTAGATTATTAGCATTAGATCATTTACAAGCTCAAAAAAGAAAAATCACCAAAGCTTATGATAAGAAAGTTTGGCCTAAGAGTTTCGTTGAAGGTGAGTTAATTTAGAAGGCAATTTTGCCTATTGGTGGAACGGATCCCAAGTTTGGGAAATGGTCTCCTAATTAGGAAGGACCTTTTAAAATTTGGAAGGTATTAAGAGGTGGTGCCTATCACTTGCAAAGTTTGGAAGGTGATATCCATGATCGACCTATCAATGGTCAATTTCTTAAAAAATATTATCCTACCATGTGGGAAAGTGTTAGTAAAACAGATGTGTATAAAAATTTAGACACAAATGAGTAAAAAGAATATCGCATTCATAAAAGATAGATTGGTTTTAGTGACCAAGTTAAGAAAGAGGGAAGCGAAAGAAATCATCCTTGGTCTTATGGCCAAATTACAAAAATTGTACCTAAATGTTAACACCCACATGTATAGCAAGAAACAAAATTGGCCCCGTAGCCAAACGAAAATATTTGAGGAAACTTAAGAGAGAATTATGCGGGCCGTATGACCAAATTACATAACCAGAAAATATTGTTAAAAGATTTTTGGATGAAGGAACAGTAGAGGTATCAAAAACTAAGAATTCTTTTGCTTTGGTCTAGTCGGCCTCAACTGCCTATAGCTTGGCATCAATCTCAGCTTGCCTTTTCTCAACTTCCTCTTCATCTTCACAAAGCTGATATTCCTTGACCAGTTTATGGGCTGTTTCCACATGCTACTCTAGAGAGTCCACAATTTTAGATTGCTTCACTTTTGCCTAGCGTAAACTCTCATTTTTATCGGCCAATTGTTGCTCCAGTACCTTCACTTCATCTTCAAGCTTCTTTATAATTAATTCCTCTGTTTTGTAAATATACTCCATTTTGAATAGCCATGAATTCTTTATCTAATTTTGCTTAAAGAGACTTCAGCTTTGCAAACAGAGACTTGTTTTCTTTGTCTTCTTGGTAGCTAGAAGTGAAAGAGGATGAGATTGGCCCCAATTTTTCTAAAAAGGAGTTAAGATTGGTCGATAATCTAGGGGTACGATTAGCATCTGTTAGCAAAGTGTTAGCAGCATTTTTTATAGATGATATTTGAGTTTGCACTGAAGGAAACGAAGCATTTATCAAGTTGTTCAACATTTGTTTGGCTTTTTCGACCTTGGTGGAATCTGAACATGCCAAGGAATTGGAAACAATAGGAGAAGCAGGGTTTGACTTGATCAAAGACCGAAGTCGGTCAAGAGAAACCAAAGTTGATGAAATTTTTCCACTCAAAGTGGATGGAGCAGGAGTTATAGCAGGCACTGAATCAACAGCTAATTGAGAAGTTGTCTTCGCTGATTGGTCAACCTCAGGAGGGTTATTCAGTTCTTTTTTATCTTCTACTACTTCTTCATGAAGAGGTAAAGATCCAGCCTGATGAAGAGGTTTAGCAATAGAGGAGCTGAAGACTTGTATAGATTTGGCATCTGATTCTCTTTTTTATTTTCTTTTTTATTAAGAAATTGATGCAAAGAGGTCTTCGACGTCATCCCCTTTCTTAGCCTTCTTTCGGCCAGCTTTCGAAGGCACAATAGCTTAAGGTTGACCATGCTTCTTCTGGGCCTTTGCAAGTTCTTCTTACTCATAAGAGGCTTTAGAATGCCATTTTTCATAGGTAAGAGCATCTGAAAAATAATAAACATTTTTGCCTAAGTTAGATAAGAGAGAAAGTGGTCATTGAAAATAAGTTTGAAAATATATCTATGGAAAAGGTTGACACAGGCCACACTATCCACTTAAATTGATTAGCCAATTTTTTACTAGCTGTTTTGCCCACTAAAGTAACTTCATTGGGAGAAGCAGGAGTCTTGATTGGTTCCAAAGGATCAGCAATTGTAAATTTAGCCAATGGAGTTATAGGCCGATGCTTAGACAATCATCTCTTAAAAGCCGTGTAAAACTTAATTTGATTTACTTTCTAGCCTTTGAGAATTTTATCTTTATCTTTCTCTAAGACTTTATCAAATTTTTTGGCTTTTAATTGAATCGTTGCTCTTTCCATTTCATCTATTATATTCCATTTACTACTTTGGACCCATTTAATTTTATGGAACTTCTTAAAAGCTAAAAACAACTGATAGTCTTCAATTTTGTCAAGAGGAATACCTTTTTTTCTTCTTTTCCTTCGGTTTGACCTTGTAGGCTGCATAGAGATTTGATCAGTATCCCCACTCGAGCTGTCTTGAGAAAAATATAATTCGGGCAAAAGAGTTGATGGGCTTTGAGGCCGAATTCTTTTAATATATTGAGCCCAAAATGTGTCAAACTCATAAGAGGCTTTAGGAGTTTTTTTTTTTTTTGAGAAATGGGATACAGTGAAAGTTGATCTCAAATATCTGAAAATATTGTCCACACCTACTACATCATCAAGATCTTTCAAGACAATTCGATGAACAAAATTGTCATTGGCTAAGTAAGTAAGGTGGAAAAGGAAGAGACTGTATTAGGCTGAATTGCCTGGCTACAAAATGAGGACAATAAATTTCAACCCTGCAACGGTTGTGTCACACCCCATTTTTGCCACCTTAGCTAGGGTTTGTCATTTTATGTGTCTTTTTGTTTCCTTTTTGAGTCTAGTCTTTTGCATTAAGTTTCTAGTGTCTTGAGGATGATGTGTATGAATTTTGGTTCGATTTGGAGTTGCTCTTGAGGGTTAATAAGAACTTTTGTGACTTGAGGGGCATAATCGTCTTTTAGGTCACAAACTTTCCATTTGACCTTGAAATGATCTCTAAGTTGCCAATTAGAGTTTATATAGATGCATTTGAGGTATTTATGAGTTCAATTCGATGAATTTATAGTTCGGGATTAGAATGGCTCAATACGGCTCAGGTTGGTTAAGAGACCTATTTTGGGTTAGCCCAAATTGGCTCATGATTTTCACTCCATTTCTATTCATTTGACTTTGATTAGTCCTAATTTCATCCCAAAATGTGTTTAGGGAGGTTGAATTTCGAATTGAAAGACATTCGATGCAACCCTATGTGCATACCTAAGTTAAGTGACGGTGGGGCATAGCGGTTAACCTCCTTTGTAAGACCTAACTATGCAGCCATGGCTAGGGTTTTTTTCCCTTAAGTAACTCAAATTACATTCCCCTTTGAAACACGGTCGTTTTGGCTTTTGTTTCGTCAAAATCAGAGTTGATTTGGGCCTTGAAACACATTTGGAAGTCGAAAGGGTCAAAAATAGGCAAGAGATGACAAGGCCTCGGGTGACCACCCAGCCCCAGGTGGTCACCCGAGCCTCTTTCCTTTTTTGAGTGCTGAAGCGGATCCCTCCATATTTCCTCGGATTTGTCCGCCTCCAACCGCCATTTAACCCTATTTTCAACCCTAATTGACCTACTTGAGCACCAAGGGAGTCTCTAAGGACCCTTGGATCAATACCTAGGGTTTTAATCCCAACTATTGAGGGTTTCCCCTCAAACTCTATAAATACCTCTTTATATTTCAGCATTAAAGGGGTGATTAAAAGTGACTTAGAGAGACTTGGAGGCAATTACAACCATCCTTATGGTAGTTTAACCTAAATTCTAAGTGAGAGAGTGAGAGAGAGAGCTTGAAGGAGGGCTGGAGCTTTGCTTGAAGGCTTGAAAGAAGGAATTTCCAGCAGTTCATAAGAGGAGAAGGACTCTCAACAGCAGCAGAAAAGGACTTCACCATAGGTATACCTTCCCCTTTCCTTTCTCTCTTTTAAATTAGGGTTCATGCCTAGAGTAGCATTATTTCATGTTCAAGGTTGAGTTTTTATCATATGTTGATACTTCCACTGGTTAATATATGTGATAAAAATATCATTCATGATTAGTTATGCATATTGTAGTGTTATTCCATATGATTTTATGTGAGTTTGTGATTCTAGGGTTTCCTTAGTGTTGAAATTGGTTTTCTGCATGAAATAATTCTTTCGCATATTAAAGCATATGTTTTTATCATGTTTTACTGCTTCTATTAGCTAATATGCATGATTAGGATGATGTTTATGGTCTGTTTTGCATGCTAGAGGGTTGTTTCATGTGATTTAATGCATAGTTGGGATTCTAGGGTTTCTCTTGTGCTGAAATTGAGTTTTTGTTTAGAATAGCTATATTTCATGTGCAAGCCTATGTCTTTATCATGTGTGGATCATTCTATTGGTTAATATGCATGATTAGAATGTTGTTCATATTTGGTTTTGCATGACTTAGACTTATTTCATGTGATTTTATGCACAAGTATGATTCTAGGGTTCTATTCATCCTTGTTTTAGGAAAGTTGCATATAGCATGATAGCTTAAGAATTGTCTTTGTTTTTTCTTCATAGTTGCTGTATATGTGTTGCATATTAGATAACTATAATATTTTCTGCATGCATTTAGTTGATTCTAGGATTGTTTGCATGTTATTGCATATAGGGCTGAATTAGGGTTTATGTTATTTCATGATTCGTGTTGTTTACATGATTTATGGGTTATTTTAAGCCTTATTTCAATTTTGTCCAGATCTGTTTAATGGCTTTAATGATATATTGTGAGCATGTGTTAGCCTATGTTTAAGCATGATAATTGCTTGGTTAGAAACTAGGTTTGTTTGTTGGTATTTTTGGTGTGTTTTGCATGCAAATTGCAGGTACATGACAGGTACAAACCCATAGAAAGTGGGATATGACAGGTGCAATTACCCCACCAATGTGGGGTGATTATTTTGGCTATTGCGAGATGAAATCTTGCAAATAAAGTAATTACCCTATGCAATAAGGTGGTTATTTTGACAGGGTGCTTTTGCTTAAGGTAAGTTGGGTATGAAGGTGTCCTAATTCACCTTTCTTTCCTTTCTTGAAACTTTCTCTTTCTCCCCTCCTAGGGTTATTTCCTAATAGAGGAACATGGCAATCCTTATAGTTTCCTTTCACAAAAAATTCCTTTTTTGAATGAAAGTTTCTATCTTTACTTGAAATATCATATTTTCTAAAGATCTTTTGTGAATCACTTATCTTTGGAAACTTACCATATTTCTCTTGAAAGGAAACTTAGGGTTTACCATAGGCCTCTATTAGGTTATAACCCTATTCCCTTTCGAACTACGTGGACTTTGATCTATGTATTTCCATACATGGTACGTAGGCGCTCTTCATGAGGTTCAAGTCCACCCTAGGATACTAAGTATCCTAGGTTTTCTTTCTCCCCTTTCTCTTTTCTCTTTTTCTTTGATTTATTTGCTTGTGTGGATGAATGAATGGATGATATGCATGCTGTCTTGTGATGATAATTGATATTTTATGTGTGTTTAAGACTTTGATTTAGCCCAATTAAATTAAGAGACCGTTTAGGGCGATATGGGTGCCTATAGGCGTTGCCTAGAACCTTCCCATATCGTAACTTAGCCTCCGAATCTACAATCTTTGATTTCTAAAAGATCTTTTGCCTTACCATTTTAAAACATGGAGTCACTTGTTTTGGAAAATAAAACATTTTAGGGTTTTCTTCTTTTCCCTTAAAAAATGAGGTGGCGACTCCTTTTTCAACCCACGTGGACCTACACCCACACTTTTTCCGGGGTCCACAGGTTGTTGCCTGAATTTTCTAAAACAGATCGATAATGAAGATTACGAGGAGTTAGGACACTTTGCCAAAAATGTTGGAGATTGTCAATAAATGCTTTAAATGAAATTGTAACTGTAGAGAAAAGTGAAGCATTGTTCCAAAGAATGAGGGTTATGGGTGAAATGCAAATATTTGAATCCATGGCAAATAATATCAGACCGATCTTTAAAATTTGGACTGATTTCAGGAAAATAGGCATAAGTCAAATTTTAAAAATCCAAAGAGGGCTCCTCTATGTTTGAAAATTGGAGGAAAGAAGATTAAAACAACCCCTATAGAAACTAGACAAAACAAGGAGAGCCAAAGCAACTCTATATCCTTGTGCTAAATAAAGGCGAGTTTTAATTTAGCTTTTACAATTTTGAAAGAAGGATTACAAAAAAGAAATTTGCAAATTCAGAGTAAAAGAAAGGTGACATATTCAGTCTCTTCTAGCTTCCCACTCTTTTTCCTAAAAGAAACATGAATTTTGAGTAAGAAGTGGATTTTTTTGTCAAATTAGAGTAGAAGATCATTCTCTGAAATTCTAGGGCATTAATCCAACTTCCATTGGGCTTTAGACTGAATAAAATAGAAAGATCAAGGAGAGTGGGTGACATCATGCCAAATTTCAGGTGAAGAGTATTTGTGAAACTGGCCACAAGCTTAAGGTCGAAGCTAAAAGTTCTCTATTTATTGGGATCTGGAACTTGGAAAAATGAGTTATTTCATAAATCCCAATATCTTTCCAATCTTCAGCCTTAAAGGAGTAAATGCAGTCGAATTAAGTATTCCATTCTAGGTTCCTACTCGACCAACAACGAATGGTCCCGAAAAAAGAGTCTTTAAGATTACAAATGGGATTTTCATATGCAAAGACTTCAGATTTATGTTTTGGAAATAATGATGGAATGGATTGAGCAGTATCAAGACAAAGAAACCTAGGTCCTAAATAATAGAGGTGATTTTCAGGAGGAGTAAATACTTGGGTACTGAGAACTAGGGATGGCAACAGGCGGGTATGGGATGGGACCCTCTTATCTTAGTCCCAACCCTATAAGAAAATCATGAACTCATGCCCTACCCATACTCTACACGGGTAAGATGTTAAAGTCCCATCCCCTTTTGTAAATGAGGTATGCAAACCCATCCTCGTCCCACAATATAACCTATTCAATAAGTGAATACAACCTATTACATATAGTGAATGTACCCATCTCAATAGCAAAATAAATAAATAAATAAAAAGTTTAGCAATGCACCCATATTATAGGCAAAAAATGCCAACTAACCCATGTGGCCATGTTGCTTTATGTTTTACATCCCAATGTCTTGGCTTTTTTTACCAAACATCTTATAGTTTTTTTGTAATTTTGAATTGATGGAAGACCACTTCAGTAAAACAATATATAGAATGATAACTGTGTATATGTATATGTAATTAGGCAGGGTAGGGCGGGGCGAGGTAGGACTACACACTAAACCCAAACCGGCTCGTAACCCGAGTCGGGATTTTTTATAAAGTACTAATCTCTCCCCAATCCTATTTAAAACAAACCCAAACCCGTCTCAATAGGGGCAGGCCGGGCTGGGATATCCGGTTAAGGTGGCCCATTGCTATCCTTATTAAGAACTAAAGGGTTAGTAGAGAGGAATTTCTCCAAGCGTTCCTTGTCGGCGAAATATTCATCACCGGAGATATGGTCACACATGATGAACATGAAATGTGAGCACAAAACCCGAGCCAAGCACTGCCAAAAGAGTGTAACAAAGACAGAAAAGAACCTAGGGAAGATACAAAACTCTCTAACCACAAAGTGAACCAAAGGAACTCGTCTAAAATGACAAGGATGAAAGATGAGGTAGTAGAGGAGTATAGAGAAAATGAAACCCTAAAAAGGGAGCGAATGGTTCTATGGGTTTATGAGGAAGAAGATGAAAAGAAAAGGTGTCAAAAAGGTTTTTTGAGGTTCTAGCTTTTTAATAGAAAAGTGGAAAAGACATTTGGAATAATACGTTTCTTCGAAACGTGTGCAATCATGGTGTCATTTGACTTTGTAATTATCAAATGTCATAATAATAGCAACTAATAGGTGAATGACACGTGGCATAATGTCAGACGAGCTAGCTAGGGAGTTAACACGTGTCCTAAGAAGGAAAATATTTGTGCAAAAATACATAAGTGTTAGGTTAAGCCAATTTGTGTTGAAGAAACATTTTACGAAATAAAATTTAGTAAAATGTGGGGGGCAATATTTACACCCTAAAAATCGGCCTGGGAAAAATATTATGAGTATTTGGTTTATCGGATTGTAAAATGGATCATTTCTTGAAATTAACCAAGAAGGCCGAATTTTCGAACAGTTATGCTGGAGTAGTTATTAATTGCATGTTTCAGGCAGTTACCAAGTCATGAGATCGTGGCTGTGCTAGAAACTATAAGGTCATGGGGAGAGCAGATATGGATGAATTTTGAGGAGTAGTTACTGTATGGGCTTATAAAAGCTTAAACACAGCCATTTGAGAAAGACCTTCAATCAAATCAACAAATCAGTTCCTAGTGAAATTTTATCGTTTTCCTTTTCTTTGTAGAACTTAGGATTTAAATTAAAAAATGTGTGCTCCTTTCTTGTCAAAGGCATGTGCACCCTTTTGCTCATTGTTGTAATTTCAGAAATTGTTAATGAAATGGATTCCTCCGTGGTAAGCTTTTGTTTTTAATTTTTGCTGTTATTTTGTTTATCTCCTTTAACTATTGCAGAAAAAGTCCTTGAGTCCATTCTAGGCAGGGTAGAACCTATAATTCGTCACGAGGTTGTGGTTGGAGGAAATAGATTTAGAGGCATGCCTTACGTTTTGGTAAGTTGTAACGGTGTGAATGAATATTAGAAGGGCAAAAACAGGATATATGAACCTTGGATATAAAATATTTTTATTTTGTTAATTAACGATTAAGAGTATCCTAAGCTCCTAACGGCTTGTGTGAGATGTTCCATACCCACATAGGTAGCGATTTCTACGAGGAGTTGAAACGATGACTTCTAGGGAGCACACCTAGGGCTTGACCGCTTAACCAACACTACAAGGTCGAACCTTGTATATAAAATAGATTTCTAATCATTGATTATAGTTATTTTGAGTTCCTACATTATGGTAATAATTTTGGGTTGACAATTAATGGATTTGAATGGTAACTGAAAAAAGGCCTTTATTATGGTAATGAATTTTGAGTTGTTATTATGGTAAGGGTTGGAGAAAATTCCTCAAAAATTAGTTATTTAGGGTTCCTCCATGATAATAAATTTTTTGCCATAATAATGACATAGAAATCTGATTTTGTTATGAATGCATATATGCATTAATGTAGGAAAACAGGTTAATATAGCAACAAATGAGTCTAAGACACACCCTGTTGGGGTAAAGGATAAAAATTCTCACAAGCGGAAAAGCACAAGGAGAAGATAGAAATTGGTGCTCTTGAAGAGGCCATACTCACAGAACAGGTGTAGACACCCCATTTTGTACCGGTTGTCACCTTAAGTCCTGTGGCCCCGATGATGAGTTTAGTATGGTTATTTATGGATTATCCTTAAAGAATTAGTATGAATCACAGCATGAGATTTTTGGTTAAAATGAAAGGAAAATTATTTTATTAAATTAGCCATTTTTATCATGCCACTAACATGTGTACGTATGTGATAAGTGTGTGTACGCACATACGATACATGTGCATGCGTGTTAGCGGTCACTCTCCTAATTTTTAGAAAAGGCAATTTCCCTTTCCTATTCAGATTAGAAGACTTTTTAATTATTGGTAACACCTTTTGATTATTCTCCAAGAAACCTAGTCTAGGAAGGAGAGGGAAACCCTAGTTTTCAGCTATATATACTCTTTTAATGCCTTAGAGATTGGGGGGAGGAGAATAGGGTTTTTAGAGAGTGAAATTCGCCATAATTCAGCAGCAGTTTTTCTAAAAACCAGCAATCGTATTTTAATCATAACTTTTGATTCTGAGTCAGAATTTGATGAAATTAGTCTTCGTAGAAAGATAATTCAATTATCTACAACTTTGTATTTCGCAGGTTTTGTCCAATTCCAACATTTTCATACCCAAAAACATGATGGAAGTTGCTGCTGTTGAAAAGTGATGAAAATGACTTTTCTTTTCACTTATTCTCTTTTCGTTTTTTATTTCTTTTCAAAGTTGAGTGAGTTTTCGATCTTTTTGCTGTGATAACACTTTGACGAAGAGGAAGATTCGTGTTGGCTTGATTCAATCCAAAGACTTGAGGGGCCACGAACGAATATAAAGTCGGTAAATTTAGTTTTGTTTAGCTTTTTATTTTAGTTCTTCTTTTATTATTTTTATTTTATTTTATTTTTGTCTAAAGCATGATTAGCATGATTTAGGTTTAGTGTTTATATTTGTATTTATTCCTATATTTTATTTATTTTGGGATGCATGATGTAGATTATTGATATGTGAGTCCTGTGATTCTATGCGAAATGCCTATTAGGTGCGTACGCACCTATCAGTGATGCGTACGCACCAATAGGTGATGCATACACACCTTAACTTGGCAGACAGATTGTTTGTTTGTTATTTTATTTAGTTTTATTCCTAGTTGATTAGTATTTGGTTGGTCTTTTGTATATTCTAATATCTGCTTTCTAATATATTTTTTATTATCTTTTCTTTATTTATTCATTATTTTGGTCATTGTGTGTGCTATTGTTATTGCATGATTTAGGGTCAGTTTTAATTGAGCATTTAGATTAATT
Organism: Liquidambar formosana; assembly: GCA_039720395.1. Classification (NCBI taxonomy): domain Eukaryota; kingdom Viridiplantae; phylum Streptophyta; class Magnoliopsida; order Saxifragales; family Altingiaceae; genus Liquidambar; species Liquidambar formosana. Next base: position 24,187,058 of record CM077826.1, on the reverse strand, counting down.
AAAGCCATTAATCATGTGTGGGGGCCGGTTCCGACCGGGCATAGCTGGGTGCCTAACACCTTCCCAGCGGCGTACCCTAGCTCCGAACCCGAATCTCTGGTTATGACGAACTAGACCCTGCTAGTGTTCACCCATTCCTAATAATGGGTGGCGACTACTCTCCGTGTTAGTCCTTTGAGGCTAATGTGTATTCTCGAGCCATGTGGTTTAAGGCATGGCGCTCACAGTGGCGACTCCAATGGGGATAGAGAGCTAGATTCCGTATAGTGATTTATGGCTTTACTTAATTTAAATTATTTAATTGGAAAAGACCAAAATTGCACACATGCGCACTACCACCCGTTACCCTCGATGATAGTCTGATGAAAGGTACTAGGTCCCATTCGGGCCTATGGTTACTGGAAGTTGGCATCATCAACCCACAGCCTGTGCCACTAGCCTGTAATAAGCTTGTGAGTACGTTAACGGGCCACTCTTTGAGTGCCCTAGCTTGGGTGACCCTTGAAAGAGAAGTACCCCATTAACCAACACCACTAGTTACCCCACCAACCTTTACATAGCCCTATTTGAATGTGTGTCACTTTGCATGTCATGTTGCATTTGCATACTAGGCCCATAATGTTTAGACTTAGGATTAAGGCCCATCATTGTCTATTCTCTTTTTTAAGTCTAGGCCCAATTGAGAGGTGAGGTGTGTGATTTTGTAATCGGGTCCAAGCCCAAAAAAAAAAAAAAATCAAAAAAAAATGAAAAAGAAAATATGGGCTTTCGATTCAAATGAGAGTGGAAGAATGTGTGAATGTTGTAATGGGCCTAAATGAGAAAATTGAATAGACCTTGGTTGGTTGAACCCAATGTGGTATCCTTGGTTCCATGTGTTCTTAATCTGATTCTATGTTGGGCTTTCTCTTATGGTTTTAGGTCTATATCTTTTTCCTAGGGGCATCTCATTCCTTAGAGTCTTTCATTTTAGGGGTATTAAGGTTAGTTGAGTCTTCTTTCTTTTTGTGTGGTCTTGTTGTTGGTCCATCTTAGGGGCATTAGGCCCATTCATTCTAGGGTTTACATCTTTTCTTTTTAGTGTTGCATGTTGTCACCATGTCTGTTGTCTAGGTTTTTAGCTGTCATTTTAGGAGTTTATGTCCACTTTCATTTTTTTCTTTTAGGTCTTTGAGTCTTGGTTTAAGTGTGTCTAGGTTCCTTTTTTTGGTTCAGTTCTCTAGTCTTTGATGGGCTTTATTCTAGAGGCATGTTTGGATGGAAATTGATGTGAAATCATTATGGATAATTGTGGTAAATGGCTTTTATAAGGATAAACATATTCTTTGCAAGGATAACCAATTATTGCTTCTAAAGAGAATCCTAGACAACCAACTTGGGTCTGCAACTTGTTTGGAAGGTTAAAAAGAGCAGAAACATCACAAGTCGCTGCAATGGACGCTGAACAAGATTTGGTGAAGACGATGGAAGAGATGATGTCAAAGATGATGGAAAGATCAATGATGCCTGTTTTGGAAAGACTCCAAAAGATTGAAGTCAGCTAGGGAAAGAAAACTGCTAAGGAAGAAGCCGAGACTAAGGTTGAGGATGAAGAACTTATTTTTGATGGAGATGAATACCTTAAGAAGAAGGAAGCTGAGGCTAAGAAGAAGGAGGCTGATGCAAAAGAATTTAAGAAGAAGGAAGCTGAAACCATTAAAGCTAAAAGGAAGGATTGTTTGGAGATAATAATTTCGACATAGTTGTTTCCTAATTATCAATGAATGGTTTTCATTAATTTATTGTTTGCTTTCTCAAGGGTTTTGATATAGTTTGCTTTTCTAGCACATGAGTTAATATACTTGCCTTTTTAATGCTTGAACTACGAACAATAGAAATCAAAATGAAGAGAGGCCATCATTTCTGCTATCCTTCTAATGAAAAGAAAAATCCCTTGCTAGCCATGTTGAGCCTGAATATCTTCCTTTTTGATACCCTTGTCAAGGATTACCCCCTACACTAGGGGCAAATTTTAAAGAGATGTTTATTTGATAGAAGGGGTGGTGTATAAACCATCAAAAATAGAAAGAAAGATGAAAAAAAAATTGAAAAAAAAAAAGAAAAAAAGAAAGAGAAGAAAAGAAAAAAAAAAGAGAAAAAAGAAAAAATGAAAAATGAAAAAAGAAGAAAGAAAGATGCCAAAATGAGATAGTAAGTGAAGTGCTAAGTTAGAAAGTGAAATGAGCAGTGTTGAAGTAATCCTTGACAGATAGGAACCCATTGAAATTAAACTTGAGCCTTTAATATACTTTCTTTCATGAGCCTAGAACCCTGGGCCTATATTATGGTCCAAATAAAGTCCTCTCTAATTGATTAAAGTTGTTCAAGTATATATCGATGAACTACGTAAGGCTTGATCCCTTCTTGGGTACGTAGGCAACTTTTAGAGGTGCAGCCACATCATTATTCATGCAAGGGGCATGTGCAAAAGACTCATGTGTTAGAAAGTTGAACCATCGATAATTCAAACAAAAAGATTAGCACTTTATTAATGATTACCATGTTATGAAGAAGGTTTCAAGCAGTTAAATGCCATAGAGAAGATATGATGGTGAAAATAATCTTTCGAAGATGCTGGTGGAGTCATTGGTTGGTGACTATCATACTAGACTGAATTTGAAGAGAAAATGCCTGCTAGGTTGAAAACCCGAAAGGGCGGCCTAGGCAAAAGTCAGGGCTTGCAAAAGAGAAGGAAAAGAAATGAAAAATGAAAGTGAAAAAGAATGATAAAAATAGAAGGAAGGACTTTGAGCAAGGGGCAAGGTGAATCTTGTAAAGGATGTGTTCCAAAGTAAAAGAACATTTCAAAGATTGTCCTTTGTGATTTCATGAATCAATATCCTCCTTATCGTGTCTTGAGAGTTTTCTCTTCTTGTGCTTGTTCTGTGAGTCATGATTTTGTCCATCCCTTAGATTAGGGTCTGTTTTTGTCGTTATTCCTTGAAATAGGGTTTGCATTCATGTAATTTCACATCTTTGTGCATTCCCCAAGGAAAGGGATGAAGTTTATTTGCTTGTGCATTCTCATGGAAAGGAATTGTATTTTTTATCCGCAGGGACAGGAACAAAATCTCTATGCTTGTTTATGGTCCATAGGGAAAGGGATCGTGTTTTTTATTCACAGGAACAGGAATAAAATTTCTATGCTTATTTGTGACCCACAGGAAAAGGAGTCTTCTCTGATTGCTTGTGATCCATAGGAAAAGGGATCTTCTATGTTTGCTTGTGATCCACAGGAAAAGGGATCTTCTATATTTGTGATCCATAGGAAAATGGGTCTTTTCTGATTACTTGTGATCCACAGGAAAAGGCATCTTCTATGTTTGCTTGTGATCTACAGGAAAAGGGATCTTCTATGTTTGCTTGGGATCCACCGGAAAAGGGATCTTCTATATTTGTGACCCACAGGAAAAAGGGTCTTCTTTATTTGCTTGTGACCCACGGGAAAAGGGGTCTTCTATGTTTGCTTGTGATCCACAGGAAAAGGGATCTTCTATGTTTGCTTGTGATCTACTGAAAAAGGGATTATACCTTTATCCACAGGGAAATGGATAAAGTTTTTATCATTAGTGTTTTCTTATTCATTCCCTGGGAAAGGGATGAAGCTTCTTGTTTATTCCCCAGGAAAAGGAATAAAATTTTCATATTGATCTTTTTCAGTAGGTAGTTTCGAGAAATTACCTACTGAGTGCCCCATCGTTTTGCATAAACTACGCTAGGTCTGATCTCTAAGGAGTACGTAGGTAGTCAGCTGAGTCTGGCACGACCTTATTGCATGTGTGTGTGTGTGTGGACTTTAAGTTACTAACCGGAAAAATATTGTCTTTTCAGGCTTTTGACTTTCATATTGCAATGCAAAACTCAGCCAAAAGAGGGGCAACTGTAGACACCCCATTTTGTACTGGTTGTTACCTTAAGTCCTGTGGCCCTGATGATGAGTTTAGTGTGGTTATTTACAGATTATCCTTAAAGAATTAGTGTGAATCACAGCATGAGATTTTTGTTTAAAATGAAAGGAAAATTATTTTATTAAATTACCCATTTTTATCATGCCACTAACACATGTACGTATGTGATAAGTGTGTGTACGCACATACGATATATGTGCATGCGTGTTAGTGGTCACTCTCCTAATTTTTAGAAAAAGGCAATTTCCCTTTCCTATTCAGATTAGAAGACTTTTTAATTATTGGTAACAAATTTTGATTATTCTCCAAGAAACCTAGTCTAGGAAGGAAAGGGAAACCCTAGTTTTCAGCTATATATACTCTTTTAATGCTTTAGAGATTAGGGGGAGGAGAATAGGGTTTTTAGAGAGTGAAATTCATCATAATTCAGCAGCAGTTTTTCTGAAAACCAGCAATCGTATTTTAATCATAACTTTTGATTCCAAAGTTGGAATTTGATGAAATTGGTTTTCTTAGAAAGATAATTCAATTATCTACAACTTTGTATTTTACAGGTTTTGTCCAAGTCCAACGTTTTCATACCCAAAAAAGCGATTGAAGTTGCTGTTGTTGAAAAGTGATGAAAATCACTTTTCTTTTTCTTATTCTCTTTTCGTTTTTTCATTTCTTTTCAAAGTTGAGTGAGTTTTCGATCTTTTTGCTATGATAACACTTTGACGAAGAGGAAGACTCGTGTTGGCTTGATTCAATCCAAAGACCTGAGTGGCCACGAACGAATATAAAGTCGGTAAATTTAGTTTTGTTTAGCTTTTTATTTTAGTTCTTCTTTTATTATTTTTATTTTATTTTATTTTTTTCTAAAGCATGATTACCATGATTTAGGTTTAGTGTTTATATTTGTATTTATTCCTATATTTTATTTATTTTGGGATGCATGATGTAGATTATTGATATATGAGTCCTGCGATTCTGTGTGAAATGCCTATTAGGTGCCTACGCACCTATCAGTGATGCGTACGCACCAATCAATGATGCGTACGCACCTTACCTCGGCAGACAGATTGTTTGCTTGTTATTTTATTTAGTTTTATTCCTAGTTGATTAGTATCTGGTTGGTCTTTTGTATATTCTGATATATGCTTTCTAATATATTTTTTATTATCTTTTCTTTATTTATTCATTATTTTGGTCATTGTGTGTGCTGTTGTTATTGCATGATTTGGGGTCAATTTTAATTGAGCATTTAGATAATTAAAGCCATTAATCATGTGTGGGGTTCAATTTCGAACAGGCGTAGCTGGGTGCCTAACACCTTCCCAGCGGCATACCCTAGCTCCGAACCCGAATCTCTAGTTATGACGAGCTAGACCCTGCTAGGGTTCACTCGTTCCTAATATTGGGTGGCAACTCCTCTCTGTGTTAGTCCTTTGAGGCTAATGCGTATTCTCGAGCCATGTAGTTTAGGGCGTGGCGCTCACAACAGGCAATAGAAATAATTGATCCATCTAAACTTTATGAATAAAAATCTCCTAAAAAAGAATCCCTGAAGTGGAATCTCTTAAAGAGAAATATCCTAAAGAGCTATCCCCTTAAGAGAAACAAGTATTGAAAAGAACAAGATCTCGATAAATTATAAAAGTATAGGAGAAATATTGAATAAGAGCAAAATTGTTATCGACAATATATTTTCATTTAAAGTAACTCTTGACATTACAAGGAATGATGAAATTGAAACACAAACCATTAGGGAATGTCGACGTAGAAATGATTGGCCAATATGGAAAGAAGCAATTCAAGTAGAGTTAAACGCACTTGAAAAATGTGAAGTATTCGAACCTGTACTATAAACACTTGAAGATGTAAAACTTGTTGGATATAAGTGGGAATTATTACGAAAATGAAATAAGAATAATGAAATTGTAAGATACAAGGCATAACTTATAGCTCAAGATTTCTCACAGAGACTTAGTTTTGATTATGAAGAAACATATTTTCTAGTAATAGATGCAATCATGTTTAGATTTTTTATTAGCTTAGTAGTAATAGAAAGTTTGGATATGTATTTAATGGATGTGGTTACAGCATATTTATATGGGCAGTGCTATACGAAGCACCCTTCGTACAGTACCCTGTCCAACACCCAACCATATCGGCAAAAAAAGAGATCGGTTAAATAGATTGAGAGAGTTTTCGTTCACACAAGGTGATATATTTTGGTGCTGCACATAAGGTACTGTACATATCATTTCCCTATTTATATGGATCACTAGATAGTGATATATACATGAAAGTCTCTGAAGGATATAAAATGCTTGAAGCATATGATCGATTGATTGAATGACATTCTATCAAGCTCTAAAAATCTTTATACAAGTTAAAGTAGTTTAGGTGCATGTGGTATAATCACCTTAGTCATGAATATCTATTGATCAAATGATGGATTTGAAAATAATCCTATTTATCCATGTGTTTTTATTAAGAAATCAAAATCCGTATTTTCTATTGTTGCTTTATGTTGATTACTTAAATATTGTGGGAACTCTAGAAGAGCTCACAAAAATCACCATTTTTTTAAAGAATGAATTTGAGAAGAAAGACCTCAACAAAACAAAGTTTTTTCTTGGACTACAAATTGAACATTTTTCAAATGAAATTCTTATACATTAGTCAACATATATAGAAAAATTAAAATTCTTGAAGCACTTTTATATGGCCTAGTTAATTATAACACACGTGTGTTGCACGTAAATTTTTGCGTGAGAAAAGATTTCTTCAAAAAATCAACATAAAAATAATTTATTTGTAAAAATTATTAGCATAAAATCTTGTTATATTTTTTACTTTGAATCATTAGCATCAATGCATGAAGATCAATAAAAATACCTATGTGAATGTGGCTCATGAAGAAAAAAATTCAGAGAATAACAGCTCCATGTCTGTGGCAAGTACGTTATAGAAGAATATAAATAGGTTGTACAAAAGTGAAAGAGAAAAGACTAATGGAGGATTTTTATTTGGTGCGTACATATGTTGTGCTTTCTTATAGGTTAGGATTCATGGTAGGAGTACATAGCAACTAATACTTCAAATTGATTTCAAACTCTATTTAATTTGTTGTTTTAATTTGCCTTAGGATTCTAGTCTGTTTTTATTTGTTTTAGGATCTCATTGTTTGGTTCAACATAAAAATTATTGTTATGACATATAAACCATCTTTATTTCAAACTTATATGTAGACCATCCTTATCTTAAATCAAGTATAAAAAAGTAAAAATAATTTAAAATAACAGATCGAATAGCAATCAGTCTCAGATTAACTTGATTTTTGGTATGTATCACCTATATAATAAGGTTATCTAATCCAACGGTTGGTTTGGTAAAATATGAATCACATGTATAGTTTTGGAATGTGACCAAATGCAAAGTTAGGTTAAGTTAACCTCTAATCCCCTTCTTATGAGGTTAACCTAACCTAACTTTGCGTTAGGTCACCTTCTACCCCTTCTTCTGAGGTTAACCTAACCTAACTTTGCGTTAGGTCACCTTCTAAAACTCTATCTCTGATTTTTATTTTTCAAAACCAACCGTTGGATTAGATCTACTTCATGTGAAAGTGATACATACCAAAAATCAAGTTAATCTGAGATTAAGAACTACTTCATTCATAAATGTCCAAAATGAGCGGTTGTCATTGATTAAAAAATGTAATTTTTGGATCGAATAGCAATCAATCTCGGATCAACTTGATTTTTGGTATGCATCACCTACATGATAAGTTTATCTAATCCAAAGGTTGGTTTCATAAAATATGAATCACATGTATAGTTTTTTAGGGTGACCTAACGCAAAGTTAGGTTAAGTTAACCTCATGAGAAGGGAAAACTCTCTCTCTCTCTCTCTCTCTCTATATATATATATATATATATATATATAGTGTTGGGAATCGAACAAGAGGGAAAAATACAAAGGCGGAATATAAAAATTTTTCCTATGATTCCCAATCCCATGAATCTAACTATGCATAACACAAAATCAAACCCTAACTACAAAGAGGGTTAGAACACTTACAGAATTTTTGTCTTCTCCGTTTTGCTCCAAGCTTCGACTCCGGACAGCGGTGAATGAGCAGCCCAAGTGTGCTGCCTCCAACAGTATCCACACCTAGCTAGAGCTTCAAGTCCTTTCCTCATTTTCCTTGTTGTTGCTAGTGTAGGAGAAGAGAGGAGAGAGATAAGAGAGGCTCCAAGGGGCTGGACGGCTAGGGTTTATTATGCAAGCCTCTTATGCCATGTCACACATAAGTGTGACTTATATAGGCAGCCCACTAAAAGGGGCTGGCCATGGGGAAGAAACCCTAATAGGGTTATGTGTAATTACACTTAATTGCACATTAACCCCTATTATTTGTATCAAATACAAATAGGCCTATAAAGAACTATTCTTTATTCACTAAAACCCTTTCTCTCATAGACTTTAAAGCCCTTCTTGCATGATCAGTGTGTGACCCATTGGGTTCACATCATTAAGTAGTAGGAATAGCACGAGGTGTGCACAATGGAACTCTTTCCATTTAGGGTCTAATTGGAACTCCTTCCAATTCCCTAATTGATTATAACTCACTTATATCAATTAGGGCTTCTACTAACCATGAGTAACACCTAGCATATGGCTCATGGTGTGGTCCTTAATGAGGTGAATAGTCATTTACAAAGAACCCTTCTGTTATAGTTTATAGGTTACAATTGCATCCTTCCTTCAACACAATGTCTCCAATTGAACTAATAGGACATGGAAGTCTGTCAAGTCCCTAGTTCAATTACTTTATACTCATTCATAGATATCAACTCATTGATGAACTCATGAAACTCTTTTCATATTCATCCTACCATGGCCATGGATTTAATGAGTTATATTATGAATGCTATATGAGACATTCTCTCTCTTTTTCCTAAGAGTGATGGATCCCTTGTTGATCACTCACATGCCTTCATACACATAGCAGTAGGGCCAATGAACACCTTTGTAGACCCCTGAATAGGATCTGCACTTAGTGTTATCAAACTTCTAAAGCTACATGCATAAGGCAACTATGGTGTCTCAGGTCTAAGGATTACTTGTACCACTATAACAATGAGAAACTGATTGACAGGCAGGATAAAACTCCATTCAGTTTATCTCATATCTTTGGTCACATTCAGTGTACCTATTCTCGTAATAGGCACCTACTTGTTGGTTGTAGTGTCTCCACACAAATAGCTTGAGACTAGCTATCCTCCTATAGAGTCAACCTAACAAGTGCTAGTCCTATGGTTCATTACTGTCCATCATAGTGAACCTTCAACTAGGAATGCTTTAGGAGTTTAGTACAGAGATATATCTATAGTCTCAAAATTACAACTCTTTATAAATCCATATTCTCAACTCTAACTCCATGGACATATTATGTAAATATAAATGATGCATATAAACATAATAGAATAAGCCCTTTTATTAAATCAATAATAAATGTGACATACATAAATGAAATCAAATGATTGTTCCTAATCCCTAAACAATCATCTCCATGATTGGCTCTAGGGCATAATCCTAACATATAGATATATAGATACAGTTATGTTCCTATCAACACGTATTGATATAAGTTACATCAACACCATGCATTAGGGGTTGTACCCCTTGCATTGGTCCAATGTACCTCATATCTCACTAATGTAAAAGGTACAATTCCCAATGCGGGTGCTGATATAAGTTATATTAGCACGTGCTTACCTGACCATTATCTTATATAACTTATATCAACACCCGCATTGGGAGTTATACCTTGAGCTGATATAACCGTACTAATATAACTTATATCAACACCCGCATTGAGAGTTGTACTTTGTGCATTAGTGGGATATGAGGTACATAGTCCAATGCAAGGGGTACAACCCCCAATGCATGGTACTGATATAACTTATATCAACACGTGTTGATGGGAACATAACTTTATCTATCTATATATATATATATATATATATATATCTATATATATCTATATATATATATATATATATATATATGTATGTATGTATATGTAGATAAAGCTCATCCTCTGAGTAGTCCAATGGTTGTCCAGTCACTTTATATAAAGAAAAATCATCTTTGTCCTCTGGAATACAACGAAGAAATTCTTGGTCCTGAAGTACCATATCTTATTGCAATCAGTGCTTTGATGTATCTTGCAAATTGCACACAATAGGACATAGCCATTTCAGTTAACTTACTAGCAAGATACAATTATGTACCAACTCGAAGACATATATTACGATATCTCTGTGGAACAACTATCATGTGATTATTTATATAAACGGATCAAATCTACAGTTAGTTGGATATGTAGATGCATATGTTATCTTTTTGATCCACATGAAGGTTGATCACAAATGGAATATTTGTTTACATGTGGTGTCACTAATTTCATGGAGATCTATCAACTAAACTATATCAGCTACATCCTCAAATCAATAAGAGATCCTTATAATTCATTAAGCAAGTCGGGAATATATTTGGCTGAGATCAATAATTCAACATATTCGAGAGAAGTGTGGACTATTTCTCATTTAAAAATATGTCAACAATATTATATGAGTGCTTACATCATACAGATTAGATGGGGCTATATCAAAGGTGTAAGAACCAATTAAGCATATTTTACCAAAATTTTTCTATACTCATGAGCTCCAAAAGAGTCGTGATATTGATGTCAAGCTGATACATTTAAGTAATAATCTTGCAGAGTTATTCATTAAAACATTACCAACAACAACGTTGAAGAAGCTAGTGCATAACATTGAAATGCATTGATTCAAAGATCTTTTAGGATAAATTATTGATTGTTGAAACATCCTTATAAAGGAGAGTCATTAATAGGATAGATTTGTTATGCATTGTACTCTATTTCCTTTGCTATAGTTTTTCCCACTGTTTTCCAACAAAGTTTTAATGAGGTAGTTTCTTAGGCGTTCAACACTATTATGATATATACAAGAATAATGCACTCTTTTTCCTTTGCCATTGGTTTTTCCCCACTAGGTTCTTCCTTAGCAAGGTTTTAATGAGGCATATTCTTAGTATGTGGCCATTGTTGGCTTGAATGGTTTTATCCCCAAAGTTTTGATGATAACAATACATAATAAGATGTTTAAAGGACTAATGAGCATTTAAGTGATGAATCTAGACAGGTACCAAATCCACAAATGTGTCAAGAATGAAGGATCAAATTGCACAAGCAAACAAAGCAATAAATCATTTGAAAGTAGCGCTAATGGATCCATCAAACATTCAAGAACAATCAAGCTCTATCTCAAGACAATTTGTGAGAATTTCTAGGAAAATATTGTAAGGTTAGATTCAATCTTTGCTCACAAGTTTAAAGGGCTTAGAACAATGCTAAATTAATGATCTTAAAGGCCTAAAAATGACTTACCTATGAAATGGACTTAATGTTTATTTTTGTCTGAAAACAGGGATTTTCAGACGGCTGAAACAATGTTTCAGCCGGCTGAAAATGCTGTTTCAACAGGCTGAAATTTTTCAGTAGGCTGAAAAAGCATCCCTCTAAAATTTCAGTTCTTTGGAATTTTCAGACGGCTCTTTGAGCCTGCTGAAATTCATTTGAGCTAGCTGAAATTAAGGTTTGAGATGGCTGAAAGACATGGTTCTTTGTTCCATTTTTACACCTTCTCTGGAATATTCAGCAGCCTTCTTCAGACGGCTGAAAGGGATATTTCAGACGGCTGAAAGACATTTCAACCGGCTGAAACCCTCAGGCAGAAGTCTAACGGCTAGTTTTCTAACGGACTTTTGAAGCATTAAATGCCCACCAAACTTCTTTTTCTAGCATTTATTGTTCCAGAATGGCTATTTTGGACCCCTTGAGTATAAATACAAGGCTTGAGCTCATTTATGAGCATTCATTGAGCTACAAACAAGAAAATCAATTACAAGCCCTAATTCCTCTTGTGAGCATACATTGAAATCAATCAATAGCTGAGTGTGCTTTCAATTCCTGTGTAATTACTCTTTAAGAGAGCTTTCTTTGAGCACAAAATCATCTCCAAATACTTTGTATCAAAAGGGTTGTGTATACCCTCACTTGTAAGCACTTGAGAAGAGTGCATTTGGCTAAGTGTTGGTGAAGAACACTCAAGTTGTAAAGGTTTGCTGCTCCACCTTGAAGGAGAGTGATAGTGGATTGGTGAATCCTCAAGCGAGCTCTTAAGGAGAGGACGTAGGCGGGAGGCCGAACCTCGTTAATATTGTTTGCATTCTCTTCCTCTTAATCTCTTTATTATTGCATTGTTTTACATTTAATCTTGCTTGCAATAATTTGATTTTTAGATTGCTATTAATTTTTAATTTGGCCAATAACCCTATTCACCCCCCCTCTAGGGTTATTCTCTTGGGACAACAATTGGTATCAGAGTCCAACCTCTAGCATTTGACATATTTGTCTTGCGAGGAACGATATGGCCAACTATAGTGGTAACGGATTCACTGAAGGACAATCGTCCAATAGACCACCATTTTTCAATGGAGATGCATCTCTATACAATTTCTAGAAAATTAGAATGCAAATCTTTATTTAATCCACTAGCTATGAGCTATGGAACATCACTTCTAAAGGTCCTTTGATCCCTACTAAAGTGGTAGATGGAGTTACACTTCCTAAAGTACCACAAGAATACACCACAGCTGATCACAAGTCTCTTGAACTTAATTCTAAAGCCATTGGGTTGTTATATTGTGCTCTAACTAATGATGAGTTTATCAAAATCTCTAGGTGCACTAGTGCCAAAGAGATATGGGACACATTGGAGGTAACCTATGAAGGAACATCTCAAGTAAAAGAAGCAAAAATTAACATACTTGTTTGTGAATATGAAATGTTCAAAATGAAAAAGGATGAATCTATTAGAGATATGTTTGCTAGATTTAATGCTATCATTAATCCTTTGAGTTCTCTTGGAAAGACTTACACTAACTCCGAATTGGTGAGAAAAATTCTTAGGAGCTTGCCTAAGCAATGGGATGTCCTCACCACTACTCTACTTCAATCAAAGGAGCTATCATCAATGACCTTGAGTGATCTTGATGGCAACCTAATCACACAAGAACTCGCATTCAAAGCTCGTGAAATTGATGAAGAAAAGACTTCTAAGAGCATGGCTCTCAAAGCCTCATAAGATGAAGAAGAACCACCAAGTGAAGAATGTGAAAATGAGGAAGATGAAGACATTGCTTTCATATCTCACAAGCTCAAAAAGTTCTTTTCTAGAAGAAATCAAGGAAGGAGATTCAACAAGGGTGACTCCTCCAAAAGGATTCCAAATAGAGGAGAGACTTCAAATAGAGAACCACAAGTGTGTTTTGAATGCAAGAAGCCCGGGCATATCAAGATAAATTGACCTCAACTCAACAACAACTAAAACAAGACAAGTCACAACAACAACAACTTCAAGGACAATAGAAAATTCAAGAAGAAGGCTTTCACCGTCACTTGGGATGATGAAGCAAATAGTGATGAAGAAGATGAGGAGGCTTCTTGCGATCAAGAGGTTGTAAACTTTTGTCTCATGGCAAAAGAAGATGAGGTAATCAAACCTAACTCTATCGATTATCCTATAGAAGAACCTCCTACTTATGAAGAATTACAAGATGCTCTTGAAGATACTTTTCTTGAATTAAAAAGTTTTCTCATAAAAACAATGATTTGAAAAAGAATATCTCATCTCTTCAAGAAGAACTAAATGCTTTGAAAAATGAAAACTTAGAATTGAAAAGTAAGATAAACTCACCTCCAACCATCTCTCAATCTAGTCTTGAAAGTGAAAATATTTCATTAAAAGAAAAGATTGAAGACTTGACTAATACCTTGGCCAAGTTTACCAATGGAAGGGACAACTTGGATAAGATATTAACTAGTCAAAGATGGTGCTTTGACAAGGCTGGTATTGGATATCAAGAACAAGTTAAACAAAAATCCTATATTAATTTCTTTCCTAAGCCTACGGTTTCTAGCACACCTAAAGTCTCATGTACTTATTGTAAGAAGGAAGGACATAACATCTACACATGCAACATGAGAAAAAGACCTAAAAGTTTCACTAAGAAGGTGTGGGTGGTTAAGGGAACCACACCTCCTATAGCTAACCCCTATGGACCCAAGAAAGTATGGGTACCAAAGAGAGTTACTTGAACTTGTGTAGGTATGCTTGAAGTCATCAAGCAATGAGAAATGGTTTCTTGATAGTGGTTGCTCAAGGCACATGACGGGCGATAGATCAAAGTTCGTCTCTTTGAAGCCCAAGGATGGCGGCTACGTAACATTTGGAGACAATGCTAAGGGTAAGATAATTGGCATTGGAAAGGTTGGTAAGAATTCCTCACTTTGTATTGAAAATGTTTTATTAGTTGATGGTTTAAAGCATAATCTCCTTAGCATTAGTCAATTATGTAATAAAGGTTATAGAGTTACTTTTAAATCTAATAAATGCATAATTGAGGATAATGATAAGACCCTATTTATTGCATATAGGATTGGTAACATCTATGCTATAGAGTTTGAAGAAAGCGCATTACAAAATGTACATTGCTTCTCCGCTTTGAATGAAAATCATTGGTTATGGCATAGAAGACTTGGACATGCTAGCATGGATTTGATTTCAAAACTTTCTAGGCATGAACTTATAGGAGGTTTACCAAAAGCAAAGTTTTCAAAAGATAGAGTTTGTAGTGCATGCCAATTTGGAAAACAAACCAAGTCTTCTTTTAAAACAAAATCTCATATTTTAACTACTAGACCTTTGCAACTTATTCATATGGACTTATTTGGACCTATTGCTATTGCAAGTCTTGGAGGGAAGCATTATGCATTTGTGATTGTTGATGACTACTCTAGATATACATGGGTGTTCTTCCTTGCACATAAAGATGAGACTCATGCTACATTTATTGCATATTGTAGAAGAGTCCAAAATGAGAAAAGCTATACCATTACACATGTTAGGAGTGATAGGGGGAGCGAATTTGTCAATAAGGAAATTGAACAATATTGTGACGAAAATGGTTTTGGTCATAATTTCTCCGCTCCTAGAACTCCTCAACAAAATGGTGTGGTTGAAAGAAAGAATAGAACACTTGAAAAAATGTCTAGAAGCATGCTTAATGAACATTCTTTACCTCAATATTTTTGGGCCGAAGCCGTTAACACCGCATGCTATGTTATGAATCGAGTGCCATTAAGATCTAAACTTGGTAAAACTCCCTATGAATTATGGAATGACAAGAAGCCTAACATAGGTTACTTTAAAGTTTTTGGTTGTAAATGCTTTATATTAAATGATAGAGATAAACTTTCCAAATTTGATTCTAAATCCGATGAAGGTGTGTTTCTTGGTTATTCTATGAAAAGCAAAGCATATAGGGTGTTTAATAAGAGAACTTTAACCGTTCAAGAATCAATGCATGTTGTATTTGATGAAACTAACCCTCTTGCTTCCAAGAGAAATGTGGATGATGATGATGATGTAGGTACTAGCTTGCAAGAACAAGTTGAGAACTTGAATCTTAATGACAAGCAAGATCCACAAGACAAAGGCAAAGAGAAGGAAGAAGATGAAGTCATTGAAATCAAGAAACTGGAAGAAGAAGTAGAAATTGAAGACACTCCACTTCATCCGGATGTCACCAAGACTTGGAAATTTGTGAGGAATCATCCTAAGGATCAAATCCTAGGTGAACCCTCATATGGGGTAAGAACTCGTTCTTCCATGAGAAATATATGTGATCATCTTGCGTTTTTATCTCAAATTGAATCTAAGAACATAAATGAGGCCGAAAGTGATGAATCTTGGATACTAGCTGTGCAAGAAGAGCTTAACCAATTTGAAAGGAACAAGGTTTGGACCTTGGTTCCTAGACCACATGACCATAGTGTAATAGGCACCAAGTGGGTATATAGAAACAAGAAAGATGAATCGGGCACCATTGTAAAAAACAAGGCACAACTAGTTGCCCAAGGTTTCAATCAACAAAAAGGCATTGATTATGATGAGACATATGCATCGGTTGCTAGACTTGAAGCCATTAGAATGTTACTTGCATTTGCATGTCATAAAGATTTCAAATTATTTCAAATGGATGTCAAGAGTGCTTTTCTAAATGGTTTTATTGAGGAGGAAGTTTATGTTGAACAACCTCCCAGTTTTGAAATTCATGAATTTCCAAACCACGTTTTTAAATTATCAAAAGCTTTGTATGGTTTGAAACAAGCTCAAAGAGCTTGGTATGAAAGACTTAGTGGTTTTCTAATAAAAAATGGTTTTAAACGAGGAAAACTTGACACCACACTTTTCATTAAAACCATTGATAAGGACATGCTTATTATTCAAATATATGTTGATGATATTATCTTTGATTCTACTAATGTAAGTTTATGTGAGGATTTTACTAAAGTCATGCAAGAAGAATTTGAAATGAGCATGATGGGCGAACTCAATTTCTTCCTTGGATTACAAATCAAACAAAGGAAGGAACCTTCTTAAATCAATCCAAATATGTCAAAGATTTAATCAAGAAATATGGATTAGAAGATGGAAGGAATTTCACCACACCAATGAGCACTTCCATCAAACTTGAGAAGGATGAGAAAGGTAAATGCGTGGATCAAAAGAAATACCGAGGTATGATTGGTAGTTTACTTTATCTCACCGCTAGTAGACCGGATATCATGTATAGCGTATATTTGTGTGCTAGATATCAATCATGTCCTAAAGAATCTCACATGCTTGCCGTTAAACGCATATTTAAATATCTTAATGGCAGTATTAATCTTGGCATATGATATCCTAAATTCACATCATTTGACATGCTTAGTTATTCTGATGCGGACTTTGCCAGACGCAAAGATGGTCGCAAAAGCACAAGTGGGACTTGTCACTTTCTTGGACATTCCCTAGTTTCTTGGTTTAGCAAGAAACAAACTTCGGTTGCTCTTTCCACAGTCGAGGCTGAATATTTGGCAGCCGGAAGTTGTTGTGCACAAGTGTTGTATATGAAACAACAACTTGAGGACTTTGGATTGTATTATGATCATATTCCCATAAAATGCAATAATACAAGTGCAATTAATCTCACTAAGAATCCCATTCAGCACTCACGAACCAAACATATTGAAATAAGACATCATTTTATAAGAGATCATGTTCAAAGAAGAGATGTTGAAATTGAATTTGTTGGTACTGAACATCAATTGGCGGACATTTTTACAAAACCACTTCAAGAGGATAGATTCAATTTCATTAAATGTGAACTTGGCATGTGTTTAAGTGATGATATATGAGAACATGTTCGTTATGATGATTTTCCTTGCTTTAAATGCTTTTCATTTCTCTGTCTGATATTTTCAGACGACTAAAAGTTATTTCAGCCGGCTGAAAACTCTTTCAGACGGCTAACTTGATGAGTCAGACGGCTGAAAATCATGAATCTGAACATCCTTTTTTAGTGTTCTCTGACCTTTTTAGATGGCTTGATTCAGTCGGCTGAAAAAAGGAGAAGACGACCGAAAGAAGACTTTCAGACGGCTGACGAAGGAATTCAGCCGGCTGAAAGATGGTCCTTTGGTATCCCATTTTAAGGTTGTCTGGATTTATCAGACGGCTAATTCAGCCGACTAAAATAGATCCAAGCCGACCGAAAAATGAATTTCAGACGGCTGATAGACTCTTCAGCCGGCTGAAAATATCAAGGTATATAAACTTTTTCAAGCCCTAACACTGTTCATTTTTCAAAAAAACTTTCGAGGCTTTTCCCTTTCTCTCTCTCCGACGATCCTCTTTCCCTCTCCAAAACCTTAATCACTCATATACCCTCTTCAATGGTGAATGTCAAGAAATTCCAAGCCTCCACTGTCGACGAGGGTGAATCGTCTCAGCCTAAGAAGAGGTTGCGCAAGACCTCTGCCGCCGAAACTCTACGCCACCGTTTTCACACAGCACCACCTCCGGACGAAAACGAACCACTTCTACCACCAGTTCCCCGTTGTTCTCACCGGCAACAGGCACCATCAATACAGCCTGCACCTCCTCCTCCACAGAACCCTCCACAGCGCCTTCCATCTCCACCACGGGCTCCACAACATCGAGTACCTCCCGGCGACCCCAATTACGATTCAGGGCATGAGGCACTTCCTGCAGTAGATCCTCCTATATACCTTTCTCCTGAATTTGGTACCCTCTTTGCTCAAAAATTTTACTCTAAAAAGGTTGTATACCCAAAAATTGTTGATTCCTCATTCCTAAATCACTATCACTTTCATGTGTGTTCTTTATTGCAAAACGTGGGTTTACTTGATTTTTGCTGTCTTTCCAAACCATGTTTCAACACATTGGTTCGAGTATTCTACACCCACTTCACTATGACTTCTCCCAGCATTGCCACCTCTTATGTAAAGGGTAAACATATGTCCCTCAATGACCGTATGTTAAATGACCTTTTCCATGTTCCACAAAATGGAGTAGTCATTACAGAAACCCATACTTGGCCACATATTGACGGCTTCCACCATGTTGATGCTCTCAAACAAATCTTAGGCCGTGATGATATCACCGAGCCTTACAAACCTAATTTGAAAGAGTTTTCTTTGGAATGTAATTTGCTCCATAAAATTCTTTTTTACAATATTGTACCTTGAGGTGGAGGAAAGGATCATGTTACATACATGGATATTGCCTTGATTTGGTGTATTCTTAATGGCAAACCCATTAATTTGGGACATCTTATGCTGTATCATATGAGATCCTGTGTGAAAAAGATAAAGAATGAATCAAAGAAAGGAAAGGATCTGGAAGGAAAGAGTATACTCCCTTATGGCGCTGCATTGACGGTGTTATTTACTCACTATGGTGTGCCTCACACTGTTGGAGATATCTTTCATCCCACCTTCCGAAACAAGATAAATGCATCTTTCTTAGGTTGGATGAATATACATTAGCAAATGGAGTATGGGTCAAGAAAGGAACCATCCTTGATGAAGAAGCCGAACCTGATGAGCAGCAAGAGCAGCATGAGGTTCCCCTCCTCCTCCTCCTACCACCTCTGATCCTCCCACCTCTATTCCTCCCTCTCTTCTCTTTCCTCCCACAGACCATCCTCACTCCCTTCTTCCTACCCCTTCTCATACACCACCCTCCACTTCTCACACCTCCTCTTCCACTGCTCCTCCATCTCTCTCTGACCTATTCATCTCCTTGCCCAACCAAATGACTGACCTCAAGCGCTATGTTCAGAAGAAGGTTGAGGGTTTGCATGACAAGCTTGATGACATGGCTTGCGAGTTGAAGGATATGAAGGATAGTCAAGCCCAGCTCACTCAGAAGCTTAGTGACACTCTCCCTGCCTTCTCATTATGACTGTGTTTAATCGATGACAAAGGGGGAGATGGATTGATAGATGTTTAGATATTTTTTTTGGATGTTTAGATTTTTTTTGGATATATGGAATTTTTTTGGAACATTTGATGTATGGAAATCTTGTGGTACATTTGATACATTTGATGTATTAAAACATGGTTAACATTAATGGAAATCTTTTTGATATATTTAATGTATTAAAACATGGTTAACATCAATGGAAATCTTTTTTTTTAATCTTTTTGGATATTGATTGCTTAAGTGATTAATAATTCAATATCAAATGACTTATTTATATGATGCATATTGATAGGGGGAGATAAATGTGTTAAATTTGTATACTTTACCCATTTAAAACATCTATGAATTGTCATCATAAAAAAGGGGGAGATTATTGGCTTGAATGGTTTTATCCCAGAAGTTCTGATGATAACAATACATAATAAGATGTTTAAAGGACTAATGAGCATTTAAGTGATGAATCTAGACAGGTATCAAAGCCACAAATGTGTCAAGAATGAAGGATCAAATTGTACAAGCAAACAAAGCAATAAATCATTTGAAAGCAGCGCTAATGGATCCATCAAACATTCAAGAACAATCAAGCTCTATCTCAAGACAATTTGTGAGAATTTCTAGGAAAATATTGTAAGATTAGATTCAATCTTTGCTCACAAGTTTAAAGGGCTTAGAACAATGCTAAATTAATGATCTTAAAGGCCTAAAAATGACATACCTATGAAATGGAATTAATGTTTATTTTTGTCTGAAAACAGGGATTTTCAGACGGCTGAAACAATGTTTCAGCCGTCTGAAAATGCTGTTTCAGCAGGCTGAAAAAGCATCCCTCTAAAATTTCAGTTCTCTGGAATTTTCAGACGGCTCTTTGAGCTGGCTGAAATTCATTTGAACCGGCTGAAATTAAGGTTTGAGACAGCTGAAAGACATGGTTCTTTGTTCCACTTTTATACCTTCTCTGGAATATTCAACAGCCTTCTTCAGACGTCTGAAAGGGATATTTCAGACGGCTGAAAGACATTTCAGCCGGTTGAAACCCTCGGGCAGAAGTCTAATGGCTAGTTTTCTAACGGACTTTTGAAGCATTAAATGCCCACCAAACTTCTTTTCCCGGCATTTATTGTTCCAGAACGGCTATTTTGGACCCCTTGAGTATAAATACAAGGCTTGTGCTCATTTATGAGCATTCATTGAGCTACAAACAAGAAAATCAATTACAAGCCCTAATTCCTCTTGTGAGCATTCATTGAAATCAATCAATAGCTGAGTGTGCTTTCAATTCCTGTGTAATTACTCTTTGAGAGAGCTTTCTTTGAGCACAAAATCATCTCCAAATACTTTGTATCAAAAGGGTTGTGTATACCCTCACTTGTAAGCACTTGAGAAGAGTGCATTTGGCTAAGTGTTGGTGAAGAACACTCAAGTTGTAAAGGTTTGCTCCTCCACCTTGAAAGAGAGTGATAGTGGATTGGTGAATCCTCAAGCGAGCTCTTGAGGCGAGGACGTAGGCGGGAGGCCGAACCTCGTTAATATTGTTTGCATTCTCTTCCTCTTAATCTCTTTATTATTGTATTGTCTTACATTTAATCTTGCTTGCAATAATTTGATTTTTAGATTGCTATTAATTTTTAATTTGGCCAATAACCCTATTCACCCCCCCTCTAGGGTTATTCTCTTGGGACAACAGCCATCCAAGGGAGAGTGTTATAAATGCATACATGCATGCATTAATAGATGACCACATCCATCTCACATTCTTTAGCTCCAAAACACTTTTTTTTCCTATTAAATACGTACATGTAACTCATGTTTTTGGTTCATGTATGTATGGCTTTTGATTGCTATCCTAATTCTATAAAAGGGGTCCTATCTACCTCATGTTTTTGGTTCATGTACGTATGGCTTTTGATTGCTATCCTAAGCCTATAAAAGGGGTCCGACCTACCTGGATGGTATAGATATGAACAGAAATAAGAATTCAGAAGTTCTTCCATATTCTATTGTGCTTTCTTTGTTTTACTTTCATGCTATGCTTTCATTTCACAACATATTGTCATTTAATAATCAAAATCAAAATCAAAATCAAAATCAAAATTCCTAATGAATCTGCATAATGTGGCTTAATCTAAGAACTCCGAGCATAATGAGGCTATCCACCTCAACGCCACCACGTGGATGAGTGAGAAATAGGAATGACCATCACTAATATATATTAGATATATGTTCCAAACTGTAGCAACAGATTATTAGATCCTATTAAACCAACATTCAAGTGGGACAGAAAAAAGTAGTGAAGTAGCAAAGGACAATTTCTCACAAATAATATGATGGAGTTTCACCTTTATAGAGGCTCTGGACCAATCCATTTCAGGGTATCTGAACTGTTGGGAAATTAAACTTCCATCTAAACATACATCGGTGCCACTAGAACAGAGGGAAACATTATGGAATACATTATAAAAAAACACTATGCTTTCATCAGCTCACTATAAATTATAGTAAACCGATCTTTATTATTCTCAACTTGAATTTAGGTACTTTTGGAAGGCAATGGAACTCGCTTCCGGTATTCACCCAGAGCCCAGATTGCAAAATAATTCCTGTACAGCGGATAGTGCATCATGGAATTTTTCAAATAGGCTCCTGAGAGTTCCTGCAATGAAAACGAAAGTTAGAGCATATTCTATCAATTGGGTATCTAATTAATGGCTTTTCGTTGCATATATGATGTCGGGTTTATTTTGTAAAATGTAAGATTCATCTACAAAAAATAATGGGCGCCTCTCAAATTCATTTAATATGCAACAAAAATTTGGTATTGAAGTAACTTTTTAAAAATAAAAAATAAAAAAGAAATTTCTAAGCCATCTTCAAATATGTTACCTGTTGAGGAAAATCGCCATTCTCCAGTTGGGAATTGATCAATAGCCTTGCTGCACGGTGAAGAGGTGTTGGGTCTCTCTCCCACTATAACAAAGGGAACTTACGTTTAGATTTTTGTTTTATTATTTTTATTTTTATTTTTATTTTTTGAGGTAAAACTCGTGTATTTTGAGAATTGAATTTCTTCTCTTTTCCCCATTTACAAAATGGGAAACAAGTTAAAGAGCTTGATGTTGAAACTATAAACTGACCTGCCCACCATGAATCAGACCCATCAGAGCCCATGCTGTGCAGACCAAATTTGAGCGGTCTCCTTCAAGAGGTACATATTCCTGTTTCACAGAGCATGAAGATAATAATTCACTAGTTGAGATAGAGAGAGAGAAAGAGAGAGACAGAGAAAGAGTTGACACAATTTATATAAGCACATTACCTTGTTTGGGCATGAAAGGTAGCTTTCTCCCCAACCACCATCACCCTTCTGTGTTTTGAGCAGAAAATCAACTCCTTTACGCACAGTTAGAGAATTGTTGTAAGTCTTGCCGGCGGCCTCTAATCCTCCAAGTGCAAACCATGTACCATATACGTAACAAATTCCCCAATTTCCATACCTGTGTAATTTGTTTAATCATGTATAGGATTTTTTTTTTCCCCGGAAAATTTCAATAAATAAAAATGGGCAAATGTTTTTAACAAATGTATTTGGTGAAGAAACGTACCATGAGCCATCAGGCTTTTGTACGTCCTCAATGAATTGAACCGCTTTTCTAATAGAATTTTCTATCTCTTTGGTCCTGTGTCCAGGATATAATTTCTTAAACAAAACTAGACATTGGATTGTCGATGCAGTGCACTCAACGTACCTGGATCACTATCACATTAGTCTCAAGGAATTTAAGATATGAAGAGTAGCAAGAGAAAAAGGTGAAAGAATTTTACTCATGCTCAACGACGATGCCTTCAAAAAATTCTGTGGGATTGAGCAGCTAAGGGAAAAAAATAAAAGAAAGAATTTCCATTGATATATGACTACAAAGGAAGATTCCCGAAAATGAAAAATCCAAAGGTATTTCCGCAATTCAAAATGGTGAAGTAATTACCTCCAACCATTCCTGAGCTCCTGAGGGCTCCCAAGCTGCTAGACCTCCATTTTTATGCTGTAAAAATGTAGTAGTAGAAAGTAACTTATAATTAATGAATAATTGTACATAAGGTAGTAAAAAGCCAGAAAGTTGCAGTTGAGACTAGTTACTGTTATAGCGGCATCAGACTGTATCAGCTTTTGAGCAAGAAATTTATAAAATTGTAGGGAAAGACCGACAGGGAAAGTTTTGAAGGTTTCTTCATTTCAGTGTACGATTTTTTTTTGGTTTTAAACATTTTGAAACCTAGATTGTTATGCAGAGAGCTTACAGGGATAAACAATAAGTTTACTAACAAAACAAAACAAAACAAAACAAAACAGAAAAAAAAAAATCACAAAATTACTTCTTACCTGTAGGGAAAACAGAATATTGACAGAATCATATAGCTGCTCAGCTTCGATTTTCTCACCAACAATTTCTGGTGGCATCATTGATAAAAGAAGACAGCACTGCAACAAAGAGGAGATTTTGATGAGAAACCATGTGCTCTGTGGTTAAATGCATCTCCTGACTTCTGCTAAAGTTTTTAACAAAATTACCAACCTTAAAATTTTCTGCCGTGCAATCAGAAACTTGCCATCCATGATCACGATCTGAGAAAGTCCATGATCCTTTCGACATATGGCGATGCATGCTTTTAAAATCACCAGAAGGATTTTCCCGCACCTTAAAAATTACAAGTGGCATATCATGGACTAATTAGTCCTTTAGACATAGAGTTGATGGTAGATCAAAACAAGATATTACTTTTAGGAATATAAGACGAAACCTGAGACTTTTTTATGAAGTCGTGCCCTTTCCTGAGTGTAGATCCAATTTCATCAGTGAGATTACTTGCAACCAATGCTTGAATGGCTAAACCAGCATCCCACGACTGGCTACCAAAACTCTGTATTTCAAAACCAAGCCATAAGAAATGCATAAATGGACAAAGAAACTAAACTTTGTTCAGCATTAACTGAAAATAGAACTTATGAAAACCAAAATGAATGCACATCATTTAACTCTAGCTTCTTGAATTGTTTTGGAGAATATAGTCATTGGAAATTCATGCATTTAAACCTGCATTTTCATTCCATCTTCTGCAACCCATAGATAATCAGGGATCCTTGCAAGGTGCTTCTTGAAATAGTCCCCGTTTGGATCTTCAACCCAACAAGAAAGCATACACAACGGCTGCCCAAATTAAGTGACATATAAGTATCTCAAAGAAGTCGTGTATATCTTGAACAGACATATACTATCCATTAAACTGTTCTTCTTTATTCGTTTTCTTAATAATAATCTCAGTACCTTTTCCACACATCCAATGGTCATGTATCGGCTGTTCTCATCTTCATAATGAATATGTTTCATCGTGGTTTGAAGAGCCCTCTCTCTGATCAGGTTGTTTAAAGGCCAGCGAGTAAGAAGAGGCTCGACACATATGTAAAGACTATCCCAGAGCAAATCTTGTATTAAGGGATGGGGATAGTAGAGATCCTCCTGCATTAAAAATTTTGCATAAACATTTTCATGTATGTGTAGAAATATTCAAGACCATCGAAACATTTCCCAGTCAAGGTTAACTTACCTTTGCACACCGATGGCGTGCTTTCTTCCAATCAATTTCATGATAAGGTTGAGTGTGAAGTTCTTGTCTCAATTCTTGAATGAGAGGCGTGATTGGCCCAACAAACCTTTTCCCATATAAGTATGACATTGGCATGTAAGTCATCCGACAGTAGCACCACATTTTTGCTGCATTTACAGGAATAAACATTATGAGGGAAAAGCAATAAGCCTAATTACTATATAAGTTTGCAGCATTTTCAAATTTCAAAGAGGAAAACGCAGAGTCAAGCACTGCATTAGACAATGCAAACCTGGATGCATGGGAAGGAAGGTGGGAAAAAGCCAAAACTCCGGGGGCATGGGGTTGCTTCCTGACCATTCAAGTACACCGAGTATCTACAAAAAAGAGGAACTCATTGTGTAAGATGTAATCAGAAAAAGTCGCAATATAACTATAATGAGTTTATACTAGCTAGAAATGGTCAATACCGAAAGCCAAGTCTTTCCCCATGAGGGTATGTATGTTACACCACCATGGTCAAGGATCCATTTTCGCGCCCTTGCCACCGCATTGTCCTGACTTCCATCGGGTCCTTCTCCGAGTATACGCATAACAATGTAGCTAAAAGCTGTGCAGAACATCATGCTATGACTCTCTATGTGAAATCCCCACCCACCATCTTCATTCTGCGAAATGCAATAGCCATTAGCATAATTGAATTTAACAACAAAAAAAAAAAAAAAAAAAAAAAAAAAAAAAAAGAAAGGTAGTGTCTTCAAATTGAAAAGCTCCAATTTACATTGTTAAGGAATTTAGTTTCTCAAAAAAAAAAGAAAAAAAAAAAAAAGAAGTACCTGATGGTAGTAGAGGTAGCGAAGAATTTCTTTGCGATGTTCTGCAGAAAATACAGTATTAAGATGCCCTGTAATGTATAGACACATGACCTGCATTTTGTTTGGTGAATTACCCTACAGTTAGCATATCAAATCGAACAAAATATATTGATAAAAATGAAGGACAAAAGTTTAATATGTTCAATTATCATTGCAACGTTTCCTACAAATTCAATTCGTTATGACTTGAATGAAAACTTGCAATTTCTTGATTACACATTTTCTTATAGTACCAAAAAATAAAAATTGAGGAAGACTCACCAAGGGAGGAAGGAAAAACAATGGGCCAGTGTTTTCGGCAGGCCAATGGCCGTCGCTGGCCTGCAAGGCTGAAAAGTAATGGACGGCCCTCCTCAATGTGGTCGTGGCTGCTTCATAAGTAACCTCCTCACCATCCTCAACTTTCACTTGTGGTATAGTTTGTTTAAAATTTTTCTCTCTCAGAAACTGCAGTTTTTTTTGTTTTTTGGTAACCAAAGAAAATGGATATCATCAAACAACAAATTCAAAACGATATATTTGTTGTATAGTTAATACAACAACAAAAGATAGCAGCTGACGTAGCATTCTACCAAACAATTGTTAGCATTCCTTAGTTATCATAAAAAATACCAACTTATATAGCATGTCATATTAGTTGCTGCAATTGGTTGCTATATGTAGCATTTCCCCAAAAATTAAGAGGCATTGTTCATGGAAAAATATTTGAGGTGTTGGTGAAGACTCTTACTATTGAATGCATGAGGTTATGGGTGGTTTATACTCTATACATTACTGGAATTTTGGGATAAGTGTTGTATGCAGCAAAAAAAAAAAAAAAAAATATATATATATATATATATATATATAATAAAACTGTATAAAGAAAAATACTTTTTCATTTTTCTTCTTCTGAGATTGTTATGGATATCCTGGTTACAAGGAGCACAATTACTGAACCTGCACCGGTTGTTGACTACTCCGACGAGGGATTGGTTTGTTAGGTCATCGGTTCAAACACATGGAGGATTGACATTACAATCTTACTAAAACAAAAATATAAAATAATTATAAAAATAAATATTTTCTTAAAAGTGAAAACTAAGAAAATTATCTATAGAAAAAAATAAAAATAAACAGAAGGATATAAATCTGCTTTAGGATTAGGGGACACCAAATTCTACAAAAATTTTGATTTTTAAAAAAAAAAAAAATGTTGAATCCGCAAGATCCAACAATCAACACTGTGCTAACATGAACACAATTTCCTTTCATGTAGCGATGTGGCGCTGACGTGGAATAATTAAAAAAATTGCAAATGCCCAAAATATTTTCTCTCCATCATTTCTCTGCAAATTCTTGATTTCATTGCAAAATTTTCAAATATCATGAATGCACATGTCTACATAAATATGAATACGTGTACATATATGTGTTCGTGTTCACATATCATGTGTCTATATTATTTTTAATTAATTATGACGCATGGCATCATATAAGTCAGGTTAAGGGGAGCATCTCCTCCATAGTAAGGAGCAAAGTTTTTTCAATTTTGTCAATTAAAAACTTGTTTGGGAATTTCAAAAACTGGATCAGCTAGTTTAATCCATAATGGTTTTTAAATAAACCAACTAACATGCAGTTGGTTTAAAAAGAACTGAAGTTGAACTAATTAATAATATCAAATAATATGAAATCAAAACAAGCCAATTTGCCAAGTTTTCAAATTTGACAAACAACCCCTAAGATTCTATTTTCAATAGAAACAAGCAAGCACAAATAAAGAAAAATATTAACAAACCCAAATAGAACAATATTAGAGAGTTCCATCACCATTCGGCACTCATCGTCTCGCCTCCTTTCATCCAGCGGTCTTCACGTTGCCACTATCAATTAACCAGCCGCCGCTGTTTCGTCGCTAGTTAGACCTGAACTGATATGTGGGTTTCCTAAAAGAGAGGAGGTAGATGGTAGGAGGAAAATAGAGAGAACGACGCAGAGGAACCCATTCTGAGTTTTTCCTTTTCCATTTTTTTTGTTTGATTAATCCATGTTAGCAAAGAGTGTGGCATACGGAAAAACGATTGTGGGAGAGAGAAGGAGAGCAAAGAGAGATGGAAGAGGTTGTTCTCATCCAAACATTCTAAACTATGCTTCCTAAATTCATCTTTTTATTTTGAGTTACAGTTGGGTAACGTTTTTAACCAACATATATGGTTTCATTTATAGACTTAAACGTGCTTTTCTTTATTGGATCAGTTTGATTTAGGCTTTAACTTCTTTTCTTCATCAGATCAACAAAAATAATTATCTAAAATATCCCTTTTAAAAAGAATTATATCTAAAAGCTTTATAAAATAATTTTCTTATTGGAAAAAAAAAAAAAAAAAAAAAAAAAAAAAAGAAAGAAAGAAAGAAAGAGAGAGAGAATAAACAAACAATTATAAAAAAAGGTACGTCAGTCCAAAAATTATATAAATTAAACGGAGTTGGATGGAAGTCAAGGTGTTGGGTTTTTAGATAAAAAAATTATTTTATGAGATTTTTGGATAAAATTTTATTTTGGAGGGATATTTTAAATATTTACCGAAAGTAATATGCAATGGGGTAAAAGAAGAAAAAAAAATACATACTCCACAAATAAATAAACAAAAAATGAAATGGGTATATAAGTGCAATCAAATTTGGGAATCTACCCTCTCTTAGAGATATTTTAAATATTCTTTAATAAGATGCTATTAGTCGTTCTAGTCCTAAATTGTGTTAATATCTATTTTTATCTTTATTTTTAATTTAAAAAAAATGAGTTTATAAGGAGTTTAAGCTGAGCTGAACTCAAGCCTGGCCTAACAATATAACGTTGAGTTGGAGCTTGAACAGCATATCTAATGAGGTAATCGTACTTTGCACTATGTAGACCTTTTGTGACCTTTTCAAGTGGCAGTTTCTTTCGTTTTTGGGAAATGATACTTATACTATTAATTGATGCTATGTTTGTTATAAGGGAACGAGAGAGGAAATAGAATGGTGATTCTATTTTTTAAAAAAAGTGAATGTTTAATTGTACAAGGAAATGAAATAGCTATTCTTTTGTAGGGGTCTATTCCCTCCAATGAGAAAATAATCATTCTTTCTCAAACCAAAAGGAATGATTATTTCCACCTTTCATTAAAAATAATTTCCACCTATGCTTTTTCATTCCATTCTCATCCCTTACCAAACTTTCGGATGAAATATCTATTCTCATTTCATTTCATTTCTACTCCCATTCCATTCCATTCCCTTCATTCAAATCAAACACAACCTTATATTGACCTGATTTGTTGTACCTGGCAAAAGTAACAGTGGTATAGTAATAAATTTAACTTTGACATTTATTGTAGAGGCCATTTTTCTTTTTGAGTTATGTATATAAATAGTAAGGCATGACATAATCTTTTTAGTTCTATACTTCCTCAGTTCTTATTTAAGTTCACTCTGTTTTAGTTTAGGATATTTTAAAATAATTGTTACGTTCAAAAAATCAATGATTCTTTTTATTTGAGTTCCTAAACTAATCTTAAAAATATATTTTCTCTCTTTTCAATATTTTGTACACTTGACTGCAAAATTAGATTTTAAAACTTAAAGTTTTGATTTAAAAGCATTTAATAGAGTTGTCTAGAAAGCATGGTTTTTTCAAAAGGGAGAGTCAAATAGGAATGGAGGGAGTATAAAATGGTTTTGACTTGAGATTAAGTGTTTGACTTTGACATTGGTTATCGTCATGTTAACACTACATTATCTGAATGTAATTATTTAAAGACCATGGAGTGATGTCGTATTGCTATGAGAGATGAGAAGGAAAAAAAAAAAGGTAATAATAGTTTAGACTGGCTAATAGTCATTAAAATTGTTTCTGGGTCATGAGAGTATGGGTTTGGCGATACATATATTAATTCTTGAACACTCTTTTCCTTGCAAATTGGTTTTCAATGATGAGTTCAACGGAATTTGTATTAAGTTCACAACTTTATATGTTTTCATTTAGCATTAAAGAAGTATTAGTGAGTGAAATTATCTATCAAATAACAATCATTAATAGTCCTATTGAATAATTTTTGCCTGATGAAGTTATGATCAAATATATATCTCTTTTGATGCTAATATTAGAACCTACGATTTAGTATCTCACGAAGATAAATTTTTAGAAAAATAAAAAATAAAAGCATCATCAGAGCTTCCCAAATCCTTATACATGCAATGCACAATCAAATTGATTCTGCGTAAATCTAACAAGTTTTAGATTGCTTAAAAAAATACAATCCATTGACTGATGAGTGATGAATACTAAGCTTCTAGCTTGTTGAATTTTAATTTTAGTGATAATTATCCTTCATGGTAAACATATTTATTTATTGAAGTAGTATTCCTTGTAACAAAATATTTGATTTACGAAAACTACTATTATTATATCCATCCATAAGGTTACTGTATCAAAATTTTATGAAACTGCATAATAATATACTAACCTTTTTTTATCCTTTTTTTTTTTTAATATATAATTTTTTATCAGCAAAAAGAACACATTTATTTATTGATATTCAAAACAATTGATACATATAGTGGCTATTTGGTAAATCTGAAAACTTAGCCAATTGAGGATAAGTTTGGCTAATTTTGATTTCACATTGTTTGGTAAGTCTCTTTTTCCTGCTAAACAGTATAGTTTTGTTCCAAAAATAAGGTATAGACACAGGTTTTTTTCAAATCAATTGTGAGTTGGTTTATTTAAAAATCAAATAACAATTATGAACTGAATTTAATCTGATATCCAATATTTTTTAAGTTTTCAAACAGGCCTACAAACAATGCAAACCACCACTGAAGACTCAGACTACAGCCCCCACCAAAGACATCCACACCAAAAGATTCAAACTCACCTAATGCAGGGACAACACCAACACAAAGCAAAAAGCATACAATTCACGTGCTTAATTCACGTGCTTATTTACCAGTGTGTATATCTTAAAATTTAAAGGTTATATGGAAACACTTACTTATTGACTAGTGTAAATGTATTAATATTGCCCATTTTCAGATAACATAAGAATGATATTATCGATTTTTTGTTTTTTTTCTTTTGTCTTAAGAAACATGAAACCTCTAAAAGCAATGTGTACTCAAAATTTTTTTCCTTATTTTTAATTCAGACTTTTGAATTCATGACCTAATTATTAGAGCCATAACATTTTATTTTTCAATTTTTTATCCTTTTAGGGATATGCATTCAACCCTCCAATTGAAAGACAATGGAAGGTCAGGATGTACGTACATCATAGCTAAAATATATATATATATTGCCATAAATTTTGGAGGGACGTTAATTCACACTCGGATATGCATTTTATATATATAGATACACTATCGGTCTCTAAAAGAAGCTTCCAACACTCTCCCTCCCCTCTCATTTTGAATTGGGCCGACACTGCAGACAAGTGTGCAGAACTATTTTTGAAGTGGGATATCATTTTCCTTTCCAAAAAAATATGTCAGGGGCACCCAACATTACTGTCCGAGTGTGAATTAACGTCCCTCCAAAATTTATGGCAATATATGTATATATATATATATATATAGAGAGAGAGAGAGAGAGAGAGAGAGAGAGAGAGATGAGATATATATACCTGCATCCGCCAGAGGAGATCTGAGCAGGGCTTGACCTTATGGCGATTTTTGTAGAAATTGCGACGAGCTTCTTCAACCTCAGCTCGCTCTTCAGGGGTTCCATAATCTGGGTCAAATTCCCATGCCTGCCGTCCCACGAAGTTATTGGTGCTATAGATGTATGGGTCATTCCCCCTTTCTGCGATCTTTAGCCTCCACATTTTTCGAGCCAACTAATCAACAAAAGTAGCGGCGTTAAAAAAGTGATCATATATGATGATCCAACCCTCTCTTTTCTTATGTTTCACTTGAGGGTGGTAGCATACATAATGCGTGAATATGCATAATACATTAGCTTAACATTTTTTGTTTGTGATTTTTAACTTGAAATAATTATAATATTGTAATAATAAAGATATCTTTAAAATAAAATTGTACTCGTAACCACTAAGAGATCCAGATCATCTCGCGGCATTGGCCATAAGAAAGGGATTCAGATCACTGGAGGAAGTAAGCATGCATGAGATTTTGGTGGAAAGTGACTCTCTAGCAATAAAATAAAATTAAAAAAATAGCAGCTGAAACAGATTTCTCAAATGTGGAGCTCATAATATATAGAAGATATATATATACATATTTTTGGATCGGCAAAAAGAAACTATATATTAATTAAAAGATCATCATAATAATAATAGAAGATATTGCATGGCAGAAGAAAGGCAATGTTTAGAAGCTGTTATACAATACGGGAAGGAGGTGCTAGTTTCTAGGGTGACACTGATGAAACATGAGCATGAGAGAGAAGCAAACTAATATGAAGATACCTAATAGGATATGGAGGGTCTCCAATAGGGGGGTATAGTACACTTCCCAAGAAAGAGTTTTTGCCAAATATCGTTATAACTTTACAGCACTCAACATTTCATACACTCAGTCAGAAATGACACCAGTATAGAATTGGTTGTGTGGAGTCAGGGGAAAGAGCCAAGCAGAGGTTTGGGTTAGGCAGGCTGGCCTCAAACTTTGGAAGGTCCTCGGTGAATTCATGGTCTATTGTAGAGAAAGTCCCTCCCTTTATATAGTATTAATAATCGGGACACATGTAATACGTGTGCAAATATCAGATATTTTTATGTAATCAAAAAAATATTTCTACAACAAATAATAATAATTAATAGTAATTTATAAATAATGATAATAATAATAAGTAGAGGATCCCAACAAACGAATTTTTCGACTTGAAAGCTACATCATACGTGAGCTTTTGATGGGACGTTATATGTGGCACCATAAATGAGCTTTTGATGGAATATCACACTATACATGAGCTTTACAAGTAAAGTATGAAAATAGTGTATATATATATATGACGTGAAAAAAAAAAATTCCTTTTGTTTTTAATTGACTATCATATTAAAGGAAAACACATCTTTTTTAAAAGGAATTTAAATGTTTTCACATAAATATATATATATATATATATATCTTTGAACATTTTAATTTTTCTCTCGAATGTACAAATCATTAGAAAAAAGTAAAATACTCTAGAAAAAGAGTATTTTAGGAATTAATTACTCCCTCTGTCCCATAAAGATAGGTTATATTTGACAAAATACGCAGTTTAAGAAAAACCATAATTTCATTGACTTATTATTTATTAAACTTTATTTTTCCAAAAGTTCCCTCCCTTACTTATTATTGTGTTTTGTGTTGAAAGTAATTATTAAAATAACACGGCGTAATATAGGAAGTTCAAAAAAATTATGATTTAACATTTCAAAATGGACAAATATTTTGAGACAAAAAAAGTTGCAAAAGGACGAATATATAAAGTACAAAGTGTTATTGACTTTTTTATTGAAACATTAATTTTGGAATATCCCAAAAAAGAAAGGAGATAATAAAATAAGAATCGAGGGAGTGTATATTATAATTATACCATCTTTGTAATATTAGGTGCATCCAATGCAACTTTGCATTATGTGTACTTTAAAACACCCACAACTTGTATTTTCTGAAACTAGCTGTTGGATTAAATCTAATTCATATATAAGTCATACATGATAAAAATCAAGTTAATCCAAGATTAGATGTTATTTCATCCATAAATGTTCATAAATAAGCGATTGTTATCGATTAAAAAATGTAAGTTTTAGATTGAATAGTAATTAGTCGCAGATCAACTTCATTTTTGGCATAGATCACTTACATAAGAAGACTATCTAATCAAATGGTTAATTTTATAAAATATGAGTTGCAAGTAATAGTTTTGGCCAGAGTGCACCTAGTATACCTAATGCAAAGTTGCATTAGATACACCTAACATTAAAAGGACTATATACATTATATATCCGTAAAACCATGAAAGGAGAAATAAAAGGATCTTACACATCTATGCTACTATATTAAGCCAACCCTTCTTATTGTTGGTTGGTTGTGAAAATACACATTAGTCCTTCCTTATATGTTTTTAAATTAAATAATTATGAGGGTAATATTATCAATTTTATTAAGAAAAACACAATTATCAAGTTTTAAAAAGGGGAATGCTATATGTATAGCACCATATAGATAGCAACAGTGTTTTTTTTTCTTTTTTTTGGATGAGCAAACCGATATTATTAAAAACCAAAAAAGAGCATGGGATACAAAAGAGAAGAACACCAGAAGAATACGCCTCAATAAGAACCAATAAAACCCCAAACTATGGCAAAACCAAAGACACAAACCCCAAAAAGGAACTCCATTCCTTTTTAGCTTGGAGATACCAACACTTGATGTTACAATATCACATGTGAATAGTTTGGAGAGTATTTTTATCAACCAACCCATGCCACGTTAATTCCTCTAACTAAGTGCTATGATTAGGAGCATACAGAACAGTTTATAGCATTTCCCTCGTAAAAAAAAAAAAAAAAAAAAAAAAACCCTTATGCCATAAGCCTATAACAACCCACGTTCCTTTTTCTCTCCCTCAATCAATTGTTAATTTCACGTTTTTTTTCTTTTGCACTTTTTTATGGAGTATTCACGTCTCTGTCTCACTTTCACTCATTAGACTCCCGCCTCTTTCTTGCTTTTTTTTCATTTTTGCTCGCTGCAAAACCGTCTCTCTCTTACTCATGCCTCTCTCTCTCTCTCTCTCTCTCTCTCTCTCTCTCTCACATCTAAATTATCAACTTTTCTCCATCATTCATTTGTACCCTCTTCAAATGATTACTCTTGGACATTTTTGCCTTCAGAAAAAAATGCAATAGAAAAAGAGTTTTCCATCGGATTCATTCCTGCGGCATTCCTTCGGATTCAAACGGTTAGATAATCACCTTACTATTAATGTTCACACCTCAAAAAGCTATCCACCTTAAATCAAGGGCAGAGCTAGAAATTGAAATTCGCTTGAGCTAGGATAAAGTTAGGATTAAAGGCCTTAGGTTGAGGCAAAATCTTTCCTAGGTTACAAAAGTAAAATCCACTTCTAATACATATGAAAAAAAAAAATTTTTGTGCGGTTTACCTAGGCTAAAGCCTGGGCTAACTCTTAAGGTGGCTCCGCCCCTACCTTAAATAGATAAACTATTAGCTCCAACGGTTTAAAAAAAATGTAAAATTGATCATATGTATGGTTACATGCATAGGAGCCGAATAAAGACATTCACTAAAATATAATATTTTTATTAATATACCACAATATTGTCTCTCTCCAGCTGTAGTACAACTTTTTCTCTAAGGTAATGCTACTTTGTCCTACATTTTTGCTCTACACTTTGTCCTACTAGTGTATTTGAAAAGGTAAGAGTTTAATCATATCAGTGGTTACCCTCGGATAAAGTGTAGGACAAAAGTGTGCGACAAAGTGGCATTTTCCTTCTCTCTAACGGCCACTTCCAAAACTAACAAAAATTACAACATAATCTCTACACCTCTTTAATTTATTTATCTACAATCTACAGCTACAACTCTCTCCACACTTTACAATTCCATTTTTCTGAACCACAATAGAAATTGGATTAAGTCATAGCCATTTAACCTCCCCAAACTTTACAATTCCAAGTTTTACACAGGGTATCAGATATCACTTTTAGGCTATTAATTCTGAAGTCTAATGACATGCATGTTTCATTCCAATAAAGATATGGGATTTGCAGAGAAATTGATTTTAACTCCGTACCTCATGAGTGTGAGTTTGTGTGTTTTTTTATCATTTGGAAAAAATATATATATATATAAAAAATGAAAAATACCACCTTTGGGGGTTATAGGGAGTTAAATGATGAAACCGTCCAGCATCATTCTTTAAGTAAGATAAGACGTGAGAGCAATGAAGACAACTCTGTCCTTCATTTTAATTTCTTGCCTTTAAAAAGTGAATATTACAACGCGACTCTCGAGTAGAGATTGACAGTGTGAAACGTAGTACCACATCGATCAAAATTAGAAAGTAAAGAAAAAATGATATAAACTAAGCTCACTTTTTATACCAACTAGTCATCTAGGCACACATGATATGTGTGCAACGAGATGTACATTGAACTCATTTTTTCTTATAATTAAAAATAATATTTTTTCTGTTCTATAAAGATAGATTTTATTTGATAAAACACGTAATTTAAAAAAAACTATTATATCATTGACTTGTTATTTATTAATTCTATTTTTCTAAAAGTATCCTCACCTACTTTTTTTATTGGATTTTGTGTTGAAAATAATTATTAAAATAAAAAAGGGTAATATAGGAATTAAAAAAAAAAGTATGATTTGATTTTTCAAATTGAACAAATATTTTGGAACTAAAATAATTACAAAACTAGTCTATCTTTATAGGCCAGAAGGAGTAATATATTATCAATTGATAGGTTTTTTTTTTTCAAAGATTTTTTTTAAAATATATGTTTGAAATTTCAATTGCTTCAAGTGAAAGAAATTTGGGAGAATAATCTATCATGAGGAGAGAAAATAGAAGATAACGTGAGAAGTGTGGTGCATGAGATAACGTGGGAAGTGTGGTGCATGGGTGATAGGAAGAGAAACTAAGTTTTTTATGGAGAGAGAAAGAAACGTGGGAGAGGTAGGGGAAGTTAGAAAGAGAGAAAAGTGAAAGTGGGTGGCAACAATAATTGTGTATATTAATTAATATTATATTGACTTGATTACCCTCAATATTATATAATCAGAATAAAAGTTAAAAGATAGAAGAAATGCCTATTTTGTATTTTCGTGACCAACCAAGAGGTTTTTTTTTTTTAAATCAGTAAAATAGTAAATTATAAAAATAGGGAAATTGTAGTACAACAAAGACACCCAATCAGACCTCAATCTAGAGAACAAAACAGAGTACCCTCCAACTACAAAACATGCCAAAGATGTACTCCTAATGCAAGGCAACAAGACACCAACATGAGTAAGACTTAGCTTATATAAATTGATAAGAGATCAGCGCAATACATTTACAATTGTTCTCCATGAGTTTTTATGTTTTGAAAGTAATGCTTGGTAACTTCATTATCAATGCCTTAAATATGTCTTTTTTATTATACACAAGACACAACCAAGTTATCATTCATCCATCAATAATCTCTTCTTTGATTGTTCAATTTAGTCTTTAAATTTGTAATGGTTGATGAAAAGTATATGATCTATAATGGTTTAAGTTTTAAAATTTTAAGCCAAAAGAGTAGTGCTATTCATCCCTAGCTAATTTCTTTCTCTAACGATATGGTAAGAATCATATCAACAAGCATAGTAACAAATGCCTTCCTTTTTTCTTTCTTTTTCTTAAACAATGCATGACACATAAAAACCATATCATTAGAAAAAAAATAGGGAAAATTTTTTTAGGGATATATCAATAGCATTTTTCAAACCAAAAAGTGTTACATACAAAATATTAATTTTCTAAAAAAGGGTTAGGATCAAGGGATTTCACTTTTGCACTTTATTTTTACACCTCATTCTTACGCTAGTAGATTCACAAGATCCAATGATATTCCAAAAAACTAACATGGCCAAGCTCCACTCACCCTTTGACAATTCAGCAATTGTCAAAAATTAAGGACAAAAATTGAGTCCCCTCATCCTTCAAAAAAGGTTAATTAGTGTGGCCTTTGATAGTTTCATATGTTATCTATGAAAAATTAATTTTCTAAAAAGAGTGAGTGGAGTCGATCATCTCATCTAGTCCTTTAGTACGTGGCTCTGCCATTGATCATAACTTGCATCTAGGGTTGAACCCCATGCAATGTGTTGATGCTAATAAGATCAGCACATTTTGACCTAAATCCAAGTGAATGAATATATATAGTCAAGGTGCACTTGATGCACCGATGCACCTTGCATTAGGTATCCTTAATCTCACCATTCATTTACTATAAATAACGCTTAAACGGCCAAGTTCATGCATAACTTAATAATAAATGAATGGTGAAACTGAAGTCACTTGATGCAAGTTGCGTCAGGGGCACCATATATATATAGCACAATGACCATTAATCTATATATATATATATATAGATACACATTTTTCAAGTAAGTACGTGCTAATTTTCTTACTTTAGTACCATGCATTATGCACATGGCATATGCCTTACTTGAGACATTTTTTTGTTAGGAAATGCTTTTGGTCCCTACACAATAGTATGTTCTACATAAGATCTGGCTTGTCTAACATGGCATGATAGCCTAGTGGCATTATCCTTACTTGTTGAGTAAGTGATCTTGGGGTCAAGCTTATAGAGAAGTGTTTGATTCCTATTTGTTGATATTGGGAGGTTAGGAGTATAGGTGAATTATATCAACTGTCAAAACAAACAAACAAAAAAAAAAAAAAAAAAGAAAAAGAAAAAAAGAGATCTAAAATATTTACAAAACTAACAGCTACTTATAATAATTACAAAAGCTCTTATATATCTACATATAATACAAACTAGACATAGTGACAAGATATCCAAAAATAAAAATAAAAAATAACTTTATTAATAACTATTAAATTTATACAGATAAAAAAGTACTTACATAAACACTCTCTTCTACAGCAAAACAAATCACTTTCTTCTTCACACTCCTAACACTATACACAATTGAGAAGCGAAGGATGCCTAAACAAATGACTCCTCCCTCTTTTTATACCCAAACTTTAGGCCTAGAATTGAAATTTACTCTAAAAGGTATTTTTACATCTATCTCACATTCTAGGCTTGGAATAATGATGACTACTACAATATTGCCTTTAAAGTGTGCTTTACTATTACACCTAACATTTAGTACTACGCACCTACCAAATTTATCATTATACATGTTGCACACACAAATTTAATGAAAAATTCAGGACAAAAGATATTCGAATATATTATGTTATTTCATCTAGTTTATCAGTATTAATCACTATTTTTTCTTTTGTTTGATTTAAATATTCATAAAATATTGTTAAAAAATTAATCACATTGTGAACCAAGGGTTTTGAATGCCCTTTTAAAAGAGAGATTTTTTAAATAAAATTTGTTTTTAAGCTTCACACAAAACAATTAACAAAAGTAAGGAGTCGCCACCTCATTTTTAAAGAATAAGGAAAACCATAAAAACAATTTTAGAGAAAAACCTTTCAAAACCAAACAAATGACTCCAATTTTAGGAAAAGCAAGTCTTAACAAAACCAAAGAGGGGATTCAGAGACTAAGTTACGATGTGGGAAAGTTTTAGGAAACATCATATAGGTACCCACATTGCCCTAAAAAAATGTCTCTTAATTTATATGGGCTATTCTAATCATTTCCTAAACAATAAGTCACCATGCATATAAAATAACTATCCATGCATCTACTTACATCCATAAACATCCTCAAAAGAACAAAGAGAGATATGGAAAGCAATAAAGAAATGAATAAAGAGTAAAAGAAAAGAAAGAAAAGAAAACTAGGATACTTAGTATCTTGGGGCAGGACTTGAATATCAAATGAGCACTTATGTATCTGACATACAAAGATGCAAGGATTAAAGTCCATGTAGTTCGAAAAAGAAGGGATTATTTCCTTCAGAATGAACTATCGTAATTCTTAATTTTCCATTTAATGAAAAATGAAAGTTTCCAAATATAAGAAGCTTCCAAAAAAGGAATGAAAGAAAATAGGAAGTTTTATAAATAAAATAAAATAAAAAGAAGTTTTAAGAAGATAGAAAGTTTAGGAAAATGGAAACTTTAGATTTACCATAATTCAATGCAAAGAAAATAGCCCAAGAGAGAGAAAGGAATAAATAATAACAGAACTTACCATAATCAAACTTACCATATGCAAATTATCTCAAAACATTGAGAAAATACCAAATAATCATCCTATATATGTATGCTATTGGAAAATTATCATACTCAAACCAACCATAATCATGCGCAAATCATCATTAGAAAACCTAAATCAAATATGGACAGAATACTAAACAACCTTAAAATATCCTAATATTCATGCTAAAAGAAAAAATCAAAAGGAAAACAAAACCCTAATATGCTCCTATATAGACTAGACTACCTACTAAGAAGCACGGACATGAACACGTGACACGGTTACGACACAACGCGGACACTCCGACACGGTAATTTCTAAAAAACCCAAGACACGACACGGCGGGGATACAGCAATATATATATATATAGATAAATATAGCATTATAGTTTTATAGTTTTATTTTTCAATTGAAAGATAGAGTTTAAAACAAAAATCACATAACAAAAAGAAATTTTGGGATTTTGCAAAATCAACCCTCAATTGTTAAAA
This sequence comes from Liquidambar formosana, assembly GCA_039720395.1. Lineage (NCBI taxonomy): Eukaryota > Viridiplantae > Streptophyta > Magnoliopsida > Saxifragales > Altingiaceae > Liquidambar > Liquidambar formosana. The sequence goes on along the minus strand of CM077826.1, from coordinate 24,146,778 downwards.
ACAACTAAAATTACCCCTTTTAAAACAATTTAAATTTATATTTTTTACCCCACCGTGTTTGTTCCTATATCCTTCCCATGTCCCTCACGTGTCCCTCCCGTGTCCGAAATTAATTTGATTTTTTTATTTTCCCGACACGTACGGAGTGTGTCGGACACATGTTGAAGCCGTGTCCGTGTCCGTGTCCGACACAGCCATGGCACTATTTTCGGAGTGTCCGTGCTTCCTAGACTACCTATCATGCATGAAAATATAAAAAATATGCAAAAAGTGAATTATTATGATGAAAATATCATATAACAACTCAAAACATAGAAATAAAATCAAATATGATGCAAAAGATAAGGATTTTACGTAAAAACATGAAAGAGGCTTTCTTATTGACGAGCTTTCTTAAGAAAAACTATCCAAAAATAATTAAATGTAAAAAGTACTCCATATAAATGATTTCTCCACATATTTTACATAAAATTTATACCTAAGAATGCAATAAAAAAGATAACATACTTAAACACACTCTCTAAAGCACTCATACAAAGATTTACTCTCTAAAAAGGATAATTATTCTCCAAAAGAGTAGTCATCTATAGACATATGAAGATAAACTCTACACAAGATGTGTTCTACATGAAAAGTGCTAAAAAACATGCATATAAGTGAACCATGAAAAGAAAATAACCCTAATACTTCAACTATTATGCTACGCAAAATAACCCTATTCTAGATAGAGAAAATCATTATTTTAGCACACAACAAAGAGAAACCCTAGCAAACTATCATGCTATTCACATAATATCCATCAAATAATTTTAATAATATCTAATAGACATGATTACTACGCTAAGTAACAACTCTAAACATGCAAAGAATGAAAACTAAGAGAAGAAAGAGAAGGAGAGACTTACTTACAAAAGAGGACCTCCGCTGAATGCTTCTTTCTTTCTTAGCTTGATATGCTTCTAGTTTTCCTTCAAAAATGCAGTGGAATAGCTCTCTCAAGGTGTATAAGTGTGTGCAAATTCGTGATCCCTCTCTCATTAGTAAATATAGGGAGTATGTAAGCCCTTTATGCTGACGAGAGGGTCTAAATTTATAACTAACCAACTCTAGGATCCAATGGGTAAGATTAATTTACCATAAAATCAATCTAAGGCTATAATTAATTCACTTGGGCCTTAAGTAACTCAATATTACCTAAAAACAATGTTGGAAACTCTTTTTAAGCAAGAAAAACGGAGTAAGAAGGTTAAACGAAGCAAAAAAGGCAAGATGGCGGAGTTAGAACGTGAGACCTCGATTGATCGGTTGGACCAACTAGTTGGATTGATTAGGTGAACTAGTTAGCAGTCACCTGAGGGTTCAGGTTTGGTTCCCCCTGTTGCTTCTTATTTTGGGTGTTTATATTTAAAATGGCCATAACTTGCTTAAATTAACTCCAAATTGAGTGATTCAAAAGCCAAAATTTCTATAATTCAATGAGGAACAAGTCTAGAATATTCTTGAGCCAAAAATCTCCAACTATAGTTAGGTGGTTGGGTTTAACAAGGCGGCTAACTGAAAAGGGTTAATTAGCCAAAAGTGAAAAGTATGATAAATTAATCCCAAAGCCATTAAATCCTTAAATTGACTCTATGCATGCTATCTTGTGATGATATATGTTGATTTTGTGTATTGAAAATATCTTAATTTAGCCCAAATAAACCGAGAGATCGAAAGGTGACATGGGTGCCTATAGGCTTTACCTAAAACCTTCCTATGTCATAACTTAGCCTTCGAATCCTGATTTCTTTGGTTTCCAAAAGACTTGTTTTTTTGCTTTTCCTTTTTAAACATGGAGTCATTCAAATTGTTTTCTTTAAAACAAACTATTTTTAGGGTTTTCCTTGTTTCCTTTAAAAAATAAGGTAGCGACTCCTTTTCTTTTTAAAACAATATCCTTTTTAATCCTTATGGGCCAATTTCTAGGGTTCATAGTTTGGTGACTCCACTGGGGATATTGTGGGCTAGACTCTATAAAGTTTAATAGGGCTAAATTAATTTCTTATGTTTAGCTAAAATCAATCACATGCATCCGCTTGATTGTGTGCTCTCATTTATTGCATTGTGTGTGCAAATTGTTGCATGATAGGCTCGATTGTCCCTTGATGTATCTTTGCCAACGATAGGCCTAGTTTCAACCTTAGTTTTCTTGATTCCAAGTGTTGGGGCGAAAGCTATTAACCTCTCTTGCCTAGTACCTTTGGGTATATTAAATGAATCAATCACATATTGTTGGACCCACGCGGCGTTCTTGATGCCACATGTGGTTAGGTATAAAGATTGGTTCAAGCAAGTGAAGGATCCTAACCTACCCTCTCTTAGTTCATGTAGTGGGCCTTGTAGGGCACTATGGTCTCACCATTATGCACCCACAGTTGTTTGTAATAATGCTATACCGTGTTTGTGGTGTGAGGCTTTATATCTTATGCCCTTAACATATACCTTTGAACCCTAACCTTTGTTAAGGCCATGGGTTAGGAGAAATAAGTTAAGGAAATAGGATGTTAAGTTATGTTTGTGATGTGCTAATCCATGAGAATTAATTAAACCTAATGGATGGTGGATCTCGAACAAAATGGCTCTAAGGCCCATTCCTCGGGTATACCTCATGGGGCTGGTACCGAAGGGGGACTTTAATCTAATGAGAACACTAAGACAAGGGGGGAAAGTAGTTCAAAGCCTGTGGTCATCAACCTAAATGGGGAAACCAAAGGAAAGGGTACTAGCAGTGATTCTGTGTTGGCTAGCAAAGTAGAAGCATTAGAGAGAACTATAAAAGGGATTCATAGGGTCGATGACATGGTCGATGTGCGGACTTTATCTCTGTTTCCAAAAGCTCGTATTCCATTGCAATTCAAGATGCCAGAATTGGAGATATTTGATGGGACGGGCTGCCCTAAGACTCATTTGAAAATGTATGTGCGAGCTATGCACCCACGAGGGGCCACTGACGAGCTTTTAGCTCAAATGTCCCATGAAACCTTAACAACTTCCTCTTTGAAATGGTTCTTATTGTTGGACGAGAATAGGACTCGGACTTGGGAAGACATACGCAATGAATTCTCGGAGCACTACAAGTGCAATACGGAGGTGGACGTTACTCGGAGAGACTTGGAAACCACAAAGCAAGGGACTTATAAAACTTTCTCCGCTACATTACAAGGTGGAGACAGAAAGCATCAAGAATGATGGATAGGCCAAATGAGGAGGACCAAATTCAGTATGTGGTTAAGAACTTACTGCCCATGTATCACAAGCATCTATTTGCCCACTATTTCCCAAATTTCAAAACTTTTATTAGGGCCGGCACGCAGGTTGAGGATACTATCAATGATGGGACAATCAAAACTGAGGAAGTGAGGAGTTGTAAAACAAACTTTACTGGGAAGAACAATACCGAGGTCAACACCATAACTCAACCCATTCAACCTATCTCCCTCAATGATGTTAACCCACCTCGTCAATTCACCGATCTATACATACCACTTGAAAGAGTCCTTGAATAGCTCATAAGCCGTAACCTATTGAAACCACTTGACCCAAAGCCCCCACCTAATCCCTTACCCAAGAACTACAATGAGAATGAGTACTGCAAATACCACCAATCCAAAGGCCATGCCACCAACCATTGTATTTGCCTTCGCCACCAAGTCCAAGACCTCATTGACAAACAAGTCATTTCATCACCAAGCTGTCCAAATGTCACCCGTAATCCTCTCTCATCTCACAATAACACACCCCCACCTAACAACATAAATGCCATTGGAGCTGAATCATCTCGCCCTCGCCTGCCCATAAGACAATACACTCCACTCCCCATGACCTTAACCTGCCTTTTCACCCTTTGCCATAACAAAAGCCTTATTATGCCACTCCCACCAAGACCAAGACCATCAACCCCTTACCAATATTGCCAATTCCATCGTGTACCCGGCCACAACACTGAAGCTTGTCCCATGCTAAATAAGATCATTCAAGACCTCATCGACCAAAAGGTTTTGTTGTTGCCAAAGAAATCCATCCAGTAAGAATTAAAAGAAAGATATGAAGCGGGGGATCCTCAGGTTGGCCTATTGGGTGAATCATCGGGGAAGTTTGATTACTATGTGTTGTACTCAAGTCTAAGTCCAATGACAGATGAGCTGATAATTCCTATACGTTGGGACGACTTGCTAATGGAAATGGAGACCATTGATATGATAGAATGGGATGACCTAATGAATGACTTTGAGAAAGTCCCTGATATATGGGCTAGTGATGATGAGTTAGATCATATAACTAGAGGGGGTCGTCATTTCAAGCCTCTGCACTTGGAATCCGATAACCCATTAGGAGAATTGGAGGGGCAGAGGCGTCCTGACTTGCAAGAAGAAGAGGATGAGGTGCTTAGGCAATTAAGGAAGACCAATGCCAACATCACTATTTGGGGCTTACTCATAGCCTCACATAAGCACAGACAGACCGTGTTGAAACTGCTGAATCAGATACAAGTACCTGGTGATACATCCCCCAAGGGATTAGTACATTTAGTGAATCCAACTCTTAAGAACTCAACTATTGTGTTCACTGATGTGGACTTACCAAAAAGTGGGCCAAGCCACTCTCAAGCTCTCTATGTGACTGTTGACACCATAGGAAAGAGGGTTCCTACCGTCCTCATTGATAATGGGTCCACATTAAATGTATGTCCTCTCATTGATAGGGGTAGTTATTTTGCCTCTAATCATAGGACCCACTGAATTTAGGGTGGAATTCCAAGTGTTGGATGTGCTGTCATATTTCAACTTGTTATTGGGGCGACCGTGGATCCATCCTTCTAGGGCTGTGCCGTCTTCACTCAATCAAAAGGTGAAGTTTCCTTATGAAGGAGCCATAGTAACACTTCAAGGGGATTATGATTTGAAACTAGCAGGGGTGCCTATATGTAAGATACAATCTGAATCGGCAGTGGTACCATTATTTGGGTTTGACTATGTCCAATGCATTGAGAAAGAACTTGAAAAGGGTGAACTAATACCCTTGGACTTTTGCCCCCATGGTAACTTGCACATTGGTGAGATCATGAGAAGAATGAATTTCTTTCCTGGCATGGGTCTAGGGCATCGCCAACAAGGGATCCCTAGGTCTATTCAGAGCCGTGTCACCTTCGTACACCTTCAGGCTAGGATATGAGCCCTCTAGAAATGACCATGTGGAAATGTTGAAAAGGAACAAAGAAAAAGTAAGAGCCAAAGTCGACAGAGATCTCGCCGTATCAGCTCACTCTGAATGGTTACTTTGTCAAGGAAGGAGATGATTTTCTATATTGCGAGTTTCCAGAACTTACCTTTGACCATGCTATAAAGACTAGAGTTTTGGGATTTGAAATCTTTTCACCGAGTGGTATCCAATCATAGCTAAAATGGTAGATAATAAAGCTATCAATGATGAGTTCTGGGAAAAGAAAGAGGAGGACTAGGCCGAGAACCTTGATGTAGGGGCTATGACCGAAATATTCCAAGATATGATCCTTACCGTGGGAGACTCAACCATTGAAGAACTCTAGGGTTCATCCATTAGCCATGCTACCGTACCACTCCTTAATTGGTACCTTGAAAGTGGTGTCTTTGCGGAGATCCATGAAGAAGAAGACTTTGGCTTACTTGATAGCAGTTTGTAGGTGTCTTAGTTTAGTAATATTTCCCTAATTCAATAAAATGTATCTATTTAACTCATATTGTGGAGTCATGACAGTTATACAGAGTGTTTGTTTTTCTTTCTTTGTGTGTCATTCCTACTATTCCTAGTTAATAAAGTATGTTTTCTTTCTCTATATATGCAGTGTCTCTTTTCTCTCTTCTATGGATATCTATGGCATGGATATAGATCCTAGGAACGATGTCCCCCTAGAGCTCATTGAGTAAAGGAAAAGGGGCGTCACCAAGCCTAATATGGATAAATTAGAATAAATCAACTTAGGGATGAATGAATTGCCAAGAATAGTTAAAATTAGGAAAACTCTTTCCCCCCATTGAAAAAGAAAAAATGATCTCCCTCTCGAAAGCTAATATTATGGCTTTTACATGGTCTTATAAAGACATGCCTGGCATTGACCTCGATATTGTGCAACACTATATCCCCACTAATTCCTTAAAGAAGTCGGTAAAGCAGAAACTCAGAAGATTAAAACTTGAATGGGCTCTAAAAGTAAAAGAAGAGGTAACTAAACAATTAGACGCGGGGTTCCTCTAAGTTATGGAGTATCTCGAGTGGTTGTCAAATATAGTGCCTGTGCCTAAAAAAGATGGGAAAGTAAGGATGTGTGTCGATTTTTGAGATCTCAACATCACAAGCCCTAAGAATGACTTTCCTTTACCCCATATCAACTTGTTGGTGGACAGTACAATGGGACATGCACTCCTCTATTTTATGGACGGATACTCCGGGTATAATAAGATAAAAATGGCGCCTTAAGACATGGAGAAAATAACTTTTATCACACAATGGGAAACGTACTGTTACAAAGTAATGCCTTTTGACTTAAAAAATGCCAGGGCTACTTACCAGAGAGCAGCTACGACCTTATTGCATGATATGATCCATAAAGAAGTTGAGGTTTACGATGATGATATGATCGTGAAGTCCGTGGATAGGGAACAGCATTTCAAGGCGCTAGAGAAATTCCTAGAGCGAGCAAAGAATACAACCTCTGTTTAAACCCTCAAAAGTGCACATTTGGTGTCATCACAGGCAAGCTATTAGGGTTTCATGATCACTCAAAGAGGGATTGAAGTGGACCCAAGGAAGATAAAAGCCAATGTGGAGATGGAGCAGCCTAGCACCGAGAAGCAGATCCGGGGTTTTTTGGGAAGAGTTCAGTACATAAACCGTTTCATTGCCAACTTGACCATGGTTTGCGAACTAATCTTCAAATTGCTTAAGAAAAGTGTGCCAAAAGTATGGAACAAAGAATGCCAAGAGGCCTTTAAGACCATTAAGAGATATTTGAGCAATCCCCCAATATTAGTCGTCCCACGACAAGGTACACCGCTGTTGTTATACTTAATGGTCATCGAAACCGCAACGGGGGCTATGCTAGCTCAATATCTTGAAAGGTCGACAAAGGAAAATGCCATTTATTACTTAAGTAAGAAAATGACAGACTATAAAGTGAAGTACAATGCAATTGAAAAGGCTTGTGTGGCACTAGTATGGGCAACGTAGAAACTCCGACACTATATAATGTCCTTCGAAGTGTTCTTAAAAAGTCGTGTGGATCCATTGAAGTACCTAATAGAGAGGCCATTATTATCATACAGAACTGCTCAATGGTCAATTCTCCTCAATGAATTCGACATCAAGTATGTGACTCAGAAGTCTATCAAGGGGAGCGTCATCGCAGATTACCTAGCTAATTATCTTGTGTTATCGTCTTCTCTATTCAGTGATCAGTTTCCAAACGAGGATGTGCTAGAGATTAGCAAGAAGACTTGGAAAGTGTACTTCGATGGGGCAGCTAATAAGAAGGGTTATGGGATAGGAATCTTATTTGTTTCACCTGAAGAAGCATTCACACCATTAGCAGTGAAGTTAGGGTTTGAAGCTACCAATAACATTGCCAAGTATGAAGCTTGCATCCTGGCATTGGAGGCTGCACTTGAATTGGGGATCAAAGAATTGGAAGTGTTTGGGGATTCGGCGCTAATCATTTGTCAGATAAAAGGGGAACGGAAAACTCAAGATGAGAAGCTGTTGCCATACCATGCCTATCTGGAAGTTCTAACCAAGGAGTTCTTAGAGATAGAGTTCAACTACCTGTCAAGAAACAAGAACCAGTTCGTCGATGCCTTGGTAACTTTAGCATCCATGGTAAAGATACCCGAAAGAGGGAACGTGAAGCCGTTGGTGATAGAATGCCAAGACAAGCCTGTGTACCACTGTGCAATCCGAGAAGGGGAATTAAATGATGGCAATCCATGGTTCTACGATATTAAGAAGTTCATTGAAGAAAGGGAATACCCAGAAGGAGCATCTTGTATCGATAAAAAGACCTTAAGATAATTGGTGAGTCACTATGTACTTTGTAGAGGAAAGTTGTATCGGAGATTATACGATAGGATCCACCTGTTCTGTGTCACCGAAAAGGAAGCCGAGTATATAATCAAAGAAATCCATGAAGGAACAGGGGCTCCGCACATGAATGGCTATATGTTGGCTAAGAAAATCATAAAGATAGGCTATTATTGGTCCACCATGCCCATGCACATGTTAAGAAGTGCCATAAGTGCCAATTATTCGCTAGTGGACAACATTTGCCTTCTATGCCTCTAACAAGTATGTCATCTCCTTAGCCATTCGCAGTATGGGGGATATATATCATCGGATAGATTAAGCCAAATGCATCAAATGGGCATGAATACATCATTGTTGCTATTGATTATTTCACTAAATGAGTAGAAGCAGCATCCTTCAAAACCTTGAATGCCAAGAAGGTAGCGCAGTTCATACAGCACAACATCATCTATCGATATGGGGTACCGCATAAAGTTATCTCAGACAATGGCCAGCACTTTCAGAAATAAACCCATGAGCTCTTGCAAAGATATAGCATAGTTCACTATCTATCGTCACTATATCGTCCTAAGACTAATGGAGCAGTGGAAACAACTGACAAAAATATCAAGAAGATACTACAGAAGACTGCAGACTCGTACACAGACTGGCATGAGAAGTTACCGTTGGCCTTGTAGGGTTACAGAACGTCAGTAAGGTCGTCAACAAGGGCTACCCCTTACTCTCTAGTCTATGGAATAGAGGCCATATTATCAGTTGAACTAGAAGTTCCTTCGCTAAGGGTTGCCATAGAGAGTTAGATAACAGAGATGGACTAGGTCAAGAGCCATTATAACGAGTTAGCTTTACTATATAAAAGACGGTTAAGGACGCTGTATCACGTGTAGGGTACCATAGAAGAGTTGCTAGAGCATTCAACAAGCATGTCAAAGATCGAGGACTGAAGAAACGGGATGTAGTGTTAAAAGAAATCAGAGCTCTACTGTTCGATCCGTGGGGAAAATTCAAGCCAAGTTGGGGTGGACCATACATTATCAAAGAGATATTGCCAGTAGGGGCTGTTCGCCTCATGGATTTAGATGGAATTGAGTTCGCTCGTCCAACTAATTTGGATCAATTGAAGAGGTACTATATATAAAGCCTGCTAGGTTGAAAACCCATAAGGGCGGCCTAGGCAAAAGTTAAGGCGTAAGAATTACGTAAGACCTGATTCTCCATTCAAAGAAAAAAAAAGGAAAAGAAAAAAAAAAGAGAAAAAAGAAAAATGGAGATATGTAGGCAACCCACAAAGTTACCTTGGGTGCAGTCTAAAATAACAAAACAAAAATCGAAAATTTGATTTATTATTGGCAATTCATTCAAAATTAAAATTGATTGACATAGCAATTTATTGATACTAAGTAAAGGAACTATAAAGATGCCATAAATATCCTATTCTTAGAGTCTTCAATCTTTCTTGGGTTTCTTTGGAGCCCGCTTTTCAACTTTCTTCTTTTTCCTTTCGAGTCTTCTTTTCTTCCTCAAGTCATGTTCATGAGCTACTGTCATTGCTTCCATAATATCCTCTTTGTAAGGTCCAAGTGAGTTGCCCTTGATAAGTCCAAAAATGCTTTCTCTTCAAATAGTCTCTCTCACCCAAATTATCCTTCAACCATTCCTTGTACTCAAGGCTCATCATATATGGACCATTAGTATTCGTAACTTGGGTTAGTGTCAGTTTGCTAGGCCATTAATCCTTTGCCCAAGTCACCACAGAAAGACCTGCAGGCACCACGGGATAGTCACCTTTCAAGGAAGGGGGTATGGTTTGCATGGCACCCATTTGACGACGAACCCTTGAAGTCCAGTAGAAGGAAGTAGACCTCAGTCCTATGAGCCTTACCATGGCACATACAGAAGTGCGCAGAAGCACCCATTCACTGTAGCCCCATATGAAGACAAACTACTTGATATTCCTCCATGAAAGGGTTTGGAAATAACCTAGTCAATCCCTCAATGAAAATTGTCCAGGCAATTCAATGCGGCGAGGACAGTAATGCTAGGGTTTATATAGTGTAATGATAGTGGGTGACAAGAATTTCAGTCTTTCAAGCAACCACATTTGCAGTAGAATGGGGCTACCTCCTAAGGGAACTTTTGGGTCTTCATGAATTTTATCCAAGCTATTCAGGGTTTTAGCTAGTACTATGGGAATCAAGTTATGGACCTTGGTAAGGAAAGGAATCAACTCACAAATTTGTATAGGAACATGTGGAGTACCAGTAGAAATAAAGAAACGACCAATGAGGCAAAAGGCAAGTGCATGCTTAATAAGAAAGGTAAATTTCAAAATACCTTTGCTATCATATGCCAAGAAAGAGGTTGCCAATTTCATTAAATCTACCATGTGATCTTTTACAAATATGGAGGCATATTGTTAGTGAATCCCAAGGAAATTGGAAAAAGAAGTAAGATAGCTGGGGCGAAGAGTAGGGATAATGAAAGGACCTACCAACAAAACTCCATACAACGTGTAGAATTCCTCCATGGTTGGGCATATTTCATCATAGTTGAAGTGGAATACATGAATTTGGGTGTCCCAAAAATATGTAGCAGTAGTTAGGAGGTTGGTTTCAAGCTTCACATGCCTCAAGGAGAGCAATGGATCCAAGCTAAAGCACTTGAACTCAGATTTTACTTCAACACTCATAATTCTCAAAAACCCTCCTAAAAATTTGTTTAGAGCCTCCATGATTTCTATGAATGAATACAAATAGGTTTAGGAACCCCTTGGACGTGTTTTTATAGGGAAAAAGTAACAAATCCGAGTTCTAGAAGGAGAAAACCCGTCAAAATAGGAGATTTCCTATTTGAAGTGGGATTTCCGCTTCAGGCTTGGGTGAACTCCCAAGCCTAGGTGGCTAAGCACCTGGGCTTAGGTGGCTAGCTGCCCAACCCTGGGGGTCACCCGAGGCCGCTTTCCCGTTTTGCCCAGTTTTGCCTGTTTTTTTACCTTGTTTGACTCCTATATGGTTTTGTGACCTTGGGAAGCTCATTTTGAGCTTATTTTTGCATAAAAACATGATTAAATCACCACAATGGAATTCCAAAAGTCTCATAAAAGTACCAAGGTGTAGACACCCAAATTTTACCGGGCTACCTCCGAACAAAATCCATCAACCCGTCAATAGTACAATTAGGTCGGACACGCTCTATACCTAACTTCGTTCGCCTTATCCTACCCACCAGGGGAAGGCCTCTCCCCAATTCAACCTCCGACATCTAAAGCCCAAGAGCCAAGAACAGGCACGATGGTCGAAAACCCCAAATCGAACCCCTAAATCGGCACTAAGTGGTTTGATCTCCAACAATCTTTGATCCAACGATCAATTCAACCGTAAGATCTTCAATTCAACATCCCTAGAGCGGTTTAGGATCATTCAACTCCACTATTTGGTCCCAAACCAAGTTTAGGAACCCAAAGTTTCAATCTCCATTCAAGATCAACGGTCGGATTCCACCTAATCATCGATCGAACGCGATGGCACGATCGTATGGCCCCACAGTAGGGCGAATCACCACCGTAGGCCCACCTCAGCGGCCTCACAGTTTCTAGAAGCACACACTGCTCAAGAAACACAAGTTCCTATGTGTGATGATGAGAAATCATCACAAATGTGGGATAAGTGTGCCCACGCTGGCCAAACCAGCATGGGGAGATCTTGCTTTTGACTGTACAACAGCCTGTAGCCACCTGCAGCCGCAATTCGGTTGCCCAGATGGGATTGCCTGCCACGCTGGCTAGGCCAGCATGGGCCACGCTTGCCATGCTAGCATGGATAGGCAGTTTGCCCTTTTGCCACTTTTTGATTGTCTTGCCCTCATCAAATGAGGTAATTCCTTCATCAAACAAAGTTCAAATGCCCTCCATGTCCTATGTGACCAAAATGCCCTTCCAAATGACCATTTTACCCCTAAAAGTCCATGTTTTCCTATAAATAGCCCACATTTTATTCATTAAGGGGATCCAAGCGAAGCCAATCCTTAAATCCCCTAATCCTTAACCCAATTCCATCTCTCCCATACTCAATTAGGAAGCCTTAACCCATCTCATCTTTACACCAAAATCTTCCAACCCATACACAAACCATTCCATCCAAAGAAATGTTGGGAATCATACAAGAGGGAAGAATAGAACTGCGGAATATAAAAATTTTTCCCTTTGATTCTACAGTCCATAAATCTAACTATGCATATACAAAATCAAACCCTAACTATGAAGAGGGTTAGAACACTTACAGAATTTTTGTCTTCTCCTTTTTGCTCCAAGCTTTGATTCCGGACAGCGGTGAATGAGCAGCCCAAGTGTGCTGCCTCCAACGGTATCCACACCTAGCTAGAGCTTCAAGTCCTTTCCACCTTTTCCTTCTTGTTGCTAGTGTAGGAGAAGAGAGGAGAGAGAGAGAGGGAGGCTGAAAATTCTGGCCAGCCCCTTGGGGATTTCAACTTGTGATAATGTCACACATCATAGTGTGACTTATATAGTCCACACTAAGGGGGCCGGCCCTAGGGGGAAACCCTATTAGGGTGTGATGCAATTTCTCTAAATTACACAATAACCCCTATAAATTATATCAAATATAAATAGGCCTCAAAGAACTATTCTTTATGCACTCATACCCTTTCTCTCATAGACTTTAAAGCTCATCTTGCATGATCAGTGTGTGACCCATTGGGTTCACATCATCAAGTAGTAGGAATAGCACGAGGTGTGCACAATGGAACTCTTTCCATTTGGGGTCTAATTAGAACTCCTTCCAATTCCCTAATTGATTATAACTCACTTATATCAATTAGGGCTTCTACTAACCATGAATAACACCTAGCATATGGTTCATGGTGTCGTCCTTAATGAAGTGAATATGTATCTATCAAAGAACCCTTCTGTTATAGTTTATAGGTTACAATTACATCCTTCCATTTACACAATGTCTCCAATTGAACTAATAGGACATGGAAGTTTGTCAAGTCCCTAGTTCAATTACTTTATACTCATTCATAAATATCAACTCAATGATGAACTTATGAAAACTCCTTTCCATATTCACACTGCCATGGCTATGTACTGAATGAGTTATATTATGAATGCTATATGAGACATTCTCTCTCTTTTTCCTGAGAGTAATGGATTCCTTGTTGATCACTCATATGCCTTCATACACATAGCAATAGAGCCAATGAACACCTTTACAGACCCATGAATAGGATCTGCACTTAGTGTTATCAAACTTCTAAAGCTACATGCATAAGGTAACAATAGTGTCTCAGGTCTAAGGATTACTTGTACCACTATAACATTGAGAAACTGATTGACAGGCAGGTTAAAACTCCATTCAGTTTATCTCAAATCTTTGGTCACATTCAGTGTACCTATTCTATTAATAGGCACCCACTTGTTGGTTGTAGTGTCTCCACACAAATAGCTTGAGACCAGCTATCCTCCTATAGAGTCAACCTAACAAGTGCTAGTCCTATGGTTCATTATTGTCCATCATAGTGAACCTTTAACTAGGAATGATTTAGGAGTTTAGTACAGAGATTTATTTACAGTCTCATAATTACAACTCTTTGTAATTCAATATTCTCAACTCTAACTCGTTGGACATATTATGTAAATATAAATGATGCATACAAACATAATAGAATAAGCCCTTTTATTAAATCAACAATAAATGTGACATACATAAATGAAATCAAATGATTGTTCCTTTATCCCTAAACAATCATCTCTACGATTGGCTCTAGAGCATAACTCTAACAATCTCCCACTTGCACTATAGCCAATCCACAATGTATTTAATACCCATTTCCTGTTTGTGGTGATCCAACTACTCTTGGGTCATAGCTTTAGTGAAGGGATCTGCTACATTCTCTGTTGTGTGAATCTTCTGTATGCTAATATCACCTCTTCCAATGATTTCTCTAATCACATGGAATCGACGCTCAATGTGTTTGGACTTTTGATGAGACCGTGGTTCCTTAGCTTGAGCAATAGCCCCGTTGTTGTCACAAAACAATGGCAAGGGCTTCTCAATGGCAGGAACTACTCCCAGTTCAGTAATGAACTTCTTTATCCAAACAGCTTCCTTTGCAGCCTCTGATGCAGCAATGTACTCAGCCTCTATAGTGGAGTCCGCTGTAACATCCTGTTTACAGCTCCTCCAACTTACAGCTCCACCATTCAAGGTGAAAACATACCCCGATGTTGATTTCCTATCATCATCATCAAATTGAAAATCTGAATCCGTATAACCAACCATTTCTAAGTTTCTTCCTCCATAGACAAGGAATAGTTCCTTAGTTCTTCTTAAGTACTTAAGGACAGCCTTGACTGCTTCCCAGTGTTTCACACCTGGGTCTGCCTGATATCTACTTATAACACTTACACCAAAAGCGATATCTGGTCTTGTACATAACATGGCATACATTAGACTCCCTACTGCAGAAGCATAGGGAATCGTCCTCATGTACGCAATCTCCTCTGGAGTTTTAGGTGCCATGTTTTTAGACAACTTGATTCCATGCCTAACAGGAATTAGACCTCTTTTGGAATCTTCTAAATTGAACCTTTTCAATATTTTATCTATGTACAATGATTGGGAGAGACCTAGCATCCTTTTAGATCTATCTCTATAGGCCTTTATTCCCAGAATATAGGATGCTTCTCCCAAATCTTTCATGGAGAAATTCTGTGAAAGCCACTCTTTCACTTTTGATAACGTTTCTACATTATTCCCGATAAGTAGAATGTCATCAACATAAAGGACCAGAAAGGTAATCGCACTCCCACTAACCTTCTTGTACACACATGGTTCATCCATATTCTGTAGGAAACCATACGATTTGATTGCCTCATCAAATCGGATGTTCCAGCTTCTAGAAGCTTGTTTAAGTCCATAAATGGACCGCTGTAGCTTGCATACTTTGTGGTCCTCACCACTAGATGTAAAACCCTCAGGTTGCTGCATATAAAGGTCTTTCTCAATGTTGCCATTAAGGAAAGCGGTCTTTACATCCATTTGCCATATCTCATAATCGTAGTGTGCAGCTATAGCTAACAAGATCCTAATGGACTTAAGCATAGCTACTGGTGAGAAGGTTTCCTCATAGTCAATACCATGTCTTTGTCGGTAACCTTTCGCCACTAGCCTAGCTTTGTAGGTCTCTACCTTTCCATCTGAGCCTATCTTCCTTTTGAAGATCCATTTGCAGCTAATAGGTATTATACCTTCTGGTGGATCAACTAAAGTCCAGACTTTGTTGGAATACATCGAGTCCATTTCAGATTTCATAGCTTCTAGCCATTTGTTCAAATCAATATCCGAAATCGCCTGTCCATAAGTAGTAGGGTCATCTGGGTGTTCTCTATCACCAAGGAACAATTCCTCTGCATTATGGTTGAGAAATCCATATCTCTCAGGTGCAACAGACACCCTACTTGATCTACGGAGAGGTTGTGGTACATTAGTGGGTTCTGTCTTATCAGGGACAGGGGTGGGATCACTGTTGGTTTGTGTCTCATCAGACAATTCTTTGAGTTCTATTTTCCTGTTATTGCCTCCTTCTTGAATAAACTCTTTTTCAAGAAAGACTGCAAACTTACTAACAAATACCTTTTGTTCATCAGGATAATAGAAATAATATCCTATACTCTCTTTAGAATATCCCATAAACCTACACTTAATTGATCTTGATTCCAATTTGGTTGCATCATGTGTCTTTACATATGCGGTGCAACCCCAAACCTTAATATGCTTAAGGCTTGGTGCTTTTCCTGCCCATATCTCATATGGTGTCTCAGGGACAGCTGTGGTTGGGACTCTGTTCAACAAATACATGGCAGTTTCTAGAGCATGTCCCCAGAAGGACAATGGTAAATTAGTGTAACTCATCATGGACTTAACCATATCCAATAAGGTTCTATTCCTCCTTTCTGACACACCATTAAGCTGTGGTGTTCCTTAGGGTAGTTTAACCTAAACTTTAAGTGAGAGAGGGAGAGAGAGAGCTTGAAGGAGGGCTGGAGTTTGGCTTGGAGGCTTGAAGGAAGGAATTCCCAGCAGTACAAAAGAGAAGGAGGACTCTCTACAGCAGCAACCATAGGTATACCTTCTCTTCTCCCCTTCTCTCTTTTAAAGTTATGGTTTTTCGCATAGAATAGCATTATTTCATGTTCAAGCTTATATCTTTATCATATGGTGATGCTTCTATGAGTTAGAATGCATGATTAGGATATTGTTTATGACTGGTTTTGCATGATATAATGTCATTCCTTGTGATTTTATGAGTAGGTGTGTTTTTAGGGTTTCTAGAGTCTCTTCTAGGGTTTTCTGCATAGAATAGTATTATTTCATGTTCAAGCTTATGTTTTTATCATGTGTTGATGCTTCTAATGCTTAGAATACATGACTAGAATAATGATTATGGCTGGGTTTGCATGATATAATGTTATTCCATGTGATTTTATGTGTGGTTGTGTTTTTAGGGTTTCTAGAGTTGGTTCTAGGGTTTTGCATTGAATAGCTATGATTTCATGTTAAAGCATATGTTTTTATCATGTCTTGCTACTTCTATGAGTTAGTATGCATGATTAGGATGATGTTTAGGGGCTGTTTAGCATGCTAGAATGTTATTCCATGTGATTTACTGCATGTGTGAGATTCTAGGATTTCTCTTGTGCTGAAATTGAGTTTATGCTTAGAATAGCATTATTTCATGTGAAAGCCTATGTCTTTATCATGTGTAGATCATTCTATTGGTTAATATGCATGGATTGAATGTTGTTCATATTCTGTTTTGCATGGTTTAGAGTGATTTCAGGGTTTTTATGCATGTCATGGTTCTAGAGTTGAATTAGGGTTTATGATTGTTCACTGTTTGTGTTGTTTGCATGTTTACTGGATGAATATAGGCCTTAATACCATTCTGTCCAGATTTGTTTGTTGACCTAAATATGATATTTGGAGCATTCATATGGTTGATTTTTAGGGTTATTTGCATGTTATTGCATATAGGGTTGAGTTAGGGTTTACTTTATTTCATGATTCATGTTGTTTACATGACTAATGAAGGATTTTAAGCCTTATTTTCAATTCTGTCCAGATCTGTTATTTGTCCTTGATATGATATTTTGAGCATGTGCTAGCCTATGTTTGAGCATGATAATTGCTTGATTGGAACCTAGGTTGGTTGGTTGGTATTTTTGGTATGTTTTGCATGCAAATTGCAGGTGCTAGACAGGTACAACAGGTGCAACTACCCCACCAATGTGGGGTGGTTATTTTGGCTATTGCGAGATGAAATCTTGCAAATAAGATAATTACCCTATGAAATAGGGTGGTTATTTTGACAGGTTGCTTTTGCTTAAAGGTAAGTAGGGTATGAGGGTGCCCCAATTCACCCTTCTTTCCTTTCCTTGAAACTTTCCCTTTCTCCCCCCTAGGGTTGTTTCCTAATAGGGGAACATGGCAATCCTTATAGTTTCCTTTCGTAACAAATGCCTTTTAAATCAAAGTTTCTATCTTTATGAAATTCCATATTTACTAAAGATTTTTTAAGAATCATTCATTTTTGGGAACTTACCATATTTCTTATGAAAGGAAACTTAGGGTTTACCATAGGCCTTTATTAGGTTATAACCCTATTCCCTTTCGAACTACGTGGACTTTGATCCATGTATTTCTATACATGGTACGTAGGCGCTCTTCGTGAGGTTCAAGTCCGCCCTAGGATACTAAGTATCCTAGATTTTCTCCCCCCTCTTTCTTTTTTCTGTTTTTCTTTGATTTAATTGATTATATGGATGAATGAATGGATGAAATGCATGCTGTCTTTTTGATGATAATTGTTGATTTGTGTGTGATTAAGACTTTGATTTAGCCCAATTAAATTAAGAGACCGTTTAGGGCGATATGGGTGCCTATAGGCTTTGCCTAGAACCTTCCCATATCGTAACTTAGCCTCCGAATCCCCGATTTCTTTGGTTTCCAAAAGATCTTTTGCCTTACCATTTTTAAACATGGAGTCATTCTTTTGTTTTCCTAAAACAAAAATATTTTTTAGGGTTTTCCTTATTTCCTTTAAAAAATAAGGTGGCGACTCCATTTTCTTTTTCAAACCTAAGGCCCATTTTCTTTTAAACAACCCATCTGTGTGGGCCCGCTTTCTGGGGTCCACAACACCCTCTAATGGAATTCGGGAATCCCATTCCTAATGGAGATTGGGGTCCCATTGTCACCTAGAAGCCTCACATTATAGTTTTTGACTTTTAACCCACAATGAGAAGACAACTCTTTGTCTATTGCTTCATAAGCAAGTTCCAACCATTTTGCCTCTAGGGTACATACTCCTCACATTATAGTTTCTTGGAATACTTCCCTAGTTAAGTTAAGCCCATCATTCACACAGGTATGTTTCGCCAAATATATACCTCACATTATAGTTTCTTGGTATATACCAGTTTAGGCACCCCATGATATCTACATATGTGATAGTTTCAAGTAATGTCTTTAATGTGGGTAGCTCCTACATGTCTGCAGCCAGGTACCCACATTAAGGGACGTTAGATGATCCTATAATGATGGAAGGCAATGAAGAATCCATTCCCTAATGTATTCTCCATTTCCAACTTAATATTAAAAGAGAGGGGTTTTAAGGGTCTCATCAAATTAACTAATTTAACATACATCTCATGCATCTAAATATAAAAAAAAAAAAAAAAATGAACAGCATAATAATAATAATCCACTTATCGATATTAGTCCCTAAGAAGAGACATATAACGATCTATGGATTTGGAGCTATCACTATTAATCTCATTAAAAGCTCCCACTATGATGATTATGGACTTTGAGAGGATTCAATCCAAGCCAATAGATTGAATCCAAGGTCTAAGGTGGGTGTAGGTGATCGTAAAATAACACATTCGAAACATGCATGCTGTCTTGAAACACTTCTCTAAGCTTTCAAGTCCTTCAATCTGCTCCCTTGGCTTGAGAGTCTCCACCATTGGCTTGTTGGGCTCTATCATGCTCCTTTGGGTCCACCATGCTCCTTAGTGCGCTCTTGATTACATAACATTTACATAATTTAAAGAAAGGGATACATAAGGGGAATGTGGGGTACATAAGAGAATGATAGAGAGAGAGGGAGAGGGAAGGTGGCATGCAAGCCCCAAATAAATTACATCACCTTAATAAAATTACAACTCTTGTAAATAATAACATCCCATTCATAAGACGGCCAATCAAAATTGGTTTAAAGGGTATAGTCCATAATCATCATCCAAACACATACATACAATCTCATTGCATAATGTAAAGAAAAACTGCAAGCATTAAAACATATGGGCATTATGGTAATTCTCTTGAATGATTTACATTAATCTCAGTAATGCATCCTAATCTTATTAGTTTTTAACAAAAATATCCAGAATTAAACAAAGTCTTAACATTTAAGACATTTTAGTTTCAATTAATCAAATTAATTTAAAACATGTAAAGTTTCCTAAAATAACTCTATTATCCAATATTAGGGTTTCCTTAATTAAACAAAACAATTTCATTTAATTAAGAATTTCCAGATTTTAATTTAATCCCTAATTGTGTTTTAAACCATTTAAAACATTATAAAATTAATCAATATTAATTAAATAATTAATATAGGAATTAAATAAATCAATAAAATGATGAATTAGTGTATTAGGGTTTCCTAAAACCCCAAACCCTAAATGCATAACCCTAAACCCTAAATGCAAGCCCTAATCATTAAATGCCTTATGATTAGTCATTTAATGTCCAATCATTAAAACCCTAGGCTCATACGGTATTTAATAAAAGGGATTAGGGTTTAATTAATGCCAAATAGGGTATTAATTACCCTTAATTAATTACACTAATTAGGGTTTCCAAAACCCTAACCCTAGACATCATTAATGGTATTAATTATGCCCTAACAATTAATAACCATGATTGGTCATTTAATGACCAATCATTAACTCTTAATTAAGGTAATTAATATTCCAATTAGGGTTTTAATTAATGCCATAATGAAATTAGGGTTTCATCATTAACTCAAAATTAGGGTTTCATCCTTAACTCTATGCAGCCGTCACTACCAGGGGGCTGCCTGAGCTTGGCTAGGCTGCCATGGCCACCAACGACTGTGGGAGGCCATGACCAGCCATGGGAGAACATCCTAGGGGTGTGGGACAAGCCTCTGGACACGTGAGGAGTGGTGGAAGTGGCTGCCATCATCAAAAACAATCAGGGTTTCCAAAACCCATTGCTGGAGCCATTGTTGCAGACCTTGAAGGTCACAATAGCTTCTAAATCCTTATCAATTCGACTCCTCCATTGAAACCAGCTTTTGTATCATGTCCTACATGAACTACTAAGCTACTAGAAGAGGTTTGGATGATCAAATCATCACCAATTGTTCTAAACAATTAAAACAACAGTAGGCTGCCCGGAATTTGACAACACACTGTCCATGGTCAGAAATTGATTTAAAACCCAGCAAGATGAATGAATTAGGCTACCAAACAAATTTTCCCAGTATCCTACATGTCTTAGGAAACTAATGCAGTTGGTTTCATGCAATTTGGAGTTTCCTAACTCAAGTTCTAATCAAAACTCCATTGATGACTTTTCTGCAGAGAAAATCTGCTATGCTGTTCATGAAAAATTTTCAAACATTTTGAATCTTTTTCCATCAAAACCTTTTTGAAACTTAAAGAAAATCATATACACATGATATATGATGATCCTAAAATAGATTTGCATCAAAAATACAGAAGCTTTGATTGAATTTAATTGCAAGAACCTCTGGGTTCTAAAACCCAGATTCGATCCTCTGCAGAAAACCCAGTTTTCCTTTTTCTTCTTCTTCCAATTCAAACCCTATACAACCTTTGCATCAATGGTTACCCTTAACCATGATTTAGAAGAGGAGTAGAAGAAGAATAGACCTAGGGTTCCAAACCCTAGGTTCGGCCAGAGAGAAGAACAATTATGCAGTAAAAATTCTCCAGATTTTTGAATCATTCAATTACACCATAAATTCCAGCCCATATGTATTTTGTATTATGCATAATCATGGCTCTGATACCACTGTTGGGAATCATACAAGAGGGAAGAATAGAAGTGCGGAATATAAAAATTTTTCCCTTTGATTCCACAGCCCAAGAATCTAACTATGCATATACAAAATCAAACCCTAACTATGAAGAGGGTTGAACACTTACAGAATTTTTGTCTTCTCCTTTTTGCTCCAAGCTTTGATTCTGAACAGCGGTGAATGAGCAACCCAAGTGTGCTGCCTCCAACAGTATCCACACCTAGCTAGAGCTTCAAGTCCTTTATCTTGGGATATGGAACAAGAGGGAAAAATTGAAGTGCGGAATATAAAAATTTTTCCTACGATTCCACAGCCCATGAATCTAACTATGCATAACACAAAATCAAACCCTAACTACAAAGAGGGTTAGAACACTTACAGAATTTTTGTCTTCTCCTTTTTGCTCCAAGCTTTGATTCCGGACAGCGGTGAATGAGCAGCCCAAGTGTACTGCCTCCAACGGTATCCACACCTAGCTAGAGCTTCAAGTCCTTTCCTCCTTTTCCTTGTTGTTGCTAGTGTAGGAGAAGAGAGGAGAGAGAGAGAGGGAGGCTAGAAATTTTGGCCAGCCCTTGGTGTCTTCTAAAAAGTGATGATGTCACACATCATAGTGTGACTTAAATAGTCCACACTAAAGGGGCCGGCCCTAGGGGGGAAACCCTTGTAGGGTTTTGTGCAATTTCCCTAAATTGCACAATAACCCCTATTGTTTATATCAAATACAAACATGGCCTCAAAGAACTATTCTTTATGCACTCATACCCTTTCTCTCATAGACTTAAAAGCTCATCTTGCATGATCAGTGTGTGACCCATTGGGTTCACATCATCAAGTAGTAGGAATAGCACGAGGTGTGCACAATGGAACTCTTTCCATTTAGGGTCTAATTGGAACTCCTTCCAATTCCCTAATTGATTATAACTCACTTATATCAATTAGGGCTTCTACTAACCATGAGTAACACCTAGCATATGGCTCATGGTGTGGTCCTTAATGAGGTGAATAGTCATTTACAAAGAACCCTTCTGTTATAGTTTATAGGTTACAATTGCATCCTTCCTTCAACACAATGTCTCCAATTGAACTAATAGGACATGGAAGCCTGTCAAGTCCCTAGTTCAATTACTTTATACTCATTCATAGATATCAACTCATTGATGAACTCATGAAACTCTTTTCATATTCATCCTACCATGGCTATGGATTTAATGAGTTATATTTATGAATGCTATATAAGACATTCTCTCTCTTTTTCCTGAGAGTGATGGATCCCTTATTGATCACTCACATGCCTTCATACACATAGCAGTAGGGCCAATGAACACCTTTGCAGACCCCTGAATAGGATCTGTACTTAGTGTTATCAAACTTCTAAAGCTACATGCATAAGACAACTATGGTGTCTCAGGTCTAAGGATTACTTGTACCACTATAACAATGAGAAACTGATTGACAGGCAGGATAAAACTCCATTCAGTTTATCTCATATCTTTGGTCACATTCAGTGTACCTATTCTCGCAATAGGCACCCACTTGTTGGTTGTAGTGTCTCCACACAAATAGCTTGAGACTAGCTATCCTCCTATAGAGTCAACCTAACAAGTGCTAGTCCTATGGTTCATTACTGTCCATCATAGTGAACCTTCAACTAGGAATGCTTTAGGAGTTTAGTACAGAGATATATCTATAGTCTCAAAATTACAACTCTTTGTAATTCCATATTCTCAACTCTAACTCCATGGACATATTATGTAAATATAAATGATGCATATAAACATAATAGAATAAGCCCTTTTATTAAATCAATAATAAATGTGACATACATAAATGAAATCAAATGATTGTTCCTAATCCCTAAACAATCATCTCTATGATTGGCTCTAGGGCATAATCCTAACAATCTCCCACTTGCACTGAAGCCAATCGACCATGTATCGCATACTTATCTTCTTAAGATGTTGGTCTTAGACATAACCAATTATGTTTTAAAGCTTTAGTCAGTAGGTCTACAAAAACTTATGTAGATAATATCTTCTATAATGTATCTATTACCTCTTCCAATGATTCCTCTAACTATTTGGAATTGCCGCTCTATGTGTTTGGACTTTTGATGAGACCGTGATTCCTATACTTGAGATATAGACCCATTGTTGTCACAAAACAAGGTGTGGGCAACTCAATGGAAGGAACAACTCCAAGTTCTAAATGAACTTATAGATCCAAACAGTCTCCTAGACAATGCGACAATTGATCCACCCTTAATAATGGAATCCACTGTATCTTTCATACAGTTCTTCCATTAAGTATTTCACCAACTAAAGTGAATATAAAATATACCCCATATGGATTATATCCAAATCCATATACCCATCTACTATGAGTTTACAATTTCCATATACAATCCAATATTCCAAATTTGAATTGATTGATAACTATTTGTAACAATTACAACATAATAGATATCAGGTTCAATACATAGTGTAGAATAAGGCTTCTTAACACTTTAAGAACCTTACTTGTGTTATCCTAGGGCACATGCTCTTGAATGATGAATTCTTATCTGAAGTAAATCAGACTTCCCTTAGAATTCTCCATGTTGAACTCCTTCAACATTTCAACTATGTTTAATGACTTGGAGATACTTAGCAATCTATATGATCTTTCTCTATAGATCTTGTTGGATGCTTCTGCCAAATCTTTCATGAATTAGTTTTTCTCCAAAAACCAAAACTTTACATTAGATAACATTCATATATCATTCATAATGATTAGGATGTCATCTATACTTAGGATAAAGAAAAACAATCACACTCCCACTAACCTTTTATACACTCATGGTCCATCTATACAATAAGAGAAATCAAACAATTTGATTACTTCAACTTTATAGATGTTCTAATTATGAGAACCTTGTAGTCTATTAATAGACTTCTATAACTTACACACTTTTATGGTTTTTTTTTTTTTTTTTTTTTTACCATTTGATATAACATCTTTATATCCTTTTTGACATATCTCATATTCAAAATGTGTGTTTATAGATAACAAGATCCAAATGGATTTCAGCATAACTATTATCAAACAAGTTTCTTTATAGACAACTTTTTGCCTATGTTGAAAACATTCTTAAATAGCCAAGCCTTTTAGGTCTCTACCTGTCCATATTGGATTTAATGACTCTTAGTCATTTCTCAAGTTGATGTCAAACATCGCCCAATCATAATTAATAGGATTATCTTGGTGATCTTTATCACCAAAGAACAATTCTTTCACATTCTAATGGAGATACAATATCTCTCTTATGTTAAAGAAATATCCAATTTGATCTATGAAAAGAATGTGGTGTAATTAAAGGTTTTTGCCTCAACAGGGGCAAGGGTTGGATCTTTGTTGGTTTGTGGCTTTATAGACAATTCTTTAAATTCTATCTACTTTTGCATCTTTCTTGAATGAACTCTTTCTCAAGAAAATCCAGCAAACATCCTAATGGACAACTTTTGTTCATTAGGGTAATAGAAATACTATCCCAACCACTTTTGGGATATACCACAATTCAACACTTACTTGACCTTATTTCCAGATTGTCTACATTATGTTTCCAGACATACGTAGCACAAGCCCAAGCCTTAACTTCTTTAAGTTGTGTTTCTTCCCATATCATATCTGATATAATTGGGACAAAACTAGAGTGAACCCTAAATTATCAATATGTAGCAATTTTAAGGTATATCCTAGATGGATACATTAGTAAAACTCATCATGGATCAAACCATATCTTAATAGGGTTCAATTCATTCTCTTAGATTCACCATTGAGCTATGGTATTCTAAGGTGAGTCTACTGTAATTGAATGCATGCTCTACATGACTATATACATCACAATGTATTAGTCAAATTGTAAATGTAACTCTTTCACTTTACCAAGTAAAAGATGGGTTTGGTGATCTCATAACCAAGTCATAATCGTTACATTTAAATGAGAGTCTCTACATCTCTTGTATTCTCAGAATACGTTGCATTCGCTCTAATTAGTCATTTAAATTCAGAAATCAAATTTCTAGAATGTCTTAAATGACCTAGTTAAGAAATAAGTTCCCAAAATTAATCTAGCAACTCTTGCTCTATTAAAATTTTTAAAGGTAACTTATTATCTACTTAACTTTCTGCTTCGAATTAGATTACACTATAATCCAAAAACCAAGAAGCAGAACTAACCAACAATTTAGTTTAGAGCATGAACCAAAACTTCAAAAGTTTGGTTCTTCTAGGAAGACTGATACTTTATCAAGTTCCCTTTACTATACCTTATGTTTACTACAAAATAATTATATTTCTTTGTCATTGACTTTTCAAGACTTGCTTTCCTCTATGCTTCCATTTTAAATCACATCTAGCTTCTCAAGCTATTCTATGTGATTAATCATTTTTCAAAAGAATGATTATTAATAAACAACTTTTATTACATCTTAGTCCAGAAGAAGTCCTTTATAAGTACTATACTTTATAGTATTATTTTACTCACCATACAACCTTTGTACGTGATGTAGGACATCAAAGGCATTTGCATTGACTAATTTTGCTTCTGAAGTTCATTAGTCATCAATACTATCATATAGCATGGCAACAAGATGCCAATTGTGCATAGTGTCTTTTTCTTCTTAGGATGTTTTATGGAGGGCCTTTAAGAAAAGGCCTAATAGCATATGAACAATCTTTTGAAATTAAGAACAATTCTCAATTTCCTAAGTCAATCAAAGAAATCGGGTTTAGTCAAACTATCAATATCCTATATATTAGGAAATAGGGGTTTTGAGGTGAGTAATTAGGTAATCTACATAAACAGAGAATTAGATTTCATTTTTATCCATAATGATTGGGTCTTTAATCATATGGTACCTCCCACTATTTTATCAAATTCCATACACCCTCTAATGGAATTCGGGAATCTCATTCCTAATGGGGATTGGGTCCCACTGTGACCTAGAAGCCTCACATGTTAGTTTCTTGGCTTCTAACCCACAATAAGAAGACAACTCTTTGTCTATTGCTTCATAAGCAAGTTCCAATCGTTTTGCCTCTAGGGAACATACACCTCACATGTTAGTTTCTTGGAATACTTCCCTAGTTAAGTTAAACCCATCATTCACACTGGTATGTTTCGCCAAATATATACCTCACATGTTAGTTTCTTGGTATATACCAGTTTAGGCACCCCATGATATCTCATATGTGATAGTTTCAAGTAATGTCTTTAACATGGGTAGCTCCTACATGTCTGCAGCCAGGTACCCACATTAAGGGACGTTAGATGATCCTATAATAATGGAAGGCAATGAAGAATTCATTCCCCAATGACTTCTCCATTTTCAACTTAATATTAAATAAGAGGGGTTTTAAAGGGTCTCATTAAATTAACATGCATCCTATGTATCAAAATTTAAATATATAAATTATGCTATTTATAATCGTACATCTCATGCTATTATAAATCATACATCGCATGCTATTATATATCAACATATATAGAGTACCATATTTTGATATTAGTCCCTAAGTGAATAGGTAACATATACCAAACTATAGTATTGGAGCTAATACAATTATCTCATAAATTAAAGCTCCCACTATGATGATTATGGACTTTGAGAGGATTCAATCCAATCCAATAGATTGAATCCAAGGTCTAAGGTGGGTGTAGGTGATCGTAAAATAAACCATTCGCAACATGCATGCTTTCTTGAAAAACTTCTCTAAGCTTTCAAGTCCTTCAATCTGCTCCCTTGGCTTGATGGTCTCCACCATTGGCTTGTTGGTCTCCACCATTGGCTTGTTGGGCTCCATCATACTCCTTTGGGTCCACCATGCTTCTTAGTGCGCTCTCGATTACATAACATTTACATAATATATAGAAAGGGATACATAAGGGGAATGTGGGGTACATAAGAGAATGATAGAGAAAGAGGGAAGGTGGCATGCAAGCCCCAAATAATAAATTACATCACCATAATAAAATTACAACTCTTGAAAAATTATTACAACCCATTCATAAGACAGCAAATCACAATTGGTTTAAGGGGTATAGTCCATAATCATCATCCAAACACATACATACAATCTCATTGCATAATGTAAAGAAAAACTGTAAGCATTAAGACATATGGGCATTATGGTAATTCTCTTGAATGATTTACATTAATCTCATTAATGCATCCTAATCTTATTAGGTTTAAACAAAAATATCTAGAATTAAATAAATTCTTAACATTTAAGACATTTAGTTTCAATTAATCAAATTAATAGAAACATATAAAGTTTCCTAAAATAACTCTAATATCCAATATTAGGGTTTCCTTATTTAAACAAAACAATTTCATTTAATTAAGAATTTCCAGATTTTAATTTAATCCCCAATTGTATTTTAAACCACTTAAAACATTATAAAATTAATCAATATTAATTAAATAATTAACATGGGAATTAAATAAAATCAATTAAATGATGAATTAGTGCATTAGGGTTTCCTAAAACCCTAAACCCTAAATGCATAACCCTAAACCCTAAATGCAAGCCCTAATCATTAAATGCCTTATGATTGGTCATTTAATGACCAATCATTAAAACCCTAGGTTCATACAGTATTTAATAAAAGGGATTAGGGTTTAATTAATGCCAAATAGGGTATTTATTACCCTTAATTAATTACACTAATTAGGGTTATCAAAAACCCTAACCCTAGACATCATTAATGGTATTAATTATGCCCTAACAATTAATAACCATGATTGGTCATTTAATGACCAATCATTAACTCTTAATTAAGGTAATTAATATTCCAATTAGGGTTT
This sequence comes from Liquidambar formosana, assembly GCA_039720395.1. Lineage (NCBI taxonomy): Eukaryota > Viridiplantae > Streptophyta > Magnoliopsida > Saxifragales > Altingiaceae > Liquidambar > Liquidambar formosana. The sequence goes on along the minus strand of CM077826.1, from coordinate 24,118,687 downwards.
TAATTAATGCCATAATGAAATTAGGGTTTCATCATTAACTCAAAATTAGGGTTTCATCCTTAACTCTATGCAGCCGTCACTACCAGGGGGCTGCCTGAGCTTGGCTAGGCTGCCATGGCCACCGACTATGGGAGGCCATGGCCAGTCATGGGAGAACATCCTAGGGGTGTGGGACAAGCCTCTGGACATGTGAGAAGTGGTGGAAGTGGCTGCCATCATCAAGAACAATCAGGGTTTCCAAAACCCATTGCTGGAGCCATTGTTGCAGACCTTGAAGGTCAAAATAGCTTCTAAATCCTTATCAATTCGACTCCTCCATTGAAACCAGCTTTTGTATCATGTCCCTACATGAAATACTAAGCTAATAGAAGAGGTTTGGATGATCAAATCATCACCAATTGTTCTAAACAATTAAAACAACAGTAGGCTGCCCAGAATTTGACAGCACACTGTCCATGGTCAGAAATTGATTTAAAACCCAGCAAGATGAATGAATTAGGCTACCAAACGAATTTTCCCAGTATCCTACATGTCTTAGGAAACTAATGCAATTGGTTTCATGCAATTTGGAGTTCCCTAACTCAAGTTCTAATCAAAACTCCATTGATGACTTTTCTGCAGAGAAAATCTGCTATGCTGTTCATGAAAAGTTTTCAAACTTTTTGAATCTTTTTCCATCAAAACCTTTTTGAAACTTAAAGAAAATCATATACACATGATATATAATGATCCTACAATGATTTTCCATCATAAATACAGCAGCTTTAATTAGAATTAATTGCAAGAACCTTAGGGTTCTAAAACCCAGATTCAGCCTCCATGGTGTTCTTCTCCTTCTTCCTTCTGTTCTAGCATCTTAATCCAATTATGATGCATCTAAATGCTTGGGAACCTTTCCCTACCATGTCTAGAACATAACACAAGTGGTGGCAACCATTGCCATGCCTTTGATCTCCATCAATAACTCAAAGTTGTGGCTATTGCATCATTCACGAGCAAAACTGTCTTTCCAGACAGCCTGTAGTAAAAAATTCATAACTTTCACTACAGAACTCGGATTGACACACCGTTTGTTGGGTTGGAAAGCTTATTCGAAGAGATTTCTAACCATATATGGCTCAAAAATTTTGGAGAAGAACTCTGAATTCGGCATGCAAAACAAGATGACGGTTTTTCATGGCAACCATGAAAACTGTTCATAACAGTTTTATAAAACCCTAGTTTCTTTATTCTTCTTCTTTAAATTCAAACCCTATGCAACCTATTGCATCCATGGCTACAATTAACCATCAATTAGAAGAGGAGTAGAAGAGAATTGATCTAGGGTTCCAAACCCTAGGTTCAGCCATGGAGGAAAACCAATTATGCAGAAAAATTTTCCAGATTTTTGAATCATTCAACTACACCATAATTACCAGCCCATATGTAATTTGTATTATGCATAATCATGGCTCTGATACCACTCTTGGGATATGGAACAAGAAGGAAAAATTGAAGTGCGGAATATAAAAATTTTTCCTACGATTCCACAGCCCATGAATCTAACTATGCATAACACAAAATCAAACCCTAACTACAAAGAGGGTTAGAACACTTACAGAATTTTTGTCTTCTCCTTTTTGCTCCAAGCTTTGATTCCGGACAGCGGTGAATGAGCAGCCCAAGTGTGCTGCCTCCAACGGTATCCACACCTAGCTAGAGCTTCAAGTCCTTTCCTCCTTTTCCTTGTTGTTGCTAGTGTAGGAGAAGAGAGGAGAGAGAGAGAGGGAGGCTAGAAATTCTGGCCAGCCCTTGGTGTCTTCTAAAAAGTGATGATGTCACACATCATAATGTGACTTAAATAGTCCACACTAAAGGGGCCGGCCCTAGGGGGGAAACCCTTTTAGGGTTTTGTGCAATTTCCCTAAATTGCACAATAACCCTTATTGTTTATATCAAATACAAACATGGCCTCAAAGAACTATTCTTTATGCACTCATACCCTTTCTCTCATAGACTTAAAAGCTCATCTTGCATGATCAGTGTGTGACCCATTGGGTTCACATCATCAAGTAGTAGGAATAGCACAAGGTGTGCACAATGGAACTCTTTCCATTTAGGGTCTAATTGGAGCTCCTTCCAATTCCCTAATTGATTATAACTCACTTATATCAATTAGGGCTTCTACTAACCATGAGTAACACCTAGCATATGGCTCATGGTGTGGTCCTTAATGAGGTGAATAGTCATTTACAAAGAACCCTTCTGTTATAGTTTATAGGTTACAATTGCATCCTTCCTTCAACACAATGTCTCCAATTGAACTAATAGGACATGGAAGTCTGTCAAGTCCCTAGTTCAATTACTTTATACTCATTCATAGATATCAACTCATTGATGAACTCATGAAACTCTTTTCATATTCATCCTACCATGGCCATGGATTTAATGAGTTATATTTATGAATGCTATATGAGACATTCTCTCTCTTTTTCCTGAGAGTGATGGATCCCTTATTGATCACTCACATGCCTTCATACACATAGCAGTAGGGCCAATGAACACCTTTGCAGACCCCTGAATAGGATCTGCACTTAGTGTTATCAAACTTCTAAAGCTACATGCATAAGACACCTATGGTGTCTCAGGTCTAAGGATTACTTGTACCACTATAACAATGAGAAACTGATTGACAGGCAGGATAAAACTCCATTCAGTTTATCTCATATCTTTGGTCACATTCAGTGTACCTATTCTCGCAATAGACACCCACTTGTTGGTTGTAGTGTCTCCACACAAATAGCTTGAGACTAACTATCCTCCTATAGAGTCAACCTAACAAGTGCTAGTCCTATGGTTCATTACTGTCCATCATAGTGAACCTTCAACTAGGAATGCTTTAGGAGTTTAGTACAGAGATATATCTATAGTCTCAAAATTACAACTCTTTGTAATTCCATATTCTCAACTCTAACTCCATGGACATATTATGTAAATATAAATGATGCATATAAACATAATAGAATAAACCCTTTTATTAAATCAATAATAAATGTGACATACATAAATGAAATCAAATGATTGTTCCTAATCCCTAAACAATCATCTCTATGATTGGCTCTAGGGCATAATCCTAACACTTTCCACCTTTTCCTTCTTGTTGCTAGTGTAGGAGAAGAGAGGAGAGAGAGAGAAGAAGGCTGGAAATTTTGGCCAGCCCCTTGGGGATTTCAACTTTGGATAATGTCACACATCATAGTGTGACTTATATAGTCCACACTAAGGGGGCCGGCCCTAGGGGGAAACCCTATTAGGGTGTGATGCAATTTAGAGCACAATAACCCTTATAAATTATATCAAATATAAATAGGCCTCAAAGAACTATTCTTTATGCACTTATACCCTTTCTCTTATAGACTTTAAAGCTCATCTTGCATGATTAGTGTGTGACCCATTGGGCTCACATCATCAAGTAGTAGGAATAGCACGAGGTGTGCACAATGGAACTCTTTCCATTTAGGGTCTAGTTGGAACTCCTTCCAATTCCCTAATTGATTATAACTCACTTATATCAATTAGGGCTTCTACTAACCATAAATAACACCTAGCATATGGTTCATGGTGTCATCTTTAATGAAGTGAATATGTATTTATCAAAGAACCCTTCTGTTATAGTTTATAGGTTACAATTACATCCTTCCATTTACACAATGTCTCCAATTGAACTAATAGGACATGGAAGTCTGTCAAGTCCCTAGTTCAATTACTTTATACTCATTCATAAATATCAACTCAATGATGAACTTATGAAAACTCCTTTCCATATTCACACTGCCATGGCCATGGACTGAATGAGTTATATTATGAATGCTATATGAGACATTCTCTCTCTTTTTCCTGAGAGTAATGGATTCCTTGTTGATTACTCATATGCCTTCATACACATAGCAATAGAGCCAATGAACACCTTTATAGACCCATGAATAGGATCTGCACTTAGTGTTATCAAACTTCTAAAGCTACATGCATAAGGTAACTATGGTGTCTCAGGTCTAAGGATTACTTGTACCACTATAACATTGAGAAATTGATTGACAGGTAGCTTAAAACTCCATTCAGTTTATCTCAAATCTTTCGTCACATTCAGTGTACCTGTTCTATTAATAGGCACCCACCTGTTGGTTGTAGTGTCTCCACACAAATAGCTTGAGACCAGCTATCCTCCTATAGAGTCAACCTAACAAGTGCTAGTCCTATGGTTCATTATTGTCCATCATAGTGAACCTACAACTAGGAATGATTTAAGAGTTTAGTACAGAGATATATTTACAGTCTCATAATTACAACTCTTTGTAATTCAATATTCTCAACTCTAACTCGTTGGACATATTATGTAAATATAAATGATGCATACAAACATAATAGAATAAGCCCTTTTATTAAATCAATAATAAATGTGACATACATAAATGAAATCAAATGATTGTTCCTTTATCCCTAAACAATCATCTCTATGATTGGCTCTAGGGCATAACTCTAACAAGAAAACCATCCTAAACACCAATCCAATTCCATCCACCACAAAAAGAAACCTATCACACATCCTCTCAAAAACCCTTTCACACAAATTTAGGAGCTGTTCTTGAAAGAAAATCCAAGGGTTGAACCACCCAAAGTGCACTTGGATAGCATAAAAGAGACAAATTCTGCTGCAGTTTTACTACAGGCAGACTGTCAATTTCGTGTCTGCTGAGGGGCAACTTCACTTCTGCTGACTGGTAACTCCACTGTTACCACACTTCCTCCACTAATTCACTCCACCACCACTCCACCACCTTCCAAAGCATACTTGGAACCTCCAAAGGAGCACCTCAAAGGGGAGATTTTCAAGCCTAGGAAAGGAGCACTTGAGCCTAACTTGGTCAAAGCTAAGGTGAAATCACCTACACTAGGTGAGCTTCCCTTTTAAATTTCATTCTTAATATTTTAAGTTTAATTTCCTATTAAGCTCGTTATTAATTGCAACCTCAATATGTGATTGTCACCCTTCTTGCCTTTGCCCGAGTACATACACGAGCCTCCTAACACGTGTCGTGGAGGGATCAAAGTCCTGTATGGTGGGTAAAAGGCAAGGAGACCTTAAACCACCCAATGCTTGCAAACCACTCCAATAGGTTGCTAGCACCCACTTTTCATTTTCTTTTATTGCATGTGAGCTTGCATATATGATGTGTGAAATGGAAATTTAAGCATATCAAAAGGTTGAGATGATTTTTAAACAAAATCAAATGTGGTAAGGTTAGGTTCATGCATGTGTCACACCCCATTTTTGCACCACCTTGCTAGGGCTCGTCATTTCATGCATGTTTTTGTTTTATTTTTGAGTCTAGTCACTTGCATTAGGTTTCTAGAGTGACAAGGGCAATGGATATGAATTTCGGTTCAATTCGGAGTTAATCTTGAGGGATAATAAGAGCTTTTGTGACTTGAGGGGCATAATCATCTTTTAGGTCACAAACTTTTCATTCGACCTTAAAATGATCTCCAAATTGTCAATCGGAGTACGTTCATATAGATGCATATGAAGTATTTCTAGGTTCAATTTGATGAATCAATGGCTCAGGATTAAAATGGCTCGATGTAGTTCAAGTTGGTTAATTGACTCTTCCTTGGGTTTGCTTAAATTGACTCACAATTACCAACCAAATCTTTTCAAATTAACTTTAATTAGTCTTCATTTTATCCTTAAAAATGTTTTAGAAAGTTTAATTTTGGTTTGGAAAACATTTGGTTCGGAAAACATTTGGTTCAATCCTATGTGCATACCTATGTTTTGCAAAGGTAGAGCATAACGGTTAACCACCTTTGTCAAACCTAACCATGCCCCATGGTTAGTGGTTTTCATCCTAAATGTTCAAAAATGTCTTCCTCATCGAAACACGATCATTTTGGCTTTCGTTTCATCAAAATCAGAGTTAATTCGACCTTAAACACTCCTAGAAGGCAATAGAGTCCAAAAAAGTCAAAAAACTGAAGTGGGCTCGGGTGGTCACCCGAGCCCGGGTGGCTAACCGCCCAGCCCCTGGGGGGTTAGCCACCTAGCCTTAGGGGGTCACCCGAGGCCCTCTTTCCTATTTTCTTGCTACTTCCTTGCTGAAGCGGATTTTCCTCAATTTTGACGTACTTGGGCTCTTTTGGACGTGTTTCCTTCTACTTTTTGGTAACTTTTGAGTCACTTAAGCACCAAGGGAGTCTCTAATAACCCTTGGATTAAATCTTGGGGTTTTAATCCTAGCCATTGATTTATCCTAATGAAACTCTATAAATAACCCCCCTATGCTTCAGCACTAGGGGAGGCAATTGGAGGCCACTTTATGCATTAAACCTGAGTGTTTGAGAGAGAATAAGAGAGAGAGAGCTAAAGCAGAGTTGGAGTTCCTGCTATAGCCTTGAAGAAGCTTGATTCAAGTCATCCACAAGAGCAAGAGAGAGTCTCTATAGCAGCAAGGAAGGCTTAACCCAAGGTATGTTCTAAACTCTTAAGGCTGAAATTAGGGTTTTCTCTTAGGTTAGCTTTATTGTATGCAACTGTTCTGATTTCTACCATCGATTGAGGTTTCTATTAGTTAATATATGTGATAATAATGATATCCATGATGAGTTTTGCATGTCTTAGAGTTAGTTTATAGGTTTTAATGCATAGTTGTGATTCTAGGGTTTCCACTGTCCTTATTTCATGTAAGTTCCATATAGCATGCTAGGTTAGGATTTTCAAGTTGTTTCTTTTCATGGTTGTTATGTATGTCTTGCATATGGAATAATCATGATAATTATTGCATTCATGTTAGTAGATTTCTAGGTTTTTATGCATGTTAGTTAGGTCATTGCATGTAGGGCTGTATTAGGACTTATGTTTATTCACTATTTGTGTTATTGGCTGTTGGGAATCAAACAAGAGGGAAAAATCGAAGTACGGAATATAAAAATTTTTCCTGCGATTCCCAATCCCATGAATCTAACTATGCATAATACAAAATCAAACCCTAACTACGAAGAGGGTTAGAACACTTACAGTTTGAATGTCTTCTCCTTTTTGTTCTAAGCTTCGACTCCGGACAACGGTGAATGAGCAGCCCAAGTGTTCTGCCTCCAATGGTATCCACACCTAGCTAGAGCTTCAAACCTTTTCCTTCTTCTTCCTTATTGTTGCTAGAGGTGGAGAAGAGGGAGAGAGAGGAGAAAGCCTCCAACAGCTTGGACGGCTAGGGTTGGGAGTGTGCAAGCATTATGCCATGTCACACATAAGTGTGACTTATATATGCAGCCCACTAAAGGGGGCTGGCTATGGGGAAGAAACCCTAATAGGGTTACGTGTAATTACATTTAATTACACATTAACCCCTATTATTTGTATCAAATACAAATAGGCCTATAAAGAACTATTCTTTATTCACTAAAACCTTTTCTCTCATAGACTTTAAAGCCCTTCTTGCATGATCAGTGTGTGACCCATTGGGTTCACATCATCAAGTAGTAGGAATAGCACGAGGTGTGCACAATGGAACTCTTTCCATTTAGGGTCTAATTGGAACTCGTTCCACTTTCCAAGTCCCTAATTGATTATAACTCACTTATATCAATTAGGGCTTCTAGTAAGCATGAATAACACCTAGCATATAGTTCATGGTGTTGTCCTTAATGAGTTGAATAAGTATCTAACAAAGAACCCTTCTGTTATAGTTTATAGGTTACAATTACATCCTTCCATCCACACAATGTCTCCAATTGAACCAATAGGACATGGAAGTCTGTCAAGTCCCTAGTTCAATTACTTTATACTCATTCATAGATATCAACTCATTAATGAACTCATGAAACTCCTTTCCATATTCATCCTACCATGGCCATGGATTTAATGAGTTATATTATGAATGCTATATGAGACATTCTTTCTCTTTTTCCTGAGAGTGATGGATTCCTTGTTGATCACTCACATGCCTTCATACATATAGCAGTAGGGCCAATGAACACTCTTGCAGACCCCTATAAGGATCTGTACTTAGTGTTATCAAACTTCTAAAGCTACATGCATAAGACAACTATGGTGTCTCAGGTCTAAGGATTACTTATACCACTATAACAATGAGAAACTGATTGACAGGCAGGTTAAAACTCTATTCAGTTTATCTCATATCTTTGGTCACATTCAGTGTACCTATTCTTCCACCTGTTGGTTGTAGTGTCTCCACACAAATAGCTTGAGACCAACTATCCTTCTATAGAGTCAACCTAACAAGTGCTAGTCCTATGGTTCATTATTGTCCATCATAGTGAACCTTTAACTAAGAATGCTTTAGGAGATTAGTATAGAGATATATCTACAGTCTCAAAATTACAACACTTTATAATTCCATATTCTCAACTCTAACTCCATGGACATATTATGTAAATATAAATTATGCATATAAACATAATAGAATAAGCCCTTTTATTAAATCAATAATAAATGTGACATACATAAATGAAATCAAATGATTGTTCCTAATCCCTAAACAATCATCTCTATGATTGGCTCTAGGGCATAATCCTAACAATTGGCATGATTAGTGTTTGAATTTAGGCCTTAGTACTATCCTGTCCAGATTTATACATGATTGTTTTGTATGGTTTTGAGCACGTGTAAGGGTGCAAACAGCTATGATAATTGCCTTATTGCAAATAGGGCTGTTATTATTTAAGCTTGCTATTGCTTGGAGATAATTGCACAAGGTAAATGGGGTTTGAAAGTGCCTTAATTCACTTGTTCTTCCTTAATCTTTCTCTTCTCCCTCTTTAGGGTTACCTTTTAATGTGAATCTATGGTAATTTCTGGAGGTTTCCTTGTTAAAATAAAGTTGCCTTTTTCTCAAAGTTTCCATCTTGTTAAAGTTACTTCTATTTCAAACTTGGTTTAAATATTAGATTTTCTATCCTTCAAATAAGGAAACCTAGGGTTTTTATCATAGGTTTGTATTAGGTTGTAACCCTATTCTAAATCGAACTATGTGGACTTTGATCCATGTATTCCGTTGCATGGTACGTAAGCGCTTTGAGGTTCAAGTCCGCTCTAGGATCCAAGTATCCTAGGTTTCTTCTCTTCTCTATTTTCTGTTTTATTTTCTTTTCTTATTTTGATTGTGTGGATGAATGGAATATATGATATGCATGCTGTCTTGTGAAGATATACTTGCTGATTTTTGTATGGTAAGGTTTTAATTTAGCCCAAATAAACTGAGAGACAAAAAGGGTAACATGGGTGCCTATAGGGTTTGCCTAGAACCTTCCCATGTCATAACTTAGCCTCCGAATCCCCAGTTTTCTTTGGTTTCCAAAAGACTAGCTTTTGCCTTTCCTTTTTAAACATGGAGTTATTCAAATTGTTTTCTTAAAAACAAACTGTTTTTAGGGTTTTCCTTGTTTCTTTTAAAAAATAAGGTGGTGACTCCTTTTTCTTTTTCAATCCCTATTACCTATTTTCTTTCCAATAATCGTGGGCTGATTTCATGGGTTCACAGCATGCATGCTGTGAACCCTGGAAATTGGGCCCACAAAGGTTTGGCAAAAAAGATTAGTTCGTGGGAAGAGAAAACAAAAGGAGTCGCCACCTCATATTTTAAAGGAAACAAGGAAAACCCTAAAGTAGTTTGTTTTAAGAAAACAATTTGAATAACTCCATATTTAAAAAGGAAAGGCAAAAAACAAGTCTTTTGGAAACCAAAGAAATCGGGGATTCGGAGGCTAAGTTATGACATGGGAAGGTTCTAGGCAAAGCCTAGAGGCACCTATGTCACCTTTTCGGTCTCTCGGTTTATTTGGGCTAAATTAAAATCTTTTTCCATACAAAAATCAGCAAATATCATCACAAGACAGCATGCATATCATATATTCCATTCATCCATCCATGCATAATAAGCAAATAAAAACAGAAAATAAAGAAAAGAGAAAAGAAACCTAGGATACTTGGATCCTAGAATGGACTTGAGCCTCACGAAGAGCGCCTACGTACCGTGCAACGAAATACATGGATCAAAGTCCACGTAGTTCGATTAGAATTAGGGTTAAATCCTAATATAAACCTATGGTAAAAACCCCAGGTTTCCTTATTTGAAAGAGAATTGAATGTGATAGATAAACCAAGTTTGAATTTAGAAAGAATTCCACAAGGTGGAAACTTTGATAAAAACCAGAATTTTATTGGTTAAGGAAACCTTTGATTAAGACCATAAAATCATATTAAAAACTAACCCTAAGAGGGAGAAAAGAAAGGATAAGGAAGAGAGGTGAATTGGGGCACCTTCACACCCACTTACCTGAGCGCAATAGCTCCAAGCATTAGCAATTTCAAGCATTGGCAGCCCTATTTGCCATAGGACAATTACCACACCTATTTGCACCCTTACATGTGCTCAAAACTATGCAAACACAATGATATATAAATCTGGACAGAATAGTATTATGGCCTAAAATCATCCACTAATCATGTTAACAGCAAAAACAACGAACAATAATAAGCTCTAACACAATCCTAGAACCATATCATGCATAAGAACCCTAGAAATCAACTAACATGCATGCAAAAATATCATAGTTATTCCATATGTAAAACATATACAACAACTATGAAGAAAAATCAATAAAAAAAAGCCTAAACTAACATGCTGTATGAAACTATCCTAAAACAAGGACACTAAAAACCCTAAACTCACAAACATGCTTGAAAACACACAAAACAAACTCTAAACATGCTAAAATCAAACTAAACAGAACTTAAATCATGCAAATTAACTAACTAAAGCAATAGAACATGATAAAAATCCTAACTTTAACATGTAATGACACTATTTTAACATAAGGACAACAGAAGCACTAGAATCATAGCTATGCTTTAAACCCTATAAAACAATCCTAAAGCATGCTGAACCCATCATAAACAGCAAGTATTTCATGTATATTAACTAGCTAAAGTAGTAATACATGATAAAAAAGCTATCTTTAACATGCAATAGGCCTATTCTACATGAAATCTTAGTTTAAGCTTGAATGGAAGGGAAGAATACCTTAGGAAGGCTTCCTTGCTGTTGTGGAGACTCTCTTTTTGACTTGTGGATGACTTGAATCAATGTTCTCCAAGGCTACAGTAGGACCTCTAGCTCTCCTTCAAGCCCTCTCTCTTATTCTCTCTCAAACACTCAGGTTTTAATGCATAAAGTGGCTCCCAATTGCCTCCAATTGCCCCCCTTGTGCTGAAGCATAGGGGGCATTTATAGACTTCAATTAGGATTAACCAATAGCTGGGATTAAAACCCTAGAAATTAATCCAAGGGCTATTAGAGACCCCCTTGGGGCTTAAGTAACTCAGAAGTTATCAAAAATTAGAAGGAAACCCGTCCAAAAGAGCCCAAATACGTCAAAATAGGCAAGAGTCCGCTTCAGCAAGGAGTTAGAGTGAAAATAGGAAAGTGGTCTCGGGTGACCACCAGGGCCTGGGTAGCTAGCCACCTAGGCCCTGGCGGCTAGCCGCCCGGGGCTGGGTGGTTACCCGAGCCCACTCCGGATTTTTGCCTATTTTTGACTCCTTATGCTTCTAGAAGTGTTTCAGGGGGCAAATGAAGTCTGATTTTGATGAAACAAAAGCCAAAACGACCGTGTTTCGATGAAGAATACATTTTTGAACATTTTAGGGTGAAAACCACTAACCATAGGGGCATGGTTAGGTTTGACAAAGGCGGTTAACCGCTATGCTCTACCTTTGCTAAGCATAGGTATGCACATAGGATCAAACCAAATGCTTTCCAAACCAAAATTAAACTTTCTAAAACACTTTTAGGGATAAAATGATGACTAATTAAAGTCAATTTGAAAAGATTTGATTGGTAATTGTGAGTCAATTAGAGCTAACCCAAAGAAGGGTCAATTAACCAACTTGAACTACATTGAGCCATTTTAATCCCGAGCCATTAATTCATTAAATTGACACTAGAAATACCTCATATGCATCCATATGAACTCCAATTTACAATTTGGAGATCATTTCAAGGTCAAATGAAAAGTTTGGGACTTAAAAGATGATTATGCCCCTCAAGTCACAAAAGCTCTTATTATCCCTCAAGATCAACTCTGAATTGAACCAAAATTCATATCCATTGTCCTTGTGACTCTAAAAAGCTAATGCAAGTGACTAGACTCAAAAACAAAACAAAAACATGTATGAAATGATGAGCCCTAGTAAGGTGGTGCAAAAATGGGGTGTGACACGTGCATATTGTTTATACTAACCTCTTCTTGTTTCTTTGTTGGTAATCATAATCAACTTGAACATAAAAATCCCCTTTGCTACGGAGCTTATTGGACTTAATTGAATATCCCCATGCTTGGATAAATGGACAAATACAAGGACTTGGACAAATTCATTCAAAATGATTGTTCTCATTTTTTCTTTTCTTTTTTTTTTTTAGAGGCTATGGCTTTTCGCTACCCTCCGAGTTGTGGTCATTGCAACCCTTTGCCCTTTTGCCCCTTTGCTTTGTACATTTCCAACTTTATTTATCACTTTATTTACTGCTTTATTTAGAGGCTATGGCTTTTCACTACCTTCCAGGTTGTGGTCGTTGCGACCCTTTGCCCTAATATTTGAGCACTTTTCATTTTTTGCTCACTTGATCCTTTCATTTTATGTACATATACCTATGCTTTTTAAAGCGATAAACATCGCATTCATGAATTCCAAACCTTGCCAAGGTTGATTATGTTTATATATCTCTTGACATCTTGATATGTTCATCTTGAAATTTCATGCTATGTTGATATTTCAATTCTATTCCCATGTGAATAAGATTCAACTAAAGACTTGAGATAATCTATCATGCTATGGATAAAAAGTTTACAGCATCAGATGCTTAAAAACTCATCCATGGCATAATAGCTTATCACCATCAATGGATTTAATCAATTGACCCGCTAGATTCCAATGAATCACCTTACCCCTAATCCAGGAACTCCCACATGTCCCTATGTCATGTAGTAAGAACTCAATCCTTGAGAGATTTAATGGATTGCATTTTTACTCAATTAATTCAAGTGCGCACCGAGATTGGATTCAATTTCCTCCTAAACCATCTTTAAGCTCCAAAAGCTCCTAATACCTTTTCAAAGAGTCTTTTAAAATTGAACGTGATTCTGTACATCTCAAATCCTTGCTGAAAGATTCATAACCTGTGCGAGACCATCTTCCCACCAATCATTTTTTACAACATTACCATCATTATCAACTAAAGATTTTGATTAAAAAAGAACCTCTTGCCATCAAGTAAACTGTGAACACATGCATAAATTTTTTTAATTGACGAGTTCATTCCAAAAGAATGACTCGGATAATTCTTTTCATTAAAAAGGCACGTGCCCTTTTTTCACAAACATGATCCTAATCAAATCAATCTTCCAAAACCATTATTCCATGCAGGATCCCCTTTCTAGTATGGATTGAGAATCATAAAGTTTCACTTTCACCTTGTTTAAACAAAACCCCTTTACACTTCAAAAGTGTTCTTTTCTCAATTAAATACATTTTTCTTCCTTTAAAAGGAACCCCTGCCTTCAAAAGGCGATCTTTACCCTTCAAAAGGGAATATCCTCTTCATTTCAATAGCTTTCAAAAAGCATCCTTTTTCTTTACCCATTCCTTGACTTCAAAAAGTCTCGAGCTTTCTCCGAATCCCAGAAAAGATTCGCACTTGATATTAATTCTTTAAAAATGGACTCACATCATTTCCATTTCCATCTTTTCATAAAAGGATTGGTTTTTACCACTACAAGATAGGGATACTTTAGAGTTAATAAATTTGACCTAAGATACCCTTAAGAAGGAAGGCGAATTTTTGGTCCTTCCAAATGATTTTCATTCACAACCTTAAGGCATACTTTTTGAAACATCAACCCTTTCCAAAGACTTTGTTCTAATGCCTTTTAAGGATCTCCCTTTCAAAATGACAGAATTCACCACCCTTCAAAAGGGTATTCTATGTCAAAACATTCATATAGGAAATCAACAATACCAAATGGGATTTTAATCAGAAACATCGTTGAAATTGGGAACCGTTGGATTCCAACTGTCAATGTGGGTGCCTCACACCTTCCCCACTCATAACCAAACCTCCTTACCCTCAATCTTTAGTCTCGCATACCATTAGGAGTCAATGGACCTCAAATGGACCCATTTGCTAATAAGCCCTCAGATGGACTTATTTTGGGGTCTCAGATGACCCCACTTTTTGATCAACCATAGGATGCCCAGTCACGTCCTCAAAACCCTGATTGGTGGCAACTCCATAGCCTTGATAATTCTAGATATACTCGCATGCCTAGGACAGTCAAGGTGCCTTTAAACTGAATCCATTTTACTCAACACCACCGACTAGAAACGAATGCCCCGGGGTCGTCCCAACTTAGGAAGGGAAACATCCCATCCTTTTTTTGGGGTAGCGACAGCATAATGGCTCTACTAGGGAATTTGTAGGTTTAGTCCCATGTGATTTTAACGATGTTTCTAAAATCCCCTTTGCAATTATTAATTTCCTATACAACCTAGATAAGACTAATGTCTTTGCTATTATTCATGATTGATTTACAGATTTTCTAACAGATTACTGACTACTTCCCCCTTTTTTTTTTTTTTTTTTTGTGGGGTGGGTGTACTTTCCAAGTATTTAATTGCTTTCCTATGTGATTGATATGCTTAAATGCTGTATCATGCTATGTGAATGTATGCCATCCTTTCCTCAAATATAACTGCTCACTTCATGTAGACATGCATTACTTTTTTTATTTGAACCTGGGCATGCACGAGTGTCCAACCCTCCAGGATAGCGAATGTAGGTGTATGCTCTGACAGATGGTTTGTACATCAGGTGGTTGTGTGCATTGAAAAGCCCCCACCTAGATCACCCAAGGCTTGTTTACGCTTGCGAGAGGCCTAGGTGATTTGGGACCCCATCTTTCTAGGACTAGCTTGCATCACCCAGCCTCATAATGACATGTCATTTAGCATCCCTAGAAAAAAAATGCTGATCCTTGTTGCATTAGGACATCGGTACGCACGAGGAAAGGATTTATCTTGTACATATCTTGTCTATATATATCATGTACATACATGTTGTTATCGTCGCATACATTCCAAAAAGAGTCCATACGGCCAAATGGGCACCCCGTGCCTACGGCCCTTGCAAATCATGCATTTAAACCACCCTAGGATGGTGATCAATATCGCTACATCAAGTCTGGTTTAGAAGTTTCCCAAATATCCAACCTAAGGGTTCAATAACCCTAAAAGAGGTACATTGCACAAAGGAAATCCATCCAGAGGGTTGCAATCAACCCACCACCAAACAATACATCAAGGTTACCCAACAAGGAATGACTCAAATGGAGACGGAGGAATGCTTGTGAAACCCACGCCAAGTCTAGGGGTTGGCAAGTTTTATTTCTACCCATTTGTAATTAACACAGGCTACAAGGCTTGAGTCATGTCCTCACGAGAATCTAGGTAAGCTGCATCAGCACCATTCTTACGAGTCATCCCTTACAGACGAGGGATACCTAGGATATGCATATGTCCAATCTTTACTCCCCAAAGTTATGTTAAGGGTAAACCAGAGTCAATTCCGAGTATCCCGAGACATAACGGAAAGTAAAGATTCGACTTCTACTTATCAATTCCATACTAACTATAATTTCTTTACCTACACAAAGTACTAAGTACAAGGTACTAGGTACAAGGTACTAGGTGGAAAAGTAGAAGAGAAGAAGGAATTAGCAACAAAGTACTGTCCACAAGAGATAGCGTCACCATCAACTACTAAGTACAAAGTGCTACAAGGCATTAAGTACTAAGTATCCATTTCAAGGCTCCAAACAGCCTAACATCACAGTCAAGTCCAAAGAACAAGCCACCGATGCTCCAGGAAGCACAGAGCTTTCAAGCTTTGACCAGACAGTTAGCACCATAGTGTGACCCAGGGGATGATCTAGGTCCACCTGCGAACAAACCCGTGACCCTTCTAACAGCCCAGAAAGGACAAAACAGCACATGTCACCAATCATGGAAGAAGCACCAGAGAGCAATAATCCCCGAGTTGACCCTTCGAAGAGCTAATAGCCACACTAATCGCCATGTTAGCTGCATCATAAAAGACAAACACGCCACCACCTCCACCTGGTGGGCTGTCGAACACTGCACAGAATCCTAGGACTCAACCTCCGCCCATTCCGGGGAACTCCAGAGAAAACACTTCATCCGAAAGCCTTAATGATAAGGGTGAGAAGCCTAAAGCAGAAGCAGAGAACAAAAAGGTTGCCACTAAGCTTGAAAGCTTGGAGGAAAAGATCCGGGGACTACAAGGGATCGATGCATACGGGAATATAGACTTCTCAAGTTTATGTTTCTTTCCAAACATGAAACCTCCACCCAAGTACAAGACCCTGGAATTCAGCAAATACAATGGGACTAGCTGCCCACTTACATACCTTAGGGTATATTACAGAGAGATGTGCTAATACGGCGATGACGAAAGGTTCTTGATCAATAATTCCAAAAGAGCTTTACAAGACCCGTCCTATCCTTGTTTGTCCAACTAGATCCGCATAAAATCTATACATGGTCCGATTTGGCCAATGCCTTTCTGGCCCAGTATCGATTCAATACAGAAATAGCTCCGGACCGTTTCGAGCTACAGCGACAATAGAAGTGGAATAATGAGTCATTCAGGAGTTACGCTCAATGATGGAGAGAACTAGCAGCACAGGTGAAATTGCCCATGTTGGAGCGGGAGATGGTTAGCGCCTTTCTCAATACAGTAAAAGAACCATACTACTCGCACCTCCTAGGCTACACGGGTTCAGGATTCGCTGATTTGGCTATTGTAGGAGAAAGAGTTGAAGACGGAGTCAAATCTGGTAGGCTCATGGACACACAAGCCATTCAGACTCTAATCGACCAAGGAAATGCCAGCACAAGTGGTAGAAGAGTTCAGCCACAGCATACAGAGCCAAGGCTACGCCATGAGGTCCAAATGATCGCCACTATACCTACAAATGCTTTACAAGGGCATCCTTCTTACCCATAGGCGGCTCCTCAACCGTTCATACACCAACAGTGGTAGCACTAAATGTAATGACTGTTCTACCAAGCGCAAATCCTATCCTGGTGCCTTTTCAAAAAAGGGAACCCAGGAAATTTGATACACTACTGGCACCTATGTTATTGTTATTACCTCAACTCTTGGCAGCCAACCCCATCACTATAGTTCCTCCCAAGCTTACTCCTGATCCCTTGCCAAGGTAGTGGGACCTGAATGCCATATGCGAATTCCATCAGGGTGGATTTGGACATGTGACAGATAAATGCTTTATCTTTCGTTACCGTACCCAAGACCTGTTGGACAAGAACTTACTCCAATTCAAGGTAGAGCAGAAGTCAAACCCAATGTCATCCAAAACCCCTTGCCATCTCACCCAGGGCCTTCTTCGACTCCTACGGCAAATGAAGTCAATAATCAGGAAAGGGTTTTCAACCCAAGACAGCTCATAACCTGGCCAGGAACACAAATAAGGCTCGAATATGAAGAAATAAGGGAAGATCAACAAGAGGTCAATATGATAGGGCAAGCCCTAGATCTTATCCCATTGGAGCAACTGACCGCCAGCTCAATTTAGCTTTACCTCATGTGGGGATATCTTTTGCAGGCTTCACCTAAGGATTTTCCAATCATAGCCTATCAAACAGACGGCACCCCAATTCAACAAGCTATCTTTACGAAGAAAGCATTAAGGCCCCTATTCGAGAATGGGACGTTAAAAGAAGCAGAAGGTGTTGGGAATCTAACTAGGGAGGAAAACTACAAAGGTGGAATTAAAATTTTCCTACGATTCCCAAACCCATGAATCCGATTATGCATAATACAAAAACATAAATCCTAACTACCAAGAGAGTTGGGATTACTTACAGTTGATTAATGTCTTCTCCTTTATGCTCCAAGCTTTGTCTTCTCCTTTTTGCTCCAAACTTTGTCTCCGGACAACAGTGAATGAGCAGCCCAAGTGTGCTACCTCCAACGGTTTCCACACCTAGCTTGAGCTTGAAGTCCTTTCTTTCTTCTTCCTTGTTGTTGCTAGAGGTCGAGAAGAGGGAGAGAGAGAGAGAGAGCCCCTTAGTGAATTTCGGCCAGCACTTGGGAATACCAATTGTGTTAATGTCATCACATGACATGAGGCTATGTACAGCCTCCACATAGGGCTGGCCATAGGGGGACTTCTAACCCTAATTGGTTTTATGTAATTACTCCTTAATTACACAATAAGCCCTCTAGTTTATATCAAATACAAACTTGCCCTTAAGAACAATTCTTTTATTCACTTATGCCCTTTCTCTCATAGACTTTCAAGCTCTCTTAGCATGATCAGTGTGTGACCCATTGGGTTCACATCATCAAGTAGTAGGAATAGCACATGTTATGCACAATGGAACACTTTCCATTAAGGGTCTAATTAGAACTCCTTCCAATTCCCTAATTGATTATAACTCATCTATATCAATTAGGGTTTCTACTAACCATGAGTAACACCTAGCATATGGCTCATGGTGTGGCCCTTAATGAGGTGAATAGTCATTTACAAAGAACCTATTAGGATTATGCCCTAGAGCCAATCATGGAGATGATTGTTTAGAGATTAGGAACAATCAATTGATTTCATTTATGTATGTCACATTTATTATTGATTTAATAAAAGGGCTTATTCTATTATGTTTATATGCATCATTTATATTTACATAATATGTCCATGGAGTTAGAGTTGAGAATATGAAATTACAAAGTGTTGTAATTTTGAGACTCTAAATATATCTCTGTACTAAACTCCTAAATCATTCCTAGTTGAAGGTTCACTATGATGGATAGTAATGAACCATAGGACTAGCACTTGTTAGGTTGACTCTATGGGAGGATAGCTAGTCTCAAGCTATTTCTGTGGAGACACTACAACCAACAAGTGGGTGCCTATTATAAGAATAGGTACACTGAATGTGACCAAAGTTATGAGATAAACTGAATGGAGTTTTAACCTGCCTATCAATCAGTTTCTCATTGTTATAGTGGTACAAGTAATCCTTAGACCTGAGACACCATGGTTGTCTTATGCATGTAGTTTTAGAAGTTTGATAACACAAAGTGCAGATCCTATTCAGGGGTCTGTAAGGGTGTTCATTGGCCCTACTGCTATGTGTGTGAAGGCATGTGAGTGATCAATAAGGAATCCATCACTCTCAGGAAAAAGAGAGTGAATGTTTCATATAGCATTCATTGAATATAACTCATTAAATCCATAGGCCCATGGTAGAATGAATATGGAAAGGAGTTTCCATAAGTTCATCATTGAGTTGATATTAATGAATGAGTATAAAGTAATTGAACTAGGGACTTGACAGAATTCCATGTCCTATTAGTTCAATTGGAGACATTGTGTTGATGGAAGGATGGAATTGTAACCTATAAACTATAACAGAAGGGTTCTTTGTAAATGACTATTCACCTCATTAAGGACCACACCATGAGCCATATGCTAGGTGTTACTCATGGTTAGTAGAAGCCCTAATTGATATAAATGAGTTATAATCAATTAGGGAATTGAAAGGAGTTTCAATTAGACCCTTAATAGAAAGTGTTCCATTGTGCACAACTTGTGCTGTTCCTACTACTTGATGATGTGAACCCAATGGGTCACACACTGATCATGCTAAGAGAGCTTGATTGTCTATGAGAGAAAGGGTAGAAGTGAATAAAGAATAGTTCTTTAAGGGCTTAGTTTGTATATGATACAAATTAGTGGGGTTATTGTGTAATTAGGAGTAATTACACAAAACCCATTAGGGTTTGGAATCCCCCCTTGGCCGGCCCTATTAGTGGGCTATATAATGCCCATTATAATGTGATGACATCATAACATTCACTGCTATCCGGAGACAAAGCTTGGAGCAAAAAGGAGAACACAAAGCTTGGAGCATAAAGGAGAAGACTTTGTTCAACTGTAAGTATCCTAACTCACTTGGTAGTTAGGATTTTGTTTTGTATTAAGCATAATTAAGATTCATGGTTTTGGGAATCGTAGGAAAAATTTTAATTCCACCTTTGTAGTTTTTCCTCCTTAGTTAGAGGTGGATAAGAGGGAGAGAGAGAGAGAGAGAGCCTCCTTAGAAATTTCGGCCAGCACTTGTTGGAGTGAATGTGATTATTTCATCACCTTATAGTGGTATCAAAGCCATGATTATGCCTAACACAAACTGCATATGGGCTGGAATTTATGGTAAATTGATTGGTTAATAAATTTGGAATTTATGTTCATGCATTAGAATGGTTTCCCTCTCATGGCCAAACCTGGGGTTTATGAACCCTAGGTTAATTCTCCTTCTACGCCTCTTCTAAAATAGTTTTAGGGCTGCTGGTTATTCAAAAGTTGAATGGGGATTGAGTTTGGAGAAGAAGAAGAACAGTTTTCATGGTAGCCATGAAAAACCGTCATCTTGTTTTGCATGCCGAAATCAGAGTTCTTCTCCAAAATTTTCGATCCATATATGGTTAGAAAGCTCTTCGAATTACCTTTACAACCCAACAAACGGTTCATCGATCCGAGTTTTGTAGTGAAAGTTATGAATTTTTTACTACAGGCTGTCAGGGAAGACAGTTTTTTGCTCGGGAATGATGTAATAGCCACAATTGTGAGTTTTTGATGGAGATCAAAGGCATAGCAATGGTTTCCACCACTTGGGTTATGTTCTAGACATGGTAGGAAAGGGTTCCCAAGCATTCGGATGCATCATAATTGGATTATGAGTCTAGAACAGAAGGAAGAAGGAGAAGACCACCATGTTTGAATCTGGGTTTTAGAACCCTAGGGTTCTTGCTACTGTTATGATCAGATACTTCTGTAAAATTGATGAATAATCATTATAGGATGATGATATATGATGTATAGATCATATTATTTAATAATCAAAGGAGTCTTGATGCATAAAGAATCAAAAAGTTTGATTTCTTGGAAGAACACAGCAGGCTGTTTTTCTGCAGAAAGTCATCAATGGAGTTTTGTTCATATCTTGAGCTAGGGAACTCCAAATTGCATGAAACCAATTTTATTAGTTTCCTAAGACATGTAGGATACTAGGAAAAATAATTTGGTAGCTTGAATTAATCATCTTGCTGGGTTTTAAATCAATTTGTGATCATGGACAGTATACTGTCAAATTTTGGACAGCCTGCTGTTCTTGAATTGTTTAGAACAATTGGGGATGATTTGATCATCCAAACCACTTCAATTAGCTTAGTAATTCATGTAGGGACATGACACAAAAGATGGTTTTGTTGGTGGAGTCGAATTGATTAAGTTTTAGAAACTTTTGTGACCTTTGAGGTCCTCCCATGGTGGTGCCAGCAAGGGTTCTTGAAACCCTAATGTTCTTTGAAGAAGACAACCCTCTTGGCCACCCCACACGTGTCCATGGGCTTAGCCCACACCCTGGCTTGAGTCCCCCTTTGCTGGCCATGGCCTCTCATGGCCTGGCCAAGCCATGGCAGCCTTGCTAAGCCATGGCAGCCCACTATAGGTGGCGGCAGCCTTAGGGTTTCTTAGGAAACCCTAATTCCCATTAATGATTTAACCTTAATTCATTAATTGCATTAATTGAAACCCTAATTAGGCTATTAATTACCATAATTAAAGTGTTTAATGATTGGTCGTTAAATGACCAATCATGGTTATTAATCATTAGGGTATTATTAATTGCATTTATGATGTCTAGGGTTTAGGGTTTAGGAAACCCTAATTCATATTAATTAAACCCTAATTCTATTAATGCATTAATTAATAACTAAACCTAATAATTAATGTGTCTAAACTAGGGTTAAATGATTGGTCATTAATGACCAATCATGATCATTAATGGTTTAGTAATTAATCATTGGCATTTAATAGGTTTAAGGTTTAGGGTTTTAGAAACCCTAATTAGTGCATATTAATTAGATGTAATTAATATCCTAGGTGGCATTAATTAAACCCTAATCCTAATCATTAATACCGTATAAACCTAGGGTTTAAATGATTGGTCATTAATTGACCAATCATAAGGCATTTAATGCATTAGGGTTACACTTAGGGTTTAGAGTTAATGCATTTAGGGTTTAGGGTTTTAGGAAACCCTAATGCACTAATTAATTAATAAAATGATTTTATTTAATTCCGAAATTGATTATTTAATTAATGGTGATTAATTTTATAATGTTTTAAATGGTTTAAAACACAATTTATGATTAAATTAAAATCTGGAATTTTTTAATTAAATGAAATTGTTTTGTTTAATTAAAGAGACCCTAATATTTGATATTAGGGTTTAATTAGGGGACTTTATATGTTTCAATTAATTTGATTAATTGAAATTAAATGTCTTAAATGTTAAGACTTAATTAATTCTGGAAATTATACATATCCTAATAAGATTAGGACACATTAATGAGATTAATGAAAACCAATCAATAGAGTTACCATAAATGCCCATATGTTTATTGCTTACAGTTATTTCCTTTATCATGCAATGTGATTGTATGGTTATGGATGGATGATGATTATAGACTATACCTTTAAACCAATTGTGATTGGCCGTCTTATGAATGGGTTGTATTAATTTTCAAGAGTTGTTAATTTTTGGTGATGTATTATTAATTTGGGGCTTGCATGCCACCTTCTTCTCTCTCTCTCTATCATTCTCTTATGTACCCCACATTCCCCTTATGTATCCCTTTCTTTAAATTATGTAAATGTTATGTAATCGAGAGTGCACTAAGGAGCATGGTGGACCTAAAGGAGCATGGTGGAGACCATGAAGCTAATGGAGGAGATTGAAGGGCTTGAAAACTTGGAGAAGACTTTCAAGAGAGCATGCTATGTTTCAAATGAATGTTTTACGATCACCTAGACCCACCTTAGACCTTGGATTCAATTCATTGGCTTGGATTGAATCTTCTTAAAGTCCATAATCATCATAATGGGAGCTTTTAATGAGATTAATAAAGATAGCTCCAAATCCAAAGATCGTTATATGTCACTTTATAGGGACTAATATCGATAAGTGGATTACATATATATAATGTTGTTATATATTTCTTATTTAAATGCATGAGATGTATGTTAGATTAGTTAATTTGATGAGACCCTTAAAACCCCTCTCTTTTAATATTAAGTTGGAAATGGAGAATACATTAGGGAATGGATTCTTCATTACCTTCCATCATTATAGGATCATCTAACGTCCCTTAATGTAGGTACCTAGCTGCAGCCATGTAGGAGCTACCCATATTAAAGGCATTACTTGAAACTATCACATATGTAGACATCATGGGGTGCCTAAGCTGGTATATACCAAGAAACTAACATGTGAGGTATATATTTGGTGAAACATACCTGTGTGAATGATGGGTTTAACTTAACTAGGGAAGTATTCCAAGAAACTAACATGTGAGGAGTATGTACCCTAGAGGTAGAACGATTGGAATTTGTTTATGAAGCAATAGACAAAGAGTTGTCTTCTTATTGTGGGTTAGAAGTCAAGAAACTAACATGTGAGGCTTCTAGGTTATAGTGGGACCCCAATCCCCATTAGGAATGAGATTCCCAAATTCCATCAGAGGGTGTATGGAATTTGATAAAATAGTGGGAGGTACCATATGATTAAAGACCCAATCATTATGGATTAAAAATGAAATCTAATTCTCTATTTAATTTTTTATATGTAGTTCATAGAAATGGCTCACCTCAACCCACTATCCAAATTTTGGACACCAACCATTTGATTGGACCTAATTATCTTGATTGGCTAAGGAATTTGAAAATCGTTTAAAAATTCTAAAAAGATTACCTACACACTTGATGGCCCACTTCCTAAGGCTCCTGCTGAGACTGCAACTCAGCAGGAGAAAGACGCTTATCAGAAGTGCATGGACGACAACCTAAAGGCAAGATGCTATATGATGGCATCCATAAGCCCTGAGCTTCAGAAGCAACATAAGTCCATGAGTAGCGCTCCTGACATCTTTCTCCACTTACAAGAGTTGTATGGGGAGCAAAGTAGGACCGCTAAATATAATATTGTCAAGGATCTATTCAAGGCAAGGATGAACGAGGGTTCATCTGTGACTAATCACACCTTGAAGATAATCAACCATATCGAGCAGCTTGAGAAGCTTGATGTGATCATTGAAGTTGATATGTGTTTAGACATTATTTTGCAGTCCCTTCCTGATTCATTTGGGCCGTTCATTATGAATTTTCATATGAACAAGCTTGAGCCCACTCTCCCTGGGCTACACAATTTGCTCAAGATGACTGAGGAGACGATGAAGAAAGGGAAAAATTCTTTGCTCGCATTTGATGGAGCTTCTACTTCCAAAGCCAAACCTAAGCCCAAGGGCAAGGGTAAGAGTACCCAAGGGAAGAAGAAGAAGAACTTAAAGCCGAAGGGAGGTATCAAGAAAGGTAATACCGACAAGGCTAAAGGAACCTGTTTTCACTATGGCAAGGATGGGCACAGGAAACGTAACTACCAGGAGTATTTGGATACTCTAAAGAACCAACCTTCGGAAGGTATGGATCATGCTCTAAACTAAATGTTAGTTCTACTTCCACTTGGGTACTTAATTCTGATGTGAATTTTGAATTCCATGCAGAATCTAGTGGGTAGCAGAAGGCAGAGTAAAGGCAGATCAACCCTATAAGTGGGGAATGGAGCAAACGTTGCTGCATTAGCTGTTGCTTGACTCTACCTAATGGAGTAGTTTAGAAATAATAGTTGGCTATCTTTACATTCCAAAAGTTATTAGAAACATTAATTTTATTTCAGTTTTATCTAAACGAGGTTTTAGTTTGATTTAATAAATGTTTTGTATTAAATGAAGAGTTCATTACTTCTGGAGTTTATGTGGATGGCCTTTATTTTCTAAACTTTATTACAAGTATGAATTGCAATGGAGCATGATAGTTCTAAATTGAATGCTAATAAACTTAAGAGAATAAGATATACATAATGATGTATGTAGAAGTTTATCTTACTTTACAACCTTTACCGATGATTCATTCTAGGTTTGGGTGTGTATACTTAATGAAGTACAAGTTTGAAACATTTGAAAGGTTCAAAGAATTCAGATATGAAGTAGAGAAACTGTGATAACCCAAACACTTGCCACCCTAATAATCAATTGATTAGTGTGATTATTATTATTGTTGTTGTTGTCATAATTATAATTATTATTAATCACCAAAGCTTTAGGATATATATATAACAAAAATTACTAACTTATTATATTACTAGGATTAATGATGTAATTAATCCTTAAGATGAGGTCATTGCTTACATGGGAGGGGATAGGTGGCTAAATTTTATGAATTGCTGAAAAATAAAAGCAAAACAAAACAAAACAAAACAAAACCAACAAATCAACCACGTTTGCTTGGAGAAAAAGAAAATGGATTGCTTGGGGACAAAGGGATAGAGAAGAATCTTCATAAATTAATGAGGGGAGACTTCCTTTGACTTAAGGGGGTATAAAAGGGCTAATTTTCAGCTCATTTTCGTGCTATTTTGGGCTGCTAAAAGAGTGTAACAAAAGAGAGAAATAGAGAGAAAGAAAGAAGGAAAAAGAAGGGAGCTCAAACCAAGGCAGTTTCAAAACATTTTTTCTATAAACCTGAGGCGAGATTTTTCATCTTTGAATGATATAGGATAGGTTTTAAAAGTTTCATGAGGATTGGTTGATGTTTGGATAATTTTTGGAGCTTCAAAGAAGCATTAATGGCTTCCCTCATACTTTGTTTGATTGGTTCTCTAAGCATAGTAAATGAAACTTCACAAAATTTTTACCATAGTTTTATGATACTATAGAGAAGCTTCTGTATAAATCTTAGGCTTTAATACCTTGTAGGTTGTGAGAAATAAATTGGACAACCCGAAACACAGATATGAAAATCTGTATGAATTCGTAACTTGTTTTATTTGTCTGATATTTTTATAAGATTTTGCATGAAAAACTAAGCAAAATGGGCTTTTGAATCATCGAAAAAGGTTAACAAATGAATTAGTTACGAATTTTCAAAGTTTTGATTAAATCTGGGAAAAATTTCAGACAGCAGCTGATTTTGTAGTTGCACGGGGAAGAAGATGTGCAGGTTGGTTAGGTGTGGCAGGGTGTACCATAGGCCACGTGGATTTTAGTGCAATTGGCCATGTGGGGCCCTCCGTAGGAGCTAAAAATATTTTTAAAAATCATATAAAAATACTAGAAACCTATATTTACAATTTTGTAACCCTTTGATTGTGATAACATGGGTTTCAAAAATTAGGATATTATAACCCTTTTATGTAGTTTGTTTTCAAACTTTGACTACCTTAAACAAAGTGTATTGAATTCCGATTGAGTTACGAATTGAACCATTGGATTCATATCAACAAAATTTACATAAGAGTATGTTTGAGGTAAAATGAATGTTTTAATTTTGGGTATTATTTTATTCACATGTAAAATGACCATTTTACCCTTACTTACTAAACATAGCTCGAATGGATTCCAAATTGAGTTTTGTTTGAACCTATGTAATTTCTATGAGAAGTAGAACACTTCAGGGACTTTTTATTAGTATTTTTATGATGTCATCATAATTCTCATATTTTTATATTTGCAATATAGCCCCTAAACTTATGAAAAATTCTAAAATTTCATCAAACTGAATATTTGGCTTTAAGATTTATGTTGAGTAGTTTGATTAAGATTTTTAATGGTGGTGGAACATAATATGAATGATAATTCATATTCATAATTGAATATTGAAATATTATTGAGATTAATTAGTGCATGTGCATGATATTAGCATCCATATGTTGAGCGATATGATTATTAATACATGTACAAACATGTACCAAGTTATTCAGTGATCTGTTTATGTGAAGTTGAATGCTTATACTTGTGATTGAGATTAAGATGTTGAGATGAGAAACAAGCATGTATAAATCCATTTTGTGATATGTTTATGTGAAGTTGCTTATACTTGTAACTGAGATTGAAATGTTGAGATGTTGAGATGAGACGACCGGGTTGAGAAAGCCTAACAGTTAGTGCACTAATATGCTACTCCATTTTTTAGGGCAAGAGGCTAGTGGGGTAGCATACATACATAATGAGAGGTGTGTGCTGTGGTCGTAGATAGTATATCCTGTATGAGCAGACAGGTATGCTATGATTGTTTTTGCAGGTTGCAGCAGGCAACAGAGGCACAGGTACGTGCGAAATTTTATATGCTTGAGTGGCATAACTTTTGAGAAGTGCTATTAACATCATTGTAGTATGAGATGTTACAAAGATGCTGTTACATGTAAGATTAGTTGTTGTATACTAATGTTAAGTATAGATGTTGTTACATGTAAGATGAGTTGTTGTATACAAATTTTATATGCTTGAGTGGCATAAATTTTGAGAAATGCTATTAATATCATTGCAGTATGAGATGTTACAAAGATGCTGTTAAATGTACGATGAGCTGTTGTATACTAATGTTAAGCATTCATGGATGAATTATCTCACTGAGCCGTGGTTTGCTCACCCTTTTATTAAAAATTATTTTTCAGGATTTGGAAAATTTGTGAGCTATTGAGAAGACATGAATAGAAGAGCATATTTTCCTGATTCGATAGTTGTTTAGTTTTGATAAGTTGACATATGTGATGTAATATCAAACAGTGATGCATTGTAATAATTATAATTTCATATATGAGGTCATAAAGAAATTAATATTTATGTGAAGTAATATTTGTCAACATGGTGTCTCTTGGAGAATGAATGGATAAGGTTTGGAGTTGTCACTACCTCACTAGGCTTTAGCAAGGCTATTTTTGGGGCATGACAAAACAAACTAGTAAAAGTATTAGGCTCTTCGATTGGATCGAGGAGGCAAATATTTAATTGGTGATCTTTCAGATCAACTTATTCAAACAGGCATTCTATTCTAATGGACACCTCTTAGAACACCATAACTAAATGGTGTGTCAGAAAGGAGGAAGAGGACGTTATTGGATATGGTCCGATCTATGATAAGTTACAACAACCTAATATTATCTTTGTTAGGATATGCCCTAGAAATTGCCACGTACTTGTGAAACAGAGTTCAAACCAAAGCTGTCCCTTAGAACCCATATGAGATATGGAAAGGGAAGCACTAAGCCTTAAGAATGTAAAAGTATGGGGTTGCAATGCATGTGAAGAGACACATAATGTAACCAAATTGGAAATCAAGATAACTTAAATGTAGGTTTGTGTATTACCCTAAAAGGAGTTTAGGATATCATATCTATCATCCTGATGAACAAAAATGTTTGTTAGTAAGTTTTCAATCTTTCTTGAAAAAGAGTTTATTCAAGAAGGAGATAACAACAGGAAAATAGAACTCAAAGAGTTGTCTAATGAGACACAAACCAACATTGATGCAATCCTTGTCCCCGTTGAGACAGAACCCATCATTGTACCATGATTGTACAAAGGGTTAGTGGGAGTGCGATCACATTTATGGTCCTATAAGTGAATGACGTTCTACTTATTAGGGAATAATGTAGAGACGTTGTCAAAAGTGAAAAATTAGTTTTTCACAAAGTTTCTCCACAAAAGATTTGGAAGAAGCATCCTATATTATGGGAATAGAGGTCTATAGAGAAAGATCTTAAAGGATGCTGAGTCTCTCCCAATCGATGTACGAAGACAAGATTTTGAATGGGTTCAAAATGTATGATTTCAAAAGAGGTCTAATTCTTGTCAGACATGAAATCAAGTTGTCTAAAAGCATATGCCAAGCTGTGTACATTACCAGATATCAATTTTGTGGTAAATGTTACAAGCAGGTATTGGGTAGACCCAGATAAGGTATACTGGGAAGTAGTCAAGGCTATCCTTAAGTACTTGAGAAGAACTAAAGGACCTATGCCTTGTCTATAGAGAAAGAAACTTCGAAATGGTTGGTAGAACGGATTCAGATTTTTAATCTGACGATGATGATTGGAGATCAACATCGAGGTATGTTCTCACCTTAAATGGTGGAGCTGTAAATTTGAGCGCATTGTTGCATGTTTGGATGAGTAAGTTCATTGCAGAACTAGGAGTGGTTCCTAACATTGAGAAGGCCTCACGATTGTTTTTTGACAACAATGGGGCTATTACTCAAGACAAGGATCCACGGTCTCATCAAAAGTCCAAACTTTAAGCGGCGACTCCAAGTGATTAGAGAGATCATTGGAAGAGATGACATATACATATAGAAGCTTAATACAACAGAGAATAAAGAAGACCCCTTCACTAAGGCTATAACCCAAGTGTGTTGGATCACCACCAACAGGATATGGGTATGAGATACATGGTGGATTGGCTGTAGTGCAAGTGGGAGATTGTTAGGATTATGCCCTAGAGCCAATCATAGAGATGATTGTTTAGGGATTAGGAACAATCAATTGATTTCATTTATGTATGTCACATTTATTATTGATTTAATAAAAGGGCTTATTCTATTATGTTTATATGCGTCATTTATATTTACGTAATATGTCCATGGAGTTAGAGTTGAGAATATGAAATTACAAAGTGTTGTAATTTTGAGACTCTAAATATATCTCTGTACTAAATTCCTAAATCATTCCTAGTTGAAGGTTCACTATGATGGACAGTAATGAACCATAGGACTAGCACATGTTAGGTTGACTCTATAGGAGGATAGCTAGTCTCAAGCTATTTGTGTGGAGACACTACAACCAACAAGTGGGTGCCTATTATAAGAATAGGTACACTGAATGTGACTAAAGTTATGAGATAAACTTAATGGAGTTTTAACCTGCCTGTTAATCAATTTCTCATTATTATAGTGGTACAAGTAATCCTTAGACCTGAGACACCATGGTTGTCTCATGCATATAGTTTTAGAAGTTTGATAACACTAAGTGCAGATCCTATTCAGGGGTCTGTAAGGGTGTTCATTGGCCTTACTGCTATGTGTGTGAAGGCATGTGAGTGATCAACAAGGAATCCATCACTCTCAGGAAAAAGAGAGTGAATGTCTCATATAGCATTCATTGAATATAACTCATTAAATCCATGGGCCTGTCACACCCCTATTTTTGCACCACTTACTAGGGCTCATCATTTCATGCATGTTTTTGTTTTGTTTTTGAGTCTAGTCACTTGCATTAGTTTTCTAGAGTCACAAGGACAATGGATATGAATTTTGGTTCAATTCGGAGTTGATCTTAAGGGATAATAAGAGCCTTTGTGACTTGAGGGGCATAATCGTCTTTTAAGTCCCAAACTTTTCATTTGACCTTGAAATGATCTCCAAATTGTTAATTGGAGTTCATATGGCTGCATAAGAGGTATTTCTAGGTTCAATTTGATGAATCAATGGCTCGGGATTAAAATGGCTCGATATAGTTCAAGTTGGTTAATTGACCCTTCTTTGGGTTAGCTCTAATTGACTCACAATTACCAATCAAATCTTTTCAAATTGACTTTCATTAGTCATCATTTTACCCCCAAAAGTGTTTTATGAAGTTCAATTTTGGTATGGAAAGCATTTGGTTTGACCCTATGTGCATGCCTATGCTTAGCAAAGGTAGAGCATAGCGGTTAACCGCCTTGTTCAAACCTAACCATGCCCCCATGGTTAGTGGTTTTCACCCCAAAATGTTCAAAAACATATTCCTCATTGAAACACGGTCGTTTTGGCTTTTGTTTCATCAAAATCGGAGTTCATTTGCCCCCTGAAACACTTCTAGAAGGGAAGGGAGTCAAAATAGGAGAAAAATCCGAAGTGGGCTCGGGTGACCACCCAGCCCCTGGTGGCTAGCCGCATGGGCCCAGGTGGCTAGCTGCCCAGGCCCTGGTGGTCACCTGAGAGCACTTTCCTATTTGCTCTATGATTCCTTGCTGAAGCGAACTCTTGCCTATTTTGACGTATTTGGGCTCTTTTGGACGAGTTTCATTCTAATTTTTGGTAACTTCTGAGTTACTTAAGCCCCAAGGGGGTCTCTAATAACCCTTGGATTAATTTTTAGGGTTTTAATCCTAGCCATTGGTTAATCCTAATTGAAGTCTATAAATACCCCCTATGCTTCAGCACAAGGGGAGCCACCTTATGCCTAGAAACCTAAGTGTTTGAGAGAGAATAAGAGAGAGAGACTTGAAGGAGAGCTGGAGTTCTTGCTGTAGCCTTGGAGAACATTGGTTCAAGTCATCCATAAGAGGAAGAAAGAGTCTCTACAGCAGCAAGGAAGCTTCTTCCTAAGGTAACCTCCCCCTTTCTTTATGCTGAATATGGGTTTTCATATAGAATAGGCTTATTGCATGTTAAAGATAGCTTTTTTATCATGTATTAACACTCTAGCTAGTTAATATACATGAAATATCTACTATTTATCATGAGCTTAGCATGCTTTAGTGCTGTCCTATATGTTTTTAAGCATAGTTGTGATTCTTGTGCTCTTGTTGGCCTTGTTCTAGAATAGTGTCATTGCATGTTAGTGTTAGGGTTTTTTGTCATGTTCTATTGCTTTAGTTAGTTAATATACATGATTTAGGTTCTGTTTAGTTTGGTTTTAGCATGTTTAGAGTTTGTTTTGCATGTTTTTAAGTATATTTGTGAGTTTAGGGTTTTTAGTGTACTTGTTTTAGGTTAGTTTCATACAGCATGTTAAAGTAGGTCTTTTTATTGTTTTTTTTTCATAGTTGCTATATATGTTTTGCATATGGAGTAAATATGATATTTTTGCATGCATGTTAGTTGATTTCTAGGGTTTTATGCATGATATGGTTCTAGGATTGTGTTAGGGCTTATGAAAGTTTGCTGTTTTTGCTGTTAGCATGTTTAGTGGATGATTTTAGGCCATAATACTATTCTGTCCAGATTTGCATGTTAGTGTTTTTGCATGGTTTTGAGCATGTGTAATGGTGCAAATAGTTATGGTATTAGTCCTATGGTAAATAGGGCTACTCATGCTTGAAATGGCTAATGCTTAGAGCAATTGCGCTCAGGTAAGTAGGTATGAAGGTGCCCCAATTCACCTCTCTTCCTTATCCTTTCTCTTCTCCCTCCTAGGGTTAGTTCTTAATATGAATCAATGGTTCTAGTCAAAGGTTTCCTTCAATAACAAATTCTGGTTTTTTATCAAAGTTTCCATATTGTGGAGTTCTTTCTAAAATTGAACTTGGTTTATCTATCATATTCAACTCTTTTGATCAAATAAGGAAACCTAGGGTTTTTACCATAGGTTTGTATTAAGTCTTAACCCAATTCCTAATCGAACTACGTGGACTTTGATCCATGTATTTCGTTGCATGGTACGTAGGCGCTCTTCGTGAGGCTCAAGTCCGTTCTAGGATCCAAGTATCCTAGGTTTCTTTCTGTTTTCTTTTCTTTTCTTTATTTTCTATTTTTATGTGCCTCTTATGCATGGATGGATGAATGAAATATATGATATGCATGCAATTCTTGTGATGATATACTTGCTGATTTTTGTATGGAAAGATCTTAATTTATCCCAAATGAACTGAGAGACCGAAAGGGTGACATGGGTGCCTATAGGCTTTGCCTAGAACCTTCCCATGTCATAACTTAGCCTCCGAATCCCCGATTTCTTTGGTTTCTAAAAGATTGGTTTTTGCCTTTCCTTTTTAAACATGGAGTCATTCAAATTGTTTTCTTAAAACAAACTGTTTTAGGGTTTTCCTTGTTTCCTTTAAAAAATAAGGTGGCGACTCCTTTTTTTTTGTTTAACCCCAATCCTAATCCCTTTTTCTTTCTTTCTCGTCAACCCTTGTGGGCCCAATCTCCGGGGTTCACAGGGCCCATGGTAGAATGAATATGGAAAGGAGTTTCTATAAGTTCATCATTGAGTTGATATTAATGAATGAGTATAAAGTAATTGAACTAGGGACTTGATAGACTTCCATGTCCTATTAGTTCAATTGGAGACATTGTGTTGATGGAAGGATGGAATTGTAACCTATAAACTATAACAGAAGAGTTCTTTGTAAATGACTATTCACCTCATTAAGGATCACACCATGAGCCATATGCTAGGTGTTACTCATGGTTAGTAGAAGCCCTAATTGATATAAATGAGTTATAATTAATTAGGGAATTGAAAGGAGTTTCAATTAGACCCTTAACAGAAAGTGTTCCATTGTACACAACTTGTGCTGTTCCTACTCCTTAATGATGTGAACCCAATGGGTCACACACTGATTATGCTAAGAGAGCTTGATTGTCTATGAGAGAAAGGGTATAAGTGAATAAAGAATAGTTCTTTAAGGGCTTAGTTTGTATATGATACAAATTAGTGGGGTTATTGTGTAATTAGGAGTAATTACACAAAACCCATTAGGGTTTGGAATCCCCCCTTGGCCGGCCCTATTAGTGGGCTATATAATGCCCATTATAATGTGATGACATCATAACATTCACTGCTGTCCGGAGACAAAGCTTGGAGTAAAAAGGAGAACACAAAGCTTGGAGCATAAAGGAGAAGACTTTGTTCAAATGTAAGTATCCTAACTCACTTGGTAGTTAGGATTTTGTTTTGTATTAAGCATAATTAAGATTCATGGTTTTGGGAATCGTAGGAAAAATTTTAATTCCGCCTTTGTAGTTTTTCCTGCCTAGTTAGATTCCCAACAGAACCCTTCTGTTATAGTTTATAGGTTACAATTCCATCCTTCCATCAACACAATGTCTCCAATTAAACTAATAGGACATGGAAGTCTGTCAAGTCCCTAGTTTAATTACTTTATACTCATTCATTAATATCAACTCAATGATGAACTTATGGAAACTCCTTTCCATATTCATTCTACCATGGGCCCATGGGTTTAATGAGTTATATTCAATGAATGCTATATGAGACATTCACTCCCTTTTTCCTGAGAGTGATGGATTCCTTGTTGATCACTCACATGCCTTCACACACATAGCAGTAGGGCCAATGAACACCCTTATAGACCCCTGAATAGGATCTGCACTTAGTGTTATCAAACTTCTAAAGCTACATGCATAAGACAACCATGGTGTCTCAGGTCTAAGGATTACTTGTACCACTATAACAATGAGAAACTGATTGACAGGCAGGTTAAAACTCCATTCAGTTTATCTCATATCTTTGGTCACATTCAGTGTACCTATTCTTATAATAGGCACCACTTATTGGTTGTAGTGTCTCCACACAAATAGCTTGAGACTAGCTATCCTCCTATAGAGTCAACCTAACAAGTGCTAGTCCTATGGTTCATTACTGTCCATTATAGTGAACCTTCAACTAGGAATGTTTTAGGAGTTTAGTACAGAGATATATTTACAGTCTCAAAATTACAACCCTTTGTAATTTCATATTCTCAACTCTAACTCCATGGACATATTATGTAAATATAAATGATGCATATAAACATAATAGAATAAGCCCTTTTATTAAATCAATAATAAATGTGACATACATATAAATGAAATCAATTGATTGTTTCTAATCCCTAAACAATCATCTCTATGATTGGCTCTAGGGCATAATCCTAATAGAAGGGTATGAGTTCCCCATCATTGCCTACAGAGGTCGGAGGAAACCTATCTACCAAGGGATAGACGAGAATGGGCATAATTGGCAGAAACCGTGTTACTGTGAAACATGTTACAGAGAATCAGCCACTGTCGATTACTTGGACGTGGATACCAAGAAACACTATAAGGCCCTGTCACGGGAATCTTTGCAACAAAACATGGCTCGACAGATAATCGAAGAAGAATTCATGGCAATGCCAATGCATGTCCCACATAGAGCTCCCACTCGTTCTCCATTTAAGAAAAGCACTACTCCAGAAAAGCCTTTCACATTCATGGAATTGTTGTGCCAGAAAGATCAATCAGAATACGGCTAAGAGGACTTATCTGGTTAGACAAAGAACCCTTACGCCCAGCTCACACGAAAGGGGAAAGCACCAATGAGAGAAGACATATTCGATCCTTCTCAACTTATTACACTACCAGGAGGTAGAGTACACCTTAAGCTAGGAAGAGAAGATGGTTCATACACCAATGTTATTGAAAACAAGGGGAGAGGCCCCTATGTTAGGCTGAAGAGACCAACGGTTGAATCCATCGAACTATACATCAATAAAGGGCTACTGTTGCCATCTGTCGATGTTATGTTCCCTATTATCGCCTACCAGTAAGACTTAACCCCTATGTACCATGACGGATATACGAGAGAGCTTCTCCAACTTTATGTCGATGGCTTGGTATTTCGATCGGCAGCAAGAAAGAAGTTTCCCATCATCGCCTATCAAAATGTCGACAACAAGCTTTTCTATCACTACCAAGTGGAAACCAAAAATCTGCCATACTGGCTTTACCATTGCAAGAAAAGAAGTAGATCAGTAGACTCATGTCTAAGCAGCATGGCTACCAATATCAGAAATGAGTATGGGGAAATGGTGGACTCTTGCGGAGCAATTTCAGAAGGGGAAAGGCTGTTCGACCTATCTCAGCTAATAACAAAGCCAGGAGCGCAAGTTAGCATGAATCTAGCCGATGTTAAGGAATGGAGAGTCACTATGACCCGCTCAGATGAAAGAAATGGGGCTATCCCAGAATCCCCTCCGCTGATGGAAAGTCTAGATGAACTTCGCAGAGAAGTAAGGACTCTAAGAAACGTAGTGAAAGCATTGGTTCGTCATGAAACCAGCAGAAACCAGACCAATCAATCTTTCTTCCCAGAACCAATCGTTTAGGGACTCCCAGCAAGAGGCATGAATCAGGATAGGATGCTCAGTGACCTACCCATACCATCCTCCCATTTGCTACCAAATCTCATCGCTGCAGGTCTGATACAACTACTACCACAGTATCCCCTAAATCCCCAAGCTCGAGGCTTCCGGCTCAGGGAACAATGTGATTATCATTCCAGAAGGATCAGACACCATAGAAATAGGTGCATGCACCTCAGGCACAGGATACAAGACTTGCTTGAATGCAGTCTTTTGAGTTTCCAAATCAATGCAAATGCTATCTATTATGTTATCTCTCCTAGGGAAGATTAGAGCTGTATGGAAGAAGTCAATGCTGCTTTCACCCTGGATTGCATAGGATTTTCAGCGGTTGCCACTCAGACAATCACAGAAGTACCACTCGTATACTCTCGGAAGGCCCATGTTATCTCCATCTTGCCACCAAAGCAGGAGACAACCATCACTATCTTTGAGCCACAACCGATAATTATCTCCCAACAACTCCCGTATATTCCCTATCATGTTGTGCGTTGGAGTTATGGATTAAAGGCAACCTACCTGGATGGGACGAAAATCAAAACTAAGGCCGATGTGGGAGAAATTGGAGGAATGACTTGATCCGGCAGATATTACACACCCGCCGAACTTGAACTCTTGTGAAAGAAAGGGAAAGACAAATCTCATGAGGCAAACAGAATCAAGGCATCAGTAATGGAAGAAGACCTCAACAAATTTCTAGGAGCTCTCAAGAAGAACGAGTACAACCTTGTAGAACAACTCAACAAAATGCCAACTACCCACCGTAGTGCCCTGGCCAAAATCCTCAACGAGGCACACGTCCCTTCAGACATCACACTAGAGAACTTCCAGAACATAGTGGGACAAGTATTAGCTACCAATGCTATAACCTTCATAGAAGATAAGCAACCTCTTAAAGGCACTGGACACAACCGAACCCTCTATGTCGCAGTAAAATGCAAAGACAAGGTGGTAGGGAGAGTTCTGGTAGACAACGGGTTAGCATTCAATGTGTGCCCACTAATCACAATCACAAAGCTAAGGTATGAGAGATCAAATCTTCGCTTCTGCAGTACGGTCATCCGAGCCTTCGACGGATCACGCAAGGAAGTGCTAGGAGAAATAGATTTACCTATGGAAATGGAACCGTGCACTTTCCAGATCACATTCCAAGTCCTTGACATACCCACTACCTACAACTTCCTACTCGGGTGTCCTTGGGTTTATTCAGCAAGGGCAGTCCCTTCTAGCCTCCACCAAAACATCAAATATGTGATAAAAGATCGCCTAGTCACGATCTTTGCAGAAGATGATTATGCTATCTACTGTGCCTCAGCAATCCCCTACATCGACATCGAGAACAATCTGGCATCTTTTAGCTCTTACGAAGTGGTTCTCACTACTTACGTCCCAGAAGGAGCACCAATGCCAAGCAAGACAGAGATTCCAGAAAACTATCTCATGATCGCCAAAACCCTTGTGAAGAATAGGTTCAAGACCGGAAAAGGGTTAGGGAAGACACTGCAGGGGATTATAAACCTAATAGAGCTTCTGCAGACCATTGGTACTTGGGGACTCGGATATCGTCCAACTAGGCAAGACAAGAAACAAGAAAGGGAAAAGAGAAGGCAAAAGAAGTTGGCCCTCTTAGAAAGCTACAACGCCATCCCCGTGATAGACATCAGGGAAGATCTACAAGAAAACCAAGGCCAAATAGTGTCTCGAGATTACCAAGAAGCCTTTAACTATGGTAAAGTACTAGAAGAAGTCCTAAAGTGGCTCTTTTCCAAAGACGCCGAGGTCACTACTGTGGAGGAATCTCCAATGTTTCCACCTACCAATTCTATCTATGTTGCAAAGACCGGGAAGCAACTCCATAACTGGATCACTGTGCCTATTCCTATAAAGAGGCAGGCCTCCTTAGGGTAAATCGATTGCAAGCAGCATTACCCCATGTTAGCTCACGGTCTCCCACCAGCAGGGGTAACCTCTTTCATACAGGAGACCACTACTTTCCTTTTAAATATCGTGTGATTTCATTTTCAAACTATCTTTCATGCTTTCCTTAAAAGAGTGTTATCACTTGTACTTCACATGATGATTAATGCATTACAACTATCTCGTTTTCTTTCAAAAGGAATGTGTTCTTAATTTTTGCCTATAAAATACGTGTGCTTCAGGAACAATCCACAAAACAAGCACCATAACACAGATGAACAAGAAAATCCTCCCATTAGACATGACTTCGAGGCTAAGATCAATTTAGCTACTAAAAATGACTACGAGGAGGAGGATATGCAGGAAATACTGGAAATGGTCGAACGATACGACGACTCCCCAAAGCCCAATTTGGAAGAGGCCATTGTTGTCAATATCGGGACTAAGGATAGTGTCAAGGAAGTCAGAATCGGTTCCAAACTATCACTTTCTCAGTAGGAAGAGCTCACGTTTCTCTTAACAGAATACCAGGATGTGTTCGCTTGGTTGAACCAAGACATGCCGGGTTTAGACACAGACATTATGGAGCACAAGTTGCTTCTAAAACCTGAGTTCAAGCCAGTCAAGCAGAAACTCAGAAGAATAAAACCAGAATAGTCACTTAAGATCAAGAAAGAAGTCATGAAGCAATTCGAAGCAGGATTCTTGAGAGTCGCTACTTACCCAGATTGGGTTGCCAACATAGTGCCAATTCCAAAGAAAGATGGCAAGGTCCAGATGTGTGTCTATTACAAGGATCTTAATCAAGCTTGCCTTAAAGACGACTTTCCCTTACCGCACATAGACATACTCGTGGACAATACTGCTGGGCATGAGATGTTCTCCTTCATAGATGGTTTCTCAAGATACAACCAGATCAAGATGTTCGAATCCAACCAGGAAAAGACATCTTTCATTACACACTAGGGCACCTTTTGCTATAAAATCATGCCCTTCGGGTTAAAGAATGCAAGAGCAACGTATCAGAGAGCTATGACAACCCTATTCCAAGACATGATGCACAGGGAACTGGAAGTTTATGTAGATGACATGATTGCCAAATCTCAGAAAGAAGAAGACCATGTGACAGATCTAAGAAAGCTTTTTCGAAGGCTCCATAAGAATCAACTCAAACTTAACCCTGCCAAGTGCATATTTTCGGGGTCACATCAGGCAAGTTACTGGGATTCATAGTCAACCAAGAAGGAATCGAAGTCGATCCATCCAAAGCTAAAGCTATCATCGACATGTCGACACCAAGAATCCATAAGGAAATCAAAGGTTTCCTAGGCAGAATCAATTACATCAGCAGGTTTATCTCTCAGTTGACCACTACCTGCAAACCAATTTTCAAGCTACTGAGGAAGGACGTATCCATCGAATGGACCACAGAATGCCAGCAAGCCTTTGAAAAGATCAAGGAGCATCTCCTTAACCCGCTAGTCTTGGTACGACCAACATCAGGCCGACCACTGCTCATGTACCTGACTGTTCTAGAGACCTCCATGGGGTACATACTAGGGTAGCATAATGAAACCAAAAGGAAAGAAAGGGCTATCTACTACTTAAGCAAGAAGTTCACAGACTACGAAACAAGGTACACTGCTTTGGAAAGAACTTGTTGTGCTTTGGCTTAGTCAGTACACCAATTATGGCATTACATGCTCCATTTCACTACATATCTCATCGCCCGTATGGATCCACTCAAGTACATATTTGAAAAGCCTTCGCTCACAGCCAGAATAGCTAGGTGGCAAATGCTGTTGACAGAATTTGACATAGTATTCATCACACAGAAAGCCATGAAAGGGTAGACTATTGCCGATCAGTTAGCTGAAATGCCCCTGCTAGATTATGAATCCATGCAAATATTATTTCCAGACGAGGATTTGATGAACCTTACTGAAGAAGAACCCGAGGAATACCCTGAATGGTGGCTGTACTTCGACGGATTTGCCAATATGACAGGCCAAGGAATCGGGGCTGTCCTTGTCTCACCACAGGGCACCCATCTCCCACTTTCCATCAAGCTTCGATTTCCATGCACCAACAACATGGCTAAATACGAAGCATGCATTCTGGTTTGCAAGTAGCATTGGATCTTGGTATTCGAGATATCGAGGTGTACGGAGACTATGCACTCATTATCTGTTAAACATTAGGCGATTGGAAAATGAAAGATCCAAAGTTGGTTAGATACCACCAATATCTTATGGAACTCATCATCAGGTTCCGTAAGATCATGTTTGAATACATGCCAAGGTCTAGGAACTAGTTCGTAGATGCACTTGCCACCTTGGCCTGTCTCATGAACATCCCGAATGATCGTGACATACACCCTGTAGAAATCACAATCAGGCATAGCCCAGCCAATACATGCCTGATAGGAAGCATCATGTAGATCTCGATAGATGAAGAACCTGATGGGAGACCGTGGTACCAAGACATCATAGTCTTCATCAAGGAGAAGAAATACCCCGATGCTGCGACAGACACTGACAAACAAACCATTCAAAGGATGGCAATGCAATTTTTCCTCGATGGCGACACTCTCTACAAAAGGTCTTATGACTCTATACTGCTCAAATGTGTCGAAGCTCTAGAAGCTTCGTGACTCATCGAAGAGGTCCACGCAGGACAATGCAGGGCCCACATGAACGGGTTCATGCTAGCGCGAAAAATCATGCGGATGGGTTACTACTGGACGACCATAGGAAATGACTGCATTAGGTTTTCTCGTTCTTGTAACCAATGTCAGGTCTATGCAGCGAAAGAGAAAGTGCCCACGTTGCCCCTCAACAACATGACAACCCCATGGCCATTTTCAATGTGGGGCATGGATGTCATAGGCAGCATAAACCCGAAAGCCTTAAACGGTCACCAGTTCATCCTAGTAGCCATCGATTCCTTCACCAAATGGGTAGAGGCAGAATCATACGCCAACGTAACCAAGAAAGTAGTGACCAAGTACATCAAAAGCAAAATCATCGCCAGATATGGTAGCTCGAGCTGCATCATTAGCGATAACGCCACCAACTTGAACAATGACATGATGAGGGAATTGTGTAGCACATTTAGGATCAACTATTGCAATCCATAGCCTATCGCCCACAGATGAATGGAGCAGTTGAAGCAGCAAACAAGAACATCAAAAGGATAGTTATGAAAATGACTACCACATAGAATGATTGGCATGACATGCTGCCATATGCACTGTTGGCATACCTCACTTCCATATACACGTCCACAGGGGCAACTTCATATTCCTTGGCCTATGAAATGGAAGCAGTGCTCCCGGTTGAAGTTGAGATACTGTCTCTTAAGATCCTCATGGAGACAGTGCTCGAAGAAGCAGAATGGGCTAGAGCCTGACACGACCAACTTAACTTAATCGAAGAGAAGAGGTTAAGAGCCATTTGCCATAGCCAGTGTTACTAAAGAAGAATGTCAAGATCCTACAACAAGAAAGTGAGAGTCAAGCAATTCAAAGAAGGAGACTTAGTCCTCAAGAAGAGACTGCCTCACCAAAAAGATCCCCGAGGAAAATTCGTTCCAAACTATGATGGCCCTTATGTCATGAAAAAGGCGTTCTTAGGA
Source organism: Liquidambar formosana (assembly GCA_039720395.1). Taxonomy (NCBI): domain Eukaryota; kingdom Viridiplantae; phylum Streptophyta; class Magnoliopsida; order Saxifragales; family Altingiaceae; genus Liquidambar; species Liquidambar formosana. Next base: position 24,077,198 of record CM077826.1, on the reverse strand, counting down.
GGAGCCCTCATACTGACAGAGATGGACGGTCAAGAGCTTTATGGCCCAGTGAACTCTGACGCAGTTGGGAGGGACTATGCCTAAGGATGAAAAATGAATTCAGTCAAAAGATAGGAATTTGTGAAACCCCTTTCCTAACATCAAGAAATTATGATCAATGCCAAAGTCAATTCTATGAAATGAATTCCTTTGCTTAAACTCAACTATACGACTGCTCCATTCCACCAAGATTGGGGCGAGACACACTTAATCGGGAGTCCGTTAAAAAAAAAAAAAAAACCAAAACAAAACAAAACAAAACAAAAAAAAGGGCTTCTATGGTCTCCGCTCCAACAGTTTTAAAGTAATCAAGGGATTTAGGCAAATCACAATGATTCTTATAAAGGGGTGACATCCAAGTTCCCTTCTTCGCAAAGATTGAGTACCAGAAGAAAAGTTGCTTAAAGGAAAGTGTTTAGCGTCTATCATCACTCAGAACTCCTTTCTGATCACAGAATCGGGGATAACTGAAGATCGTGACTACTTATTCATGGTTTGTTACTCACCAAGGCTCTAATGGCTGAAGTTCCCTCAAAACAAGACAGCGGCAGGACGTCCACAGCATCGTCTGTCTATCTAATGAGTTCAAGTTTTCAAACTAATCTGTATGAAAGTGCCTAGTGGATTCAAATGAAGCCATTGTAGTTAAAAGGTAGAAATTTACACATTTATTACTTGCAAAGTTTTTCTTTTCAAAATTAAATAAAACACACACAACACGCACTAAAGCACACGCGTACAAAGATACAAATGCTAGTTTTGCAACAGAAAGCTACTCAAAAGAAAGCCTAGCAACTACAAGGGAGAGCGCATCAGGAAACAGTCCCTGGATCAAACTCCGCGGAATCTTTTCAGCACTTTACCAAAGAAACCGCACTCTTTACGCTGCTGAGTCGAAGTATCACCAGATGACGATTTAGGCAATGCTAGTTCTTCAGCCTCAGCCACTGTATCTCGCATCCCTGTGCGCAATTGTGAACCCACGGAAAAGTGCGGCGCCCACAAGGGTGTTTGGCAAAAAGATATAGAGGTTTAAAAGACAACAAACGAAAAGGAGTCGCCACCTCATTTTTTAGGGAAAAGAGGAAAACCACAAAAATGTTTTATTTTTAAAACCACATGACTCCATTAAAGGAAAAGCAAAGTCTTTAAAACCAGAAAATTGGATTTGGGGGCTAAGTTACGACGTGGGAAGGTTCTGGGCAAAGCCCATAGGCACCCACATTGCCCGAGTTAGTCTCTTAATTTGATTGGGCTAACTTAAGATCTTTTTCACTCAAATATCATCATATATCATCACAAGGTAGCATGCATAACATATATTCCATCCAATCATCCATGCACAATCAAACAAATAAAACAAAACAGAAAAAGAAGAAAAGAGAAGGAAAGAGCCTCGGATACTTGGATCCTAAAACGGACTTGAACCTCAAAAGAGCGCCTACATACCATGCAGTGAAATACATGGATCAATGTCCACGTAGTTCAAAAATAATAGGGTTACAACCTAATACAAACCAATGGTAAAAACCCTAAGTTTCCTTGTTCGAAAAATGTATTGATTTAGTCTAAAATTGAAACCTTCCACAAGATAGAAGCTTTGATAGAAAACCAGAATTTTATTAATGAAGGAAACCCTTGATAATTACCATGTGTTCGTATTAAGAAATAATCCTAGGAGGGAGAAGAGAAAGAATAAGAAAAGAAAAGTGAATTAGGGCACTTCATACCCTACTTACCTGAGCGCAAAAGCTCCAAGCATTAGCAATTTCAAGCAATAGCAGCCCTATTTGTAATAGGACAAGCATTGTACCTGTTTGCACCCTTACAAGTGCATAAAACCATGCAAGAAGAACGATATACTAATCTGGACAGAATCATGACAAGGCCTAAAATTATCGATTTATTATGCAAACAATAAGAATAATGAATAACTAAGGACTCCAACTCAATCCTACATGCAATAACCTGACTAACATGCACAAGAACCTACCAAAGACACACTAACAATCACGAGAGACTCCATTAATATCAATAAACATGATAGCAAAGCCTATTCTAACCAAAAAGATGTTATTTTATGTAAAATATGAAAATAGGCCTTCCTACGACGAGCTTTCTTAAGCGAAACTATCCTAAGATAATTTCACGTAAAAAAGTCGTTATGGGGAGGTGCAATTATCATATCCTACGTAAAATATATATATTAGAACACAATAGAAGTGATTTCATGTTTAAACACATCACAAAAAGCTCTCATGCAAAACCCTACTTAACAAAAAGGATAATTATCCTTAGAAAAGGATAATATCTCCAAAAACCCTATAAATCTACTATATGAATGCAAACCTAGCATGATTCAACTATATGCAGCATATATAGAATGACTATGATGAGAAACAGCTCGTAAAATTAAGCTAAACATGCTGTATGAAACTTGTGTGATTTTAGGGTTATTGAAACCCTAATCTCACAACTATGCATAAAAACCTATGAAATGACTCTAACATACGCTCAAATCATCATGAATATCATTCATATCATATATATTAACTAACAGGAGCATCAACTCATGACAATTATCACAGCAATCTAGACATATGAACTATGCATGATTTAAGAGGATAAGAGGACTAACGCTATCCAATCCTTAGTAAACTGGGGATTATCAAGCATATAAAGCCATAAATCATCTCAAAATCATTCATAATACATCCTAAAAACATTGGACTATCCTAACATATGGAGTTATATCATGCACTAGAACTATCATAGAAGAAGAAGGGGAAGGAGAAAGAGAAAACCCATGTTCAGCATTCAAGAAGAGTGCTTACCTCTTGTAGAATCTTTATTGTCTTCAAACTCCTTGTTCTCTTGCTTGCTTAGGGTTAAAGAGCTTCCTCTTGATGTCCTTTTAGCTCTCCAAACTCGTAGCTCCTTCTCTCTCTAAGTGTAAAGTGCAATTAACCTCCTTCTATGTGCTGAATATCATGTCCTTTATATAGAGAACTGACCCCCTAAACCAATGGCTAAGATTAATTCATTAAACAATGATCCTAGGGCTATTAGAGACTCTCTTGGTGTTCAAACAACTCAAACTTACACACTCCTAAGAGAAAATAAGTTATAATGGTGGAGGAAACCGTCAAAAGAGGGAGAAAAGAGTCAGAATTTGAGTTGAGGACGGAGTCCTCAGGTGACCAACTAGGCTTGGATAGCTGACCATCCAGCCCCGGACGGTTACTCGAGGGCTCTCCTTATTTCACTCCGGTTTTGACTCCTACTTGCTTCAGAAGTCCTAAAATGTTCAAATTAAGTCCGATTTTGACGAAATAAAAGCCAAAACGACCGTGTTTCGAAGGGGAACATATTTCTAATCATTTTAGGACAAAAATCCTTAACCATGGGTGCATGGTTAGGTTTTACAAAGGTGGTTAACCATGGTGCCTCATTGTCGCTAAGCTGGGTTTGTACATAAGGTTGAACCGAATGCTTTCCCAATCGAAATTCGATCTTTCTAAACATATCTAGGATGTAAATAAAGCCCAATTGAATTTAAATGAGAGAAAATTGGTTGGGTCATATGAGTAAATTTGAGCAAACCAAGAAAGGGTCTTTTAGCCAACCCGAACCATTATGAGCCGAATTCATCTTAAACCATTAATTCATGAAATTGAACCTATATATAGACTCTATATAACCATATGAACTCAAGGGATGACTCTGGATTCGTTCCAATGTCAAATGGAAAATATACGGCTTAAAAGACGATTATGCCCTTAAAGTCGCAAAAGTTCCTATTAACTATCAAGATGAACTCCAAATCACTTCAAAATTCATACACATGATATTCAATGCCATAGAAACTCAATGCAAAAGAGTAGACTTGAAAAGGACTCAAAATCCTACGTGAAATGATATGTCCTAGCTAAGGTGACAAAAATGGGGTATGACAGAAGCCCCTCATTGGTGAACAAGTTTCACTTGTGAGCTAATGATTAAAGAACAACCCATTTTTGTTCGATGGATTAATCTCATTAATACTAGCAAACTCAAATGGAACCATAAGGATAGACTTCGTCATATCCAAGCACGCAACGATTTCATCGAAGCAAATAATCGATTGCATACCAACATTCATTGGTGCGCTCATGCAAATGCCTTTACCATGCACTAATTGCATTAGTGATATTCCACATGGTCTTCTCATGATGCAAAGCTAGTTGCACTAGTGCATCACAAGGTATCCTACCAATTTTATTGGAATTCTCAAAACAAATTATTTCATAACAAGTAAAACTCATAGATCATCATTTTATGTGAATTTATCGTTGAATTGAATGTCCATTAATTCAAAACCAAGTGCATTTCATGCCAATTTCATTGGGGAATAACAAAGATAGTGAGTTATTTCATAACTCATGACTCATCATTTTATGTGAAATTATCGTTATCACATGATGTGAAATTGAATTGAATGTCCATCAATTCAAAAACCAAGTGCATTTTATGCCAATCTCATTGGGAATAACAAAGATAGTGAGTTATTTCATAACTCATGACTCATCATTTCATGTGAAATTATCGTTATCACACGATTTCATGCCACTTTCAGTGGAAATAGCAAAGGTAGTGAGTTAGTTCATAACTCGTGAATCATCATTCCATGTGAAATTATCGTTATCACATGATTTCATGCCACTTTCAGTGGAAATAACAAAGATAGTGAGTTATTTCATAACTCACAAATCATCATTTCATGTGAAATTATCTTTATCACATGATTTCATGCCACTTTCAGTGGGAATAGCAAAGATAGTGAGTTATTTCATAACTCATGAATCATCATTTCATGTGAAATTATCGTTATCACATGATATGAGATCCAATTGCAAGTCAATTGATTCAAAACCAAGCTTATTTCTTATCATTTCATGTGAAATTATCTTTATCACATGATATGATAATGAATTGAAAGTCATTTTACTCAAAAGCAAATTCATTTCTCATAATTTCATGTGAAGTTGTCTTTATCACATGAAATGACATTGAATTGGGAGTCATTCAACTCAAAATCAAGCTCATTTCTTATCATTTCATGTGAAATTGTCTTTATCACATTAAATGACATTGAACTGAGAGTTAATTGATTGAAAATCAAGCTTATTTCATGTTATTTCATGTGAAATTATCTTTATCACATGATATAACATTGATTTGAAAGTCAATTGATCGAAAAACCAAGTGCATTTCATGCCAATTTCATAAAGATAGCAAGTTACTTCGTAACTAGCATAACTTATAAATCGCCATTTCATGTGAAATTATCTGTATCACATGATTATCAAGTCATTTCATGTGAAATTATCTTTATCACATGATATGATATCACTATCATCATATAGAGAATTGAATTTCAAGACTTGAAAGCCAAACTATTCGACACTAAGCTCATTTCATGAGAAAGCTATTTATCATAGCCATAACAATTCCTCGTTATGTGGGTAAATACAATCACCCAAGATTCAAAAATTTCATTGAAACTTGATAAACTTGGAGGATATATTCATCCCATAGCTCAAAAATTGAACATAAAGTCAATTTGGAGAAGTTTAGAGGCCGCAAGTGCGCGAGACGGGGCAAACAAGCAAAGCGGGCTAGGGTGACCATCTGTCCTCAGATGGTCAGCCGTCCAGGGCAAGACGGCTAACCTGTCCAAGGGAGGACGGTTACCCGAGCCCACCAAGGAAAAATTCTAGGTTTATAAAACCCATTCCTTGCATACTCATTCCTGCATTCTCCCATACGAAAATTAGAGAGTTTTTCTCTCTAAACTCTCATTCCATCTTCTTCATCTCTCATTCTCTCATTCCTACTTCAAAAACATTCAAATCCAACATCATATGCACATTAAATAACAACAAATCAAGCCCATTTAACAATCAAAACACCCAATTCACATCATCTTTTGAAATCAAACCAAATCAAACCCATTTTTCACAAACCCAACTCCATCATCAAGAATGTCATCTAGCAAGGACTCAAGCACCAAGTATCCATTCTATGGGGTCAAAAGCAAGTACAAGGCACCACTCTATGATGCTCCTCAAGATAGGGTGTTGCTTGAACCTGACAAGCATCTCTCATTCCTCCATTCCCACTAAGAAGTAAGTTTACCCAACTTAACACTTTTCTTTTGAATCTTTCGATTCTTTTGATGAAATTGCATTCCCATATACTTCTTTTGAGTACCTCTTGTGTTGTTGAGTGATATCCCTTGATTTGGCAAGGATTGAACACACAAATCCTTTTCATTTGAAAGCTTGAAAAATGCCACCCACCAAGTGTTTGATGAAATGCCCAAGTGAAATAAAGATGTTCAATCTTTACCAAATCAATGTATATCAACAAGTAAACACTCAAGTGAGTAATATGCTATGATTTAGCAAGGATTGATCATACAAAATTCTTTTGTTTCAGTGCTTGGGAAGTGTCACCTACCAAGTGTTCGATAAAATGCCCAAGTGATAAAAAAGTGTTCAATCCTTGCCAAATTAAAGCATATGAGCAAGTAAACTCATAAACATTCATCAGCAATTCATTTCATGAATAAAAACGATTTCTTGACATCTTTTAGAAATCAATTTGAAACCAATTGCTAGTGTAGGCTTATTGTTTCCATGTTCTCTCAACTAACTCTTAAGGTATTTTCAACGGCTATAGCCCAACTTTCAGGACATGCGCACTAGGTCCTCTATCAAAGGACTTATTGAATGGTGGCGGAACATGGAAAACTTCCAACCTATAGCCAAGAGCCATGTCGAAAAGGCCGGTTTTGGTCTATTCCTAGATTCCTTGTGGAATGATCAATGTGATAGGCAAGCCTTGCTAGCCTTGTTTGAACTATGGTGGGACACCACCAACACATTCCATTTCGGTTTCGGGGAGATGACATTAACCCCCAAGGACTTTACCATGATCACGGGCTTGAGCATTAAGGGCAAGAGCTTGGAATTTTATGAAGAGGCCTCCTCGGATGAGGATTATCTCCTAGCTTACCTTGGAATGGAAGTTGAGGTAATCAAGAAAGCAATGCGCCGCACTTGGCTTTTTAACAAATTTGCAAAGCAAAGGGAGAGCGAGGGTGCGAGCCCCGATTGCATTACAAGAGCATTTCTTCTTTACATGATCTCATGCACATTCTTTGCCGGTACGGGCGATCTAGCCCCTTTGGGTCTTCTTGCAAGCATAGAAGATGTTGGCAAGATTAGGAAATTCAACTGGGGAGGGGCTGCTCTAGCCACCATATACTGCACAATGTGTGACATGTCACGCGGTGTTACCAAGGATTTCGGAGGGATGCCTTTTGTTTGGGAGGTAATGCTACTTCCCTTTTATTTCTTTTCACTCTTTCTTATATTTTCCTTTCTTTTTTTTTTTTTTTTGACTCAACTCTTGATAGGTTTGGTGCTATGAGTACCTCAACCTATGTCGCCCATCGCTTGCTGAGGAAACCATTGAATGGCCTACCCTCAAGAATTACTCTCCCACTTATGTGTCCTTTTGGGCGGCAAATCGTCATGATTATGCCTATACTAGAGCTCACCTAGTAAGCCTGACAGCTGACATGGTGAAATTCTCTCCCTATTCTTTTCTTTTCTTTTTACTTCCTATTTCTCATTTTGGATTTTTGAACAGATTGAATGGGATCCCTGGAAGATATGGGTGCCCATGCTACCCAAGCGATGCATTTCTAGCTTGATGTTGACTGGCAAGAGGGTGCTTTTGGAAGGCTCCGTGGGTAGGTACTGGTACTTGGAGAGCGAGTCTTACGACAAGTCATGGGTAATGTGAATGTAGCCATGGCTCCAATGCCACCACCACCTAACATGAGGCATGCTAACTTGATGAAAGGAGAGGAGCTGTGGGATGCTTTGAGGGGTTGGGATGCGGAGGAGTTCACTTCTCCTGACATTGTGTACGACACTTTCTGTCATCAATATCTGATGAGGCCTAGGGTGACATGCCTCCCTCCTCAAGGGGTAAGTCTTTGATGCCTTCCTAGCCTTTTCTTTTGATAGAGACTTTATTTGATAGGTGAACACTTGCAGAGTCGACGAGCAAGAGGGCATAGCTCAACAGTGGGCTCAGGAGTGATTCCTGGCTCTGAAGAAGATAAAATGGAAAGGGATAGGTTACTGCCCTTGCCTCTGCCTAATTGGTCCATTGATTTGTGCTGCGGGTCAAACTTTGTCAAGACTGCCATTACCCATCCCGCTTTTGATGAATCCCCTAGGATCGACCTAAGTCGAGAACAGGTGAGTTCTCTTTATGGGTATTTCTTTCTTTCTTTCAGCATTACCTTCAATTTAATCTTATTGATTATCCTAGGTGCTTGCGGCATATGCCCAAGTGTTCATTGACCTTAGCGAGGGCTTGAGGCGTGACCTTGTGAGGATGAGCTTAGCCAAATCCATGGCGGAAGCCCGTCTGGGTGCTATAGTAAGTGTTCAACCTATTTAAAGTTCCCATTTGTGGTTTTCAACCAACCCTATTCTCATACTTAGTTTCTTTGCAATGGACTTTGTCTATGCAGCCGCCACCATCAATGTGCCCTCCTAGAGCACCTCGTGGGGGTCGTGACGGAGCTGGGCCGAGCCACAAAAGAAGCTCTGGAACTCGCTGAGTTCATTTACTTCTTTTTTGGGATTGTACAAACAATGACATAATGGCTATCTTCTTGCATTTCATGCTATGTTTTGTAATTGCAACCTTAAACCAACTTTCTTAACCCTTATTATGGATACTTGTGGTGCTTCTTTGAATCTATCATGATGATGTTGTGGTGCCCTTCTTATGAAAATTTGAGTTAATGTGAGCTCATAGGAGTGAAAATGGCCTAAAAAGGTCATCCGAATGCGAAAATAGGCAAAACCAGGCGAAATAAGGCAAAACAAGGTGGAGGCCTCGGGTGATCATCTGGCCCCGGACGGTTAGCCATCTGGGCGTAGACGGCTGACCGTCCTAGCCCTGGATGGTTACCCGAGGTTGACGCGTTTTTTCGCGATTTTTCAGGAATTTTGCTATTTTGACGATTCTACTCCTTTTAGGACTCGAATTTGTAACCTTTTCCCTATAAAAACACATGAGGGGAGCCTTCTAACTCACTTAGTTTTATTGACAATAATTATGGAAGCCTTAGATGGGTTCTTAAGAAGGTTTTTGGCAGTTATGGCTGCCAAAGACAAAACTGAGTTTAGGCGCTTTGGCTTGGAACCGTTGCTCTCTATACGGCATATGAAGCTCGAGACGACTCTCTTCACTGCTGTTACATATTTCTGGGATCCTCAAATCCATGCCTTTCGATTCAATTATGAAGAATTATGCCCAACCATGGAAGAATTCTGTGCTTTATTTGGAGTTTCACCCGCAGGGCCATTCATCCTTCCTACACCTCGTTTGGATTACCTTGCTTCTTTCTCAGACTTTCTTGGCATTCCTCAGAAGGATGTAACGATCTTTGTCAAGGATCATATGGTGGGCTTAATGAAGTTAGCAACCTCATTCTTGGCTCATGATAGCGAAGGTACTCTGACTTTCACCCCTCAAATTCAGCATGCACTCGCTTTCTGTTTAATTGGTCGCTTTCTCATCTCCACCGGCACTCTTCAAGCCCCTGTTCAAATATGTGAGTTGATTGCCCCTCTTCTCAAGCGACATAACATCATTCCCTTGGTACTAGCTGAAACCTTGAATGGCTTAGATAAGGTTCATGGCAACCCTAAAGCGCCTTTAGAAAGGTAGCCCCTTTTTATTACAAATGTGGCCGCTCGAGCGCTTGAATTTTCTATCTCCTACCACTATCAATCCATACAAACCCCAGCACTTCTGTCTGCGTCGAGTTGAACTCCCTGGGCCGTTTTCTTTAAGAGATTGGTTGGGTTATTTCCAAACACTGTCATGACGGAACATTAAATGGTATGTTTTCATATGGGGATGTAAAGAGCAAGTACTTTTTTGAACCTCGGGGTGTGCTTTTGTCAAACTCATAGGGCTGAGATCGACTTCCTTCTATTGGACTTCGAGAATTCTTCGCCAGATGGGTGCCATGCAAGCCATACCGTCCCTAACAGGACCTTGTTGCTCTATGGAACCTGTCGGTCTTACCATAATCAAGTGGGCGAGGACTCACTGGCCTACAGACCTGAAATTGACTCTGATTGCCAACACTGAAGGACCTTTCAAGATGAGTCAAGAATATAGGCAATGGTTGAAGGATGATTTAGGTAAAAGGGAAACTTCTCGCTGAGAAAGAATTTATGACCTTATCAGGGACACGAGACTTGGGCTTTGCAGAGAAGACATTCTTGAGGCAGTAAAGGCAGCACATGACCACGACTTACGAAAGAAAAGAAGACTCGAGAGAGAAAAAAAGAAGACAAACAAAATGACTTTGAAGAAACTTAAGAGAACTTGAAGACTCAATAAATAGAATATCTATGGCATGTCAATAGTTCTTTTACTTAACACTAATAAATTGCTATGTCAACCAATTAGTTTCAAATGAGTTGCCAATAATAATTTACTTTTGGGATTTTTTGTGATTGTGTTGTTGGACCGCACCCAAAGTAACTTTATGGGTTGCCTACGTATTCCCATTTTCTTTCTTTTTTTTTTTCTTTCTTCTTTTTTTTCGTTTTTTTCCTTTTTTTTTTCTTTTTTTTTTTTGGGGAATTAGGTCCTCATAGTTCAAATGCCTTAACTTTTGACTAGGCCGCCCTTACAGGTTTTCAACCTAGCAGGCCTTATACATAATACTTTTTTAATTGATCTAAATTGGTAGGACGAGCGAACTCGATCCCATCCAAATCCATAAGTCGAACAGCTCCTGCTGGCAATATTTCCTTGATGACGTACGGGCCACCCCAACTTGGTTTGAACTTTCCTCGCGGATCGAAAATTGGAGCTCGGATCTCCTTTAATACCAAATCCCCTTTCTTCAAGCCTCTGTCTTTGACATGTTTGTTGAACGCCCTTGCGACTCTTCTCTGGTACCCTTGCACATGGTAGAGAGCTCTCAATTGCCTTTCATCTAGCAATGCCAACTCATCATAACGACCTTTGATCCAGTCCATCTCTGCTAGCTGGCTTTCCACAACAACCCTTAACGAAGGAACTTCCAATTCCACTGGTAGAATGGCCTCCATTCCATACACTAAAGCATACGGCGTAGCCCCTGTTGATGATCTGATTGACGTTCTGTACCCCCATAATGCCAATGGTAGTTTCTCATGCCAATTAGTGTATGTGTCAGCTGTTTTCTGTAGTATCTTCTTGATGTTCTTGTTGGCGGCTTCCACTACGCTGTTAGTCTGTGGGCGATACGGGGATGACAAGTGATGAACGATCTTATGCTTCTGCAAGAGTTCTTTAGTTTCCTTTTGAAAATACTGACCGTTATCTGAAATGACCTCATGCAGTACCCTATATTGGTAGATAATGTTAAGCTGTATGAACTGCGCCACCTTTTTGGCATTCAAAACCTTAAAGGAAGCTGCTTCCACCCACTTGGTGAAGTAATTGATGGCTACCAAGATGTATTCATGACCGTTGGATGCCTTCGGCTTAATCTATCCGATGGTATCTATTCCCTACACTACAAACGGCCACGGAGTTGACATACTTGTTAAGGGCATGGAGGGCAAGTGTTGTCCGTTGGCGAAGAGCTGACACTTATGGCACTTCTTGACGTGGGCATAGCAATCCCTTTCCATTGTAGACCAGTAATACCCTAGCCTCATGATCTTCTTAGCCAGCATGTATCCATTCATATGCAGAGCCCTCACTCCTTTATGAATTTCTTTGATAAGTTTTCTAGCTTCCTCCTCCGTGACACATAGCAAGTGAATCCCATCGTAAGACCTCCGATATAGTTTTACTCCGCATACCATATAATGGCTTGCCAATCTCCTTGGTGTTCGTCTATCCACACAAGATGCCTCCTCTGGATACTCTTTTTCTTCAATGAGCCTTCTTATGTCATAAAACCAGGGGTGGTTATCTATTATCTCCCCTTCTCGGATAGAACAGCAATAAACTGGTTTCTTTCTGCATTCGATCACGAGTGGTTTCACACTTCTTCCTTCTGGTATCTCCGCCATTGAGGCTAGAGTTGCTAGAGCATCAGTGAACTGATTCTTGTTTCTTGACAGGTAATTAAACTTGATCTCTACAAACTCTTTGGTCAATGCTTCCAAATAGGCGTGATATGGCAACACACTACTACAAAAACGTTGATAGATGACTGTATTTAACAGTCATCTTTTAGCAAAACAGTCATCTTTGTTTTTAGAAAAAACAGTCATCTCTTCAGGCGTCATCTTTTATCATCAAATAAGATGACCATTTTTTGCGGTCATCTTTGAGAGTAATAGATGACCGTTTCTTAAAAATAGTCATGTTTGAATCAAAGAAAGAAAATCCTTTATTCATTAACATGGTCATCTTTTGTGCTATAGATGATTGTTAAAAACGGTCATATATTCAACAAAACATGGCTAGTTTTATCTTAAAAACAGTCATATATTACTATATAAGATGACTGCTTTTCACAGTCATCTTATGTTCTTAAAAACAGTCATATATTACTATATAAGATGACTGTGTAACTATATAAGATGACTATGAAACACAGTCATCTTATGTTCTTAAAAACAGTCATGTATTACTATATAAGATGACTATGTGACTGTATAAGATGATTGTTTTTCACAGTCATCTTATGCTCTTAAGACCAGTCATCTTATGTATTAAAAGATGACTATAGAAAACAGTCATCTTATCTATGGCACCATTTTTTTTTTTTTTTGGTGGTATTCATATACAAAAAATGTCATATACTATTTACTATCCTATAAACCTGTTATTAAATTTGATACATCAACCTGTTTATACAAATTACTCAATAATTAAATTCTCAATATGAAATAAAAGAAATTAAGACAAATAAAATAACAAAGGAAATTAAATCACTCATATTAATTATAAAACCATCATTTTCATTTCATTGGTTTACAAGAACAAGGTTTCAAAAGTCATCACCATTCCCTTGACTTAACTAGTGCTACAATATTTTTGATGTTAAAATGAAAAACAAATCTAAAAAGGCAACATCCGTGGCAAATTTTCACCTTTTGCTATGATCATGATGCATGATTCAACTACACAAAAAGAAGCCATCAGGTGAGAACCAAAAAAAAAAAAAAAAAAAAAAAAAAAAAGAGCTCCCATTTAGAAGAGTGAGCATCCACAAAAAAGGGACGAATTAGAAGAGTGAGCATCCACAAAAGCTTCAGTGTTAATTTGCTCCCATTTCTTTGACTCTATCAAAGCAAAATATCCCTTCTCTTTCTCTTTCTCTCTATCTCACCTACACATGCACCTACAAAAGGCAAAATCTATTTAACACATGCAGTTCTATGTAATAGTGTACTAATCGCAAAAAGAAAGAGCTAAAAATGCAGAAAGAGCTAAAAATGCAGTTCTATGTAACAGTGTGCTAATCGCAAAGCTTGACTCAACTGGTAGATGAGAAACTGTTTGAATACTACCACAAATCTCCATTAGCAATTTAGCACCCCAAGATAAAAATACCTTCTTCTTTTTTAAATAAATAAATAAATGTATACTAATACTACCGCAACCTCAAGGAATAGCAATCATAATTCATGACAATTATAAAATCAATGTTATCATTCTTGTTAAAGTTAAACCATTATAAACTCCATATGTACCTTCATTGATTTGAATTATCAATGAGACATGAGCAAATTAAACATAAAAATGAACTTTCCACTAATGAGGAATATGCCTCCATTTAATTTGCAAGTACTGAAAAAGCAACCATGGGGATTTTATCAACCACGGACTTAAGACGAAAGCTTCCAGCACAAATTCTATGGTTGGTTCAAACTTATAGTCCTAGCATTATGTCAAATTTTTAGTCCTAGCTGTCACACCCCATTTTTGCACCACCTTACTAGGGCTCATCATTTCATGCATGTTTTTGTTTTGTTTTTGAGTCTAGTCACTTGCATTAGTTTTCTAGAGTCACAAGGACAATGGATATGAATTTTGGTTCAAATTGGAGTTGATCTTGAGGGATAATAAGAGCTTTTGTGACTTGAGGGGTATAATTGTCTTTTAAGTCCCAAACTTTTCATTTGACCTTGGAATGATCTCCAAATTGCCAATTGGAGTTCATATGGATGCATATGAGGTATTAAGTCCCGTGGCCCTGATGATGAGTTTAGTGTGGTTATTTACGGATTATCCTTGAAGAATTAGTGGGAATCACAACATGAGATTTTTGGTTAAAATGAAAAGAATATTATTTTATTAAATTAGCCATTTTTATCATGACACTAACACGTGTACGTATGTGATGAGTGTGTGTACGCACATACGATACATGTGCATGCGTGTTAGCGGTCAGTCTCCCAATTTTTATAAAAGACAATTTCCTTTTCCTATTCAGATTAGAAGTCTTTTATCATTATAAAATACCTTTTGATTATTCTCCAAGGAAACCTAGTCCAGGAAGGAAAGGGAAACTCCAGATTTCAGCTATAAATACTCTCTTAATGTCTTTAAACAAGGGGGAGGAGAAGAGGGTTTGGAGAAAGTGATTTTCGTCATAATTCAGCAGCAGATTTTCTGAAAACCAGCAGTCGTATTTTAATCATAACTTTTTCATCCGAAGTCAGAATTCGATGAAATTGGTCTTGTTAGAAAGATAATTCAATTCTCTACAACTTTGTATTTCACAAGCTTTGTCCAAATCCAACGTTTTCATACCCAAAAACGCGATTGAAGTTGCTGCTGCTGCAAAGTGACGAAAATCACTTTTCTTTTCTCTTGTTCTCTTTTTGTTTTCTATTTTCTTTTCAAAGTTGAGTGAGTTTTGATCTCTTTGCTGTGATACCACTTTGACAAAGAGGAGGATTCGTGTTGGTTTGATTCACTCTAAAGACCTGAGGAGCCACGAACAATTACAAACACAAAGGAAGGCCCTTCCTAAGGTATTCTCCTTCTCTATTCAAGCTTAAACTAGGTTTTCATATGGGTTAGGCTTATTGCATGTTAAAGGTAACTTTTTTATCATGTATTAACACTCTAGCTAGTTAATATACATGGAATATCTATTTTTTATCTACTGTTTAGCATGCTTTAGGGCTGTCCTTTAGGTTTTTAATGCATAGTTATGATTCTTGTGCTCCTGTTTGTCCTTGTGCTAGGATTAGTGTCATTGCATGTTAGAGTTAGGATTTTCATCATGTTATATTGCTTTAGTTAGTTAATATGCATGATTTAATTTCTGTTTAGTTTGGTTTTAGCATGATTAAAGTATGTCTTGTGAGTTTTTAAGCATATTTGTGAGTTTAGGGTTTTAGAGTCATTGTTTTGTGTTTGTTTTCATATAGCATGATAAAGTAGACTTTTTTATTTGGTTTTTCTTCGTGTTTGCTGTATATGTTTTTCATATGGAGTAAACATGATAGTTTTGCATGCATGTTAGTATGTTTTAGGGTTTTTATGCATGATATGGTTCTAGGAATATGTTAGGACTTATTATTGTTTGCTGTTTTTGCTATTGGCATGCTTAGTGGATGATTTTAGGTCATAATACTATTCTGTCCAGATTTGCATGTTAGTGTTTTTGCATGGTTTTGAGCACTTGTAAGGGTGCAAATAGGTGTGGTATTTGTCCTATGGCAAATAGGGCTGCTTATGTCTGAAATAGCTAATGTTTGGAGCTAATTGCGCTCAGGTAAGTGGGTGTGAAGGTGCCCCAATTCACCTTTCTTCTTAACTCATTCTCTTCTCCCTATTTAGGGTTAATTTTTAATATGATCCTATGGTTTAATTAGAGGTTTCCTTAACCAACAAAATTCTGGTTTTTATTAAAGTTTCCATTTTGTGGATTTCTTTCCTAAAATCAAACTTTCTATCATATTCAACTCTTTTGATCAAATAAGGAAACCTAGGGTTCTAACCATAGGTTTATATTAGGTCTTAACCCTAATTCTAATCGAACTACGTGGACTTTGATCCATGTATTTCGTTGCATGGTACGTAGGCGCTCTTCGTGAGGCTCAAGTCCGTTCTAGGATCCAAGCATCCTAGGTTTATTTTTGTTTTGTTTTCTTCTTTTTCTTTTTCTGTTTTTATGTGCTTATTATGCATGGATGGATGAATGAAATATATGATATGCATGCAATTCTTGTGATGATATACTTGTTGATTTTTGTATGGAAAGATCTTGATTTAGCCCAAATGAACTGAGAGACCGAAAGGGTGACATGGGTGCCTATAGGCTTTGCCTAGAACCTTCCCATGTCATAACTTAGCCTCCGAATCCCCGATTTCTTTGGTTTCCAAAAGATTGGTTTTTGCCTTTCCTTTTTTATGGAGTCATTCAAATTGTTTTCCTAAAACAAACTATTTTTAGGGTTTTCCTTGTTTCCTTTAAAAAATAAGGTGGCGACTCCTTTCCTTTTTCTTTTTCAAACCCATTTTCTTTCAATCCCTTGTGGGCCCAATTTCCGGGGTTCACACTAGCATATCAAACAATTTGGTCTTAAGAATCATCACCTTAGACTTCTTCAAAGTAATACTCAATGTAACAACCAAAAGCTTTAGAAACAAGAAGTTTCCAAAAAGGCCTCCCATCTCCTTGATAATATTACAATTTACAAAACATGTAAGATAGAAAGAACTTCAATAAAATGTTTATGCTTCATGTTGTACTTAATCTAAAACAAAATTCACAGTGACCATACCTTGCCTTTATCGTTAAAACACTTCTCAAATCACTAGTAGTTACTCTTGCTGATAAGCCCATTGGATGCAACTTATTTCCTGGATTTGTCACATCAATAGAATGTTGGCTCTTGAAGCAATAAAATTTAACCACTATATATAAGAAAATATTTGCTAAAAAACTCAACTCACAAATAACATATCTAATATATAATAACTTGTAAAACGCTTCAGAATTTACTAAATCAGAAAAATGAAGAACCTTCCAAAAAGAACAAAAATTTGGAAAACTCAATTCAACCCACTAGAAGCCAATCCAAATAAAAGAAAAAGAAATGCACATAGGCATAATACAAACACTTGAAGATGGAATTAGGAATAACATATATCACCTTACTTAAAAATAGAAAGAAAGAAAAGTGAAAATCACAATGAGTTGACCCACACACACAAAGAATAAACAAAACTATTAGTAAGCATGATCAATCAAGAATGTTGACGAATGAAACCAATTAAGCAAGCTTGACGAAGGCGCAAGAGCATCAACAAAATATTAACATAATTTTGTTTGACAGTTCCAGTAGCATAGACTTGACATGACAATCATACCCATTGAGATGTTGAAAAGGAATAACGAAGACGACTGAACCTGACTACCACATAAGAATCATACAACTATGAGCAAAGAAATAATTTAGGAGCTTTATTTAGGAAAATGGCATGAGCACAATAAATAAAATGTGAATTCAATATCAAACTCCATATGCATTTTCCCAGCAAAACCATACTTCAAACTGAGCACGTGAATCCGCTTCTAGTCTGGAGTAAAAATCTCGTTCTTACTTCAAAAAATCCACTTTCTTCAGTTCCATCGATTTAGGAGGTAAATTAATAATCAGTTCCTCATCAAGAAGTGTGCCTAAAGCGAAAAATTAACATAAAATGATTACATCAGCAAGCTATACATAAAAGTAGCCCTGGCTGCAGTTCTACAATCAGTAAAATCCTCATCAAATTAGAAAGAATCAGATAAATGAATATGAATATGCATAGAAAACCAAAAGTGAAGAATACAAGCAGATTAAGGCATGCCAAATATCAGAAGAAAAAAAAAAGAAAAAAAGAAAAAGAAAAGGAAAAAGAAGATAATATGAAGTGGGCACTACAATAAAAATTAACATTCGGGTAATGAGAACAAAGCTTGGATAGGATATTCCTATATCCTGGACAAAAGGTGTACCAATAGGATACATTTACTAGCAACCACAATCCATCACAGTTAATGGGGCTCAAGTGTAAATCATCCTTGTACTGTAAAGGTGTTCAGGATTTGTAACGACTAAGGATGCATTACCAGAAAAGCAAAGATGGCAAAATTACTGAAACAATAAGTCCCTAATACTATAGAAGACAAACAAAAATAATATTTCCAAAAACAAACAATTTTAATACTTAACCACCACCAACAAACCCCCTCCCCCCCGTGGCAGTGAAAAAAAGAAAAAATAAAAAGCAAAATTCATTTGCCACATGGACAGACAATCAAGGGAGAGTACGATATTAACTTAGAAATGTTGTTCACTAAATGAGAAAATAGGTCTCACCTTTTGTGCGTCGTAGCATTATTGTCTTCAAGACAGCTTGAAGCTTGTTGTACCAATTGGCTGGATTCCTATTAATTGGAACCTTTATTGGGGAACAAAAAAAAAAGGTGTTTGTTTTGACTAACAGGAAGCTTAATTTCAAATAAATTTTCTGTGATAAAGGGTGCTGGATAGCAGTGACACAAAAATATACATATGGGGTTAACGCAAGACAAATTTGAGAGGAACATATTCAAAATAAGAGAGAATTTTAGGTTTGCAGACCATCCAATGGAATGCACTGTCCCAGTTCACTGCTTATATCTTTGTAAAATACACCCACATTTTCCTGTGCTTGCTATTCCATCCCCAACACCAAATCATCTAACTACACAAAAAACCACTACCCTGTTTTCTAAAAAATTATGTGATCTTATCATTCTTTACTGTTTGAACAAACATGACGGATGCCATAACCACCAAATTATATAAATTTTTTACTTAATTCAATGTAACTAGAACACTCATCTCTTCGTCATTTCTTCTCTTCCGGCACCCACCTTAGGCACCAATGGCCATGTTACACTTCATTTTTTTTTTTTAAGTCGTGTCAAACACCACATCTCCATGTCCTTGTCGCATGAGATCCCCAATTGGAGCTTATTAAATTGTATCCCACCAAAGTGATCAACGTACTGTACTAAATTGTTACTTAATTTTTCAATGTTCAACATCAACGCACCAAAACCTCAGATTAGGACAAAACATGCATAGTACATACATACATGCAATATGAATCGAGTTATATATAAAACTGGATGTGGCTGTGACAATTCAAATCCAACTGACATAGATTAAAAAAGACTGATTCTAACTACAGAACAGAAACTCACTTGAAACGATAGACCTGTCTATTCCAAGATCATCGACAGTCCTGAATAGAATAAAATGACACCCAATGACAATAAAATTGAAATGCAATTAAGGTTATTAATGACCCAAGATAGTAAGAAAACTTGTTAATTCTTGCCTGAGATGTAATTCTCTGACAAAGCTCAACTCTTCAATGTTTGATACATTAGTAACACCACAGCTGACAGCATTTTCTCCAGCCTAAAACAGGAGCAATAAATTGCACAACAAACTCTTATCAAGAGTACACAACAACCAAAATAAAAGTCTGAGAGTCATGCATACCAGCAAAAGCTTGTTAGTTGTCTTCCCCATTGCTGATAGAATAATTACACCTCCTCCCTCGCAATTGACCCTCAAAACCCTTCTTTTACAAGACTCTTTTACAGTTGTACATAACCGGAACTCCGAATTCATAGAAAGAGCAAAATTAAGGCGCGGTGACCTTAGAGGTCCGCAATGCGAAGACCTCTTTGAAAAAGCAAGGCCATAATAAGGAGTTTTAACTCCAAATAAGTGGAATCAGGCCGCCATGCCTAATCAGCTCAAGAATTATGAGGCCTAAAGGAAAAAAATAAGTGGTTTCTACGAATGATGAGGTGCTGCTCATTGCAGCTACTTGCTTTTATCATAGAAATCCTATGTAAAAAATGGCTCCTGTAAGGGAAAACTTCCTCACTAGTAGAAGACCAAAGGTCACAGACTCACAGCTGAGTTAATAAAATCGGCATAAAATACCCAAAGTCTATTAAATCGCACCAAGTGCTACCCCCAAAACATCATGAAAACAGAGGATGGTAAAGAGTCCATATGGCATAAAGTAAACAAATCATAAAAAAATTAAATGATTAAATAATTTGCAGCAACACCAACCACACGACGAAACCAATTTACAGCATGAAACTCCACCCAAAACCACATGAATTCATCCCACACAGCCCTTAAAACAGTACGAAACCACAATTTTTGTCCTGAAACAGTAGAGGTAAACCAATTTCAGCAACCCATCAACACTATTCTCCACCCACACGACCGGTTCAATCCATCACTAAAGGCCTCCTCAACAAAAGAATATCGATCTAATCGCACCCAATGAATCACATATGCTTTCTGAGGTTGAACAAATTAACAAATTAAATTTTAAAAATAAAATCGTCTGTATTCAGAAAAGAAGACATCCAGTCTTGCCAATACAAAATTCACAACTAGTGGTCAATATCTCATGATCTAATCAATAATAGAAAAGAACATCTCAATTCTTGACATACACACATTTTATTTATTCAAGTTCTTTTGGGTAATGGGTAATAATATATATAGGCATTTGGTGTCAATGTTTTTCCCACTTTCTTGGGGCCATGTGCCCATGTGGCCATGTAATCACAGTGGCCATGGAATAAATTTATATAATAATCAAATTTATATAATCATGACTAGGAAAATAAAAATTTTCCCATCAAAGGGCCTAACAAACATGCCAGGTACATGGGATTTACCTGTAAAAGAGGATATCAAGTTAGTACGATTAATGCCTAGCTGATTGCAAATAGCTTCTAGAAGTTTAGCTACAGCTTCCCTGTTCAATTAGAAAATAATTGGTCACTGATCTCGTTTCTCTACAATTTTTTATCACAGAAATTTGACAAAGTTTTAGCCCAAAAAGAAAATGAAATGATGGAAGATTTATTTTACACCCTTTAAAATTTTCTTAGTGGTCAGGGAGATTTATACTAAACCTTTTATATTTCTATTTGAAATTAAAAATTCATACTATATAAAGGACCAAGTAAAATTTATTTATTTTGGATAAATAGGACCACATAAATTTATCCAATGGATACACATGCCGTAAGCAATTGGGCTAAGCAAAGCAATTGATCTTAACATGGTTAACAACTTCTCTTGTGAAAAGGGAGCAAAAGCAATCAAAGTTCCCTTAGAAAAAAAAACTCCAGTCTAAGTTACTCCTTAAAAAAATTGAGCCAAAAGAAAACTCCAATCTAAGTTATTCCCCTCCCTGTAGTTGTGCTCTACGATGTACTCCCATTCATCCTCATTCCCCATGTTCTTTGTCAAGCATCTCATTCTCCAAATATAGATTAATATAAATACAACAGAGTATTATATTATTATGTATGAAGCATTGTAGCATAACAATACAAACCAATTCAAGCAATCAAACCAGGTGTATAGGTTCTAGGAATATAGAAAATAAGCTATCAATTCAGTTCTACCTAATTCTAAGCACCGCCTCCCCCCCCCCCCCCAAAAAAAACAGATCAAAAAAATCAATTTTACATACCACAAAATGCTTCAGGAAGTTCATAATCGTAACCATATTGTCTTTCGCCACTATTTGTATCGTCGGCTGAGCTCTAATTACACTATAACAGCACTATCACAATTACCCCAATAATAAACCACACACTATATTACCCAAAAAAAAAAAAAAAAAGAAAAAGAAAAGAAAAGGAAGGAACCCAAATTCTGCATTCACATTTAGAATCAAACCAAAAGACTAAAGGTCTTACAATGTTGGAAACCTGCAAAACCAGTGTAACCGACTCGAACAAGAAACTCATAGCATCTTTGTAATCTTCCTTACCCAAACACTGGTAAGCCAGCACTGAAGTCAGGTGATCCGAGAATATACAACAGTGCAGATCGAGGAATTAAGTTCCCTTATTTCTTCAAAGCTTCTATAAACTTCTCTAAATGGTTAAATGCAAAAATAATATATCATGACAATTAAAACCTACATGAATTAATTGAATAGAAAACCAAACAGTACTTATGGTTTGTGGTGATTGTCTCAGTCTCCTAAGATGATGGATCCATCGATCCTTAGGAACGTAGCCCGCCCAATCAAGAGCCAAACCACCGAACAACACACCACACATTACCTCCATCACCTTCACCGCGTTCTCCTGCGTCAAAGAAAAACAGCCCCACCTACAAAAGACAATCAGAAAAAATAGAGAACAAAAACCATAAAACTTATCTGAACAAATCACGAAGAAAAGAAAAACACACACACTAATAAAAAAAAAACTCATAAAAGAAATAACAAATCTAACAAATTGCTGAAAAAATCCCACAAGAATATCCCAAAATGTAGAACAAATCCCACATAAATCTATAAACAAAGTTTAGAAATTTCAGAAATCGCAGATGACAAACATAAGGAAAACAAAAATCAGAAAAATAAACCAATTATAGCCTTCAAACTGACAATAGTAAGCTATAAAAACACCAAAAAACATTTAGGTTAAGAGAAAAAAAACTGAGTATTTCTCCAAATCGAAAGCCCTAATTTCTTGTTCAAGCCCTAGATTTTGACTTCTTGATTCTCTATGATAGACCAGTCACAAACGAGTGAGAGACCATCCACGCAGAGGAAGAGATGAGGAGAAGGCAGCGAGTGAGGCAGATGGAAATGGTGAGGGCAACAGTGAGGGTGGCCTGGGCATCAACAACGGTGATGGTGGCCTGGGCAACGGCAACAGTGAGGGTGGCTTGGCCTGGGCAACGGCGACGATGAGGGTGGCCTGGGCGACGGTGACAGTGAGGGTTGTGGCCGATGCTGATGCATGAGGCCTTTGTGAGAAACTAAGGGATGGAGATTGGAGAGAGATAGAGAGAGAGAGAGAGAAAGTAGGTTGTGTTAAAAAGGGGATCGGGGTATAGAGAAAAATGACACGGGAGGAGGAAAGTGAATTGATGACTAGTTTTTAAAACTAGTCATCTTTTGTTATAATGTTTTTAAAAACCAGTCATCTTTATTGTTTCAAAGATGACTGTTTTAAGTTTTAACTTAAATACTAGTTATCTTTTCAACCTAAAAATCAAAAGATGACTGGTTTTTAAAAAACGGTCATCTTTTTAAATTCTAAAAGTGTCATCTATCCACCTTTTTCTTGTAGTGATAGCTTCTCGTCGCTAGTTTTCCACTCCCCTTTTATCTGATAGATGATCAATGATGAATCCCCGAACACTTCTAGTTCTTTTATTCCCAACTCTAACGCAGCTTCCAATGCTAGGATGCAAGCCTCATATTCCGCAATGTTGTTGGTAGCTTCGAACCCCAGTTTAACTGCTAAAGGCGTGAAGGCTTCTTTAGGCGAAACTAGTAGCACTCCTATCCTATAATCTCTTCTGTTTGCAGCTCCGTCAAAGTAAACTCTCCAAACCTTCTTCCTGATTTCAAGGATATCTTCGTCGGGGAACTCATAATTGAATTGGGTTGATGATGACACAGGGCAACTTGCCAAGTGGTCTGCAACAACACTTTCTTTAATGGACTTCTGCGCCAGGTACTTTATGTCGAACTCATTGAGGATAAGCGACCAACGAGTAGTCCTGTATAATAGGACTGGTTTTTTCTAGCAAACACTTCAAAGGATCCAAGCAGCTTATCAGCAGGACTTCGAAAGACATCATGTAATGATGGAGTTTCTGGGTGGCCCACACCAACGCTACGCAAGCCTTTTCTAGTGCATTGTACTTTACTTCATAGTCTGTCATTTTCTTGCTCAAGTAGTAGATGGCATTTTCCTTTTTCGACCCTTCAAGGTATTGAGCTAACATGGCTCCCATCGTGGTTTCAGTAACCGTTAAGTATAGCAGCAACGGTTCACCTTGCCGTGGGGGAACCAAGATTGGGGGATTGCTTAGATACCTTTTAATGGTCTCAAAGGCTTCTTGACAATCCTCATTCCATTCCTTGGACACGCCCTTCTTAAGTAGCTTGAAAATCGGCTCGCACACCATAGTCAGATTGGTGATAAACCGGCTTATGTATTGAATTCTCCCCAAAAAACCCCAGATTTGCTTTTCAGTTTTTGGTGGCTCCATCTCCGTAATAGCTTTTATCTTCCCTGGATCAACTTCAATTCCCTTCTGAGTGATCATGAAACCCAGCAGCTTCCCTGTGGTGACTCCAAAGGCACACTTCTGAGGATTCAATCGGAGGTTGTACTTCTTCGCCCGTTCTAGGAACTTCTCCAATGCCGCAAAATGTCTTTCCCGGTTTAAGATTTGACTATCATGTCGTCCACATACACCTCTACTTCTTTATGGATCATATCATGCAATAGGGTCGTAGTAGCTCTTTGGTAAGTGGCCCTGGTGTTTCTTAAGCCAAAAGGCATTACCTTGTAGCAATACGTGCCCCACTGCATGATAAAAGTTTTCTTTTCCATGTTTCGAGGTGCCATCTTTATCTGGTTGTAACCGGAAAATCCATCCATGAAGGAAAGAAGAGCATGGCCTGCTATACTGTCCACCAACACATCGATATGCGGTAGAGGGAAACCGTCCTTTGGGCTCGTAGCATTAAGGTCGCTGAAGTTGACACACATTCGCACTTTCCCATCTTTTTTAGGCACAGGCACTATGTTAGACAACCATTCAGGGTACTCCACAACTTGGAGAAACCCGGCATCTAATTGTTTAGTTACCTCTTCTTTTACTTTCAAAGCCCATTCCAGTTTTAATCTTCTTAATTTCTGTTTTACAGGCTTTTTGGTAGGATTAGTGGGGATGTAATGTTGCACAATATCTGGATCAATGCCAAGCATATCCTCATAAGACCATGCGAAGGCCTCTATGTTGGCTTTTAGAAGTATTATCAATTTTTCTTTTTCAACAGACGAGAGAGTTATCCCAATTTTAATTATCCTTGGCAATTCATCTGTCCCTAGATTGATTGATTCCAATTCATCCATGTTAGGTTCGGTAACACCCCTTTTCCTTTGCTCGACGAGCTCCGGGGGGACGTTATTCCTAGGATCTATATCCATGCCATAGATATCCATAGAAGAGAGAAAGGAAACACTGCAAATAATGAAAAGAAACACACTTTATTGACTGAACTAACAAAAACAAAGAAAAGAAAGCATATGTGCCACAACTAGGGAACGACTTCTAATTCCACAAGGTGGGCTAGGTGGACACACTTTTATTTGGAAAGGAATCTAAACAAGACTACTAAAGGAACCTACAAGCTACTATCAGGTAAGTCGAGATCCTCGCCCTTAAGAATTTCTACAATGGTACCCTCTTCAAGATACCAATTAAGGAGTGGCACGACTGCATGGTGAATTGAAGAACACTCAAGATCCGATTCCTCCACAACAAGAACTGTATCTTGAAACATTGTAACTATGGCTTCCGAATCTATCTGTTCTGCCCAGTCCTCATTCTTCTCTTCCCAATAGTCATCATTGATTGCTGCATCATCAACTATTGTAGCAGTGATGGGATACTACTCAGTGAAGAATATCTCGAACCCTGGAACTCTCGCCTTATTTGCTTTGTCAATGGATGGTTCGGAGAATCGATAGAACAGAAAGTCCTCCCC
Source organism: Liquidambar formosana (assembly GCA_039720395.1). Taxonomy (NCBI): domain Eukaryota; kingdom Viridiplantae; phylum Streptophyta; class Magnoliopsida; order Saxifragales; family Altingiaceae; genus Liquidambar; species Liquidambar formosana. The sequence continues at coordinate 24,051,482 of CM077826.1, read as the reverse complement.
TTCCTTAACAAAGTAGCCATTCAAGGTAGGTTGATATGGCGAGATTCTAATGTCTGGCATCCTCCCTTCTGCTTTTGCTTTGACCCTTTCTCTGCTTCTCTGCAACATCTCCATACGGTCTTTCTTGGAAGGCTCATACCCTAAGCCGAAGGTGTAGGTGACAATGCAGCTCTGAATGGATACCGGTATGCCTTGCTAACGGCGTCCTAGTCCCATGCCTGGGAAGAAACTCATTTTCTTTATTATGTTCCCCACATATAAGTTGCCATGAGGGCAAAAGTCGAGAGGTATCAACTCTCTCTGTTCTAGTTCTTTCTCTATGCATTGAACATAATCGAATCCAGACAATGGTACTCCAATGGGCTCGGGCTTGATCTCACAAATGGGTACCCACGACAACTTCAAGTCATAATCACCTTGGAGTGTGACGATGGCTCCTTCATAAGCGAACTTGACTTTTTGGTGCAATGAAGAGGGGACAGCCCCTGTAGGGTGAATCCAAGGTCTCCCCAACAAGAGATTGAAGCATGATGGGACATCCAACACTTGGAACTCCATTCTGAATTCTGTAGGCCCCATAATCAGTGGCAAAGTGACCACTCCAATCATCTCTGCGGGTGTTATCATAGGCTTTCATTGTTTGCCCGGATGGCACGAAGTTGGTTGGATCCAACCCTAAGACAGTGGCAGTTCTGAGAGGGCACACATTAAGGGCGGAACCATTGTCAATTAGGACTGTTAGAACTCTCTTTCCCATGGTGTCGACAGTAATGTACATGGCTTGTGAATGCTAGGTCCACTTTTAGGTAGGTCTACTTTTGAGAACACAATGGTTGAGTTCTTCGAGGTTGGATTCACTAAGTTCACCAAATTTTCCGGAGATGTGCCAACGGGAACCTATATCTGGTTAAGCAACTTCAAGATTGTCTGCCTGTGCTTGTAAGAGGCTGTGAACCCCGGAAAGTGGGCCTACGTCGGTTGAAAAGGGAATTAATTTTGACAAAGAAAAAGGGAGTCGCCACCTTATTTTTTAAAGGAAACAAGGAAAACCCTAAAAACCAATTTTGTTTTAAGAAAACAAAAGAATGACTCCATGTTTAAAAAGGAAAGGCAAAAACAGTCTTTTGGAAACCAAAGAAATCAGGGATTTGGAGGCTAAGTTATGACATGGGAAGGTTCTAGGCATAGCCTATAGGCACCCATGTCACCCTTTCGGTCTCTTAGTTTATTTGGGCTAAATTAAGATCTTACCATACAAAAATCAGCAAGCATATCATCACAAGAGTTGCATGCATATCATATATTCCATCCATAACAAACAAATAAAACAAAGAAAAACTAAACAAAACTAGGATACGTAGATCCTAGGGCGGACTTGAACCTCAAAGCGCTTACGTACCATGTAGTGAAATACATGGATCAAAGTCCACGTAGTTCGAAAAGAATTAGGGTTAAATCCTAATACAAACCTATGGTAAAAACCCTAGGTTGTTAGGATTATGCCCTAGAGCCAATCATAGAGATGATTGTTTAGGGATTAGGAACAATCATTTGATTTCATTTATGTATGTCACATTTATTATTGATTTAATAAAAGGGCTTATTCTATTATGTTTATATGCATCATTTATATTTACATAATATGTCCATGGAGTTAGAGTTGAGAATATGGAATTACAAAGAGTTGTAATTTTGAGACTATAGATATATCTCTGTACTAAACTCCTAAAGCATTCCTAGTTGAAGGTTCACTATGATGGACAGTAATGAACCATAGGACTAGCACTTGTTAGGCTGACTCTATAGGAGGATAGCTAGTCTCAAGCTATTTGTGTGGAGACACTACAACCAACAAGTGGGTGCCTATTACGAGAATAGGTACACTGAATGTGACCAAAGATATGAGATAAACTGAATGGAGTTTTATCCTGCCTGTCAATCAGTTTCTCATTGTTATAGTGGTACAAGTAATCCTTAGACCTGAGACACCATAGTTGTCTTATGCATATAGCTTTAGAAGTTTGATAACACTAAGTGCAAATCCTATCCAGGGGTCTGCAAAGGTGTTCATTGGCCCTATTGCTATGTGTATGAAGGCATGTGAGTGATCAACAAGGGATCCATCACTCTCAGGAAAAAGAGAGAGAATGTCTCATATAGCATTCATAATATAACTCATTAAATCCATGGCCATGGTAGGATGAATATGAAAAGAGTTTCATGAGTTCATCAATGAGTTGATATCTATGAATGAGTATAAAGTAATTGAACTAGGGACTTGACAGACTTCCATGTCCTATTAGTTCAATTGGAGACATTGTGTTGAAGGAAGGATGCAATTGTAACCTATAAACTATAACAGAAGGGTTCTTTGTAAATGACTATTCACCTCATTAAGGACCACACCATGAGCCATATGCTAGGTGTTACTCATGGTTAGTAGAAGCCCTAATTGATATAAGTGAGTTATAATCAATTAGGGAATTGGAAGGAGTTCCAATTAGACCCTAAATGGAAAGAGTTCCATTGTGCACACCTTGTGCTATTCCTACTACTTAATGATGTGAACCCAATGGGTCACACACTGATCATGCAAGAAGGGCTTTAAAGTCTATGAGAGAAAGGGTTTTAGTGAATAAAGAATAGTTCTTTATAGGCCTATTTGTATTTGATACAAATAATAGGGGTTAATGTGCAATTAAGTGTAATTACACATAACCCTATTAGGGTTTCTTCCCCATGGCCAGCCCCCTTTAGTGGGCTGCCTATATAAGTCACACTTATGTGTGACATGGCAGAAGAGGCTTGCACAATAAACCCTAGCCGTCCAGCCCCTTGGAGGCTCTCTTCTCTCTCTCTCTCTTCTCCACCTCTAGCAACAACAAGGAAGAAGAAAGAAAGGACTTGAAGCTCTAGTTAGGTGTGGATACCGTTGGAGGCAGCACACTTGGGCTGCTCATTCACCGCTGTCTGGAATCAAAGCTTGGAGCAAAAAGGAGAAGACAAAAATTCTGTAAGTGTTCTAACCCTCTTTGTAGTTAGGGTTTGATTTTGTGTTATGCATAGTTAGATTCATGGGATTGGGAATCGTAGGAAAAATTTTTTATATTCCGCACTTCTATTTTTCCCTCTTGTTCGATTCCCAACAGTGGTATCAGAGCCATGATTATGCATAATACAAAATACATATGGGCTGGTAATTATGGTGTAGTTGAATGATTCAAAAATCTGGAAAATTTTTCTGCATAATTGGTTTTCCTCCATGGCTGAACCTAGGGTTTGGAACCCTAGGTCAATTCTCTTCTACTCCTCTTCTAATTGATGGTTAAGTGTAGCCATGGATGCAATAGGTTGCATAGGGTTTGAGTTTGGAGAAGAAGAATAAGGAAACTAGGGTTTTATAAAACTGTTATGAACAGTTTTCATGGTAGCCATGAAAAACCTTCATCTTGTTTTGCATGCCGAATTCAGAGTTCTTCTCCAAAATTTTCGAGCCATATATGGTTAGAAAGCTCTTCGAATAAACTTTCCAACCCAACAAACGGTGCGTCAATCCGAGTTTTGTAGTAAAAGTTATGAATTTTTTACTACAGGCTGTCTGGAAAGACAGTTTTGCTCGGGAATGATGCAATAGCCACAACTTTGAGTTATTGATGGAGATCAAAGGCATGGCAATGGTTGCTACCACTTGGGTTATGTTCTAGACATGGTAGGGAAAGGTTCCCAAACATTTAGATGCATCATAATTGGATTAAGATGCTAGAACAGAAGGAAGAAGGAGAAGAACACCATGGAGGCTGAATCTGGGTTTTAGAACCCTAAGGTTCTTGCAATTAATTCTAATTAAAGCTGCTGTATTTATGATGAAAGATCATTGTAGGATCATTATATATCATGTTTATATGATTTTCTTTAAGTTTCAAAAAGGTTTTGATGGAAAAAGATTCAAAAAGTTTGAAAATTTTTCCTGAACAGCATAGCAGAATTTTTCTGCAGAAAAGTCATCAATGGAGTTTTGATTAGAACTTGAGTTAGGGAACTCCAAATTGCATGAAACCAATTGCATTAGTTTCCTAAGACATGTAGGATACTGGGAAAATTCGTTTGGTAGCCTAATCCATTCATCTTGCTGGGTTTTAAATCAATTTCTGACAATGGACAGTATGCTGTAAATTTCTGGGCAGCCTACTGTTGTTTTAATTGTTTAGAACAATTGGTGATGATTTAATCATCCAAACCTCTTCTATTAGCTTAGTATTTCATGTAGGGACATGATACAAAAGCTGGTTTCAATGGAGGAGTCGAATTGATAAGGTTTTAGAAGCTATTGTGACCTTGAAGGTCTGCAACAATGGCTCCAGCAATGGGTTTTGGAAACCCTAATTGTTCTTGATGATGGCAGCCACTTCCACCTCTTCTCACGTGTCCAAGGGCTTGTCCCACACCCCTGTAGTCCTCTCCCTTGGCTGGCCATGGCCTCCCACAGCCGTTGGTGGCCATGGAAGCCTAGCCAAGCTCAGGCAGCCCCCTGGTAGTGACGGCTGCATAGAGTTAAGGATGAAACCCTAATTTTGAGTTAATGATGAAACCCTAATTTCATTATGGCATTAATTAAAACCCTAATTGGAATATTAATTACCTTAATTAAGAGTTAATGATTGGTCATTAAATGACCAATCATGGTTATTAATTGTTAGGGCATAATTAATACCATTAATGATGTCTAGGGTTAGGGTTTTTGATAACCCTAATTAGTGTAATTAATTAAGGGTAATAAATACCCTATTTGGCATTAATTAAACCCTAATCCCTTTTATTAAATACCGTATGAACCTAGGGTTTTAATGATTGGTCATTAAATGACCAATCATAAGGCATTTAATGATTAGGGCTTGCATTTAGGGTTTAGGGTTATGCATTTAGGGTTTAGGGTTTTAGGAAACCCTAATGCACTAATTCATCATTTAATTGATTTTATTTAATTCCCATGTTAATTATTTAATTAATATTGATTAATTTTATAATGTTTTAAATGGTTTAAAATACAATTGGGGATTAAATTAAAATCTGGAAATTCTTAATTAAATGAAATTGTTTTGTTTAAATAAGGAAACCCTAATATTGGATATTAGAGTTATTTTAGGAAACTTTATATGTTTCTATTAATTTGATTAATTGAAACTAAATGTCTTAAATGTTAAGACTTTATTTAATTCTGGATATTTTTGTTTAAACCTAATAAGATTAGGATGCATTAATGAGATTAATGTAAATCATTCAAGAGAATTACCATAATGCCCATATGTCTTAATGCTTACAGTTTTTCTTTACATTATGCAATGAGATTGTATGTATGTGTTTGGATGATGATTATGGACTATACCCCTTAAACCAATTGTGATTGGCCGTCTTATGAATGAGTTGTAATAATTTTTCAAGAGTTGTAATTTTATTATGGTGATGTAATTTATTATTTGGGGCTTGCATGCCACCTTCCCTCTCTCTCTATCATTCTCTTATGTACCCCACATTCCCCTTATGTATCCCTTTCTATATATTATGTAAATGTTATGTAATCGAGAGCACACTAAGGAGCATGGTGGACCCAAAGGAGTATGATGGAGCCCAACAAGCCAATGGTGGAGACCATCAAGTCAAGGGAGCAGATTGAAGGACTTGAAAGCTTAGAGAAGTTTTTCAAGAAAGCATGCATGTTATGAATGGTTTATTTTACGATCACCTACACCCACCTTAGACCTTGGATTCAATCTATTGGCTTGGATTGAATCCTCTCAAAGTCCATAATCATCATAGTGGGAGCTTTAATTTATGAGATAATTGTATTAGCTCCAATACTATAGTTTGGTATATGTTACCTATTCACTTAGGGACTAATATCAAAATATGGTACTTTATATATGTTGATATATAATAGCATGCGATGTATGATTTATAATAGCATGAGATGTACGATTATAAATAGCATAATTTATATATTTAAATTTTGATACATAGGATGCATGTTAATTTGATGAGACCCTTTAAAACCCCTCTTATTTAATATTAAGTTGAAAATGGAGAAGTCATTGGGGAATGAATTCTTCATTGCCTTCCATCATTATAGGATCATCTAACGTCCCTTAATGTGGGTACCTGGCTGCAGACATGTAGGAGCTACCCATGTTAAAGACATTACTTGAAACTATCACATATGAGATATCATGGGGTGCCTAAACTGGTATATACCAAGAAACTAACATGTGAGGTATATATTTGGCGAAACATACCTGTGTGAATGATGGGTTTAACTTAACTGGGGAAGTATTCCAAGAAACTAACATGTGAGGTGTATGTTCCCTAGAGGCAAAATGATTGGAACTTGCTTATGAAGCAATAGACAAAGAGTTGTCTTCTTATTGTGGGTTAGAAGTCAAGAAACTAACATGTGAGGCTTCTAGGTCACAGTGGGACCCCAATCCCCATTAGGAATGAGATTCCCGAATTCCATTAGAGGGTGTATGGAATTTGATAAAATAGTGGGAGGTACCATATGATTAAAGACCCAATCATTATGGATAAAAATGAAATCTAATTCTTTGTTTATGTAGATTACCTAATTACTCACCTCAAAACCCCTATTTCCTAATATAGGATACTGATAGTTTGACTAAACCCAATTTCTTTGATTGACTTAGGAAATTGAGAATTGTTCTCAATTTCAAAAGATTGTTTATATGCTATTAGGCCTTTTATTAAAGGCCCTCCATAAAACATCCTAAGAAGAAAAAGACACTACGCGCAATTGGCATCTTGTTGCCATACTATATGATAGTATTTATGACTAATGAGCTTCAGAAGCAAAATTAGTCAATGCAAGTGCCTTTGATGTCCTACATCACATACAAAGGTTGTATAGTGAGTAAAATAATACTATAAAGTATAGTAGTTATAAAGGACTTCTTCTGGACTAGGATGTAATAAAAGTTGTTTATTAATTATCATTCTTTTGAAAAATGATTAATCACATAGAATAGCTTGAGAAGCTAGATGTGATTTAAAATGGAAGCATAGAGGAAAGCAAGTCTTGAAAAGTCAAAGACAAAGAAATATAATTATTTTGTAGTAAATATAAGGTATTGTAAAGGGAACTTGATAAAGTATCAGTCTTCCTAGAAGAACCAAACTTTTGAAGTTTTGGTTCATGCTCTAAACTAAATTGTTGGTTAGTTCTGCTTCTTGGTTTTTGGATTCTAGTATAATCTAAATCGAAGCAGAAAGTTAAGTAGATAATAAGTTACCTTTAAAAATTTTAATAGAGCAAGAGTTGCTAGATTAATTTTGGGAACTTATTTCTTAACTAAGTCATTTAAGACATTCTAGAAATTTGATTTCCGAATTTAAATGACTAATTAGAGCGAATGCAACGTATTCCGAGAATACAAGAGATGTAGAGACTCTCATTTAAATGTAACGATTATGACTTGGTTATGAGATGACCAAACCCATCTTTTACTTGGTGAAGTGAATGAGTTACATTTATAATTTGACTATACATTGTGATGTATACAGTCATGTAGAGCATGCATTCAATTATAGTAGACTCATCTTAGAATACCATAGCTCAATGGTGAATCTAAGAGAACAAATTGAACCCTATTAAGATATGGTTTGATCCATGATGAGTTTTACTAATGTATCCATCTAGGATATACCTTAAAATTGCTACATATTGATAATTTAGGGTTCACTCCAGTTTTGTCCCAATTATATCAGATATGATATGGGAAGAAACCCAACTTAAAGAAGTTAAGGCTTGGGCTTGTGCTACGTTTGTCTGGAAACATAATGTAGACAATCTGGAAATAAGGTCAAGTAAGTGTTGAATTGTGGTATATCCTAAAAGTGGTTGGGATAGTATTTCTATTACTCTAATGAACAAAAGTTGTCCATTAGGATGATTGCTGGATTTTCTTGAGAAAGAGTTCATTCAAGAAAGATGCAAAAGTAGATAGAATTTACAGAATTATTTGTAAAGTCACAAACCAACAAAGATCCAACCCTTGCCCCTATTGAGGCAAAACCTTTAATTACACCACATTCTTTTCATAGATCAAATTGGATATTTCTTTAACATAATAGAGATATTGTATCTCCATTAGAATGTGAAAGAATTGTTCTTTGGTGATAAAGATCACCAAGATAATCCTATTGATTATGATTAGGCGATGTTTGACATCAACTTGAGAAATGACTAAGAGTCATTAAATCCAATATGGACGGGTAGAGACCTAAAAGGCTTGGCTATTTAAGAATGTTTTCAACATAGGCAAAAAGTTGTCTATAAAGAAACTTGTTTGATAATAGTTATGCTGAAATCCATTTGGATCTTGTTATCTATAAACACACATTTTGAATATGAGATATGTCAAAAAGGATATAAAGATGTTATATCAAATGGTGAAAAACCATAAAAGTGTGTAAGTTATAGAAGTCTATTAATAGACTACAAGGTTCTCATAATTAGAACATCTATAAAGTTGAAGTAATCAAATTGTTTGATTTCTCTCATTGTATAGATGGACCATGAGTGTATAAAAGGTTAGTGGGAGTGCGATCGTTTTTCTTTATCCTATCAATAAGATGACATCCTAATCATTATGAATGATATATAAATGTTATCTAATGTGAAGTTTTAGTTTTTGAGAAAAACTTCTTCATGAAAGATTTGGTAGAAGCATCCAACAAGATCTATAGAGATAGATCATATAGATTGCTAAGTATCTCCAAGTCATTAAACATAGTTGAAATGTTGAAGGAGTTCAACATGGAGAATTCTAAGGGAGGTCTGATTTACTTTAGATAAGAATTCATTATTCAAGGGCATGTGCCCTAGGATAACACAAGTAAGGTTCTTAAAGTGTTAAGAAGCCTTATTCTACACTATGTATTGAATCTGATATCTATTATGTTGTAATTGTTACAAATAGTTGTCAGTCAATTCAAATTTGGAATATTGGATTGTATATGGAAATTGTAAACTCATAGTAGATGGGTATATGGATTTGGATGTAATCCATATGGGGTATATTTTATATTCACTTTAGTTGGTGAAATACTTAATGGAAGAACTGTATGAAAGATACAGTGGATTCCATTATTAAGGGTGAATTAATTGTCGCATTGTCTAGGAGACTGTTTGGATCTATAAGTTCATTTAGAACTTGGAGTTGTTCCTTCCATTGAGTTGCCCATACCTTGTTTTGTGACAACAATGGGTCTATAGCTCAAGCATAGGAATCACGGTCTCATCAAAAAGTCCAAACACATAGAGCAGCAATTCCAAGTGATTAGAGGAATCATTGGAAAAAGTAATAGATACATTACAGAAGATATTATCTACATAAGTTTTTGTAGACCTACTGACTAAAGCTTTAAAACATAATTGGTTATGTCTAAGACCAACATCTTGAGAAGATAGGTATGCGATACATGGTCAATTGGCTTTAGTGCAAGTGGGAGATTGTTAGGATTATGCCCTAGAGCCAATCATAGAGATGATTGTTTAGGGATTAGGAACAATCATTTGATTTCATTTATGTATGTCACATTTATTATTGATTTAATAAAAAGGCTTATTCTATTATGTTTATATGCATCATTTATATTTACATAATATGTCCATGGAGTTAGAGTTGAGAATATGGAATTACAAAGAGTTGTAATTTTGAGACTATAGATATATCTCTGTACTAAACTCCTAAAGCATTCCTAGTTGAAGGTTCACTATGATGGACAGTAATGAACCATAGGACTAGCACTTGTTAGGCTGACTCTATAGGAGGATAGCTAGTCTCAAGCTATTTGTGTGGAGACACTACAACCAACAAGTGGGTGCCTATTACGAGAATAGGTACACTGAATGTGACCAAAGATATGAGATAAACTGAATGGAGTTTTATCCTGCCTGTCAATCAGTTTCTCATTGTTATAGTGGTACAAGTAATCCTTAGACCTGAGACACCATAGTTGTCTTATGCATGTAGCTTTAGAAGTTTGATAACACTAAGTGCAAATCCTATCCAGGGGTCTGCAAAGGTGTTCATTGGCCCTATTGCTATGTGTATGAAGGCATGTGAGTGATCAACAAGGGATCCATCACTCTCAGGAAAAAGAGAGAGAATGTCTCATATAGCATTCATAATATAACTCATTAAATCCATGGCCATGGTAGGATGAATATGAAAAGAGTTTCATGAGTTCATCAATGAGTTGATATCTATGAATGAGTATAAAGTAATTGAACTAGGGACTTGACAGACTTCCATGTCCTATTAGTTCAATTGGAGACATTGTGTTGAAGGAAGGATGCAATTGTAACCTATAAACTATAACAGAAGGGTTCTTTGTAAATGACTATTCACCTCATTAAGGACCACACCATGAGCCATATGCTAGGTGTTAGTCATGGTTAGTAGAAGCCCTAATTGATATAAGTGAGTTATAATCAATTAGGGAATTGGAAGGAGTTCCAATTAGACCCTAAATGGAAAGAGTTCCATTGTGCACACCTTGTGCTATTCCTACTACTTAATGATGTGAACCCAATGGGTCACACACTGATCATGCAAGAAGGGCTTTAAAGTCTATGAGAGAAAGGGTTTTAGTGAATAAAGAATAGTTCTTTATAGGCCTATTTGTATTTGATACAAATAATAGGGGTTAATGTGCAATTAAGTGTAATTACACATAACCCTATTAGGGTTTCTTCCCCATGGCCAGCCCCCTTTAGTGGGCTGCCTATATAAGTCACACTTATGTGTGACATGGCAGAAGAGGCTTGCACAATAAACCCTAGCCATCCAGCCCCTTGGAGGCTCTCTTCTCTCTCTCTCTCTCTTCTCCACCTCTAGCAACAACAAGGAAGAAGAAAGAAAGGACTTGAAGCTCTAGTTAGGTGTGGATACCGTTGGAGGCAGCACACTTGGGCTGCTCATTCACCGCTGTCTGGAATCAAAGCTTGGAGCAAAAAGGAGAAGACAAAAATTCTGTAAGTGTTCTAACCCTCTTTGTAGTTAGGGTTTGATTTTGTGTTATGCATAGTTAGATTCATGGGATTGGGAATCGTAGGAAAAATTTTTTATATTCCGCACTTCTATTTTTCCCTCTTGTTCGATTCCCAACATAGGTTTCCTTATTTGAAAGATAGAAAATCTGGTATTTAAACCAAGTTTGAAATAGAAATAACTTCCACAAGATGGAAACTTTGATAAAAAGGTAATTTATTTAATCAAGGAAACCTCTAATTATTACCATAGACTCATATTAGGAAATAACCCTAAGGAGGGAGAAGAGAGAAGATAAAGGAAGAAAAAGTGAATTAGGGCACTTTCAAACCCTACTTACCTTGTGCAATATCTCCGAGCAATAGCAAGCTTAAGCAATAACGACCTTATTTGCAATAAAGCGATTATCACCCCTGTTTGCACCCTTACACGTGCTCAAAACAAACCAAAAGAAGAAAATACAAATCTGGACAGAATAGTATAAGGGCCTAAAATCATCCACTAATCATGCATATAACACAAACAATGAAATAATATAAACCCTAATGCAATCCTAGAACCATGACATGCATAAAAACCTTAAAATCAACTAACATGAATGCAAAAAATCATCATAGCTATTCTATATGCAATACATATACATCAACTATGAAGAAAAAGCCTAAACTACTATGCTATATGCAATAAACCTAAAACAAGGGCAAAAGAAATCCTGAACTCACACACATGCTTTAAACTATGTGAAACAGCCCTAAATCATGCAAAACTAAACATAAATGACATTCTAATCATATGTATTAACTAGTGAAAGCATCAACACATGATAAAAATGCAAGCTTGAACATGAAATAATAGCTATTCAATGCAAAACCCTAAAAAAGGCACTAGAAACCCTAGAATCACAACTATGCATAAAATCACATGGAATAACATTATAATATGCATAACTCCTCAAGAATAACATTTTAGTCATGAATATTAACTATTAGAAGCATTAACACATGATAAAAATGCCAACTTGAACATGAAATAAAGCTATTCTAATTTCAGCACAATAGAAACCCCAGAATCACAACTATACATTAAACCACATAAAACAAACCCCTGGTATGCAAAGCTAACCATGAACAATATTCTAATCATGCATATTAACCAATAGAAGCATCAACACATGATAAAAACATAAGCTTTGGCATACAATAGAGCTATTCTAAGCAAAATCCTAATTTTAGCATAAAGAGAAAAGAGGTATACCTATGGTGGAGTCCTCTTGCTACTGTAGAGACTTCTTCTCCTCTTGAAACACTCTCCTTCAAGCCTCCACACAAACCCTAGCTCTCTCTTGGAACTCTCTCTCACTCTCTTTATCCAGAAATTAGGTTAAAATACATAAGAATGTCTCTAGTTGCCTCAAAGTGGCTCCTAAAATCTCCTAAAATGCCTCCCTTAATGCTGAAGTATAAGGGGGTATTTATAGGGTTTGAGGGAAATCAACCAATGGTTGGGATTAAAACCCTAAATATCAATCCAAGGGTCATTAGAGACTTCCTTGGGGCTCAAGTAGGTCAAATAGGGCTGAAAATAAGATGGAATGGCAGCTGGAGGCAAAAAATCCGTCAAAAATAGGAAGGAATCCCGCTTCAGCATGATTTTAGGAAGGTGGCTCGGCTGACCACCCAGGGCTAGGCGGCTAACCACCTGGCCTTGGGCGGCTGACCACCTGGGCTGGGCGGTTAGCCGCCAAGCCCCAAGTGGTCACCCGAGCGCGCCATCAGCAATTGCCTTATTTGAGCCCTTTCAGCTTCCAAATGTGTTTCGGGGGTCAAACGGAATCCGATTTTGACGAAACGAAAGCCAAAACGACTGTGCTTCGATGAGGAATGTAATTTAAGACATTTTAGGACAAAACTCCCTAGCCATGGCTGCATGGTTGGGTTTTACAAAGGTGGCTAACCGCTATGCACCATCGTCGCTAAGCTTAGGTATGCATATAGGGTCGCACCGAATGCTTTCCAATTCAAAATTCAACCTTCCAAAACATCTTTAGGAATGAAATTAAGACTAATTAAAGTCAAATGAGTGGGAATTGAGTGAAAATCATGAGCCGATTTGAGCCAACCCGAAGTGGGTCTCTTAACCAAATTGAACCTTATTGAGCCATTTTAATCCCAAACCATTGATTCATCAAATTGAACCCATAAATACCTCAAATGCATCCTCATGAACTCTAATTGACAATTTGGAGATCATTTCAAGGTTAAATGAAAGGTTTGTAACCTAAAAGACGATTATGCCCCTCAAGTCACAAAAGCTCTTATTATCCCTCAAGATCAACTCCAAATTGAACCAAAATTCATATCCAATGTCCTTGTGATTCTAGAAGGCTAATGCAAGTAACTAGACTCAAAAACAAAACAAAAACATGCATGGAATGACAAACCCTAGTAAAGTGGTGCAAAAATGGGGTGTGACAGAGGCCATAAGCAAACCCCATATAGTGATGTTCGCATTAGTCTTCTTCAATTGCCTAAGCTTTCCGTCTTCCTCTTCTTGCAAGCCGAGGTGGCGATTACCTTCCAAATCTCCCAACAGGTTGTCAAATTCTAAGTGTGGAGGTTTGAAATGGCAACCCCCTCTAGTTATGTGCTCTACCTCATCATCGCTCATCCACATATCATTAATCTCACCTACGTCACCCATGAGATCATCCCATGTGATCATGTCGATCTCCTCCATTTGAACTTCCTCTGGTAACTCATCCCAACCTGTGGGGATTATAGGCTCATCGGGGGTGGGGTCAGGGTAGAGTACGTAGTAATCAAACTTTCTGGACGACTCTCCCAGCAAACCTACTTTAGGATCTCTTGCCTCGAACCTTTCTTTCAATTGTCACTGAACGGATTTCCTTGGCAATACCAAAACCTTTTGGTCGATAAAGTCTTGAACTACCTTTTTTAATATAACACAATCCTCCGTATCATACCCGGGTGCCTGATGGTACAAGCAGAATTAGTGAGGAGTCAAAGGTCTCGGCTTCGGATAGTGTGGCAATATGAGCCCTTTATCACAACATTAGTGGAAAACTTGAGTCAAGGTCATGGGAAGTGGTTTGTATTGCCTTATGGGTTGACAGAATTGAGACGAGTCAAGCTCGATGGCATTTATGTTGTTGGGAGGAGGCATATTGTGAGTGGGGAGGGGATTTCGAGTGACATTTGGGCGATTTGGTGCGGTGGGTGGTGAAATGATTTGCTTGTCAAGCAAATCTTGAATCTCATGACGGAGGCGATAGCAACGATTGGTTGGATGGCCTTTGGTTTGGTGGAACTTGCAATACTCATTTTCATTGTAGTTCTTGGGCAATGGGTTTAGTGGAGGCCTTGGGTCGAGGGGTTTCAAGAGGTCATGGCTTCTCAGCTTTTCAAAAACTCTTTCAAGTGGCATAGCTCGGTGAATTGGCGGGATGAGGTGGAGTCATTTAGGGAAAAAGGGCAAGTGGGTTGGGTAATGGTATTAACCTCAGCATTGGTTTTTCCTCTAAAATTTGTCCTTCGACTCCTTTGAACCTCTTGTGTTTTGATTGTTCCATCAGCAATTGCATCTTTAACTTGTGTGCTAGCCCCAATAAGTGCCTTGAAGTTCAGAAAGTAGTGAGCAAAGAGGTGCTTATGATATACGGGTAACAAATTCTTCACCACCAACTGAATCTGATCTTCCTCATTCGGTCTATCTGTCATTTTGGAAGCCTTTTGTCTCCACCTAGTGATGAAGGCAGAGAAAGTCTCATTAACCCCTTGCTTAGTAGTTTCCAAGTCCCTTCGCGTGACATCTACTTTAGTGTTATACTTGTAGTGGTCCGTGAATGCATTGCATACATCCTCCCAGGTCTTGGTTCTATTCTCTTCCAATGACAAAAACCATTTTAAGGCGGAACTCGCTAATGACTCGTGAAACATTTGAGCCAATAACTCATCGTTCGCCCCTTGAGGGTGCATAGCTCGCACATACATCTTGAGGTGGGTCTTAGGACAGCCTATCCCATCGAATTTTTCTAATTTCGGCATCTTGAACTGTAACGAAATGCGAGCTTTTGGGAACAAAGACAAAATACGGATGTCCACCATATCATCTAATCTGCGGATTCCTTTCAGAGTTCGTTCTAAGGCCTCGACCTTGTTTGCCAGGATGGTTGAGTTCTCTCTTGATGTAGCTTTGGTTTCCCTTTCCTTGGTCTTAGGTGGTTCTCCCCCCTCTCCTAATGGTTCCTCAGCAGATTTGAAATCATTGGATCATTGATTGTTATCAGTGGCACAGGCCTTAGATTCAAGTTCAGAGTTCTTCTGTTGAATGTCTTGAGCCATCTTGAGTGCGGTCTCGGATACCTGGGCAGTGTGGTCAAGCTTTTCCATGATAGCTTTCAAAGTGGCCTCAAGGTTGAAACCCCGGTTGCTAGTTCTTTCCTCGGCCATATTTGACTCGGTGACAGAATCAGTACTGACTAGGCGCCCTTGTTGATTACGGATCCAAGCCAGCACGTCTCTCCCTCTAACATAGGGCAAACACTCAATTTTTCAGCCTAAGGGTCCATCTTAAGCTTCCATAATTATCTCAAAATTTACAACGTACACCCTTAATTAGTTCTCTTAACCAATTACCCTTGCGGGGGTTATGGGGAAGGGTACGTATTAAGGATGTAAGATGTAAAGTGTCACACCCCATTTTTGTCACCTTAGCTAGGGTTTGTCATTGCATGTGTCTTTTTGTTTCCTTTTTGAGTCTAGTCTTTTGCATTGAGTTTCTAGGGTCCTAACGATGGTGTGTATGAATTTTGGTTCGATTTGGAGTTGATCTTGAGGGTTAATAAGAACTTTTGTGACTTGAGGGGCATAATCGTCTTTTTGATCACAAACTTTCCATTTGACCTTGAAATGATCTCCAAGTTGCCAATTGGAGTTCATATGGTTGTATTTGAGGTATTTGTGGGATCAATTCGATGAATTGAAGGTTCGGGATTAGAATGGCTCAGCAAGGCTCAGGTTGGCTAAAAGACCTACTTCGGGTTAGCTCGAATTGGTTCATGATTTTCACTCTATGACTACTCATTTGACCTTGATTGGTCTTAATTTCATCCCCAAATGTGTTTAGGGAGGTTGAATTTCGAATTGGAAAGCATTTGGTGCGATCCTATGTGCATACCTAAGCTAAGCGATGGTGAGGCATAGCGGTTAACCACCTTTGTAGGGCCCAACCATGCAGCCGTGGCTAGGGTTTCTTTCCCTCAAGTGACTCAAATTACATTCCCCTTCGAAACACGGTCGTTTTGGCTTTCGTTTCGTCAAAATCGGAGTCCATTTGGGCCCTGAAACACATTTGGAAGCCGAAGGGGTCAAATTTGGGCTGAAGCTGACATGGCCTCGGGTGACCACCCAGGCCTGGGCGGCTAGCCGCCTGGGCCCAGGCTGCTAGCCGCCCAGCCCCAGGTGGTCACCCGAGCCACTTTCCTTTTTTGAGCCTTGACGCGGCTCCCACCCTATTTTCTCGGATTTGCTCGCCTTTGGCCGCCATTTAACCCTAATTTCAGCCCTTTTTGACCTACTTGAGCCCCAAGGTAACCTCTAAGAGCCCTTGGATCAATCCCTAGGGTTTTAATCCCAACCATTGAGGGTTTTCCCTCAATCCCTATAAATACCCCCTTATACTTCAGCAATAGGGGGACTGGAGGCCACTTGGAGAGAAAATTCTGAAGTGTGAGGCATGTGTGAGACTTGGAGGCTATGGCAGCCATCCTTAGGGTAGTTTAACCTATACTTTGAGTGAGAGAGTGTGAGAGTAAGCTTGGAGGAGGGCTGGAGCATTGCTTGAAGGCTTGAAGGAAGGAACTCCCAGCAGTACACAAGAGAAGGAGGACTCCCTACAGCAGCAAAAGGATACTTCACCATAGGTATTCCCCCCTTCCTCCTCTTCTCTCTTTTAAAGTTAGGGTTTTTGCATAGAATAGGATGATTGCATATCAAAGCTTGTGTTTTTATCACGTCTTGTTGCTTCCATGCATGTTTAGGATCATATTTGTGGGCTGTTTAGTATGCTAGGATGTTATTCCATGTGATTTACTGCATGTTTGGGACTTTAGGGTTTCTTAGGTGCTTAAAATGGTTTTTTGCATGAAATAACTCTTTGGTATATTAGAGCTTGTGTTTTTATCATGTCTTGTTGCTTCCATGCATGTTTAGGATCATATTTGTGGGCTGTTTAGTATGCTAGGATGTTATTCCATGTGATTTACTGCATGTTTGGGACTTTAGGGTTTCTTAGGTGCTTAAAATGGTTTTCTGCATGAAATAACTCTTTGGCATATTAGAGCTTATGTTTTTATTGTGTTTTGTTGCTTCCATTGGAATGTATGCATGATTAGGATAATATTTGTGGGCTGTTTAGTATGCTAGGATGTTATTCCATGTGATTTGCTGCATGTTTGGGATCCTAGGGTTTCCTTAGTGCTGAAATGGAGTTTATGTTTAGAATAGCTATATTTCATGTGCAAGCTTGTGTTTTTATCATGTGTTGATGCTTCTATTGATTAATATGCATGATTAAAATGATGTCCACAATGAGCTTTGCATGATTTAGAGTTATTTTATGTGATTTTGAGCGCAATTGTGATTCTAGGGTTTCATTCATCCTTGTATTAGGAAAGTAGCATATAGCATGATAGCTTAGGGTTTTTCTTTGTGTTTTCTTCATGGTTGATATATATGTGCTGCATATTTGATAACTATGATATTTCTAGCATTCATAGTAGTGGATTTTAGTGTTTTTTGCATGTCATTGCATGTAGGGTTGAATTAGGGTTTTAGTTAGCTTATGATTCATGTTGTTGCATGACTTGTGGTTGATTTTAAGCCTTATTTCAATTTCTGTCCAGATCTGTTATTTGTCCTTGTTATGATATTTTGAGCATGTGTTAGCCCATGTTTGGGCATGATAATGGCTTGATTTGGAATCTAGCTTGTTTGGTTGGTATTTTTGGTATGTTTTGCATGGAAATTGCAGGTGCTTTGACAGGTACAACAGGTGCAACTACCCCACCAATGTGGGGTGGTTATTTTGGCTATTGTGAGATGAAATCTTACAAATAAGGTAATTACCCTATGCAATAGGGTGGTTACTTTGACAGGTTGCTTTTGCTTAAGGTAAGTAGGGTGTGAGGGTGCCCCAATTCACCCTTCTTTCCTTTCCTTGAAACTTTCCCTTTCTCCCCCCCTAGGGTTGTTTCCTAATAGAGGGGTATGGTAGATTCTATAGTTTCCTTTCAATAAAGAATACCTTTTAAATCAAAGTTTCCATCTTTTATCAAATTCCATACTTACCAAAAACCTTTTGAGAATCGTTCATTTTTGGAAGCTTACCATGTTTTACTTGAAAGGAAACTTAGGGTTTACCATAGGCCTTGATTAGGTTATAACCCTATTCCCTTTCGAACTACGTGGACTTTGATCCATGTATTTCCATACATGGTACGTAGGCGCTCTTCGTGATGTTCAAGTCCGCCCTAGGATACTAAGTATCCTAGGTTTTCTTCTCCCCCCTCTTTCTTTTTTCTGTTTTTTCTTTGATTTACATGATTATATGGATGAATGAATGAATGATATGCATGCTGTCTTGTGATGATAACTGTTGATTTATGTGTGATTAAGACTTTGATTTAGCCCAATTAAATTAAGAGACCGTTTAGGGCGATATGGGTGCCTATAGGCTTTGCCTAGAACCTTCCCATATCGTAACTTAGCCTCCGAATCCCCGAATTCTCTGGTTTCCAAAAGATCATTTGCCTTTCCATTTTTAAATATGGAGTCAATCTTTTGTTTTCCTAAAACAAAACTGTTTTTAGGGTTTTCCTTGTTTCCTTTAAAAAATAAGGTGGCGACTCCTTTCTTTTTCCAAACCCATTCGTGGGCCCTCTTTTCCTGGGTCCACAGATTGGCGACTTTTAAACCCTCCTGTGGGCCTTAACCATTTCTGGGGTCCACAGAACTGGCGACTCCACTGGGGACTTGTGGGCTAGACTCTATACAATTTGATTGGGCTAAGTTAATTTCTTTTGTTTAATTAAAATCAATCACATTGCATTCGCTTGATTGTGTGCTTTCATTTATTGCATTGTGTGCGCAAACTCTTGCATGTTAGGATCGATGTCCCTTGCCACTGACGGGCCTAGCCTCAACCTTGGTTTTCCTGATTCCATGAGTTGGGGCGAAAGCTCTCAACCTCTCTTGCCAAGTACCCTTGGGCTTGCCCTTGGGTATATTAAATGAGTTAATCACGTACTGCTGGACCCACGCGGCGTTCCTGATGCCACATGTGGTTAGGTATAAAGATTGCTCAAGCAAGTGAAGGACCCCAGCCTACCCTTATCATTAGTCCATATAGACAGACTTGCAGGACACTATGGTTTCACCCTTATGCACCCACATTGTTTGTAATGATATCATGACCGTGTTTGTGATGTGCTTAATGAACATTTAATAAGAGAACCTTTGCACCCTATATCCTTAATACGTACCTTTCGCCCATGACCCTTGCAAAGGTGATTGGATTAAAAGGGACTAATTGAGTATATATGATGTGAAGTCATTGAGACAAATATGGAAGCCTAGGACATACCCTTAGGATGAGAGACTGATTGTTCCCTTTCGTAGAGGAGTGAGAGGACGTACTGGCTTGGATCCGCGACCAGCAAGGGCGCTTAGTGAAAATTGATTCTACCAACCAGTCAGATATGGCCGACGAAGCAACTAGTGAAGGGGGTTTTGATGTTGAGACTTGTTTGAAGGCTATCATGACCAAACTTGATTACACCACTGATGTATCCGAGAGAGCATTGAAAATGGCCCAAGATATCCAACATAAGATGTCGGAACCCGAGCAGAATAATGGCCGTACCCCGGGGGATAACACCGAAAATGGGACCCAGTCTGGAGAAGGCACTAAGACCAATGATGGGGGAAGCACTCAACCCAAGGGGAATGAATCACCTGAAGTTTTTAACCTAGAAGGGGGAAGTAAGGGAAAGACCTCTGATACAGACTCTGTGTTGGCTAGCAAGGTAGAAGCCTTGGAGAGAACTATAAAGGGAATCCGTAGGACAGATGACATGGTGGATGTACGTACCCTATCTTTGTTCCCTCAAGCTCGTATTCCACTACAATTCAAGATGCCCGAATTAGAAAAGTTTGATGGAACGGGTAGCCCCAAGACCCATTTGAAAATGTATGTGCGAGCTATGCACCCTCGAGGAGCGACAGATGAACTCTTGGCCCAAATGTTCCATGAAACCCTAGCCACTTCTGCCTTAAAGTGGTTCCTAGCTTTGGATGAGAATAGAACCCGAACTTGGGAGGACATATGTAATGAGTTTTCAGAGCACTATAAGTACAACACTGAGGTGGATGTCACAAGAAGGGACCTAGAGACCACAAAACAAGGGGCTAATGAGACCTTTTCCGCTTTCATTACAAGGTGGAGGCAAAAGGCCTCGAAAATGGCGGATAGACCGAATGAGGAAGATCAGATTCAGTTGGTGGTTAAGAACCTATTGCCGGTGTATCACAAGCACCTCTTTGCTCACTACTTCCCTAATTTCAAGGCTCTTATCGGAGCAGGTACACAAGTTGAGGATGCCATTGCCGATGGGTCAATCAAGACAGAAGAAATCCAAAAGAGCCGCAGACCGAACTTTGCTGGGAAAAACAATGCCGAGGTCAATGCCATAGCCCAACCCATTCAACCTATCTCCCTAAATGACACCAACCCACCTCGCCAATTCACCGAGCTGCATATGCCACTTGAGAAAGTACTTGAAAAGCTAAAAAGCCGAGGCCTGTTGAAACCTCTCGACCCAAGACCACCACCAAACCCATTGCCCAAGAGCTACAATGAGAATGAATACTGCAAATTCCACCAAGCCAAAGGCCACTCAACCAACCGTTGCTATCGCCTTAGGCATGAGATCCAAGACTTACTTGACAAGCAAATCATCTCACCACCAACTCCACCAAATCGCCCAAATGTCACTCAAAATCCACTTCCCTCTCATAATTCATCCAACTCCATAAATGCCATTGAAGCCGACCCATCTCGACCTTGCCTACCCATAAGACAATACACTCCATTACCCATGTCCTTGACCCAAGCCTTTTACCAATGCTGTAACCAAGGCCTTATCATACCTCACCTTCTAAAGCCAAGACCCCAAACACCCCATCAATATTGCCAATACCATGGTATACCCGGCCATGACACTGAGGACTGTGCTATGTTGAGAAAGGTCGTTCAAGACCTCATTGATCAAAAGACCCTACAATTGCCAAAGAAGTCCATCCAACAACAGTTGAAAGAAAGGTATGAAGCAGGAGACCCTCGAGTGGGGTTATTGGGAGAACCTTCGGGGAAGTTTGATTACTATGTGCTTTATCCTGATCCATTGCCAAGTGGGCCCATAATTCCCACTGGTTGGGATGATATACCCGAAGAGGTGCAGATGGAGGACATTGACATGATTGAATGGGATGACCTGATGGGAGACACAAATGAAATTGATGACATATAGGCTAGTGATGAAGAAGTAGACCACATGACAAGAGGGGGCCGCCATTTCAAGCCTCCGCACTTGGAGTCTGATAATCCACTGGGTGAGTTAGATAAGCGCCTTGATGTGCAAGAAGAAGAGGATGAAGTACTCAGACAATTGAAGAAGACCAATGCCAATATCACCATATGGGGCTTGCTTATGGCCTCTCACAAGCACAGACAGACAGTGTTGAAGTTATTAAATCAGATACAGGTTCCGGTGGATTTGTCTCCTGAGGGATTGGTGAATCTAGTAAACCCTGCTCCAAAGAATTCCACTATAGTGTTCACAGAGGCAGACTTACCTAAGAGTGGGCCAAGCCACTCCCAAGCCTTGCATATAACTGTTGATACCATGGGGAAGAGAGTTCCTACGGTCTTGATTGATAATGGTTCCGCATTGAATGTATGTCCCTTGAGAACTACAACTGTTTTGGGCTTGGGGCCCACTGATTTCACTCCATCTGGGCAGACAGTGAGGGCGTATGATAATACCTGTAGAGAAGTAATTGGGATGATCACTTTACCTTTAATCATGGGACCCACAGAGTTCAGAGTAGAGTTTCAAGTCTTGGATGTGCCGTCATGCTTTAATCTGTTATTGGGAAGGCCTTGGATTCATCCTGCTGGGGCTGTACCATCATCATTGCATCAAAAGGTAAAGTTCCCACATGAGGGAGCCATTGTCACGATTCAAGGGGACTATGATTTGAAAATGGCGGGTGTACCCATATGTGAAATAAAACCTGAATCAATTGAGATACCCTTGTCTGGGTTTGAGTATGTGCAGTGCATAGAACAAGAGTTTGGAGAGGAAGAGCCCTCACACTATTGCACTTTTTACCCAAGTTCTGATCCAGCACTGGCAGACAAGGATTTTTGTGACAAGTACTTTACAGAGGGGCTGAATCCTCAGAGCTTGACAAGTTGGTACAATTCTGTGGGAAAGAAGAAAGAAGAAGACTGGGTGGAGCACATGGATTCTGAAACCATGGTTACCATGTTCCAAGATATGGTTCTTACTTTGGGGGAGTCAGCAACAGAAGATTGCCAAGATTCGTCAATTCACCATGCAACCATGCCACTTCATAACTGGTACCTAGAAGATGGAGCCATTGCGGAGATCCTTGAAGAGGAAGATCATGACCTGCCTGATAGTAGCTTGTAGGTTCCTTAGTTAGAGTCTTTCCTGCTTTCAATAAAGTGTGTCCGCCTATCCCACTTTGTGGAGTTAGGAGTCGTTTCATAGTTGTGGCACCAAATTTTGTTTCCTTTTCAAGTTTGTGTCTTTTTGTTGGTTCCTTTAATGAAGTGTGTTTCTTTTATACATTGTTTGCTTGCAGTGTTTCTTTTCTCTCTTCTATGGATATTTATGGCATGGATATAGATCCTAGGAATGACGTCCCCCCGGAGCTCGCCGAGCGAAGGAAAAGGGGTGTCACCGAACCTAACATGGATGAATTGGAATCAATCAATTTAGGGACAAATGAATTGCCAAAGATAATTAAAATTGGGATAACCCTCTCACCACTTGAGAAAGAAAAGCTGATAGCCCTCTTAAAGGCCAACATAACAGCCTTTGCATGGTCTTATGAAGACATGCCCGGCATAGATCCAGACATTGTGCAGCACTTCATCCCCACCAATCCCCTTAAAAAGCCGGTAAAGCAAAAATTGAGAAGATTGAAACCCGAGTGGGCATTGAAAGTAAAGGAGGAAGTAACCAAACAACTCGATGCGGGGTTCCTACAGGTTGTGGAGTATCCCGAGTGGTTATCTAATATAGTTCCCGTGCCTAAAAAGGATGGAAAAGTGAGGATGTGTGTGGATTTTCGAGATCTTAATGCAGCAAGCCCTAAGGATGATTTCCCTTTGCCCCACATTGATGTATTGGTAGATAGTACTGTAGGACATG
The DNA here is from genome assembly GCA_039720395.1 of Liquidambar formosana. NCBI lineage: Eukaryota > Viridiplantae > Streptophyta > Magnoliopsida > Saxifragales > Altingiaceae > Liquidambar > Liquidambar formosana. The sequence continues at coordinate 24,027,878 of CM077826.1, read as the reverse complement.
CGCTCCTCTCTTTCATGGATGGGTTTTCCGGATACAATCAGATAAAGATGGCGCCGCAAGATATGGAGAAAACGGCCTTTATTACACAGTGGGGAACATATTGCTACAAAGTGATGCCGTTCGGTTTGAGAAATGCTGGGGCTACCTATCAAAGAGCTGCTACAACATTGCTGCACGACATGATCCATGAAGGAGTTGGAGCACCGCACATGAATGGTTATATGCTAGCTAAGAAGATCATGAGGTTGGGTTACTATTGGTCTACAATGGAGAGAGATTGCCATGCACATGTTAAGAAGTGTCACAAATGTCAAGTCTTTGCTAATGGACAACACTTGCCTTCCATGCCTTTGACAAGCATGTCGTCGCCTTGGCCGTTTGCAGTATGGGGAATAGATATAATTGGGCAGATTAAGCCGAAAGCCTCCAATGGGCATGAGTACATCTTGGTAGCTATTGATTACTTCACTAAGTGGGTAGAAGCAGCTTCCTTCAAGACCCTGAATGCCAAGAAGGTAGCACAGTTCATACAGCTCAACATCATCTACAGGTATGGGGTACCCCATGAGATTATTTCAGACAATGGTCAGCACTTTCAGAAAGAAACCAAGGAGCTTTTGCAGAAATACAACATAGTGCACCATCTATCCTCCCCTTATCGCCCGCAGACTAATGGAGCAGTGGAGGCCGCCAACAAGAATGTTAAGAAGATACTACAGAAAACAGCTGACACCTACACTGATTGGCATGAGAAGTTGCCATTAGCCTTGTGGGGCTATAGAACATCTGTGAGATCATCAACAGGGGCTACCCCTTATTCCTTGGTGTATGGGATGGAGGCTGTTTTGCCTATTGAGTTGGAGGTACCGTCATTACGGGTTGCTATGGAGAGTCAGATAGCAGAAGCAGATTGGGTTAAGAACCGTTATGATGAGCTGGCATTGCTCGATGAAAGGCGATTGAGGGCCTTGTATCATGTGCAGGGATATCAGCGAAGGGTTGCAAGAGCATTCAACAAGCATGTCAAAGACCGAGGTTTGAAGACAGGGGATTTGGTGTTGAAAGAAATCAGAGCTCCTATTTTTGATCCACGAGGGAAGTTCAAGCCAAGTTGGGGTGGCCCGTATGTTATCAAGGAGATATTGCCAGCAGGAGCTGTTCGCCTCATGGATTTAGATGGAATTGAGTTCGCTCGTCCTACCAATTTGGATCAATTGAAGAAGTATTATGTGTAAGGCCTGCTAGGTTGAAAACCCATAAGGGCGGCCTAGGCAAAAGTTAAGGCATTTGAACTACGAGGGCCTGATTCCCCATTCCTAAAAAAAAAAAAAAATGAAAAAAGAGAAAAAAGAGAAAAGAAAAAAAGAAAAAAGAGAAGAAAAAGAAAAGAAAAAATGAAAAAAATTGAAAAAAGGATGGGGATACGTAGGCAGCCCATAAAGTTACTTTGGGTGCGGTCCAAACAACACCACAACAACAAATCTCAAAATTGAATTATTATTGGCAATTCATTTAGAACTAATTGATTGACATAGCAATTTATTGATGTTAGATAAAGAACTATTGACATGCCATAGATAACCTATTTCTAAAAGTCTTCAAGTCTTTTTGCTTTTCTTCAGAGTCTCTTGGTTTGTTTTCTTCTCTTTTCTTTCAAATCTGCGCTTCTTTCGCAAGTCATGAGCATGTGCTGCTTCCACTGCTTCCAGAATGTCTTCCCTGCAAAATCCAAGTCCCGTGTCCTTGATAAGGTCATAAATCCTTTTCCTGCGAAGGGTTTCTCTTTCACCCAAGCTAGTCTTCAACCATGTCTTGTATTCAGGGCTCATGACATAAGGCCCATCAGTGTTCTCAACTCGAGTCAGTTTCAGTTGGTCAGTCCATCTAGTCTTGGCCCACTTAACCATTGTGGGGCCCACAGGTTCGACAGAATGATCAAATACCACAGAAGTAGGTATGGTTTGCATGGCGCCCATTTGACGAAGGATTCTTGAAGTCCAATAGAATGAAGTTGATCTCAACCCTATGAGCTTGACCGTAGCACACCCAGAAGTTCGGAGAAGAATTTGTTCCTTGCATCCCCATGTGGAGACAAACCACCTGATGTTTCGCCATGAGAGAGTTTGGAAGTAGCCCAACCATTCCCTCAAAGAAAATTGACCAGGGAGTTCAACTCGACGGCAGCAGTAATGTTGAGGTTTGTATGGATTGATGGTGGCAGGAGATAAGAAATTAAGCCTTTCAAGAAGCCACATCTGCAGTAGAATGGGGCTCCCTCCTAATGGGGCTTGTGGGTTATCATGAACTTTGTCTAAACTGTTGAGAGTTTCAGCTAGCACTATGGGAATCAGGTTGTTGTGTTCAAGAAGAAAAGGGATCAGTTCGCATATTTGAATAGGGACATAGAGAGTCCCCGTGGAGATAAGGAAGCGACCAATCAAGTAGAAAGCAAGAGCATGTTGAGTGGGAAGGTTGAAATTCAAGGTACCTTTGCTGTCATGGGCCAAGAAGGAAGTTGCTATTTCCATAAGGTTCACCATGTGATCCTTCACAAATATGGAGGCCTCTTGTTGAGAAATCCCAAGGAAGTTGGAGAAGGAAATCAGGTAACTTGAGCGTGGAGTAGGGAGGATGAAGGGTCCTACAGGTGGAACTCCATACAAAGCACAGAACTCTTCCATTGTTGGGCATAGTTCTTCATAGTTGAAGCGGAATACATGAAGTTGGGGATCCCAAAAATATGTAGCAGCAGTAAGAAGAGTGGTTTCAAGCTTCACATGCATCAAAGAAAACAACGGATCCAAGCAGTAGCGCTTGAACTCCTTCCTTGCCTTCGCACTCATAACCTTCAGAAAATCACTCAAGAGTTTGTCTAGGGCTTCCATAACTTGCTCTCAATGAATGTTAGTAGGGTTTGAGACCCCTTGGATGTGCTTTTATAGGAAAAAATTCGGAAATCCGTGTTTTGGAAGGTGGAATCCCGTCAAAATAGGAAGTTTCCTAAAATCAGGCGAAACACCGCTTCGGGCTCGGGTGACCACCCAGGCCTGGGCGGCTAGCCGCCTGGGCCCAGGCGGCTAGCCGCCCAGCCCCAGGTGGTCACCCGAGGCCGCCGCTTTGTTTTGCCCATTTTTGCCTTGTTATGCCTTCGTTTGGCCCTTTTGTGATGTTTTGACTCTTTTGTGCTTGATTTAAGCCCGCTTTTCACACAATACAAGATCATATCATTGCAATAAAGTTCAAACATAGATTCATCAAGTATCCATAATAAAGGTTCAAGGTTGGGAATTGAAATTCCTAATTAATACATAACAAATAGATTCCAAACATTCCTAACAAGAGGTGAGTGAAACTCAATGATTTCCCGTGGGCCTTCTCTTTCGACTTGGCCCAGCTCCATCATGCCCTGAACGAGGTGCTCTAGGAGGGGGCATATCCTGTGGTGGATTAGATGATGATGCCTGTTGCAAATAAAGATAATGAGTTAGGAGGGCAATGATGTCAATCCTAGTTGAAAGTTAATAAGATGATCACTTACTTGGGGATTTAAGCGTGCTTCCAGAACTGAGTTCTCTAAACTCATTCGCACAAGATCCCTCCTCAATCCTTCATTGAGTTCAATGCATTCCTGGGCATACTCCCGTGGAACCTAGGAAAGTATAAACATGGTTAACAATAATGAAAGAATCCAATTTCAAAAAGATAAGAGTTTAGAACTCACATTCTCATAATATGGATCGATCTTGGGATATTCATCGAATGGTGGATGGGTAATATCAGTCTTCACAAATTTTGTCCCACTGCACAAGTTCACATACCAATTTAGTTGTGGGAGGGGTGGAGGTTGATTTCCTTCAAGGTCCTCATCCTCGTCATTGTAAGTCATCCCAGTGGCAGATCCAACTGTGGAGCTGTGTCCCCTTGCCCGTCGGCCCTGAAATTCAAATATTTGTCAAATGGAGTCTTTCATGTAATCTTAAAAAAGAGTTTAAGAGTGTGGGGAGCTCACCCCTTGAGGTGGGAGACCAGTGACCCTAGGATTCATTAGATATTGTCGGCAAAAGGCAGTGTATTCTATGCGAGGGGAGGTGAATCCCTCAGCATCCCAACCCCTCAGAGCTTCTTCTAGTTCATCACCCGCTAGGTGGCTAGTGTGCCTCATGTTCTCTGGTGGCATGGAAGGTGTCACAGCTGCATTCATGTTTCCATGGACTTGTCTCAGGACTCGTTCCCCAAGATACCAGCTTCTACCTGTGGGGCCTTCAAAAAGGACCCTTTTGCTTGTCAACTCCAAACAAGAGGAGTACTTCCCAGGTAGCCTATGCTGCCACAGCCTCCATGGATCCCATTCCACCTGTTGAGTTTGAAATGGGAAATGAGAAAAAAGATAAAAAAGATAAAGAGAAAGAAAGATTCTACCATATCAACAGTCAAGCTGGCAAGATATGCCCTTGCATGGGCATAATCGTGTCGATTGGAGGCTCTTGTAGCCAAGCAAGATGGAGTGTAATTCTGGAGTATGGGCCATGACATGGCATCACTAGCAAGAGTCGGGCGACACATGTTCAGGTACTCGTAGTACCATATCTGTGGAAAACCAAAGGAATAGAAGAAATCATGCATGTGTTAAGTTTCGGGAAATAATAGAGAATTGAATGTTCTTTGTTACCTCCCAAACGAAAGGAAGCCCCCCAAAGTTCTTTGCAACTCCTCGGGACATGTCAGTCATGGAGCGATACATGTTTGCGAAAGCAGCTCCACCCCAATTGTATCTCCCAATTTTGTTCACATCTTCCATGCTAGCTAGCAACTCTAGTCGAGCCATGTCATTGGTACCCGCAAAGAAGGTGCATGAAATCATGTAGAGCAAGAAAGCTCTCACAATGTATTGGGGATCCGTCCCCTCACTCTCTTCTTCAGTGGCAAAGGTGTTGTAGAGCCAAGTACGGCGCACACCTTTTGGGCTTAATTCCGCTTCAACCCCAAGTAGAGCTACTATGTAGTTTTGATCCATGTTGGCATGTTCATAGTAGTCCAAGCGCTTGCCTTTCAAGCTCAACCCAGTTATCATGGTGAAATCCTTAGGGGTCATGGTCATCTCCCCGAAGCTAAAATGGAAAGTGTTGGTGGTGTCCCACCATAGCTCTGTCAAGGCAAATAATGCCTGCCTATCCCATTGCTCGTTCCATAGAGCATCTAGGAAGGGCTCAAAACCCGCCTTCTTTACTATCTTGCGAGCACGTGGTTGGGCATGTTCCATATATCTCCACCATGAGATGAGCCCCTTTATCGATGTCCTTGTACGGAGACTTTGGAAGTCGGGCTATGTCAAAAGATTGTGTATTGAGTTAGCATTGAAAATATAGAGATATTGGGCATACATTGATAATTGATTTCAAGTGGTTTTCCAAAAGTTTTAAAATATGGGTTTTGATTCATGAAATGAATTAGAAATGAATGCCCATGACTTTGTGTATTCAAATTCATTGATTTTGTAAGGATTGAACACGGTTTTGCCTTTCGGGCATTTTATCGAACACTTGGTGTGTGATTTGTTTTCAAGCATTGAAATGAAAGATTTTTGTATATCAAATCCTTGCCAAAACCATATGACTTTGTTCTACAATGCAAACCAATTGATTTTTCAAGAATTGAACATGTTTTTGTCTCTTTGGCATTTTATCAAACACTTGGTAGGCATTCTTTCTCAAGCATTGGGAAACAAGCTTTTTGCACATTCAATCCTTGCCAAATCAATGAACTTGGCTTAACAATGATAGAAACAATCAAAAGAAGATCATGGGAATGCATTTTATCTAATAGAAATCAAGATTTCAAGATAAACATGTTAAGTTGGGAAGAACTAACCTCATGTTGGGAATGGAGGTATGAGAGATGCTTCTTAGGTTCAAGCAACACCTTGTCTTGGGATGCATCATAGATTGGTGCCTTGTATGTATTCTTGATCACATAATATGGATACTTGATGTTGGAATCATTGCTAGAAGCCATTGTTGGTGTTTGAGCTTGTATGTGAGAAAAATGGGTTTGATAAGAAAGATGATGAATTTGATCTTGCAACTTGATGATTGATGCTTGTTTTTGTTGTTGAATGACTTGTCCTTGATGCTATTTCATGCACACAACTTGAATTGCAAGTGAAACTTTGATTGAGAATATGTATGTGAGAATTTGGAGAAGGATGGAGTGAGTTCTAGAGAGAGAAGCTCTCTATTTTCGAGCTTGGAGGCTTGAATGCACAAATGGGGAGTCAAGGGTTTAAAAACCCTCAAACTGGGCAGCACCAGCCTCGGGTAACCGCCCAGCATGGGGCGGCAAGCCGCCTGGGCTTGGGCGGCAAGCCACCAGCAGCCAGGTGGTCAGCCTCCCTTGCTCGCTCCGTTGCGCTCGTTTGGCCTTTGCTCGCCTATTCGCGCTTTTGAACCCTCTTTGAGATGAAATCTCAAGCTTGTTTTGAGTTGAAAAATGAATGAATATCTTGACTTTGTTTGACATGAAATGATTTGAAAGAGATTGCATTGGTGGCCCTTGTGTGGGCATGGCATGCTAGTAGGGTTGAACAACCTTCTCTGTGCATATGATTTTTGATCATTAGGGATGAATTCCCTCCTATGTCACTATGATTTGTTGTCATTTGGGATAAAGATACCTTCCCTATATGCATGTGAATGATTACTTTCATGAGATAATTGTGTCTCCTATATGAGTTGGTGTTTGAGTTGAGGCATGAATAGCCTCCATGTGAGATGACTTGGTGAACGTGTTGTGTGTTGGTGAGTAGAAGCTTACCTTTGTCTTGATGACTTAGTGAGAGAAAGATGAAATCTTTCTCATGATTACATGCTTACCTTAATGACTTGAAAGATGCAATCTTTCCCATGATTTATGTTGACCTTGATGGTTTGATTATGAGAAGGACGCGATCTTTCTCATGCTATGTGTTCACCTTGAGAGTTTGATATGAGAAGGATGCAATCTTTCTCACGTCCTATGTTTACCTTGATGACTTGAAAGATGCGATCTTTCCCATGATATGTGTTTACCCTGATTGAAGGTTGTGACCTTCCTCGTACTATGTGACTACCTTAACAATTGAATGACAACCTTGATGGTTTGAATATGAGAAGGATGTATCTTTCTCATGTTTTGAGATAGCCTTGATGGCTTCCTGTGGTATGTGTTTACCTTGATTGATTTGAGCAAGAGAAAGACGTGATCTTTCTCATGTTATGTGATTACCTTGATGTTTGAATGATAACCTTGATGATTTGAACATAAGAAGGATGTATCTTTCTCATGTTTTGAGATAGCCTTGATGGCTTCCTGTGGTATGTGTTTACCTTGATTGACTTAAGCAAGAGAAGGACGTGATCTTTCTCGTATTATGTGATTACCTTGATATTTGAATGATAACCTTGATGGTTTGAATATGAGAAGGATGTATCTTTCTCATATTTTGAGATAGCCTTGATGGCATAGTGTTACCTCGTACTATTCGCCGGTTGTCACTGGCATAGTATGGGAAGACCTTTCATCGAACGAAGTTCGATGTAAGCTATGGATACCTCATATTATTCACCAGTTGTCACTGGTGTAGTATGGGAAGACCTTTCATCGAACGAAGTTCGATGTAAGCTATGGATACCTCGTATTATTCACCAGTTGTCACTGGTGTAGTATGAGAAGACCTTTCGTCGGACGAAGTTCGATGCAAGCTATGGATACCTCATCTTGTTCCCCAGTGAAACTGGTATACAGAATGAGAGGAGTTCTGTAGAACTTATGAGGAGTACCTTTGTATGATGAATTCGAAGAATTCAATGATATGTTCACCCTCTTTTCCCCAGTGGGTCTTGATGAAATCAATTCCCCGGGCAAAAATGGGTTGTTCTTTTGGTCATTGGCTTGCAAGTGAAACTTGCTCACCAATGAGGGGCTTCTGTCACACCCCATTTTTGTCACCTTAGCTAGGGTTTGTCATTGCATGTGTCTTTTTGTTTCCTTTTTGAGTCTAGTCTTTTGCATTGAGTTTCTAGGGTCCTAACGATGGTGTGTATGAATTTTGGTTCGATTTGGAGTTGATCTTGAGGGTTAATAAGAACTTTTGTGACTTGAGGGGCATAATCGTCTTTTTGATCACAAACTTTCCATTTGACCTTGAAATGATCTCCAAGTTGCCAATTGGAGTTCATATGGTTGTATTTGAGGTATTTGTGGGATCAATTCGATGAATTGAAGGTTCGGGATTAGAATGGCTCAGCAAGGCTCAGGTTGGCTAAAAGACCTACTTCGGGTTAGCTCGAATTGGTTCATGATTTTCACTCTATGACTACTCATTTGACCTTGATTGGTCTTAATTTCATCCCCAAATGTGTTTAGGGAGGTTGAATTTCGAATTGGAAAGCATTTGGTGCGATCCTATGTGCATACCTAAGCTAAGCGATGGTGAGGCATAGCGGTTAACCACCTTTGTAGGGCCCAACCATGCAGCCGTGGCTAGGGTTTCTTTCCCTCAAGTGACTCAAATTACATTCCCCTTCGAAACACGGTCGTTTTGGCTTTCGTTTCGTCAAAATCGGAGTTCATTTGGGCCCTGAAACACATTTGGAAGCCGAAGGGGTCAAATTTGGGCTGAAGCTGACATGGCCTCGGGTGACCACCCAGGCCTGGGCGGCTAGCCGCCTGGGCCCAGGCTGCTAGCCGCCCAGCCCCAGGTGGTCACCCGAGCCACTTTCCTTTTTTGAGCCTTGACGCGGCTCCCACCCTATTTTCTCGGATTTGCTCGCCTTTGGCCGCCATTTAACCCTAATTTCAGCCCTTTTTGACCTACTTGAGCCCCAAGGTAACCTCTAAGAGCCCTTGGATCAATCCCTAGGGTTTTAATCCCAACCATTGAGGGTTTTCCCTCAATCCCTATAAATACCCCCTTATACTTCAGCAATAGGGGGACTGGAGGCCACTTGGAGAGAAAATTCTGAAGTGTGGGGCATGTGTGAGACTTGGAGGCTATGGCAGCCATCCTTAGGGTAGTTTAACCTATACTTTAAGTGAGAGAGTGTGAGAGTAAGCTTGGAGGAGGGCTGGAGCATTGCTTGAAGGCTTGAAGGAAGGAACTCCCAGCAGTACACAAGAGAAGGAGGACTCCCTACAGCAGCAAAAGGATACTTCACCATAGGTATTCCCCCCTTCCTCCTCTTCTCTCTTTTAAAGTTAGGGTTTTTGCATAGAATAGGATGATTGCATATCAAAGCTTGTGTTTTTATCACGTCTTGTTGCTTCCATGCATGTTTAGGATCATATTTGTGGGCTGTTTAGTATGCTAGGATGTTATTCCATGTGATTTACTGCATGTTTGGGACTTTAGGGTTTCTTAGGTGCTTAAAATGGTTTTTTGCATGAAATAACTCTTTGGTATATTAGAGCTTGTGTTTTTATCATGTCTTGTTGCTTCCATGCATGTTTAGGATCATATTTGTGGGCTGTTTAGTATGCTAGGATGTTATTCCATGTGATTTACTGCATGTTTGGGACTTTAGGATTTCTTAGGTGCTTAAAATGGTTTTCTGCATGAAATAACTCTTTGGCATATTAGAGCTTATGTTTTTATTGTGTTTTGTTGCTTCCATTGGAATGTATGCATGATTAGGATAATATTTGTGGGCTGTTTAGTATGCTAGGATGTTATTCCATGTGATTTGCTGCATGTTTGGGATCCTAGGGTTTCCTTAGTGCTGAAATGGAGTTTATGTTTAGAATAGCTATATTTCATGTGCAAGCTTGTGTTTTTATCATGTGTTGATGCTTCTATTGATTAATATGCATGATTAAAATGATGTCCACAATGAGCTTTGCATGATTTAGAGTTATTTTATGTGATTTTGAGCGCAATTGTGATTCTAGGGTTTCATTCATCCTTGTATTAGGAAAGTAGCATATAGCATGATAGCTTAGGGTTTTTCTTTGTGTTTTCTTCATGGTTGATATATATGTGCTGCATATTTGATAACTATGATATTTCTAGCATTCATAGTAGTGGATTTTAGTGTTTTTTGCATGTCATTGCATGTAGGGTTGAATTAGGGTTTTAGTTAGCTTATGATTCATGTTGTTGCATGACTTGTGGTTGATTTTAAGCCTTATTTCAATTTCTGTCCAGATCTGTTATTTGTCCTTGTTATGATATTTTGAGCATGTGTTAGCCCATGTTTGGGCATGATAATGGCTTGATTTGGAATCTAGCTTGTTTGGTTGGTATTTTTGGTATGTTTTGCATGGAAATTGCAGGTGCTTTGACAGGTACAACAGGTGCAACTACCCCACCAATGTGGGGTGGTTATTTTGGCTATTGTGAGATGAAATCTTACAAATAAGGTAATTACCCTATGCAATAGGGTGGTTACTTTGACAGGTTGCTTTTGCTTAAGGTAAGTAGGGTGTGAGGGTGCCCCAATTCACCCTTCTTTCCTTTCCTTGAAACTTTCCCTTTCTCCCCCCCTAGGGTTGTTTCCTAATAGAGGGGTATGGTAGATTCTATAGTTTCCTTTCAATAAAGAATACCTTTTAAATCAAAGTTTCCATCTTTTATCAAATTCCATACTTACCAAAAACCTTTTGAGAATCGTTCATTTTTGGAAGCTTACCATGTTTTACTTGAAAGGAAACTTAGGGTTTACCATAGGCCTTGATTAGGTTATAACCCTATTCCCTTTCGAACTACGTGGACTTTGATCCATGTATTTCCATACATGGTACGTAGGCGCTCTTCGTGATGTTCAAGTCCGCCCTAGGATACTAAGTATCCTAGGTTTTCTTCTCCCCCCTCTTTCTTTTTTCTGTTTTTTCTTTGATTTACATGATTATATGGATGAATGAATGAATGATATGCATGCTGTCTTGTGATGATAACTGTTGATTTATGTGTGATTAAGACTTTGATTTAGCCCAATTAAATTAAGAGACCGTTTAGGGCGATATGGGTGCCTATAGGCTTTGCCTAGAACCTTCCCATATCGTAACTTAGCCTCCGAATCCCCGAATTCTCTGGTTTCCAAAAGATCATTTGCCTTTCCATTTTTAAATATGGAGTCAATCTTTTGTTTTCCTAAAACAAAACTGTTTTTAGGGTTTTCCTTGTTTCCTTTAAAAAATAAGGTGGCGACTCCTTTCTTTTTCCAAACCCATTCGTGGGCCCTCTTTTCCTGGGTCCACAGATTGGCGACTTTTAAACCCTCCTGTGGGCCTTAACCATTTCTGGGGTCCACATAAAGTCTCCTTTAATTACCCACTCAATCAACAAAGCATGGTAACACATCACAAACACGGTAGCATATCATCACAACAATGTGTGTGCATATAGGTGATCCAACGGTGTCCTAGAAGGCCCATTACATGCAATTCTTTCTTTTAAGAGGGTAGGCTAGGGTCCTCAACTTTGCTTGTATCAATCTTTATACCTAACCACATGTGACATCAGGAATACCGCATGGGTCCAACAGTACGTGATTGATCCATTTGATATACCCAAGGGTACTTGGCAAGAGAGGTTTGATAGTTTCGCCCAACACATGGAATCAGGAAAACCAAGGTTGAACTAGGCCATCAGTTGGCAAGGATACATCGAGGGACAATCGAGTGATCATGCAACAATTGTGCACACAATACAATAAATGAAAGCACACAATCAAGCGGATGCAAGTGATTGATTTTATTAAACAATAAAGAAATTAATTTAGCCCAATCAAATTAAATGAGTCTAGCCCTTGATATCCCTAGTGGAGTCGCCAAACTGCGAACCCACGGAAAAGTACGGCGCCCACAAGGGTGTTTGGCAAAAAGATACAGAGGTTTAAAAGACAACAAATGAAAAGGAGTCGCCACCTCATTTTTTAGGGAAAAGAGGAAAACCACAAAAATGTTTTATTTTCAAAACCACATGACTCCATTAAAGGAAAAGCAAAGTCTTTAAAACCAGAAAATTGGATTCGGGGGCTAAGTTACGACGTACGTGGGAAAGTTCTAGCCAAAGCCTATAGGCACCCATATCACCCGAGTTGGTCTCTTAATTTGATTGGGCTAACTTAAGATCTTTTTCACTTAAATATCATCATATATCATCACAAGGCAGCATGCATAACATATATTCCATCCAATCATCCATGCACAATCAAACAAATAAAATAAAACAGAAAAAGAAGAAAAGAGAAGGAAAGAGCCTAGGATACTTGGATCCTAGAACGGACTTGAGCCTCAAAAAGAGCACCTACATACCATGCAGCGAAATACATGGATCAAAGTCCACGTAGTTTGAAAAGAATAGGGTTACAACCTAATACAAACCAATGGTAAAAACCTTAAATTTCCTTGTTCGAAAAATGTATTGATTTAGTCCAAAATTGAAAACTTCCACAAGATAGAAGCTTTGATAGGAAACCAGAATTTTATTAATGAAGGAAACCCTTGATAATTACCATATGTTTGTATTAAGAAATAATCCTAGGAGGGAGAAGAGAAAGAATAAGAAAAGAAAAGTGAATTAAGACACTTCATACCCTACTTACCTGAGCGCAAAGGCTCCAAGCATTAGCAATTTCAAGCAATAGCAGCCCTATTTGCAATAGGACAAGCATTGTACCTGTTTGTACCCTTACAAGTGCACAAAACCATGCAAAAAGAACGATATACTAATCTGGACAGAATCATGACAAGGCCTAAAATTATCCATTTATCATGCAAACAACAAGAATAATGAATAACTAAGGACTCCAACTCAATCCTACATGCAATGACCAGACTAACATGCACAAGAACCTACCAAAGACACACTAACAATCATGAGAGACTCCAACAATATCAATAAACATGATAGCAAAGCCTATTCTAACCAAAAAGATGTTATTTTATGTAAAATATGAAAATAGGCCTTCCTACGGTGAGCTTTCTTAAGCGAAACTATCCTAAGATAATTTCACGTAAAAAAGTCGTTATGGGGAGGTGCAATTATCATATCCTACGTAAAATATATATATTAGAACACAATAGAAGTGATTTCATGTTTAAACAAATCACAGAAAGCTCTCATGCAAAACCCTACTTAACAAAAAGGATAATTATCCTTAGAAAAGGATAATATCTCCAAAAACCCTATAAAATCTACTATATGAATGTAAACCTAGCATGATTCAACTATATGCAGCATATATAGAATGACTATGTTGAGAAACAGCTCACAAAATTAAGCTAAACATGCTTTATGAAACTTGTGTGATTTTAGGGTTATCGAAACCCTAATCTCACAACTATGCATAAAAGCCTATGAAATGACTCTAACATACGCTCAAATCATCATGAATATCATTCATATCATATATATTAACTAACAGGAGCATCAACTCATGACAATTATCATAGCAACCTAGACATATGATCTATGCATGATTTAAGAGGATAAGAGGAATAACGCTATCCAATCCTTAGTAAACCAGGGATTATCAAGCATATAAAGCCATAAATCATCTCAAAATCATTCATAATACATCCTAAAAACATTGGACTATCCTAACATGTGGAGTTATATCATGCACTAGAACTATCATAGAAGAAGAGGAAGGAGAAGGAGAAAACCCATGTTCAGCATTCAAGAAGAGTGCTTACCTCTTGTAGAATCTTCTTTGTCTTTAAACTCCTCTCTTGCTTGCTTAGGGTTGAAGAGCCTCCTCTTGATGTCCTTCTAGCTCTCTAAACTTGTAGCTACCTCTCTCTCTAAGTGTAAAGTGTAATTAACCTCCTCCTATGTGCTGAATATCATATCCTTTATATAGAGAACTGACCCCCTAAACCAATGGCTAAGATTAATTCATTAAACAATGATCCTAGGGCTATTAGAGACTCTCTTGGTACTCAAACAACTCAAACTTACACACTCCTAAGAGAAAACAAGTTGTAATGGCGGAGGAAACGGTCAAAAGAGGGAGAGAAGAGTCAGAATTTTAGTTGAGGACGGGGTCCTCGGGTGACCAACTAGGCCTGGACGGTTTAGCCGTCTAGGCTTGGATGGCTAACCGTCCAGCCCTGGACGGTTACCCGAGGGCTCTCCTTATTTCACTCCGGTTTTGACTCCTACTTGCTTCAGAAGTCCTAAAATGTTCAAATTAAGTCCAATTTTGACGAAATAAAAGCCAAAACGACCGTGTTTCGAAAAGGAACACATTTCTAAGCATTTTAGGACACAAATCCTTAACCATGGGTGCATGGTTAGGTTTTACAAAGGTGGTTAACCATGGTGCCTCACCGTCGCTAAGTTGGGTTTGTACACAAGGTCAAACCAAATGCTTTCCCAATCGAAATTTGATCTTTCTAAACATATCTAGGATGTAAATAAAGCCCAAATGAAGTTAAATGAGAGAAAATTGGTTGGGTCTTATGAGTCAATTTGAGTAAACCAAGAAAGGGTCTTTTAGCCAACCCGAACCATTATGAGCCAAATTCATCTTAAACCATTAATTCATGAAATTGAACCTATATATAGACTCTATATGACCATATGAACTCAAGGGAATGACTCTGGATTCGTTCCAATGTCAAATAGAAAATATACGGCTTAAAAGACGATTATGCCCTTAAAGTCGCAAAAGTTCCTATTGACTATCGAAATGAACTCCAAATCACTTCAAAATTCATACACATAATATTCAATGCCATAGAAACTCAATCCAAAAGACTATCGAAATGGACTCAAAATCCTATATGAAATGATATGTCCTAGCTAAGGTGACAAAAATGGGGTGTGACAGCAATGACTCGAGCTTGACACTTAAACGACCCTTCTCGGTCTGTAGCTTGGCACACTGACTCTCTAGAGATCGCTGGGCAGACAACCAACTATGGCAAATGCTCTCATGATGCACTTGCTGGTTGGTAAGGAAATCTTTATATGATGGATTGACAGACAGGGACGCAGATGGTCTCAACAGCTCCAAGTTAGCTCCAAAGCCGTGCGATACCCAGGTCAGATAATCCCGAGTCGTGTACCGGTTCTTGAAGGATCCCTCAAAATCATACCCATAAGCTATGGGATAGTAGTTTTTCCCTTTCCACATCCTCATGGCCTCCTGAGTTTTCTTCTCAAAAAAAGGAGTAAAATCGAAATGTTGGGAATCATACAAGAAGAGGGAAAAATAGAAGTGCGGAATGTAAAAATTTTTCCTAAGATTCCCAATCCCATGAATCTAACTATGCATAATACAAAATCAAACCCTAACTACGAAGAGGGTTAGAACACTTATAGAATTTTTGTCTTCTCCTTTTTGCTCCAAGCTTTGATTGCGAACAGCGGTGAGTGAGCAGCCCAAGTGTGCTACCTCCAACGGTATCCACACCTAGCTAGAACTTCAAGTCCTTTCCTCCTTTTCCTTGTTGTTGCTAGTGTAGGAGAAGAGAGGAGAGAGAGAGAGGGAGGCTGGAATTTTCAGCCAGCCCTTTGGGGAGTTAAACTAGTTGTAATGTCATCACATCACACTAAATATATATAGCCCACCAAGGGGGGCCAGCCATAAGGGAGAACCCATTTAGGGTTTTGTGTAATTACTATTAATTACACAATGACCCCTCTTAATTATATCATATATAAATTTGGCCTTAAAGAACCTTTCTTTATTTACTCATACCCTTTCTCTCATAGACTTTAAAGCTCATCTTGCATGATCAGTGTGTGACCCATTGGGTTCACATCATCAAGTAGTAGGAATAGCATGAGGTGTGCACAATGGAACTCTTTCCATTCAGGGTCTAATTGGAACTCCTTCCAATTCCCTAATTGATTATAACTCACTTATATCAATTAGGGCTTCTACTAACCATGAGTAACACCTAGCATATGGCTCATAGTGTGGTCCTTAATGAGGTGAATAGTCATTTACAAAGAACCCTTCTGTTATAGTTTATAGGTTACAATTGCATCCTTCCTTCAACACAATGTCTCCAGTTGAACTAATAGGATATGGAAGTCTGTCAAGTCCCTAGTTCAATTACTTTATACTCTTTCATAGATATCAACTCATTGATGAACTCATGAAACTCTTTTCATATTCATCCTACCATGGCCATGGATTTAATGAGTTATATTATGAATACTATATGAGATATTCTCTCTCTTTTTCCAGAGAGTGATGGATCCCTTGTTGATCACTCACATGCCTTCATACACATAGCAATAGGGCCAATGAACACTTTTGCAGACCCCTGAATAGGATTTGCACTTAGTGTTATCAAACTTCTAAAGCTACATGCATAAGACAACTATGGTGTCTCAGGTCTAAGGCTTACTTGTACCACTATAACAATGAAAAACTGATTGACAGGCAGGATAAAACTCCATTCAGTTTATCTCATATCTTTGGTCACATTCAGTGTACCTATTCTCGTAATAGGCACCCACTTGTTGGTTGTAGTGTCTCCACACAAATAGCTTGAGACTAGCTATCCTCCTATAGAGTTAACCTAACAAGTGCTAGTCCTATGGTTCATTACTGTCCATCATAGTGAACCTTCAATTAGGAATGCTTTAGGAGTTTAGTTCAGAGATATATCTATAGTCTCAAAATTACAACTCTTTGTACTTCCATATTCTCAACTCTAACTCCATGGACATATTATGTAAATATAAATGATGCATATAAACATAATAGAATAAGCCCTTTTATTAGATCAATAATAAATGAGACATACATAAATGAAATCAAATGATTGTTCCTAATCCCTAAACAATCATCTCTATAATTGGCTCTAGGGCATAATCCTAACAATCTCCCACTTGCACTAAAGCCAATCGACTATGGATCGCATACCTATCTTCTCAAGATGTTGGTTTTAGACATAACCAATTATGTTTTAAAGCTTTAGTCAGTAGGTCTACGAAACTTATGTAGATAATATCTTCTGTAATGTAACTATTACCTTTTCCAATGATTCCTCTAATCACTTGGAATTGCCGCTCTATGTGTTTGGACTTTTGATGAGACCGTGATTCCTATACTTGAGATATAGACCCATTGTTGTCATAAAACAAGGTGTAGGCAATTCAATGGAAGGAACAACTCCAAGTTCTAAATGAACTTATAGATCCAAACAGTCTCCTAGACAATGCGACAATTAATTCACCCTCAATAATGGAATCTACTGTATCTTTCATATAGTTCTTCCATTAAGTATTTCACCAACTAAAGTGAATATAAAATATACCCCATATGGATTATATCCAAATCCATATACCCATCTACTATGAGTTTAGAGTTTCCATATACAATCCAATACTCCAAATTTGAATTGACTGATAACTATTTGTAACAATTACAACATAATAGATATCAAGTTCAATACATAGTGTAGAATAAGGCTTCTTAACACTTTAAGAACCTTACTTGTGTTATCCTAGGGCACATGCCCTTGAATAATGAATTCTTATCTGAAGTAAATCAGACCTCCCTTAGAATTCTCCATGTTAAACTCCTTCAACATTTCAACTATGTTTAATGACTTGGAGATACTTAGCAATCTATATGATCTATCTCTATAGATCTTGTTGGATGCTTCTACCAAATATTTCATAAAGAAGTTTTTCTCAAAAACTAAAACTTCACATTAGATAACATTTATATATCATTCATAATGATTAGGATGTCATCTATACTTAGGATAAAGAAAAGCGATCGCACTCCTACTAACCTTTTATACACTCATGGTCCATCTATATAATGAGAGAAATCAAACAATTTGATTACTTCAACTTTATAGATGTTCTAATTATGAGAACCTTGTAACCTATTAATAGACTTATATAACTTACACACCTTTATGGTTTTTTACCATTTGATATAACATCTTTAAATCCTCTTTGACATATCTCATATTCAAAATGTGTGTTTATAGATAACAGGATCCAAATGGATTTCAGCATAACTATTATCAAACAAGTTTCTTTATAGACAACTTTTTGCCCATGTTGAAAACATTCTTAAATAGCCAAGCCTTTTAGGTCTCAACCTATCCATATTGGATTTAATGACTCTTAGTCATTTCTCCAGTTGATGTGAAACATCGTCTAGTCATAATCAATAGGATTATCTTGGTGATCTTTATCACCAAAGAACAATTCTTTCACATTCTAGTAGAGATACAATATCTCTCTTATGTTAAGAAATATCCAATTTGATCTATGAAAAGATTGTTGTGTAGTTAAGGGTTTTTGTCTCAACAGAGACAAGGGTTGGATCTTTGTTTGTTTGTAGTTTTACAGACAATTCTATAAATTCTATCTACTTTTGCATCTTTCTTGAATGAACTCTTTCTCAAGAAAATCCAGCAAACATCCTAATGGACAACTTTTCTTCATTAGAGTAATAGAAATACTATCCCAACCACTTTTGGGATATACCACAATTCAACACTTACTTGACCTTATTTCCAGATTGTCTACATTATGTTTCCAGACAAACGCAGCACAAGCCCAAGCCTTAACCTCTTTAAGTTGGGTTTCTTCCCATATCATATCTGATATAATTGGGATAAAACTGGAGTGAACCCTAAATTATCAATATGTAGCAATTTTAAGGTATATCCTAGATGGATACATTAGTAAAACTCATCATGGATCAAACCATATCTTAGTAGGGTTCAATTCGTTCTCTTAGATTCACCATTGAGCTATGGTATTCTAAGATGAGTCTACTGTAATTGAATGCATGCTCTACATGACTATATACATCACAATGTACTAGTCAAATTATAAATGTAACTCATTCACTTCACCAAGTAAAAAATGGGTTTGGTCATCTCATAACCAAGTCATAATCGTTACATTTAAATGAGAGTCTCCACATCTCTTGTATTCTCGGAATACGTTGTATTCGCTCTAATTAGTCATTTAAATTCAGAAATCAAATTTCTAGAATGTCTTAAATGACTTAGTTAAGAAATAAGTTCCCAAAATTAA
The DNA here is from genome assembly GCA_039720395.1 of Liquidambar formosana. Classification (NCBI taxonomy): domain Eukaryota; kingdom Viridiplantae; phylum Streptophyta; class Magnoliopsida; order Saxifragales; family Altingiaceae; genus Liquidambar; species Liquidambar formosana. The sequence continues at coordinate 24,008,872 of CM077826.1, read as the reverse complement.
TCTAGCAACTCTTGCTCTATTAAAATTTTTAAAGGTAGTTTATCTACTTAACTTTCTGCTTTGATTTAGATTACACTAGAATCCAAAAACTAAGAAGCAGAACTAACCAACAATTTAGTTTAGAGCATGAACCAAAACTTCAAAAGTTTGGTTCTTCTAGGAAAATTGATACTTTATCCAGTTCCCTTCTCAATACCTTATAATTTATTTGTCTTTGACTTTTCAAGACTTGCTTCTCTCTATGCTTCCATTTTTAAATCACATCTAGCTTCTCAAGCTATTCTATGTGATTAATCATTTTTTAAAAGAATGATTATTAATAAACAACTTTTATTACATCCTAGTCCAGAAGAAGTCCTTTACAAGAACTATACTTTATAGTATTATTTTACTCACAATACAACCTTTGTATGTGATGTAGGACATCAAAGGCACTTGCAGTGACTAATTTTGCTTCTGAAGCTCATTAGTCATCAATACTATCATATAGCATGGCAATAAGATGCCAATTGCGCATAGTGTCTTTTTCTTCTTAGGATGTTTTATGGAGGGCCTTTAATAAAAGGCCTAATAGCATATAAACAATCTTTTGAAATTGAGAACAATTCTCAATTTCCTAAGTCAATCAAAGAAATCGGGTTTAGTCAAACTATCCATATCCTATTGTTGGGAATCGGACAAGAAGGAAAAATCGAAGTGCGGAATATAAAAATTTTTCCTGCTATTCCCAATCCCATGAATCTAACTATGCATAACACAAAATCAAACCCTAATTACGAAGAGGGTTAGAACACTTACAGAATTTTTTGTCTTCTCCTTTTTGCTCCAAGCTTTGAATCCGGACAACGGTGAATGAGCAGCCCAAGTGTGCTGCCTCCAACGGTATCCACACCTAGCTAGAGCTTCAAGCCTTTTCTTTCTTCTTCCTTGTTGTTGCTAGAAGTGGAGAAGAGAGAGAGAGAGAGGAGAGCCTCCAAGGGGCTGGACGGCTAGGGTTTATTGTGCAAGCCTCTTATGCCATGTCACACATAAGTGTGACTTATATAGGCAGCCCACTAAAGGGGGCTGGCCATGGGGAAGAAACCCTAATAGGGTTATGTGTAATTACACTTAATTGCACATTAACCCCTATTATTTGTATCAAATACAAATAGGCCTATAAAGAACTATTCTTTATTCACTAAAACCTTTTCTCTCATAGACTTTAAAGCCCTTCTTGCATGATCAGTGTGTGACCCATTGGGTTCACATCATTAAGTAGTAGGAATAGCACGAGGTGTGCACAATGGAACTCTTTCCATTTAGGGTCTAATTGGAACTCCTTCCAATTCCCTAATTGATTATAACTCACTTATATCAATTAGGGCTTCTACTAACCATGAGTAACACCTAGCATATGGCTCATGGTGTGGTCCTTAATGAGGTGAATAGTCATTTACAAAGAACCCTTCTGTTATAGTTTGTAGGTTACAATTGCATCCTTCCTTCAACACAATGTCTCCAATTGAACTAATAGGACATGGAAGTCTGTCAATTCCCTAGTTCAATTACTTTATACTCATTCATAGATATCAACTCATTGATGAACTCATGAAACTCTTTTCATATTCATCCTACCATGGCCATGGATTTAATGAGTTATATTATGAATGCTATATGAGACATTCTCTCTCTTTTCCTGAGAGTGATGGATCCCTTGTTGATTACTCACATGCCTTCACACATATAGCAGTAGGGCCAATGAACACCTTTGCAAACCCCTGAATAGGATTAGCACTTAGTGTTATCAAACTTCTAAAGCTACATGCATAAGACAACTATGGCGTCTCAGGTCTAAGGATTACTTGTACCACTATAACAATGAGAAACTGATTGACAGGCAGGATAAAACTCCATTCAGTTTATCTCATATCTTTGGTCACATTCAGTGTACTATTCTCGTAATAGGCACCCATTTGTTGGTTGTAGTGTCTCCACACAAATAGCTTGAGACTAGCTATCCTCCTATAGAGTCAACCTAACAAGTGCTAGTCCTATGGTTCATTACTGTCCATCATAGTGAACCTTCAACTAGGAATGCTTTAGGAGTTTAGTACAGAGATATATCTATAGTCTCAAAATTACAACTCTTTGTAATTCCATATTCTCAACTCTAACTCCATGGACATATTATGTAAATATAAATGATGCATATAAACATAATAGAATAAGCCCTTTTATTAAATCAATAATAAATGTGACATACATAAATGAAATCAAATGATTGTTCCTAATCCCTAAACAATCATCTCTATGATTGGCTCTAGGGCATAATCCTAACAATCTCCCATTTGCACTAAAGACAATCGACCATGTATCGCATACCTATCTTCTCAAGATGTTGGTCTTAGACACAACCAATTATGTTTTAAAGCTTTAGTCAGTAGGTCTACAAAAACTTATGTAGATAATATCTTCTGTAATGTATCTATTACCTCTTCCAATGATTCCTCTAATCACTTGGAATTGTCACTCTATGTGTTTGGACTTTTGATGAGACCATGATTCCTATACTTGAGCTATAGACCCATTGTTGTCACAAAACAAGGTGTGGGCAACTCAATGGAAGGAACAACTCCAAGTTCTAAATGAACTTATAGATCCAAACAGTCTCCTAGACAATGCGACAATTAATTCACCCTCAATAATGGAATCTACTGTATCTTTCATATAGTTCTTCCATTAAGTATTTCACCAACTAAAGTGAATATAAAATATACCCCATACGGATTATATCCAAATCCATATACCCATCTACTATGAGTTTACAATTTCCATATACAATCCAATATTCCAAATTTGAATTCATTGATAACTATTTGTAACAATTACAACATAATAGATATCAGGTTCAATACATAGTGTAGAATAAGGCTTCTTAACACTTTAAGAACCTTACTTGTGTTATCCTAGGGCACATGCCCTTGAATAATGAATTCTTATCTGAAGTAAATCAGACCTCCCTTAGAATTCTCCATGTTGAACTCCTTCAACATTTCAACTATGTTTGATGATTTGGAGATACTTAACAATCTATATGATCTATCTCTATAGATCTTGTTGGATGCTTCTGCCAAATCTTTCATGAATTAGTTTTTCTCCAAAAACCAAAACGATTAGGATGTCATTCATATATCATTCATAATGATTAGGATGTCATCTATACTTAGGATAAAGAAAAACGATTGCACTCCCACTAACCTTTTATACACTCATGGTCCATCTATACAATGAGAGAAATCAAACAATTTGATTACTTCAACTTTATAGATGTTCTAATTATGAGAACCTTGTAGTCTATTAATAGACTTCTATAACTTACACACTTTTATGGTTTTTCACCATTTGATATAACATCTTTATATCCTTTTTGACATATCTCATATTCAAAATGTGTGTTTATAGATAACAAGATCCAAATGGATTTCAGCATAACTATTATCAAACAAGTTTCTTTATAGACAACTTTTTGCCTATGTTGAAAACATTCTTAAATAGCCAAGCCTTTTAGGTCTCTACCTGTCCATATTGGATTTAATGACTCTTAGTCATTTCTCAAGTTGATGTCAAACATCGCCTAATCATAATCAATAGGATTATCTTGGTGATCTTTATCACCAAAAAACAATTCTTTCACATTCTAATGGAGATACAATATCTCTCTTATGTTAAAGAAATATCCAATTTGATCTATGAAAAGAATGTGGTGTAATTAAAGGTTTTGCCTCAATAGGGGCAAGGGTTGGATCTTTGTTGGTTTGTGGCTTTACAAACAATTCTGTAAATTCTATCTACTTTTGCATCTTTCTTGAATGAACTCTTTCTCAAGAAAATCCAGCAGTCATCCTAATGGACAACTTTTATTCATTAGAGTAATAGAAATACTATCCCAACCACTTTTAGGATATACCACAATTCAACACTTACTTGACCTTATTTCCAGATTGTCTACATTATGTTTCCAGACAAACGTAGCACAAGCCCAAGCCTTAACTTATTTAAGTTGGGTTTCTTCCCATATCATATCTGATATAATTGGGACAAAACTGGAGTGAACCCTAAATTATCAATATGTAGCAATTTTAAGGTATATCCTAGATGGATACATTAGTAAAACTCATCATGGATCAAACCATATCTTAATAGGGTCCAATTCGTTTTCTTAGATTCACCATTGAGCTATGGTATTCTAAGATAAGTCTACTGTAATTGAATGCATGCTCTACATGACTATATACATCACAATGTATTAGTCAAATTGTAAATGTAACTCTTTCACTTCACCAAGTAAAAGATGGGTTTGGTCATCTCATAACCAAGTCATAATCGTTACATTTAAATGAGAGTCTCTACATCTCTTGTATTCTCGGAATACGTTGCATTCGCTCTAATTAGTCATTTAAATTCGGAAATCAAATTTCTAGAATGTCTTAAATGACTTAGTTAAGAAATAAGTTCCCAAAATTAATCTAGCAACTCTTGCTCTATTAAAATTTTTAAAGGTAACTTATTATCTACTTAACTTTCTACTTCGATTTAGATTATACTAGAATCCAAAAACCAAGAAGCAGAACTAACCAACAATTTAGTTTAGAGCATGAACCAAAACTTCAAAAGTTTGGTTCTTCTAGGAAGACTGATACTTTATCAAGTTCCCTTTACAATACCTTATATTTACTACAAAATAGTTATATTTCTTTGTCTTTGACTTTTCAAGACTTGCTTTCCTCTATGCTTCCATTTTAAATCACATCTAGCTTCTCAAGCTATTCTATGTGATTAATCATTTTTCAAAAGAATGATTATTAATAAACAACTTTTATTACATCCTAGTCTAGAAGAAGTCCTCTATAAGTACTATACTTTATAGTATTATTTTACTCACTATACAACCTTTGTATGTGGTGTAGGACATCAAAGGCACCTGCATTGACTAATTTTGCTTCTGAAGCTCATTAGTCATTAATACTATCATATAGCATGGCAACAAGATGCCAATTGCGCATAGTGTCTTTTTCTTCTTAGGATGTTTTATGGAGGGCCTTTAATAAAAGGCCTAATAGCATATAAACAATCTTTTGAAATTGAGAACAATTCTTAATTTCCTAAGTCAATCAAAGAAATCGGGTTTAGTCAAACTATCAATATCCTATATATTAGGAAATAGGGGTTTTGAGGTGAGTAATTAGGTAATCTACATAAACAAAGAATTAGATTTCATTTTTACCCATAATGATTGGTGTGATAGCCCAAATATTTGCCCCCTAATAATCAATTGATTAGTGTGATTATTATTATTGTTGTTGTTGTCATAATTATAATTATTATTAATCACCAAAGCTTTAGGATATATATATAACAAAAATTACTAACTTATTATATTAATAGGATTAATGATGTAATTAATCCTTAAGATGAGGTCATTGCTTACATAGGGAGGGGGTATGTGGCAAAACTCCATGCATGGCTGAAAAAGAAAAACAAAACAAAGACAAAACAAAACAAAACAAACCAACAAAAACAGCCACGTTTGCTTAAGGAAAAAGAAATGGTTTACTTGGGGACAAAGGGATAAGAGGGAATCTTCACAAATTAATGAGGGGAGACTTCCTTTGACTTGAGGGGGTATTAAAGGGATAATTTACAGCTCATTTTCGTGCTATTTTGGGCTGCTAAGAGAGTGTAAAAATAAGAGAGAAATAGAGAGAAAGAAAGAAGGAGAAAGAAGGGAGCTCAAACCAAGGAAGTTTCAAAGCATTTTTGTACAAACTTGAGGTGAGATTTTTCATCTATGAATGATATAGGATAGGTTCTAAAAGTTTCATGAGGATTGGTTGATGTTTGGATAATTTTTGGAGTTTCAAAGAAGCATCAATGGCTTCCCTCATACTTTGTTCGATTGGTTCTCTATGCACAGTAAATGAAACTCTATGAAATTTTTACCGTAGTTTTATGATACTATAGAGAGCCTTCTGTATAAATCTTAGGCTTTAACACCTTGTAGGTTGTGAGAAATAAATAGGACAGCCCGAAACACAGATATGAAAATCTGTATGAATTCGTAACTTGTTTTATTTTTCTGATATTTTTATAAGATTCTACATGAAAAACTAAGCAAAATGGGCTTTTGAATCATCCAAAAAGGTTGAGAAATGAATTAGTTATGAATTTTCAAAGTTCTGATTAAATATGGGAAAAATTCCGAACAACAGCAGAATTTTGGCTTTGCGCGGGGAAGAAGAAGGGTGAGTGATTGAGTGTGGCAGCGTGCACCTTAGGCCACATGTACCCTAGTGCAATTGGCCATGTGGGGCCCTCATTAGGTGTTGAAAATATTTTTAAAAATCTTATAAAAATACTATAAACTTATGTTTATAATTTTGTACCCATATGAGCATGATAACACGGGTTTCAAAAATTAGGAGACTTTAACCCTTTTGTGTAGTTTGTTTTCAAACTTTGACTAGCTCAAACAAAGTGTATAGAATTCCGATTGAGTTACGAATTGAACCATTGGATTCATATCCACAAAATTTACATAAGAGTATGTTTGAGGTAAAATGAATGTTTTAATTTTGGGTATTATTTTATTCACGTGTAAAATGACGATTTTACCCCTACTCACTAAAAATAGCTTGAATGGATTCCAAATTGAGTTTTGTTTGAACCCATGCAATTTCTATGAGAAGTAGAACACTTCAGGGACTTTTTATTAATATTTTTATGATGTCATCATAATTCTCATATTTTTATATTTGCAATATAGCCCCTGAATTTCATCAAACTGAATATTTGGCTTAAAGATTTATGTTGAGTAGTTTGATTAAGATTGTTAATGGTGGTGGAACATAAGATGAATGATAACTCATATTCATAATTGGATATTGCAATATTAGTGAGATTAATTAGTGTACGTGCATGATATTAGCATCCATATATTGAGCGATATGATTATTAATGCATGTACAAACATGTATCAAGTTATTCAATGATCTGTTTATGTGAAGTTGAATACTTATACTTGTGATTGAGCTTAAGATGTTGAGATGAGAAACAAACATGTATAAATCTATTTTTTGACATGTTTATGTGAAGTTGCTTATACTTGTAACTGAGATTGAAATGTTGAGATGTTGAGATGAGACGACCGGGTTGAGAAAGCCCTGCAGTTAGTGCACTAATATGCTACTCCATTTTTGAGGGCAAGAGGCCAGTGGGGTAGCATACACACATGATGAGCGGTGTGTGCTGTGGTCGTAGATAGTATATCCTGTATGAGCAGACAGGTATGCTATGATTGTTTTTGCAGGTTGCAGCAGGCAACAGAAGCACAGGTACGTGCAAATTTTATATGCTTGAGTGGCATAACTTTTGAGAAGTGCTATTAACATCATTGTAGTATGAGATGTTACAAAGATGCTGTTACATGTAAGATGAGTTGTTGTATACTAATGTTAAGCATAGATGTTGTTATATGTAAGATGAGTTGTTGTATACAAATTTTATATGCTTGAGTGGCATAAATTTTGAGAAGTGCTATTAACATCATTGCAGTATGAGATGTTACAAAGATGTTGTTACTTGTAAGATGAGTTGTTGTATACAAATTTTATATGCTTGAGTGGCATAAATTTTGAGAAGTGCTATTAACATCATTGCAGTATGAGATGTTACAAAGATGTTGTTAAATGTAAGATGAGCTGTTGTATACTAATGTTAAACATTCATAGATGAATTATCTCACTGAGCCGTGGTTTGCTCACCCTTTTATTAAAAATTATTTTTCAGGATTTGGAAATTTGTGAGCTGTTGAGAAGACATGAATAGAAGAGCATATTTTCCTGATGCGATAGTTGTTTAGTTTTGATAAGTTGACATATGTGATGTAACATCAAACAGTGATGCATTGTAATAATTATAATTTCGTATATGAGGTAATAAAGAAATTAATATTTATGTGAAGTAATATTTGTCAACATGGTGTCTCTTGGAGAATGAATGGATAAGGTTTTGAGTTGTCACTACCTCACTAGGCTTTAGCAAGGCTATTTTTGGGGCGTGACAGATTTTGGTATCAGAGCTTAGGAATTAGATCTCTTTGGGATTTAAAATCTTTATTTGGTGATTAGATTCCTAAGTTTTAGCATTTTTAAAATGAGAAAATTTTGAGATTTGAAAGTTTAGCTGAATAATTAAGGCTGTTGTGATTCACATTGTTGATGTATCTGAAATTTTTGGTCTCAAGATAATACTATGTTTGAGATATGAGTAGAAATGGAGAATGTTTGAGTTTATAGTGGAATTTCATATCTTTTGATGGTAGTAGTGCATGCAACTCTCATTATTAGGTTATGTGATTAGAAACTCAAGGTTAGAAACTCCATGAATAGCTCCTAAAGATGGTAAAAAAAATATATATATATACTCATTTGGTTTAAAAAGTTGGAAGTGATAGGGGCATAGGTTTTATGATGGACTTTGTGTATCACGTGTTGAAGATTTGAAAGTAAAATTCTTAGGCAAGTGACAACTCTAACTTCTTGATAGGGAATGATGTGACAAGAGGCCCAAGAAACCAATAGTCCCAACAGTCCCAATAGGCTCGAAATGGGTGAGGGTTAGGATGAGGTTGAGATAACCAAGAGTCCCAATATTCCCAATAGGCTCAAGATGGTCGAGGGTGAGGGTGAGGTTGAGGGATGAGTCACAAAATTCTATATCGAAAGCGGAGGAGTTCAAGATTTAAGTAAAGATATCGTTTTTAATTTTGAGATGAAGTACTTGGGTTAGTACTATGAGTGGTATCATGATTTCTTTTAAAGGTGGACAGAATGAGAAGACTGACAATGTGAATTCACGAGTATTCTTATCCAAGGATCATAGAGTAGATATGAGTTAATTGTCATAAAGAATAAATAGTAACTATACTATGAGAAGAAAATTGGTACCTAAGTATGTATACGGAGTTGTGTTATATAAATTGAATATTGTTGTATTATTGAGAAACGTAGGGATTCTATTCCTTCCATGAATAAGAGTATAGTTTATATAAATAAATTGCATGGATAATTAAATTTACAAAGTTGTAAGAGTAAAGCTGTTTCTACAGACCATACTATATATGATTTGACTTCAGGAATTTTGTACTTATAGTTTTACCTGAAGTAAATTCATAATGTTTAGTATAAGTACTCTATATTATGTCAGTTTTCATATGCTACAAGTCTCAAGCCCATTGAACCAATGTTAAAACCAAATTCCAGCACACTGTCCACAAAATCAAATTGGTTTTATAATCAATGAAATCATTGGGTTATCCTTTTTCTTGTATTGGGCTTTGAGTCTAGTTTTCAAATCTTCAAGAATGACCTCATTTGCACAACAATAGAGTGAGTTATGAAGTTTTGAATAAGAATGGTTCTGTTTTCATCATTAAAATAATAATAATAATAATTTCAATGTGTTCAAATAGAAAATAATTATTTTTATTAAGTTTGAAGATCTTGAAACCCTCTGTTTGTGAAAAGTTTTACAAAAGTATTTGAAATGATTTATGAGAAAAGTAGGAGCCATGTTTGGATTTGAAAAGATTTGAGACGAATTTTATGAATTTTTGAAATTGGAGGGTTGAATACTCATTTTATATTTAAAATGGAACATTGGCTCCTATCCTTGAATGCATTACTCGATGCTTTGACTAAGAAATTCTCCCTTGTTTAACAAGAAGGGTGTAGAGTGCCCTTGGGTGAAAGGCCCTAAAGGTTTATTCCGTAATGGTTATCCTTGTGGTTGGTTTTCTACCTGATGGATGGTTATGGTTCCCTCCTGGAACATCGATGGTGTCCCTCTTGTGAGGGATGGGTGTAAAAGGTTTGAAATATGGGGACGAAATTAGGCAAGTAAAAAATAAATAAATAAATTTAAAAAATAAAAAAATGTGTGACTGATGTACATTAGTGATTGGCATTTTCTTGGTATTCTTAATCTATAATAATAAGTAGTAACTACAGGACTTGAGAATTAAGAGTGTTGTCAAGAAGGGTACTAAATGAAAATCCCAGTTATTTTTGGAGTTCATATTAAGGAAAATAGCAATTCTCTAGCGTTGCATTGACAATTTGTGGAATTAACTTGGAGGATGAAATTTTTTTGCTAAATCACATCAATTACAGATAAGAAAGGAATTTTAGGGAGATATAATTTATAGTAAATTGATGGTTCAATTTGAGTTTGTTAGTGAGGACTGACCCCTATTTTTATTTGACGTTGGTTCCTAGTTTCAATTGAAATATTTGGTTTGGAAACTTTGAGTTTAAAAGCTTAAAACTATGCTTTAATGAAGTCCAAATTATAATAGTTTAATTCTTTTTATACAATCAATTATTTGATTCTATTGTTGAGGACTTTGTATCCATTTAGCATGTAATTTTTACCTATGAAATATGGGGAGGAACGATTAAGAGTGTTACAAGTAATTGTTGTTCAAAGTTTATGTTAGAGTTTTAGAACCTGAAACTCTACTTCAAAATTTGATTTAATGGGTGTTGTTTTAATGAGAACCAACCATGGAATCTAAAAGTATATTTCTCAAGTTTTCATTGGGCCTTTGAATCACTTGATTTCATCAAGATTTGAGAAAGTTATGAATTTTTGGAGAATATGAGCTATATGCTAGCAATACATAAATTTTCTGTAGATATTGTGTTGTTTAAATTCTAATTGCGGCTAGAAACATTATTTATGCATTCTGTTTTTTTTCTATGTATTCTTAAGATATTGAACTCCAAATCTAGAGATTTTCATGCCTTTTGAAGTTGAATTGCTATTTTAAAATAAATTTACAAAACTAATCTGTTATGCTGTATTTTTCATTTTTCAGCAGAAAGGGTGTTTTGAACGAATGTATAAAAGGAGTTATCCATGTCATAATTTTATGAAAGTTTATGAGAAATACCATTGTTATGTTTGGTTTTTGTATAAAAAGTTTTAGAATCAAATTCTTTGTGGTTTATTCCCATAAATTCAAACACTATTCATTGGTTAATATTGTTATGAAATTCTAGCAAAGTAATTTCAGATAAAATCGCTAAATTATTTTATAACGAGAAGGTTTTCATCCTTAGGCATATTATGTCAAAATGTTTTGTGAGTCTAGTTTACATAGAATCAAGAAAATCAAGATTTGAACATATATATTTGAGGATATGAATATTTATCTACTCTGTTTTACTAAGGTATGTTGATAACTTTACTTAATTCTGTTTCTACAAGACACGATTCTACTACAAACTAAGACCATATTCTATCATTATGCCCAATAAGATCTTATTGCAGTGTTGATTTGAACTACATGTTTTATAAACATTGGAAATTTAGTTTCTAATTTAAAAAGCAACTCTAACGACTTCTAATTTCCAAATCATATGAACGGTAGAGACCCCTTTGGACATGCTAAACATAACATGAAGTTTTAGTACATTTTCCATAAAAATGTATTTTTGATCCTTACATCTTTATGTAATTTTGATTTGACCTTGGACTTCAATTTTGGACATGAATATTATTGGGAGTTGTTAATTGATTATACGTACTGGATTATTCCACCATACCTGTAAATGTATTTTCTTGAGAAAGAAAATTTGTTTTACTTATGAGCTCTTTCAAATTTGAGTTGCGCAGCAGAAGCGTAGTGGTATATAGTATTTGATTTAAAACTATTCAAATTTCGAGGACGAAATTTTTTTAAGGTTGGTAGAATGTGATAGCCCAAATATTTGCCCCCTAATAATCAATTGATTAGTGTGATTATTATTATTGTTGTTGTTGTCATAATTATAATTATTATTAATCACCAAAGCTTTAGGATATATATATAACAAAAATTACTAACTTATTATATTAATAGGATTAATGATGTAATTAATCCTTAAGATGAGGTCATTGCTTACATAGGGAGGGGGTATGTGGCAAAACTCCATGCATGGCTGAAAAAGAAAAACAAAACAAAGACAAAACAAAACAAAACAAACCAACAAAAACAGCCACGTCTGCTTAAGGAAAAAGAAATGGTTTACTTGGGGACAAAGGGATAAGAGGGAATCTTCACAAATTAATGAGGGGAGACTTCCTTTGACTTGAGGGGGTATTAAAGGGATAATTTACAGCTCATTTTCGTGCTATTTTGGGCTGCTAAGAGAGTGTAAAAATAAGAGAGAAATAGAGAGAAAGAAAGAAGGAGAAAGAAGGGAGCTCAAACCAAGGAAGTTTCAAAGCATTTTTGTACAAACTTGAGGTGAGATTTTTCATCTATGAATGATATAGGATAGGTTCTAAAAGTTTCATGAGGATTGGTTGATGTTTGGATAATTTTTGGAGTTTCAAAGAAGCATCAATGGCTTCCCTCATACTTTGTTTGATTGGTTCTCTATGCACAGTAAATGAAACTCTATGAAATTTTTACCGTAGTTTTATGATACTATAGAGAGCCTTCTGTATAAATCTTAGGCTTTAACACCTTGTAGGTTGTGAGAAATAAATAGGACAGCCCGAAACACAGATATGAAAATCTGTATGAATTCGTAACTTATTTTATTTTTCTGATATTTTTATAAGATTCTACATGAAAAACTAAGCAAAATGGGCTTTTGAATCATCCAAAAAGGTTGAGAAATGAATTAGTTATGAATTTTCAAAGTTCTGATTAAATATGGGAAAAATTCCGAACAACAGCAGAATTTTGGCTTTGCGCGGGGAAGAAGAAGGGTGAGTGATTGAGTGTGGCAGCGTGCACCTTAGGCCACATGTACCCTAGTGCAATTGGCCATGTGGGGCCCTCATTAGGTGTTGAAAATATTTTTAAAAATCTTATAAAAATACTATAAACTTATGTTTATAATTTTGTACCCATATGAGCATGATAACACGGGTTTCAAAAATTAGGAGACTTTAACCCTTTTGTGTAGTTTGTTTTCAAACTTTGACTAGCTCAAACAAAGTGTATAGAATTCCGATTGAGTTACGAATTGAACCATTGGATTCATATCCACAAAATTTACATAAGAGTATGTTTGAGGTAAAATGAATGTTTTAATTTTGGGTATTATTTTATTCACGTGTAAAATGACGATTTTACCCCTACTCACTAAAAATAGCTTGAATGGATTCCAAATTGAGTTTTGTTTGAACCCATGCAATTTCTATGAGAAGTAGAACACTTCAGGGACTTTTTATTAATATTTTTATGATGTCATCATAATTCTCATATTTTTATATTTGCAATATAGCCCCTGAATTTCATCAAACTGAATATTTGGCTTAAAGATTTATGTTGAGTAGTTTGATTAAGATTGTTAATGGTGGTGGAACATAAGATGAATGATAACTCATATTCATAATTGGATATTGCAATATTAGTGAGATTAATTAGTGTACGTGCATGATATTAGCATCCATATATTGAGCGATATGATTATTAATGCATGTACAAACATGTATCAAGTTATTCAATGATCTGTTTATATGAAGTTGAATACTTATACTTGTGATTGAGCTTAAGATGTTGAGATGAGAAAACATGTATAAATCTATTTTTTGACATGTTTATGTGAAGTTGCTTATACTTGTAACTGAGATTGAAATGTTGAGATGTTGAGATGAGACGACCGGGTTGAGAAAGCCCTGCAGTTAGTGCACTAATATGCTACTCCATTTTTGAGGGCAAGAGGCCAGTGGGGTAGCATACACACATGATGAGCGGTGTGTGCTGTGGTCGTAGATAGTATATCCTGTATGAGCAGACAGGTATGCTATGATTGTTTTTGCAGGTTGCAGCAGGCAACAGAAGCACAGGTACGTGCAAATTTTATATGCTTGAGTGGCATAACTTTTGAGAAGTGCTATTAACATCATTGTAGTATGAGATGTTACAAAGATGCTGTTACATGTAAGATGAGTTTTTGTATACTAATGTTAAGCATAGATGTTGTTATATGTAAGATGAGTTGTTGTATACAAATTTTATATGCTTGAGTGGCATAAATTTTGAGAAGTGCTATTAACATCATTGTAGTATGAGATGTTACAAAGATGTTGTTACTTGTAAGATGAGTTGTTGTATACAAATTTTATATGCTTGAGTGGCATAAATTTTGAGAAGTGCTATTAACATCATTGCAGTATGAGATGTTACAAAGATGTTGTTAAATGTAAGATGAGCTGTTGTATACTAATGTTAAACATTCATAGATGAATTATCTCACTGAGCCGTGGTTTGCTCACCCTTTTATTAAAAATTATTTTTCAGGATTTGGAAATTTGTGAGCTGTTGAGAAGACATGAATAGAAGAGCATATTTTCCTGATGCGATAGTTGTTTAGTTTTGATAAGTTGACATATGTGATGTAACATCAAACAGTGATGCATTGTAATAATTATAATTTCGTATATGAGGTAATAAAGAAATTAATATTTATGTGAAGTAATATTTGTCAACATGGTGTCTCTTGGAGAATGAATGGATAAGGTTTTGAGTTGTCACTACCTCACTAGGCTTTAGCAAGGCTATTTTTGGGGCGTGACAATTGGGTCTTTAATCATATGGTACCTCCCACTATTTTATCAAATTCCATACACCCTCTAATGGAATTCGGGAATCTCATTCCTAATGGGGATTGGGGTCCCATTGTGACCTAGAAGCCTCACATGTTAGTTTCTTGGCTTCTAACCCACAATAAGAAGACAACTCTTTGTCTATTGCTTCATAAGCAAGTTCCAATCGTTTTGCCTCTAGGGAACATACACCTCACATGTTAGTTTCTTGGAATACTTCCCTAGTTAAGTTAAACCCATCATTCACACAGGTATGTTTCGCCAAATATATACCTCACATGTTAGTTTCTTGGTATATACTAGTTTAGGCACCCCATGATATCTCATATGTGATAGTTTCAAGTAATGTCTTTAACATGGGTAGCTCCTACATGTCTGCAGCCAGGTACCCACATTAAGGGACGTTAGATGATCCTAGAATGATGGAAGGCAATGAAGAATTCATTCCCCAATGACTTCTCCATTTTCAACTTAATATTAAATAAGAGGGGTTTTAAAGGGTCTCATCAAATTAACATGCATCCTATGTATCAAAATTTAAATATATAAATTATGCTATTTATAATCGTACATCTCATGCTATTATAAATCATACATCGCATGCTATTATATATCAACATATATAAAGTACCATATTTTGATATTAGTCCCTAAGTGAATAGGTAACATATACCAAACTATAGTATTGGAGCTAATACAATTATCTCATAAATTAAAGCTCCCACTATGATGATTATGGACTTTGAGAGGATTCAATCCAAGCCAATAGATTGAATCCAAGGTCTAAGGTGGGTGTAGGTGATCGTAAAATAAACCATTCGTAACATGCATGCTTTCTTGAAAAACTTCTCTAAGCTTTCAAGTCCTTCAATCTGCTCCCTTGGCTTGATGGTCTCCACCATTGGCTTGTTGGTCTCCACCATTGGCTTGTTGGGCTCCATCATACTCCTTTGGGTCCACCATGCTCCTTAGTGCACTCTCGATTACATAACATTTACATAATATATAGAAAGGGATACATAAGGGGAATGTGGGGTACATAAGAGAATGATAGAGAGAGAGGGAAGGTGGCATGCAAGCCCCAAATAATAAATTACATCACCATAATAAAATTACAACTCTTGAAAAATTATTACAACCCATTCATAAGACGGCCAATCACAATTGGTTTAAGGGGTATAGTCCATAATCATCATCCAAACACATACATACAATCTCATTGCATAATGTAAAGAAAAACTGTAAGCATTAAAACATATGGGCATTATGGTAATTCTCTTGAATGATTTACATTAATCTCATTAATGCATCCTAATCTTATTAGGTTTAAACAAAAATATCCAGAATTAAATAAAGTCTTAACATTTAAGACATTTAGTTTCAATTAATCAAATTAATAGAAACATATAAAGTTTCCTAAAATAACTCTAATATCCAATATTAGGGTTTCCTTATTTAAACAAAACAATTTCATTTAATTAAGAATTTCCAGATTTTAATTTAATCCCCAATTGTATTTTAAACCATTTAAAACATTATAAAATTAATCAATATTAATTAAATAATTAACATGGGAATTAAATAAAATCAATTAAATGATGAATTAGTGTATTAGGGTTTCCTAAAACCCTGAACCCTAAATGCATAACCCTAAACCCTAAATGCAAGCCCTAATCATTAAATGCCTTATGATTGGTCATTTAATGGCCAATCATTAAAACCCTAGGTTCATACGGTATTTAATAAAAGGGATTAGGGTTTAATTAATGCCAAATAGGGTATTTATTACCCTTAATTAATTACACTAATTAGGGTTATCAAAACCCTAACCCTAGACATCATTAATGGTATTAATTATGCCCTAACAATTAATAACCATGATTGGTCATTTAATGACCAATCATCAACTCTTAATTAAGGTAATTAATATTCCAATTAGGGTTTTAATTAATGCCATAATGAAATTAGGGTTTCATCATTAACTCAAAATTAGGGTTTCATCCTTAACTCTATGCAGCCGTCACTACCAGGGGGCTGCCTGAGCTTGGCTAGGCTTCCATGGCCACCAACGACTGTGGGAGGCCATGACCAGCCATGGGAGAACATCCTAGGGGTGTGGGACAAGCCTCTGGACACATGAGAAGTGGTGGAAGTGGCTGCCATCATCAAGAACAATCAGGGTTTCCAAAACCCATTGCTGGAGCCATTGTTGCAGACCTTGAAGGTCACAATAGCTTCTAAATCCTTATCAATTCGACTCCTCCATTGAAACCAGCTTTTGTATCATGTCCCTACATGAAATACTAAGCTAATAGAAGAGGTTTGGATGATCAAATCATCACCAATTGTTCTAAACAATTAAAACAACAGTAGGCTGCCCAGAAATTTACAGCATACTGTCCATTGTCCGAAATTGATTTAAAACCCAGCAAGATGAATGAATTAGGCTAGAAAACGAATTTTCCCAGTATGCTACATGTCTTAGGAAACTAATGCAATTGGTTTCATGCAATTTGGAGTTCCCTAACTCAAGTTCTAATTAAAACTCCATTGATGACTTTTCTGCAGAGAAAATCTGCTATGCTGTTCATGAAAAATTTTCAAACTTTTTGAATCTTTTTCCATCAAAACCTTTTTGAAACTTAAAGAAAATCATATACACATGATATATAATGATCCTACAATGATCTTCCATAAAAAATACAGCAGCTTTAATTAGAATTAATTGCAAGAACCTTAGGGTTCTAAAACCCAGATTCAGCCTCCATGGTGTTCTTCTCCTTCTTCCTTCTGTTCTAACATCTTAATCCAATTATGATGCATCTAAATGCTTGGGAACCTTTCCCTACCATGTCTAGAACATAACCCAAGTGGTGGCAACCATTGCCATGCCTTTGACCTCCAGTCAATAACTCAAAGTTGTGGCTATTGCATCATTCCCGTGCAAAACTGTCTTTCCAGACAGCCTGTAGTAAAAAATTCATAACTTTCACTACAGAACTCGGATTGACGCACCGTTTGTTGGGTTGGAAAGCTTATTCAAAGAGCTTTCTAACCATATATGGCTTGAAAATTTTGGAGAAGAACTCTGAATTCGGCATGCAAAACAAGATGACGGTTTTTCATGGCAACCATGAAAACTGTTCATACCAGTTTTATAAAACCCTAGTTTCCTTATTCTTCTTCTCCAAACTCAAACCCTATGCAACCTATTGCATCCATGGATACACTTAATCATCAATGAGAAGAGGAGTAGAAGAGAATTGACCTAGGGTTCCAAACCCTAGGTTCAGCCATGGAGGAAAACCAATTATGCAGAAAAAATTTTCCAGATTTTTGAATCATTCAACTACACCATAATTACCAGCCCATATGTATTTTGTATTATGCATAATCATGGCTCTGATACCACTGTTGGGAATCGAACAAGAAGGAAAAATCGAAGTGCGGAATATAAAAATTTTTCCTGCGATTCCCAATCCCATGAATCTAACTATGCATAACACAAAATCAAACCCTAACTACGAAGAGGGTTAGAACACTTACAGAATTTTTTGTCTTCTCCTTTTTGCTCCAAGCTTTGAATCCGGACAGCGGTGAATGAGCAGCCCAAGTGTGCTGTCTCCAACGGTATCCACACCTAGCTAGAGCTTCAAGCCTTTTCTTTCTTCTTCCTTGTTGTTGCTAGAAGTGGTGAAGAGAGAGAGAGAGAAGAGAGCCTCCAAGGGGCTGGACGGCTAGGGTTTATTGTGCAAGCCTCTTATGCCATGTCACACATAAGTGTGACTTATATAGACAGCCCACTAAAGGGGGCTGGCCTTGGGGAAGAAACCCTAATAGGGTTATGTGTAATTACACTTAATTGCACATTAACCCCTATTATTTGTATCAAATACAAATAGGCCTGTAAAGAACTATTCTTTATTCACTAAAACCTTTTCTCTCATAGACTTTAAAGCCCTTCTTGCATGATCAGTGTGTGACCCATTGGGTTCACATCATTAAGTAGTAGGAATAGCACGAGGTGTGCACAATGGAACTCTTTCCATTTAGGGTCTAATTGGAACTCCTTCCAATTCCCTAATTGATTATAACTCACTTATATCAATTAGGGCTTCTACTAACCATGAGTAACACCTAGCATATGGCTCATGGTGTGGTCCTTAATGAGGTGAATAGTCATTTACAAAGAACCCTTCTGTTATAGTTTGTAGGTTACAATTGCATCCTTCCTTCAACACAATGTCTCCAATTGAACTAATAGGACATGGAAGTCTGTCAATTCCCTAGTTCAATTACTTTATACTCATTCATAGATATCAACTCATTGATGAACTCATGAAACTCTTTTCATATTCATCCTACCATGGCCATGGATTTAATGAGTTATATTATGAATGCTATATGAGACATTCTCTCTCTTTTCCTGAGAGTGATGGATCCCTTGTTGATCACTCACATGCCTTCACACACATAGCAGTAGGGCCAATGAACACCTTTGCAAACCCCTGAATAGGATTAGCACTTAGTGTTATCAAACTTCTAAAGCTACATGCATAAGACAACTATGGCGTCTCATGTCTAAGGATTACTTGTACCACTATAACAATGAGAAACTGATTGACAGGCAGGATAAAACTCCATTCAGTTTATCTCATATCTTTGGTCACATTTAGTGTACCTATTCTCGTAATAGGCACCCACTTGTTGGTTGTAGTGTCTCCACACAAATAGCTTGAGACTAGCTATCCTCCTATAGAGTCAACCTAACAAGTGCTAGTCCTATGGTTCATTACTGTCCATTATAGTGAACCTTCAACTAGGAATGCTTTAGGAGTTTAGTACAGAGATATATCTATAGTCTCAAAATTACAACTCTTTGTAATTCCATATTCTCAACTCTAACTCCATGGACATATTATGTAAATATAAATGATGCATATAAGCATAATAGAATAAGCCCTTTTATTAAATCAATAATAAATGTGACATACATAAATGAAATCAAATGATTGTTCCTAATCCCTAAACAATCATCTCTATGATTGGCTCTAGGGCATAATCCTAACACCTATATATTAGGAAATAGGGGTTTTGAGGTGAGAAATTAGGTAATCTACATAAACAGAGAATTAGATTTCATTTTTATCCATAATGATTGGGTCTTTAATCATTCAGTACCTCCCACTATTTTATCAAATTCCATACACCCTCTAATGAAATTTGGGAATCTCATTCCTAATGGGGATTGGGGTCCCACTGTGACCTAGAAGCCACACATGTTAGTTTCTTGGCTTCTAACCCACAATAAGAAGACAACTCTTTGTCTATTGCTTCATAAGCAAGTTCCAATCATTTTGCTTCTAGGGAACATACTCCTCACATGTTAGTTTCTTGGAATACTTCCCTAGTTAAGTTAAACCCATCATTCACACAGGTATGTTTCGCCAAATATATACCTCACATGTTAGTTTCTTGGTATATACCAGTTTAGGCAGCCCATGATATCTCATATGCGATAGTTTCAAGTAATGTCTTTAACATGGGTAGCTCCTACATGTCTGCAGCCAGGTACCCACATTAAGGGGCGTTAGATGATCCTATAATGATGGAAGGCAATGACCTCTCCATTTTCAACTTAATATTAAATAAGAGGGGTTTTAAAGGGTCTCATCAAATTAACATGCATCCTATGTATCAAAATTTAAACATATAAATTATGCTATTTATAATCATACATCTCATGCTATTATAAATTATATATCGCATGCTATTATATATCAACATATATAAAGTACCATATTTTGATATTAGTCCCTAAGTGAATAGGTAACATATACCAAACTATGGTATTGGAGCTAATACAATTATCTCATAAATTAAAGCTCCCACTATGATGATTATGGACTTTAAGAAGATTCAATCCAAGCCAATAGATTGAATCCAAGGTCTAAGGTGGGTGTAGGTGATCGTAAAATAACACATTCGAAACATGCATGCTTTCTTGAAACACTTCTCTAAGCTTTCAAGTCCTTCAATCTGCTCCCTTGGCTTGATGGTCTCAACCATTGACTTGTTGGGCTTCATCGTACTCCTTTGGGTCCACCATGCTCCTTAGTGCGCTCTCGATTACATAACATTTACATAATATATAGAAAGGGATACATAAGGGGAATGTGGGGTATATAAGAGAATGATAGAGAGAGAGGGAAGGTGGCACGCAAGCCCCAAATAATAAATTACATCACCATAATAAAATTACAACTCTTGAAAAATTATTACAACCCATTCATAAGACGGCCAATCACAATTGGTTTAAGGGGTATTGTCCATAATCATCTTCCAAACACATACATACAATCTCATTACATAATGTGAAGAAAAACTGTAAGCATTAAAACATATGGGCATTATGGTAATTCTCTTGAATGATTTACATTAATCTTATTAATGCATCCTAATCTTATTAGGTTTAAACAAAAATATCCAGAATTAAATAAAGTCTTAACATTTAAGACATTTAGTTTCAATTAATCAAATTAATAGAAACATATAAAGTTTCCTAAAATAACTCTAATATCCAATATTAGGGTTTCCTTATTTAAACAAAACAATTTCATTTAATTAAGAATTTCCAGATTTTAATTTAATCCCCAATTGTATTTTAAACCATTTAAAACATTATAAAATTAATCAATATTAATTAAATAATTAACATGGGAATTAAATAAAATCAATTAAATGATGAATTAGTGTATTAGGGTTTCCTAAAACCCTAAACCCTAAATGCATAACCCTAAACCCTAAATGCAAGCCCTAATCATTAAATGCCTTATGATTGCTCATTTAATGACCAATCATTAAAACCCTAGGTTCATATGGTATTTAATAAAAGGGATTAGGGTTTAATTAATGCCAAATAGGGTATTTATTACCCTTAATTAATTACACTAATTAGGGTTATCAAAACCTTAACCCTAGACATCATTAATGGTATTAATTATGCCCTAACAATTAATAACCATGACTGGTCATTTGATGACCAATCATTAACTCTTAATTAAGGTAATTAATATTCCAATTAGGGTTTTAATTAATGCCATAATGAAATTAGGGTTTCATCATTAACTCAAAATTAGGGTTTCATCCTTAACTCTATGCAGCCGTCACTACCAGGGGGCTGCCTAAGGTTGGCTAGGCTGCCATTGTAAGGAATTGAACTAGAAGGAAATAGAATGCGGAATAACTTAAATAACAAAAATTTCCTATCAATTCCATGCAACCCATGAATCTGATTGTGGTTCATACAAAACAATAAAACTCTAATTACAAAGGGAGGGTTTAGAACTTACAGTTGATTATGTCTTCTCCTTTTTGCTCCAAGCTTTGATTCCGGACAGCGGTGAATGAGTAGCCCAAGTGTGCTGCCTCCAACAGTATCCACACCTAGCTAGAGCTTCAAGTCTTTTCCTTCTTCTTCCTTGTTGTTGCTAGAGGTGGAGAAGAAAAAGAGAGAGAAGAAAGCCTCCAACACTTTGGACGGCTAGGGTTGGGAGTGTGCAAGCAAGCCTATACCATGTCACACATAAGTATGACTTATATATGCCACACTAAAGGGGCCGGCCCTAGGGGAGAACCCTTTTAGGGTTTTGTGCA
This sequence comes from Liquidambar formosana, assembly GCA_039720395.1. Taxonomy (NCBI): domain Eukaryota; kingdom Viridiplantae; phylum Streptophyta; class Magnoliopsida; order Saxifragales; family Altingiaceae; genus Liquidambar; species Liquidambar formosana. The sequence continues at coordinate 23,986,570 of CM077826.1, read as the reverse complement.
ATTTCCCTAAATTGCACAATAACCCCTATTGTTTACATCAAATACAAACAAGGCCTCAAAGAACTATTCTTTATGCACTCATACCCTTTCTCTCATAGACTTAAAAGCTCATCTTGCATGATCAGTGTGTGACCCATTGGGTTCACATCATCAAGTAGTAGGAATAGCACAAGGTGTGCACAATGGAATTCTTTCCATTCAGGGTCTAATTGGAATTCCTTCCAATTCCCTAATTGATTATAACTCACTTATATCAATTAGGGCTTCTACTAACCATGAATAACACCTAGCATATGGTTCATGGTGTTGTCCTTAATGAGGTGAATAAGTATCTAACAAAGAACCCTTCTGTTATAGTTTATAGGTTACAATTGCATCCTTCCTTCAACACAATGTCTCCAATTAAACTAATAGGACATGGAAGTCTGTCAAGTCCCTAGTTTAATTACTTTATACTCAATCATGAATATCAACTCATTGATGAACTCATGAAACTCTTTTCATATTCATCCTACCATGGCCATGGATTTAATGAGTTATATTATGAATGCTATATGAGACATTCTCTCTCTTTTTCCTGAGAGTGATGGATCCCTTGTTGATCACTCACATGCCTTCATACACATAGCAGTAGGGCCAATGAACACCTTTGCAGACCCCTGAATAGGATCTGCACTTAGTGCTATCAAACTTCTAAAGCTACATGTATAAGGCAACTATGGTGTCTCAGGTCTAAGGATTACTTGTACCACTATAACAATGAGAAACTGATTGACAGGCAGGATAAAACTCCATTCAGTTTATCTCATATCTTTGGTCACATTCAGTGTACCTATTCTCGCAATAGGCACCCACTTGTTGGTTGTAGTGTCTCCACACAAATAGCTTGAGACTAGCTATCCTCCTATAGAGTCAACCTAACAAGTGCTAGTCCTATGGTTCATTACTGTCCATCATAGTGAACCTTCAACTAGGAATGCTTTAGGAGTTTAGTACAGAGATATATCTATAGTCTCAAAATTATAACTCTTTGTAATTCCATATTCTCAACTCTAACTCCATGGACATATTATGTAAATATAAATGATGCATATAAACATAATAGAATAAGACCTTTTATTAAATCAATAATAAATGTGACATATATAAATGAAATCAAATGATTGTTCCTAATCCCTAAACAATCATCTCTATGATTGGCTCTAGGGCATAATCGTAACAATCTCCCACTTGCACTGAAGCTAATCGACCATGTATCACATACTTATCTTCTTAAGATGTTGGTCTTAGACATAACCAATTATGTTTTAAAGCTTTAGTCAGTAGGTCTACAAAAACTTATGTAGATAATATCTACTATAATGTATCTATTACCTCTTCCAATGATTCCTCTAATCACTTGGAATTGCCGCTCTATGTGTTTGGACTTTTGATGAGACCGTGATTCCTATACTTGAGATATAGACCCATTGTTGTCACAAAACAAGGTGTGGGCAACTCAATGGAAGGAACAACTCCAAGTTCTAAATGAACTTATAGATCCAAACAATCTCCTAGACAATGCGACAATTAATTCACCCTTAATAATGGAATCCACTGTATCTTTCATTTAGTTCTTCCATTAAGTATTTCACCAACTAAAGTGAATATAAAATATACCCCATATGGATTATATCCAAATCCATATACCCATCTACTATGAGTTTACAATTTCCATATACAATCTAATATTCCAAATTTGAATTGACTGATAACTATTTGTAACAATTACATCATAATAGATATCAGGTTCAATACATAGTGTAGAATAAGGCTTCTTAACACTTTAAGAACGTTACTTTTTGTTATTCTAGGGCACATGCCCTTGAATAATGAATTCTTATCTGAAGTAAATCAGACCTCCCTTAGAATTCTCCATGTTGAACTCCTTCAACATTTCAACTATGTTTGATGATTTGGAGATACTTAGCAATCTATATGATCTATCTCTATAGATCTTGTTGGATGCTTCTGCCAAATCTTTCATGAATTAGTTTTTCTCCAAAAACCAAAACGATTAGGATGTCATTCATATATCATTCATAATGATTAGGATGTCATCTATACTTAGGATAAAGAAAAACGATCGCACTCCCACTAACCTTTTATACACTCATGGTCCATCTATACAATGAGAGAAATCAAACAATTTGATTACTTCAACTTTATAGATGTTCTAATTATGAGAACCTTGTAGTCTATTAATAGACTTCTATAACTTACACACTTTTATGGTTTTTCACCATTTGATATAACATCTTTATATCCTTTTTGAGATATCTCATATTCAAAATGTGTGTTTATAGATAACAAGATCCAAATGGATTTCAGCATAACTATTATCAAACAAGTTTCTTTATAGACAACTTTTTGCCTATGTTGAAAACATTCTTAAATAGCCAAGCCTTTTAGGTCTCTACCTGTCCATATTGGATTTAATGACTCTTAGTCATTTCTCAAGTTGATGTCAAACATCGCCTAATCATAATCAATAGGATTATCTTGGTGATCTTTATCACCAAAGAACAATTCTTTCACATTCTAATGGAGATACAATATCTCTCTTATGTTAAAGAAATATCCAATTTGATCTATGAAAAGAATGTGGTGTAATTAAAGGTTTTGCCTCAATAGGGGCAAAGGTTGGATCTTTGTTAGTTTGTGGCTTTACAAACAATTCTGTAAATTCTATCTACTTTTGCATCTTTCTTGAATGAACTCTTTCTCAAGAAAATCCAGCAATCATCCTAATGGACAACTTTTGTTCATTAGAGTAATAGAAATACTATCCCAACCACTTTTAGGATATACCACAATTCAACACTTACTTGACCTTATTTCCAGATTGTCTACATTATGTTTCCAGACAAACGTAGCACAAGCCCAAGCCTTAACTTCTTTAAGTTGGGTTTCTTCCCATATCATATCTGATATAATTGGGACAAAACTGGATTGAACCCTAAATTATCAATATGTAGCAATTTTAAGGTATATCCTAGATGGATACATTAGTAAAACTCATCATGGATCAAACCATATCTTAATAGGGTTCAATTTGTTCTCTTAGATTCACCATTGAGCTATGGTATTCTAAGATGAGTCTACTATAATTGAATGCATGCTCTACATGACTGTATACATCACAATGTATAGTCAAATTATAAATGTAACTCATTCACTTCACCAAGTAAAAGATGGGTTTGGTCATCTCATAACCAAGTCATAATCGTTACATTTAAATGAGAGTCTCTACATCTCTTGTATTTTCGGAATACGTTGCATTCGTTCTAATTAGTCATTTAAATTCGGAAATCAAATTTCTAGAATGTCTTAAATGACTTAGTTAAGAAATAAGTTCCCAAAATTAATCTAGCAACTCTTGCTCTATTAAAATTTTTAAAGGTAACTTATTATCTACTTAACTTTCTGCTTCGATTTAGATTATACGAGAATCCAAAAACCAAGAAGCAGAACTAACCAACAATTTAGTTTAGAGTATGAACCAAAACTTCAAAAGTTTGGTTCTTCTAGGAAGACTGATACTTTATCAAGTTCCCTTTACAATACCTTGTATTTACTACAAAATAATTATATTTCTTTGTCTTTGACTTTTCAAGACTTGCTTTCCTCTATGCTTCCATTTTAAATCACATCTAGCTTCTCAAGCTATTCTATGTGATTAATCATTTTTCAAAAGAATGATTATTAATAAACAACTTTTATTACATCCTAGTCCAGAAGAAGTCCTTTACAAGTACTATACTTTATAGTATTATTTCACTCATAATACAACCTTTGTAAGTGATGTAGGACATCAAAGGCACTTGCATTGACTAATTTTGCTTCTGAAGCTCATTAGTCATCAATACTATCATATAGCATGGCAATAAGATGCCAATTGCGCTTAGTGTCTTTTTCTTCTTAGGATGTTTTATGGAGGGCCTTTAATAAAAGGCCTAATAGCATATAAACAATCTTTTGAAATTGAGAACAATTCTCAATTTCCTAAGTCAATCAAAGAAATCGGGTTTAGTCAAACTATCAATATCCTATATTAGGAAATAGGGGTTTTGAGGTGAGTAATTAGGTAATCTACATAAACAAAGAATTAGATTTCATTTTTATCCATAATGATTGGGTCTTTAATCATATGGTACCTCCCACTATTTTTTCAAATTCCATACACCCTCTAATGGAATTTAGGAATCTCATTCCTAATGGGGATTGGGGTCCCACTGTGACCTAGAAGCCTCACATGTTAGTTTCTTGACTTCTAACCCACAATAAGAAGACAACTCTTTGTCTATTGCTTCATAAGCAAGTTCCAATCATTTTGCCTCTAGGGAACATACACCTCACATGTTAGTTTCTTGGAATACTTCCCTAGTTAAGTTAAACCCATCATTCACACAGGTATGTTTCGCCAAATATATACCTCACATGTTAGTTTCTTGGTATATACCCGTTTAGGCACCCCATGATATCTCATATGTGATAGTTTCAAGTAATGTCTTTAACATGGGTAGCTCCTACATGTCTGCAGCCAGGTACCCATATTAAGGGACGTTAGATGATCCTATAATGATGGAAGGCAATGAAGAATTCATTCCCCAATGACTTCTCCATTTTCAACTTAATATTAAATAAGAGGGGTTTTAAAGGGTCTCATCAAATTAACATGCATCCTATGTATCAAAATTTAAACATATAAATTATGCTATTTATAATCATACATCTCATGCTATTATAAATCATACATCGCATGCTATTATATATCAACATATATAAAGTACCATATTTTGATATTAGTCCCTAAGTGAATAGGTAACATATACCAAACTATGGTATTGGAGCTAATACAATTATCTCATAAATTAAAGCTCCCACTATGATGATTATGGACTTTAAGAAGATTCAATCCAAGCCAATAGATTGAATCCAAGGTCTATTGTAGGTGTAGGTGATCGTAAAACATTCAATGGAAACATGCATGCATTCTTGAAAGTCTTCTCTAAGCTTTCAAGTCCTCCAATTCCTCCATGAGCTTGATGGTCTCCACCATTGGCTTGTTGGGCTCTACTATGCTCTTTTGAGTCCACCATGCTCCTTAGTGCGCTCTCGATTACATAACATTTATATAATTTAAAGAAAGGGATACATAAGGGGAATGTGGGGTACATAAGAGAATGATAGAGAGAGTGAAGGAAAAAAAGGTGGCATGCAAGCCCCAATTAAAAAATTACATCACCATAAATAAATTACAACCCTTTGAAAAATATTTCACAACCCATAAGACGGCCAATCACAATTGGTTTAAGGGGGCTTAGTCCATAATCATCATCCACACACAATTATACAATCATATTGCATAAATAAAAGTACTGTAAGCAATTAAAACATATGGGCATTATGGTAACTCTATTAATTGGACTTCATTAATCTCATTAATGCTTCCTAATCTCATTAGGGGACCTCAAAATATCATATCCAAAATTAAAATAATGAAAATGGTAATGTTTTATTAGTTTCTAAAATTAGAATTTCCTAAACCCTAATTTAGAAATCAATTATTGAATTAAAACTCCTTTTAATCAATAATTTTCAAAGATTATTTTAATCTATTCTAGTATGATTTTAACTCTTTAAAACATTGTATTTTGATCAATCATATTAATCAAAATTACTAGAATAATTGAAACAACTTAATAAAACAAAATAAATGGCATTTATTAATTTCTAAAATTAGAATTTCTAAAACCCTAATTTAGAAATCAATTATTGAATTAAAACTCCTTTTAATCATTTAATTTCCCAAAATTATTTTAATCTATCCTAACATGTTTTAACTCTTTAAAACATCTAATTTTGATCAATCATATTAATCAAAATCATTAGAATAATTAAAACAATTAAATAATACTAACTAGTATCTAATACTATAGTATTAGGAATTAACTTAAATAAATAAAACAATTTTATTTAAATAAAAAATTCCAGAAAATAAATTTATTCCAAAATTGCTTTAAACAATTTAAAACATCTTAAAATTAATCAATATTAATTATATAATTAATTTCGGAATTAATTTAATTTGGGAGAAATCAAATTTTAAATGTATTAGGGTTAGGGTTTCATAAACTCAAACCCTAATGCATTTAATTAGAACCGGGTTCATTAATGACCAAGGTTGGTCATTAATGTCATAATTAGAACCCTAATAGTACACATAGGATTAGGGTTTCCTAAGAAAACCCTAATTTCCGAAAATAGAAGGAGGCTGCCATGGAGATTCCATGGCTGCCACGATCCACCCATGGCTGCTGCCAGCCTATGCCAGGCCTTGGGGCACTCTCCTACATCTGGGACAATCATCACAGAGGTGGTGATTAAGGGCCAAGAGCCCTAGGTCGAATTTGGGAGGGCTTTCCATAAAACCTAGCTGCTGCCAGCTGAAGAAGATGAAGCTTCAAAGAAGCTTTCATGGCTGCCACGATCCAACCATGGCTGCCCAAGCTTTGGCAACCCTCAAGTCATATCTCCATATGATTTTCGACCCCCATAGGTGAGATTTAATTGATCAAATCAAGCCCAAACAGCCGCTGCAAATAAATCTATGAAGATTATCCAGAAAATTTCAGCAAAACGATAATGAAGAGAATGGGTTCTAAAACCCTAGAAGATGCCATCTAATGGCTGCCGCACCACTTGGGGTTTATCCCCTAGTGTCCCACGATTCTAATAGAGGTGGTTTCATGCCCTACCTTGCTCCTATGAAGAAGATACATGCCAATAACCATGGCTGTATCATGCTGCCCAGAAAACTGCTTTGCTGGAAAATTTTAAAACTCAAACTTTTTGATTGTTTTTAATTCAAAACTCATACCAACATCAATGATAAACATATATACAATATATATATTAAATCTATGATCATTCATAATGATTTTGATGGAAGAGAATGAACAAAAACCAGAAAACTAACCTGGGTTTTTCAAGAACCCAGATTCAGCCTCTTCAAGAACTTCAATCTTGTTTTTCTTTTAAATTCGATTTTTAATGTATCAAATACATATAGTAATTATATATACAGTATATATAATTGTATATAATCATCATATGATTAATATAAATCAAATTAATATAAGAAGAAGATGAAGAACAACCTAGAGTTCCATTCCCGTGTAAAACTGTCTTTCCAGACAGCCTGTAGTAAACAATTCATAACTTTCTCTACAGAACTCGGATCAACGAACCGTTTGTTGGGTTTGAAAGCTGATTCGAAGAGCTTTCTAACCATATATGGCACGAAAATTTTGGAGGAGAACTCAAATTTTGGCATGCAAAACAAGATGACGGTTTTTCATGACTATCATGAAAACTGTTCATAGCAGTTTTATAAAACCCTAGTTTTCTTAAAAACTAATTAGAACACCAATGTCCAATTAATTGTACCATAAATACCAGCCCATATGATGTTTGTATGAAGCACAACCATGGCTCTGATACCACTGTAAGGAATTGAACTAGAAGGAAATAGAATGTGGAATAACTTGAGTAACAAAAATTTCCTATCAATTCCATGCAACCCATGAATCTGATTGTGGTTCATACAAAACAATAAAACCCTAATTACAAAGAGAGGGTTTAGAACTTACAGTTGATTATGTCTTCTCCTTTTTGCTCCAAGCTTTGATTCCGGACAGCGGTGAATGAGCAGCCCAAGTGTGCTGCCTCCAACGGTATCCACACCTAGCTAGAGCTTCAAGTCTTTTCCTTCTTCTTCCTTGTTGTTGCTAGAGGTGGAGAAGAAAGAGAGAGAGAAGAAAGCCTCCAACACTTTGGACAGCTAGGGTTGGGAGTGTGCAAGCAAGCCTATGCCATGTCACACATAAGTATGACTTATATATGCCACACTAAATTGCACAATAACCCCTATTGTTTACATCAAATACAAACAAGGCCTCAAAGAACTATTCTTTATGCACTCATATCCTTTCTCTCATAGACTTAAAAGCTCATCTTGCATGATCAGTGTGTGACCCATTAGGTTCACATCATCAAGTAGTAGGAATAGCACAAGGTGTGCACAATGGAACTCTTTCCATTCAGGGTCTAATTGGAACTCCTTCCAATTCCCTAATTGATTATAACTCACTTATATCAATTAGGGCTTCTACTAACCATGAATAACACCTAGCATATGGTTCATGGTGTTGTCCTTAATGAGGTGAATAAGTATCTAACAAAGAACCCTTCTGTTATAGTTTATAGGTTACAATTGCATCCTTCCTTCAACACAATGTCTCCAATTAAACTAATAGGACATGGAAGTCTGTCAAGTCCCTAGTTTAATTACTTTATACTCAATCATGAATATCAACTCATTGATGAACTCATGAAACTCTTTTCATATTCATCCTACCATGGCCATGGATTTAATGAGTTATATTATGAATGCTATATGAGACATTCTCTCTCTTTTTCCTGAGAGTGATGGATCCCTTGTTGATCACTCACATGCCTTCATACACATAGCAGTAGGGCCAATGAACACCTTTGCAGACCCCTGAATAGGATCTGCACTTAGTGTTATCAAACTTCTAAAGCTACATGCATAAGGCAACTATGGTGTCTCAGGTCTAAGGATTACTTGTACCACTATAACAATGAGAAACTGATTGACAGGCAGAATAAAACTCCATTCAGTTTATCTCATATCTTTGGTCACATTCAGTGTACCTATTCTCGCAATAGGCACCCACTTGTTGGTTGTAGTGTCTTCACACAAATAGCTTGAGACTAGCTATCCTCCTATAGAGTCAACCTAACAAGTGCTAGTCCTATGGTTCATTACTGTCCATCATAGTGAACCTTCAACTAGGAATGCTTTAGGAGTTTAGTACAGAGATATATCTATAGTCTTAAAATTACAACTCTTTGTAATTCCATATTCTCAACTCTAACTCCATGGACATATTATGTAAATATAAATGATGCATATAAACATAATAGAATAAGCCCTTTTATTAAATCAATAATAAATGTGACATACATAAATGAAATCAAATGATTGTTCCTAATCCCTAAACAATCATCTCTATGATTGGCTCTAGGGCATAATCCTAACAGCCATGGCCACCAACGGCTGTGGGAGGCCATGGCCAGCGAAGGGAGAGGACTACAGGGGTGTGGGACAAGCCCTTGGACATGTGAGAAGTGGTGGAAGTGGCTGCCATCATCAAGAACACTTAGGGTTTCCAAAACCCATTGTTGGAGCCATTGTTGCAGACCTTCAAGGTCACAATAGCTTCTAAAAGCTTATCAATTCGACTCTTCCATTGAAACCAGCTTTTGTATCATGTCCCTACATGAAATACTAAGCTAATAGAAGAGGTTTGGATGATCAAATCATCACCAATTGTTCTAAACAATTAAAACAACAGTAGGCTGCCCAGAATTTGACAGCATACTGTCCATGGTTAGAAATTGATTTAAAACCCAGCAAGATGAATGAATTAGGCTACCAAACGAATTTTCCCAGTATCCTACATGTCTTAGGAAACTAATGCAATTTGGAGTTCCCTGACTCAAGTTCTAATCAAAACTCCATTGATGACTTTTCTGCAGAAAAATTCTGCTATGCTGTTTGTGAAATATTTTCAAACTTTTTGAATCTTTTTCCATCAAAACCTTTTTGAAACTTAAAGAAAATCATATACACGTGATATATAATGATCCTATAATTATTTGCCATCATAAATACAGCAGCTTTAATTAGAATTAATTGCAAGAACCTTAGGGTTCTAAAACCCAGATTCAGCCTCCATGGTGTTCTTCTCCTTCTTCCTTCTGTTCTAGCATCTTAATCCAATTATGATGCATCTAAATGCTTGGGAACCTTTCCCTACCATGTCTAGAACATAACCCAAGTGGTGGCAACCATTTCCATGCCTTTGATCTCCATCAATAACTCAAAGTTGTGGCTATTGCATCATTCCCGAGCAAAACTGTCTTTCCAGACAACCTGTAGTAAAAAATTCATAACTTTCACTACAGAACTCAGATTGATGCACCGTTTGTTGGGTTGGAAAGCTTATTTGAAGAGCTTTCTAACCATATATGGCTCGAAAATTTTTTAGAAGAACTCTGATTTCGGCATGCAAAACAAGATGACGGTTTTTCATGGCAACCATGAAAACTGTTCATAACAGTTTTATAAAACCCTAGTTTCCTTATTCTTCTTCTCCAAACTCAAACCCTATGCAACCTATTGCATCCATGGCTACACTTAATCATCAATTAGAAGAGGAGTAGAAGAGAATTGACCTAGGGTTCCAAACCCTAGGTTCAGCCATGGAGGAAAACCAATTATGTAGAAAAATTTTCCAGATTTTTGAATCATTCAACTACACCATAATTACCAGCCCATATGTATTTTGTATTATGCATAATCATGGATCTGATACCACTGTTGGGAATCATACAAGAAGAGGGAAAAATAGAAGTGTGGAATATAAAAATTTTTCTTACGATTCCCAATCCCATGAATCTAACTATGCATAATACAAAATCAAACCCTAACTACGAAGAGGGTTAGAACACTTATAGAATTTTTGTCTTCTTCTTTTTGCCCCAAGCTTTGATTCCGGACAGCGGTGAGTGAGCAGCCCAAGTGTGCTGCCTCCAATGATATCCACACCTAGCTAGAGCTTCAAGTCCTTTCCTCCTTTTCCTTGTTGTTGCTAGTGTAGGAGAAGAGAGGAGAGAGAGAGAGGGAGGCTGGAATTTTCAGCCAGCCCTTTGGGGAGTTAAACTAGTTGTAATGTCATCACATCACACTACATATATATAGCCCACCAAGGGGGGGCCGGCCATGAGGGAGAACCCACTTAGGGTTTTGTGTAATTACTATTAATTACACAATAACCCCTCTTAATTATATCATATATAAATTTGGCCTTAAAGAACCTTTCTTTATTTACTCATACCCTTTCTCTCACAGACATTAAAGCTCATCTTGCATGATCGGTGTGTGACCCATTGGATTCACATCATCAAGTAGTAGGAATAGAACGAGGTGTGCACAATGGAACTCTTTCCATTTAGGGTCTAATTGGAACTCCTTCCAATTCCCTAATTGATTATAACTCACTTATATCAATTAGGGCTTCTACTAACCATGAGTAACACCTAGCATATGGCTCATGGTGTGGTCCTTAATGAGGTGAATAGTCATTACAAAGAACCCTTCTGTTATAGTTTATAGGTTACAATTGCATCCTTCCTTCAACACAATGTCTCCAATTGAACTAATAGGACATGGAAGTCTGTCAAGTCCCTAGTTCAATTACTTTATACTCTTTCATAGATATCAACTCATTGATGAACTCATGAAACTCTTTTCATATTCATCCTACCATGGCCATGGATTTAATGAGTTATATTATGAATGCTATATGAGACATTCTCTCTCTTTTTCCTGAGAGTGATGGATCCCTTGTTGATCACTCACATGCCTTCATACACATAGCAATAGGGCCAATGAACACCTTTGCAGACCCCTGAATAGGATTTGCACTTAGTGTTATCAAACTTCTAAAGCTACATGCATAAGACAACTATGGTGTCTCAGGTCTAAGGCTTACTTGTACCACTATAACAATGAGAAACTGATTGACAGGCAGGATAAAACTCCATTCAGTTTATCTCATATCTTTGGTCACATTTAGTGTACCTATTCTCGTAATAGGCACCCACTTGTTGGTTGTAGTGTCTCCACACAAATAGTTTGAGACTAGCTATCCTCCTATAGAGTCAACCTAACAAGTGCTAGTCCTATGGTTCATTACTATCCATCATAGTGAACCTTCAACTAGGAATGCTTTAGGAGTTTAGTACAGAGATATATCTATAGTCTCAAAATTACAACTCTTTGTACTTCCATATTCTCAACTCTAACTCCATGGACATATTATGTAAATATAAATGATGCATATAAACATAATAGAATAAGCCCTTTTATTAAATCAATAATAAATGTGACATACATAAATGAAATAAAATGATTATTCCTAATCCCTAAACAATCATCTCTATGATTGGCTCTAGAGCATAATCCTAACACGAAATACTAGGACAAGATGTCAATAGCAATTGGAATGCCCTGAACTTTACTAAACTGACGAAGTACTCGGTGTGGGAGAAAAGCAGACATGCCATAAAGCCCGACTAGTGGGATAAAGAACCCCGCATCAATGCTCCAGATAGCGTCACACTGGCAGAGCCAACTCACCTTCCACGCAATCGCCTCAAAAAGGGGATCACTTAGAAATAACTCCCACTGGACTATGTCTAGGGAAGGCCATGCCACAGTGTTGGCATACAAGTGATCGTGAATCAAATCTTCTCGATGATAGCTACCCGCAGGAATAGTTTCGAATTGAAACAAGTGCTCAAGAATCCATACCTGGAGAAGAGTAGTGCATCCTAGAAATGGACTACTACCATCAACACTACAGCAGTGCAGGGAGCGAATCATCTCGCTCAAGATCATGGGAATCACAGTCCTATCTTTCTCGAGTTGATCCATGTAAGTACTGACTTTACTATCAATGAGACCTGGCTCGCATGCAAAGATAATCGATCCATACACTACCACAGCAAAGACTCGAGGACGGTTCTGCCTCTAACTCTCCTCGTCACGAGTGAATGCCGCTTCATTGTTCGCATACGCTGTCGAGTGAGCGAAACGACTCAGAAGGAAGCACAAAGAACACTTAGGGGTCGTCCCAACACCTTCTGATTTCAAAGACAGATGGTTTCACTAAATCCCAAGTAGATCACTCAAAGCATTCTTCCTTCCTCGACCAATGGGATCAATCAAGTCATCATGACTATGGGGTAACCCCATCAACCTCCCAAGTTCCTCTAGAGTGGGAACCATTTCACAAGTGCCAAATCTAAAGCAAACATGCTCCCAATTCCAACAGCTAATCAGAACCTTCATCAGTGGAATATGCATATCTACTTCTACCAATAAAACAAGATTTCCATAAACAGGGCGGATATGACTCACCTCTTCAGAAGAGAAGCTGCGTGCCCATTTCTTCAAACCCTCATGAGAGCAAGGGTAGAGCTGGGGAGTAGAAGCACCGGCCATAAGGCCCCTAACTGGTGAAAATGAGAACTCTGGAAAGTTTCGGAATTCTGGGAATGTTCTCTGTGTTTTTCTTTCAAATGGACTAAATACTGGACGATCCACCGCTTTGGACTATTTTATATAGGGATAAACCCACTTAGGCCTACCATGCTAGCGTGAGTGGGCAAGGTGCCCACGCCTATATGGTAGGCGTGGATAGGCTGTCATGGGCTATGGGCCCATTCGTTCCAACAGCGTGACAGTTTCTTCACATAACAGTCAACCTACATGGAAAACATAACTTGTGCACTTCAAAAAGGACATTTTAACTCCTTCAAAGGCCCACCCGGCCTCCCTCAACATCCAATCATCATCACAATTGCAGCATGCAACTCCAAAGCAGAAAAAAAACAAACACACAATAATGCAAATCAAGAATCATGCCTAAAAGGGCGAGCAAGCTATCAATGCTAAGTATCAAACATCCAAAAGTTCAAGCACAATGTGACAATGAATGTAAATGCGCTCATGTGCTCAAATACATATCTAGAAGTACATGGAAAGGGGGAAAAGAAGAAATGGACCTCAAGCGCCCTCGTTATCACTCTCAGTCTCCTCGGAGTCTCCCTCATCACCGCTCGCCTCCCCGGTATCCTCCTCGGCCTCAGCATCATCGCCGCCTGTGAACCACGGGTTTCGATCCAGGGGAGGAAGGAAGGAGAACCCTTCTTTTAAAAAGACTTGTAGAGATTTAAATTAATAAAAATCTGGTTTTTAAAAGGTTCACAAAAACAAAACAAATAAGGAGTCGCCACCTCATTTTTAGGAAAAGAGGAAAACCATAAAAACAGTTTTTAAAGAAAACCTTTGAAAACAAACCTCATGACTCCGATCAAGGAAAAACAGGTCTATCAAAACAAGAGAGGATTCGGAGACTAAGTTACGATGTGGGAAGGTTCTAGGAAACATCCTATAGGCACCCACATCGCCCCAAAAATGGGTCTCTGAATTTATATGGGCTATTTCAATCACTTCCTAATTAGTCACCGTGCATATGCAAAGAATTATCTATAAATAATCCACATTCATCCATGAATATCCATAAAGCATGTAAACATCCATGAACAAGTATGAGAGATATGGAAAGCAGTAGAGAGATAGAGAGAATGAACAAACAAATCTATCCTATCCACTAGCAAATATGTGATGGATAAATGAGCAAGCAAACAAAATCCATCCTATCCACTAACAAATATGTGATGGATAAATGTATAAGCATGGGTCCATCCTACTCCACTAGCATATATGTGATGGACAAATGAGTAGAGAAGAGAAAAGAAAAGAAAGAAAAAGAAAACCTAGGATACTTAGTATCCTAGGGCGGACTTGAACATCAAATGAGCGCCTACGTACCTTACATACAAAGATGTAAGGATCAAAGTCCACGTAGTTCGATTGAGAAGGGGTTACTCCCTTTACAATGAACTATAAACCCTAAGTTTCCATAAAAAGAAAGGAAGAGTTTGAAAAAGAAGAAGAGTTTCCAAAAAAGGAATTTGAGAAAGGATAGAAGTTGAAAAGAGATAGAACTCTTATCCAAAAAAGAAGTTTTAGAAAAGTAGAATTCTAAAAGGGATAGAACTCTAATCCAAAAAGAAGTTTAAGAAAAGTAGAATTCTAAAAGAGATAGAACTCTAATTAAAACAGAATTTTAGTGAAAGTAGAATTCTAAAAGAGATAGAACTCTAATCAAAACAGAATTTTGAGAGAGTTGGAAACTTAGGACTTCTAATTCAAAGTAAAGACAATAACCCGAGGAGGGAGAAGAGAACAAACCAAAACAAACTTACCATGAACCACTTACCATATGCAAATTATCTCGAAACATCGAGAAAACACCAATTAATCACCCCATTTATTCTATAGGGCAATTATTAAGCTCAAACCATTCATATTCATGCTCAAATCATCATTAGAACACCTAATTCAAATCTGGACAGAATACTAAATATGCATATAATGACCTAATACTCATGCAAATCATCCCGAAACATCGAGAAATCATCAATTAATCACCCTATGTATTCTATAAGGCAATTATTAAGCTCAAATCATTCATATTCATGCTCAAATCATCATTAGAAGACCTAAATCAAATCTGGACAGAATACTAAACATGCATACAATGACCTAAAACTCATGCAAATAACAAGAATCAAAAGAAAAACTCAATCCTATATGCTCCTATATGCTCTAAACACCCTAACATGCACAAAAACTATCAAAAACATGTTAAATAGGCATTACCATGATGAAAATATCATATGATAATCCTAAACATGAAAAGAAAATCTACCATGATGCCTTAGGTAAGTACTTTATGTAAGAATGTGAAATAAGCATCCTTACGGCGAGCTTTCTTAAGTAAAACTATCCGGAGATAATTTTACGTAGAAATCACTCCGTATGAATGGTTTCTTCACATATCCTACGTAAAATATATACCTAAGAATGCAAAGAAACTCACAGCGCAATTAAACACACTCTAGAAAGCACCTATGCACAACCTCACCCTCTAAGGACGATAATTATCCTCGAAAAGGATAATCATCTATACACCCATGAAGACGAGGCTTACACAGCAAGTGTCCTATACAAAAGATACTTAAAATCATGCATATAATTGAACCATTAAGAGAAAACGGCCTAAACACATCAACTAATTTTTCATGCAAAACGTACCTCTATCCTTAAGGGAGAAACTATCCTACCAGCAAACAATTCGCAATCCTAATCCACTAACATGCATTCTCATCATCCTTGAATCATATACACTCTAAAATATAGAGTATATATGATTCCTAAATCAATTCTAAACCATAATTATCCAAAGAATGAAGTAGAAGAAGAAGGAATCGTAAAAGAAAGTAAAGGAGACTTACAATGAAGCAAGGGTCTTCGCTGCGTTCTTCCTTCTCTTTGGCTTGGTTCCCTTCTAGTTCTCCTTTGAAATTGCAGTAGAAAGCCTCCTCCAAGTGATATGAGTGTGTTCAAACTCGTGGTCCCTCTCTCTCTTATGAATATGAAGTGTCAAATAAGCCAAAAGTCCCTTATGCTGATGAATGAGCCTCTATTTATAACCAACCAACCATATGAACCAATGGTTGAGATTAATTCACCATAAAAACAATCTAGGGCTGTAATTAAGTCCCATGAATGTTAAACAACTCAAAACCACCTCTCAATAGGCTTAGAAGTCCTTTAGAAGGCAGAAAATCGGAGTAGTAGAGTCCCATTTCGTCAAAAACTCAAAAAGAGAAAAATCAGGATGGGACTCTCGGGTGACCGGTTGGGGTGAACCGGTCCAACCGGTTGGGCTCAACCGGTCACCCGAGGAGAATCCAAAAATTTTGGAATTCTAGCTCGGTTTGGACTCCGAACTTCAAACGGACACAAATTCTTCATTTTAACTCCGATTTGAGTGATTCAAAAGCCCAAATTTCAAGGATTCAGTGTAGAATAAGCTTAGAATATTCTTGAACCAAGAATCCCTAACCACGGTCAAGTGGCTGGGTTTTCATGAGGCGATTACCCGAAAAACGGTTAATTAAGCATAGGGTAATGTGGTGAACCAATCCCAAACCTATCAATAAATTAAATTGGCACTTCAATTAGGCTCATTTCATTATTCTAAGGTCAATGGGACATTCCGGAGTAAATTTGGAAGTCAATTGGAAAATATACGAAGTAAAAGACGAAATTGCCCTTCAAGTCGTAAAAGTTCTAATTAGCTATCCAAACCTATCTGGAATTGAACCAAATTTGACACACATATCTAAAATGATCCTAGAAACTAAATGCAAGTGATGGGACTCAACAAAGAGACAAAAACATGCATGCAATGATGACCTACTCTCCTAAGGCTTAAAAGGGCAAAATTGTCCTTTAAAGCTTAGGGACTCCTACATGCTTCTAAACCTAACCAAATGCTATCATAATCTCATGGGGGTGAAAATGGGGTGTCTACAGATGCCCCTCATTGGTGGAGTTTGCTTCGCAAGCAACACCAATGTTAAAAAAGACAGCCCATTTTCACAAGAAAAGGGCGATGAACCAAGGCTTGAACTTCAACAGTAACTACTGAGGATGTTCATGATCGCTATAATGCACATTTGTACAAAATAGGGGGGGTTTGTGTGTGACTCGAAAGTCATTTAAACACACGGTACTCTCATATGCCTATTCTTGCTAATAGGAACACATATGCTTCTATAATGTACGCTCACCTCACTGGATGAGAGACCTCGCACAAAATAGGGGGCGTGTGTGACCACAAGGATCATTTAAACACACTATACTTTCATACGCTCACCTCATTGGATGAGAGACCTCGTATGCTTCCATAATGTACGCTCACCTCACTGGATGAGAGACCTCGCACAAAATAGGGGGCGAGTGTGACCACAAGGGTCATTTAAACACACTATACTTACTAAACAAAATCATGAAACTTTAATTTTAACAACTTTGTTAAAATCAAGTGAGGGCAATCCATTCATTGTGCTATAATTTCCTCAAGAAATAAATAGCTATGCAAAGCAATCCATGTATGTGACTCAAAGAGTCATTTAAACATACTATCACAAACACTTCTATCCAAGCAATAACAAGCTTTATTTTAACAATCTTTGTTAAAATTAAGCGGAGCAAATATTCCAAATGTACTATAATTTCCTCAAGAAATTAATAGCAATGCAAGATAATCCATGTATGTGACTCAAAGAGTCATTTAAACATACTTTCCAAAACCAATTCCAATCAAGCATTCATACGCTTTATTTTAACAATCTTTGTTAAAATTAAGCAAAGCACACACTCTAATTACGCTACAATCTCCTCAAGAAATTAATAGCAATGCAAGATAATCCATGTATGTGACTCAAAGAGTCATTTAAACATACTTCCAAAACCAACTCCAATCATGCAATCATAGGCTTTATTTTAACAATCTTTGTTAAAATTAAGCAAGGCACACACTCTAATGATGCTATAATCTCCTCAAGAAATTAATAGCAATGCAAGATAATCCATGTATGTGACTCAAAGAGTCATTTAAACATACTTCCAAAACCAACTCCAATCAAGCAATCATAGGCTTTATTTTAACAATCTTTGTTAAAATTAAGCAAAGCACACACTCTAATTATGCTATAATCTCCTCAAGAAATTAATAGCAATGTCAATTTATCCTAAAGAATCAAGAAATAACAATTTCATGATCCTTACAAAGCATCTCAAGCATCCAATCAACTCATCATCCAATCAATAAAGCTTTATTTTAACCCGAGGATTAAAAATAAGCAAGAACATTCAATTAATCCCAACGTGCTAAAATTTCTTCAAGAAATAAATAGCATTAGCAATTCAATCACAAGAAATCAAAGAATATAAAATTCCATGGTTCCAAATAAATATCATAAGCATCATCCTTCCATCATCCAAAGATAGAGCCCTTTAACAAAGCAATTGTCAAAGCGGGCTTGCAAATATCACCATGAGTGCACTAATAATTCAATTAGTGACTAATCACTATTCATTTCATTCATTTCAAATCATTCACATCAGGTTCTAGGCCTTTCAAGAGAGATTTCATCAAAAAATCAAGCGAAAAGGGGCCCGGTTAAGCGAAATTGTGCGAAAAATGCACAAAACGAAAAACTGATTTGGGGGACCGGTTGGACCGAACCGGTTGGACCGGTTGGGGCCAACCAGTCACCCGAGAGCACATTTTTCTGCTGCATTTTTTTGATGTTTTGGCTATAAAGCCTTGCATCTTACCTCATTTGTTCATCCTTCCAACTTGGTTTCTGAGAGCTTCTTTCTCTAGAAACCCAAAACCCAACATTCCCAACTCCAAAATACCAAAACTTTGGCATTAAACTTGAATCATTGTGGTGATTAAACACCAACAACATCACTTTCAAGGAATCAAAACAACCTTTGATTCATCAAATCAACCTCCCCAACTTACTTTTTCAAATCAAACCCATTTTTTCAAGAACACCCAACATGAGTTCTTCATCAAATAAATACTCCGATGCAAAATATCCACATCACTTCCTCAAGAAAACATACAAAGCACCTCATTATGAAGATCAACCGGATAGCTTGCTCTTGGAACCCAACAATCATATCTCCTACATCCATTCCATGAATGAGGTAAGATAATTCCCAACTTCTTTAAGTTCATTTTTATTCTTTCATTTCATTGTTTCTTTTCAAATATTTGCTATTCTTATGAATGGAATGCATTGAGTTCTTGCTATTTTGACAACTTTTGGGAGTTTTCCATATACAAAGACCTCATTTTCTAACATAGGCATAACTATGCCCACCAAGTGTTTGATAAAATTCCCAAAAGAATAAAATCTTTCTTTTTGCTTTCAAATAGTCAAGATAATCAAAAGTGAACTCAAGAGCATTCTCTAGAATGCTAACCCATGAATTTTGAAATTCTTTTCTTTACAAAAAACCTTGTAAACATAACTATGCCCACCAAGTGTTTGATAAAATTCCCAAGAGAATAAAATCATTCTTTTTCTCTTCAAATGCTCAAAGTTCTTGAACAAACTATCAAAGATATCTTCCAAGAGATTTACCCATGAGTTTAGAAATACTTTTCTTTACAAAAATCATGTGGGCATAACTATGCCTACCAAATGTTTGAAAAATTCTCAAGAGAATAAAATCATTCTTTTTCTTTTCAAATGCTCCAAGTTCTTAAACAAAACATCAAAGGTATTCTCTAGGAGGTTTACCCATGAGTTTTAAAACACTTTCCTTTTCAAAATCATGTGGGCATAACTATGCCCATCAAGTGTTTGATAAAAATTCTGAAGAGAATAAAATCATTCTTTTTGCTTTCAAATAGTCAAGATAATCAAAAGTGAACTCAAGAGCATTCTCTAGAATGCCAACCCGTGGATTTTGAAGTTCTTTTCTTTACAAAAAACCTTGTAGGCATAACTATACCCACTAAGTGTTTGATAAAATTCCCAAGAGAATAAAATCATTCTTTTCGCTTTCAAATGCCAAAAGTTCTTGAACAAGCTATCAAAGATATTTTCCAAGGAGTTTACCCATGAGTTTAAAAAACATTTTTCTTCACAAAAATCATGTGGGCATAACTAGGCCTACCAAGTGTTTGATAAAATTCTCAAGAGAATAAAATCATTCTTTTTCTTTTCAAATGCTCCAAGTCCTTAAACAAAACATCAAAGGTATTCTCTAGGAAGTTTATCCAAGAGTTTTAAAACACTTTCCTTTTCAAAAACATGTGGGCATAGCTATACGCCTCAAATATTTGATAAAATTTTCAAGAGAATAAAATCATTCCTTTTCTCTTTCAAATATTCCAAATTCTTAAACAAAACATCAAAGGTATTCTCTAGGAGGTTTACCCATGAGTTTTAAAAAACACTTTCCTTTTCAAAATCATGTGGGCATAACTATGCCTACCAAATATTTGATAAAATCATTCTTTTTCTTTTCAAATGTTTTAACCAACCCAAGGAAAACTCATGGGTATTCTCTTTGAATGCTAACCTTTGATTTTTGAAACACTTATCTTTGCAAAAAACTTTCTTTTTTTATGTGCAAGCCTTTGAAAATCTTGAAAAACCATGAATTTAAACATTCTTGAGTTATTCATTAAGCATAGCAAATACTCAAAATAACAATTTCCATGATTTCCTTTATTCTTTGTAGCCAAACTTTGAGGATAGGACGAGACATGCCCTTGGAGGAGTGATTGAGTGGTGGCGCAAAATGGCCACACGGCAACCCGAAACCCAAAAGATTATAATTAATGCGGGTTTTGGAGATTTTTTGAATGCTTTATGGGTGGAGCAGAGGGATAGACAAGCTTTGCTGGCCCTTACTGAGTTGTGGTGGAATACCACAAACACTTTTCACTTCAGTTTCGGGGAAATGACTCTTACCCCAACGGACTTTACTGTTATCACCGGACTTCGCCTAGGTGGGCAGAGATTATCTTACTATGAGAATGCTCACAGAGATCCCCATTATCTCTTGGAACAACTCGGGACCATAGTTCCTATTCAAAGGGGTGGAGTGCGCCGAACTTGGCTAAAAATTCATTTTGGTGATCAATGAGAAAAGGATGATGCAGATCCATCTTGTCTTGCCCGAGCCTTTATGCTATATATGTTGTCTAGCATATTCTTTGCTAGCTCTGGCGGTGTCGCTCCTTTAGGACATCTTGCTTGCATGGAGGATGTTTGGGGGATGGGCGATTACAACTGGGGTAACGCCACTCTTGCTGTACTGTATAGGTCTATGAGCGACAGATCGCGTGGAGTGAGCACAAACCACTGCGGGATGTCCTTTATCTGGGAGGTAAATCAACCTACAAGTTTCCTTTTCAAATATTTGCAATGAATACTCATTATCATTTTCTTTTGAAATTCATTTGCTTTTTTGAAAACAGATTTGATACTATGAATACTTGGGGTTTGAGCGTCCTGCTCTCATGGACAATGATCCCTCATGGCCCGTTATGTCCAATTACCACATCGACAATAGGTGTGATTCGGTGGATAATAAACACGACTATGCCCATGCTAGGGCATTCCTAGCTTGCATTACTACTGATAAGGTAATCTCTAAAACTTTTATCTTTTGAATTCCATCTTTTCAATTCTTTCACTTAACACCAACTCATGAATTAGGTGGACTGGGATCCATGGGCACAATGGAAATATGCTCTTGAGGAGCAATGCCACAGGTGTGTAGACATGACAGAGAAGAGGATCCTCCTGGAAAGTCCTATGGGTCGCTACTGGTACCTTGGGGAGAGAGTCTGGCGCCAAGTAAAAGGCAACATCAATGCAGCTGCAGTCCCTATGGCACCGCCTGAGAGCATGAGACATGCCAACTCCTTGCAGGGGCGCGAATTGATCAAAGCTATACGAGGCAAGGATGCGATTGACTTCATAGTTCCGAATGGGAACTACGAGAGTTTCTGTAGGAGGTATCTGATGCCTCCTAGGGTCGTAGGAGTTCCGCCCGTAGGAGTAAGTATATACTCAACCCCATACGTGCTTTGCAAATGTTTCCTAGCTGACTATGTGCCACTCTTTTCAGGGACGACGGGCTCGTGGCCACCATTCCACAGTGGGTTCAACCTCGGGTGTGTCAGGGGTGCATATGGATAGTGATGATGAGGGCATGGATAGGGACGCACTGCCCCCTTTGCCACAGCCTAAGTGGTCCATTGATCTGTGCCAAAGAGTTGACATCGTGCCCATGAATATAGCACCTCCTGTGATGGACGAGGTTCCTCAGATAGATCCTAGATATGAGACTGTAAGTTTTAAGGTTGACTTGATTCTCTTAATCCCCAACTATTCGTTAGACATTTCTTACCCAATTTCTCTTTTCACAGACACCCGCTGGGTATTCACAAGAATGGATCAACCTCAATGCCAGCTTGAGGAGGGACATGATGAGGATGAGTCTAAGTCTATCAAGGCAAGAGGCATATAGAGCGGGCGAACACGCACACCCAGTAAGAATAGCCCAAATCAAAAACTTTTGAAAATCTTTGGTTTTCTTCTTTAAAAAGTGGTACTCATACCATTTATTTTCTTGGAAACTTGCAGATTGATTCCTTCCCTCAGTACAACCCAGCTGCGGCTCCACCACCTCCTCCATCAACAGACGAAGCAGGGCCAAGCAAGAGAAGGAAACCACGAAGGAAGCGTTGAAGACACTTATTTTAAGTTTAGGAAACTCAATTTAAGCATCTAGAAACTCTTAACTTGTGAAATCCTTGTATTAAGCCTATGTGGGCATTTATGTTATCTTTCAAGTTCTTTCTTTCAAAACCAAGTTCATGCATTCCCCACCTTTGAATTATGATATCTATCTCTTGTTGGTTGAATTTCACGATCTTTGGTGCAAGCTGGTCCCAATTTGAGGCCAAGATCAAACTTCCACAACAAGTGGGAATCAAAAGGGGCCGAAACAAGAAAGTGGGCCTTAACTACTTCTCAAGTGCTTTTATGGCTAAGTCAAAGAGCAATTCTAGTAAGAAAATATGAAACCACAGGTGAAGCATTACTACACTTTTCGAGACAATCCTATGTAAATCTAATGCAGTCATAAAGCCATTCTTTTCAAAACATTTCTTCTTTAAGAACACCTTTTTTCCTTTTTTTCTTCTCTTTTTTTTTTTTTTTTTAAATTTATTTTTAAACCAATAATGGGGACATGCCTTCTCAGAAAATGATGTATTTTAAGAAGTCTTAATCAAACTGTGGTTCTTTTCTCGAAGTGTGAAGATAGAGTGAATTCCTTTATCTTCTTTTTTTTTTCTTCTTCTTTCTTTTTGAGAACCCTAACTTTTGCCTAGGCTGCCTTTTCAGGTTTTCAACCTAGCGGGTTACCCTAACTTTTGCCTAGGCTACCCTTCGGGTTTTCGTCCTAGCGGGTTTCACTTTTATTTTCATTTTCTTTTCCTTTTTCTTGAATTTTGCAACTACTACAATGACAAAGTCTCATGCCCCTTCTATTCATGTGAATAAATCTACCCCCAAGTTCATAGAGTGTCATGCTTGTTCTTCTTCATCAAATTCAACTTATTCTTCAACCAATTAAGACAAACAAATCATTCCATGAGTTATGGAGTCTCATGCCCGTTTCACCTCAGAACTTTTGAACTACCTCAATCATAGCGAATTCAACCCCATGAATCTCACGGCCCTTTTCTTCACTAGACCAATTAAATGATTCCATAATGACTACTGTTGCCCCTTTTCCATCAGTAAATCTATGATAAGAGCCTAAGTTAAAAATGGAACCCGACACAATGGACCACAGGAATAAACCATGCCTATCAATAATTTTCAAAGATGCGGTCAATGACCACTGAAGACACAAAGTAAAGGGGAAAAAGAGAGGAAACAAGAACAAGCAAAGGAGAATAGGGAGAACAAAACAAAACAAGAACAAATTGGGAAGATAAAGAGAAAGAATAATCACATTAACTTTCTTAGTGGCATGTAGTATTTTAAGCTCATTAGTTCAATGAACAAACTGATTCTTCTTAACTTAGTCACAAAGAATTGCTTTCAATGATTAGTTATGTGCAAAACTTCTTTCTTTTTCTCTTTCTTTTTTTTTTCTTTTTTTTTTCAATGAATTGGACCACACCCAAAGTGACTTTATGGGTTGCCTACGTATCTCCACTGTAATCTCATGAGAACACAAAATCAATGCAAACAAACAATCTTTTTCTTTTAATGGAGAATCAGGTCTTCGTAGTTCATCACATTTGTCATTCATTTTTTCAACACCCTAACTTTTGCCTAGGTCGCCATTTCAGGTTTTCAACCTAGCAGGCTTAAGCTTTACACATAACCACATAGGGACAACCCCAACTTGGCTTGAACTCTTCTTTGCATTCCTCGAACGGATGATGTACTTGAACTCTTCTTTGCATTTCTCGAATGGATGATGTAGTTGAACTCTTCTTTGCATTTCTCGGACGGATGATGTAGTCTTCTTGATCACGAGGTCTTCTTTTGATTGCACTTGATCTTCTTTGGTGCTCTTGTATGTTTAATCCATCCACTCTCTTTCTTCTTCAATTTTTTTTTTTTTTTCAATTCTTTTTTTTTTATATAGAGAGAGAGGTAAATCATCTTTAGAAATTTTGCAGTCAAGTTCTTCTTTCGTTCTTCAAAATTCATCTTTGCAAGACTTCGGAACTTCTTTCAACGGTTCCATGTGATAGAGTAGGAGAGTGATCCCCATGTTTATCATTTTAAACTTTTCATTGTTTCTAAGTTAATCAGTTACAGTCCATTCATTACTCATTGTGCATGCCCCTTGCTCATTGAGCATAGGAGGAGCTTATTGAGAAATATTTTCATGCCACTTTGATTGTCAATTGATTGATAGGAAGGATGAGATAGAAAAGCAATACCTTATTGAATGAAGAACTGAATGGAAAGCCAAACTAACAATGATAAGAGATAACAGGCTCAAACACATGCAACTCAAAAGACAAAAGAAAACTAGAAAGCAAAAAGGACAAATCCCAAATCCATACTACGCCTAAACTCTTAAGCACAAATGGTCACGATGGAGCCAGTGTAACAGCAATCATTGAATGGAACCATAAGAATTGTCTCCTTCCCTCAGTTGGAGCCTTCATTGGGAGCTTTAGGCTTGGCAATAATCCCCTTGTCAATAAGGTTTTGAATGGCGTGTCTCAACCTCATACAGCTGTCAGTTCGATGCCCTTTGCTTTGGTGGAATTCACAAAATTGATACTCATTGTACGAACGAGGTAAAGGAATGGGTGGTGGCTTTGGAGCGTGAAGTTTTAAGACGCCATCAGCTTTCAGGTTGTAGAAGACTTGGTCCAAGGGCATATAAAGATTGTCTAATTGGCGACGCACCTTAGCAGACCGCGGAGGTTGTTGGGGACTCATTTCGACCATAGCCCTCCTAATAGTAGACTCATGGTTGTCATTAATTTCTATAGTGGGATTTTGGAAGGTGGTTTGGGCTTGAGAGAATGGGTTTATGGTGGCCAAGAAAGGGTTCATGGGAGGCCTTTGAAGAACACTTGGATTGGTGGTTGGTTTGGGGAAAGTGACTGCCCCACGGTCAATAAGGTCTTGAATCTCATGCTTCAACCTCACACAATGGTTAGTGTAATGTCCTTTACTTTGATGGAAATCACAATACTCATTTTCTCTAAACCAACGAGGCAAAGGATTAGGTACAGGTATTGGATCAAGTGGTGCCAATAAGCCTAAGGTCTCCACTCTTCGAAAAGCATGGCTCAACGGCATGTTGAGTTCAGTGAATTGGCGAGGCCTCTTCTTGACAGTTTGGGCCTTCAAATTGGCTTGGCGTCTCTTGAACTTGGGAACTCTTGCAACCTCTGATTGGGCTTGATGAATAACTTGGACAATCACATACGGCATCCCCTTAAAGTCTTCTAATGTTGTGTTGCTAATTCCAGCCATGGTGGTGACAATGGGTTCAGTTCTAAACTCAACCTTTTAAAAAGATACCACAGGTTCAATCAATCTTCTTTAAATAGCAAACTTTTAATTAGGCATAATCCAAAATAATTTTGTTCTATGACTGCATTAAATTTGACAGAATTTGACTTTAAAAAGGTGCCCCTAGTTCAAATAGCTATGCCCCTAGTGAGACAATTCAACCTTAAATGGACTTTTGGGTCCAAGGGTGAAATGCCATACTAAAGGCATAGGGAATTAACACTTGACCTTAGACCTTAGCCACCAAGCACCATCAAAACAATTAAGCACTCACATTTCCCAAGACTATGACCACATGGTTACACAACCACTAATGGTGGACAAAAGAATTAGGCTCAAACTAAACATGCCCCTAGTTAGACACTTCATCCTTAAGAGTGCCCCTTGGGGCAAAGAATAAAGTGACATACTAAGGGTATGTAAACCTATTGATTTTAGAGTCATGTTACCCATTAGAATTAACCACCCACATAGCATTCATTCATATCTCCAACCGCATTCAAGAGCAAGAAACCGGATCACTGTATCGAGAGCTTTGTATCATCTTCTCAAAGAACCATGACATGAATTGTAGTGTCATTCATTCCATTCACATTCATTCCCACAACACACATTCATGCCACACATACATTCAGTCCATACACACATATATTCAAACACACATCCACTCTGTACCTGCATTCATTCCACAAGCATGGTGACTTTAAACTAAGCGAGTCCATGTGTCCTAGACAGTCCACTATATGCACTAAAAGGGTAGGATAGTGTCCCCTACTTGCTTGAATCAACTATATACCTATCACATGTGGCATGAGGGATGCCGCGTGAGTCAAGTGGTACGTGTTGATCCATTTAATATACCCAAGGGTAAAACCCAAGGATACGTGGCAAGAGGAGTTGATAGCTTCGCAAACATGACACCCGAGAACGAGGGGAACCGGGGTCAAGGCTAGGCCAATCAGAAAAGGCAAGGATACATCGACCTATCATTCAAATGCAATTGCGCACACAATGCAATAAAGTAAACACACATTCAAGCGTATGCAAGTGATTGATTTTAATTTAAGCAATTAAATTAGCCCATACAAATTCCTGGAGTCTAGTCCACTATTCCCCAGTGGAGTCGCCAGACTGTGAACCACGGGTTTCGATCCAAGGGAGGAAGGAAGGAGAACCCTTCTTTTAAAAAGACTTGTAGAGATTTAAATTAATAAAAATCTGGTTTTTAAAAGGTTCACAAAAACAAAACAAATAAGGAGTCGCCACCTCATTTTTAGGAAAAGAGGAAAACTATAAAAACAGTTTTTAAAGAAAACCTTTGAAAACAAACCTCATGACTCCGATCAAGGAAAAGCAGGTCTATCAAAACAAGAGAGGATTCGGAGACTAAGTTACGATGTGGGAAGGTTCTAGGAAACATCCTATAGGCACCCACATCGCCCCAAAAATGGGTCTCTGAATTTATATGGGCTATTTCAATCACTTCCTAATTAGTCACCGTGCATATGCAAAGAATTATCTATAAATAATCCACATTCATCCGTGAACATCCATAAAGCATGTAAACATCCATGAACAAGTATGAGAGATATGGAAAGCAGTAGAGAGATAGAGAGAATGAACAAACAAATCCATCCTATCCACTAGCAAATATGTGATGGATAAATGAGCAAGCAAACAAAATCCATCCTATCCACTAATAAATATGTGATGGATAAATGTATAAGCATGGGTCCATCCTACTCCACTAGCATATATGTGATGGACAAATGAGTAGAGAAGAGAAAAGAAAAGAAAGAAAAAGAAAACCTAGGATACTTAGTATCCTAGGGCGGACTTGAACATCAAATGAGCGCCTACGTACCTTACATACAAAGATGTAAAGATCAAAGTCCACGTAGTTCGATTGAGAAGGGGTTACTCCCTTTACAATGAACTATAAACCCTAAGTTTCCATAAAAAGAAAGGAAGAGTTTGAAAAAGAAGAAGAGTTTCCAAAAAAGGAATTTGAGAAAGGATAGAAGTTGAAAAGAGATAGAACTCTTATCCAAAAAAGAAGTTTTAGAAAAGTAGAATTCTAAAAGGGATAGAACTCTAATCCAAAAAGAAGTTTAAGAAAAGTAGAATTCTAAAAGAGATAGAACTCTAATTAAAACAGAATTTTAGTGAAAGTAGAATTCTAAAAGAGATAGAACTCTAATCAAAACAGAATTTTGAGAGAGTTGGAAACTTAGGACTTCTAATTCAAAGTAAAGACAATAACCCGAGGAGGGAGAAGAGAACAAACCAAAACAAACTTACCATGAACCACTTACCATATGCAAATTATATCGAAACATCGAGAAAACACCAATTAATCACCCCATGTATTCTATAGGGCAATTATTAAGCTCAAACCATTCATATTCATGCTCAAATCATCATTAGAACACCTAATTCAAATCTGGACAAAATACTAAATATGCATATAATGACCTAATACTCATGCAAATCATCCCGAAACATCGAGAAATCATCAATTAATCACCCTATGTATTCTATAAGGCAATTATTAAGCTCAAATCATTCATATTCATGCTCAAATCATCATTAGAAGACCTAAATCAAATCTGGACAGAATACTAAACATGCATACAATGACCTAAAACTCATGCAAATAACAAGAATCAAAAGAAAAACTCAATCCTATATGCTCCTATATGCTCTAAACACCCTAACATGCACAAAAACTATCAAAAACATGTTAAATAGGCATTACCATGATGAAAATATCATATGATAATCCTAAACATGAAAAGAAAATCTACCATGATGCCTTAGGTAAGTACTTTATGTAAGAATGTGAAATAAGCATCCTTACGGCGAGCTTTCTTAAGTAAAACTATCCGGAGATAATTTTACGTAGAAATCACTCCGTATAAATGGTTTCTTCACATATCCTACGTAAAATATATACCTAAGAATGCAAAGAAACTCACAGTGCAATTAAACACACTCTAGAAAGCACCTATGCACAACCTCACCCTCTAAGGACGATAATTATCCTCGAAAAGGATAATCATCTATACACCCATGAAGACGAGGCTTACACAGCAAGTGTCCTATACAAAAGATGCTTAAAATCATGCATATAATTGAACCATGAAGAGAAAACGGCCTAAACACATCAACTAATTTTTCATGCAAAACGTACCACTATCCTTAAGGGAGAAACTATCCTACCAGCAAACAATTCGCAATCCTAATCCACTAACATGCATTCTCATCATCCTTGAATCATATACACTCTAAAATATAGAGTATATATGATTCCTAAATCAATTCTAAACCATAATTATCCAGAGAATGGAGTAGAAGAAGAAGGAATCGTAAAAGAAAGTAAAGGAGACTTACAATGAAGCAAGGGTCTTCGCTGCGTTCTTCTTTCTCTTTGGCTTGGTTCCCTTCTAGTTCTCCTTTGAAATTGCAGTAGAAAGCCTCCTCCAAGTGATATGAGTGTGTTCAAACTCATGGTCCCTCTCTCTCTTATGAATATGAAGTGTCAAATAAGCCAAAAGTCCCTTATGCTGATGAATGAGCCTCTATTTATAACCAACCAACCATATGAACCAATGGTTGAGATTAATTCACCATAAAAACAATCTAGGGCTGTAATTAAGTCCCATAAATGTTAAACAACTCAAAACCACCTCTCAATAGGCTTAGAAGTCCTTTAGAAGGCAGAAAATCGGAGTGGTAGAGTCCCATTTCGTCAAAAACTCAAAAAGAGAAAAATCAGGATGGGACTCTCGGGTGACCGGTTGGGGTGAACCGGTCCAACCGGTTGGGCCCAACCGGTCGCCCGAGGAGAATCCAAAAATTTTGGAATTCTAGCTCGGTTTGGACTCTGAACTTCAAACGGACACAAATTCTTCATTTTTAATCCGATTTGAGTGATTCAAAAGCCCAAATTTCAAGGATTCAGTGTAGAATAAGCCTAGAATATTCTTGAACCAAGAATCCCTAACCACGGCCAAGTGGCTGGGTTTTCATGAGGCGATTACCTAAAAAACGGTCAATTAAGCATAGGGTAATGTGGTGAACCAATCCCAAACCTATCAATAAATTAAATTGGCACTTCAATTAGGCTCATTTCATCATTCTAAGGTCAATGGGACATTCCGGAGTCAATGGGACATTCCGGAAAATATACGAAGTAAAAGACGAAATTGCCCTTCAAGTCGCAAAAGTTCTAATTAGCTATCCAAACCTATCTGGAATTGAACCAAATTTGACACACATATCTAAAATGATCCTAGAAACTAAATGCAAGTGATGGGACTCAACAAAGAGACAAAAACATGCATGCAATGATGACCTACTCTCCTAAGGCTTAAAAGGGCAAAATTGTCCTTTAAGGCTTAGGGACTCCTACATGCTTCTAAACCTAACCAAATGCTATCATAATCTCATGGGGGTGAAAATGGGGTGTCTACACCGCCATCGCCGGTATCATCTCCATCAGCTCCATCAGGCTCAGCATCAGCATCAGACTCTACTTCCGCTATCGGTTTGTCCTGACCAGTCCCTGGCTCCACCAATGCCGTTGCATCGATCTCCTCTATGGTGCCAGGCACTGTAGTATTCTGAAGAGGAAAGAAGAAGAAAAAAAGATCAAATGAGGCAATGATAAGCAAAGATGCTAAAACAAGAATAACTACAACGATAAATGCAAACCTGAGTGACCTCAGCAACTGGGACAAAGTTCGGGACCGTCTCCGTGTGAGATGTGACCCCCGAACTCTCACCACTAGTCCTCGCTTGAGCTTGCCTAAGCTCCTGGAGCTCTGCCTCCACCGCCAACTGATGAAAGAATTGTTGGGAATCGAACTAGAGAGGAAAATATACAAAGGCAGAATTAAAATTTTCCTACGATTCCCAAACCCATGAATCTTAATTATGCTTAATACAAAAAACCATAAACCTAACTACCAAGAGAGTTAGGACACTTACAGTTGAATAAATCTTCTCCTTTGTGCTCCAAGCTTCGATTCTGATTGAGCAGTCCAAGCGTATTGCCTCCAACACTATCCACACCTAGCTAGAGCTTGATGTCCTTTCCTTCTTCTTCCTTATGGTTGCTAGAGGTGGAGAAGAGAGAGAAAGAGAGAGCCTCCAAGCTGATTTTTGGCCAGCACTAGTGGGTGTGTTAATGTGATGTTTCATCACCTTATAGTGGGCATTATATAGCCCACTAATAGGGCCAGCCATAGCGGAATTCCTAACCCTAGTGGGTTTTGTGTAATTACTCTTAATTACACAATTAGCCCACTACTTTGCATCAAATACAAATTAACCCCTTAAAGAACTTTTCTTTAATCAATTATACCTTCTCTCTCATAGACAATCAAGCTCTCTTAGCATGATCAATGTGTGACTCATTGGGTTCACATCATCAAGTAGTAGGAACAGCACAAGTTGTGCACAATGGAACACTTTCCATTAAGGGTCTAATTGAAACTCCTTTTAATTCCCTAATTGATTATAACTCATTTATATCAATTAGGACTTCTACTAACCATGAGTAACACCTAGCATATGGCTCATGGTGTGGTCCTTAATGAGGTGAATAGTCATTTACAAAGAACCCTTCTGTTATAGTTTATAGGTTACAATTCCATCCTTCCATCAACACAATGTCTCCGATTGAACTAATAGGACATGGAAGTCTGTCAAGTCCCTAGCTCAATTACTTTATACTCATTCATTAATATCAACTCAATAATGAACTTATGGAAACTCCTTTCCATATTCATTCTACCATGGGCCCATGGGTTTAATGAGTTATATTCAATGAATGCTATATGAGACATTCACTCCCTTTTTCCTAAGAGTGATGGATTCCTTGTTGATCACTCACATGCCTTCACACACATAGCAGTAGGGCCAATGAACACCCTTACAGATCCCTGAATAGGATCTGCACTTAGTGTTATCAAACTTCTAAAACTACATGCATAAGACAACCATGGTGTCTCAGGTCTAAGGATTACTTGTACCACTATAACAATGAGAAACTGATTGATAGGTAGGTTAAAACTCCATTCAGTTTATCTCATATCTTTGGTCACATTCAGTATACCTATTCTTATAATAGGCACCCACTTGTTGGTTGTAGTGTCTCCACACAAATAGTTTGAGACTAGCTATCCTCCTATAGAGTAAACCTAACAAGTGCTAGTCCTATGGTTCATTACTGTCCATCATAGTGAACCTTCAACTAGGAATGATTTAGGAGTTTAGTACAGAGATATACTTACAATCTCAAAATTACAACCTTTTGTAATTTCATATTCTCAACTCTAACTCCATCGACATATTATGTAAATGTAAATGATGCATATAAACATAATAGAATAAGCCCTTTTATTATATCAATAATAAATATGACATATATAAATGAAATCAATTGATTGTTCCTAATCCCTAAATAATCATCTCTATGATTGGCTCTAGGGCATAATCCTAACAATCTCCCACTTGCACTATAGCCAATCACCATGTATCTCATACCCATATCCTGTCGGTGGTGATCCAATACACTTGGGTCATAGCCTTAGTGAAGGGGTCTTCTTTATTCTCTGTTGTATTAAACTTCTATGTGTATATGTCATCTCTTCCAATGATCTCTCTAATCACTTGGAATCGCCGCTTAAAGTTTGGACTGATGATGAGACCATGGATCCTAGTCTTAAGCAATAGCCCCATTGTTGTCACAAAAACAATAGTAGGGCTTCTCAATGTCAGGAACCACTTCTAGTTCTGCAATGAACTTACTCATCTAAACATGCAGCAATGCACTCAAATTTACAGCTCCACCATTTATGGTGAGAACATACCTCGATGTTGATCTCCTATCATCATCGTCAGATTGAAAATCTGAATCTGTTATACCAACCATTTCTAAGTTTCTTTCTCCATTGATAACGTATAGGTCCTTTAGTTCTTCTCAAGTACTTAAGGATAGCCTTGACTGCTTCCCAGTATACCTTATCTGGGTCTACCCGATTTCTACTCGTAACATTTACAGCAAAACTGATATCTGGTAATGTACACAGCATAGCATATGCTTTTAGACAACTTGGTTTCATGTCTAACAGGAATTAGACTTCTCTTGAAATCATGTATTTTGAACCCATTCAAAATCTTGTCTACGTACATCGATTGGGAAAGACTTAGCATCCTTTAAGATCTATCTCTATAGACCTCTATTCCCAGAATATAGGATGCTTCTTCCAAATCTTTTACGGAGAAACTTTGTGAAAAACCAATTTTTCACTTTTGACAACGTCTCTACATTATTCCTAATAAGTAGAATGTCATCCATTTATAGGACCATAAATGTGATCGCACTCCCACTAACCCTTTGTACAATCATGGTACAATAATGGGTTCTGTCTCAACAGGGACAGGGGTTGCATCAATGTCGGTTTGTGTGTCATTAGACAACTCTTTGAGTTCTATTTTCCTGTTATTGCCTCCTTCTTGAATAAACTCTTTTTCAAGAAAGATTGCAAACATACTAACAAACACTTTTGTTCATCAAGATGATAGATATGATATCCTAAACTCCTTTTAGGATAATACACAAACCTATATTTAGGTTATCTTGATTTCCAATTTGGTTACATCATGTGTCTCTACACATGCATTACAACCCCATACCTTAACATTCTTTAAGGCTTAGTGCTTCCCTTTCCATATCTCATATGGGTTCTAAGGGATAGCCTTTGGTTTGAATCTCTGTTTCACAGATACGCGGCAGTATCTAGGGCATATCCTTAAAAGGATAATATTCGGTCGTTGTAACTTATTATGGATCAGACCATATCCAATAAGGTCATTTACCTCCTTTTCAAAAAACATTTCTAAGAGGTGTCCATTGTGACAGAATGCTTACTTTGAACAAGTTGATATGAAAATTAACCGGTTAAATATTCGCCTCCCCGATCTAATCGAAGAGCTTTAATACTTTTACCGGTTTGTTTCTCTACTTCATATCTGAATTCTTTGAACCTTTCAAATGTTTCAGACTTGTACTTCATTAAGTATACACACCCAAACCTAGAATGAATCATTGGTAAAGGTTGTAAAGTAAGATAAACTTCTATATACATCACTATGTATATCTTGTTCTCTTAGGGTTAATTAGCATTCAATTTAGAGCTATTATGCTCTATGCAATTCATATTTGCAATAAAGTTTAGAAAATAAAGGCCATCCATATAAACTCCAGAAGTAATGAACTCCTCATTTAATAAAATAGAAAACATTTATTAAATCAAACTAAAACCTTGTTTAGATAAAACTGAAATAAAATTAATGTTTCTAATAACTTCTGGAATGTAAAGATAGCTTATTAATTCTAAACTACTCCTTCAGGTAGAGTCAAGCAGCGAGTCCCATACCTAATACAGCAACACTTTGCTCCATTCTCTACTCGAAGGGATACTTCGCTTCTACTCAGCCTTCTGCTTCCCACTAGATCCTGCATGGAATTCAAAATTCACATCAGAATTAAGTACCCAAGTGGAAGCAAAACTAACATTTAGTTTAGAGCATGATCCATACCTTCCGAAGGTCGGTTCTTTAGAGTATTCAGATACTCCCGGCAGTTACGTTTCCATTGCCCATCCTTGCCGCAGTGAAAACAGGTTCCTTTGGCCTTGTCAGTATTACCTTTCTTGACGCCTCCCTTCGGCTTCAAGTTCTTCTTCTTCTTCCCTTGGGTACTCTTACCCTTGCCTTTGCTTTTGCCTTTAGGCTTGGGCTTGGCCTTGGAAGTAGAAGCTCCATCAAATGCGAGCAAAGAACCTTTTCCCTTCTTCATTGTCTCCTCAGTCATCTTGAGCAAATTGTGCAGCTCGGGGAGAGTGGGCTCAAGCTTGTTCATATGAAAATTCATTATGAACGGCCCAAATGAATCAGGAAGGGACTGCAGTATAATGTCTGAACACATATCAGCTTCAATGATCACATCAAGCTTTTCAAGCTGCTCGATATGGTTGATCATTTTTAAGGTGTGATTAGTCACAGATGAACCCTCATTCATCCTTGTCTTGAACAAATCCTTAACAATATTGTACTTCGCAGTCCTACTTTGCTCCCCGTACAACTCTTGTAAGTGGAGAAAGATGTCGCGAGCACTTTTCATGGACTCATGTTGCTTCTGAAGCTCAGGGCTCATGGATGCCATCATATAGCATCTTGCCTTCAAGTCATCGTCCATGCGCTTCTGATAAGCATCTTTCTCTTGCTGAGTTGCAGTCTCAGCCAATACCTCAGGAAGTGTGCCATCAAGTGTGTAGGTAACCTTTTCAGAAGTTAAAACTATTTTTAAGTTCCTCAGCCGGTCAAGATAGTTTGGTCCAGTCAAACGGTTGATGTCCAATATTTTGGATAGTGGGTTGAGGTGAGCCATTTCTATGAACTACATATAAAAATAGAGAATTAGATTTCATTTTTAATCCATAATGATCGGGTCTTCAATCATATGGTACTGTCACACCCCATTTTTGCACCACCTTACTAGGGCTCATCATTTCATGCATGTTTTTGTTTTGTTTTTGAGTCTAGTCACTTGCATTAGTTTTCTAGAGTCACAAGGACAATGGATATGAATTTTGGTTCAAATTGGAGTTGATCTTGAGGGATAATAAGAGCTTTTGTGACTTGAGGGGCATAATCGTCTTTTAAGTCCCAAACTTTTCATTTGACCTTGGAATGATCTCCAAATTGTCAATTGGAGTTCATATGGATGCATAAGAGG
Organism: Liquidambar formosana; assembly: GCA_039720395.1. Taxonomy (NCBI): domain Eukaryota; kingdom Viridiplantae; phylum Streptophyta; class Magnoliopsida; order Saxifragales; family Altingiaceae; genus Liquidambar; species Liquidambar formosana. Next base: position 23,950,482 of record CM077826.1, on the reverse strand, counting down.
TATTTCTAGGTTCAATTTGGTAAGTCAATGGCTCGGGATTAAAATGGTTCGATGTAGTTCAAGTTGGTTAATTGACCCTTCCTTGGGTTAGCTCTAATTGACTCACAATTACCAACCAAATCTTTTCAAATTGACTTTCATTAGTCATCATTTTACCCTCAAAAGTGTTTCATGAAGTTCAATTTTGATATGGCCTGATGATGAGTTTAGTGTGGTTATTTACGGATTATCCTTGAAGAATTAGTGCGAATCACAGCATGAGATTTTTGGTTAAAATGAAAAGAAAAATATTTTATTAAATTAGCCATTTTTATCATGACACTAACACGTGTACGTATGTGATGAGTGTGTGTACGCACATACGATACATGTGCATGCGTGTTAGCGGTCAGTCTCCCAATTTTTATGAAAGACAATTTCCTTTTCCTAATCAGATTAGAAGTCTTTTATCATTATAAAATACCTTTTGATTATTCTCCAAGAAAACCTAGTCCAGGAAGGAAAGGGAAACTCCAGATTTCAGCTATAAATACTCTCTTAATGTCTTTAAACAAGGGAGAGGAGAAGAGGGTTTAGAGGGAGTGAAATTCGTCATAATTGAGCAGCAGATTTTCTGAAAACCAGCAGTCGTATTTTAATCATAACTTTTTCATCCGAAGTCAGAATTTGATGAAATTGGTCTTGTTAGAAAGATAATTCAATTCTCTACAACTTTGTATTTCACAAGCTTTGTCCAAATCCAACGTTTTCATACCCAAAAACGCGATTGAAGTTGCTGCTGCTGCAAAGTGACGAAAATCACTTTTCTTTTCTCTTGTTCTCTTTTTGTTTTCTATTTTCTTTTCAAAGTTGAGTGAGTTTTGATCTCTTTGCTGTGCTACCACTTTGACAAAGAGGAGGATTCGTGTTGGTTTGATTCACTCTAAAGACCTGAGGAGCCACGAACAATTACAAACACAAAGGAAGGCCCTTCCTAAGGTATTCTCCTTCTCTATTCAAGCTTAAACTAGGTTTTCATATGGGTTAGGCTTATTGCATGTTAAAGGTAACTTTTTTATCATGTATTAACACTCTAGCTAGTTAATATACATGGAATATCTATTTTTTATCTACTGTTTAGCATGCTTTAGGGCTGTCCTTTAGGTTTTTAATGCATAGTTATGATTCTTGTGCTCCTGTTTGTCCTTGTGCTAGGATTAGTGTCATTGCATGTTAGAGTTAGGATTTTCATCATGTTATATTGCTTTAGTTAGTTAATATGCATGATTTAATTTCTGTTTAGTTTGGTTTTAGCATGATTAAAGTATGTTTTGTATGTTTTTAAGCATATTTGTGAGTTTAGGGTTTTAGAGTCATTGTTTCGTGTTTGTTTTCATATAGCATGATAAAGTAGACTTTTTTATTGGTTTTTCTTCGTGTTTGCTGTATATGTTTTTCATATGGAGTAAACATGATAGTTTTGCATGCATGTTAGTATGTTTTAGGGTTTTTATGCATGATATGGTTCTAGGAATATGTTAGGACTTAATATTGTTCGCTGTTTTTGCTATTGGCATGCTTAGTGGATGATTTTAAGTCATAATACTATTCTGTCCAGATTTTCATGTTAGTGTTTTTGCATGGTTTTGAGCACTTGTAAGGGTGCAAATAGGTGTGGTATTTGTCCTATGGCAAATAGGGCTGCTTATGTCTGAAATAGCTAATGTTTGGAGTAATTGCGCTCAGGTAAGTGGGTGTGAAGGTGCCCCAATTCACCTTTCTTCTTAACTCATTCTCTTCTCCCTATCTAGGGTTAATTTTTAATATGATCCTATGGTTTAATTAGAGGTTTCCTTAACCAACAAAATTCTGGTTTTTATTAAGGTTTCCATTTTGTGGATTTCTTTCCTAAAATCAAACTTTCTATCAATTCTCTTTTGATCAAATAAGGAAACCTAGGGTTTTTACCATAGGTTTGTATTAGGATTTAACCTTAGTTCTAATCGAACTACGTGGACTTTGATCCATGTATTTCGTTGCATGGTACGTAGGCGCTCTTCGTGAGGCTCAAGTCCGTTCTAGGATCCAAGCATCCTAGGTTTATTTTTGTTTTTGTTTTCTTTTTTTCTTTTTCTGTTTTTATGTGCTTATTATGCATGGATGGATGAATGAAATATATGATATGCATGCAATTCTTGTGATGATATACTTGCTGATTTTTGTATGGAAAGATCGTGCTGATTTTTGTATGGAAAGACTTTAATTTAGCCCAAATGAACTGAGAGACCGAAAGGGTGACATGGGTGCCTATAGGCTTTGCCTAGAACCTTCCCATGTCATAACTTAGCATCCGAATCCCCGATTTCTTTGGTTTTCAAAAGATTGGTTTTTGCCTTTCCTTTTTTTATGGAGTCATTCAAATTGTTTTCCTAAAACAACCTGATTTTTAGGGTTTTCCTTGTTTCCTTTAAAAAATAAGGTGGCGACTCCTTTCCTTTTTCTTTTTCAAACCCACTTTCTTTTCAATCCCTCGTGGGCCCAATTTCCGGGGTTCACAAAATGCTAAATCCCCAAAGACTTCTACCTCTTGAACTCCTTGTAAGCGCCACGCCCTAAACCACATAGCTCGAGAATACGCATTAGCCTCAAAGGACTAACACGGAGAGGAGTCGCCACCCAATAATGGGAACAAGTGAACCCTAGCAGGGTCTAGATCGTCATAACTAGAGATTCGGGTTCGGAGCTAGGGTACGTAGCGGGGAAGGTGTTAGGCACCCAGCCACGCCCGGTGGGAACCGGCCCCCACACATGATTAATGGCTTTAATTAATCTAACCGTTCAATTAAAATTAACCCTAAATCGTACAATAATAACAGTACACAAACCATAATGTTATGATAGAAGCAGGAGTATGGAATAAGCATAAAATGGGGACACAGATTGAACAATTGTCAGGATAAATATGATAAAAAAAAAAGAAACTGTCTGCCAATATTTTACGTGCATACATAGTGATAAATATTGCGTACGCATGTAAAATACTACATACGCAACAAAGTAATTGCGTACGCACCAATTGGCATTTATCTTAGAACTCAAGAATCCCACCTGTATACCAGAACGAGGTACACACGCGATTTTCCACATATTTATCCCGAGATCATTCTCATGATAAAATAGAACAGAAATTAAACCCTACGAGCTATTTCACCAGGAAATACATTGCTAGATAATACAAACCTAATCCACTACATGATGTTTATGCGAAGGTAGTCATGGAATCCTAGGTTCCCTCATGAGGAGAATCCACTATGTGATGCGATTCATGTTATCACATGTAAGAAATGCAACTGCGCATACATAATAAACATGGCATCCCTAGAAATAGCATTTATTCTACTAAAGAAATGATCATGCTAAATAAAAAGTCAAATTGCTAGCTTTACCCTCAGTGTTATGCATTCCACTTGCCTTAGGATTCCTCCTTCTACACCTCTGGAATTGCAGTCATCACCTCTTCTCTCTTCTTTCTAGGGTCTTCTCTTTAATTCCAATCCAAAAAAGTCCCCCCTCTCAGATGTAAAATGGGTTATATATAGGCTTGGGAGGTAAGATTAGGGTTTCTGCCTGTTTCCCCCGAAATCTAGGTCTCCTAAGCATGCTACAACACGTTTCCTAAAAGAGTTTTGATCTGGAGGGCAGGAAGCCAGCAAAGAAAGGTTCTAGAAACATGTGGTGTATACGCACCTCAAATGTATGCGTACACACCTTACTCACTGCGTGCGCAACAGTCTCAAAATTCTGGTTTATTGTCGGCTGCAATTCTGTTGGTCCATTTGGATGTATCCCAAAGTCTGTTAAAGTGCATAAACTAACCTCATCATGGGGCATCTCTGGTTCAAATCATCGGGTGCAAAATGGGGTGTCTATAGTTGCCTCTCTTTCGATATCGCCTTACTTAACAAGGAATATCGAAAGACTTAGTAGAGCCACCATTTTGGCCTGTTGACCAAGTGGAAACCAAAATAAATACGATCCGTGCGATGTAGAATGATATGACTTTGTTTGGGCAAAACAGAGTGGATATGTAGTGATTCCTAACGAGGATATTGGACCTTAAAGAAGGTCCGGAGACAAGGGTGTCAAGCCTTGACGAAGGTCCATGGCGAATAATCCCTAACGAGGGTATGGGCCTTGACGAAGGTCCACAAAGATAATCCCTGACAAGGGTACTGGATCTTGACAATAGTCTACAAGCAAATAAACCCTAACGAGGGTATGGGCTTTGATGAAAGTCCAGGGGAATGAACCCTTTCGAGGGTACTAGGCTTCGACGGAAGTCCACGGGAATGAACCCTTTCGAGGGTACTAGGGTTTGATGAAAGTCCACGAGAATGAACCCTTTCGAGGTAATGAGCCTTAACGAAGGTCCGATAGGAATTAGCCCTTTCGAAGGTAGCGGGCCTTGACGAAGGTCCACGAGAATGAACCCTTTCGAGGGTACTGGGCCTTAGCGAAGGTCCAGGAAATAGACAGATCCTTGAGAAGGTACTAGGCCTTGGGTTTTAAACAAAATTCATACCAACGCTACGTACGCACCTAGTTTGGTGTATACGCACCGAGAGAAGAATACTAAAGTCCATACCGATATTGCGTATGCACCTTCATTCACTGCGTATGCACCGAGACAAGAATTCTAAAAAAAATAAAGGAAACGACGCCGTTGAGCAGAAGAAGGGTTTCAAATTTGCCAAACCCTTCTTCTTCTCCGGCATTTCCACCATTAACCCCCGATACAGCCCCCCCTTTCCTCTATAACCGCCCCTTCAAAGCTCTAAAGCGCGCCCCTTGGAAGCTCCAAAGCCATTCTGCATTCTCTTCCCTCTCTCTGCCTCGTTTTCCTACTGCACCCAAATCTCCTCTCTCCTCCTTTGTCTTCTCATTCGTTTCTCCGTTATCGACAATGCCGCCGAAGAACAAAAGACCGCGTAGAGATGACGAGGGCTTCACCATCAACCGCTAGGACCCCCAACTGTGGCCCAACGCCATTCCTAGTATCCTCCACCGTCCTCAGGAGCATCTTTCGCATATGGCAAGGCAGCAACGGGTAAGTTCCTTTTGAAACTTGAAAACCCATTTCAGTTTTATCATTCTTCCAATTACGTGTTTTTTGATTTCTTTCTGCCCTGATTATCACTCATAAACACTTGAATATATTAAAGAAACGAAATGATCCTAAAATACACTATGAAAACTACCTGAAACCAAATGGACTATGGAGGGGAAGTCGTGGACGGAGGTTGAAGATGACTGGTTCTGTTACAGAGGTGCATACACATCTAGTGATACTACGTACACATGATATATATCACGTATGCAGTTGCACCAGCTGCATAAGTATCCCTGGGAATGGGATTCTAGACAGAGCAAAAATGGGACAGAAAAGGATGGTATGCATCTTGTGCTACTGCATACGCAATATCATGAGGTGCGTGCGTAGTTCGTGGATTATTTCAGAACAGAGGGGAGAAAGGATAGTGCGTACGCATCCTATTCAATGTATACGCATTCTATGGGCTACGTACGCAATGAATCCAAGTGCGTACGCACTCTATGAGTATTTTTCTATTCAAAGATAGAGAGGACAGTGCATACGCATCCAATTCATTGTATACGCATTTTATAAGATGCGTACGCATTGTATTGGGGTGCGTACACATTGTAGGATATTTACCTATATACTTACCTGCTTTTGGATTCTATAGATTCCTTCGAAGCGCTCTGGTAGGGGGAGCCTGGATAGCCTCACAGGGTAGTGGGAGAGGCTCATGCTCGAGACCCAATAGATAGTGTCTAATGCTGGTTTTGGGACATTGACGCAGGCCACCATTTACAGCCAGGTGAGCTATACCCTGGTTTTCTGCATGGCTGAGCATTGGTGGGACACCACCCACACGCTGCATTTGGCTGGTAGGAAGTGGACTTTGACCCATCTTGACTTCCACCGTCTTACAGGCCTCCGGATAAGAGGGCGCCATTTTACCTTCGAGCTGATCGATGATCAGAGGGATGCGCTTACCAAGCATTACCTGGGCTTACTATGCCCGACTGCTACCATGAAGTAGCCACTCCTGCATCATGCCTTTGCAGAAAATGGGCAGGGAACATTCGAGGAACGTGACGCGATGGCTTGCACTTCATGCTATATGTCATAAGGGCCTACTTGGTCCCTAATGTGTCACAGACTTTCAAGCCCGGTGGGCTCCTAGCTCTGGAGGACCTTAGTGCGGTACGAGAGTACAGATAGGGGACCGCAGTCTTGTCACACCTCTACGCCACCATGTACGCCCTTAGCCGGGTGAAGTTCGACTCCTTGACCGGTTGTTGGCGATTGTGGTCGGTAAGTATCTACTATTAGTACTCTATCTTTCCCTTTCTTCCTTTTAATCATTATCTTTCTGCTCTTGGACAGTTATGGGCACAGGTGACCTGAGGCCCTTGGGCGACTAGAAGGATTTGGGGCATACCGGCCTCCTAGAGTTATTGGACAGGTTTACCCCGGTAAGCTATCTATTTATATCATTTATCGTGCTTTATATTTTTATGCGGATACATTAGTCTCATCTGCCTTCTTCCTTCTTGGATACAAGCGCAGATGCGTGCTCACCCGTGGTTAGGGCAAGCTGGGGTAGGTCCTCCGGAGTAGGAGGAGGAGGCTCGAGTAATGTCAAAGACTTCTTGCCTGCTTGCCTACCCTCGCTCCCGTGCCCTGTATTTGGCAAAGAGAGTGGTGCCCTAGCTGACGGCGGATGCGGAGCTGTGTGCTCTGGTCCCTTATGACCCCCCTACGTTCTGTTAGGATTATGCCCTAGAGCCAATCATAGAGATGATTGTTTAGGGATTAGGAACAATCATTTGATTTCATTTATGTATGTCACATTTATTATTGATTTAATAAAAGGGCTTATTCTATTATGTTTATATGCATCATTTATATTTACATAATATGTCCATGGAGTTAGAGTTGAGAATATGGAATTACAAAGAGTTGTAATTTTGAGACTATAGATATATCTCTGTACTAAACTCCTAAAGCATTCCTAGTTGAAGGTTCACTATGATGGACAGTAATGAACCATAGGACTAGCACTTGTTAGGCTGACTCTATAGGAGGATAGCTAGTCTCAAGCTATTTGTGTGGAGACACTACAACCAACAAGTGGGTGCCTATTACAAGAATAGGTACACTGAATGTGACCAAAGATATGAGATAAACTGAATGGAGTTTTATCCTGCCTGTCAATCAGTTTCTCATTGTTATAGTGGTACAAGTAATCCTTAGACCTGAGACACCATAGTTGCCTTATGCATGTAGCTTTAGAAGTTTGATAACACTAAGTGCAGATTCTATTCAGGGGTCTGCAAAGGTGTTCATTGGCCCTACTGCTATGTGTATGAAGGCATGTGAGTGATCAACAAGGGATCCATCACTCTCAGGAAAAAGAGAGAGAATGTCTCATATAGCATTCATAATATAACTCATTAAATCCATGGCCATGGTAGGATGAATATGAAAAGAGTTTCATGAGTTCATCAATGAGTTGATATCTATGAATGAGTATAAAGTAATTGAACTAGGGACTTGACAGACTTCCATGTCCTATTAGTTCAATTAGAGACATTGTGTTGAAGGAAGGATGCAATTGTAACCTATAAACTATAACAGAAGGGTTCTTTGTAAATGACTATTCACCTCATTAAGGACCACACCATGAGCCATATGCTAGGTGTTACTCATGGTTAGTAGAAGCCCTAATTGATATAAGTGAGTTATAATCAATTAGGGAATTGGAAGGAGTTCCAATTAGACCCTGAATGGAAAGAGTTCCATTGTGCACACCTCGTGCTATTCCTACTACTTAATGATGTGAACCCAATGGGTCACACACTGATCATGCAAGAAGGGCTTTAAAGTCTATGAGAGAAAGGGTTTTAGTGAATAAAGAATAGTTCTTTATGGGCCTATTTGTATTTGATACAAATAATAGGGGTTAATGTGCAATTAAGAGTAATTACACATAACCCTATTAGGGTTTCTTCCCCATGGCCAGCCCCCTTTAGTGGGCTGCCTATATAAGTCACACTTATGTGTGACATGGCATAAAAGGCTTGCACAATAAACCCTAGCCGTCCAGCCCCTTGGAGGCTCTCTTCTCTCTCTCTCTCTTCTCCACCTCTAGCAACAACAAGGAAGAAGAAAGAAAGGACTTGAAGCTCTAGCTAGGTGTGGATACCGTTGGAGGCAGCACACTTGGGCTGCTCATTCACCGCTGTCCGGAATCAAAGCTTGGAGCAAAAAGGAGAAGACAAAAAATTCTGTAAGTGTTCTAACCCTCTTTGTAGTTAGGGTTTGATTTTGTGTTATGCATAGTTAGATTCATGGGATTGGGAATCGTAGGAAAAATTTTTTATATTCCGCACTTCTATTTTTCCCTATTGTTCGATTCCCAACAGTGGTATCAGAGCCATGATTATGCATAATACAAAATACATATGGGCTGCAAATTATGGTGTAGTTGAATGATTCAAAAATCTGGAAAATTTTTCTGCATAATTGGTTTTCCTCCATGGCTGAACCTAGGGTTTGGAACCCTAGGTCAATTCTCTTCTACTCCTCTTCTAATTGATGGTTAAGTGTATCCATGGATGCAATAGGTTGCATAGGGTTTGAGTTTGGAGAAGAAGAATAAGGAAACTAGGGTTTTATAAAACTGTTATGAACAGTTTTCATGGTTGCCATGAAAAACCGTCATCTTGTTTTGCCTGCCGAATTCAGAGTTCTTCTCCAAAATTTTCGAGCCATATATGGTTAGAAAGCTCTTTGAATAAGCTTTCCAACCCAACAAACGGTGCGTCAATCCGAGTTCTGTAGTGAAAGTTATGAATTTTTTACTACAGGCTGTCTGGAAAGACAGTTTTGCTCGGGAATGATGCAATAGCCACAACTTTGAGTTATTGATGGAGATCAAAGGCATGGCAATGGTTGCCACCACTTGGCTTATGTTCTAGACATGGTAGGGAAAGGTTCCCAAGCATTGAGATGCATCATAATTGGATTAAGATGCTAGAACAGAAGGAAGAAGGAGAAGAACACCATGGAGGCTGAATCTGGGTTTTAGAACCCTAAGGTTCTTGCAATTAATTCTAATTAAAGCTGCTGTATTTATGATGGAAGATCATTGTAGGATCATTATATATCATGTGTATATGATTTTCTTTAAGTTTCAAAAAGGTTTTGATGGAAAAAGATTCAAAAAGTTTGAAAATTTTTCATGAACAGCATAGCAGATTTTCTCTGCAGAAAAGTCATCAATGGAGTTTTGATTAGAACTTGAGTTAGGGAACTCCAAATTGCATGAAACCAATTGCATTAGTTTCCTAAGACATGTAGGATACTGGGAAAATTCGTTTGGTGCCTAATTCATTCATCTTGCTGGGTTTTAAATCAATTTCTGACCATGGACAGTATGCTGTCAAATTCTGGGCAGCCTACTGTTGTTTTAATTGTTTAGAACACTTGGTGATGATTTGATCATCCAAACCTCTTCTATTAGCTTAGTATTTCATGTAGGGACATGATACAGAAGCTGGTTTCAATGGAGGAGTCGAATTGATAAGGATTTAGAAGCTATTGTGACCTTCAAGGTCTGCAACAATGGCTCCAGCAATGGGTTTTGGAAACCCTGATTGTTCTTGATGATGGCAGCCACTTCCACCACTTCTCACGTGTTCAGAGGCTTGTCCCACACCCCTAGGATGTTCTCCCATGGCTGGCCATGGCCTCCCACAGTCGTTGGTGGCCATGGCAGCCTAGCCAAGCTCAGGCAGCCCCCTGGTAGTGACGGCTGCATAGAGTTAAGGATGAAACCCTAATTTTGAGTTAATGATGAAACCCTAATTTCATTATGGCATTAATTAAAACCCTAATTGGAATATTAATTACCTTAATTAAGAGTTAATGATTGGTCATTAAATGACCAATCATGGTTATTAATTGTTAGGGCATAATTAATACCATTAATGATGTCTAGGGTTAGGGTTTTTGATAACCCTAATTAGTGTAATTAATTAAGGGTAATAAATACCCTATTTGGCATTAATTAAACCCTAATCCCTTTTATTAAATACCGTATGAACCTAGGGTTTTAATGATTGGTCATTAAATGACCAATCATAAGGCATTTAATGATTAGGGCTTGCATTTAGGGTTTAGGGTTATGCATTTAGGGTTTAGGGTTTTAGGAAACCCTAATACACTAATTCATCATTTTAATGATTTTATTTAATTCCTATATTAATTATTTAATTAATATTGATTAATTTTATAATGTTTTAAATGGTTTAAAACACAATTAGGGATTAAATTAAAATCTGGAAATTCTTAATTAAATGAAATTGTTTTGTTTAATTAAGGAAACCCTAATATTGGATATTAGAGTTATTTTAGGAAACTTTACATGTTTAAAATTAATTTGATTAATTGAAACTAAATGTCTTAAATGTTAAGACTTTATTTAATTCTGGATATTTTTGTTAAAACCTAATAAGATTAGGATGCATTAATGAGATTAATGTAAATCATTCAAGAGAATTACCATAATGCCCATATGTTTTAATGCTTACAGTTTTTCTTTACATTATGCAATGAGATTGTATGTATGTGTTTGGATGATGATTATGGACTATACCCCTTAAACCAATTGTGATTGGCCGTCTTATGAATGGGTTGTAATAATTTTTCAAGAGTTGTAATTTTATTATGGTGATGTAATTTATTATTTGGGGCTTGCATGCCACCTTCCCTCTCTCTCTATCATTCTCTTATGTACCCCACATTCCCCTTATGTATCCCTTTCTATATATTATGTAAATGTTATGTAATCGAGAGCGCACTAAAGAGCATGGTGGACCCAAAGGAGTATGATGGAGCCCAACAAGCCAATGGTGCAGACCAACAAGCCAATGGTGGAGACCATCAAGCCAAGGGAGCAGATTGAAGGACTTGAAAGCTTAGAGAAGTTTTTCAAGAAAGCATGCATGTTACGAATGGTTTATTTTACGATCACCTACACCCACCTTAGACCTTGGATTCAATCTATTGGCTTGGATTGAATCCTCTCAAAGTCCATAATCATCATAGTGGGAGCTTTAATTTATGAGATAATTGTATTAGCTCCAATACTATAGTTTGGTATATGTTACCTATTCACTTAGGGACTAATATCAAAATATGGTACTTTATATATGTTGATATATAATAGCATGCGATGTGTGATTTATAATAGCATAAGATGTATGATTATAAATAGCATAATTTATATGTTTAAATTTTGATACATAGGATGCATGTTAATTTGATGAGACCCTTTAAAACCCCTCTTATTTAATATTAAGTTGAAAATGGAGAAGTCATTGGGGAATGAATTTTTCATTGCCTTCCATCATTATAGGATCATCTAACGTCCCTTAATGTGGATACCTGGCTGCAGACATGTAGGAGCTACCCATGTTAAAGACATTACTTGAAACTATCACATATGAGATATCATGGGGTGCCTAAACTGGTATATACCAAGAAACTAACATGTGAGGTATATATTTGGCGAAACATACCTGTGTGAATGATGGGCTTAACTTAACTAGGGAAGTATTCCAAGAAACTAACATGTGAGGTGTATGTTCCCTAGAGGCAAAACGATTGGAACTTGCTTATGAAGCAATAGACAAAGAGTTGTCTTCTTATTGTGGGTTAGAAGCCAAGAAACTAACATGTGAGGCTTCTAGGTCACAGTGGGACCCCAATCCCCATTAGGAATGAGATTCTCGAATTCCATTAGAGGGTGTATGGAATTTGATAAAATAGTGGGAGGTACCATATGATTAAAGACCCAATCATTATGGATAAAAATGAAATCTAATTCTCTGTTTATGTAGATTACCTAATTACTCACCTCAAAACCCCTATTTCCTAATATATAGGATATTGATAGTTTGACTAAACCCGATTTCTTTGATTGACTTAGGAAATTGAGAATTGTTCTCAACTTCAAAAGATTGCTTATATGCTATTAGGCCTTTTATTAAAGGCCCTCCATAAAACATCCTAAAAAGAAAAAGACACTATGCGTAATTGGCATCTTGTTGCCATGCTATATGATAGTATTGATGACTAATGAGCTTCAGAAGCAAAATTAGTCAATGCAAGTGCCTTTGATGTCCTACATCACATACAAAGGTTGTATAGTGAGTAAAATAATACTATAAAGTATAGTACTTATAAAGGACTTCTTCTAGACTAGGATGTAATAAAATTTGTTTATTAATAATCATTCTTTTGAAAAATGATTAATCACATAGAATAGCTTGAGAAGCTAGATGTGATTTAAAATGGAAGCATAGAAGAAAGCAAGTCTTGAAAAGTCAAAGACAAAGAAATATAATTATTTTGTAGTAAATATAAGGTATTGTAAAGGGAACTTGATAAAGTATCAGTCTTCCTAGAAGAACCAAACTTTTGAAGTTTTGGTTCATGCTCTAAACTAAATTGTTGGTTAGTTCTGCTTCTTGGTTTTTGGATTCTAGTATAATCTAAATCGAAGCAGAAAGTTAAGTAGATAATAAGTTACCTTTAAAAATTTTAATAGAGCAAGAGTTGCTAGATTAATTTTGGGAACTTATTTCTTAACTAAGTCATTTAAGACATTCTAGAAATTTGATTTCCGAATTTAAATGACTAATTAGAGAGAATGCAACGTATTCCGAGAATACAAGAGATGTAGAGACTCTCATTTAAATGTAACGATTATGACTTGGTTATGAGATGACCAAACCCATCTTTTACTTTGTGAAGTGAATGAGTTACATTTATAATTTGACTATACATTGTGATGTATACAGTCATGTAGAGCATGCATTCAATTATAGTAGACTCATCTTAGAATACCATAGCTCAATGGTGAATCTAAGAGAACAAATTGAACCCTATTAAGATATGGTTTGATCCATGATGAGTTTTACTAATGTATCCATCTAGGATATACCTTAAAATTGCTACATATTGATAATTTAGGGTTCACTCCAGTTTTGTCCCAATTATATCAGATATGATATGGGAAGAAACCCAACTTATAGAAGTTAAGGCTTGGGCTTGTGCTACGTATGTCTGGAAACATAATGTAGACAATCTGGAAATACGGTCAAGTAAGTGTTGAATTGTGGTATATCCCAAAAGTGGTTGGGATAGTATTTCTATTACCCTAATGAACAAAAGTTGTCCATTAGGATGTTTGCTGGATTTTCTTGAGAAAGAGTTCATTCAAGAAAGATGCAAAAGTAGATAGAATTTATAGAATTGTCTGTAAAGCCACAAACGAACAAAGATCCAACCCTTGTCTCTGTTAAGACAAAACCCTTAACTACACTACAATCTTTTCATAGATCAAATTGGATATTTCTTAACATAAGAGAGATATTGTATCTCTATTAGAATGTGAAAGAATTGTTCTTTGGTGATAAAGATCACCAAGATAATCCTATTGATTATGATTAGGCGATGTTTGACATCAACTTGAGAAATGACTAAGAGTCATTAAATCCAATATGGACAGGTAGAGACCTAAAAGGCTTGGCTATTTAAGAATGTTTTCAACATAGGCAAAAAGTTGTCTATAAAGAAACTTGTTTGATAATAGTTATGCTGAAATCCATTTGGATCTTGTTATCTATAAACACACATTTTGAATTTGAGATATGTCAAAAAGGATATAAGGATGTTATATCAAATGGTGAAAAACCATAAAAGTGTGTAAGTTATAGAAGTCTATTAATAGACTACAAGGTTCTCATAATTAGAACATCTATAAAGTTGAAGTAATCAAATTGTTTGATTTCTCTCATTGTATAGATGGATCATGAGTGTATAAAAGGTTAGTGGGAGTGCGATCGTTTTTCTTTATCCTAAGTATAGATGACATCATAATCATTATGAATGATATATGAATGTTATCTAATGTAAAGTTTTGGTTTTTGGAGAAAAACTAATTCATGAAAGATTTGGTAGAAGCATCCAACAAGATCTATAGAGATAGATCATATAGATTGCTAAGTATCTCCAAATCATTAAACATAGTTAAAATGTTGAAGGAGTTCAACATGGAGAATTCTAAGGGAGGTCTGATTTACTTCAGATAAGAATTCATTATTCAAGGGCATGTACCCTAGGATAACACAAGTAAGGTTCTTAAAGTGTTAAGAAGCCTTATTCTACACTATGTATTGAACCTGATATCTATTATGTTGTAATTGTTACAAATAGTTATCAGTCAATTCAAATTTGGAATATTGGATTGTATATGGAAATTGTAAACTCATAGTAGATGGGTATATGGATTTGTATATAATCCATATGGGGTATATTTTATATTCACTTTAGTTGGTGAAATACTTAATGGAAGAACTGTATGAAAGATCCAGTGGATTCCATTATTAAGGGTGAATTAATTGTCGCATTGTCTAGGAGACTGTTTGGATCTATAAGTTCATTTAGAACTTAGAGTTGTTCCTTCCATTGAGTTGCCCACACCTTGTTTTGTGACAACAATGGGTCTATAGCTCAAGTATAGGAATCACGGTCTCATCAAAAGTCCAAACTCATAGAGTGACAATTCCAAGTGATTAGAGGAATCATTGGAAGAGGTAATAGATACATTACAGAAGATATTATCTACATAAGTTTTTGTAGACCTACTGACTAAAGCTTTAAAACATAATTGGTTATGTCTAAGACCAACATCTTGAGAAGATAGGTATGCGATACATGGTCGATTGGCTTTAGTGCAAGTGGGAGATTGTTAGGATTATGCCCTAGAGCCAATCATAGAGATGATTGTTTAGGGATTAGGAACAATCATTTGATTTCATTTATGTATGTCACATTTATTATTGATTTAATAAAAGGGCTTATTCTATTATGTTTATATGCATCATTTATATTTACATAATATGTCCATGGAGTTAGAGTTGAGAATATGGAATTACAAAGAGTTGTAATTTTGAGACTATAGATATATCTCTGTACTAAACTCCTAAAGCATTCCTAGTTGAAGGTTCACTATGATGGACAGTAATGAACCATAGGACTAGCACTTGTTAGGCTGACTCTATAGGAGGATAGCTAGTCTCAAGCTATTTGTGTGGAGACACTACAACCAACAAGTGGGTGCCTATTACAAGAATAGGTACACTGAATGTGACCAAAGATATGAGATAAACTGAATGGAGTTTTATCCTGCCTGTCAATCAGTTTCTCATTGTTATAGTGGTACAAGTAATCCTTAGACCTGAGACACCATAGTTGCCTTATGCATGTAGCTTTAGAAGTTTGATAACACTAAGTGCAGATTCTATTCAGGGGTCTGCAAAGGTGTTCATTGGCCCTACTGCTATGTGTATGAAGGCATGTGAGTGATCAACAAGGGATCCATCACTCTCAGGAAAAAGAGAGAGAATGTCTCATATAGCATTCATAATATAACTCATTAAATCCATGGCCATGGTAGGATGAATATGAAAAGAGTTTCATGAGTTCATCAATGAGTTGATATCTATGAATGAGTATAAAGTAATTGAACTAGGGACTTGACAGACTTCCATGTCCTATTAGTTCAATTAGAGACATTGTGTTGAAGGAAGGATGCAATTGTAACCTATAAACTATAACAGAAGGGTTCTTTGTAAATGACTATTCACCTCATTAAGGACCACACCATGAGCCATATGCTAGGTGTTACTCATGGTTAGTAGAAGCCCTAATTGATATAAGTGAGTTATAATCAATTAGGGAATTGGAAGGAGTTCCAATTAGACCCTGAATGGAAAGAGTTCCATTGTGCACACCTCGTGCTATTCCTACTACTTAATGATGTGAACCCAATGGGTCACACACTGATCATGCAAGAAGGGCTTTAAAGTCTATGAGAGAAAGGGTTTTAGTGAATAAAGAATAGTTCTTTATGGGCCTATTTGTATTTGATACAAATAATAGGGGTTAATGTGCAATTAAGAGTAATTACACATAACCCTATTAGGGTTTCTTCCCCATGGCCAGCCCCCTTTAGTGGGCTGCCTATATAAGTCACACTTATGTGTGACATGGCATAAAAGGCTTGCACAATAAACCCTAGCCGTCCAGCCCCTTGGAGGCTCTCTTCTCTCTCTCTCTCTTCTCCACCTCTAGCAACAACAAGGAAGAAGAAAGAAAGGACTTGAAGCTCTAGCTAGGTGTGGATACCGTTGGAGGCAGCACACTTGGGCTGCTCATTCACCGCTGTCCGGAATCAAAGCTTGGAGCAAAAAGGAGAAGACAAAAAATTCTGTAAGTGTTCTAACCCTCTTTGTAGTTAGGGTTTGATTTTGTGTTATGCATAGTTAGATTCATGGGATTGGGAATCGTAGGAAAAATTTTTTATATTCCGCACTTCTATTTTTCCCTATTGTTCGATTCCCAACACGTTCTCCCTCGTCCCTTATCAGATGGCGGTGGAGGACTTGGAGACGTGGTCCAGCAGCATCCCCTACACATCCCACTTGCTAGGCCCTGATCATGACTATGCCTCCTTTGCACGGGATCGCCTTATGCCCAGTTTCATTGGTCACCAGGTACTCACTAGCCCTTTACTTGTCATAGTCCTTTCCTAGTCCTTGTATATGCTTAACTCTTTCTTTTTATCAGGCACCTGCTACTAGTGTTGGGAATCATACAAGAGGAAGAATAGAAGTACGAAATATAAAAATTTTTCCTTTTGATTCCACAGCCCATGAATCTAACTATGCATAACACAAAATCAAACCCTCACTACAAAGAGGGTTAGATCACTTACAGAATTTTTGTCTTCTCATTTTTGCTCCAAGCTTTGATTCCAGACAGCAGTGAATGAGTGGCCCAAGTGTGCTGCCTCCAACGGTATCCACACCTAGCTAGAGCTTCAAGTCCTTTCCACTTTTTCCTTGTTGTTGCTAGTGTAGGAAAAGAGAGGAGAGAAAAAGAAGGAGGCTAGAAATTCTGGCCAGCCCTTGGGGAGTTCAACTTGTTCTTATGATGTCACACATCATAGTGTGACTTATATAGTCCACACTAAGGGGCCGGCCCTAGGGGGAAACCATATTAGGGTTTTATGCAATTTCTCTAAATTGCACAATAACCCCTATAAATTATATCAAATATAAATAGGCCTCAAAGAACTATTCTTTATGCACTTATACCCTTTCTCTCATAGACTTTAAAGCTCATCTTGCATGATCAGTGTGTGACCCATTGGGTTCACATCATCAAGTAGTAGGAATAGCACGAGGTGTGAACAATGGAACTCTTTCCATTTAGGGTCTAATTGGAACTCCTTCCAATTCCCTAATTAATTATAACTCACTTATATCAATTAGGGCTTCTACTAACCATGAATAACACCTAACATATGGTTCATGGCGTCGTCCTTAATGAAGTGAATATATATCTATCAAAGAACCCTTCTGTTATAGTTTATAGGTTACAATTACATCCTTCCATTTACACAATGTCTCCAATTGAACTAATAGGACATGGAAGTTTGTCAAGTCCCTAGTTCAATTACTTTATACTCATTCATAAATATCAACTCAATATGAACTTATGGAAACTCCTTTCCATATTCACACTGCCATGGCCATGGACTGAATGAGTTATATTATGAATGCTATATGAGACATTCTCTCTCTTTTTCCTGAGAGTAATCGATTCCTTGTTGATCACTCATATGCCTTCATACACATAGCAATAGGGCCAATGAACACCTTTACAGACCCGTGAATAGGATCTGCACTTAGTGTTATCAAACTTCTAAAGCTACATGCATAAGGTAACTATGGTGTCTCAGGTCTAAGGATTACTTGTACCACTATAACATTGAGAAACTGATTAACAGGTGTTGGGAATCTAACTAGGGAGGAAAACTACAAAGGCGGAATTAAAATTTTTCCTATGATTCCCAAAACCATGAATCTTAATTATGCTTAATACAAAACAAAATCCTAACTACCAGGAGAGTTGGGACACTTACAGTTGAACAAAGTCTTCTCCTTTATGCTCCAAGCTTTGTCTTCTCCTTTCTGCTCCGAGCTTTTGTCTCCGGATAGTGGTGAATGAGCAGCCCAAGTGTGCTGCCTCCAATGGTATCCACACCTAGCTTGAGCTTGAAGTCCTTTCCTTCTTCTTCCTTGTTGTTGCTAGAGGTGGAGAAGAGGAAGAGAGAGTAAGGGCCTCCATAGTGAATTCGGCCAGCACTTGGGAATGTGAATTATCATTTTGTCATCACATGACATGAGGCTATATATAGCCTCCACATAGGGCCGGCCATAGGGAGACTTCTAACCCTAGTGGAATTTGTGTAATTATTCTTAATTACACAATTGGCCCACTAGTTTGCATCAAATACAAATCAGCCCCTTAAAGAACTTTTTTTTAATCACTTATACCCTTTCTCTCATAGACAATCAAGCTCTCTTAGCATGATCAGTGTGTGACCCATTGGGTTCACATGATCAAGTAGTAGGAATAGCACATGTTGTGTAGAATGGAACACTTTCCATTAAAGGTCTAATTGGAACTCCTTCCAATTCCCTAATTGATTATAACTCATTTATATCAATTAGGGCTTCTACTAACCATGAGTAACACCTAGCATATGGCTCATGGTGTGGTCCTTAATGAGGTGAATAGTCATTTACAAAGAACCCTTCTGTTATAGTTTATAGGTTACAATTCCATCCTTCCATCAACACAATGTCTCCAATTGAGCTAATAAGACATGGAAGTCTGTCAAGTCCCTAGTTCAATTACTTTATACTCATTCATTAATATCAACTCAATGATGAACTTATGGAAACTCCTTTCCATATTCATTCTACTATGGGCCCATGGGTTTAATGAGTTATATTCAATGAATGCTATATGAGACATTCACTCCCTTTTTCATGAGAGTGATGGATTCCTTGTTGATCACTCACATGCCTTCACACACATAACAGTAGGGCCAATGAACACCCTTATAGACCCCTGAATAGGATCTGCACTTAGTGTTATCAAACTTCTAAAGCTACATGCATAAGACAACCATAGTGTCTCAGGTCTAAGGATTACTTGTACCATTATAACAATGAGAAACTGATTGACAGGCAGGTTAAAACTCCATTCAGTTTATCTCATATCTTTGGTCACATTTAGTGTACCTATTCTTATAATAGGCACCCACTTGTTGGTTGTAGTGTTTCCACACAAATAGCTTGAGACTAGCTATCCTCCTATAGAGTCAACTTAACAAGTGCTAGTCCTATGGTTTATTACTGTCCATCATAGTGAACCTTCAACTAGGAATGATTTAGGAGTTTAGTACAGAGATATATTTAGAGTCTCAAAATTACAACACTTTGTAATTTCATATTCTCAATTCTAACTCCATGGACATATTATGTAAATATAAATTATGCATATAAACATAATAGAATAAGCCCTTTTATTAAATCAATAATAAATGTGACATACATAAATGAAATCAATTGATTGTTCCTAATCCCTAAACAATCATCTCTATGATTGGCTCTAGGGCATAATCCTAACAACAAGTAGGTTAAAACTCCATTCAGTTTATCTCAAATCTTTGGTCACATTCAGTGTACCTATTCTATTAATAGGCACCCACCTGTTGGTTGTAGTGTCTCCACACAAATAGCTTGAGACCAGCTATCCTCCTATAGAGTCAACCTAACAAGTGCTAGTCCTATGGTTCATTATTATCCATCATAGTGAACCTTCAACTAGGAATGATTTAGGAGTTTAGTACAGAGATATATTTACAGTCTCATAATTACAACTCTTTGTAATTCAATATTCTCAACTCTAACTCCTTGGACATATTAGGTAAATATAAATGATGCATACAAACTGTGAACCCCGGAAATCGGGCCCAAAAGGGATTGAAAGAAAATGGGTTTGAAAAAGAAAAAGGAAAGGAGTCGCCACCTTATTTTTTAAAGGAAACAAGGAAAACCCTAAAAATAGTTTGTTTTAGGAAAACAATTTGAATGACTCCATAAAAAAGGAAAGGCAAAAACCAATCTTTTGAAAACCAAAGAAATCGGGGATTCGGAGGCTAAGTTATGACATGGGAAGGTTCTAGGCAAAGCCTATAGGCACCTATGTCACCCTTTCGGTCTCTCAGTTCATTTGGGCTAAATCAAGATCTTTCCATACAAAAATCAGCAAGTATATCATCACAAGAATTGCATGCATATCATATATTTCATTCACCCATCCATGCATAATAAGCACATAAAAACAGAAAAAGAAAAAAAGAAAACAAAAACAAAAATAAACCTAGGATGCTTGGATCCTAGAACGGACTTGAGCCTCACGAAGAGCGCCTACGTACCATGCAACGAAATACATGGATCAAAGTCCACATAGTTCGATTAGAACTAAGGTTAAATCCTAATACAAACCTATGGTAAAAACCCTAGGTTTCCTTATTTGATCAAAAGAGAATTGATAGAAAGTTTGATTTTAGGAAAGAAATCCACAAAATGGAAACCTTAATAAAAACCAGAATTTTGTTTATGAAGGAAACCTCTAATTAAACCATAGGATCATATTAAAAATTAACCCTAGATAGGGAGAAGAGAATGAGTTAAGGAAGAAAGGTGAATTGGGGCACCTTCTGTTAGGATTATGCCCTAGAGCCAATCATAGAGATGATTGTTTAGGGATTAGGAACAATCAATTGATTTCATTTATATATGTCACATTTATTATTGATTTAATAAAAGGGCTTATTCTATTGTGTTTATATGCATCATTTATATTTACATAATATGTCCATGGAGTTAGAGTTGAGAATATGAAATTACAAAGTGTTGTAATTTTGAGACTCTAAATATATCTCTGTACTAAACTCCTAAATCATTCCTAGTTGAAGGTTCACTATGATGGACAGTAATGAACCATAGGACTAGCACTTGTTAGGTTGACTCTATAGGAGGATAGCTAGTCTCAAGCTATTTGTGTGGAGACACTACAACCAACAAGTGGGTGCCTATTATAAGAATAGGTACACTGAATGTGACCAAAGATATGAGATAAACTGAATGGAGTTTTAACCTGCCTGTCAATCAGTTTCTCATTGTTATAGTGGTACAAGTAATCCTTAGACCTGAGACACCATGGTTGTCTTATACATGTAGCTTTAGAAGTTTGATAACACTAAGTGCAGATCCTATTCAGGGGTCTGTAAGGGTGTTCATTGGCCCTACTGCTATGTGTGTGAAGGCATGTGAGTGATCAACAAGGAATCCATCACTCTCAGGAAAAAGAGAGTGAATGTCTCATACAGCATTCATTGAATATAACTCATTAAATCCATGGGCCCATGGTAGAATGAATATGGAAAGGAGTTTCCATAAGTTCATCATTGAGTTGATATTAATGAATGAGTATAAAGTAATTGAACTAGGGACTTGACAGACTTCCATGTCCTATTAGTTCAATTGGAGACATTGTGTTGATGGAAGGATGGAATTGTAACCTGTAAACTATAACAGAAGGGTTCTTTGTAAATGACTATTCACCTCATTAAGGACCACACCATGAGCCATATGCTAGGTGTTACTCATGGTTAGTAGAAGCCCTAATTGATATAAATGAGTTATAATCAATTAGGGAATTGAAAGGAGTTTCAATTAGACCCTTAATGGAAAGTGTTCCATTGTGCACAACTTGTGCTGTTCCTACTACTTGATGATGTGAACCCAATGGGTCACACACTGATCATGCTAAGAGAGCTTGATTGTCTATGAGAGAAAGGGTATAAGTGATTAAAGAAAAGTTCTTTAAGGGGCTAATTTGTATTTGATGCAAACTAGTGGGCTAATTGTGTAATTAAGAGTAATTACACAAATTAGATTAGGGTTTGGAATCCCCCCTTGGCCGGCCCTATTAGTGGGCTATATAATACCCACTATAAGGTGATGACATCATCACAATCACTCTTCCCCAAGGGCTGGCTGGAAAAATTACAGCTCTCCCTCTCTCTCTCTCCCTCTTCTCCACCTCTAGCAACCATAAGGAAGAAGAAGGAAAGGACAACAAGCTCTAGCTAGGTGTGGATACCGTTGGAGGCAGCACACTTGGGCTGCTCATTCACCGCTGTCCGGAGACAAAGCTTGGAGAAAAAAAAGGAGAAGAAAAAGCTTAGAGCATAAAGGAGAAGACATTAATCAACTGTAAGTAATCCCAACTCTCTTGGTAGTTAGGGTTTATGTTTTTGTATTATGCATAATCGGATTCATGGGTTTGGGAATCGTAGGAAAATTTTAATTCCGCCTTTGTAGTTTTCCTCTCTAGTTTGATTCCCAATAGTGGTATCAGAGCCATGGTTATGACTTGAAAAGCTAAAAAGCCGAGGCCTGTTGAAACCTCTCGACCCAAGACCACCACCAAACCCATTGCCCAAGAGCTACAATGAGAATGAATACTGCAAATTCCACCAAGCCAAAGGCCACTCAACCAACCGTTGCTATCGCCTTAGGCATGAGATCCAAGACTTACTTGACAAGCAAATCATCTCACCACCAACTCCACCAAATCGCCCAAATGTCACTCAAAATCCACTTCCCTCTCATAATTCATCCAACTCCATAAATGCCATTGAAGCCGACCCATCTCGACCTTGCCTACCCATAAGACAATACACTCCATTACCCATGTCCTTGACCCAAGCCTTTCACCAATGCTGTAACCAAGGCCTTATCATACCTCACCCTCCAAAGCCAAGACCCCAAACACTCCATCAATATTGCCAATACCATGGTATACCCGGCCATGACACTGAGGACTGTGCTATGTTGAGAAAGGTCGTCCAAGACCTCATTGATCAAAAGACCCTGCAATTGCCAAAGAAGTCCATCCAACAGCAGTTGAAAGAAAGATATGAAGCAGGAGACCCTCAAGTGGGGTTATTGGGGGAACCTTCGGGGAAATTCGATTACTATGTGCTTTATCCTGATCCATTGCCAAGTGAGCCCATAATTCCTACGGGCTGGGATGATATACCTGAAGAGGTGCAGATGGAGGACATTGACATGATTGAATGGGATGACCTGATGGGTGACACAAATGAAATTGATGACATATGGGCTAGTGATGAAGAAGTAGACCACATGACAAGAGGGGGCCGCCATTTCAAGCCTCCGCACTTGGAATCTGATAATCCACTGGGTGAGTTAGATAAGCGCCTTGATGTGCAAGAAGAAGAGGATGAAGTACTCCGACAATTGAAGAAGACCAATGCCAATATCACCATCTGGGGCTTGCTTATGGCCTCTCACAAACACAGACAGACAGTGTTGAAGTTGTTAAACCAGATACAGGTTCCGGTTGATTTGTCTCCTGAGGGATTGGTGAATCTAGTAAACCCTGCTCCGAAGAATTCCACTATAGTATTCACAGAGGCGGACTTACCTAAGAGTGGGCCAAGCCACTCCCAAGCCTTGCACATAACTGTTGATACCATGGGGAAGAGGGTTCCCACAGTTTTGATTGATAATGGTTCCGCACTAAATGTATGTCCCTTGAGAACTGCAACTGTTTTGGGCTTGGGGCCCACTGATTTCATTCCATCTGGGCAGACAGTGAGGGCGTATGATAATACCCGTAGAGAAGTAATTGGGATGATCACTTTACCTTTAATCATGGGACCCACAGAGTTCAGAGTAGAGTTTCAAGTCTTGGATGTGCCGTCATGCTTTAATCTGTTATTGGGAAGGCCTTGGATTCATCCTGCTGGGGCTGTACCATCATCATTGCATCAAAAGGTAAAGTTCCCACATGAGGGAGCCATTGTCACGATTCAAGGGGACTATGATTTGAAAATGGCGGGTGTACCCATATGTGAAATAAAACCTGAATCAATTGAGATACCCTTGTCTGGGTTTGAGTATGTGCAGTGCATAGAACAAGAGTTTGGAGAGGGAGAGCCCTCACACTATTGCACTTTTTACCCAAGTTCTGATCCAGCACTGGCAGACAAGGATTTTTGTGACAAGTACTTTACAGAGGGGCTGAATCCTCAGAGCTTGACAAGTTGGTACAATTCTGTGGGAAAGAAGAAAGAAGAAGACTAGGTGGAGCACATGGATTCTGAAACCATGGTCGCCATGTTCCAAGATATGGTTCTTACTTTGGGGGAGTCAGCAACAGAAGATTGCCAAGATTCGTCAATTCACCATGCAACCATGCCACTTCATAACTGGTACCTAGAAGATGGAGCCATTGCGGAGATCCTTGAAGAGGAAGATCATGACCTGCCTGATAGTAGCTTGTAGGTTCCTTAGTTAGAGTCTTTCCTGCTTTCAATAAAGTGTGTCCGCCTATCCCACTTTGTGGAGTTAGGAGTCGTTTCATAGTTGTGGCACCAAATTTTGTTTCCTTTTCAAGTTTGTGTCTTTTTGTTGGTTCCTTTAATGAAGTGTGTTTCTTTTATACATTGTTTGCTTGCAGTGTTTCTTTTCTCTCTTCTATGGATATTTATGGCATGGATATAGATCCTAGGAATGACGTCCCCCCGGAGCTCGCCGAGCGAAGGAAAAGGGGTGTCACCGAACCTAACATGGATGAATTGGAATCAATCAATTTAGGGACAAATGAATTGCCAAAGATAATTAAAATTGGGATAACCCTCTCACCACTTGAGAAAGAAAAGCTGATAGCCCTCTTAAAGGCCAACATAACAGCCTTTGCATGGTCTTATGAAGACATGCCCGGCATAGATCCAGACATTGTGCAGCACTTCATCCCCACCAATCCCCTTAAAAAGCCGGTAAAGCAAAAATTGAGAAGATTGAAACCCGAGTGGGCATTGAAAGTAAAGGAGGAAGTAACCAAACAACTCGATGCGGGGTTCCTACAGGTTGTGGAGTATCCCGAGTGGTTATCTAATATAGTTCCCGTGCCTAAAAAGGATGGAAAAGTGAGGATGTGTGTGGATTTTCGAGATCTTAATGCAGCAAGCCCTAAGGATGATTTCCCTTTGCCCCACATTGATGTATTGGTAGATAGTACTGTAGGACATGCGCTCCTCTCTTTCATGGATGGGTTTTCCGGATACAATCAGATAAAGATGGCGCCGCAAGATATGGAGAAAACGGCCTTTATCACACAGTGGGGAACATATTGTTACAAAGTGATGCCGTTCGGTTTGAGAAATGCCGGGGCTACCTATCAGAGAGCTGCTACAACATTGCTGCACGACATGATCCATAAGGAGGTGGAAGTATATGTGGACGACATGATCGTGAAGTCCGTGGATCGAGAAGGACACTTCATGGCACTGGAAAGGTTCCTGGAGCGAGCAAAGAAGTACAACTTGCGGTTGAATCCTCAGAAATGCGCTTTGGTGTCACTGCGGGCAAGCTATTAGGATTCATGATTACTCAGAGAGGAATTGAGGTTGATCCGGGAAAAATCAAGGCCATTGTGGAGATGGAGCCGCCTAGCACAGAAAAGCAGATTCGAGGGTTCTTGGGGAGAATTCAGTACATAAGCAGGTTCATTGCTAATTTGACTATGGTATGCGAGCCGATTTTCAAGTTACTTAAGAATGGGGTGCCGAAAGTATGGAACGAAGAATGTCAAGAAGCTTTTGAGATCATCAAAAGGTATTTGAGTAATCCACCAATTCTAGTTCCTCCGCGACAAGGTGAGCCGTTATTGTTATACTTGACGGTCACTGAAACCGCGACGGGAGCTATGCTAGCTCAGTACCTTGAGGGGTCAAAAAAGGAGAATGCCATTTACTATCTAAGCAAGAAGATGACAGACTATGAGGTGAAGTACAATGCCATAGAGAAGGCTTGTGTGGCTTTGGTATGGGCAACTCAGAAACTCCGTCACTACATGATGTCGTATGAGGTTTTCTTGATAAGCCGAATAGACCCACTGAAGTACCTGATAGAAAGGCCGGTCTTGTCCTACAGAACTGCCCGATGGTCAATTCTTCTCAATGAATTCGACATAAAGTATGTAACACAGAAGTCAGTAAAAGGAAGTGTCATTGCAGATTACTTGGCTAGCTGCCCTGTGGCGTCATCAGAACAATTTAATGATCAATTCCCCGATGAGGATGTCCTGGAGATTGGAAAGAAGATTTGGAAGGTATACTTTGACGGAGCTGCAAATAAGAGAGGGTATGGGATAGGAGTCCTACTGGTTTCACCTGAAGAAGCATTCACACCCTTGGCGGTTAAGTTAGGGTTTGAAGCAACCAACAACATTGCTGAGTATGAAGCCTGCATCCTTGCGTTGGAAGCCGCACTAGAACTGGGGATCAAAGAGTTAGAAGTTTTCGGAGATTCAGCACTGATTATCTGCCAGATAAAGGGAGAGTGGAAGACTCGTGATGAGAAGCTGTTGCCGTATCATGCTTACTTAGAAGCCTTGACTAAGGAATTTGTGGAAATAGAGTTCAACTATTTGTCAAGAAATAAGAATCAGTTCGCTGATGCTTTGGCAACTCTAGCTTCTATGATGGAAATCCCGGATGGTGGGAATGTAAAACCATTGGTGATAGAATGTAGAGAAAAACCTGTGTATTGCTGTTCTATTCGAGAAGGAGAGTTGAAAGATGGCCATCCTTGGTACTATGACATCATGAAATTCATTGAGGAAAAGGAGTATCCTGAAGGAGCAACCCGCGTTGATAGGAGAACACTGAGGAGACTAGCAAGTCACTATGTTTTGTGTGGAGGAAAGCTATACCGAAGGTCATACGATGGGGTCCATCTGTTGTGTGTCACTGAGGAAGAAGCCGAGCGTCTTGTTAGTGAAATCCATGAAGGAGTTGGAGCACCGCACATGAATGGTTATATGCTAGCCAAGAAAATCATGAGGTTGGGCTACTATTGGTCTACAATGGAGAGAGATTGCCATGCACATGTTAAGAAGTGTCACAAATGTCAAGTCTTTGCTAATGGACAACACTTGCCTTCCATGCCTTTGACAAGTATGTCGTCACCTTGGCCCTTTGCAGTATGGGGAATAGATATAATTGGGCAGATTAAGCCGAAAGCCTCCAATGGGCATGAGTACATCTTGGTAGCTATTGATTACTTCACTAAGTGGGTAGAAGCAGCTTCCTTCAAGACCCTGAATGCCAAGAAGGTAGCACAGTTCATACAGCTCAACATCGTCTACAGATATGGGGTACCCCATGAGATCATTTCAGACAATGGTCAGCACTTTCAGAAAGAAACCAAGGAGCTTTTGCAGAAGTACAATATAGTGCACCATTTATCCTCCCCTTATCGCCCGCAGACTAATGGAGCAGTGGAGGCCGCCAACAAGAATGTTAAGAAGATACTACAGAAAACAGCTGACACCAACACTGATTGGCATGAGAAGTTGCCATTAGCCGTGTGGGGCTATAGAACATCTGTGAGATCATCAACAGGGGCTACCCCTTATTCCTTGGTGTATGGGATGGAGGCTGTTTTGCCTATTGAGTTGGAGGTACCGTCATTACGGGTTGCTATGGAGAGTCAGATAGCAGAAGCAGATTGGGTTAAGAACCGTTATGATGAGCTGGCATTGCTCGATGAAAGGCGATTGAGGGCCTTGTATCATGTGCAGGGATATCAGCGAAGGGTTGCAAGAGCATTCAACAAGCATGTCAAAGACCGAGGTTTGAAGACAGGGGATTTGGTGTTGAAAGAAATCAGAGCTCCTATTTTTGATCCACGAGGAAAGTTCAAGCCAAGTTGGGGTGGTCCGTATGTTATCAAAGAGATATTACCAGCAGGGGCTGTTCGCCTCATGGATTTTGATGGAATTGAGTTCGCTCGTCCTACCAATTTGGATCAATTGAAGAAGTATTATGTGTAAGGCTTGCTAGGTTGAAAACCCATAAGGGCGGCCTAGGCAAAAGTTAAGGCATTTGAACTACGAGGGCCTGATTCCCCATTCCTAAAAAAAAAAAAAAAAAAAAAAAAGAAAAAAGAAAAAAAATGAAAAGAAAAGAAAAAATGAAAAAAGGATGGGGATACGTAGGCAGCCCATAAAGTTACTTTGGGTGCGGTCCAAACAACACCACAACAACAAATCTCAAAATTGAATTATTATTGGCAATTCATTTAGAACTAATTGATTGACATAGCAATTTATTGATGTTAGATAAAGAACTATTGACATACCATAGATAACCTATTTCTAAAAGTCTTCAAGTCTTTTTGTTTTTCTTCAGAGTCTCTTGGTTTGCTTTCTTCTCTTTTCTTTCAAGTCTTCGCTTCTTTCGCAAGTCATGAGCATGTGCTGCTTCCACTGCTTCCAGAATGTCTTCCCTGCAAAATCCAAGCCTTGTGTCCTTGATAAGGTCATAAATCCTCTCCCTGCGTATGGTTTCTCTTTCACCCAAGCTAGTCTTCAACCATGTCTTGTATTCAGGGCTCATGACATAAGGCCCATCGGTGTTTTCAACTCGAGTCAGTTTCAGTTGGTCAGTCCATCTAGTCTTGGCCCACTTAACCATTGTGGGGCCCACAGGTTCGACAGAATGATCAAATACCACAGAAGTAGGTATGGTTTGCATGGCACCCATTTGACGAAGGATTCTTGAAGTCCAGTAGAATGAAGTTGATCTCAACCCTATGAGCTTGACCATAGCACACCCAGAAGTTCGGAGAAGAATTTGTTCCTTGCATCCCCATGTGGAGACAAACCACCTGATGTTTCGCCATGAGAGAGTTTGGAAGTAGCCCAACCATTCCCTCAAAGAAAATTGACCAGGGAGTTCAACTCGACGGCAACAATAATGTTGGGGTTTGTATGGGTTAATGGTGGTAAGAGACAAGAAGTTAAGCCTTTCAAGAAGCCACATCTGCAGTAGAATGGGGCTCCCTCCTAATGGGGCTTGTGGGTTATCATGAACTTTGTCTAAACTATTGAGGGTTTCAGCTAGCACCATGGGAATCAGGTTGTTATGTTCAAGAAGAAAAGGGATCAGTTCACAAATTTGAATAGGGACATAGAGAGTCCCCGTGGAGATAAGGAAGCGACCAATCAAACAGAAAGCAAGAGCATGTTGAGTAGGAAGGTTGAAATTCAAGGTACCTTTGCTGTCATGGGCCAAGAAGGAAGTTGCTATTTCCATAAGGTTCACCTTATGATCCTTCACAAATATGGAGGCCTCTTGTTGAGAAATCCCAAGGAAGTTGGAGAAGGAAATCAGGTAACTTGAGCGAGGAGTAGGGAGGATGAAAGGTCCCACAGGTGAAACTCCATACAAGGCGCAGAATTCCTCCATTGTTGGGCATAGTTCTTCATAGTTGAAGCGGAATACATGAAGTTGGGGATCCCAAAAATATGTAGCAGCAGTAAGAAGAGTGGTTTCAAGCTTCACATGCATCAAAGAAAACAACGGATCCAAGCAGTAGCGCTTGAACTCCTTCCTTGCCTCCGCACTCATAACCTTCAGAAAATCACTCAAGAGTTTGTCTAGGGCTTCCATAACTTGCTCTCAATGAATGTTAGTAGGGTTTGAGACCCCTTGGATGTGCTTTTATAGGAAAAAATTCGGAAATCCGTGTTTTGGAAGGTGGAATCCCGTCAAAATAGGAAGTTTCCTAAAATCAGGCGAAACACCGCTTCGGGCTCGGGTGACCACCCAGGCCTGGGCGGCTAGCCGCCTGGGCCCAGGCGGCTAGCCGCCCAGCCCCAGGTGGTCACCCGAGGCCGCCGCTTTGTTTTGCCCATTTTTGCCTTGTTATGCCTTCGTTTGGCCCTTTTGTGATGTTTTGACTCTTTTGTGCTTGATTTAAGCCCGCTTTTCACACAATACAAGATCATATCATTGCAATAAAGTTCAAACATAGATTCATCAAGTATCCATAATAAAGGTTCAAGGTTGGGAATTGAAATTCCTAATTAATACATAACAAATAGATTCCAAACATTCCTAACAAGAGGTGAGTGAAACTCAATGATTTCCCGTGGGCCTTCTCTTTCGACTTGGCCCAGCTCCATCATGCCCTGAACGAGGTGCTCTAGGAGGGGGCATATCCTGTGGTGGATTAGATGATGATGCCTGTTGCAAATAAAGATAATGAGTTAGGAGGGCAATGATGTCAATCCTAGTTGAAAGTTAATAAGATGATCACTTACTTGGGGATTTAAGCGTGCTTCCAGAACTGAGTTCTCTAAACTCATTCGCACAAGATCCCTCCTCAATCCTTCATTGAGTTCAATGCATTCCTGGGCATACTCCCGTGGAACCTAGGAAAGTATAAACATGGTTAACAATAATGAAAGAATCCAATTTCAAAAAGATAAGAGTTTAGAACTCACATTCTCATAATATGGATCGATCTTGGGATATTCATCGAATGGTGGATGGGTAATATCAGTCTTCACAAATTTTGTCCCACTGCACAAGTTCACATACCAATTTAGTTGTGGGAGGGGTGGAGGTTGATTTCCTTCAAGGTCCTCATCCTCGTCATTGTAAGTCATCCCAGTGGCAGATCCAACTGTGGAGCTGTGTCCCCTTGCCCGTCGGCCCTGAAATTCAAATATTTGTCAAATGGAGTCTTTCATGTAATCTTAAAAAAGAGTTTAAGAGTGTGGGGAGCTCACCCCTTGAGGTGGGAGACCAGTGACCCTAGGATTCATTAGATATTGTCGGCAAAAGGCAGTGTATTCTATGCGAGGGGAGGTGAATCCCTCAGCATCCCAACCCCTCAGAGCTTCTTCTAGTTCATCACCCGCTAGGTGGCTAGTGTGCCTCATGTTCTCTGGTGGCATGGAAGGTGTCACAGCTGCATTCATGTTTCCATGGACTTGTCTCAGGACTCGTTCCCCAAGATACCAGCTTCTACCTGTGGGGCCTTCAAAAAGGACCCTTTTGCTTGTCAACTCCAAACAAGAGGAGTACTTCTCAGGTAGCCTATGCTCCCACAACCTCCATGGATCCCATTCCACCTGTTGAGTTTGAAATGAGAAATGAAAGAAAAAAGATAAAAAAGAGAAAGAGAAAGAAAGATTTTACCATATCAGCAGTCAAGCTGGCAAGATATGCCCTTGCATGGGCATAATCGTGTCGATTGGAGGCTCTTGTAGCCAAGCAAGATGGAGCATAATTCTGAAGGATGGGCCATGACATGGCATCACTAGCAAGAGTCGGGCGACACATGTTCAGGTACTCGTAGTACCATATCTGTGGAAAACCAAAGAAAAAGAAGAAATCATGTGTGTGTTAAGTTTCGGGAAATAATAGAGAATTGAATGTTCTTTGTTACCTCCCAAACGAAAGGAAGTCCCCCAAAGTTCTTTGCAACTCCTCGGGACATGTCAGTCATGGAGCGATACATGTTTGCGAAAGCAGCTCCACCCCAATTGTATCTCCCAATTTTGTTCACATCTTCCATGCTAGCTAGCAACTCAAGTCGAGCCATGTCATTGGTGCCCGCAAAGAAGGTGCATGAAATCATGTAGAGCAAGAAAGCTCTCACAATGTATTGGGGATCCGTCCCCTCACTCTCTTCTTCAGTGGCAAAGGTGTTGTAGAGCCAAGTACGGCGCACACCTTTTGGGCTTAATTCCGCTTCAACCCCAAGTAGAGCTACTATGTAGTTTTGATCCATGTTGGCATGTTCATAGTAGTCCAAGCGCTTGCCTTTCAAGCTCAACCCAGTTATCATGGTGAAATCCTTAGGGGTCATGGTCATCTCCCCGAAGCTAAAATGGAAAGTGTTGGTGGTGTCCCACCATAGCTCTGTCAAGGCAAATAATGCTTGCCTATCCCATTGCTCGTTCCATAGAGCATCTAGGAAGGGCTCAAAACCCGCCTTCTTTATTATCTTGCGAGCACGTGGTTGGGCATGATTCATATGTCTCCACCATGAGATGAGCCCCTTTATTGATGTCCTTGTGCGGAGACTTTGGAAGTCGGGCTATGTCAAAAGATTGTGTATTGAGTTAGCATTGAAAACATAGAGATATTGGGCATACATTGGTAATTGATTTCAAATGGTTTTCCAAAAGTTTTAAAATATGGGTTTTGATTCATGAAATGAATTAGAAATGAATGCCCATGACTTTGTGTATTCAAATTCATTGATTTTGTAAGGATTGAACATGTTTTTGCCTTTCGGGCATTTTATCGAACACTTGGTGTGTGACTTGTTTTCAAGCATTGAAATGAAAGATTTTTGTATACCAAATCCTTGCCAAGACCATTTGACTTTACACTACAATGAAAACCAATTGATTTTTCAAGAATTGAACATGTTTTTGTCTCTTTGGCATTTTATCAAACACTTGGTGGGCATCTTTTCTCAAGCATTGGGAAACAAGCTTTTTGCACATTCAATCCTTGCCAAATCAATGAACTTGGCTTAACAATGATAGAAACAATCAAAAGAAGATCATGGGAATGCATTTTATCCAATAGAAATCAAAATTTCATGATAAACATGTTAAGTTGGGAAGAACTAACCTCATGTTGGGAATGGAGGTAGGAGAGATGCTTCTTAGGTTCAAGCAACACCTTGTCTTGGGATGCATCATAGATTGGTGCCTTGTATGTATTCTTGATCACATAATATGGATACTTGATGTTGGAATCATTGCTAGAAGCCATTGTTGGTGGTTGAGCTTGTATGTGAGAAAAATGGGTTTGATAAGAAAGATGATGAATTTGATCTTGCAACTTGATGATTGATGCTTGTTTTTGTTGTTGAATGACTTGTTCTTGATGCTATTTCATGCACACAACTTGAATTGAAAGTGAAACTTTGAATGAGGATATGTTTGTGAGTGTTTAGAGAAGATGGAATGGGTTTCTAGAGAGAGAAACTCTCTATTTTCGAATTGGGTGTGTGTGTGCATCAAATGGGGGTCAAGGGTTTAAAAACCCAGAATTTTGAGGACCCTAGCCTCGGGTAACCGCCCAGCATGGGGCGGCAAGCCGCCTGGGCTTGGGCGGCAAGCCACCAGCAGCCAGGTGGTCACCCCCCCTTGCTCGCTCCGTTGCGCTCGTTTGGCCTTTGCTCGCCTATTCGCGCTTTTGAACCCTCTTTGAGATGAAATCTCAAGCTTGTTTTGAGTTGAAAAATGAATGAATATCTTGACATTGTTTGACATGAAATGATTTGAAAGAGATTGCATTGATGGCCCTTGTGTGGGCATGGCATGCTAGTAGGGTTGAACAACCCTTTCTATGCATATGGTTTTGGTCGTTAGGGATGAATTCCCTCCTATGTCACTATGATTCGTTGTCATTTGGGATAAAGATACCTTCCCTATATGCATGTGAATGATTGCTTTCATGAGGAGAATGTGTCTCCTATATGAGTTGATGTTTGAGTTGAGGCATGAATAGCCTCCATGTGAGATGACTTGGTGAATTTGTTGAGTGTTGGTAAGTAGAAGCTTACCTTTGTCTTGATGACTTAGTGAGAGAAAGATGCAATCTTTCTCATGATTACATGCTTACCTTGATGATTTGAAAGATGCAATCTTTCCCCATGACTTGTGTTTACCTTGATGGTTTGATTATGAGAAGGGCGCGATCTTTCTCATGCTATGTGTTCACCTTGAGAGTTTGATATGAAAAGGATGCAATCTTTCTCACGTCCTATGTTTACCTTGATGACTTGAAAGATGCGATCTTTCCCAATGGTATGTGTTTACCCTGATTGAAGGTTGTGACCTTCCTCGTGCTATGTGACTACCTTAACAATTGAATGATAACCTTGATGGTTTGAATATGAGAAGGATGTATCTTTCTCATGCTTTGAGATAGCCTTGATGGCTTCCTGTGGTATGTGTTTACCTTGATTGATTTGAGCAAGAGAAGGACGTGATCTTTCTCGTGTTATGTGATTTACCTTGATATTTGAATGATAACCTTGACGGTTTGAATATGAGAAGGATGTATCTTTCTCATATTTTGGGATAGCCTTGATGGCATGGTGTTACCTCGTACTATTCGCCAGTTGTCACTGGCAAAGTATGGGAAGACCTTTCATCGAACGAAGTTCGATGTAAGCTATGGATACCTTGTACTATTCACCAGTTGTCACTGGTACAGTATGGGAAGACCTTTCATCGAACGAAGTTCGATGTAAGTTATGGATACCTCGTACTATTCGCCAGTTGTCACTGGCATAGTATGGGAAGACCTTTCATCGAACGAAGTTCGATGTAAGCTATGGATACCTCGTATTATTCACCAGTTGTCACTGGTGCAGTATGGGATGTGATTACCTTGATAATTGAGTAATAACCTTGACGGTTTGAATATGAGAAGGATGTATCTTTCTCATATTTTGGGATGGCCTTGATGGCATAATGTTACCTCGTACCATTCGCCAGTTGTCACTGGCATAGAATTGGAAGACCTTTCATCGAACGAAGTTCGATGTAACCTGTGGATACCTCATCTTGTTCCCCAGTGAAACTGGTATACAGCATGAGAGGAGTTCTGTAGAACTTATGAGGAGTACCTTTGTGCTTGTGTATGATGAATTCGAAGAATTCAATGATATGATCACCCTATTCTCCCCAGTGGGTCTTGATGAAATCAATTCCCCGGGCAAAAATGGGTTGTTCTTTTGGTCATTGGTTCGCAAGTGAAACTTGCTCGCCAATGAGGGGCTTCTGTCACACCCCATTTTTGCCACCTGTCACCTTAGCTAGGGTTTGTCATTGCATGAGTCTTTTTGTTTCCTTTTTGAGTCTAGTCTTTTGCATTGAGTTTCTAGGGTCCTAAGGATGGTGTGTATGAATTTTGGTTCGATTTGGAGTTGATCTCGAGGGTTAATTAGAACTTTTGTGACTTGAGGGGCATAATCGTCTTTTTGATCACAAACTTTCCATTTGACCTTGAAATGATCTCCAAGTTGCCAATTGGAGTTCATATGGTTGTATTTGAGGTATTTGTGGGTTCAATTCGATGAGTTGAAGGTTCGGGATTAGAATGGCTCATTAAGGCTCAGGTTGGCTAAAAGACCTACTTCGGGTTAGCTCGAATTGGCTCATGATTTTCACTCTATGACTACTCATTTGACCTTGATTGGTCTTGATTTCATCCCCAAATGTGTTTAGGGAGGTTGAATTTCGAATTGGAAAGCATTCGGTGCGACCCTATGTGCATACCTAAGCTAAGCGATGGTGAGGCATAGCGGTTAACCACCTTTGTAGGACTCAACCATGCAGCCATGGCTAGGGTTTCTCACCCTCAAGTGACTCAAATTACATTCCCCTTCGAAACACGGTCGTTTTGGCTTTCGTTTCGTCAAAATCGGAGTTAATTTGAACCCTAAAACACATTTGGAAGTCAAAGGGGTCAAAAATGGGCATATGCTGACAGAGCCTCGGGTGACCACCCAGGCCTGGGCGGCTAGCCGCCTGGGCCCAGGCTGCTAGCCGCCCAGCCCCAGGTGGTCACCCGAGCCACTTTCCTTTTTTGAGCCTTGACGCGGCTCCCACCCTATTTTCTCGGATTTGCTCGCCTTTGGCCGCCATTTAACCCTAATTTCAGCCCTTTTTGACCTACTTGAGCCCCAAGGTAACCTCTAAGAGCCCTTGGATCAATCCCTAGGATTTTAATCCCAACCATTGAGGGTTTTCCCTCAATCCCTATAAATACCCCCTTATACTTCAGCAATAAGGGGACACTTGGGAGGCACTTTGGTGAGACTTGGAGGCTATGGCAGCCATCCTTAGGGTAGTTTAACCTAAACTTAGAGTGAGAGAGTGTGAGAGTAAGCTTGGAGGAGGGCTGGAGCATTGCTCGAAGGCTTGAAGGAGTTTGTTTCCAGCAGCACACAAGAGGAGGAGGACTCTCTACAGCAGCCACAAAAGGTATACCCCTCCCCCTTTCTCTCTTTCATTCAAACTAGGGTTTCTTGCATAGCTTTGCATTACTTCATGTTAAAAGCTTATTGTTTTATCATGTGTTGATGCTTCTAATGCTTAGAATACATGATTAGGATATTGTTTATGACTGGTTTTGCATGATATAATGCCATTCTATGTGGTTTTATGAGTGTTGGTGTTTTTAGGGTTTCTTAGAGTCTTTTCTAGGGTTTTGCATTGAATAGTCACTATTTCATGCTAAAGCTTGTGTTTTTATTGTGTTTTGCTATTTCTATTAGTATGTATGCATGTTTAGGATCATGTTTGTGGGCTGTTTAGTATGCTAGGATGCTATTCCATATGATTTACTGCATGTTTGGGACTTTAGGGTTTCTTAGGTGCTGAAAATGGTTTTCTGCATGAAATAACTCCTTTGCATATTAGAGCTTATGTTTTTATTGTGTTTTGTTGCTTCCATTGGAATGTATGCATGATTAGGATAATATTTATGGGCTGTTTAGTATGCTAGGATGATGTTCCATGTGATTTGCTGCATGTTTGGGATCCTAGGGTTTCCTTAGTGCTGAAATGGAGTTTATGTTTAGAATAGCTATATTTCATGTGCAAGCTTGTATTTTTCTCATGTGTGGATGCTTCTATTGATTAATATGCATGATTAGCATGATGTCTATGATGGGCTTTGCATGATTTAGAGTTATTTATGTGATTTTGAGCACAATTGTGATTCTAGGGTTTCATTCATCCTTGTATTAGGAAAGTTGCATATAGCATGATAGCTTAGGGTTCTTTCTTGTGTTTTCTTCATAGTTGACATATATGTGCTGCATATTTGATAGCTATGACATTTTTCTGCATTCATAGTAGTTGATTTTAGGGTTTTTTTGCATGTCATTGCATGTAGGGTTGAATTAGGGCTTCAGTTAGCTTATGATTCATGTTGTTGCATGACTTGTGGTTGATTTTAAGCCTTATTTCAATTCTGTCCAGATTAGTTATTTGTCCTTGATATGATATTTTGAGCATGTGTTAGCCCATGTTTGGGCATGATAATGGCTTGATTTGGAATCTAGCTTGTTTGGTTGGCATTTTTGGTATGTTTGCATGGAAATTGCAGGTGCTTTGACAGGTACAACAGGTGCAACTACCCCACCAATGTGGGGTGGTTATTTTGGCTAGTGTGAGATGAAATCTTACAAATAAGGTAATTACCCTATGCAATAGGGTGGTTACTTTGACAGGTTGCTTTTGCTTAAGGTAAGTAGGGTGTGAGGGTGCCCCAATTCACCCTTCTTTCCTTTCCTTTGAAACTTTCTCTTTCTCCCCCCCCCCTAGGGTTGTTTCCTAATAGAGGGGTATGGTAGATTCTATAGTTTCCTTTCAATAAAAAATACCTTTTAAATCAAAGTTTCCATCTTTATCAAAATTCCATATCTTACCAAAAATCTTTCGAGAATCATTTATTTTGGAAACTTACCATGTTTTACTTGAAAGGAAACTTAGGGTTTACCATAGGCCTTGATTAGGTTATAACCCTATTCCCTTTCGAACTACGTGGACTTTGATCCATGTATTTCCATACATGGTACGTAGGCGCTCTTCGTGATGTTCAAGTCCGCCCTAGGATACTAAGTATCCTAGGTTTTCTTCTCCCCCCTCTTTCTTTTTTCTGTTTTTTCTTTGATTTACATGATTATATGGATGAATGAATGAATGATATGCATGCTGTCTTGTGATGATAACTGTTGATTTATGTGTGATTAAGACTTTGATTTAGCCCAATTAAATTAAGAGACCGTTTAGGGCGATATGGGTGCCTATAGGCTTTGCCTAGAACCTTCCCATATCGTAACTTAGCCTCCGAATCCCCGAATTCTCTGGTTTCCAAAAGATCATTTGCCTTTCCATTTTTAAATATGGAGTCAATCTTTTGTTTTCCTAAAACAAAACTGTTTTTAGGGTTTTCCTTGTTTCCTTCAAAAAATAAGGTGGCGACTCCTTTCTTTTTCCAAACCCATTCGTGGGCCCTCTTTTCCTGGGTCCACAGATTGGCGACTTTTAAACCCTCCTGTGGGCCTTAACCATTTCTGGGGTCCACACATGGCAATGGTTGCCACCACTTGGGTTATGTTCTAGACATGGTAGGAAAGGGTTCCCAAGCATTCGGATGTATCATAATTGGATTATGAGTCTAGAACAGAAGGAAGAAGGAGAAGACCACCATGTTTGAATCTGGGTTTTAGAACCCTAGGGTTCTTGCTACTGTTATGATCAGATACTTCTGTAAAATTGATGTATATTCTTTATAGGATCATTATACATAATGTATGTATGATTTTCTTTAAGTTTTATAAGAGTCTTGATGCATAAAGAATCAAAAAGTTTGATTTCTTGGAAGAGCACAGCAGGCTGTTTTTCTGCAGAAAGTCATCAATGGAGTTTTGTTCATATCTTGAGCTAGGGAACTCCAAATTGCATGAAACCAATTTTATTAGTTTCCTAAGACATGTAGGATACTAGGAAAAATAATTTGGTAGCCTGAATTAATCATCTTGCTGGGTTTTAAATCAATTTGTGATCATGGACAGTATGCTGTCAAATTCTGGACAGCCTACTGTTCTTGAATTGTTTAGAACAATTGGGGATGATTTGATCATCCAAACCACTTCAATTAGCTTAGTAATTCATGTAGGGACATGATACAAAAGCTGGTTTTGTTAGTGGAGTCGAATTGATTAAGTTTTAGAAACTTTTGTGACCTTGGAGGTCCTCCAATGGTGGTGCCAGCACTGGGTTCAGGAAACCCTAATGTTCTTTGAAGAAGACAGCCCTCTTGGCCACTCCACACGTGTCCATGGGCTTGGCCCACACCCTGGCTTGAGTTCCCCTTTGCTGGCCATGGCCTCCCATGGCCTGGCCAAGCCATGGCAGCCTTGCCTAGCCATGGCAGCCCACTATAGGTGGCGGCAACCTTAGGGTTTATGATGAAACCCTAATTCCCATTAATGATGAAACCCTAATTCATTAATTGCATTAATTAAAAACCCTAATTGACTATTAATTACCTTAATTAAAATGTTTAATGATTGGTCATTAATTGACCAATCATGGTTATTAATCATCAGGGTATAATTAAGTGCATTTATGATGTCTAGGGTTTAGGGTTTAGGAAACCCTAATTCGTATTAATTAAACCCTAACTCTATTAATGCATTAATTAATAACTAAACCTAGTAATTAATGTGTCTAACCTAGGGTTAAATGATTGGTCATTAATGACCAATCATGATCATTAATGGTTTAGTAATTAATCATTGGCATTTAATAGGTTTAAGGTTTAGGGTTTTAGAAACCCTAATTAGTGCATATTAATTAAGAGTAATTAATATCCTAGGTGGCATTAATTAAACCCTAATCCTAATCATTAATACCGTATAAACCTAGGGTTTAAATGATTGGCCATTAATTGACCAATCATAAGGCATTTAATGCATTAGGGTTACACTTAGGGTTTAGAGTTAATGCATTTAGGGTTTAGGGTTTTAGGAAACCCTAATGCACTAATTAATTAATAAAATGATTTTATTTAATTCCGAAATTGATTATTTAATTAATGGTGATTAATTTTATATTGTTTTAAATGGTTTAAAACACAATTTAGGATTAAATAAAAATCTGGAAATTTTAATTAAATAAAATTGTTTTGTTTAATTAAAAAGATCCTAATATTTGATATTAGAGTTTAATTAGGGGACTTTAAATGTTTCAGTTGATTTGATTAATTGAAATTAAATGTCTTAAATGTTAAGACTTAATTAATTCAGGAACTTATGCATCTCCTAATAAGATTAGGGCACATTAATGAGATTAATGAAAACCAATCAATAGAGTTGCCATGAATGCCCATATGTTTATTGCTTACAGTTATTTCCTTTATTATGCAATATGTTTGTATGGTTATGGATGGATGATGATTATGGACTATACCCCTTAAACCAATTGTGATTGGCCGTCTTATGAATGGGTTGTATAATTTTTCAAGAGTTGTCAATTTTTGGTGATGTATTATTTATTTGGGGCTTGCATGCCACCTTCTTCTCTCTCTCTAGCATTCCCCTTATGTATCCCTTTCTTTAAATTATGTAAATGTTATGTAATCGAGAGCGCACTAAGGAGTATGGTGGACCTAAAGGAGCATGGTGGAGCCCAATAAGCCTATGGTGGAGACCATGAAGCTAATGGAGGAGATTGAAGGACTTGAAAGCTTGAAGAAGATTTTCAAGAGTGCATGCTATGTTTCGAATGAATGTTTTACGATCACCTACACCCACCTTAGACCTAGGATTCAATTCATTGGCTTGGATTGAATCCTCTTAAAGTCCATAATCATCATAGTGGGAGCTTTTAATGAGATTAATAGAGATAGCTCCAAATCCAAAGATCGTTATATGTCACCTTATAGGGACTAATATCGATAAGTGGATTAAATATATATATAATGTTGTTATATATTTCTTATTTAAATGCATGAGATGTATGTTAGATTAGTTAATTTGATGAGACCCTTAAAACCCCTCTCTTTTAATATTAAGTTGGAAATGGAGAATACATTAGGGAATGGATTCTTCATTGCCTTCCATCATTATAGGATCATCTAACGTCCCTTCATGTGGGTACCTGGCTGCAGACATGTAGGAGCTACCCATATTAAAGACATTACTTGAAACTATCACATATGTAGATATCATGGGGTGCCTAAGCTGGTATATACCAAGAAACTAACATGTGAGGTATATATTTGGTGAAACATACCTGTGTGAATGATGGGTTTAACTTAACTAGGGAAGTATTCCAAGAAACTAACATGTGAGGAGTATGTACCCTAGAGGCAGAACGATTGGAATTTGCTTATGAAGCAATAGACAAAGAGTTGTCTTCTTACTGTGGGTTAGAAGTCAAGAAACTAACATGTGAGGCTTCTAGGTCACAGTGGGACCCCAATCCCCATTAGGAATGAGATTCCCGAATTCCATCAGAGGGTGTATGGAATTTGATAAAATAGTGGGAGGTACCATATGATTAAAGACCCGATCATTATGGATTAAAAATGAAATCTAATTCTCTATTTAATTTTTATATGTAGTTCATAGAAATGGCTCACCTCAACCCGTTATCCAAAATATTGGACATCAACCGTTTGACTGGACCAAATTGTCTTGATTGGCTTAGGAATCTAAAAAATTGTTTTGGATTCCAAGAATCTTACCTATGCACTTCATAATCCACTTCCCATTGCTCCTACTGAGGCTACAACTCAGCAAGAGAAAGACGCTTACCAGAAGCGCATGGACGACGATCTCATGGCAAGGTGCTATATGATGGTATTTATGAGTCTCGAGCTTAAGAAGCAACACGAGTCCATGGGAAGTGCTTACGAGATTTTTATCAACATACAAGAGTTGTATGGGAAAGAATTCTTGCTTGAATTTAATGAAGCTGCTACTTCCAAGTCTAAGCTCAAGCCTAAGGGCAAAGGTATAGGCAAGGGTAAGAGTACCTAGAGGAAGAAGAAAGGTAACAACAAAGCCAAAGGAACCTGTTTTCACTGCGGCAAGGATGGGCACTGGAAACGTAACTGCCGGGAGTATCTGGATACTCTAAAGAACCAACCTTTGAAAGGTATGGATCATGCTCTAAACTAAATGTTAGTTCTGCTTCCACTTGGGTACTTAATTCTGATGTGAATTTTGAATTCCATGCAGAATCTAGTGGGAAGCAGAAGGCAGAGTAAAGGCGGATCAACCCTACAAGTGGGGAATGGAGCAAATGTTGCTGCATTAGCTGTGGGGCTTGTTGCTTGACTCTACCTAATGGAGTAGTTTAGAAATAATAGTTGGCTATCTTTACATTCCAGAAGTTATTAGAAACATTAATTTTATTTCAGTTTTATCTAAACGAGGTTTTAGTTTGATTTAATAAATGTTTTCTATTAAATGAAGAGTTCATTACTTCTGGAGTTTATGTGGATGGCCTTTATTTTCTAAACTTTATTGCAAATATGAATTGCAATGGAGCATGATAGTTCTAAATTGAATGCTAATAAACCTAAGAGAACAAGATATACATAATGATGTATGTAGAAGTTTCTCTTACTTTACAACCTTTACCAATGATTCATTCTAGGTTTGGGTGTGTATACTTAATGAAGTACAAGTCTGAAATATTTGAAAGGTTCAAAGAATTCAGATATGAAGTAGAGAAACAAATCGGTAAAAGTATTAAAGCTCTTCGATTGGATCAAGGAGACAAATATTTAACCGGTCAATTTTCAGATCAACTTGTTCAAACGGGCATTCAATCACAATGGACACCTCTTAGAACACCATAACTTAATGGTGTGTCAGAAAAGAGGAATAGAACCTTATTGGATATGGTTAGGTCCATGATAAGTTACAACGACCTAATATTATCCTTGTTAGGATATGCCCTAGAAATTGCCACGTACCTGTGAAACAGAGTTCAAACCAAGGCTGTCCCTTAAGACCTATATGAGATATGGAAAGGGAAGCACCAAACCTTAAGCATGTTAAGGTATGGGGTTGCACTGCATATGTAGAGACGTACAGTGGAACCAAATTGGAAATCAAGATAACTTAAATGTAGGTTTGTGGATTACCCTAAAGAAAGTTTAGGATATCATATCTATTATCCTGATGAACAAAAGGTGTTTTGTTTGTATGTTTGCAATCTTTCTTGAAAAAGAGTTTATTCAAGAAGGCAGCAACAACAGGAAAATAGAACTCAAAGAGTTGTCTAATGAGACACAAACCGACATTGATGCAACCCTTGTCCCTGTTGAGACAGAACCCATTATTGTACCATGATTGTACAAAGGGTTAGTGGGAGTGCGATCACATTTATGGTCCTATAAGTGAATGACGTTCTACTTATTAGGAATAATGTAGAGACGTTGTCAAAAGTGAAAAATTGGTTTTTCACAAAGTTTCTCCATAAAAGATTTGGAAGAAGCATCCTATATTCTGGGAATAGAGGTCTATAGAGATAGATATTAAAGGATGCTAAGTCTCTCCCAATCGAAGTACATAGACAAGATTTTGAAAGAGTTCAAAATGCATGATTCCAAAAGGAGGTCTAATTCCTGTCAGACATGGAATCAAGTTGTCTATAACTAAAAGACCAGATATCAGTTTTGCTGTAAATGTTACGAGCAGATATCAGGCAAACCCAGATAAGGAACACTGGGAAGAAGTCAAAGCTATCCTTAAGTACTTGAGAAGAACTAAGGACCCATGCTTTGTCTATGGAGAAAGAAACTTAGAAATGGTTGGTATAACAGATTCAGATTTCAATCTGACGATGATGATAGGAGATCAACATCGAGGTATGTTCTCACCTTAAATGGTGGAGCTGTAAATTTGAGCGCATTGCTGCATGTTTGGATGAGTAAGTTCATTGCAGAACTAGGAGTGGTTCCTAACATTGAGAAGCCTTTACTATTGTTTTTGTGACAACAATAAGGCTAGTGCTCAAGACAAGGATCCACGGTCTCATCAAAAGTCCAAACTTTAAGCAGCGATTCCAAGTGATTAGAGAGATCATTGGAAGAGATGACATATACATATAGAAGTTTAATACAACAGAGAATAAAGAAGACCCCTTTACTAAAGCTATGACCCAAGTGTGTTGGATCACCACCGACAGGATATGAGTATGAGATACATGGTGGATTGGCTATAGTGCAAGTGGGAGATTGTTAGGATTATGCCCTAGAGCCAATCATAGAGATGATTGTTTAGGGATTAGGAACAATCAATTGATTTCATTTATATATGTCACATTTATTATTGATTTAATAAAAGGGCTTATTCTATTGTGTTTATATGCATCATTTATATTTACATAATATGTCCATGGAGTTAGAGTTGAGAATATGAAATTACAAAGTGTTGTAATTTTGAGACTCTAAATATATCTCTGTACTAAACTCCTAAATCATTCCTAGTTGAAGGTTCACTATGATGGACAGTAATGAACCATAGGACTAGCACTTGTT
The DNA here is from genome assembly GCA_039720395.1 of Liquidambar formosana. Lineage (NCBI taxonomy): Eukaryota > Viridiplantae > Streptophyta > Magnoliopsida > Saxifragales > Altingiaceae > Liquidambar > Liquidambar formosana. The sequence goes on along the minus strand of CM077826.1, from coordinate 23,906,425 downwards.
AGGTTGACTCTATAGGAGGATAGCTAGTCTCAAGCTATTTGTGTGGAGACACTACAACCAACAAGTGGGTGCCTATTATAAGAATAGGTACACTGAATGTGACCAAAGATATGAGATAAACTGAATGGAGTTTTAACCTGCCTGTCAATCAGTTTCTCATTGTTATAGTGGTACAAGTAATCCTTAGACCTGAGACACCATGGTTGTCTTATACATGTAGCTTTAGAAGTTTGATAACACTAAGTGCAGATCCTATTCAGGGGTCTGTAAGGGTGTTCATTGGCCCTACTGCTATGTGTGTGAAGGCATGTGAGTGATCAACAAGGAATCCATCACTCTCAGGAAAAAGAGAGTGAATGTCTCATACAGCATTCATTGAATATAACTCATTAAATCCATGGGCCCATGGTAGAATGAATATGGAAAGGAGTTTCCATAAGTTCATCATTGAGTTGATATTAATGAATGAGTATAAAGTAATTGAACTAGGGACTTGACAGACTTCCATGTCCTATTAGTTCAATTGGAGACATTGTGTTGATGGAAGGATGGAATTGTAACCTGTAAACTATAACAGAAGGGTTCTTTGTAAATGACTATTCACCTCATTAAGGACCACACCATGAGCCATATGCTAGGTGTTACTCATGGTTAGTAGAAGCCCTAATTGATATAAATGAGTTATAATCAATTAGGGAATTGAAAGGAGTTTCAATTAGACCCTTAATGGAAAGTGTTCCATTGTGCACAACTTGTGCTGTTCCTACTACTTGATGATGTGAACCCAATGGGTCACACACTGATCATGCTAAGAGAGCTTGATTGTCTATGAGAGAAAGGGTATAAGTGATTAAAGAAAAGTTCTTTAAGGGGCTAATTTGTATTTGATGCAAACTAGTGGGCTAATTGTGTAATTAAGAGTAATTACACAAATTAGATTAGGGTTTGGAATCCCCCCTTGGCCGGCCCTATTAGTGGGCTATATAATACCCACTATAAGGTGATGACATCATCACAATCACTCTTCCCCAAGGGCTGGCTGGAAAAATTACAGCTCTCCCTCTCTCTCTCTCCCTCTTCTCCACCTCTAGCAACCATAAGGAAGAAGAAGGAAAGGACAACAAGCTCTAGCTAGGTGTGGATACCGTTGGAGGCAGCACACTTGGGCTGCTCATTCACCGCTGTCCGGAGACAAAGCTTGGAGAAAAAAAAGGAGAAGAAAAAGCTTGGAGCATAAAGGAGAAGACATTAATCAACTGTAAGTAATCCCAACTCTCTTGGTAGTTAGGGTTTATGTTTTTGTATTATGCATAATCGGATTCATGGGTTTGGGAATCGTAGGAAAATTTTAATTCCGCCTTTGTAGTTTTCCTCTCTAGTTTGATTCCCAACACCTTCACACCCACTTACCTGAGCGCAATTAGCTCCAAGCATTAGCTATTTCAGACATAAGCAGCCCTATTTGCCATAGGACAAATACCACACCTATTTGCACCCTTACTGTTAGGATTATGCCCTAGAGCCAATCATGGAGATGATTGTTTAGGGATTAGGAACAATCAATTGATTTCATTTATACATGTCACATTTATTATTGATTTAATAAAAGGGCTTATTCTATTATGTTTATATGCATCATTTATATTTACATAATATGTCCATGGAGTTAGAGTTGAGAATATGAAATTACAAAGGGTTGTAATTTTGAGACTGTAAATATATCTCTGTACTAAACTCCTAAATCATTCCTAGTTGAAGGTTCACTATGATGGACAATAATGAACCATAGGACTAGCACTTGTTAGGTTGACTCTATAGGAGGATAGCTAGTCTCAAGCTATTTGTGTGGAGACACTACAACCAACAAGTGGGTGCCTATTATCAGAATAGGTACACTGAATGTGACCAAAGATATGAGATAAACTGAATGGAGTTTTAACCTGCCTGTCAATCAGTTTCTCATTGTTATAGTGGTACAAGTAATCCTTAGACCTGAGACACCATGGTTGTCTTATACATGTAGCTTTAGAAGTTTGATAACACTAAGTGCAGATCCTATTCAGGGGTCTGTAAGGGTGTTCATTGGCCCTACTGCTATGTGTGTGAAGGCATGTGAGTGATCAACAAGGAATCCATCACTCTCAGGAAAAAGAGAGTGAATGTCTCATACAGCATTCATTGAATATAACTCATTAAATCCATGGGCCCATGGTAGAATGAATATGGAAAGGAGTTTCCATAAGTTCATCATTGAGTTGATATTAATGAATGAGTATAAAGTAATTGAACTAGGGACTTGACAGACTTCCATGTCCTATTAGTTCAATTGGAGACATTGTGTTGATGGAAGGATGGAATTGTAACCTGTAAACTATAACAGAAGGGTTCTTTGTAAATGACTATTCACCTCATTAAGGACCACACCATGAGCCATATGCTAGGTGTTACTCATGGTTAGTAGAAGCCCTAATTGATATAAATGAGTTATAATCAATTAGGGAATTGAAAGGAGTTTCAATTAGACCCTTAATGGAAAGTGTTCCATTGTGCACAACTTGTGCTGTTCCTACTACTTGATGATGTGAACCCAATGGGTCACACACTGATCATGCTAAGAGAGCTTGATTGTCTATGAGAGAAAGGGTATAAGTGATTAAAGAAAAGTTCTTTAAGGGGCTAATTTGTATTTGATGCAAACTAGTGGGCTAATTGTGTAATTAAGAGTAATTACACAAATTAGATTAGGGTTTGAACTCCCCCCTTGGCCGGCCCTAGTTGGAGGCTATTTAAAGCCTCTTATGATGTGATGACATCATAACTTGAAGCCATTTTGGAGGCTCCCTTGTGCTGGCCGAAAATTCCCTTGGAGGCTCTCTCTCTCTCTCCCTCTTCTCCACCTCTAGCAACCCTAAGGAAGAAGAAGGAAAGGACAACTTGCTCAAGCTAGGTGTGGATACTGTTGGAGGCAGTACACTTGGACTGCTCAATCAGAAGACAAAGCTTGGAGCATAAAGGAGAAGACTTGAATCAACTGTAAGTAATTCTACCCTCTTCTAGTTAGGGTTTTTGTTTTGTATTAAGCATAATTAAGATTCATGGGTTTGGGAATCATAGGAAAAATTTTAAATTCCGCCTTTGTATTTTTCCTCTTGGTAGTTAGATTCCCAACACTTACAAGTGCTCAAAACCATGCAAAAACACTAACATGCAAATCTGGACAGAATAGTATTATGACCTAAAATCATCCACTAAGCATGCCAATAGCAAAAACAGCGAACAATAATAAGTCCTAACATATTCCTAGAACCATATCATGCATAAAAACCCTAAAACATACTAACATGCATGCAAAACTATCATGTTTACTCCATATGAAAAACATATACAGCAAACACGAAGAAAAACCAATAAAAAAGACTACTTTATCATGCTATATGAAAACAAACACAAAACAATGACTCTAAAACCCTAAACTCACAAATATGCTTAAAAACTCACAAGACATACTTTAATCATGCTAAAACCAAACTAAACAGAAATTAAATCATGCATATTAACTAACTAAAGCAATATAACATGATGAAAATCCTAACTCTAACATGCAATGACACTAATCCTAGCACAAGGACAAACAGGAGCACAAGAATCATAACTATGCATTAAAAACCTAAAGGACAGCCCTAAAGCATGCTAAACAGTAGATAAAAAATAGATATTCCATGTATATTAACTAGCTAGAGTGTTAATACATGATAAAAAAGTTACCTTTAACATGCAATAAGCCTAACCCATATGAAAACTTAGTTTAAGCTTGAATAGAGAAGGAGAATACCTTAGGAAGGGCCTTCCTTTGTGTTTGTAATTGTTCGTGGCTCCTCAGGTCTTTAGAGTGAATCAAATCAACACGAATCCTCCTCTTTGTCAAAGTGGTATCACAGCAAAGAGATCAAAACTCACTCAACTTTGAAAAGAAAATAGAAAACAAAAAGAGAACAAGAGAAAAGAAAAGTGATTTTCGTCACTTTGCAGCAGCAGCAACTTCAATCGCGTTTTTGGGTATGAAAACGTTGGATTTGGACAAAGCTTGTGAAATACAAAGTTGTAGAGAATTGAATTATCTTTCTAACAAGACTAATTTCATCACATTCTGACTTCGGATGAAAAGGTTATGATTAAAATACGACTGCTGCTTTTCAGAAAATCTGCTGCTGAATTATGACGAATTTCACTCCCTCCAAACCCTCTTCTCCCCTCCCTGTTTAAAGACATTAAGAGAGTATTTATAGCTGAAATCTGGAGTTTCCCTTTCCTTCCTGGACTAGGTTTCTTTGGAGAATAATCAAAAGGTATTTTATAATGATAAAAGACTTCTAATCTGAATAGGAAAAGGAAATTGTCTTTTATAAAAATTGGGAGACTGACCGCTAACACGCATGCACATGTATCGTATGTGCGTACACACACTCATCACATACGTACACGTGTTAGTGTCATGATAAAAATGGCTAATTTAATAAAATAATTTTCTTTTCATTTTAACCAAAAATCTCATGCTGTGATTCGCACTAATTCTTCAAGGATAATCCGTAAATAACCACACTAAACTCATCATCAGGGCCACGGGACTTAATACCTCATATGCATCCATATGAACTCCAATTGACAATTTGGAGATCATTCCAAGGTCAAATGAAAAGTTTGGGACTTAAAAGACAATTATGCCCCTCAAGTCACAAAAGCTCTTATTATCCCTCAAGATCAACTCCAATTTGAACCAAAATTCATATCCATTGTCCTTGTGACTCTAGAAAACTAATGCAAGTGACTAGACTCAAAAACCAAACAAAAACATGCATGAAATGATGAGCCCTAGTAAGGTGGTGCAAAAATGGGGTGTGACAGAAGCCCCTCATTGGCGAACAAGTTACACTTGTGAACCAATAATAAAGAACAACCCATTTTTGGCCAAAAAGCCCGGAAAAATCACACACTGATACCAACAATGATGGGAGGTTGAAAACCTGAGACTGAAATAAGGAAGTGTACTCAAGTCATGAGTATACTTAAACCACTGGGGGTTAAGAATTGATAAGAGAAGCATATTCAAGCCACTACGAATGAACATACTTTTGAAACGGAGAAATATATTCTAGTCACGAATATATTTAACCAAGTGATGAGAATGAGATCTGAAAAGTACGTTCAAGTGATGAACGTACCTTAGAAATGGAGAAGTATATTCAGGTCACGAATATATTTAACCAAGTGAGTGACAAAATATCTGAGAAGTATACTCAAGTGATGAGTATACCACTGAAATGGAGAAATATATTCAGGTCACGAATATATTTAACCAAGTAATGTGAGAATGAAATCTGAGAAGTATACTCAAGTGGTGAGCATACCATTGAAATGGAGAAATATATCCAAGCGATGGATATATTTTACCAAGTAATCTGAGAATGAAATCTGAGAAGTATACTCAAGTGGTGAGCATACCATTGAAATGGAGAAATATATCCAAGCGATGGATATATTTAACCAAGTAATCTGAGAATGAAATCTGAGAAGTATACTCAAGTGGTGAGCATACCATTGAAATGGAGAAATATATCCAAGCGATGGATATCTTTAACCAAGTAGGATAAGAATAATCTGAGAGGTGTATTCAAGTGATGAGTGTACTTTTGAAATGGAGAAATATATTCAGGTTACGAACATATTTAACCAAGTGATGAAAAAGATGCTGAGAAATAATACTCAAGTGATGAGTATACTTAATGATTGAAAAAGACTGAGAAGTACGTTCAAGTGATGAACATACTTTTGAAATGGAGAAATGTATCCAAGTGATGGATATATTTAACCAAGTAAGCTGAGAAGTACACTCAAGTGATGAGCATACCATTGAGATGGAGAAATATATCCAAACGACGGATATATTTAACCAAGTAAGATAAGAATAATCTGAGAAGTGTACTCAAGTGATGAGTACACCATTGAAATGGAGAAATATATTCTAGTCACGAATATACGTAACCAAGTAAGTGACAAGTATGTTTAAGTGATAAACATACCATTGAAATAGAGAAATATATCCAAGTGATGGATATACTTAACCAAGTAAGTGACAAGTATGTTTAAGTGATAAACATACCATTGAAATAGAGAAATATATCCAAGCGATGGATATACTTAAGCAAGTAAGATAGAGAATAATCTGAGAAGTGTACTCAAGTGATGAGTACACCATTGAAATGGAGAAATATATTCTAGTCATGAATATATTTAACCAAGTAAGTGACAAATATTCTGAGAAGTATGTTCAAGTGATGAACATACCATTGAAATGGAGAAATATACCCAAGCGATGGATATACTTAACCAAGTAAGTGGCAAAATATCTGAGAAGTATACTCAAGTGATGAGTATACCATTGAAATGGAAAAAATATACCCAAGTGGTGGATATACTTAACCAAGTAAGTGACAAATGATCTGAGAAGTATGTTCAAGTGTTGAACATACCATTGAAATAGAGAAGTGTACCCAAGCGATGGATATACTTAAGCAAGTAAGATAGAGAATAATCTGAGAAGTGTACTCAAGTGATGAGTACACCATTGAAATGGAGAAATATATTCTAGTCATGAATATATTTAACCAAGTAAGTGACAAATATTCTGAGAAGTATGTTCAAGTGATGAACATACCATTGAAATGGAGAAATATACCCAAGCGATGGATATACTTAACCAAGTAAGTGGCAAAATATCTGAGAAGTATACTCAAGTGATGAGTATACCATTGAAATGGAAAACATATACCCAAGTGGTGGATATACTTAACCAAGTAAGTGACAAATGATCTGAGAAGTATGTTCAAGTGATGAACATACCATTGAAATGGAGAAGTGTACCCAAGCGATGGATATACTTAACCAAGTAAGTGACAAAATATCTGAGAAGTATGTTCAAGTGATGAACATACCATTGAAATGGAGAAATATATTCAAGTGATGAATATATTTAACCAAGTAAGTGATAATGAGGATCTGAAACTAGGAAGCATATTCAATGGGCGAACATGCTTTTGAAATGGAAGAATATATTCAAGTGATGAATATATTCAACCAAGTATGATAGAAAATGAGAATTTGAAACTGAGAAGCATATTCAAAGGGTGAATACACTTTTGAAATGGAAAAATATATTCAAGTGATGAATATATTCAACCAAGTAGGATAGGGAATGAGAATTTGAAACCGAGAAGCATATTCAAAGAGTGAATACACTTTTGAAATGGAAGAATATATTCAAGTGATGAGTATATTCAACCAAGTAGGATAGGGAATGAGAATTTGAAACCGAGAAGCATATTCAAAGAGTGAATACACTTTTGAAATGGAAGAATATATTCAAGTGATGAGTATATTCAACCAAGTGGGATGGAAAATCAAGATTTGAAATGAGGATATATGATCAATTTATCAAGATTGAACAGGCATGGTGCAAGAGGAAAGTGACTTAACACATTGTCACTTGAGTTGGCATGACACAGGGGAAATATATTCAACCCTTTTGAACATAAAATCAATTCAAGGAATTGATTTCAAGATGGAATTTGATTGATTTTAAGCTCAAAAAGTGTTGAATATCTCATTTGGAAGGAGGTTTGATCACGCGTCAAGGCGAGACAAAGCGAGAAGCAAAACCAAAACAAAGTGGCTTGGGTGACCACCAGGCCTCGGGAGGCTAGCCGCCCAGGCCTGGGTGGTTACCCGAGCCCAAAGCGGAAATCCCACTTTGAATAGGAAACTTCCTATTCTGATGGGTTTTTTCCTATTTGAACTTGGATTTGTGACCTTTTCCCTATAAAAACACATCCAAGAGGTTCCTAAACCTACTTGTATTCATTCATTAGAAATTATGGAGGCTCTAGACAAATTTTTAGGAGGGTTTTTGAGAGTTATGAGTGCTGAAGCAAAATCTGAGTTCAAGTGCTTTGGCTTGGATCCATTGCTCTCCTTGAGGCATGTGAGGCTTGAAATGAACCTCTTGACTGCTGCTACATATTTTTGGGATCCTCAAGTTCATGTGTTCCGCTTCAACTATGAAGAACTGTGCCCAACCATGGAGGAATTCTGTGCATTGTATGAAGTTTCAACGGTAGGTCCTTTCATTCTCCCTACTCCTCGCCCAAGCTTTCTTACTTCTTTCTCCAATCTACTTGGGATTCACTCAAAATATGCCTCTAAGTTTGTAAAGGACCATATGGTAGACTTGATGAAATTGGCAACCTCTTTTTTAGCTTGTGATAGTAAAGGTATTCTGAATTTTACCTTTCCTATTAAGCATGCTCTTGCCTTTTGCCTCATTAGTCGTTTCCTTATTTCCACTGGTACTCCACATGTTCCCATTCAAATCTGTGACTTGATTCCTCTCCTTGCCAAGGGCCATAACTTGATTCCCATGGTGCTAGCTGAAACCCTGAATGGTTTGGATAAAACTCATGAGGACCCAAAGGTTCCTTTAGGAGGTAGCCCCATCCTACTGCAGATGTGGTTGCTTGAAAGACTGAATTTCTTGTCACCAGTTGCCATTACACCATACAAGCCCCAGCATTACTGCCTTCGCCGCATTGAACTACCTGGGCAATTTTCATTGAGAGATTAGCTAGGTTACTTCCAAACCCTTTCTTGGAGGAGTGTCAAGTGGTTTGTATTCATATGGGGCTGCAGTGACCAGGTGCTTCTGCGGACTTCTGGATGCGCCATGGTGAGACTCATAGGACTGAGGTCTACTTCTTTTTATTGGCCTTCAAGGGTTCTGCGTCAGATGGGCGCCATGCAAACCATACCCACTTCCTTGAAAGGTGACTATCCTGTGGTGCCCGCGGGTCTTTCTGTAGTGACTTGGGCGAAGGACCGATGGCCTAGCAAGTTGATACTAACCCAAGTTACGAATACTGATGGTCCGTATATGATGAGCTCAGAGTATAAGGAATGGTTGAAAAGTAATTTGGGTGAGAGAGAGACTACTCGAAGAGAAAGGATTTTTGGACTTATCAAGAACAATGAACTTGGACCTTGCAGAGAAGATATTATGGAAGCAGTAACAGCAGCTTATGAACACGACTTGAGGAAGAAAAGAAGACATGCAAGAGAGGAGAAGAAAGCTGAAGAGCGAGCTGCAAAGAAGCCCAAGAAAAACTGAAGACTCAATAGAATAGGATATTTATGGCATATTTATAGTTCTTTTACTTAATACCAATGAATTGCTATGTCAATCAATTTTAGTTTTGAATAAATTGCCAATAATAAATCAAATTTGGGATTTTCTTGTTTGATTTAGACCGCACCCAAGGTAACTTTATGGGTTGCCTACGTATCTCCATGGTTTTTTTTTTCTTCTTTTTTTTTGTTTTTTTTTTTGTTTTTTTTTGTTTTTTTTGTTTTTTTTTGAATGGAGAATCAGGTCTTACGTAGTTCTTATGCCTTAACTTTTTCCTAGGCCGCCCTTACGGGTTTTCAACCTAGCAGGCTTCAAACATGATATTTCTTCAATTAATCCAAATTAGTTGGACGAGCGAACTCAATTCCATCTAAATCCATGAGGCGAACAGCCCCTGCTGGCAATATCTCTTTGATAATGTATGGCCCACCCCAACTTGGCTTGAATTTTCCCCGCAGATCGAACACTGGAGCTCTGATTTCTTTCAGCACTACATCCCCTTTCTTTAGACCTCGATCTTTGACATGCTTGTTGAATGCTCTGGCAACTCTCCGTTGATGCCCCTGAACATGATACAGCGCCCTTAAACGCCTTTCATCCAGCAAAGCTAACTCATCATAGCGGCTCTTAACCCAGTCCACTTCTGTTATCTGGCTCCCCACGGCAACTCTTAATGAAGGAACCTCTAATTCAACTGGCAACACGGCCTCCATTCTATAAACTAGAGAATAAGGGGTAGCCCTTGTTGACGACCTTATTGATGTTCTGTAACCCCATAGAGCCAATGGCAACTTCTCATGCCAGTCTGTGTGTGAGTCCGCAGTCTTCTGTAGTATCTTCTTGATGTTCTTGTTAGCTGCTTCCACCGCTCCATTAGTCTGAGGACGGTATGGTGATGACAGATGGTGAACTATGCTGTACTTTTGCAAGAGCTCATGGGTTTCTTTCTGAAAGTGCTGGCCATTGTCTGAGATAACTTCATGCGGTACCCCATATCGATAGATGATGCTGTGCTGTATGAACTGTGCTACCTTCTTGGAATTCAAGGTCTTGAAGGACGCTGCTTCCACCCACTTAGTGAAGTAGTCGATGGCGACCAGGATGTATTCATGCCCATTTGATGCCTTTGGCTTGATCTGTCCGATGATATCTATCCCCCATACCGCGAATGGCCAAGGTGATGACATACTCGTTAAAGGCATAGAAGGCAAATGTTGTCCACTGGCGAACAGTTAGCATTTGTGGCACTTCTTGACATGTGCGTGGCAGTCTCTTTCCATGGTGGACCAATAATAGCCTAGCCTCATGATTTTCTTAGCCAACATATAGCCGTTCATGTGCGAAGCCCCTGTTCCTTCATGGATTTCTTTAATCAGATGCTCGGCTTCCTCCTCGGTGACACACAGCAGGTGGATCCCGTCGTATGATCTCCGATATAGCTTTCCTCCACAAAGTACATAGTGACTCGCCAACCGCCTTAGGGTTTTTCTATCGATACGAGATGCTCCTTCTGGGTATTCCCTTTCTTCAATGAACTTCTTTATGTCATGGAACCACGGACGGCCATCATTTACCTCTCCTCCTCGGATTGCACAACAGTACACAGGCTTGTCTCGGCATTCTATCACCAACGGCTTCACATTTCCCCCTTCAGGTATCTCCACCATGGATGCTAGGGTCGCCAAGGCATCGGCGAACTGGTTCTTGTTTCTTGAAAGGTAGTTGAACTCTATCTCTGAGAACTCCTTGGTTAGAGCTTCCAGATAGGCATGGTAAGGCAACAATTTCTCATCTCGAGTTTTCCATTCCCCTTTTATCTGGCAAATGATTAGTGCTGAGTCCCCGAACACTTCCAATTCTTTGATCCCCAATTCAAGTGCCACTTCCAGTGCTAGGATACAGGCCTCATACTCAGCAATGTTGTTGGTAGCTTCGAACCCCAACTTGACCGCTAACGGTGTAAATGCCTCTTCGGGTGAGACCAGCAGGACTCCTATCCCATAACCTTTCTTATTGGCTGCCCCATCGAAGTATACTCTCCAAGTTTTTCTACCAATCTCTAGCACGTCCTCATCTGGGAATTGATCGTTGAATGGAGCGGATGATGACACCGGACAGCTGGCTAGGTAGTCTGCGATGACGCTTCCCTTGATAGACTTCTGATTCACATACTTGATGTCGAATTCATTGAGGAGAATTGACCATCGAGCAGTTCTGAATGACAATACTGGCCTTTCTACCAGGTACTTCAACGGGTCCATGCGACTTATCAAGAACACTTCGAAGGACATCATGTAGTGTCGGAGTTTCTGCGTCGCCCATACTAGTGCCACACAAGCTTTTTCAATCGCATTATACTTCACTTCATAGTCTGTCATTTTCTTGCTTAAGTAATAGATGGCATTCTCCTTTGTAGACCCTTCGAGATATTGAGCTAACATAGCCCCCGTCGCGGTTTCGGTGACCGTTAAGTATAACAAAAGCGGCGCACCTTGCCGTGGGGGAACTAAGATTGGAGGATTGCTCAAGTATCTCTTAATGGTCTCAAAGGCCTCTTGGCATTCTTCGTTCCATACTTTTGGCACACCTTTCTTAAGCAATTTGAAGATTGGTTCGCAAACCATGGTCAAGTTGGCAATGAATCGGCTTATGTATTGAACTCTTCCCAGAAAGCCTCGGATCTGCTTCTCAGTGCTAGGCGGCTCCATTTCCACAATGGCTTTTATCTTCCCTGGGTCCACTTCGATGCCTCTCTGAGTGATCATGAACCCCAATAGCTTGCCTGCAGTGACACCAAAAGCGCACTTCTGTGGGTTGAGACGGAGATTGTACTTTTTTGCTCGCTCTAGGAATTTCTCTAGTGCCTTGAAATGCCCTTCTCTATCCACGGACTTCACGATCATATCATCGACGTAAACCTCGACTTCCTTATGGATCATATCATGCAATAGGGTCGTAGCTGCTCTTTGGTAAGTAGCCCCAGCGTTTCTTAAGCCAAAAGGCACTACCTTGTAACAGTACGTTCCCCATTGCGTGATAAAGGCTGTTTTCTCCATGTCTTGAGGCGCCATCTTTATTTGGTTATACCCGAAGAATCCGTCCATGAAGGAGAGGAGTGCATGTCCCACTGTACTATCCACCAACACGTCGATATGGGGTAAAGGAAAGTCATCCTTAGGGCTCGCGGCGTTGAGATCTCGGAAATCGACACACATCCTTACTTTCCCATCTTTTTTAGGCACAGGCACTATATTCGACAACCACTCGGGGTACTCCACAACTTGGAGGAAACCCGCGTCTAGTTGTTTAGTTACCTCTTCTTTTACTTTTAGAGCCCATTCTGGTTTTAATCTTCTGAGTTTCTGCTTTACCGGCTTTTTTAGGGAATTGGTGGGGATATAGTGTTGCACAATATCGGGGTCAATGCTAGGCATGTCTTCATAAGACCATGCAAAAGCCATAATGTTGGCTTTCAAGAGGGAGATCATCTTTTCTTTTTCAACGGGGGAGAGGGTTTTCCCAATTTTAACTATTCTTGGCAATTCATTCGTCCCTAAGTTGATTGATTCCAATTCATCCATATTAGGTTCGGTGACGCCCCTTTTCCTTTGCTCAACGAGCTCCGGGGGGACATCGTTCCTAGGATCTATATCCATGCCATAAATATCCATAGAGGAGAGAAAAGAGACACTGCATATATAGAGAAAGAAAGCACACTTTATTGACTAGGAATAATGGGAATGACACACAAAAGAAAGAAAGAAAACAAACAAATCTGTACCAATACTATGACTCCACAAGGTGAGTTAAGTAGATACATCTTATTGAATTAGGGAAATATTACTAAACTAAGACACCTACAAGCTGCTATCAGGTAGGCCAAGGTCTTCTTCTTCATGGATCTCCGCAACGACACCACATTCAAGGTACCAATTCAGGAGTGGCAAGGTAGCATGGCTAATGGACGAACCCTGGAGTTCTTCAATGGTCGAGTCTTCCACGGTGAGGATCATATTTTGGAACATTTCAGTCATAGCCCCTGCATTAAGGTTCTCTGCCCAGTCCTCCTCTTTCTTTTCCCAGAACTCATCATTGATGGCATCATCATCCACTATTTCAGCTGTGATTGGATACCATTCGGTGAAGAAGATTTCAAAACCCGGAACTCGGATCTTGGTAGCTTGGTTAAAGGTGGGCTCTGGAAACCCGCAATATAGAAAATCATCCCCTTCTTTGACGAAGTAACCATTCAAAGTAGGTCGATATGGCGAGATCTTCAGGTCTGGCACCCTTCCCTCGGCTTTGGCTCTTACTTTCTCTTTGTTCCTCTTCAGCATTTCCGCATGATCATTTCTAGAGGGCTCATATCCTAGCCCGAAGGTGTAGGAGGTGACACGGCTTTGAATAGACGTAGGGATCCCTTGTTGGCGACGCCCTAGCCCCATGCCTGGAAAGAAACTTATCTTTCTCATTATTTCACCGACGTGCAAGTTGCCATGGGGGCAAAAGTCCAAGGGTATTAATTCACCCTTTTCGAGCTCTTTTTCAATGCATTGGACATAGTCAAACCCAGATAGCGGTATCGTTGCTGATTCAGGTTGTATCTCACATATAGGCACACCCGCGAGTTTCAATTCATAGTCCCCCTGAAGTGTTACTATGGCTCCTTCATAAGGAAACTTCACCTTTTGATGGAGTGAAGATGGCACAGCCCCAGCAGGATGGATCCAAGGTCGGCCCAACAACAAGTTGAAACATGACGGCACATCCAACACTTGGAATTCTACCCTAAATTCAGTGGGTCCCATGATAAGAGGCAAAGTAACTACCCCTATTACTTCTCGGCGGGTGTTGTCATAAGCTCTTACGGTCTACCCAGATGGCGTGAAATCAGTGGGTCCCAAACCCAAAACAGTGGCAGTTTGGAGAGGACATACATTCAGTGCGGACCCATTGTCGATAAGAACGGTGGGAACCCTCTTCCCCATAGTGTCAACGGTCACATAGAGAGCTTGAGAATGGCTCGGCCCGCTTTTAGGTAGGTCTACATCGGTGAACACGATGGTTGAGTTCTTGGGAGTTGGATTCACCAAATGTACCAATCCCTCGGGGGATGTGTCAACAGGCACTTGTATCTGATTCAACAGTTTCAACACGGTCTGTCTGTGCTTATGCGAGGCCATGAGCAAGCCCCAAATAGTAATGTTGGCATTGGTCTTCTTCAACTGCCTAAGCACTTCATCCTCTTCTTCTTGCAAGCTAGGACGCCTCTGCCCTTCCAAATCTTCCAACGGATTTTCAGATTCTAGGTGGGGGGCTTGAAATGACGACCCCCTCTGGTTATATGGTCCAACTCATCATCGCTAGCCCATATGTCATGGACTTCCTCGGAGTCACTCATTAAGTCATCCCATTCTATCATGTCAATGCTCTCCATTTCTGTCGGCAAGTCATCCCAACCTGAAGGGACTATCGGCTCATCTGATATCGGACTTGGGCTTGAGTACAGCACATAGTAATCATATTTCCCCGACGCTTCACCTAATAGGCCAACCTAAGGATCCCCTGCTTCATATCTTTCTTTCAACTCTTGTTGGATAGATTTCTTTGGCAACAACAAAACCTTTTGGTCAATGAGGTCTTGGATGATCTTCTTTAGTATAGAACAAGACTCGGTGTCATGGCCGGGTGCACGATGGTATTGGCAATATTGGTGAGGGGTTGATGGTCTTGGCTTTGGTGGAAGTGGCATGATAAGGCTGTTATTGCGGCAAATGGTGAAGAGACGGGTTAAGGTCATGGGGAGCGGAGTGTATTGTCTTATGGGATGGCGAGGGCGAGAGGATTCAACCCCAATGGCATTTATGGTGTTAGGTGGGGGTGTGTTGTTGTGTGATGGGAGAGGATTACGGGCGACATTTGGACGGGTTGGTGGTGAAATGACTTGCTTATCAATGAGGTCTTGGACTTGGTGGCGAAGGCGAATACAGCGATTGGTGGCATGGCCTTTGGATTGGTGGTACTTGCAGTACTCATTCTCATTGTAGCTCTTGGGTAAGGGATTTGGTGGAGGTCTTGGGTCGAGTGGCTTCAATAGGTCACGACTTATAAGCTTTTCAAGGACTCTTTCGAGTGGCATGAATAGGTCAGTGAATTGGCGAGGTCGGTTGACATCATTGAGAGAAAAGGGTTGGATTGGTTGAGTTATGGTGTTGACCTCGGCATTGTTCTTCCCAGTAAAGTTTGTCTTGCGACTCCTCACTTCCTCAGTCTTGATTGTCCCATCATTGATAGCATCTTCAACCTGCGTGCCAGCCCCAATGAGAGCTTTGAAATTTGGGAAATAGTGGGCAAATAGGTGCTCGTGATACACGGGCAGCAGGTTCTTAACCACTAACTGAATTTGGTCCTCCTCATTCGGCCTATCCGTCATTCTCGACGCCTTTTGTCTCCACCTTGTAATGTAAGCGGAGAAAGTTTCATAAGCCCCTTGCTTGGTAGTTTCTAGGTCCCTTCGAGTAACGTCCACCTCTGTGTTATACTTGTAATGCTCTGAAAACTCATTGCATATGTCTTCCCAAGTCCGGGTTCTATTCTCATCCAAGGATAAGAACCATTTCAAAGCAGAAGTGGCCAAGGTTTCATGGAACATTTGAGCTAAAAGCTCGTCAGTAGCCCCTCGAGGGTGCATAGCTCGCACGTACATCTTCAAATGAGTCTTAGGGCAACCCGTCCCATCGAACTTTTCTAACTCCGGCATCTTGAATTGTAGTGGAATACGAGCCGTTGGAAACAGGGATAGAGTCCGCACATCGACCATGTCATCAACCCTGCGAATCCCTTTTATGGTTCTCTCCAAAGCTTCTACCTTGCTAGCTAACACGGAATCACTGCTAGTACCTTTCCCCTTGGCTTCCCCTTCTAGGTTGGTGACCTCAGGTTTCGAGCTACTTTCCCCCCTTGTCTTGGTGTTCTCATTGGATTGAGGTCCCTCTTCGGTGCCAGCCCCATGAGGTATACCCGAGGAATGGGCCTTAGAGCCATTTTGTTCAAGATCCGCCATCTTCTGTTGGTTCTCTTGAGCCATTTTCAATGCGGTATCGGATGTCTCGGCGGTATGGTCAAGCTTGGCCATGATGGCTTTCAGGCAAGCCTCAAGGTCAAAGTGCCCCTCACTAGTTCTTTCGTCGGCCATGTCTGTCTGATGGGTAGACTCAACACTCACTAGACGCCCTTGTGGATTGCGGATCCAAGCCAGCACGTCTATGGATAGAAAAGTTTTAACCTTTAGCCTAAGGACTTGTCCTAAACCTCCATATTTTCCTTAATGAACTCGGTCTCTACACCATGTTCAATTAATTCATTCCTTTTATCCAATTACCTTTACAGGGATCATGGATTAAGGGTATGTTTTAAAGAATAGGGCATAGAGTCCTTAAACTAGGTTTAATTAATCCCCTAGGACTAGCACATCACAAACATAGCTTTACATCCTATTTCCTTAATTTATTCCTCCTAACCCATGGCCTTAACGAAGGCTAGGGTTTAAAGGTCTATGTTAAGGGCATAAGATATAAAGCCTCACACCACAAACACGACATAGCATCATTACAAACAATTGTGGGTGCATAAAGGTGAGACCGTAGTGTCCTACAAGTCTGTCTATATGGACTAATGATAAGGGTAGGCTAGGGTCCTTCACTTGCTTGAGCAATCCTTATACCTAACCACATGTGGCATCAGGAACGCCGCGTGGGTCCAGCAGTACGTGATTAACTCATTTAATATACCCAAGGGCAAGCCCAAGGGTACTAGGCAAGAGAGGTTGATAGCTTTCGCCCCAACACATGGAATCAGGAAAACCAAGGTTGAGACTAGGCCGATCGTTGGCAAGGATACATCGAGGGACATCGATCCTAGCATGCAAGAGTTTGCGCACACAATGCAATAAATGAAAGCACACAATCAAGCGGATGCAATGTGATTGATTTTAATTAAACATAATAAATTAACCTAGCCCATTTAAACTTTATAGAGTCTAGCCCACAAGTCCCCAGTGGAGTCGCCAAACTGTGAACCCCGGAAATCGGGCCCACAAGGGATTGAAAGAAAATGGGTTTGAAAAAGAAAAAGGAAAGGAGTCGCCACCTTATTTTTTAAAGGAAACAAGGAAAACCCTAAAAATAGTTTGTTTTAGGAAAACAATTTGAATGACTCCATAAAAAAGGAAAGGCAAAAACCAATCTTTTGAAAACCAAAGAAATCGGGGATTCGGAGGCTAAGTTATGACATGGGAAGGTTCTAGGCAAAGCCTATAGGCACCCATGTCACCCTTTCGGTCTCTCAGTTCATTTGGGCTAAATCAAGATCTTTCCATACAAAAAGCAGCAAGTATATCATCACAAGAATTGCATGCATATCATATATTTCATTCATCCATCCATGCATAATAAGCACATAAAAACAGAAAAAGAAAAAAAGAAAACAAAAACAAAAATAAACCTAGGATGCTTGGATCCTAGAACGGACTTGAGCCTCACGAAGAGCGCCTACGTACCATGCAACGAAATACATGGCTCAAAGTCCACGTAGTTCGATTAGAACTAAGGTTAAATCCTAATACAAACCTATGGTAAAAACCCTAGGTTTCCTTATTTGATCAAAAGAGAATTGATAGAAAGTTTGATTTTAGGAAAGAAATCCACAAAATGGAAACCTTAATAAAAACCAGAATTTTGTTTATGAAGGAAACTTCTAATTAAACCATAGGATCATATTAAAAATTAACCCTAGATAGGGAGAAGAGAATGAGTTAAGGAAGAAAAGTGAATTGGGGCACCTTCACACCCACTTACCTGAGCGCAATTAGCTCCAAGCATTAGCTATTTCAGACATAAGCAGCCCTATTTGCCATAAGACAAATACCACACCTATTTGCACCCTTACAAGTGCTCAAAACCATGCAAAAACACTAACATGCAAATCTGGACAGAATAGTATTATGACCTAAAATCATCCACTAAGCATGCCAATAGCAAAAACAGCGAACAATAATAAGTCCTAACATATTCCTAGAACCATATCATGCATAAAAACCCTAAAACATACTAACATGCATGCAAAACTATCATGTTTACTCCATATGAAAAACATATACAGCAAACACGAAGAAAAACCAATAAAAAAGTCTACTTTATCATGCTATTTGAAAACAAACACAAAACAATGACTCTAAAACCCTAAACTCACAAATATGCTTAAAAACTCACAAGACATACTTTAATCATGCTAAAACCAAACTAAACAGAAATTAAATCATGCATATTAACTAACTAAAGCAATATAACATGATGAAAATCCTAACTCTAACATGCAATGACACTAATCCTAGCACAAGGACAAACAGGAGCACAAGAATCATAACTATGCATTAAAAACCTAAAGGACAGCCCTAAAGCATGCTAAACAGTAGATAAAAAATAGATATTCCATGTATATTAACTAGCTAGAGTGTTAATACATGATAAAAAAGTTACCTTTAACATGCAATAAGCCTAACCCATATGAAAACCTAGTTTAAGCTTGAATAGAGAAGGAGAATACCTTAGGAAGGGCCTTCCTTTGTGTTTATAATTGTTCGTGGCTCCTCAGGTCTTTAGAGTGAATCAAACCAACACGAATCCTCCTCTTTGTCAAAGTGGTATCACAGCAAAGAGATCAAAACTCACTCAACTTTGAAAAGAAAATAGAAAACAAAAAGAGAACAAGAGAAAAGAAAAGTGATTTTCGTCACTTTGCAGAAGCAGCAACTTCAATCGCGTTTTTGGGTATGAAAACGTTGGATTTGGACAAAGCTTGTGAAATACAAAGTTGTAGAGAATTGAATTATCTTTCTAACAAGACCAATTTCATCAAATTCAGACTTCGGATGAAAAAGTTATGATTAAAATACGACTGCTGGTTTTCAGAAAATCTGCTGCTGAATTATGACGAATTTCACTCCCTCCAAACCCTCTTCTCCCCTCCCTGTTTAAAGACATTAAGAGAGTATTTATAGCTGAAATCTGGAGTTTCCCTTTCCTTCCTGGACTAGGTTTCTTTGGAGAATAATCAAAAGGTATTTTATAATGATAAAAGACTTCTAATCTGAATAGGAAAAGGAAATTGTCTTTTATAAAAATTGGGAGACTGACCGCTAACACGCATGCATATGTATTGTATGTGCGTACACACACTCATCACATACGTACACGTGTTAGTGTCATGATAAAAATGGCTAATTTAATAAAATAATTTTCTTTTCATTTTAACCAAAAATCTCATGCTGTGATTCGCACTAATTCTTCAAGGATAATCCGTAAATAACCACACTAAACTCATCATCAGGGCCACGGGACTTAATACCTCATATGCATCCATATGAACTCCAATTGACAATTTGGAGATCATTCCAAGGTTAAATGAAAAGTTTGGGACTTAAAAGACAATTATGCCCCTCAAGTCACAAAAGCTCTTATTATCCCTCAAGATCAACTCCAATTTGAACCAAAATTCATATCCATTGTCCTTGTGACTCTAGAAAACTAATGCAAGTGACTAGACTCAAAAACCAAACAAAAACATGCATGAAATGATGAGCCCTAGTAAGGTGGTGCAAAAATGGGGTGTGACACAAACATAATAGAATAAGCCCTTTTATTAAATCAATAATAAATGTGACATACATAAATGAAATCAAATGATTGTTCCTTTATCCCTAAACAATCATCTCTATGATTGGCTCTAGGGCATAACTCTAACAGCTAGACCCCCAGGCTTACCCTCTCCCTATCCCTCCTGGGACTCGCCAGGTACTTATATATTCTTGCAAAACAATTCTAGAATTTCTTTGGTTAAATCATGTTATGCATGCTCTAACGATCTTTCCCTTTTTCTTTTCAATTGACCTTTGTTGAGACCGAGCAGCTGTACCAGATGTTCGAGGGACTGAAGCTGATGCTGACGGCTTATTCCCGAACGATTTGGGAGCTACGCAGGGAGATTGCGCAGGCCCAGGAGCAGGGTGATGATGACAGTGATGGTGATGCGGGTTCTGCATAGGCTTAGACTTGCTATTTCTTTTCTTTATGGAACAATGTTTTTTATTATATTTTGGGGACATGTACTTAATTAATTACTTTTGAGCTTTATATGCTGTTCTGGACTACAGAATCTTATCCTTGTGGGTGCTTTTTCATTTATGATAAACAGGGTTTTTTTGGTTTATATGATGTCCACAATTTACCCAGGCAGTACAATGTATGCGTACGCACCATATTTATTGCGTACGCACCCTAGTAGTTGCGTACGCACCCATGACCATTGCATACGCAGTATAGGCCGAGCAAGGTCTTTTTAGGAGGGCCCATCTGCTAGTTTCCTTGTAGAACTCAAGCACTATTCACGAACACAATCCAAATAAGGACTCTTTTTAGAGCTGTCTATAAGTTTAGAGCGCTTGCTTGTAGAGTTGCTCCTCATCAATCATGGAAAGCTCTCTTCCTTCCCAGAATCTATCACAGTGGCTAAAAACTCTGGATCAGGGTGCTCGCGATCTTTTCCAAGCCAAGTTTCAGATTTCTTCTTTGTTTGATTATGCTCATGTGAAGATCAACCATAGTTTCTTACACAAGGCCGCTGAGTTTTGGGACCCTGCTCGTCATGTATTCCACTTTAATCGTAATGAGTTGTGCCCCACTATGGAGGAATTTGGTGCGATTCTCAGGCGACCAGACTTCAAACGCATTCTCCTGCCGAAGATGACTGTTATAAAAGCTGAAGATCTAATCCCTGCATTCGAAATTCCCTTAAGGCTTGCACGATCATGGCTTTCGAACTCACACATTATCCTGGAAAGCGTAATATCGCACTTCGCTGCACTCCCTTTTCTGACCTCTATCGCACAGGTTGACTGTTATCTGAATGCCGTATGTGTTTTCCTGGTGGCGAGCTTCCTGTTCGCAGGACCCGAAGGTGTGGCGGATGCCTCTATCCTGCCTGTCGCTCTCGAACTTAAGGAGTGTAACCCTTGCATGCTCATCCTTGCAGATACTCTTAACGGTCTGGACAAATTCGTGCGTGAAGAAGTGTCCTTTTTGGGAGGTAGCCCACTGCTACTGCAGGTAAGTACGAAATGGCAATTCCACTTGTTTGCGTACACACATATAGTTGTGTGTACACAATTATTTTGGTGCGTACGCAACTACTTAATTGTGTACGCAGGTGTAGTCCCTGATCCGCATTTTCTTTGTCTTCTTAATGGCAGATATGGCTATTGGAACATCTGCGGCTGGTGAGCAAGCCTGTGGTCAGTCCCTGGGCATATCACCCTCCTGTGAACCCCGGAAATTGGGCCCACAAGGATTTGACAAAAAGATTGTCTGTGGGAAAAAGAAAACAAAAGGAGTCGCCACCTTATTTTTTAAAGGAAACAAGGAAAACCCTAAAACAATTTGTTTTAAGAAAACAACTCGAATGACTCCATTTTTAAAAAGGAAAGGCAAAAACAAGTCTTTTGGAAACCAAAGAAATCGGGGATTCGGAGGCTAAGTTATGACATGGGAAGCTTTTAGGCAAAGCCTATAGGCGCCCACGTCACCCTTTCGATCTCTCGGTTTATTTGGGCTAAATTAAGATCTTTTCCATACAAAAATCAGCAAATATCATCACAAAACAGCCTGCATATCATATATTTCATCCAATCATCCATGCATAATAAGCAAATAAAAACAGAAAATAAAGAAAAGAGAAAAGAAACCTAGGATACTTGGATCCTAGAACGGACTTGAGCCTCACGAAGAGCGCCTACGTACCATGCAACGAAATATATGGATCAAAGTCCACGTAGTTCGAATAGAATTAGCGTTAAAACTTAATATAAACCTATGGTAAAAACCCTAGGTTTCCGTATTTGAAAAAGAGTTGAATATGATAAATAAACCAAGTTTGAATTTAGAAAGAACTCCACAAAATGGAAACTTTGATAAAAACTAGAATTTTATTGGTTAAGGAAACCCTTGATTAAAACCATAGACTCATATTAAAAATTAACCCTAAAGAGAGAGAAGGGAAAGAGTTAAGGAAGAAAGGTGAATTGGGGCACCTTCACACCCACTTACCTGAGCCCAATAGCTCCAAGCATTAGCAATTTCAAGCAATAGCAGCCCTATTTGCCATAGGACAATTACCACACCTATTTGCATCCTTACACGTGCTCAAAACCATGCAAACACAATGATATATAAGTCTGGACAGAATACTACTAAGGCTTAAATTCATCCACTAATCATGCCAATAGCAAAAACATTGAACAAATATAAACTCTAATGCAATCCTAGGACCATATCATGCACAAAAACCCTAGAAATCAACTAGCATGCATGCAAAAAATATCATAGTTATTCCATATGTAAAACATATACAGCAACTATGAAGAAAAATCAATAAAAAGGCCTAAACTAACATGCTGTATGAAACTATCTTAAAACAAGGACACTAAAAACCCTAAACTCACAAACATGCTTAAAAATGCACAAAACAAACTCTAAACATGCTAAACTCAAGCTAAACAGAACTTAAATCATGCATATTAACTAACTAAAGCAATAGAACATGATAAAAATCCTAATTGTAACATGCAATGACACTATTCTAAAATAAGGACAACAGAAGCACTAAATCACAACTATGCATTAAAACCTATGAAACAGTCCTAAAGCATGCTAAACCCATCATGGATATCATTATTATCACATGTATTAACTAATAGAAACCTCAATCTATGGTAGAAATCATAAGTATTGCATGCAATAAAGCTATTCTACATGATACCCTAGTTTAAGCTTGAATAGAAAGGAAGAATACCTTAGGAAAGCCTTCCTTATTACTGTAGAGACTCTCCTCTTGACTTGTGGATGACTTGAATCAATGCTCTTCAAGGCTACAGCATGTCCTCTAGCTCTCCTTCAAGTCTCTCCCTCTTATTCTCTCTCAAACACTCAGGTTTTAATGCATAAAGTGGCTCCCAATTGTCTCCAATTGCCCTCCTTGTGCTGGAGCATAGGGGGTATTTATAGAGTTTCATTAGGACAAACCAATGGCTAGGATTAAAACCCTAGAAATTAATCCAAGGGCTATTAGAGACCCCCTTGGGGCTTAAGTAACTTAGAAGTTACCAAAAATTAGAAGGAAACTCATCCAAAAGAGCCCAAATACATCAAAATAGGCAAGAGTCCGCTTCAGCAAGGAGTTAGAGTGAAAATAGGAAAGTGGTCTTGGGTGACCACCAGGGCCTGGGCAGCTAGCCACCTGGGCCCAGGCGGCTAGCCGCTCGGGGCTGGGTGGTCACCCGTGCCCACTCTGGATTTTTGCCTACTTTTGACTCCTAATCCTTCTAAAAGTGTTTCAGGGGGCAAACTAAGTCCGATTTTGATGAAACAAAAGCCAAAATGACCGTGTTTCGATGAGGAATACATTTTTGAAAACTTTAGGTTGAAAACCACTAACCATGGGGGCATGGTTAGGTTTGACAAAGGCGGTTAACCGCTATGCTCTACCTTTGCTAAGCATAGGCATGCACATAGAATCAAACCAAATGCTTTCCATATCAAAATTAAACTTTCTAAAACACTTTTTGGGATAAAATGATGACCAATTAGAGTCAATTCGAAAAGATTTGTTTGGTAATTGTGAGTCAATTAAAGCTAACCCAAAGAAGGGTCAATTAACCAACTTGAACTACATCGAGCCATTTTAATCCTGAGCCATTGATTCATCAAATTGAACCTAGAAATACCTCATACGCATCCATATGAACTCCAATTGACAATTTGGATATCATTTCAAGGTCAAATGAAAAGTTTGGGACTTAAAAGATGATTATGCCCCTCATGTCACAAAAGTTCTTATTATCCTTCAAGATCAACTCCAAATTGAACCAAAATTCATATCCATTGTCCTTGTGACTCTAGAAAACTAATGCAAGTGACTAGACTCAAAAACAAAAAAAAAAAAAAAAAAAAAAACATGCATAAAATGATGAGCTCTAGTAAGATGGAGCAAAAATGGGGTGCGACAGAAGCCTCTCATTGGCGAACAAGTTACACTTGTGAACCAATGATAAAGAACAACCCATTTTTGCCAAAAGCCTGGAGGAGTCACACACTGGATCAACAATGATAGGAGGTTGAAAACTTGGGATCGAAATAAGGAAGTGCACTCAAGTCATGAGCATACTTAAACCACTGGGGGTTGAGAATTGATAAGAGAAGCATATTCAAGCCACTACGAATGAACATACTTTTGAAATGGAAAGATATATTCAAGTCACGAATATATTTAACCAATTGATTGAGAAAAGACTGAGAAGTACACTCAAGTGATGAGTATACTTTTGAAATGGAGAAATATATTCTGGTCACGAATACATTTAACCAAGTAATTGAAAAAGACTGAGAAGTATACTCAAGTGATGAATACACTTTTGAAATGGAGAAATGTATTCAGGTCACGAATATATTTAACCAAGTATGTAACAAAGATTGAGAAGCATATTCAAGTGATGAAGATACTTTTGAAATGGAGAAATATATTCAAGTCACGAATATATTTAACCAAGTGATTGAAAAAGACTGAGAAGTATACTCAAGTGATGAGTATACCTTTGAAATGGAGAAATATATTCAGGTTACGAATATGTTAAACCAAGTGATTGAAAATGATCTGAGAAGTATACTCAAGTGATGAGTATACTTTTGAAATAGAGAAATATATTCAAGCGATGAATATATGTAACCAAGTAAGTGACAATGAGCTAAGAAGTATGTTCAAGTGATGAACATACTGTTAGGATTATGCCCTAGAGCCAATCATAGAGATGATTGTTTAGGGATTAGGAACAGTCAATTGATTTCATTTATATATGTCACATTTATTATTGATTTAATAAAAGGGCTTATTCTATTATGTTTATATGCATCATTTATATTTACATAATATGTCCATGGAGTTAGAGTTGAGAATATGAAATTACAAAGGGTTGTAATTTTGAGACTGTAAATATATCTCTGTACTAAACTCCTAAATCATTCCTAGTTGAAGGTTCACTATGATGGACAGTAATGAACCATAGGACTAGCACTTGTTAGGTTGACTCTATAGGAGGATAGCTAGTCTCAAGCTATTTGTGTGGAGACACTACAACCAACAAGTGGGTGCCTATTATAAGAATAGGTACACTGAATGTGACTAAAGATATGAGATAAGCTGAATGGAGTTTAACTTGCCTGTCAATCAGTTTCTCATTGTTATAGTGGTATAAGTAATCCTTAGACCTGAGACACCATGATTGTCTTATACATGTAGCTTTAGAAGTTTGATAACACTAAGTGCAGATCCTATTCAGGGGTCTGTAAGGGTGTTCATTGGCCCTACTGCTATGTGTGTGAAGGCATGCGAGTGATCAACAAGGAATCCATTACTCTCAGGAAAAAGAGAGTGAATGTATCATACAGCATTCATTGAATATAACTCATTAAATCCATGGGCCCATGGTAGAATGAATATGGAAAGGAGTTTTCATAAGTTCATCATTGAGTTGATATTAATGAATGAGTATAAAGTAATTGAACTAGGGACTTGACAGACTTCCATGTCCTATTAGTTTAATTAGACACATTGTGTTGATGGAAGGATGGAATTGTAACCTGTAAACTATAACAGAAGGGTTCTTTGTAAATGACTATTCACCTCATTAAGGACCACACCATGAGCCATATGCTAGGTGTTACTCATGGTTAGTAGAAGCCCTAATTGATATAAATGAGTTATAATCAATTAGGGAATTGAAAGGAGTTTCAATTAGACCCTTAATGGAAAGTGTTCCATTGTGCACAACTTGTGCTGTTCCTACTACTTGATGATGTGAACCCAATGGGTCACACACTGATCATGCTAAGAGAGCTTGATTGTCTATGAGAGAAAGGGTATAAGTGATTAAAGAAAAGTTCTTTAAGGGGCTAATTTGTATTTGATGCAAACTAGTGGGCTAATTGTGTAATTAAGAGTAATTACACAAATTAGATTAAGGTTTGGAATCCCCCCTTGGCCGGCCCTATTAGTGGGCTATATAATGCCCACTATAAGGTGATGACATCATCACAATCACAATCACTCCTCCCCAAGTGCTGCCCGAATTCTCCCTTGGAGGCTCTCTCTCTCTCTCTCTCTTTTTCACCTCTAGCAACCCTAAGGAAGAAGAAGGAAAGGACAACTTGCTCAAGCTAGGTGTGGATACTGTTGGAGGCAGTGCACTTGGACTGCTCAATCAGAAGACAAAGCTTGGAGCATAAAGGAGAAGACTTGTTCAACTGTAAGTACCCTAACTCTCTTGGTAGTTAGGTTTATGGTTTTTGTATTAAGCATAATTAAGATTCATGGGTTTGGGAATCATAGGAAAAATTTTAAATTCCACCTTTGTAGTTTTTCCTCTCTAGTTTGATTCCCAACACATACTTTTGAAATGGAGAAATATATTCAAGTGATGAATATACTTAACCAATTAAGTGACAATGAACTGAGAAGCATGTTCAAGTGATGAATATACCTTTGAAATGGAGAAATATATTCAAGTGACGAATATATTTAACCAAGTAAGTGACAATGAGCTGAGAAGTATGTTCAAGTAATGAACACACCATTGAAATGGAGAAATATATTCAAGTGATGAATATATTTAACCAAGTAAGTGACAATGAACTGAGAAGTATGTTCAAGTGATGAACACACCATTGAAATGGAGAAATATATTCAAGTGATGAATATATTTAACCAAGTAAGTACCAAGTAAATGACAATGAACTGAGAAGTATGTTCAAGTGATGAACACACCATTGAAATGGAGAAATATATTCAAGTGATGAATATATTTAACCAAGTAAGTGACAATGAACTGAGAAGCATGTTCAAGTGATGAACATACCTTTGAAATGGAGAAATATATTCAAGTGGTGAATATATTTAACCAAGTAAGATAGAGAATGAGGATTTGAAACTGGGAAGCATATTCAAAGGGTGAATACACTTTTGAAATAGAAGAATATATTCAAGTGATGAATATATTCAACCAAGAGGGATGGAAAATCAAGATTTGAAATGAGAATATATGATCAATTTATCAAGATTGAACAAGCATGGTGCAAGGGGAAAGTGCCTTAACACATTGTCACTTGAGTTGGCATAGCACAGGGGAAATATATTCAACCCTTTTGAACATAAAATCAATTCAAAGAATTGATTTCAAGGTGAAATATGTTTGATTTTAAGCTCAAAAAGTGTCGAATATCTTATTTGGAAGGAGGTTTGATCACTCGTTAAAGCGAGACAAAGCGAGGGACAAAGCCAAAACAAGGTGGCTTGGGTGACCACCAGGCCTCGGGAGGCTAGCCGCCCAAGGCTTGGGGGGTTACCCAAGCCATGTGCTGAAAAATCTAGGTTTTTAAATACAAGGGGCACTATTCATACTCCCCATTCACCCAAATTGAAAATTGGGAGCTTCTCTCTCTAGAAAGCTTACCCTATTTTGCAAAATCACTCCAACACCCAAAGGCATTCAAATCCACACTTCAAGAGGGATTCATACACATGAAATAGCATCATTAACACCCAATTTCACATCAAAAACAACAAATTTGCAGCACTTTGTAAATCAAAAACCCATTAAACCCATTTTTATTCAAAACAAGCTACTTCATCCACTATGGATTCCAATGAAGCTCCCACTTCAAAGTATCCATTCCTTGACTCGAAGAGTAGATACAAAGCTTCAGAATATGATGTTCATCAAGGGAAATTGCTCCTAGAACCAAGGAATCATCTCTCCTTTCTCCATTCCAAGCAAGAGGTAAGCTTACCCATTTTAAACTTTTCTTTGAAATTTTCATTTTTGTTGGTTGGAATGCATTCCCATGAACTCTTTATGAGTATTCCTAGCAGTGTTTGCAATGCCCATTGATTTTGGCAAGGATTGGATGTGAAAAGAATTCAATTTGAAAGCTTGGTGAATAGTGCCCACCAAGTGTTTGATAAAATGCTTGAGTGATAAAAATTCATCCAATCTTTGTAAATTGATGTGTGTTGCAAGGCAAAATCATAGGCATTCATTTCTAATTGATTTTAAAAACAAAACCAAGCATTTTCATGAACTTTGAAAAACAAAGTTTGCTATATTTTTGAAAAACCAATGTTTTCATGAACAAGGTTTGCTTATTTTTTCCTTAAAAAACCACTTTGGAAAACCAAGTTTACTTGTTATTTCCTTTGAAAAATCTATGTTTCCATGGTCTTGGAATGCATGGTTTACCAATGATCATGAGTTTGAAGAATAAAACCAATGTTTTCATAAACTTTCAAAGCAAGGTTTACTTGTTCATGAACTAAAAAACTTAGCTTTTGAAAAGCCAATTATCAATGTTTGCATATGATTTCTACACTAACTAGATGAATAATTCTCTTGATTAGCCCAACTTCCAAGACCTACGCACAAGGTCTTCCATAAAGAACCTCATTGGGTGGTGGAAATGTTGGGAATCAAACAAGAGGGAAAAATACAAGTGCGGAATATAAAAATTTTTCCTACGATTCCCAATCCCATGAATCTAACTATGCATAACACAAAATCAAACCCTAACTACAAAGAAGGTTAGAACACTTACAGAATTTTTGTCTTCTCCTTTTTTGCTCCAAGCTTCTACTCCGGACAGCGGTGAATGAGCAGCCCAAGTGTGCTGCCTCCAACGGTATCCACACCTAGCTAGAGCTTCAAGCCTTTTCTTTCTTCTTCCTTGTTGTTGCTAGAGGTGGAGAAGAGAGAGAGAGAGAAGAGAGCCTCCAAGGGGCTGGACGGCTAGGGTTTATTGTGCAAGCCTCTTATGCCATGTCACACATAAGTGTGACTTATATAGGCAGCCCACTAAAGGGGGCTGGCCATGGGGAAGAAACCCTAATAGGGTTATGTGTAATTACTCTTAATTGCACATTAACCCCTATTATTTGTATCAAATACAAATAGGCCCATAAAGAACTATTCTTTATTCACTAAAACCCTTTCTCTCATAGACTTTAAAGCCCTTCTTGCATGATCAGTGTGTGACCCATTGGGTTCACATCATTAAGTAGTAGGAATAGCACAAGGTGTGCACAATGGAACTCTTTCCATTTAGGGTCTAATTGGAACTCCTTCCAATTCCCTAATTGATTATAACTCACTTATATCAATTAGGGCTTCTACTAACCATGAGTAACACCTAGCATATGGCTCATGGTGTGGTCCTTAATGAGGTGAATAGTCATTTACAAAGAACCCTTCTGTTATAGTTTATAGGTTACAATTGCATCCTTCCTTCAACACAATGTCTCCAATTGAACTAATAGGACATGGAAGTCTGTCAAGTCCCTAGTTCAATTACTTTATACTCATTCATAGATATCAACTCATTGATGAACTCATGAAACTCTTTTCATATTCATCCTACCATGGCCATGGATTTAATGAGTTATATTATGAATGCTATATGAGACATTCTCTCTCTTTTTCCTGAGAGTGATGGATCCCTTGTTGATCACTCACATGCCTTCATACACGTAGCAGTAGGGCCAATGAACACCTTTACAGACCCCTGAATAGGATCTGCACTTAGTGTTATCAAACTTCTAAAGCTACATGCATAAGGTAACTATGGTGTCTCAGGTCTAAGGATTACTTGTACCACTATAACAATGAGAAACTGATTGACAGGCAGGATAAAACTCCATTCAGTTTATCTCATATCTTTGGTCACATTCAGTGTACCTATTCTTATAATAGGCACCCACTTGTTGGTTGTAGTGTCTCCACACAAATAGCTTGAGACTAGCTATCCTCCTATAGAGTCAACCTAACAAGTGCTAGTCCTATGGTTCATTACTGTCCATCATAGTGAACCTTCAACTAGGAATGCTTAAGGAGTTTAGTACAGAGATATATCTATAGTCTCAAAATTACAACTCTTTGTAATTCCATATTCTCAACTCTAACTCCATGGACATATTATGTAAATATAAATGATGCATATAAACATAATAGAATAAGCCCTTTTATTAAATCAATAATAAATGTGACATACATAAATGAAATCAAATGATTGTTCCTAATCCCTAAACAATCATCTCTATGATTGGCTCTAGGGCATAATCCTAACAATCTCCCACTTGCACTAAAGCCAATCGACCGTGTATCGCATACCTATCTTCTCAAGATGTTGGTCTTAGACATAACCAATTATGTTTTAAAGCTTTAGTCAGTAGGTCTACAAAAACTTATGTAGATAATATCTTCTGTAATGTATCTATTACCTTTTCCAATGATTCCTCTAATCAGTTGGAATTGCCGCTCTATGTGTTTGGACTTTTGATGAGACCGTGATTCCTATACTTGAGCTATAGACCCATTGTTGTCACAAAACAAGGTGTGGGCAACTCAATGGAAGGAACAACTCCAAGTTCTAAATGAACTTATAGATCCAAATAGTCTCCTAGACAATGCGACAATTAATTCACCCTTAATAATGGAATCCACTGTATCTTTCATATAGTTCTTCCATTAAGTATTTCACCAACTAAAGTGAATATAAAATATACCCCATATGGATTACATCCAAATCCATATACCCATCTACTATGAGTTTACAATTTCCATATACAATCCAATATTCCAAATTTGAATTGATTGACAACTATTTGTAACAATTACAACATAATAGATATCAGGTTCAATACATAGTGTAGAATAAGGCTTCTTAACATTTTAAGAACCTTACTTGTGTTATCCTAGGGCACATGCCCTTGAATAATGAATTCTTATCTGAAGTAAATCAGACCTCCCTTAGAATTCTCCATGTTGAACTCCTTCAACATTTCAACTATGTTTAATGATTTGGAGATACTTAGCAATCTTTATGATCTATCTCTATAGATCTTGTTGGATGCTTCTACCAAATCTTTCATGAAGAAGTTTTTCTCAAAAACTAAAACTTCACATTAGATAACATTTATATATCATTCATAATGATTAGGATGTCATCTTATTGATAGGATAAAGAAAAACGATCGCACTCCCACTAACCTTTTATACACTTATGGTCCATCTATACAATGAGAGAAATCAAACAATTTGATTACTTCAACTTTATAGATGTTCTAATTATGAGAACCTTGTAGTCTATTAATAGACTTCTATAACTTACACACTTTTATGGTTTTTCACCATTTGATATAACATCTTTATATCCTTTTTGACATATCTTATATTCAAAATGTGTGTTTATAGATAACAAGATCCAAATGGATTTCAGCATAACTATTATCAAACAAGTTTCTTTATAGACAACTTTTTGCCTATGTTGAAAACATTCTTAAATAGCCAAGCCTTTTAGGTCTCTACCTATCCATATTGGATTTAATGACTCTTAGTCATTTCTCAAGTTGATGTCAAATATCGCCTAATCATAATCAATAGGATTATCTTGGTGATCTTTATCACCAAAGAACAATTCTTTCACATTCTAATGGAGATACAATATCTCTCTTATGTGAAAGAAATATCCAATTTGATCTATGAAAAGAATGTGGTGTAGTTAAAGGTTTTGCCTCAATAGGGGCAAGGGTTGGATCTTTGTTGGTTTGTGGCTTTACAAACAATTCTGTAAATTCTATCTACTTTTGCATCTTTCTTGAATGAACTCTTTCTCAAGAAAATCCAGCAATCATCCTAATGGACAACTTTTGTTCATTAGAGTAATAGAAATACTATCCCAACCACTTTTAGGATATACCACAATTCAACACTTACTTGACCTTATTTCCAGATTGTCTACATTATGTTTCCATACAAACGTAGCACAAGCCCAAGCCTTAACTTCTTTAAGTTGGGTTTCTTCCCATATCATATCTGATATAATTGGGACAAAACTGGAGTGAACCCTAAATTATCAATATGTAGCAATTTTAAGGTATATCCTAGATGGATACATTAGTAAAACTCATCATGGATCAAACCATATCTTAATAGGGTTCAATTCGTTCTCTTAGATTCACCATTGAGCTATGGTATTCTAAGATGAGTCTACTGTAATTGAATGCATGCTCTACATTACTATATACATCACAATGTATTAGTCAAATTATAAATGTAACTCTTTCACTTCACCAAGTAAAAGATGGGTTTGGTCATCTCATAACCAAGTCATAATCGTTACATTTAAATGAGAGTCTCTACATCTCTTGTATTCTCGAAATACGTTGCATTCGCTCTAATTAGTCATTTAAATTCGGAAATCAAATTTCTAGAATGTCTTAAATGACTTAGTTAAGAAATAAGTTCCCAAAATTAATCTAGCAACTCTTGCTCTATTAAAATTTTTAAAGGTAACTTATTATCTACTTAACTTTCTGCTTCGATTTAGATTATACTAGAATCCAAAAACCAAGAAGCAGAACTAACCAACAATTTGGTTTAGAGCATGAACCAAAACTTCAAAAGTTTGGTTCTTCTAGGAAGACTGATACTTTATCAAGTTCCCTTTACAATACCTTATGTTTACTACAAAATAATTATATTTCTTTGTCTTTGACTTTTCAAGACTTGCTTTCCTCTATGCTTCCATTTTAAATCACATCTAGCTTCTCAAGCTATTCTATGTGATTAATCATTTTCAAAAAAATGATTATTAATAAACAACTTTTATTACATCCTAGTCCAGAAGAAGTCCTTTATAAGTACTATACTTTATAGTATTGTTTTACTCACAATACAACCTTTGTATGTGATGTAGGATATCAAAGGCACTTGCATTGACTAATTTTGCTTCTGAAGCTCATTAGTCATCAATACTATCATATAGCATGGCAAAAAGATGCCAATTGCGCATAGTGTCTTTTTCTTCTTAGGATGTTTTATGGAGAGCCTTTAATAAAAGGCCTAATAGCATATAAACAATCTTTTGAAATTGAGAACAATTCTCAATTTCCTAAGTCAATCAAAGAAATCGGGTTTAGTCAAACTATCAATATCCTATATATTAGGAAATAGGGGTTTTAAGGTGAGTAATTAGGTAATCTACAGAAACAGAGAATTAGATTTCATTTTTATCCATAATGATTGGGTCTTTAATCATATGGTACCTCCCACTATTTTATCAAATTCCATACACCCTCTAATGGAATTCGGGAATCTCATTCCTAATGGGGATTGGGGTCCCACTGTGACCTAGAAGCCTCACATGTTAGTTTCTTGGCTTCTAACCCACAATAAGAAGACAACTCTTTGTCTATTGCTTCATAAGCAAGTTCCAATCGTTTTGCCTCTAGGGAACATACACCTCACATGTTAGTTTCTTGGAATACTTCCCTAGTTAAGTTAAACCCATCATTCACACAGGTATGTTTCGCCAAATATATACCTCACATGTTAGTTTCTTGGTATATACCAGTTTAGGCACCCCATGATATCTCATATGTCATAGTTTCAAGTAATGTCTTTAACATGGGTAGCTCCTACATGTCTGCAGCCAGGTACCCACATTAAGGGACGTTAGATGATCCTATAATGATGGAAGGCAATGAAGAATTCATTCCCCAATGACTTCTCCATTTTCAACTTAATATTAAATAAGAGGGGTTTTAAAGGGTCTCATCAAATTAACATGCATCCTATGTATCAAAATTTAAACATATAAATTATGCTATTTATAATCATACATCTCATGCTATTATAAATTATACATCGCATGCTATTATATATCAACATATATAAAGTACCATATTTTGATATTAGTCCCTAAGTGAATAGGTAACATATATCAAACTATGGTATTGGAGCTAATACAATTATCTCATAAACTAAAGCTCCCACTATGATGATTATGGACTTTGAGAGGATTCAATCCAAGCCAATAGATTGAATCCAAGGTCTAAGGTGGGTGTAGGTGATCGTAAAATAACACATTCGAAACATGCATGCTGTCTTGAAACACTTCTCTAAGCTTTCAAGTCCTTCAATCTGCTCCCTTGGCTTGATGGTCTCCACCATTGGCTTGTTGGTCTCCACCATTGGCTTGTTGGGCTCCATCATACTCCTTTGGGTCCACCATGCTCCTTAGTGCGCTCTCGATTACATAACATTTACATAATATATAGAAAGGGATACATAAGGGGAATGTGGGGTACATAAGAGAATGATAGAGAGAGAGGGAAGGTGGCATGCAAGCCCCAAATAATAAATTACATCACCATAATAAAATTACAACTCTTGAAAAATTATTACAACCCATTCATAAGACGGCCAATCACAATTGGTTTAAGGGGTATAGTCCATAATCATCATCCAAACACATACATACAATCTCATTGCATAATATAAAGAAAAACTGTAAGCATTAAGACATATGGGCATTATGGTAATTCTCTTGAATGATTTACATTAATCTCATTAATGCATCCTAATCTTATTAGGTTTAAACAAAATATCCAGAATTAAATAAAGTCTTAACATTTAAGACATTTAGTTTCAATTAATCAAATTAATAGAAACATATAAAGTTTCCTAAAATAACTCTAATATCCAATATTAGGGTTTCCTTATTTAAACAAAACAATTTCATTTAATTAAGAATTTCCAGATTTTAATTTAATCCCTAATTGTGTTTTAAACCATTTAAAACATTATAAAATTAATCAATATTAATTAAATAATTAATATAGGAATTAAATAAAATCATTAAAATGATGAATTAGTGTATTAGGGTTTCCTAAAACCCTAAACCCTAAATGCATAACCCTAAACCCTAAATGCAAGCCCCAATCATTAAATGCCTTATGATTGGTCATTTAATGTCCAATCATTAAAACCCTAGGTTCATATGGTATTTAATAAAAGGGATTAGGGTTTAATTAATGCCAAATAGGGTATTAATTACCCTTAATTAATTACACTAATTAGGGTTTCCAAAACCCTAACCCTAGACATCATTAATGGTATTAATTATGCCCTAACAATCAATAACCATGATTGGTCATTTAATGACCAATCATTAACTCTTAATTAAGGTAACTAATATTCCAATTAGGGTTTTAATTAATGCCATAATGAAATTAGGGTTTCATCATTAACTCAAAATTAGGGTTTCATCCTTAACTCTATGCAGCCGTCACTACCAGGGGGCTGCCTGAGCTTGGCTAGGCTGCCATGGCCACCAACGACTGTGGGAGGCCATGGCCAGTCATGGGAGAACATCCTAGGGGTGTGGGACAAGCTTCTGGACACGTGAGAATTGGTGGAAGTGGCTGCCATCATCAAGAACAATCAGGGTTTCCAAAACCCATTGCTGGAGCCATTGTTGCAGACCTTGAAGGTCACAATAGCTTCTAAAACCTTATCAATTCGACTCCTCCATTGAAACCAGCTTTTGTATCATGTCCCTACATGAAATACTAAGCTAATAGAAGGGGTTTGGATGATCGAATCATCATCAATTGTTCTAAACAATTAAAACAACAGTAGGCTGCCCAGAAATTTACAGCATACTGTCCATTGTCGCAAATTGAATTAAATCCCAGCAAGATGTTTGAATCAGGCTACCAAACGAATTTTCCCAGTATCCTACATGTCTTAGGAAACTAATGCAATTGGTTTCATGCAATTTGGAGTTCCCTAACTCAAGTTCTAATCAAAACTCCATTGATGACTTTTCTGCAGAGAAAATCTGCTATGCTGTTCATGAAAAATTTTCAAACTTTTTGAATCTTTTTCCATCAAAACCTTTTTGAAACTTAAAGAAAATCATATACACATGATATATAATGATCCTACAATGATCTTCCATCATAAATACAGCAGCTTTAATTAGAATTAATTGCAAGAACCTTAGGGTTCTAAAACCCAGATTCAGCCTCCATGGTGTTCTTCTCCTTCTTCCTTCTGTTCTAGCATCTTAATCCAATTATGATGCATCTAAATGCTTGGGAACCTTTCCCTACCATGTCTAGAACATAACCCAAGTGGTGGCAACCATTGCCATGCCTTTGATCTCCATCAATAACTCAAAGTTGTGGCTATTGCATCATTCCCGAGCAAAACTGTCTTTCCAGACAGCCTGTAGTAAAAAATTCATAACTTTCACTACAGAACTCGGATTGATGCACCGTTTGTTGGGTTGGAAAGCTTATTCAAAGAGCTTTCTAACCATATATGGCTCGAAAATTTTGGAGAAGAACTCTGAATTCGGCAGGCAAAACAAGATGACGGTTTTTCATGGCAACCATGAAAACTGTTCATAACAGTTTTATAAAACCCTAGTTTCCTTATTCTTCTTCTCCAAACTCAAACCCTATGAAACCTATTGCATCCATGGCTACACTTAACCATCAATTAGAAGAGGAGTAGAAGAGAATTGACCTAGGGTTCCAAACCCTAGGTTCAGCCATGGAGGAAACCAATTATGCAGAAAAAATTTTCCAGATTTTTGAATCATTCAACTACACCATAATTACCAGCCCATATGTATTTTGTATTATGCATAATCATGGCTCTGATACCACTGTTGGGAATCAAACAAGAGGGAAAAATACAAGTGCGGAATATAAAAATTTTTCCTACGATTCCCAATCCCATGAATCTAACTATGCATAACACAAAATCAAACCCTAACTACAAAGAGGGTTAGAACACTTACAGAATTTTGTCTTCTCCTTTTTGCTCCAAGCTTCTACTCCGGACAGCGGTGAATGAGCAGCCCAAGTGTGCTGCCTCCAACGGTATCCACACCTAGCTAGAGCTTCAAGCCTTTTCTTTCTTCTTCCTTGTTGTTGCTAGAGGTGGAGAAGAGAGAGAGAGAGAAGAGAGCCTCCAAGGGGCTGGACGGCTAGGGTTTATTGTGCAAGCCTCTTATGCCATGTCACACATAAGTGTGACTTATATAGGCAGCCCACTAAAGGGGGCTGGCCATGGGGAAGAAACCCTAATAGGGTTATGTGTAATTACTCTTAATTGCACATTAACCCCTATTATTTGTATCAAATACAAATAGGCCCATAAAGAACTATTCTTTATTCACTAAAACCCTTTCTCTCATAGACTTTAAAGCCCTTCTTGCATGATCAGTGTGTGACCCATTGGGTTCACATCATTAAGTAGTAGGAATAGCACAAGGTGTGCACAATGGAACTCTTTCCATTTAGGGTCTAATTGGAACTCCTTCCAATTCCCTAATTGATTATAACTCACTTATATCAATTAGGGCTTCTACTAACCATGAGTAACACCTAGCATATGGCTCATGGTGTGGTCCTTAATGAGGTGAATAGTCATTTACAAAGAACCCTTCTGTTATAGTTTATAGGTTACAATTGCATCCTTCCTTCAACACAATGTCTCCAATTGAACTAATAGGACATGGAAGTCTGTCAAGTCCCTAGTTCAATTACTTTATACTCATTCATAGATATCAACTCATTGATGAACTCATGAAACTCTTTTCATATTCATCCTACCATGGCCATGGATTTAATGAGTTATATTATGAATGCTATATGAGACATTCTCTCTCTTTTTCCTGAGAGTGATGGATCCCTTGTTGATCACTCACATGCCTTCATACACGTAGCAGTAGGGCCAATGAATACCTTTACAGACCCCTGAATAGGATCTGCACTTAGTGTTATCAAACTTCTAAAGCTACATGCATAAGGTAACTATGGTGTCTCAGGTCTAAGGATTACTTGTACCACTATAACAATGAGAAACTGATTGACAGGCAGGATAAAACTCCATTCAGTTTATCTCATATCTTTGGTCACATTCAGTGTACCTATTCTTATAATAGGCACCCACTTGTTGGTTGTAGTGTCTCCACACAAATAGCTTGAGACTAGCTATCCTCCTATAGAGTCAACCTAACAAGTGCTAGTCCTATGGTTCATTACTGTCCATCATAGTGAACCTTCAACTAGGAATGCTTAAGGAGTTTAGTACAGAGATATATCTATAGTCTCAAAATTACAACTCTTTGTAATTCCATATTCTCAACTCTAACTCCATGGACATATTATGTAAATATAAATGATGCATATAAACATAATAGAATAAGCCCTTTTATTAAATCAATAATAAATGTGACATACATAAATGAAATCAAATGATTGTTCCTAATCCCTAAACAATCATCTCTATGATTGGCTCTAGGGCATAATCCTAACAGGAAAAACATGGAAGACACCCAACCCAACCTATTGCAAGAGACATCATTAAAAAGGCGGGTTTTGGTTGGTTCCTTGACTCTTTATGGAATGAACAATGGGATAGGCAAGCCCTTCTTGCCTTAGCTGAGTTATGGTGGGATACCACCAATACCTTCCACTTTAGTTTTGGGGAGATGACCATGACTCCCAAAGATTTTTCAATCATCACCGACTTAAGCCTTAAGGGAAAGAAGTTGGAATATTATGGGGACGCCAACATGGATGGTGTCTATCTCCTGACTATATTGGGAATGGACATTGAGGCTAGCTCACGCGGTATTAGGCGAACATGGCTATTTGAGAACTTTGCCAATCAAGAAGAGGGTGCGGGAGTGGCTCCCGAGTGCATGGCTAGGGCATTCCTGATTTACATGCTCTCTTGCACTCTCTTTGTTGGTGCCAATGACATGGCACAACTGGGCTATCTTGCTTGCATGGTGGATGTCCACAAGATGGGGAGTTATAACTGGGGAGGGGCAGCACTAGCCACTATGTACAGATCTATGTCCGACATGTCCTGGGGGCTTTCCAAGAACTTTGGTGGGCTTCCATTTGTCTGGGAGGTAAATAAAAATGTTTAATTTTTAAGGTCCTCTCAAACTTGATTTGATTTTAACTGCTTTTCTTGAATTTTGACAGATATAGTACTATGAGTATCTGAGACTGTGCCGCCCTGCCCTAGATAATGAGATACAGGGGTGGCCCATACTCGGGAATTATGCTCCTAGCAAGATAGTTGTGCGTGCCCCTCATAGGCATGACTATACCCATGCAAGGGCATATTTGGCAAGTCTGAATGCCGATATGGTAATCCACCTTCCTTATTCTTTTCTTTCTTTTATTTTTATTATCTTTCTCATCATGTTTCCAAATTCAACAGGTAGAGTGGAGCCCATAGGGACTATGGGAAGCTAGGCTACCTAGGAGGTGTGTATCCTGTTTGGAGTTAACTGGAAAGAGGGTACTCTTTGAGGGTCCCTCAGGCGATACTGATACTTGGGAGAGCGTGTCCTTAGGCAAGTGAAAGGACGAGTGGATGCCGCTTTTACCCCTGTTTTGCCTCCGATGAATATGAGGCACATAGACTCCTTGGATGGGTATGAGCTGATGGAAGCTCTGACTGAATGGGATGCTGAGGAGTTCACCTCGCCCAATATTGATTATATGACTTAGAAAGCTCGCCGTAGGAATGTTGGGAATCGAACTAGGGAGGAAAACTACAAAGGCGGAATTAAAATTTTCCTACGATTCCCAAACCCATGAATCCGATTATGCATAATACAAAAACATAAACCCTAACTACCAAGAGAGTTGGGATTACTTACAGTTGATTAATGTCTTCTCCTTTATGCTCCAAGCTTTGTCTTCTCCTTTTTACTCCAAGCTTTGTCTCCGGACAGCGGTGAATGAGCAGCCCAAGTGTGCTGCCTCCAACGGTATCCACACCTAGCTTGAGCTTGAAGTCCTTTCCTTCTTCTTCTTTGTTGTTGCTAGAGGTGGAGAAGAAAGAGAGAGAGAGAGAGGGAGAGCTATAATTTTTGGCCAGCCCTTGGGGAGAATGATTGTGATGATGTCATCACCTTATAGTGGGCATTATATAGCCCACTAATAGGACCGGCCAAGGGGGGATTCCAAACCCTAATCTAATTTGTGTAATTACTCTTAATTACACAATTAGCCCACTAGTTTGCATCAAATACAAATTAGCCCCTTAAAGAACTTTTCTTTAATCACTTATACCCTTTCTCTCATAGACAATCAAGCTCTCTTAGCATGATCAGTGTGTGACCCATTGGGTTCACATCATCAAGTAGTAGGAACAGCACAAGTTGTGCACAATGGAACACTTTCCATTAAGGGTCTAATTGAAACTCCTTTCAATTCCCTAATTGATTATAACTCATTTATATCAATTAGGGCTTCTACTAACCATGAGTAACACCTAGTATATGGCTCATGGTGTGGTCCTTAATGAGGTGAATAGTCATTTATAAAGAACCCTTCTGTTATAGTTTACAGGTTACAATTCCATCCTTCCATCAACACAATGTCTCCAATTGAACTAATAGGATATGGAAGTCTGTCAAGTCCCTAGTTCAATTACTTTATACTCATTCATTAATATCAACTCAATGATGAACTTATGGAAACTCCTTTCCATATTCATTCTACCATGGGCCCATGGATTTAATGAGTTATATTCAATGAATGCTGTATGAGACATTCACTCTCTTTTTCCTGAGAGTGATGGATTCCTTGTTGATCACTCACATGCCTTCACACACATAGCAGTAGGGCCAATGAACACCCTTACAGACCCCTGAATAGGATCTGCACTTAGTGTTATCAAACTTCTAAAGCTACATGTATAAGACAACCATGGTGTCTCAGGTCTAAGGATTACTTGTACCACTATAACAATGAGAAACTGATTGACAGGCAAGTTAAAACTCCATTCATTTTATCTCATATCTTTGGTCACATTCAGTGTACCTATTCTTATAATAGGCACCCACTTGTTGGTTGTAGTGTCTCCACACAAATAGCTTGAGACTAGCTATCCTCCTATAGAGTCAACCTAACAAGTGCTAGTCCTATGGTTCATTACTGTCCATCATAGTGAACCTTCAACTAGGAATGATTTAGGAGTTTAGTACAGAGATATATTTACAGTCTCAAAATTACAACCCTTTGTAATTTCATATTCTCAACTCTAACTCCATGGACATATTATATAAATATAAATGATGCATATAAACATAATAGAATAAGCCCTTTTATTAAATCAATAATAAATGTGACATATATAAATGAAATCAATTGATTGTTCCTAATCCCTAAACAATCATCTCTATGATTTGCTCTAGGGCATAATCCTAACAATCTCCCACTTGCACTATAGGCAATCCACCATGTATCTCATACCCATATCCTGTCGGTGGTGATCCAATACACTTGGTCATAGCCTTAGTGAAGGGGTCTTCTTTATTCTCTGTTGTATTAGACTTCTATATGTATATGTCATCTCTTCCAATGATCTCTCTAATCACTTGGAATCGCCGCTTAAAGTTTGGACTTTTGATGAGACCGTGGATCCTTGTCTTGAGTAATAGCCCCATTGTTGTCACAAAAACAATGGTAAAGGCTTCTCAATGTCAGGAACCACTCCTAGTTCTGTAATGAACTTACTCATCCAAACATGCAGCAATGCGCTCAAATTTACAGATCCACCATTTAAGGTGAGAACATACCTCGATGTTGATCTCCTATCATTATCGTCAGATTGAAAATCTGTATCTGTTCTACCAACCATTTCAAGTTTCTTTCTCCATAAGCAAGGCATAGGTCCTTTAGTTCTTCTCAAGAACTTAAGGATAGCCTTGACTGCTTCCCAGTGTTCCTTATCTGGGTCTGCCTGATATCTGCTCGTAACATTTACAGCAAAACTGATATCTGGTCTTTTAGTTATAGACAACTTGATTCCATGTCTGACAGGAATTAGACCTCCTTTTGGAATCATGCATTTTGAACTCTTTCAAAATCTTGTCTATGTACTTCGATTGGGAGAGACTTAGCATCCTTTAAGATCTATCTCTATATACCTCTATTCCAAGAATATAGGATGCTTCTTCCAAATCTTTTATGGAGAAACTTTGTGAAAACCCAATTTTTCACTTTTGACAACATCTCTACATTATTCCTAATAAGTAGAATGTCATCCACTTATAGGACCATAAATATGATCACACTCCCACTAACCCTTTGTACAATCATGGTACAATGATGGGTTCTGTCTCAACAGGGACAGGGGTTGCATCAATGTTGGTTTGTATCTCATTAGACAACTCTTTGAGTTTTATTTTCCTGTTGTTATCTCCTTCTTAAATAAACTCTTTTTCAAGAAAGATTGCAAACTTACAAACAAAACACCTTTTGTTCATCAGGATAATAGATATGATATCCTAAACTTTCTTTAGGGTAATCCACAAACCTACATTTAAGTTATCTTGATTTCCAATTTGGTTGCATTATACGTCTCTACATATGTAGTGCAACCCTATACCTTAACATGCTTAAGGTTTGGTGCTTCTCTTTTCATATCTCATATGGGTCTTAAGGGACAGCCTTGGTTTGAACTCTGTTTCACAGGTACGTGGCAATTCTAGGGCACATCCTAACAAGGATAATATTAGGTCGTTGTAACTTATCATGGATTGGACCATATCCAATATGGTCCTCTTCCTCCTTTCTAACACACCATTAAGTTATGGTGTTCCAAGAGGTGTCCATTTGAATGCCTGTTTGAACAAGTTGATTTGAAAATTAACTGGTTAAATATTCGTCTCCCCGATCTAATCGAAGAGCTT
The DNA here is from genome assembly GCA_039720395.1 of Liquidambar formosana. Taxonomy (NCBI): domain Eukaryota; kingdom Viridiplantae; phylum Streptophyta; class Magnoliopsida; order Saxifragales; family Altingiaceae; genus Liquidambar; species Liquidambar formosana. The sequence goes on along the minus strand of CM077826.1, from coordinate 23,863,462 downwards.
TAATACTTTTACCGGTTTGTTTCTCTACTTCATATCTGAATTCTTTGAACCTTTCAAATGTTTCAGACTTGTACTTCATTAAGTATACACACCCAAACCTAGAATGAATCATCAGTAAAGGTTGTAAAGTAAGAGAAACTTTTATATACATCACTATGTATATCTTGTTCTCTTAGGTTTATTAGCATTCAATTTAGAACTACCATGCTCCATTGCAATTCATATTTGCAATAAAGTTTAGAAAATAAAGGCCATCCACATAGACTCCAGAAGTAACGAACTCTTCATTTAATAGAAAACATTTATTAAATCAAACTAAAACCTCGTTTAGATAAAACTGAAATAAAATTAATGTTTCTAATAACTTCTGGAATGTAAAGATAGCCAACTATTATTTCTAAACTACTCCATTAGGTAGAGTCAAGCAACAAGCCCCACAGCTAATGCAGCAACGTTTGCTCCATTCCCCACTTGTAGAGTTGATCTGCCTTTACTCTGTCTTCTGCTTCCCACTAGATTCTGCATGGAATCACAATTCGCATAAGAATTAAGTACCCAAGTGGAAGCAGAACTAACATTTAGTTTAGAGCATAATCCATACCTTCCAAAGGTTGGTTCTTTAGAGTATCCAGATACTCCCGACAGTTACGTTTCCAGTGCCCATCCTTGTCGCAGTGAAAACAGGTTCCTTTGGCTTTGTTGTTACCTTTCTTCTTCCTCCAGGTACCCTTGCCTTTGCCTATACCCTTGCCCTTGGGCTTGAGCTTAGACTTGGAAGTAGCAGCTTCATTAAATTCAAGCAAGAATTCTTTCCCATACAACTCTTGTATGTTGATAAAAATCTCGTAAGCACTTCCCATGGACTCGTGTTGCTTCTTAAGCTCGAGACTCATAAATACCATCATATAGCACCTTGCCATGAGATCGTCGTCCATGCGCTTCTGGTAAGCGTCTTTCTCTTGCTGAGTTGTAGCCTCAGCAGGAGCAATAGGAAGTGGATTATGAAGTGCATAGGTAAGATTCTTGGAATCCAAAACAATTTTTAGATTCCTAAGCCAATCAAGACAATTTGGTCCAGTCAAATGGTTGATGTCCAATATTTTGGATAACGGGTTCAGGTGAGCCATTTCTATGAACTACATATAAAAATTAAATAGAGAATTAGATTTCATTTTTAATCCATAATGATCGGGTCTTTAATCATATGGTACCTCCCGCTATTTTATCAAATTCCATACACCCTCTGATGGAATTCGGGAATCTCATTCCTAATGGGGATTGGGGTCCCACTGTGACCTAGAAGCCTCACATGTTAGTTTCTTGACTTCTAACCCACAGTAAGAAGACAACTCTTTGTCTATTGCTTCATAAGCAAGTTCCAATCCTTTTGCCTCTAGGGTACATATTCCTCACATGTTAGTTTCTTGGAATACTTCCCTAGTTAAGTTAAGCCCATCATTCACACAGGTATGTTTCAACAAATATATACCTCACATGTTAGTTTCTTGGTATATACCAGCTTAGGCACCCCATGATATCTATATATGTGATAGTTTCAAGTAATGTCTTTAATATGGGTAGCTCCTACATGTCTGCAGCGAGGTACCCACATTAAGGGACGTTAGATGATCCTATAATGATGGAAGGCAATGAAGAATCCATTCCCTAATGTATTCTCCATTTTCAACTTAATATTAAAATAGAGGGGTTTTAAGGGTCTCATCAAAATAAACTAATTTAACATACATCTCATGCATTTAAATAAGAAATATATAACAACATTATATATATGTAATCCACTTATCGATATTAGTCCCTATAAGGTGACATATAACGATTTTTGGATTTGGAGCTATCTCTATTAATCTCATTAAAAGCTCCCACTATGATGATTATAGACTTTAAGAAGATTCAATCCAAGCCAATGAATTGAATCCAAGGTCTAAGGTGGGTGTAGGTGATCGTAAAACATTCATTCAAAACATAGCATGCACTCTTGAAAATCTTCTCCAAGCTTTCAAGTCCTTCAATCTCCTCTATTAGCTTCATGGTCTCCACCATAGGCTTGTTGGGCTCCACCATGCTCCTTTAGGTCCACCATGCTCCTTAGTGCGCTCTCAATTACATAACATTTATATAATTTTAAAGAAAGGGATACATAAGGGGAATGTGGGGTACATAAGAGAATGATAGAGAGAGAGAAGAAGGTGGCATGCAAGCCCCAAATAAATAATACATCACAAAATTAACAACTCTCGAAAAATTATACAACCCATTCACAAGACGGCCAATCACAATTGGTTTAAGGGGTATAGTCCATAATCATCATTCATCCATAACCATACAATCACATTGCATAATAAAGGAAATAACTGTAAGCAATAAACATATGGGCATTCATGGTAACTCTATTGATTGGTTTTCATTAATCTCATTAATGTGTCCTAATCTTATTAGGATATGCATAAGTTCCTAAATTAATTAAGTCTTAACATTTAAGACATTTAATTTCAATTAATCAAATCAATTGAAACATTTAAAGTCCCCTAATTAAACCTCTAATATCAAATATTAGGGTCTCTTTAATTAAACAAAACAATTTCATTTAATTAAAAAATTCCAGATTTTAATTTAATCCTAAATTGTGTTTTAAACCATTTAAAACATTATAAAATTAATCACCATTAATTAAATAATCAATTTTGGAATTAAATAAAATCATTTTATTAATTAATTAGTGCATTAGGGTTTCCTAAAACCCTAAACCCTAAATGCATTAACTCTAAACCCTAAGTGTAACCCTAATGCATTAAATGCCTTATGATTGGTCAATTAATGACCAATCATTTAAACCCTAGGTTTATACGATATTAATGATTAGGATTAGGGTTTAATTAATGCCACCTAGGATATTAATTACACCTAATTAATATGCACTAATTAGGGTTTCTAAAACCCTAAACCTTAAACCTATTAAATGCCAATGATTAATTACTAAACCATTAATGATCATGATTGGTCATTAATGACCAATCATTTAACCCTAGGTTAGACACATTAATTACTAGGTTTAGTTTTTGTTGGGAATCATACAAGAGGGAAGAATAGAAGTGCGGAATATAAAAATTTTTCTTTTGATTCCACAGCCCATGAATCTAACTATGCATATACAAAATCAAACCCTAGCTATGAAGAGGGTTAGAACACTTACAGAATTTTTGTCTTCTCCTTTTTGCTCCAAGCTTTGATTCCGGACAGCGGTGAATGAGCAGCCCAAGTGTGCTGCCTCCAACAGTATCCACACCTAGCTAGAGCTCCAAGTCCTTTCCTTCTTTTCCCTTGTTGTTGCTAGTGTAGGAGAAGAGAGGAGAGAGAGAGAGGGAGGCTGGAAAATTTCGGCCAGCCCTTGGGGTTTCTTCTTGTGATTATGTCACACATCATAAAGTGTGACTTATATAGTCCACACTAGGGGGGCCGGCCATAGGGGGAAACCCTATTAGGGTGTGATGCAATTTCTCTAAATTGCACAATAACCCCTATAAATTATATCAAATATAAATAGGCCTCAAAGAACTATTCTTTATGCACTCATACCCTTTCTCTCATAGACTTTAAAGCTCATCTTGCATGATCAGTGTGTGACCCATTGGGTTCACGTCATCAAGTAGTAGGAATAGCACGAGGTGTGCACAATGGAACTCTTTCCATTTAGGGTCTAATTGGAACTCCTTCCAATTCCCTAATTGATTATAACTCACTTATATCAATTAGGGCTTCTACTAACCATGAATAACACCTAGCATATGGTTCATGGTGTCGTCCTTAATGAAGTGAATATGTATCTATCAAAGAACCCTTCTGTTATAGTTTATAGGTTACAATTGCATCCTTCCATTTACACAATGTCTCCAATTGAACTAATAGGACACGAAAGTCTGTCAAGTCCCTAGTTCAATTACTTTATACTCATTCATAAATATCAACTCAATGATGAACTTATGGAAACTCCTTTCCATATTCACACTGCCATGGCCATGGACTGAATGAGTTATATTATGAATGATATATGAGACATTCTCTCTCTTTTTCCTGAGAGTAATGGATTCCTTGTCGATCACTCATATGCCTTCATACATATAGCAATAGGGCCAATGAACACCTTTACAAACCCATGAATAGAATCTGCACTTAGTGTTATCAAACTTCTAAAGCTACATGCATAAGGTAACTATGGTGTCTTAGGTCTAAGGATTACTTGTACCACTATAACATTGAGAAACTGATTGACAGGTAGGTTAAAACTCCATTCAGTTTATCTCAAATCTTTGGTCACATTCAGTGTACCTATTCTATTAACAAGCACCCACCTGTTGGTTGTAGTGTCTCCACACAAATAGCTTGAGACCAGCTATCCTCCTATAGAGTCAACCTAACAAGTGCTAGTCCTATGGTTCATTACTGTCCATCATAGTGAACCTTCAACTAGGAATGATTTAGGAGTTTAGTACAGAGATATATTTACAGTCTCATAATTACAACTCTTTGTAATTCAATATTCTCAACTCTAACTCCTTGGACATATTATGTAAATATAAATGATGCATACAAACATAATAGAATAAGCCCTTTTATTAAATCAATAATAAATGTGACATACATAAATGAAATCAAATGATTGTTCCTTTATCCCTAAACAATCATCTCTAGGATTGGCTCTAGGGCATAACTCTAACAGTTTTTAATTAATGCATTAATAGAATTAGGGTTTAATTAATATGAATTAGGGTTTCCTAAACCCTAAACCCTAGACATCATAAATGCAATTAATTATACCCTAATGATTAATAACCATGATTGGTCAATTAATGACCAATCATTAAACATTTTAATTAAGGTAATTAATAGTCAATTAGGGTTTTTAATTAATGCAATTAATGAATTAGGGTTTCATCATTAATGGGAATTAGGGTTTCATCATAAACCCTAAGGCTGCCGCCACATTAGTGGGCTGCCATGGCTTAGCAAGGCGGCCATGGATTGGCCAGGCCATGGGAGGCCATGGCCAGCAAAGGGGGACTCAAGCTAGGGTGTGGGCCAAGCCCATGGACACGTGTGGAGTGGCCAAGAGGGCTGTCTTCTTCAAAGAACATTAGGGTTTCAAGAACCCTTGCTGGCACCACCATGGGAGGACCTCCAAGGTCACAAACGTTTCTAAAACTTAATCAATTCGACTATACCAACAAAACCAGCTTTTGTATCATGTCCCTACATGAATTACTAAGCTAATTGAAGTGGTTTGGATGATCAAATCATCCCCAATTGTTCTAAACAATTCAAGAACAGTAGGCTGTCCAGAATTTGACAGCATACTGTCCATGATCACAAATTGATTTAAAACCCAGCAAGATGATTAATTCAGGCTACCAAATTATTTTTCCTAGTATCCTACATGTCTTAGGAAACTAATAAAATTGGTTTCATGCAATTTGGAGTTCCCTAGCTCAAGATATGAACAAAACTCCATTGATGACTTTCTGCAGAAAAACAGCCTGCTGTGTTCTTCCAAGAAATCAAACTTTTTGATTCTTTATGCATCAAGACTCCTTTGATTATTAAAGAATATGATCTATGCATCATATATCATCATCCAATAATGATTATTCATCAATTTTACAGAAGTATCTGATCATAACAGCAGCAAGAACCCTAGGGTTCTAAAACCCAGATTCAAACATGGTGGTCTTCTCCTTCTTCCTTCTGTTCTAGACTCATAATCCAATTATGATACATCCAAATGCTTGGGAACCCTTTCCTACCATGTCCAGAACATAACCCAAGTGGTGGCAACCATTGCCATGCTTTTGATCTCCATCAAAAACTCACAATTGTGGCTGTTACATCATTCCCGAGCAAAACTGTCTTCCCTGATAGCCTGTAGTAAAAAATTCATAACTTTCACTACAAAACTCGGATCGACGAACCGTTTGTTGGGTTGTAAAGCTGATTCGAAGAGATTTCTAACCGTACATGGCTCAAAAATTTTGGAGAAGAACTCTGATTTCGGCATGCAAAACAAGATGACGATTTTTCATGACTATCATAAAAACTGTTCATCATCTTCTCCAAACTCAATCCCCATTCAACTTTTGAATAACCAGCAGCCCTAAAACTATTTTAGAAGAGGAGTAGAAGGAGAATTAACCTAGGTTTCAATAACCCTAGGTTTTGCCATGAGAGGGAAACCATTCTAATGCATGAACATAAATTCCAGATTTATTAACCAATCAATTTACCATGAATTACAGCCCATATGCAGTTTGTATTAGGCATAACCATGGCTTTGATACCACTGTTGGGAATCGAACTAGGGAGGAAAACTACAAAGGCGGAATTAAAATTTTCCTACGATTCCCAAACCCATGAATCCGATTATGCATAATACAAAAACATAAACCCTAACTACCAAGAGAGTTGGGATTACTTACAGTTGATTAATGTCTTCTCCTTTATGCTCTAAGCTTTGTCTTCTCCTTTTTGCTCCAAGCTTTGTCTCCGGACAGCGGTGAATGAGCAGCCCAAGTGTGCTGCCTCCAACGGTATCCACACCTAGCTTGAGCTTGAAGTCCTTTCCTTCTTCTTCCTTGTTGTTGCTAGAGGTGGAGAAGAAAGAGAGAGAGAGAGGGAGAGCTGTAATTTTTGGCCAGCCCTTGGGGAGAATGATTGTGATGATGTCATCACCTTATAGTGGGCATTATATAGCCCACTAATAGGACCGGCCAAGGGGGGATTCCAAACCCTAATCTAATTTGTGTAATTACTCTTAATTACATAATTAGCCCACTAGTTTGCATCAAATACAAATTAGCCCCTTAAAGAACTTTTCTTTAATCACTTATACCCTTTCTCTCATAGACAATCAAGCTCTCTTAGCATGATCAGTGTGTGACCCATTGGGTTCACATCATCAAGTAGTAGGAACAGCACAAATTGTGCACAATGGAACACTTTCCATTAAGGGTCTAATTGAAACTCCTTTCAATTCCCTAATTGATTATAACTCATTTATATCAATTAGGGCTTCTACTAACCATGAGTAACACCTAGCATATGGCTTATGGTGTGGTCCTTAATGAGGTGAATAGCCATTTATAAAGAACCCTTCTGTTATAGTTTATAGGTTACAATTCCATCCTTCCATCAACACAATGTCTCCAATTGAACTAATAGGACATGGAAGTCTGTCAAGTCCCTAGTTCAATTACTTTATACTCATTCATTAATATCAACTCAATGATGAACTTATGGAAACTCCTTTCCATATTCATTCTACCATGGGCCCATGGATTTAATGAGTTATATTCAATGAATGTTGTATGAGACATTCACTCTCTTTTTCCTGAGAGTGATGGATTCCTTGTTGATCACTCGCATGCCTTCACACACATAGCAGTAGGGCCAATGAACACCCTTACAGACCCCTGAATAGGATCTGCACTTAGTGTTATCAAACTTCTAAAGCTACATGTATAAGACAACCATGGTGTCTTAGGTTTAAGGATTACTTGTACCACTATAACAATGAGAAACTGATTGACAAGCAAGTTAAAACTCCATTCAGTTTATCTCATATCTTTGGTCACATTCAGTGTACCTATTCTTATAATAGGCACCCACTTGTTGGTTGTAGTGTCTCCACACAAATAGCTTGAGACTAGCTATCCTCTTATAGAATCAACCTAACAAGTGCTAGTCCTATGGTTCATTACTGTCCATCATAGTGAACCTTCAACTAGGAATGATTTAGGAGTTTAGTACAGAGATATATTTACAGTCTCAAAATTACAACCCTTTGTAATTTCATATTCTCAACTCTAACTCCATGGACATATTATGTAAATATAAATGATGCATATAAACATAATAGAATAAGCCCTTTTATTAAATCAATAATAAATGTGACATATATAAATGAAATCAATTGATTGTTCCTAATCCCTAAACAATCATCTCTATGATTGGCTCTAAGGGCATAATCCTAACAAGGATGGCCTATTTTCATATTTTACATAAAATATCATCTTTTTGGTTAGAATAGACTTAGTTATCATGTTTATTGATGTTATTAGAGTCTTTTATGATTGTTAGTGTGTCTTTGGTAGGGTTTTTTATGCATGTTAGTCAGGTCATTGCATGTAGGATTGAGTTCGGGTCCTTAGTTATTCATTATTCTTGTTGTTTGCATAATAAATGGATAATTTTGGGCCTTGTTATGATTCTGTCCAGATTAGTATATCGTTCTTCTTGCATGGTTTTGTGCACTTGTAAGGGTGCAAATAGGTACAATGCTAGTCCTATTGCAAATAGGGCCGCTATTGCTTGAAATTACTGAATGCTTGGAGCTATTACGCTCAGGTAAGTGGGTTTGAAGGTGCCCCAATTCACCTTTCTTTTTTTCTTTCTTTTCTCTTCTCCCTCCTAGGGTTACTTCTTAATACGAACACATGGTAATTATCAAGGTTTTCCTTTATTAATAAAATTCTAGTTTTCTATCAAAGTTTTCCTCCTGTGGAAGTTTTTTATTGTGGATTATTCAATACATTCTTCGAACAAGGAAACCTAGGGTTTTTACCATAGGTTTGTATTAGGTTGTAACCCTATTCTATTCGAACTACGTGGACTTTGATCCATGTATTTCGCTGCATGGTATGTAGGCGCTCTTCGTAAGGCTCAAGTCCGTTCTAGGATCCAAGTATCCTAGGTTCTTTTCTTTTCTTTTCTTTCTTTCTGTTTTGTTTTATTTGTTTGATTATGCATGGATGATGGGATGGAACATATGATATGCATGCTGCCTTGTGATGATATATGATGATATTTGACTGAAAAAGATCTTAAGTTAGCCAAATCAAATTAAGAGACCAACTCGGGCGATGTGGTTGCCTATGGGCTTTGCCCAGAACCTTCCCACGTCGTAACTTAGCCCCCGAATCCAATTTTCTGGTTTCAAAGACTTTGCTTTTCCTTTAATGGAGTCATGTGGTTTTGAAAATAAAAACATTTTTGTGGTTTTCCTCTTTTCCCTAAAAAATGAGGTGGCGACGCCTTTTCGTTTGTTGTCTTTCACCCATCTTTTGCCAAATCCTTGTGGGCCATTTTCCATGGGTCCACAGCTATGGATATGTCATATTATTCACTGGTGCAACTGGTGTAGTATGGGAAGACCTTTCATCGAACGTAGTTTAGTGTAAGCTATGGATGCCTCATATTATTCATTGGTGTAGTTGGCGAACAATAGGAGAAGTATGTGTGAACAGTTCTGTGGAACTCATGACGAGTACCTTTTTGGGTGTGAAGAGTTCTGAGGTGTACCTTTGTGTGTGAGGAGTTCTGTGGAACTTATGAGGAGTATGATTATGTGTGGAAGCTGGTCTATATGTGATGAGTTCTATGAGTACGTGGTGTCTGACTTATAAAATTTAGTGATATGGTCACCTTCTTTTCATGTGTTTCCCCGGTGGGTATTAATGGAATTGATTTCGCCAAACAAAAATGGGCTGTTCTTCTATCATTGGTTCACAAGTGAAACTTGTTCACCAATGAGGGGCTTCTGTCACACCCCATTTTTGTTACCCTAGTTTGAGGTCATCATTTCATGTAGGTTTTTACTTTATTTTTGAGTCTAAGCATTTGCATTAGGATTTTATGGCATTGAAGATCATGCATATGAATTTTGGTTTGATTTGGAGAAGGTTTCAATAGTCAAATAGAGATTTTGTGACTTTAAGGGCATTATTGTCTTTTAAGTCATATCATTCCCATTTGACTTTGAAATGATCTCCAAGTTGTCAATTAGAGTTCATATGAGTATATAGAGTCTATATATAGGTTCAATTTGATGAATTAGTGGTTTAAGAACAATTTGGCAAATAACGGTTCAGGTTGGCTAAAAGACCCTTTCTTGGTTCCCTCAAATTAACTCATGTGACCCACTTAATTTTCTCTCATTTAACTTCAATTGGGCCTTATTTTATCCCTAAACATGCTTAAAAAGGTTGAATTTTGATTTGGAAAGCATTTGGCTTAACCTTGTGTGCAAACTCTAGCTTTGCGACAGTGGTGCACCACGGCTAGCCGCCTTTGTAAAACCTAACCATGCACCCATGGTTAAGGATTTTTGTCATAAAATGTCTAAAAATGTGTTCCTCATCAAACCATGGTCGTTTTGGCTTTTATTTCGTTAAAATCGGACTTAATTTGACCCCCGAAAGACTTCCGGAAGGCGAAGGAGTCTAGCTGAGGTATGCTGACGGGAGCCCTCGGGTGACTGTCTAGGGCCAGACGGTCAGCCGTCCAAGCCCAAACGGTCAGCCATCTAAGCCCAGACGGTCACCCGAGGGAATCCGTCTTTAAGTGGGATTCTACCTCTTCTTTCCTCTTTTGATGGATTTCTCCGCCCTTGCAACTTGTTTCTTTCTAAAATTGAGTAACTTTGAGTTGTTTGAGCACCAAGAGAGTCTCTAATAGCCCTAGGATCATTATTTAATGAATTAATCTTAGCCATTAGTTTATTAGGTCAGTCCTTTATATAAAAAACATGATATTTAGCACATAAGGGGGCCACAAGTGCACTTTATACTTAGAGAGAGAGGGAGTTACGAGATTGGGAGTTGAAGGACATCAAAGAGAGGTTCTCTAACCCTAAGCAAGCAAGAGAAGAGTTATTTCAAAGGCAAGAGAAGTTCTACAAGAAGTAAGTCATCCTTTCAATTGCTGAAATTAGGGTTTCTTCTTCTTCTTTTCCTTCTTCTTCTATGATAGTTCTAATGCATGTAGTAGCTCTGCATATTGATTGAATCCAATGCTTTTGTGATGTTATATGTATGATTTTAAGGTTATTCATGGGTTAATATGCTTGATAGTCCTTAGTCACCTAGGGTTTTGAAAGCGTTATCCTTTTTATCCTTCAAGTCATGCATGTTTCATATAGCCTATCTGCTGTGACTATTTGGTTTTTTTCTTTATCATGGTTAGTTTATATATGTGATTTGGAGTTAAACCATGTTAGGTTTTTCATTTATACGATTTATTATCTAAGGTTTTTGGAGACATTATTCTTTTCTAAGGATAATTATCCTTTTTAGAGGGTAGGGTTTTGCATGAGGGTATTCGGGAATGTGCTTAAGCATGAAATCTTTTCTACTATGTTCTTAAGTATATATTTTATGTAAGATATATTGATAGACCCTTCATACGAGGTGATTTCTACGTAAAATTATCTTAGGATAATTTTATTTAAGAAAGCTCGCCATTAAAAGGCCTATTTTCATGTTTTACATAAAATATCATACTTTTGACTTGAGTTAGCTTTGTTTGCATGCTTAATGATATTATTTGATATTCTCATGATTATTGTAGAGTCTTTTGCATATTTTTCTTAGTTTTGTGCATGTAGACTAGGTCATTGCATGTAGGAGCATACTAGGGTTTCTTATTTCCTTTTAATTATTGCTTTTGCATGATTATTAGGATAATTTTGGGACTTTTAGTATTCTATCCAGATTAGTATTTTGTTATTTTTTCATGGTTTTGAGCACGTGTAAGGGTGCAAACAGGTGCAATAATTGCCTTATTGCAAATAAGGTTGTTATTGCTTAAGCTTGCTATTGCTTGAAGAAAATTGCACAAGGTAAGTAGGGTATGAAGTGCCCTAATTCACTTTTCTTAATCTTTCTTTTCTCTTCTCCCTCCTAGGGTTATTTTCTAATAGAGGGATATGGTGAATTCTAGGGTTAATTTCTTTCCACCCCTTTTCAAAAGTTTGTCTTTCATTGAAGTCTTATTAAGAATCATTTGTCTTTGAAAATCTCTATAGAAGGAAACCTAAGGTTTACCATAAGTCACTATTAGGATTTAACCCTATTCTATTTGAACTACGTAGACTTTGATCTATGTATTTCCATGCATGGTACGTAGGCGCTCAATTGATGTTCAAGTCCACCTTAGGATCTATGTATCCTCGTTTTGTTTTGTTTTTTTGTTTTGTTTGTTTGTCCATCTCATATGATTGCTAGTGGATTAGGATGAATTTGTCCATCACATATGATTGCTAGAGGAGTAGGATGGATTTGTGATTGATATGCATGCTGTATTTTATTGATTGATATTGGTTTACATGTGATTAAGTCATTAATTTAGCCTAATCAAATTAAGAGACCAACTCGGGCGATGTAGGTGCCTATGGGCTTAGCCCAAAACCTTCCCACATCGTAACTTAGCCCCCGAATCCAATTTTTTGGTTTTAAAGACATCGTTTTTCCTTTTAAAATGGAGTCATGAGGTTTTGGAAATAAAACATTTTACGGTTTTCCTCTTTTCCTTAAAAAATGAGGTGGCAACTCCCTTTTTGTTTGTTGTCTTTCACCTCTGTATTTTTTGCCAAACCCTTGTGGGCCGCGCTCTTTCGTGGGTTCACAATGGGCTTTGCCCAGAACCTTCCCATATCGTAACTTAGCCTTCGAATCCAATTTTCTGGTTTTAAATACTTTGCTTTTCCTTTTAATGGAGACATGAGTTTTTTTTTATATTTAAAATAAAACATTTTTATGGTTTTCTTCTTTCCCTTAAAAATTGAGGTGGCGACTCCTTTCGTTTATTCTCTTTCACATTCATTTAATTGCCAAATCTCGTGGGCCGTTTTCATGGGTTCACATACTAGGTGGTTCAATTTCCAACAATCCTTGATCCGGCGGTCAATTCCACCGTTAGATCTTCAATTCAACATCCCTAGAATGGTCTAAGATCATTTGATTGGGAATTTGAGGGCAAAAACCCTCCGATCCTCAAATTGCCTTAAATCGAACCTTTAACACAGCACTAGGTGGTTTGATTTCCAACAATCCTTGATCCGACGGTCAATTCCATCGTCAGATCTTAAATTCAATATCCCTAGAGTGGTGTAGGATCATTAGATTGGGAATCAGAGGGCACAAACCCTCCGATCCCTAAATTGCCCCAAATCGAACCCCTAACACAGCATTAAGTGGTTCGATTTCCAACAATCCTTGATCCGATGGTCAATTCCACTGTCAGATCTTCAACTCAACATCCCTAGAATGGTCTAGGATCATTTGATTGGGAATCAAAGGGCACAAAACCTTCGAGCCCCAAATTACCCAAAATCGAACCCCTAACATAGCACTAGGTGGTTCGATTTCCAACAATCCTTGATCCGATGGTCGATTCAACCATAGGATTCTCAATTCAATATCCCTAGAATGGTCTAGGATCATTTGATTGGGGATCAGAGCGCACAAACCCTCTGATCCCCAAATTACCTTAAATCGAACTCCTAACACAGCACTAGGTGGTTCGATTTCCAACAATCCTTGATCCGATGATCAATTCCACTGTCAGATCTTAAATTCAATATCCTTAGAATGGTCTAGGATAATTTGATTGGGAATCAAAGGGCACAAACCCTCCAATCCCCAAATTGCCCCAAATCGAATCCCTAACACAACACTAGGTGGTTCGATTTCCAACAATCCTTGATCCGACGGTCAATTCCACTGTCAGATCTTCAATTCAACATCCCTAGAATGGTCTAAGATCATTTGATTAGGAATCAGAGGGCACAAACCCTCCGATCCCCAAATTGCCTTAAATCGAACCCTTAGCACTACACTAGGTGGTTCGATTTCAAACAATCCTTGATCTGACGGTCAATTCCACCGTCAGATCTTCAATTCAACATCCCTAGAGTGGTCTAGGATCATTTAATTAGGAAACAGAGAGCACAAATCGTCCGATCCCCAAATTACCTCAAATTGAACCCCTAACACAACACTAGGTGGTTCGATTTCCATTGATCCTTGATCCGATGGTTAAATCCATCGTCAGATCTTCAATTCAACATCCCTAGAATGGTCTAGGATCATTGATTGGGAATCAAAGGGCACAAACCCTCTGATCCCCAAATTACCCCAAATCAAACCCCTAACACAGCACTAGGTGGTTCGATTTCCAATAATCTTTGATCCGAAGGTCAATTCCACCATCAGATCTTCAATTCAACATTCCTAGAATGGTCTAGGATCATTTGATTAGGAATCAGAGGGCACAAACCCTCCGATCCCCAAATTGCCCCAAATCGAACCCCTAACACAGCATTAGGTGGTTCGATTTCCAATAATCCTTGATCTGACGGTCAATTCCACCGTCACATCTTTAATTCAACATCCCTTGAATGGTGTAGGATAATTTGATTGGGAATTAGAGAGCACAAACCCTCCAATCCCCAAATTGCCCTAAATTGAACCCCTAACACAGCACTAAGTGGTTCGATTTCCAACAATCCTTGATCTGATGGTCAATTCAATCATAAAATCTTTAATTCAATATCCCTAGAGTGGTCTATGATCATTTGATTGGGAATCAAAGCACACAAACCCTCTGATCCCCCAATTGCCCTAAATCGAACCCCTAACACAGCACTAACTGGTTCGATTTCTAACTAATCCTTGATTTGACGGTCAATTCCACCATCAAATCTTCAATTCAATATCCCTAGAGTGATCTATGATCATTTGATTGGTAATCAAAGGGCACAAACCCTTGGATCCCCAAATTGCCTCAAATCGAACCCCTAACACAGCACTAGGTGGTTCGATTTCCAACAATCCTTGATCCGATGGTCAATTCAACCGTCAGATCTTCAATTCAATATCCCTAGAGCAATCTAGGGCCATTTGATTAGGAATTAGAGGGCGCGAACCCTCCAATCTGCAAAATCCCCCAAATCGATCCCCTAATACAACTTTTGGTGGTTCGATTCTCACCATTTCCATCCAATGGTCAAATCGACCGTTGGATCTTCAATTCAACCCCTCAAGATCAATACAAGACCATTTGGTCGAAGATCAGGCCTCATTCGACTCACGATCAACAAAACGCTAATTGTGAAGCCTTATAAGCATCATGCTCACATCCGGGCCATTCAATCCCACCCTAGAGGGTGTACACTCCACTTTTTGGTCCCAAACCAAGTTTAGGGACCCAAAGTTTCAATCCCTATTCAAGATCAACGATCGGAATCCATCCGATCATAGATTGAACACGATCGCGCGATCGTAGGCCCTAGAGCAGGGTAGACTACCACTCCTGACCCACCACAGTGGCCCCACCTCATTTGGCAGTGCACACTACCCAAGAAACACAAGTTCCCATGAGTCATGATGAGAAATCATCACAAATGTTGAAAATTAGTGCCTACGTTGGCAGTGCCAGTGTGGGGAGATCTTACTTTCGACTCTGCAGTAACCCTATAACCCTGCAACCGCAATCCAACTACCTGGATGGGACATGAGTCCACGCCGGCCTAGCTAGCGTGGATAAGGCAGATTGCCTTTTTGCTACTTTTGGACCATTTTGCCCTAATTAAATGAGGTAATCCTTCACCAAACAAAGTCTAAATGCCCTCCATGTCCCATGTGACCATAATGCCCTTCCAAATGACCATTTTACCCAAAAAGTCCATTTTTCCTTACAAATAGCCCACATTTCTATTCATTGAGGAGACTTTTCCTAATAACACCTTCATTCATCCTACAAAAACCATACCAAAACCCCTCCAAGCCATCCTTTAATTGCCTCCATTCTTGCATTCCCACTCTCCTACTCACAAAACCACTACACTAATCCATTCTACCCTAATCCAATACCCTCCCATTCACTACAAAAAAAAAAAAAAAAAAAAAAAAAAAAAAAAAAAAAAAGAAAAAACCTACCACATAGCCTCTCAAAAAGACCTCTCGCAAAAATTTAGGGGCTGATTTTGAGGGAGAATCCAAAAGTTAAACCACCCAATTTGCTTTGGGAAAGCATAGGAGGGGCACGAAATTCTGCTGCAATTTTACTACAGAACGACTGTCAATCACTACAAAAATATCCAACTACTGCCGACTATGTTTCACCGACTGCTTTTGTCTAGCCTGCCAAAAAGGGGTTTCCTGGCTTATTTTACAGCCGGCACATGGGGTACACGTGATTTCATGTACTTACCCAAAAAAAATGAAAAAAAAAGGGGAAAGTGAAATCAATTTATGCCAACAGTCTTTTTCTCTCAGATCAGATCTGATCTTTTCTCTCTTCTCTCTCACCTTCGATCATATTAGAAATGGGTTAGATCTCACCTCTCATATCTGATCTCTCTTCTCTCCCACCCTCGATTTCATCTCGGAAGTGTTAGAAATTGGAAGTGTTTTGCTTCTAACTCTAAATCTCACATCTTTCACAACGATAATGAAGCTCATCTGGAAAGCCTTAAGGTGAGATTTTTTGCTATGTATGAACGATTTTGACTTAATTTTGTGGTCTGATTTTCTACTGTAAGGTGAGATTTACCAAACTAGCCCTTAGAGTTTGATTTTTGGTGGTTGATTCTGTGCTAATATTGTTATAGGGCTAGGAAGAAGGCGAAAGGATTGGGAAAGAGAAGCAAGGGATCAAAGGATATGTGAGAGTTGAAAACAAATGGGACACTTTAGGTTTTCTTCTTCACCATTCACTTTTTGTGCCATTTGGTTAATAAGAAAAGATAAGGCTGTGATTCTCATGAATTCATGATTGATAATATAGTTCAATTTTCGAAGCCATCACCATAATTGATAATATAATTCAATTTTTCTTGAATTCATGAAATGCCACAAGATAATCAAAATGTAATTTGTATTATATTGCTGGAAATTCATGAACTTTATTTAGTGTCACTGTATACACAATCTTGTAATAAATAGAGATTTCAGTAGCATAGATTTCTGAGTTCAGGCATTTCTAATATTACAATATTGTTGTTCAACCTGGTAGAGCCTTTTATATACCAATGGTTGAGGATGAACCATTGATAAGACCTTATGGACGTCTCGAAACCATTAAAAATGCCATTGGGTGTACCATTGCTTGGTCGGCAAAATTTGTAGTACATTTCTGATTTTTTTTCATTCAGAGTTTCAATGAGTATGTATATACTTCCTTTTTATTTTTAAAATTTTCATTCCCACAGTGGTGATCTCTGGGAAAAGTTTATAACTTTCTATGATATAGTAGCTTTCTAAGTTCTAACTTGTATTTATCTTGTTAACATTTCTCCTCATTTGACTTCAATGTTAGGTAGAGATTATAGTTTGAAATTTCCAACTAGTGTTGAAGTTGTGGACTGGCTGTAAAGGTATTATTTTCCTTTTCTTTTCTTTTATTTTCTGTACACTATGGAGGAAGGCAAGGAAATGATGGGTTGCTCAATTCATGTGATAGTAGGAAACATTTATTTATTTACTTTTAAATGTCTGAAATTGTTGATTAAGCCCATTTTGCCTACAATTATATAATACGCATAGCTTGGAAAAAATGTGAACAGTGGTTGGAAGTTTTTATTATTATTATTTTCTTTTTCCTGGTGTTTGGCAGGCAAGTAGCAAAAACCAATTATGAAGGTATAATAAAATTGAAATGATTTTCTGATGTGTTTAATACCAAACAATTGACTGACGTGGATCATCTGTTTTTAGTGAGCTGGTGCATTATTGAAGTTATCTCTAATTAATATAGTTATATTTGTGCCTTGTTTTTGCTGTCTCTTCACTCTATGGTGGTAGTATCAGGAGTTCTTCCACTGGGTTTAATCAGCTGGTGCATTATTTGGAAGAGGGTAGCTGGGACTTTAGGAAGTAAATATGTCATTCTCCCAAAAAACCAAATTATAAAAAGTTTTTTTGAATATTATTTGTGAGATCCTAAATTATTCTTTGGCGGCTTCTATGCATATCAAATGGTAATAAAATTATTGTGAGTGGAAGTAATTTTACTAACCTGAACTAATTAGTACCCCCATTGTCCCAATCTTGGCTACACATGTTTATAACTTTATTCCCCTCCCATAAGGCCCTTTTTTAGATTTTTGGTTTCATATACTTTGCTTATTCTACAATAAGAATGTTATGTAATGACAAACGTTTGTCTAAAAGGAGTAGAGGTGCTTGAACATGACATGCTAGAGATGTATACATATGCCATTATAATTTGCAAGATGCATATATAGAGTTTCTTACAATGCATGTTCTAACATTGTTTGTTAAGGTTTAGTATCTACTGCAAAACTTTTTCAAACCAAGAAAATCTATCATGCATGAACCATCTCTATGCTTCATATATGATAGAATATTACTCACTTCTTTGCTTTTAGTTTGTAACAGTACAAAGCAAGAAACTGTTGTGAATTAACAGTGCAAATGGATCTAATGAAATTTACTAGAAATGCTTCTGGGTTCATATGAAGTTTCCCATAGATGGGATTTTAAGTTTATGTTGTTAGCTGGTGACAATTTATTTTGATTATAAGTTTATGTTATTAGATAACAAGCTCATGATGATTATTTTTTTTTTTTGTAGGTTACAGCAAGGTCATTTGTCAGAAAATCAACAGCAAACATGTTGTTTTTTGTTGTCATTTTAACTTTTTTAGCATGTTTGGAATGGTTTGTTTTGTTTTTTTGGTAGCTACATTATTTTTTTGGGTGCTTGGAATAATAAAGGATAAATGATTTTTTTGCCTTTCTCAACCTGTTTGGAATGTTTTTTTTTTTTTTAAAATGTAATTTTGGCTTGGATAATTTTTAGCTTTTACGTTTTATATATTCATGGGTTTTGTTATAGCTGGTTGAATATGCATAGGTTGACAATTTAAGGGTTTGTGTCGGGTTAAATAATTTGGACCAAAGCTTAAAATGTTTAACAGGACTTCGTAGCCCAATAATTGGGAAAAGCCCAATGTCAACAGGGAAAAGCACCCAACGATCGCCAGCTGTGAATAGGTGTGAACCCACGAAAAAGAAGCGCGGAGCCCACAAGGGTTTGGCAAAAATGATAATAGGTATGAAAGACAACAAACAAAAAGGAGTCGCCACCTCATTTTTTAGGGAAAAGAGGAAAACCACAAAAATGTTTTATTTTCAAAACCACATGACTCCATTAAAGGAAAAGCAAAGTCTTTGAAACCAAAAAATTGGATTCGGGGGCTAAGTTACGACGTGGGAAGGTTCTGGGCAAAAGCCCATAGGCACCCACATCGCCCGAGTTGGTCTCTTAATTTAATTGGGCTAACTTAATATCTTTTCCACTCAAATATCATCATATATCATCACAAGGCAGCATGCATATCATATATTTCATCCCATCATCTCATACACAATCACTCAAATAAAACAAAACAAAAAGGAAAAGAAAAGAAAAGAAAAAGCCTAGGATACTTAGATCCTAGAACGGACTTGAGCCTCACGAAGAGCGCCTACGTACCATGCAGCGAAATACATGGATCAAAGTCCACGTAGTTCGAAAAGAATAGGGTTACAACCTAATACAAACCTATGGTAAATACCCTAGGTTTCCTCATTTGAAAATACATCGATTTAATCCCAAAACTGAAAACTTCCACAAAAGGAAAACTTTGATAAAAATAGAATTTATTATTGAAGGAAACCTTTAATAATTACCATAAGCTTGTATTAAGAAGTAACCCTAGGAGGGAGAAGAGAAAAGATAGAAAAAGAAAGGTGAATTGGGGCACCTTCAAACCCTACTTACCTGAGCGCACAAGCTCCAAACATTAGCCATTTCAGACCATAGCAGCCCTATTTGCAATAGGACAAGCATTGTACCTGTTTGCACCCTTACAAGTGCACACAATCATGCAAAGAAAGCAATATGCAAATCTGGACAGAACCTTGACAAGGCCTAAAATCATCCATTAATCATGCAAACAACAAGAATAATGAATAACTAAGGGCTCTAACTCAATCCTACATGCAATGACTCGACTAATATGCATAAAAACCTATGAAAGACACACTAACAAGCATAAGAGACTCCAATAATATCAATAAACATGATAACAAAGCTCATTCTAATCAAAAAGATGATATTTCATGTAAAATATGAAAATAGGCCTCCCTACGGCGAGCTTTCTTAAGCGAAACTATCCTAGGATAATTTCACGTAAAAAAGTCGTTATGGGGAGGTGCAATCAGCATATCTTACATAAAATATATACCCTAGAACACAATAGAAGTGATTTCATGCTTAAACACATCACAGAAGACTCTCATGCAGAACCTCACTCAACGAAAAGGATAATTATCCTTAAAAAAGGATAATATCTCCAAAAACCCTATAAAATATACTATATGAATGCAAACCTAGCATGATTCAACTATATGCAGCATATATAGAATGATTATGATGAGCAACAACCCAAAAAACTAAGCTAAGTATGCTGTATAAAACTTGTGTGAATTCAGGGTTATCGAAACCCTAATTTCACAACCATGCATTAGGACCTATGAAATAACTCTAAGACATGCTCAAATTATCATGAATATCGTTCATATCACATATACTAACTAACAGGAACATCAACTCATGATAACAATCACAGCAACCTAGACATGTGAACTATGCATGATTTAAGAGGATAAAAAGAGTAATACTTTCAAATCCCTAGCAAACCAGGGATTATCAAGCATATAAAGCCATAAACTATCCTAAAATCATTCATATAACATCACATAAACATTGAATTCCATCCATAAGAAGAACAATCTCATGCACCATAACTATCTTAAAAGAAGAAGAAGAAAAAGAAGAAGGAGAAGTAGAAATTCATGTTCAGCATTGAAGAGATAGGCTTACCTCTTGTAGACTCTTCCTTGTCTTCAATCCTCTTGTTTCCTTGCTTGCTTGGGGTTGAAGAGCCTCCACTTGAAGTCCTTCTAGCTCTCCAAACTCGTAGCTCCCTCTCTCTCTAAGTGTAAAGTGCAATTAACCTCCCCCTATGTGCTGAATATCATGTCCTTTATATAGAGAACTGACCCCCTAAACCAATGGCTAAGATTAATTCATTAAATAATGATCCTAGGGCTATTAGAGACTCTCTTGGTGCTCAAACAACTCAAACCTACACACTCCTAGGCTCAGACAAGTTGTTTTGGTGGAGGAAACCGTCAAAAAAGGGAAAGAAGAGTCAGAGTTCGAGTTAAAAGAGGATTCCTCGGGTGACCAACTAGGCCTGGACGGTTAGCCGTCTGGGCCTAGACGGCTGACCGTCCAGCCCCGGACGGTTACCCGAGGCCCTCCTATTTCCGCTTCGGTTTTGACTTCTACTTGCTTTAGAAGTCCTAAAATCTTCAAATTAAGTCCGATTTTGACGAAATAAAAGCCAAAACGACCGTGTTTCGAAGGGGAACACATTTTTAGGCATTTTAGGACAAAAATCCTTAACCATGGGTGCATGGTTAGGTTTTACAAAGGTGGTTAACCACGGTGCCTCACCGTCGCTAAGCTAGGTTTGTACACGAGGTCGAACCGAATGCTTTCCCAATCGAAAATTGATCTTTCTAAACATGTTTAGAACATAAATAAAGCCCAATTGAAGTTAAATGAGAGAAAATTGGTTGGGTCTTATGAGTCAATTTGAGCAAACCAAGAAAGGGTCTTTTAGCCAACCCGAACCATTACGAGCCGAATTGATCTTAAACCATTAATTCATGAAATTGAACCTATATATGGACTCTATATAACCATATGAACTTGATGGGATGACTCGGGATTCATTCCAAAGTCAAATGGAAAATATACGGCTTAAAAGATGATTATGCCCTTAAAGTCGCAAAAGTTCTTATTGACCATCGAGATGAACTCCAAATCACCTCAAAATTCATACACATGATATTCAATGCCATAGAAACTCAATGCAAAAAACTAGACTCAAAAAGGACTCAAAATCCTACATGAAATGATATGTCCTAGCTAAGGTGACAAAAATGGGGTGTGACAGAAGCCCCTCATTGGTGAACAAGTTTCACTTGCGAGCCAATGATTAAAGAACAACCCATTTTTGTTTGATGGATTAATCTCATTAATACCAACAAACTCAAATGGAACCAAAAGGATAGACTTCGTCATATCCAAGCATGCGACGATTTCATCGAAGCAAAGAATTGAACGCATTTCTATGTATGCCAACTTCGTTGGTGTGCTCATGCAAATGCCTGCACTAATTGCGTTAGTGATATAACAACACATTTTGTATGATGGATTAATCTCATTAATACCAACAAACTCAAATGGAACCATAAGGATAGACTTCGTCATATCCAAGCATGCGACGATTTCATCGAAGCAAAGAATTGAATGCATTTCTATGCATGCCAACTTCGTTGGTTCGCTCATGCAAATGCCTTTACCATGCACTAATTGCATTAGTGATATCTACATGGTCTTCTCATGATGCAAAGCTAGTTGCACTAGTGCATCACAAGGTACCCTACCAATTTCATTGGCATTCTCAAAACGAGTTATTTCATAACTCATAAATCATCATTTTATGTGAATTATTGGTGAATTGAATGTCCATCAATTCAAAACCAAGGGCATTTCATGCCAGTCTCACTGGGGATAACAAATGTGGTGAGTTATATCGTAACTCATGACTCATCAAATTATGATTTCATACCACTTTCAGTGGAAACAACAAAGATATGGAGTTATTGCATAACTCATGTATCATTTCATGTGAAATTATGCCACTTTCTGTGGAAACAACAAAGACAGGGAGTTATTTCATGTGAAATTGTGCCACTTTCTGTGGAAACAACAAAGATGGGGAGTTATTGCATAACTCATGGATCGTCATTTCATATGAAATTGTGCCACTTTCTGTGGAAACAACAAAGATGGGGAGTTATTGCATAACTCATGGATCATTTCATGCCACTTTCTATGGAAGTAACAAAGACAGGGAGTTATTTCATAACTCATGAATCGTCATTTCATGTGAAATTGTCTTTATCACATGATATGAGACCCAGTTGCAAGTCAATTGCTTCAAAATCAAGCTCATTTCTTATCATTTTATGTGAAACTATCCTTATCACATGGAATGACAATGTACTGGGAGTCATTCAGCTCCAAATCAAGTGCATTTCATATGAAATTGTCTTTATCACATGAAATGGTAATGTATTGAGAGTCATTCAACTCAAAATCAAGTTCATTACTTATCATTTCATGTGAAATTATCTTTATCACATGATACAACATTGATTTTGAAAGTCAATTGATTGAAAAACAAAGTGCATTTCATGCCTTCTTCACAAAGATAGCAAGTTACTTCGTAACTAGCATAGCTTATGAATCGTCATTTCATGTGAAGTTATCTTTATCACATGATTAGCAAGTCATTTCATGTGAAATTATCTTTATCACAAGATATGATATCACTATCATCTCCTAGAGAATTGAATTCCAAGACTTGAAAGTCAATCTATTCAACACCAAACTCATTTCATGAGAAAGCCATTTATCATGGATATTACAATTCCTCATTATGCGGGCAAATACAATCACCCAAGATTCAAAAATTTCATTGAAACTTGATAAACTTGGGGGATATATTCATCCCATAACTCAAGGATTGCACAAAAAGTCCATTTGGAGAAGTTTAGAGGTCGCAAGCGCGCGAAACGGGGCAAACGGGCAAAGCGGGCTAGGGTGACCATCTGCCCTCAGATGGTCAACCGTCCAGGGCAAGACGGCTGACCGTCCAAGGGTGGACGGTTACCCGAGCCCACCAAGGAAAAAATTTGGGTTTATAAAACCCAACTCTTGCCCACTCATTCCCACATTCTCCCAACCAAAAATTAGAGAGTTTCTCTCTCTAAACTCACATCCTATCTTCTCCTTCTCTCATTCTCTCATTCCTATTTCAAAAACATTCAATCCAAACATCAAATGCACATCAAACAACAACAAATCAAGCCCATTTAGCAATCAAAACAACCAATTCACATCATCTTGTGAAATCAAACCAAATCAAACCCATTTTTCACAAACCCAACTCCATCATCAAGAATGTCATCAAGCAAGGACTCAAGCACCAAGTATCCATTCTATGGGGTCAAAAGCACATACAAGGCACCACTCTATGATGCTCCACAAGCTAGGGTGTTGCTTGAACCCGACAAGCATCTCTCATTCATCCATTCCCAACAAGAAGTAAGTTTACCCAACTTAACACTTTTCTTTTGAATCTTTCGATTCTTTTGATGAAATTGCATTCCCTTCTACTTCTTTTGAATACCCCTTGGGTTGTTGAGTGATATCCCTTGATTTGGCAAGGATTGAACACACAAATTCTTTTCATTTGAAAGCTTGAAAAATGGCACCCGCCAAGTGTTCGATAAAATTCCCAAGTGAAATAAAGATGTTCAATCTCCACCAAATCAATGTATATCAACAAGTAAACCCTCAAGTGAGTAATATGCTATGATTTAGCAAGGATTGACCATACAAAATTCTTTTGTTTCAAGGCTTGGGAGGTGTCACCCACCAAGTGTTCGATAAAATGCCCAAGTGATAAAAAAGTGTTCAATCCTTGCCAAATTAAGGCACATGAACAAGTAAACTCATAAACATCCATTAGCAATTCATTTCATGAATAAAAACAAACTTTTGACATCTTTTAGAAAACAATTTGAAACCAATTGCTAGTGTAAGCTTATTATTTCCATGTTCTTTCAACTAACTCTCAAGGTATTTTCAATGGCTATAGCCCAACTTTCAGGACATGCGCACTCGGTCCTCTGTCAAAGGACTCATTGAATGGTGGCGGAACATGGAGAACTTCCAACCCATTACCAAGGGCTATGTCGAAAAGGCCGGTTTTGGTCCATTCCTAGACTCTTTGTGGAATGACCAATGTGATAGGCAAGCCTTGCTAGCCTTGTCCGAGCTATGGTGGGACACCACCAATACATTCCACTTTGGCTTTGGGGAGATGACACTAACCCCCAAGGACTTCACCATGATCACGGGCTTAAGCATTAAAGGCAAAAGCTTGGAATTCTATGAGGAGGCTCACACGGATGAGGATTATCTCTTAGCTTACCTTGGGATGGAAGTTGAGGTAATCAAGAAAGCAGTGCACCGCACTTGGCTTTTCAACAAGTTTTCCAAACAAAGGGAGAGCAAGGGTGCAAGCCCCGATTGCATTACAAGGGCATTCCTTCTGTACATGATCTCATGCACATTCTTTGCCGGGATGGGCGACCTAGCCCCTTTGGGTCTTCTTGCAAGCATGGAGGATGTTGACAAGATCAGGAAATTCAACTGGGGAGGGGCTGCTCTAGCCACCATGTATCGCACAATGTGTGACATGTCACGTGGCGTGACTAAGGACTTCGGCGGGATGCCCTTTGTTTGGGAGGTAATGTTACTTCCCTTTCATTTCTTTTTTTATTTTTTTCTTACATTATCTTTTCTTTTTGACTCTTTTCTCAACTTTTGACAGGTTTGGTGCTATGAGTACCTCAACCTATGTCGCCCATCCCTTGCTGAGGAAACCATTGAATGGCCTACCCTCAAGAATTACTCTCCTAGTTATGTGTCCATCCGGGCGGCGAATCATCATGATTACGCCTTTGCTAGAGCTCACCTAGCAAGCCTCACTGCTGATATGGTGAAATTCTTTCCCCATTCTTTTCCTTTTCTTTTTACTCCCCAATTTCTCATTTTGGATTTTTGGACAGATTGAATGGAATCCATGGAAGATATGGGTACCAATGCTACCCAAGCGATGCATTCCTAGCTTGATGCTGACGGGTAAGAGGGTGCTCTTGGAAGGCCCCGTGGGTAGGTACTGGTACCTAGGGGAGCGTGTCTTACGCCAAGTCATGGGTGATGTGAATGCCGCCATGGCTCCAATGCCTCCACTACTTAACATGAGGCATGCTAACTTAATGGAGGGGGAGGAGTTGTGGGATGCCTTGAAAGGCTGGGATGCGGAGGAGTTCACTTCTCCTGACATTGCATATGACACTTTCTGTCTCCAATATCTGATGAGGCCCAGGGTGACAGGCCTTCCTCTTCAGGGGGTAAGTCTTTAACATTCTCCTAGCCTTTTCTTTTGGTAGAGACTCTATTTAATAGGTGAACACTTACAGGGTCGACGAGCACGAGGGCATAGCTCAACAGTGGGCTCAGGAGTGGTTCCTAGCTCTGAGGAAGATGAGATGGAGGGGGATAGGTCACTACCCTTGCCTCAGCTGAATTGGTTCATTGATTTGTGCAGTGGGTTAGACTTTGTCAAGACCGCCATCACTCATCCTACATTTGATGAATCCCCCAGGATCGACCCAAATTGAGAACAGGTGAGTTCTCTTTATGGGTATTTCTTTCTTTCTTTGAACATTACCTTCAATTTTACCCTTATTGATTATCCTAGGTGCCTGCGGCATATGCCCAAGAGTTTATTGACCTGAGTGAGGGCTTGAGGCGTGACCTTGTGAGGATGAGCTTAGCCAAATCCATGGTGGAAGCTCGTTTGGATGTCATGGTAAGTGTTCAACCCATTTTAAAGTTCCTATTTGTGGTTTTCAACCAACCCTAGTCTCATACTTAGCCTCTTTGTAATGGATTTTGTATATGCAGCCACCACTAGCAATACCCCCTCCTAGAGCACCTCGTGGGGGTCGTGACGGAGTCAGGCCGAGCCGTAAAAGAAGCTCTAGGAATCGCTGAGTTCATTTACTTTCTTGTTGGGCTTGTAGAAACAATGAGACAATGGCTATCTTTTTGCATTTCATGCTTGTGTTTTGTAATTGCCACCTAAAACCAACTCTCTTATCCCTTGCTATGGATACTTGTTGTGCTTGTTTGAATCTATCATCATGATGTTATGGTGCCTTTCTCATGAAAATTTGAGTCAATGTGAGTTCATAGGAGTGAAAATGGCCTAAAAAGGCCACCCAAACGCGAAAATAGGCAAAACCGGGCGAAACAAGGCAAAACAAGGCGGAGGCCTCGGGTGACCATCTGGCCCTGGACGGTTAGCCATCTGGGCCTAGACGGCTAACCGTCCAGCCCCGGACGGTTACCCAAGGTCGACGCGCTTTTTCGCGATTTTTCAGGAATTTTGCGATTTTGACTATTCTACTCCCTTTAGGACTCGAATTTGTGACCCTTTCCCTATAAAAACACATGAGGGGAGCCTTTTAACTCACCTATTTTCATTGACAATAATTATGGAAGCCTTGGATGGGTTCTTAAGAGGGTTTTTGGCAGTCATGGCTGCCAAAGACAAAACTGAGTTTAAGCGCTTCGGCTTGGAACCATTGCTCTCTATAAGGTACGTGAAGCTCGAGACGACCCTTCTCACTGCTGCTACATACTTCTGGGATCCTCAAATCCATGTCTTTCGATTTAATTATGAAGAATTATGCCCAACCATGGAGGAATTCTGTGCTTTATTTGGAGTTTCACCCGCAGGGCCATTCATTTTTCCTACACCTCGCTCGGATTACCTTGCTTCCTTCTCGGATTTTCTTGGCATTCCTCAAAGGGACGCAACGATCTTCGTCAAGGACCATATGGTGGACTTAATGAAGTTAGCAACCTCATTCTTGGCTCATGATAGCGAAGGTACTCTGACTTTCACCCCTCAAATTCAGCGTGCACTCGCTTTCTGTTTAATTGGTCGCTTTCTCATCTCCACCGGCACTCTTCAAGCCCCTGTTCAAATATGTAAGCTGGTTGCCCCTCTTCTCAAGCGACATAACATCATTCCCTTGGTATTAGCTGAAACCTTGAATAGTTTAGATAAAGTTCATGGCAACCCCAAAGCGCCTTTAGAAGGTAGCCCCTTTTTACTGCAAATGTGGCTGCTCGAGCGCTTGAACTTTCTATCTCCCACCACTATCAATCCATACAAGCCCCAGCACTTCTGTCTGCGTCGAGTTGAACTCCCTGGGCCGTTCTCTTTAAGAGATTGGTTGGGTTATTTCCACACGCTATCATGGCGGAACATCAAATGGTACGTCTTCACATAGGGGTGTAAAGAGCAGGTACTTTTTTGAACCTCGGGGTGTGCTTTTGTTAAATTCATAGGACTGAGATCGACTTCCTTCTATTGGACTTCGAGAATTCTTCGCCAGATTGGCGCCATGCAAACCATACCATCCTTAATAGGACCTTGTTGCTCTGTGGAACCCGTCGGTCCTACTATAATCAAGTGGGCGAGGACTCGCTGGCCTACAGACCTGAAATTGACTCGGATTGCCAACACTGAAGGGCCTTTCGAGATGAGTAGAGAATACAAGCACTGGTTGAAGGATGACTTGGGCGAAAGAGAAGCCTCTCGCCGAGAAAGAATTTATGACCTTATCAAGGACACAAGACTTGGACTTTGCAGAGAAGACATTCTTGAAGCAGTTGAGGCATCCCACGACCATGACTTGCGAAAGAAAAGAAGACTTGATAGAGAGAGACAGAAGACAAACAAAATGACTCTGAAGAAACTCAAGAGGACTTAAAGACTCAAGGAATAGAATATCTATGGCATGTCGATAGTTCTTTTACTTAACACCAATAAATTGTTATGTCAAACAATTAGTTTCAAATGAATTGCCAATAATAATCTACTTTCGAGATTTCTGTGATTGTGTTGTTTGGACCGCACCCAATGTAACTTTATGGGCTGCCTACGTATCCCCGTTTTCTCTTTTTTTTTCTTTTTTCTTTTTCTTTTTCTTATTTTTTTTTTTCTTTTCTTTTTCTTTTTCTTTTTCTTTTTCTTCTTTTTTTTTTCTTTTTTTCTTTTTCTTTTGGGGAATCAAGTCCTCGTAGTTCAAATGCCTTAACTTTTGCCTAAGCCGCCTTTACAGGTTTTCAACCTAGCAGGCCTACTTATACATAATACTTCTTTAATTGATCCAAATTGGTAGGATGAGCGAACTCGATCCCATCCACATCCATAAGTCGAACAGCCCCTGCTGGCAATATCTCCTTGATGACGTACGGTCCTCCCCAACTTGGTTTGAACTTTCCTCGTGGATCGAAAATTGGAGCTCGGATCTCTTTCAACACTAAATCCCCTTTCTTCAAGCCTCTGTCTTTGACATGTTTGTTGAATGCCCTTGCGACTCTTCTCTGGTACCCTTGCACATGGTAGAGAGCCCTCAATCGCCTTTCATCTAGCAATGCCAACTCGTCATAACGACCTTTGATCCAGTCCACCTCTGCCAGCTGACTTTCCACAGCAACCCTTAACGAAGGAACTTCCAATTCCACTGGTAGAACAGCCTCCATCCCATACACTAGAGCATATGGCGTAGCCCCTGTTGACGATCTGACTGACGTTCTGTACCCCCATAATGCCAATGGTAGTTTCTCATGCCAATCAGTGTACGTGTCAGCCGTTTTCTGTAATATCTTCTTGATGTTCTTATTGGCGGCTTCCTACTGCGCCGTTAGTCTGTGGACGATACGGGGATGACAAGTGATGAACGATCTTGTACTTTTGCAAGAGTTCTTTGGTCTCCTTCTGGAAATGCTGACCGTTATCTGAAATGACCTCATGCGGTATCCCATATCGGTAGATAATGTTGAGCTGTATGAACTGCGCCACCTTTTTAGCATTCAAAACTTTGAAGGAAGCTGCTTCCACCCATTTGGTAAAGTAATCGATGGCTACCAAAATGTATTCATGACCATTGGATGCCTTCGGCTTAATCTGTCTGATGATATCTATTCCCCATACTGCAAATGGCCACGGAGTTGACATGCTTGTTAAGGGCATGGAGGGCAAGTGTTGTCCGTTGGTGAAGAGCTGACACTTGTGGCACTTCTTGACATGGGCATAACAATCCCTTTCCATTGTAGACCAGTAATACCCTAGTCTCATGATCTTCTTAGCCAATATGTATCCATTCATATGCGGAGCTCCCACTCCTTCATGGATTTCTTCGATGAGTTTTCTGGCTTCTTCCTCCGTGACACACAGCAAGTGGATTCCGTTGTAAGATCTCCGATACAGTTTTCCTCTACATACCACATAATGGCTTGCCAATCTTCTTAGTGTTCGCCTATCCACGCGAGATGCTTCCTCCGGATATTCTCTTTCCTCGATGAGCCTTCTTATGTTATAAAACCAAGGGTGGTTATCTGTTACCTCTCCTTCTCGAATGGAACAGCAATAAACAGGCTTCTCTCTGCATTCAATCACGAGCGGTTTCACGCTTCCCCCTTCTGGTATTTCCACCATTGACGCTAGAGTTGCTAAGGCATCGGCGAACTGATTCTTGTTTCTCGATAGGTAATTGAACTCGATCTCCGCGAACTCTTTGGTCAGTGCTTCTAAATAGGCATGATAGGGCAACAGCTTCTCATCGCGAGTCTTCCATTCCCCTTTTATCTGACAGATGATCAATGCTGAATCTCCGAACACCTCTAGTTCTTTTATCCCCAACTCTAATGCAGCTTCCAATGCTAGGATGCAGGTCTCATACTCTGCTATATTGTTGGTGGCTTCGAACCCCAATTTGACTGCTAAAGGCGTGAAGGCTTCCTCGGGCGAGACTAGTAGCACTCCTATGCCATAACCTCTTCTGTTTGCAGCTCCATCGAAGTAGACTTG
Source organism: Liquidambar formosana (assembly GCA_039720395.1). Lineage (NCBI taxonomy): Eukaryota > Viridiplantae > Streptophyta > Magnoliopsida > Saxifragales > Altingiaceae > Liquidambar > Liquidambar formosana. The sequence continues at coordinate 23,832,948 of CM077826.1, read as the reverse complement.
CCAAACCTTCTTCTTGATTTCCAGGATATCTTTGTCGGGGAACTCATCATTGAATTGGATTGATAATGACACAGGGCAGCTTGCCAAATGGTCTGCAATGACACTTCCTTTAACGGACTTCTGCGCCAGGTACTTTATGTCGAACTCATTGAGAAGAAGCGACTAACGAGCGGTCTTGTGCGATAGGACTGGTTTTTCTAGCAAATACTTCAAAGGATCCAATCGACTTATCAACAGGACTTCGAAAGACATCATGTAATGACGGAGTTTCTGGGTAGCCCATACCAATGCTACACAAGCTTTTTCTAGCGCATTGTACTTTACTTCATAATCTGTCATTTTCTTGCTCAAGTAGTAGATGGCATTTTCCTTTTTCGACCCTTCAAGGTATTGAGCTAACATAGCTCCCGTCGCGGTTTCAGTAACCGTTAAATATAACAATAATGGTTCACCTTATCGCGGGGGAACCAAGATTGGGGGGTTACTCAGATACCTTTTAATGGTCTCAAAGGCTTCTTGACAATCCTCATTCCACTCCTTGGAAACGCCCTTTTTAAGTAGCTTGAAAATTGGCTCGCATACCATGGTCAGATTGGCGATAAAACAACTTATGTATTGAACTCTCCCTAGAAAACCCCGGATCTACTTTTCTGTTTTTAGTGGCTCCATCTCCTTGATAGCTTTTATCTTCCCTGGATCGACTTCAATTCCTCTCTGAGTGATCATGAAACCCAACAGCTTCCCTGCGGTGACTCCGAAGGCACACTTCTGAGGATTCAGTCGGAGGTTGTACTTCTTTGCTCGTTCTAGGAACTTCTCCAATGCTGCGAAATGTCCTTCCCGGTCTACAGATTTGACTATCATGTCATCCACATACACCTCTACTTCTTTATGGATCATATCATGCAATAGGGTCGTAGCAACTCTTTGGTAAGTAGCCCCAGCATTTCTCAAGCCAAAAGGCATTACCTTGTAGCAATACGTGCCCCACTGCGTGATAAAAGCCGTCTTTTCCATGTCTCGAGGCGCCATCTTTATCTAGTTGTAACTGGAGAACCCATCCATGAAGGAGAGAAGGGCATGGCCTGCTGTACTGTCCACCAGTACATCGATATGCAGTAGAGGGAAATCATCCTTTGGGCTCGCAGCATTAAGGTCGCGGAAGTCAACACACATTCGCACTTTCCCATCTTTTTTAGGCACAGGCACTATGTTAGACAGCCATTCAGGGTACTCTACAACTTGGAGAAACCCGGCATTTAATTGTTTAGTTACCTCTTCTTTTACTTTCAAATCCCATTCTGGTTTTAATCTTCTTAATTTTTGCTTTATAGGCTTTTTAGTGGGATTAGTGGGGATGTAATGTTGCACAATATCTGGATCAATGCCAGGCATATCCTCATAAGACCATGCGAAGGCCTCTACATTGGCTTTTAGAAGCATTATCAATTTTTCTTTTTCAGCAGGAGAGAGAGTTATCCCAATTTTAATTATCCTTGGCAATTCATCTATCCCTAGATTGATTGATTCCAATTCATCCATGTTAGGTTCGGTAACGCCCTTTTTCCTTTGCTCGACGAGCTCCGGGGGGACGTCATTCCTAGGATCTATATCCATGCCATAGATATCCATAGAAGAGAGAAAGGAAACACTACAAATAAGGAAAAGAAACACACTTTATTGACTGAACTAACAAAACAAAACAAAGAAAAGAAAACACATGTGCCACAACTAGGGAACGACTCCTAACTCCACAAGGTGGGCTAGGCGGACACACTTTATTTGAAAGGAAAGCTAAGACAAGCTACTAAGGAACCTACAAACTACTATCAGGTAAGTCGAGATCCTCGCCCTCAAGAACTTCTGCAATGGTACCCTCTTCAAGATACCAATTAAGGAGCGGCACGGCTGCATGGTGAATTGAAGAACACTCGAGATCCGATTCCTCTACAGCAAGAACCATATCTTGAAACATTGTAACCATGGCTTCCGAATCCATCTGTTCTGACCAGTCCTCACTATTCTCTTCCCAATAGTCATCATCGATCGCTTCATCATCAACTATTGTAGCAGTAACGAGATACCACTCAGTGAAGAATATTTCAAACCCCGGAACTCTCGCCTTGGTTGCTTTGTCAATGGATGGTTCAGGAAATCCACAGAATAGAAAGTCCTCCCCTTCCTTAACAAAGTAACCGTTCAAAGTAGGTCGGTATGGCGAGATTCGGATATCTGGCACCCTTCCTTCTGCTTTTGCTTTGAACCTTTCTCTGCTTCTCTGCAACATCTCCATACGGTCCTTTTTGGAAGGCTCATACCCCAATCCGAAGGTGTATATGACAATGCGGCTCTGAACGGATGCTGGTATGCCTTGCTGACGGCGTCCTAGTCCCATGCTAGGGAAGAAACTCATTTTCTTCATTATGTTCCCCACATGCAAATTGCCATGAGGGCAAAAGTCGAGAGGTATCAACTCTCTCTGTTCCGGCTCTTTCACTATGCATTGAACATACTCGAACCCAGACAATGGTGCTCCAACGGGCTCGGGCTTGATCTCGCAAATGGGTACCCCCAACATCTTCAAGTCATAGTCACCTTGGAGTGTGACGATGGCTCCTTCATAAGGGAACTTGACTTTTTGGTGCAATGAAGAAGGTATAGCCCCTACAGGATGAATCCAAGGTCTTCCCAACAAGAGATTGAAGCACAACGGGACATCCAGCACTTGGAACTCCACTCTGAATTCTGTAGGCCCCATAATCAGCGGCAAGGTGACCACTCTAATCACTTCTCTGCGGGTGTTATCATAGGCTCTCACTGTTTGCCCAGATGGCATGAAGTCGGTAGGATCCAATCCCAAGACGGTGGCAGTTCTGAGAGGGCACACATTAAGTGCGGAACCATTATCAATCAGGACTGTTGGAACTCTCTTTCCCATGGTGTCGACAGTGATGTACATGGCTTGCGAATGGCTAGGTCCATTTTTAGGTAGGTCTGCCTCTGAGAACACAATAGTTGAGTTCTTCGAGGTTAGATTCACCAAGTTCACCAAATTTTCCAGAGACGTGTCAACAGGAACCTGTATCTGGTTGAACAACTTCAAGATTGTCTGCCTGTGCTTGTAAGAGGCCATGAGCAAACCCCATATAGTGATGTTGGCATTAGTCTTCCTCAATTGCCTAAGCACTTCGTCTTCCTCTTCTTGCAGGTCGAGGTGGCGATTACCTTCCAAGTCCCCCAATGGGTTGTCAGATTCTAAGTGCGGAGGCTTGAAATGGCGACCCCCTCTAGTTATGTGCTCCACCTCGTCATCGCTCATCCACATATCATCAATCTCACCTACATCACCCATGAGGTCATCCCATGTGATTGTGTTGATCTCTTCCATTTGGACTTCCTCTGGTAACTCATCCCAACCTGTGGGGATTATAGGCCCATCGGGGAAGGGGTCGGGGTAGAGTACATAGTAATCAAACTTTCTAGATGACTCTCCCAACAAACCCACTTTAGGATCTCCTGCCTCGAACCTTTCTTTCAATTGTCGCTGCATGGACTTCTTTGGCAATACCAAAACCTTTTAATCAATAAAGTCTTGAACTACCTTTTTCAGTATAACACAGTCCTCCGTATCATGTCCGGGCGCCTGATGGTACAAACAGAATTGGTGAGGAGTCGAAGGCCTCGGCTTTGAATGGCATGGCAATATGAGCCCTTTATCACAACATTGGTGGAAAACTTGAGTCAAGGTCATGGGAAGCGGCGTGTATTGCCTTATGGGTTGACGGGATTGGGACGAGCCAAGCTCGATGGCATTTATGTTGTTGGGAGGAGGCATATTGTGAGTGGGGAGGGGATTTCGAGTGACATTTGGGCGATTTGGTGCGGTGGGTGGTGCAATGATCTGCTTGTCGAGCAAATCTTGGATTTCATGGCGGAGGCGGTAACAACGGTTGGTTAGATGGCCTTTGGCTTGGTGGAACTTGCAATATTCATTTTCATTGTAGTTCTTGGGCAATGGGTTTGGGGGAGGCCTTGGGTCGAGGGGTTTCAGGAGGTCACGGCTTCTCAGCTTTTCAAAGACTCTTTCGAGTGGCATGTATAGCTCGGTGAATTGGTGAGGTGAGGTGGAGTCATTTAGGGAGAAAAGGCGAGTGGGTTGGGTAATGGAATTGACCTCAGCATTGGGTTTTCCTCCAAAGTTTGTCCTTCGACTCCTTAGGACCTCCTCCGTCTTGATTGTTCCATCGGCGATTGCATCTTCAACTTGTGTGCCAGCCCCAACAAGAGCCTTGAAGTTCGGAAAGTAGTGAGCAAAGAAGTGCTTGTGATATACGGGCAACAAGTTCTTCACTACCAACTGAATCTGTTCTTCCTCATTCGGTCTGTCTGTCATCTTGGAAGCCTTTTGTCTCCACCTAGTGATGAAGGCGGAGAAAGTCTCGTTAACCCCTTGCTTAGTGGTTTCCAAGTCCCTTCGCGTGACATCCACTTCAGTGTTATACTTGTAATGGTTCGTGAATGCATTGCACACATCCTCCCAAGTCTTGGTTCTATTCTCCTCTAATGACAAAAACCATTTCAAGGCGGAACTCGCTAATGACTCATGAAACATTTGAGCCAATAACTCATCGTTCGCCCCTCGAGGGTGCATAGCTCGCACATACATCTTGAGGTGGGTCTTAGGACAGCCTATCCCATCAAATTTTTCCAACTCCGGCATCTTGAATTGTAACGGGATGCGAGCCTTTGGGAACAAGGACAAAGTGCGGATGTCCACCATATCATCAGACCTGCGGATTCCCTTCAAAGTTCGTTCTAAGGCCTCGACCTTGTTTGCCAGGACGGTTGAGCTCTCCCTTGATGTGGCTTTGGTTTCCCCTTCCTTGGTCTTGGGTAGTTCTCCCCCTTCTCCTAATGGTTCCTCAGCGGATTCAGACTCATTGGATCCTTGATTGTTATCAGTGGCACGGGCCCTAGATTCAGGTTCAGAGTTCTTCTGTTGAAGGTCTTGAGCTAACTTGAGTGCGGTCTCGGATACCTGGGTAGTGTGATCAAGCTTTTCCATGATAGCTTTCAAAGCGGCCTCAAGGTTGAAACCCCGGTTGCTAGTTCTTTCTTCAGCCATATCCGACTCAGTGATGGAATCAGCACTGACTAGGCGCCCTTGTTGATCGCGGATCCAAGCCAGCACGTCTCTCCCTCTAACATAGGGAAAATACTCAATTTTTCAGCCTAAGGGTCCATCCTAAGCTTCCATAATTATCTTAAAATCTTTACAACGTACACCCTTAATTAGTTCTCTTAACCAATTACCCTTGCGGGGGTCATGGGGAAGGGTACGTATTAAGGACGTAGGATGTAAAGTTTCTTTTAATTACCCACTCAATCAACAAAGCATGGCAACACATTACAAACACGGCAGCATATCATCACAACAATGTGTGTACATATAGGTGATCCAACGGTGTCCTAGAAGGCCCATTACATGCAATGCTTTCTTTTAAGAGGGTAGGCTAGGGTCCTCAACTTTGCTTGTACCAATCTTTATACCTAACCACATGTGACATCAGGAATGTCGCGTGGGTCTAGCAGTACGTGATTGATCCATTTGATATACCCAAGGGCAAGCCCAAGGGTACTTGGCAAGAGAGTTTTGATAGCTTCGCCCAACACATGGAATCAGGAAAACCAAGGTCGAACTAGGCTATCAGTTGGCAAGGATACATCGAGGGACAATCGAGTGATCATGCAACAGTAGCGCACACAATGCAATAAATGAAAGCACACAATCAAGCGGATGCAATGTGATTGATTTTAATTAACAATAAGAAATTAATTTAGCCCAATCAAATTAAATGAGTCTAGCCCTCGACACCCCCAATGGAGTCGCCAAACTGTGAACCCACGAAAAAGAAGCGCGGAGCCCACAAGGGTTTGGCAAAAATGATAATAGGTATGAAAGACAACAAACAAAAAGGAGTCGCCACCTCATTTTTTAGGGAAAAGAGGAAAACCGCAAAAATGTTTTATTTTCAAAACCACATGACTCCATTAAAGGAAAAGCAAAGTCTTTGAAACCAGAAAATTGGATTCGGGGGCTAAGTTACGATGTGGGAAGGTTCTGGGCAAAAGCCCATAGGCACCCACATCGCTCGAGTTGGTCTCTTAATTTAATTGGGCTAACTTAATATCTTTTCCACTCAAATATCATCATATATCATCACAAGGCAGCATGCATATCATATATTTCATCCAATCATCTCATGCACAATCACTCAAATAAAACAAAACAAAAAGGAAAAGGAAAGAAAAGAAAAAGCCTAGGATACTTAGATCCTAGAACGGACTTGAGCCTCACGAAGAACGCCTACATACCATGCAGCGAAATACATGGATCAAAGTCCACGTAGTTCGAAAAGAATAGGGTTACAACCTAATACAAACCTATGGTAAATACCCTAGGTTTCCTCATTTGAAAATACATCGATTTAATCCCAAAACTGAAAACTTCCACAAGAGGAAAACTTTGATAAAAACAGAATTTATTATTGAAGGAAACCTTTAATAATTACCATAAGCTTGTATTAAGAAGTAACCCTAGGAGGGAGAAGAGAAAAGATAGAAAAAGAAAGGTGAATTGGGGCACCTTCAAACCCTACTTACCTGAGCGCACAAGCTCCAAACATTAGTCATTTCAGACCATAGCAGCCCTATTTGCAGTAGGACAAGCATTGTACCTGTTTGCACCCTTACAAATGCACACAATCATGCAAAGAAAGCAATATGCAAATCTGGACAGAACCTTGACAAGGCCTAAAATCATCCATTAATCATGCAAACAACAAGAATAATGAATAACTAAGGGCTCTAACTCAATCCTACATGCAATGACTCGACTAATATGCATAAAAACCTATGAAAGACACACTAACAAGCATAAGAGACTCCAATAATATCAATAAACATGATAACAAAGCTCATTCTAATCAAAAAGATGATATTTCATGTAAAATATGAAAATAGGCCTCCCTACGGCGAGCTTTCTTAAGCAAAACTATCCTAGGATAATTTCACGTAAAAAAGTCGTTATGGGGAGGTGCAATCAGCATATCCTATGTAAAATATATACCCTAGAACACAATAGAAGTGATTTCATGCCTAAACACATCACAGAAGACTCTCATGCAGAACCTCACTCAACGAAAAGGATAATTATCCTTAAAAAAGGATAATATCTCCAAAAACCCTATAAAATATACTATATGAATGCAAACCTAGCATGATTCAACTATATGCAGCATATATAGAATGATTATGATGAGCAACAACCCAAAAATCTAAGCTAAGTATGCTGTATAAAACTTGTGTGAATTCAGGGTTATCGAAACCCTAATTTCACAACCATGCATTAGGACCTATGAAATAACTCTAAGACATGCTCAAATTATCATGAATATCGTTTATATCACATATACTAACTAAAACGAACATCAACTCATGATAACAATCACAGCAACCTAGACATGTGAACTATGCATGATTTAAGAGGATAAAAAGAGTAATACTTTCAAATCCCTAGCAAACCAGGGATTATCAAGCATATAAAGCCATAAACTATCCTAAAATCATTCATATAACATCACATAAACATTGAATTCCATCCATAAGAAGAACAATCTCATGCACCATAACTATCTTAAAAGAAGAAGAAGAAAGAGAAGAAGGAGAAGCAGAAATTCATGTTCAGCATTGAAGGGATAGGCTTACCTCTTGTAGACTCTTCCTTGTCTTCAATCCTCTTGTTTCCTTGCTTGCTTGGGGTTGAAGAGCCTCCACTTGAAGTCCTTCTAGCTCTCTAAACTCGTAGCTCCCTCTCTCTCTAAGTGTAAAGTGCAATTAACCTCCCCCTATGTGCTGAATATCATGTCCTTTATATAGAGAACTGACCCCCTAAACTAATGGCTAAGATTAATTCATTAAATAATGATCCTAGGGCTATTAGAGACTCTCTTGGTGCTCAAACAACTCAAACCTACACACTCCTAGGTTCAGACAAGTTGTTTTGGCTGAGGAAACCGTCAAAAAAGGGAAAGAAGAGTCAGAGTTCGAGTTAAAAGAGGATTCCTCGGGTGACCAACTAGGCCTGGACGGTTAGCCGTCTGGGCCTAGACGGCTGACCGTCCAGCCCCGGACGGTTACCCGAGGCCCTCCTATTTCCACTTCGGTTTTGACTTCTACTTGCTTCAGAAGTCCTAAAATCTTCAAATTAAGTTCGATTTTGACGAAATAAAAGCCAAAACGACCGTGTTTCGAAGGGGAACACATTTTTAGGCATTTTAGGACAAAAATCCATAACCATGGGTGCATGGTTAGGTTTTACAAAGGTGGTTAACCACGGTGCCTCACCGTCGCTATGCTGGGTTTGTACACGAGGTCGAACCGAATGCTTTCCCAATCGAAAATTGATCTTTCTAAACATGTTTAGGGCATAAATAAAGCCCAATTGAAGTTAAATGAGAGAAAATTGGTTGGGTCTTATGAGTCAATTTGAGCAAACCAAGAAAGGGTCTTTTAGCCAACCCGAACCATTACGAGCCGAATTGATCTTAAACCATTAATTCATGAAATTGAACCTATATATGGACTCTATATAACCATATGAACTTGATGGGATGACTCGGGATTCATTCCAAAGTCAAATGGAAAATATACGGCTTAAAAGACGATTATGCCCTTAAAGTCGCAAAAGTTCTTATTGACCATCGAGATGAACTCCAAATCACCTCAAAATTCATACACATGATATTCAATGCCATAAAAACTCAATGCAAAAGACTAGACTCAAAAAGGACTCAAAATCCTACATGAAATGATGAAATGATATGTCCTAGCTAAGGTGACAAAAATGGGGTGTGACAATAGGGAAAAACCCAATTTCAACAGGAAAAAACACCCTTTGCCGGCTGTTTTAATAAGTGATTGCCACCTGTTTTCTCTACCAGCCAAAGCCATGATTCCTAGTAATAGCTATTTTAGCCAAAAAAAACCTTTACAGACAAGGGTTTAAACGGCTGATATTGTAACTACCGGGAAAGGGTTTGCCAGCCAAAATTTTTACATTCATGGGCTGTTTTGTCAACCAACAATGCTCAAATTTCTTGTAGTGAATTTAATGTCTGCTGATTGACAATCTCACATCTGTTGACTGGTAACTTCACTGTTACCAAGCTTTTCTTCTCTAATTTACTCCACCACCCTCCAAACACACTTGGAGCCTTCAAGGGAGCATCTCAAAGGAAGATTTTCAAGCCTAGGAAAGGGGCACTCAAGCCTAACTTGGTCAAAGCTAAGGTGAAATCACCTACACTAGGTGACCTTCCCTTTCAAAATTTTTTCCTAAGTTATCTTAATTTCCTATTAAGTTCATTATTCATTGCAGCCTCAATATGTGATTGTGGCCCTTCCCTACCTTTGCCCGAGTACGTACATGGACTTCCTAACATGTGTCGTGAAGGGATCAAAGTCCTATATGGTGGGTTAAAGGCAGGGAGACCCTAAACCACCCAATGCATGCAGACCATTCCAATAAGTTGCTAGCACCCATTTTTATTCTCTTTTATTGCATGTGAGCTTGCATTCGTGATGTGTGAAATGGAAATTTAAGCATATCGAAAGGTTAAAGTGTTATTTAAGCAAAATCAAAATTGGCAAGGTTAGGTTCATGCATGCATGCATATTGTTTCTGTTGGGAATCGAACAAGAGGGAAAAATTGAAGTGCGGAATATAAAAATTTTTCCTACGATTCCACAGCCCATGAATCTAACTATGCATAACACAAAATCAAACCCTAACTACAAAGAGGGTTAGAACACTTACAGAATTTTTGTCTTCTCCTTTTTGCTCCAAGCTTTGATTCCGGACAGCGGTGAATGAGCAGCCCAAGTGTGCTGCCTCCAACGATATCCACACCTAGCTAGAGCTTCAAGTCCTTTCCTCCTTTTCCTTGTTGTTGCTAGTGTAGAACAAGAGAGGAGAGAGAGAGAGGGAGGCTGGAAATTCTAGCCAGCCCTTGGGGAGTTCAACTTATTGTTATGATGTCACACATCATAGTGTGACTTATATAGTCCACACTAAGGGGGCCGGCCCTAGGGGGAAACCCTATTAGGGTTTTATGCAATTTCTCTAAATTGCACAATAACCCCTATAAATTATATCAAATATAAATAGGCCTCAAAGAACTATTCTTTATGCACTCATACCCTTTCTCTCATAGACTTTAAAGCTCATCTTGCATGATCAATGTGTGACCCATTGGGTTCACATTATTAAGTAGTAGGAATAGCACGAGGTGTGCACAATGGAACTCTTTCCATTTAGGGTCTAATTGGAACTCCTTCCAATTCCCTAATTGATTATAACTCACTTATATCAATTAGGTCTTCTACTAACCATGAGTAACACCTAGCATATGGCTCATGGTGTAGTCCTTAATGAGATGAATAGTCATTTACAAAGAACCCTTCTGTTATAGTTTATAGGCTACAATTGCATCCTTCCTTCAACACAATGTCTCCAGTTGAACTAATAGGACATGGAAGTCTATCAAGTCCCTAGTTCAATTACTTTATACTCATTCATAGATATTAACTCATTGATGAACTCATGAAACTCTTTTCTGTTGGGAATCATACAAGAGGGAAAAATAGAAGTGCGGAATATAAAAATTTTCCCTTTGATTCCACAGCCCATGAATCTAACTATGCATATACAAAATCAAACCCTAGCTATGAAGAGGGTTAGAACACTTACAGAATTTTTGTCTTCTCCTTTTTGCTCCAAGCTTTGATTCCGGACAGCGGTGAATGAGCAGCCCAAGTGTGCTGCCTCCAACGGTATCCACACCTAGCTAGAGCTTCAAGTCTTTTCCTTCTTTTCCCTTGTTGTTGCTAGTGTAGGAGAAGAGAGGAGAGAGAGAGAGGGGGCTGGAAAATTTCGGCCAGCACCTTGGGGTTTCTTCTTGTGATCATGTCATCACTTCAAAGTGTGACTTATATAGTCCACACTCAAGGGGGCCGGCCCTAGGGGGAAACCCTATTAGGGTGTTATGCAATTTCTCTAAATTGCATAATAACCCCTATAAATTATATCAAATATAAATAGGCCTCAAAGAACTATTCTTTATGCACTCATACCCTTTCTCTCATAGACTTTAAAACTCATCTTGCATGATTAGTGTGTGACCCATTGGGTTCACATCATCAAGTAGTAGGAATAGCACGAGGTGTGCACAATGGAACTCTTTCCATTTAGGGTCTAATTGGAACTCCTTCCAATTCCCTAATTGATTATAACTCACTTATATCAATTAGGGCTTCTACTAACCATGAATAACACCTAGCATATGGTTCATGGTGTCGTCCTTAATGAAGTGAATATGTATCTATCAAAGAACCCTTCTGTTATAGTTTATAGGTTACAATTGCATCCTTCCATTTACACAATGTCTCCAATTGAACTAATAGGACATGGAAGTCTGTCAAGTCCCTAGTTCAATTACTCTATACTCATTCATAAATATCAACTCAATGATGAACTTATGGAAACTCCTTTCCATATTCACACTGCCATGGCCATGGACTGAATGAGTTATATTATGAATGCTATATGAGACATTCTCTCTCTTTTTCCTGAGAGTAATGGATTCCTTGTTGATCACTCACATGCCTTCATACACATAGCAATAGGGCCAATGAACACCTTTACAGACCCATGAATAGAATCTGCACTTAGTGTTATCAAACTTCTAAAGCTACATGCATAAGGTAACTATGGTGTCTCAGGTCTAAGGATTACTTGTACCACTATAACATTGAGAAACTGATTGACAGGCAGGTTAAAACTCCATTCAGTTTATCTCAAATCTTTGGTCACATTCAGTGTACCTATTCTATTAACAGGCACCCACCTGTTGGTTGTAGTGTCTCCACACAAATAGCTTGAGACCAGCTATCCTCCTATAGAGTCAACCTAACAAGTGCTAGTCCTATGGTTCATTACTGTCCATCATAGTGAACCTTCAACTAGGAATGATTTAGGAGTTTAGTACAGAGATATATTTACAGTCTCATAATTACAACTCTTTGTAATTCAATATTCTCAACTCTAACTCCTTGGACATATTATGTAAATATAAATGATGCATACAAACATAATAGAATAAGCCCTTTTATTAAATCAATAATAAATGTGACATACATAAATGAAATCAAATGATTGTTCCTTTATCCCTAAACAATCATCTCTATGATTGGCTCTAGGGCATAACTCTAACATTTTCATATTCATCCTACCATGGCCATGGATTTAATGAGTTATATTATGAATGCTATATAAGACATTCTTTCTCTTTTTCCTGAGAGTGATGGATCCCTTGTTGATCACTCACATGCCTTCATACACATAGCAGTAGGGCCAATGAACACCTTTGCAAACCCCTGAATAGGATTTGCACTTAGTGTTATCAAACTTCTAAAGCTACAAGCATAAGACAACTATGGTGTCTCAGGTCTAAGGATTACTTGTACCACTATAACAATGAGAAACTGATTGACAGGCAGGATAAAACTCCATTCAGTTTATCTCATATCTTTGGTCACATTTAGTGTACCTATTCTCGTAATAGGCACCCACTTGTTGGTTGTAGTGTCTCCACACAAATAGCTTGAGACTAGCTATCCTCCTATAGAGTTAACCTAACAAGTGCTAGTCCTATGGTTCATTACTGCCCATCATAGTGAACCTTCAACTAGGAATGCTTTAGGAGTTTAGTACAGAGATATATCTACAGTCTTAAAATTACAACTCTTTGTAATTCCATATTCTCAACTCTAACTCCATGGACATATTATGTAAATATAAATGATACATATAAACATAATAGAATAAGCCCTTTTATTAAATCAATAATAAATGTGACATACATAAATGAAATCAAATGATTGTTCCTAATCCCTAAACAATCATCTCTATGATTGGCTCTAGGGCATAATCCTAACAATCTCCCACTTGCACTAAAGCCAATCGACCATGTATCGCATACCTATCTTCTCAAGATGTTGGTCTTAGACATAACCAATTATGTTTTAAAGCTTTAGTCAGTAGGTCTACAAAAACTTATGTAAATAATATCTTCTGTAATGTATCTATTACCTCTTCTAATGATTCCTCTAATCACTTGGAATTGTCGCTCTATGTGTTTGGACTTTTGATGAGACCGTGATTCCTATACTTGAGTTATAGACCCATTGTTGTCACAAAACAAGGTGTGGGCAACTCAATGGAAGGAACAACTCCAAGTTCTAAATGAACTTATAGATCCAAACAGTCTCCTAGACAATGCGACAATTAATTCACCCTTAATAATGGAATCCACTGTATCTTTCATACAGTTCTTCCATTAAGTATTTCACCAACTAAAGTGAATATAAAATATACCCCATATGGATTATATCCAAATCCATATACTCATCTACTATGAGTTTACAATTTCCATATACAATCCAATATTCCAAATTTGAATTGACTGATAACTATTTGTAACAATTACAACATAATAGATATCAAGTTCAATACATAGTGTAGAATAAGGCTTCTTAACACTTTAAGAACCTTACTTGTGTTATCCTAGGGCACATGCCCATGAATAATGAATTCTTATCTGAAGTAAATCAGACCTCCCTTCGAATTCTCCATGTTGAACTCCTTCAACATTTCAACTATGTTTAATGACTTGGAGATACTTAGCAATCTATATGATCTATCTCTATAGATCTTGTTGGATGCTTCTACCAAATCTTTCATGAAGAAGTTTTTCTCAAAAACTAAAACTTCACATTAGATAACATTTATATATCATTCATAATGATTAGGATGTCATCTTATTGATAGGATAAAGAAAAACGATCGCACTCCCACTAACCTTCTATACACTCATGGTCCATCTATACAATGAGAGAAATCAAACAATTTGATTACTTCAACTTTATAGATGTTCTAATTATGAGAACCTTGCAGTCTATTAATAGACTTCTATAACTTACACACTTTTATTAGTTTTTCACCATTTGATATAACATCTTTATATCCCTTTTTGACATATCTTATATTCAAAATGTGTGTTTATAGATAACAAGATCCAAATGGATTTCAGCATAACTATTATCAAACAAGTTTCTTTATAGACAACTTTTTGCCTATGTTGAAAACATTCTTAAATAGCCAAGCCTTTTAGGTCTCTACCTATCCATATTGGATTTAATGACTCTTAGTCATTTCTCGAGTTGATGTGAAACATCGTCTAGTCATAATCAATAGGATTATCTTGGTGATCTTTATCACCAAAGAACAATTCTTTCACATTCTAATAGAGATACAATATCTCTCTTATGTTAAGAAATATCCAATTTGATCTATGAAAAGATTGTAGTGTAGTTAAGGGTTTTGTCTCAACAGAGAGAAGGGTTGGATCTTTGTTCGTTTGTGGCTTTACAGACAATTCTATAAATTCTATCTACTTTTGCATCTTTCTTGAATGAACTCTTTCTCAAGAAAATCCAGCAAACATCCTAATGGACAACTTTTGTTCATTAGGGTAATAGAAATACTATCCCAACCACTTTTGGGATACACCACAATTCAACACTTACTTGACCTTATTTCCAGATTGTCTACATTATGTTTCCAGACATACGTAGCATAAGCCCAAGCCTTAACTTCTTTAAGTTGGGTTTCTTCCCATATCATATCTGATATAATTGGGACAAAACTGGAGTGAACCCTAAATTATCAATATGTAGCAATTTTAAGGTGTATCCTAGATGGATACATTAGTAAAACTCATCATGGATCAAACCATATCTTAATAGGGTTCAATTCGTTATCTTAGATTCACACCATTGAGCTATGGTATTCTAAGATGAGTCTACTGTAATTGAATGCATGCTCTACATGACTATATACATCACAATGTATTAGTCAAATTATAAATGTAACTCTTTCACTTCACCAAGTAAAAGATGGGTTTGGTCATCTCATAACCAAGTCATAATCATTACATTTAAATGAGAGTCTCTACATCTCTTGTATTCTCGGAATACGTTGCATTCGCTCTAATTAGTCATTTAAATTCGGAAATCAAATTTCTAGAATGTCTTAAATGACTTAGTTAAGAAATAAGTTCCCAAAATTAATCTAGCAACTCTTGCTCTATTAAAATTTTCAAAAGGTAACTTATTATCTACTTAACTTTCTGCTTCGATTTAGATTACACTAGAATCCAACAACCAAGAAGCAAAACTAACCAACAATTTAGTTTAGAGCATGAACCAAAACTTCAAAAGTTTGGTTTTTCTAGGAAGATTGATACTTTATCAAGTTTCCTTTACAATACCTTATGTTTACTACAAAATAATTATATTTCTTTGTCTTTGACTTTTCAAGACTTGCTTTCCTCTATGCTTCCATTTTAAATCACATTTAGCTTCTTAAGCTATTCTATGTGATTAATCATTTTTCAAAAGAATGATTATTAATAAACAACCTTTGTTACATCCTAGTCCAGAAGAAGTCCTTTACAAGTACTATACTTTATAGTATTATTTCACTCATAATACAACCTTTGTATGTAATGTAGGACATCAAAGGCACTTGCATTGACTAATTTTGCTTCTGAAGCTCATTAGTCATCAATACTATCATATAGCATGGCAACAAGATGCCAATTGCGCATAGTGTCTTTTTCTTCTTAGGATGTTTCATGGAGGGCCTTTAATAAAAGGCCTAATAGCATATAAACAATCTTTTGAAATTGAGAACAATTCTCAATTTCCTAAGTCAATCAAAGAAATCGGGTTTAGTCAAACTATCAATATCCTATATTAGGAAATAGGGGTTTTGAGGTGAGTAATTAGGTAATCAACATAAATAAAGAATTAGATTTCATTTTTATCCATAATGATTGGGTCTTTAATCATATGGTACCTCCCACTATTTTATTAAATTCCATACACCCTCTAATAGAATTCGGGAATCTCATTCCTAATGGGGATTGGGGTCCCACTGTGACCTAGAAGCCTCACATGTTAGTTTCTTGACTTCTAACCCACAATAAGAAGACAACTCTTTGTCTATTGCTTCATAAGCAAGTTCCAATCATTTTGCCTCTAGGGAACATACACCTCACATGTTAGTTTCTTGGAATACTTCCCTAGTTAAGTTAAACCCATCATTCGCAAAGGTATGTGTCACACCCCATTTTTGCACCACCTTACTAGGGCTCATCATTTCATGCATGGTTTTGTTTGGTTTTTGAGTCTAGTCACTTGCATTAGTTTTCTAGAGTCACAAGGACAATGGATATGAATTTTGGTTCAAATTGGAGTTGATCTTGAGGGATAATAAGAGCTTTTGTGACTTGAGGGGCATAATCGTCTTTTAAGTCCCAAACTTTTCATTTGACCTTGGAATGATCTCCAAATTGTCAATTAGAGTTCATATGGATGCATATGAGGTATTAAGTCCCGTGGCCCTGATGATGAGTTTAGTGTGGTTATTTACGGATTATCCTTGAAGAATTAGTGCGAATCACAGCATGAGATTTTTGGTTAAAATGAAAAGAAAATTATTTTATTAAATTAGCCATTTTTATCATGACACTAACACGTGTACGTATGTGATGAGTGTGTGTACGCACATACGATACATGTGCATGCGTGTTAGCGGTCAGTCTCCCAATTTTTATAAAAGACAATTTCCTTTTCCTATTCAGATTAGAAGTCTTTTATCATTATAAAATACCTTTTGATTATTCTCCAAAGAAACCTAGTCCAGGAAGGAAAGGGAAACTCTAGATTTCAGCTATAAATACTCTCTTAATGTCTTTAAACAAGGGGGAGGAGAAGAGGGTTTGGAGGGAGTGAAATTCGTCATAATTCAGCAGCAGATTTTCTGAAAACCAGCAGTCGTATTTTAATCATAACTTTTTCATCCGAAGTCAGAATTTGATGAAATTGGTCTTGTTAGAAAGATAATTCAATTCTCTACAACTTTGTATTTCACAAGCTTTGTCTAAATCCAACGTTTTCATACCCAAAAACGCGATTGAAGTTGCTGCTGCTGCAAAGTGACGAAAATCACTTTTCTTTTCTCTTGTTCTCTTTTTGTTTTCTATTTCTTTTCAAAGTTGAGTGAGTTTTGATCTCTTTGCTGTGATACCACTTTGACAAAGAGGAGGATTCGTGTTGGTTTGATTCACTCTAAAGACCTGAGGAGCCACGAACAATTACAAACACAAAGGAAGGCCCTTCCTAAGGTATTCTCCTTCTCTATTCAAGCTTAAACTAGGTTTTCATATGGGTTAGGCTTATTGCATGTTAAAGGTAACTTTTTTATCATGTATTAACACTCTAGCTAGTTAATATACATGGAATATCTATTTTTTATCTACTGTTTAGCATGCTTTAGGGCTGTCCTTTAGGTTTTTAATGCATAGTTATGATTCTTGTGCTCCTGTTTGTCCTTGTGCTAGGATTAGTGTCATTGCATGTTAGAGTTAGGATTTTCATCATGTTATATTGCTTTAGTTAGTTAATATGCATGATTTAATTTCTGTTTAGTTTGGTTTTAGCATGATTAAAGTATGTCTTGTGAGTTTTTAAGCATATTTGTGAGTTTAGGGTTTTAGAGTCATTGTTTTGTGTTTGTTTTCATATAGCATGATAAAGTAGACTTTTTTATTTGGCTTTTCTTCGTGTTTGCTGTATATGTTTTTCATATGGAGTAAACATGATAGTTTTGCATGCATGTTAGTATGTTTTAGGGTTTTTATGCATGATATGGTTCTAGGAATATGTTAGGACTTATTATTGTTCGCTGTTTTTGCTATTGGCATGCTTAGTGGATGATTTTAGGTCATAATACTATTCTGTCCAGATTTGCATGTTAGTGTTTTTGCATGGTTTTGAGCACTTGTAAGGGTGCAAATAGGTGTGGTATTTGTCCTATGGCAAATAGGGCTGCTTATGTCTGAAATAGCTAATGTTTGGAGTAATTGCGCTCAGGTAAGTGGGTGTGAAGGTGCCCCAATTCACCTTTCTTCTTAACTCATTCTCTTCTCCCTATCTAGGGTTAATTTTTAATATGATCCTATGGTTTAATTAGAGGTTTCCTTAACCAACAAAATTCTGGTTTTTATTAAAGTTTCCATTTTGTGGATTCCTTTCCTAAAATCAAACTTTCTATCAATTCTCTTTTGATCAAATAAGGAAACCTAGGGTTTTTACCATAGGTTTGTATTAGGATTTAACCTTAGTTCTAATCGAACTACGTGGACTTTGATCCATGTATTTCACTGCATGGTACGTAGGTGCTCTTCGTGAGGCTCAAGTCCGTTCTAGGATCCAAGCATCCTAGGTTTATTTTTGTTTTCTTTTCTTCTTTTTCTTTTTCTGTTTTTATGCGCTTATTATGCATGGATGGATGAATGAAATATATGATATGCATGCAATTCTTGTGATGATATACTTGCTGATTTTTGTATGGAAAGATCTTGATTTAGCCCAAATGAACTGAGAGACCGAAAGGGTGACGTGGGTGCCTATAGGCTTTGCCTAGAACCTTCCCATGTCATAACTTAGCCTCCGAATCCCCGATTTCTTTGGTTTTCAAAAGATTGGTTTTTGCCTTTCCTTTTTTATGGAGTCATTCAAATTGTTTTCCTAAAACAAACTATTTTTAGGGTTTTCCTTGTTTCCTTTAAAAAATAAGGTGGCGACTCCTTTCCTTTTTCTTTTTCAAACCCATTTTCTTTCAATCCCTTGTGGGCCCAATTTCCGGGGTTCACAGTTTGGTGACTCCACTGGGGATTTGTGGGCTAGACTCTATAAAGTTTAAATGGGCTAGGTTAATTTCTTATGTTTAATTAAAATCAATCACATTGCATCCGCTTGATTGTGTGCTTTCATTTATTGCATTGTGTGCGCAAACTCTTGCATGTTAGGATCGATGTCCCTCGATGTATCCTTGCCAACGATCGGCTTAGTCTCAACCTTGGTTTTCCTGATTCCATGTGTTGGGGCGAAAGCTATCAACCTCTCTTGCCTAGTACCCTTGGGCTTGCCCTTGGGTATATTAAATGAGTTAATCACGTACTGCTGGACCCACGCGGCGTTCCTGATGCCACATGTGGTTAGGTATAAGGATTGCTCAAGCAAGTGAAGGACCCTAGCCTACCCTTATCATTAGTCCATATAGACAGACTTGTAGGACACTACGGTCTCACCTTTATGCACCCACAATTGTTTGTAATGATGCTATGCCGTGTTTGTGGTGTGAGGCTTTATATCTTATGCCCTTAATATAGACCTTTAAACCCTAGCCTTCGTTAAGGCCATGGGTTAGGAGGAATAAATTAAGGAAATAGGATGTAAAGCTATGTTTGTGATGTGCTAGTCCTAGGGGATTAATTAAACCTAATTGAAGGACTCTATGCCCTATTCTTTAAAACATACCCTTAATCCATGACCCCTGTAAAGGTAATTAGATAAAAGGAATGAATTAATTGAACATGGTGTAGAGACCGAATTCATTAAGGAAAATATGGAGGTTTAGGACAGATCCTTAGGCTAAAGGTTAAAACTTTTCTATCCATAGACGTGCTGGCTTGGATCCGCAATCCACAAGGGCGTCTAGTGAGTGTTGAGTCTACCCATCAGACAGACATGGCCGACGAAAGAACTAGTGAGGGGCACTTTGACCTTGAGGCTTGCCTGAAAGCCATCATGGCCAAGCTTGACCATACCGCCGAGACATCCGATACCGCATTGAAAATGGCTCAAGAGAACCAACAGAAGATGGCGGATCTTGAACAAAACGGCTCTAAGGCCCATTCCTCGGGTATACCTCATGGGGCTGGCACCGAAGAGGGACCTCAATCCAATGAGAACACCAAGACAAGGGGGGAAAGTAGCTCGAAACCTGAGGTCACCAACCTAGAAGGGGAAGCCAAGGGGAAAGGTACTAGCAGTGATTCCGTGTTAGCTAGCAAGGTAGAAGCTTTGGAGAGAACCATAAAAGGGATTCGCAGGGCTGATGACATGGTCGATGTGCGGACTCTATCCCTGTTTCCAACAGCTCGTATTCCACTACAATTCAAGATGCCGGAGTTAGAAAAGTTCGATGGGACGGGTTGCCCTAAGACTCATTTGAAGATGTACGTGCGAGCTATGCACCCTCGAGGGGCTACTGACGAGCTTTTAGCTCAAATGTTCCATGAAACCTTGGCCACTTCTGCTTTGAAATGGTTCTTATCCTTGGATGAGAATAGAACCCGGACTTGGGAAGACATATGCAATGAGTTTTCAGAGCACTACAAGTATAACACAGAGGTGGACGTTACTCGAAGGGACCTAGAAACTACCAAGCAAGGGGCTCATGAAACTTTCTCCGCTTACATTACAAGGTGGAGACAAAAGGCGTCGAGAATGATGGATAGGCCGAATGAGGAGGACCAAATTCAGTTAGTGGTTAAGAACCTGCTGCTCGTGTATCACAAGCACCTATTTGCCCACTATTTCCCAAATTTCAAAGCTCTCATTGGGGCTGGCACGCAGGTTGAAGATGCTATCAATGATGGGACAATCAAGACTGAGGAAGTGAGGAGTCGCAAGACAAACTTTACTGGGAAGAACAAAGCCGAGGTCAACACCATAACTCAACCAATCCAACCCTTTTCTCTCAATGATGTCAACCCACCTCGCCAATTCACTGACCTATTCATGCCACTCGAAAAAGTCCTTGAAAAGCTCATAAGCCGTGACCTATTGAAGCCACTCAACCCAAGACCTCCACCAAATCCCTTACCCAAGAGCTACAATGAGAATGAGTACTGCAAGTACCACCAATCCAAAGGCCATGCCACCAATCGCTGTATTCGCCTTCGCCACCAAGTCCAAGACCTCATTGACAAGCAAGTCATTTCACCACCAACCCGTCCAAATGTCACCTGTAATCCTCTCCCATCACACAACAACACACCCCCACCTAACACCATAAATGCCATTGGGGTTGAATCCTCTCGCCCTCGCCATCCCATAAGACAATACACTCCGCTCCCCATGACCTTAACCCGTCTCTTCACCATTTGCCACAATAATAGCCTTATCATGCCACTTCCACCAAAGCCAAGGCCCTCAACCCCTCACCAATATTGCCAATACCATTGTGCACCCGGCCATGACACCGAGGCTTGTTCTATACTAAAGAAGATCATCCAAGACCTCATTGACCAAAAGGTTTTGTTGTCGCTAAAGAAATCTATCCAACAAGAGCTGAAAGAAAGATATGAAGCAGGGGATCCTCAGGTTGGCCTATTAGGTGAAGCGTCGGGGAAATATGATTACTATGTGCTGTACTCAAGTCCGATATCAGATGAGCCGATAGTCCCTTCAGGTTGGGATGACTTGCCGACAGAGATGGAGAGCATCGACATGATAGAATGGGATGACTTGATGAATGACTCCGAGGAAGTCCATGACATATGGGCTAGCGATGATGAGTTGGACCATATAACCAGAGGGGGTCGTCATTTCAAGCCCCCCCACCTAGAATCTGAAAATCCGTTGGAAGATTTGAAAGGGCAGAGGCGTCCTAGCTTGCAAGAAGAAGAGGATGAAGTGCTTAGGCAGCTGAAGAAGACCAATGCCAACATTACTATTTGGGGCTTGCTCATGGCCTCGCATAAGCACAGACAGACCGTGTTGAAACTGTTGAATCAGATACAAGTGCCTGTTGACACATCCCCCGAGGGATTGGTACATTTGGTGAATCCAACTCCCAAGAACTCAACTATCATGTTCACCGATGTAGACCTACCTAAAAGCGGGCCGAGCCATTCTCAAGCTCTCTATGTGACCGTTGACACTATGGGGAAGAGGGTTCCCACCGTTCTTATCGACAATGGGTCCGTACTGAATGTATGTCCTCTCCGAACTGCCACTGTTTTGGGTTTGGGACCCACTGATTTCACGCCATCTGGGCAAACCGTAAGAGCTTATGACAACACCCGCCGAGAAGTAATAGGGGTAGTTACTTTGCCTCTTATCATAGGACCCACTGAATTTAGGGTAGAATTCCAAGTGTTGGATGTGCCGTCATGTTTCAACTTGTTGTTGGGCCGACCTTGGATCCATCCTGCTGGGGCTGTGCACTACAACAAAACAGGTCATCCACGGCATGCAAAACACGCCGTAAATGACCTTTTACGGCGTGCGGGCAAATGCCGTCTAGGGCGACGCCGTGAAAGACCGGGTGTTATACACGGCGTGCGGTAAACGCCGTGGATGTGTTATTTACGGCGTGCGTTGTATGCCGTTAATAATGATTTACGGCTTGCAGATGCACGCCGCGAATATATCATTTACGGCTTGCAGATGCACGCCGCGAATATATCATTTACGGCATTCTCATACACGCCGTAAATAGTTCAAATACGGCTTGACAATGAACGCCGTAAATGATGTAATTGCAGCATGCCACAACACGCCATGAAATAGGATATTAGTGGCATTTATTGCATGCCGTAATTCACTTATTACGGCAACTTGTGCACATCACTAAATCTATTATTATTTCCTAATAGGTGACTTGATGACACCAAAGCATAAAATGCAACAAAAAATGCAAAATATGTAATGTTAAAATAGGCAACCATAACAAAACTCAAGCTCATGGAATCCAACACATAAATTCATAACTATTCTTTGCTTCCCACTTGAAATGAGATATTGTTCAAAAAAAAGGAAAACATACAATACGTGATTAAGTCCACAAAAATAGAACTTCGATTAGTCTTCTATCACATACTTGGTAATTGTGTTTTTCAAAATACAACCCATTTACATAATACCACTACATCCATGATACTAATAGTACTAGTTAGTAAAAAAAAAAAAAAAAAAACCACCAATTGTGCAGACACATCCACTAAATAGGGCATTAATAACTCGATGATCACTAGTTCACCACGATGAAATAGAGACAAAACTTTCAAAGAGGCACCCAAAACAATTGTCACTAATGATCAACCTGCAAAATATAAAGGTATAGTTAGAAATTAAGCAAGTTTATAGTAAAGAAAATATTACATGATTCTCTCTAACTATGTACTTTCCTAATTTATATTTACACCATGTAGCACACGCACATCAATAAGTAATTCAAAAGGAGTGATTTTTAGATGCTAATGATGCCCAAAGACATGGAAAAAAACTGGAAGGGGCATGACTAGGGAGCTAGAAGTTCACATCCATGTGACCCTGCCCCTAGAGTCGATCTAAACAAGGAAAATATGAACAGTAATTCAAAAGTGACTATTCTAAAGAAACTTTATCAGAAAATGCTGAAATGAAAACACCAATGTTTGCCCCTAAAGTGAAACAAAATTTTGAGTGGTTGTGGGGGTTTTGGCAAGCCTAGATTCCAATGGTTTCAATGGGGAGAGGCACTATATATTGTTGTGTTGTACTGGGGACGAAATAAAGGAAAATAGGTCCAAGATCTGAATATAAAAGATAGTCCAATCCACTTAAAATACCAAATCAAGTACATTAAGCTATAGGTTGGGTCCCTCAAGGAAGGCTTTACAGTTGTTCAAGAAAATGGAGAATGAAATGATAAGACCAGATGAAACCACTATAGTTAGTGTGCTTGTAGCGTGTGCCAACCTAGTAGACCTCCAATATGGTATTCATGTCCATCGATTTGTCCTCCAAAACAACATAGCCGTTCAGGGCTAGTTAATGAAGGCTGCCTTTTGTTCAATAGGATGGTTAGTGTTTACAAAATCCAACCAAAGATCAAGCACTTCTATCATGTCTAGTTAATCTCTTGAGTAGAGCTGGGCTTTTGCACTAAGCAAAGGAGTTCATTGAAATCATGCCACTTGAAGAGAGAATCATAGCTTACAAGACTCTACTTAGTGCTTGTGTTAATTATTTACAAAATCCAACCAAAGTTTTAATTATAATTTTTCTTTTTAAAAGAAAGACATTAAAAGGAATAGTACATGTCAAGAAATCATATGCCACACTTCTCTTATACAATATTTACTTCATCAAAAACATAAATCATATGCCGCACTCCAATCTCTAAGTTCACTAGTACTACAACATTGAACTTCAAAGCAACTTCTCTATTTACTATAAAAAGAACAACCAAAAAAAGAAATCTTAAGATTTCATTCAATGTAGAGTAAATAACTGATGCTAAGGTAGAATAGGTTTTGAAATAAGTTTATACATCAACTGAAAACTGACTTCCAAAAGAAATTAAATCAACAAAATATATAATAAAACAAAAGGTATTTAAAATTACCTTAACATCACCAGTTCCGGGAAAGAACATATCACCATACTTGTGAAAACTACCAGTCATCACCCTGTCATGTTGAACTTCATCAATTTAATTTTTGTTCCAATAAAACATGTCAAGGGTCAACTACATTGAGGAAATTAGCAAACTAGTTGACAAAGACCTATATACACAGATTATGTCAGTGTATGTGTGTGCATTGGTAGGAGGAACAGCTAAAGCCTGGCGACCCTAGTTAAGCACCATGCCATCCTAGAGGGGCAAATACAGCACACCCTTGAAAACCTACTTCATGTTCTGCCCTGCTGCTACAGGGTCCTGAGATTTTTGTGCTGCCAAGCTTCTTTTTGCATTTCTTTAATGACAAACTTACAAATTACTTTCTAACATAAACTCCAATGATGTGATACCATGATATACAAGCACATCAGGTGTAGAAGCAGAGAGATAAAAAGAATATTTAAATCTCCACTGTTGTGATACCATCCAAAATTCGTTGATTTAAACATCTATAAATTACAAGGCCAATTTCAATTTTCAAGTGAAAATGAACATGCACACTACGTAATATTTGCTTAGAGGAAAAAGTAACTGTGGTAATAGTGAAATGACTCCATCCAAAATTCATCAGACCCATCTACATCTTTGCATATTCACAGATCTCACTCGTATACTCTTGGCAAACATAGTATACTGTATGGTTATTCATTGTCCACATGAGAACAAGCAACACCCACTTGAGTTTTATTAAGTCTCTTACAATGAAAACTCTAGAAGTCACGAGCCTGAATCATCACAACACAATAATCTATACATTCATGACATGCTGATTCAATCTGACTAAAAAAACTTGATATAGCACTACCATGATTCATGAAAGTTTGAGACATCAATGATTTATAAAACATTGTACAACTCAAAGAAGACCAAGGATGCGCACACCAAAGTTGGTGACACAACATATAAAACTCTCAACATCAATTTGGTGACAAACCTTAGTGGAACTCAAACAAGTGAATCTATGGCAATGCTATATTTGGCAATACCCAATCTATTTTAGAACCACAAATCAAAAGCCATTGGAGCATGCTACATTTTTCCTTTTTACTTCATGTCATATATGGCATTGGAGCATGCTATTTTGTAAAGGTTAATGTAACATAAAACCATTACCTCCATTGGATTTCAATTATCCAAGACAATGAATTCCGTTGGCCAAGCTACTGTACTGCCCATCGCATTTTCAAGTGAAAAAAACTCTTGTGTGGGGCGAAACAATGGGACATTAACAATTACTCGATCGACCCAAACTTTCCAGCAACGGGGTCCCAATGGGACATGATGCACAAGTGTTTCCGGGTCAATTGCTCCAATCTTGGCTTCTGCAACTATTACCCCTGTCCCCATCCAATGTAATAACTTGCACTTGGCATCAATATGAGGTCCACCTCCTTGTGTGCCCACACTACTGTTTTGTGACTATAAAGAAGACGAGAAAAATTAGAAAGAAAAAAAAAACTAACCATTTATATTCAAAGTATTGATATACCTTATTAGTTGATTTATTAGTATTGGCTATGTTCTCATCATTGGATCTTTGACTCTATAAAAGTTACAATTAAAAAGTCAGATATCTCAAAGTGAAAGAATTACACAAGAGTCATTTTACAAAGACCTAATATAGATCATTTACCTCAGTTGTCTTCCCTCCTTGTGTGACAATGGCTCTCAACTCTTCCAATTGTTGTTCCAAGTAACTTATATGGGATCGAAACTGTTTCATAGTCACATTTTTTTCTGTCAAGGCATCCACCTTAGAAGGCACAGACCCAAATCCCATTCCTCGAACCCATCCGCGACGTTCAGGACCAATGACTTGGGCAAGAGCATCATTTTTTATAGAATTTGTAGGCTCTTTAGGGCATTCTTCTAATTTCCTCTTAAATCACACATGCAATAGATGTTTAAAAAGTTAAAATATATAATACACAAACACACACAAACGATTATTGGAAACTAAACAGGCTGCATTTTTTACCACAACTTCAGCAACCAATTCGTTGACGGGCTTCCCACCATTTCTTGTATGCCCACGAATCCAAACATCCATTCGAGTCAGCTCTTTCGGATTATCACTTCGATCATTTTCTTTTTTCTACCAAAACATAAGTATTAAAAATGTCAAAGCACTTCTCTGTTCTTCTATATTTTGATGGCTTACATTAAATTCATACAATTTTATCTAATCACATTTAACTTCTTACCATTTCATCCTCTAAACGAGCATAACCCTTCCTGCTCATTGTGTGAGGAAGTTGTTGATTCTTTCTCATTTCTTGAAAAACTTTGCTTTTGGCCTATAAAACAAAGACTTTCATAAAGTTATATAAAACAAAAAATTTTCAGTTCAATGATGACTAAAGGCATATATTAGTTACCTCAAATTCAGCTGATAACCGTTTCTTCATAAATGCTACCCATTCTTCTGATGTTAAGTTATCAGGCTTGAGGAGGGCAAGTTGATTTGCTGCATCATTATCTTGAGCAAGTTCTCTTATCATTTTTGACAAAATAGACTTGTAATCTCGCAAATGTTTTCCCATCTTTTGGACAATCATTTTTTTACGACTTTCATCCAAAATGTATTTTTGCTGCATTGGCATAACAACAAAGTTAACATTATGAACATGCAAACATAAAAGAATTTGCGATAACATATTATATATATATATATATATATATATATATATATATATATATATATATATATACACATACCTTAACACATGCCCATAAAGTTTGCTCAATAGCATTAGGAAGTTCTGACCAACGGTCTAGGGTCACTTTCACATTCTCCCGCACCAAAGCCCCAATAAAGGTAGACAGTTTGACAGATGTCTTGCCAATTGGTTGAGACCGTTCATTGAAATCAACTTCAACAGATTTTCCTTTATCTTCAGTTCTCAACTTGCTTGGTCCCCTTTTTTTCCTAATTTTTACTTGAGTGTCATTGGATGCTCCTTCCATATTAGAAGATGAATTCGATTGAGAATTCAAGCTCTCATCTGATAGTCTAACACTAGCACTACTTCCTTCATTAATAGTGGCTGCAGCAACAGCTGTTCTCTGCTTCTTTGCTCTTCTTTCAGCACTTTTAGAGCTCTATATTCAAAAAACAAGTCATTTTAAATGATTTAATAGTCAAAAAATAATGTAACAACAAATTCACATGACAGGATGAATGATGGTGAATAAAAAGTAAAATAACAACAATCTAAATGCTCCTACTAGTAGTTTTGAATGGTTAGAGTTTGACCATACTTCTCCAGATTCAGAATTCTTCCGTCTCTCAGTCATATTGCTCCTACTAGTAGTTTCGAATAGTTAGAGTTGCAACCTGTGCACAAAAAAAATCCAGTTAGACTTGAAAATAATATAAAAAAGACCATATATATATATATATATATATATATATATAAAGAAAGGATACAAATAAGTGGCCATATTATAACAATATGCATACAAATTTTGTTTTTTAACAATATGTTCAATACCCACTTTAACCAAAATAAGAAATATTAAAAAAAAGAAAAACCTTCTTTGTAACCACATTTATTTAATTAACCCATAACAAGACAATATTCATCTAATACTTATCATTACAAACATATAATATACATAATGTTCAACAACAACTTATTACTCTTCAACCACTTCTATGCTCTCACAATCCCTCCTTACATAACCTTCATCTTCATTAACAGTGTTCAAGTCAAGGCTAGATACATCTAGTGGTGTAGATGGCATATAAACTGTCTCATCATATATCTCCAGCTCATGAAAACCCCTAGGTGGTGCTTTTAGTACAACACGCCAACTTGATGTATCACTATCCATTGAATAAAACACTTGTTTTGCCTGTGATGCTAGAATGAATGGATCTCTTTCAAATTGATTTTGTACTTGGCTAATCTTAACCAATGTAAGTCCATCTTCAATTTTGACACCATTTCCAATGTTTGCCCAATCACATTTAATTATAGGAACTCGAAATTTCCAATAATCCAACAAAATAATATCTCTTATAACCCCGTAGTAAGAGATCTTTTCAACAACAGGCATAGTGTCTCTTGCACTGGATCGACAAATAGTTTCTGCTTCGATGGAAACACCACTATTTTGTGTGGATTTCTCAGCATCCACTGTCTTAAATCGATGTCTATTGATGACATAGCCTGTATATGACATTGCTTCCTTTCTAGGCCCACGTGCAAGCCATGGTAGTGTACTTGACACATTAGAAGCACTCATTTGGACCTTCTCTGCTAACCATTCACAGAAAGTCTCAGCATGTCTCTTTTGTGTGAGAGCTTCATCCTTTGCAAGACGCCAATTCAAACTTTTAAGCTCCTCCACATGCATTCTAATAGGAAAAGAAAATAATAAGACAAGTGTATCATGTCGATGACAAAAAACTAATAAAATATTATTTTCATCATGCTTACTCTAAATATGGTTCGACTTCTGCACTATTTCTTAACACATAAAGATGAGCACTTCGCAGCATATCATCAGTCATGGTCAGTGGATGCCCCTTAGAAATTGGCCGCCCTTCTAGTATTGTTTCATGCTCAAAATCTTCATTGCGGTCATGTCGAATGCCTATTTCAGCTGCTTGTTTCATGTACCCACTACAAAACCGCATACATTCTTCAGCTAAATAGCATTCTGCTATGCATCCTTCAGGTCGTGCCCGATTCCTAACATATCCTTTCAGTACCTTCATAAATCTAAATAATAATACAAAAGCAATAAAAATTTCCATATTAACACCATTAAGTACTATTGAATAATAATCTAAACATAAACCATAGTAAGGAAAAAAAAATTGATAGTGCACCACCTCTCAAATGGGTACATCCAACGATATTGCACTGGTCCACATATACGAGCTTCTCGTCCTAGGTGGACTGATAAGTGAACCATAATGTCGAAAAAAGACGGAGGGAAGAACCTTTCAAACATGCACAAAGTCTCAGCAACATCATCTTCAAGTTTTTCCAATCTATTTCTATCAATAACCCTTTGACATAATTCATTGAAAAATGCACATAACCGAAATATTGCAACCCTTGGTCCCTTGGGTAAAAGTCCTCTTAATGCTACTGGCAACAATTGTTGCATTAGGACATGACAATCATGGGACTTGAGGCCAAGTATTTTGCATTCTTCTAATGAAATACAATTCCCGATATTGGAGCTATAACCATCAGGCGACTTTAAATCTCGCAACCTGGAACAAAAAAGTTGTTTCTCCTTCTTTGATAGTGTGTGTGGTGCTGCTGGTAAGATATGTTTCTTATTTCCTTTATCCACTGCATGCAATTCATGCCTAATGGACATTTCTTCTAAATCTTTACGAGAATTAAGCCCATCCTTCGACTTTTTCTTCAGATGTAAGAGAGTGCCAATAATGCTATCACAAACATTCTTCTCAATGTGCATTACATCTAAGTTGTGACGCAAAAGTAATGCCTACAAGATGAAGCACAAAAGATATACTCTTTTCAAATATGATAATAATGAATTCTATTAGGAAATTGAATTAGAAAAGTAAAATAAATTAAACAATCATTCCATATGAATTAACTTACATCCCAATATGGCAAATCAAAAAATATAGACTTCTTCTTCCATGGCTTTTGCCCATCGGTCGGTTTTTCCTTCCTCTTCTTTCTTTTATTTCCTTTCTTTATCTTCTTTCCCAAATCATTAATAGCATGTTTTCCCTTCTTTCCCCAGTCATTGACAATATCTTTCATCGCAGTTAAAACTTCTGAACCGTTCAATGGTCTAGGCATCCCCCGATTTTCTTGCTTCCCATCAAACCAGCTTTTTTTCTTTCGAAATGGATGATTGGGTGCTATAAACCGCCTATGGCACATGTATGCAAACTTATGACTCCATTTCAACCATTCTGAACATGTGTTAACACTACATACAGGACAAGCTAATCTCCCTTTTGTTGGACATCCAGATAAGTTTCCATAAGCTGGAAAATCATTTATTGTCCACATCAAAATAGCCTTCAAATTGAACATAGATTTACTAAATGCATCATACACCTCCACGCCATTGTTCCATAACTCTTTCAAGTCATCCACAAGTGGCTCCAAATATACATCTATGTCATTCCCTGGTTGTTTTGGCCCTGGGATAAGTAATGTCAACATCAAGTTTTCCTTCACCATGCATAGCCATGGGGGGAGGTTATAAGTAACCAATATCACTGGCCAACAACTATATCTAGAGCTAAGATCTGCAAAGGGATTAAACCCATCTGTAGCAAGACCAAGCCTAAGATTTCGTGACTCTGAAGCGAAATTGGGCCACTTTTGATTAACTATATCCCATGCCAATGAATCAACTGGATGTCGCATCTTGCCATCTTGACTTTTGTGAGTTGAATGCCATGTCAATTGTTCTGACTTTTCAGTTGACATAAACATCCTCTTCAGTCTTGGTATGATTGGAAAATAACGCAACACCTTTGCAGGAACTCCTTTTTGGATCTTGTTAGTGCGTGGATTTGTTTTCCATCGTGAAGAGTTACATTTCGGACATTTATCCATAAGCTCTTGCTCTTTTCTAAACAAACAACAATCGTTCACACAAGCATGTATCTTTTCATACCCTAGATCAAATGCTTTTAGTAACTTTTTTGTTGAATACATAGAATCAGGAAGAGTGTTATCTTGAGGTAGCATGTCGCGAAGGATTTCAAGAAGTTCATTAAAACTCTTGTCAGATAGACCATTTATAGCTTTATGCTTGTATAAAACTACAATAGCCGACAACTTTGTGTACTTTGTACAACCAGGATATAAAGGAGTCTCAGCATCTTCCAACAAAGGTGCGAACTCTGACTCTATTCTTTCATGTGTAGGTTGTGTAACATCTTCTTGCATGAACACATCTTTATACATTCTATGTGTATCCGGCATTTCAACATCTTTATGCCGTGGAGAAGCACTAGGGCATTCCCCATGAAAAACCCATGTAGTGTATGTGAGATCCATCCCATATATTACGAGGTGCTCATGCACTTTTTTGTAATGTTGGTGACGTAAGTTTTGACATTCAGAGCAAGGGCATATGATCTTATCTGGATTCCCTGCCCTCTTTTGAGCCATTTCAGCAAATTGTTCTGCTGCAACTCTATACTCTTCTGAAGTTCTACAAATTATAACTCACAATTTCATTAAGTCGATTATGTGAGTATGTAATATCTCAACTAATATTTATGTAACATAAAATATAATAGTAATAAGCATCCACCTTGGAAGTTGAACCCATGCTTTATCCATTGTGAGTGGCTCAGTTTCTAGCACCAATAAGTACCTACACTTACTGAAATGTTAGGCTTTTGGGTTAGAATACTTTTGCACGAGGGAGACATTTACAAGTAGTAGCCACAAACCCATCTATAATTTAGGAGAAATTACACCATTCAATGCAACCCATAAAACCTCTTCTTTTTTTTTTTTTTTTACTTCTAACAAATACAGGTAGTATATTTACATTAGCCCTCAAGAGTAATTAACCTGCTTGTATACCACAAGAAAAGACACCATATCAAGATCTTGAAATAAAAAAGGCATATCCAAATCCAACAATTTGGGAAAATTATCTTAATCCAAGTCAGGAGCCTAATGGGTTTTAGTAATACACTTCAACCTTATTTGATTGATATTTAATCTTAATAATGCAATCCAATATGATAGTATTATTAAAATCCTAAAACTTGCTTTTAAGACTGAACAACTCAAATGTTTATATTGTTGTGTTGGATCCACAATTAATCATATAGATCAGGATTGGAGTGTTCTTTTATATCCCGTATTTTTGGACCCATAGATTGAGCCTCATCATCCACATCTCAGGGTCAGGCGCCGATGAGCACATGGAACCATCCATGTGGCTGAGAACCCTCACAACCTAGGCATGATGACAAAATTATCAGGGGCATGCTATACCAGTGAGCTAATATCGCACGTAAGTACATACAAACATACATATATTCCAAATCATAAACATGTTTTTCAATCTAAACAAATAAGGTTGGTCAAACATTGTTTCTGATTGTTTTCTATTTTTAACATCAATTTGAGAACAGTAAACTATTTTCATACGAATTAAGTTGAATGGCTTGCAAAATAAGCAAAACATAGATAGTTATTTCTTAGTTGCCCAACATTCAATACCATTAAACATAGCTGATCTATAGCCATCTTATAAATTTCCCCTTTAACTTGATAGATACTCTTCCCTTTTTTTCCAGTATAAATAAGTATACTACTATCACATAACACTCCAGACGCATGTCTCCACTTCATCCATCTTGCTCAAATGCTATGAGCAATATCTCTTCCTTAGATTTTCATAATTCACTAATTATAAGAAACAAAATATCTTGAAAGACAGATTAGAAGGAGATTGAATTCCCAATAAGAATGCGTAAAGACTAAACACTGACCCTCCTTGTAGCCTTGTTGGTGTTGGTTATATACTTGTAACCTCAAGTTTAAGGGTTCAAGGTCTGGTAGGAGAGGAAGGATGTGTAAAGACTAGAGGTAGCTCCCCTCTTGGCTAATAATTTAGCATCCAAGGTTCCTCATCTTGTAGTCTAAGTAAAGAAGACCACCAATCTTGAAAAGAATCAAACCACCTTGTCTCTCTTTTTCTATTATTTTTTGGTTAGTGTCTGGCTTGTACCTATGTGTAAGTCATAAGCAATTAGAAGTACCAAATCCGGAACAATATACAAATCAGTAAAACCCCAAGAAGCACTTTATAAATAGTTTACATATAACACCAAGCATCAATTCAGTTACAATACAGTATATATATATATATAAATTCAATATTAACAGATAGATCTACTGTCAATTCCCCACGTAATATTTAAAAGGCAAATCAATTAGATATGCTACTTGGAAAGTCATTTTCAACCACATACTTATCTCTTTCCAAAGCCTCTTTTAACTACATGAATCATTCTTTCCAATTCAAGTAAATAAGCAAATGAATGAAACATATAGAAGTCAAACATACCACATATAAGGCCTCACTACCTTTTAGAAATCCTTTTGTGCCATCAATAGGATTCAATACCTGCATTGAATTATGAACCTAATCACTATAAACAAAGCATAAATCCAAATGAAAAATTAACATAAATTATGAAAGTATATGTGTAATAAAAGATAGACATATAGGGCCACACCACTACAGTAAGGACCAGCATAACAAAACAAATGGTAGGCTTAAATATGAGCCAGTTGAGGTCCATGCAATGTGCCATCCATAGGGTTCACAAATATGAAACAGTCCACAAATGCATATAAAACAAACGACCAATCATGACCAAAAATAAACAAATAAATAATAATTTGTAAATTTTCAATTGCTTCAAATTCATTGAGTCTTATTGAAAAGATTACTCAACCCACCCAATACGTGGTCGGCCTGGCTCCAAAAGCAAAGGCATCCTTTCCCCCTCTATCAATTGCTTTCAACAAATCAGCACTTGTTAATGATTGGTCTCCAAAGCTTGCTTTATCAGCTACCTCATTTACCACCAAATCGGCCAGATTATTTGAACGTAAGAATGAAGAGTCCTCTTCAGCCACCAAGGGAATAGAAGGAAACAACTCACCCAACTCTGTCACCATAAACACAAAAGAAATAAGAGCAAAGTTTGGTATCTAGAGAAAATTTTGAGAAATCAATTGGAACAAAGTATCTTGGTGAAAATCAATTTCGAAATCTATTTTTGAGAAATCAATTTCGAAATATGAATGTGAAAATCAAAACAACAGGATCTGGTTACCTTAATTTTTTTCAGTTTAGCTTCCAAGGATGCTTTCTTGCTGTTTTCCCATGAAGCAACAATATGGAGCTGTTTTTGAGCCCTGTTCAACGGTTTCAACAGAGTTGATTACATTTCGGCAATCAAATCCTCACAGGTCATTAAGAAAATACATACATTATAAAACTACAGCCATTAACTATTTTCATTCAGCATCGATTCAGCAGGGTAGAGAAAGTAAGTCTTCAACTTCCTATTAAGGATCAAAAGTGTTGATAATCCCTATTAATAAGGACAGGTTAATCGACAATAATTTAGAGTGAGTACTAAACCCTAACCAAAATTCAAATAAAAGAACCGACAGAAACAAGACCCCGTTTGGTTGCTGAGAAACTATATGAAATGAAAAGAAACCCTCACTTAGACCAAACAGAGCCACCAAACAGAGCTAGGGTCAAATAACATGACATTTCTGTTAGGATTATGCCCTAGAGCCAATCATAGAGATGATTGTTTAGGGATTAGGAACAATCATTTGATTTCATTTATGTATGTCACATTTATTATTGATTTAATAAAAGGGCTTATTCTATTATGTTTATATGCATCATTTATATTTACATAATATGTCCATGGAGTTAGAGTTGAGAATATGGAATTACAAAGAGTTGTAATTTTGAGACTATAGATATATCTCTGTACTAAACTCTTAAAGCATTCCTAGTTGAAGGTTCACTATGATGGACAGTAATGAACCATAGGACTAGCACTTGTTAGGTTGACTCTATAGGAGGATAGCTAGTCTCAAGCTATTTGTGTGGAGACACTACAACCAACAAGTGGGTGCCTATTACGAGAATAGGTACACTGAATGTGACCAAAGATATGAGATAAACTGAATGGAGTTTTATCCTGCCTGTCAATCAGTTTCTCATTGTTATAGTGGCACAAGTAATCCTTAGACCTGAGACACCATAGTTGCCTTATGCATGTAGCTTTAGAAGTTTGATAACACTAAGTGCAGATCCTATTCAGGGGTCTGCAAAGGTGTTCATTGGCCCTACTGCTATATGTATGAAGGCATGTGAGTGATCAACAAGGGATCCATCACTCTCAGGAAAAAGAGAGAGAATGTCTCATATAGCATTCATAATATAACTCATTAAATCCATGGCCATGGTAGGATGAATATGAAAAGAGTTTCATGAGTTCATCAATGAGTTGATATCTATGAATGAGTATAAAGTAATTGAACTAGGGACTTGACAGACTTCCATGTCCTATTAGTTTAATTGGAGACATTGTGTTGAAGGAAGGATGCAATTATAACCTATAAACTATAACAGAAGGGTTCTTTGTAAATGACTATTCACCTCATTAAGGACCACACCATGAGCCATATGCTAGGTGTTACTCATGGTTAGTAGAAGCCCTAATTGATATAAGTGAGTTATAATCAATTAGGGAATTGGAAGGAGTTCCAATTAGACCCTAAATGGAAAGAGTTCCGTTGTGCACACTTTGTGCTATTCCTACTACTTAATGATGTGAACCCAATGGGTCACACACTGATCATGCAAGAAGGGCTTTAAAGTCTATGAGAGAAAGGGTTTTAGTGAATAAAGAATAGTTCTTTATGGGCCTATTTGTATTTGATACAAATAATAGGGGTTAATGTGCAATTAAGAGTAATTACACATAACCCTATTAGGGTTTCTTCCCCATGGCCAGCCCCCTTTAGTGGGCTGCCTATATAAGTCACACTTATGTGTGACATGGCATAAGAGGCTTGCACAATAAACCCTAGCCGTCCAGCCCTTTGGAGGCTCTCTTCTCTCTCTCTCTCTTCTCCACCTCTAGCAACAACAAGGAAGAAGAAAGAAAAGGCTTGAAGCTCTAGCTAGGTGTGGATACCATTGGAGGCAGCACACTTGGGCTGCTCATTCATCGCTGTCCGGAGTAGAAGCTTGGAGCAAAACGGAGAAGACAAAAATCCTGTAAGTGTTCTAACCCTCTTCGTAGTTAGGGTTTGATTTTGTGTTATGCATAGTTAGATTCATGGGATTGGGAATCGTAGGAAAAATTTTTTATATTCCGCACTTCTATTTTTCCCTCTTGTTCGATTCCCAACAGTGGTATCAGAGCCATGATTATGCATAATACAAAATACATATGGGCTGGTAATTATGGTGTAGTTGAATGATTCAAAAATCTGGAAAATTTTTCTGCATAATTGGTTTTCCTCCATGGCTGAACCTAGGGTTTGGAACCCTAGGTCAATTCTCTTCTACTCCTCTTCTAATTGATGGTTAAGTGTAGCCATGGATGCAATAGGTTGCATAGGGTTTGAGTTTGGAGAAGAAGAATAAGGAAACTAGGGTTTTATAAAACTGTTATGAACAGTTTTCATGGTAGCCATGAAAAACCGTCATCTTGTTTTGCATGCCGAATTCAGAGTTCTTCTCCAAAATTTTCGAGCCATGTATGGTTAGAAAGCTCTTCAAATAAGCTTTCCAACCCAACAAACGGTGCGTCAATCCGAGTTCTGTAGTGAAAGTTATGAATTTTTTACTACAGGCTGTCTGGAAAGACAGTTTTACTCGGGAATGATGCAATAGCCACAACTTTGAGTTATTGATGGAGATCAAAAGCATGGCAATGGTTGCCACCACTTGGGTTATGTTCTAGACATGGTAGGGAAAGGTTCCCAAGCATTTAGATGCATCATAATTGGATTAAGATGCTAGAACAGAAGGAAGAAGGAGAAGAACACCATGGAGGCTGAATCTGGGTTTTAGAACCCTAAGGTTCTTGCAATTAATTCTAATTAAAGCTGCTGTATTTATGATGGAAGATCATTGTAGGATCATTATATATCATGTGTATATGATTTTCTTTAAGTTTCAAAAAGGTTTTGATAGAAAAAGATTCAAAAAGTTTGAAAATTTTTCATGAACAGCATAGCAGATTTTCTCTGCAGAAAAGTCATCAATGGAGTTTTGATTAGAACTTGAGTTAGGGAACTCCAAATTGCATGAAACCAATTGCATTAGTTTCCTAAGACATGTAGGATACTGGGAAAAATTCGTTTGGTAGCCTAATTCATTCATCTTGCTGGGTTTTAAATCAATTTCTGACCATGGACAGTGTGCTGTCAAATTCTGGGCAGCCTAATGTTGTTTTAATTGTTTAGAACAATTGGTGATGATTTGATACAAAAGCTGGTTTCAATGGAGGAGTCGAATTGATAAGGATTTAGAAGCTATTGTGACCTTCAAGGTCTACAACAATGGCTCCAGCAATGGGTTTTGGAAACCCTGATTGTTCTTGATGATGGCAGCCACTTCCACCACTTCTCACGTGTCCAGAGGCTTGTCCCACACCCCTAGGATGTTCTTCCATGACTGCCCATGGCCTCCCACAGTCGTTGGTGGCCATGGCAGCCTAGCCAAGCTCAGGCAGCCCCCTGGTAGTGACGGCTGCATAGAGTTAAGGATGAAACCCTAATTTTGAGTTAATGATGAAACCCTAATTTCATTATGGCATTAATTAAAACCCTAATTGGAATATTAATTACCTTAATTAAGAGTTAATGATTGGCCATTAAATGACCAATCATGGTTATTAATTGTTAGGGCATAATTAATACCATTAATGATGTCTAGGGTTAGGGTTTTTGATAA
This sequence comes from Liquidambar formosana, assembly GCA_039720395.1. Classification (NCBI taxonomy): domain Eukaryota; kingdom Viridiplantae; phylum Streptophyta; class Magnoliopsida; order Saxifragales; family Altingiaceae; genus Liquidambar; species Liquidambar formosana. The sequence goes on along the minus strand of CM077826.1, from coordinate 23,794,970 downwards.
CCCTAATTAGTGTAATTAATTAAGGGTAATAAATACCCTATTTGGCATTAATTAAACCCTAATCCCTTTTATTAAATACCGTATGAACCTAGGGTTTTAATGATTGGTCATTAAATGACCAATCATAAGGCATTTAATGATTAGGGCTTGCATTTAGGGTTTAGGGATATGCATTTAGGGTTTAGGGTTTTAGGAAACCCTAATACACTAATTCATCATTTAATTGATTTTATTTAATTCCCATGTTAATTATTTAATTAATATTGATTAATTTTATAATGTTTTAAATGGTTTAAAATACAATTGGGGATTAAATTAAAATCTGGAAATTCTTAATTAAATGAAATTGTTTTGTTTAAATAAGGAAACCCTAATATTGGATATTAGAGTTATTTTAGGAAACTTTATATGTTTCTATTAATTTGATTAATTGAAACTAAATGTCTTAAATGTTAAGACTTTATTTAATTCTGGATATTTTTGTTTAAACCTAATAAGATTAGGATGCATTAATGAGATTAATGTAAATCATTCAAGAGAATTACCATAATGCCCATATGTCTTAATGCTTACAGTTTTTCTTTACATTATGCAATGAGATTGTATGTATGTGTTTGGATGATGATTATGGACTATACCCCTTAAACCAATTGTGATTGGCCGTCTTATGAATGGGTTGTAATAATTTTTCAAGAGTTGTAATTTTATTAAGGTGATGTAATTTATTTGGGGCTTGCATGCCACCTTCCCTCTCCCTCTCTCTCTATCATTCTCTTATGTACCCCACATTCCCCTTATGTATCCCTTTCTTTAAATTATGTAAATGTTATGTAATCGAGAGCGCACTAAGGAGCATGGTGGACCCAAAGGAGCATGATAGAGCCCAACAAGCCAATGGTGGAGACCATCAAGCCAAGGGAGCAGATTGAAGGACTTGAAAGCTTAGAGAAGTTTTTCAAGAAAGCATGCATGTTACGAATGGTTTATTTTACGATCACCTACACCCACCTTAGACCTTGGATTCAATCTATTGGCTTGGATTGAATCCTCTCAAAGTCCATAATCATCATAGTGGGAGCTTTAATTTATGAGATAATTGTATTAGCTCCAATACCATAGTTTGGTATATGTTACCTATTCACTTAGGGACTAATATCAAAATATGGTACTTTATATATGTTGATATATAATAGCATGGGATGTGTGATTTATAATAGCATGAGATGTATGATTATAAATAGCATAATTTATAAGTTTAAATTTTGATACATAGGATGCATGTTAATTTGATGAGACCCTTTAAAACCCCTCTTATTTAATATTAAGTTGAAAATGGAGAAGTCATTGGGGAATGAATTCTTCATTGCCTTCCATCATTATAGGATCATCTAACGTCCCTTAATGTGGGTACCTGGCTGCAGACATGTAGGAGCTACCCATATTAAAGACATTACTTGAAACTATCACATATGTAGATATCATGGGGTGCCTAAGCTGGTATATACCAAGAAACTAACATGTGAGGTATATATTTGGTGAAACATACCTGTGTGAATGATGGGCTTAACTTAACTAGGGAAGTATTCCAAGAAACTAACATGTGAGGAGTATGTACCCTAGAGGCAAAACGATTGGAATTTGCTTATGAAGCAATAGACAAAGAGTTGTCTTCTTATTGTGGGTTAGAAGCCAAGAAACTAACATGTGAGGCTTCTAGGTCACAGTGGGACCCCAATCCCCATTAGGAATGAGATTCCCGAATTCCATTAGAGGGTGTATGGAATTTGATAAAATAGTGGGAGGTACCATATGATTAAAGACCCAATCATTATGGATAAAAATGAAATCTAATTCTTTGTTTATGTAGATTACCTAATTACTCACCTCAAAACCCCTATTTCCTAATATAGGATATTGATAGTTTGACTAAACCCGATTTCTTTGATTGACTTAGGAAATTGAGAATTGTTCTCAATTTCAAAAGATTGTTTATATGCTATTAGGCCTTTTATTAAAGGCCCTCCATAAAACATCCTAAGAAGAAAAAGACACTATGCGCAATTGGCATCTTGTTGCCATGCTATATGATAGTATTGATGACTAATGAGCTTCAGAAGCAAAATTAGTCAATGCAAGTGCCTTTAATGTCCTACATCACATACAAAGGCTGTATTATGAGTGAAATAATACTATAAAGTATAGTACTTGTAAAGGACTTCTTCTGGACTAGGATGTAATAAAAGTTGTTTATTAATAATCATTCTTTTGAAAAATGATTAATCACATAGAATAGCTTGAGAAGCTAGATGTGATTTAAAATGGAAGCATAGAGGAAAGCAAGTCTTGAAAAGTCAAAGACAAAGAAATATAATTATTTTGTAGTAAATATTAGGTATTGTAAAGGGAACTTGATAAAGTATCAGTCTTCCTAGAAGAACCAAACTTTTGAAGTTTTGGTTCATGCTCTAAACTAAATTGTTGGTTAGTTCTGCTTCTTGGTTTTTGGATTCTAGTATAATCTAAATCGAAGCAGAAAGTTAAGTAGATAATAAGTTACCTTTAAAAATTTTAATGGAGCAAGAGTTGCTAGATTAATTTTGGGAACTTATTTCTTAACTAAGTCATTTAAGACATTCTAGAAATTTGATTTCCGAATTTAAATGACTAATTAGAGCGAATGCAACGTATTCCGAGAGTACAAGAGATGTAGAGACTCTCATTTAAATGTAATGATTATGACTTGGTTATGAGATGACCAAACCCATCTTTTACTTGTTGAAGTGAATGAGTTACATTTATAATTTGACTATACATTGTGATGTATACAGTCATGTAGAGCATGCATTCAATTATAGTAGACTCATCTTAGAATACCATAGCTCAATGGTGAATCTAAGAGAACAAATTGAACCCTATTAAGATATGGTTTGATCCATGATGAGTTTTACTAATGTATCCATCTAGGATATACCTTAAAATTGCTACATATTGATAATTTAGGGTTCACTCCAGTTTTGTCCCAATTATATCAGATATGATATGGGAAGAAACCCAACTTAAAGAAGTTAAGGCTTGGGCTTGTGCTACGTTTGTCTGGAAACATAATGTAGACAATCTGGAAATAAGGTCAAGTAAGTGTTGAATTGTGGTATATCCCAAAAGTGGTTGGGATAGTATTTCTATTACCCTAATGAACAAAAGTTGTCCATTAGGATGTTTGCTGGATTTTCTTGAGAAAGAGTTCATTCAAGAAGATGCAAAAGTAGATAGAATTTATAGAATTGTCTGTAAAGCCACAAACGAACAAAAATCCAACCCTTGTCTCTGTTAAGACAAAACCCTTAACTACACTACAATCTTTTCATAGATCAAATTGGATATTTCTTAACATAAGAGAGATATTGTATCTCTATTAGAATGTGAAAGAATTGTTCTTTGGTGATAAAGATCACCAAGATAATCCTATTGATTATGACTAGACGATGTTTCACATCAACTCGAGAAATGACTAAGAGTCATTAAATCCAATATGGATAGGTAGAGACCTAAAAGGCTTGGCTATTTAAGAATGTTTTCAACATAGGCAAAAAGTTGTCTATAAAGAAACTTGTTTGATAATAGTTATGCTGAAATCCATTTGGATCTTGTTATCTATAAACACACATTTTGAATATAAGATATGTCAAAAAGGATATAAAGATGTTATATCAAACGGTGAAAAACCATAAAAGTGTGTAAGTTATAGAAGTCTATTAATAGACTACAAGGTTCTCATAATTAGAACATCTATAAAGTTGAGGTAATCAAATTGTTTGATTTCTCTCATTGTATAGATGGACCATGAGTGTATAAAAGGTTAGTGGGAGTGCGATCGTTTTTCTTTATCCTAAGTATGGATGACATCATAATCATTATGAATGATATATGAATGTTATCTAATGTAAAGTTTTGGTTTTTGGAGAAAAACTAATTCATGAAAGATTTGGCAGAAGCATTCAACAAGATCTATAGAGATAGATCATATAGATTGCTAAGTATCTCCAAATCACTAAACATAGTTGAAATGTTGAAGGAGTTCAACATGGAGAATTCTAAGGGAGGTCTGATTTACTTCAGATAAGAATTCATTATTCAAGGGCATGTGCCCTAGGATAACACAAGTAAGATTCTTAAAGTGTTAAGAAGCCTTATTTTACACTATGTATTGAACCTGATATCTATTATGTTGTAATTGTTACAAATAGTTATCAGTCAATTCAAATTTGGAATATTGGATTGTATATGGAAATTGTAAACTCATAGTAGATGGGTATATGGATTTGGATATAATCCATATGGGGTATATTTTATATTCACTTTAGATGGTGAAATACTTAATGGAAGAACTGTATGAAAGATACAGTGGATTCCATTATTGAGGGTGAATTAATTGTCGCATTGTCTAGGAGACTGTTTGGATCTATAAGTTCATTTAGAACTTAGAGTTGTTCCTTCCATTGAGTTGCCCACACCTTGTTTTGTGACAACAATGGGTCTATAGCTCAAGTATAGGAATCACGGTCTCATCAAAAGTCCAAACTCATAGAGTGACAATTCCAAGTGATTAGAGGAATCATTGGAAGAGGTAATAGATACATTACAGAAGATATTATCTACATAAGTTTTTGTAGACCTACTGACTAAAGCTTTAAAACATAATTGGTTATGTCTAAGACCAACATCTTGAGAAGATAGGTATGCGATACATGGTCGATTGGCTTTAGTGCAAGTGGGAGATTGTTAGGATTATGCCCTAGAGCCAATCATAGAGATGATTGTTTAGGGATTAGGAACAATCATTTGATTTCATTTATGTATGTCACATTTATTATTGATTTAATAAAAGGGCTTATTCTATTATGTTTATATGCATCATTTATATTTACATAATATGTCCATGGAGTTAGAGTTGAGAATATGGAATTACAAAGAGTTGTAATTTTGAGACTATAGATATATCTCTGTACTAAACTCTTAAAGCATTCCTAGTTGAAGGTTCACTATGATGGACAGTAATGAACCATAGGACTAGCACTTGTTAGGTTGACTCTATAGGAGGATAGCTAGTCTCAAGCTATTTGTGTGGAGACACTACAACCAACAAGTGGGTGCCTATTACGAGAATAGGTACACTGAATGTGACCAAAGATATGAGATAAACTGAATGGAGTTTTATCCTGCCTGTCAATCAGTTTCTCATTGTTATAGTGGCACAAGTAATCCTTAGACCTGAGACACCATAGTTGCCTTATGCATGTAGCTTTAGAAGTTTGATAACACTAAGTGCAGATCCTATTCAGGGGTCTGCAAAGGTGTTCATTGGCCCTACTGCTATGTGTATGAAGGCATGTGAGTGATCAACAAGGGATCCATCACTCTCAGGAAAAAGAGAGAGAATGTCTCATATAGCATTCATAATATAACTCATTAAATCCATGGCCATGGTAGGATGAATATGAAAAGAGTTTCATGAGTTCATCAATGAGTTGATATCTATGAATGAGTATAAAGTAATTGAACTAGGGACTTGACAGACTTCCATGTCCTATTAGTTTAATTGGAGACATTGTGTTGAAGGAAGGATGCAATTATAACCTATAAACTATAACAGAAGGGTTCTTTGTAAATGACTATTCACCTCATTAAGGACCACACCATGAGCCATATGCTAGGTGTTACTCATGGTTAGTAGAAGCCCTAATTGATATAAGTGAGTTATAATCAATTAGGGAATTGGAAGGAGTTCCAATTAGACCCTAAATGGAAAGAGTTCCGTTGTGCACACTTTGTGCTATTCCTACTACTTAATGATGTGAACCCAATGGGTCACACACTGATCATGCAAGAAGGGCTTTAAAGTCTATGAGAGAAAGGGTTTTAGTGAATAAAGAATAGTTCTTTATGGGCCTATTTGTATTTGATACAAATAATAGGGGTTAATGTGCAATTAAGAGTAATTACACATAACCCTATTAGGGTTTCTTCCCCATGGCCAGCCCCCTTTAGTGGGCTGCCTATATAAGTCACACTTATGTGTGACATGGCATAAGAGGCTTGCACAATAAACCCTAGCCGTCCAGCCCTTTGGAGGCTCTCTTCTCTCTCTCTCTCTTCTCCACCTCTAGCAACAACAAGGAAGAAGAAAGAAAAGGCTTGAAGCTCTAGCTAGGTGTGGATACCATTGGAGGCAGCACACTTGGGCTGCTCATTCATCGCTGTCCGGAGTAGAAGCTTGGAGCAAAACGGAGAAGACAAAAATCCTGTAAGTGTTCTAACCCTCTTCGTAGTTAGGGTTTGATTTTGTGTTATGCATAGTTAGATTCATGGGATTGGGAATCGTAGGAAAAATTTTTTATATTCCGCACTTCTATTTTTCCCTCTTGTTCGATTCCCAACAATTTCATTTTCATTTTTTCATTTTTCCCATTTATTCAGCAACCAAACAGAGCAAGGGTAAAATATTCAAAGAGAAATTCAGAGAAAACCCATACCCGAAAACAAAAACCCCTGTCCCAAGATTAAAAATCAATGCAAGAGAAGCCCCCAAAATGTCGAGAACCCTGTCAGATCTCACCGAAAATCGTTTTGGCTCTGGAGTCTTGAAATCGAGCGGCAATGAGATGGTAAACCCTTGTTTTGGTTCCTCTTTGGTGCTTAGACAATATCACAAACCCTATGTACCAAACATTCAAAGAGAGACATCGATAAAGAGAGACAACGACAGAGAGAGAGCGAGAGAGAGAGAGAGAGAGAGAGAGAGAGAGAGCAAGAGAAAGAGCGAGAGCGAGAGCGAGAGAGAGAGTACCGTGAGAAGCAGCATACGCAGATCAAGCTTCTTCACCCTGAGAAACAGACGCACTTAGCCCTAGTTTCTCATTCTCCTTCTCCTTCTGGTCCATTAGTTGAAGAAAAGGGGAAAGGAACTTAGCCCCAAAAAAAAAAAAAAAGAACGGGAAAAGTACAATCAGGAAAAAAGCCCGCTGAATTTTCGCGGTCACATTTTAACACGAGCGCCCTTAACAAACGTCATAAAAAAAAATTTGGTATGCCGTTAAAGTGGATCACATTTAATGGCATGCGCAAGCCTGCCGTGAAAAGGATTATTAACGGCATGCCAAATGTGCACGCCGTTAATATAGTGTCCTTCCCTATCATTTATGGCGTGCATTTTGTGCCTACCGTAAATGAGCACATTAACGGCGTGCATTATATGCCTGCCGTTAATGTGACGCCGTGAATGACACAGTTTATTGTAGTGGTGCCATCTTCACTCCATCAAAAGGTGAAGTTTCCTTATGAAGGAGCCATAGTAACACTTCAAGGGGACTATGAATTGAAACTCGCAGGTGTGCCTATATGTGAGATACAACCTGAATCAACAGCGATACCGCTATCTGGGTTTGATTATGTCCAATGCATTGAGAAAGAGCTGAATGAATCATCACGCCATTACTCTTCTATAAAGCAGTACATCCCATATACTTTTTATCCAAGTTCCGACCCAGCCGTGGCAGATAAAAGTTTTGGTGATAGTTACTTCACAGAAGGGCCGAATCCTCAAAGTTTGACAAGTTGGTACCACTCTATCCAAGATCTATATGGAAGCTTAAAAGAGGAAGACTGGGCAGAGAACCTTGATGCGGGGGCTATGACTGAAATGTTCCAAGACATGATCCTCACCGTGGAAGACTCGACCATTGAAGAACTCCAGGGTTCATCCATTAGCCATGCTACCGTGCCATTCCTGAATTGGTACCTTGAATGTGGTGTCATTGCGGAGATCCATGAAGAAGAAGACCTTGGCCTACCTGATAGCAGCTTGTAGGTGTCTTAGTTTAGTAATATTTCCCTAATTCAATAAGATGTATCTACTTTACTCACTTTGTGGAGTCATAGTATTGATACAGATTTGTTTGTTTTCCTTCTTTCTTTTGTGTGTCATTCCCATTATTCCTAGTCAATAAAGTGTGCTTTCTTTCTCTATATATGCAGTGTCTCTTTTCTCTCCTCTATGGATATTTATGGCATGGATATAGATCCTAGGAACGATGTCCCCCCGGAGCTCGTTGAGCAAAGGAAAAGGGGCGTCACCGAACCTAATATGGATGAATTGGAATCAATCAACTTAGGGACGAATGAATTGCCAAGAATAGTTAAAATTGGGAAAACCCTCTCCCCCGTTGAAAAAGAAAAGATGATCTCCCTCTTGAAAGCCAACATTATGGCTTTTGCATGGTCTTATGAAGACATGCCTGGCATCGACCCCGATATTGTGCAACACTATATCCCCACTAATTCCCTAAAGAAGCCGGTAAAGCAGAAACTCAGAAGATTAAAACCAGAATAGGCTCTAAAAGTAAAAGAAGAGGTAACTAAACAACTAGACGCGGGTTTCCTCCAAGTTGTGGAGTACCCCGAGTGGTTATCGAATATAGTGCCTGTGCCTAAAAAAGATGGGAAAGTAAGGATGTGTGTCGATTTCCGAGATCTCAACGCCGCGAGCCCTAAGGATGACTTTCCTTTACCCCATATCGACGTGTTGGTGGATAGTACAGTGGGACATGCACTCCTCTCCTTCATGGACGGATTCTCCGGGTATAACCAGATAAAGATGGCGCCTCAAGACATGGAGAAAACAGCCTTTATCACGCAATGGGGAACGTACTGTTACAAGGTAATGCCTTTTGGCTTAAGAAACGCTGGGGCTACTTACCAAAGAGCAGCTACGACCTTATTGCATGATATGATCCATAAGGAAGTCGAGGTTTATGTCGATGATATGATCATGAAGTCCGTGGATAGAGAAGGGCATTTCAAGGCACTAGAGAAATTCCTAGAGCGAGCAAAAAAGTACAACCTCCATCTCAACCCACAGAAGTGCGCTTTTGGTGTCACTGTAGGCAAGTTATTGGGGTTTATGATCACTCAGAGAGGTATCGAAGTGGACCCAGGGAAGATAAAAGCTATTGTGGAGATGGAGCCGCCTAGCACTGAGAAGCAGATCCGGGGTTTTCTGGGAAGAGTTCAATACATAAGCCGATTCATTGCCAACTTGACCATGGTTTGCGAACCAATCTTCAAATTGCTTAAGAAAGGTGTGCCAAAAGTATGGAACGAAGAATGCCAAGAGGCCTTTGAGACCATTAAGAGATACTTGAGCAATCCTCCAATCTTAGTTCCCCCACGGCAAGGTGCGCCGCTTTTGTTATACTTAACGGTCACCGAAACCGCGACGGGAGCTTTGTTAGCTCAATATCTTGAAGGGTCTACAAAGGAGAATGCCATCTACTACCTAAGCAAGAAAATGACAGACTATGAAGTGAAGTACAATGCAATTGAAAAGGCTTGTGTGGCACTAGTATGGGCGACGCAGAAACTCCGGCACTACATGATGTCCTTCGAAGTGTTCTTGATAAGTCGCATGGACCCGTTGAAGTACCTGGTAGAAAGGCCAGTATTGTCATTCAGAACTGCTCGATGGTCAATTCTCCTCAATGAATTCGACATCAAGTACGTGAATCAGAAGTCTATCAAGGGAAGCGTCATCACAGACTACCTAGCCAGCTGTCCGGTGTCATCATCTGCTCCGTTCAACGATCAATTCCCAAATGAGGACGTGCTAGAGATTGGTAGAAAAACTTGGAGAGTATACTTCGATGGGGCAGCCAATAAGAAAGGTTATGGGATAGGAGTCCTGCTGGTCTCACCCGAAGAGGCATTCACACCGTTGGCGGTCAAGTTGGGGTTCGAAGCCACCAACAACATTGCTGAGTATGAGGCTGTATCCTAGCACTGGAAGCGGCACTTGAATTGGGGATCAAAGAATTAGAAGTGTTTGGGGACTCGGCGCTAATCATTTGTCAGATAAAAGGGGAATGGAAAACTCGAGATGAGAAGCTGCTACCCTACCATGCCTACCTGGAAGCTCTAACCAAGGAGTTCTCAGAGATAGAGTTCAACTACCTTTCAAGAAACAAGAACCAGTTCGCCGATGCCTTGGCAACCCTAGCATCCATGATGGAGATACCTGAAGGGGGAAATGTGAAGCCGTTGGTGATAGAATGCTGAGACAAGCCCATGTACTGTTGTGCAATCCGAGGAGGGGAAGTGATTGATGGCCATCCGTGGTTCCATGACATAAAGAAGTTCATTGAAGGAAGGGAGTACCCAGAAGGAGCCTCTCGTATCGACAGAAAAACCTTAAGACGGCTAGCAAGTCACTATGTACTTTGTGGAGGAAAGCTATATCGAAGATCATACGATGGGATCCACCTGTTGTGTGTCACCGAGGAGGAAGCCGAGCATCTGATTAAAGAAATCCATGAAGGGACAGGGGCTCCGCACATGAATGGCTATATGTTAGCTAAGAAAATCATGAGTCTAGGCTATTACTGGTCTACCATGGAAAGGGACTGCCATGCACATGTCAAGAAGTGCCACAAATGCCAACTGTTCGCCAGTGGACAACATTTGCCTTCTATGCCTTTAACAAGTATCTCGTCACCATGGCCATTCGCGGTATGGGGGATAGATATCATCGGACAGATCAAGCCAAAGGCGTCAAATGGGCATGAATACATCCTGGTTGCCATCGATTACTTCACTAAATGGGTGGAAGCAGCATCCTTCAAGACCTTGAATTCCAAGAAGGTAGCACAGTTCATACAGCACAGCATCATCTATCGATATGGGGTACCGCATGAAGTTATCTCAGACAATGGCCAGCACTTTCAGAAAGAAACCCATGAGCTCTTGCAAAAGTATGGCATAGCCCACCATCTGTCGTCACCATACCGTCCTCAGACTAATGGAGCGGTGGAAGCAGCTAACAAGAACATCAAGAAGATACTACAGAAGACTGCGGACTCACACACAGACTGGCATGAGAAGTTGCCATTGGCTCTATGGGGTTACAGAACATCAATAAGGTCGTCAACAGGGGCTACCCCTTATTCTCTAGTTTATGGAATGGAGGCCGTGTTGCTAGTTGAATTGGAAGTTCCTTCACTAAGAGTTGCCATGGAGAGCCAGATAAGAGAAGTGGACTGGGTTAAGAGCCGCTATGATGAGTTAGCTTTGCTGGATGAAAGGCATTTAAGGGCGCTGTATCATGTTCAGGGGTATCAACGGAGAGTTGCCAGAGCATTCAACAAGCATGTCAAAGATCGAGGTCTAAAGAAAGGGGATGTAGTGCTGAAAGAAATCAGAGCTCCAGCGTTCGATCCGCGGGGAAAATTCAAGCCAAGTTGGGGTGGGCCATACATGATCAAAGAGATATTGCCAGCAGGGGCTGTTCGCCTCATGGATTTAGATGGAATTGAGTTCGCTCGTCCAACTAATTTGGATCAATTGAAGAAATATCATGTTTGAAGCCTGCTAGGTTGAAAACCCGTAAGGGCGGCCTAGGCAAAAGTTAAGGCATAAGAACTACGTAAGACCTGATTCTCCATTAAAAAAAAAAAAAAAACAAAAAACAAAAAACAAAAAAAAAAACAAAAAAAAAAAAGAAGAAAAAAAACCATGGAGATACGTAGGCAACCCATAAAGTTACCTTGGGTGCGGTCTAAATCAAACAAGAAAATCCCAAATTTGATTTATTATTGGCAATTTATTCAAAACTAAAATTGATTGACATAGCAATTCATTGGTATTAAGTAAAAGAACTATAAATATGCCATAAATATCCTATTCTATTGAGTCTTCAGTTTTTCTTGGGCTTCTTTGCAGCTCGCTCTTCAGCTTTCTTCTCCTCTCTTGCATGTCTTCTTTTCTTCCCCAAGTCGTGTTCATAAGCTGCTGTCACTGCTTCCATAATATCTTCTCTGCAAGGTCCAAGTTCATTGTTCTTGATAAGTCCAAAAATCCTTTCTCTTCGAGTAGTCTCTCTCTCACCCAAATTACTTTTCAACCATTCCTTATACTCTGAGCTCATCATATACGGACCATCAGTATTCGTAACTTGGGTTAGTATCAACTTGCTAGGCCATCGGTCCTTCGCCCAAGTCACTACAGAAAGACCCGCGGGCACCACAGGATAGTCACTTTTCAAGGAAGTAGGTATGGTTTGCATGGCACCCATCTGACGAAGAACCCTTAAAGGCCAATAAAAAGAAGTAGACCTCAGTCCTATGAGTCTCACCATGGCGCATCCAGAAGTCCACAGAAGCACCTGGTCACTGCAGCCCCATATGAATACAAACCACTTGACACTCCTCCAAGAAAGGGTTTGGAAGTAACCTAGCCAATCTCTCAATGAAAATTGCCCAGGTAGTTCAATGCGGTGAAGGCAGTAATGCTGGGGCTTGTATGGTGTAATGGCAACTGGTGACAAGAAATTTAGTCTTTCAAGCAACCACATCTGCAGTAGAATGGGGCTACCTCCTAAAGGAACCTTTGGGTCCTCATGAGTTTTATCCAAACCATTCAGGGTTTCAGCTAGCACCATGGGAATCAAGTTATGGCCCTTGGCAAGGAGAGGAATCAAGTCATAGATTTGAATGGGAACATGTGGAGTACCAGTGGAAATAAGAAAACGACCAATGAGGCAAAAGGCAAGAGCATGCTTAATAGGAAAGGTAAAATTCAAAATACCTTTACTATCATAAGCTAAAAAAGAGGTTGCCAATTTCATCAAGTCTACCATATGGTCCTTTACAAACGTAGAGGCATATTGTGGGTGAATCCCAAGTAGATTGGAGAAAGAAGTAAGAAAGCTTGGGCGACGAGTAGGGAGAATGAAAGGACCTACCGTTGAAACTCCATACAATGCACAGAATTCCTCCATGGTTGAGCACAGTTCTTCATAGTTGAAGCGGAACACATGAACTTGAGGATCCCAAAAATATGTAGCAGCAGTCAAGAGGTTCGTTTCAAGCCTCACATGCCTCAAGGAGAGCAATGGATCCAAGCCAAAGCACTTGAACTCAGATTTTGCTTCAGCACTCATAACTCTCAAAAACCCTCCTAAAAATTTGTCTAGAGCCTCCATAATTTCTAATGAATGAATACAAGTAGGTTTAGGAACCTCTTGGATGTGTTTTTATAGGGAAAAGGTCACAAATCCAAGTTCAAATAGGAAAAAACCCATCAGAATAGGAAGTTTCCTATTCAAAGTGGGATTTCCGCTTTGGGCTCGGGTAACCACCCAGGCCTGGGCGGCTAGCCTCCCGAGGCCTGGTGGTCACCCAAGCCACTTTGTTTTGGTTTTGCTTCTCACTTTGTCTCGCCTTGACGCGTGATCAAACCTCCTTCCAAATGAGATATTCAACACTTTTTGAGCTTAAAATCAATCAAATTCCATCTTGAAATCAATTCCTTGAATTGATTTTATGTTCAAAAGGGTTGAATATATTTCCCCTGTGTCATGCCAACTCAAGTGACAATGTGTTAAGTCACTTTCCTCTTGCACCATGCCTGTTCAATCTTGATAAATTGATCATATATCCTCATTTCAAATCTTGATTTTCCATCCCACTTGGTTGAATATACTCATCACTTGAATATATTCTTCCATTTCAAAAGTGTATTCACTCTTTGAATATGCTTCTCGGTTTCAAATTCTCATTCCCTATCCTACTTGGTTGAATATATTCATCACTTGAATATATTTTTCCATTTCAAAAGTGTATTCACCCTTTGAATATGCTTCTCAGTTTCAAATTCTCATTTTCTATCATACTTGGTTGAATATATTCATCACTTGAATATATTCTTCCATTTCAAAAGCATGTTCGCCCATTGAATATGCTTCCTAGTTTCAGATCCTCATTATCACTTACTTGGTTAAGTATATCCATCGCTTGGGTATATTTCTCCATTTCAATGGTATACTCATCACTTGAGTATACTTCTCAGATATTTGGTCACTTACTTGGTTAAGTATATCCATCGCTTGGGTATATTTCTCCATTTCAATGGTATGTTCATCACTTGAACATACTTCTCAGATTATTTGTCACTTACTTGGTTAAATATATTCATCACTTGAATATATTTCTCCATTTCAATGGTATACTCATCACTTGAGTATACTTCTCAGATTATTCTCTATCTTACTTGCTTAAGTATATCCATCGCTTGGGTATATTTCTCCATTTCAATGGTATGTTCATCACTTGAACATACTTCTCAGATTATTTGTCACTTACTTGGTTAAATATATTCATCACTAGAATATATTTCTCCATTTCAATGGTGTACTCATCACTTGAGTACACTTCTCAGATTATTCTTATCTTACTTGGTTAAATATATCCGTCGTTTGGATATATTTCTCCATCTCAATGGTATGCTCATCACTTGAGTGTACTTCTCAGCTTACTTGGTTAAATATATCCATCACTTGGATACATTTCTCCATTTCAAAAGTATGTTCATCACTTGAACGTACTTCTCAGTCTTTTTCAATCATTAAGTATACTCATCACTTGAGTATATTTCTCAGCATCTTTTTCATCACTTGGTTAAATATGTTCGTGACCTGAATATATTTCTCCATTTCAAAAGTACACTCATCACTTGAATACACCTCTCAGATTATTCTTATCCTACTTGGTTAAAGATATCCATCGCTTGGATATATTTCTCCATTTCAATGGTATGCTCACCACTTGAGTATATTTCTCAGATTTCATTCTCAGATTACTTGGTTAAATATATTCGTGACCTGAATATATTTCTCCATTTTAGTGGTATACTCATCACTTGAGTATACTTCTCAAATATTTTGTCACTTACTTGGTTAAGTATATCCATCGCTTGGATATATTTCTCCATTTCAAAGGTATGTTCATCACTTGAATGTGCTTCTCAGATTTCATTCTCATCACTTGGTTAAATATATTCGTGACTAGAATATATCTTTCCATTTCAAAAGTATGTTCATTCGTAGTGGCTTGAATATGCTTCTCTTATCAATTCTCAACCCTCAGTGGTTTAAGTATACTCATGACTTGAGTACACTTCCTTATTTCAGTCTCAGGTTTTCAACCTCCCATCATTGTTGGTATCAGTGTGTGATTTCTCCGGGCTTTTTGGCCAAAAATGGGTTGTTCTTTATCATTGGTTCACAAGTGTAACTTGTTCGCCAATGAGGGGCTTCTGTCACACCCCATTTTTGCACCACCTTACTAGGGCTCATCATTTCATGCATGTTTTTGTTTGGTTTTTGAGTCTAGTCACTTGCATTAGTTTTCTAGAGTCACAAGGACAATGGATATGAATTTTGGTTCAAATTGGAGTTGATCTTGAGGGATAATAAGAGCTTTTGTGACTTGAGGGGCATAATCGTCTTTTAAGTCCCAAACTTTTCATTTGACTTTGGAATGATCTCCAAATTGTCAATTGGAGTTCATATGGATGCATATGAGGTATTAAGTCCCGTGGCCCTGATGATGAGTTTAGTGTGGTTATTTACGGATTATCCTTGAAGAATTAGTGCGAATCACAGCATGAGATTTTTGGTTAAAATGAAAAGAAAATTATTTTATTAAATTAGCCATTTTTATCATGACACTAACACGTGTACGTATGTGATGAGTGTGTGTACGCACATACGATACATGTGCATGCGTGTTAGCGGTCAGTCTCCCAATTTTTATAAAAGACAATTTCCTTTTCCTATTCAGATTAGAAGTCTTTTATCATTATAAAATACCTTTTGATTATTCTCCAAAGAAACCTAGTCCAGGAAGGAAAGGGAAACTCCAGATTTCAGCTATAAATACTCTCTTAATGTCTTTAAACAAGGGGGAGGAGAAGAGGGTTTGGAGGGAGTGAAATTCGTCATAATTCAGCAGCAGATTTTCTGAAAACCAGCAGTCGTATTTTAATCATAACTTTTTCATCCGAAGTCAAAATTTGATGAAATTGATCTTGTTAGAAAGATAATTCAATTCTCTACAACTTTGTATTTCACAAGCTTTGTCTAAATCCAACGTTTTCATACCCAAAAACGCGATTGAAGTTGCTGCTGCTGCAAAGTGACGAAAATCACTTTTCTTTTCTCTTGTTCTCTTTTTGTTTTCTATTTCTTTTCAAAGTTGAGTGAGTTTTGATCTCTTTGCTGTGATACCACTTTGACAAAGAGGAGGATTCATGTTGGTTTGATTCACTCTAAAGACCTGAGGAGCCACAAACAATTACAAACACAAAGGAAGGCCCTTCCTAAGGTATTCTTCTTCTCTATTCAAGCTTAAACTAGGTTTTCATATGGGTTAGGCTTATTGCATGTTAAAGGTAACTTTTTTATCATGTATTAACACTCTAGCTAGTTAATATACATGGAATATCTATTTTTTATCTACTGTTTAGCATGCTTTAGGGCTGTCCTTTAGGTTTTTAATGCATAGTTATGATTCTTGTGCTCCTGTTTGTCCTTGTGCTAGGATTAGTGTCATTGCATGTTAGAGTTAGGATTTTCATCATGTTATATTGCTTTAGTTAGTTAATATGCATGATTTAATTTCTGTTTAGTTTGGTTTTAGCATGATTAAAGTATGTCTTGTGAGTTTTTAAGCATATTTGTGAGTTTAGGGTTTTAGAGTCATTGTTTTGTGTTTGTTTTCATATAGCATGATAAAGTAGACTTTTTTATTTGGCTTTTCTTCGTGTTTGCTGTATATGTTTTTCATATGGAGTAAACATGATAGTTTTGCATGCATGTTAGTATGTTTTAGGGTTTTTATGCATGATATGGTTCTAGGAATATGTTAGGACTTATTATTGTTCGCTGTTTTTGCTATTGGCATGCTTAGTGGATGATTTTAGGTCATAATACTATTCTGTCCAGATTTGCATGTTAGTGTTTTTGCATGGTTTTGAGCACTTGTAAGGGTGCAAATAGGTGTGGTATTTGTCCTATGGCAAATAGCGCTACTTATGTCTGAAATAGCTAATGTTTAGAGTAATTGCGCTCAGGTAAGTGGGTGTGAAGGTGCCCCAATTCACCTTTCTTCTTAACTCATTCTCTTCTCCCTATCTAGGGTTAATTTTTAATATGATCCTATGGTTTAATTAGAGGTTTCCTTAACCAACAAAATTCTGGTTTTTATTAAAGTTTCCATTTTGTGGATTCCTTTCCTAAAATCAAACTTTCTATCAATTCTCTTTTGATCAAATAAGGAAACCTAGGGTTTTTACCATAGGTTTGTATTAGGATTTAACCTTAGTTCTAATCGAACTACGTGGACTTTGATCCATGTATTTCGCTGCATGGTACGTAGGTGCTCTTCGTGAGGCTCAAGTCCGTTCTAGGATCCAAGCATCCTAAGTTTATTTTTGTTTTCTTTTCTTCTTTTTCTTTTTCTGTTTTTATGCGCTTATTATGCATGGATGGATGAATGAAATATATGATATGCATGCAATTCTTGTGATGATATACTTGCTGATTTTTGTATGGAAAGATCTTGATTTAGCCCAAATGAACTGAGAGACCGAAAGGGTGACGTGGGTGCCTATAGGCTTTGCCTAGAACCTTCCCATGTCATAACTTAGCCTCCGAATCCCCGATTTCTTTGGTTTTCAAAAGATTGGTTTTTGCCTTTCCTTTTTTATGGAGTTATTCAAATTGTTTTCCTAAAACAAACTATTTTTAGGGTTTTCCTTGTTTCCTTTAAAAAATAAGGTGGCGACTCCTTTCCTTTTTCTTTTTCAAACCCATTTTCTTTCAATCCCTTGTGGGCCCAATTTCCGGGGTTCACAGTATGTTTCGCCAAATATATACCTCACATGTTAGTTTCTTGGTATATACCAGTTTAGGCACCCCATGATATCTCATATGTGATAGTTTCAAGTAATGTCTTTAACATGGGTAGCTCCTACATGTCTGCAGCCAGGTACCCACATTAAAGGACGTTAGATGATCCTATAATGATGGAAGGCAATGAAGAATTCATTCCCCAATGACTTCTCCATTTTCAACTTAATATTAAATAAGAGGGGTTTTAAAGGGTCTCATCAAATTAACATGCATCCTATGTATCAAAATTTAAACATATAAATTATGCTATTTATAATCATACATCTCATGCTATTATAAATCATACGTCGCATGCTATTATATATCAACATATATAAAGTACCATATTTTGATATTAGTCCCTAAGTGAATAGGTAACATATACCAAACTATGGTATTGGAGCTAATACAATTATCTCATAAATAAAAGCTCCCACTATGATGATTATGGACTTTAAGAAGATTCAATCCAAGCCAATAGATTGAATCCTAGGTCTATGGTGGGTGTAGGTGATCGTAAAATAAACCATTCGTAACATGCATGCTTTCTTGAAAGCCTTCTCTAACCTTTAAAGTCCTTCAATCTGCTCCCTTAGCTTGATGGTCTCCACCATTGGCTTGTTGGTCTCCACCATTGGCTTGTTGGGCTCCATCATACTCCTTTGGGTCCACCATGCTCCTTAGTGCGCTCTCGATTACATAACATTTACATAATATATAGAAAGGGATACATAAGGGGAATGTGGGGTACATAAGAGAATGATAGAGAGAGAGGGAAGGTGGCATGCAAGCCCCAAATAATAAGTTACATCACCATAATAAAATTACAACTCTTGAAAAATTATTACAACCCATTCATAAGACGGCCAATCACAATTGGTTTAAGGGGTATAGTCCATAATCATCATCTAAACACATACATACAATCTCATTGCATAATGTAAAGAAAAACTGTAAGCATTAAAACATATGGGCATTATGGTAATTCTTTTGAATGATTTACATTAATCTCATTAATGCATCCTAATCTTATTAGGTTTAAACAAAAATATCCAGAATTAAATAAAGTCTTAACATTTAAGACATTTAGTTTCAATTAATCAAATTAATAAAAACATATAAAGTTTCCTAAAATAACTCTAATATCCAATATTAGGGTTTCCTTATTTAAACAAAACAATTTCATTTAATTAAGAATTTCCAGATTTTAATTTAATCCCCAATTGTATTTTAAACCATTTAAAACATTATAAAATTAATCAATATTAATTAAATAATTAACATGGGAATTAAATAAAATCAATTAAATGATGAATTAGTGTATTAGGGTTTCCTAAAACCCTAAACCCTAAATGCATAACCCTAAACCCTAAATGCAAGCCCTAATCATTAAACGCCTTATGATTGGTCATTTAATGACCAATCATTAAAACCCTAGGTTCATACGGTATTTAATAAAAGGGATTAGGGTTTAATTAATGCCAAATAGGGTATTTATTACCCTTAATTAATTACACTAATTAGGGTTATCAAAACCCTAACCCTAGACATCATTAATGGTATTAATTATGCCCTAACAATTAATAACCATGATTGGTCATTTAATGACCAATCATTAACTCTTAATTAAGGTAATTAATATTCCAATTAGGGTTTTAATTAATGCCATAATGAAATTAGGGTTTCATCATTAACTCAAAATTAGGGTTTCATCCTTAACTCTATGCAGCCGTCACTACCAGGGGGCTGCCTGAGCTTGGCTAGGCTGCCATGGCCACCAACGACTGTGGGAGGCCATGGCCAGTCATGGGAGAACATCCTAGGGGTGTGGGACAAGCCTCTGGACACGTGAGAAGTGGTGGAAGTGGCTGCCATCATCAAGAACAATCAAGGTTTCCAAAACCCATTGCTGGAGCCATTGTTGCAAACCTTGAAGGTCACAATAGCTTCTAAATCCTTATCAATTCGACTCCTCCATTGAAACCAGCTTTTGTATCATGTCCCTACATGAAATGCTAAGCTGACAGAAGAGGTTTGGATGATCAAATCATCACCAATTGTTCTAAACAATTAAAACAACAGTAGGCTGCCCAGAATTTGACAACGCACTGTCCATGGTCAGAAATTGATTTAAAACCCAATAAGATGAATGAATTAGGCTTCCAAACGAATTTTCCCAGTATCCTACATGTCTTAGGAAACCAATGCAATTGGTTTCATGCAATTTGGAGTTCCCTAACTCAAGTTCTAATCAAAACTCCATTGATGACTTTTCTGCAGAGAAAATCTGCTATGCTGTTCATGAAAAATTTTCAAACTTTTTGAATCCTTTTCCATCAAAACCTTTTTGAAACTTAAAGAAAATCATATACACATGATATATAATGATCCTACAATGATTTGCCATCATAAATACAGCAGCTTTAATTAGAATTAATTGCAAGAACCTTAGGGTTCTAAAACCCAGATTCAGCCTCCATGGTGTTCTTATCCTTCTTCCTTCTGTTCTAGCATCTTAATCCAATTATGATGCATCTAAATGCTTGGGAACCTTTCCCTACCATGTCTAGAACATAACCCAAGCGGTGGCAACCATTGCCATGCCTTTGATCTCCATCAATAACTCAAAGTTGTGGCTACTGCATCATTCCCGAGCAAAACTGTCTTTCCAGACAGCCTGTAGTAAAAAATTCATAACTTTCACTACAGAACTCAGATTGACGCACCGTTTGTTGGGTTGGAAAGCTTATTCGAAGACCTTTCTAACCATATATGGCTCAAAAATTTTGGAGAAGAACTCTGAATTCGGCATGCAAAACAAGATGACGGTTTTTCATGGCTACCATGAAAACTGTTCATAACAGTTTTATAAAACCCTAGTTTCCTTATTCTTCTTCTCCAAACTCAAACCCTATGCAACCTATTGCATCCATGACTACACTTAACCATCAATTAGAAGAGGAGTAGAAGAGAATTGACCTAGGGTTCCAAAACCTAGGTTCAGCCATGGAGGAAAACCAATTATGCAGAAAACTTTTCCAGATTTTTGAATCATTCAACTACACCATAATTACTAGCCCATATGTATTTTGTATTATGCATAATCATGGCTCTGATACCACTGTTGGGAATCGGACAAGAGGGAAAAATTGAAGTGCGGAATATAAAAATTTTTCCTACGATTCCACAGCCCATGAATCTAACTATGCATAACACAAAATCAAACCCTAACTACAAAGAGGGTTAGAACACTTACAGAATTTTTGTCTTCTCATTTTTGCTCCAAGCTTTGATTCCGAACAGCGGTGAATGAATAGCCCAAGTGTGCTGCCTCCAACGGTATCCACACCTAGCTAGAGCTTCAAGTCCTTTCCTCCTTTTCCTTGTTGTTGCTAGTGTAGAAGAAGAGAGGAGAGAGAGAGAGGGAGGCCGAAAATTCTAGCCAGCCCTTGGGGAGTTCAACTTATTGTTATGATGTCACACATCATAGTGTGACTTATATAGTCCACACTAAGGGAGCCGGCCCTAGGGGGAAACCCTATTAGGGTTTTATGCAATTTCTCTAAATTGCACAATAACCCCTATAAATTATATCAAATATAAATAGGCCTCAAAGAACTATTCTTTATGCACTCATACCCTTTCTCTCATAGACTTTAAAGCTCATCTTGCATGATCAGTGTGTGACCCATTGGGTTCACATCATTAAGTAGTAGGAATAGCACGAGGTGTGCACAATGGAACTCTTTCCATTTAGGGTCTAATTGGAACTCCTTCCAATTCCCTAATTGATTATAACTCACTTAAAATTAGGCCTTCTACTAACCATGAGTAACACCTAGCATATGGCTCATGGTGTAGTCCTTAATGAGATGAATAGTCATTTACAAAGAACCCTTCTGTTATAGTTTATAGGCTACAATTGCATCCTTCCTTCAACACAATGTCTCCAATTAAACTAATAGGACATGGAAGTCTGTCAAGTCCCTAGTTCAATTACTTTATACTCATTCATAGATATCAACTCATTGATGAACTCATGAAACTCTTTTCATATTCATCCTACCATGGCCATGGATTTAATGAGTTATATTATGAATGCTATATAAGACATTCTCTCTCTTTTTCCTGAGAGTGATGGATCCCTTGTTGATCACTCACATGCCTTCATACACATAGCAGTAGGGCCAATGAATACCTTTGCAAACCCCTGAATAGGATTTGCACTTAGTGTTATCAAACTTCTAAAGCTACAAGCATAAGACAACTATGGTGTCTCAGGTCTAAGGATTACTTGTACCACTATAACAATGAGAAACTGATTGACAGGCAGGATAAAACTCCATTCAGTTTATCTCATATCTTTGGTCACATTTAGTGTACCTATTCTCGTAATAGGCACCCACTTGTTGGTTGTAGTGTCTCCACACAAATAGCTTGAGACTAGCTATCCTCCTATAGAGTTAACCTAACAAGTGCTAGTCCTATGGTTCATTACTGCCCATCATAGTGAACCTTCAACTAGGAATGCTTTAGGAGTTTAGTACAGAGATATATCTACAGTCTCAAAATTAAAACTCTTTGTAATTCAATATTCTCAACTCTAACTCCATGGACATATTATGTAAATATAAATGATACATATAAACATAATAGAATAAGCCCTTTTATTAAATCAATAATAAATGTGACATACATAAATGAAATCAAATGATTGTTCCTAATCCCTAAACAATCATTTCTATGATTGGCTCTAGGGCATAATCCTAACAGTTTATACTAACCTTTTCTTGTTTCTTTGTTGGTAATCATAATCAACTTGAACATAAAATCATCCCCATTTGCTGCGGAGTTTCTGGGACTTAATTGAATATCCCCATGCTTGGATAAATGGACAAGTACAAAGACTTGGACAAATTCATTCAAAATGTTTGTTCTCATTTTTCATTTTCTTTATTTAGAGGCTATGGCTTTTTGCTACCCTCCGAGTTGTGGTCGTCGCGACCCTTTGCCCCATCACTTGTACATTTCCAGCTTTATTTATTTATTGCTTTATTTATCGATTTATTTAGAGGCTATGGCTTTCCGCTACCCTCTGGGTTGTAGTTGTTGCGACTCTTTGCCCCAATGTTTGAGCACTTTTTCCTTTTGTGGTCACTTGACCCTTTTACTTTTTGTGCATATACTTGTGCTTATCATGTCACACCCCATTTTTGCACCACCTTACTAGGGCTCATCATTTTATGCATGTTTTTGTTTGGTTTTTGAGTCTAGTCACTTGCATTAGGTTTCTAGAGTCACAAGGACAATGGATATGAATTTTGGTTCAATTCGGAGTTGATCTTGAGGGATAATAAGAGCTTTTGTGACTTGAGGGGCATAATCGTCTTTTAAGTCCCAAACTTTTCATTTGACCTTGGAATGATCTCCAAATTGTCAATTAGAGTTCATATGAATGCATAAGAGGTATTTCTAAGTTCAATTTGATGAAACAATGGCTCGAGATTAAAATGGCTCGATACAGTTCAAATTGGTTAATTGACCCTTCCTTGGGTTAGCTCTAATTGACTCGCAATTACCAACCAAATCTTTTCAAATTGACTTTCATTAGTCATCATTTTACCTGCAAAAGTGTTTTATGAAGTTCAATTTTGATATGGAAAGCATTTGGTTTGACCCTATGTGCATGCCTATGCTTAGCAAAGGTAGAGCATAGCGGTTAACCGGCTTGTTCAAACCTAACCATGCCCCCATGGTTAGTGGTTTTCACCCTAAAATGGTCAAAAACATATTCTTCATCGAAACACGGTCGTTTTGGCTTTTGTTTCAGCAAAATCGGAGTTCATTTGGCCCCTGAAACACTTCTAGAAGGATTAGGAGTCAAAATAGGGCAAAAATCCGGAGTGGGCTAGCCGCCCAGGCCCTGGTGGTCACCCGAGACCACTTTCCTATTTTCACTCTAACTCCTTGCTGAAGCGGACTCTTGCCTATTTTGACGTATTTGGGTTCTTTTGGACGGGTTTCCTTCTAATTTTTGGTAACTTCTGAGTTACTTAAGCCCCAAGGGGGTCTCTAATAGCCCTTGGATTTATTATTAGGGTTTTAATCCCAGCCATTGGTTAATCCTAATTGAAGTCTATAAATATCCCCCTATGCTTCAGCACAAGGGGAGTCACTTTATGCATTAAAAACTTAAGTGTTTGAGAGAGAATAAGAGAGAGAGACTTGAAGGAGAGCTGGAGTTCTTGCTGTATCCTTGGAGAATATTGATTGGAGACATCCACAAGAGCAAGAGGGAGTTCATACAGCAGCAAGGAAAGCCCTTCCTAAAGTATTCCTCTTTTCTGTTCAAGCTTAAACAAAGGTATCATGTAGGATAGCTCTATTGCATGTAATGCTTGTAATTTCTACCATGAATTGAAGTTTCTATTAGTTAATACATGTGATATTGATGATGTTCATGATGAGTTTTGCATGCTTTAGAGTTAGTTCATAGGTTCCAATGCATAGCTATGATTCTTGTGCTTCTGTTGTCCTTGTTCTAGGATAGTGATATTGCATGTTAGAGTTAGGTTTCTTGTCATGTTTTATTGCTTTAGTTAATTAATATGCATGATTTAGGTTCTATTTAGTTTTATTTTAGCATGTTTAGAGTTTGTCTTGTATGTTTTTAAGCATATTTGTGAGTTTAGGGTTTTAGAATCCTTGTTTTATGTTAGTTTTCATACAGCATGATAAAGTAGGTCTTTTTATTGGTTTTTCTTCATAGTTGCTGTATATGTTTTTCATATGGAGTAAATATGATATTTTTGCATGCATGTTAGTTCATTCTAGGGTTTTTATGCATGATATGGTTCTAGGATAGTGTTAGAACTTATTATTGTTCGCTGTTAGCATGTTTAGTGGATGATTTTAGGCCATAATACTATTCTGTCCAGATTTGCATGTGTGAACCCCGGAAATTGGGCCCACAAGGGATTGAAAGAAAATGGCTTTGAAAAAGAAAAAGGAAAGGAGTCGCCACCTTATTTTTTAAAGGAAACAAGGAAAACCCTAAAAATAGTTTGTTTTAGGAAAACAATTTGAATGACTCCATAAAAAAGGAAAGGCAAAAACCAATCTTTTGAAAACCAAAGAAATCGGGGATTCGGAGGCTAAGTTATGACATGGGAAGGTTCTAGGCAAAGCCTATAGGCACCCATGTCACCCTTTCGGTCTCTCAGTTCATTTGGGCTAAATTAAGATCTTTCCCATACAAAAATCAGCAAGTATATCATCACAAGAATTGCATGCATATCATATATTTCATTCATCCATCCATGCATAATAAGCAAATAAAAACAAAAAAAAGAAAGAAGAAAACAAAACAAAAATAAACCTAGGATGCTTGGATCCTAGAACGGACTTGAGCCTCATGAAGAGCGCCTACGTACCATGCAACGAAATACATGGATCAAAGTCCACGTAGTTCGATTAGAACTAAGGTTAAATCCTAATACAAACCTATGGTAAAAACCCTAAGTTTCCTTATTTGATCAAAAGAGAATTGATAGAAAGTTTGATTTTAGGAAAGAAATCCACAAAATGGAAACTTTAATAAAAACCAGAATTTTGTTGGTTAAGGAAACCTCTAATTAAACCATAGGATCATATTAAAAATTAACCCTAGATAGGGAGAAGAGAATGAGTTAAGAAGAAAGGTGAATTGGGGCACCTTCACACCCACTTACCTGAGCGCAATTACTCCAAACATTAGCTATTTCAGACATAAGCAGCCCTATTTGCCATAGGACAAATACCACACCTATTTGCACCCTTACAAGTGCTCAAAACCATGCGAAAACACTAACATGCAAATCTGGACAGAATAGTATTATGACCTAAAATCATCCACTAAGCATGCCAATAGCAAAAACAGCGAACAATAATAAGTCTTAACATATTCCTAGAACCATATCATGCATAAAAACCCTAGAACATACTAATATGCATGCAAAACTATCATGTTTACTCCATATGAAAAACATATACAGCAAACACGAAGAAAAACCAATAAAAAAAGTCTACTTTATCATGCTATATGAAAACAAACACGAAACAATGACTCTAAAACCCTAAACTCACAAATATGCTTAAAAACATACAAAACATACTTTAATCATGCTAAAACCAAACTAAACAGAAATTAAATCATGCATATTAACTAACTAAAGCAATATAACATGATGAAAATCCTAACTCTAACATGCAATGACACTAATCCTAGCACAAGGACAAACAGGAGCACAAGAATCATAACTATGCATTAAAAACCTAAAGGACAGCCCTAAAGCATGCTAAACAGTAGATAAAAAATAGATATTCCATGTATATTAACTAGCTAGAGTGTTAATACATGATAAAAAAGTTACCTTTAACATGCAATAAGCCTAACCCATATGAAAACCTAGTTTAAGCTTGAATAGAGAAGGAGAATACCTTAGGAAGGGCCTTCCTTGTGTTTGTAATTGTTCGTGGCTCCTCAGGTCTTTAGAGTGAATCAAACCAACACGAATCCTCCTCTTTGTCAAAGTGGTATCACAGCAAAGAGATCAAAACTCACTCAACTTTGAAAAGAAATAGAAAACAAAAAGAGAACAAGAGAAAAGAAAAGTGATTTTCGTCACTTTGCAGCAGCAGCAACTTCAATCGCGTTTTTGGGTATGAAAACGTTGGATTTGGACAAAGCTTGTGAAATACAAAGTTGTAGAGAATTGAATTATCTTTCTAACAAGACCAATTTCATCAAATTCTGACTTCGGATGAAAAAGGTATGATTAAAATACGATTGCTGGTTTCAGAAAACCTGCTGCTGAATTATGACGAATTTCACTCTCCAAAAATCCTATTCTCCTCCCCCTTGTTTAAAGACATTAAGAGAGTATTTATAGCTGAAATCTGGAGTTTCCCTTTCCTTCCTGGACTAGGTTTCCTTGGAGAATAATCAAAAGGTATTTTATAATGATAAAAGACTTCTAATCTGAATAGGAAAAGGGAATTGTCTTTTATAAAAATTGGGAGACTGACCGCTAACACGCATGCACATGTATCGTATGTGCGTACACACACTCATCACATACTGTACACGTGTTAGTGTCATGATAAAAATGGCTAATTTAATAAAATAATTTTCTTTTCATTTTAACCAAAAATCTCATGCTGTGATTCCCACTAATTCTTCAAGGATAATCCGTAAATAACCACACTAAACTCATCATCAGGGCCACAGGACTTAAGATGACAACCGGTACAAAATTGAACCTAGAAATACCTCATATGCATCCATATGAACTCCAATTGACAATTTGGAGATCATTCCAAGGTCAAATGAAAAGTTTGGGACTTAAAAGACAATTATGCCCCTCAAGTCACAAAAGCTCTTATTATCCCTCAAGATCAACTCCAATTTGAACCAAAATTCATATCCATTGTCCTTGTGACTCTAGAAAACTAATGCAAGTGACTAGACTCAAAAACAAAACAAAAACATGCATGAAATGATGAGCCCTAGTAAGGTGGTGCAAAAATGGGGTGTGACAGAAGCCCCTCATTGGCGAACAAGTTACACTTGTGAACCAATGATAAAGAACAACCCATTTTTGGCCAAAAAGCCCGGAGAAATCACACACTGATACCAACAATGATGGGAGGTTGAAAACCTGAGACTGAAATAAGGAAGTGTACTCAAGTCATGAGTATACTTAAACCACTGGGGGTTGATGATTGTCAAGAGAAGCATATTCAAGCCACTACGAATGAACATACTTTTGAAATGGAGAAATATATTCTAGTCACGAATATATTTAACCAAGTGATGAGAATGAAATCTGAGAAGCACATTCAAGTGATGAACATACCTTTGAAATGGAGAAATATATCCAAGCGATGGATATACTTAACCAAGTAAGTGACAAAATATCTGAGAAGTATACTCAAGTGATGAGTATACCACTGAAATGGAGAAATATATTCAGGTCACGAATATATTTAACCAAGTAATCTGAGAATGAAATCTGAGAAGTATACTCAAGTGGTGAGCATACCATTGAAATGGAGAAATATATCCAAGCGATGGATATCTTTAACCAAGTAGGATAAGAATAATCTGAGAGGTGTATTCAAGTGATGAGTGTACTTTTGAAATGGAGAAATATATTCAGGTCACGAATATATTTAACCAAGTGATGAAAAAGATGCTGAGAAATATACTCAAGTGATGAGTATACTTAATGATTGAAAAAGACTGAGAAGTACGTTCAAGTGATGAACATACTTTTGAAATGGAGAAATGTATCCAAGTGATGGATATATTTAACCAAGTAAGCTGAGAAGTACACTCAAGTGATGAGCATACCATTGAGATGGAGAAATATATCCAAACGACGGATATATTTAACCAAGTAAGATAAGAATAATCTGAGAAGTGTACTCAAGTGATGAGTACACCATTGAAATGGAGAAATATATTCTAGTCACGAATATACTTAACCAAGTAAGTGACAAGTATGTTTAAGTGATAAACATACCATTGAAATAGAGAAATATATCCAAGTGATGGATATACTTAACCAAGTAAGTGACAAGTATGTTTAAGTGATAAACATACCATTGAAATAGAGAAATATATCCAAGCGATGGATATACTTAAGCAAGTAAGATAGAGAATAATCTGAGAAGTGTACTCAAGTGATGAGTACACCATTGAAATGGAGAAATATATTCTAGTCATGAATATATTTAACCAAGTAAGTGACAAATATTCTGAGAAGTATGTTCAAGTGATGAACATACCATTGAAATGGAGAAATATACCCAAGCGATGGATATACTTAACCAAGTAAGTGGCAAAATATCTGAGAAGTATACTCAAGTGATGAGTATACCATTGAAATGGAAAAAATATACCCAAGTGGTGGATATACTTAACCAAGTAAGTGACAAATGATCTGAGAAGTATGTTCAAGTGATGAACATACCATTGAAATGGAGAAGTGTACCCAAGCGATGGATATACTTAACCAAGTAAGTGACAAAATATCTGAGAAGTATGTTCAAGTGATGAACATACCATTGAAATGGAGAAATATATTCAAGTGATGAATATATTTAACCAAGTAAGTGATAATGAGGATCTGAAACTAGGAAGCATATTCAATGGGCGAACATGCTTTTGAAATGGAAGAATATATTCAAGTGATGAATATATTCAACCAAGTATGATAGAAAATGAGAATTTGAAACTGAGAAGCATATTCAAAGGGTGAATACACTTTTGAAATGGAAAAATATATTCAAGTGATGAATATATTCAACCAAGTAGGATAGGGAATGAGAATTTGAAACCGAGAAGCATATTCAAAGAGTGAATACACTTTTGAAATGGAAGAATATATTCAAGTGATGAGTATATTCAACCAAGTGGGATGAAAAATCAAGATTTGAAATGAGGATATATGATCAATTTATCAAGATTGAACAGGCATGGTGCAAGAGGAAAGTGACTTAACACATTGTCACTTGAGTTGGCATGACACAGGGGAAATATATTCAACCCTTTTGAACATAAAATCAATTCAAGGAATTGATTTCAAGATGGAATTTGATTGATTTTAAGCTCAAAAAGTGTTGAATATCTCATTTGGAAGGAGGTTTGATCACGCGTCAAGGCGAGACAAAGCGAGAAGCAAAACCAAAACAAAGTGGCTTGGGTGACCACCAGGCCTCGGGAGGCTAGCCGCCCAGGCCTGGGTGGTTACCCGAGCCCAAAGCGGAAATCCCACTTTGAATAGGAAACTTCCTATTCTGATGGGTTTTTTCCTATTTGAACTTGGATTTGTGACCTTTTCCCTATAAAAACACATCCAAGAGGTTCCTAAACCTACTTGTATTCATTCATTAGAAATTATGGAGGCTCTAGACAAATTTTTAGGAGGGTTTTTGAGAGTTATGAGTGCTGAAGCAAAATCTGAGTTCAAGTGCTTTGGCTTGGATCCATTGCTCTCCTTGAGGCATGTGAGGCTTGAAACGAACCTCTTGACTGCTGCTACATATTTTTGGGATCCTCAAGTTCATGTGTTCCGCTTCAACTATGAAGAACTATGCCCAACCATAGAGGAATTCTGTGCATTGTATGGAGTTTCAACGGTAGGTCCTTTCATTCTCCCTACTCCTCGCCCAAGCTTTCTTACTTCTTTCTCCAATCTACTTGGGATTCACCCACAATATGCCTCTACGTTTGTAAAGGACCATATGGTAGACTTGATGAAATTGGCAACCTCTTTTTTAGCTTATGATAGTAAAGGTATTCTGAATTTTACCTTTCCTATTAAGCATGCTCTTGCCTTTTGCCTCATTGGTCGTTTTCTTATTTCCACTGGTACTCCACATGTTCCCATTCAAATCTGTGACTTGATTCCTCTCCTTGCCAAGGGCCATAACTTGATTCCCATGGTGCTAGCTGAAACCCTGAATGGTTTGGATAAAACTCATGAGGACCCAAAGGTTCCTTTAGGAGGTAGCCCCATTCTACTGCAGATGTGGTTGCTTGAAAGACTGAATTTCTTGTCACCAGTTGCCATTACACCATATAAGCCCCAGCATTACTGCCTTCGCTGCATTGAACTACCTGGGCAATTTTCATTGAGAGATTGGCTAGGTTACTTCTAAACCCTTTCTTGGAGGAGTGTCAAGTGGTTTGTATTCATATGGGGCTGCAGTGACCAGGTGCTTCTGCGGACTTCTGGATGCGCCATGGTGAGACTCATAGGACTGAGGTCTACTTCTTTTTATTGGCCTTCAAGGGTTCTGCGTCAGATGGGCGCCATGCAAACCATACCTACTTCCTTGAAAGGTGACTATCCTGTGGTGCCCGCGGGTCTTTCTGTAGTGACTTGGGCGAAGGACCGATGGCCTAGCAAGTTGATACTAACCCAAGTTACGAATACTGATGGTCCGTATATGATGAGCTCAGAGTATAAGGAATGGTTGAAAAGTAATTTGGGTGAGAGAGAGACTACTCGAAGAGAAAGGATTTTTGGACTTATCAAGAACAATGAACTTGGACCTTGCAGAGAAGATATTATGGAAGCAGTGACAGCAGCTTATGAACACGACTTGAGGAAGAAAAGAAGACATGCAAGAGAGGAGAAGAAAGCTGAAGAGCGAGCTGCAAAGAAGCCCAAGAAAAACTGAAGACTCAATAGAATAGGATATTTATGGCATATTTATAGTTCTTTTACTTAATACCAATGAATTGCTATGTCAATCAATTTTAGTTTTGAATAAATTGCCAATAATAAATCAAATTTGGGATTTTCTTGTTTGATTTAGACCGCACCCAAGGTAACTTTATGGGTTGCCTACGTATCTCCATGGTTTTTTTTTTCTTCTTTTTTTTTTTTTTTTTTTTTTTTTTTTTTTTTTGTTTTTGAATGGAGAATCAGGTCTTACGTAGTTCTTATGCCTTAACTTTTGCCTAGGCCGCCCTTACGGGTTTTCAACCTAGCAGGCTTCAAACATGATATTTCTTTAATTGATCCAAATTAGTTGGACAAGCGAACTCAATTCCATCTAAATCCATGAGGCGAACAGCCCCTGCTGGCAATATCTCTTTGATAATGTATGGTCCACCCCAACTTGGCTTGAATTTTCCCCGCGGATCGAACACTGGAGCTCTGATTTCTTTCAGCACTACATCCCCTTTCTTTAGACCTCGATCTTTGACATGCTTGTTGAATGCTCTGGCAACTCTCCGTTGATACCCCTGAACATGATACAGCACCCTTAAACGCCTTTCATCCAGCAAAGCTAACTCATCATAGCGGCTCTTAACCTAGTCCACTTCTGTTATCTGGCTCTCCACGGCAACTCTTAGTGAAGTAACTTCCAATTCAACTGGCAACACGGCCTCCATTCCATAAACTAGAGAATAAGGGGTAGCCCCTGTTGACGACCTTATTGATGTTCTGTAACCCCATAGAGCCAATGGCAACTTCTCATGCCAGTCTGTGTGTGAGTCCGCAGTCTTCTGTAGTATCTTCTTGATGTTCTTGTTAGCTGCTTCCACCGCTCCATTAGTCTGAGGACGGTATGGCGACGACAGATGGTGAACTATGCCATACTTTTGCAAGAGCTCATGGGTTTCTTTCTGAAAGTGCTGGCCATTGTCTGAGATAACTTCATGTGGTACCCCATATCGATAGATGATGCTGTGCTGTATGAACTGTCCTACCTTCTTGGAATTCAAGGTCTTGAAGGACGCTGCTTCCACGCACTTAGTGAAGTAGTCGATGGCGACCAGGATGTATTCATGCCCATTTGATGCCTTTGGCTTGATCTGTCCGATGATATCTATCCCCCATACCGCGAATGGCCAAGGTGATGACATACTCGTTAAAGGCATAGAAGGCAAATGTTGTCCACTGGCGAACAGTTGGCATTTGTGGCACTTCTTGACATGTGCGTGGCAGTCTCTTTCCATGGTGGACCAATAATAGCCTAGCCTCATGATTTTCTTAGCCAACATATAGCCGTTCATGTGCGGAGCCCCTGTTCCTTCATGGATTTCTTTAATCAGATGCTCGGCTTCCTCCTCGGTGACACACAGCAGGTGGATCCCGTCGTATGACCTTCGATATAGCTTTCCTCCACAAAGTACATAGTGACTTGCCAATCGCCTTAGGGTTTTTCTATCAATGCGAGATGCTCCTTCTGGGTACTCCCTTTCTTCAATGAACTTCATTATGTCATGGAACCACGGGTGGCCATCATTTACCTCTCCTCCTCGGATTGCACAACAGTACACAGGCTTGTCTCGGCATTCTATCACCAACGGCTTCACATTTCCCCCTTCAGGTATCTCCACCATGGATGCTAGGGTCGCCAAGGCATCGGCGAACTGGTTCTTGTTTCTTGAAAGGTAGTTGAACTCTATCTCTGAGAACTCCTTGGTTAGAGCTTCCAGATAGGCATGGTAAGGCAACAATTTCTCATCTCGAGTTTTCCATTCCCCTTTTATCTGGCAAATGATTAGTGTTGAGTCCCCGAACACTTCCAATTCTTTGATCCCCAATTCAAGTGCCGCTTCCAGTGCTAGGATACAGGCCTCATACTCAGCAATGTTGTTGGTAGCTTCGAACCCCAACTTGACCGCTAACGGAGTAAATGCCTCTTCGGGTGAGACCAGCAGGACTCCTATCCCATAACCTTTCTTATTGGCTGCCCCATCGTGTTAGGATTATGCCCTAGAGCCAATCATAGAGATGATTGTTTAGGGATTAGGAACAATCAATTGATTTCATTTATATATGTCACATTTATTATTGATTTAATAAAAAGGCTTATTCTATTATGTTTATATGCATCATTTATATTTACATAATATGTCCATGGAGTTAGAGTTGAGAATATGAAATTACAAAGGGTTGTAATTTTGAGACTGTAAATATATATCTCTGTACTAAACTCCTAAATCATTCCTAGTTGAAGGTTCACTATGATGGACAGTAATGAACCATAGGACTAGCACTTGTTAGGTTGACTCTATAGGAGGATAGCTAGTCTCAAGCTATTTGTGTGGAGACACTACAACCAACAAGTGGGTGCCTATTATCAGAATAGGTACACTGAATGTGAACAAAGATATGAGATAAACTGAATGGAGTTTTAACCTGCCTGTCAATCAGTTTCTCATTGTTATAGTGGTACAAGTAATCCTTAGACCTGAGACACCATGGTTGTCTTATGCATGTAGCTTTAGAAGTTTGATAACACTAAGTGCAGATCCTATTCAGGGGTCTGTAAGGGTGTTCATTGGCCCTTCTGCTATATGTGTGAAGGCATGTGAGTGATCAACAAGGAATCCATCACTCTCAGGAAAAAGGGAGTGAATGTCTCATACAGCATTCATTGAATATAACTCATTAAATCCATGGGCCCATGGTAGAATGAATATGGAAAGGAGTTTCCATAAGTTCATCATTGAGTTGATATTAATGAATGAGTATAAAGTAATTGAACTAGGGACTTGACAGACTTCCATGTCCTATTAGTTCAATTGGAGACATTGTGTTGATGGAAGGATGGAATTGTAACCTGTAAACTATAACAGAAGGGTTCTTTGTAAATGACTATTCACCTCATTAAGGACCACACCATGAGCCATATGCTAGGTGTTACTCATGGTTAGTAGAAGCCCTAATTGATATAAATGAGTTATAATCAATTAGGGAATCGAAAGGAGTTTCAATTAGGCCCTTAATGGAAAGTGTTCCATTGTGCACAACTTGTGCTGTTCCTACTACTTGATGATGTGAACCCAATGGGTCACACACTGATCATGCTAAGAGAGCTTGATTGTCTATGAGAGAAAGGGTATAAGTGATTAAAGAAAAGTTCTTTAAGGGGCTAATTTGTATTTGATGCAAACTAGTGGGCTAATTGTGTAATTAAGAGTAATTACACAAATTGGATTAGGGTTTGGAATCCCCCCTTGGCCGGCCCTAGTTGGAGGCTATTTAAAGCCTCTTATGATGTGATGACATCATCACTTAATGCACTCTTGGAGGCTCCCAAGTGCTGGCCGAAATTTTCACAGCTCTCTCTCTCTCTCCCTCTTCTCCACCTCTAGCAACCCTAAGGAAGAAGAAGGAAAGGACAACTTGCTTAAGCTAGGTGTGGATACTGTTGGAGGCAGTGCATTTGGACTGCTCAATCAGAAGACAAAGCTTGGAGCATAAAGGAGAAGACTTGAATCAACTGTAAGTAATTCTACCCTCTTCTAGTTAGGGTTTTTGTTTTGTATTAAGCATAATTAAGATTCATGGGTTTGGGAATCGTAGGAAAAATTTTAAATTCCGCCTTTGTATTTTTCCTCTCTAGTTTGATTCCCAACACATCGAAGTATACTCTCCAAGTTTTTCTAACAATCTCTAGCATGTCCTCATCTGGGAATTGATCGTTGAACGGAGCGGATGATGACACCGGACAGCTGGCTAGGTAGTCTGCGATGACGCTTCCCTTGTTAGACTTCTGATTCACGTACTTGATGTCGAATTCATTGAGGAGAATTGACCATCGAGCAGTTCTGAATGACAATACTGGCCTTTCTACCAGGTACTTTAACGGGTCCATGCGACTTATCAAGAACACTTCGAAGGACATCATGTAGTGTCGGAGTTTCTGCGTCGCCCATACTAGTGCCACACAAGCTTTTTCAATCGCATTGTACTTCACTTCATAGTCTGTCATTTTCTTGCTTAAGTAATAGATGGCATTCTCCTTTGTAGACCCTTCGAGATATTGAGCTAACATAGCCCTCGTCGCGGTTTCGGTGACCGTTAAGTATAACAAAAGCGGCGCACCTTGCCGTGGGGGAACTAAGATTGGAGGATTGCTCAAGTATCTCTTAATGGTCTCAAAGGCCTCTTGGCATTCTTCGTTCCATACTTTTGGCACACCTTTCTTAAGCAATTTGAAGATTGGTTCGCAAACCATGGTCAAGTTGGCAATGAATCGGCTTATGTATTGAACTCTTCCCAGAAAGCCTCGGATCTGCTTCTCAGTGCTAGGCGGCTCCATTTCCACAATGGCTTTTATCTTCCCTGGGTCCACTTCGATGCCTCTCTGAGTGATCATGAACCCCAATAGCTTGCCTGCAGTGACACCAAAAGCGCACTTCTGTGGGTTGAGACGGAGATTGTACTTTTTTGCTCGCTCTAGGAATTTCTCTAGTGCCTTGAAATGCCCTTCTCTATCCACGGACTTCACGATCATATCATCGACGTAAACCTCGACTTCCTTATGGATCATATCATGCAATAGGGTCGTAGCTGCTCTTTGGTAAGTAGCACCAGCGTTTCTTAAGCCAAAAGGCATTACCTTGTAACAGTATGTTCCCCATTACGTGATAAAGGCTGTTTTCTCCATGTCTTGAGGCGCCATCTTTATCTGGTTATACCCGGAGAATCCGTCCATGAAGGAGAGGAGTGCATGTCCCACTGTACTATCCACCAACACGTCGATATGGGGTAAAGGAAAGTCATCCTTAGGGCTCGCGGCGTTGAGATCTCGGAAGTCGACACACATCCTTCACTTTCCCATCTTTTTTAGGTACAGGCACTATATTCGACAACCACTCGGGGTACTCCACAACTTGGAGGAAACCCGCGTCTAGTTGTTTAGTTACCTCTTCTTTTACTTTTAGAGCCCATTCTGGTTTTAATCTTCTGAGTTTCTGCTTTACCGGCTTCTTTAGGGAATTAGTGGGGATATAGTGTTGCACAATATCGGGGTCGATGCCAGGCATGTCTTCATAAGACCATGCAAAAGCCATAATGTTGGCTTTCAAGAGGGAGATCATCTTTTCTTTTTCAACGGGGGAGAGGGTTTTCCCAATTTTAACTATTCTTGGCAATTCATTCGTCCCTAAGTTGATTGATTCCAATTCATCCATATTAGGTTCGGTGACGCCCCTTTTCCTTTGCTCAATGAGCTCCGGGGGGACATCGTTCCTAGGATCTATATCCATGCCATAAATATCCATAGAGGAGAGAAAAGAGACACTGCATATATAGAGAAAGAAAGCACACTTTATTGACTAGGAATAATGGGAATGACACACAAAAGAAAGAAAGAAAACAAACAAATCTGTACCAATACTATGACTCCACAAGGTGAGTTAAGTAGATACATCTTATTGAATTAGGGAAATATTACTAAACTAAGACACCTACAAGCTGCTATCAGGTAGGCCAAGGTCTTCTTCTTCATGGATCTCCGCAACGACACCACATTCAAGGTACCAATTCAGGAGTGGCAAGGTAGCATGGCTAATGGACGAACCCTGGAGTTCTTCAATGGTCGAGTCTTCCATGATGAGGATCATGTCTTGGAACATTTCAGTCATAGCCCCTGCATCAAGGTTCTCTGCCCAGTCCTCCTCTTTCTTTTCCCAGAACTCATCATTGATGGCATCATCATCCACCATTTCAGCTGTGATTGGATACCATTCGGTGAAGAAGATTTCAAAACCCGGAACTCGGATCTTGGTAGCTTGGTCAAAGGTGGGCTCTGGAAACCCGCAATATAGAAAATCATCCCCTTCTTTGACGAAGTAACCATTCAAAGTAGGTCGATATGGCGAGATCTTCAGGTCTGGCACCCTTCCCTCAGCTTTGGCTCTTACTTTCTCTTTGTTCCTCTTCAGCATTTCCGCATGATCATTTCTAGAGGGCTCATATCCTAGCCCAAAAGTGTATGAGGTGACACGGCTTTGAATAGACGTAGGGATCCCTTGTTGGCGACGCCCTAGCCCCATGCCTGGAAAGAAACTCATCTTTCTCATTATTTCACCGACGTGCAAGTTGCCATGGGGGCAAAAGTCCAAGGGTATTAATTCACCCTTTTCGAGCTCTTTTTCAATGCATTGGACATAGTCAAACCCAGATAGCGGTGCTGATTCAGGTTGTATCTCACATATAGGCACACCTGCGAGTTTCAATTCATAGTCCCCTTGAAGTGTTACTATGGCTCCTTCATAAGGAAACTTCACCTTTTGATGGAGTGAAGCGGCACAGCCCCAGTAGGATGGATCCAAGGTCGGCCCAACAACAAGTTGAAACATGACGGCACATCTAACACTTGGAATTCTACCCTAAATTCAGTGGGTCCCATGATAAGAGGCAAAGTAACTACCCCTATTACTTCTCGGCGGGTGTTGTCATAAGCTCTTACGGTCTGCCCAGATGGCGTGAAATCAGTGGGTCCCAAACCCAAAATAGTGGCAGTTCGGAGAGGACATACATTCAGTGCGGACCCATTGTCGATAAGAACGGTGGGAACCCTCTTCCCCATAGTGTCAACGGTCACATAGAGAGCTTGAGAATGGCTCGGCCCGCTTCTAGGTAGGTCTACATCGGTGAACACGATGGTTGAGTTCTTGGGAGTTGGATTCACCAAATGTACCAATCCCTCGGGGGATGTGTCAACAGGCACTTGTATCTGATTCAACAGTTTCAACACGGTCTATCTGTGCTTATGCGAGGCCATGAGCAAGCCCCAAATAGTAATGTTGGCATTGGTTTTTCTTCAGCTGCCTAAGCACTTCATCCTCTTCTTCTTGCAAGCTAGGACGCCTCTGCCCTTCCAAATCTCCCAACGGATTTTCAGATTCTAGGTGGGGGGGCTTGAAATGACGACCCCCTCTGGTTATATGGTCCAACTCATCATCGCTAGCCCATATGTCATGGACTTCCTCGGAGTCATTCATCAAGTCATCCCATTCTATCATGTCGATGCTCTCCATCTCTGTCGGCAAGTCATCCCAACCTGAAGGGACTATCGGCTCATCTAATATCGGACTTGGGCTTGAGTACAGCACATAGTAATCATATTTCCCCGACGCTTCACCTAATAGGCCAACCTGAGGATCCCCTGCTTCATATCTTTCTTTCAGCTCTTGTTGGATAGATTTCTTTGGCAACAACAAAACCTTTTGGTCAATGAGGTCTTGGATGATCTTCTTCAGTATAGAACAAGCCTCGGTGTCATGGCCGGGTGCACGATGGTATTGGCAATATTGGTGAGGGATTAATGGTCTTGGCTTTGGTGGAAGTGGCATGATAAGGCTGTTATTGCGGCAAATGGTGAAGAGACGGGTTAAGGTCATGGGGAGCGGAGTGTATTATCTTATAGGATGGCGAGGGCGAGAGGATTCAACCCCAATGGCATTTATGGTGTTAGGTGGGGGTGTATTGTTGTGTGATGGGAGAGGATTACGGGTGACATTTGGACGGGTTGGTGGTGAAATGACTTGCTTGTCAATGAGGTCTTGGACTTGGTGGCGAAGGCGAATACAGCGATTGGTGGCATGGCCTTTGGATTGGTGGTACTTGCAGTACTCATTCTCATTGTAGCTCTTGGGTAAGGGATTTGGTGGAGGTCTTGGGTCGAGTGGCTTCAATAGGTCACGACTTATGAGCTTTTCAAGGACTCTTTCGAGTGGCATGAATAGGTCAGTGAATTGGCGAGGTGGGTTGACATCATTGAGAGAAAAGGGTTGGATTGGTTGAGTTATGGTGTTGACCTCGGCATTGTTCTTCCCAGTAAAGTTTGTCTTGCGACTCCTCACTTCCTCAGTCTTGATTGTCCCATCATTGATAGCATCTTCAACCTGCGTGCCAGCCCCAATGAGAGCTTTGAAATTCGAGAAATAGTGGGCAAATAGGTGCTTGTGATACACGGGCAGTAGGTTCTTAACCACTAACTGAATTTGGTCCTCCTCATTCGGCCTATCCGTCATTCTCGACGCCTTTTGTCTCCACCTTGTAATGTAAGCGGAGAAAGTTTCATGAGCCCCTTGCTTGGTAGTTTCTAGGTCCCTTCGAGTAACGTCCACCTCTGTGTTATACTTGTAGTGCTCTGAAAACTCATTGCATATGTCTTCCCAAGTCCGGGTTCTATTCTCATCCAAGGATAAGAACCATTTCAAAGCAGAAGTGGCCAAGGTTTCATAGAACATTTGAGCCAAAAGCTCGTCAGTAGCCCCTCGAGGGTGCATAGCTCGCACGTACATCTTCAAATGAGTCTTAGGGCAACCCGTCCCATCGAACTTTTCTAACTCCGGCATCTTGAATTGTAGTGGAATACGAGCCGTTGGAAACAGGGATAGAGTCCGCACATCGACCATGTCATCAGCCCTACGAATCCCTTTTATGGTTTTCTCCAAAGCTTCTGCCTTGCTAGCTAACACGGAATCACTGCTAGTACCTTTCCCCTTGGCTTCCCCTTCTAGGTTGGTGACCTCAGGTTTCGAGCTACTTTCCCCCCTTGTCTTGGTGTTCTCATTGGATTGAGGTCCCTCTTCGGTGCCAGCCCCATGAGGTATACCCGAGGAATGGGCCTTAGAGCCATTTTGTTCAAGATCCGCCATCTTCTGTTGGTTCTCTTGAGCCGTTTTCAATGCGGTATCGGATGTCTCGGCGGTATGGTCAAGCTTGGCCATGATGGCTTTCAGGCAAGCCTCAAGGTCAAAGTGCCCCTCACTAGTTCTTTCGTCGGCCATGTCTGTCTGATGGGTAGACTCAACACTCACTAGACGCCCTTGTGGATTGCGGATCCAAGCCAGCACGTCTATGGATAGAAAAGTTTTAACCTTTAGCCTAAGGACTTGTCCTAAACCTCCATATTTTCCTTAATGAACTCGGTCTCTACACCATGTTCAATTAATTCATTCCTTTTATCCAATTACCTTTACAAGGGTCATGGATTAAGGGTATGTTTTAAAGAATAGGGCATAGAGTCCTTCAATTAGGTTTAATTAATCCCCTAAGACTAGCACATCACAAACATAGCTTTACATCCTATTTCCTTAATTTATTCCTCCTAACCCATGGCCTTAACGAAGGCTAGGGTTTAAAGGTCTATATTAAGGGCATAAGATATAAAGCCTCGCACCACAAACACGGCGTAGCATCATTACAAACAATTGTGGGTGCATAAAGGTGAGACCGTAGTGTCCTACAAGTCTGTCTATATGGACTAATGATAAGGGTAGGCTAGGGTCCTTCACTTGCTTGAGCAATCCTTATACCTAACCACATGTGGCATCAGGAACGCCGCGTGGGTCTAGCAGTACGTGATTAACTCATTTAATATACCCAAGGGCAAGCCCAAGGGTACTAGGCAAGAGAGGTTGATAGCTTTCGCCCCAACACATGGAATCAGGAAAACCAAGGTTGAGACTAGGCCGATCGTTGGCAAGGATACATCGAGGGACATCGATCCTAGCATGCAAGAGTTTGCGCACACAATGCAATAAATGAAAGCACACAATCAAGCGGATGCAATGTGATTGATTTTAATTAAACATAAGAAATTAACTTAGCCCAATTAAACTTTATAGAGTCTAGCCCACAACTTCCCCAGTGGAGTCGCCAAACTGTGAACCCCGGAAATTGGGCCCACAAGGGATTGAAAGAAAATGGCTTTGAAAAAGAAAAAGGAAAGGAGTCGCCACCTTATTTTTTAAAGGAAACAAGGAAAACCCTAAAAATAGTTTGTTTTAGGAAAACAATTTGAATGACTCCATAAAAAAGGAAAGGCAAAAACCAATCTTTTGAAAACCAAAGAAATCGGGGATTCGGAGGCTAAGTTATGACATGGGAAGGTTCTAGGCAAAGCCTATAGGCACCCATGTCACCCTTTCGGTCTCTCAGTTCATTTGGGCTAAATTAAGATCTTTCCCATACAAAAATCAGCAAGTATATCATCACAAGAATTGCATGCATATCATATATTTCATTCATCCATCCATGCATAATAAGCAAATAAAAACAAAAAAAAGAAAGAAGAAAACAAAACAAAAATAAACCTAGGATGCTTGGATCCTAGAACGGACTTGAGCCTCACGAAGAGCGCCTACGTACCATGCAACGAAATACATGGATCAAAGTCCACGTAGTTCGATTAGAACTAAGGTTAAATCCTAATACAAACCTATGGTAAAAACCCTAGGTTTCCTTATTTGATCAAAAGAGAATTGATAGAAAGTTTGATTTTAGGAAAGAAATCCACAAAATGGAAACTTTAATAAAAACCAGAATTTTGTTGGTTAAGGAAACCTCTAATTAAACCATAGGATCATATTAAAAATTAACCCTAGATAGGGAGAAGAGAATGAGTTAAGAAGAAAGGTGAATTGGGGCACCTTCACACCCACTTACCTGAGCGCAATTACTCCAAACATTAGCTATTTCAGACATAAGCAGCCCTATTTGCCATAGGACAAATACCACACCTATTTGCACCCTTACAAGTGCTCAAAACCATGCGAAAACACTAACATGCAAATCTGGATAGAATTGTATTATGACCTAAAATCATCCACTAAGCATGCCAATAGCAAAAACAGCGAACAATAATAAGTCTTAACATATTCCTAGAACCATATCATGCATAAAAACCCTAGAACATACTAATATGCATGCAAAACTATCATGTTTACTCCATATGAAAAACATATACAGCAAACACGAAGAAAAACCAATAAAAAAAGTCTACTTTATCATGCTATATGAAAACAAACACGAAACAATGACTCTAAAACCCTAAACTCACAAATATGCTTAAAAACATACAAAACATACTTTAATCATGCTAAAACCAAACTAAACAGAAATTAAATCATGCATATTAACTAACTAAAGCAATATAACATGATGAAAATCCTAACTCTAACATGCAATGACACTAATCCTAGCAAAAGGACAAATAGGAGCACAAGAATCATAACTATGCATTAAAAACCTAAAGGACAGCCCTAAAGCATGCTAAACAGTAGATAAAAAATAGATATTCCATGTATATTAACTAGCTAAAGTGTTAATACATGATAAAAAAGTTACCTTTAACATGCAATAAGCCTAACCCATATGAAAACCTAGTTTAAGCTTGAATAGAGAAGGAGAATACCTTAGGAAGGGCCTTCCTTGTGTTTGTAATTGTTCGTGGCTCCTCAGGTCTTTAGAGTGAATCAAACCAACACGAATCATCCTCTTTGTCAAAGTGGTATCACAGAAAAGAGATCAAAACTCACTCAACTTTGAAAAGAAATAGAAAACAAAAAGAGAACAAGAGAAAAGAAAAGTGATTTTCGTCACTTTGCAGCAGCAGCAACTTCAATTGCGTTTTTGGGTATGAAAACGTTGGATTTGGACAAAGCTTGTGAAATACAAAGTTGTAGAGAATTGAATTATCTTTCTAACAAGACCAATTTCATCAAATTCTGACTTCGGATGAAAAAGTTATGATTAAAATACGATTGCTGGTTTCAGAAAATCTGCTGCTGAATTATGACGAATTTCACTCTCCAAAAATCCTATTCTCCTCCCCCTTCTTTAAAGACATTAAGAGAGTATTTATAGCTGAAATCTGGAGTTTCCCTTTCCCTCCTGGACTAGGTTTCCTTGGAGAATAATCAAAAGGTATTTTATAATGATAAAAGACTTCTAATCTGAATAGGAAAAGGAAATTGTCTTTTATAAAAATTTGGAGACTGACCGCTAACACGCATGCACATGTATCGTATGTGCGTACACACACTCATCACATACGTACACGTGTTAGTGTCATGATAAAAATGGCTAATTTAATAAAATAATTTTTTTTTCATTTTAACCAAAAATCTCATGCTGTGATTCCCACTAATTCTTCAAGGATAATCCGTAAATAACCACACTAAACTCATCATCAGGGCCACGGGACTTAAGATGACAACCGTTACAAAATTGAACCTAGAAATACCTCATATGCATCCATATGAACTCCAATTGACAATTTAGAGATCATTCCAAGGTCAAATGAAAAGTTTGGGACTTAAAAGACAATTATGCCCCTCAAGTCACAAAAGCTCTTATTATCCCTCAAGATCAACTCCAATTTGAACCAAAATTCATATCCATTGTCCTTGTGACTCTAGAAAACTAATGCAAGTGACTAGACTCAAAAACAAAACAAAAACATGCATGAAATGATGAGCCCTAGTAAGGTGGTGCAAAAATGGGGTGTGGCAGCATGTTAGTGTTTTTGCATGGTTTTGAGCACGTGTAAGGGTGCAAATATGTGTGGTATTTGTCCTATGGCAAATAGGGCTGCCAATGCTTGAAATGGCTAATGCTTGGAGCTATTGTGCTCAGGTAAGCGGGTATGAAGGT
Source organism: Liquidambar formosana (assembly GCA_039720395.1). Lineage (NCBI taxonomy): Eukaryota > Viridiplantae > Streptophyta > Magnoliopsida > Saxifragales > Altingiaceae > Liquidambar > Liquidambar formosana. The sequence goes on along the minus strand of CM077826.1, from coordinate 23,751,446 downwards.
GCCCCAATTCACCTTTCTTCCTTAACTCTTTCTCTTCTTCCTCTCTAGGGTTAATTTCTAATACAAGTCTATGGTATAATCAAAGGTTTCCTTAACCAACAAAATTCTGTTTTTATCAAAGTTTCCATATTATGGAGTTCTTTCTAAATTCAAACTTCGTTTATTTATCATATTCAACTCTTTTTTTCAAATAAGGAAACCTAAGGTTTTTACCATAGGTTTATATTAGGACTTAACCCTATTTCTATTCGAACTCCGTGGACTTTGATCCATGTATTTCGTTGCATGGTACGCAGGCGCTCTTCGTGAGGCTCAAGTCCGTTCTAGGATCCAAGCATCCTAGGTTTCTTTTTGTGTTGTTTTCTTTTTTCTTTATTTTCTGTTTTTATGTGCTTATTATGCATGGATGGATGAATGGAATATATGATATGCATGCGATTCTTGTGATGATACTTGTTGATTTTTGTATGGAAAAGATCTTAATTTAGCCCAAATGAATTGAGAGACCGAAAGGGTGACATGGGTGCCTATAGGCTTTGCCTAGAACCTTCCCATGTCATAACTTAGCCTCCGAATCCCCGATTTCTTTGGTTTCCAAAAGATTGGTTTTTGCCTTTCCTTTTTTATGGAGTCATTCAAATTGTTTTCCTAAAACAAACTACTTTTAGGGTTTTCCTTGTTACCTTTAAAAAATAAGGTGGCGACTCCCTTTTTCTTTTTTCAAACCTATCTATTTTTCTTTCCAACCCTTGTGGGCCCAATTTCTGGGGTTCACAGTTTGGCGACTCCACTGGGGACTTGTGGGCTAGACTCTATAAAGTTTAATTGGGCTAAGCTAATTTCTCATGATTAATTAAAATCGATCACATTGCATCCGTTTGATTGTGTGCTTTCATTTATTGCATTGTGTGCGCAAACTCTTGCATGCTAGGATCGATGTCCCTCGATGTATCCTTGCCAACGATGGGCCTAGTTTCAACCTTGGTTTTCCTAATTCCAAGTGTTGGGGCGAAAGCTATCAACCTCTCTTGCCAAATACCCTTGGGTATATTAAATGAGTTAATTACGTACTGCTGGACCCACGCGGCGTTCCTGATGCCACATGTGGTTAGGTATAAGGATTGCTCAAGCAAGTGAAGGACCCTAGCCTACCATCTTTTAGTTCATGTAGTGGGCCTTGTAGGACACTATGGTCTCACCCTTATGCACCCACTATTGCTTGTAATGATGCTATGCCGTGTTTGTGGTGTGAGGCTTTATATCTTATGCTCTTAACATAGACCTTTAAACCCTAACCTTCGTTAAGGCCATGGGTTACATGGAATAAGTTAAGGAAATAGGATGTAAAGCCATGTTTGTGATGTGCTTGTCCTAGGGGAATAATTAAACCTAATTGAAGGACTCTATACCCTATTCTTTTAAATATACCCTTAATCCATGACCCTTGTAAAGGTAATTGGATAAAAAGAATGAATTAATTGAACATGGTGTAGAGACCGAGTTCATTAAGGAAAATATGGAGGTTTAGGACAAGTTCTTAGGCTAAAGGTTAAAACTTTTCTATCCATAGACGTGCTGGCTTGGATCCGCAATCCGCAAGGGCGTCTAGTGAGTGTTGAGTCTACCCATCAGACAGACATGGCCGACGAAAGAACTAGTGAGGGGCACTTTGACCTTGAGGCTTGCCTGAAAGCCATCATGGCCAAGCTTGACCATACCGCCGAGACATCCGATACCGCATTGAAAATGGCTCAAGAGAACCAACAGAAGATGGCGGATCTTGAACAAAATGACTCTAAAGCCCATTCCTCGGGTATACCTCATGGGGCTGGCACCGAAAAGGGACCTCAATCCAATGAGTACACCAAGACAAGGGGGGAAAGTAGCTCGAAACCTGTGGTCACCAACCTAAAAGGGGAAACCAAAGGGGAAGGTTCTAGCAGTGATTCCGTGTTAGCTAGCAAGGTAGAAGCATTGGAGAGAACTATAAAAGGGATTCGTAGGGCCGATGAGATGGTCGATGTGTGGACTTTATCTCTGTTTCCAACGGCTCGTATTCCATTGCAATTCAAGATGCCGGAGTTAGAAAAGTTCGATGGGACGGGTTGCCCTAAGACTCATTTGAAGATGTATGTGCGAGCCATGCACCCTCGAGGGGCCACCGATGAGCTTTTAGCTCAAATGTTCCATGAAACCTTGGCCAATTCCGCTTTGAAATGGTTCTTGTCCTTAGATGAGAATAGAACTCGGACTTGGGAAGACATATGCAATGAGTTCTCGGAGCACTACAAGTACAACACAGAGGTGGATGTTACTCGAAGGGACCTAGAAACTACCAAGCAAGGGGCTCATGAAACCTTCTCCGCTTACATTACAAGGTGGAGACAAAAGTCGTCGAGAATGACGGATAGGCTAAATGAGGAGGACCAAATTCAGCTAGTGGTTAAGAACTTGCTGCCCGTGTATCACAAACACTTATTTGCCCACTATTTCCCCAATTTCAAAGCTCTCATAGGAGCTGGCACGCAGGTTAAAGATGCTGTCAATTATGGGACAATCAAAACTGAGGAAGTGAGGAGTCGCAAGAGAAACTTTACTGGGAAGAACAATGCCGAGGTCAACACCATAACTCAACCCATCCAACCCTTCTCTCTCAATGATGTCAACCCACCTCGCCAATTCACTGACCTATTCATGCCACTTAAAAGAGACCTTGTGTGAACCACGGGTTTCGATCCAGGGGAGGAAGGAAGAACCCTTCTTTTAAAAAAGACTTGTAGAGATTTAAATTAATAAAAATCTGGTTTTTAAAAGGTTCACAAAAACATAACAAACAAGGAGTCGCCACCTCATTTTTAGGAAAAGAGGAAAACCATAAAAACAGTTTTAAAGAAAACCTTTGAAAACCAAACACATGACCCCGATCAAGGAAAAGCAGGTCTATCAAAACAAGAGAGGATTCAGAGACTAAGTTACGATGTGGGAAGGTTCTAGGAAACATCCTATAGGCACCCACATCGCCCCAAAAATGGGTCTCTGAATTTATATGGGCTATTTCAATCACTTCCTAGTTAGTCACCATGCATATGCAAAGAATCATCCATAAATAATCCACATTCATCCATGAACATCCATAACATATGTAAACATCCATAAAGCACGTAAACATCCATGAACAAGTATGAGAGATATGGAAAGCAGGTAAGAGATAGAGAGAATGAACAAACAAATCCATCCTATCCACTAGCAAATATGTGATGGATAAATGAGCAAGCAAACAAATTCATCCTATCCACTAACAAATATGTGATGGATAAATGTATAAGCATGGGTCCATCCTATCCACTAGCATATATGTGATGGACAAATGGGTAGAGAGAAAGAGAAAGAAAAGAAAAAGAAAACCTAGGATACTTAGTATCCTAGGGCGGACTTGAACATCAAATGAGCGCCTACGTACCTTACATACAAAGATGCAAGGATCAAAGTCCACGTAGTTCGATTGAGAAGGGGTTACTCCCTTTACAATGAACTATAAACCCTAAGTTTCCATTAAAAGAAAAGAAGAGTTTTTCAAAAAAAGAAGGATTTCCAAAAAAGGAATTTGAGAAAAGGTAGAATTTGAAAAGAGATAGAACTCTTATCCAAAAAGAAGTTTTAGAAAAGTAGAATTCTAAAAGAGATAGAACTCTAATTAAAAAAGAAGTTTAAGAAAAGTAGAATTCTAAAAGAGATAGAACTCTAATTAAAACAGAATTTTGAGAGAGTTGGAAACTTAGGACTTCTAATTCAAAGTAAAGACAATAACCCGAGGGAGGGAGAAGAGAACAATTCATACACAACTTACCATGAACCACTTACCATATGCAAATTATCCCGAAACATCGAGAAAACACCAATTAATCACCCCATGTATTCTATAGAGCAATTATTAAGCTCAAATCCACCATATTCATGCTCAAATCATCATTAGGAAACCTAATTCAAATCTGTACAGAATACTAAATATGCATATAATGACCTAACACTCATGCAAATCATCCCGAAACATCGAGAAATCATCAATTAATCACCCTATGTATTCTATAAGGCAATTATTTGTTGGGAATCGAACAAGAGGGAAAAATTGAAGTGCGGAATATAAAAATTTTTCCTACGATTCCCAATCCCATGAATCTAACTATGCATAACACAGAATCAAACCCTAACTACAAAGAGGGTTAGAACACTTACAGAATTTTTGTCTTCTCCTTTTTGCTCCAAGCTTTGATTCTGGACAGCAGTGAATGAGCAGCCCAAGTGTGCTGCCTCCAACGGTATCCACACCTAGCTAGAGCTTCAAGTCCTAATCCTCTTTTCCTTGTTGTTGCTAGAGTAGGAGAAGAGAAGAGAGAGAGAGAGAGAATGCTGGAAATTCTGGCCAGCCCTTGGGAAGTTCAACTTGTAATGATGTCACACATCATAGTGTGACTTATATAGTCCACACTAAGGGGGCCGGCCCTAGGGGGAAACCCTATTAGGGTTTTATGCAATTTCTCTAAATTGCACAATAACCCTTATAAATTATATCAAATATAAATAGGCCTCAAAGAACTATTCTTTATGCACTCATACCCTTTCTCTCATAGACTTTAAAGCTCATCTTGCATGATCAGTGTGTGACCCATTGGGTTCACATCATCAAGTAGTAGGAATAGCATGAGGTGTGCACAATGGAACTCTTTCCATTTAGGGTCTAATTGGAACTCCTTCCAATTCCCTAATTGATTATAACTCACTTATATCAATTAGGGCTTCTACTAACCATGAGTAACACCTAGCATATGGCTCATGGTGTGGTCCTTAATGAGGTGAATAGTCATTTACAAAGAACCCTTCTGTTATAGTTTATAGGTTACAATTGCATCCTTCCTTCAACACAATGTCTCCAATTGAACTAATAGGACATGGAAGTCTATCAAGTCCCTAGTTCAATTACTTTATACTCATCCATAGATATCAACTCATTGATGAACTCATGAAACTCTTTTCATATTCATCCTACCATGGCCATGGATTTAATGAGTTATATTATGAATGCTATATGAGACATTCTCTCTCTTTTTCCTGAGAGTGATGGATCCCTTGTTGATCACTCACATGCCTTCATACACATAGCAGTAGGGCCAATGAACACCTTTGCAAACCCTTGAATAGGATTTGCACTTAGTGTTATCAAACTTCTAAAGCTACATGCATAAGGCAACTATGGTGTCTCAGGTCTAAGGATTACTTGTACCACTATAACAATGAGAAACTGATTGACAGGCAGGATAAAACTCCATTCAGTTTATCTCATATCTTTGGTCACATTCAGTGTACCTATTCTCGTAATAGGCACCCACTTGTTGGTTGTAGTGTCTCCACACAAATAGCTTGAGACTAGCTATCCTCCTATAGAGTCAACCTAACAAGTGCTAGTCCTATGGTTCATTACTGTCCATTATAGTGAACCTTCAACTAGGAATGCTTTAGGAGTTTAGTATAGAGATATATCTATAGTCTCAAAATTACAACTCTTTGTAATTCCATATTCTCAACTCTAACTCCATAGACATATTATGTAAATATAAATGATGCATATAAACATAATAGAATAAGCCCTTTTATTAAATCAATAATAAATGTGACATACATAAATGAAATCAAATGATTGTTCCTAATCCCTAAACAATCATCTCTATGATTGGCTCTAGGGCATAATCCTAACATTATTAAGCTCAAATCATTCATATTCATGCTCAAATCATCATTAGAAGACCTAATTCAAATCTGGACAGAATACTAAACATGCATACAATGACCTAAAACTCATGCAAATAACAAAAATCAAAAGAAAAACTCAATCCTATATGCTCCTATATGCTCCTATATGCTCTAAACACCCTAACATGCACAAAAACTATCAAAAACATGCTAAATAGGCATTACCATGATGAAAATATCATATGATAATCCTAAACATGAAAAGAAAATCTACCATGATGCCTTAGGTAAGTACTTTATGTAAGAATGTGAAATAAGCATCCTTACGGCGAGCTTTCTTAAGTAAAACTATCCAGAGATAATTTTACGTAGAAATCACTCCATATGAATGGTTTTTTCACATATCCTACGTAAAATATATACCTAAGAATGCAAAGAAACTCACAGCACACTTAAACACACTCCAGAAAGCATCCATGCACAGCCTCACCCACTAAAGACGATAATTATCCTCGAAAAGGATAATCATCCATTCACCTATGAAGACGAGGCTTACACAGCAAGTGTCCTATACAAAAGATGCTTAAAATCATGCATATAATTGAACCATGAAGAGAAAACGGACTAAACACACCAATTGATTTTTCATGCAAAATGTACCTCTATCCTTAAGGGAGAAACTATCCTACCAGCAAACAATTCGCAATCCTAATCCACTAACATGCATTCTCATCATCCTTGAATCATATACACTCTAAAATATAGAGTATATATGATTCCTAAATCAATTCTAAGCCATAATTATCCAGAGAATGGAGTAGAAGAAGAAGGAATCGTAAAAGAAAGCAAAGGAGACTTACAATGAAGCAAGGGTCTTCGCTGCGCTCTTCCTTCTCTTTGGCTTGGTTCCCTTCTAGTTCTCCTTTAAAATTGCAGTAGAAAGCCTCCTCCAAGTGATATGGGTGTGTTCAAACTCGTGGTCCCTCTCTCTCTTATGAATATGAAGTGTCAAATAAGACCAAAAGTCCCTAATGCTGATGAATGAGCCTCTATTTATAACCAACCAACCATATGAACCAATGGTTGAGATTAATTCACCATAAAATCAATCTAGGGCTGTAATTAAATCCCATGAATGTTAAACAGCTCAAAATCACCTCCCAATAGGCTTAGAAGTCCTTTAGAAGGCAGAAAATCGGAGTAGTAGAGTCCCATTTCGTCAAAAACTCAAAAAGAGAAAAATCAGGACGAAGGGCTCGGGTGACCGGTTGGGTGAACCGGTTGGACCAGTTGGCCCAACCGGCTGGACCGGTTGGGTGAACCGGTCACCTGAGAGTGAACTCAGGTTTCCTCAGTTTTGAGGATTCCTGACTCGGTTTGGACTCCTAACTTCAAACGGACTTAAATTCTTCATTTTAACTCCGATTTGAGTGATTCAAAAGCCAAAATTTCAAGGATTCAATGTAGAATAAGCCTAGAATATTCTTGAACCAAGAATCCCTGACCACGGTCAAGTGGCTGGGTTTTCATGAGGCGATTACCCGAAAAAAGGTCAATTAAGCATAGGGTAATGTGGTGAACCAATCCCAAACCTATCAATAAATTAAATTGGCACTTCAATTAGACTCATTTCATCATTCTAAGGTCAATGGAACTCTCCGGAGAAAATTTGGAAGTTAATTGGAAAATATACGAAGTAAAAGATGAAATTGCCCTTCAAGTCGCAAAAGTTCTAATTAGCTATCCAAACCTATCTGGAATTGAACCAAATTTGACACACATATCTAAAATGACCCTATAAACTAAATGCAAGTGATGTGACTCAACAAAGCGACAAAAATATGCATGCAATGATGACCTATCCTCCTAAGGCTTAAAAGGGCAAAATTGTCCTTTAAGGCTTAGGGACTCCTAAATGCTTCTAAACCTAACCAAATGCTATCATGATCTCATGGGGGTGAAAATGGGGTGTCTACAGATACCCCTCATTGGTGGAGTTTTCTTCGCAAGCGACACCAATGTTAGAAAAGACAGCCCATTTTCACAAGAAAAGGGCGATGAACCAAGGCTTGAACTTCGACAGTGACTACTGAGGATGTTCATGACTGCTATAATGCACACTTGTACAAAATAGGGGGGGCTTGTGTGTGACTCGAAAGTCATTTAAACACACGGTACTCTCATATGCCTATTCTTTCTAATAGGAGAACATATGCTTCTATAATGTACGCTCATTCTTTATAATGAGGACACGCACAAGATAGGGGGCGTGTGTGACCACAAGGATCATTTAAACACACTATACTCTCATATGCCTATTCTTTCTAATAGGAACACATATGCTTCCATAATGTACGCTCATTCTTTATAATGAGGACACGCACAAGATAGGGGGTTGTGTGTGACTACAAGAGTCATTTAAACACACCATGCTTACTAAACAAAATCATGAGACTTTAATTTTAACAACTTTGTTAAAATTAAGTGAGGGCAATCCATTCATTGTGCTAAAATTTCCTCAAGAAATAAATAGCAATGCAAATCAATTCATGTATGTGACTCAAGGAGTCATTTAAACATACTTCCAAAAACACTTCTATCCAAGCAATCATAGGCTTTATCTTAACAATCTTTGTTAAGATTAAGCAAAGCAAATATTCCAAATGTACTATAATTTCCTCAAGAAATTAATAGCAATGCAAAACATCCATGTATGTGTGAACCCCGGAAATTGGGCCCACAAGGGATTGAAAGAAAATGGGTTTGAAAAAGAAAAAGGAAAGGAGTCGCCACCTTATTTTTTAAAGGAAACAAGGAAAACCCTAAAAATAGTTTGTTTTAGGAAAACAATTTGAATGACTCCATAAAAAAGGAAAGGCAAAAACCAATCTTTTGAAAACCAAAGAAATCGGGGATTCGGAGGCTAAGTTATGACATGGGAAGGTTCTAGGCAAAGCCTATAGGCACCCATGTCACCCTTTCGGTCTCTCAGTTCATTTGGGCTAAATCAAGATCTTTCCATACAAAAATCAGCAAGTATATCATCACAAGAATTGCATGCATATCATATATTTCATTCATCCATCCATGCATAATAAGCACATAAAAACAGAAAAAGAAAAAGAAGAAAAGAAAACAAAAATAAACCTAGGATGCTTGGATCCTAGAACGGACTTGAGCCTCACGAAGAGCGCCTACGTACTATGCAACGAAATACATGGATCAAAGTCCACGTAGTTCGATTAGAATTAGGGTTAAGACCTAATATAAACCTATGGTTAAAACCCTAGGTTTCCTTATTTGATCAAAAGAGTTGAATATGATAGAAAGTTTGATTTTAGGAAAGAAATCCACGAAATGGAAACTTTAATAAAAACCAGAATTTTGTTGGTTAAGGAAACCTCTAATTAAACCATAGGATCATATTAAAAATTAACCCTAAATAGGGAGAAGAGAAGGGATAAGGAAGAAAGGTGAATTGGGGCACCTTCACACCCACTTACCTGAGCGCAATTACTCCAAACATTAGCTATTTCAGACATAAGCAGCCCTATTTGCCATAGGACAAATACCACACCTATTTGCACCCTTACAAGTGCTCAAAACCATGCGAAAACACTAACATGCAAATCTGGACAGAATAGTATTATGACCTAAAATCATCCACTAAGCATGCCAATAGCAAAAACAGCGAACAATAATAAGTCCTAACATATTCCTAGAACCATATCATGCATAAAAACCCTAAAACATACTAACATGCATGCAAAACTATCATGTTTACTCCATATGAAAAACATATACAGCAAACACGAAGAAAAACCAAATAAAAAAGTCTACTTTATCATGCTATATGAAAACAAACACGAAACAATGACTCTAAAACCCTAAACTCACAAATATGCTTAAAAACTCACAAGACATACTTTAATCATGCTAAAACCAAACTAAACAGAAATTAAATCATGCATATTAACTAACTAAAGCAATATAACATGATGAAAATCCTAACTCTAACATGCAATGACACTAATCCTAGCACAAGGACAAACAGGAGCACAAGAATCATAACTATGCATTAAAAACCTAAAGGACAGCCCTAAAGCATGCTAAACAGTAGATAAAAAATAGATATTCCATGTATATTAACTAGCTAGAGTGTTAATACATGATAAAAAAAGTTACCTTTAACATGCAATAAGCCTAACCCATATGAAAACCTAGTTTAAGCTTGAATAGAGAAGGAGAATACCTTATGAAGGGCCTTCCTTTGTGTTTGTAATTGTTCGTGGCTCCTCAGGTCTTTAGAGTGAATCAAACCAACACGAATCCTCCTCTTTGTCAAAGTCGGTATCACAGCAAAGAGATCAAAACTCACTCAACTTTGAAAAGAAAATAGAAAACAAAAAGAGAACAAGAGAAAAGAAAAGTGATTTTCGTCACTTTGCGGCAGCAGCAACTTCAATCGCGTTTTTGGGTATGAAAGCGTTGGATTTGGACAAAGCTTGTGAAATACAAAGTTGTAGAGAATTGAATTATCTTTCTAACAAGACTGCTGGTTTTCAGAAAATCTGCTGCTGAATTATGACAAATTTCACTCCCTCCAAACCCTCTTCTCCTCCCCCTTGTTTAAAGACATTAAGAGAGTATTTATAGCTGAAATATGGAGTTTCCCTTTCCTTCCTGGACTAGGTTTCCTTGGAGAATAATCAAAAGGTATTTTATAATGATAAAAGACTTCTAATCTGAATAGGAAAAGGAAACTGTCTTTTATAAAAATTGGGAGACTGACCGCTAACACGCATGCACATGTATCGTATGTGCGTACACACACTCATCACATACGTACACATGTTAGTGTCATGATAAAAATGGCTAATTTAATAAAATAATTTTCTTTTCATTTTAACCAAAAATCTCATGCTGTGATTCGCACTAATTCTTCAAGGATAATCCGTAAATAACCACACTAAACTCATCATCAGGGCCACGGGACTTAAGTACCTCATATGCATCCATATGAACTCCAATTGACAATTTGGAGATCATTCCAAAGTCAAATGAAAAGTTTGGGACTTAAAAGACAATTATGCCCCTCAAGTCACAAAAGCTCTTATTATCCCTCAAGATCAACTCCAATTTGAACCAAAATTCATATCCATTGTCCTTGTGACTCTAGAAAACTAATGCAAGTGACTAGACTCAAAAACCAAAACATGCATGAAATGATGAGCCCTAGTAAGGTGGTGCAAAAATGGGGTGTGACAGTATGTGACTCAAAGAGTCATTTAAACATACTTCCAAAACCAATTCCAATCGAGCATTCATAGGCTTTATTTTAACAATCTTTGTTAAAATTAAGCAAAGCACACACTCCAATTATGCTATAATCTCCTCAAGAAATTAATAGCAATGCAAGATAATCTATGTATGTGACTCAAAGAGTCATTTAAACATACTTCCAAAACCAACTCCAATCAAGCAATCATAGGCTTTATTTTAACAATCTTTGTTAAAATTAAGCAAGGCACACACTCTGATGATGCTATAATCTCTTCAAGAAATTAATAGCAATGTCAATTCATGACAAAGAATCAAGAAATAACAATTTCATGATCCTTACAAAGCATCTCAAGCATCCAATCAACTCATCATCCAATCAACAAAGCTTTATTTTAACCCGAGGATTAAAAATAAGCAAGAACACTCAATCAATCCCAACGTGCTATAATTTCCTCAAGAAATAAATAGCAATAGCAATTCAATCACAAGAAATCAAGGAATATAAAATTCCATGATTCCAAACAAATATCATAAGCATCATCCTTCCATCATCCAAAGGTAAAGCCCTTTAACAAGGCAAATGTCAAAGCGGGCTTGCAAATACCACCATGAGTGCACTAATAATTCAATTAGTGACTAATCACTATCCATTTCATTCATTTCAAATCATTCACATCAGGTTCTAAGCCTTTCAAGAGAAATTTCATCAAAAAGTCAAGCGAAAAGGGGCCCGGTTAAGCGAAATTGTGCAAAAAATGCACAAAACGAGAAATGGGCTTGGGGGACCGGTTGGTGAACCGGTTGGACCGGTTGGGGCCAACCGGTCACCCGAGAGGGATTTTTCTGCTGCACTTTTTTGGTGTTTTGGCTATAAAGCCTTGCACCTTCTTCACTTGTTCATCATCCTTTTGCTTGTTTTTGAGAGCTTCTCTCTCTAGAAACCCAAAACCCAACATTCCCAACTTCAGAATACCAAAACTTTGGCATTAAACTTGAATCATTGTGGTGATTAAACACCAACAACATCACTTTCAAGGAATCAAAACAACCTTTGATTCATCAAATCATCCTTCCCAATTTACTTTTTCAAATCAAACCCATTTTTTCAAGAACATCCAACATGAGTTCTTCATCAAATAAATACTCCGATGCAAAATATCCACATCATTTCCTCAAGAAAACATACAAAGCACCTCATTATGAAGATCAACTAGATAGCTTGCTCTTGGAACCCAACAATCATCTCTCCTACATCCATTCCATGAATGAGGTAAGATAATTCCCAACTCCTTCAAGTTCATTCTTATTCTTTCATTTCATTGTTTCTTTTTAAATATTTGCTATTCTTATAAATGGAATGCCTTGAGTTCTTGCTATTTTGACAACTTTTGGGAGTTTTCCATATACAAAGACCTCATTTTCCAACATAGGCATAACTATGCCCACCAAGTGTTTGATAAAATTCCCAAGAGAATAAAATCTTTCTTTTTGCTTTCAAATAGTCAAGATAATCAAAAGTGAACTCAAGAGCATTCTCTAGAATGCCAACCCATGAATTTTGAAGTTCTTTTCTTTACAAAAAACCTTGTAGGCATAACTATGCCCACTAAGTGTTTGATAAAATTCCCAAGAGAATAAAACCATTCTTTTTGCTTTCAAATACCAAAAGTTCTTGAACAAACTATCAAAGATATTTTCCAAGGAGCTTACCCATGAGTTTAAAAACATTTTTCTTCACAAAAATCATGCGGGCATAACTATGCCTACTAGGTGTTTGATAAAATTCTCAAGAGAATAAAATCATTCTTTTTCTTTTTAAATACTCCAAGTTCTTAAACAAAACATCAAAGGTATTCTCCAAGGAGCTTACCCATGAGTTTAAAAACATTTTTCTTCACAAAAATCATGTGGGCATAATTATGCCTACTAAGTGTTTGATAAAATTCTCGAGAGAATAAAATCATTCTTTTTCTTTTCAAATATTCCAAGTTCTTAAACAAAACATCAAAGGTATTCTCCAAGGAGCTTACCCATGAGTTTAAGAAACACCTTTCTTTTCAAAAAAACATGTGGGCATAGCTATACGCCTCAAGCGTTTGATAAAATTCTCAAGAGAATAAAATCATTCTTTTTCTTTTCAAATATTCAAAACATCAAAGGTATTCTCCAAGGGTTTTACCCATGAGTTTAAGAAACACCTTTCTTTTCAAAAAAACATGTGGGCATAGCTATACGCCTCAAGCGTTTGATAAAATTCTCGAGAGAATAAAATCATTCTTTTTCTTTTCAAATATTCAAAACATCAAAGGTATTCTCCAAGGGTTTTACCCATGAGTTTAAGAAACACCTTTCTTTTCAAAAAACATGTGGGCATAGCTATGCGCCTCAAGCGTTTGATAAAATTCTCGAGAGAATAAAATCATTCTTTTTCTTTTCAAATATTCTAAGTTCTTAAACAAAACATCAAAGGTATTCTCCAAGGAGTTTACCCATGAGTTTAGAAAACACCTTTCTTTTCAAAAAACATGTGGGCATAGCTATACGCCTCAAGTGTTTGATAAAATTCTCGAGAGAATAAAATCATTTTTTTTTTCTTTTCAAATACTTTAACCAACCCAAGGAAAACTCATGGGTATTCTCTTTGAATGCTATCCTTTGATTTTTTTTGAAACACTTACTTTTGCAAAAAACTTTCTTTTCTTATGTGCAAGCCTTTGAAAATCTTGAAAAGCCATGAATTTAAACATTCTTGAGTTATTCATTAAGCATAGCAAATATTCAAAATAACAATTTCCATGATTTCTTTTATTCTTTGTAGCCAAATTTTGAAGATAGAACGAGGCACGCCCTTGGAGGAGTGATTGAGTGGTGGCGCAAAATGGCCACACGGCAACCCGAAACCCAAAAGATCATAATTAATGCGGGTTTTGGAGATTTTTTGAATGCTTTATGGGTGGAGCAGAGGGATAGACAAGCTTTGCTGGCCCTCACTGAGTTGTGGTGGGACACCACCAACACGTTTCACTTTAGTTTCGGGGAAATGACTCTTACCCCAACGGACTTTACTGTTATCACAGGACTTCGCCTAGGTGGGCAGAGACTATCTTACTATGACAATGCTCATGGGGATCCCCATTATCTCCTGGAACAACTCGGGACCATGGTTCCTGTTCAAAGGGGTGGAGTACGCCGAACTTGGCTAAAGATTCATTTTAGCGATCAAAGAAGAGGATGACGCAGATCCATCTTGTCTTGCCCGAGCATTTATGCTATATATGTTGTCTAGCATATTCTTTGCTAGCTCTGGTGATGTTGCTCCTTTAGGACATCTTGCTTGCATGGAGGATGTTTGGGGGATGGGCGATTACAACTGGGGTAACGCCGCTCTTGCTGTACTGTATAGGTCTATGAGTGACAGATCGCGTGGAGTGAGCACAAACCACTGCGGGATGTCCTTTATCTGGGAGGTAAATCAACCCACAAATTTCCTTTCTAACAATATTTGCAATGAGTACACATTATCACCTTCTTTTGAAATTCATTTTCTTTTTTGAAAACAGATTTGGTACTACGAGTACTTGGGGTTTGAGCGTCCCCCCCTCATTGACAATGATCCTTCATGGCCTGTGATGTCCAATTATCACATCGACAACAGGTGTGATTCAGTGGATAATAAGCACGACTATGCCCATGCTAGGGCATTCCTGGCTTGCATTACTGCGGACAAAGTAATCTCTAAAGCTTTTATCTTTTGAATTCCATCTTCTTTCAATTCTTTCTCTTAACACCAACTCATGAATTAGGTGGACTGGGATCCATGGGCACAATGGAAATATGCCCTTGAGGAGCAATGCCATAAGTGTGTAGACATGACAGAGAAGCGGATCCTCCTAGAAGGTCCTATGGGTCGCTACTGGTATCTTGGAGAGAGAGTTTGGCGCCAAGTCAAAGGCAACATCAATGCAGCTGTAGTTCCTATGGCACCACCTGAGAACATGAGACATGCCAACTCCTTGCAGGGGCGCGAATTGATCAAAGCTATACGAGGCAAGGATGCGATTGACTTCATAGTTCCAAATGGGAACTACGAGAGTTTTTGTAGGAGGTATCTGATGCCTCCTAGGGTCGTAGGAGTTCCACCCATAGGGGTAAGTACATACTCAACCCTATACATGCTTTGCAAGTGTTTCCTAGCTGACTGTGTGCAACTCTTTTCAGGGACGGCGAGCTCGTGGTCACCATTCTACAGTGGGTTCGACCTCAGGCGTGTCAGGGGTGCACATGGATAGTGATGATGAGGGTATGGATAGGGGCGCACTGCCCCCTTTGCCACAGCCTAAGTGGTCCATCGATCTATGCCAAAGAGGTGACATCGTGCCCATGACTATAGCACCTCTCGTGATGGATGAGGTTCCTCAGATAGATCCTAGATATGAGACTGTAAGTTTCAAGGTTAACTTGATTCTCTTAATCCCCAACTATTCATTAGACACTTCTTACTCAATTTCTCTTTTCACAGACACCCGCTGGGTATTCACAAGAATGGATCAATCTCACTGCCAGCTTGAGGAGGGATATGATGAGGATGAGCCTAAGCCTATCAAGGCAAGAGGCGTATAGAGCGGGTGAACACTCGCACCCAGTAAGAATAGCTCAAATCAAAAACTTTTGAAAATCTTTGGTTTTCTCTTTTAAAAAGTGGTACTCACATTATCTATTTTCTTGGAAACTTGCAGATTGATTCCTTCCCTCAGTACAACCCAGCCGCGGCTCCACCACCTCCTCCATCAACAAACGAAGCAGGGCCAAGCAAGAGAAGGAAACCACGAAGGAAGCGTTGAAGACACTTATTTTAAGTTTAGGAAACTCAATTCAAGCATCTAGAAACTCTTAACTTGTGAAATCCTTGTACTAAGCCTATATGGGCATTTATGTTATCTTTCAAATTCTTTCTTTTAAAACCAAGTTCATGCATTCCCCACCTTTGAATTATGATATCTATCTCTTGTTGGTTGAATCTCACGACTCTTGACTCAAACATGAGTCAATTTGGGCTCAAAATGGTCAAAATTAGCCTTCCGGAGCGTACGGGGCTCAAAAATGGTCAAAACAGGGAATCGCGAAAAACGGGCTCGGGTGATCGGTTGGGCCCAACCGGTTGGACCTGTTGGTGAACCGGTTGGACCGGTTGGTGTGAACCCCGGAAATTAGGCCCACAAGGGATTGAAAGAAAATGGGTTTGAAAAAGAAAAAGGAAAGGAGTCGCCACCTTATTTTTTAAAGGAAACAAGGAAAACCCTAAAAATAGTTTGTTTTAGGAAAACAATTTGAATGACTCCATAAAAAAGGAAAGGCAAAAACCAATCTTTTGAAAACCAAAGAAATCGGGGATTCGGAGGCTAAGTTATGACATGGGAAGGTTCTAGGCAAAGCCTATAGGCACCCATGTCACCCTTTCGGTCTCTCAGTTCATTTGGGCTAAATTAAAGTCTTTCCATACAAAAATCAGCAAGTATATCATCACAAGAATTGCATGCATATCATATATTTCATTCATCCATCCATGCATAATAAGCACATAAAAACAGAAAAAGAAAAAGAAGAAAACAAAACAAAAATAAACCTAGGATGCTTGGATCCTAGAACGGACTTGAGCCTCACGAAGAGCGCCTACGTACCACGCAACGAAATACATGGATCAAAGTCCACGTAGTTCGATTAGAACTAAGGTTAAATCCTAATACAAACCTATGGTAAAAACCCTAGGTTTCCTTATTTGATCAAAAGAGAATTGATAGAAAGTTTGATTTTAGGAAAGAAATCCACAAAATGGAAACTTTAATAAAAACCAGAATTTTGTTGGTTAAGGAAACCTCTAATTAAACCATAGGATCATATTAAAAATTAACCCTAGATAGGGAGAAGAGAATGAGTTAAGAAGAAAGGTGAATTGGGGCACCTTCACACCCACTTACCTGAGCGCAATTACTCCAAACATTAGCTATTTCAGACATAAGCAGCCCTATTTGCCATAGGACAAATACCACACCTATTTGCACCCTTACAAGTGCTCAAAACCATGCGAAAACACTAACATGCAAATCTGGACAGAATAGTATTATGACCTAAAATCATCCACTAAGCATGCCAATAGCAAAAACAGCGAACAATAATAAGTCCTAACATATTCCTAGAACCATATCATGCATAAAAACCCTAAAACATACTAACATGCATGCAAAACTATCATGTTTACTCCATATGAAAAACATATACAGCAAACACGAAGAAAAACCAAATAAAAAAGTCTACTTTATCATGCTATATGAAAACAAACACGAAACAATGACTCTAAAACCCTAAACTCACAAATATGCTTAAAAACTCACAAGACATACTTTAATCATGCTAAAACCAAACTAAACAGAAATTAAATCATGCATATTAACTAACTAAAGCAATATAACATGATGAAAATCCTAACTCTAACATGCAATGACACTAATCCTAGCACAAGGACAAACAGGAGCACAAGAATCATAACTATGCATTAAAAACCTAAAGGACAGCCCTAAAGCATGCTAAACAGTAGATAAAAAATAGATATTCCATGTATATTAACTAGCTAGAGTGTTAATACATGATAAAAAAAGTTACCTTTAACATGCAATAAGCCTAACCCATATGAAAACCTAGTTTAAGCTTGAATAGAGAAGGAGAATACCTTATGAAGGGCCTTCCTTTGTGTTTGTAATTGTTCGTGGCTCCTCAGGTCTTTAGAGTGAATCAAACCAACACGAATCCTCCTCTTTGTCAAAGTGGTATCACAGCAAAGAGATCAAAACTCACTCAACTTTGAAAAGAAAATAGAAAACAAAAAGAGAACAAGAGAAAAGAAAAGTGATTTTCGTCACTTTGCAGCAGCAGCAACTTCAATCGCGTTTTTGGGTATGAAAACGTTGGATTTGGACAAAGCTTGTGAAATACAAAGTGGTAGAGAATTGAATTATCTTTCTAACAAGACCAATTTCATCAAATTCTGACTTCGGATGAAAAATTTATGATTAAAATACGACTGCTGGTTTTCAGAAAATCTGCTGCTGAATTATGACGAATTTCACTCCCTCCAAACCCTCTTCTCCTCCTCCTTGTTTAAAGACATTAAGAGAGTATTTATAGCTGAAATCTGGAGTTTCCCTTTCCTTCCTGGACTAAGTTTCCTTGGAGAATAATCAAAAGGTATTTTATAATGATAAAAGACTTCTAATCTGAATAGGAAAAGGAAATTGTCTTTTATAAAAATTGGGAGACTGACCGCTAGCACGCATGCACATGTATCGTATGTGCGTACACACACTCATCACATACGTACACGTGTTAGTGTCATGATAAAAATGGCTAATTTAATAAAATAATTTTCTTTTCATTTTAACCAAAAATCTCATGCTGTGATTCCCACTAATTCTTCAAGGATAATCCGTAAATAACCACACTAAACTCATCATCAGGGCCACAGGACTTAATACCTCATATGCATCCATATGAACTCCAATTGACAATTTGGAGATCATTCCAAGGTCAAATGAAAAGTTTGGGACTTAAAAGACAATTATGCCCCTCAAGTCACAAAAGCTCTTATTATCCCTCAAGATCAACTCCAATTTGAACCAAAATTCATATCCATTGTCCTTGTGACTCTAGAAAACTAATGCAAGTGACTAGACTCAAAAACAAAACAAAAACATGCATGAAATGATGAGCCCTAGTAAGGTGGTGCAAAAATGGGGTGTGACAGAAGCCCCTCATTGGCGAACAAGTTATACTTGTGAACCAATGATAAAGAACAACCCATTTTTGCCAAGAAGCCTGGAGAAATCACACACCGATACCAACAATGATGGGAGGTTGAAAACCTGAGACTGAAATAAGGAAGTGTACTCAAGTCATGAGTATACTTAAACCACTGGGGGTTGATGATTGATAAGAGAAGCATATTCAAGCCACTACGAATGAACATACTTTTGAAATGGAAAGATATATTCTAGTCACGAATATATTTAACCAAGTGATGAGAATGAAATCTGAGAAGCACATTCAAGTGATGAACATACCTTTGAAATGGAGAAATATATCCAAGCGATGGATATACTTAACCAAGTAAGTGACAAAATATCTGAGAAGTATACTCAAGTGATGAGTATACCACTGAAATGGAGAAATATATTCAGGTCACGAATATATTTAACCAAGTAACCTGAGAATGAAATCTGAGAAGTATACTCAAGTGGTGAGCATACCATTGAAATGGAGAAATATATCCAAGCGATGGATATCTTTAACCAAGTAGGATAAGAATAATCTGAGAGGTGTATTCAAGTGATGAGTGTACTTTTGAAATGGAGAAATATATTCAGGTCACGAACATATTTAACCAAGTGATGAAAAAGATGCTGAGAAATATACTCAAGTGATGAGTATACTTAATGATTGAAAAAGACTGAGAAGTACGTTCAAGTGATGAACATACTTTTGAAATGGAGAAATGTATCCAAGTGATGGATATATTTAACCAAGTAAGCTGAGAAGTACACTCAAGTGATGAGCATACCATTGAGATGGAGAAATATATCCAAACGACGGATATATTTAACTAAGTAAGATAAGAATAATCTAAGAAGTGTACTCAAGTGATGAGTATACCATTGAAATGGAGAAATATATTCTAGTCACGAATATACTTAACCAAGTAAGTGACAAGTATGTTTAAGTGATAAACATACCATTGAAATAGAGAAATATATCCAAGTGATGGATATACTTAACCAAGTAAGTGACAAGTATGTTTAAGTGATAAACATACCATTGAAATAGAGAAATATATCCAAGCGATGGATATACTTAAGCAAGTAAGATAGAGAATAATCTGAGAAGTGTACTCAAGTGATGAGTACACCATTGAAATGGAGAAATATATTCTAGTCATGAATATATTTAACCAAGTAAGTGACAAATATTCTGAGAAGTATGTTCAAGTGATGAACATACCATTGAAATGGAGAAATATACCCAAGCGATGGATATACTTAACCAAGTAAGTGGCAAAATATCTGAGAAGTATACTCAAGTGATGAGTATACCATTGAAATGGAAAAAATATACCCAAGTGGTGGATATACTTAACCAAGTAAGTGACAAATGACCTGAGAAGTATGTTCAAGTGATGAACATACCATTGAAATAGAGAAGTGTACCCAAGCGATGGATATACTTAAGCAAGTAAGATAGAGAATAATCTGAGAAGTGTACTCAAGTGATGAGTACACCATTGAAATGGAGAAATATATTCTAGTCATGAATATATTTAACTAAGTAAGTGACAAATATTCTGAGAAGTATGTTCAAGTGATGAACATACCATTGAAATGGAGAAATATACCCAAGCGATGGATATACTTAACCAAGTAAGTGGCAAAATATCTGAGAAGTATACTCAAGTGATGAGTATACCATTGAAATGGAAAAAATATACCCAAGTGGTGGATATACTTAACCAAGTAAGTGACAAATGATCTGAGAAGTATGTTCAAGTGATGAACATACCATTGAAATAGAGAAGTGTACCCAAGCGATGGATATACTTAACCAAGTAAGTGACAAAATATCTGAGAAGTATGTTCAAGTGATGAACATACCATTGAAATGGAGAAATATATTCAAGTGATGAATATATTTAACCAAGTAAGTGATAATGAGGATCTGAAACTAGGAAGCATATTCAATGGGCGAACATGCTTTTGACATGGAAGAATATATTCAAGTGATGAATATATTCAACCAAGTATGATAGAAAATGAGAATTTGAAACTGAGAAGCATATTCAAAGGGTGAATACACTTTTGAAATGGAAAAATATATTCAAGTGATGAATATATTCAACCAAGTAGGATAGGGAATGAGAATTTGAAACCGAGAAGCATATTCAAAGAGTGAATACACTTTTGAAATGGAAGAATATATTCAAGTGATGAGTATATTCAACCAAGTGGGATGAAAAATCAAGATTTGAAATGAGGATATATGATCAATTTATCAAGATTGAACAGGCATGGTGCAAGAGGAAAGTGACTTAACACATTGTCACTTGAGTTGGCATGACACAGGGGAAATATATTCAACCCTTTTGAACATAAAATCAATTCAAGGAATTGATTTCAAGATGGAATTTGATTGATTTTAAGCTCAAAAAGTGTTGAATATCTCATTTGGAAGGAGGTTTGATCACGCGCCAAGGCGAGACAAAGCGAGGGAGAAAGCCAAAACAAGGTGGCTTGGGTGACCACCAGGCCTCAGGAGGCTAGCCGCCCAGGCCTGGGTGGTTACCCGAGCCCGAAGCGGAAATCCCACTTTAAATTGGAAACTTCCTATTCTGATGGGTTTTTTCCTATTTGAACTAGGATTTGTGACCTTTTCCCTATAAAAACACATCCAAGAGGTTCCTAAACCTACTTGTATTCATTCATTAGAAATTATAGAGGCTCTAGACAAATTTTTAGGAGGGTTTTTGAGAGTTATGAGTGCTGAAGCAAAATCTAAGTTCAAGTGCTTTGGCTTGGATCCATTGCTCTCCTTGAGGCATGTGAGGCTTGAAACGAACCTCTTGACTGCTGCTACATATTTTTGGGATCCTCAAGTTCATGTGTTCCGCTTCAACTATGAAGAACTGTGCCCAACCATGGAGGAATTCTGTGCATTGTATGGAGTTTCAACGGTAGGTCCTTTCATTCTCCCTACTCCTCGCCCAAGCTTTCTTACTTCTTTCTCCAATCTACTTGGGATTCACCCACAATATGCCTCTACGTTTGTAAAGGACCATATGGTAGACTTGATGAAATTGGCAACCTCTTTTTTAGCTTATGATAGTAAAGGTATTCTGAATTTTACCTTTCCTATTAAGCATGCTCTTGCCTTTTGCCTCATTGGTCGTTTTCTTATTTCCACTGGTACTTTACATGTTCCCATTCAAATCTGTGACTTGATTCCTCTCCTTGCCAAGGGCCATAACTTGATTCCCATGGTGCTAGCTGAAACCCTGAATGGTTTGGATAAAACTCATGAGGACCCAAAGGTTCCTTTAGGAGGTAGCCCCATTCTACTGCAGATGTAGTTGCTTGAAAGACTGAATTTCTTGTCACCAGTTGCCATTACACCATACAAGCCCCAGCATTACTGCCTTCGCCGCATTGAACTACCTGGGCAATTTTCATTGAGAGATTGGCTAGGTTACTTCCAAACCCTTTCTTGGAGGAGTGTCAAGTGGTTTGTATTCATATGGGGCTGCAGTGACCAGGTGCTTCTGCAGACTTCTGGATGCGCCATGGTGAGACTCATAGGACTGAGGTCTACTTCTTTTTATTGGCCTTTAAGGGTTCTTCGTCAGATGGGTGCCATGCAAACCATACCTACTTCCTTGAAAGGTGACTATCTTGTGGTGCCCGCGGGTCTTTCTGTAGTGACTTGGGCGAAGGACCGATGGCCTAGCAAGTTGATACTAACCCAAGTTACGAATACTGATGGTCCGTATATGATGAGCTCAGAGTATAAGGAATGGTTGAAAAGCAATTTAGGTGAGAGAGAGACTACTCGAAGAGAAAGGATTTTTGGACTTATCAAGAACAATGAACTTGGATCTTGCAGAGAAGATATTATGGAAGCAGTGACAACAACTTATGAACATGACTTGAGGAAGAAAAGAAGACATGAAAGAGAGAAGAAGAAAGCTGAAGAGCGAGCTGCAAAGAAGCCCAAGAAAAACTGAAGACTCTATAGAATAGGATATTTATGGCATATTTATAGTTCTTTTACTTAATACCAATGAATTGCTATGTCAATCAATTTTAGTTTTGAATAAATTGCCAACAATAAATCAAATTTGGGATTTTCTTGTTTGATTTAGACCACACCCAAGGTAACTTTATGGGTTGCCTACGTATCTCCATGGTTTTTTTCCTTCTTTTTTTTTTTGTTTTTTTGTTTTTTTGTTTTTTTTTTTTTGTTTTTGAATGGAGAATCAGGTCTTACGTAGTTCTTATGCCTTAACTTTTGCCTAGGCCGCCCTTACGGGTTTTCAACCTAGCAGGCTTCAAACATGATATTTCTTCAATTGATCCAAATTAGTTGGACGAGCGAACTCAATTCCATCTAAATCCATGAGGCGAACAGCCCCTGCTGGCAATATCTCTTTGATAATGTATGGCCCACCCCAACTTGGCTTGAATTTTCCCCGCGGATCGAACACTGGAGCTCTGATTTCTTTCAGCACTACACCCCCTTTCTTTAGACCTCGATCTTTGACATGCTTGTTGAATGCTCTGGCAACTCTCCGTTGATACCCCTAAACATGATACATCGCCCTTAAACGCCTTTCATCCAGCAAAGCTAACTCATCATAGCGGCTCTTAACCCAGTCCACTTCTGTTATCTGGCTCTCCACGGCAACTCTTAGTGAAGGAACTTCCAATTCAACTGGCAACACGGCCTCCATTCCATAAACTAGAGAATAAGGGGTAGCCCCTGTTGACGACCTTATTGATGTTCTGTAACCCCATAGAGCCAATGGCAACTTCTCATGCCAGTCTGTGTGTGAGTCCGCAGTCTTCTGTAGTATCTTCTTGATGTTCTTGTTAGCTGCTTCCACCGCTCCATTAGTCTGAGGACGGTATGGCGACGACAGATGGTGAACTATGCCATACTTTTGCAAGAGCTCATGGGTTTCTTTCTGAAAGTGCTGGCCATTGTCTGAGATAACTTCATGCGGTACCCCATATCGATAGATGATGCTGTGCTGTATGAACTGTGCTACCTTCTTGGAATTCAAGGTCTTGAAGGACGCTGCTTCCACCCACTTAGTGAAGTAGTCGATGGCGACCAGGATGTATTCATGCCCATTTGATGCCTTTGGCTTGATCTGTTCGATGATATCTATCCCCCATACCGCGAATGGCCAAGGTGATGACATACTCGTTAAAGGCATAGAAGGCAAATGTTGTCCACTGGCGAACAGTTGGCATTTGTGGCACTTCTTGACATGTGCGTGGCAGTCTCTTTCCATGGTGGACCAATAATAGCCTAGCCTCATGATTTTCTTAGCCAACATATAACCATTCATGTGCGGAGCCCCTGTTCCTTCATGGATTTCTTTAATCAGATGCTCGGCTTCCTCCTCGGTGACACACAGCAGGTGGATCCCGTCGTATGACCTTTGATATAGCTTTCCTCCACAAAGTACATAGTGACTTGCCAATCGCCTTAGGGTTTTTCTATCAATGCGAGATGCTCCTTCTGGGTATTCCCTTTCTTCAATGAACTTCATTATGTCATGGAACCACGGGTGGCCATCATTTACCTCTCCTCCTCGGATTGCACAACAGTACACAGGCTTGTCTCGGCATTCTATAACCAATGGCTTCACATTTCCCCCTTCAGGTATCTCCACCATGGATGCTAGGGTCGCCAAGGCATCGGCGAACTGGTTCTTGTTTCTTGAAAGGTAGTTGAACTCTATCTCTGAGAACTCCTTGGTTAGAGCTTCCAGATAGGCATGGTAAGGCAACAATTTCTCATCTCGAGTTTTCCATTCCCCTTTTATCTGGCAAATGATTAGTGCTGAGTCCCCGAACACTTCCAATTCTTTGATCCCCAATTCAAGTGCCGCTTCCAGTGCTAGGATACAGGCCTCATACTCAGCAATGTTGTTGGTAGCTTCGAACCCCAACTTGACCGCTAACGGTGTAAATGCCTCTTCGGGTGAGACCAGCAGGACTCCTATCCCATAACCTTTCTTATTGGCTGCCCCATCGAAGTATACTCTCCAAGTTTTTCTACCAATCTCTAGCACGTCCTCATCTGGGAATTGATCGTTGAACGGAGCGGATGATGACACCGGACAGCTGGCTAGGTAGTCTGCGATGACGCTTCCCTTGATAGACTTCTGATTCACGTACTTGATGTCGAATTCATTGAGGAGAATTGACCATCGAGCAGTTCTGAATGACAATACTGGCCTTTCTACCAGGTACTTCAACGGGTCCATGCGACTTATCAAGAACACTTCGAAGGACATCATGTAGTGTCGGAGTTTCTGCGTCGCCCATACTAGTGCCACACAAGCTTTTTCAATCGCATTGTACTTCACTTCATAGTCTGTCATTTTCTTGCTTAAGTAATAGATGGCATTCTCCTTTGTAGACCCTTCGAGATATTGAGCTAACATAGCCCCCGTCGCGGTTTCGGTGACCGTTAAGTATAACAAAAGCGGCGCACCTTGTCGTGGGGGAACTAAGATTGGAGGATTGCTCAAGTATCTCTTAATGGTCTCAAAGGCCTCTTGGCATTCTTCGTTCCATACTTTTGGCACACCTTTCTTAAGCAATTTGAAGATTGGTTCGCAAACCATGGTCAAGTTGGCAATGAATCGGCTTATGTATTGAACTCTTCCCAGAAAGCCTCGGATCTGCTTCTCAGTGCTAGGCGGCTCCATTTCCACAATGGCTTTTATCTTCCCTGGGTCCACTTCGATGCCTCTCTAAGTGATCATGAACCCCAATAGCTTGCCTGCAGTGACACCAAAAGCGCACTTCTGTGGGTTAAGACGGAGATTGTACTTTTTTGCTCGCTCTAGGAATTTCTCTAGTGCCTTGAAATGCCCTTCTCTATCCACGGACTTCACGATCATATCATCGACGTAAATCTCGACTTCCTTATGGATCATATCATGCAATAGGGTCGTAGCTGCTATTTGGTAAGTAGCCCCAGCGTTTCTTAAGCCAAAAGGCATTACTTTGTAACAGTACGTTCCCCATTGCGTGATAAAGGCTGTTTTCTCCATGTCTTGAGGCGCCATCTTTATCTGGTTATACCCGGAGAATCCGTCCATGAAGGAGAGGAGTGCATGTCCCACTGTACTATCCACCAACACGTCGATATGGGGTAAAGGAAAGTCATCCTTAGGGCTCGCGGACGTTGAGATCTCGGAAATCGACACACATCCTCACTTTCCCATCTTTTTTAGGCACAGGCACTATATTCGACAACCACTCGGGGTACTCCACAACTTGAAGGAAACCCGCGTCTAGTTGTTTAGTTACCTCTTCTTTTACTTTTAGGGCCCATTCTGGTTTTAATCTTCTGAGTTTCTGCTTTACCGGCTTCTTTAGGGAATTGGTGGGGATATAGTGTTGCACAATATCGGGGTCAATGCCAGGCATGTCTTCATAAGACCATGCAAAAGCCATAATGTTGGTTTTCAAGAGGGAGATCATCTTTTCTTTTTCAACGGGGGAGAGGGTTTTCCTAATTTTAACTATTCTTGGCAATTCATTCGTCCCTAAGTTGATTGATTCCAATTCATCCATATTAGGTTCGATGACGCCCCTTTTCCTTTGCTCAACGAGCTCCGGGGGGACATCGTTCCTAGGATCTATATCCATGCCATAAATATCCATAGAGGAGAGAAAAGAGACACTGCATATATAGAGAAAGAAAGCACACTTTATTGACTAGGAATAATGGGAATGACACACAAAAGAAAGAAAGAAAACAAACAAATCTGTACCAATACTATGACTCCACAAGGTGAGTTAAGTAGATACATCTTATTGAATTAGGGAAATATTACTAAACTAAGACACCTACAAGCTGCTATCAGGTAGGCCAAGGTCTTCTTCTTCATGGATCTCCGCAACGACACCACATTCAAGGTACCAATTCAGGAGTGGCAAGGTAGCATGGCTAATGGACGAACCCTGGAGTTCTTCAATGGTCGAGTCTTCCACGGTGAGGATCATATTTTGGAACATTTCAGTCATAGCTCCTGCATCAAGGTTCTCTGCCCAGTCCTCCTCTTTCTTTTCCCAGAACTCATCATTGATGGCTTCATCATCCACCATTTCAACTGTGATTGGATACCATTCGGTGAAGAAGATTTCAAAACCTGGAACTCGGATCTTGGTAGCTTGGTCAAAGGTGGGCTCTGGAAACCCGCAATATAGAAAATCATCCCCTTCTTTGACGAAGTAACCATTCAAAGTAGGTCGATATGGCGAGATCTTCAGGTCTGGCACCCTTCCCTCGGCTTTGGCTCTTACTTTCTCTTTGTTCCTCTTCAGCATTTCCGCATAATCATTTTTGGAGGGCTCATATCCTAACCCAAAAGTATATGAGGTGACACGGCTTTGAATAGACGTAGGGATCCCTTGTTGGCGACGCCCTAGCCCTATGCCTGGGAAGAAACTCATCCTTCTCATGATTTCACCAACATGCAAGTTGCCATGGGGGCAAAAGTCCAAGGGTATTAATTCACCCTTTTCGAGCTCTTTCTCAATGCATTGTGTTGGGAATCAAACTAGAGAGGAAAACTACAAAGGCGGAATTAAAATTTTCCTACGATTCCCAAACCCATGAATCCGATTATGCATAATACAAAAACATAAACCCTAACTACCAAGAGAGTTGGGATTACTTACAGTTGATTAATGTCTTCTCCTTTATGCTCCAAGCTTTTTCTTCTCCTTTTTGCTCCAAGCTTTGTCTCCGGACAGCGGTGAATGAGCAGCCCAAGTGTGCTGCCTCCAACGGTATCCACACCTAGCTAGAGCTTGTTGTCCTTTCCTTCTTCTTCCTTATGATTGCTAGAGGTGGAGAAGAGGGAGAGAGAGAGAGGGAGAGCTGTAATTTTTCCAGCCAGCCCTTGGGGGAATGATTGTGATGATGTCATCACCTTATAGTGGGCATTATATAGCCCACTAATAGGGCCGGCCAAGGGGGGATTCCAAACCCTAATCTAATTCGTGTAATTACTCTTAATTACACAATTAGCCCACTAGTTTGCATCAAATACAAATTAGCCCCTTAAAGAACTTTTCTTTAATCACTTATACCCTTTCTCTCATAGACAATCAAGCTCTCTTAGTATGATCAGTGTGTGACCCATTGGGTTCACATCATCAAGTAGTAGGAATAGCACAAGTTGTGCACAATGGAACACTTTCCATTAAGGGTCTAATTGAAACTCCTTTCAATTCCCTAATTGATTATAACTCATTTATATCAATTAGGGCTTCTACTAACCATGAGTAACACCTAGCATATGGCTCATGGTGTGGTCCTTAATGAGGTGAATAGTCATTTACAAAGAACCCTTCTGTTATAGTTTACAGGTTACAATTCCATCCTTCTATCAACACAATGTCTCCAATTGAACTAATAGGACATGGAAGTCTGTCAAGTCCCTAGTTCAATTACTTTGTACTCATTCATTAATATCAACTCAATGATGAACTTATGGAAACTCCTTTCCATATTCATTCTACCATGGGCCCATGGATTTAATGAGTTATATTCAATGAATGCTGTATGAGACATTCACTCCCTTTTTCCTGAGAGTGATGGATTCCTTGTTGATCACTCACATGCCTTCACACACATAGCAGAAGGGCCAATGAACACCCTTACAGACCCCTGAATAGGATCTGCACTTAGTGTTATCAAACTTCTAAAGCTACATGCATAAGACAACCATGGTGTCTCAGGTCTAAGGATTACTTGTACCACTATAACAATGAGAAACTGATTGACAGGCAGGTTAAAACTCCATTCAGTTTATCTCATATCTTTGGTCACATTCAGTGTACCTATTCTTATAATAGGCACCCACTTGTTGGTTGTAATGTCTCCACACAAATAGCTTGAGACTAGCTATCTTCCTATAGAGTCAACCTAACAAGTGCTAGTCCTATGGTTCATTACTGTCCATCATAGTGAACCTTCAACTAGGAATGATTTAGGAGTTTAGTACAGAGATATATTTAGAGTCTCAAAATTACAACCCTTTGTAATTTCATATTCTCAACTCTAACTCCATGGACATATTATGTAAATATAAATGATGCATATAAACATAATAGAATAAGCCCTTTTATTAAATCAATAATAAATGTGACATATATAAATGAAATCAATTGATTGTTCCTAATCCCTAAACAATCATCTCTATGATTGGCTCTAGGGCATAATCCTAACAATCTCCCACTTGCACTATAGCCAATCCACCATGTATCTCATACCCATATCCTGTCGGTGGTGATCCAATACACTTGGTTCATAGCCTTAGTGAAGTGGTCTTCTTTATTCTCTATTGTATTAAACTTCTATATGTATATGTCATCTCTTCCAATGATCTCTCTAATCACTTGGAATCGCCGCTTAAAGTTTGGACTTTTGATGAGACCGTGGATCCTTGTCTTGAGCACTAGCCTTATTGTTGTCACAAAAACAATAGTAAAGGCTTCTCAATGTTAGGAACCACTCCTAGTTCTTCAATGAACTTACTCATCCAAACATGCAGCAATGAGCTCAAATTTACAGCTCCACCATTTAAGGTGAGAACATAACTCGATGTTGATCTCCTATCATCATCGTCAGATTGAAAATCTGAATCCGTTATACCAACCATTTCAAGTTTCTTTCTCCATAGACAAAGCATGGGTCCTTAGTTCTTCTCAAGTACTTAAGGATAGCTTTGACTTCTTCCCAGTGTTCCTTATCTGGGTTTACCTGATATGCTCGTAACATTTACAGCAAAACTGATATCTGGTCTTTTAGTTATAGACAACTTGATTCCATGTCTGACAGGAATTAGACCTCCTTTTGGAATCATGCATTTTGAACTCTTTCAAAATCTTGTCTATGTACTTCGATTGGGAGAGACTTAGCATCCTTTAATATCTATCTCTATAGACCTCTATTCCCAGAATATAGGATGCTTCTTCCAAATCTTTTATGGAGAAACTTTGTGAAAAACCAATTTTTCACTTTTGACAACGTCTCTACATTATTCCCTAATAAGTAGAACGTCATTCACTTATAGGACCATAAATGTGATCGCACTCCCACTAACCCTTTGTACAATCATGGTACAATGATGGGTTTTGTCTCAACAGGGACAGTGGTTGCATCAATGTTGGTTTGTGTCTCATTAGACAACTCTTTGAGTTCTATTTTCCTGTTGTTATCTCCTTCTTGAATAAACTCTTTTTCAAGAAAGATTGAAAACTTACTAACAAACACTTTTGTTCATCAGGATGATAGATATGATATCCTAAACTCCTTTTAGGATAATACACAAACCTACATTTAAGTTATCTTGATTTCCAATTTGGTTGCATTATACGTCTCTACATATGTAATGCAACCCCATACCTTAACATGCTTAAGGTTTGGTGCTTCCCTTTCCATATCTCATATAGGTTCTAAGGGACAGCCTTGGTTTGAACTCTGTTTCACAAGTACGTGGCAATTTCTAGGGCATATCCCAACAAGGATAATATTAGGTCGTTGTAACTTATCATGGATCGGACCATATCCAATAAGGTCCTCTTCCTCCTTTCTGACACACCATTAAGTTATGGTGTTCCAAGAGGTGCCCATTGTGATTGAATGCCCATTTGAACAAGTTGATCTAAAAATTAACCGGTTAAATATTCGCCTCCCCGATCTAATCGAAGAGCTTTAATACTTTTACCGGTTTGTTTCTCTACTTCATATCTGAATTCTTTGAACCTTTCAAATGTTTCAGATTTGTACTTCATTAAGTATACACACCCAAACCTAGACTGAATCATTGGTAAAGGTTGTAAAGTTAGAGAAACTTCTACATACATCACTATGTATATCTTGTTCTCTTAGGTTTATTAGCATTCAATTTAGAACTATCATGCTCCATTGCAATTCATATTTGCAATAAAGATTAGAAAATAAAGGCCATCCACATAAACTCCAGAAGTAATGAACTCTTCATTTAATAGAAAACATTTATTAAATCAAACTAAAACCTCGTTTAGATAAAACTGAAATAAAATTAATGTTTCTAATAACTTCTAGAATGTAAAGATAGCCAACTATTATTTCTAAACTACTCCATTAGGTAGAGTCAAGCAACAAGCCCCATAGCTAATGCAGCAACGTTTGCTCCATTCCCCACTTATAGGGTTGATCCACCTTTACTCTGCCTTCTGCTTCCCACTAGATTCTGCATGGAATTCAAAATTCACATCAGAATTAAGTACCCAAGTGGAAGCAGAACTAACATTTAGTTTAGAGCATGATCCATACCTTCCAAAGGTCGGTTCTTTAGAGTATCCAGATACTCTCAGCAGTTACGTTTCCAGTGCCCATCCTTGCCGCAGTGAAAACAGGTTCCTTTGGCTTTGTTGTTACCTTTCTTCTTCCTTCGGGTACTCTTACCCTTGCCTATACCCTTGCCCTTAGGCTTGAGCTTAGACTTGGAAGTAGCAGCCTCATTAAATTCAAGCAAGAATTCTTTCCCATACAACTCTTGTATGTTGATAAAAATCTCGTAAGCACTTCCCATGGACTCGTGTTGCTTCATAAGCTCGAGACTCATAAATACCATCATGTAGCACCTTGCCATGAGATCGTCGTCCATGCGCTTCTGGTAAGCGTCTTTCTCTTGCTGAGTTGTAGCCTCAGCAAGAGCAATGGGAAGTGGATTATGAAGTGCATAGGTAAGATTCTTGGAATCCAAAACAATTTTTAGATTCCTAAGCCAATCAAGACAATTTGGTCCAGTCAAACGGTTGATGTCCAATATTTTGGATAACGGGTTGAGGTGAGCCATTTCTATGAACTACATATAAAAATTAAATAGAGAATTAGATTTCATTTTTAATCCATAATGATCGGGTCTTTAATCATATGGTACCTCCCACTATTTTATCAAATTCCATACACCCTCTAATGGAATTCGGGAATCTTATTCCTAATGGGGATTGGGGTCCCACTATGACCTAGAAGCCTCACATGTTAGTTTCTTGACTTCTAACCCACAGTAAGAAGACAACTCTTTGTCTATTGCTTCATAAGCAAGTTCCAATCATTTTGCCTCTAGGGTACATACTCCTCACATGTTAGTTTCTTGGAATACTTCCCTAGTTAAGTTAAGCCCATCATTCACACAGGTATGTTTCACCAAATATATACCTCACATGTTAGTTTCTTGGTATATACCAGCTTAGGCACCCCATGATATCTACATATGTGATAGTTTCAAGTAATGTCTTTAATATGGGTAGCCCCTACATGTCTGTAGCCAGGTACCCACATTAAGGGACGTTAGATGATCCTATAATGATGGAAGGCAATGAAGAATCCATTCCCTAATGTATTCTCCATTTCCAACTTAATATTAAATGAGAGGGGTTTTAAGGGTCTCATCAAATTAAACTAATTTAACATACATCTCATGCATATAAATAAAAATATATAACAACATTATATATGTAATCCACTTATCGATATTAGTCCCTATAAGGTGACATATAACGATCTTTGGATTTGGAGCTATCACTATTAATCTTATTAAAAGCTCCCACTATGATGATTATGGACTTTAAGAGGATTCAATCCAAGCCAATGAATTGAATCCTAGGTCTAAGGTGGGTGTAGGTGATCGTAAAACATTCATTCAAAACATAGCATGCTCTCTTGAAAGTCTTCTCCAAGCTTTCAAGTCCTTCAATCTCCTCCATTAGCTTGATGGTCTCCACCATAGGCTTGTTGGGCTCCACCATGCTCCTTTATGTCCGCCATGCTCCTTAGTGCGCTCTCGATTACATAACATTTACATAATTTTAAAGAAAGGGATACATAAGGGGAATGTGGGGTACATAAGAGAATGATAGAGAGAGAGAAGAAGGTGGCATGCAAGCCCCAAATAAATAACACATCACCAAAATTAACAACTCTTGAAAATTAATACAACCCATTCATAAGACGGCCAATCACAATTGGTTTAGGGGTATAGTCCATAATCATCATCCATCCATAACCATACAATCATATTGCATAATAAAGGAAATAACTGTAAGCAATAAACATATGGGCATTCATGGTAACTCTATTGATTGGTTTTCATTAATCTCATTAATGTGTCCTAATCTTATTAGGAGATGCATAAGTTCCTGAATTAATTAAGTCTTAACATTTAAGACATTTAATTTCAATTAATCAAATCAATTGAAACATTTAAAGTCCCCTAATTAAACTCTAATATCAAATATTAGGATCTTTTTAATTAAACAAAACAATTTTATTTAATTAAAATTTCCAGATTTTTATTTATTCCTAAATTGTGTTTTAAACGATTTAAAACATTATAAAATTAATCACCATTAATTAAATAATCAATTTCGGAATTAAATAAAATCATTTTATTAATTAATTAGTGCATTAGGGTTTCCTAAAACCCTAAACCCTAAATGCATTAACTCTAAACCCTAAGTGTAACCCTAATGCATTAAATGCCTTATGATTGGTCAATTAATGGCCAATCATTTAAACCCTAGGTTTATACGGTATTAATGATTAGGATTAGGGTTTAATTAATGCCACCTAGGATATTAATTACTCTTAATTAATATGCACTAATTAGGGTTTCTAAAACCCTAAACCTTAAACCTATTAAATGCTAATGATTAATTACTAAACCATTAATGATCATGATTGGTCATTAATGACCAATCATTTAACCCTAGGTTAGACACATTAATTACTAGGTTTAGTTATTAATTAATGCATTAATAGAATTAGGGTTTAATTAATATGAATTAGGGTTTCCTAAACCCTAAACCCTAGACATCATAAATGCAATTAATAATACCCTAATGATTAATAACCATGATTGGTCAATTAATGACCAATCATTAAACACTTTAATTAAGGTAATTAATAGCCAAATTAGGGTTTTTAATTAATGCAATTAATGAATTAGGGTTTCATCATTAATGGGAATTAGGGTTTCCTAAGAAACCCTAAGGCTGCCGCCACCTATAGTGGGCTGCCATGGCTTAGCAAGGCTGCCATGGCTTGGCCAGGCCATGGGAGGCCATGGCCAGCAAAGGGGGACTCAAGCCAGGGTGTGGGCCAAGCCCATGGACACATGTGGGGTGGCCAAGAGGGCTGTCTTCTTCAAAGAACATTAGGGTTTCAAGAACCCAGTGCTGGCACCACCATGGGAGGACCTCCAAGGTCACAAAAGTTTCTAAAACTTAATCAATTCGACTCCACCATCAAAACCAGCTTTTGTATCATGTCCCTACATGAATTACTAAGCTAATTGAAGTGGTTTGGATGATCAAATCATCCCCAATTGTTCTAAACAATTCAAGAACAGTAGGCTGTCCAGAATTTGACAGCACACTGTACCTGATCACAAATTGATTTAAAACCCAGAAAGATGATTAATTCAGGCTACCAAATTACTTTTCCTAGCATCCTACATGTCTTAGGAAACTAATAAAATTGGTTTCATGAAATTTGGAGTTCCCTAGCTCAAGATATGAACAAAACTCCATTGATGACTTTCTGCAGAAAAACAGCCTGCTGTGTTCTTCCAAGAAATCAAACTTTTTGATTCTTTATGCATCAAGACTCTTTTGGAACTTAAAGAAAATGATCTATACATCATATATCATCATCCTATAATGATTATTTATCAATTTTACAGAAGTTTCTGATCATAACAGTAGCAAGAACCCTAGGGTTCTAAAACCCAGATTCAAACATGGTGGTCTTCTCCTTCTTCCTTCTGTTCTAGACTCATAATCCAATTATGATGCATCCAAATGCTTGGGAACCCTTTCCTACCCTGTCTAGAACATAACCCAAGTGGTGGAAACCATTGCCATGCTTTTGATCTCCATCAAAAACTCACAATTGTGGCTGTTACATCATTCCCGAGCAAAACTGTCTTCCCTGACAGCCTGTAGTAAAAAATTCATAACTTTCACTACAAAACTCGGATTGACGAACCGTTTGTTGGGTTTTAAAGCTGATTCAAAGATCTTTCTAACCATATATGGCTCGAAATTTTTGGAGAAGAACTCTGATTTCGGCATGCAAAACAAGATGACGATTTTTCATGACTATCATAAAAACTGTTCATCATCTTCTCCAAACTCAATCCCCATTCAACTTTTGAATAACCAGCAGCCCTAAAACTATTTTAGAAGAGGAGTAGAAGGAGAATTAACCTAGGGTTCATAAACCCTAGGTTTGGCCATGAGAGGGAAACCATTCTAATGCATGAACATAAATTCCAGATTTATTAACCAATCAATTTACCATAAATTCCAGCCCATATGCAGTTTGTATTAGGCATAACCATGGCTCTGATACCACTGTTGGGAATCAAACTAGAGAGGAAAACTACAAAGGCGGAATTAAAATTTTCCTACGATTCCCAAACCCATGAATCCGATTATGCATAATACAAAAACATAAACCCTAACTACCAAGAGAGTTGGGATTACTTACAGTTGATTAATGTCTTCTCCTTTATGCTCCAAGCTTTTTCTTCTCCTTTTTGCTCCAAGCTTTGTCTCCGGACAGCGGTGAATGAGCAGCCCAAGTGTGCTGCCTCCAACGGTATCCACACCTAGCTAGAGCTTGTTGTCCTTTCCTTCTTCTTCCTTATGATTGCTAGAGGTGGAGAAGAGGGAGAGAGAGAGAGGGAGAGCTGTAATTTTTCCAGCCAGCCCTTGGGGGAATGATTGTGATGATGTCATCACCTTATAGTGGGCATTATATAGCCCACTAATAGGGCCGGCCAAGGGGGGATTCCAAACCCTAATCTAATTTGTGTAATTACTCTTAATTACACAATTAGCCCACTAGTTTGCATCAAATACAAATTAGCCCCTTAAAGAACTTTTCTTTAATCACTTATACCCTTTCTCTCATAGACAATCAAGCTCTCTTAGCATGATCAGTGTGTGACCCATTGGGTTCACATCATCAAGTAGTAGGAATAGCACAAGTTGTGCACAATGGAACACTTTCCATTAAGGGTCTAATTGAAACTCCTTTCAATTCCCTAATTGATTATAACTCATTTATATCAATTAGGGCTTCTACTAACCATGAGTAACACCTAGCATATGGCTCATGGTGTGGTCCTTAATGAGGTGAATAGTCATTTACAAAGAACCCTTCTGTTATAGTTTACAGGTTACAATTCCATCCTTCTATCAACACAATGTCTCCAATTGAACTAATAGGACATGGAAGTCTGTCAAGTCCCTAGTTCAATTACTTTGTACTCATTCATTAATATCAACTCAATGATGAACTTATGGAAACTCCTTTCCATATTCATTCTACCATGGGCCC
This sequence comes from Liquidambar formosana, assembly GCA_039720395.1. Taxonomy (NCBI): domain Eukaryota; kingdom Viridiplantae; phylum Streptophyta; class Magnoliopsida; order Saxifragales; family Altingiaceae; genus Liquidambar; species Liquidambar formosana. The sequence goes on along the minus strand of CM077826.1, from coordinate 23,715,176 downwards.
ATGGATTTAATGAGTTATATTCAATGAATGCTGTATGAGACATTCACTCCCTTTTTCCTGAGAGTGATGGATTCCTTGTTGATCACTCACATGCCTTCACACACATAGCAGAAGGGCCAATGAACACCCTTACAGACCCCTGAATAGGATCTGCACTTAGTGTTATCAAACTTCTAAAGCTACATGCATAAGACAACCATGGTGTCTCAGGTCTAAGGATTACTTGTACCACTATAACAATGAGAAACTGATTGACAGGCAGGTTAAAACTCCATTCAGTTTATCTCATATCTTTGGTCACATTCAGTGTACCTATTCTTATAATAGGCACCCACTTGTTGGTTGTAATGTCTCCACACAAATAGCTTGAGACTAGCTATCCTCCTATAGAGTCAACCTAACAAGTGCTAGTCCTATGGTTCATTACTGTCCATCATAGTGAACCTTCAACTAGGAATGATTTAGGAGTTTAGTACAGAGATATATTTAGAGTCTCAAAATTACAACCCTTTGTAATTTCATATTCTCAACTCTAACTCCATGGACATATTATGTAAATATAAATGATGCATATAAACATAATAGAATAAGCCCTTTTATTAAATCAATAATAAATGTGACATATATAAATGAAATCAATTGATTGTTCCTAATCCCTAAACAATCATCTCTATGATTGGCTCTAGGGCATAATCCTAACACATTGGACATAATCAAACCCAGATAGCGGTATCGCTGCTGATTCAGGTTGTATCTCACATATATGCACACCTGCGAGTTTCAATTCATAGTCCCCTTGAAGTGTTACTATGGCTCCTTTATAAGGAAACTTCACCTTTTGATGGAGTGAAGATGGCACAGCCCCCAGCAGGATGGATCCAAGGTCGGCCCAACAACAAGTTGAAACATGACGGCACATCCAACACTTGGAATTCTACCCTAAATTCAGTGGGTCCCATGATAAGAGGCAAAGTAACTACCCCTATTACTTCTCGGCGGGTGTTGTCATAAGCTCTTACGGTCTGCCCAGATGGCGTGAAATCAGTGGGTCCCAAACCCAAAACAGTGGCAGTTCGGAGAGGACATACATTCAGTGCGGACCCATTGTCGATAAGAACGGTGGGAACCCTCTTCCCCATAGTGTCAACGGTCACATAGAGAGCTTGAGAATGGCTCGGCCCGCTTTTAGGTAGGTCTATATCGGTGAACACGATGGTTGAGTTCTTGGGAGTTGGATTCACCAAATGTACCAATCCCTCGGGGGATGTGTCAACAGGCACTTGTATCTGATTCAACAGTTTCAACACGGTCTGTCTGTGCTTATGCGAGGCCATGAGCAAGCCCCAAATAGTAATGTTGGCATTGGTCTTCTTCAGCTGCCTAAGCACTTCATCCTCTTCTTCTTGTAAGCTAGGACTCCTCTGCCCTTCCAAATCTTCCAACGGATTTTCAGATTCTAGGTGGGGGGGCTTGAAATGACGACCCCCTCTGGTTATATGGTCCAACTCATCATCGCTAGCCCATATGTCATGGACTTCCTCGGAGTCATTCATCAAGTCATCCCATTCTATCATGTCGATGCTCTCCATCTCTGTCGGCAAGTCATCCCAACCTGAAGGGACTATCGGCTCATCTGATATCGGACTTGGGCTTGAGTACAGCACATAGTAATCATATTTCCCCGACGCTTCACCTAATAGGCCAACCTGAGGATCCCCTGCTTCATATCTTTCTTTCAGCTCTTGTTGGATAGATTTCTTTGGCAACAACAAAACCTTTTGGTCAATGAGGTCTTGGATGATCTTCTTCAGTATAGAGCAAGCCTCGGTGTCATGGCCGGGTGCACGATGGTATTGGCAATATTGGTGAGGGATTAATGGTCTTGGCTTTGGTGGAAGTGGCATGATAAGGCTGTTATTGCGGCAAATGGTGAAGAGACGGGTTAAGGTCATGGGGAGCGGAGTGTATTATCTTATAGGATGGCGAGGGCGAGAGGATTCAACCCCAATGGCATTTATGGTGTTAGGTGGGGGTGTATTGTTGTGTGATGGGAGAGGATTACGGGTGACATTTGGACGGGTTGGTGGTGAAATGACTTGCTTGTCAATGAGGTCTTGGACTTGGTGGCGAAGGCGAATACAGCGATTGGTGGCATGGCCTTTGGATTGGTGGTACTTGCAGTACTCATTCTCATTGTAGCTCTTGGGTAAGGGATTTGGTGGAGGTCTTGGGTCGAGTGGCTTCAATAGGTCACGACTTATGAGCTTTTCAAGGACTCTTTCGAGTGGCATGAATAGGTCAGTGAATTGGCGAGGTGGGTTGACATCATTGAGAGAAAAGGGTTGGATTGGTTGAGTTATGGTGTTGACCTCGGCATTGTTCTTCCCAGTAAAGTTTGTCTTGCGACTCCTCACTTCCTCAGTCTTGATTGTCCCATCATTGATAGCATCTTCAACCTGCGTGCCAGCCCCAATGAGAGCTTTGAAATTTGGGAAATAGTGGGCAAATAGGTGCTTGTGATACACGGGCAGCAGGTTCTTAACCACTAACTGAATTTGGTCCTCCTCATTCGGCTTATCCGTCATTCTCGACGCCTTTTGTCTCCACCTTGTAATGTAAGCGGAGAAAGTTTCATGAGCCCCTTGCTTGGTAGTTTCTAGGTCCCTTCGAGTAACGTCCACCTCTGTGTTATACTTGTAGTGCTCTGAAAACTCATTGCATATGTCTTCCCAAGTCCGGGTTCTATTCTCATCCAAGGATAAGAACCATTTCAAAGCAGAAGTGGCCAAGGTTTCATGGAACATTTGAGCTAAAAGCTCGTCAGTAGCCCCTCGAGGGTGCATAGCTCGCACGTACATCTTCAAATGAGTCTTAGGGCAACCCGTCCCATCGAACTTTTCTAACTCCGGCATCTTGAATTGTAGTGGAATACGAGCCGTTGGAAACAGGGATAGAGTCCGCACATCGACCATGTCATCAGCCTTGCGAATCCCTTTTATGGTTCTCTCCAAAGCTTCTACCTTGCTAGCTAACACGGAATCACTGCTAGTACCTTTCCCCTTGGCTTCCCCTTCTAGGTTGGTGACCTCAGGTTTCGAGCTACTTTCCCCCCTTGTCTTGGTGTTCTCATTGGATTGAGGTCCCTCTTCGGTGCCAGCCCCATGAGGTATATCCGAGGAATGGGCCTTAGAGCCATTTTGTTCAAGATCCGCCATCTTCTGTTGGTTCTCTTGAGCCATTTTCAATGCGGTATCGGATGTCTCGGCGGTATGGTCAAGCTTGGCCATGATGGCTTTCAGGCAAGCCTCAAGGTCAAAGTGCCCCTCACTAGTTCTTTCGTCGGCCATGTCTGTCTGATGGGTAGACTCAACACTCACTAGACGCCCTTGTGGATTGCGGATCCAAGCCAGCACGTCTATGGATAGAAAAGTTTTAACCTTTAGCCTAAGGACTTGTCCTAAACCTCCATATTTTCCTTAATGAACTCGGTCTCTACACCATGTTCAATTAATTCATTCCTTTTATCCAATTACCTTTACAGGGATCATGGATTAAGGGTATGTTTTAAAGAATAGGGCATAGAGTCCTTCAACTAGGTTTAATTAATCCCCTAGGACTAGCACATCATAAACATAGCTTTACATCCTATTTCCTTAATTTATTCCTCATAACCCATGGCCTTAACGAAGGCTAGGGTTTAAAGGTCTATATTAAGGGCATAAGATATAAAGCCTCTGTCACACCCCATTTTTGCCACCTTAGCTAGGGTTTGTCATTGCATGTGTCTTTTTGTTTCCTTTTTGAGTCTAGTCTTTTGCATTGAGTTTCTAGGGTCCTAAGGATGGTGTGTATGAATTTTGGTTCAATTTGGAGTTGATCTTGAGGGTTAATAAGAACTTTTGTGACTTGAGGGGCATAATTGTCTTTTTGATCACAAACTTTCCATTTGACCTTGAAATGATCTCCAAGTTGCCAATTGGAGTTCATATGGTTGTATTTGAGGTATTTGTGGGTTCGATTCGATGAATTGAAGGTTCGGGATTAGAATAGCCCAACAAGGCTCAGGTTGGCTAAGAGACCTACTTCGGGATAGCCCGAATTGGTTCATGATTTTCACTCTATGACTACTCATTTGACCTTGATTGGTCTTAATTTCATCCCCAAATGTGTTTAGGGAGGTTGAATTTCGAATTGGAAAGCATTCGGTGCAACCCTATGTGCATACCAAAGCTAAGCGATGGTGAGGCATAGCGGTTAACCACCTTTGTAGGACCCAACCATGCAGCCATGGCTAGGGTTTCTCGCCCTCAAGTGACTCAAATTACATTCCCCTTCGAAACACGGTCGTTTTGGCTTTCGTTTCGTCAAAATCGGAGTTGATTTGGGCCCTGAAACACATTTGGAAGTCGAAGGGGGTCAAATTTGGGCTGAAGCTGACATGGCCTCGGGTGACCACCCAGGCCTGGGCGGCTAGCCGCCTGCGCCCAGGCTGCTAGCTGCCCAGCCCCAGGTGGTCACCCGAGCCACTTTCCTTTTTTGAGCTTTGACGCGGCTCCTTCCCTATTTTCTCGGATTTGCTCGCCTTTAGCCGCCATTTAACCCTAATTTCAGCCTTATTTGACCTACTTGAGCCCCAAGGGAACCTCTAAGAGCCCTTGGATCAATCCCTAGGGTTTTAATCCCAACCATTGAGGGTTTTCCCTCAATCCCTATAAATACCCCCTTATACTTCAGCAATAGGGGGGGGACTTGGAGGCACTTAGGAGGAAAAATTCTGAAGTGAGAGGCATGTGTGAGACTTGGAGGCTATGGCAGCCATCCTTAGGGTAGTTTAACCTATACTTTGAGTGAGAGAGTGTGAGAGAAAGCTTGAAGGAAGGCTAGAGCATTGCTTGAAGGCTTGAAGGAAGGAATTTCCAGCAGCACATAAGAGGAGGACGACTCTCTACAGCAGCCACCATAGGTATGCCCCTCCCCCTTTCTCTCTTTCATTCAAACTAGGGTTTTTACATAGCTTTGCATTGTTTCATGTTTAAAGCTTATTGTTTTATCATGTGTTGATGCTTCTAATGCTTAGAATGCATGATTAGGATATTGTCTATGGCTGGTTTTGCATGATATAATGTCATTCTATGTGGTTTTATGAGTCTTTGTGTTTTTAGGGTTTTTTAGAGTCTTTTCTAGGGTTTTACATGGAATAGTCATTATTTCATGTTAAAGTTTGTGTTTTTATTGTGTTTTGCTACTTCTATTAGCTAGTATGCATGATTAGGATCATATTTGTGGGCTGTTTAGTATGCTAGGATGTTATTCCATGTGATTTACTGCATGTTTGGGACTTTAGGGTTTCCTTAGTGCTGAAATGGTTTTCTGCATGAAATAACTCTTTTGCATATTAAAGTTTGTGTTTTTGTTGTGTTTTGCTATTTCTATTAGTTAGTATGCATGATTAGGATAATGTTTGTGGGCTGTTTAGTATGCTTGGATGATGTCCCATGTGATTTAATGCATGTTTGTAATTCTAGGGTTTCCTTAGTGCTGAAATTGAGTTTATGTTTAGAATAGCTATATTTCATGTGCAAGCTTGTATTTTTCTCATGTGTGGATGCTTCTATTGATTAATATGCATGATTAGAATGATGTCTATGATGGGCTTTGCATGATTTAGAGTTATTTTATGTGATTTTGAGCACAATTGCGATTCTAGGGTTTCATTCATCCTTGTATTAGGAAGGTTGCATATAGCATGATAGCTTAGGGTTTTTTTCGTGTTTTCTTCATAGTTGACATATATGTGCTGCATATTTGATAGCTATGACATTTTTCTGCATTCATAGTAGTTGATTTTAGGGTTTTTTTGCATGTCATTGCATGTGGGGTTGAATTAGGGTTTTAGTTAGCTTATGATTCATGTTGTTGCATGACTTGTGGTTGACTTTAAACCTTATTTCAATTCTGTCCAGATCTGTTATTTGTCCTTGATATGATATTTTGAGCATGTGTTAGCCCATGTTTGGGCATGATAATGGCTTGATTTGGAATCTAGCTTGCTTGGTTGGTATTTTTGGTATGTTTTGCATGGAAATTGCAGGTGCTTTGATAGGTACAACAGGTGCAACTACCCCACCAATGTGGGGTGGTTATTTTGGCTATTGTGAGATGAAATCTTACAAATAAGGTAATTACCCTATGCAATAGGGTGGTTACTTTGACAGGTTGCTTTTGCTTAAGGTAAGTAGGGTGTGAGGGTGCCCCAATTCACCCTTCTTTCCTTCCTTTGAAACTTTCCTTTTCTCCCCCCCCCTAGGGTTGTTTCCTAATAGAGGGGTATGGTAGATTCTATAGTTTCCTTTCAATAAAAAATACCTTTTAAATCAAAGTTTCCATCTTTTATCAAAATTCCATATTTTACTAAAGACCCTTTGAGAATCATTCATTTTTGGAAACTTACCATGTTTTACTTGAAAGGAAACTTAGGGTTTACCATAGGCTTTGATTAGGTTATAACCCTATTCCTTTTCGAACTACGTGGACTTTGATCCATGTATTTCCATACATGGTACGTAGGCGCTCTTCGTGATGTTCAAGTCCGCCCTAGGATACTAAGTATCCTAAGTTTTCTTCCCCCCCCTCTTTCTTTTTCTGTTTTTCTTTGATTCACTTGATTATATGGATGAATGGATGAATGATATGCATGCTGTCTTGTGATAATTGTTGATTTGTGTGTGATTAAGACTTTGATTTAGCCCAATTAAATTAAGAGACCGTTTAGGGCGATATGGGTGCCTATAGGCTTTGCCTAGAACCTTCCCATATCGTAACTTAGCCTCCGAATCCCCGATTTCTCTAGTTTCCAAAAGATCATTTGCCTTTCCATTTTTAAATATGGAGTCAATCTTTTGTTTTCCTAAAACAAAACTGTTTTTTTAGGGTTTTCCTTATTTCCTTTAAAAAATAAGGTGGCGACTCCTTTTCCTTTTTCAAACCTAAAACCGCCCCGTGGGCCCTTAACTCGCTTTTTAGGGTCCACAGACTGGCGACTCCACTGGGGATTTGTGGGCTAGACTCTACACAATTTGATTGGGCTAAGTTAATTTCTTTTGTTTAATTAAAATCAATCACATTGCATTCGCTTGATTGTGTGCTTTCATTTACTGCATTGTGTGCGCAAACTCTTGCATGTTAGGATCGATGTCCCTTGCCACTGACGGGCCTAGCCTCAACCTTGGTTTTCCTGATTCCATGAGTTGGGGCGAAAGCTCTCAACCTCTCTTGCCAAGTACCCTTGGGCTTGCCCTTGGGTATATTAAATGAGTTAATCACGTACTGCTGGACCCACGCGGCGTTCCTGATGCCACATGTGGTTAGGTATAAAGATTGCTCAAGCAAGTGAAGGACCCCAGCCTACCCTTATCATTAGTCCATATAGACAGACTTGTAGGACACTATGGTTTCACCCTTATGCACCCACATTGTTTGTAATGATATCATGACCGTGTTTGTGATGTGCTTAATGGAAAAATTAATAGAGGACCTTTGCACCCTATATCCTTAATACGTACCTTTCGCCCATGACCCTTGCAAAGGTGATTGGATTAAAAGGGACTAATTGAGTATATATGGCGTGAAGTCATTGGGACAAATATGGAAGCCTAGGACATACCCTTAGGATGAGAGACTGATTGTTCCCTTTCTTAGAGGAGTGAGAAGACGTACTGGCTTGGATCCGCGACCAGCAAGGGCGCTTAGTGAAGATTGATTCTACCAACCAGTCAGACATGGCCGATGAAGCAACTAGTGAAGGGGGTTTTGATGTTGAGACTTGTTTGAAGGCTATCATGACCAAGCTTGATTACACCACTGATGTATCCGAGAGAGCATTGAAAATGGCCCAAGATATCCAACATAAGATGTCCGAACCCGAACAGAATAATGGCCGTACCCCGGGGGATAACACCGAAAATGGGACCCAGTCTGGAGAGGGCACTAAGACCAATGATGGGGGAAGTACTCAGCCCAAAGGGAATGAATCACCTGAAGTTTTTAACCTAGAAGGGGGAAGTAAGGGGAAGACCTCTGATACAGACTCTGTGTTGGCTAGCAAGGTAGAAGCCCTGGAGAGAACTATAAAGGGAATCCGTAGGACAGATGACATGGTGGATGTCCGTACCCTATCTTTGTTTCCTCAAGCTCGTATTCCACTACAATTCAAGATGCCCGAATTAGAAAAGTTTGATGGAACGGGTTGCCCCAAGACCCATTTGAAGATGTATGTACGAGCTATGCACCCTCGAGGAGCGACAGATGAACTCTTGGCCCAAATGTTCCATGAAACCCTCGCCACTTCTGCTTTAAAATGGTTCCTAGCCTTGGATGAGAATAGAACCCGAACTTGGGAGGACATATGTAATGAGTTTTCAGAGCACTACAAGTACAACACTGAGGTGGATGTCACAAGAAGGGACCTAGAGACCACAAAACAAGGGGCTAATGAGACCTTTTCCGCTTTCATTACAAGGTGGAGGCAAAAGGCCTCGAGAATGGCAGATAGACCGAATGAGGAAGATCAGATTCAGTTGGTGGTTAAGAACCTATTGCCGGTGTATCACAAGCACCTCTTTGCTCACTACTTCCCTAATTTCAAGGCTCTTATAGGAGCAGGTACACAAGTTGAGGATGCCATTGCCGATGGGTCAATCAAGATAGAAGAAGTCCAAAAGAGCCGCATGCCGAACTTTGCTGGGAAAAACAATGCCGAGGTCAATGCCATAGCCCAACCCATTCAACCTATCTCCCTAAATGACACCAACCCACCTCGCCAATTCACCGAGCTGCATATGCCACTTGAGAAAGTACTTGAAAAGCTAAAAAGCCGAGGCCTGTTGAAACCTCTCGACCCAAGACCACCACCAAACCCATTGCCCAAGAGCTACAATGAGAATGAATACTGCAAATTTCACCAAGCCAAAGGCTACTCAACCAACCATTGCTATCGCCTTAGGCATGAGATTCAAGACTTACTTGACAAACAAATCATCTCACCACCAACTCGCCCAAATGTCACTCAAAATCCACTTCCCTCTCATAATTCATCCAACTCCATAAATGCCATTGAAGCCGACCCATCTCGACCTTGCCTACCCATAAGACAATATACCCCGTTACCCATGTCCCTGACCCAAGCCTTTCACCAATGCTGCAACCAAGGCCTTATCATACCTCACCTTCCAAAGCCAAGACCCCAAACACCCCATCAATATTGCCAATACCATGGTATACCCGGCCATGACACTGATGACTGTGCTATGTTGAGAAAGGTCATTCAAGACCTCATTGATCAAAAGACCCTACAATTGCCAAAGAAGTCCATCCAACAGCAGTTGAAAGTAAGGTATGAAGCAGGAGACCCTCAAGTGGGGTTATTGGGAGAACCTTCGGGGAAGTTTGATTACTATGTGCTTTATCCTGATCCATTGCCAAGTGAGCCCATAATTCCTACGGGCTGGGATGATATACCTGAAGAGGTGCAGATGGAGGACATTGACATGATTGAATGGGATGACCTGATGGGTGACACAAATGAAATTGATGACATATGGGCTAGTGATGAAGAAATAGACCACATGACAAGAGGGGGCCGTCATTTCAAATCTCCGCACTTGGAATCTGATAATCCACTGGGTGAGTTAGATAAGCGCCTTGATGTGCAAGAAGAAGAGGATGAAGTACTCCGACAATTGAAGAAGACCAATGCCAATATCACCATATGGGGCTTGCTTATGGCCTCTCACAAACACAGACAGACAGTGCTGAAGTTGTTAAACCAGATACAGGTTCCGGTTGATTTGTCCCCTGAGGGATTGGTGAATCTAGTAAACCCTGCTCCGAAGAATTCCACTATAGTGTTCACAGAGACTGACTTACCTAAGAGTGGGCCAAGCCACTCCCAAGCCTTGCATATAACTGTTGATACCATGGGGAAGAGAGTTCCTACGGTCTTGATTGATAATGGTTCCGCGTTGAATGTATGTCCCTTGAGAACTGCAACTGTTTTGGGCTTGGGGCCCACTGATTTCACTCCATCTGGGCAGACAGTGAGGGCGTATGATAATACCCGTAGAGAAGTAATTGGGGTGATCACTCTACCTTTAATCATGGGACCCACGGAGTTCAGAGTAGAGTTTCAAGTCCTGGATGTGCCGTCTTGGTTTAATCTATTATTGGGAAGGCCTTGGATTCATCCCGCTGGGGCTGTACCATCATCATTGCATCAAAAGGTAAAGTTCCCACATGAGGGAGCCATTGTTACACTTCAAGGGGACTATGATTTGAAAATGGCGGGTGTACCCGTATGTGAAATAAAACCAGAATCAGTTGAGATACCCTTGACGGGGTTTGAGTATGTGCAATGCATTGAAAAGGAGTTGGAAAAGGAAGAATTGATACCCCTTGACCATTGTCCCCATGGTAATTTACATGTTGGTGAGATAATGCGGAAAATGAATTTCTTCCCGGGTGTCACACCCCATTTTTGCCACCTGTCACCTTAGCTAGGGTTTGTCATTGCATGAGTCTTTTTGTTTCCTTTTTGAGTCTAGTCTTTTGCATTGAGTTTCTAGGGTCCTAAGGATGGTGTGTATGAATTTTGGTTCGATTTGGAGTTGATCTCGAGGGTTAATTAGAACTTTTGTGACTTGAGGGGCATAATCGTCTTTTTGATCACAAACTTTCCATTTGACCTTGAAATGATCTCCAAGTTGCCAATTGGAGTTCATATGGTTGTATTTGAGGTATTTGTGGGTTCAATTCGATGAGTTGAAGGTTCGGGATTAGAATGGCTCATTAAGGCTCAGGTTGGCTAAAAGACCTACTTCGGGTTAGCTCGAATTGGCTCATGATTTTCACTCTATGACTACTCATTTGACCTTGATTGGTCTTGATTTCATCCCCAAATGTGTTTAGGGAGGTTGAATTTCGAATTGGAAAGCATTCGGTGCGACCCTATGTGCATACCTAAGCTAAGCGATGGTGAGGCATAGCGGTTAACCACCTTTGTAGGACTCAACCATGCAGCCATGGCTAGGGTTTCTCACCCTCAAGTGACTCAAATTACATTCCCCTTCGAAACACGGTCGTTTTGGCTTTCGTTTCGTCAAAATCGGAGTTAATTTGAACCCTTCACATGCATCAAAGAAAACAATGGATCCAAGCAGTAGCGCTTGAACTCCTTCCTTGCCTCCGCACTCATAACCTTCAGAAAATCACTCAAGAGCTTGTCTAGGCTTCCATAACTTGCTCTCAATGAATGTTAGTAGGGTTTGAGACCCCTTGGATGTGCTTTTATAGGAAAAAATTCGGAAATCCGTGTTTTGGAAGGTGGAATCCCGTCAAAATAGGAAGTTTCCTAAATCAGGCGAAACACCGCTTCGGGCTCGGGTGACCACCCAGGCCTGGGCGGCTAGCCGCCTGGGCCCAGGCGGCTAGCCGCCCAGCCCCAGGTGGTCACCCGAGACCGCCGTCTTGTTTCGCCCATTTTTGCCTTGTTATGCCTTCGTTTGGCCCTTTTGTGATGTTTTGACTTTTTTGTGCTTGATTTAAGACCATTTTTCACTCAATACATCATATCATTGCAGTAAAGTTCGAACATAGATTCATCAAGTATCCATAATAAGGTTCAAGGTTGGGAATTGAAATTCCTAATTAATACATAACAAATAGATTCCAACATTCCTAACAAGAGGTGAGTGAAACTCAATGATTTCCCGTGGGCCTTCTCTTTCGACTTGGCCCAGCTCCATCATGCCCTGAACGAGGTGCTCTAGGAGGGGGCATATCCTGTGGTGGATTAGATGATGATGCCTGTTGCAAAAAAGATAATGAGTTAGGAGGCAATGATGTCAATCCTAGTTGAAAGTTAATAAGATGATCACTTACTTGGGGATTTAAGCGTGCTTCCAGAACTGAGTTCTCTAAACTCATTCGCACAAGATCCCTCCTCAATCCTTCATTGAGTTCAATGCATTCCTGGGCATACTCCCGTGGAACCTAGGAAAGTATAAACATGGTTAACAATAATGAAAGAATCCAATTTCAAAAAGATAAGAGTTTAGAACTCACATTCTCATATATCGATCTTGGGATATTCATCGAATGGTGGATGGGTAATATCAGTCTTCACAAATTTTGTCCCACTGCACAAGTTCACATACCAATTTAGTTGTGGGAGGGGTGGAGGTTGATTTCCTTCAAGGTCCTCATCCTCGTCATTGTAAGTCATCCCAGTGGCAGATCCAACTGTGGAGCTGTGTCCCCTTGCCCGTCGGCCCTGAAATTCAAATATTTGTCAAATGGAGTCTTTCATGTAATCTTAAAAAAGAGTTTAAGAGTGTGGGGAGCTCACCCCTTGAGGTGGGAGACCAGTGACCCTAGGATTCATTAGATATTGTCGGCAAAAGGCAGTGTATTCTATGCGAGGGGGTGAATCCCTCAGCATCCCAACCCCTCAGAGCTTCTTCTAGTTCATCACCCGCTAGGTGGCTAGTGTGCCTCATGTTCTCTGGTGGCATGGAAGGTGTCACCGCTGCATTCATGTTTCCATGGACTTGTCTCAGGACTCGTTCCCCAAGATACCAGCTTCTGCCTGTGGGGCCTTCAAAAAGGACCCTTTTGCTTGTCAACTCCAAACAAGAGGAGTACTTCCCAGGTAGCCTATGCTGCCACAGCCTCCATGGATCCCATTCCACCTGTTGAGTTTGAAATGAGAAATGAAAAAAAAGATAAAAAAAGAGAAGAGAAGAAAGATTTTACCATATCAGCAGTCAAGCTGGCAAGATATGCCCTTGCATGGGCATAATCGTGTCGATTGGAGGCTCTTGTAGCCAAGCAAGATGGAGCATAATTCTGAAGGATGGGCCATGACATGGCATCACTAGCAAGAGTCGGGCGACACATGTTCAGGTACTCGTAGTACCATATCTGTGGAAAACCAAAGCAAAGAAGAAATCATGCATGTGTTAAGTTTCGGGAAATAATAGAGAATTGAATGTTCTTTGTTACCTCCCAAACGAAAGAAGAAGCCCCCCAAAGTTCTTTGCAACTCCTCGGGACATGTCAGTCATGGAGCGATACATGTTTGCGAAAGCAGCTCCACCCCAATTGTATCTCCCAATTTTGTTCACATCTTCCATGCTAGCTAGCAACTCTAGTCGAGCCATGTCATTGGTACCCGCAAAGAAGGTGCATGAAATCATGTAGAGCAAGAAAGCTCTCACAATGTATTGGGGATCCGTCCCCTCACTCTCTTCTTCAGTGGCAAAGGTGTTGTAGAGCCAAGTACGGCGCACACCTTTTGGGCTTAATTCCGCTTCAACCCCAAGTAGAGCTACTATGTAGTTTTGATCCATGTTGGCATGTTCATAGTAGTCCAAGCGCTTGCCTTTCAAGCTCAACCCAGTTATCATGGTGAAATCCTTAGGGTCATGGTCATCTCCCCGAAGCTAAAATGGAAAGTGTTGGTGGTGTCCCACCATAGCTCTGTCAAGGCAAATAATGCTGCCTATCCCATTGCTCGTTCCATAGAGCATCTAGGAAGGGCTCAAAACCCGCCTTCTTTACTATCTTGCGAGCACGTGGTTGGGCATGTTCCATATCTCCACCATGAGATGAGCCCCTTTATTGATGTCCTTGTACGGAGACTTTGGAAGTCGGGCTATGTCAAAAGATTGTGTATTGAGTTAGCATTGAAAACATAGAGATATTGGGCATACATTGGTAATTGATTTCAAATGGTTTTCCAAAAGTTTTAAAATTTGGGTTTTGATTCATGAAATGAATTAGGAATAATGCCCATGACCTTGTGTATTCAAATTCATTGATTTTGTAAGGATTGAACATGTTTTTGCCTTTCGGGCATTTTATCGAACACTTGGTGTGTGACTTGTTTTCAAGCATTGAAATGAAAGATTTTTGTATACCAAATCCTTGCCAAGACCATTTGACTTTACACTACAATGAAAACCAATTGATTTTTCAAGAATTGAACATGTTTTTGTCTCTTTGGCATTTTATCAAACACTTGGTGGGCATCTTTTCTCAAGCATTGGGAAACAAGCTTTTTGCACATTCAATCCTTGCCAAATCAATGAACTTGGCTTAACAATGATAGAAACAATCAAAAGAAGATCATGGGAATGCATTTTATCCAATAGAAATCAAAATTTCATGATAAACATGTTAAGTTGGGAAGAACTAACCTCATGTTGGGAATGGAGGTAGGAGAGATGCTTCTTAGGTTCAAGCAACACCTTGTCTTGGGATGCATCATAGATTGGTGCCTTGTATGTATTCTTGATCACATAATATGGATACTTGATGTTGGAATCATTGCTAGAAGCCATTGTTGGTGGTTGAGCTTGTATGTGAGAAAAATGGGTTTGATAAGAAAGATGATGAATTTGATCTTGCAACTTGATGATTGATGCTTGTTTTTGTTGTTGAATGACTTGTTCTTGATGCTATTTCATGCACACAACTTGAATTGAAAGTGAAACTTTGAATGAGGATATGTTTGTGAGTGTTTAGAGAAGATGGAATGGTTTCTAGAGAGAGAAACTCTCTATTTTCGAATTGGGTGTGTGTGCATCAAATGGGGGTCAAGGGTTTAAAAACCCAGAATTTTGAGGACCCTAGCCTCGGGTAACCGCCCAGCATGGGGCGGCAAGCCGCCTGGGCTTGGGCGGCAAGCCACCAGCAGCCAGGTGGTCACCCCCCCTTGCTCGCTCCGTTGCGCTCGTTTGGCCTTTGCTCGCCTATTCGCGCTTTTGAACCCTCTTTGAGATGAAATCTCAAGCTTGTTTTGAGTTGAAAAATGAATGAATATCTTGACATTGTTTGACATGAAATGATTTGAAAGAGATTGCATTGATGGCCCTTGTGTGGGCATGGCATGCTAGTAGGGTTGAACAACCCTTTCTATGCATATGGTTTTGGTCGTTAGGGATGAATTCCCTCCTATGTCACTATGATTCGTTGTCATTTGGGATAAAGATACCTTCCCTATATGCATGTGAATGATTGCTTTCATGAGATAATTGTGTCTCCTATATGAGTTGGTGTTTGAGTTGAGGCGTGAATAGCCTCCATGTGAGATGACTTGGTGAACTTGTTGTGTGTTGGTAAGTAAAGCTTACCTTTGTCTTGATGACTTAGTGAGAGAAAGATGCAATCTTTCTCATGATTACATGCTTACCTTGATGATTTGAAAGATGCAATCTTTCCCCATGACTTGTGTTTACCTTGATGGTTTGATTATGAGAAGGACGCGATCTTTCTCATGCTATGTGTTCACCTTGAGAGTTTGATATGAGAAGGTTCTCACGTCCTATGTTTACCTTGATGACTTGAAAGATGCGATCTTTCCCAATGGTATGTGTTTACCCTGATTGAAGGTTGTGACCTTCCTCGTGCTATGTGACTACCTTAACAATTGAATGATAACCTTGATGGTTTGAATATGAGAAGGATGTATCTTTCTCATGCTTTGAGATAGCCTTGATGGCTTCCTGTGGTATGTTTTACCTTGATTGATTTGAGCAAGAGAAGGACGTGATCTTTCTCGTGTTATGTGATTTACCTTGATATTTGAATAACCTTGATGGTTTGAATATGAGAAGGATGTATCTTTCTCATATTTTGGGATAGCCTTGATGGCATGGTGTTACCTCGTACTATTCGCCAGTTGTCACTGGCAAAGTATGGGAAGACCTTTCATCGAACGAAGTTCGATGTAAGCTATGGATACCTTGTACTATTCACCAGTTGTCACTGGTACAGTATGGGAAGACCTTTCATCGAACGAAGTTCGATGTAAGTTATGGATACCTCGTACTATTCGCCAGTTGTCACTGGCATAGTATGGGAAGACCTTTCATCGAACGAAGTTCGATGTAAGCTATGGATACCTCGTATTATTCACCAGTTGTCACTGGTGCAGTATGGGATGTGATTACCTTGATAATTGAGTAATAACCTTGACGGTTTGAATATGAGAAGGATGTATCTTTCTCATATTTTGGGATGGCCTTGATGGCATAATGTTACCTCGTACCATTCGCCAGTTGTCACTGGCATAGAATTGGAAGACCTTTCATCGAACGAAGTTCGATGTAACCTGTGGATACCTCATCTTGTTCCCCAGTGAAACTGGTATACAGCATGAGAGGAGTTCTGTAGAACTTATGAGGAGTACCTTTGTGCTTGTGTATGATGAATTCGAAGAATTCAATGATATGATCACCCTATTCTCCCCAGTGGGTCTTGATGAAATCAATTCCCCGGGCAAAAATGGGTTGTTCTTTTGGTCATTGGTTCGCAAGTGAAACTTGCTCGCCAATGAGGGGCTTCTGTCACACCCCATTTTTGCCACCTGTCACCTTAGCTAGGGTTTGTCATTGCATGAGTCTTTTTGTTTCCTTTTTGAGTCTAGTCTTTTGCATTGAGTTTCTAGGGTCCTAAGGATGGTGTGTATGAATTTTGGTTCGATTTGGAGTTGATCTCGAGGGTTAATTAGAACTTTTGTGACTTGAGGGGCATAATCGTCTTTTTGATCACAAACTTTCCATTTGACCTTGAAATGATCTCCAAGTTGCCAATTGGAGTTCATATGGTTGTATTTGAGGTATTTGTGGGTTCAATTCGATGAGTTGAAGGTTCGGGATTAGAATGGCTCATTAAGGCTCAGGTTGGCTAAAAGACCTACTTCGGGTTAGCTCGAATTGGCTCATGATTTTCACTCTATGACTACTCATTTGACCTTGATTGGTCTTGATTTCATCCCCAAATGTGTTTAGGGAGGTTGAATTTCGAATTGGAAAGCATTCGGTGCGACCCTATGTGCATACCTAAGCTAAGCGATGGTGAGGCATAGCGGTTAACCACCTTTGTAGGACTCAACCATGCAGCCATGGCTAGGGTTTCTCACCCTCAAGTGACTCAAAT
The DNA here is from genome assembly GCA_039720395.1 of Liquidambar formosana. Lineage (NCBI taxonomy): Eukaryota > Viridiplantae > Streptophyta > Magnoliopsida > Saxifragales > Altingiaceae > Liquidambar > Liquidambar formosana. Next base: position 23,698,181 of record CM077826.1, on the reverse strand, counting down.
TACATTCCCCTTCGAAACACGGTCGTTTTGGCTTTCGTTTCGTCAAAATCGGAGTTAATTTGAACCCTAAAACACATTTGGAAGTCAAAGGGGTCAAAAATGGGCATATGCTGACAGAGCCTCGGGTGACCACCCAGGCCTGGGCGGCTAGCCGCCTGGGCCCAGGCTGCTAGCCGCCCAGCCCCAGGTGGTCACCCGAGCCACTTTCCTTTTTTGAGCCTTGACGCGGCTCCCACCCTATTTTCTCGGATTTGCTCGCCTTTGGCCGCCATTTAACCCTAATTTCAGCCCTTTTTGACCTACTTGAGCCCCAAGGTAACCTCTAAGAGCCCTTGGATCAATCCCTAGGGTTTTAATCCCAACCATTGAGGATTTTCCCTCAATCCCTATAAATACCCCCTTATACTTCAGCAATAGGGGGACACTTGGGAGGCACTTTGGTGAGACTTGGAGGCTATGGCAGCCATCCTTAGGGTAGTTTAACCTAAACTTAGAGTGAGAGAGTGTGAGAGTAAGCTTGGAGGAGGCTGGAGCATTGCTCGAAGGCTTGAAGGAGTTTGTTTCCAGCAGCACACAAGAGGAGGAGGACTCTCTACAGCAGCCACAAAAGGTATACCCCTCCCCCTTTCTCTCTTTCATTCAAACTAGGGTTTCTTGCATAGCTTTGCATTACTTCATGTTAAAAGCTTATTGTTTTATCATGTGTTGATGCTTCTAATGCTTAGAATACATGATTAGGATATTGTTTATGACTGGTTTTGCATGATATAATGCCATTCTATGTGGTTTTATGAGTGTTGGTGTTTTTAGGGTTTCTTAGAGTCTTTTCTAGGGTTTTGCATTGAATAGTCACTATTTCATGCTAAAGCTTGTGTTTTTATTGTGTTTTGCTATTTCTATTAGTATGTATGCATGTTTAGGATCATGTTTGTGGGCTGTTTAGTATGCTAGGATGCTATTCCATATGATTTACTGCATGTTTGGGACTTTAGGGTTTCTTAGGTGCTGAAAATGGTTTTCTGCATGAAATAACTCCTTTGCATATTAGAGCTTATGTTTTTTATTGTGTTTTGTTTGCTTCCATTGGAATGTATGCATGATTAGGATAATATTTATGGGCTGTTTAGTATGCTAGGATGATGTTCCATGTGATTTGCTGCATGTTTGGGATTCTAGGTTTCCTTAGTGCTGAAATGGAGTTTATGTTTAGAATAGCTATATTTCATGTGCAAGCTTTATTTTTCTCATGTGTGGATGCTTCTATTGATTAATATGCATGATTAGCATGATGTCTATGATGGGCTTTGCATGATTTAAAGTTATTCAATGTGTTTTTTAGCACAATTGTGATTCTAGGGTTTTTATCATCCTTGTGTGAGTTTAGTTGCATATAGCATGATAGCTTAGGGTTTTTCCTTGTGTTTTCTTCATAGTTGACATATATATGCTGCATATTTGATAACTATGATATTTCTAGCATTCATATAGGTGATTTTAGGGTCTTTTTGCATGTCATTGCATGTAGGGTTGAATTAGGGTTTTAGTTAGCTTATGATTCATGTTGTTGCATGACTTGTGGTTGATTTTAAGCCTTATTTCAATTCTGTCCAGATCTGTTATTTGTCCTTGATATGATATTTTGAGCATGTGTTAGCCCATGTTTGGGCATGATAATGGCTTGATTTGGAATCTAGCTTGTTTGGTTGGCATTTTTGGTATGTTTGCATGGAAATTGCAGGTGCTTTGACAGGTACAACAGGTGCAACTACCCCACCAATGTGGGGTGGTTATTTTGGCTATTGTGAGATGAAATCTTACAAATAAGGTAATTACCCTATGCAATAGGGTGGTTACTTTGACAGGTTGCTTTTGCTTAAGGTAAGTAGGGTGTGAGGGTGCCCCAATTCACCCTTCTTTCCTTTCCTTTGAAACTTTCCCTTTCTCCCCCCCCCTAGGGTTGTTTCCTAATAGAGGGGTATGGTAGATTCTATAGTTTCCTTTCAATAAAAAATACCTTTTAAATCAAAGTTTCCATCTTTATCAAAATTCCATATCTTACCAAAAATCTTTCGAGAATCATTTATTTTGGAAACTTACCATGTTTTACTTGAAAGGAAACTTAGGGTTTACCATAGGCCTTGATTAGGTTATAACCCTATTCCCTTTCGAACTACGTGGACTTTGATCCATGTATTTCCATACATGGTACGTAGGCGCTCTTCGTGATGTTCAAGTCCGCCCTAGGATACTAAGTATCCTAGGTTTTCTTCTCCCCCCTCTTTCTTTTTTCTGTTTTTTCTTTGATTTACATGATTATATGGATGAAGGAATGAATGATATGCATGCTGTCTTGTGATGATAACTGTTGATTTATGTGTGATTAAGACTTTGATTTAGCCCAATTAAATTAAGAGACCGTTTAGGGCGATATGGGTGCCTATAGGCTTTGCCTAGAACCTTCCCATATCGTAACTTAGCCTCCGAATCCCCGAATTCTCTGGTTTCCAAAAGATCATTTGCCTTTCCATTTTTAAATATGGAGTCAATCTTTTGTTTTCCTAAAACAAAACTGTTTTTAGGGTTTTTCCTTGTTTCCTTTAAAAAATAAGGTGGCGACTCCTTTCTTTTTCCAAACCCATTCGTGGGCCCTCTTTTCCTGGGTCCACAGATTGGCGACTTTTAAACCCTCCTGTGGGCCTTAACCATTTCTGGGGTCCACACCGGGTATAGGCCTAGGGCGTCGCCAACAAGGAATTCCCCATTCTGTTCAAAGTCGGGTTGTTTCCTACACTTTTGGGTTAGGATATGAGCCCACTAAGAATGACTATGCAGAAATGACAAGGAGGAATAAGGAGAAGGGAAAAGCTAGAGCAGAAGGAAGGGTGCCAGACTTTAAGATTCCACCATACAGGCCGACTCTGAATGGCTATTTCATCAAGGAGGGGGATGACTTCCTGTACTGTGGGTTCCCAGAGCCTATGTTCAATCCAACAACCAAGATCAGAATCCCAGGATTTGAGATTTTCTTCACCGAGTGGTATCCAATCACCGCCGAAATCGTGGATGATGAAGCCATCAATGACAGTTATTGGGAGAAGAAAGAAGAAGACTGGGTAGAACATGTGGATACCGAGGCTATGGTTACCATGTTCCAAGATATGGTTCTTACTTTGGGGGAGTCAGCAACAGAAGATTGCCAAGATTCGTCAATTCACCATGCAACCATGCCACTTCATAACTGGTACCTAGAAGATGGAGCCATTGCAGAAATCCTTGAAGAGGAAGATCATGACTTGCCTGATAGTAGCTTGTAGGTTCTTTAGTTAGAGTCTTTCTTGCTTTCAATAAAGTGTGTCCGCCTATCCCACTTTGTGGAGTTAGGAGTCGTTTCATAGTTGTGGCACCAAGTTTTGTTTCCTTTTCAAGTTTGTGTCTCTTTGTTTGTTCCTTTAATGAAGTGTGTTTCTTTTATACATTGTTTGCTTGCAGTGTTTCCTTTCTCTCTTCTATGGATATTTATGGCATGGATATAGATCCTAGGAATGACGTCCCCCCAGAGCTCGCCGAGCAAAGGAAAAGGGGTGTCACCGAACCTAATATGGATGAATTGGAATCAATCAATTTAGGGACAAATGAATTGCCAAAGATAATTAAAATTGGGATAACCCTTTCACCACTTGAAAAAGAAAAGCTGATAGCCCTCCTAAAGGCCAACATAACGGCCTTTGCATGGTCTTATGAAGACATGCCCGGCATAGATCCAGACATTGTGCAGCACTTCATCCCCACCAATCCCCTTAAAAAGCCAGTAAAGCAAAAATTGAGTAGATTGAAACCCGAGTGGGCATTGAAGGTAAAGGAGGAAGCAACCAAGCAACTCGATGCGGGGTTCCTACAGGTTGTGGAGTATCCCGAGTGGTTATCCAATATAGTTCCCGTGCCTAAAAAGGATGGAAAAGTGAGGATGTGTGTGGATTTTTGAGATCTTAATGCAGCAAGCCCTAAGGATGATTTCCCTTTGCCCCACATTGATGTATTGGTAGATAGTACTGTAGGACATGCGCTCCTCTCTTTCATGGATGGGTTTTCCGGATACAATCAGATAAAGATGGCGCCGCAAGATATGGAGAAAACGGCCTTTATCACACAGTGGGGAACATATTGTTACAAAGTGATGCCGTTCGGTTTGAGAAACGCCGGGGCTACCTATCAGAGAGCTGCTACAACATTGCTGCACGACATGATCCATAAGGAGGTGGAAGTATATGTGGACGACATGATCGTGAAGTCCGTGGATCGAGAAGGACACTTCAGGGCACTGGAAAGGTTCCTGGAGCGAGCAAAGAAGTACAACTTGCGGTTGAATCCTCAGAAATGCACTTTTGGTGTCACTGCAGGCAAGCTATTAGGATTCATGATTACTCAGAGAGGAATTGAGGTTGATCCGGGAAAAATCAAGGCCATTGTGGAGATGGAGCCGCCTAGCACAGAAAAGCAGATTCGAGGGTTCTTGGGGAGAATTCAGTACATAAGCAGGTTCATTGCTAATTTGACTATGGTGTGTGAGCCGATTTTCAAGTTGCTTAAGAAGGGTGTGCCGAAGGTATGGAATGAAGAATGTCAAGAAGCTTTTGAGATCATCAAAAGGTATTTGAGTAATCCACCAATTCTAGTTCCTCCGCGACAAGGTGAGCCGTTATTGTTATACTTGACGGTCACTGAAACCGCGACGGGAGCTATGCTAGCTCAGTACCTTGAGGGGTCAAAAAAGGAGAATGCCATTTACTATCTAAGCAAGAAGATGACAGATTATGAGGTGAAGTACAACGCCATAGAGAAGGCTTGTGTGGCTTTGGTATGGGCAACTCAGAAACTACGTCACTACATGATGTCGTATGAGGTTTTCTTGATAAGCCGAATGGACCCACTGAAGTACCTGATAGAAAGGCCGGTCTTGTCCTACAGAACTGCCCGATGGTCAATTCTTCTCAATGAATTCGACATAAAATATGTAATACAGAAGTCAGTAAAAGGAAGTGTCATTGCAGATTACTTGGCTAGCTGCCCTGTGGCATCATCAGAACAATTTAATGACCAATTCCCCGATGAGGATGTCCTGGAGATTGGAAAGAAGATCTGGAAGGTATACTTCGATGGAGCTGCAAATAAGAGAGGGTATGGGATAGGAGTCCTACTGGTGTCACCTGAAGAAGCATTTACACCCTTGGCAGTCAAGCTAGGGTTTGAAGCAACCAACAACATTGCTGAGTATGAAGCCTGCATCCTCGCGTTAGAAGCTGCACTAGAATTGGGGATCAAAGAGTTAGAGGTTTTCGGAGATTCAGCACTGATTATCTGCCAGATAAAGGGAGAGTGGAAGACTCGTGATGAGAAGCTGCTGCCATATCATGCATACTTAGAAGCCTTGACTAAAGAATTTGTGAAAATAGAGTTCAATTATTTGTCAAGAAATAAGAATCAGTTCGCCGATGCTTTGGCAACTCTAGCTTCCATGGTGGAAATCCCGGATGGTGGGAATGTAAAACCGTTGGTGATAGAATGCAGAGAAAAACCTGTGTATTGCTGCTCTATTTCGAGAAGGAGAGGTAAAGGATGGCCATCCTTGGTACTATGACATCATGAATTTCATTAAGGAGAGGGAGTATCCTGAAGGAGCAACCCGCATTGATAGGAGAACACTGAGGAGGCTAGCAAGTCACTATGTTTTGTGTGGAGGAAAGCTATACCGAAGGTCATACGATGGGGTCCATCTGTTGTGTGTCACTGAGGAAGAAGCCGAACGTCTTGTTAGTGAAATCCATGAAGGAGTTGGAGCACCGCACATGAATGGTTATATGCTAGCTAAGAAAATCATGCGGTTAGGCTACTATTGGTCTACAATGGAGAGAGATTGCCATGCACATGTTAAGAAGTGTCACAAATGTCAAGTCTTTGCTAATGGACAACACTTACCTTCCATGCCTTTGACAAGTATGTCGTCGCCTTGGCCGTTTGCAGTGTGGGGGATAGATATAATTGGACAGATTAAGCCGAAAGCCTCCAATGGGCATGAGTACATCTTGGTAGCTATTGATTACTTCACTAAGTGGGTAGAGGCAGCATCTTTCAAGACCCTGAATGCCAAGAAGGTAGCACAGTTCATACAGCTCAACATCATCTACAGGTATGGGGTACCCCATGAGATCATTTCAGACAATGGTCAGCACTTTCAGAAAGAAACCAAGGAGCTTTTGCAGAAATACAACATAGTGCACCATTTATCCTCCCCTTATCGCCCGCAGACTAATGGAGCAGTGGAGGCCGCCAACAAGAATGTTAAGAAGATACTACAGAAAACAGCTGACACCTACACTGATTGGCATGAGAAGTTGCCATTAGCCTTGTGGGGCTATAGAACATCTGTGAGATCATCAACAGGGGCTACCCCTTATTCCTTGGTGTATGGGATGGAGGCTGTTTTGCCTATTGAGTTGGAGGTACCGTCATTACGGGTTGCTGTGGAAAGTCAGATAGCAGAAGCAGATTGGGTTAAGAACCGTTATGATGAGCTGGCATTGCTCGATGAAAGGCGATTGAGGGCCTTGTATCATGTGCAGGGATATCAACGAAGGGTTGCGAGAGCATTCAACAAGCATGTCAGAGACCGAGGTTTGAAGACAGGGGATTTGGTGTTGAAAGAAATCAGAGCTCCAATTTTTGATCCACGAGGGAAGTTCAAGCCAAGCTGGGGTGGCCCATATGTTATCAAGGAGATATTACCAGCAGGGGCTGTTCGCCTCATGGATTTGGATGGAATTGAGTTCGCTCGCCCTACCAATTTGGATCAATTGAAGAAGTATTATGTGTAAGGCCTGCTAGGTTGAAAACCCATAAGGGCGGCCTAGGCAAAAGTTAAGGCATTTGAACTACGAGGGCCTGATTCCCCATTCCTAAAAAAAAAAATGAAAAAAGAGAAAAATGAAGAAAAATGAAAAAAAAAAAAAAAAAAAAAAAAAAAAAGAAAAAAAATTTGAAAAAAGGATGGGGATACGTAGGCAGCCCATAAAGTTACCTTGGGTGCGGTCCAAACAACACCACAACAACAAATCTCAAAATTGAATTATTATTGGCAATTCATTTAGAACTAATTGATTGACAAAACAATTTATTGGTGTTAGATAAAGAACTATGGACATGCCATAGATATCCTATTTCTAAAGTCTTCAAGTCCTTTTGATTTTCTTCAGAGTCTCTTGGTTTGCTTTCTTCTCTTTTCTTTCAAGTCTTCGCTTCTTTCGCAAGTCACGAGCATGTGCTGCTTCCACTGCTTCCAGAATGTCTTCCTTGCAAAATCCAAGCCTTGTGTCCTTGATAAGGTCATAAATCCTTTCCCTGCGTATGGTTTCTCTTTCACCCAAGCTAGTCTTCAACCATAGTTTTGTATTCAGGGCTCATGACATAAGGCCCATCAGTGTTCTCAATTCGAGTCAGTTTCAGTTGGTCAGTCCATCTAGTCTTGGCCCACTTAACCATTGTGGGGCCCATAGGTTCGACAGAATGATCAAATACCACAGAAGTAGGTATGGTTTGCATGGCACCCATTTGACGAAGGATTCTTGAAGTCCAATAGAATGAAGTTGATCTCAACCCTATGAGCTTGACCATAGCACACCCAAAAGTTCGGAGAAGAATTTGTTCCTTGCATCCCCATGTGGAGACAAACCACCTGATGTTTCGCCATGAGAGAGTTTGGAAGTAGCCCAACCATTCCCTCAAAGAAAATTGACCAGGAAGTTCAACTCGACGGCAACAATAATGTTGAGGTTTGTACGGATTAGTGGTGGTAGGAGACAAGAAGTTAAGTTTTTCAAGAAGCCACATCTGCAGTAGAATGGGGCTCCCTCCTAATGGGGCTTGTGGGTTATCATGAACTTTGTCTAAACTGTTGAGAGTTTCAGCTAGCACTATGGGAATCAGGTTGTTGTGTTCAAGAAGAAAAGGGATCAGTTCGCATATTTGAATAGGGACATAGAGAGTCCCCGTGGAGATAAGGAAGCGACCAATCAAGCAGAAAGCAAGAGCATGTTGAGTGGGAAGGTTGAAATTCAGGGTACCTTTGCTATCATGAGCCAAGAAGGAAGTTGCTATTTCCATGAGATTCACCTTATGATCCTTCACAAATATGGAGGCCTCTTGTTGAGAAATCCCAAGGAAGTTGGAGAAGGAAATCAAGTAACTTGAGCGTGGAGTAGGGAGGATGAAAGGTCCTACAGGTAAAACTCCATACAGAGCGCAGAACTCTTCCATTGTTGGGCATAGCTCTTCATAGTTGAAGCGGAATACATGAAGTTGGGGATCCCAAAAATATGTAGCAGCAGTAAGAAGAGTGGTTTCAAGCTTCACATGCATCAAAGAAAACAACGGATCCAAGCAGTAGCGCTTGAACTCCTTCCTTGCCTCCGCACTCATAACCTTCAGAAAATCACTCAAGAGTTTGTCTAGGGCTTCCATAACTTGCTCTCAATGAATGTTAGTAGGGTTTGAGACCCCTTGGATGTGCTTTTATAGGAAAAAATTCGGAAATCCGTGTTTTGGAAGGTGGAATCCCGTCAAAATAGGAAGTTTCCTAAAATCAGGCGAAACACCGCTTCGGGCTCGGGTGACCACCCAGGCCTGGGCGGCTAGCCGCCTGGGCCCAGGCGGCTAGCCGCCCAGCCCCAGGTGGTCACCCGAGACCGCCGTCTTGTTTCGCCCATTTATGCCTTGTTATGCCTTAGTTTGGCCCTTTTGTGATGTTTTGACTTTTTTGTGCTTGATTTAAGCCCATTTTTCACTCAATACAAGATCATATCATTGCAATAAAGTTCAACATAGATTCATCAAGTATCCATAATAAAGAGTTCAAGTTTGGGAATTGAAATTCCTAATTGTCACATGACAAGAAGATAGTAAAGAGGTGAGTGAAACTCAATGATTCCCCATTTGGCCTTTGAACCCTCTTTGAGATGAAATCTCAAGCATGTTTTGAGTTGAAAAATGAGTGAATATCTTGATATTGTTTGACTTGAAATGATTTGAAAGAGATTGCATTGATGGCCCTTGTGTGGGCATGGCCTGCTAGTAGGGTTGAACAACCCTTTCTATGCATATGATTTTTGATCATTAGGGATGAATTCCCTCCTATGTCACTATGATTTGTTGTCATTTGGGATAAAGATACCTTCCCTATATGCATGTGAATGATTGCTTTCATGAGATAATTGTGTCTCCTATATGAGTTGGTGTTTGAGTTGAGGCATGAATAGCCTCCATGTGAGATGACTTGGTGAATTTGTTGAGTGTTGGTAAGTAGAAGCTTACCTTTGTCTTGATGACTTAGTGAGAGAAAGATGCAATCTTTCTCATGATTACATGCTTACCTTGATGATTTGAAAGATGCAATCTTTCCCCATGACTCGTGTTTACCTTGATGGTTTGATTATGAGAAGGACGCGATCTTTCTCATGCTATGTGTTCACCTTGAGAGTTTGATATGAGAAGGATGCAATCTTTCTCACGTCCTATGTTTACCTTGATGGCTTGAAAGATGCGATCTTTCCCAATGGTATGTGTTTACCCTGATTGAAGGTTGTGACCTTCCTCGTGCTATGTGACTACCTTAACAATTGAATAATAACCTTGACGGTTTGAATATGAGAAGGATGTATCTTTCTCATATTTTGAGATGGCCTTGATGGCATAGTGTTACCCCGTATTATTCATCAGTTGTCACTGGTGCAGTATGGTATGTGATTACCTTGATATTTGAATGATTACCTTGATGGTTTGGATATGAGAAGGATGTATCTTTCTCATGTTTTGAGATAGCCTTGATGGCTTCCCATGGTATGTGTTTACCCTGATTGAAGGTTGTGACCTTCCTCGTGCTATTGAGTGATAACCTTGACGGTTTGAATATGAGACGGATGTATCTTTCTCATATTTTGAGATGGCCTTGATGGCATAATGCTACCCCGTATTATTCACCAGTTGCCACTAGGTGCAGTATGTTATGTGATTACCTTGACATGTGAATGGCAACCTTGATGGTTTGAATATGAGAAGGATGTATCTTTCTCACGTTTTGTGATAGCCTTGATAGGCATAGTGTTACCTCATATTATTCACCAGTTGTCACTGGTGTAGTATGGGAAGACCTTTCATCGAACGAAGTTCGATGTAAGCTATGGATACCTCATATTATTCACCAGTTGTCACTGGTGTAGTATGGGAAGACCTTTCATCGAACGAAGTTCGATGTAAGCTGTGGATACCTCATGTTATTCACCAGTTGTCACTGGTGTAGTATGGGAAGACCTTTCATCGAACGAAGTTCGATGTAAGCTATGGATACCTCATGTTATTCACCAGTTGTCACTAGTGTAGTATGGGAAGACCTTTCGTCGAACGAAGTTCGATGTAAGCTGTGGATACCTCATCTTGTTCCCCAGTGAAACTGGTATACAGTATGAGAGGAGTTCTGTAGAACTTATGAAGAGTACCTTTGTGCTTGTGTATGATGAATTCGAAGAATTCAATGATATGATCACCCTCTTTTCCCCAGTGGATCTTGACGAAGTCAATTCCCTGGGCAAAAATGGGTTGTTCTTTTGGTCATTGGCTCGCAAGTGAAACTTGCTCACCAATGAGGGGCTTCTGTCACACCCCATTTTTGCCACCTTAGCTAGGGTTTGTCATTGCATGTGTCTTTTTGTTTCCTTTTTGAGTCTAGTCTTTTGCATTGAGTTTCTAGGGTCCTAAGGATGGTGTGTATGAATTTTGGTTCAATTTGGAGTTGATCTTGAGGGTTAATAAGAACTTTTGTGACTTGAGGGGCATAATTGTCTTTTTGATCACAAACTTTCCATTTGACCTTGAAATGATCTCCAAGTTGCCAATTGGAGTTCATATGGTTGTATTTGAGGTATTTGTGGGTTCGATTCGATGAATTGAAGGTTCGGGATTAGAATAGCCCAACAAGGCTCAGGTTGGCTAAGAGACCTACTTCGGGATAGCCCGAATTGGTTCATGATTTTCACTCTATGACTACTCATTTGACCTTGATTGGTCTTAATTTCATCCCCAAATGTGTTTAGGGAGGTTGAATTTCGAATTGGAAAGCATTCGGTGCAACCCTATGTGCATACCAAAGCTAAGCGATGGTGAGGCATAGCGGTTAACCACCTTTGTAGGACCCAACCATGCAGCCATGGCTAGGGTTTCTCGCCCTCAAGTGACTCAAATTACATTCCCCTTCGAAACACGGTCGTTTTGGCTTTCGTTTCGTCAAAATCGGAGTTGATTTGGGCCCTGAAACACATTTGGAAGTCGAAGGGGGTCAAATTTGGGCTGAAGCTGACATGGCCTCGGGTGACCACCCAGGCCTGGGCGGCTAGCCGCCTGGGCCCAGGCTGCTAGCCGCCCAGCCCCAGGTGGTCACCCGAGCCACTTTCCTTTTTTGAGCTTTGACGCGGCTCCTTCCCTATTTTCTCGGATTTGCTCGCCTTTAGCCGCCATTTAACCCTAATTTCAGCCTTATTTGACCTACTTGAGCCCCAAGGGAACCTCTAAGAGCCCTTGGATCAATCCCTAGGGTTTTAATCCCAACCATTGAGGGTTTTCCCTCAATCCCTATAAATACCCCCTTATACTTCAGCAATAGGGGGGGGACTTGGAGGCACTTAGGAGGAAAAATTCTGAAGTGAGAGGCATGTGTGAGACTTGGAGGCTATGGCAGCCATCCTTAGGGTAGTTTAACCTATACTTTGAGTGAGAGAGTGTGAGAGAAAGCTTGAAGGAAGGCTAGAGCATTGCTTGAAGGCTTGAAGGAAGGAATTTCCAGCAGCACATAAGAGGAGGACGACTCTCTACAGCAGCCACCATAGGTATGCCCCTCCCCCTTTCTCTCTTTCATTCAAACTAGGGTTTTTACATAGCTTTGCATTGTTTCATGTTTAAAGCTTATTGTTTTATCATGTGTTGATGCTTCTAATGCTTAGAATGCATGATTAGGATATTGTCTATGGCTGGTTTTGCATGATATAATGTCATTCTATGTGGTTTTATGAGTCTTTGTGTTTTTAGGGTTTTTTAGAGTCTTTTCTAGGGTTTTACATGGAATAGTCATTATTTCATGTTAAAGTTTGTGTTTTTATTGTGTTTTGCTGCTTCTATTAGCTAGTATGCATGATTAGGATCATATTTGTGGGCTGTTTAGTATGCTAGGATGTTATTCCATGTGATTTACTGCATGTTTGGGACTTTAGGGTTTCCTTAGTGCTGAAATGGTTTTCTGCATGAAATAACTCTTTTGCATATTAAAGTTTGTGTTTTTGTTGTGTTTTGCTATTTCTATTAGTTAGTATGCATGATTAGGATAATGTTTGTGGGCTGTTTAGTATGCTTGGATGATGTCCCATGTGATTTAATGCATGTTTGTAATTCTAGGGTTTCCTTAGTGCTGAAATTGAGTTTATGTTTAGAATAGCTATATTTCATGTGCAAGCTTGTATTTTTCTCATGTGTGGATGCTTCTATTGATTAATATGCATGATTAGCATGATGTCTATGATGGGCTTTGCATGATTTAGAGTTATTTTATGTGATTTTGAGCACAATTGCGATTCTAGGGTTTCATTCATCCTTGTATTAGGAAGGTTGCATATAGCATGATAGCTTAGGGTTTTTTTTCGTGTTTTCTTCATAGTTGACATATATGTGCTGCATATTTGATAGCTATGACATTTTTCTGCATTCATAGTAGTTGATTTTAGGGTTTTTTTGCATGTCATTGCATGTGGGGTTGAATTAGGGTTTTAGTTAGCTTATGATTCATGTTGTTGCATGACTTGTGGTTGACTTTAAACCTTATTTCAATTCTGTCCAGATCTGTTATTTGTCCTTGATATGATATTTTGAGCATGTGTTAGCCCATGTTTGGGAATGATAATGGCTTGATTTGGAATCTAGCTTGCTTGGTTGGTATTTTTGGTATGTTTTGCATGGAAATTGCAGGTGCTTTGATAGGTACAACAGGTGCAACTACCCCACCAATGTGGGGTGGTTATTTTGGCTATTGTGAGATGAAATCTTACAAATAAGGTAATTACCCTATGCAATAGGGTGGTTACTTTGACAGGTTGCTTTTGCTTAAGGTAAGTAGGGTGTGAGGGTGCCCCAATTCACCCTTCTTTCCTTCCTTTGAAACTTTCCTTTTCTCCCCCCCTAGGGTTGTTTCCTAATAGAGGGGTATGGTAGATTCTATAGTTTCCTTTCAATAAAAAATACCTTTTAAATCAAAGTTTCCATCTTTTATCAAAATTCCATATTTTACTAAAGACCCTTTGAGAATCATTCATTTTTGGAAACTTACCATGTTTTACTTGAAAGGAAACTTAGGGTTTACCATAGGCTTTGATTAGGTTATAACCCTATTCCTTTTCGAACTACGTGGACTTTGATCCATGTATTTCCATACATGGTACGTAGGCGCTCTTCGTGATGTTCAAGTCCGCCCTAGGATACTAAGTATCCTAAGTTTTCTTCCCCCCCCTCTTTCTTTTTCTGTTTTTCTTTGATTCACTTGATTATATGGATGAATGGATGAATGATATGCATGCTGTCTTGTGATAATTGTTGATTTGTGTGTGATTAAGACTCTGATTTAGCCCAATTAAATTAAGAGACCGTTTAGGGCGATATGGGTGCCTATAGGCTTTGCCTAGAACCTTCCCATATCGTAACTTAGCCTCCGAATCCCCGATTTCTCTAGTTTCCAAAAGATCATTTGCCTTTCCATTTTTAAATATGGAGTCAATCTTTTGTTTTCCTAAAACAAAACTGTTTTTTTAGGGTTTTCCTTATTTCCTTTAAAAAATAAGGTGGCGACTCCTTTTCCTTTTTCAAACCTAAAACCGCCCCGTGGGCCCTTAACTCGCTTTTTAGGGTCCACAGCCTCACACCACAAACACGGCATAGCATCATTACAAACAATTGTGGGTGCATAAAGGTGAGACCGTAGTGTCCTACAAGTCTGTCTATATGGACTAATGATAAGGGTAGGCTAGGGTCCTTCACTTGCTTGAGCAATCCTTATACCTAACCACATGTGGCATCAGGAACGCCGCGTGGGTCCAGCAGTACGTGATTAACTCATTTAATATACCCAAGGGCAAGCCCAAGGGTACTAGGCAAGAGAGGTTGATAGCTTTCGCCCCAACACATGGAATCAGGAAAACCAAGGTTGAGACTAGGCCGATCGTTGGCAAGGATACATCGAGGGACATCGATCCTAACATACAAGAGTTTGCGCACACAATGCAATAAATGAAAGCACACAATCAAGCGGATGCAATGTGATTGATTTTAATTAAACATAAGAAATTAACCTAGCCCATTTAAACTTTATAGAGTCTAGCCCACAAATCCCCAGTGGAGTCGCCAAACTGTGAACCCCGGAAATTGGGCCCACAAGGGATTGAAAGAAAATGGGTTTGAAAAAGAAAAAGGAAAGGAGTCGCCACCTTATTTTTTAAAGGAAACAAAGAAAACCCTAAAAATAGTTTGTTTTAGGAAAACAATTTGAATGACTCCATAAAAAAGGAAAGGCAAAAACCAATCTTTTGAAAACCAAAGAAATCGGGGATTCGGAGGCTAAGTTATGACATGGGAAGGTTCTAGGCAAAGCCTATAGGCACCCATGTCACCCTTTCGGTCTCTCAGTTCATTTGGGCTAAATCAAGATCTTTCCATACAAAAATCAGCAAGTATATCATCACAAGAATTGCATGCATATCATATATTTCATTCATCCATCCATGCATAATAAGCACATAAAAACAGAAAAAGAAAAAGAAGAAAAGAAAACAAAAATAAACCTAGGATGCTTGGATCCTAGAACGGACTTGAGCCTCACGAAGAGCGCCTACGTACCATGCAACAAAATACATGGATCAAAGTCCACGTAGTTCGATTAGAATTAGGGTTAAGACCTAATATAATCCTATGGTTAAAACCCTAGGTTTCCTTATTTGATCGAAAGAGTTGAATATGATAGAAAGTTTGATTTTAGGAAAGAAATCCATGAAATGGAAACTTTAATAAAAACCAGAATTTTGTTGGTTAAGGAAACCTCTAATTAAACCATAGGATCATATTAAAAATTAACCCTAAATAGGGAGAAGAGAAGGGATAAGGAAGAAAGGTGAATTGGGGCACCTTCACACCCACTTACCTGAGCGCAATTACTCCAAACATTAGCTATTTCTGACATAAGCAGCCCTATTTGCCATAGGACAAATACCACACCTATTTGCACCCTTACAAGTGCTCAAAACCATGCGAAAACACTAACATGCAAATCTGGACAGAATAGTATTATGACCTAAAATCATCCACTAAGCATGCCAATAGCAAAAACAGCGAACAATAATAAGTCCTAACATATTCCTAGAACCATATCATGCATAAAAACCCTAAAACATACTAACATGCATGCAAAACTATCATGTTTACTCCATATGAAAAACATATACAGCAAACACGAAGAAAAACCAAATAAAAAAGTCTACTTTATCATGCTATATGAAAACAAACACGAAACAATGACTCTAAAACCCTAAACTCACAAATATGCTTAAAAACTCACAAGACATACTTTAATCATGCTAAAACCAAACTAAACAGAAATTAAATCATGCATATTAACTAACTAAAGCAATATAACATGATGAAAATCCTAACTCTAACATGCAATGACACTAATCCTAGCACAAGGACAAACAGGAGCACAAGAATCATAACTATGCATTAAAAACCTAAAGGACAGCCCTAAAGCATGCTAAACAGTAGATAAAAAATAGATATTCCATGTATATTAACTAGCTAGAGTGTTAATACATGATAAAAAAAGTTACCTTTAACATGCAATAAGCCTAACCCATATGAAAACCTAGTTTAAGCTTGAATAGAGAAGGAGAATACCTTATGAAGGGCCTTCCTTTGTGTTTGTAATTGTTCGTGGCTCCTCAGGTCTTTAGAGTGAATCAAACCAACACGAATCCTCCTCTTTGTCAAAGTGGTATCACAGCAAAGAGATCAAAACTCACTCAACTTTGAAAAGAAAATAGAAAACAAAAAGAGAACAAGAGAAAAGAAAAGTGATTTTCGTCACTTTGCAGCAGCAGCAACTTCAATCGCGTTTTTGGGTATGAAAACGTTGGATTTGGACAAAGCTTGTGAAATACAAAGTTGTAGAGAATTGAATTATCTTTCTAACAAGACCAATTTCATCAAATTCTGACTTCAGCTGAAAAAGTTATGATTAAAATACGACTGCTGGTTTTCAGAAAATCTGCTGCTGAATTATGACGAATTTCACTCCCTCCAAACCCTCTTCTCCTCCCCCTTGTTTAAAGACATTAAGAGAGTATTTATAGCTGAAATCTGGAGTTTCGCTTTCCTTCCTGGACTAGGTTTCCTTGGAGAATAATCAAAAGGTATTTTATAATGATAAAAGACTTCTAATCTGAATAGGAAAAGGAAACTGTCTTTTATAAAAATTGGGAGACTGACCGCTAACACGCATGCACATGTATCGTATGTGCGTACACACACTCATCACATACGTACACGTGTTAGTGTCGTGATAAAAATGGCTAATTTAATAAAATAATTTTCTTTTCATTTTAACCAAAAATCTCATGCTGTGATTCGCACTAATTCTTCAAGGATAATCCGTAAATAACCACACTAAACTCATCATCAGGGCCACGGGACTTAAGTACCTCATATGCATCCATATGAACTCCAATTGACAATTTGGAGATCATTCCAAGGTCAAATGAAAAGTTTGGGACTTAAAAGACAATTATGCCCCTCAAGTCACAAAAGCTCTTATTATCCCTCAAGATCAACTCCAATTTGAACCAAAATTCATATCCATTGTCCTTGTGACTCTAGAAAACTAATGCAAGTGACTAGACTCAAAAACCAAAACATGCATGAAATGATGAGCCCTAGTAAGGTGGTGCAAAAATGGGGTGTGACAGTATGTGACTCAAAGAGTCATTTAAACATACTTCCAAAACCAATTCCAATCGAGCATTCATAGGCTTTATTTTAACAATCTTTGTTAAAATTAAGCAAAGCACACACTCCAATTATGCTATAATCTCCTCAAGAAATTAATAGCAATGCAAGATAATCCATGTATGTGACTCAAAGAGTCATTTAAACATACTTCCAAAACCAACTCCAATCAAGCAATCATAGGCTTTATTTTAACAATCTTTGTTAAAATTAAGCAAGGCACACACTCTGATGATGCTATAATCTCTTCAAGAAATTAATAGCAATGTCAATTCATGACAAAGAATCAAGAAATAACAATTTCATGATCCTTACAAAGCATCTCAAGCATCCAATCAACTCATCATCCAATCAACAAAGCTTTATTTTAACCCGAGGATTAAAAATAAGCAAGAACACTCAATCAATCCCAACGTGCTATAATTTCCTCAAGAAATAAATAGCAATAGCAATTCAATCACAAGAAATCAAGGAATATAAAATTCCATGATTCCAAACAAATATCATAAGCATCATCCTTCCATCATCCAAAGGTAAAGCCCTTTAACAAAGCAAATGTCAAAGCGGGCTTGCAAATACCACCATGAGTGCACTAATAATTCAATTAGTGACTAATCACTATCCATTTCATTCATTTCAAATCATTCACATCAGGTTCTAAGCCTTTCAAGAGAAATTTCATCAAAAAATCAAGCGAAAAGGGGCCCGGTTAAGCGAAATTGTGCAAAAAATGCACAAAACGAGAAATGGGCTTTGGGGACCGGTTGGACCGAACCGGTTGGACCGGTTGGTGAACCGGTTGGACCGGTTGGGGCCAACCGGTCACCCGAGAGGGATTTTTCTGCTGCACTTTTTTGGTGTTTTGGCTATAAAGCCTTGCACCTTCTTCACTTGTTCATCATCCTTTTGCTTGTTTTTGAGAGCTTCTCTCTTTAGAAACCCAAAACCCAACATTCCCAACTTCAGAATACCAAAACTTTGGCATTAAACTTGAATCATTGTGGTGATTAAACACCAACAACATCACTTTCAAGGAATCAAAACAACCTTTGATTCATCAAATCATCCTTCCCAACTTACTTTTTCAAATCAAACCCATTTTTTCAAGAACATCCAACATGAGTTCTTCATCAAATAAATACTCCGATGCAAAATATCCACATCATTTCCTCAAGAAAACATACAATGCACCTCATTATGAAGATCAACCGGATAGCTTGCTCTTGGAACCCAACAATCATCTCTCCTACATCCATTCCATGAATGAGGTAAGATAATTCCCAACTCCTTCAAGTTCATTCTTATTCTTTCATTTCATTGTTTCTTTTTAAATATTTGCTATTCTTATGAATGGAATGCCTTGAGTTCTTGCTATTTTGACAACTTTTGGGAGTTTTCCATATACAAAGACCTCATTTTCCAACATAGGCATAACTATGCCCACCAAGTGTTTGATAAAATTCCCAAGAGAATAAAATCTTTCTTTTTGCTTTCAAATAGTCAAGATAATCAAAAGTGAACTCAAGAGCATTCTCTAGAATGCCAACCCATGAATTTTGAAGTTCTTTTCTTTACAAAAAACCTTGTAGGCATAACTATGCCCACTAAGTGTTTGATAAAATTCCCAAGAGAATAAAACCATTCTTTTTGCTTTCAAATACCAAAAGTTCTTGAACAAACTATCAAAGATATTTTCCAAGGAGCTTACCCATGAGTTTAAAAACATTTTTCTTCACAAAAATCATGCGGGCATAACTATGCCTACTAGGTGTTTGATAAAATTCTCAAGAGAATAAAATCATTATTTTTCTTTTTAAATACTCCAAGTTCTTAAACAAAACATCAAAGGTATTCTCCAAGGAGCTTTCCCATGAGTTTAAAAACATTTTTCTTCACAAAAATCATGTGGGCATAATTATGCCTACTAAGTGTTTGATAAAATTCTCGAGAGAATAAAATCATTCTTTTTCTTTTCAAATATTCCAAGTTCTTAAACAAAACATCAAAGGTATTCTCCAAGGAGCTTACCCATGAGTTTAAGAAACACCTTTCTTTTCAAAAAAACATGTGGGCATAGCTATACGCCTCAAGCGTTTGATAAAATTCTCAAGAGAATAAAATCATTCTTTTTCTTTTCAAATATTCAAAACATCAAAGGTATTCTCCAAGGGTTTTACCCATGAGTTTAAGAAACACCTTTCTTTTCAAAAAAACATGTGGGCATAGCTATACGCCTTAAGCGTTTGATAAAATTCTCGAGAGAATAAAATCATTCTTTTTCTTTTCAAATATTCAAAACATCAAAGGTATTCTCCAAGGGTTTTACCCATGAGTTTAAGAAACACCTTTCTTTTCAAAAAAACATGTGGGCATAGCTATGCGCCTCAAGCGTTTGATAAAATTCTCGAGAGAATAAAATCATTCTTTTTCTTTTCAAATATTCTAAGTTCTTAAACAAAACATCAAAGGTATTCTCCAAGGAGTTTACCCATGAGTTTAGAAAACACCTTTCTTTTCAAAAAACATGTGGGCATAGCTATACGCTTCAAGTGTTTGATAAAATTCTCGAGAGAATAAAATCATTTTTTTTTTCTTTTCAAATACTTTAACCAACCCAAGGAAAACTCATGGGTATTCTCTTTGAATGCTATCCTTTGATTTTTTTTGAAACACTTACTTTTGCAAAAAACTTTCTTTTCTTATGTGCAAGCCTTTGAAAATCTTGAAAAGCCATGAATTTAAACATTCTTGAGTAATTCATTAAGCATAGCAAATATTCAAAATAACAATTTCCATGATTTCTTTTATTCTTTGTAGCAAAATTTTGAACATAGAACGAGGCACGCCCTTGGAGGAGTGATTGAGTGGTGGCGCAAAATGGCCACACGGCAACCCGAAACCCAAAAGATCATAATTAATGCGGGTTTTGGAGATTTTTTGAATGCTTTATGGGTGGAGCAGAGGGATAGATAAGCTTTGCTGGCCCTCACTGAGTTGTGGTGGGACACCACCAACACGTTTCACTTTAGTTTCGGGGAAATGACTCTTACCCCAATGGACTTTACTGTTATCACAGGACTTCGCCTAGGTGGGCGGAGACTATCTTACTATGACAATGCTCATGGGGATCCCCATTATCTCCTGGAACAACTCGGGACCATGGTTCCTGTTCAAAGGGGTGGAGTACGCCGAACTTGGCTAAAGATTCATTTTAGCGATCAAAGAAGAGGATGACGCAGATCCATCTTGTCTTGCCCGAGCATTTATGCTATATATGTTGTCTAGCATATTCTTTGCTAGCTCTGGTGATGTTGCTCCTTTAGGACATCTTGCTTGCATGGAGGATGTTTGGGGGATGGGCGATTACAACTGGGGTAACGCCGCTCTTGCTGTACTGTATAGGTCTATGAGTGACAGATCGCGTGGAGTGAGCACAAACCACTGTGGGATGTCCTTTATCTGGGAGGTAAATCAACCCACAAATTTCCTTTCTAACAATATTTGCAATGAGTACACATTATCACCTTCTTTTGAAATTCATTTTCTTTTTTGAAAACAGATTTGGTACTACGAGTACTTGGGGTTTGAGCATCCCCCCCTCATTGACAATGATCCTTCATGGCCTGTGATGTCCAATTATCACATCGACAACAGGTGTGATTCAGTGGATAATAAGCACGACTATGCCCATGCTAGGGCATTCCTGGCTTGCATTACTGCGGACAAAGTAATCTCTAAAGCTTTTATCTTTTGAATTCCATCTTCTTTCAATTCTTTCTCTTAACACCAACTCATGAATTAGGTGGACTGGGATCCATGGGCACAATGGAAATATGCCCTTGAGGAGCAATGCCATAAGTGTGTAGACATGACAGAGAAGCGGATCCTCCTAGAAGGTCCTATGGGTCGCTACTGGTATCTTGGAGAGAGAGTTTGGCGCCAAGTCAAAGGCAACATCAATGCAGCTGTAGTTCCTATGGCACCACCTGAGAACATGAGACATGCCAACTCCATGCAGGGGCGCGAATTGATCAAAGCTATACGAGGGAAGGATGCGATTGACTTCATAGTTCCAAATGGGAACTACGAGAGTTTTTGTAGGAGGTATCTGATGCCTCCTAGGGTCGTAGGAGTTCCACCCATAGGGGTAAGTACATACTCAACCCTATACATGCTTTGCAAGTGTTTCCTAGCTGACTGTGTGCAACTCTTTTCAGGGACGGCGAGCTCGTGGTCACCATTCTACAGTGGGTTCGACCTCAGGCGTGTCAGGGGTGCACATGGATAGTGATGATGAGGGTATGGATAGGGGCGCACTGCCCCCTTTGCCACAGCCTAAGTGGTCCATCGATCTATGCCAAAGAGGTGACATCGTGCCCATGACTATAGCACCTCTCGTGATGGATGAGGTTCCTCAGATAGATCCTAGATATGAGACTGTAAGTTTCAAGGTTAACTTGATTCTCTTAATCCCCAACTATTCATTAGACACTTCTTACTCAATTTCTCTTTTCACAGACACCCGCTGGGTATTCACAAGAATGGATCAATCTCACTGCCAGCTTGAGGAGGGATATGATGAGGATGAGCCTAAGCCTATCAAGGCAAGAGGCGTATAGAGCGGGTGAACACTCGCACCCAGTAAGAATAGCTCAAATCAAAAACTTTTGAAAATCTTTGGTTTTCTCTTTTAAAAAGTGGTACTCACATTATCTATTTTCTTGGAAACTTGCAGATTGATTCCTTCCCTCAGTACAACCCAGCCGCGGCTCCACCACCTCCTCCGTCAACAAACGAAGCAGGGCCAAGCAAGAGAAGGAAACCACGAAGGAAGCGTTGAAGACACTTATTTTAAGTTTAGGAAACTCAATTCAAGCATCTAGAAACTCTTAACTTGTGAAATCCTTGTACTAAGCCTATATGGGCATTTATGTTATCTTTCAAATTCTTTCTTTTAAAACCAAGTTCATGCATTCCCCACCTTTGAATTATGATATCTATCTCTTGTTGGTTGAATCTCACGACTCTTGACTCAAACATGAGTCAATTTGGGCTCAAAATGGTCAAAATTAGCCTTCCGGAGCATACGGGGCTCAAAAATGGTCAAAACAGGGAATCGCGAAAAACGGGCTTGGGTGACCGGTTGGGCCCAACCGGTTGGAACTGTTGGTGAACCGGTTGGACCGGTTGGCCTCAACCGGTCTCCCGAGCACTTTTGCTGTTTACGCGTTTTGCGACTTTTTGACGCTTTTTTCGACTTCTAAGCCTTCTAGGACTCAAATTTGAGCCTAAAGGCCTATAAAAACACCCCCCACATGTTCATGAACCATTATTATTCATTCAACATCAATTCATGGAGACTTTTGATAGCTTTTTGACACATTGTTTTAGCAACATGAGTAAGGAAGACAAAAAGGTTTTCAAGAGTTATGGCTTGGATGCGCTCTATTCCCTCGCCAAAGTCAGGGTGAATTAGACTATGCTATATGCTTCTACATACTTTTGGAATTCCGAACTTCATGTTTTCCGTTTCCATCGCAATGAAATTTGCCCCACCCATGAGGAATTTTGCGCGCTGTTCGGAGTGCAACCGTCAGGGCCCTTCATCCTTCCATACCTTCGACAAGGTTATGTTTCTTCTTTTGCTTCTCTTTTGGAAATCTCTACCCACGATGCTATGGCCTTCATAAAAGATAACATGGTAGATTTGAACAAGCTAGCAACATCTTTCCTGCCCCTTGGGAGGTCATGTGGGCCGCCTTTGTCTCGACCGCGTCAGCACGCCTTAGTTTTCTGCTTGATTGGGAGGTTTCTCATCACCAACGGTACGTTGTCTGTTCCAATTGAAATTTGTGAGCTTGTAACTCCTCTTTCCAAGTCCCGAAACATAATTCCAATGGTTCTAGCGGAAACTCTCAATGGGCTAGACAAGGCACAGGATCGGTTTGAGGCGAACTTTGAGGGCAGCCCCCTCCTTCTTCATATGTGGTTGCTAGAGAGGTTAAACCTCCTATCATCTCCTCGTGTTGCAAATTATGGGCCTCAACACTTCCGTATGCGTGTTCCTGAATTCCCGCCAGATGCTTCTCCTGACGAATGGCTTGGCATGCTATACCACACCTCGTGGCGATCTATCTGTTGGCACGTGCCTCACTGGAGGTGTGACGAAAAAGTGCTCCTGCGAACTGTGGGCTGTACACTTGTCAAGTTGATGGTGTTGGGAATCGAACAAGAGGGAAAAATTGAAGTGCGGAATATAAAAATTTTTCCTACGATTCCACAGCCCATGAATCTAACTATGCATAACACAAAATCAAACCCTAACTACAAAGAGGGTTAGAACACTTACAGAATTTTTGTCTTCTCCTTTTTGCTCCAAGCTTTGATTCCAGACAGCGGTGAATGAGCAGCCCAAGTGTGCTGCCTCCAACAGTATCCACACCTAGCTAGAGCTTCAAGTCCTTTCTTTCTTCTTCTTTGTTGTTGCTAGAGGTGGAGAAGAGAGAAAGAGAGAAGAGAGCCTCCAAGGGGCTGGACGGCTAGGGTTTATTGTGCAAGCCTATTATGCCATGTCACACATAAGTGTGACCTATATAGGCAGCCCACTAAAGGAGGCTGGCCATGGGGAAGAAACCCTAATAGGGTTATGTGTAATTACACTTAATTGCACATTAACCCCTATTATTTGTATCAAATACAAATAGGCCTATAAAGAACTATTCTTTATTCACTAAAACCCTTTCTCTCATAGACTTTAAAGCCCTTCTTGCATGATCAGTGTGTGACCCATTGGGTTCACATCATTAAGTAGTAGGAATAGCACGAGGTGTGCACAATGGAACTCTTTCCATTTAGGGTCTAATTGGAACTCCTTCCAATTCCCTAATTGATTATAACTCACTTATATCAATTAGGGCTTCTACTAACCATGAGTAACACCTAGCATATGGCTCATGGTGTGGTCCTTAATGAGGTGAATAGTCATTTACAAAGAACCCTTCTGTTATAGTTAATAGGTTACAATTGCATCCTTCCTTCAACACAATGTCTCCAATTGAACTAATAGGACATGGAAGTCTGTCAAGTCCCTAGTTCAATTACTTTATACTCATTCATAGATATCAACTCATTGATGAACTCATGAAACTCTTTTCATATTCATCCTACCATGGCCATGGATTTAATGAGTTATATTATGAATGCTATGTTGGGAATCGAACAAGAGGAAAAAATAGAAGTGCGGAATATAAAAATTTTTCCTACGATTCCCAATCCCATGAATCTAACTATGCATAACACAAAATCAAACCCTAACTACAAAGAGGGTTAGAACACTTACAGAATTTTTGTCTTCTCCTTTTTGCTCCAAGCTTTGATTCCGGACAGCGGTGAATGAGCAGCCCAAGTGTGCTGCCTCCAACGGTATCCACACCTAGCTAGAGCTTCAAGTCCTTTCTTTCTTCTTCCTTGTTGTTGCTAGAGGTGGAGAAGAGAGAGAGAGAGAAGAGAGCCTCCAAAGGGCTGGATGGCTAGGGTTTATTGTGCAAGCCTCTTATGCCATGTCACACATAAGTGTGACTTATATAGGCAGCCCACTAAAGGGGGCTGGCCATGGGGAAGAAACCCTAATAGGGTTATGTGTAATTACTCTTAATTGCACATTAACCCCTATTATTTGTATCAAATACAAATAGGCCCATAAAGAACTATTCTTTATTCACTAAAACCCTTTCTCTCATAGACTTTAAAGCCCTTCTTGCATGATCAGTGTGTGACCCATTGGGTTCACATCATTAAGTAGTAGGAATAGCACAAGGTGTGCACAATGGAACTCTTTCCATTTAGGGTCTAATTGGAACTCCTTCCAATTCCCTAATTGATTATAACTCACTTATATCAATTAGGGCTTCTACTAACCATGAGTAACACCTAGCATATGGCTCATGGTGTGGTCCTTAATGAGGTGAATAGTCATTTACAAAGAACCCTTCTGTTATAGTTTATAGGTTACAATTGCATCCTTCCTTCAACACAATGTCTCCAATTAAACTAATAGGACATGGAAGTCTGTCAAGTCCCTAGTTCAATTACTTTATACTCATTCATAGATATCAACTCATAGATGAACTCATGAAACTCTTTTCATATTCATCCTACCATGGCCATGGATTTAATGAGTTATATTATGAATGCTATATGAGACATTCTCTCTCTTTTTCCTGAGAGTGATGGATCCCTTGTTGATCACTCACATGCCTTCATACACATAGCAGTAGGGCCAATGAACACCTTTGCAGACCCCTGAATAGGATCTGCACTTAGTGTTATCAAACTTCTAAAGCTACATGCATAAGGCAACTATGGTGTCTCAGGTCTAAGGATTACTTGTACCACTATAACAATGAGAAACTGATTGACAGGCAGGATAAAACTCCATTCAGTTTATCTCATATCTTTGGTCACATTCAGTGTACCTATTCTCGCAATAGGCACCCACTTGTTGGTTGTAGTGTCTCCACACAAATAGCTTGAGACTAGCTATCCTCCTATAGAGTCAACCTAACAAGTGCTAGTCCTATGGTTCATTATTGTCCATCATAGTGAACCTTCAACTAGGAATGCTTTAGGAGTTTAGTATAGAGATATATCTATAGTCTCAAAATTACAACTCTTTGTAATTCCATATTCTCAACTCTAACTCCATGGACATATTATGTAAATATAAATGATGCATATAAACATAATAGAATAAGCCCTTTTATTAAATCAATAATAAATGTGACATACATAAATGAAATCAAATGATTGTTCCTAATCCCTAAACAATCATCTCCATGATTGGCTCTAGGGCATAATCCTAACATGCTATATGAGACATTCTCTCTCTTTTTCCTGAGAGTGATGGATCCCTTGTTGATCACTCACATGCCTTCATACACATAGCAGTAGGGCCAATGAACACCTTTGCAGACCCCTGAATAGGATCTGCACTTAGTGTTATCAAACTTCTAAAGCTACATGCATAAGGCAACTATGGTGTCTCAGGTCTAAGGATTACTTGTACCACTATAACAATGAGAAACTGATTGACAGGCAGGATAAAACTCCATTCAGTTTATCTCATATCTTTGGTCACATTCAGTGTACCTATTCTTATAATAGGCACCCACTTGTTGGTTGTAGTGTCTCCACACAAATAGCTTGAGACTAGCTATCCTCCTATAGAGTCAACCTAACAAGTGCTAGTCCTATGGTTCATTACTGTCCATCATAGTGAACCTTCAACTAGGAATGCTTAAGGAGTTTAGTACAGAGATATATCTATAGTCTCAAAATTACAACTCTTTGTAATTCCATATTCTCAACTCCAACTCCATGGACATATTATGTAAATATAAATGATGCATATAAACATAATAGAATAAGCCCTTTTATTAAATCAATAATAAATGTGACATACATAAATGAAATCAAATGATTGTTCCTAATCCCTAAACAATCATCTCCATGATTGGCTCTAGGGCATAATCCTAATAGATGGGCCTGAAAGCGACTTCTTTTTACTGCAGTTCAAACAATTCCAAACAACCAAGCGAGTACCATTCAGAAAAATTCAAGGCAAGTTCACCCCGTTCAACCTGTTTCTCAATCTCTGGTCAAATGGATGGAGGATAGATGGAATAGCTGGAACTCCGCTACCTTAGTACCAAACACTGGTGGACCTTATGAGCTTAGCAAGGAATACAAGAAGTGGTTATCTGAAGACATTGGCCACAAAGAAACAACAATGAGGGCTCAAGTAGCTGAGTTGATTGGGATTCCTTCACTGGGGAATACAAAGAGGTCCAGGGAGGATGACACCAAAGTGAACAAGACTGCTGGAACAAAGAAGACTTCTTAGAGAGCAAGGAACTAGCAACCTTTTTGAATTTTAAGCATGTTAAGCACAATAATAGTCCTTCGAGACTTGCAATTATTACAAATAAAACTATTATCAATTTCTCTAGTTTTGAATGAATTGCCATCAAACAATTAGCTTTGATTTATGAATTGCTTTATACATTGTCATGCCCCTTGTTTCTTTTTTTTTTTTCTTTCAATTGGACCGCACCCAAGGTAACTTTATGGGCTGCCTACGTATCTCCATCATGTTTGTAAACATTTTCTTCTTTTCTTTTTTTTTTTTCTTTCTTTTTTTATTTTTATTTTTATTTTTCTCTTTCTTTTTTTATTTTTTCTTCTTTTCTTTCTTTTTTTGAATGATGGAGAATCAGGCCCTCGTAGTTCATGCTTTTCTTTTGCCTAGGTCGCCTTTACAGGTTTTCAACCTAACAAACTTTACACATGGTATCTCTTGAGTTGATCTAAATTGGTTGGTTGAGAGAACTCTATTCCATCCAAATCCATCAATCGAACTGCTCCTCCCGGTAATATCTCCTTTATGATGTAGGGACCGCCCCAGTTAGGCCTGAACTTGCCCCTTGGATCAAAGATAGGTGCACGGATTTCCTTCAACACTATGTCTCCATCTTTCAAGCCACGATCCTTGACGCGCTTGTTGAAAGCTCTAGCTATTCTGCGCTGATAACCTTGGATATGGTACAAAGCATTTAAACGCCTTTCATCAAGCAAAACTAGCTCATCATATCTGTTTCTTACCCATTCCACTTCAGATAGTTGGTCTTCCATTATTACTCTAAGAGAAGGAATTTCCAACTCGATGGGGAGAACTGCTTCCATGCCATAAACCAATGAATACGGTGTGGCGCCTGTAGAAGATCTTATTGAAGTGCGATAACCCCATAAGACGAGTGGCAACCTTTCTGACCAGTCATTGTACTTCTTGGCCGACTTCTGTAGCATGTTCTTTACATTCTTGTTAGCTGCTTCAACTGCTCCATTTGTCTGTGGCCTCTAAGGGGAAGACTTGTGAACTCGAATGCTGTACTTCTGCAAGATTTCTTCTACCTCACCTCGAAAGTGTTGTCCATTATCTGATATGATCTCATGCGGAACCCCATATCGACAGATAATGTGGGTCTTAATGAAATGGGCCACTTGCTTTGACCCTAAGGTTTTGTAGGACTTCGCCTCTACCCACTTAGTGAAGTAATCTATTGCCACCAAGATAAACTCATGACCTTCCTTTGACTTAGGATGGATTTTTCCAATGATATCTATTCCCCAAGTTGAAAAGGGCCAAGGGGATGACATAGTATTCAAAGGCATTGATGGAAGGTGCTGAACATTGGCAAAGATTTGATAGTTATGGCACTTCTTGACATGCAAATGACAATCTCTTTCCATGGTGGTCCAATAGTAACCGAGACGAGCAATCTTCTTAGCTAGCATATAACCATTCATGTGGGGTGACCCTACTCCTTCATGTACCTCTTCAATTATTCTTTGAGCTTCTTCTTCTGTTACACAGAGCAAGTGGATGCCATCATAGGATCGTCTGTATAGCTTTCCTCCGCACATGATGTAGTGGGTAGCCAATCTTCTCAGCGTATGCCTGTCTACTTTTGAAGCTCCTTTAGGGTATTCCCTTTTCTCTACGAATCTCTGGATGTCATAGAACCACGGACGCCCATCTGTCACTTGACTATTCTGAACACTGCAACAGTATACCGGTTCTTTTCTTCTTTCAATCACGAGTGGACGAACATTTCCACCTTCTGGGATTTCCACCATGGACGCGAGTGTAGTAAGAGCGTCAGCAAAGCGGTTCTTTGCCCTTGATAAGTAGTGGAACTCTATTTTGTTGAATTCTTTGGTAAGTGCTTCTAGATAAGCATGATAGGGTAACAACTTCTCGTCTCGAGCCTTCCATTCCCCTTTGATTTGGCAGATAATCAAGGCTGAGTCTCCGTACACTTCTAATTCCTCAACTCCCAAATCTAAGGCTGCTTCCAACCCTAGAATGCAAGCTTCATATTCGGTGATGTTGTTTGTGGCCTCGAACCCTAACTTCATTACCAGAGGAGTGTGGGCGTCATCAGGAGAGATCAATAAGACTCCAATGCCGAAGCCCCTTTTATTTGCAGCACCGTCGAAGTAGACTTTCCATGGCTTCTTTTCTATCTCCAATATGTCCTCGTCAGGGAACCCTTGTTCAATGCCATCTTCTTCTGAAACTGGATTTTCTGCTAAGTGTTCTGAAATAACTCTCCCTTTTATCGAGCTCTATACCACATACTTGATATCAAATTCAGATAACAACATCAACCACCGTGTAGTACGATAGGTCAACATTGGCTTTTCAAGTAAATATTTGAGTGGATCCATGCGACTAACGAGGAACACCTGGAAAGATAGCATGTAATGGCGGAGTTTTTGAGAGGCCCACACCAATGCCATGCAAGTCTTTTCCACAGCGTTGTAGTTCACCTCATAGTCTATCATTTTCTTACTCAGATAGTAGATGGCATTCTCTTTCCTCGACTCTTCCAAGTATTGTGCAAGCATTGCCCCCATAGCGGTTTCTGTGACGGTTAAGTACAGCAACAGCAGCTCTCCTTCTCTAGGTGGAACCAGTATCGGTGGATTGCTTAAGTAGCATTTAATGGCTTCAAAAGCATTCTGGCATTCCTCGTTCCATTCTTTTAGTTCTCCTTTCTTTAGTAGCTTGAAAACAGGCTCACAAATGGTAGTGAGTTGAGCTATAAACCGGCTTATGTACTGCAATCTTCTTAGGAAACCTCAGATCTCCTTCTCATTTTTGGGCGGCGGCATCTCCAGAATGGCCTTGATCTTGCTTGGATCCACTTCAATTCCCCTCTATGTTATCATGAAACCTAGCAACTTTCCGGCAGTGCCTCCAAAAGCACATTTCTGAGGGTTGAGGCGAAGTTTGTACTTTATGATTCGATCAAAGAACTTTCTGAGCACAGCTACATGTCCCTCCCTATCTTTTGACTTGACAATCATGTCATCGACGTAAACCTTGACTTCTTTGTGGATCATGTCATGCAACAAGGTGGTAGCGGCTCTCTGATAAGTCGCCCCTGCATTCTTTAACCCGAATGGCATTACTTTGTAACAATAGGTCCCCCACTGAGTGATGAAGGACGTTTTCTCCATATCTTCTGGTGCCATCTTGATCTGATTGTAACCCGAGAAACCATCCATGAAAGAAAGAAGAGCGTGCCCTGCGGTACTATCAACTAACACGTCAATGTGTGGTAGTGGAAAGTCATCCTTAGGGCGTGCCTTATTCAAATCACGAAAGTCTACACACATACGCACTCTGCCATCCTTCTTTGGAACCGGTACTATATTTGCAAGCCATTCAGGGTACTCCACAACCTTAAGGAACTTAGCCTCTATCTGCTTGATCACCTCTTCTTTTATCTTCAACGCCCACTCAGGCTTCATTCTCCTCAACTTCTGCTTAACAGGCTTCATGTCAGGATTGGTCGGAATGTGATGCTGCACTATGTCTGTGTCTACTCCGGGCATATCTTCATAAGACCATGCGAACGCTTCAAGGTTTTCTCTCAATAACTCAACTAATTGTTCTTTTTCAGAAGGGGAAAGTGTTGCACCAATTTTAATTATTTTTGGCAATTCATTCGTCCCTAGATTGATTGATTCTAATTCTTCTGTAATCGGTTGTGCTATCCCTTTATTCCTTTGCTCAATGAGCTCGGGAGGGATATCAGCGTCTCTAGGGTCTATTTCCATGCCACACACATTAAGAGACAAAAAAGCGCGAAGACAATGAATATAATCTCTGCGAGAAAACAAAGAAAGAAAGTACTAATTACTACTTGAAGACTCTGAAATAACAACACTTACGACAACTCTAAACAACTCAGAAAAGAAATACTTAAACAAAAACAAATTGTTTGCTGACTCAAGACTCAAAAGAAAACCTACACATCCTCTACTGGCTTAGACTCTTCTTTCCTTGGAATAAGAACGGGGGATCCTTCGGTGTACCAATTCTGAAGTGGCTCGCTGACTGTCTGGAATGCTGGAACTGGAACCTCTTCACAATCTTCGATGGTTAGCACACATTCTGAAAACAATAGGCCCATAGCCTCGGAATCCATGCTGTCTGCCTAATCCTCTTCTTCTCTGTCGCTATCTATTGCTGAATCCTCAACCATGGTTGCTGTGATCGGATACCACTCGGTCTCAAAGAAGATCTCAAATCCTGGGACTCTAGCTCCAATGGACTCCACATAAGTAGGCTCCGGAAAACCACAATATGGGAAATCTTCCCTCTCTTTCACAAAGCACCCATTCAAGGTTGGCTTGTAAGGCTTAAACGGATGAATAACAGTATGCCTGCGAGCATTAGCAATTTCTTTCTCTTTTCTCAGTCGCGCTTGTTCCTTGTAATCTGCTTGTGTTGGCTTATATCCCAAGGCAAAGGTATGCGAGGCTAATTGGTGCTTAATTGGCTCTGAGATTCCTCGGTGCCTTGGTCCCATTCCCATGCCAGGGAAGAAACCCATGATCTTCATGATTTCAGCAACACACAA
This sequence comes from Liquidambar formosana, assembly GCA_039720395.1. Lineage (NCBI taxonomy): Eukaryota > Viridiplantae > Streptophyta > Magnoliopsida > Saxifragales > Altingiaceae > Liquidambar > Liquidambar formosana. The sequence goes on along the minus strand of CM077826.1, from coordinate 23,666,562 downwards.
GTTCCCATGTGGTGAAAAGTCTAGCGGGATAAGTTCTCTGCCTGCGGGTGCTGAGTTGATAACCTGCACATATTCAAATCCTGACAACGGCATATCTGAAGGATCATGCTTGATCTCACAAATGGGGATTCTTGACACTTGACTAGCAGCAAATTCATAGTCTCCTTGTAGGGTCACAATAGATCCTTTGTAGGGGAACTTAACTTTTTGGTGCAAGGATGATGGGATGGCCCCATTTGGATGGATCCATGGTCGACCTAGCAAGAGATTGAAACAGGCAGGAACATCGAGAACTTGGAATTCGACCTCGAACTCTTCCGGTCCTATGATTAATGGTAAGGTCACCATACCAATCACCTCCCTTCTTGTGTTGTCATATGCTCTTACTGATTGCCCAGATGGCACAAAATCTGTGGGTCCCAACCCAAGAGATGTAGCAGTACGAAGTGGACACACATTCAAAGCAGAACCATTGTCAGTAAGGACAGTGGGAACCCGTTTCCCTAAGGTATCAACAGTTATGTTCAAGGCTTGCACATGATCTTTCCTCCCTTTTGGCAAATCAGCTTCCGTGAAGATTATGGTAGCTGCTTTCTCGACAGGGGTTATAAGACTCACCAATCCTTCCGGTGAAGTATCGATGGGTACTTGGACATGGTTCAAGAGCTTAAGCATAGTTTGACGGTGCTTGAGAGAAGCCATAAGCAATCCCCATATGGTAATGTTGGCTTGAGTCTTTTTCAGTTGCTTTAGGACTTCATCCTCTTCATCGTAGATTTCAGGTCTTTGCCCCTTCTCTAGCGCTTCCACCGGATTTTCATTCTCAAGGTAGGACGGTTTGAAGTGACGACCACCCCTAGTCAAGTGATCAACTTCTTCAGAGTCTGCCCACAGATCATTTACTTCTTCGCTACCAGATTCTCCCATGATGTCTCCCCATTCAAGCATATCTACCTCTTGCATTAGAGATTTTTCTATCGACTGTTCTTCTTTCAAGGATTTTCCCCATCCGGTTGCATGGACTGGGGATTTCTCTGTTGGTTGCTCATCTTCCCATGGATTTCCCCATCCAGTTGCACGAACAAGAATGGTTATTGGAGGCGGTGCAGTATAGAGAACATAAAAGTCAAACTTCCCAGATGGTTCCCCCAATAAACCCACTTCAGGGTCTCCAGCATCATACCTTTCCTTCAATTGTTACTGAAATGACTTTCGAGACTTACTTGGCTTCTTTGACATTTCCTTTTCAACAACCTTTTCTTTCCCCATAGGCTTCTTCTCGGGATTTGCCCATTCTAGCATATTGATCTCTTGCATGTTTTCTTCATGTAGGGTGGGCAACAATGTAGGCACTTCGCATGGACTTGGCTGCGGAACTATCAGAACTCTCTCATCAATCAAGTCTTGGACCACTTTCTTTAGCAAGGTGCAATCCTCAGTATCATGGCCAGATTTTCTATGGTATAGGTGGGTCAGGGACAAGTGAAAACTGAAGTGGAAGGGGAGTGATAAGGCCTCTTTTCTTGCAATGGTGAAATACATTGGTGAGACTCATAGGCAAAGTGGTGTAATGGCGAATGGGTCGAGGTGAGCGAGGTGAATTGTCTTCTATTGCATTGACATTAGAAGTAGGGGATGGATTGTGGGATGGCAAAGGATTTTGAGTGACATTGGGACGGTTAGGAGGAGTAGGTGGGCCTATGATCTTTTTGTCAATGAGGTCTTGTATTTCATGTCTGAGGCGGACACAACGGTCTGTTCTATGGCCTTTGGATTGATGGAAATGGCAGTACTCATTTTCGTTGTACCACCTAGGCAATGGATTTGGTGGAGGTATTGGGTCTAGAGGTTTGAGGATGCCCCTTGCTTTCAATCTTTCATAAACCTTGTCTAGTGGTGCATACAAATCAGAGAACTGACGAGGAGTAGAATTGTTGCCAATGTTCCATGGTTGTTGTGGAGCGATTGCATTCACTTCAATGGGTGCCTTTCCATTGTTCCCTATCCGACGAAACCTTGAAGGATCTTCAACTTTAAGGGTGCCATCAGTTATAGCATCTTCCACTTGTGTCCCAGAGCTAATCAGAGCTTTGAAAGTGGGGAAGTGATGAGCGAACAAGTGCTTGTGATATATAGGCAATAGGTTCTTGACTACCATTCGTATCTGTTCTTCTTCATTAGGCCTATCAAACATTTTAGAAGATTTCTTCCTCCACCTAGTGATGTAGGAAGAGAAAGATTCGTTTGCCGCCTGTTTGGTAGTCTCCAGGTCTCTCCTTGTCACATCAACTTCCGTGTTGTACTTGTAGTGATCGGTGAATTCTCTGCACACGTCTTCCCATGTTCTAGTCTTCGACTCATCTAAACTTAGAAACCAATGTAGCAAAGAGGTGCTGAGTGATTCATGGAATAATTGGGCCATTAATTCCTTAGAAGCACCACGAGGTTGCATTGCTCGGACATACATTTTCAAGTGAGTCTTAGGGCAACCCGTTCCATCAAACTTCTGTAATTCCGGCATCTTGAATGAAGTCGGCAATCTCGCTTGGGGGAAGAGAGAAAGAGTGTGTATATCCACAAAATCATCTGCACGACGAATACCCTTTAAAGTCTTCTCCAAGGCCAACATCCTTGCAGCCATCATCTTTTGGTCATCACTCATAGGAGGTTTTTCAGTGGTAGGGATGCAAGTGGATGATTGGGTGTAAATGGGGATGTTTTGTAGTGGAGGTTGAGTATGTGGAAGTGGTGGATTTTGAGGTGATGATTGAGTATGTGGGGGTGGTGGATTTTGGGCTTGGGCAGATGGGTTGGATTGATTATGGACAATGGGGACTTGAGTGTCGGGTATGGCATGATCTGTAGGAACATTGTGGATGAGGACAGGGGTTCGGTTGTTGATCTCTTGTGCCATTCTTATTGCGGTTTCAGACTTCACTGATACCTCTTCCAACTTCCCAAGGATATCATTCAATAGCCTCTCAATTCTTCGTGGATCCGCAGGAGTCCCAGAAACAGATGTCCCCTCAGGTGTAGCCAGGTTATTCAATGCAAAAGTATCATCCATGGCGAGGTCTTGTTCGGTACTTCCTCTGATCAAACGGCCTGATGAGTCACGAGTCCAAGCCAGCACTCTATTACAACCAAATGACCCATACTTAGTTACAAAGTGACACAAAGCGCCTTTAGTCTCCACAATTGATTTGAACGGGCGGGTAATGGTCCAATAACATTCCTTTAGTTGGGTCTCTCATCCTTATGAGCCCAATGGGCTTTAGGTAAGAAGGTCATACTAAAGGGATGTAGGTCAATTGATTTTAAAGTCATGTTACCCCTTAAAATTAACCACCCACATAGCATTCATTCGTATCTCCAACCGCATTCAAGAACAAGAAACCGGATCACTGTATCGAGGGCTTTGTATCATCTTCTCAAAGAACCATGACATGAATTGCATTGCCATTCATTCCATTCACATTCATTCCCACAACACACATTCATGCCACACATACATTCATTCCATACACACATACATTCAAACACACATCCACTCTGTACCTGCATTCATTCCACAAGCATGGTGACTTTAAGCTAGGCGAGTCCATGTGTCCTAGACAGTCCACTATATGCACTAAAAAGGGTAGGATAGTGTCCCCTACTTGCTTGAATCAACCATATACCTATCACGTGTGGCATGAGGGATGTCGCGTGAGTCAAGTGGTACGTGTTGATCCATTTAATATACCCAAGGGTAAAACCCAAGGATACGTGGCAAGAGGAGTTGATAGCTTCGCAAACATGACACCCGAGAACGAGGGGAACCGGGGTCAAGGCTAGGCCAATCAGAAAAGGCAAGGATACATCGACCTATCATTCAAATGCAATTGCGCACACAATGCAATAAAGTAAACACACATTCAAGCGTATGCAAGTGATTGATTTTAATTTAAGCAATTAAATTAGCCCATACAAATTCCTTGAGTCTAGTCCACTAATCCCCAGTGGAGTCGCCAGACTGTGAACCACGGGTTTCGATCTAGGGGAGGAAGGAAGAACCCTTCTTTTAAAAAAGACTTGTAGAGATTTAAATTAATAAAAATCTGGTTTTTAAAAGGTTCACAAAAACATAACAAACAAGGAGTCGCCACCTCATTTTTAGGAAAAGAGGAAAACCATAAAAACAGTTTTAAAGAAAACCTTTGAAAACCAAACACATGACCCCGATCAAGGAAAAGCAGGTCTATCAAAACAAGAGAGGATTCGGAGACTAAGTTACGATGTGGGAAGGTTCTAGGAAACATCCTATAGGCACCCACATCGCCCCAAAAATGGGTCTCTGAATTTATATGGGCTATTTCAATCACTTCCTAGTTAGTCACCATGCATATGCAAAGAATCATCCATAAATAATCCACATTCATCCATGAACATCCATAACATATGTAAACATCCATAAAGCACGTAAACATCCATGAACAAGTATGAGAGATATGGAAAGCAGGTAAGAGATAGAGAGAATGAACAAACAAATCCATCCTATCCACTAGCAAATATGTGATGGATAAATGAGCAAGCAAACAAATTTATCCTATCCACTAACAAATATGTGATGGATAAATGTATAAGCATGGTTCCATCCTATCCACTAGCATATATGTGATGGACAAATGGGTAGAAAGAAAGAGAAAGAAAAGAAAAAGAAAACGAAATCTAGGATACTTAGTATCCTAGGGCGGACTTGAACATCAAATGAGCGCCTACGTACCTTACATACAAAGATGCAAGGATCAAAGTCCACGTAGTTCGATTAAGAAGGGGTTACTCCCTTTACAATGAACTATAAACCCTAAGTTTCCATTAAAAGAAAAGAAGAGTTTTTCAAAAAAAGAAGGATTTCCAAAAAAGGAATTTGAGAAAAGGTAGAATTTGAAAAGAGATAGAACTCTTATCCAAAAAGAAGTTTTAGAAAAGTAGAATTCTAAAAGAGATAGAACTCTAATTAAAAAAGAAGTTTAAGAAAAGTAGAATTCTAAAAGAGATAGAACTCTAATTAAAACAGAATTTTGAGAGAGTTGGAAACTTAGGACTTCTAATTCAAAGTAAAGACAATAACCCGAGGGAGGGAGAAGAGAACAATTCATACACAACTTACCATGAACCACTTACCATATGCAAATTATCCCGAAACATCGAGAAAACACCAATTAATCACCCCATGTATTCTATAGAGCAATTATTAAGCTCAAATCCACCATATTCATGCTCAAATCATCATTAGGAAACCTAATTCAAATCTGGACAGAATACTAAATATGCATATAATGACCTAACACTCATGCAAATCATCCCGAAACATCGAGAAATCATCAATTAATCACCCTATGTATTCTATAAGGCAATTATTAAGCTCAAATCATTCATATTCATGCTCAAATCATCATTAGAAGACCTAATTCAAATCTGGACAGAATACTAAACATGCATACAATGACCTAAAACTCATGCAAATAACAAAAATCAAAAGAAAAACTCAATCCTATATGCTCCTATATGCTCCTATATGCTCTAAACACCCTAACATGCACAAAAACTATCAAAAACATGCTAAATAGGCATTACCATGATGAAAATATCATATGATAATCCTAACATGAAAAGAAAATCTACCATGATGCCTTAGGTAAGTACTTTATGTAAGAATGTGAAATAAGCATCCTTACGGCGAGCTTTCTTAAGTAAAACTATCCGGAGATAATTTTACGTAGAAATCACTCCAAATGAATGGTTTCTTCACATATCCTACGTAAAATATATACCTAAGAATGCAAAGAAACTCACAGCACACTTAAACACACTCCAGAAAGCATCCATGCACAGCCTCACCCACTAAGGACGATAATTATCCTCGAAAAGGATAATCATCCATTCACCTATGAAGACGAGGCTTACACAGCAAGTGTCCTATACAAAAGATGCTTAAAATCATGCATATAATTGAACCATGAAGAGAAAACGGACTAAACACACCAATTGATTTTTCATGCAAAACGTACCTCTATCCTTAAGGGAGAAACTATCCTACCAGCAAACAATTCGCAATCCTAATCCACTAACATGCATTCTCATCATCCTTGAATCATATACACTCTAAAATATAGAGTATATATGATTCCTAAATCAATTCTAAGCCATAATTATCCAGAGAATGGAGTAGAAGAAGAAGGAATCGTAAAAGAAAGCAAAGAAGACTTACAATGAAGCAAGGGTCTTCACTGCGTTCTTCCTTCTCTTTGGCTTGGTTCCCTTCTAGTTCTCCTTTAAAATTGCAGTAGAAAGCCTCCTCCAAGTGATATGGGTGTGTTCAAACTCATGGTCCCTCTCTCTCTTATGAATATGAAGTGTCAAATAAGCCCAAAAGTCCCTAATGCTGATGAATGAGCCTCTATTTATAACCAACCAACCATATGAACCAATGGTTGAGATTAATTCACCATAAAATCAATCTAGGGCTGTAATTAAATCCCATGAATGTTAAACAACTCAAAACCACCTCCCAATAGGCTTAGAAGTCCTTTAGAAGGTAGAAAATCGGAGTAGTAGAGTCCCATTTCATCAAAAACTCAAAAAGAGAAAAATCAGGACGAAGGGCTCGGGTGACCAGTTGGGTGGACTGGTTGGACCGGTTAGGTGAACCGGTCACCCGAGAGTGAACTCAGGTTTCCTCAGTTTTGAGGATTCCTGACTCGGTTTGGACTCCTAACTTCAAACGGACTTAAATTTTTCATTTTAACTCCGATTTGAGTGATTCAAAAGCCAAAATTTCAAGGATTCAATGTAGAATAATCCTAGAATATTCTTGAACCAAGAATCTGTTAGGATTATGCCCTAGAGCCAATCATAGAGATGATTGTTTAGGGATTAGGAACAATCAATTGATTTCATTTATATATGTCACATTTATTATTGATTTAATAAAAGGGCTTATTCTATTATGTTTATATGCATCATTTATATTTACATAATATGTCCATGGAGTTAGAGTTGAGAATATGATATTACAAAGGGTTGTAATTTTGAGACTGTAAATATATCTCTGTACTAAACTCCTAAATCATTCCTAGTTGAAGGTTCACTATGATGGACAGTAATGAACCATAGGACTAGCACTTGTTAGGTTGACTCTATAGGAGGATAGCTAGTCTCAAGCTATTTGTGTGGAGACACTACAACCAACAAGTGGGTGCCTATTATAAGAATAGGTACACTGAATGTGACCAAAGATATGAGATAAATTGAATGGAGTTTTAACCTGCCTGTCAATCAGTTTCTCATTGTTATAGTGGTACAAGTAATTCTTAGACCTGAAACACCATGGTTGTCTTATACATGTAGCTTTAGAAGTTTGATAACACTAAGTGCAGATCCTATTCAGGGGTCTGTAAGGGTGTTCATTAGCCCTACTGCTATGTGTGTGAAGGCATGTGAGTGATCAACAAGGAATCCATCACTCTCAGGAAAAAGAGAGTGAATGTCTCATACAGCATTCATTGAATATAACTCATTAAATCCATGGGCCCATGGTAGAATGAATATGGAAAGGAGTTTCCATAAGTTCATCATTGAGTTGATATTAATGAATGAGTATAAAGTAATTGAACTAGGGACTTGACAGACTTCTATGTCCTATTAGTTCAATTTGAGACATTGTGTTGATGGAAGGATGGAATTGTAACCAGTAAACTATAACAGAAGGGTTCTTTGTAAATGACTATTCACCTCATTAAGGACCACACCATGAGCCATATGCTAGGTGTTACTCATGGTTAGTAGAAGCCCTAATTGATATAAATGAGTTATAATCAATTAGGGAATTGAAAGGAGTTTCAATTAGACCCTTAATGGAAAGTGTTCCATTGTGCACAACTTGTGCTGTTCCTACTACTTAATGATGTGAACCCAATGGGTCACACACTGATCATGCTAAGAGAGCTTGAAAGTCTATGAGAGAAAGGGCTTAAGTGAATAAAAGAATTGTTCTTAAGGGGCAAATTTATATAGGATATAAATTAGAGGGGTTAAGTTGCAATTATGCATAATTACAACTTAACTCATATGAGGAATAGGATTCCTCACTAGGGCCGGCCCTATTAGTGGGCTATATATAGCCTCACATGTGATGTGATGACATCACTTGAAACATAATTCATTCTCCCCAAGGGCTGGCCGAATTTCACAAGGAGGCTCTCTCTCTCTCTCCCTCTTCTCCACCTCTAGCAACAACAAGGAAGAAGAAGGAAAGGACTTCAAGTTCAAGCTAGGTGTGGATACCGTTGGAGGCAGCACACTTGGGCTGCTCATTCACCGCTGTCCGGAGACAAAGCTTGGAGCAAAAAGGAGAAGACAAAGCTTGGAGCATAAAGGAGAAGACTTGAATCAACTGTAAGTAATTCTACCCTCTTCTAGTTAGGGTTTTTGTTTTGTATTAAGCATAATTAAGATTCATGGGTTTGGGAATCGTAGGAAAAATTTTAAATTCCGCCTTTGTATTTTTCCTCTCTAGTTTGATTCCCAACAGTGGTATCAGAGCCATGATTATGCCTAATACAAACTGCATGTGGGCTGTAATTCATGGTAAATTGATTGGTTTAATGAATTGAGATTCATGTTCATGCATTCAATTGATTTCCCTCTCATGGCCGAACCTAGGGTTATTGAACCCTAGGTGTTTATCTCTCCTTCTCCTCTTCTAAAATAGTTTTAGGGCTGCTGGAAAGTTCAAAGAGTTGAATAGGTTTCAGTTTTGGAGAAGAAGAAGGAGGAAACTAGGGTTTCCTCTTCATGGCCGAACCTGGGGTTTTGAACCCTAGGCTGTTTTTCCCTCTTCTCCTCTTCTAATATTCTTCTAACATTAATTCTGGAATTTTTGAGAAGCATGTGATGTATACAGAAGAAGAAGAAACCAGTGTTTCTTCTATGGAGGCCGAACCTAGGGTTTGAAACCCTAGGTTGTTTTCTTTTGTGTTTTGTTTTTGTTTTGGTTTAATTAAGACATGAGATGCCTGTAATTAATCCACATAAAGTTGTTATGGTGATTTCTTAAGTATAGGGATGCATAGAAATCAAAACAATTCAAAAAGTTTGGGAAGAACACCATGGAGTTCGAATCTGGGTTTTAGAACCCTATGGTTCTTGCTACTGTTCTGATATGATATCTCTGTAAAATTGATGTAAATCCTTTTTAGGATAATTATACATATTGTATGTATGATTTTCTTTAAGTTTTATAAGAATCTTGATGCATATAAGAATCAAAAAGTTTGATTTCTTGAAAAACACAGCAGGCTGTTTTTCTGCAGAAAGTCATCAACGGAGTTTTGTTCATATCTTGAGCTAGGGAACTCCAAATTGCATGAAACCAATTTTATTAGTTTCCTAAGACATGTAGGATGCTAGGAAAAATAATTTGGTAGCCTGAATTAATCATCTTGCTGGGTTTTAAATCAATTTGTGATCAGGGACAGTATGCTGTCAAATTCTGGACAGCCTACTGTTCTTGAATTGTTTAGAACAATTGGGGATGATTTGATCATCCAAACCACTTCAATTGGCTTAGTAATTCATGTAGGGGCATGATACAAAAGCTGGTTTTGTAGGTGGAGTCGAATTGATTAAGTTTTAGAAACGTTTGTGACCTTGGAGGTCCTCCCATGGTGGTGCCAGCAAGGGTTCTTGAAACCCTAATGTTCTTTGAAGAAGACAGCCCTCTTGGCCACTCCACACGTGTCCATGGGCTTGGCCCACACCCTAGCTTGAATCCCCCTTTGCTGGCCATAGCCTCCCATGGCCTGGCCAAGCCATGGCAGCCTTGCCTAGCCATGGCAGCCCACTATAGGTGGCGGCAGCCTTAGGGTTTCTTAGGAAACCCTAATTCCCATTAATGATGAAACCCTAATTCATTAATTGCATTAATTAAAAACCCTAATTTGGCTATTAATTACCTTAATTAAAGTGTTTAATGATTGGTCATTAATTGACCAATCATGGTTATTAATCATTAGGGTATAATTAAGTGCATTTATGATGTCTAGGGTTTAGGGTTTAGGAAACCCTAATTCGTATTAATTAAACCCTAACTCTATTAATGCATTAATTAATAACTAAACCTAGTAATTAATGTGTCTAACCTAGGGTTAAATGATTGGTCATTAATGACCAATCATGATCATTAATGGTTTAGTAATTAATCATTGGCATTTAATAGGTTTAAGGTTTAGGGTTTTAGAAACCCTAATTAGTGCATATTAATTAGGTGTAATTAATATCCTAGGTGACATTAATTAAACCCTAATCCTAATCATTAATACCATATAAACCTAGGGTTTAAATGATTGGTCATTAATTGACCAATCATAAGGCATTTGATGTATTAGGGTTACACTTAGGGTTTAGAGTTAATGCATTTAGGGTTCAGGGTTTTAGGAAACCCTAATGCACTAATTAATTAATAAAATGATTTTATTTAATTCCAAAATTGATTATTTAATTAATGGTGATTAATTTTATAATGTTTTAAATGGTTTAAAACACAATTTAGGATTAAATTAAAATCTGGAATTTTTTAATTAAATGAAATTGTTTTGTTTAATTAAAGAAACCCTAATATTTGATATTAGTGTTCAATTAGGGGACTTTAAATGTTTCAATTGATTTGATTAATTGAAACTAAATGTCTTAATTGTTAAGACTTAATTAATTTTGGAGATTATGCATATCCTAATAAGATTAGGACACATTAATGAGATTAATGAAAACCAATCAATAGAGTTACCATGAATGCCCATATGCTTATTGCTTACAGTTATTTCCTTTATTATGCAATGTGATTGTATGGTTATGGGTGGATGATGATTATGGACTATACCCCTTAAACCAATTGTGATTGGCCGTCTTATGAATGGGTTGTATTAATTTTTCAAGAGTTGTTAATTTTTGGTGATGTATTATTTATTTGGGGCTTGCATGCCACCTTCTTCTCTCTCTCTATCATTCTCTTATGTACCCCACATTCCCCTTATGTATCCCTTTCTTTAAAATTATGTAAATGTTATGTAATCGAGAGCGCACTAAGGAGCATGGTGGACCTAAAGGAGCATAGTGGAGCCCAACAAGCCTATGGTGGAGACCATGAAGCCAATGGAGGAGATTGAAGGACTTGAAAGCTTGGAGAAGATTTTCAAGAGTGCATGCTATGTTTCAAATGAATGTTTTACGATCACCTACACCCACCTTAGACCAAGGATTCAATTCATTGGCTTGGATTGAATCCTCTTAAAGTCCATAATCATCATAGTGGGAGCTTTTAATGAGATTAATAGAGATAGCTCCAAATCCAAAGATCGTTATATGTCACCTTATAGGGACTAATATCGATAAGTGGATTACATATATATAATGTTGTTATATATTTCTTATTTAAATGCATGAGATGTATGTTAGATTAGTTATTTTGATGAGACCCTTAAAACCCCTCTATTTTAATATTAAGTTGGAAATGGAGAATACATTAGGGAATGGATTCTTCATTGCCTTCCATCATTATAGGATCATCTAACGTCCCTTAATGTGGGTACCTGGCTGCAGACATGTAGGAGCTACCCATATTAAAGACATTACTTGAAACTATCACATATGTAGATATCATGGGGTGCCTAAGCTGGTATATACCAAGAAACTAACATGTGAGGTATATATTTGGTGAAACATACCTGTGTGAATGATGGGCTTAACTTAACTAGGGAAGTATTCCAAGAAACTAACATGTGAGGAGTATGTACCCTAGAGGCAAAATGATTGGAACTTGCTTATGAAGCAATAGACAAAGAGTTGTCTTCTTACTGTGGGTTAGAAGTCAAGAAACTAATATGTGAAGCTTCTAGGTCACAGTGGGACCCCAATCCCCATTAGGAATAAGATTCCCGAATTCCATTAGAGGGTGTATGGAATTTGATAAAATAGTGGGAGGTACCATATGATTAAAGACCCGATCATTATGGATTAAAAATGAAATCTAATTCTCTAATTTTATATGTAGTTCATAGAAATGGCTCATCTCAACCCGCTATCCAAAATATTGGACATCAACCGTTTGACTGGACCAAACTATCTTGATTGGCTGAGGAACTTAAAAATAGTTTTAACTTCTGAAAAGATTACCTACACACTTGATGGCACACTTCCTTAGGCACTGGCTGAGACTGCAACTCAGCAAGAGAGAGACGCTTTTCAGAAGCGCATGGACGACGATTTGAAGGCAAGATGCTATATGATGGCATCCATGAGCCCTGAGCTTCAGAAGCAACATGAGTCCATGAAAAGTGCTCGTGACATCTTTCTCCACTTACAAGAGTTGTATGGGGAGCAAAGTAGGACCGCAAAGTACAATATTGTCAAGGATCTATTCAAGGCAAGGATGAATGAGGGTTCATCTGTGACTGATCACACCTTGAAAATGATCAACCATATCGAGCAGCTTGAAAAGCTTGATGTGATCATTGAAGCTGATATGTGTTCAGACATTATATTGCAGTCCCTTCCTGATTCATTTGGGCCGTTCATAATGAATTTTCATATGAACAAGCTTGAGCCCACTCTCCCCGAGCTGCACAATTTGCTCAAGATGACTGAGGAGACAATGAAGAAGGGAAAAGGTTCTTTGCTCGCATTTGATGGAGCTTCTACTTCCAAGGCCAAGCCCAAGCCTAAGGGCAAGGGCAAAGGAAAGGGTAAGAGTACCCAAGGGAAGAAGAAGAAGAACTTGAAGCCAAAGGGAGGTGTCAAGAAAGGTAATACTGACAAGGCCAAAGGAACCTGTTTTCACTGCGGCAAGGATGGGCACTGGAAACGTAACTGCCGGGAGTATCTGGATACTCTAAAGAGCCGACCTTCGGAAGGTATGGATCATGCTCTAAACTAAATGTTAGTTTTGCTTCCACTTTGGTACTTAATTCTGATGTGAATTTTGAATTCCATGCAGGATCTAGTGGGAAGCAGAAGGCTGAGTAGAAGCGGAATATCCCTACGAGTGGAGAATGGAGCAAAGTGTTGCTGTATTAGCTATGGGATTTGCTGCTTGACTCTACCTGATGGAGTAGTTTAGAATTAATAAGCTATCTTGACATTCCAGAAGTTTTTAGAAACATTATCTTTATTTCAGTTTTGCCTAAACAGTGTTTTAGTTTGATTTAATAAATGTTTTTTATGAAGAGTTCATTACTTCTGGAATTTATAGCATTTATCTTCTAAACTACCTTGCAAATATGAATTGCATGAAACATGATAGCTCTAAAATTGAATGCTAATAAACCCAAGAGAACAGGAGAAATAGTTTCTCATACTTTATGAACCTTTACTTAAAAATGTTAAGGTATAGGTGCATATACTTAAAGAAGTACAAATCTGAAACATTTGAAAAGGTTCAAAGAATTCAGATTTGAAGTAGAGAAACAAACTAGTAAAAGTATCAAACTCTTCGATTGGATCGAGGAGGCGAATATTTAACTGGTGATCTTTCAGATCAACTTGTTCAAATAGGCATTCTATTCTAATGGACACCTCTTAGAACATCATAACTAAATGGTGTGTCAAAAGGAGGAAGAGGACCTTATTTGATATGGTCCGGTCCATGATAAGTTACAACGACCTAATATTATCCTTGTTAGGATATGCCCTAGAAATTGCCACGTACCTGTGAAACAGAGTTCAAACCAAGGCCGTCCCTTAGGACCTATATGAGATATGGAAAGGGAAGCACCAAACCTTAAGCATGTTAAGGTATGGGGATGCACTACATATGTAGAGACATATAATGCAACCAAATTGGAAATCAAGATAACTTAAATGTAGTTTTGTGGATTACCCTAAAGAAAGTTTAGGATATCATATCTATTATCCTGATGAACAAAAGGTGTTTTGTTTGTAAGTTTGCAATCTTTCTTGAAAAAGAGTTTATTCAAGAAGGAGAAAACAACAGGAAAATAGAACTCAAAGAGTTGTCTAATGAGACACAAACCAACATTGATGCAACCCCTGTCCCTGTTGAGACAAAACCCATTATTCTACCATGATTGTACAAAGGGTTAGTGGGAGTGCGATCATATTTTGGTCCTATAAGTGAATGACGTTCTACTTATTAGGGAATGATGTAGAGACGTTGTCAACAGTGAAAAATTAGTTTTTCACAGAGTTTCTCCATAAAAGATTTGGAAGAAGCATCCTATATTCTAGGAATAGAGGTCTATAGAGATAGATCTAAAGGATGCTAAGTCTCTCCCAATCAAAGTACATAGACAAGATTTTGAAAGAGTTCAAAATGCATGATTCCAAAAGGAGGTCTAATTCCTGTCAGACATGGAATCAAGTTGTCTATAACTAAAAGACCAGATATCAGTTTTGCTGTAAATGTTACGAGCAGATATCAGGCAGACCCAGATGAGGAACACTGGGAAGCAGTCAAGGCTATCCTTAAGTTCTTGAGAAGAACTAAAGGATCTATCCCTTGCCTATGGAGAAAGAAACTTGAAATGGTTGGTAGAACGGATAGAGATTTTCAATCTGACGATGATGATAGGAGATCAACATCGAGGTATGTTCTCACCTTAAATGGTGGAGCTGTAAATTTGAGTGCATTGCTGCATGTTTGGATGAGTAAGTTCATTGCAGAACTAGGAGTGGTTCCTGACATTGAGAAGCCTTTACTATTGTTTTTGTGACAACAATAAGGCTAGTGCTCAAGACAAGGATCCACGGTCTCATCAAAAGTCCAAACTTTAAGCGGCGATTCCAAGTGATTAGAGAGATCATTGGAAGAGATGACATATACATATAGAAGTTTAATACAACAGAGAATAAAGAATACCCCTTCACTAAGGCTATAACCCAAGTGTGTTGGATGACCACCGACAGGATATGGGTATGAGATACATGGTGGATTGGCTATAGTGCAAGTGGGAGATTGTTAGGATTATGCCCTAGAGCCAATTATAGAGATGATTGTTTAGGGATTAGGAACAATCAATTGATTTCATTTATATATGTCACATTTATTATTGATTTAATAAAAGGGCTTATTCTATTATGTTTATATGCATAATTTATATTTACATAATATGTCCATGGAGTTAGAGTTGAGAATATGAAATTACAAAGGGTTGTAATTTTGAGACTGTAAATATATCTCTGTACTAAACTCCTAAATCATTCCTAGTTGAAGGTTCACTATGATGGACAGTAATGAACCATAGGACTAGCACTTGTTAGGTTGACTCTATAGGAGGATAGCTAGTCTCAAGCTATTTGTGTGGAGACACTACAACCAACAAGTGGGTGCCTATTATAAGAATAGGTACACTGAATGTGACCAAAGATATGAGATAAACTGAATGGAGTTTTAACCTGCCTGTCAATCAGTTTCTCATTGTTATAGTGGTACAAGTAATCCTTAGACCTGAGACACCATGGTTGTCTTATACATGT
Source organism: Liquidambar formosana (assembly GCA_039720395.1). Taxonomy (NCBI): domain Eukaryota; kingdom Viridiplantae; phylum Streptophyta; class Magnoliopsida; order Saxifragales; family Altingiaceae; genus Liquidambar; species Liquidambar formosana. The sequence goes on along the minus strand of CM077826.1, from coordinate 23,651,031 downwards.
AGCTTTAGAAGTTTGATAACACTAAGTGCAGATCCTATTCAGGGGTCTGTAAGGGTGTTCATTAGCCCTACTGCTATGTGTGTGAAGGCATGTGAGTGATCAACAAGGAATCCATCACTCTCAGGAAAAAGAGAGTGAATTTCTCATACAGCATTCATTGAATATAACTCATTAAATCCATGGGCCCATAGTAGAATGAATATGGAAAGGAGTTTCCATAAGTTCATCATTGAGTTGATATTAATGAATGAGTATAAAGTAATTGAACTAGGGACTTGACAGACTTCCATGTCCTATTAGTTCAATTGGAGACATTGTCTTGATGGAAGGATGGAATTGTAACCAGTAAACTATAACAAAAGGGTTCTTTGTAAATGACTATTCACCTCATTAAGGACCACACCATGAGCCATATGCTAGGTGTTACTCATGGTTAGTAGAAGCCCTAATTGATATAAATGAGTTATAATCAATTAGGGAATTGAAAGGAGTTTCAATTAGACCCTTAATGGAAAGTGTTCCATTGTGCACAACTTGTGCTGTTCCTACTACTTAATGATGTGAACCCAATGGGTCACACACTGATCATGCTAAGAGAGCTTGAAAGTCTATGAGAGAAAGGGCTTAAGTGAATAAAAGAATTGTTCTTAAGGGGCAAATTTATATAGGATATAAATTAGAGGGGTTAAGTTGCAATTATGCATAATTACAACTTAACTCATATGAGGAATAGGATTCCTCACTAGGGCCGGCCCTATTAGTGGGCTATATATAGCCTCACATGTGATGTGATGACATCACTTGAAACATAATTCATTCTCCCCAAGGGCTGGCCGAATTTCACAAGGAGGCTCTCTCTCTCTCTCCCTCTTCTCCACCTCTAGCAACAACAAGGAAGAAGAAGGAAAGGACTTCAAGTTCAAGCTAGGTGTGGATACCGTTGGAGGCAGCACACTTGGGCTGCTCATTCACCGCTGTCCGGAGACAAAGCTTGGAGCGAAAAGGAGAAGACAAAGCTTGGAGCATAAAGGAGAAGACTTGAATCAACTGTAAATAATTCTACCCTCTTCTAGTTAGGGTTTTTGTTTTGTATTAAGCATAATTAAGATTCATGGGTTTGGGAATCGTAGGAAAAATTTTAAATTCCGCCTTTGTATTTTTCCTCTCTAGTTTGATTCCCAACAGAATCCCTGACCACGGTCAAGTGGCTGGGTTTTCATGAGGCGATTACCCGAAAAAAGGTCAATTAAGCATAGGGTAATGTGGTGAACCAATCCCAAACCTATCAATAAATTAAATTGGCACTTCAATTAGACTCATTTCATCATTCTAAGGTCAATGGAACTCTCCGGAGAAAATTTGGAAGTTAATTGGAAAATATACGAAGTAAAAGACGAAATTGCCCTTCAAGTCGCAAAAAGTTCTAATTAGCTATCCAAACCTATCTGGAATTGAACCAAATTTGACACACATATCTAAAATGACCCTAGAAACTAAATGCAAGTGATGGGACTCAACAAAGCGACAAAAATATGCATGCAATGATGACCTATCCTCCTAAGGCTTAAAAGGGCAAAATTGTCCTTTAAGGCTTAGGGACTCTTAAATGCTTCTAAACCTAACCAAATGCTATCATGATCTCATGGGGGTGAAAATGGGGTGTCTACAGATTGAAAAGCTCATAAGCTGTGACCTATTGAAGCCACTCGACCCAAGACCTCTACCAAATCCCTTACCCAAGAACTACAACGAGAATGAGTACTGAAGGTACCACCAATCCAAAGGGCATGCCACCAATCGTTGTATTCACTTTCGCCACCAAGTCCAAGACCTCATTGACAAACAAGTCATCTCACCACCAACTCGTCCAAATGTCATTCGTAATCCTCTCCCATCACACAACAACGCACCCCCACCTAACACCATAAATGCCATTGGGGTTGAATCCTCACGCCCTCGCCGTCCCATAAGACAATACACTCCACTCCCCATGACCTTAACCCGTCTTTTCACCAATTGCCGCAATAACAGCCTTATCATGCCACTTCCACGAAAGCTAAGGCCATCAACCCCTCACCAATATTGCCAATACCATCGTGCACCTGGCCATGACACCGAGGTTTGTTCTATACTAAAGAAGATCATTCAAGACCTCATTGACCAAAAAGTTTTTTTGTTGCCAAAGAAATCTATCCAACAAGAGCTGAAAGAAAGATATGAAGCAGGGGATCCTCAAGTTGGCCTATTGGGTGAGTCTTCGGGGAAATTTGATTACTATGTGCTGTACTCAAGCCCAAGTCCAATATCAGATGAGTCGATAGTCCCTTCAGGTTGGGATGAATTGCCGACAGAAATAGAGAGCATTGACATGATAGAATGGGATGACTTAATGAATGACTCCAAGGAAGTCTATGACATATGGGCTAGTGATGATGAGCTGGATCATATAACCAGAGGGGGTCGTCATTTCAAACCTCCCCACCTAGAATCTGAGAATCCGTTGGAAGATTTGGAAGGGCAGAGGCGTCCTAGCTTGCAAGAAGAAGAGGATGAGGTGCTTAGGCAGCTGAAGAAGACCAACGCCAACATCACTATTTGGGGCTTACTCATGGCTTCACATAAGCACAGACAGACCGTGTTGAAACTGTTGAATCAGATACAAGTGCTTGTTGATACATCCCCCGAGGGATTGGTACATTTGGTGAATCCAACTCCCAAGAACTCAACCATCGTGTTCACCGATGTGGACCTACCCAAAATCGGGCCAAGCCATTCTCAAGCTCTCTATGTGACCGTTGACACTATGGGGAAGAGGGTTCCTACCGTCCTTATCGACAATGGGTCCGCACTGAACGTATGTCCTCTCCGAACTGCCACTGTTTTGGGTTTAGGACCCACCGATTTCACGCCATCTGGGCAGACTGTAAGAGCTTTTGACAACACCCGCCGAGAAGTAATAGGAGTGGTTACCTTGCCTCCAATCATGGGACCCACTGAATTTAGGGTGGAATTCTAAGTGTTAGATGTGCCGTCATGTTTCAACTTGCTGTTGGGTCGACCTTGGATCCATCCTGCTGGGGCTGTGCCATCTTCACTCCATCAAAAGGTAAATTTTCCTTATGAAGGAGCCATAGTAACATTTCAAGGGGACTATGAATTGAAACTTGCGAGCGTGCCTATATATGAGATACAACCAGAATCAGCGGCGGTGCCATTATCCGGGTTTGACTATGTCCAATGCATTGAGAAAGAGCTGAATGAATCATCACTCCATTACCCTTCTATAAAGCAGTACATCCTATATACTTTTTATCCAAGTTCCGAACCAGCCTTAGTAGATAAAATTTTTGGTGATAGATACTTCACAGAAGGGCCGAATCCTCAAAGTTTGACAAGTTGGTACCACTCTATCCAACATCTAGATGGAAGCTTGAAAGAGGAGGACTGGGTAGAGAACCTTGATGCAAGGGCTATGACTGAAATGTTCCAAGATATGATCCTTACCGTGGAAGACTCGACCATTGAAGAACTCCAGGGTTCGTCCATTAGCCATGCTACCGTGCCACTCCTGAATTGGTACCTTGAATGTGGTATCATTGCGGAGCTCTATGAAGAAGAAGATCTTGGCCTACTTGATAGCAGCTTGTAGGTGTCTTAGTTTAGTAATATTTCCCTAATTCAATAAGATGTATCTACTTAACTCACCTTGTGGAGTCATAGTATTGATACAGATTTGTTTGTTTTCCTTCTTTTGTGTGTCATTCCTACTATTCCTAGTCAATAAAGTGTGTTTTCTTTCTCTATATATGCAGTGTCTCTTTTCTCTCCTCTATGGATATTTATGGCATGGATATAGATCCTAGGAATGATGTCCCCCCGGAGCTCGTTGAGCAAAGGAAAAGGGGCGTCACCGAACCTAATATGGATGAATTGGAATCAATCAACTTAGGGATGAATGAATTGCCAAGAATAGTTAAAATTGGGAAAACCCTCTCCCCCGTTGAAAAAGAAAAGATGATCTCCCTCTTAAAAGCCAACATTATGGCTTTTGTGTGGTCTTATGAAGACATGCCTGGCATTGACCCCGATATTGTGCAACACTATATCCCCACTAATTCCCTAAAGAAGCCGGTAAAGCAGAAACTCAGAAGATTAAAACCAGAATGGGCTCTAAAAGTAAAAGAAGAGGTAACTAAACAACTAGACGCGGGGTTCCTCCAAGTTGTGGAGTACCCTGAGTGGTTGTCGAATATAGTGCCTGTGCCTAAAAAAGATGGGAAAGTGAGGATGTGTGTCGATTTCCGAGATCTCAACGCCGCAAGCCCTAAGGATGACTTTCCTTTACCCCATATCGATATGTTGGTGGACAGCATAGTGGGACATGCACTCCTCTCCTTCATGGACGGATTCTCCGGGTATAACCAGGTAAAGATAGCGCCTCAAGACATGGAGAAAATAGCCTTTATCACACAATGGGGAACGTACTGTTACAAGGTAATGCCTTTTGGCTTAAGAAACGCTGGGGCTACTTACCAAAGAGCAGCAACGACCTTGTTGCATGATATGATCCATAAGGAAGTTGAGGTATATGTCGATGATATGATCGTGAAGTCTGTGGATAGAGAAGGGCATTTCAAGGCACTAGAGAAGTTCCTAGAGCGAGCAAAGAAGCACAATCTCCGTTTAAACCCACAGAAATGCGCTCACTAAATGAGTGGAAGCAGCGTCCTTCAAGACCTTGAATTCCAAGAAGGTAGCACAGTTCATACAGCACAGCATTATCTATCGATATGGGGTACCGCATGAAGTTATCTCAGACAATGGCCAGCACTTTCAGAAAGAAACCATTGAGCTCTTGCAAAAGTACGGCATAGTTCACCATCTGTCGTCACCACACCGTCCTCAGACTAATGGAGCAGTGGAAGCAGCTAACAAGAATATCAAGAAGATACTATAGAAGACTGCAGACTCGCACACAGATTGGCATGAGAAGTTACCGTTGGCTCTATGGGGTTACAGAACATTAATAAGGTCGTCAACAGGGGCTACCCCTTACTCTCTAGTTTATGGAATGGAAGCCGTGTTGCTAGTTGAATTGGAGCTTCCTTCACTAAGGGTTGCCATGGAGAGCCAGATAACAGAAGTGGACTGGGTTAAGAGCCGTTATGACGAGTTAGCTTTACTCGATGAAAGGCGGTTAAGGGCGCTGTATCATGTTCAGGGGTATCAGCGGAGAATTGCCAGAGCATTCAACAAGCATGTCAAAGATCGAGGTCTAAAGAAAGGGGATGTAGTGCTCAAAGAAATCAGAGCTCTGGTGTTCGATCCGCGAGGGAAATTCAAGCCAAGTTGGGGTGGACCATACATCATCAAAGAGATATTGCCAGCAGGGGCTGTTCACCTCATGGACTTAGATGGAATTGAGTTCGCTCGTCCAACTAATTTGGATCAATTAAAGAAATATCATGTTTGAAGCCTGCTAGGTTGAAAACCCGTAAGGGCGGCTTAGGCAAAAGTTAAGGCATGAGAACTACGTAAGACCTGATTCTCCATTCAAAAAACAAAAACAAAAAAAAAAAAAAAAATCAAAAACAGAAAAAACAAAAAAAAAAAGAAAAAAAGAAAAAAATCATGGAGATACGTAGGCAACCCATAAAGTACCTTGGGTGCGGTCTAAATCAACAACAAAATCCCAAATTTGATTTATTATTGGCAATTTATTCAAAACTAAAATTGATTGACATAGCAATTCATTGGTATTATGAAAAAGAACTATAAATATGCCATAAAAATCCTATTCTATTGAGTCTTCAATTCTTCTTGGGCTTCTTTGCAGCTCGTTTTTCAGCTTTCTTCTTCTCTCTTTCGTGTCTTCTTTTCTTCCTCAAGTTGTGTTCGTAAGCTGCTGTCACTGCTTCCATAATATCTTCTCTACAAGGTCCAAGTCCATCATTCTTGATAAGTCCAAAAATCCTTTCTCTTCGAGTAGTCTCTCGCTCACCCAAATTGCTTTTCAACCATTCCTTATACTCGAGGCTCATCATATATGGACCATCAGTATCCGTAACTTGGGTTAGTGTCAACTTGCTAGGCCATCGATCCTTCGCCCAAGTCACTACAGAAAGACCCGTAGGCACCACAGGATAGTCACCTTTCAAGGAAGTGGGTATGGTTTTCATGGCACCCATCTGACGAAGAATCCTTGAAGGCCAATAAAATGAAGTGGACCTCAGTCCTATGAGTCTCACCATGGCACATCCAGAAGTGCGCAGAAGCACCTTTTCACTGCAGCCCCATATGAAGACAAACCACTTGATATTCCTCCATGAAAGAGTTTGGAAGTAACCTAGCCAATCTCTCAATGAAAATTGCCCAGGCAGTTCAATGCGGCGAAGACAGTAATGCTGAGGCTTATACGGTATAATGGCAGCGGGTAACAAAAAATTCAGTCTTTCAAGCAACCACATTTGCAGCAGAATGGGGCTACCTCCTAAAGGAACTTTTGAATCCTCATGAGTTTTATCCAAACCATTCAGGGTTTCAGCTAGTACCATGGGAATCAAGTTATGGCCCTTGGCAAGGAGAGGAATCAACTCACAAATTTGTATGGGAACATATGGAGTACCAGTTGAAATAAGGAAACGACCAATAAGGCAAAAGGCAAGTGCATGCTTAATGGGAAAGGTAAATTTCAGAATACCTTTACTATCATAGGCCAAAAAAGAGGTTGCCAATTTCATCAAGTCTACCATGTGGTCCTTTACAAACGTAGAGGCATATTGTTGGTGAATCCCAAGTAAGTTGGAGAAAGAAGTAAGAAAGCTTGGGCGAGGAATAGGGAGAATGAAAGGACCTACCGGTGAAACTCCATACAATGCACAAAATTCCTCCATGGTTGGGCACAGTTCTTCATAGTTGAAGCGGAACACATGAATTTGGGGATCCCAAAAATATGTAGCAGCAGTCAAGAGGTTCGTTTCAAGCTTTACATGCCTCAAGGAGAGCAATGGATCCAAACCAAAGCACTTGAACTCAGATTTTGCTTCAGCACTCATAACTCTCAAAAACCCTCCTAAAAATTTGTCTAGAGCCTCCATAATTTCTAATGAATGAATACAAGTAGGTTTAGGAACCACTTGGATGTCTTTTTATAGGGAAAAGGTCACAAATCCGTGTTCAAATAGGAAAAAACCCGTCAAAATAGGAAGTTTCCTATTCAAAGTGGGATTTCCGCTTCAGGCTCGGGTGACCACCCAGGCCTGGGTGGCTAGCCACCTGGGCTTGGGCGGCTAGCCGCCCAGCCCCGAGTGGTCACCCGAGGCCGTTTTCCTATTTTGCCCGGTTTTGCCTATTTTTGACCCCCTTTGACCCCTATATGGTTATGTGACCTTAGGAAGCTTATTTTGAGCTTATTTTTGCACAAAAACATGAGTAAATTACCACCATGGAATTCCAAAAGTCTCATACAAAGTACCAAAGCAAATGTTCAAAGAAAGGTTACAAAGCATAAAGAAAAATGTTTCATTCATTCACAAAGCAAGAGGTTAAGCTAAGCTAATGATCTCCCGTGGTTCTTCTCTTTCTACTTGACTCGCCTCTACCACAACCAGCATGAGGATTCCTTTGGGGTGGCATTGGTTGTGGTGGACGCAATGTGGAGACCTGTTGCAAAGAAATCAATTAATAAAGAAGGATTGTGCTTTTAACTCCTATGATTGGAATGAACAAAAGGGATGTCTTACAGTGGGATTTAGTCGCCCCTCTAGCACAGAGTTTGCCAAACTCATCCTAACAAGGTCCCGCCTTAATCCCTCGCTGAGTTTAAGGCACTCCTGTGCGTACTCTCGGGGAACCTAAAAGATAAACGTGGTTAATAAATGATGAAAGAGGCTTTAAAGAAGGCAAAGGCTTAGAGCTTACATGCTCGTAGCTCGGGTCAATCCTAGGGACTTCATCAAAAGCAGGGTGAGTAATGTTAGTCCTCATGAACTCCAACCCATTGCATAGGTTCACTTGCCAGTCGAGAACTGAGATAGGTGGCTGTGCCATTCCCCCCATCTCATAATCTTCATCCCCGTGAGTCATGCCTGTGGAAGACGCTATTGTGGAACTATGTCCACGAGCTCGCCGGCCCTACAATAGATAATTAGCTTAAAAGGAGTGTTTGCATAAATCGATAATTGAAAAAAAAATTGGGATAGAAACTCACCCTTTGAGGTGGAAAGCCAATGACTCTAGGGCGCATCAGAAATTGATTGCAGAAAGTCATGTAGTCAGTATTGGGCGAGGTGAACTCTTCAGCATCCCATCTAGTCAAAGCTTCCATCAGCTCATCCCCATCCAGAGAGTTAGTGTGCCTCATATTCATGGGAGGCAAGACAGGGGTAAGAACGGCATCCACTCGTCCTTTCGCCTGCCTAAGGACATGCTCCCCCAAATACCAGTACCGCCCTGAGGGACCCTCAAAGAGTACCCTCTTCCCAGTCAACTCCAAACAGGACACACACCTCCTAGGCAGTCTACCTTCCCACAATCCCCATGGGCTCCACTCTACCTGTTGAATTTGAAAAAATGATGAGCAAGATAATAGAAATGAAAGAAGAGAATGAGTAGATGGATTACCATGTCAGCACTTAGGCTCACCAAGTACGCCTTTGCATGGGCGTAGTCATGCCTATTGGGGGCACGCAGAGCTATCTTGTTGGGAGCATAGTTCCCAAGTATGGGCCATTCTTGTATCTCATTGTCCAGGGTGGGGCGGCACAGTCCCAAATATTCATAGTACCATATCTATCAAAATTCAAGAAAAGCATTAAAATTAAGTCAAGTTTGAGAGGAATTTAAAAATTAAACATTTTTACTTACCTCCCAAACAAATGGAAGCCCACTAAAATTCTTGGAAACACCTCGAGACATGTCGAACATGGATCTGTACATGGTAGCTAGCGCTGCCCTTCCCCAGTTATACCTCCCCATCTTGTTCACATCCACCATGGAAGCAAGATAGCCCAGTTGTGCCATGTCATTAGCACCAACAAAGAAGGTGCAAGAGAGCATATAGATCATGAATGCCCTAGCTATGCACTCGAGAGCCACTCCCACACCTTCTACTTGGTTGGCAAAATTTTCGAATAGCCATGTTCTCCTAACACCGTGGGAACCCGCCTCAATATCCATCCCCAACATAGTGAGGAGATAAGCACTATCCGTGTTGGCATCCCCATAGAATTCCAACCTCTTTCCTTTGAGGCTTAAACCAGTGATGATTGAAAAATCCTTGGGAGTCATGGTCATCTCCCCAAAGCTAAAGTGGAAGGTGTTGGTGGTATCCCACCATAATTCAGCTAAGGCGAGGAGAGCTTGCCTATCCCATTGTTCATTCCATAGGGAGTCAAGAAACCAACTAAAACCTGCCTTCTTTATGAAGTCTCTTGCGGAAGGTTGGGTGTGTTCCATATGCTTCCACCACCCAATAAGATTCTTTATCGAAGACCTTGTGCGTAGGTCTTGGAAATTGGGCTAATCAAGAAGAATTATTCACCTAGTTAGTGTAAAAATCATATGCAAGCATTGATAATTGGCTTTTCAAAAACTAAGTCTTTTAGCTCATGAACAAGTAAACCTTGCTTTGAAAGTTTATGAAAACATTGGTTTTATTCTTCAAACTCATGACCATTGGTAAACCATGCATTCCAAGACCATGGAAACATGGACTTTTCAAAGAAAATAATAAGCAAACTTTGTTTTCCAAAGCGGTTTTTTAAAGAAAAAATAAGCAAACCTTGTTCATGAAAACATGGGTTTTTCAAAAATATAGCAAACTTTGTTTTTCAAAGTTCATGAAAATGCTTGGTTTTGTTTCTAAAATCAATTAGAAATGGATGCCTATGATTTTGCCTTGCAATACACATCAATTTTACAAAGATTGGATGAATTTTCATCATTCAAGCATTTTATCAAACACTTGGTGGGCACTATTCACCAAGTTTTCAAATTGAATTCTTTTCACATCCAATCCTTGCCAAAATCAATGGGCATTGCAAACATTGCTAGGAATACTCATAGAGAGTTCATGGGAATGCATTTCAATCAACAAAAATGAAAATTTCAAAGAAAAGTTTAAAATGGGTAAGCTTACCTCTTGCTTGGAATGGATAAAGGAGAGATGATTCCTTGGTTCTAGGAGCAATTTCCCTTGAGGAACATCATATATTGGTGCCTTGTATCTACTCTTTGAGTCAAGGAATGGATACTTTGAAGTGGAGTCTTCATTTGGATCCATGGTGGATGAACTAGCTTGTTTTGAGCAAAAATGGGTTTAATGGGTTTTAATTTGCAAAGTGCTGCAAATTTCTTGTTTTTGATGTGAAATTGGGTGCTAATGATGCTATTTCATGTGTATGAATCCCTCTTGAAGTGTGGATTTGAATGCCTTTGGGTGTTGGAGTGATTTTGCAAAATGGGGTAAGCTTCCTAGAGAGAGAAGCTCTCAATTTTCGGGTTGGGTTGAATGGGGGGTATGAATAGTGCCCCTTGTGTTTTAAAAACCCAGAATTTTCAGCATTAGGCTCGGGTGACCACCCAAGCCTTGGGCGGCTAGCCTCCCAAGGCCTGGTGGTCACCCAAGCCACTTTGTTTTAGCTTTCTCCCTCGCTTTGTCTCGCCTTAGCGCGTGATCAAACCCTCTTCCAAATGAGATATTCAACACTTTTTGAGCTTAAAATCAATCAAATTTCACCTAGAAATCAATTCTTTGAATTGATTTTATGTTCAAAAGGGTTGAATATATTTCCCCTGTGCTATGCCAACTCAAGTGACAATGTGTTAAGTCACTTTCCTCTTGCACCATGCTTGTTCTATCTTGATAAATTGATCATATACTCTCATTTCAAATCTTGATTTTCCATCCCACTTGGTTGAATATATTCATCACTTGAATATATTCTTTCATTTCAAAAGTGTATTCACCCTTTGAATATGCTTCTCAGTTTCAAATCTTGATTTTCCATCCCACTTGGTTGAATATATTCATCACTTGAATATGTTCTTCCATTTCAAAAGTGTATTCACCCTTTGAATATGCTTCTCAGTTCCAAATCCTCATTATCTATCTTACTTGGTTAAATATATTCATCACTTGAATATATTTCTCCATTTCAATGGTGTGTTCATCATTTGAACATACTTGTCACTTACTTGGTTAAATATATTCATCACTTGAATATATTTCTCCATTTCAATGGTATACTCATCACTTGAGTATACTTCTCAGTCTTTTTCAATTACTTGGTTAAATATATTCATCACTTGAATATATTTCTCCATTTCAATGGTGTGTTCATCACTTGAACATACTTGTCACTTACTTGGTTAAATATATTCATCACTTGAATATATTTCTCCATTTCAATGGTATACTCATCACTTGAGTATACTTCTCAGTCTTTTTCAATTACTTGGTTAAATATATTCATCACTTGAATATATTTCTCCATTTCAATGGTGTGTTCATCACTTGAACATACTTTTCAATTACTTGGTTAAATATATTCATCACTTGAATATATTTCTCCATTTCAATGGTATACTCATCACTTGAGTATACTTCTCAGTCTTTTTCAATCACTTGGTTAAATATATTCATCACTTAAATATATTTCTCCATTTCAATGGTGTGTTCATCACTTGAACATACTTGTCACTCACTTGGTTAAATATATCCATCGCTTGGATATATTTCTCCATTTCAATGGTATACTCATCACTTGAGTATACTTCTCAGTCTTTTTCAATCGCAAAGTATACTCATTACTTGAGTATACTTCTCAGTCTCTTTCAATCACTTGGTTAAATATATTCGTGACCTGAATATATTTCTCCATTTCAAAGGTATTCTTATCACCTGAACATACTTCTCAGTTCATTTGTTAATCACTTGGTTAAATATATTCGTGACCTGAATATATTTCTCCATTTCAAAGGTATGCTCATCACTTGAACATTCTTCTCAGTTCATTTGTCAATCACTTGGTTAAATATATTCGTGACCTGAATATATTTCTCCATTTCAAAGGTATACTCATCACTTGAGTATACTTCTCAGATTTCATTCTCAATCACTTGGTAAAATATATTCGTGACTAGAATATATTTCTCCATTTCAAAAGTATGTTCATTCGTAGTGGTTTGAATATGCTTCTCTTATCAATCATCAACCCCCAGTGGTTTAAGTATACTCATGACTTGAGTACACTTCCTTATTTCAATTTCAGGTTTTCAACCTCCTATCATTGTTGGTATCAGTGTGTGATTTCTCTAGGCCTTTTGGCAAAAATGGGTTGTTTTTTATCATTGGTTCACAAGTGTAACTTGTTCGCCAATGAGGGGCTTCTGTCACACCCCATTTTTGCACCACCTTACTAGGGCTCATCATTTCATGCATGTTTTTGTTTGGTTTTTGAGTCTAGTCACTTGCATTAGGTTTCTAGAGTCACAAGGACAATGGATATGAATTTTGGTTCAATTCGGAGTTGATCTTGAGGGATAATAAGAGCTTTTGTGACTTGAGGGGCATAATCATCTTTTAAGTCCCAAACTTTTCATTTGACCTTGGAATGATCTCCAAATTGTCAATTGGAGTTCATATGAATGCATAAGAGGTATTTCTAAGTTCAATTTGATGAAACAATGGCTCGGGATTAAAATGGCTCGATACAGTTCAAGTTGGTTAATTGACCCTTCCTTAGGTTAGCTCTAATTGACTCACAATTACCAACCAAATCTTTTCAAATTGAATTTCATTAGTCATCATTTTACCCCCAAAAGTGTTTTATGAAGTTCAATTTTGATATGGAAAGCATTTGGTTTGACCCTATGTGCATGCTTATGCTTAGCAAAGGTAGAGCATAGTGGTTAACCGCCTTTTTCAAACCTAACCATGCCCCCATGGTTAGTGCTTTTCACCCTAAAATGGTCAAAAACATATTCCTCATCGAAACACGGTCGTTTTGGCTTTTGTTTCATCAAAATCGGAGTTCATTTGGCTCCTGAAACACTTCTAGAAGGATTAGGAGTCAAAATAGGGCAAAAATCCGGAATGGGCTCGAGTGACCACCCAGCCCCGGGCGGCTAGCCGCCTGGGCCTAGGTGGCTAGCTGCCCAGGCCTTGGTGATCACCCGAGACCACTTTCCTATTTTCACTCTAACTCCTTGCTGAAGCGGACTCTTGCCTATTTTAACGTATTTGGGCTCTTTTGGACGGGTTTCCTTCTAATTTTTGGTAACTTCTGAATTACTTAAGCCCCAAGGGGGTCTCTAATAGCCTTTGGATTAATTATTAGGGTTTTAATCCTAGCCATTGGTTAATCCTAATTGAAGTCTATAAATATCCCCCTATGCTTCAGCACAAGGGGAGCCACTTTATGCATTAAAAACTTAAGTGTTTGAGAGAGAATAAGAGAGAGAGACTTGAAGCAGAGCTAGAGTTCTTGCTGTAGCCTTGGAGAATATTGATTGGAGACATCCACAAGAGCAAGAGGGAGTTCATACAACAACAAGGAAGGCTCTTCCTAAGGTATTCCTCTTTTCTGTTCAAGCTTAAACAAAAGTATCATGTAGAATAGCTCTATTGCATGTAATGCTTGTAATTTCTACCATGAATTGAAGTTTCTATTAGTTAATACATGTGATATTGATGATGTTCATGATGAGTTTTGCATGCTTTAGAGTTAGTTCATAGGTTCCAATGCATAGTTATGATTCTTGTGCTTCTGTTGTCCTTGTTCTAGGATAGTGATATTGCATGTTAGAGTTAGGTTTCTTGTCATGTTTTATTGCTTTAGTTAATTAATATGCATGATTTAGATTCTGTTTAGTTTTATTTTAGCATGTTTAGAGTTTGTCTTGTATGTTTTTAAGCATATTTGTGAGTTTAGGGTTTTAGAGTCCTTGTTTTATGTTAGTTTTCATACAACATGATAAAGTAGGTCTTTTTATTGGTTTTTCTTCATAGTTGCTGTATATGTTTTTCATATGGAGTAAATATGATATTTTTGCATGCATGTTAGTTCATTCTAGGGTTTTTATGCATGATATGGTTCTAGGATAGTGTTAGAACTTATTATTGTTCGCTATTGGCATGTTTAGTGGATGATTTTAGGCCATAATACTATTCTGTCCAAATTTGCATGTTAGTGTTTTTGCATGGTTTTGAGCACATGTAAGGGTGCAAATAGGTGTGGTATTTGTCCTATGGCAAATAGGGCTGCCAATGCTTGAAATGGCTAATGCTTGGAGCTATTGCGCTCAGGTAAGCGGGTATGAAGGTGCCCCAATTCACCTTTCTTCCTTAACTCTTTCTCTTCTCCCTCTCTAGGGTTAATTTCTAATACAAGTCTATGGTATAATCAAAGGTTTCCTTAACCAAAAAAATTCTGTTTTTATCAAAGTTTCCATATTGTGGAGTTCTTTCTAAATTCAAACTTGGTTTATTTATCATATTCAACTCTTTTTTTTCAAATAAGGAAACCTAGGGTTTTTACCATAGGTTTATATTAGGACTTAACCCTATTTCTATTCGAACTACGTGGACTTTGATCCATGTATTTCGTTGCATGGTACGTAGGCGCTCTTCGTGAGGCTCAAGTCCGTTCTAGGATCCAAGCATCCTAGGTTTCTTTTTGTGTTGTTTTCTTTTTTCTTTATTTTCTGTTTTTATGTGCTTATTATGCATGGATGGATGAATGGAATATATGATATGCATGCGATTCTTGTGATGATACTTGCTGATTTTTGTATGGAAAAGATCTTAATTTAGCCCAAATGAACTGAGAGACTGAAAGGGTGACATGGGTGCCTATAGGCTTTGCCTAGAACCTTCCCATGTCATAACTTAGCTTCCGAATCCCCGATTTCTTTGGTTTCCAAAAGATTGGTTTTTGCCTTTCCTTTTTTATGGAGTCATTCAAATTGTTTTCCTAAAACAAACTACTTTTAGGGTTTTCCTTGTTTCCTTTAAAAAATAAGGTGGCGACTCCCTTTTTCTTTTTTCAAACCTATCTATTTTTCTTTCCAACCCTTGTGGGCCCAATTTCCGGGGTTCACATATCAAAGCAATAAACATCGCATTCATGAATTCCAAACCTTGCCAAGGTTGATTATGTTTATGTATCTTTTGACATTTTGATATGTTTATCTTGAAATTTCATGCTATGTTGGTATTTCGACTCTATTCCCATGTGAATAAGGTTTAACTAAAAGTCTTAAGGTAAACTATCATGCAATGGATAAAAGTTTACATCATCAAATGCTTAAAAACTCATCCATAACATAATAGCTTATCACCATCAAATGGATTTAATCAATTGACCCACCATGTTCCAATGAATAACCTTACCCCAAATTCGGGGAACTCTTGCATGTCCCTATGCCACATAGTAAATCTCAATCCTTAGGAGATTTAATTGATCACATTTTTATTCAATTAATTCAAGTACGCACCAAGATTGGATTTAAATTCCTCCTAACCATCTTTATGCTTCAAAAGCCCCAAGTACATTTTCAAAAAGTCTTTTAAAATTAAAGGTGATTCTTTACATCTCAAATCCTTGCAGAACGGTTTAGCTTTCAGAAAAAGGTTTTATTCATAGTTGCATGGGACCATTTTCCCACTAATCATTCTTGACAACATTACCATCTTTATCAAATAAAGATTTCGATTCAAAAAAAGAGTTTCTTGCCATCGAGCAAACTGTTAACACGCGCATCATTTTTCAATTGACGAGTTCATTTCAAAAAAAAAAATGACTTGAATGATTCTTTTCATTAAAAAAAGGCACGTGCTCTCTTCTCAAAAACATCATTTTGTCACATGAAATCAATTTTCCAAAACCGTCATTCTATGCAGGATCTCCTTTTTAGTATGGATTAAGAATCATAAAGTTTCACTTTTATTTCGTTTAAACAAAATTCCTTCACACTTCAAAAGTGTTCTTCTCTCAATTAAATACATTTTTCTTCCTTCAAAAGGAACCCCTGTCTTCAAAAGGCAATCTCTTCTCTTCAAAAGGGAACATCGCCTTTATTTCAATAGCTTTCAAAAAGTATCCTTTTCTTTACCTATTCCATTGACTTCAAAAGTCTCGAGCTATCTCAGGATCCCAAAAAGGTTCGTACTTGGCATTAGTTCTTTAAAAATGGACTCACATCATTTCCATTTCCATCCTTTCATAAAGGATTGATTTTTTACCACTCCAAGATGAGGATACTTTAGAGTTAATCAATTTGACCTAAAATACCCATGAGAAGGAGGCGAATTTATGATCTTTTCAAAAGGTTCTCATTTACAAAAACCTCAAGGCATAATTTTCAAACATCAACACTTTCAAAAGACTGTGTTCCAATGCCTTTAGGGATCTCTTTTCAAAATAATAGAATTCACCACCCTTCAAAAGGGTATTCTATGTCAAATTGTTTGTATAGGAAATCAACAATACCAAATGGGATTTTAATTAGAAACACCGTCAAAATTGGGAACTATTGGATTCCAACAGGCGATATGGGGTGCTTCACACCTTCCCCACTCGTAACCAAACCCCCTTACCCTCAGTCTTTAGTCTCACAGACCACTAAGAGTCATTCAATTTTCTAGTAGGCCCTCAGATGGACTTATTGATGATAAAACCTCAGATGGACTTATTTTGGGATCTCAGATGACCCTATTTTCTAAACCAACTATTGGATGTCCAATCACATCCTCAAATCCCTAATTGGTGGCGACTCCATAGCCCTGATAATTCTAGATATGCTTGCATGCCTAGGACGGTTAAAGTGCCCTTGAAATGAACTCAACACACACCCCTTCACGCCATGAAACGGAGGTCCCCCGAGGGTCGTCCCATCCTTAGGAAGAACCCCTTCCTTTTTTTGGGGTAGCGACAATATCACATTCTCTTTCAAATAAGGAAACTTAGGGTTTTTACCATAGGTTTATATTAAGATTTAACCCTAATTCTATTCGAACTACGTAGACTTTGATCTATGTATTTCATTGCATGGTACGTAAGCACTTTGAGGCTCAAGTCCGCCCTAGGATCCAAGCATCCTAGTTTTCTAGTTTTTTTCCTTCTTTTATTTATTTATTTGTTTATTGTGTATGGAAGGAATATATGATATGCATGCTAACTTGTGATGATATACTACCTAATTTTTGTATGGTAAGATGCTAATTTAGCCCAAGTAAACTAAGAGACCGAAAGGGTGACATGGTTGCCTATAGGTTTTGCTTAGAACTTTCCCATGTAATAACTTAGCCTCCGAATCCCCAGTTTTCTTTGGTTTCCAAAAAGACTATTTTTGCCTTTCCTTTTTAAAACATGGAGTCATTCAAAATGTTTTCTTAAAACAAAGTGTTTTTAGGGTTTTCCTTGTTTCCTTTAAAAAATAAGGTGGCGACTTCATTTTTCTTTTTTAAACCTAATCCTTTTTTTAATCCTTATGGGCCACTTTTTTGGGGTTCACAGTTTGGCGACTCCATTAGGGATTTGTGGGCTAGACTCTATAAAGTTTAATTGGGCTAAACTAATTTCTTATGTTTAATTAAAATGAATCACATGCATCCGCTTGATTGTGCGCTTTCATTTATTGCATTGGGTGCGCAAATTGTTGCATGATAGGCTCGATTGTCCCTCGATGTATCCTTGCCAATGATCGGCTTAGTTTCAACCTTGGTTTTCCTGATTCTAAGTATTGGGGCGAAAGCTATCAACCTCTCTTGCCTAGTACCCTTGAGCTTGCCCTTGGGTATATTGAATGAATCCATTCACGTACTACTGGACCTATGCAGCGTTCCTGATGCCACATGTGGTTAGGTATAAGGATTGGTTCAAGCAAGTGAAGGACCCTAGCCTACCCTCTCTTAGTGTATATAGTGGAGCTTATAGGACACTATGGTCTCACCATTATGCACCCACAATTGTTTGTAATGATGCTATACCGTGTTTGTGATCAGAGGCTTCATATCCTATGCCTTTAATATATACTTTTGTACCCTAACCTTGTTAAGGCCAGGGGTTAGAAGGAATAAGTTAAAGAAATAGGATGTTAGGCTATGTTTGTGATGTGCTAATCCTTGGGAATTCATTAAACCTAATTAAAGGACTCTATACCTTATTTGTTTAACACAAACCCCCAATCCATGTCCTTTGTAAGGGCAATTGGATAAAAGGAATGAATTGGATAACTATGGTGTAAATCTGGGTTCATTAAGATAAATATGGAGGTTTAGGACAAGTCCTTAGGCTAAAGGTTAAAATTTTTCCATCTACAAACGTGCTGGCTTGAATTCGTAATCTGCAAGGGCGTCTAGTAAGTGCTGAGTCTATCCATCTGACAGACATGGCCGACGAAAGAGCTAGCGGAGGAGACTTTGACCTTGAGGGTTTCCTAAAAGCTATAATAACCAAACTTGAACACGCCGCTCAGACATCCAAAACAGCATTGAGAATGGCTTAAGAGAACCAACAGAAGATGGCAGATCAAGAAAACAATGGTTCTAAGGCCCATTCCTCGGGCGTACCTCATAGGGCTAGCACTGAAGAAGGACCTCAATCCAATGAGAACACTAAGACAAGAGGGGAAAGTAGCTCGAAACTCGAGGTTATCAACCTAAAAGGGGAAACTAAGGAAAAAGGTACCAGCAGTGACTCCGCGTTATCTTTGTTTCCAACGGCTCATATTCTATTGCAATTCAAGATGCCAAAGTTGGAGAAGTTTGATGGTATGGGCTACCCCAAAACTCATTTGAAAATGTATGTATGGGCTATGCATCCTCGAGGGGCTACTGATGAACTTCTAGCTTAAATGATCCGCGAAACCCTTGCAACTTTCGCTTTAAAATGGTTCTTAGCGTTGGATGAGAATAGGAATCGAACTTGGGAAGATATATGCTGTAGACACCCCATTTTCACCCCCATGAGTTCATGATAGCATCTGGTTACGTTTAGAAGCATTTAGGAGTCCCTAAGCCTTAAAGGACAATTTTACCTTTTTAAGCCTTAGGAGAATAGGTCATCAGTGCATGCATATTTTTGTCTCTTTGTTGAGTCCCATCACTTGTATTTAGTTTCTAGGGTCATTTTAGATATGTGTGTCAAATTTGGTTCAATTCCAGATAGGTTTGGATAGCTAATTAGAACTTTTACGACTTGAAGGGCAATTTCGTCTTTTACTTCGTATATTTTCCAATTGACTTCCAAATTTGTTCCGGAGTGTTCCATTGACCTTAGAATGATGAAATGAGCCTAATTGAAGTGCCAATTTATTTTATTGATAGGTTTAGGATTGGTTCACCACATTACCCTATGCTTAATTGACCTTTTTTCGGGTAATCGCCTCATGAAAACCCAGCCACCTAACCGTGGTTAGGGATTCTTGGTTCAAGAATATTCTAGGCTTATTATACATTGAATCCTTGAAATTTTGGCTTTTGAATCACTCAAATCGGTGTTAAAATGAAGAATTTAAGTCCGTTTCAAGTTCGAAGTCCAAACCGAGCTAGAATTCCAAAATTTTTGGATTCTTCTCGGGTGACCGATTGGGCTCAACCGGTTGGACCGGTTCACCCCAACCAGTCACCCGAGCATTTCGTCCTGATTTCTCTCCTTTCGAATTTTTGACGAAATGGGACTCTACCACTCCGATTTTCAGCCTTCTAAAGGACTTTTAAGCCTATTGGGAGGTGGTTTTAGTTGTTTAACATTCATGGGATTTAATTACAGCCCTAGATTGATTTTATAGTGAATTAATCTCAACCATTGGTTCATATGGTTGGTTGGTTATAAATAGAGGCTGATTCATCAGCATAAAGGACTTTTGGCTTATTTGACACTTGATATTCCTGAGAGAGAGAGAGGGACCACGAGTTTGCACACACCCATATCACTTGGAGGAGGCTTTCTACTGCAATTTTGAAGAGGAACTAGAAGGGAACCAAGCCAAAGAGAAGGAAGAACGCAGCAAAGACCCTTGCTTTGTTGTAAGTCTCCTTTACTTCCTTTTACTATTCCTTCTTCTTCTACTCTATTCTCTGCATAACTATGGCTTAGAATTGAATTAGGAATCATATATGCTCTATATTTTAGAGTGTCTATGATTCAAAGATTATGAGAATGCATGTTAGTGGATTAGGATTGTGAATTGCTTGCTGTTTGGATAGTTTCTCCCTTAAGGATAGAGGTACGTATTGCATGAAAAATCAATTGATGTGTTTAGGCCATTTTCTCTTCATGGTTCAATTATATGCATGATTTTAAGCATCTTTTGTATAGGGCCTGTGTAAGCCTCATCTTCATAGGTGTATGGATGATTATCCTTTTCGAGGATAATTATCGTCCTTAGAGGGTGAGGTTATGCATGGATGCTTTCTGGAGTGTGTTTAAGTGCGTTGTGAGTTTCTTTGCATTCTTAGGCATATATTTTACGTAGGATGTGTGAAGAAACCATTCATATGGAGTGATTTCTACGTAAAATTATCTCTGGATAGTTTTACTTAAGAAAGCTCGCCGTAAGGATGATTATTTCACATTCCTTACATAAAGTACTTACCTAAGGCATCATGTTAGGTTTTCTTTTCATGTTTAGGATTGTCATATGATATTTTCATCATGGTAATGCCTATTTAGCATGTTTTTGATAGTTTTGTGCATGTTAGGATGTTTAGAGCATAGAGGAGCATATTAGGATTTTGTTTCTCTTTTGATTCTTGTTATTTGCATGAGTATTAGGTCATTATATGCATGTTTAGTATTCTGTCCAGATTTGATTTAGGTCTTTTAATGATGATTTGAGCATGAATATGAATGATTTGAGCTTAATAATTGCCTGATAGAATACATAGGGTGATTAATTGGTGATTTCCCGATGTTTTGGGATGATTTGAGCATATAAGAGCATATAGGATTGAGTTTTTCTTTTGATTTTTGTTATTTGCATGAGTGTTAGGTCATTATATGCATGTTTAGTATCCTGTCCAGATTTGATTTAGGTCTTCTAATGATGATTTGAGCATGAATATGGTTGGTTCGAGCTTAATAATTGCCCTATAGAATACATAGGGTGATTAATTGATGTTTTCTCGATGTTTCGGGATAATTTGCATATGGTAAGTGGTTCATGGTGAGTATTGTGTGAGTTGTTCTCTTCTCCCTCCTTGGGTTATTGTCTTTACTTTGGATTAGAAGTCCTAAGTTTCCAACTTTCTTAAAATTCTGTTTTAATTAGAGTTCTATCTCTTTTAGAATTCTACTTCTTTCAAACTCCTTTTTGGATAAGAGTTCTATCTCTTTTCAAATTCTATCTTTTCTCAAATTCCTTTTTTGGAAATCCTTCTTCTTTTAAAACTCTTTTTTTTTTTTTTTTTTTTTATAGAAACTTAGGGTTTATAGTTCATTGTAAAGGGAGCAACCCCTTCTCAATCGAACTACGTGGACTTTGATCCTTACATCTTTGTATGTAAGGTACGTAAGCACTCATTTGATGTTCAAGTCCGCCCTAGGATACTAAGTATCCTAGGTTTTCTTTTTCTTTTCTTTCTTTCTTTCTACCCATTTGTCCATCACTTAGTTGCTAGTGGAGTAGGATGGACCCATGCTTGCTCATTTGTCCATCACAATATGCTAGTGGAATAGGATGGACCCATGCTTGCTCATTTATCCATCACATATTTGCTAGTGGATAGGATGGACTTGTTTGCTCATTCTCTCTATCTCTTACTTGCTTTCCATATCTCTCATACTTATTCATGGATGTTTACATGCTTTATGGATGTTTATTGCTTTATAGATGTTCATGGATGAATGTGGATTATTTATGGATGATTCTTTGCATATGCATGGTGACTAATTAGGAAGTGATTGAAATAGCCCATATAAATTCAGAGACCCACTTTGGGGCGATGTGGGTGCCTATAGGATGTTTCCTAGAACCTTCCCACATCGTAACTTAGTCTCCGAATCCTCTCTTGTTTTGATAGACCTGCTTTTCCTTGATCAGAGTCATGTGGTTGGTTTTCAAAGGTTTTCTTTAAAAACTCTTTTTATGGTTTTCCTCTTTTCCTAAAAATGAGGTGGCAACTCCTTGTTTGTTTTGTTTTTGTGAACCTTTTAAAAACCAGATTTTTATTAATTTAAATCTCTACAAGTCTTTTTAAAAGAAGGGTTCTCTTTCCTTCCCCCTCCCTTGGATCGAAACCCATGGTTCACATATGCAATGAGTTCTTGGAGCACTACAAGTATAATACAAAAGTAGATGTTATCCGGAGAAACTTGGAAACCATGAAACAAGGGGCTCATAATACTTTCTTTGCTTACATTACAAGGTGAAAACAAAAGGCTTCAAGAATGATGGATAGGCCGAATGAAGAAGACCAAATTCAGTTGGTGGTTAAGAACTTGCTGCCCGTGTATCATAAACACCTATTCACCCACTATTTCCCAAATTTCAAAGCTCTTATTGGGGCTGGCATGCAAGTTGAGGATGCTATCAATGATGGGACAATCAAAACTAAGGAAGCAAGGAGTCATAAGACAAACTTTGTTAGGAAGAACAACACAAAGGTCAATGCCATAACCCAACCCATTCAACCCATCTCTCTTAATGATGTGAACCGACCTCGCCAATTCACCGGACTAGACATGCCACTCGAAAGAGTCTTGGAAAAGCTTATGAGCTGTGACCTATTGAAACCACTTGACCCAAGGCCTCCACCTAACCCCTTAACCAAAAACTACAATGAGAATGAGTACTGCAAGTATCACCAATCCAAAGGTCATGCCACCAACCACTGCTACCGCCTTCGCCACTAAATCCAAGATTTCCTCGATAAGCAAATCATCTTACCACCAAGCCGCCCAAATATCACCCGTAATCCTCTTCCATCTCACAACAACATATACCCACCAAACAACATAAATGCCATCGAAGCTGAATCATCTCACCCTCGTCAATCCGTAAGACAATATACCCTACTCCCCATGACCTTAACCCAACTTTTCACCCTTTGCCGCAACAAAAGCCTCATAATGTCACTCCCACCAAAACCAAGGCCTTTAATCGCTCACCAATATTGCCAATACCATCGTACACCCAGCCGTGACACTAAGCTTGTCCCATGCTAAAGAAGATCATTCAAGACCTTATTGACCAAAAGGTGTTGTTATTGCCAAGGAAATCCATCCAACAAGAGTTAAAAGAAAGATATGAAGTAGGAGATCCTCAAGTCAGCCTATTGGGAGAATCTTCTAGGAAATTTGATTACTATGTGCTGTACCCGAGTCCAAATCCCATGTCAGATGAGCCGATAGTCCTTATAGGTTGGGACGACTTACTAGAGAAAATACAAAGCATTAATATGATAAAATGGGAAGACTTAATGAATGACTTCGAGGAAGTCCATGACATATGGGCTAGGAATGATGAGTTGGATCATATAACTAGAGGGGCCGTCATTTCAAGCTTCCACACTTGGAATTCAAGAATCTGTTGGGAGACTTAGAGGGGCAAAGGCGTCCCGACTTACAAGAAAAAGAGGATGAGGTGGTTAGGCAGCTGAAGAAGACCAATACCAATATCACTATTTGGGGCTTACTGATGGCCTTACATAAGCATAGATAGACCGTCTTGAAACTACTAAATCAGATACGGGTGTCTATTGATACATCCCGAGGGATTAGTACATTTAGTGAATCCAACCCCTAAGAACTCAACTATTGTGTTTACCAATGTAGACTTACCTAAAAGTGGGCCAAGCCATTCCTAAGCTCTCTATGTGACCGTTGACACCATGGGAAAGAGGGTTCCCACCGTCCTCATTGATAATGGGTCCAAATTGAATGTATATCCTCTCAGAACTGCCACTATCTTGGGTTTAGGCCCCACCGATTTCCCATCATCTGGGTAAACTGTGAGAGCTTATGACAACACTCACCGAGAAGTGATAGGGGTGGTTACGTTACTTCTAATCATGGTACCCACTGAATTTAAGGTGGAATTCCAAGTGTTGGATGTGCCGTCGTATTTCAATCTATTGTTGGGAAGACCTTGGATCCATCCTGCTGGGGTTATGCCGTTTTCGCTCTATCAAAAGGTGAAGTTTCCTTATGAAGGGGCCATAGTGACACTTCAAGGAGATTATGATTTGAAACTAGTAGGGGTGCCTGTATGTAAGATACAACCAGAATCAGTGGCGGTGCCATTATCTGGGTTTAACTATGTCCAATGCATTGAGAAGGAGCTTGAAAAGGGTGAGTTAATACCTTTGGAATTTTGCCCCCATGGCAATTTACACATCAGTGAGATCATGAGAAGAATAAGTTTCTTTCTAGGCATGGGTCTAGGGCGTCACCAATAAGGGATCCCTAGGTCTATTCAGAGTCGTGTCGCCTCATACACCCTTGGGCTAGGATATGAGCCTTCCAGAAATAACCATATGGAAATGCTAAAAAGGAATAAGGAGAAGGTAAGAGCCAAAGCCGAGGGAAGGGTGCCAGACCTGAGGATCTCACTATATCGACCCACTTTGAATGGTTACTTCATCAAAGAAGGGGATAACTTTCTATATTGTGGGGTTTCTAGAACCCACCTTTGACCGAGCTACCAAGGCCAGAGTTCTGGGATTTGAAATCTTCTTCACCAAGTGGTATCCAATCACAGCTAAAATGGTGGATGATGGAGGCATCAATGATGGGTTCTGGGAAAAGAAAGAGGAGGACTGGGCTGAGAACTTGGATGCAGAGGCTACGACTGAAATGTTCCAAGATGTAATCCTTACTTTGGGAGACTCAACCGTTTAAGAATTCCAGGGTTCGTCCATTAGCCATGTTACCATGCCACTCCTTAATTGGTACCTTAAAAGTGGTGTCATTGCGGAACTCCATGAAGAAGAAGACCTTGGCCTACCTGATAGCATCTTATAGGTGTCTTAGATTAGTAATATTTCCCTAATTCAATAAGAAGTATCTCCTTAACTCACATGGTGGAGTCATAGTGGTAATACAGATTTGTTTTGTTTTGTTTCTTTCTTTCTTTGTGTCATTCCTACTATTCCTAGTTAATAAAGTATGTTTTTTTTCTTTATATATGTAGTGTCTCTTTTCTCTCTTCTATGGATATCTATAGCATGGATATAGATCCTAGCAACGATGTCCCCCCGGAGCTCGTTGAGCAAAGGAAAAGGGGCATCACCGAACCTAATATGGATGAATTGGAATTAATCAACTTAGGAACGAATGAATTGCCAAGAATAGTTAAAATTGGGAAAACTCTCTCCCCCATTGAAAAAGAAAAAATGATTTCCCTCTTAAAATCCAACCTTATGGTTTTTGCATGGTCCTATGAAGACATGCCTGGCATTGACCTCGATATTGTGCAACACTATATCCCCACTAATCTCCTAAAGAAGCTAGTAAAGCAAAAGCTAAGAAGATTAAAACCAGAATGGGCCTTAAAAGTAAAAGAAGAGGTAACCAAGCAACTAGACGCGGGTTTTCTCTAAGTTGTGGATGTCACACCCCATTTTTGCACCACCTTACTAGGCTCATCATTTCATGCATGTTTTTGTTTGGTTTTTGAGTCTAGTCACTTGCATTAGTTTTCTAGAGTCACAAGGACAATGGATATGAATTTTGGTTCAAATTGGAGTTGATCTTGAGGGATAATAAGAGCTTTTGTGACTTGAGGGGCATAATTGTCTTTTAAGTCCCAAACTTTTCATTTGACCTTGGAATGATCTCCAAATTGTCAATTGGAGTTCATATGGATGCATATGAGGTATTAAGTCCCGTGGCCCTGATGATGAGTTTAGTGTGGTTATTTACGGATTATCCTTGAAGAATTAGTGCGAATCACAGCATGAGATTTTTGGTTAAAATGAAAAGAAAATTATTTTATTAAATTAGCCATTTTTATCATGACACTAATACGTGTACGTATGTGATGAGTGTGTGTACGCACATACGATACATGTGCATGCGTGTTAGCGGTCAGTCTCCCAATTTTTATAAAAGACAATTTCCTTTTCCTATTCAGATTAGAAGTCTTTTATCATTATAAAATACCTTTTGATTATTCTCCAAGGAAACCTAGTCTAGGAAGGAAAGGGAAACTCCAGATTTCAGCTATAAATACTCTCTTAATGTCTTTAAACAAGGAAGAGGAGAAGAGGGTTTGGGGGGAGTGAAATTCGTCATAATTCAGCAGCAGATTTTCTGAAAACCAGAAGTCGTATTTTAATCATAACTTTTTCATCCAAAGTCAGAATTTGATGAAATTGGTCTTTTTAGAAAGATAATTCAATTCTCTACAACTTTGTATTTCACAAGCTTTGTCCAAATCCAACGTTTTCATACCCAAAAACGCGATTGAAGTTGCTGCTGCTGCAAAGTGACGAAAATCACTTTTCTTTTCTCTTGTTCTCTTTTTGTTTTCTATTTCTTTTCAAAGTTGAGTGAGTTTTGATCTCTTTGCTGTGATACCACTTTGACAAAGAGGAGGATTCGTGTTGGTTTGATTCACTCTAAAGACCTGAGGAGCCACGAACAATTACAAACACAAAGGAAGGCCCTTCCTAAGGTATTCTCCTTCTCTATTCAAGCTTAAACTAGGTTTTCATATGGGTTAGGCTTATTGCATGTTAAAGGTAACTTTTTTATCATGTATTAACACTCTAGCTAGTTAATATACATGGAATATCTATTTTTTATCTACTGTTTAGCATGCTTTAGGGCTGTCCTTTAGGTTTTTAATGCATAGTTATGATTCTTGTGCTCCTATTTGTCCTTGTGCTAGGATTAGTGTCATTGTATGTTAGAGTTAGGATTTTCATCATGTTATATTGCTTTAGTTAGTTAATATGCATGATTTAATTTCTGTTTAGTTTGGTTTTAGCATGATTAAAGTATGTCTTGTGAGTTTTTAAGCATATTTGTGAGTTTAGGGTTTTAGAGTCATTGTTTCGTGTTTGTTTTCATATAGCATGATAAAGTAGACTTTTTTATTGGTTTTTCTTCGTGTTTGCTGTATATGTTTTTCATATGGAGTAAACATGATAGTTTTGCATGCATGTTAGTATGTTTTAGGGTTTTTATGCATTATATGGTTCTAGGAATATGTTAGGACTTATTATTGTTCGCTGTTTTTGCTATTGGCATGCTTAGTGGATGATTTTAGGTCATAATACTATTCTGTCCAGATTTGCATATTAGTGTTTTTGCATGGTTTTGAGCACTTGTAAGGGTGCAAATAGGTGTGGTATTTGTCCTATAGCAAATAGGGCTGCTTATGTCTGAAATAGCTAATGTTTGGAGTAATTGCGCTCAGGTAAGTGGGTGTGAAGGTGTCCCAATTCACCTTTCTTCCTTATCCCTTCTCTTCTCCCTATTTAGGGTTAATTTTTAATATGATCCTATGGTTTAATTAGAGGTTTCCTTCATAAACAAAATTCTGGTTTTTATTAAAGTTTCCATTTTGTGGATTTCTTTCCTAAAATCAAACTTTCTATCAATTCTCTTTTGATCAAATAAGGAAACCTAGGGTTTTTACCATAGGTTTGTATTAGGATTTAACCTTAGTTCTAATCGAACTACGTGGACTTTGATCCATGTATTTCGTTGCATGGTACGTAGGCGCTCTTCGTGAGGCTCAAGTCCGTTCTAGGATCCAAGCATCCTAGGTTTATTTTTGTTTTCTTTTCTTCTTTTTCTTTTTCTGTTTTTATGTGCTTATTATGCATGGATGGATGAATGAAATATACGATATGCATGCAATTCTTGTGATGATATACTTGCTGATTTTTGTATGGAAAGATCTTGATTTAGCCCAAATGAACTGAGAGACCGAAAGGGTGACATGGGTGCCTATAGGCTTTGCCTAGAACCTTCCCATGTCATAACTTAGCCTCCGAATCCCCGATTTCTTTGGTTTTCAAAAGATTGGTTTTTGCCTTTCCTTTTTTATGGAGTCATTCAAATTGTTTTCCTAAAACAAACTATTTTTAGGGTTTTCCTTGTTTCCTTTAAAAAATAAGGTGGCGACTCCTTTCCTTTTTCTTTTTCAAACCCATTTTCTTTCAATCCCTTGTGGGCCCAATTTCCGGGGTTCACAGTTTGGCGACTCCACTGGGGATTTGTGGGCTAGACTCTATAAAGTTTAAATGGGCTAGGTTAATTTCTTATGTTTAATTAAAATCAATCACATTGCATCCGCTTGATTGTGTGCTTTCATTTATTGCATTGTGTGCGCAAACTCTTGCATGCTAGGATCGATGTCCCTCGATGTATCCTTGCCAACGATCGGCCTAGTCTCAACCTTGGTTTTCCTGATTCCATGTGTTGGGGCGAAAGCTATCAACCTCTCTTGCCTAGTACCCTTGGGCTTGCCCTTGGGTATATTAAATGAGTTAATCACGTACTGCTGGACCCACGCGGCGTTCCTGATGCCACATGTGGTTAGGTATAAGGATTGCTCAAGCAAGTGAAGGACCCTAGCCTACCCTTATCATTAGTCCATATAGACAGACTTGTAGGACACTACGGTCTCACCTTTATGCACCCACAATTGTTTGTAATGATGCTATGCCGTGTTTGTGGTGTGAGGCTTTATATCTTATGCCCTTAACATAGACCTTTAAACCCTAGCCTTCGTTAAGGCCATGGGTTAGGAGGAATAAATTAAGGAAATAGGATGTAAAGCTATGTTTGTGATGTGCTAGTCCTAGGGGATTAATTAAACCTAGTTGAAGGACTCTATGCCCTATTCTTTAAAACATACCCTTAATCCATGATCCCTGTAAAGGTAATTGGATAAAAGGAATGAATTAATTGAACATGGTGTAGAGACCGAATTCATTAAGGAAAATATGGAGGTTTAGGACAGATCCTTAGGCTAAAGGTTAAAACTTTTCTATCCATAGACGTGCTGGCTTGGATCCGCAATCCACAAGGGCGTCTAGTGAGTGTTGAGTCTACCCATCAGACAGACATGGCCGACGAAAGAACTAGTGAGGGGCACTTTGACCTTGAGGCTTGCCTGAAAGCCATCATGGCCAAGCTTGACCATACCGCCGAGACATCCGATACCGCATTGAAAATGGCTCAAGAGAACCAACAGAAGATGGCGGATCTTAAACAAAATGGCTCTAAGGCCCATTCCTCGGGTATACCTCATGGGGCTGGCACCGAAGAGGGACCTCAATCCAATGAGAACACCAAGACAAGGGGGGAAAGTAGCTCGAAACCTGAGGTCACCAACCTAGAAGGGGAAGCCAAGGGGAAAGGTACTAGTAGTGATTCCGTGTTAGCTAGCAAGGTAGAAGCTTTGGAGAGAACCATAAAAGGGATTCGCAGGGCTGATGACATGGTCGATGTGCGGACTCTATCCCTGTTTCCAACGGCTCGTATTCCACTACAATTCAAGATGCCGGAGTTAGAAAAGTTCGATGGGACGGGTTGCCCTAAGACTCATTTGAAGATGTATGTGCGAGCTATGCACCCTCGAGGGGCTACTGACGAGCTTTTAGCTCAAATGTTCCATGAAACCTTGGCCACTTCTGCTTTGAAATGGTTCTTATCCTTGGATGAGAATAGAACCCGGACTTGGGAAGACATATGCAATGAGTTTTCAGAGCACTACAAGTATAACACAGAGGTGGACGTTACTCGAAGGGACCTAGAAACTACCAAGCAAGGGGCTCATGAAACTTTCTCCGCTTACATTACAAGGTGGAGACAAAAGGCGTCGAGAATGACGGATAGGCCGAATGAGGAGGACCAAACTCAGTTAGTGGTTAAGAACCTGCTGCCCGTGTATCACAAGCACCTATTTGCCCACTATTTCCCGAATTTCAAAGCTCTCATTGGGGCTGGCACGCAGGTTGAAGATGCTATCAATGATGGGACAATCAAGACTGAGGAAGTGAGGAGTCGCAAGACAAACTTTACTGGGAAGAACAATGCCGAGGTCAACACCATAACTCAACCAATCCAACCCTTTTCTCTCAATGATGTCAATCCACCTCGCCAATTCACTGACCTATTCATGCCACTCGAAAGAGTCCTTGAAAAGCTCATAAGTCGTGACCTATTGAAGCCACTCGACCCAAGACCTCCACCAAATCCCTTACCCAAGAGCTACAATGAGAATGAGTACTACAAGTACCACCAATCCAAAAGCCATGCCACCAATCGCTGTATTCGCCTTCGCCACCAAGTCCAAGACCTCATTGACAAGCAAGTCATTTCACCACCAACCCGTCCAAATGTCACCCGCAATCCTCTCCCATCACACAACAACACACCCCCACCTAACACCATAAATGCCATTGGGGTTGAATCCTCTCGCCCTCGCCATCCCATAAGACAATACACTCCGCTCCCCATGACCTTAACCCGTCTCTTCACCATTTGCCGCAATAACAGCCTTATCATGCCACTTCCACCAAAGCCAAGACCATCAACCCCTCACCAATATTGCCAATACCATCGTGCACCCGGCCATGACACCGAGGCTTGTTCTATACTAAAGAAGATCATCCAAGACCTCATTGACCAAAAGGTTTTGTTGTTGCCAAAGAAATCTATCCAACAAGAGCTGAAAGAAAGATATGAAGCAGGGGATCCTCAGGTTGGCCTATTAGGTGAAGCGTCGGGGAAATATGATTACTATGTGCTGTACTCAAGCCCAAGTCCGATATCAGATGAGCCGATAGTCCCTTCAGGTTGGGATGACTTGCCGACAGAAATGGAGAGCATTGACATGATAGAATGGGATGACTTAATGAATGACTCCGAGGAAGTCCATGACATATGGGCTAGCGATGATGAGTTGGACCATATAACCAGAGGGGGTCGTCATTTCAAGCCCCCCCACCTAGAATCTGAAAATCTGTTGGAAGATTTGGAAGGGCAGAGGCGTCCTAGCTTGCAAGAAGAAGAGGATGAAGTGCTTAGGCAGCTGAAGAAGACCAATGCCAACATTACTATTTGGGGCTTGCTCATGGCCTCGCATAAGCACAGACAAACCGTGTTGAAACTGTTGAATCAGATACAAGTGCCTGTTGACACATCCCCCGAGGGATTGGTACATTTGGTGAATCCAACTCCCAAGAACTCAACCATCGTGTTCACCGATGTAGACCTACCTAAAAGCGGGCCGAGCCATTCTCAAGCTCTCTATGTGACCGTTGACACTATGGGGAAGAGGGTTCCCACCGTTCTTATCGACAATGGGTCCGCACTGAATGTATGTCCTCTCCGAACTGCCACTGTTTTGGGTTTGGGACCCACTGATTTCACGCCATCTGGGCAGACCGTAAGAGCTTATGACAACACCCGCCGAGAAGTAATAGGGGTAGTTACTTTGCCTCTTATTATGGGACCCACTGAATTTAGGGTAGAATTCCAAGTGTTGGATGTACCGTCATGTTTCAACTTGTTGTTGGGCCGACCTTGGATCCATCCTGCTGGGGCTGTGCCATCTTCACTTCATCAAAAGGTGAAGTTTCCTTATGAAGGAGCCATAGTAACACTTCAAGGGGACTATGAATTGAAACTCGCAGGTGTGCCTATATGTGAGATACAACCTGAATCAGCAGCGATACCGCTATCTGGGTTTGACTATGTCCAATGCATTGAAAAAGAGCTCGAAAAGGGTGAATTAATACCCTTGGACTTTTGCCCCCATGGCAACTTGCACGTCGGTGAAATAATGAGAAAGATGAGTTCCTTT
Source organism: Liquidambar formosana (assembly GCA_039720395.1). Lineage (NCBI taxonomy): Eukaryota > Viridiplantae > Streptophyta > Magnoliopsida > Saxifragales > Altingiaceae > Liquidambar > Liquidambar formosana. Next base: position 23,619,258 of record CM077826.1, on the reverse strand, counting down.
CCAGGCATGGGGCTAGGGCGTCGCCAACAAGGGATCCCTACGTCTATTCAAAGCCGTGTCACCTCATACACCTTCGGGCTAGGATATGAGCCCTCTAGAAATGATCATGCGGAAATGCTGAAGAGGAACAAAGAGAAAGTAAGAGCCAAAGCCGAGGGAAGGGTGCCAGACCTGAAGATCTCGCCATATCAACCTACTTTGAATGGTTACTTCGTCAAAGAAGGGGATGATTTTCTATATTGCGGGTTTCCAGAGCCCACCTTTGACCAAGCTACCAAGATCCAAGTTCCGGGTTTTGAAATCTTCTTCACCGAATGGTATCCAATCACAGCTGAAATGGTGGATGATGATGCCATCAATGATGAGTTCTGGGAAAAGAAAGAGGAGGACTGGGCAGAGAACCTTGATGCAGGGGCTATGACTGAAATGTTCCAAGACATGATCCTCATCATGGAAGACTCGACCATTGAAGAACTCCAGGGTTCGTCCATTAGCCATGCTACCTTGCCACTCCTGAATTGGTACCTTGAATGTGGTGTCGTTGCGGAGATCCATGAAGAAGAAGACCTTGGCCTACCTGATAACAGCTTGTAGGTGTCTTAGTTTAGTAATATTTCCCTAATTCAATAAGATGTATCTACTCAACTCTCTTTGTAGAGTCATGGTATTGATACAGATTTGTTTGTTTTCTTTCTTCTTTTGTGTGTCATTCCTACTATTCCTAGTCAATAAAGTGTGCTTTCTTTCTCTATATATGCAGTGTCTCTTTTCTCTCCTCTATGGATATTTATGGCATGGATATAGATCCTAGGAACGATGTCCCCCCGGAGCTCGTTGAGCAAAGGAAAAGGGGCGTCACCGAACCTAATATGGATGAATTGGAATCAATCAACTTAGGGACGAATGAATTGCCAAGAATAGTTAAAATTGGGAAAACCCTCTCCCCCGTTGAAAAAGAAAAGATGATCTCCCTCTTGAAAGCCAACATTATGGCTTTTGCAAGGTCTTATGAAGACATGCCTGGCATTGACCCCGATATTGTGCAACACTATATCCCCACCAATTCCCTAAAGAAGCCGGTAAAGCAGAAACTCAGAAGATTAAAACCAGAATAGGCTCTAAAAGTAAAAGAAGAGGTAACTAAACAACTAGACGTGGGTTTCCTTCAAGTTGTGGAGTACCCCGAGTGGTTGTCGAATATAGTGCCTGTGCCTAAAAAAGATGGGAAAGTGAGGATGTGTGTCGACTTCCGAGATCTCAACGCCGCGAGCCCTAAGGATGACTTTCCTTTACCCCATATCGACGTGTTGGTAGATAGCACAGTGGGACACGCACTCCTCTCCTTCATGGACGGATTCTCCGGGTATAACCAGATAAAGATGGCGCCTCAAGACATGGAGAAAACAGCCTTTATCACGCAATGGGGAACGTACTGTTACAAAGTAATGCCTTTTGGCTTAAGAAACGCTGGGGCTACTTACCAAAGAGCAGCTACGACCCTATTGTATGATATGATCCATAAGGAAGTCGAGGTTTACGTCGATGATATGATCGTGAAGTCCGTGGATAGAGAAGGGCATTTCAAGGCACTAGAGAAATTCCTAGAGCGAGCAAAAAAGTACAATCTCCGTCTCAACCCACAGAAGTGCGCTTTTGGTGTCACTGCAGGCAAGCTATTGGGGTTCATGATCACTCAGAGAGGCATCGAAGTGGACCCAGGGAAGATAAAAGCCATTGTGGAAATGGAGCCGCCTAGCACTGAGAAGCAGATCCGAGGCTTTCTGGGAAGAGTTCAATACATAAGCCGATTCATTGCCAACTTGACCATGGTTTGCGAACCAATCTTCAAATTGCTTAAGAAAGGTGTGCCAAAAGTATGGAACGAAGAATGCCAAGAGGCCTTTGAGACCATTAAGAGATACTTGAGCAATCCTCCAATCTTAGTTCCCCCACGGCAAGGTGCGCCGCTTTTGTTATACTTAACGGTCACCGAAACTGCGACGGGGGCTATGTTAGCTCAATATCTCGAAGGGTCTACAAAGGAGAATGCCATCTATTACTTAAGCAAGAAAATGACAGACTATGAAGTGAAGTACAATGCGATTGAAAAAGCTTGTGTGGCACTAGAATGGGCGACGCAGAAACTCCGACACTACATGATGTCCTTCGAAGTATTCTTGATAAGTCGTATGGACCCGTTGAAGTACCTGGTAGAAAGGCCAGTATTGTCATTCAGAACTGCTCGATGGTCAATTCTCCTCAATGAATTCGACATCAAGTACGTGAATCAGAAGTCTATCAAGGGAAGCGTCATCGCAGACTACCTAGCCAGCTGTCCGGTGTCATCATCCGCTCCGTTCAACGATCAATTCCCAGATGAGGACGTGCTAGAGATTGGTAGAAAAACTTGGAGAGTATACTTCGATGGGGCAGCCAATAAGAAAGGTTATGGGATAGGAGTCCTGCTGGTCTCACCCGAAGAGGCATTTACACCGTTGGCGGTCAAGTTGGGGTTCGAAGCTACCAACAACATTGCTGAGTATGAGGCCTGTATCCTAGCACTGGAAGCGGCACTTGAATTGGGGATCAAAGAATTAGAAGTGTTCGGGGACTCGGCGCTAATCATTTGTCAGATAAAAGGGGAATGGAAAACTCGAGATGAGAAGCTGCTACCCTACCACGCCTACCTGGAAGCTCTAACCAAGGAGTTCTCAGAGATAGAATTTAACTACCTTTCAAGGAACAAGAACCAGTTCGCCGATGCCTTGGCGACCCTAGCATCCATGGTGGAGATACCTGAAGGGGGAAATGTGAAGCCGTTGGTGATAGAATGCCGAGACAAGCCTGTGTACTGTTGTGCAATCCGAGGAGGAGAGGTAAATGATGGCCGTCCGTGGTTCCATGACATAATGAAGTTCATTGAAGAAAGGGAGTACCCAGAAGGAGCATCTTGCATTGATAGAAAAACCCTAAGGCGATTGGCAAGTCACTATGTACTTTGTGGAGGAAAGCTATATCGAAGGTCATACGACGGGATCCACCTGCTGTGTGTCATCGAGGAGGAAGCCGAGCATCTGATTAAAGAAATCCATGAAGGAACAGGGGCTCCGCACATGAACGGCTATATGTTGGCTAAGAAAATCATGAGGCTAGGCTATTATTGGTCCACCATGGAAAGAGACTGCCACGCACATGTCAAGAAGTGCCACAAATGCCAACTGTTCGCCAGTGGACAACATTTGCCTTCTATGCCTTTAACGAGTATGTCATCACCTTGGCCATTCGCGGTATGGGGGATAGATATCATCAGACAGATCAAGCCAAAGGCATCAAATGGGCATGAATACATCCTGGTCGCCATCGACTACTTCACTAAGTGGGTGGAAGCAGCGTCCTTCAAGACCTTGAATTCCAAGAAGGTAGCACAGTTCATACAGCACAGCATCATCTATCGATATGGGGTACCGCATGAAGTTATCTCAGACAATGGCCAGCACTTTCAGAAAGAAACCCATGAGCTCTTGCAAAAGTATGGCATAGTTCACCATCTGTCGTTGCCATACCGTCCTCAGACTAATGGAGCGATGGAAGCAGCTAACAAGAACATCAAAAAGATACTACAGAAGACTGCGGACTCACACACAGACTGGCATGAGAAGTTGCCATTGGCTTTATGGGGTTACATAACATCAATAAGGTCGTCAACAGGGGCTACCCCTTATTCTCTAGTTTATGGAATGGAGGCCGTGTTGCCAGTTGAATTGGAAGTTCCTTCACTAAGAGTTGCCGTGGAGAGCCAGATAACAGAAGTGGACTGGGTTAATGTTGGGAATCAAACTAGAGAGGAAAAATACAAAGGCGGAATTTAAAATTTTCCTACGATTCCCAAATCCATGAATCTTAATTATGCTTAATACAAAACAAAAACCCTAACTAGAAGAGGGTAGAATTACTTACAGTTGATTCAAGTCTTCTCCTTTATGCTCCAAGCTTTGTCTTCTGATTGAGCAGTCCAAGTGCACTGCCTCCAACAGTATCCACACCTAGCTTGAGCAAGTTGTCCTTTCCTTCTTCTTCCTTAGGGTTGCTAGAGGTGGAGAAGAGGGAGAGAGAGAGAGGGAGAGCTGTGTAAATTTCGGCCAGCACTTGGGAGCCTCCAAGAGTGCATTAAGTGATGATGTCATCACATCATAAGAGGCTTTAAATAGCCTCCAACTAGGGCCGGCCAAGGGGGGATTCCAAACCCTAATCTAATTTGTGTAATTACTCTTAATTACACAATTAGCCCACTAGTTTGCATCAAATACAAATTAGCCCCTTAAAGAACTTTTCTTTAATCACTTATACCCTTTCTCTCATAGACAATCAAGCTCTCTTAGCATGATCAGTGTGTGACCCATTGGGTTCACATCATCAAGTAGTAGGAACAGCACAAGTTGTGCACAATGGAACACTTTCCATTAAGGGTCTAATTGAAACTCCTTTCAATTCCCTAATTGATTATAACTCATTTATATCAATTAGGGCTTCTACTAACCATGAGTAACACCTAGCATATGGCTCATGGTGTGGTCCTTAATGAGGTGAATAGTCATTTACAAAGAACCCTTCTGTTATAGTTTACAGGTTACAATTCCATCCTTCCATCAACACAATGTCTCCAATTGAACTAATAGGACATGGAAGTCTGTCAAGTCCCTAGTTCAATTACTTTATACTCATTCATTAATATCAACTCAATGATGAACTTATGGAAACTCCTTTCCATATTCATTCTACCATGGGCCCATGGATTTAATGAGTTATATTCAATGAATGCTGTATGAGACATTCACTCCCTTTTTCCTGAGAGTGATGGATTCCTTGTTGATCACTCACATGCCTTCACACATATAGCAGAAGGGCCAATGAACACCCTTACAGACCCCTGAATAGGATCTGCACTTAGTGTTATCAAACTTCTAAAGCTACATGCATAAGACAACCATGGTGTCTCAGGTCTAAGGATTACTTGTACCACTATAACAATGAGAAACTGATTGACAGGTAGGTTAAAACTCCATTCAGTTTATCTCATATCTTTGGTCACATTCAGTGTACCTATTCTGATAATAGGCACCCACTTGTTGGTTGTAGTGTCTCCACACAAATAGCTTGAGACTAGCTATCCTCCTATAGAGTCAACCTAACAAGTGCTAGTCCTATGGTTCATTACTGTCCATCATAGTGAACCTTCAACTAGGAATGATTTAGGAGTTTAGTACAGAGATATATTTAGAGTCTCAAAATTACAACCCTTTGTAATTTCATATTCTCAACTCTAACTCCATGGACATATTATGTAAATATAAATGATGCATATAAACATAATAGAATAAGCCTTTTTATTAAATCAATAATAAATGTGACATATATAAATGAAATCAATTGATTGTTCCTAATCCCTAAACAATCATCTCTATGATTGGCTCTAGGGCATAATCCTAACAATCTCCCACTTGCACTATAGCCAATCCACCATGTATCTCATACTCATATCCTGTGCGTGGTGATCCAACACACTTGGGTCATAGCTTTAGTGAAGGGGTCTTCTTTATTCTCTGTTGTATTAAACTTCTATATGTATATGTCATCTCTTCCAATGATCTCTCTAATCACTTGGAATCGCCGCTTAAAGTTTGGACTTTTGATGAGACCGTGGATCCTTGTCTTGAGCACTAGCCTTATTGTTGTCACAAAAACAATAGTAAAGGCTTCTCAATGTTAGGAACCACTCCTAGTTCTGCAATGAACTTACTCATCCAAACATGCAGCAATGAGCTCAAATTTACAGCTCCACCATTTAAGGTAAGAACATACCTCGATGTTGATCTCCTATCATCATCGTCAGATTGAAAATCTGAATCCGTTCTACCAACCATTTCAAGTTTCTTTCTCCATAGGCAAGGGATAGGTCCTTTAGTTCTTCTCAAGAACTTAAGGATAGCCTTGACTGCTTCCCAGTGTTCCTCATCTGGGTCTGCCTGATATCTGCTCGTAACATTTACAGCAAAACTGATATCTGGTCTTTTAGTTATAGACAACTTGATCCCATGTCTGACAGGAATTAGACCTCCTTTTGGAATCATGCATTTTGAACTCTTTCAAAATCTTGTCTATGTACTTTGATTGGGAGAGACTTAGCATCCTTTAGATCTATCTCTATAGACCTCTATTCCTAGAATATAGGATGCTTCTTCCAAATCTTTTATGAAGAAACTTTGTGAAAAACCAATCTTTCATTTTTGACAACGTCTCTACATTATTCCCTAATAAGTAGAACGTCATTCACTTATAGGACCATAAATGTGATCGCACTCCCACTAACCCTTTGTACAATCATGGTACAATAACGGGTTCTATCTCAACAGGGATAGGGGTTGCATCAATGTTGGTTTGTGTCTCATTAGACAACTCTTTGAGTTCTATTTTCCTGTTGTTATCTCCTTCTTGAATAAACTCTTTTTCAAGAAAGATTGCAAACTTACAAACAAAACACCTTTTGTTCATCAGGATAATAGATATGATATCCTAAACTTTCTTTAGGGTAATCCACAAACCTACATTTAAGTTATCTTGATTTCCAATTTGGTTGCATTATATGTCTCTACATATGTAGTGCATCCCCATACCTTAACATGCTTAAGGTTTGGTGCTTCCCTTTCCATATCTCATATAGGTCCTAAGGGACAGCCTTGGTTTGAACTCTGTTTCACAGGTACGTGGCAATTTCTAGGGCATATCCTAACAAGGATAATATTAGGTCGTTGTAACTTATCATGGACCGGACCATATCAAATAAGGTCCTCTTCCTCCTTTTGACACACCATTTAGTTATGATGTTCTAAGAGGTGTCCATTAGAATAGAATGCCTATTTGAACAAGTTGATCTGAAAGATCACCAGTTAAATATTCGCCTCCTCGATCCAATCGAAGAGCTTAATACTTTTACTGGTTTGTTTTCTTTACTTCATATCTGAATTCTTTGAACCTTTTCAAATGTTTCAGATTTGTACTTCTTTAAGTATATGCACCTATACCTTAACATTTTTAAGTAAAGGTTCATAAAGTATGAGAAACTATTTCTCTTGTTCTCTTGGGTTTATTAGCATTCAATTTTAGAGCTATCATGTTTCATGCAATTCATATTTGCAAGGTAGTTTAGAAGATAAATGCTATAAATTCCAGAAGTAATGAACTCTTCATAAAAACATTTATTAAATCAAACTAAAAACACTGTTTAGGCAAAACTGAAATAAAGGTAATGTTTCTAAAAACTTCTGGAATGTCAAGATAGCTTATTAATTCTAAACTACTCCTTCAGGTAGAGTCAAGCAGCAAGTCCCATAGCTAATACAGCAACACTTTGCTCCATTCTCTACTCGTAGGGATATTCCGCTTCTACTCAGCCTTCTGCTTCCCACTAGATCCTGCATGGAATTCAAAATTCACATCAGAATTAAGTACCCAAGTAGAAGCAAAACTAACATTTAGTTTAGAGCATGATCCATACCTTCCGAAGGTCGGCTCTTTAGAGTATCCAGATACTCCCGGCAGTTACGTTTCCAGTGCCCATCCTTGCCGCAGTGAAAACAGGTTCCTTTGGCCTTGTCAGTATTACCTTTCTTGACACCTCCCTTTGGCTTCAAATTCTTCTTCTTCTTCCCTTGGGTACTCTTACCCTTTCCTTTGCCCTTGCCCTTAGGCTTGGGCTTGGCCTTGGAAGTAGAAGCTCCATCAAATGCGAGCAAAGAACCTTTTCCCTTCTTCATTGTCTCCTCAGTCATCTTGAGCAAATTGTGCAGCTCGGGGAGAGTGGGCTCAAGCTTGTTCATATGAAAATTCATTATGAACGGCCCAAATGAATCAGGAAGGGATTGCAATATAATGTCTGAACACATATCAGCTTCAATGATCACATCAAGCTTTTCAAGCTGCTCGATATGGTTGATCATTTTCAAGGTGTGATCAGTCACAGATGAACCCTCATTCATCCTTGCCTTGAATAGATCCTTGACAATATTGTACTTTGCGGTCCTACTTTGCTCCCCATACAACTCTTGTAAGTGGAGAAAGATGTCGCGAGCACTCTTCATGGACTCATGTTGCTTCTGAAGCTCAGGGCTCATGGATGCCATCATATAGCATCTTGCCTTCAAATCGTCGTCCATGCGCTTCTGATAAGCGTCTCTCTCTTGCTGAGTTGCAGTCTCAGCCAGTGCCTCAGGAAGTGTGCCATCAAGTGTGTAGGTAATCTTTTCGGAAGTTAAAACTATTTTTAAGTTCCTCAGCCAATCAAGGTAATTTGGTCCAGTCAAACGGTTGATGTCCAATATTTTGGATAGCGGGTTGAGGTGAGCCATTTCTATGAACTACATATAAAATTAAATAGAGAATTAGATTTCATTTTTAATCCATAATGATCGGGTCTTTAATCATATGGTACCTCCCACTATTTTATCAAATTCCATACACCCTCTGATGGAATTCGGGAATCTCATTCCTAATGGGGATTGGGGTCCCACTGTGACCTAGAAGCCTCACATGTTAGTTTCTTGACTTCTAACCCACAGTAAGAAGACAACTCTTTGTCTATTGCTTCATAAGCAAGTTCCAATCATTTTGCCTCTAGGGTACATACTCCTCACATGTTAGTTTCTTGGAATACTTCCCTAGTTAAGTTAAGCCCATCATTCACACAGGTATGTTTCACCAAATATATACCTCACATGTTAGTTTCTTGGTATATACCAGCTTAGGCACCCCATGATATCTATATATGTGATAGTTTCAAGTAATGTCTTTAATATGGGTAGCTCCTACATGTCTGCAGCCAGGTACCCACATTAAGGGACGTTAGATGATCCTATAATGATGGAAGGCAATGAAGAATCCATTCCCTAATGTATTCTCCATTTCCAACTTAATATTAAAATAGAGGGGTTTTAAGGGTCTCATCAAAATAACTAATCTAACATACATCTCATGCATTTAAATAAGAAATATATAATAACATTATATATATGTAATCCACTTATCGATATTAGTCCCTATAAGGTGACATATAACGATCTTTGGATTTGGAGCTATCTCTATTAATCTCATTAAAAGCTCCCACTATGATGATTATGGACTTTAAGAGGATTCAATCCAAGCCAATGAATTGAATCCTAGGTCTAAGGTGGGTGTAGGTGATCGTAAAACATTCATTTGAAACATAGCATGCACTCTTGAAAATCTTCTCCAAGCTTTCAAGTCCTTCAATCTCGTCCATTAGCTTGATGGTCTCCACCATAGGCTTGTTGGGCTCCACCATGCTCCTTTAGGTCCACCATGCTCCTTAGTACGCTCTCGATTACATAACATTTACATAATTTAAAGAAAGGGATACATAAGGGGAATGTGGGGTACATAAGAGAATGATAGAGAGAGAGAAGAAGGTGGCATGCAAGCCCCAAATAAATAATACATCACCAAAAATTAACAACTCTTGAAAAATTAAAACAACCCATTCATAAGACGGCTAATCACAATTGGTTTAAGGGGTATAGTCCATAATCATCATCCATCCATAACCATACAATCATATTGCATAATAAGGGAAATAACTGTAAGCAATAAACATATGGGCATTCATGGTAACTCTATTGATTGGTTTTCATTAATCTCATTAATGTGTCCTAATCTCATTAGGAAATGCATAATCTCCAAAATTAATTAAGTCTTAACAATTAAGACATTTAGTTTCAATTAATCAAATCAATTGAAACATTTAAAGTCCCCTAATTAAACTCTAATATCAAATATTATAATCTTTTTAATTAAACAAAACAATTTTATTTAATTAAAATTTCCAGATTTTTATTTAATCCTAAATTGTGTTTTAAACCATTTAAAACAATATAAAATTAATCACCATTAATTAAATAATCAATTTCGGAATTAAATAAAATCATTTTATTAATTAATTAGTGCATTAGGGTTTCCTAAAACCCTAAACCCTAAATGCATTAACTCTAAACCCTAAGTGTAACCCTAATGCATTAAATGCCTTATGATTGGTCAATTAATGACCAATCATTTAAACCCTAGGTTTATACGGTATTAATGATTAGGATTAGGGTTTAATTAATGCCACCTAGGATATTAATTACTCCTAATTAATATGCACTAATTAGGGTTTCTAAAACCCTAAACCTTAAACCTATTAAATGCCAATGATTAATTACTAAACCATTAATGATCATGATTGGTCATTAATGACCAATCATTTTAACCCTAGGTTAGACACATTAATTACTAGGTTTAGTTATTAATTAATGCATTAATAGAATTAGGGTTTAATTAATATGAATTAGGGTTTCCTAAACCCTAAACCCTAGACATCATAAATGCACTTAATTATACCCTAATGATTAATAACCATGATTGGTCAATTAATGACCAATCATTAAACATTTTAATTAAGGTAATTAATAGTCAATTTGGGTTTTAATTCATGCAATTAATGAATTAGGGTTTCATCATTAATGGGAATTAGGGTTTCCTAAGAAACCCTAAGGCTGCCGCCACCTACAGTGGGCTGCCATGGCTAGCCAAGGCTGCCATGGCTTGGCCAGGCCATGGGAGGCCATGGCCAGCAAAGGGGAATTCAAGCTAGGGTTTGGGCCAAGCCCATGGACACGTGTGGAGTGGCCAAGAGGGCTGTCTTCTTCAAAGAACATTAGGGTTTCAAGAACCCTTGCTGGCACCACCATGGGAGGACCTCCAAGGTCACAAACGTTTCTAAAACTTAATCAATTCGACTCCACCAACAAAACCAGCTTTTGTATCATGTCCCTACATGAATTACTAAGCTAATTGAAGTGTTTTGGATGATCAAATCATCCCCAATTGTTCTAAACAATTCAAGAACAGTAGGCTGTCCAGAATTTGACAGCATACTGTCCCTGATCACAAATTGATTCAAAACCCAGCAAGATGATTAATTCAGGTTACCAAATTATTTTTCCTAGCATCCTACATGTCTTAGGAAACTAATAAAATTGGTTTCATGCAATTTGGAGTTCCCTAGCTCAAGATATGAACAAAACTCCATTGATGACTTTCTGCAGAAAAACAGCCTGCTGTGTTTTTCAAGAAATCAAACTTTTTGATTCTTATATGCATCAAGACTCTTATAAAACTTAAAGAAAATCATACATACAATATGTATAATTACCCTATAAAGGATTTACATCAATTTTACAGAGATATCATATCAGAACAGTAGCAAGAACCATAGGGTTCTAAAACCCAGATTCGAACTCCATGGTGTTCTTCCCAAACTTTTTGATTTGTTTTGATTTCTATGCATCCCTATACTTGAGAAATCACCATAACAACTTTATGTGGATTAATTACAGGCATCTCATGTCTTAATTAAACCAAAACAAAAACAAAACACAAAAGAGAACAACCTAGGGTTCCAAACCCTAGGTTCAGCCTCCATAGAAGAAACACTGGTTTTTTCTTCTTCTGTATACATCACATGCTTCTCAAAAATTCCAGAATTAATGTTAGAAGAATATTAGAAGAGGAGAAGAGGGAAAAACAGCCTAGGGTTCAAAACCCCAGGTTCGGCCATGAAGAGGAAACCCTAGTTTCCTCCTTCTTCTTCTCCAAAACTGAAACCTATTCAACTCTTTGAATTTTCCAGCAGCCCTAAAACTATTTTAGAAGAGGAGAAGGAGAGATAAACACCTAGGGTTCAATAACCCTAGGTTCGGCCATGAGAGGGAAATCAATTGAATGCATGAACATGAATCTCAATTCATTAAACCAATCAATTTACCATGAATTACAGCCCACATGCAGTTTGTATTAGGCATAATCATGGCTCTGATACCACTGTTGGGAATCAAACTAGAGAGGAAAAATACAAAGGCGGAATTTAAAATTTTTCCTACGATTCCCAAATCCATGAATCTTAATTATGCTTAATACAAAACAAAAACCCTAACTAGAAGAGGGTAGAATTACTTCGGTTGATTCAAGTCTTCTCCTTTATGCTCCAAGCTTTGTCTTCTGATTGAGCAGTCCAAGTGCACTGCCTCCAACAGTATCCACACCTAGCTTGAGCAAGTTGTCCTTTCCTTCTTCTTCCTTAGGGTTGCTAGAGGTGGAGAAGAGGGAGAGAGAGAGAGGGAGAGCTGTGTAAATTTCGGCCAGCACTTGGGAGCCTCCAAGAGTGCATTAAGTGATGATGTCATCACATCATAAGAGGCTTTAAATAGCCTCCAACTAGGGCCGGCCAAGGGGGGATTCCAAACCCTAATCTAATTTGTGTAATTACTCTTAATTACACAATTAGCCCACTAGTTTGCATCAAATACAAATTAGCCCCTTAAAGAACTTTTATTTAATCACTTATACCCTTTCTCTCATAGACAATCAAGCTCTCTTAGCATGATCAGTGTGTGACCCATTGGGTTCACATCATCAAGTAGTAGGAACAGCACAAGTTGTGCACAATGGAACACTTTCCATTAAGGGTCTAATTGAAACTCCTTTCAATTCCCTAATTGATTATAACTCATTTATATCAATTAGGGCTTCTACTAACCATGAGTAACACCTAGCATATGGCTCATGGTGTGGTCCTTAATGAGGTGAATAGTCATTTACAAAGAACCCTTCTGTTATAGTTTACAGGTTACAATTCCATCCTTCCATCAACATAATGTCTCCAATTGAACTAATAGGACATGGAAGTCTGTCAAGTCCCTAGTTCAATTACTTTATACTCATTCATTAATATCAACTCAATGATGAACTTATGGAAACTCCTTTCCATATTCATTCTACCATGGGCCCATGGATTTAATGAGTTATATTCAATGAATGCTGTATGAGACATTCACTCCCTTTTTCCTGAGAGTGATGGATTCCTTGTTGATCACTCACATGCCTTCACACATATAGCAGAAGGGCCAATGAACACCCTTACAGACCCCTGAATAGGATCTGCACTTAGTGTTATCAAACTTCTAAAGCTACATGCATAAGACAACCATGGTGTCTCAGGTCTAAGGATTACTTGTACCACTATAACAATGAGAAACTGATTGACAGGCAGGTTAAAACTCCATTCAGTTTATCTCATATCTTTGGTCACATTCAGTGTACCTATTCTGATAATAGGCACCCACTTGTTGGTTGTAGTGTCTCCACACAAATAGCTTGAGACTAGCTATCCTCCTATAGAGTCAACCTAACAAGTGCTAGTCCTATGGTTCATTACTGTCCATCATAGTGAACCTTCAACTAGGAATGATTTAGGAGTTTAGTACAGAGATATATTTACAGTCTCAAAATTACAACCCTTTGTAATTTCATATTCTCAACTCTAACTCCATGGACATATTATGTAAATATAAATGATGCATATAAACATAATAGAATAATCCTTTTTATTAAATCAATAATAAATGTGACATATATAAATGAAATCAATTGATTGTTCCTAATCCCTAAACAATCATCTCTATGATTGGCTCTAGGGCATAATCCTAACAGTTAAGAGCCGCTATGATGAGTTAGCTTTGCTGGATGAAAGGCATTTAAGGGCGCTGTATCATGTTCAGGGGTATCAACGGAGAGTTGCCAGAGCATTCAACAAGCATGTCAAAGATCGAGGTCTAAAGAAAGGGGATGTAGTGCTGAAAGAAATCAGAGCTCCAGTGTTCGATCCGCGGGGAAAATTCAAGCCAAGTTGGGGTGGGCCATACATTATCAAAGAGATATTGCCAGCAGGGGCTGTTCGCCTCATGGATTTATATGGAATTGAGTTCGCTCGTCCAACTAATTTGGATCAATTAAAGAAATATCATGTTTGAAGCCTGCTAGGTTGAAAACCCGTAAGGGCGGCCTAGGCAAAAGTTAAGGCATAAGAACTACGTAAGACCTGATTCTCCATTCAAAAACAAAAAAAAAAAACAAAAAAAAAAAAAAAAGAAAAAAAAACCATGGAGATACGTAGGCAACCCATAAAGTTACCTTGGGTGCGGTCTAAATCAAACAAGAAAATCCCAAATTTGATTTATTATTGGCAATTTATCCAAAACTAAAATTGATTGACATAGCAATTCATTGGTATTAAGTAAAAGAACTGTAAAAATGCCATAAATATCCTATTCTATTTTCTTGAGCCTCTTTGCAGCTCGCTCCTCAGCTTTCTTCTTCTCTCTTTCATGTCTTCTTTTCTTCCTCAAGTCATGTTCATAAGCTATTGTTACTGCTTCCATAATATCTTCTCTGCAAGGTCCAAGTTCATTGTTCTTGATAAGTCCAAAAATCCTTTCTCTTCGAGTAGTCTCTCTCTCACCCAAATTACTTTTCAACCATTCCTTATACTCTGAGCTCATCATATACGGACCATCAGTATTCGTAACTTGGGTTAGTATCAACTTGCTAGGCCATCGGTCCTTCGCCCAAGTCACTACAGAAAGACCCGCGGGCACCATAGGATAGTCACTTTTCAAGGAAGTAGGTATGGTTTGCATGGCACCCATCTGACGAAGAACCCTTGAAGGCCAATAGAAGGAAGTAGACCTCAGTCCTATGAGTCTCACCATGGCGCATCCAGAAGTCCGCAGAAGCACCTGGTCACTGCAGCCCCATATGAATACAAACCACTTGACACTCCTCCAAGAAAGGGTTTGGAAGTAACCTAGCCAATCTCTCAATGAAAATTGCCCAGGTAGTTCAATGAGGCGAAGGCAGTAATGCTGGGGCTTGTATGGTGTAATGGCAACTGGTGACAAGAAATTCAGTCTTTCAAGCAACCACATCTGCAGTAGAATGGGGCTTCCTCCTAAAGGAACCTTTGGGTCCTCATGAGTTTTATCCAAACCATTCAGGGTTTCAGCTAGCACCATGGGAATCAAGTTATGGCCCTTGGCAAGGAGAGGAATCAAGTCACAGATTTGAATGGGAACATGTAGAGTACCAGTGGAAATAAGAAAACGACCAATGAGGCAAAAGGCAAGAGCATGCTTAATAGGAAAGGTCAAATTCAGAATACCTTTACTATCATAAGCTAAAAAAGAGGTTGCCAATTTCATCAAGTCTACCATATGGTCCTTTACAAACGTAGAGGCATATTGTGGGTGAATCCCAAGTAGATTGGAGAAAGAAGTAAGAAAGCTTGGGCGAGGAGTAGGGAGAATGAAAGGACCTACCGTTGAAACTCCATACAATGCACAGAATTCCTCCATGGTTGGGCACAGTTCTTCATAGTTGAAGCGGAACACATGAACTTGAGGATCCCAAAAATATGTAGCAGCAGTCAAGAGGTTCGTTTCAAGCCTCACATGCCTCAAGGAGAGCAATGGATCCAAGCTAAAGCACTTGAACTCAGATTTTGCTTCAGCACTCATAACTCTCAAAAACCCTCCTAAAAATTTGTCTAGAGCCTCCATAATTTCTAATGAATGAATACAAGTAGGTTTAGGAACCTCTTGGATGTGTTTTTATAGGGAAAAGGTCACAAATCCAAGTTCAAATAGGAAAAAACCCATCAGAATAGGAAGTTTCCTATTCAAAGTGGGATTTCCGCTTTGGGCTCGGGTAACCACCCAGGCCTGGGCGGCTAGCCTCCCGAGGCCTGGTGGTCACCCAAGCCATTTTGTTTTGGTTTTGCTTCTCGCTTTGTCTCGCCTTGACGCGTGATCAAACCTCCTTCCAAATGAGATATTCAACACTTTTTGAGCTTAAAATCAATCAAATTCCATCTTGAAATCAATTCCTTGAATTGATTTTATGTTCAAAAGGGTTGAATATATTTCCCCTGTGTCATGCCAACTCAAGTGACAATGTGTTAAGTCACTTTCCTCTTGCACCATGCCTATTCAATCTTGATAAATTGATCATATATCCTCATTTCAAATCTTGATTTTTCATCCCACTTGGTTGAATATACTCATCACTTGAATATATTCTTCCATTTCAAAAGTGTATTCACTCTTTGAATATGCTTCTCGGTTTCAAATTCTCATTCCCTATCCTACTTGGTTGAATATATTCATCACTTGAATATATTTTTTCCATTTCAAAAGTGTATTCACCCTTTGAATATGCTTCTCATTTCAAATCTTGATTTTTCATCCCACTTGGTTGAATATATTCATCACTTGAATATATTTTTCCATTTCAAAAGTGTATTCACTCTTTGAATATGCTTCTCGGTTTCAAATTCTCATTCCCTATCCTACTTGGTTGAATATATTCATCACTTGAATATATTTTTCTATTTCAAAAGTGTATTCACCCTTTGAATATGCTTCTCGGTTTCAAATTCTCATTCCCTATCCTACTTGGTTGAATATATTCATCACTTGAATATATTTTTCCATTTCAAAAGTGTATTCGCCCTTTGAATATGCTTCTCAGTTTCAAATTCTCATTTTCTATCATACTTGGTTGAATATATTCATCACTTGAATATATTCTTCCATTTCAAAAGCATGTTCGCCCATTGAATATGCTTCCTAGTTTCAGATCCTCATTATCACTTACTTGGTTAAATATATTCATCACTTGAATATATTTCTCCATTTCAATGGTATGTTCATCACTTGAACATACTTCTCAGATATTTTGTCACTTACTTGGTTAAGTATATCCATCGCTTGGGTACACTTCTCCATTTCAATGGTATGTTCATCACTTGAACATACTTTTCAGATCATTTGTCACTTACTTGGTTAAGTATATCCACCACTTGGGTATATTTTTTCCATTTCAATGGTATACTCATCACTTGAGTATACTTCTCAGATATTTTGCCACTTACTTGGTTAAGTATATCCATCGCTTGGGTATATTTCTCCATTTCAATGGTATGTTCATCACTTGAACATACTTCTCAGAATATTTGTCACTTACTTGGTTAAATATATTCATGACTAGAATATATTTCTCCATTTCAATGGTGTACTCATCACTTGAGTACACTTCTCAGATTATTCTCTATCTTACTTGCTTAAGTATATCCATCGCTTGGATATATTTCTCTATTTCGATGGTATGTTTATCACTTAAACATACTTGTCACTTACTTGGTTAAGTATATCCATCACTTGGATATATTTCTCTATTTCAATGGTATGTTTATCACTTAAACATACTTGTCACTTACTTGGTTAAGTATATTCGTGACTAGAATATATTTCTCCATTTCAATGGTGTACTCATCACTTGAATACACTTCTCAGATTATTCTTATCTTACTTGGTTAAATATATCCGTCGTTTGGATATATTTCTCCATCTCAATGGTATGCTCATCACTTGAGTGTACTTCTCAGCTTACTTGGTTAAATATATCCATCACTTGGATACATTTCTCCATTTCAAAAGTATGTTCATCACTTGAACGTACTTCTCAGTCTTTTTCAATCATTAAGTATACTCATCACTTGAGTATATTTCTCAGCATCTTTTTCATCACTTGGTTAAATATGTTCGTGACCTGAATATATTTCTCCATTTCAAAAGTACACTCATCACTTGAATACACCTCTCAGATTATTCTTATCCTACTTGGTTAAAGATATCCATCGCTTGGATATATTTCTCCATTTCAATGGTATGCTCACCACTTGAGTATACTTCTCAGATTTCATTCTCAGGTTACTTGGTTAAATATATTCGTGACCTGAATATATTTCTCCATTTCAGTGGTATACTCATCACTTGAGTATACTTCTCAGATATTTTGTCACTTACTTGGTTAAGTATATCCATCGCTTGGATATATTTCTCCATTTCAAAGGTATGTTCATCACTTGAATGTGCTTCTCAGATTTCATTCTCATCACTTGGTTAAATATATTCGTGACTAGAATATATCTTTCCATTTCAAAAGTATGTTCATTCGTAGTGGCTTGAATATGCTTCTCTTATCAATTCTCAACCCTCAGTGGTTTAAGTATACTCATGACTTGAGTACACTTCCTTATTTCAGTCTCAGGTTTTCAACCTCCCATCATTGTTGGTATCAGTTTGTGATTTCTCCGGGCTTTTTGGCCA
Source organism: Liquidambar formosana (assembly GCA_039720395.1). NCBI lineage: Eukaryota > Viridiplantae > Streptophyta > Magnoliopsida > Saxifragales > Altingiaceae > Liquidambar > Liquidambar formosana. The sequence goes on along the minus strand of CM077826.1, from coordinate 23,601,148 downwards.
AAAATGGGTTGTTCTTTATCATTGGTTCACAAGTGTAACTTGTTCGCCAATGAGGGGCTTCTGTCACACCCCATTTTTGCACCACCTTACTAGGGCTCATCATTTCATGCATGTTTTTGTTTAGTTTTTGAGTCTAGTCACTTGCATTAGTTTTCTAGAGTCACAAGGACAATGGATATGAATTTTGATTCAAATTGGAGTTGATCTTGAGGGATAATAAGAGCTTTTGTGACTTGAGGGGCATAATTGTCTTTTAAGTCCCAAACTTTTCATTTGACCTTGGAATGATCTCCAAATTGTCAATTGGAGTTCATATGGATGCATATGAGGTATTAAGTCCTGTGGCCCTGATGATGAGTTTAGTGTGGTTATTTACGGATTATCCTTGAAGAATTAGTGCGAATCACAGCATGAGATTTTTGGTTAAAATGAAAAGAAAATTATTTTATTAAATTAGCCATTTTTATCATGACACTAACACGTGTACGTATGTGATGAGTGTGTGTACGCACATACGATACATGTGCATGCGTGTTAGCGGTCAGTCTCCCAATTTTTATAAAAGACAATTTCCTTTTCCTATTCAGATTAGAAGTCTTTTATCATTATAAAATACCTTTTGATTATTCTCCAAGGAAACCTAGTCCAGGAAGGAAAGGGAAACTCCAGATTTCAGCTATAAATACTCTCTTAATGTCTTTAAACAAGGAAGAGGAGAAGAGGGTTTGGGGGGAGTGAAATTCGTCATAATTCAGCAGCAGATTTTCTGAAAACCAGTAGTCGTATTTTAATCATAACGTTTTCATCCGAAGTCAGAATTTGATGAAATTGGTCTTGTTAGAAAGATAATTCAATTCTCTACAACTTTGTATTTCACAAGCTTTGTCCAAATCCAACGTTTTCATACCCAAAAACGCGATTGAAGTTGCTGCTGCTGCAAAGTGGCGAAAATCACTTTTCTTTTCTCTTGTTCTCTTTTTGTTTTCTATTTCTTTTCAAAGTTGAGTGAGTTTTGATCTCTTTGCTGTGATACCACTTTGACAAAGAGGAGGATTCGTGTTGGTTTGATTCACTCTAAAGACCTGAGGAGCCACGAACAATTACAAACACAAAGGAAGGCCCTTCCTAAGGTATTCTCCTTCTCTATTCAAGCTTAAACTAGGTTTTCATATGGGTTAGGCTTATTGCATGTTAAAGGTAACTTTTTTATCATGTATTAACACTCTAGCTAGTTAATATACATGGAATATCTATTTTTTATCTACTGTTTAGCATGCTTTAGGGCTGTCCTTTAGGTTTTTAATGCATAGTTATGATTCTTGTGCTCCTATTTGTCCTTGTGCTAGGATTAGTGTCATTGCATGTTAGAGTTAGGATTTTCATCATGTTATATTGCTTTAGTTAGTTAATATGCATGATTTAATTTCTGTTTAGTTTGGTTTTAGCATGATTAAAGTATGTCTTGTGAGTTTTTAAGCATATTTGTGAGTTTAGGGTTTTAGAGTCATTGTTTCATGTTTGTTTTCATATAGCATGATAAAGTAGACTTTTTTATTGGTTTTTCTTCGTGTTTGCTGTATATGTTTTTCATATGGAGTAAACATGATAGTTTTGCATGCATGTTAGTATGTTTTAGGGTTTTTATGCATGATATGGTTCTAGGAATATGTTAGGACTTATTATTGTTCGCTGTTTTTGCTATTGGCATGCTTAGTGGATGATTTTAGGTCATAATACTATTCTGTCCAGATTTGCATATTAGTGTTTTTGCATGGTTTTTAGCACTTGTAAGGGTGCAAATAGGTGTGGTATTTGTCCTATGGCAAATAGGGCTGCTTATGTCTGAAATAGCTAATGTTTGGAGTAATTGCGCTCAGGTAAGTGGGTGTGAAGGTGCCCCAATTCACCTTTCTTCCTTATCCCTTCTCTTCTCCCTATTTAGGGTTAATTTTTAATATGATCCTATGGTTTAATTAGAGGTTTCCTTCATAAACAAAATTCTGGTTTTTATTAAAGTTTCCATTTTGTGGATTTCTTTCCTAAAATCAAACTTTCTATCAATTCTCTTTTGATCAAATAAGGAAACCTAGGGTTTTTACCATAGGTTTGTATTAGGATTTAACCTTAGTTCTAATCGAACTACGTGGACTTTGATCCATGTATTTCGTTGCATGGTACGTAGGCGCTCTTCGTGAGGCTCAAGTCCGTTCTAGGATCCAAGCATCCTAGGTTTATTTTTGTTTTCTTTTCTTCTTTTTCTTTTTCTGTTTTTATGTGCTTATTATGCATGGATGGATGAATGAAATATATGATATGCATGCAATTCTTGTGATGATATACTTGCTGATTTTTGTATGGAAAGATCTTGATTTAGCCCAAATGAACTGAGAGACCGAAAGGGTGACATGGGTGCCTATAGGCTTTGCCTAGAACCTTCCCATGTCATAACTTAGCCTCCGAATCCCCGATTTCTTTGGTTTTCAAAAGATTGGTTTTTGCCTTTCCTTTTTTATGGAGTCATTCAAATTGTTTTCCTAAAACAAACTATTTTTAGGGTTTTCCTTGTTTCCTTTAAAAAATAAGGTGGCGACTCCTTTCCTTTTTCTTTTTCAAACCCATTTTCTTTCAATCCCTTGTGGGCCCAATTTTCGGGGTTCACAGTGGAATACCTCGAGTGGTTGTCGAATATAGTACTTGTGCCTAAAAAAGATGGGAAAATGAGGATGTGTGTCGATTTCTAAGACCTTAATGCTGCAAACCCCAAAGATGACTTTCCTTTGCCCTATATCAACGTATTGGTAGTTAGTACAGTGGGACATGCACTTCTTTCTTTTATAGACGGATTCTTCAAGTATAATCAGATAAAAATGGCGCCTCAAGATATGGAGAAAACGGCTTTTATCATGCAATGGGGAATGTACTGTTACAAGGTAATGCCTTTTAGTTTAATAAACGTTGGGGCTACTTACCAAATGGCAGTGATGACGCTGTTACATGATATGATCCATGAAGAAGTCGAAGTTTATGTTGACGATATGATCGTGAAGTCCGTGGATAGAGAAGGGCACTTCAAAGCACTAGAGAAATTCCTGAAGTGAGCTAGGCAATATAACCTCCGTTAAAACCCTCAAAAGTGTGCTTTTGGGGTTATCGTGAGTAAGTTATTAAGGTTTATGATCACTCAAAGAGAAATTGAAGTGGACCCAGGAAAGATAAAGGCTATTGTGGAGATGGAACCGCCTAGTACCAAGAAGACAATTTGGGATTTTCTTGGAAGAATTTAGTACATAAGCCGATTCATCGCTAACTTGACCATGGTTTGCAAGCCAATTTTTAAGTTGCTTAAGAAGGGTATGCCAAAAGTTTGGAATGAAGAATGTCAAGAAGCCTTTGAGACCATTAAGAGGTATTTGAGCAATCACCCAATCTTAGTTCCCCCACGACAAGGTGCACCTCTTTGTTATACTTAACGGACACCGAAACCGCGACAAGAGCTATGCTAGCTCAATACCTTAAAGGGTTGACGAAGGAAAATTCCATTTACTACTTAAGCAAGAAAATGACGGACTATGAAGTGAAGTACAATACAATTGAAAAGGCTTGTGTGGCACTAATATGGGCAATGCAAAAACTCCATCAATATATAATATCCTTCGAAGTATTTTTGATAAGTCGCATAGATCAATTGAAGTACCTAATAGAGAAGATAGTATTGTCATATAGAACTACTCGATGGTCAATTCTCCTTAATGAATTTGACATTAAGTATGTAACTCAGAAGTCTATCAAGGGAAGTGTTATCACAGACTACCTAGCACGTTTTCCTGTGTCATCATCCGCTCCGTTTAGTGATCAGTTTCTAAACAAGGATGTGCTAGAAATTAGGAAGAAGACATGGAAAGTATACTTCGATGGGGCTGCTAATAAAAAAGGTCATAGGATAGGAGTCCTGTTGGTTTCACCTAAAGAGGCATTCACATCGTTGGCAGTTAAGTTGGGGTTTGAATCTACCGACAACATTGCCGAGTACAAGGCTTGCATCCTTGCATTGGAGGCTGCACTTGAATTGGGGATCAAAGAGTTGGAAGTTTTTGGAGACCCGGCACTAATCATTTGTCAGATAAAAAGGGAATGGAAAACTTGGGATGAGAAGCTACTACCATACCATGCCTATCTAGAATCCCTAACCAAGGAATTCTCAGAAATAGAGTTCAATTACCTGTCAAGAAACAAGAATCAGTTCGCCGATGCCTTGGCAACCCTAGCATCCATGGTTGAGATACCCGAAAGAGGAAATGTCAAGCCATTGGTGATAGAATGTAGAGAGAAGCCTGTGTACTATTGTGCAATTCGAGAAGAGGAAGTGAATGATGGCAATCTGTGGTTCTATGACATAAAGAAGTTTATTGAAGAAAGGAAATACCCAAAGGGAGCATCCTGTGTTAACAGAAAGACCTTAAGAAGGTTAGAAAGCCATTATGTACTTTGTGGAAGAAAGCTGTATTGAAAATCATATGACAAAATTCATATCTTCTGTGTCACCGAAGAGGAAGCTGACTATCTAATCAAAGAAATCCATAAAGGGACAGGGGCTCCGCACATGAATAGTTAAATGTTGCCTAAGAAAATCATAAAGCTAGGCTATTATTGGTCTACCATGGAAAGAGATTACTATGCACATGTCAAAAAGTGCCACAAGTGCCAACTGTTTGCCAATGGACAACATTTACCTTCTATGCCCTTAATAAGCATGTCGTCGCCTTAGCCGTTCGCAGTATGGGGGATAAATTTCATTGGACAAATCAAGCCAAAGATGTCTAATGGGCATGAATACATCCTTGTTGCTATCGATTATTTCACTAAATGAGTGGAAGCAACATCCTTCAAGACCTTGAATGCCAAAAAGGTAGTGCAGTTCATATAGCACAACATTATCTATAGATATGGGGTATCGCATGAAGTTATCTTAGACAATGGATAGCACTTTCAGAAAGAAACCCATGAGCTTTTATAAAGGTACAGCATAGTTCACCATCTGTCGTCACCATACTATCCTCAAACCAATGGAGCCGTGGAAGTAGCTAACAAGAATATCAAGAAGATACTATAGAAGACTACAGACACGTACATAGACTGGCATGAGAAATTACCGTTGGCTCTATGGGGTTACAGAACGTCAGTAAGGTTATCAACAGGGGCTACCCCTTACTCTTTAGTCTACGGAATGGAGGCTGTATTACCAGTTGAACTAGAAGTTCCTTCACTAAGGGTTACTGTGGAAAGTCAAATAACAGAAATGGACTGGGTTAAGAGCAGTTATGATGAATTAGCTTTATTAGATAAAATGTGATTAAGGGCACTGTATCATGTGCAGGGTATCAGCGAAGAGTTGCCAGGGCATTCAACAAATATGTCAAAGATCAGGGTCTAAAGAAGAGGGATGTAGTGTTAAAAGAAATCAGAGCTCTAATGTTCGATTTGCGGGGAAAATTCAAGCCAAGCTGGGGTGGACCATACATTATCAAGGAGATTTTGCCAGTAGGGGCTGTTCGCCTCATAGATTTAGATGCAATTGAGTTCACTCGTCTAACTAATTTTTATCAATTAAAGAAATACTATGTATAAGGCTTACTAGATTGAAAACCTGTAAGGGTGGCCTAGGCAAAAATTAAGGCATAAGAACTACGTAAGACTTGATTCTCCATTAAAAAAAATAATAAAAAATAAAAATAAAAATAAAAAAAAAGAGAAGAAAAAATATAAAGAAAAGAAAAATGGAGATACATAGGCAACCCATAAAGTTACTTTGGGTGCGGTCTAAATCGAACAACAAAACAAAAATCCCAAATTTGATTTATTTTTGGTAATTCATTCAAAACTAAAATTGATTGACATAGTAATTTATTGATATTAAGTAAAGGAACTATAAATATGCTATAAATATCATATTCTATGAGTCCTCAGTTTTTCTTAGGCTTCTTTGCAGCCTGCCTTTTAGCTTTATTCTTCTCTCTTTCAAATCTTCTTTTCTTCTTCAAGTCATGTTCATGAGCTGTGTCACGCCCCAAAAATAGCCTTACTTAAGCCTAGTGAGGTAGTGACAGCTCAAAACATTATCCATTCATCTTCTAACTGACACCTTGTTGACAAATATTACGTCACATAAATATAAATTGCATTATTACCTCATTTACTAAATTATAATTATTACAATGCATCATTGTTTGATATTAAATCACATATGTTAACTTATCAAAGCAAAACAACTATCGAGTCAGGAAAATATGCTCCTCTATTCATGTCTTTTCAACAGTTCACAAATTTCCAGATCCTAAAAAATAATTTTTAATAAAAGGGTGAGCAAACCACGGCTCAGTGAGATAATTCATCCATGAACGCTTAACATTAGTATACAATAACTCATCGTACATTTAACAGCATCTCTACAACATCTCATACTACAATGATGTTAATAGCACTTCTCAAAATTTATGCCACTCAAGCATATAAAAATTAGCACGTACTTGTGCCTCTGTTGCCTGCTGCAACCTGTAAAAACAATCATAATATACCTGTCTGCTCATACAGGATATACTATCTACGACCACAGCACACACCGCTCATCATGTGTGTATGCTACCCCACTGGCCTCTTGCCCTAAAAAATGGAGTAGCATATTAGTGCACTAACTGCAGGGCTTTCTCAACCCGGTCGTCTCATCTCAACATCTCAACATTTCAATCTCAGTTACAAGTATAAGCAACTTCACATAAACATGTCACAAAATAGATTTATACATGCTTGTTTCTCATCTCAACATCTTAATCTCAATCACAAGTATAAGCATTCAACTTCACATAAACAGATCACTGAATAACTTGATACATGTTTGTACATGCATTAATAATCATATCGCTCAATATATGGATGCTAATATCATGCACGTGCACTAATTAATCTCAATAATATTGCAATATCCAATTATGAATATGAATTATCATTCGTATTATGCTCTACCACCATTAACAATCGTAATCAAACTACTCAACATAAATCTTAAAGCCAAATATTCAGTTTGGGGAAATTTTAGAATTTTTCATAAGTTCAGGGGCTATATTGCAAATATAAAAATATGAGAACTATGATGACATCATAAAAATATTAATAAAAAGTCCCTGAAGTGTTCTACTTCTCATAGAAATTGCATAGGTTCAATCAAAACTCAATTTGGAATCCATTTGAGTATTTTTAGTGAGTAGGGGTAAAATGGTCATTTTACACGTGAATAAAATAATACCCAAAATTAAAACATCCATTTTACCTCAAAAATACACTTATGTAAATTTTGTTGATATGAATCCAATGGTTCAATTCGTAACTCAATCAGAATTCTATACACTTTGTTTGAGCTAGTCAAAGTTTGAAAACAAACTACACAAAAGGGTTAAAGTCTCCTAATTTTTGAAACCCGTGTTATCATGCTCATATGGGTACAAAATTATAAACATAAGTTTCTAGTATTTTTATAAGATTTTTTAAAAATATTTTCAGCACCTAATGGGGGCCCCACATGGCCAATTATGCTAGGGTACACGTGGCCTATAGTGCACCTTGCCACACTTGATCATTATCCCTTCTTCTTCCCCGCGCATGTACAAACCCAACTGCTGTCTGGAATTTTTCCCACATTTAATCAAAACTTTGAAAATTCATAACTAATTCATTTCTCAACATTTTTTGATGCTTCAAAAGCCCATTTTGCTTAGCTTTTCATGTAGAATGTTATAAAAATATCAAAAAAATAAAACAAGTTACAAATTCATACAAATTTTCATATCTGTGTTTCAAGTTGTCCAATTTATTTTTCACAACCTACAAGGTATTAAAGCCTAAGATTTATACAGAAGCTTCTCTATAGTATCATAAAACTATGGTAAAAATTTCATAAAGTTTAATTTACTGTGCATAGAGAACCAATCAAACAAAGTATGAGGGAAGCCATTTATGCTTCTTTGAAGCTCCAAAAATTATCCAAACATCAACCAATCCTCATGAAACTTTTAGAACCTATCCTATATCATTCGAAGATGAAAAATCTCACCTCAGGTTTGTAGAAAAATGCTTTGAAACTTTCTTGGTTTGAGCTCCCTTCTTTCTCCTTCTTTCTTTCTCTCTATTTCTCTCTTTTGTTACACTCTCTTAGCAGCTCATATAGCACGAAAATGGGCTGAATATTAGCCCTTTTATACCCCCTCAAGTCAAAGGAAGTCTTCCCTCATTAATTTATGAAGATTCCTCCTTATCCCTTTGTCCCCAAGCAAGCCATTTTCTTTTTCTCCAAGCAAGCAAACATGGCTGATTTTTGTTTGTTTTGGTTTTGTTTTGTTTTGTTTTGTTTTTGTTTTGTTTTTCTTTTTCAGCCATTAATAGAATTTGGCCACCTATCCCCTCCCCATGTAAGCAATGACCTCATCTTAAGGATTAATTACATCATTAATCCTATTAATATAATAAGTTAGTAATTTTTGTTATATATATATATATCCTAAAGCTTTGGTGATTAATAATAATTATAATTATGACAACAACAATAATAATAATAATCACATTAATCAATTGATTATTAGGGGGCAAATATTTGGGCTATCACAAGCTGCTGTCACTACTTCCATAATATCTCCTCTACAAGGTCCAAGTTTGTTGTCTTTGATAAGTCCAAAAATCCTTTCTCTTCGAATAGTCTCTCTTTCACCCAAGTTGTCCTTTAACTATTCCTTATACTTGAGGTTCATCATATATAGAGCATCAGTATTCGTAACTTGGACTAGTGGCAACTTGCTAGGCCATCATTCCTTCGCCTAAGTAACCATAGAAAGACCAACAGGCACTACAAGATAGTCACCTTTCAAGGAGGTGGGTATGGTTTGCATAGCACCCATCTGACGATGAACTCTTGAAGTCTAATAAAAAGAAGTAGACCCCAGCCCTATGAGTCTCACCATAGCGCATCCAGAATTGCACATAAGCACCTGTTCACTGCAGCACCATATGAAAACGAACCACTTGATATTCCTCCATGAAAGGGTTTAGAAGTAACCTAGCTAATCCCTCAAGGAAAATTGTCCATGCAATTCAATATAGCAGAGACAATAATGCCGAGGCTTATATGGTGTAATGACAGTGGGCGACAAAAATTTGAGTCTTTCAAGCACCCACACCTGCAGTAAAATGGGGCTACCTCCTAAGGGAACTTTCAGGTCCTCATAGATTTTATCCAAGCTATTCAAGGTTTCAGCTAGTACCATGAGAATCAAGTTATGGCCCTTGGTAAGGAAAGGAATCAAGTCAAAAATTTGTATCGGAACATGTGGAGTATCAATGGAAATAAGGAAACGACCAATTAGGCAAAAAGCAAGTACATGCTTTATAGGAAAAGTAAAATTTAGAATACCCTTGCTATCATAGGCCAAGAAAGAGGTCGCCAATTTCATTAAATCCACCATGTGGTCTTTTACAAATATGAAAGCATATTGTTGGTGAATCCCAAGAAAATTGGAGAAAGAAGTAAGAGAACTTGGGCGAGGGGTAAGGAAGATGAAAGGACCTACCGGTGAAATTCCATAAAAAGCATAGAACTCCTCCATGGTTGGGCATAGTTCTTCATAGTTGAAGCGGAATACATGAATTTAGGGGTCCCAAAAATATGTAGTAGCAGTTAGGAGGTTCATTTCAAGCTTCACATGCCTTAAGAAAAGCAATGGATCCAAGCTAAAGCACTTGAACTCAAATTTTGCTTCAGCACTCATAACTCTCAAGAACCCTCCTAAAAATTTGTCTAGAGCCTCCATAATTTCTATGAATGAATACAAGTAGGTTTAGGAACCCCTTAGATGTGTTTTTATAGGGAAAAAGTCACAAATCCGAGTTCTAGAAGGAGAAAACCCGTCAAAATAGGAGTTTTCCTATTTTAAGTGGGATTTCCGCTTCAGGCTCAGGTGACCCCCAACATTGGGTGGCTAACCACCTAAGCCCTGGTGGTCACCCTAGCCAGCATGTTTTGAGACTGAGACTTGCTCCTCGCTTTGTTTCGCCTTCAAACCTCCTTCCAAATGAGATGTTTAACTCTTTTTGAACTTAAAATCAAGCATATTTCATTTTGAAATCAATTCCATGAATTAATTTAAAGTCCAAATGGGTTGAATATATTTCCCCAATTCTATGCTAGTTCAAGTATTCAAGTGATGAGCACTATTCCCCTACTCCATGCAAATGCATATTTCAATAGTTGGAATTTATTTTTCAATTTTCAATATCAATGATTGAATATATTCATTTGTAGTGGCTTAAATATATTCCTCCATATCATTTTCAATCTCATGGGTTAAATATATTCATTCATAATAGCTTGAATATATTTCTCTATTTCAAGTATAGTTAAGTATATTCATTCATAGTGGCTTGAATATACTTCTCTATTTCAAATATCATTTTCAATCTCATGGGTTAAATGTATTCATTCGTAATGGTTGAATATATTTCTCCATTTCAAGTATAGTTAAGTATATTCATTCGTAGTGGCTTGAATATACTTCTCTATTTCAAATATCATTTTCAATCTCATGGGTTAAATATATTCATTCGTAATGGCTTAAATATACTTCTCCATTTCAAGTATAGTTAAGTATATTCATTCATAGTGACTTGAATATACTTCTCTATTTCAAATATCATTTTCAATCTCATTGGTTAAATATATTCATTCGTAATGGCTTGAATATATTTCTCCATTTCAAGCACAGTTAAGTATATTTATTCATAATGGCTTGAATATACTTCTCTATTTCAAATATCACTTTCAATCTAATTGGTTAAATATATTCATTCGTAATGGCTTGAATATATTTCTCCATTTCAAGCATAGTTAAGTATATTCATTCATAATGGCTTGAATATACTTCTCTATTTCAAATATCATTTTCAATCTCATTGGTTAAATATATTCATTCGCAATGGCTTTAATATATTTATCCATTTCAAGTATAGTTAAGTATGTTCATTCGTAATGGCTTAAATATGCTGCTCTATTTCAATTATCAATTTTCAAATAATAGTTAAATATATTCATTCGTCATGGCTTGAATATATTTCTCCATTTCAAGTATAGTTAAGTACATTCATTCATAATGGCTTGAATATACTTCTCTATTTCAAATATCATTTTCAATCTCATGGGTTAAATATATTCATTCGTAATGGCTTGAATATATTTCTCAATTTCAAGCATAGTTAAGTATATTCATTCATAATGGCTTGAATATACTTCTCTATTTCAAATATCATTTTCAATCTCATTGGTTAAATATATTCATTCGCAATGGCTTGAATAGATTTCTCCATTTCAATTATAGTTAAGTATGTTCATTTGTAATAGCTTGAATATGCTTCTCTATTTCAATTATCAATTTTCAAGTAATAGTTAAGTATATTCATTCGTAATGGCTTGAATATGTTTCTCTATTTCAATTATCAATTTTTAATCCTCAGTGGTTTATTTCTCTGTTACCAACCTTCAATCTTAATGGTTCAAGTATATTCATTCGCAATGGCTTGAGTATAGTTCCATTTTTCAATCCTTTATCCATGTTGGTGTTAGTATGTGATTCTCCAAGCTATAGGGAAAAAATGGGTTGTTCTTTAGCATTGTTCACAAATGTAACTTGTTCGCCAATGAGGGACTTCTGTTACACCCCATTTTTGCACCACCTTACTAGGGCTCATCATTTCATGTAGGTTTTTGTTTTGGTTTTTAGTCTAGTCACTTGCATTAGTTTTTTAGGGTCATAAGGACAATGTGTATGAATTTTGGTTCAATTTGGAATTGATCTTAAGGGATAATAAGAGCTTTTGTGACTTGAGGGGCATAATCGTCTTTTAGGCCACAAACTTTTCATTTGACCTTGAAATGATGTCCAAATTGTCAATTTCTAGGTTCAATTTGAGGAATCAATGGCTTAGAGTTAAAATGGCTCGATATAGTTCAAGTTAGTTAATTGACCCCTCTTCGGGTTAGCTCAAATTGACTCCTAATTACAACCAATTCTTTTCAAATTGACTTTAATTAGTCATCATTTTATCCCTAAAAGTGTTTTAGAAAGTTTAATTTTGATATGGAAAGCATTTGGTTTGATCCTATGTGCATACTAATGCTTTGCAAAGGTAGTGCATAGCGGTTAACCGCCTTTATAAAACCAAACCATGCACCTATGGTTAGTGGTTTGTATCCTAAAATGTTTAAAAATGTATTTCTCATTGAAACACGGTCATTTTGGCTTTTATTTCATCAAAATTGGAGTTAATTTAACCCCTAAAACACTCCTAGAAGGCAACAAAGTCCAAAAAAAAGAAAAAAACTGAAGTGGGCTCGGGTGACCACCTAGGCCCAGGCGGCTAGCAGCCTAGGCCCAAGTGACTAGCCACCCAGGCCTTGGTGGTCACCCGAGGCCGCTCTCCTATTTTAGCTGAAGCGGGATTCTCCTTCCCGTTTTGATGGTTTTGGATTCTTTTGGACGAGTTTCCTTCTAATTTTTGGTAACTTTTGAGTTTCTTAAGCACCAAGGGAGTCTCTAATAACCCTTGGATAAATTTTTAGGATTTTAATTCTAGCCATTGATTTATCCTAATGAAACTCTATAAATACACCCCTATGCTTCAGCACTAGGGGAGGCAACTAGGAACCACTTTATACATTAAACTTGAGTTTTTGAGAGAAAATAAGAGAGAGAGAGCTGAAGGAAAGTTGAAGTTCTTGCTGTAGCCTTGAAGATACTTGGTTTAAGTCATTCACAAGAGCCAGTGAGAGTCCCTACAGTAGCAAAGAAAGCTATCCTAAGGTAAAACCTCCCTCTATTCGTGCTGAATATGAGTTTTCTTATAAAATAGGCTTACTGCATGTTAAAGATAACTTTTTTTATCAGGTGTGGATGCTTCCGTTAGTTAATATATATGAAATAATTGCTGTTCATGATGAGTTTAGCATGTTTTATGTTTATTTCATAGGAATTTTAGCATGTTTGTGAGTTTAGGGTTTCTATTGTCCTTATTTCATGTAAGCTGCATATAGCATGATAGCTTAGGGCTTTTTATTGGTTTTTCTTCATAGTTGCTATATATGTGTTGCATATAGAGTAACTATGATATTTCTTGCATTCATATAGTGGATTTTAGGGTTTTTATGCACGTTATAGTTCTAGGAATGAATTAGGGTTTGAGTTTATCCACTATTTCTGCTGTTTGTATGATTAGTGGATGAATATTGGTCTTAACACTATTCTAACCAGATTTATATTTCTTTCTTTTTGTTTTGTTTTGAGCACGTTTAAGGGTGCAAACAAGGTTGATAATCGCTTTATTACAAATAAGGCTATTATTGCTGAAGCTTGCTAATGATTGGAGTAATTGCATAAGGTAAGTAGGGTGTGGAAGTGCCCTAATTCACTTTCTTCCTTAATTCTTTCCCTTCTCCCTCTTTGGGATTATTTTTTAATATGAACATATGGTGAATATCAAGAATTTCTTGTTAAATAAATACCTTTTTATCAAAGTTTCCATCATATGGAAGTTGCTTGATTTTAAACTATCAAATATCACATTCTCTTTCAAATAAGGAAACTCAGGGTTTTTACCATAGGTTTGTTGGGAATCAAACTAGAGAGGAAAAATACAAAGGCGGAATTTAAAATTTTTCCTATGATTCCCAAACCCTTGAATCTTAATTATGCTTAATACAAAAACCATAAACCTAACTACCAAGAGAGTTAGGGTACTTACAGTTGAACAAGTCTTCTCCTTTATGCTCCAAGCTTTGTCTTCTGATTGAGCAGTCCAAGTGCACTGCCTCCAACAGTATCCACACCTAGCTTGAGCAAGTTGTCCTTTCCTTCTTCTTCCTTAGGGTTGCTAGAGGTGGAGAAGAGGGAGAGAGAGAGAGGGAGAGCTGTGAAATTTTCGGCCAGCACTTGGGAGCCTCCAAGAGTGCATTCAGTGATGATGTCATCACATCATAAAAGGCTTTAAATAGCCTCCAACTAGGGCCGGCCAAGGGGGGATTCCAAACCCTAATCTAATTTGTGTAATTACTCTTAATTACACAATTAGCCCACTAGTTTGCATCAAATACAAATTAGCCCCTTAAAGAACTTTTCTTTAATCACTTATACCCTTTCTCTCATAGACAATCAAGCTCTCTTAGCATGATCAGTGTGTGACTCATTGGGTTCACATCATCAAGTAGTAGGAACAGCACAAGTTGTGCACAATGGAACACTTTCCATTAAGGGTCTAATTGAAACTCCTTTCAATTCCCTAATTGATTATAACTCATTTATATCAATTAGGGCTTCTACTAACCATGAGTAACACCTAGCATATGGCTCATGGTGTGGTCCTTAATGAGGGGAATAGTCATTTACAAAGAACCCTTCTGTTATAGTTTACAGGTTACAATTCCATCCTTCCATCAACACAATGTCTCCAATTGAACTAATAGGACATGGAAGTCTGTCAAGTCCCTAGTTCAATTACTTTATACTCATTCATTAATATCAACTCAATGATGAACTTATGGAAACTCCTTTCCATATTCATTCTACCATGGGCCCATGGATTTAATGAGTTATATTCAATGAATGCTGTATGAGACATTCACTCCCTTTTTCCTGAGAGTGATGGATTCCTTGTTGATCACTCACATGCCTTCACACATATAGCAGAAGGGCCAATGAACACCCTTACAGACCCCTGAATAGGATCTGCACTTAGTGTTATCAAACTTCTAAAGCTACATGCATAAGACAACCATGGTGTCTCAGGTCTAAGGATTACTTGTACCACTATAACAATGAGAAACTGATTGACAGGCAGGTTAAAACTCCATTCAGTTTATCTCATATCTTTGGTCACATTCAGTGTACCTATTCTGATAATAGGCACCCACTTGTTGGTTGTAGTGTCCCCACACAAATAGCTTGAGACTAGCTATCCTCCTATAGAGTCAACCTAACAAGTGCTAGTCCTATGGTTCATTACTGTCCATCATAGTGAACCTTCAACTAGGAATGATTTAGGAGTTTAGTACAGAGATATATTTAGAGTCTCAAAATTACAACCCTTTGTAATTTCATATTCTCAACTCTAACTCCATGGACATATTATGTAAATATAAATGATACATATAAACATAATAGAATAAGCCCTTTTATTAAATCAATAATAAATGTGACATGCATAAATGAAATCAATTGATTGTTCCTAATCCCTAAACAATCATCTCTATGATTGGCTCTAGGGCATAATCCTAACAATCTCCCACTTGCACTATAGCCAATCCACCATGTATCTCATACCCATATCCTGTCGGTGGTGATCCAACACACTTGGGTTATAGCCTTAGTGAAGGGGTATTCTTTATTCTCTGTTGTATTAAACTTCTATATGTATATGTCATCTCTTCCAATGATCTCTCTAATCACTTGGAATCGCCGCTTAAAGTTTGGACTTTTGATGAGACCGTGGATCCTTGTCTTGAGCACTAGCCTTATTGTTGTCACAAAAACAATAGTAAAGGCTTCTCAATGTCAAGAACCACTCCTAGTTCTGCAATGAACTTACTCATCCAAACATGCAGCAATGCACTCAAATTTACAGCTCCACCATTTAAGGTGATAACATACCTCGATGTTGATCTCCTATCATCATCGTCAGATTGAAAATCTGTATCCGTTCTACCAACCATTTAAGTTTCTTTCTCCATAGGCAAGGGATAGGTCCTTTAGTTCTTCTCAAGAACTTAAGGATAGCCTTGACTGCTTCCCAGTGTTCCTCATCTGGGTCTGCCTGATATCTGCTCGTAACATTTACAGCAAAACTGATATCTGGTCTTTTAGTTATAGACAACTTGATTCCATGTCTGACAGGAATTAGACCTCCTTTTGGAATCATGCATTTTGAACTCTTTCAAAATCTTGTCTATGTACTTTGATTGGGAGAGACTTAGCATCCTTTAGATCTATCTCTATAGACCTCTATTCCTAGAATATAGGATGCTTCTTCCAAATCTTTTATGAAGAAACTTTGTGAAAAACCAATTTTTCACTTTTGACAACGTCTCTACATTATTTCCCTAATAAGTAGAACGTCATTCACTTATAGGACCATAAATGTGATCGCACTCCCACTAACCCTTTGTACAATCATGGTACAATAACGGGTTCTATCTCAACAGGGACAGGGGTTGCATCAATGTTGGTTTGTGTCTCATTAGACAACTCTTTGAGTTCTATTTTCCTGTTGTTATCTCCTTCTTGAATAAACTCTTTTTCAAGAAAGATTGCAAACTTACAAACAAAACACCTTTTGTTCATCAGGATAATAGATATGATATCCTAAACTCTTTTTAGGGTAATCCACAAACCTACATTTAAGTTATCTTGATTTCCAATTTGGTTGCATTATATATCTCTACATATGTAGTGCATCCCCATACCTTAACATGTTTAAGGTTTGGTGCTTTCCTTTCCATATCTCATATAGGTCCTAAGGGACAGCCTTGGTTTGAACTCTGTTTCACAGGTACGTGGCAATTTCTAGGGCATATCCTAACAAGGATAATATTAGGTCGTTGTAACTTATCATGGACTGGACCATATCAAATAAGGTCCTCTTCCTCCTTTTGACATACCATTTAGTTATGATGTTCTAAGAGGTGTCCATTAGAATAGAATGCCTATTTGAACAAGTTGATCTGAAAGATCACCAGTTAAATATTCGCCTCCTCGATCCAATTGAAGAGCTTAATACTTTTACTAGTTTGTTTTCTTTACTTTATATCTGAATTCTTTGAACCTTTTCAAATGTTTCAGATTTGTACTTCTTTAAGTATATGCACCTATACCTTAACATTTTTAAGTAAAGGTTCATAAAGTATGAGAAACTATTTCTCTTGTTCTCTTGGGTTTATTAGCATTCAATTTTAGAGCTATCATGTTTCATGCAATTCATATTTGCAAGGTAGTTTAGAAGATAAATGCTATAAATTCCAGAAGTAATGAACTCTTCATAAAAACATTTATTAAATCAAACTAAAAACACTGTTTAGGCAAAACTGAAATAAAGATAATGTTTCTAAAAACTTCTGGAATGTCAAGATAGCTTATTAATTCTAAACTACTCCTTCAGGTAGAGTCAAGCAGCAAGTCCCATAGCTAATACAGCAACACTTTGCTCCATTCTCTACTCGTAGGGATATTCCGCTTCTACTCAGCCTTCTGCTTCCCACTAGATCCTGCATGGAATTCAAAATTCACATCAGAATTAAGTACCCAAGTGGAAGCAAAACTAACATTTAGTTTAGAGCATGATCCATACCTTCCGAAGGTCGGCTCTTTAGAGTATCCAGATACTCCCGGCAGTTACGTTTCCAGTGCCCATCCTTGCCGCAGTGAAAACAGGTTCCTTTGGCCTTGTCAGTATTACCTTTCTTGACACCTCCCTTTGGCTTCAAGTTCTTCTTCTTCTTCCCTTGGGTACTCTTACCCTTTCCTTTGCCCTTGCCCTTAGGCTTGGGCTTGGCTTTGGAAGTAGAAGCTCCATCAAATGCGAGCAAAGAACCTTTTCCCTTCTTCATTGTCTCCTCAGTCATCTTGAGCAAATTGTGTAGCTCGGGGAGAGTGGGCTCAAGCTTGTTCATATGAAAATTCATTATGAACGGCCCAAATGAATCAGGAAGGGACTACAATATAATGTCTGAACACATATCAGCTTCAATGATCACATCAAGCTTTTCAAGCTGCTCGATATGGTTGATCATTTTCAAGGTGTGATCAGTCACAGATGAACCCTCATTCATCCTTGCCTTGAATAGATCCTTGACAATATTGTACTTTGCGGTCCTACTTTGCTCCCTATACAACTCTTGTAAGTGGAGAAAGATGTCGCGAGCACTTTTCATGGACTCGTGTTGCTTCTGAAACTCAGGGCTCATGGATGCCATCATATAGCATCTTGCCTTCAAATCGTCGTCCATGCGCTTCTGAAAAGCGTCTCTCTCTTGCTGAGTTGCAGTCTCAGCCAGTGCCTCAGGAAGTGTGCCATCAAGTGTGTAGGTAATCTTTTCGGAAGTTAAAACTATTTTTAAGTTCCTCAGCCAATCAAGATAGTTTGGTCCAGTCAAACGGTTGATGTCCAATATTTTGGATAGCGGGTTGAGATAAGCCATTTCTATGAACTACATATAAAATTAAATAGAGAATTAGATTTCATTTTTAATCCATAATGATCGGGTCTTTAATCATATGGTACCTCCCACTATTTTATCAAATTCCATACACCCTCTAATGGAATTCGGGAATCTTATTCCTAATGGGGATTGGGGTCCTACTATGACCTAGAAGCCTCACATGTTAGTTTCTTGACTTCTAACCCACAGTAAGAAGACAACTCTTTGTCTATTGCTTCATAAGCAAGTTCCAATCATTTTGCCTCTAGGGTACATACTCCTCACATGTTAGTTTCTTGGAATACTTCCCTAGTTAAGTTAAGCCCATCATTCACACAGGTATGTTTCACCAAATATATACCTCACATGTTAGTTTCTTGGTATATACCAGCTTAGGCACCCCATGATATCTATATATGTGATAGTTTCAAGTAATGTCTTTAATATGGGTAGCTCCTACATGTCTGCAGCCAGGTACCCACATTAAGGGACGTTAGATGATCCTATAATGATGGAAGGCAATGAAGAATCCATTCCCTAATGCATTCTCCATTTCCAACTTAATATTAAAATAGAGGGGTTTTAAGGGTCTCATCAAAATAACTAATCTAACATACATCTCATGCATTTAAATAAGAAATATATAACAACATTATATATATGTAATCCACTTATCGATATTAGTCCCTATAAGGTGACATATAACGATCTTTGGATTTGGAGCTATCTCTATTAATCTCATTAAAAGCTCCCACTATGATGATTATGGACTTTAAGAGGATTCAATCCAAGCCAATGAATTGAATCCTTGGTCTAAGGTGGGTGTAGGTAATCGTAAAACATTCATTTGAAACATAGCATGCACTCTTGAAAATCTTCTCCAAGCTTTCAAGTCCTTCAATCTCCTCCATTGGCTTCATGGTCTCCACCATAGGCTTGTTGGGCTCCACCATGCTCCTTTAGGTCCACCATGCTCCTTAGTGCGCTCTCGATTACATAACATTTACATAATTTTAAAGAAAGGGATACATAAGGGGAATGTGGGGTACATAAGAGAATGATAGAGACAGAGAAGAAGGTGGCATGCAAGCCCCAAATAAATAATACATCACCAAAAATTAACAACTCTTGAAAAATTAATACAACCCATTCATAAGATGGCCAATCACAATTGGTTTAAGGGGTATAGTCCATAATCATCATCCATCCATAACCATACAATCACATTGCATAATAAAGGAAATAACTGTAAGCAATAAGCATATGGGCATTCATGGTAACTCTATTGATTGGTTTTCATTAATCTTATTAATGTGTCCTAATCTTATTAGGATATGCATAAATTCTTGAATTAATTAAGTCTTAACATTTAAGACATTTAATTTCAATTAATCAAATCAATTGAAACATATAAAGTCCCCTAATTAAACTCTAATATCAAATATTATAATCTTTTTAATTAAACAAAACAATTTTATTTAATTAAAATTTCCAGATTTTTATTTAATCCTAAATTGTGTATTAAACCATTTAAAACAATATAAAATTAATCACCATTAATTAAATAATCAATTTCGGAATTAAATAAAATCATTTTATTAATTAATTAGTGCATTAGGGTTTCCTAAAACCCTAAACCCTAAATGCATTAACTCTAAACCCTAAGTGTAACCCTAATGCATTAAATGCCTTATGATTGGTCAATTAATGACCAATCATTTAAACCCTAGGTTTATACGGTATTAATGATTAGGATTAGGGTTTAATAAATGCCACCTAGGATATTAATTACTCCTAATTAATATGCACTAATTAGGGTTTCTAAAACCCTAAACCTTAAACCTATTAAATGCCAATGATTAATTACTAAACCATTAATGATCATGATTGGTCATTAATGACCAATCATTTAACCCTAGGTTAGACACATTAATTACTAGGTTTAGTTATTAATTAATGCATTAATAGAATTAGGGTTTAATTAATATGAATTAGGGTTTCCTAAACCCTAAACCCTAGACATCATAAATGCACTTAATTATACCCTAATGATTAATAACCATGATTGGTCAATTAATGACCAATCATTAAACATTTTAATTAAGGTAATTAATAGTCAATTAGGGTTTTAATTAATGCAATTAATGAATTAGGGTTTCATCATTAATGGGAATTAGGGTTTCCTAAGAAACCCTAAGGCTGCCGCCACCTACAGTGGGCTGCCATGGCTAGCCAAGGCTGCCATGGCTTGGCCAGGCCATGGGAGGCCATGGCCAGCAAAGGGGGATTCAAGCTAGGGTGTGGGCCAAGCCCATGGACACGTGTGGAGTGGCCAAGAGGGCTGTCTTCTTCAAAGAACATTAGGGTTTCAAGAACCCTTGCTGGCACCACCATGGGAGGACCTCCAAGGTCACAAACGTTTCTAAAACTTAATCAATTCGACTCCACCAACAAAACCAGCTTTTGTATCATGTCCCTACATGAATTACTAAGCTAATTGAAGTGGTTTGGATGATCAAATCATCCCCAATTGTTCTAAACAATTCAAGAACAGTAGGCTGTCCAGAATTTGACAGCATACTGTCCCTGATCACAAATTGATTCAAAACCCAGCAAGATGATTAATTCAGGTTACCAAATTATTTTTCCTAGCATCCTACATGTCTTAGGAAACTAATAAAATTGGTTTCATGCAATTTGGAGTTCCCTAGCTCAAGATATGAACAAAACTCCATTGATGACTTTCTGCAGAAAAACAGCCTGCTGTGTTTTTCAAGAAATCAAACTTTTTGATTCTTATATGCATCAAGACTCTTATAAAACTTAAAGAAAATCATACATACAATATGTATAATTATCCTATAAAGGATTTACATCAATTTTACAGAGATATCATATCAGAACAGTAGCATGAACCATAGGGTTCTAAAACCCAGATTCGAACTCCATGGTGTTCTTCCCAAACTTTTTGATTTGTTTTAATTCTCATGCATCCCTATGCTTGAGAAATCACCATAACAAGTTTATGTGAATTAATTACAGCCATCTCATGTCTTAATTAAACCAAAACAAAAACAAAATACAAAAGAGAACAACCTAGGGTTCCAAACCCTAGGTTCGGCCTCCATAGAAGAAACACTGGTTTCTTCTTCTTCTGTATACATCACATGCTTCTCAGAAATTCCAGAATTAATGTTAGAAGAATATTAGAAGAGGAGAAGAGGGAAAAACAGCCTAGGGTTCAAAACCCCAGGTTCGGCCATGAAGAGGAAACCCTAGTTTCCTCCTTCTTCTTCTCCAAAACTGAAACCTATTCAACTCTTTGAATTTTCCAGCAGTCCTAAAACTATTTTAGAAGAGGAGAAGGAGAGATAAACACCTAGGGTTCAATAACCCTAGGTTCGGCCATGAGAGGGAAATCAATTGAATGCATGAACATGAATCTCAATTCATTAAACCAATCAATTTACCATGAATTACAGCCCACATGCAGTTTGTATTAGGCATAATCATGGCTCTGATACCACTGTTGGGAATCAAACTAGAGAGGAAAAATACAAAGGCGGAATTTAAAATTTTTCCTATGATTCCCAAACCCTTGAATCTTAATTATGCTTAATACAAAAACCATAAACCTAACTACCAAGAGAGTTAGGGTACTTACAGTTGAACAAGTCTTCTCCTTTATGCTCTAAGCTTTGTCTTCTGATTGAGCAGTCCAAGTGCACTGCCTCCAACAGTATCCACACCTAGCTTGAGCAAGTTGTCCTTTCCTTCTTCTTCCTTAGGGTTGCTAGAGGTGGAGAAGAGGGAGAGAGAGAGAGGGAGAGCTGTGAAATTTTCGGCGAGCACTTGGGAGCCTCCAAGAGTGCATTCAGTGATGATGTCATCACATCATAAAAGGCTTTAAATAGCCTCCAACTAGGGCCGGCCAAGGGGGGATTCCAAACCCTAATCTAATTTGTGTAATTACTCTTAATTACACAATTAGCCCACTAGTTTGCATCAAATACAAATTAGCCCCTTAAAGAACTTTTCTTTAATCACTTATACCCTTTCTCTCATAGACAATCAAGCTCTCTTAGCATGATCAGTGTGTGACCCATTGGGTTCACATCATCAAGTAGTAGGAACAGCACAAGTTGTGCACAATGGAACACTTTCCATTAAGGGTCTAATTGAAACTCCTTTCAATTCCCTAATTGATTATAACTCATTTATATCAATTAGGGCTTCTACTAACCATGAGTAACACCTAGCATATGGCTCATGGTGTGGTCCTTAATGAGGTGAATAGTCATTTACAAAGAACCCTTCTGTTATAGTTTACAGGTTACAATTCCATCCTTCCATCAACACAATGTCTCCAATTGAACTAATAGAACATGGAAGTTTGTCAAGTCCCTAGTTCAATTACTTTATACTCATTCATTAATATCAACTCAATGATGAACTTATGGAAACTCCTTTCCATATTCATTCTACCATGGGCCCATGGATTTAATGAGTTATATTCAATGAATGCTGTATGAGACATTCACTCCCTTTTTCCTGAGAGTGATGGATTCCTTGTTGATCACTCACATCCTTCACACATATAGCAGAAGGGCCAATGAACACCCTTACAGACCCCTGAATAGGATCTACACTTAGTGTTATCAAACTTCTAAAGCTACATGCATAAGACAACCATGGTGTCTCAGGTCTAAGGATTACTTGTACCACTATAACAATGAGAAACTGATTGACAAGCAGGTTAAAACTCCATTCAGTTTATCTCATATCTTTGGTCACATTCAGTGTACCTATTCTGATAATAGGCACCCACTTGTTGGTTGTAGTGTCCCCACACAAATAGCTTGAGACTAGCTATCCTCCTATAGAGTTAACCTAACAAGTGCTAGTCCTATGGTTCATTACTGTCCATCATAGTGAACCTTCAACTAGGAATGATTTAGGAGTTTAGTACAGAGATATATTTAGAGTCTCAAAATTACAACCCTTTGTAATTTCATATTCTCAACTCTAACTCCATGGACATATTATGTAAATATAAATGATGCATATAAACATAATAGAATAAGCCCTTTTATTAAATCAATAATAAATGTGACATGCATAAATGAAATCAATTGATTGTTCCTAATCCCTAAACAATCATCTCTATGATTGGCTCTAGGGCATAATCCTAACAAGGTTTATATTAGGATTTAACCCTAATTCTATTCGAATTACGTGAACTTTGATCCATGTATTTTGTTGCATGGTATGTAGGCACTTTGAGGCTTAAGTCCGCCCTAGGATCCATGCATCCTAGTTTTCTGTTGTTTTTCTTTTCTTTTCTTTATTTATTTGTTTATTGTGTATGGATGGAATATATGATATGCATGCTATCTTGTGATGATATACTTGCTGATTTTTGTATGGTAAGATATTAATTTAGCCCAAGTAAACTACGAGACCGAAAGGGTGACATGGGTGCCTATAGGTTTTGCCTAAAACCTTCTTGTCACACCCTATTTTTGCCACCTTATCTAGTGTTTATCATTTCATGTATCTTTTTTGTTTCCTTTTTGAGTCTAGTCTTTTGCATTGAGTTTCTAGGGTCTTGAGGATGATGTGTATGAATTTTGGTTCGATTTAGAGTTGATCTTGATGGTTAATAAGAAATTTCACGACTTGAGGGGCATAATCGTCTTTTAGGTCACAAACTTTCCATTTGACCTTGAAATGATCTTCGAGTTGTCAATTGGAATTCATATGGATGCATTTGAGGTATTTATGGGTTCAATTTGATGAATTGATGATTCAGGATTAAAATGGCTCAATATAGTTTAGGTTGGTTAAGAGACCCACTTCAGGTTAGCTCACATCGGCTCATGGTTTTCACTTGATTCTCACTCATTTGACTTTAATTACTCTTAATTCCATGCCCAAATGTGTTTTAGAAGGTTGAATTTTGAATTGGAAGACATTCGTTGCGACCCTGTGTGCATACCTAAGCTTAGCGACGGTGGTGCATAACGGTTAGCTGCTTTTGTAAAACCTAACCATGCAGCCATGGCTAGGGATTTTTGCCCTAAAGTGACTCCAATCATATTCCCCTTCAAAACACGGTAGTTTTGGCTTTCGTTTCGTCAAAATCGAAGTTGATTTGGGCCCTAAAACGATTTTGGAAGCTGAAAGAGCTCGGAATAGGCAAGAGGTAACTACCCAACGCCTAGGCCCAAGCTGCTAGCCACCTAGGGCTAGGTGGTCACTCGAGCCTCTTTCCTTTTTTATGTGCTGAAGCAGGACTCCTTCCTATTTTCTCAAACTACTCCGCCTCCAGCCGCCATTCCACCTCATTTTTAACCCTAATTGAGCCAATTGAGCCCCAAGAGAGCCTCTAAGGACCCTTGGATTAATATTTAGGGTTTTGATCCCGACCATTGATTCGTTTCCCTCAAACCCTATAAATACCCTTCTATACTTCAACACTAGAGGGAAGGACTAAAAGGCAATTACAGCCATCCTTAAGGCATTTAACCTAATTTCTGAGTGAGAGATAGAGAGATAGAGTTTCAAAGAGAACTGGGGCTTTGCTTGGAGGCTTAAAGGAGAGCTTTTTAACTTGTTCACAAGAAGAGAAGAGAGTTCTACAGCAACAAATAGGCTCCACCATAGGTATACCTCTCTCTTTTCTATTGAAACTAGGGTTTCTACTTAGAATAGCATTATTTCATGTTCAAGTTTAGATTTTTATCATATGTTGATACTTCTATTAGTTAATATATGTGATAAGAATTTCATTCATTGTTAGTTAAGCATGTCATAGTGTTATTCCATGTGATTTTATGTGTGTTTGTGATCCTAGGGTTTCTATTGTGCTGAAATAGGGTTTTGCTTAGAATAGCTATATTTCATGTTCAAGCTTGCATTTTTATCATGTGTTGATACTTTTATTAGTTAATATGCATTATTATAATGTTGTTCATGAGTAGTTTTGCATGCTAGGGGGTTGTTTTATTTGATTTAATGCGTGGTTGTAATTCTAGGGTTTCTATTATGCTAAAAATTGGGTTTTTGCTTAGAATAGCTAAATTTCATGTTCAAGCTTGCATTTTTATCATGTGTTGATACTTTTGTTAGTTAATATGCATGATTAGAATCTCATTCATGATTGGTTCTACATGATTTAGAGTTACTTATGTGGTTTAAAGCACAGTTGTGATTCTAGGGTTTCTATCATCCTTGTTTTAGGAAAGCTGCATATAGCATGGTAGTTTAGGGTTTTTCTTTTGTTTTTCTTCATAGTTGCTGTATATGTACTGCATATGGAATAACTATGATTTTTTGCATTCATGGTAGTGGATTTTAGGGTTTTTTGCATGTCATTGCATATAGAGCTAAACTAGGGTTTCTATTAGTTCATGATTTGTGTTATCTACATGACCTATGGGTAATTTTAGACCTTATTTTAATTCTGTCCAGATTTGTTTATTGTTATGGATGTCATATTTCGAGCATGTGATTGCCTATGTTTTAGCATGATAATTGCTTGGTTGGAAACTGGTTTGGTTTGTTGGTATTTTTTGTGTATATTGCATGCAAATTGCAGGTGCTTGATAGGTACAAACCCATAGAAAGTGGGATATAACAGGTGCAATTACCCCACCAATGTGGGGTGATTATTTTGGTTATTGCAAGATGAAATCTTGCAAATAAAGTAATTACCTTATGAAATAGGGTGGTTATTTGGACAGGTTACTTTTGCTCAAGGTAAATAGGGTTTGAAGGTGCCCTAATTCACCTTTCCTTTCTTAAAACTTTCTTTTCTCCCTCCTAGGGTTATTTCCTAATATGGGGATATGATAGATTGTAAAGTTTCCTTTTAAGAAAAATTCCTTTTCAAATAAAAGTTTCTATCTTTATTGAAATACCATATTTTCTAAAGATCCTTTGATAATCACTTTATCTTTGGAAACTCTTTTATTTATGGAAGGAAACTTAGGGTTTACCATAGGCCTTTATTAGATTATAACCCTATTCCCATTCGAACTACGTGGACTTTGATTCATGTATTTCCATACATGATACGTAGGCGCTCACCTTGAGGTTCAAGTCCGCCCTAGGATACTAAGTATCCTAGGTTTTCTTTTCTTTCTCTTTTTATCTCTTTTCTCTTTTATTAGCTTGCTTATGTAGATGAATGAATGGATGATATGCATGCTGTCTTGTGATGATAATTGTTAATTCTTGCATGTTTAAGACTTTGTTTTAGCCCAATTAAATTAAGAGACCATTTAGGGCGATATGAGTGCCTATAAGCTTTGTCTAGAATCTTCCCATATCGTAACTTAGCCTCCGAATTCACAATTTTTGGTTTCCAAAAGACTTTTTGCCTTTCCATTTTTAAACATGGAGTCACTTGTTTTGAAAAATAAGACATTTTAGGGTTTTCCTTGTTTCCTTTAAAAAATGAGGTGGCGACTCCCTTTTTTACCCCATGTGGGCCTCACACTTTTCGGGGGTCCACACTTCCCATGTCATAACTTAGCCTTTGAATCCTTAGTTTTCTTTGGTTTCCAAAAAGACTGTTTTTACCTTTCCTTTTTAAAATATGGAGTCATTCAAATTATTTTCTTAAAACAAAGTGTTTTTAGGATTTTCCTTGTTTCCTTTAAAAAATAAGGTGGCAACTCTCTTTTTCTTTTTTAAACCCAATCCTTTTTATCAATCCTTGTGGGCCACTTTTTTGGGTTTAGTGTTTATTTATTTATTTATTTATTTAGTTTAGTGTTTTTTTTTTTTTTTGTTACACTTTTTTTTTTTTTTCGTAGTAGTTTTTGGGGTTTTAATAGTCAAAGTTGAGTCCTTATATGTTAGTCTATTAGTTGGGGTCAATTTTAGAAGGTTTCCAAGTGTTTTGGAGGTTTCATGAAAGCTTTAAAAAGGTTACAAAGTAAAAAAAAAGGGGGGGGGGGGGATTTACCAGTTTTGGTAATTTTTGGCAATTCCTTATTTTGTTATTTTTTTGTTTTGTAAGAACTAGATTTTCTGCAAATTAGGTTATAGGCAGCAGAATTGAACTTTTTCAATAATAAGAATATATTTTAGAGTCTTACTCTCTTTTGCTATGGATTCGAGAGTGTACGTCACCCTATTGCTCATGGATTCAAGTAATTTTTAAGAAGACGGTGCCCTTTTTCTTTCATACACTTTCCACTACGTCACTTGCTAACATGGATCATGCCACACCAACAACCTCATTAGATGGGAATGGAACTATGGGTATTTTGATGGGTACATATGCATTTTCTGACTCAAAATAGAAGTGCCACTGATGCCCAACATGCCAAATAAGACCGTGAGGATTTGTTGGGCTATTATGCAACTTAATAGAGGGGGATCATGTCATGTAATGTGGTGGAATTTGTGTAGGCTATGGTTTCCAAGTTGAGTCTATGATGGAAGGACTCTATTATGATTCTAACTCTATATAAAGGCTAGGACTCTTCTCTCTTTATGAAACATATAATTCTCAAAAGGCTCTAGAGAATTTGGGAAGAAGAGGAAGATCTTGTCTCTTCCCTCCTTTCTTTCATATATTAGAGATTATAATGTTCTTCTTAAGTTGGCTTCTATAGGGACTAGGCCTGGCAATTGGGTGGGTTTAAATGGGTTTAGTCATAATATCACCCAAACCCAACCCAACCCATTTACATGAGAACCCATTTAAGCAAAACCCAAACTAACCCACTTATTGCAAGTAGAAACCCAACCCAACCCACCCTGCATACCTCCGCTGACCTGTTTAAGACGTTAATTGGGCTCGTGATTCTACTTCTGATGTTGGGTGAATTTGCATTATAATTTTTTTGTTTTTCTACCCAAAAAATAAAGAAAAAACATTTGTCCATTATTTTTGCTACTTTTATCCACAACAACTCATTTTTAGATCTCTAAAATATAAAATCTCAAGGTTGACCCAAACCCATTTTAATTAGGTCATGACCCGGATTTAAAAGAAAAAAAAAATCCAACTACTATAGCATTTCATTTTCAAATCTACCAAAAATACCAAATTCAAAAAAAAAAAAAACAAAACAAAACAAAACAAAAGAGAAACATTGAAAACTTGAAGGGTATTTTCAGATCCCTAGCCTTCAGGTAAATGTTCTCATTTCATTATTAAATGTTTATTAAAAGGCATTTTCATTTCATTTACAACCCAATTTTATTAATTGGGTTGTAAATGTGTTTATTTCATTTTCAGCTAAACATTTCATTTTTAGATCCTATCAGGTTTGTTTCTCACTCAACAATTTTTAAGTAAACCCAATTAGACCTAATTATTAGTTGGGCTCCTTATGGGTACCCATTTACAACCCAACTAATAAAATTACCCATGCACACCCATTTAACTTGGACGGGTTTGGGCCGGTTCATGGGTTTGGGCACAAATTGCCAGCCCTAGGGACTACTAAACTACCACATACGAATTAATCTATATTATTATGCATTCTAGACAGCAATTAATAGATTATTAGATCTTGTAAATCCAACATTAATTCAAGCGATAGCTAGAGAAAAAAGTAGTGGAATAGTAAAGGAAAATTTCTCACAAATTCTATGATGGAATTTCACCTTTATAAAAGCTATAGCCCCATCTATTTCAGGGTCTCTGAACCGTTTGGAAACATCCATGTATACATACATCAGCGCCCATAGAACAAAGAGAAAAAAAAAGCTTTACGGAATACAGAAAAGCCGATATGGGCTTTCATCAGCTCACTATAAGTAAACCGATCTTTATTATTTAATTTCAACTTGAGTTTAGATACTTTTGGAAGGCAATGGGACTCGCTTTCGATATTCACCCAGAGCCCAGATCGTGAAATAATTCCTGTATAATGGATAGTGCATCATTGAATTTTTCAAGTAGGCTCCAGAGAGTTCCTGCCATAAATAACGTAACAATGATTAGACAACAATGAAAACAAAAGAGCCTATTCTATCAATGCCATCTTAAAGTGCGTAAGAGTTTTAATATGCAATGAAATTTGATTTTGAAGTAAATTTTTTTTTTTTTTTTTTTTTGTTGGTTTTAAAATGAAATTGCAAAGCCCTCTTCAAATCAATTAATTACCTGTTGAGGAAAATCGCCATTCTCCAATTGAGAATTAATCAACAACCTTGCTGCCCGGTGAAGAGGTGTTGGGTCTCTCTCCCCCTAGTACAAAGGGTACTCGACATTGAGAATTCTTTGTAAAGCTTGCATGTTAAAAGAATGTATATGATTGAATTTCTTCTTCTTTTTCCCCTATTTACAATATAGGAAACAAGTTGAAGAGTTTGATCTTCACACTATAAACTCACCTGCCCACCATGAATCAAACCCATCAGACCCCACGCTGTGCAAACTAAATTTGACCGGTCTCCTTCAAGAGGTACATATTCCTGTTTCACGTAGCATAAGGATAATTCACCGGCTATGAGAGAGAGAGAGAGAGAGTTAACACAATTTATATAAGCATATTACCTTGTTTGGGCATGAAAGGTAACTTTCTCCCCACCCACCATCATTCTGCTGGGTTTTGAGCAGAAAGGTAACACCTTTCCGCACGGTTACAGAATTGTTGTAAGACTTGCCAGCAGCCTCTAATCCTCCAAGTGCAAACCATGTACCATATACATAACAAATTCCCCAATTTCCATACCTGTGTAAATTGTCTTATCATGTAAATGAAATTTTTACTGAAATTTTTACAATGTTTGGTTCCCAGAATCTAAGGAAAGAAAAGGGAAGGGGAAAAGGGGGGAAGGCAAGAAAAAGTCACGAAAATAAGATGAAAAATTTAAGTTTTTCCCTACACTTTTCTCTCTTCATTTTTTTTCCTTCCAATTCTCTTTTACAACCAAACAAGGAAAAGTAGAATCCATTACATTTTTTTTTTTTTTTTATACATTTTCCCTAATAAAATCCAGGAACCAAACATAAGGTAAAGAAAAATAGCAAATGCCTTTTACAAATATTACATGTAGTGAAGAAACTTACCATGAGCCATCGGGCTTTTGTAAGTCTTCTATGAATTGTACCGCTCTTCTGATAGAATTTTCTATCTCTTTGGTCCTGTGTCCAGGATATAATTTCTTAAACAAAACTAGACTCTGGATTGCCGATGCGGTGCACTCAACATACCTGGATCTCTATTATATTAGTCTTTAGGAATTTAAGATATGAAGAGTAACGAAGAAGGGTAAAGGTGAAAGAATTTTACTCATGCTCAACGACGATGCCTTCAAAAAATTCTGTGGGATTGAGCACCTGTAGGGAAAATAAAAAATAAAAGAAAGAATTTTCATTGATACATGATAACAAAGGAAGAATCTAGACCAAAAATAAAAAATCCAAAAGTATTTTAAGTATTCAATATGGTGAAGTAATTACCTCCAACCATTCCTGAGCTCCTGATGGCTCCCAAGCAGCTAAACCTCCATTTTTATGCTGTAACAGTTCATATAAAATGAAGCCTATTATAGAGAGCTTATGCTGATGAACAATTAAGTTTACTCGATGAATAAGAATTTTTTTACCCCTCAATAAAAAAGCACTTCATACCTGTAGGGAAAACAGGATATTGACAGAATCATAGAGGCTCTCAGCTTCCATTTTCTCACCAACAATTTCTGGTGACATCATTGATAAAAGGAGACAGCACTACAACAGAGAGGAGATTTTGATGAGAAACCATGTGCTCTGTAGGTTAAAATGCAACTCCTGACTTCTATTGAAGTTTTTAAAACAAAATTACTCACCTTAAAATTTTCTGCGGTGCAATCAGAAACTTGCCATCCCTGATCTTGATCAGAGAAAGTCCATGATCCTTTAGAAATATGGCGATGCATGCTTTTAAAATCACCAGAAGGATTCTCCTTGACCTTCAAAATTGCATGAGGCATGGAGTAATTAGGCCTAAAAACATAGAGTTGATGGTTGATCAATACAAGATATTGCTTTCTGGAATATAAGACGAAACCTGAGACTTCTTTATGAAATCGTGCCCTTTCTTGAGTGTAGATCCGATTTCATCAGCAAGATTACTTGCAACCAATGCTTGAATGGCTAAACCAGCATCCCATGACTGACTGCCGAAACTCTGCATATCAAAACCAAACCTTAAGCTTGCGTATAAGGCTAAATGCATAAATCAACCATAAATCCAATCCTTATCAGACACTCATAACTTAGGAATACATAAATTCTTACTTCATCAAAGTTAAATAGAACTCTTGAAAACAAAATTGAATGGACATCGTTTAACTCTTGAATTGCTTTGGAGAATATAGTGATTGGACATTAATTCTTACCTGCATCTTCATTCCATCTTCTGCAATCCATAGATAATCAGGGATCCTAGCAAGGTGTTTCTTGAAATAGTCCCCGTTCGGGTCTTCAACCCAGCAAGAAAGCATACATAACGGCTGCCCAAATTAAGCGACATATAAGCATCTCATGTGTATCTTGAACAGACACTATCGATTAAATTGTGCTATATCCTTTTTCTTAATACAAATTTCAGTACCTTTTCCACACATCCAATGGTGATATATCGGCTGTTCTCATCTTCGTAATGAATATGTTTCATTGTTGTTTGAAGAGCCCTTTCTCTGATCAACTTGTTTAAGGGCCAGCGAGTAAGAAGGGGCTCAGTGCATATGTAAAGACTATCCCAGAGCAAATCTTGTATTAAGGGATGGGGATAGTAGAGATCCTCCTGCCGTAACAATTTTGCATAAGCATTTACGTTTATGTGTAGAAATATTCAAGACCATCGAAACATTGCGATGGGGTGCATATTTACTTATAGGTGCTAAGATCAAATCAAGGTGAACTTACCTTTGCACACAAATGGCGTGCTTTCCTCCAATTAATTTCATGGTAAGGTTGAGTATGAAGTTCTTGTCTCAATTCTTGGATGAGCGGCCTGATTGGCCCAACAAACCTTTTCCCATATAAATATGACATTGGCATGTAAGTCATCCTACAGTAGCACCACATTTTTGCTGGATTTACAGGAATAAACATTATAAGGGAAAAGCTATAAGCCTAATTACTATATAATTATCAATTTTGATTCTCTTAAAATAAAAAAGGTTGGGATCGGATGATGACAAAAAGAAAAAAAAAATTTACTATATAAGTTTCTAGCATTTTCAAGTAGCAAGAGCGTAACTCAGAACCTCTGTTCATAACAGAGGCCTCAATCTGGTAACATTATGGGCTGAGGTTTGATCAGCTTTGTTCATTATCTCAACCCAAGTTTACTTCGAGTGAACGTAGAACGTTCTAATTTTAAACATGAAACTAACCAATTCCAAGCACTGCATTAGATAAAATGCAAACCTGGATGCATGGGAAGGAAGGTGGGAAAAAGCCAGAACTCTGGGGGCATGGGGTTGCTTCCTGACCATTCAATTACACCGAGTATCTACCAAAAACATACAAATAAATAAAAATGGAACTCATTATTTAAAATGTAATCAACAAACGCTGCATAAGTATAGTGAGTTTATACTAGAAATGGTCAATACCGAAAGCCAAGTCTTTCCCCATGAGGGTATGTATGTCACACCACCATGGTCAAGGATCCATTTTCGGGCTCTTGCAACCGCATTGTCCTGGCCCCCATCGGGTCCTTCTCCCAATATACGCATTACAATGTAGCTGAGAGCTGTACAAAACATCATGCTATGACTCTCTATGTGAAATCCCCACCCACCATCTTCGTTCTGCGACACACAAATAAGGAAGTGATGTAAAAAGTGAAAAGCTCCAATCCCATTACATTGTCGAGGAATTTAGATTCCCAAAAAGCAATAAAATAAAATAAAATAAAAATGTACCTGATGGCAATAAAGGTAGCGAAGAATTTCTTTGCGATGTTCTGCGGGGAATACTGTATTAAGGTGCCCCGTAATGTATAGGCACATGACCTGCATTTTGTTTGGTGAAAAAGATTACACTTGGCAAACCATTGCAACCTTTCCAGTTAATTCACTTCTTTATGACATTTCATTGTTTGATTTGATTGAAAAAAAATTCACTTTCGATCACAAGTTTTCCTATGGTACGAAAGTAATGAGGAAGACTCACCAAGGGAGGAAGGAAAAACAATGGGCCAGTGTTTTCAGCAGGCCAATGGCCATCGCTGGCCTGCAAGGCTGAAAGGTAATGGACGGCCCTCCTCAATGTGGCCGTGGCTGCTTCATAAGTGACCTCCTCACCATCCTCAACCTTTACTTGGGGAATAGTTTGTTTGAAATTTTTCTCTCTAAGAAACTGCAGGTTGGTTTTTTTTTTTAACCAAAGAAAATGGATTTCAGAGAACCACAAATTCAAAACCACATACGAAGTGCTTTTTCTTTTAATGACAAAAGATTAATTGAGATACAAATAGTTGATGGAAAAATATATTGAGATGTTTGCAAGAACTGTGATTCCCAAGAATCTTGTCCAATGAAAAGCCGAACATGCCAGAATTCTTTTTAATTCTGAAGCTTCTAGTTTTGAATTTGTAGAACAAGCTTGAATTAAACACGTGAAATTCAAATCAAAGTCTAATTATTGACAAACTTATATTGTTTTGTGGATCTTAAACACATGAAATTCAAATCAAAGTCTAATATAATTAAAATAATTAGTAATTAGTAATGACCGGTTGAACCCATTGACCCACCCGGGTCTGATAACTGTGGTCTCTAGTGCTTGTATACCCAAATTAGGATGGGCCTATTGCCACACACTTTATGCTAAGTTCACACCCTTTCACGAGGAAACCTGTGTAAGAAAAAGTGTTTAAGAATAACTATATAAGGCGTGAGGGATGTGGATTTAGTAAAAAAGTGTTTGAAACCAACTGCACAAGGCCAGTTTGGAGAAGTTATTCACGAACAGATTTAGTTTGATTTAAACTTAAACTTGCTGTTTTTCCTTAATTAGATCTGCCATAAATCCAGTTTGATTTAGGGTTCATTAGTTGTTCATCTAGTAAATGCGACAAATGAGATTATTGCCTCATCATAATAAACTTTGATATGTTTTCAATTTTTAATAACAAAAATAAAAGGACTAATAAAATGTTTTTTTTTAACCTAATAGTATGTACAATAATATTACATACTACCTCCGTCCCACAAAGATAGGTCAAGTTCGACCAAATACACAGTTAAAAAAAAAAATCATCATTGCATTGACTTGTCAATTTTTAAATCCATTTTTCCAAACGTACCCTATCTTACCTAGTATTGCATTTTGTGTAGAAAGTAATTATTGAAATGACAATGGATAGTATAAGAAAGTTTTAAAAAATTATGATTTGACTTTTCAAAGTGACCGGACAAACATTTTGGGACCAAAAAAAAAAAAATTGTCTATCTTTGTGGAACGAAGGGAGCATGTAAAAATAATAATAAATAATACATTTAGGAGGATATAAATACGTATGGATGAATTTTATATGTTTGAATGTTATGAGATTTTACTAATTATGCAAATTGGGAGATATAGCTTTGATGCTTGAGATGTATACAAATTAAGCGAACAAATAATAAAAATTAAATCCAAATTTTATCTTCAAAAGGTGTTTTTAGTGACATTTTTAGCCGTCTAACTAATTATTTAAAAATGGTCAATGACCCTCGCTAAAAATGATTTGGCAATGGTCACTGACTGTCGATAAGTCATTTTTCAACTATTCTCTGGTGGGAAAAATGATTTAGCAACGGTCAACGACCTATTTTTGCACCAATGAGGGGCTTCTATCATACCCTATTTTTGCACCACCTTAATAGGGTTTGTCATTCCATGTAGGTTCTTGCTTTGTTTTTCAGTCTAGTCACTTGCATTAGTTTTTTAGAGTCCTAAGGATAATGGGTATGAATTTTGGTTTAATTCAGAGTTGATCTTGAAAGTTAATAAGAGCTTTCGTGACTTAAAGGGCATAATAGTCTTTTAAGTCAAAAACTTTCCATTCGACCTTGAAATGATCTCCAAATTGTCAATTGGAGTTCATATTGATGCATATGAGGTATTTTTAGATTCAATTTGATGAATCAATGGCTTAGAGTTAAAATGGCTCATAATGGTTCAAGTTGGTTAAAAGACCTATTTTGGGTCAATTACTCATCAATTCTTTTCAAATTGACTTTAATTAGTCTTTATTTTATTGTCAAAAGTGTTTTGAAATGTTCAATTTTTGTTTGGAAAGCATTTGGTTTAATCCTATGTGTATACCTATGCTTTGCAATGGTAGTGTATAGTGGTTAACTACCTTTGTAAAACCTAATTATACACCTATGGTTAGTGGTTTTTACTCTAAAATGTTTAAAAATGTATTTCTCATCGAAACACGGTCGTTTTGGCTTTTATTTCATCAAAATCAGAGTTAATTTGACCCCTAAAACACTCCTAGAAGGAAATGAGTCCAAAAAAGGAGAAAATCTAAAAAAAAGTTCTCGGGTGACCCCCCCCAGCCCGGGGGGGTTAGCTCAAGTCACCCCCCAGCTTTGGGCAACTAGCCACCTAGGCCTGAGTGGCTAGCCTCCTAAGGCCAAGTGGTCACCCGAGACCAACTTCCTATTTTTGTGCTGAAGCAGGATTTTTTCCTATTTTGATGGATTTAGACTCTTTTGGACGAGTTTCCTTTTAGTTTTTGGTAACTTTTGAGTTCCTTAAGTACCAAGGGAGTCTCTAATAACCATTGGATTAATTTTAGGGTTTTAATCCTAGCCATTGGTTTATCCTAATCAAACTCTATAAATACCCCACTATGTTTCAGCATTAGGGGAGCTACTTTTATGCATTAAACCTGAGTTTTGAGAGAGAATAAGAGAAAGAGTTCTAAAGGGGAGTTGAAGTTCTTGCTGTAGCTTTGAAGAAACTTGTTTCAAATCATTCACAAGAGTAAGAGAGAGTTTCTAAAGTAGCAAAGGAAGCTTTCCTAAGGTAAATACCTCTTCTATTAGTGCTTAAACTAGGGTTTCTTATAGAATAGGCCAATTGCATGCTAAAGTTGGGATTTTTATCATGTATGAATGCTTTAGTTAGCTAATATACATTAAGTAAATGTTGTTCATGATGAGTTATGCATGTTTTAGGTTTATTTTATAGGATTTAAAGCTAATTGTGAGTTTAGGGTTTCCATTATCTTTATTTTAGGTTAGTTACATATAGCATGCTAGACTAGAGTTTTTGCTTGGTTTTTCTTCATGGTTGCTGTGTATGTGTTACATATAGAATAACTATGATAATTATTGCATTCATAATAGTGGATTTCTTGGGTTTTTATGCATGTCATGGTATTAGAGTTACATTAGGGTTTGTGTTTATTTGTTATTCGTGTTGTTTACATGATTTGTGGATGAATTTAGGCCTTAATATGATTCTATCCAAATTTATATTTTGTTATTTTTATATGGTCTTGATCGAGCACGTGTAAGGGTGCAAATAGGTGTGATAATTGCCCTAACGCAAATAAGGTTGCTATTACTCAATTTTGCTATTGCTTGGAGTAAATTGCACAAGGTAAGTAGAGTATGAAAGTGCCCTAAATCTCTATCCCTATTCTTTCTCTTCTTTCTTTTTAGGGTTATTTCTTAATATGAATCCATGGTAATTAATGGGGGTTTTCTTGTTAAATAAGTTACCTCTTTCTTAAAGTTTCTATCCTGTAGAAGATTTTCTTAATTTCAAACTTGGTTTAATTATCAAATTCTCTATCTTTCAAATAAGGAAACTTAGTGTTTTTACCATGGGTTCATTTTAGGTTGTAACCCCATTCTTATGGAACTACATGGACTTTGATTCATGTATTTCGTTGCATGGTATGTAGGCGCTTGTTTTGACGTTCATCCAAGTATTATAGTTTTCTTTTTCTTTTCTTTATTTTTATTTGTTTATTGTGCATGGATGAATGGATGGAATATATGACATGCATGCTGTCTTGATGTGATATATGCTGATTTTTGTGTGGAAAAGACTTTAATTTAGCCCACATAAGTTAAGAGATCGAAAGGGTGACATGAGTGCCTATAGGTTTTGCCTAGAACCTTCACATGTTATAACTTAGCCTCCGAATCCCTAGTTTCTCTGGTTTATAAAAAGATTGTTTTTGGCCTTTCTTTTTTAAACATGGAGTCTTTTCAATTGTTTTCTTAAAACAAAAATGGTTTTTAGGGTTTTTCTTGTTTCCTTTAAAAAATAAGGTGGTGACTCCTTTTCTTTTTCAAACAAATCTTTTTCAATCATATGGGTCACTTTTCAAGGTTCACAATTTGGCGACTTCACTTGGGACTTGTGGGCTAGACTCTATAAAGTTTAATTGGGCTAAACTAATTTCTTATGTTTAATTAAAATCAATCACATGCATCCGCTTGATTGTGTGGTTTCATTTATTGCATTGTATGTGCGATTCTTGCATGATAACCTCGATTGTCTCTCAATGTATCCTTGCTAATGATGGGCCTCGTTTCAACTTTGGTTTTCCTGATTCCAAGTGTTGGGGCAAAAGCTATCAACCTCTCTTGTCTAGTACCCCTTAGCTTGCCCTAGGGTATATTAAATGAATCAATCATGTATTGCTGGATCCACGTGGCGTTTATGATGCCACATATGGTTAGGTGTAAAGATTGGTTCAAGCAAGTGAAGGATCCTAGCCTATCCTCTCTTAGTGCATGTAATGGGCATTATAAGACACTATTGGTTCACTATTATGCACCCACATTTGATTGTAATGATACCATGACGTGCTTGTGTTGTGTTGCCATGCTCGTAAGTTATGTTATATGCTTAGATTTACTTTAACTATGGATAATAATCAACACTAGATATATGGTCTCACCTATATACCCTTAATAAGTACTTCCTCCCTTCACTCAAGGGGCTCCCTAAATGAGGTAGTGACTAATTAAGGTGTGTGCGTTAAGAACATTTAATCATGGGCTTTAGAGTTAAAAAGTAGGGGCTTATTCATCTTTATGTCCTTTATATGTCACCTCACCTTCCATCTTAAGGGACACTTTTAAAGATGAGGTGTCTAACTAAGGAGATATCCTGTGTAGACCTAGCCCATAGCTTGCCTACACTTGGAGAAAAGTGACTTTAGATAGTTTTGTGATGGTTAATGGCTAGAACTTAAGACTAAGTGACTCACCTTCATGTCCTTAGTATGTCACCTCATAGTTCAAGGTACCCTTGGAGATGAAATGTCTAACTAAGGGAATGCTTTATAAGATCACACTTATCAATTTAGTGCAGTCATAGAAATATTGTTAAAATGTTTTGGTCATAGCCTAAAAAGGGGATTTTGTTCTTAAAGGAAGGGCTGGATTAAACCCATGATAACTTATTAAAGTTGGACTCAAATTTTGAATCTAAGATGGCTGACGAAGGGACTAGTGAAAGGAACTTTGTTCTTGAGGCTTGTTTGAAAGCCATTATGACAAAGTTGGACTATACCTCAAAGACCTCTGAAACAACATTGAAACTAGCTCAAGATAATCAACAAAAGATGGCAGATTTAGAACAAAAAAATGGTTCTAAAACCCATTCCTCGAGTGCACCTCATGGGTTTGGCACTGAAGATGGACCTCAATCCAATGAGAACACTAAGACAAAAGGAGAAAGTAGTTCGAAACCTGAGATCATCAACCTAGAAGGAGAAGCTAAAGGGAAGGCTACTAATAGTGATTCTGTGTTGGCTAGCAAAGTAGGGGCTTTGGAGAAAACTATAGAGGGGATTCGTAGAACCAATGATATGGTGGAGATGCATTCATTGTCCTTGTTCCCAGAAGTTCACGTTCCACTAAAATTCAAGATGCCAGAGTTAGAAAAATTTAATGGAATGGGCTGCCCCAAGATTCACTTGAGGATGTATATGCGTGCTATGCACACTCGGGAAGCAAGCGATGAGCTATTAGCTCAAATGTTCTATAAGACACTAGCGACCTCTACATTGAAGTGGTTCTTAGCGTTGGATAAGAATAGAACCTAGACTTAGGACGATATATGTAATGAGTTCACCTTTCAATACAAGTATAACACCGAAGTGGATGTTACCCGCAGGGATTTGGAAACAACAAAACAAAGGGCTAATGAAACCTTCTCCGCATTCATTACATGGTGACATAGTAGAGACAAAAGGCTTCTCAAATGGCGAACCGACCTAATGAAGAAGAACAGATTCAGCTGGTAGTTAAGAACCTCCTCCCTATTTACCATAAGCATCTATTTGCAAGCTATTTCCTGAACTTTAAGGCTTTGATTGGGGTTTGAATTCAAGTAGAAGATGCCATAGGTGACAGTACAATTAATGAAGAGGAGTAATCAAGGAACTCCCGATATAGAAGCAATGGAAAGACACATAGACATATCAATACCATATCACCCCAACAGTCTCACCAATTCACCGAACTTTACATGCCATTAAGCGATGTTTTCGAGAAGTTGAAGGTGAAAGGTTTGCTTCAACTCCTTGACCCAGCACCGTTGCCTAACGCATTACCTCATCGCTTCAAAGAAAATAAGTATTGTGACTTCCACTAAAGCAAAGAGCATAGCACCGATCGATGCCCAAGGTTGAAACATGAAATCCAAGACCTATTTGACTAGGGAATTGTCTCTCTACCTAAAGCATCCAATCATTCACTCTAAAGTCAATCTATTTAGTGCTTACTGTCGCACCAATTTTGTCATGATTGTTTGTGATAAAGAGTTTAGGTTTTGTGTTTGTTTTCTAGTTGGTTAATTATTTCTAACTTCAAGTCAAATGTCCTTTGAAGTTAAGAGTCTTTTGAGTCCTAGTAATTGTTAAGTCAAGATTTTTAATGTGTTCTTCTTCATTCCTTTAATAAAATTTTTGATTTCAAGAATTCCATTGTCTTTCTATTTCTCTTCTCATCAATCAATTGACAATCAAAGTGGCATGAGAATATTTGCTAAGAGGCTCAAAAACTCCTTCCATTAAAGGAGCAAACACAAAGAATGATGAATAAACTGTGACTATTTGATTAGAAAACTTGGAAAAGTCCAAAATGGTAAACATAAGGGACCACTCGCCTAATACACTACATGAAGACGTAGGCCAAGCAACTTGAGAAGATCTTGAAACCCTTGTAAGAGGGAATTCAAAGATCAAAAGAAGAAATCAACTACCATGCTGTGAGCTTTTAGAGATGTTTATTTCCCTCTCCCTCAAAAGGAAAAGAAAAAAAGTGAAAAGAAAAAATTGTGACAACAAAAAAACAAACCCAAAAAAAAAAAAAAGGTATAAAAAGAAAGGGAAGGGATTAACATCCAAAAGCATCAAGAAGGAAGATTAACAACAATCAGAAGCAAGTCTTGTGATCAAGGAAGACTACAATCTATGTTTGTGACTCGCGGGAGAAGTTTAAGCCAAGTGAGGGTGGTCCCTATGTGGTTATATATAGAGCCTAGGCCCGGTAGGTTAAAAACCTGAAAATGCAACCTAGGCAAAAGTTAGGGCATTTAAAAAATGATGAAAAAATAAAAATGAATCTTTTGAACTACGAGGACCTGATTCTCCACCCAAAAAAAAAAAAAAAATGTTAGTTTGTTCAATCAATGTGAAGATCAAAGTGGAGATATGTAGGCAACCCATAAAGTTACTTTAGGTGTGGTCTAATTCATTAAAAAAAAAAAAAAAAAAAAAAAAAAAAAAAAAAAAGAAGGAAAGAGGCTTTGCATGTAACCAACCATTAAAGGCAATTCTTTGTGACTAAGTTAAGAAGAAGTAGTTTTATTGATTGAATTAGTGATCTTAAAATATTACATGCCACTAAAAGAGTTAATTTGATTATTCTTGTTTGACTTTCTCAATTCCTTCGTGTGTCCCTCCACTTTCATCCTTTGTTTCCCTTGACTCCTGTGTGTCTCTAATGGTCATAGACCTTGTCCCTTAAAAATTCTTATTCATCATGATTCATTGTAAAGTCCATTAGATCCTACCTTATCATACCTTTTGACCTAAACTCTTGTTATAGATTCAATAATGGGAAAGGGGTAGCAGTAACCACTGTGGAATGATTTGCCTTAGTCATAGGCGTGAAATTTCATGAGATTAGGAGAATGGCTATAATTTTCTGTATAGTTGGGGGCTAATTTATCTTGTTCAATCGAAGAACGTGAATGTGTTAACCAAGAGAAGTGAGCATGTCATTCTATGAACCTAGAGGCTGATTATGATTGTTGAAGAAGAATTTGAATATTTGTTAGGCCTAGTTTGTTTGATTAGAGAACCAGTTGAAGAGAATGGGTTGGGGCTTTGTGAACTCCTCTATGCTGAAGTAACTTGCAAAGAAATGTGAAAGAAAATAAGAAAAGCTTGCTAGGTTGAAAACCTGAAAGGGTGGCCTAGGCAAAAATTAGGGCAACCTGCTAAGTTGAAAACCTGTAAAAGCAATCTAGGCAAAAGTTAGGGTTTTAGAAGAAAAGAGAAGTGCAGAAAAAAGAAGGAAAGAGGTGTTTCCACTTTATTCCTTTACCTTAAAGAAGAATTCATGGATTTGATCCGATCCTCTTGAATTGCATTGTTTCCTAAGAAGGCTTGACCACCATTTTATAAATAAAGAAAAATCTTTTTGAAAATTCCATGATTGTGCTAAGTATGTAAAGGGGTCTTTAAAGAAAAAGAATGATAGGTTTGCAAAACCACTTCCAGTAAATCTTTCTATGCATGGCTTTGAACTTGTGCTGATGAATCATGTGAATCAATTTTACTTGAGTTGATTGATTAGTTGATTTGCATGCATTAGTGACATGTAGTGCTCATTTTGTTTTAAGGTCCATTTTCCCATGACCATATTTGCCTAAGTTTTCGCCATTGGGTTATAGCCAAGTAGCCGTGTGAGTGATATTTTTTCTTAATGTGGTGTTGGCTTTGTCCTCATGCCAACCTTATCTTTTGAGTAGTGACTCCTACTTAACTAATGTTTTGTTAAGCTCTCCTATGAGTATTTACCTATACTATTTTTTCTTGAGCATTGACCTTTGCTCGTTTGGAATATTGACTATTATTCATCCCGAGTGTTGACCTTTACTCATTTAGAGCATTCACCCATACTCCCCTCTCAAGCATTGACCCTTACTCATTCTATAATATTGACTCTTATCCATCATAGGTATTGATTCCAAACCCCTTCGGCATGTCTCCTCTATTCATATGTTATTGTTTTAGGTATTGACTTCTACCTATGCGATTTCTCAACATTTTTTGAGTATTGACCCCTATTCATCACCAACAATAACTTTTGCTCATATAATTTTCTCTATGAGTATTAAATCCTACTCATTTCAAGCATTAACCTTTGCTTATATACATTTTATCTTGAGCATTGACCCTTACTCGTGTGATTTTCTTTGTGAGTATTAAATCCGACTCATTTCAAGCATTGACCCTTGTTCATAAGCTTTTCTTTGTGAGTATTGATCTTTACTCATAGCAAGCATTGACCCTTGCTTATGTGTTTTTCTCTATAAGTATTGACTTCTATTCATGAGATTTCTTTTTAGATTTTTAGTATGGATATTGACTTCTATTCATGAGATTTCTTTTTAGATTTTTAGTATGGATATTGATTTCTATCCATCATTGGTTCTCGTTTGAGTAATGACCCTTACCCATACGATGTCTTATTGGCTCTCCTGAGTATTGACCTATACTCATTCCGAGTACTGATACATACTCATCTTAAGTATTGACCCATACTTACCCTGAGTATTGTCACATATTCATCTTGAGTATTGACCCATACTCGTCCCTGAGTATTGACCCACACTCACTCTATGTATTGACCCATACTCATTCTAAGTATTAAAACATGTTTGTCTCAAGTATTGCCCGAGTGTTGACCTTCACTTTGAATACTAATCCCTATTCCTTTTGAGTATTGACTGGTACTCACTCCAAGTGTTGACTTCCACTCATATTTATCCCTACTCCTTTTAAGTATTGACTGTTACTCATCATGAGTGTTAACCTACACTCCCAATACTGATCCTTATTCTCTTCGAGCATTAACTTTTACTCATCTTGGGTGTTGACCTTCACTTAGAATTACCTCTACTCATCCTGGGTATTGACCTTTACCTAGACATTGACTTCTACTTGTTTAAGATATGTGATAAATCCTATAAGACGATGGAGTTCTCCATTTGAACTTAATGCAATTACTTTCTCAATAAAAAATGGGATGTTCTTTTTTCAATGGTTTACAAGTGAAACTTGTTACACCAATGAGGGGTTTCTGTCACACCCTATTTGTGCACCACCTTACTAGGGTTTGTCATTCCATGTAGGTTCTTGCTTTGTTTTCGAGTCTAATCACTTGCATTAGTTTTTTAGAGTACTAAAGATAATGGGTATGAATTTTGATTCAATTCGGAGGTGATCTTAAGGGTTAATAAGAGCTTTTATGACTTTCGTGACTTGAAGGGCATAATCATTTTTTTTAAGTCACAAACTTTCCATTTGACCTTGAAATGATCTCCAAATTGTCAATTGAAGTCCATATTTATGCATATGGGGTATTTTTAGGTTTAATTTGATGAATCAATGGCTTAGGGTTAAAATGGCTCATAATGGTTCAAGTTGGTTAAAAGACCTATTTCGAGTTAGCTCAATTCTACTCACAATTACTCATCAATTCTTTTTAAATTGACTTTAATTAGTCTTTATTTTATCCACAAAAGTGTTTTGGAATGTTCAATTTTGATTTGGAAAGCATTTGATTTAATCCTATGTGCATACCTATGCTTTGCAATAGTAGTATATAGTAGTTAACTACCTTTGTAAAACCTAACCATGCAACTATGGTTATTGGTTTTCACCTTAAAATGTTTAAAAATGTATTCTTCATCGAAACACGATCGTTTTGGCTTTTATTTCATCAAAATCAGAGTTAATTTGACCTCTAAAACACTCTTGGAAGAAAAAGAGTCCAAAAAGGGAGAAAATCTAAAAAAAGTGCTCGGGTGACCCGCCAGCCCTAGGGGGTTAGCTCAGGTGACCCCCCAGCCCTGGGCGGCTAGCCACCTGGTTACTCGAGACCAAATTCCTATTTTTGTGATAAAGCAGGATTTTTTCCTATTTTAACGGATTTGGACTCTTTTGGATGAGTTTCCTTTTAGTTTTTGGTAACTTTTGAGTTCCTTAAGCACTAAGGGAGTCTCTAATAACCCTTGAATTAATTTT
Source organism: Liquidambar formosana (assembly GCA_039720395.1). Lineage (NCBI taxonomy): Eukaryota > Viridiplantae > Streptophyta > Magnoliopsida > Saxifragales > Altingiaceae > Liquidambar > Liquidambar formosana. The sequence goes on along the minus strand of CM077826.1, from coordinate 23,556,625 downwards.
TAGGGTTTTAATCCTAGCCATTGGTTTATCCTAATTAAACTCTATAAATACCCTACTATGTTTCAACATTAGGGGAACCACTTTTATGCATTAAACCTAAGTTTTGAGAGAGAATAAGAGAGAGAATTCTAAAGGAGAGTTGAAGTTTTTGCTCTAGCCTTGAAGAGACTTGTTTCAAATCATTCACAAGAGCAAGAGAGATTTTCTACAGCAGCAAAGGAAGCTTTCCTAAGGTAAATACCTCTTCTATTAGTGCTTAAACTAGGGTTTCTTATAGAATAGGCCTATTGCATGCTAAAGTTGGGATTTTTACCATGTATGAATGTTTTAGTTAGTTAATATACATGAAATAAATGTTGTTCATGATGAGTTATGCATGTTTTAGGTTTATTTTATAGGATTTAAAGAATGATTGTGAGTTTAAGGTTTCTATTATCCTTATTTTAGGTTAGTTACATATAATATGCTAGACTAGAGTTTTTGCTTGGTTTTTCTTCATGGTTGCTGTATATGTGTTACATATAGAATAATTATGATAATTATTGCATTCATATTAGTGGATTTCTAGGGTTTTTATGCATGGCATGGTATTAGGGTTTGTGTTTATTCGTTATTCATGTTGTTTGCATGATTTGTGGATGAATTTAGGCCTTAATATGATTTTGTCCAAATTTGTATTTTGTTCTTTTTACATGGTCTTGAGCACGTGTAAAGGTGCAAATAGGTGTAATAATTGCCTTATCGCAAATAAGGTTGCTACTACTCAATTTTGCTATTGCTTGGAGTAAATTGCACAAGGTAAGTAGGGTATAAAAGTTCCCTAAATCTCTATCCCTAATCTTTCTTTTCAGGGTTATTGCTTAATATGAATCCATGGTAATTACTAGGGGTTTCCTTGTTAAATAAGTTACCTCTTTCTCAAAGTTTCCATTCTGTAGAAGTTTTTCTTAATTTCAAACTTGGTTTAATTATCAGATTCTCTATCTTTCAAATAAGGAAACTTAGGGTTTCTACTATGGGTTCATATTAGGTTGTAGCCCTATTCTTATCGAACTACGTGGATTTTGAGCTATGTATTTCGTTGCATGGTACGTAGGCGCTCGTTTTGAGGTTCAAGTCCACCCTAGGATCCAAGTATCCTAGTTTTCTTTTTTCTTTTCTTTATTTTTATTTGTTTATTGTGCATGGATAAATGGATGGAATATATGATATGCATGCTGTCTTGATGTGATATATGCTAATTTTTGTGTGGAAAAGACTTTAATTTAGCCCAAATAAACTAAGAGACCGAAAGGGTGACATGGGTGCTTATAGGCTTCGCCTAGAACCTTCCCATGTTATAACTTAGCTTCCGAATCCCTAGTTTCTTTGGTTTCCAAAAAGACTATTTTTGGCCTTTCTTTTTTAAACATGGAGTCTTTTCAATTGTTTTCTTAAAACAAAAATAGTTTTTAGGGTTTTCTTTGTTTCCTTTAAAAAATAAGGTGGCGACTCCTTTTTTTTTTTCAAACAAATCTTTTTCAATCTTGTGGGCCACTTTTCGGGGTTCACACTACTCCGTATTTGTTTTTTTTTTTTTTTTTTTTTTTTGTCTTTTGTTTTTTTTCCCCTTTGTTTTAAGCGATGAAAAATAAAAATAAAAAATCATAAGTAATACACCTTTGTAGCGTTGGCTGAACGGTTAAGTCTCGGGTGTGTTTTTCTAGAAGTTATTGTTTTGACGCCTCGTAGCTATTGTTGTCCATGTAGGTATGGAATGTCTTACCTGGACTATTAGGAGAATAATATGAGCTCAACCATCAATAAGATTATGACCTAGGATATCCTCAATCATTAATATTTAAAAAAAAAGTCACTACAATACCAAAAAGATTAACAAAGAAAGGAAAAAAAATCATTTATTATAAGGGATTTTGCTTATGTTTTGCTTATGTTTTGGTACGGTTCTCCTTTTGATACTCTTTCTTTCTTGGTATGGTCCTCCTTCCTTAAAAGTATGAGATATATGACCCCTTGAGAAGTGTCAAATCATCCCTGCTTAATCAATGCATGCATGACATGCATATACAGTCTCACCCATTCATTTGGGACCCACCAAGTCTCAATAGTCCATATTGTACTGGATGGCCAGTTATTGACAATGATCCTAATCCAATTTTTGAAACTTTACTACTAATGCAATTCTTATCTATCATTAAAAATAGAAAATTTTAGGAGGAGAATCTCTAATGATCCTAATCCAAGGCATGCAACGATGTTTGTCAAACAATCACTGGTGAAGAGGTGGAGGTGGTCATCTACAGCATACAAATGGCTGAGGTCATCAAACGCAAAGCTATATCCCAAAACCATAGTCTCCGTTGAATTTCGCAATGGTGAGTAGAAATTGCTTGGAAAATGGAGAGAGAGAGAAAGAGAGGCATATGATGGAGGCGATGACAGAGAGCGGGAATGAGAAAGGGGAAATAGGTTTTAGCGCCTAAAGCCAAAATCAAATCCGGGAAAAGGGGAATAGGGGTTTTAACAGTCTCTGTTAAAATAAAATAAAATAAAATAATCTTTACTCCCTAAGTCCCTGGTAGGTCTTAGGATTAGTAATAGAGAGTTCAAACTACTATTTGGGAATGGTAACTCTCCATTTTGACATTAATGGGATTTATCAAATTAGGATGGGCCTCATATTTGGTTGTGATCATGTTGTTAACTTTTTAATATGATAATTTATGCCCCTTTATTATTGTATTTTTCTTTTCTTTTGTTTTCCCCTCAACAACTAAACATAAGAAATTACTTTTCTAAAGAATTTTCTTTTCTTTCCTCTAATTTTTCCTAGACAACCAAATACAAAAAAATTTTATATTTTCCACACATTTTCTTTCCTTTATATTTTTTTTCCTACTGCTTTTCATTCTCTAGTAAAATCCATGAACCAAACAGAGCGTAAAGGAAGAATTCAAAGTCATTAGTAGGCTACTGCCCACACATGCACCACACGTACAGAAATCACTATGAAATTTTCAAGCATTGTGGCTGCACTTAATCGGGGCTAGCGCTCACTGGATCTGTGAATAGGTAGCTATATATTATACAAAATTCTAGTAGGAAGTACTCTCCACAACATGAAATTCTCAAGCATTGTGGGTGCACTTGATGGGGGCTAAAGCTCACTTGATCAGTGGACCGGTAGCCTCATTTATCATGCAAAATTCTATTATATATAGTATTTCTCTGAACGGCTCGGGTCCCTACTCGATGGAATTAACCCCCTTTTTATCACTCAAATGGGTGGCAAGACTCGATTAGTGTAGGCTTGAAGTTGGAGACTTTACAACCAACTCCATTCATCATTTTAACGTATAGCACAACTTTAAGGGAAGCTCAAGGGGGCTTGTAAATCCTTCCTTGCGTAGCCCAAAGAACAACTCCCGAGCTATGTGTGATAGCCATGTGCACGACTTGAATGTTAGACATGGATTCTTCGCCGTCTGATCTATGCGGGGCGATATGGAATTTGCCGTAGGTGAGCATTTGATTATATATATATATAGTGAGAGAGAGAGAGAGAGATAGAGAGAGAGATGAGAAATACCTGCATCCGCCAAAGAAGATCAGAGCAGGGCTTGACTTCATGGCGGTTTTTATAGAAATTGAGACGAGCTTCTTCAACCTCAGCTTGCTCTTCAGGGGTTCCATATTCTGGGTCAAATTCCCATGTCTGCCGTCCCACAAAGTTATTGGTGCTAAATATGTATGGGTTATTTCCCCTTTCTGCAATCTTTAGCCTCCACATTTCTTGCTCGCTCTGATAAATCAACAAAAGTCTTGGCTTTAAAAAATTGATCGTGATAATCCAACCTCTATCTCTTTTCTTATATTTTCACATACTAGATGTAGTTAATCATTTACCTAGAGAAAGAGGCCATTTCTTCTCATGTGAACTAGTGTAGTGTTTTTTCCTTTGTTCTACTGTAATCTTTCTTGAAAATAATAATTAATAAAAACTAGTTGCCAAACACATGCGATACAGGTGCCATATAATTTTTCTCTATAATGAAGACATTTGTCTCTATTTGGTTCCCCAATTCTTCTAAGAAAAAAATTGTGAGGGAAAAAAAATGAAAAGAAAAGAAAATGATGAGGGAAGAATTGTTCCTATGTGTGTATTGTGGGATTCGGATGTTGTTGGAAGGAGAAATAGAGAGAGGGCAATTGCAGGTGCTAAAAAACATAGAGACGTGAGAGTGGGTTAAGTAGTTTGTGGGAGAGATATATGAACGTGGGGAGCTAGAGTGTTTCTTTTTTTTTTTTTTTTTTTTTTTTTTTTTGGGAGATAAACATGAGAGAGAGTTAGGGAGTGAGGAAGAGAGGAAGAAATTGTTGGGGTTGATAACTATTTTCAATTTACTGAAATTACCAAACTATCTGTTAGTCGTCTTAATTAGGAAGTTGTAAGGGCCGATTTTATAATAAATTGAAGTGCAATCCAATTACGAAGAGAACTTTCTTTGTGTAGTAGTGGAGGAGCAACTTCCTCCTTCCACTTATATAATGTCTTGTGTCATAATTAATTCTAAAAAATATAAATATTTGGATACCGACACATAAATTCAAATATATAGATACATAATTAGATTCATTTAGACACATAAACATGTAGACATAGAAGTGTGGACACTTGTCTATAATAACATAACATAAGATACATGTACATAATCAATTTTCATTTATTTTGTTAGACACGTGACATAATATGAGTGGAAGAAAAGAGAAATTACTCATTCAGTGTGAGGAGCCAAGTATTATCCGATAAATAATAACAAAGTAGCCATAAATGTAAAGCTCAGAATATTATTATTATTATTATTTTCTTTTCTTGAAAGAATTTTGATGAATATAATCATGACCCATTCCCACAAAAACTTCCAAGCAAAAATGATCTTGAAACAATCATTTAAAGGGTCCCTACAGCTCAAAGAAGACCTAGGAACTGTTGATTACTAATTTACTATAAACCCATTTAATCATACACACCCTACTCTAAAATATTTCTAGGATACCACTCAAAACATATGAGAGAGAGAAAGAAAGAGATAGAAGCAAACCAATACGGAGATACCTATTCGGATATGGACGGTATCGAATCCAGTGGTACACTTCGCAAGAAAACCCGTTACAACTTTACGGCACTCAACATTTTGTTACACTTGTCAGAATGACACCAGTTTAGAATTGGTTGTGTGGAGTGGAGAAGAGAGGTTTGGGTTTTGAGTGCCTGCTGAGTTGATGGTATTTCCTTTCGTAGGCGAAGTTCTCCATTTATATAGAGATCTAAAGAAGCCAACAATAACGCAGCAAAAGAACAAAAAGACAAAAAAGCCAACAATATATAATACGGACTATTATTTTATTATTTTCTCCGTGGACCTCCGTACACCACGGCGCTCATTTTTCAGTTGACACATGTCCACCTCATCTGTTACTCACGTGAAACAATAGAATTAAACCAAAGAACTGTTCAATTGTTCTATTGAATTTATTCTCTCCCCCTGGCCGGTTCTCTTTTCTGCTGAATAACTTAACACCGGTCATCCATCTTCATCTCCACAAAAAAGGAAAAAAATGTTTAATTTTTTTTACAGAAATTGTACGTGTTTTGAATTCAACTTCAAAGATAGCCATGCAAAATCCGCTCCTTAATATTGGGACTCATTGCCTTGAGTTCTTTGTTGTGTTTGTATTTTGGTTTTCGGTTTTCAATTTTTAGTTTTCTAAATCAATATAATAATGTTCATTGCTGATCAGAAAATAAGGTTATGCAACAAGCTAGATGTTCTGACTGAAGGTTGTTATGCTAAATACCATGATTTCCACATTAATTAATGCCTGCCAATTTGCAGCGTTGTTGCCACCTACCCTCTGCGCAAAGTTATTTACTCCGTAATTATTTGGTTACATCCTCTGAAACTGAGCTATTTTTAATTCCATGACAAGTCTATATTTGAATTGAGCTCATAAATGATGTCCCTTAGGCCATCTTACCAAATTTGGTTGCAATATTTGGAGTTTTTTTCCTAAATAATGCTATTTTAAAAAATTATTCCCACTCTAGGTTAGTTACAAATTTTTTTTTCACAATAGGTGTCTTTATATCATATCATATGCCATGTAACTATGTAAGTCCGTGTGTCAAAATTATACAATGAAATCATCATTCAAAATAATGGTTTCACTTAAAAAGGAAAAAAAAAAAAAACTAAAACTACTTTTGCACCAAAACCTCCTTAATATATTCCCTAGGCTCTCTTCTCTCAATCTCCCACATTTCAAGGTCTCTCTCTCTCCCCACACCCCTAAGTACCCCTCTCTCTCCCCTGCTCTCCAACGATCCTAGCCTCCATTAGGAATGGCAATGGGGCGGGTCGGGGGTGGGTCGACCATATACCATCCCCGAACTACTCAATGAAACCTATGCCCAAACTCGCCCCTAAACCCGGCGGGGTGAAGAACCTAATAACCATCCCTGACCCTATGGTTTTCTAAGAAAACCATCCCCCCGCCCTGCCCAAAAAAATTTTCCAGCCCCTGCCATGCCAACAACAATTCCCTTATCATTTCCATCAAAAATTCCATTATGATTTTCATGAATCCATGCCCAAATGACAGCATTTATATTGCAATTAATAAGAAATTTGAGCAATTAAGAAATTTGAGAAATATATATTGCAATTAATATTAATTATCACAACTCAAAAATACAATTGCAATTTGAGAAAGAGAATAGACTGAAGGTTTAGTTGAGAAAGAGAAAGAGAAAATGAGAATGAAGGCTTACCGATTTACAAGAGTGATTGGTAGAAGGTGAGAAACATTGAACTGGTGTAGATCTAGTGTAGATCTACTGCGTCGTTGAGGAATTGCGTGAGGGAGGGAGAGGGACTACTGCCTGCATAAGGGAGGTCTGTGACTCCTGTGCCACCGTGAGGGTAGTCGCCGGCAATGGGGACTGGTTCGTGACTCCACTGACTCGTGAGTAGCGTGTTGCATGAGGGAGGGAGAGAGCGAGCAGCATGAAGGAAGGAGAGAGTAGGGGTGTAAGGCGAGGGTGGGGTCGTGGGGAGGCCATGCCGCCGTGAGGGTAGTCGCCGTGAGGGTAGCCACCGGCGGTGGGGACTTAAGGGTATGTGGGTGAGGGACTGAAGAGGGAAGAGACGAGGAAGAAATGCGGCTAGGGTTTTTTGGGGGGAAAAGTTTAGGTTATATATATAAGGAAGGGTAAAACTGTAAAAGGATAAGCGGGTCGGTTCGGTTCTACGGGTCAGGACTAGTAAATACCATCCCCGAACTGAACCGGTTGAAAATTTCAAAACTTAACCCATACCCGAACTGAGAACAGAAAAAATTCCAAAAAACCCACCCCTATGAGGGCGGGGCGGGACGGGGCTCATATGGGGCGGGTCCAAATTGCCATCCCTAGCTAGCCTCCATCTATAGTTTTTCTTCTTTGATCTTTTTACATTTTTTTTTTCTTTGTCCTATTTCATCCATGGTTTATGTGGTCATAAATTCAATTTTTTCAACACATTAATTGTTTTTAATTTGTGGCTTGCTGGTCAACTTTGACCAAAGAGGCAAAGAATTCATGGAAAGCTAAAAAAGCTCTCATACCTTTATGTCTGGTCAGTAAATGTTTGCGATGATAGTGTACTTGCTTTTCTTTACAATGGCAAGAATGGTGAGAAATCTATGCATGCTTATTCCAATTTAAAATTTTGTTTTTATTTTTTTCCTTTCTTTTTTTCCCCATTTCTTTCTTTCTTTTCTTTTTCTGTTTGAGAGTAACTACATTTGCTATGATCGATATTCTATTGTCACTGCTCCCTGCTAAAAGTTATGTACTCATTTTTCTTCCTTTCTTTCCTTCCTTTAAATGTAGCCGCTCGGTGTTGGGCTACTCTTTCTTTTTACAGATGACTTCTGTGAGAGGATAGGAGGAAGATTGGGGGGGGGGGGGGGGGGGTGTTGGGCTACTCTTTCTTTTTACAGATGACTTCTGTGAGAGGATAGGAGGAAGATTGGGGGGGGGGGGGGGGGGGGGGGGGGGGGGGGGGGGGGGGGGTGGTGTGTGAAGAAGGTGTTTAGGGACGTGTGTGAGAAAAATGGGAAAGGTTGTGGTGCTAAAAAAATTCTTTTCTTTTTTCAAGTAAAACCATTATTCAAAGTGACGGTTTCATAGTGTAATTTGCACATATAGGACCCACATAATTACATGACAGATAATATGATATAAGGACACTCATTATAAGAAAAAAATTTATAATTAACTTAGAGTGAAGCTAATTTATTAAAACAATATTATTTAGAGAAAAAAAACTCGGACATTTGAGAAGGAGAAGAAAATGTAGTTAGCCAACATTTGTTATTTGCCAAAGTATACTGTGTAGACAGAAGAATCTTAATGTCTGTTTGGAATAGTTTTAGAGTAGAATCAGAAATAGAATCAGAAGTTGAATCAGAATCAGAGGGAGACAGCTTGAATAAATTAGCCTCAAAATCTCTTTTGGACTTACAATTACTTTTCTCATTTTTTATCCAAACACTCTTAAAGAGATTTTGGACCTCCCAAAATCTCATCCAAACAAACACTTAGTTGCCAATGAGTTATTAACCAGAGAATGAGAGAACCAGTTCAAATAAGAAAGAGAACTAATTCAGTCCTCACACTGAATCGACGAAGACGGTTTTTCAATTCTATTGTTTTGAAATATCACGTAAGTTGTAGGATATGTTAGACACGTGTCGATAAATAAGGGGACTCGTCATCTTGTAATAGCTGCTCTCGTGTAAAGAGCCAAGTTTTGTCCCATTTGCTTTCTTTTTCTTCTTTTATCCATTTGACTGTTCAACTTTTCATCTTGGAAGAGCAGCTGCTCTCTCTCTCTCTCTCTCTCTCTCTCTCTCTCGTTAACCTCCGCACAAGTGGCTGCATGCACCGTTTCAGCTGCTGCTTGTATGAGTAACTTTACTTCAAGTGGTGCTAAACAATGCATTTCGGCGAAAGGGTAGTTCCATCATTTCGTTTATTTGTTAAGCCCATTGAGTTGACCATTTTTATTCTAACATATATATATATATATTTTTGGAAGGGAGAATCCCAATTCCAATCCCAAGCCCCACCACTAGCTAGACGACAAGGGTTGATGGTTTTGTCAACCATTCTACTAAGAATACCAGTGAATCTTAACATTGGTGGGATGACAGTGTGTTAATTAGACTCAAAGCACAGGGGTTATCCTCAATAAAATGAGTAAATTATGAATTAAACCGAGAGATTTTACAATTTTTATAAGATACATAAAAGGTAAAGATTAAGAATTCCAAGTTGGTTTACTAGCCTAACTGATATAAAATTAAAAAGTAAAAACAAAGTTTAGGGCTTTTTTTTTTTTTCCTCTTATAAACCAAATTATGTAGGATTATTGGGGTGCTTTATAATATTAAGTGCACTTGATGCAACTCCAAAACTCTTATTCGCAACTCATAGTTTTTTAAAACCAATTATTAGATTAGATAACCTTCTCACTTAAAAAATTTATACCAATAATCAAATTGATCTGAGACTAATTGTTATTTAATTATCTAAAACTTACATTTTTCCAATAAATAACAATCGCTCATTTTGAACATTTAATTGAAAACTTGTATTTTTTAATAAATAACAACCGCTCCACTGCGAATCCTAGTTCCTGGATTTGAGAGAATACGTACAGAGAGAGCGAGATCAAAAAGAGTAGATTGATATTTCCATGGATTTGGAATAGTGTAGGGGACTTGTGGTTGCCACCTGATGGAAGTGCCGTGGTCGCTCAGCCCAGTGATGGCGCGTCATTTTTAGCATAGCCGTGGACCCGTAGTCCATATATATATACCTGACACAGAAAATGTCTAGGACGAAAATCTTGACGTGTAGAAAATACCTATTTTCCAAACAAAAGTTCATAGCAAAATGTTTACGAAAAGTATACAAGAGGTGAGCACTTCTGACACCGATAAATTATGAAATCCAATTTCTTATAAACAAATCGTAAAAATAACGACACGTGAGTTTTTATAATTTTCTCTTTTTAAGATTGATCCAATAAAGTCCATGTTTTAGTATTGGCAAATTGCATGCCAAAGTATTTTGTTGTGTCGACTTATACATATTGTTCGAAGACATGTGAAACTGCAAAGTTGCATTCAATGAAGATTTCGTGGTTATGCAATTCATACTCATCCTCTAGGAAAGTATTTAAGAGACTTTAGTTACCTTATACCTTAGGTGGTTAAATGTTTTTAAAAACTTAATTTTGTGACTAGATGGATTTACAGTTGATTTGTGGTATTTCAGAAGCTATTAGAAATATTCTGGACACTATGGATCGATCATGCCTAGATCTATGGGTAGTGCTCTCAATAAGTACCCTAATAGACTCTGTCACCCCCGAATCAATCGGTAACTGCCTAGAATGTCTATTTCAACACTATCACCCTCGGATCAATTGGTCTTGAATCCGTATCAATTGGGGTTCATAAAAAATAGTTTTCAACTTTATAAAAACCTTCCTATATGGTTCTTTTTTTGATTCCTTTCTCTTGGTGTCACTTAGACTCTATATATAAAAGTTCTTTCAATAGAAAAAAGTGTACGTGCAAACTTCCCCCAATTAGGTTGTCATGGTTTGTTATCTTTCCAAATCTCTAAAGCACTTTAATCTAAATTTTTCACTCATATGCTCTACAGACAATTCAAACCATATCTTAATCACAACCTTGAGTGGGTGTGAGACTGTTGAGACAAAGAACAAGCTTGCAAGCTTGTGGGTTTGCGAATCGCTATGAAAGGGGTTGGATGCTTCTGAAACCGTGAAGATGGAGATTGATTGATGGATCGTGGGAGTGAAGGCAATTAAATGAGTCTTTTGGGTCTGTAAGTGTGTATTATACTCATTGCATTCATAGTGAATTTGCTTCAATTAGACGATGCCCCTTGATTTTTCCTGCCTTAGGTTTTCAACATAAAAATCTCGTGCCTTTTAATTATTATTTTAATATACTTGTATGTACTTGCTGCATGCATGGTTGATGGAATTTGGTTAGGGGATTAATTTACTAGAAGTAAATATTTGGTAAGAAAATTTTAAAATACCTATTCAACCCCTTTTTAAGTATTGAAGAATTGGTTTAACTTGAATTTCAGATCCATTTCAATTTTACCCCCTTATAATTTTGTTTTTTATGCATATATTTTATAAGAATGGCATTATAAATTTTTCCATACAGAGAAAATAAATAAAATCAATGACAATATTCCTTTGCATGCGAAGAAAATAAAGTAAAATGAATTAAACTTGAAGAGTGAAAAATGTAATATCCCAATTTTTGAGGTTCACATGGAGGGGAGTACAACCCCTCACCTAACCCAAGTCCCATCCCACCCAGTGCCATCTGAGCTACAGCTCGTTGGCAAATATAATATCCCATTTGCACAGTCTAATCCGTTCTCATTGTTGACTTCTTGCTGTTGAGGTGGCATCTGTAATAACTACAGTAATATGTTAGCATTTTATGGGTGAATGGCATTGCATGCCGAAGTGCAAGATGCATGTGTTGTTCACATTTTAAATAGTTTTATTGTTCCTAAAGCAATAAATTAGTATTAGCCAGCTGGAGTAAACTTGACTTTCCATTATTTTGGAAACTTGATTTTGTGTTTATGCCTTAGAAGATGCAAGGCGCATGTGTTCTTCTCACATTTTAAATAGTTTTATCTTACCTAAAGCAATAAATTAGTATTAGCCAGTTGGAGTAAACTTTTTTTTTTTTTTTTGGGGGGGGGACTTGATTTTGTTTACGCCTTAGAAGATGCTAATAAGATCCACAATTGAAGTCAAATCTACATTGCCCCCCCCCCCCCCCCCCCCCCCTTTTTTTTTGCTGCTTCTTGAATTTTGATAATATATTATTGCCTCATCAGTCATAGTTGAGCCTCTATCATTTTTTTATTTTTCTTTTTACTGACAGTATTATTTAAATCTTTAGCCTAACTAATTTCTTGAAATACTAGAAAGGTTATCGTCCACTCCACGTCAAATCTCAGGTGATTTCACTTTTTTTTTTACTTTAATAATATTTTATTTGTTATGCACCCAAAGAAAAAAAAAAAAAGAAAAAACCTTGTTCTCCACATCCTTTTCAATCAATCCATCAAATTTTACGCAATTTAATACAATATAATAAGTTGTTAAAATTACAAAATTACAAAAAATCTATGACATGCTCAGCAGATTCTCAAAGTTTTTCTTTCGCTCTTTTGGCTCTCCTATATGTATCACTATTGTATTTGTAAGTATAAACAATTGGGGGAAGTAATCTTTTAGTGACCAATTTCAATGTAATACCAAACAAAAGGAGTTTGGTAGTCATGTGCTTAACATGGTACATAAATTGAACGTACAGGCATATGCATAGGCAGAGGGGAAGGCTGGCAGGGGCCATGGGGGGCCCAAAAAACATGTGCAAGTCCTTTTCTATTTATCTTGGATCCCATAAGTCTATCACATAAAAGCCCCACTGAAATTAATTTTTTGTCTTTGGACCCCCAAACAATTGACATGTTAATCCCTTGAAAACATATATCTTCATTTTATGCTTAAACTTTTTCCTGAAAGTTCTTGTATTTATTAAATGAAAAATTCACATTTCTTGTCTTTATATTCTAAAATCTGGAAATAAGTTCAGCCACTTTCCTCATTCATAGGTATTTTAGATTTTGGTAGTCATTTGGAGCAAAATAAAATAATGACAACTTTTTTGGCTATATGCGTATAGGTAATTCACACAAACAATATGCAAATGAGAAAGCCCATGTATGTGACAGCTTAATAAAAAAGTGTTGTCTTAAGTGAACAACCCTAAAAGAGAGAGAGGGGGGCGGGGGGTTGAATAGGATTTTCGGCTAACTATAAAATCTAATGCAATCTAAAAATCAGTTTATTTCAAGTAAAAATAAAATCAAGAACAAGCAATAAGAGAATCAATAGAGAGATTAAGATAAAGGGATTGCAAATGATATTAACGAGATATGGCTTCTCCGCCTACATCCTCGCTTCAAGAGCTTGCTTGAGAATTCACCAATCCACTATACCAATCTCCTTGCAAGTGGAGATCAAACCTTTATACAACCATAAGTGTTCTTCACTAACACTTGCACAAAGCTCCCTTTAAGAGTTTCAAATCTAGGGTTCACACAACCCGGCCTTTGAATACAAGATGATTTGTTGATTGTTTGTATACAAAGAATTCTCACAAAGAGTAGATAACATTGAATTGAAAGCTCATTCAACTATGATTGATTTCATTATAAATGCTTACTTAAATATTTCTAGGGCTTGAGAGTAAATGATAGTGATTTTTATTGTTTGATCTCAATGAATGCTCATCAATGAGCTCAAGTGGTGTATAAATAGCCTAAGAATCTAATATGATCGTTCTATAGAAATAAATACCGGGAAAGCTTGTTTGGTGGGCATTTAATGCTCAAAAGACCGTTTTAAAAACTAGTTATTATGTGTTAGACCGAGACTTTCAGCCGGCTGAAACATACTTTCCACCGTTTGAAACATACTTTCAATTGTCTGAAACTTCCCTTTCAGCTGTCTGAGAAGGTTGTTAAAAATTCCAGAGAAGTCATAAATTGGATCAATTGTTTAGGACTTTTAGCCATCTTAAAGTTATCTTTCAGCCGTCTCAAAGTGCTCTTTCAATTGGCTCAAAGAGCTATCTGTAAATTCTAGAGAGCTGAACTTTCAGGTAAGTATATTTCAGCCCGTTGAAATAGTATTTTCAACCATCTAAAAATACATGTTTCAAGACTTAAGTGTATATCATTCTGGCGCTAAGTCTTGGTAGCATAATGAGTCATTTTAGGCCTTAATCTTAAAGAGATAAGCATGATCCTAAGCCCTTAAACTTGTGTGAGAAAATATTGAAATTAATCTTACATTTAAATCCTAATATTCTCACATCTTGACTTGTTATTTTGCTTTATCATTTTTGAATGTTGGATAGATTCAAGTGCTATGATTTCATTGGCTTTTATGCTTTAGATGATGTATTCGTTTTTGCAATTTGATCCTTGATTCTTGAAGCATACATTGGCCTTGATACATGTCTTTAATGACACTTAGATGCTCATTAGTTTTTGAACATTTTATTATGTATTGTTATCATCAAAATCATGGGGTTTAAAACCATTTAGGGCCAATAATCTCCCCCTTTTTTATGATGACAATCCATAGATGTTTGATATAGGAACAAATATATAAATTTAAGCAATAGGCTCCCCCTATCAACATGCATGGTATTGATTATGCCAATTTTAAACATATTGAGCAATATGATTTAAGATATCATCGTTTAATTGTCATATTGCATGAACATTAGTGTCACACCCCATTTTTGCACCACCTTATTAGGGCTCATCATTTCATGCATGTTTTTGTTTTGTTTTTGAGTCTAGTCACTTGCATTAGTTTTCTAGAGTCACAAGGACAATGGATATGAATTTTGGTTCAAATTGGAGTTGATCTTGAGGGATAATAAGAGTTTTTGTGACTTGAGGGGCATAATCGTCTTTTAAGTCCCAAACTTTTCATTTGACCTTGGAATGATCTCCAAATTGTCAATTGGAGTTCATATGGATGCATATGAGGTATTTCTAGGTGTCAATTTGGTAAGTCAATGGCTCGGGATTAAAATGGCTCGATGTAGTTCAAGTTGGTTAATTGACCCTTCCTTGGGTTAGCTCTAATTGACTCACAATTACCAACCAAATCTTTTCAAATTGACTTTCATTAGTCATCATTTTACCCTCAAAAGTGTTTCATGAAGTTCAATTTTGATATAGCCTGATGATGAGTTTAGTGTGGTTATTTACGGATTATTCTTGAAGAATTAGTGCGAATCACAGCATGAGATTTTTGGTTAAAATGAAAAGAAAATTATTTTATTAAATTAGCCATTTTTATCATGACACTAACACGTGTACGTATGTGATGAGTGTGTGTACGCACATACGATACATGTGCATGCGTGTTAGCGGTCAGTCTCCCAATTTTTATAAAAGACAATTTCCTTTTCCTATTCAGATTAGAAGTCTTTTATCATTATAAAATACCTTTTGATTATTCTCCAAAGAAACCTAGTCCAGGAAGGAAAGGGAAACTCCAGATTTCAGCTATAAATACTCTCTTAATGTCTTTAAACAAAGGGAGAGGAGAAGAGGGTTTGGAGGGAGTGAAATTCGTCATAATTCAGCAGCAGATTTTCTGAAAACCAGCAGTCGTATTTTAATCATAACTTTTTCATCCGAAGTCAGAATTTGATGAAATTGGTCTTGTTAGAAAGATAATTCAATTCTCTACAACTTTGTATTTCACAAGCTTTGTCCAAATCCAACGTTTTCATACCCAAAAACGCGATTGAAGTTGCTGCTGCTGCAAAGTGACGAGAATCACTTTTTCTTTTCTCTTGTTCTCTTTTTGTTTTCTATTTCTTTTCAAAGTTGAGTGAGTTTTGATCTCTTTGCTGTGATACCACTTTGACAAAGAGGAGGATTCGTGTTGGTTTGATTCACTCTAAAGACCTGAGGAGCCACGAACAATTGCATACAGCAGCAAGGAAGGCCCTTCCTAAGGTATTCTCCTTCTCTATTCAAGCTTAAACTAGGTTCTCATATGGGTTAGGCTTATTGCATGTTAAAGGTGACTTTTTTATCATGTATTAACACTCTAGCTAGTTAATATACATGGAATATCTATTTTTTATCTACTGTTTAGCATGCTTTAGGGCTGTCCTTTAGGTTTTTAATGCATAGTTATGATTCGTGTGCTCCTATTGTCCTTGTGTTAGGATTAGTGTCATTGCATGTTAGAGTTAGGATTTTCATCATGTTATATTGCTTTAGTTAGTTAATATGCATGATTTAATTTCTGTTTAGTTTGGTTTTAGCATGATTAAAGTATGTTTTGTATGTTTTTAAGCATATTTGTGAGTTTAGGGTTTTAGAGTCATTGTTTCGTGTTTGTTTTCATATAGCATGATAAAGTAGACTTTTTTATTTGGTTTTTCTTCGTGTTTGCTGTATATGTTTTTCATATGGAGTAAACATGATAGTTTTGCATGCATGTTAGTATGTTTTAGGGTTTTTATGCATGATATGGTTCTAGGAATATGTTAGGACTTATTATTGTTCGCTGTTTTTGCTATTGGCATGCTTAGTGGATGATTTTAGGTCATAATACTATTCTGTCCAGATTTGCATGTTAGTGTTTTTGCATGGTTTTGAGCACTTGTAAGGGTGCAAATAGGTGTGGTATTTGTCCCATGGCAAATAGGGCTGCTTATGTCTGAAATGGCTAAATGCTTGGAGCTAATTGCGCTCAGGTAAGTGGGTGTGAAGGTGCCCCAATTCACCTTTCTTCTTAACTCATTCTCTTCTCCCTATTTAGGGTTAATTTTTAATATGATCCTATGGTTTAATTAGAGGTTTCCTTAACCAACAAAATTCTGGTTTTTATTAAAGTTTCCATTTTGTGGATTTCTTTCCTAAAATCAAACTTTCTATCATATTCAACTCTTTTGATCAAATAAGGAAACCTAGGGTTTTTACCATAGGTTTGTATTAGGATTTAACCTTAGTTCTAATCGAACTACGTGGACTTTGATCCATGTATTTCGTTACATGGTACGTAGGCGCTCTTCGTGAGGCTCAAGTCCGTTCTAGGATCCAAGCATCCTAGGTTTATTTATGTTTTCTTTTCTTCTTTTTATTTTATGTTTTTATTTGCTTATTATGCATGGATGGATGAATGAAATATATGATATGCATGCAATTCTTGTGATGATATACTTGCTGATTTTTGTATGGAAAGACTTTAATTTAGCCCAAATGAACTGAGAGACCGAAAGGGTGACATGGGTGCCTATAGGCTTTGCCTAGAACCTTCCCATGTCATAACTTAGCCTCCGAATCCCCGATTTCTTTGGTTTTCAAAAGATTGGTTTTTGCCTTTCCTTTTTTATGGAGTCATTCAAATTGTTTTCCTAAAACAAACTATTTTTAGGGTTTTCCTTGTTTCCTTTAAAAAATAAGGTGGCGACTCCTTTCCTTTTTCTTTTTCAAACCCACTTTCTTTTCAATCCCTCGTGGGCCCAATTTCCGGGGTTCACAGTTAGCATAAACAATTTATAGATAGATAAAAACATCCATAATTAAATAGATAAACCAAAATCCATGAAATTGAAGCACAAATGTAAAAATGATAATCAATGCATCAAAAAAAAAATTAAATAAATACATCCATATAATCCAAAAATGCCAAAAATATCCCAAAACATTACAAGCATCTACCTCTCTTCCCTTATGGCATCATAAAAAAGCCTCATAGGGCAAAAGGAAGATGCTGAATCCATTGAGCCATCTCGACTTTTGCCTTCTTCACCTCTTGGATGTCACAACCCATCTTTTTTATTTTGTCATGGAGACCTTCTATCTTGGTTAAGACATATTTTGTCATCTCTGTCATCCGCTGGATAAGAAGAGTAAATATCTCATGAACTGAAGAGGGTGGAGTATGAGAAATAGGAGTGACTAGAGAGGAAGGAATGGCAAATGGGTCTGTGGGAGGTATGGTGGAGGAAGAAGGAGCAGAGGTGGTATGGCTGTATCTTGTCTATATGAGGGAGCAGCAACATCATGCAAATCCTCATCCTCAGCAACATTTTAATCGTCCTGTACATCAATCACTGTACCGCACTTCACCCAAACTTCATTCATTAACACATAATTCATCTAGCCAATGAAAGAAGAATTCATCTTATTACAAAAAGAGGGATGAAAGATGTCTCCAACCATGTGAGGTACTCCATAATGATGAAATAGAACAGTCAATGCAACTCCATAGGGAAGTATGCTCTTTCCTTCCTCATCCTTGTCCTTCTTTGAAGCTCGGGAGCTCTTGGACTCGTTCTTAGTCTTGTCCACACAAGACTGCAGCATGTGAGGGAGTAGAAGGAGCAAAGGTAGTAGTAGTGGGAGGTGGTATGGCTATGTCCTATCCATGTGAGGGAGCAACAACATCATGTAGATCTTTATCCTCAACAGCATCTTAATCGTCCTGTGCATCAATCACTATACCTCGTTTCACCCAAACTTCATTCACTAACACATAATTCATCTAGCCCATGAAGGAGGAGTTGATCTTGTTACAAAAAGGAGGGATAAAAGATGTCTCCAACCATGTGAGGTACTCCATAATGATGAAATAGAACAGTCAATGCAGCTCCATAGGGAAGTATGCTTTTTCCTTCCACATCCTTATCTTTCTTTGAAGCTTAGGAGGTCTTGGACTCGTTCTTAGTCTTGTCCACACATGACCGCAAATGATACAACATCAAATGACCCAAATTAATGGGTTTCCCATTCAGTATGCACCCAAGCAATGCAATGTCCATGTAGGTGACATGATCTTTGCCACCACCTCTAGGCACAATATTATAAGATAAAATCTTGTACAACAGATAACATTCCAAATAAAATTCCTTCAGATTGGGTTTGTATGGCTCAGTGATATTGTCACAGCCCAAAATTTGCTTAAGGGAATCAACATAATGAAATCCCTTGATATGTGGCCAGGTGTGAGTCTCAGTGATAACCACTCTGTTTTGTGGAACATGGAATAGGTCATTTAGCATCCAGTCATTGAGGGTCATATGTTTGCTCTTGATATAAGAAGTGGTGATACTAGGAGAAGTCGTAGCAAAATGGGTGTAAAATACTCAAACCAATGTATTGAAACAAGTTTCGGATAATGACTTGAAATCCAACAATCCAACATTTTGCAAAACGGAACAAATTCTAAAGTGGTGTTTGTTCAAGAACACAGGGTCAACAATTTTAGGTCATTCCACTTTCTTACTATAGAATTTTTAGGCAAAGAGGTTACTATAATCAAGAATGAGGTATATAAGAGGATCGATTTCTTCTTCAACCTTGTTCCCTTCGAAGGGTTCTGTAGACACCCTATTTTCACCCCCATGAGTTCATTTAGTTAGGTTTAGAAGCATCTAGGAGTCTCTAAGCATTAAAGGACACTTTTGCCCTTTTAAGCCTTAGGAGAATAGGTCATCATTGCATGCATATTTTCATCTCTTTGTTGAGTCCCATCACTTGCATTTAGTTTCTAGGATCATTTTGGATATGTGTGTCAAATTTGGTTCAATTCCAGATAGCTTTGGGTAGTTAATTAGAACTTTTGCGACTTGAAGGACAATTTCGTCTTTTACTTCGTATATTTTCCAATTGACCTCCAAATTTGTTTTAGAGTGTTCCATTGATCTTAGAATGATGAAATGAGTCTAATTTAAGTGCCAATTTAATTTATTGATAGGTTTTGGATTTGTTCACCACATTAACCTATGGTTAATTGACCTCTTTTCGGGTAATCGCCTCATGAAAACCCAGCCACTTGACCGTGATCAGGGAATTTTGGTTCAAGAATATTCTAGGCTTATTCTACATTGAATCCTTGAAATTTTGGCTTTTGAATCACTCAAATCGGAGTTAAAATAAAGAATTTGTGTCCATTTGAAGTTTGGAGTCCGAACCTAGCTAGAATTTCAAAATTCTTGGATTCCTCTTGGGTGACCGGTTCACCCAACTGGTCACCCGAGCCCTCCATCCTAATTTGTCTCTCTTTGAATTTTTTACGGAATGGGACTCTACCACTTCGAATTTCAGCCTTTTAAAGGACTTCTAAGCCTATTGGGAGGTGGTTTTGAGTTGTTTAACATCCATGGGATTTAATTACAGCCCTAGATTGGTTTTATGGGGAATTAATCTCAACCATTGGTTCATATGGTTGGTTGGTTATAAATAGAGGCTTATTCATCAGCATAGGGGACTTTTGACACCTCATATTCATAAGAGAGTTAGGGAGAACGGATTTGCACACACCCATATCACTTGGAGGAGGCTTTCTAAAGAGAAAGAAGAACGCAGCGAAGACTTTTGCTTTGTTGTAAGTCTCTTTTGCATCCTTTTACGATTCCTTCTTCTTCTACTCCATTCTCTGTATAGTTATGGCTTAGAATTGATTTGGGAATCATATATACTCTATATTTTAGAGTGTATATGATTCAAATATGATGGGAATGCATGCTATTGGAATAGGATTGCGAATTGCTTGCTGTTAGGATAGTTTTTCTCTTAAGGATAGAGGTACGTTTTGCACAGAAAATTAGTTGATGTATTTAGGCTGTTTTCTCTTCATGGTTCAATTATATGCATGATTTTAAGCATCTTTTGTATAGGACACTTGCTGTGTAAGCCTCGTCTTCATAGGTGTATGGATGATTATTCTTTTCAAGGATAATTATCATCTTTAGAAGGTGAGGTTGTGCATAGGTGCTTTCTGGAGTGTGTTTAAGTGTGCTGTGAGTTTCTTTGCATTCTTAGGTATATATTTTACGTAGGATATGTGAAGAAATCATTCATGTGGAGTGGTTTCTACGTAAAATTATTTCTGGATAGTTTTACTTAAGAAAGCTCGCCCTAAGGATGATTATTTCACATTCTTACATAAAATACTTACCTAAGACATCATGTTAGATTTTATTTTCATGATTTGAATTGACATATGATATTTTCATCATGGTAATTCATATTTAGCATGTTTTTGATAGTTTTATGCATGTTAGGGTGTTTAGAGCATATAGGAGCATATTAGGTTTGTGTTTTTCTTTTGATTTTTGTTATTTGCATGAGTTTTAGGTCATTATATGCACATTTAGTATGCTGTCCAGATTTGATTTAGGTTTCCTAATGATTATTTGAGCATGACTATGGTTGGTTTGAACTGAAGGTTCACTATGATGGACAGTGATGAACCATAGGACTAGCACTTGTTAGGTTGACTCTATAGGAGGATAGCTAGTCTCAAGCTATTTGTGTGGAGACACTACAACCAACAAGTGGGTGCCTATTATAAGAATAGGTACACTGAATGTGACCAGAGATATGAGATAAACTGAATGGAGTTTTAACTTCCCTGTCAATCAGTTTCTCATTGTTATGGTGGTACAAGTAATCCTTAGATCTGAGACACCATGGTTGTCTTATACATATAGCTCTAGAAGTTTGATAACACTAAATATAGATCCTATTCAAGGGTCTGTAATGGTGTTCATTGGCCCTACTGCTATATGTATGAAGGCATGTGAGTGATCAATAAGGAATCCATCACTCTCAGGAAAAAGAGAATGAATGTCTTATATAGCATTCATTGAATATAACTCATTAAACCCATGGGCCCATGGTAGAATGAATATGGAAAAGAGTCTCCATAAGTTCATCATTGAGTTGATATTAATGAATGAGTATAAAGTAATTGAACTAGGGACTTGAAAGACTTCCATGTCCTATTAGTTCAATTGGAGATATTGTGTTGATGGAAGGATGTAATTGTAACCTATAAACTATAATAGAAGGGTTCTTTGTAAATGACTATTCACCTCATTAAGGACCACACCATAAGCCATATGCTAGGTGTTACTCATGGTTAGTAGAAGCCCTAATTGATATAAATGAGTTATAATCAATTAGGGAATTGGAAGGAGTTCCAATTAGACCCTTAATGGAAAGTGTTCCATTGTGCACAATATGTGCTATTCCTACTACTTGATGATGTGAACCCAATGGGTCACACACTGATCATGCTAAGAGAGTTTGATTGTCTATGAGAGAAAGGGTATAAGTGAATAAAGAATAGTTCTTTAAGGACTTAGTTTGTATTTGATACAAATTAGAGGGGTTATTGTGTAATTAAGAGTAATTACACAAAACCCATTAGGGTTTTAATTCCCCCCTTGGCCAGCCCTATGTAGAGGCTATATATAGTCTCTTATGATGTGATGACATCATCACACTTGGTATTCCCAAGTGCTGGCCAAAATTCACTAAGGAGGCTCTCTCTCTCTCTCTCTCTCTCTCTCTCTCTTCTCCACCTCTAGCAACCATAAGGAAGAAGAAGGAAAGGACATCAAGCTCAAGCTAAGTGTGGATACTGTTGGAGGCAGTACGCTTGGACTGCTCAATCAGAATCGAAGCTTGGACCATAAAGGAGAAGACTTTATTAACTGTAAGTAATCCCAACTCTCTTGATAGTTAGGGTTTATTGTTTTTGTATTAAGCATAATCGGATTCATGGGTTTGGGAATCGTAGGAAAATTTTTATTCCGCCTTTGTTATTTTCTTCTCTAGTTTGATTCCCAACAGTGGTATCAGAGCCATGATTATGCTTAATACAAACTGCATATGGGCTGTAATTTATGGTAAATTGATTGGTTTAATGAATTAAAATTCATGTTCATGCATTTAATTGGTTTCCCTCTCATGGCCGAACCTAGGGTTATTGAACCCTAGGTGTTTATCTCTTCTTTTCCTCTTCTAAAATAGTTTTAGGGCTGCTGGAAATTCAAAGAGTTGAATAGGTTTCAGTTTTGGAGAAGAAGAATGAGGAAACTAGGGTTTCTTCTTCATGGCCAAACCTGGGGTTTTGAACCCTAGGCTATTTTCCCCTCTTCTCTTCTTCTAATAATCTTCTAACATTAATTCTAGAATTTTTGAGAAGCATGTGATGTTTATAGAAGAAGAAGAAACCAGGGTTTCTTCTATGGAGGCCGAACCTAGGGTTTGGAACCCTAGGTTGTTCTCTTTTGTATTTTATTTTTGTTTTGGTTTAATTAAGACATGAGATGGCTGTAATTAATTCACATAAAAGGGTTATGGTGATTTCTCAAGCATAGGGATGCATGAGAATCAAAAACAAAACAAAAGTTAGGGAAGAACATCATGGAGTTCGAATTTGGGTTTTAGAAACCCTATGGTTCTTGTTACTGTTTTGAATAGAAACCTCTATAAAATTGATGTATATTCTTTATAGGATCATTATACATAATGTATGTATGATTTTCTTTAAGTTTCAAAAGAGTCTTGATGCATAAAGAATCAAAAAGTTTGATTTCTTGGAAGAACACAGCAGGCTGTTTTTCTGTAGAAAGTCATCAATGGAGTTTTGTTCATATCTTGAGCTAGGGAACTCCAAATTGCATGAAACCAATTTCATTAGTTTCTTAAGACATGTAGGATACTAGGAAAAATAATTTGGTAGCCTGAATTGATCATTTTGCTGGGTTTTAAATCAATTTGTGACAAGGGACAGTATACTGTCAAATTCTGGACAGCCTACTGTTCTTGAATTGTTTAGAACAATTGGGGATGATTTGATCATCCAAACCACTTCAATTAGCTTAGTAATTCATGTAGTGACATGATGCAAAAGCTGGTTTTGTTGGCGGAGTCAAATTGATTGAGTTTTAGAAACAATTGTGACCTTGGAGATCCTCCCATGGGGGTGCCAGCACTGGGTTCTTGAAACCCTAATGTTCTTGGAAGAAGACAGCCCTATTGATCACTCCACACGTGTCCAACGGGCTTGGCCCACACCCTAGCACGTGTCCCTAGCCTTGCCAAGTCTTGACAGCAGCTTGGCCTAGCCGTGGCCTAGCCATGGCAGCCCCCTGGCCTTACCGTGGCGTAGCCACGGCAGCCCCATGATTTTGGCGACAAACCTAGGGTTTCTTAGGAAACCCTAATTTCTATTAATGATGAAACCCTAATCTATTAATGGCATTAATTAAAACCCTAACTAAGCTATTAATTACCTTTATTAAAGTGTTTAATGATTGCTCATTAATTGACCAATCATGGTTATTAATCATTAGGGGTATAATTAATTGCATTTATGATGTCTAGGGTTTAGGGTTTAGGAAACCCTAATTCGTATTAATTAAACCCTAATTCTATTAATGCATTAATTAATAACTAAACCTAGGAATTAATGTGTCTAACCTAGGGTTAAATGATTGGTCATTAATGACCAATCATGATCATTAAAGGTTTAGTAACTAATCATTGGTATTTAATAGGTTTAAGGTTTAGGGTTTTTAGAAACCCTAATTAGTGCATATTAATTAGGTGTAATTAATATCCTAGGTGGCATTAATTAAACCCTAATCCTAATCATTAATACCATATAAACTTAGGGTTTAAATGATTGGTCATTAATTGACCAATCATACGGCATTTAATGCATTAGGGTTACACTTAGGGTTTAGAGTTAATGCACTTAGGGTTTAGGGTTTTAGGAAACCCTAATGCACTAAATAATTAATATAATGATTTTATTTAATTCCGAAATTGATTATTGAATTAATATTGATTAATTTTATAATGTTTTAAATGGTTTAAAACACAATTTAGGATTGAATTAAAATCTGGAATTTTTTAATTAAATGAAATTGTTTTGTTTAATTAAAGAGACCCTAATATTTGATATTAGAGTTTAATTAGGGGACTTTAAATGTTTCAATTGATTTTATTAATTGAAATTAAATGTCTTAAATTTTAAGACTTAATTAATTCTGGAACTTATGCATCTCCTAATAAGATTAGGACACATTAATGAGATTAATGAATACCAATCAATAGAGTTACCATAAATGCCCATATGTTTATTGCTTATAGTTATTTCTTTTATTATGCAATGTGATTGTATATTTAGAATGGATGATGATTATGTACTATACCTTTAAACCAATTATGATTGGTCGTCTTATGAATGGGTTGTATTAATTTTCAAGAGTTGTTAATTTTGGTGATGTATTATTTATTTGGGGCTTGCATGCCACCTTCTTCTTCTTCTCTCTCTCTATCATTCTCTTATGTACCCCACATTCCCCTTATGTATCCCTTTCTTTAAATTATGTAAATGTTATGTAATCGAGAGCGCACTAAGGAGCATGGTGGACCTAAAGGAGCATGGTGGAGCCCAACAAGCCTATGGTGGAGACCATGAAGCTAATGGAGGAGATTGAAGGACTTGAAAGCTTGGAGAAGATTTTCAAGAGTACATGCTATGTTTTAAATGAATGTTTTACGATCACCCTCACCCACCTTAAACCTTGGATTCAATTCATTGGCTTGGATTGAATCTTCTTAAAGTCCATAATCATCATAGTGAGAGCTTTTAATGATATTAATAGAGATAGCTCCAAATCCAAAGATCGTTATATGTCACTTTATTGGGACTAATATTGATGATTGGATTATATATAATGTTGTTATATATATTTATTTAAATGCATGAGATGTCTGTTAGATTAGTTATTTTGATGAGACCCTTAAAACCCCTCTCTTTTAATATTAAGTTGGAAATGGAGAATACATTAGGGAATGGATTCTATTGCCTTCCATCATTATAGGATCATCTAACGTCCCTTAATGTGGGTACCTGGCTACTGACATGTAGGAGCTACCCATGTTAAAGACATTACTTGAAACTATCACATATAAGATATCATGGGGTGCCTAAACTGGTATATACCAAGAAACTATAATGTGAGGTATATATTTAGTGAAACATACCTGTGTGAATAATGGGTTTAACTTAACTAGGGAAGTATTCCAAGAAACTATAATGTGAGGAGTGTGTACCCTAGAAGCAAAATGATTGGAACTTGCTTATGAAGCAATAGACAAGGAGTTGTCTTCTTATTGTGGGTTAGAAGTCAAGAAACTATAATGTAAGGCTTCTAGGTCACAGTAGGACCCCAATCCCCATTAGGAATGAGATTCCCGAATTCCATTAGAGGGTGTATGGAATTTGATAAAATAGTGGGAGGTACCATGTGATTAAAGACCTGATTATTATGGATTAAAACTGAAATCTAATTCTCTATTTTTATATGTAGTTCATAGAAATGGCTCACCTCAACCTGCTAACCAAAATATTGGACATCAACCGTTTGACTGGACCAAACTATCTTGATTGGCTGAGGAACTTGAAAATTGTTTTAACTTCCGAAAAGATTACCTACACACTTGATGGCACGCTTCCTGAGGCACTGGCTGAGACTGCAACTTAGCAAGAGAAAGATGCTTATCAGAAGCACATGGACGACGACTTGAAGGCAATATGCTATATGATGACATCCATGAGCCCTGAGCTTCAGAAGCAATATGAGTCCATGAAGAGTGCTCGCGATATCTTTCTCTGCTTACAAGAGTTGTATGGGGAGCAAAGTAGGACCGCGAAGTACAATATTGTCAAGGATCTATTCAAGGCAAGGATGAATGGGGGTTCATCTGTGACTGATCACACCTTGAAGATGATTAACCATATCGAGCAGCTTGAAAATCTTGATGTGATCATTGAAGCTGATATGTGTTCAGACATTATACTACAGTCCCTTCCTAATTCATTTGTGCCATTCATAATGAATTTTCATATGAACAAGCTTGAGCCCACTCTCCCCGAGCTGCACAATCTGCTCAAGATGACTGAGGAGACAGTGAAGAAAGGAAAAGGTTCTTTGCTCGCATTTGATGGAGCTTCTACTTCCAAGTCCAAGCCCAAGCCTAAGGGCAAGGGTAAAAGCAAGGGTAAGAGTACCCAAGGGAAGAAGAAGAAGAATTTAAAGCAAAAGGGAGGCATTAAGAAAGGTAATACTGACAAGGCTAAAGGAACCTGTTTTCATTGAGGCAAGGATGGGCACTGGAAATGTAATTGCCGGGGGTATCTGGATACTCTAAAGAGCCGACCTTCGAAAGGTATGGATTATGCTCTAAACTAAATGTTAGTTTTGCTTCCACTTAGGTACTTAATTCTGATGTGAATTTTGAATTCCATACAGGATCTAGTGGGAAGCAGAAGGTTGAGTAGAAGCGGAGTATCCCTACGAGTAGAGAATGGAGCAAAGTGTTGCTGTATTAGCTATGGGACTTGCTGCTTAACTCTACCTGAAGGAGTAGTTTAGAATTAATAAGTTATCTTTACATTCCAGAAGTTTTTAAAAACATTATCTTTATTTCAGTTTTGCCTAAACAATGTTTTAGTTTAATTTAATAAATGTTTTATATGAAGAGTTCATTACTTCTGGAATTTATAGCATTTATCTTCTAAACCATGTTGCAAATATGAATTACATGAAGCATGATAGTTCTAAATTGAATGTTAATAAACCTAAGAGAACAAGATATACATAATGATGTATGTAGAAGTTTCTCTTACTTTACAACCTTTACCAATGATTCATTCTAGGTTTGGGTGTGTATACTTAATGAAGTACAAGTCTGAAATATTTGAAAGGTTCAAAGAATTCAGATATGAAGTAGAGAAACAAACCGGTAAAAGTATTAAAGCTCTTCGATTAGATCAAGGAGGCAAATATTTAATCGGTCAATTTTCAGATCAACTTATTCAAACGGGCATTCAATCACAATGGACACCTCTTGAAACACCATAACTTAATGGTGTGTCAGAAAGGAGGAATAGAACCTTATTGGATATGGTTAGATCCGTGATAAGTTACAATGACCTAATATTATCCTTGTTAGGATATGTCCTAGAAATTGCCACGTACCTATAAAACAGAGTTTAAACCAAGGCTGTCCCTAAACACATGAGATATGGAAAGGGAAGCACCAAACCTTAAGTATGTTAAGGTATGGGGATGCACTACATATGTAGAAACATATAATGCAACAAAATTGAAAATCAAGATAAATTAAATGTAGGTTTGTGGATTATCCTAAAGACAGTTTAGGATACTAAGTCTATTATCTTGATAAACAAAAGGTGTTTTGTTTGTAAGTTTGCAATCTTTCCTGAAAAAGAGTTTATTCAAGGAGGCAATAACAGTAAAATAGAACTCAAAGAGTTGTCTAATGAGACACAAACCAACAATGATGCAACCCCTGTCCTTGTTGAGACAGAACCCATTATTGCACCATGATTGTAAAAAGGGTTAGTAGGAGTGCGATCACACTTATGGTCCTATATGTGAATAACGTTTTACTTATTAGGGAATAATGTAGAGACGTTGTCAAAAGTGAAAAATTGGTTTTTCACAAAGTTTCTCCATAAAAGATTTGGAAGAAGCATCCTATATTCTAGGAATAGAGGTCTATAGAGATAGATCTTAAAGGATGCTAAGTCTCTCCCAATCGATGTACAGAGAAAAGATTTTGAAAGGGTTCAAAATGCATGATTTCAAAAGAGGTCTAATTCCTGTTAGACATGAAATCAAGTTGTTTGAAAGCATGTGCTATGCTATGTACATTACCAGATATCAATTTTGCTATAAATGTTACGAGCAGATATCGGGTAGACCCAGATAAGGTATACTGTGAAGAAGTCAAAGCTATCCTTAAGTACTTGAAAAGAACTAAGGACCCATGCTTTGTCTATGGAGAAAGAAACTTAGAAATGGTTGGTAGAACAGATACAAATTTTCAATCTGACGATGATGATAGGAGATCAACATCGAGGTATGTTCTCACCTTAAATGGTAGAGCTGTAAATTAGAGCGCATTGCTGCATGTTTGGATGAGGAAGTTCATTACTGAACTAGGAGTGGTTCCTAACATTGAGAAGCCTATATCATTGTTTTGTGACAACAATGGGGCTAGTGCTCAAACCAAGGAACCACGGTCTCATCAAAAGTCCAAACTTTAAGCGGTGATTCCAAGTGATTAGAGAGATTATTGGAAGAAATGACATATACATATAGAAGTTTAATACAACAGAGAATAAAGAAGACCCCTTCACTAAGGCTATGACCCAAATGTATTGGATCACCACTGACAGGATATGAGTATGAGATACATAGTGGATTGGCTATAGTGCAAGTGGGAGATTGTTAGGATCATGCCCTAGAGCCAATTATAGAGATGATTGTTTAGGAATTAGGAACAATATATTGATTTCATTTATGCATGTCACATTTATTATTGATTTAATAAAAGGGCTTATTCTATTATGTTTATATGAACCATTTATATTTACATAATATGTCCATGGAGTTAGAGTTGAGAATATGGAATTACAAAGTGTTGTAATTTTGAGACTATAAATATATCTCTGTACTAAACTCCTAAAACATTCCTAGTTGAAGGTTCACTATGATGGACAGTGATGAACCATAGGACTAGCACTTGTTAGGTTGATTCTATAGGAGGATAGCTAGTCTCAAGCTATTTGTGTGGAAACACTACAACCAACAAGTGGGTGCCTATTATAAGAATAGGTACACTGAATGTGACCAAAGATATGAGATAAACTAAATGGAGTTTTAACCTGCTTGTCAATCAATTTCTCATAGTTATAGTGGTACAAGTAATCCTTAGACCTGAGACAACATGGTTGTCTTATACATATAGCTCTAGAAGTTTGATAACACTAAGTACAGATCCTATTCAGGGGTCTGTAATGGTGTTCATTGGCCCTACTGCTATATGTGTGAAGGCATGTGAGTGATCAACAAGGAATCCATCACTCTCAGGAAAAAGAGAGTGGATGTCTCATATAGCATTCATTGAATATAACTTATTAAACCCATGGGCCTATGGTAGAATGAATATGGAAAAGAGTTTCCATAAGTTCATCATTGAGTTGATATTAATGAATGAGTATAAAGTAATTGAACTAGGGACTTGATAGACTTCCATGTCCTATTAGTTCAATTGGAGACATTATATTGATGGAAGGATGTAATTGTAACCTATAAACTATAACAGAAGGGTTCTTTGTAAATGAGTATTCACCTCATTAAGGACCACACCATAAGCCATATGCTAGGTGTTACTCATGGTTAGTAGAAGCCCTAATTAATATAAATGAGTTATAATCAATTAGGGAATTGGAAGGAGTTCCAATTAGACCCTTAATGGAAAGTGTTCCATTGTGCACACCATATGCTATTCCTACTACATGATGATGTGAACCCAATGGGTCACACACTGATCATGCGAAGAGAACTTGATTGTCTATGAGAGAAAGGGTATGAGTGAATAAAGAATAGTTCTTTAAGGGCTTAGTTTGTATTTGATACAAATTAGAGGGGTTATTGTGTAATTAGGAGTAATTACACAAAACCCATTAGGGTTTTAATTCCCCCCTTGGCCGGCCCTATGTGGAGGCTATATATAGTCTCTTATGATGTGATGAAATCATTGCAATTGGTATTCCCAAGTGCTGGCTGAAATTCACTAAGGAAGCTCTCTCTCTCTCTCTCTCTTTCTTCTCCACCTTTGGCAACCATAAGGAAGAAGAAGGAAAGGACATCAAGCTCAAGCTAGGTGTGGATACTGTTGGAGGCAGTACGCTTGGACTGCTCAATCAGAATCGAAGCTTGGAACATAAAGGAGAAGACTTTATCAACTGTAAGTAATCCCAACTCTCTTGATAGTTAGGGTTTATTGTTTTTGTATTAAGCATAATCGGATTCATGGGTTTGGGAATCATAGGAAAATTTTTATTCCGCCTTTGTTATTTTCCTCTCTAGTTTGATTGCCAACATGAGCTTAATAATTGCCCTATAGAATACATAGGGTGATTAATTGGTGTTTTCTTGATGTTTCGGGATAATTTGCACATGGTAAGTGGTTCATGGTAAGTCTTTTGTGAATTGTTCTCTTCTCCCCCTTGAGTTGTTGTCTTTACTTTAGATTAGAAGTCCTAAGTTTCCAACTCTCTCAAAATTCTGTTTTATTTGGAGTTCTATTCGCTTTTGAATTCAAACCTCTTTAGAAGTCTATTTGAGTGAGAATTCTATTCTTTCTCAAATATCTATTTTTTCTCAAACTATTTTTAGAAGCTTCTAAGTTTTAAAACCTTTCTTAAGTTGGAAACTTAGGGTTTATAGCTCATTGTAAAGGGAGTAACCCCTTCTCAATCGAACTACGTGGACTTTGATCCTTACATCTTTGCAAATAAGGTACGTAGGCAGTCATTTGATGTTCAAGTCCACCCTAGGATACTAAGTATCCTAGGTTTTCTTTTTACTTTCTTCTTCTTTCTTTTTATCCATTTGTCCATCACATATTTGCTAGAGGAGTAGGATGGATGTTGGGAATCTAGCTAGGGAGGAAAAACTACAAAGGCAGAATTAAAATTTTTCTTCGATTCACAAACCCATGAATCTTAATTATGCTTAATACAAAAACCATAAACCTAACTACCAAGAGAGTTAGGATACTTACAGTTGAACAATGTCTTCTCCTTTATGCTCCAAGCTTTGTCTTCTCCTTTTTGCTCCAAGCTTTGTCTCCGGACAGCGGTGAATGAGCAGCCCAAGTGTGCTGCCTCCAACGGTATCCACACCTAGCTAGAGCTTGTTGTCCTTTCCTTCTTCTTCCTTATGGTTGCTAGAGGTGGAGAAGAGGGAGAGAGAGAGAGGGAGAGCTGTAATTTTGCCAGCCAGCCCTTAGGAGAATGAATTGTCCTCTTGTGATCCCCACATAATGGGCATTATATAGCCCATTAATAGGGCCGGCCATAGGGGGATTCCTAACCCTAGTGGAATTTGTGTAATTACTCTTAATTACACAATTAGTCCACTAGTTTGCATTAAATACAAATTAGCCCCTTAAAGAACTTTTCTTTAATCACTTATACCCTTTCTCTCATAGACAATCAAGCTCTCTTAGCATGATCAGTGTGTGACCTATTGGGTTCACATCATCAAGTAGTAGGAACAGCACAAGTTGTGCACAATGGAACACTTTCCATTAAGGGTCTAATTGAAACTCCTTTCAATTCCCTAATTGATTATAACTCATTTATATCAATTAGGGCTTCTACTAACCATGAGTAACACTTAGCATATGGCTTATGGTGTGGTCCTTAATGAGGTGAATAGTCATTTACAAAGAACCCTTCTGTTATAGTTTATAGGTTACAATTTTTCCTTCCATCAACTCAATGTCTCCAATTGAACTAATAGGACCTGGAAGTCTGTCAAGTCCCTAGTTTAATTACTTTATACTCATTCATTAATATTAACTCAATGATGAACTTATGGAAACTCCTTTCCATATTCATTCTACCATGGGCCCATGGATTTAATGAGTTATATTCAATGAATGCTATATGAGACATTCACTCCCTTTTTCCTGAGAGTGATGGATTCCTTGTTGATCACTCACATGCCTTCACACATATATCAGAAAGGCCAATGAACACCCTTACAGACCCCTGAATAGGATCTGCACTTAGTGTTATCAAACTTCTAAAGCTACATGCATAAGACAACCATGGTATCTCAGGTCTAAGGATTACTTGTACCACTATAATAATGAGAAACTGATTGACAGGCAGGTTAAAACTCCATTCAGTTTATCTCATATCTTTGGTCACATTTAGTGTACCTATTCTTATAACAGGCACCCACTTGTTGGTTGTAGTGTCTCCACACAAATAGCTTGAGACTAGCTATCCTCCTATAGAGTCAACCTAACAAGTGCTAGTCCTATGGTTCATTAGTTAAGTCTTAACATTTAATACATTTAATTTCAATTAACCAAATCAATTGAAACATTTAAAGTCCCCTAATTAAACTCTAATATCAAATATTAGGATCTTTTTAATTAAACAAAACAATTTTATTTAATTAAAATTTCCAGATTTTTTATTTAATCCTAAATTGTGTTTTAAACCATTTAAAACAATATAAAATTAATCACCATTAATTAAATAATCAATTTCGGAATTAAATAAAATCATTTTATTAATTAATTAGTGCATTAGGGTTTCCTAAAACCCTAAACCCTAAATGCATTAACTCTAAACCCTAAGTGTAACCCTAATGCATTAAATGCCTTATGATTGGTCAATTAATGACCAATCATTTAAACCCTAGGTTTATACGGTATTAATGATTAGGATTAGGGTTTAATTAATGCCAGCTAGGATATTAATTACTCCTAATTAATATGCACTAATTAAGGTTTCTAAAACCCTAAACCTTAAACCTATTAAATGCCAATGATTAATTACTAAACCATTAATGATCATGATTGGTCATTAATGACCAATCATTTAACCCTAGGTTAGACACATTAATTACTAGGTTTAGTTATTAATTAATGCATTAACAGAATTAGGGTTTAATTAATATGAATTAGGGTTTCCTAAACCTTAAACCCTAGACATCATAAATGCACTTAATTATACCCTAATGATTAATAACCATGATTGGTCAATTAATGACCAATCATTAAACACTTTAATTATGGTAATTAATTGCTTAATTAGGGTTTTAATTAATGCCATTAATAGATTTTGGGTTTCATCATTAAAGGGAATTAGGGTTTCCTAAGAAACCCTAAGGCTGCCGCCACCTATAGTGGGCTGCCTATGGCTGGGCAAGGCTGCCATGGCTTGGCCAGGCCATGGGAGGCCATGGCCAGCAAAGGGGAACTCAAGCCAGGGTGTGGGCCAAGCCCATGGACACGTGTGGAGTGGCCAAGAGGGCTGTCTTCTTCAAAGAACATTAGGGTTTCAAGAACCCAGTGCTGGCACCACTATTGGAGGACCTCCAAGGTCACAAAAGTTTCTAAAACTTAATCAATTCGACTCTACCAACAAAACCAGCTTTTTTATCATGTCCCTACATGAATTACTAAGCTAATTGAAGTGCTTAGGATGATCAAATCATCCCCAATTGTTCTAAACAATTCAAGAACAGTAGGCTGTCCAGAATTTGACAGCATACTGTCCATGATCACAAATTGTTTTAAAACCCAGCAAGATGATTAATTCAGGCTACCAAATTATTTTTCCTAGCATTCTACATGTCTTAGGAAACTAATAAAATTGGTTTCATGCAATTTGGAGTTCCCTAGCTCAAGATATGAACAAAACTCCATTGATGGCTTTCTGCAGAAAAACAACCTGCTGTGTTCTTCCAAGAAATCAAACTTTTTGATTCTTTATGCATCAAGACTCCTTTGATTATTAAAGAATATGATCTATACATCATATATCATCATCCTATAATGATTATTCATCAATTTTACAGAAGTATCTGATCATAACAGTAGCAAGAACCCTAGGGTTCTAAAACCCAGATTCAAACATGGTGGTCTTCTCCTTCTTCCTCCTGTTCTAGACTCATAATCCAATTATGATGCATCCGAATGCTTGGGAACCCTTTCCTACCATGTCTAGAACATAACCCAAGTGGTGGCAACTGTTGGGAATCAAACTAGAGAAGAAAAATACAAAGGCGGAATTTAAAATTTTTCCTATGATTCCCAAACCCATGAATCTTAATTATGCTTAATACAAAAACCATAAACCTAACTACCAAGAGAGTTAGGGTACTTACAGTTGAACAAGTCTTCTCCTTTATGCTCCAAGCTTTGTCTTCTGATTGAGCAGTCCAAGTGCACTGCCTCCAATAGTATCCACACCTAGCTTGAGCAAGTTGTCCTTTCCTTCTTCTTCCTTAAGGTTGCTAGAGGTGAAGAAGAGAGAGAGAGAGAGAGAGCCTCCAAGGGAGAATTCGGCCAGCACTTGGGGAGGAGTGATTGTGATGATGTCATCACCTTATAGTGGGCATTATATAGCCCACTAATAGGGCCGGCCAATGGGGGATTCCAAACCCTAATCTAATTTGTGTAATTACTCTTAATTACACAATTAGCCAACTAGTTTGCATCAAATACAAATTAGCCCCGTAAAGAACTTTTCTTTAATCACTTATACCCTTTCTCTCATAGACAATCAAGCTCTCTTAGCATGATCATTGTGTGACCCATTGGATTCACATCATCAAGTAGTAGGAACAGCACAAGTTGTGCACAATGGAACACTTTCCATTAAGGGTCTAATTGAAACTCCTTTCAATTCCCTAATTGATTATAACTCATTTATATCAATTAGGGCTTCTACTAACCATGAGTAACACCTAGCATATGGCTCATGGTGTGGTCCTTAATGAGGTGAATAATCATTTACAAAGAACCCTTCTGTTATAGTTTACAGGTTACAATTCCATCCTTCCATCAACACAATGTCTCCAATTGAACTAATAGGATATGGAAGTCTGTCAAGTCCCTAGTTCAATTACTTTATACTCATTCATTAATATCAACTCAATGATGAACTTATGGAAACTCCTTTCCATATTCATTCTACCATGGGCCCATGGATTTAATGAGTTATATTCAATGAATGCTGTATGAGACATTCACTATCTTTTTCTTGAGAGTGATGGATTCCTTGTTGATCACTCACATGCCTTCACACACATAGCAGTAGGGCCAATGAACACCCTTACAGACCCCTGAATAGGATCTGCACTTAATGTTATCACACTTCTAAAGCTACATGTATAAGACAACCATGGTGTCTCAGGTCTAAGGATTACTTGTACCACTATAACAATGAGAAACTGATTGACAGGCAGGTTAAAACTCCATTCAGTTTATCTCATATCTTTGGTCACATTCAGTGTACCTATTCTTATAATAGGCACCCACTTGTTGGTTGTAGTGTCTCCACACAAATAGCTTGAGACTAGCTATCCTCCTATAGAGTCAACCTAACAAGTGCTAGTCCTATGGTTCATTACTGTCCATCATAGTGAACCTTCAACTAGGAATGATTTAGGAGTTTAGTACAGAGATATATTTACAGTCTCAAAATTACAACCCTTTGTAATATCATATTCTCAACTCTAACTCCATGGACATATTATGTAAATATAAATGATGCATATAAACATAATAGAATAAGCCCTTTTATTAAATCAATAATAAATGTGACATATATAAATGAAATCAATTGATTGTTCCTAATCCCTAAACAATCATCTCTATGATTGGCTCTAGGGCATAATCCTAACAATCTCCCACTTGCACAATAGCCAATCCACCATGTATCTCATACTCATATCCTGTCGGTGGTGATCCATTACATTTGGGTCATAGCCTTAGTGAAGGGGTCTTCTTTATTCTCTATTGTTTTAAACTTCTATATGTATATGTCATTTCTTCCAATGATCTCCCTAATCACTTGGAATCGCCGCTTAAAGTTTGGACTTTTGATGAGACCGTGGATCCTTGTCTTGAGCAATAGCCTTATTGTTGTCACAAAAACTATAGTAAAGGCTTCTCAATGTCAGGAACCACTCCTAGTTCTGCAATGAACTTACTCATCCAAACATGCAGCAATGCGCTCAAATTTACAGCTCCACCATTTAAGGTGAGAACATACCTTGATGTTGATCTCCTATCATTATCGTCAGATTGAAAATCTGAATCCGTTCTACCAACCATTTCAAGTTTCTTTCTCTATAGGCAAGGCATAGGTCCTTTAGTTCTTCTCAAGAACTTAAGGATAGCCTTGACTACTTCCCAGTGTTCCTTATCTAGGTTTGCCTGATATCTGCTCGTAACATTTACAGCAAAACTGATATCTGGTCTTTTAGTTATAGACAACTTGATTCCATGTCTGACAGGAATTAGACCTCCTTTTGGAATCATGCATTTTGAACTCTTTCAAAATCTTGTCTATGTACTTCGATTGGGAGAGACTTAGCATCCATTAATATCTATCTCTATAGACCTCTATTCCCAGAATATAGGATGCTTCTTCCAAATCTTTTATGGAGAAACTTTGTGAAAAACCACTTTTTCACTTTTGACAACATCTCTACATTATTCCTAATAAGTAGAATGTCATCCACTTATAGGACCATAAATGTGATCGCACTCCCACTAAACCTTTGTACAATCATGGTACAATGATGGGTTCTGTCTCAATAGGGACAGGGGTTGCATCAATGTTGGTTTCTGTCTTATTAGACAACTCTTTGAGTTCTATTTTCCTGTTATTGCCTCCTTCTTGAATAAACTCTTTTTCAGGAAAGATTGCAAAATTACTAACAAACACTTTTGTTCATCAGGATGATAGATATGATATCCTAAACTCCTTTTAGGATAATACACAAACCTACATTTAAGTTATCTTGATTTCCAATTTTTGTTGCATTATATGTCTCTACATATGTAGTGCAACCCCATACCTTAACATGCTCAAGGTTTGGTGCTTCCCTTTCCATATCTTATATGTGTTTAGGGGTAGCCTTGGTTTGAACTCTGTTTTACAGGTACGTGGCAATTTCTAGGGCATATCCTAACAAGGATAATATTAGGTCATTGTAACTTATCATGGACCTAACCATATCCAATAAGGTTCTATTCCTCCTTTCTGACATACCATTAAGTTATGGTGTTCCAAGAGGTGTCCATTGTGATTGAATGCCCATTTGAACAAGTTGATCTGAAAATTGACCGGTTAAATATTTGCCTCCTTGATCCAATCAAAGAGCTTTAATACTTTTACCGGTTTGTTTCTCTACTTCATATCTGAATTATTTGAACCTTTCAAATATTTCAGACTTGTACTTCATTAAGTATACACACCGAAACCTAGAATGTATCATCGGTAAAGGTTGTAAAGTAAGAGAAACTTCCATATACATCATTATGTATATCTTGTTCTCTTAGGTTTATTAGCATTCAATTTAGAACTATCATGCTCCATTGCAATTCATATTTGCAATAAAGTTTAGAAAATAAAGGCCATCCAGATAAACTCCAAAAGTAATGAACTCTTCATTTAATAGAAAACATTTATTAAATCAAACTAAAACCTCGTTTAGATAAAACTGACATAAAATTAATGTTTCTAATAACTTCTGGAATGTAAAGATAGCCAACTATTATTTCTAAACTACTCCATTAGGTAGAGTCAAGCAACAAGCCCCACTGCTAATGCAGCAACATTTGCTCCATTCCCCACTTGTAGGGTTGATCCACCTTTACTCTGCTTTCTGCTTCCCACTAGATTCTGCATGGAATTCAAAATTCACATTAGAATTAAGTACCTAAGTGGAAGTAGAACTAACATTTAGTTTAGAGCATGATCCATACCTTCCAAAGGTTGGTTCTTTAGAGTATCCAGATACTCCCGGCAGTTACGTTTCCAGTGCCCATCCTTGCCATAGTAAAAACAGGTTCCTTTGGCTTTGTTGTTACCTTTCTTCTTCCTTTGGGTACTCTTACCCTTGCCTATGCCCTTGCCCTTGGGCTTGAGCTTAGACTTGGAAGTAGTAGCTTCATGAAATTCAAGCAAGAATTCTTTCCCATACAACTCTTGTATGTTGATAAAAATCTCGTAAGCACTTCCCATGGACTCATGTTGCTTCTTAAGCTCGAGACTCATAAATACCATCATATAGCACCTTGCTATGAGATCGTCGTCCATGCACTTCTGGTAAGCGTCTTTCTCTTGCTGAGTTGTAGCCTCAGCAGGAGGAATGGGAAGTGGATTATGAAGTGCACAGGTAAGATTCTTGGAATCCAAAACGATTTTTTAGATTCCTAAGCCAATCAAGACAATTTGGTCCAGTCAAACGGTTGATGTCCAATATTTTGGATAACGGGTTGAGGTGAGCCATTTCTATGAACTACATATAAAAATTAAATAGAGAATTAGATTTCATTTTTAATCCATAATGATCGGGTCTTTAATCATATTGTACCTCCCACTATTTTATCAAATTCCATACACCCTCTGATGGAATTCGGGAATCTCATTCCTAATGGGGATTGGGGTCCCACTGTGACCTAGAAGCCTCACATGTTAGTTTCTTGACTTCTAACCCACAGTAAGAAGACAACTCTTTGTCTATTGCTTCATAAGCAAGTTCCAATCATTTTGCCTCTAGGGTACATATTCCTCACATGTTAGTTTCTTGGAATACTTCCCTAGTTAAGTTAAGCCCATCATTCACACAGGTATGTTTCACCAAATATATACCTCACATGTTAGTTTCTTGGTATATACCAGCTTAGGCACCCCATGATATCTATATATGTGATAGTTTCAAGTAATGTCTTTAATATGGGTAGCTCCTACATGTCTGCGGCCAGGTACCCACATTAAGGAACGTTAGATGATCCTATAATGATGGAAGGCAATAAAGAATCCATTCCCTAATGTATTCTCCATTTCCAACTTAATATTAAAATAGAGGGTTTTAAGGGTCTCATCAAAATAAACTAATCTAACATACATCTCATGCATTTAAATAAGAAATATATAACAACATTATATATATGTAATCCACTTATCGATATTAGTCCCTATAAGGTGACATATAACGATCTTTGGATTTGGAGCTATCTCTATTAATCTCATTAAAAGCTCCCACAATGATGATTATGGACTTTAAGAAGATTTAATCCAAGCCAATGAATTGAATCCAAGGTCTAAGGTAGGGTGTAGGTGATCATTAAACATTCATTTGAAACATAGCATGCACTCTTGAAAATCTTCTCCAAGCTTTCAAGTCCTTCAATCTCCTCCATTAGCTTCATGGTCTCCACCATAGGCTTGTTGGGCTCCACCATGCTCCTTTAGGTCCACCATGCTCCTTAGTGCACTCTCGATTACATAACATTTACATAATTTTAAAGAAAGGGATACATAAGGGGAATGTGGGGTACATAAGAGAATGATAGAAAGAGAGAAGAAGGTGGCATGCAAGCCCCAAATAAATAATACATCACCATAATAAAATTACAACTCTTGAAAATAATACAACCCATTCATAAGACGGCCAATCACAATTGGTTTAAGGGTATAGTCCATAATCATCATCCATCCATAACCATACAATCACATTGCATAATAAAGGAAATAATTGTAAGCAATAAACATATGGGCATTCATGGTAACTCTATTGATTGGTTTTCATTAATCTCATTAATGTGTCCTAATCTTATTAGGATATGCATAAGCTCTTGAATTAATTAAGTCTTAACATTTAAGACATTTAATTTCAATTAATCAAATCAATTGAAACATTTAAAGGCCCCTAATAAAACTCTAATATCAAATATTAGGGTCTCTTTAACTAAACAAAACAATTTCATTTAATTAAAAAATTCCAGATTTTAATTTAATCCTAAATTGTGTTTTAAACCATTTAAAACATTATAAAGTTAATCACCATTAATTAAATAATCAATTTTGGAATTAAATAAAATCATTTTATTAATTAATTAGTGCATTAGGGTTTCCTAAAACCCTAAACCCAAAATGCATTAACTCTAAACCCTAAGTGTAACCCTAATGCATTAAATGCCATATGATTGGTCAATTAATAACCAATCATTTAAACCCTAGGTTTATACGGTATTAATGATTAGGATTAGGGTTTAATTAATGCCACCTAGGATATTAATTACACCTAATTAATATGCACTAATTAGGGTTTCTAAAAACCCTAAACCTTAAACCTATTAAATGCCAATGATTAATTACTAAACCATTAATGATCATGATTGGTCATCAATGACCAATCATTTAACCCTAGGTTAGACACGTTAATTACTAGGTTTAGTTGTTAATTAATGCATTAATAGAATTAGGGTTTAATTAATACGAATTAGGGTTTCCTAAACCCTATACCCTAGACATCATAAATGCAATTAATTATACCCTAATGATTAATAACCATGATTGGTCAATTAATGACCAATCATTAAACATTTTAATTAAGGTAATTAATAGTCAATTAGGGTTTTTAATTAATGCAATTAATGAATTAGGGTTTCATCATTAATGG
Source organism: Liquidambar formosana (assembly GCA_039720395.1). NCBI lineage: Eukaryota > Viridiplantae > Streptophyta > Magnoliopsida > Saxifragales > Altingiaceae > Liquidambar > Liquidambar formosana. The sequence continues at coordinate 23,515,984 of CM077826.1, read as the reverse complement.
GAATTAGGGTTTCATCATAAACCCTAAGGCTGCCGCCACATTAGTGGGCTGCCATGGCTTAGCAAGGCTGCCGTGGATTGGCCAGGCCATGGGAGGCCATGGCCAGCAAAGGGGGACTCAAGCTAGGGTGTGGGCCAAGCCCATGGACACGTGTGGAGTGGCCAAGAGGGCTGTCTTCTTCAAAGAACATTAGGGTTTCAAGAACCCTTGCTGGCACCACCATGGGAGGACCTCCAAGGTCACAAACGTTTCTAAAACTTAATCAATTCGACTCCACCAACAAAACCAGCTTTTGTATCATGTCCCTACATGAATTACTAAGCTAATTGAAGTGGTTTGGATGATCAAATCATCCCCAATTGTTCTAAACAATTCAAGAACAGTAGGCTGTCCAGAATTTGACAGCATACTGTCCATGATCACAAATTGATTTAAAACCCAGCAAGATGATTAATTCAGGCTACCAAATTATTTTTCCTAGTATCCTACATGTCTTAGGAAACTAATAAAATTGGTTTCATGCAATTTGGAGTTCCCTAGCTCCAGATATGAACAAAACTCCATTGATTACTTTCTGCAGAAAAACAGCCTGCTGTGTTCTTCCAAGAAATCAAACTTTTTGATTCTTTATGCATCAAGACTCCTTTGATTATTAAAGAATATGATCTATACATCATATATCATCATCTTATAATGATTATTCATCAATTTTACAGAAGTATCTGATCATAACAGTAGCAAGAACCCTAGGGTTCTAAAACCCAGATTCAAACATGGTGGTCTTCTCCTTCTTCCTTCTGTTCTAGACTCATAATCCAATTATGATACATCCGAAAGCTTGGGAACCCTTTCCTACCATGTCTAGAACATAACCCAAGTGGTGGCAACCATTGCCATGCTTTTGATCTCCATCAAAAACTCACAATTGTGGCTGTTACATCATTCCCGAACAAAACTGTCTTCCCTGACAGCCTGTAGTGAAAAATTCATAACTTTCACTACAAACCTCGGATCGACGAACCGTTTGTTGGGTTGTAAAGCTGATTCGAAGAGCTTTCTAACCATATATGGCTTGAAAATTTTGGAGAAGAACTCTGATTTCGGCATGCAAGACAAGATGACCATTTTTCATGACTATCATAAAAACTGTTCATTATCTTCTCCAAACTCAATCCCCATTCAACTTTTGAATAACCAGCAGCCCTAAAACTATTTTAGAAGAGGAGTAGAAGGAGAATTAACCTAGGGTTCAATAACCCTAGGTTTTGCCATGAGAGGGAAACCATTCTAATGCATGAACATAAATTCCAGATTTATTAACCAATCAATTTACCATGAATTACAGCCCATATGCAGTTTGTATTAGGCATAATCATGGCTCTGATACCACTGTTGGGAATCAAACTAGAGAGGAAAAATACAAAGGCGGAATTTAAAATTTTTCCTATGATACCTAAACCCATGAATCTTAATTATGCTTAATACAAAAACCATAAACCTAACTACCAAGAGAGTTAGGGTACTTACAGTTGAACAAGTCTTCTCCTTTATGCTCCAAGCTTTGTCTTCTGATTGAGCAGTCCAAGTGCACTGCTTCCAACAATATCCACACCTTGCTTGAGCAAGTTGTCCTTTCCTTCTTCTTCCTTAGGGTAGCTAGAGGTGAAGAAGAGAGAGAGAGAGAAAGAGCCTCCAAGGGAGAATTCGGCCAGCACTTGGGGAGGAGTGATTGTGATGATGTCATCACCTTATAGTGGGCATTATATAGCCCACTAATAGGGCTGGCCAAGGGGGGATTCCAAACCCTAATCTAATTTGTGTAATTACTCTTAATTACACAATTAGCCAACTAGTTTGCATCAAATACAAATTAGCCCCTTAAAGAACTTTTCTTTAATCACTTATACCCTTTCTCTCATAGACAATCAAGCTCTCTTAGCATGATCAGTGTGTGACCCATTGGGTTCACATCATCAAGTAGTAGGAACAGCACAAGTTGTGCACAAATGGAACACTTTCCATTAAGGGTCTAATTGAAACTCCTTTCAATTCCCTAATTGATTATAACTCATTTATATCAATTAGGGCTTCTACTAACCATGAGTAACACCTAGCATATGGCTCATGATGTGGTCCTTAATGAGGTGAATAGTCATTTACAAAGAACCCTTCTGTTATAGTTTACAGATTACAATTCCATCCTTCCATCAACACAATGTCTCCAATTGAACTAATAGGACATGGAAGTCTGTCAAGTCCCTAGTTCAATTACTTTATACTCATTCATTAATATCAACTCAATGATGAACTTATGGAAACTCCTTTCCATATTCATTCTACCATGGGCCCATGGATTTAATGAGTTATATTCAATGAATGCTGTATGAGACATTCACTCTCTTTTTCCTGAGAGTGATGGATTCCTTGTTGATCACTCACATGCCTTCACACACATAGCAGTAGGGCCATTGAACACCCTTACAGACCCCTGAATAGGATCTGCACTTAGTGTTATCAAACTTCTAAAGCTACATGTATAAGACAACCATGGTGTCTCAGGTCTAAGGATTATTTGTACCACTATAACAATGAGAAACTGATTGACAGGCAGGTTAAAACTCCATTCAGTTTATCTCATATCTTTGGTCACATTCAGTGTACCTATTCTTATAATAGGCACCCACTTGTTGGTTGTAGTGTCTCCACACAAATAGCTTGAGACTAGCTATCCTCCTATAGAGTCAACCTAACAAGTTCTAGTCCTATGGTTCATTACTGTCCATCATAGTGAACCTTCAACTAGGAATGATTTAGGAGTTTAGTACAGAGATATATTTACAGTCTCAAAATTACAACCCTTTGTAATATCATATTCTCAACTCTAACTCCATGGACATATTATGTAAATATAAATGATGCATATAAACATAATAGAATAAGCCCTTTTATTAAATCAATAATAAATGTGACATATATAAATGAAATCAATTGATTGTTCCTAATCCCTAAACAATCATCTCTATGATTGGCTCTAGGGCATAATCCTAACAGCAACCATTGCCATGCTTTTGATCTCCATCAAAAACTCACAATTGTGGCTGTTACATCATTCCCGAGCAAAATTGTCTTCCCTGACAGCCTGTGGTAAAAAATTCATAACTTTCACTACAAAACTCGGATTGACGAACCGTTTGTTGGGTTGTAAAGCTGATTCGAAGAGCTTTCTAACCATATATGGCTCGAAAATTTTGGAGAAGAACTCTGATTTTGGTATGCAAAACAGGATGACGATTTTTCATGACTATCATAAAAACTGTTCATCATCTTCTCCAAACTCAATCCCCATTCAACTTTTGAATAACCAGCAGCCCTAAAACTATTTTAGAAGAGGAGTAGAAGGAGAATTAACCTAGGGTTCATTAACCCTAGGTTCGGCCATGAGAGGGAAACCATTCTAATGCATGAACATAAATTCCAAATTTATTAACCAATCAATTTACCATGAATTACAGCCCATATGCAGTTTGTATTAGTCATAACCATGGCTCTGATACCACTGTTGGGAATCTAGCTAGGGAGGAAAAACTACAAAGGTAGAATTAAAATTTTCCTATGATTCCCAAACCCATGAATCTTAATTATGCTTAATACAAAAACCATAAACCTAACTACCAAGAGAGTTAGGATACTTACAATTGAATAATGTCTTCTCCTTTATGCTCCAAGCTTTGTCTTCTCCTTTTTGCTCCAAGCTTTGTCTCCGGACAGCGGTGAATGAGCAGCCCAAGTGTGCTGCCTCCAACGGTATCCACACCTAGCTAGAGCTTGTTGTCCTTTCCTTCTTCTTCCTTATGGTTGCTAGAAGTGGACAAGAGGGAGAGAGAGAGAGGGAGAGCTGTAATTTTTCCAGCCAGCCCTTGGGAGAATGAATTGTCCTCTTGTGATCCCCACATAATGGGCATTATATAGCCCATTAATAGGGCTGGCCATAGGGGGATTCCTAACCCTAGTGGAATTTGTGTAATTACTTTTAATTACACAATTGGCCCACTAGTTTGCATCAAATACAAATTAGCCCCTTAAAGAACTTTTCTTTAATCACTGATACCCTTTCTCTCATAGACAATCAAGCTCTTTTAGCATGATCAGTGTGTGACCCATTGGGTTCACATCATCAAGTAGTAGGAACAGCACAGGTTGTGCACAATGGAACACTTTCCATTAAGGGTCTAATTGAAACTCCTTTCAATTCCCTAATTGATTATAACTCATTTATATCAATTAGGGCTTCTACTAACCATGAGTAACACCTAGCATATGGCTCATGGTGTGGTCCTTAATGAGGTGAATAGTCATTTACAAAGAACCCTTCTGTTATAGTTTATAGGTTACAATTCCATCCTTCCATCAACTCAATGTCTCCAATTGAACTAATAGGACATGGAAGTCTGTCAAGTCCCTAGTTCAATTACTTTATACTCATTCATTAATATCAACTCAATGATGAACTTATGGAAACTCCTTTCCATATTCATTCTACCATGGGCCCAGGGATTTAATGAGTTATATTCAATGAATGCTATATGAGACATTCACTCCCTTTTTCCTGAGAGTGATGGATTCCTTGTTGATCACTCACATGCCTTCACACACATAGCAGAAGGGCTAATGAACACCCTTACAGACCCCTGAATGTGATCTGCATTTAGTGTTATCAAACTTCTAAAGCTACATGCATAAGACAACCATGGTGTCTCAGGTCTAAGGATTACTTGTACCACTATAACAATGAGAAACTGATTGATAGGCAGGTTAAAACTCCATTCAGTTTATCTCATATCTTTGGTCACATTCAGTGTACCTATTCTTATAACAGGCACCCACTTGTTGGTTGTAGTGTCTCCACACAAATAGCTTGAGACTAGCTATCCTCCTATAGAGTCAACCTAACAAGTGCTAGTCCTATGGTTCATTACTGTCTATCATAGTGAACCTTCAACTAGGAATGATTTAGGAGTTTAGTACAGAGATATATTTAGAGTCTCAAAATTACAACCCTTATTCTCTATCTCTCTACTGCTTTCTATATCTCTTTATTTGTCCATGAATGTTTACATGCTTTGTGGATGTTTATTGCTTTATGGATGTTCATGGATGAATGTGGATTATTTATAGATAATTCTTTACATATGCATGGTGACTAATTAGGAAGTGATTGAAATAGCCCATATAAATTCAGAGACCCATTTTAGGGCGATGTGGGTGCCTATAGGATGTTTCCTAGAACCTTCCCACATTATAACTTAGTCTCCGAATCCTCTCTCGTTTTGTAAGACCTGCTTTTCCTTGATCGGAGTCATGTGGTTTATTTTCAAAGGTTTTCTTAAAAAACTGTTTTATTAGTTTTCCTATTTTCCTAAAAATGAGGTGGCGATTCCTTGTTTGATTGTTTTTGTGAACCTTTTAAAAACCAGATTTTTATTAATTTAAATCTCTACAAGTCTTTTTAAAAGAAGGGTTTTCTTTCCCCCTGGATTGAAACCCGTGGTTCACAGGTTCATTACTTGAGTCATAGTTGGGGTTGTCAGGAGGTGCTTGATGCTATGGTGCCCATAATGGAGATGAAACACAACTAGGGGGCTCCTGTGGGAGAGGGGAAGGTCGAGCACAAGAGGGAGGCTCCTGTAGAGGAGGAGGAGGTGGATTATGTTGAGCCACTTGCTTTTGTCTGGCAGTAAGTGTTGGGAATCAAACTAGAAGGAAAAAAAAAGTAAGAAATTATAAAATTTTTCCTAAACGATTCCACAGCCCATGAATCTAATTATGCTATAATACAAAACCAAAACCCTAACTACAAGAGGGTTAGAATACTTAGAGATGATTGTCTTTTTTCCTTGTTACTCTAAGCTTTGATTCCGAATAGCAATGAATTGAACAGCCCAAGTGTTCTGCCTCTAATGGTATCCACACCTAGTAAGGGCTTCAAGTCCTTTCTTCCTTTTCCCTTGTTGTTGCTAGAAGGAGGAGAAGAGAAGAGAGAGAGAAAGCCTCCAAGGAATTTTGGCTAGGGTTTGGAGAGTAAATGTTGTGAGTTATGTTATGATGTCACACATCATAACATAGCATATATATAGCCACTCGATAGGGCCGGCCCTAGGAGAGAAATCCTTCTAGAATTCTAACTTGCAATTATAGAATAATTACAATTTAACCTCTCCTATTTATATCCAATACAAGTATGGCCCTCAAGAACTATTCTTTATTCACTTATACCCTTTCTCTCATAGACTTTAAAGTTCTCTTTGCATGATCAGTGTGTGACCCATTGGGTTTGTTGGGAATCAAACAAGAAGGAAAAATAGAAGTGCGGAATATAAAAATTTTTCATACGATTCCCAATCCCATGAATCTAACTATGCATAATACAAAATCAAACCCTAACTACGAAGAGGGTTAAATTCCTTTTTGCTCCAAGTTTCAATTCCGGACAGCGATGAATGAGCAGCCTAAGTGTGTTGCCTCCAACGGTATCCACACCTAGCTAGAGCTTCAAGTCCTAATCTTCTTTTCCTTGTTGTTGCTAGAGTAGGAGAAGAGAAGAGAGAGAGAGAGAGAGAGAGAGAAGAGAGCTTCCAACAGCTTGGACGGCTAGGGTTGGGAGTGTGCAAAACCTTATGCTATGTCACACATAAGTGTGACTTATATACGCAGTCCATTAAAGGGGGCTGGCCATGGGGAAGAAACCCTAATAGGGTTATGTGTAATTACACTTAATTACACATTAACCCCTATTATTTGTATCAAATACAAATAGGCCCATAAAGAACTATTCTTTATTCACTAAAACCCTTTCTCTCATATATTTTAAAGCTCTTCTTGCATAATTAGTGTGTGAACCATTGAGTTCACATCATCAAGTAGTAGGAATAGCATGAGGTGTGCATAATGGCACTCTTTCCATTTAGGGTCTAATTGGAACTCCTTCCAATTCCCTAGTTGATTATAACTCACTTATATTAATTAGGGCTTCTACTAACTATGAATAACACCTAGCATATGGTTCATGGTGTTATCCTTAATGAGGTGAATAAGTATCTAACAAAGAACCCTTCTGTTATAGTTTATAGGTTACAATTGCATCCTTCCTTCAACACAATGTCTCCAATTAAACTAATAGGACATGGAAGTCTGTCAAGTCCCTAGTTTAATTACTTTATACTCAATCATGAATATCAACTCATTGACGAACTCATGGAAACTCTTTTCCATATTCATCCTACCATGGCCATGGATTTAATGAGTTATATTATGAATGCTATATGAGACATTCTCTCTCTTTTTCCTGAGAGTGATAGATCCCTTGTTGATCACTCATATGCCTTCATACACATAGCAGTAGGGCCAATGAACACCTTTGCAAACCCCTAAATAGGATTTGCACTTAGTGTTATCAAACTTCTAAAGCGACATGCATAAGACAACTATGGTGTCTCAGGTCTAAGGATTACTTGTACCACTATAACAATGAGAAACTGATTGACAGGCAGGATAAAACTCCATTCAGTTTGTGAACCCCGGAAAACGGCCCACAAGGATTTGCCGGAAAGAGGCATATGGAATGGGTGAAAGACAACAAACAAAAAGGAGTCGCCACCTCATTTTTTAGGGAAAAGAGGAAAACCACAAAAATGTTTTATTTTCAAAACCACATGACTCCGTTAAAGGAAAAGCAAAGTCTTCAAAACCAGAAAATTGGATTCGGGGGTTAAGTTACGACGTGGGAAGGTTCTGGACCAAGCCCATAGGCACCCACATCGCCCGAGTTGGTCTCTTAATTTAATTGGGCTAACTTAATATCTTTTCCACTCAAATATCATCATATATCATCACAAGGCAGCATGCATATCATATATTCCATCCAATCATCCATGCATAATCACTCAAATAAAACTTAAACAAAAAGAAAATAAAAGAAGAAAAAAAAGCCTAGGATACTTGGATCCTAGAACGGACTTGAGCCTCACAAAGAGCGCCTACGTACCATGCAGTGAAATACATGGATCAAAGTCCACGTAGTTATCACACCCCATTTTTGCCACCTTAGCTAGGGTTTGTTATTTCATGTGTCTTTTTGTTTCTTTTTTGAGTCTAGTCTTTTGCATTGAGTTTTTAGAGTCTTGAGGATGATGTGTATGAATTTTGGTTCCATTTGGAGTTGATCTTGAGGGTTAATAAGAACTTTTGTGACTTGAGGGGCATAATCATCTTTTTGGTCACAAACTTTCCATTTAACCTTGAAATGATCTCCAAGTTGTTAATTGGAGTTCATATGGATGCATTTGAGGTATTTATGGGTTCAATTCGATGAATTGATGGTTCGGGATTAGAATGGCTCAACAAGGCTCAGGTTGGTTAAGAGACCTATTTTGGGTTAACTTGAATCGACTCATGATTTTCACTCTATGACTACTCATTTGACCTTGATTAGTCTTAATTTCATCCCCAAATGTGTTTAGGGAGGTTGAATTTCGAATTGGAAAGCATTTGGTGCGACCCTATGTGCATACCTAAGCTAAGCGATGGTGAGGCATAGCGGTTAACCGCCTTTGTAGGACCCAACCATGCAGCCATGGCCAGGGTTTCTTGCCCTTAAGTGACTCAAATTACATTCCCCTTCGAAACATGGTCGTTTTGGCTTTCGTTTCGTCAAAATCGGAGTTGATTTGAGCCCGGAAACGCATTTGGAAGTCGAAAGGGTCAAAAATGGGCTTAAGCTGACATAGCCTCGAGTGACCACCCAGGCCTGGGCAGCTAGCCCCCTGGGCCCAGGTGGCTAGCCGCCCAGCCCCAGGTGGTCACCCGAGCCACTTTCCTTTTTTGAGTCTTGACGCGGCTCCTTCCCTATTTTCTCGGATTTGCTCGCTTCCAGCCTCCATTTAACCCTAAGTTCAGCCCTATTTGACCTACTTGAGCCCCAAGGGAACCTCTAAGAGCCCTTGGATCAATCCCTAGGGTTTTAATCCCAACCATTGAGGGTTTCCCCTCAATCCCTATAAATACCCCCTTATACTTCAGCAATAGGGGAGGCAATTTCTGAAGTGTGAGGCATGTGTGAGACTTGGAGGCTATGACAGCCATCCTTAGGGTAGTTTAACCTAAACTTTGAGTGAGAAAGTGAGAGAGAGAGAGCTTGAAGGAGGGCTAGAGCTTTGTTTGAAGGCTTGAAGGAAGGAATTTCCAGCAGTACAATAAGAGAAGGAGGACTCTCTACAGCAGCAAAAGGGGACTTCACCATAGGTATACCCTCTCTTCTCCTCTTCTCTTTTTTAAAGTTAGGGTTTTTTGTATAGAATAGCATGATTTTATGTCAAAGCACATGTCTTTATCATGTTTTCCTACTTCTATTAGCTAGTATGCATGTTTAGGATAATTTTCATGGGCTGTTTAGTATGCTAGGATGTTATTCCATGTGATTTACTGCATGCTTGGGACTAGGGTTTCCTTAGTGCTGAAATTGGTTTTCTGCATGAAATAACTCTTTTGCATATTAAAGCTTATGTTTTTATCGTATTCTGTTGTTTCCATTAGCTAGTATGCATGTTTAGGATGATATTTATGGGCTGTTTAGTATGCTAGGATGCTATTCCATGTGATTTACTGCATGTTTGGGATTCTAGGGTTTCCTTAGTGCTGAAATTGAGTTTATGCTTAGAATAGCTTTATTTCATGTGAAAGTCTATGTCATTATCATGTGTGGATCATTCTATTGATTAATATGCATGGTTAGAATGCTGTTCATATTCTGTTTTGCATGATTTAGGGTTATTTCATGGGATTTTATGCACTAGTGCGATTCTAGGGTTTTATCATCCTTATGTTGGTTTAGTTGCATATAGCATGATAGCTTAGGGATTTTCTCTGTTTTTTCTTCATAGTTGCTGCATATGTGCTCCATATTAGGTAACTATGATATTTTTAGCATTCATATAGTTGATTTTAGGGTTTTTTGCATGTCGTTGCATGTAGGTTTGAGTTAGGGTTTTAGTTAGCTTATGATTCATGTTGTTTGCATGACTTGTGGTTGATTTTAAGCTCTATTTCAATTCTGTCCAGATCTGTTTAATGGCTTTAATGATGAGTTTTGAGCATGTGTTAGCCTATGTTTAAGCATGATAATTGCTTGATTGGGACCTAGCTTGGTTGTTGGTATTTTTGGTGTTTTTTTGCATGCAAATTGCAGGTGCTTGACAGGTACAACAGGTGCAACTACCCCACCAATGTGGGGTGCTTATTTTGGCTATTGTGAGATGAAAATCTTACAAATAAGGTAATTACCCTATGCAATAGGGTGGTTATTTTGACAGGTTGCTTTTGCCTAAGGTAAGTAGGGTATGAGGGTGCCCCAATTCACCCTTCTTTCCTTTCCTTGAAACTTTCCCTTTCTCCCCCCTAGGGTTATTTCCTAATAGGGGAACATGGCAATCCTTATAATTTCCTTTCATTAAAAAATACCTTTTAAATCAAAGTTTCCATCTTTATCAAATTTCATATTTACTAAAGATCTTTTGAGAATCATTTTTTGGAAATTTACCATGTTTCTTATGAAAGGAAACTTAGGGTTTACCATAGGCCTCTATTAGGTTATAACCCTATTCCCTTTCGAACTACGTAGACTTTGATCCATGTATTTCCATACATGGTACGTAGGCGCTCTTCGTGAGGTTCAAGTCCGCCCTAGGATACTAAGTATCCTAGGTTTTCTCTCCTCCCTCTTTCTTTTTCTGTTTTTTCTTTGATTTACTTGATTATATGGATGAATGAATGAATGATTTGCATGCTGTCTTTTGATGATAATTGTTGATTTGTGTGTGATTGAGACTTTGATTTAGCCCAATTAAATTAAGAGACCGTTTAGGGCAATATGGGTGCCTATAGGCTTTGCCTAGAACCTTCCCATATCGTAACTTAGCCTCCGAATCCCCGATTTCTCTGGTTTCCAAAAGATCATTTGCCTTACCATTTTTAAATATGGAGTCAATCTTTTGTTTTCCTAAAACAAAACTGTTTTTTTAGGGTTTTCCTTGTTTCCTTTAAAAAATAAGGTGGCGACTCCTTTCCTTTTGAATCCCTGTGGGCCACCTACCCTTTTTTAGGGTTCACAGTAGTTCGAATAGAATAGGGTTACAACCTAATACAAACCCATGGTAAAAACCCTAGGTTTCCTTATTTGAAAATACATTGATTTAGTCTTAAGTCGAAAACTTCCACAAGAAGAAAACTTTGATAGAAAACCAGAATTTTAGCAATAAAGGAAGCCTTTGATAATTACCGTATGTCCGTATTAAGAAATAACCCTAGGAGGGAGCAGAGAAAAGAAAGAAAAAGAAAGGTGAATTGGGGCACCTTCAAACCCACTTACCTGAGCGCAAAAGCTCCAATTATTAGCCACTTCAAACCATAGCGGCCCTATTTGCAATAGGACAAGCATTGTACCTGTTTGCACCCTTACAAGTGCACAAAATCATGCAAAGAAAGCAATATGCAAATCTGGACAGAACCATAACAAGGCCTAAAATTATCCATTCATCATGCAAACAACAAGAATAATGAATAACTAAGGACCCTAACTCAATCCTACATGCAATGACCTAACTAACATGCATAAAAACCTATGAAAGACACACTAACAAGCATGGGGACTCCAATAATATCAATAAACATGATAACAAAGCATATTCTAACCAAAAAGATGTCATTTTATGTAAAATATGAAAATAGGCCTCCCTACAGCGAGCTTTCTTAAGCGAAACTATCCTAGGATAATTTCACGTAAAAAAGTCGTTATGGGGAGGTGCAATCAACATATCCTACGTAAAATATATACCCTAGAACACAATAGAAGTGATTTCATGCTTAAACACATCACAGAAGACTCTCATGCAAAACCTCACTCAACGAAAAGGATAATTATCCTTAAAAAAGGATAATGTCTCCAAAAACCCTATAAAATATACTATATGAATGCAAACCTAGCATGATTCAACTATATGCAGCATATATAGAATGACTATGATGAGCAACAACTCAAAAAGCTGAGCTAAGCATGCTATATAAGACCTATGCGATTTCAGGGTTATCGAAACCCTAATCTCACAACTATGCATTAAAACCTATGAAACGACTCTAAGACATGCTCAAATTATCATGAATATCATTCATATAATATATATTAACTAACAGGAGCATCAATTCATGATAACAATCACAGCAACCTAGACATGTGAACTATGCATGATTTAAGAGGATAAAAAGAGTAATACTTTCAAATCCTTAGTAAACTAGGGATTATCAAGCATATAAACCATCTCAAAATCATTTATATAACATCACACAAGCATTGAATTCAATCCATAAGAAGAGCAACTTCATGCACCATAACTATCTTAGAAGAAGAAGAAGAAAGAGAAGAAGGAGAAGTAGAAAATTCATGTTCAGCATTAAAAGGACAGGCTTACCTCTTGTAGACTCTTCCTTGTCTTCAAACCTCTTGTTTCCTTGCTTGCTTGGGGTTGAAGAGCCTCCTTTTGATATCCTTCTAGCTCTCCAAACTCGTAGCTCCCTCTCTCTCTAAGTGTAAAGTGCCATTAACCTCCCCCTATGTGCTGAATACCATGTCCTTTATATAGAGAACTGACCCCCTAAACCAATGGCTAAGATTAATTCATTAAATAATGATCCTAGGGCTATTAGAGACTCTCTTGGTGCTCAAACAACTCAAACTTACACACTCCTAAGCTCAGACAAGTTGTATTGGCGGAGGAAACCGTCAAAAGAGGGAGAGAAGAGTCAGAATTTGAGTTGAGGACGGACTCTCTCAGGTGACAAACTAGGCCTGGACGGTTAGCCGTCTGGGCTTGGACGGCTGACCGTCCAGCCCCGAACGGTTACCCGAGGCCCTCCTATTTTTGCTCCGGTTTTGACTCCCACTTGCTGTAGAAGTCCTAAAATCTTCAAATTAAGTCCGATTTTGACGAAATAAAAGCCAAAACGATCGTGTTTCAAAGGGGAACACATTTTTAGGCATTTTAGGACAAAAATCCTCAACCATGGGTGCATGGTTAGGTTTTACAAAGCTGATCAACCATGGTGCTTCACCATCGCTAAGCTGGGTTTGTACACAAGGTCGAACCAAATGCTTTCCCGATCGAAATTCGATCTTTCTAAACATGTTTAGGACATAAATAAAGCCCAATTGAAGTTAAATGAGAGAAAATTGGTTGGGTCTTATGAGTCAATTTGAGCAAACCAAGAAAGGGTCTTTTAGCCAACCCGAACCATTACGAGCCGAATTGATCTTAAACCATTAATTCATGAAATTGAACCTATATATGGACTCTATATAACCATATGAACTCGAGGGAATGACTCGGGATTCATTTCAAGGTCAAATAGAAAATATACGGCTTAAAAGACGATTATACCTTTTGAGTCGCAAAAGTTCTTATTGACTATCGAGATGAACTCCAAATCACTTCAAAATTCATACACATGATATTCAACGCTATAGAAACTCAATGCAAAAGACTAGACTAAAAAAGGACTCAAAATCCTACATGAAATGATATGTCCTAGCTAAAGTGACAAAAATGGGGTGTGACAGAAGCCCTTCATTGGTGAACAAGTTTCACTTGTGAGCCAATGATCAAAGAACAACCCATTTTTGTTTGATGGATTAATCTCATTAATACCAACAAACTCAAATGGAACCATAAGGATAGACTTCGTCATATCCAAGCATGCGACGATTTCATCGAAGCAAATAATTGATTGCATACCAACATTCGTTGGTGTGCTCATGCAAATGTCTGCACTAATTGCATTAGTGATATAACAATACATTTTTGTTTGATGGATTAATCTCATTAATCCCAACAAACTCAAATGGAACCATAAGGATAGACTTCGTCATATCCAAGCATACGACGATTTCATCGAAGCAAAGAATTGATTGCATTTCTATGCATGCCAACTTCGTTGGTGCGCTCATGCAAATGCCTGCACTAATTGCATTAGTGATATAACAACACATTTTTGCTTGATGGATTAATCTCATTAATACCAACAAACTCAAATGGAACCATAAGGATAGACTTCGTCATATCCAAGCATGCGACGATTTCATCGAAGCAAAGAATTGATTGCATTTCTATGCATGCCAACTTCATTGGTGCACTCATGCAAATGCCTTTACCATGCACTAATTGCATTAGTGATATCCACATGGTCTTCTCATGATGCAAAGCTAGTTGCACTAGTGCATCACAAGGTATCCTACTAATTTCATTGGCATTCTCAAAACGAGTTATTTCATAACTCATAAGTTATCATTTCATGTGAATTTGAATTGAATGTCCATCAATTCAAAACAAGTGCATTTCATGTCAGTCTCACTGGGGATAACAAAGGTAATGAGTTATTTCATAACTCATGACTCATCATTTCATGTGAAATTATGATTTCATGCCACTTTCAGTGGAAATAGCAGAGATAGTGAGTTATTTCATAACTCATGAATCGTCATTTCATGTGAAATTATCTTTATCACATGATATGAGACCCAATCACAAGTCAATTGATTCAAAATCAAGCTCATTTCTTATCATTTCATGTGAAATTATCCTTATCACATGAAATGGCAATGTACTGGGAGTCATTCAACTCAAAATCAAGTTCATTTTATGTGAAATTGTCTTTATCACATGAAGTGACAATGTATTAAGAGTCATTTAACTCGAAATCAAGTTCATTACTTATCATTTCATGTGAAATTATCTTTATCACATGAAATGACATTGAATTGAGAGTTAATTGATTGGAAATCAAGCTTATTTCATGTCATTTCATGTGAAATTATCTTTATCACATGATACAACATTGATTTTGAAAGTCAATTGATTGAAAAACAAAGTGCATTTCATGCCCTCTTCATAAAGATAGCAAGTTACTTCGTAACCAGCATAACTCATGAATCATCATTTCATGTGAAGTTATCTTTATCACATGATATGATATCACTATCATCTCCTAGAGAATTGAATTCCAAGACTTGAAAGTCAATCTATTCAACACCAAGCTCATTTCATGAGAAAGCCATTTATCATGGCTATTACAATTCCTCGTTATGCGGGCAAATACAATCACCCAAGATTCAAAATTTTCATTGAAACTTGATAAACTTGAGGGATATATTCATCCCATAACTCAAGGATTGCATAAGAAGTCAATTTGGAGAAGTTTAGAGGTCGCAAGTGCGTGAGACGGGGCAAACGGGCAAAGCGGGCTAGGGTGACCATCTGCCCTCAGATGGTCAACCGTCCAGGGCAAGACGGCTGACCGTCCATGGGGGGACGGTTACCTGAGGCCCTCATCAAAAAAAATTTCTGGGTTTTTAAACCCTTATTTGCACACACATCCTCACACTCTCCCAACCCGAAAATTAGAGAGTTTCTCTATCTAAACTCTCATTCCATCCTCTCCAACTCTCATTCTCTCATTCCTACTTCAAAAACATTCAATCCAAACATCAAATGCACATCAAACAACAACAAATCAAGCCCATTTAACAATAAAAACAACCAATTCACATCATCTTGTGAAATCAAACCAAATCAAACCCATTTTTCACAAACCCAACTCCATCATCAAGGATGTCATCAAGCAAGGACTCAAGCACCAAGTATCCATTCTATGGGGTTAAAAGCAAGTACAAGGCACCACTCTATGATACTCCACAAGACAGGGTGTTGCTTGAACCCGACAAGCATTTCTCATTCCTCCATCCCCAACAAGAAGTAAGTTTACCCAACTTAACACTTTTCTTTTGAATCTTTTGATTCTTTTGATGAAATTGCATTCCCATCTACTTCTTTTGAATACCCCTTGTGTTGTTGAGTGATATCCATTGATTTGGCAAGGATTGAACACACAAATTCTTTTCATTTGAAAGCTTGAAAAATGGCACCCGCCCAGTGTTCGATAAAATGTCCAAGTGAAATAAAGATGTTCAATCTTTACCAAATCGATGTATATCACCAAGTAAACATTCAAGTGAGTAATATGCTATGATCTAGCAAGGATTAATCATACAAAATTCTTTTGTTTCAAGGCTTGGGAGGTGTCACCCACCAAGTGTTCGATAAAACGCCCAAGTGATAAAAAAAAGTGTTCAATCCTTGCCAAATTAAGGCACATGAACAAGTAAACTCATGAACATTCATTAGCAATTCATTTCATGAATAAGAACAACTTTTTGACATCTTTTAGAAAACGATTTGAAACCAATTGCTAGTGTAGGTTTACTGTTTCCATGTTCTCTCAACTAACTCTCAAGGTGTTTTCAATGGCTATAGCCCAACTTTCAGGACATGCGCACTCGGTCCTCTATCAAAGGACTCATTGAATGGTGGTGGAACATGGAAAACTTCCAACCTATTGCCAAGGGCTATGTTGAAAAGGCCGGTTTTGGTCCATTCCTAGACTCTTTGTGGAATGACCAATGTGATAGGCAAGCTTTGCTAGCCTTGTCTGAGCTATGGTGGGACACCACCAATACATTCCATTTTGGCTTTGGGGAGATGACTTTAACTCCCAAGGACTTCACCATGATCACGGGCTTAAGCATTAAAGGCAAAAGCTTGGAGTTTTATGAAGAAGCTCACACGGATGAGGATTATCTCCTAGCTTACCTTGGGATGGAAGTTGAGGTAATCAAGAAAGCAGTGTGCCGCACTTGGCTTTTCAGCAAGTTTGCCAAACAAAGGGAGAGCGAGGGTGCGAGCCCTGATTGTATTACAAGGGCATTCCTTCTGTACATGATCTCATGCACATTCTTTGCCGGGACGAGCGACCTAGCCCCTTTGGGTTTTCTTGCAAGCATGGAGGATGTTGACAAGATTAGGAAATTCAACTGGAGAGGGGCTACTCTAGCCACCATGTATCGCACAATGTGTGACATGTCATGCGGTGTGACCAAGGACTTTGGTGGGATGCCCTTTGTTTGGGAGGTAATGCTACTTCCCTTTCATTTCTTTTCACTCTTTTTTATATTTTCCTTTCTTTTTTTTTGACTTTTTTCTCAACTCTTGACAGGTTTGGTGCTATGAGTACCTTAACCTATGTTGCCCATCCCTCGCTAAGGAAACCATTGAATGGCCTACCCTCAAGAATTACTCTCCCAGTTATGTGTCCATCCGAGCGGCGAATCGTCATGATTACGCCTTTGCTAGAGCTCACCTAGCGACCCTCACTACTGATATGGTGAAATTCTTTCCCTATTCTTTTCCTTTTCTTTTTATTCCCAATTTCTTATTTTGGATTTTTGAACAGATTGAATGGAATCCATGGAAGATATGGGTACCAATGCTACCCAAGCGATGCATTCCTAGCTTGACGTTGACTGGCAAGAGGGTGCTCTTAGAAGGCCCCGTGGGTAGGTACTGGTACTTGGGGGAGCGTGTCTTACGACAAGTCATGGGTGATGTGAATGCCACCATGGCTCCAATGCCTCCACCACTTAACATGAGGCATGCTAACTTGATGGAGGGGGAGGAGTTGTGGGATGCCCTGAGAGGCTGGGATGCGGAGGAGTTCACTTCTCCTGACATTGCATATGACACTTTATGCCTCCAATATCTGATGAGGCCCAGGGTGACAGGCCTCCCTCCTCAGGGGGTAAGTCTTTGATGCTCTCCTAGCCTTTTCTTTTGATAGAGACTCTATTTAATAGGTGAACTCTTGTAGGGTCGACGAGCACGAGGGCATAGCTCAACAGTGGGCTCAGGAGTGGTTCCTGGCTCTGAGGAAGATGAGATGGAGGGGGATAGGTCACTACCCTTGCCTCAGCCTAATTGGTTCATTGATTTGTGCTGTGGGTTAGACTTTGTCAAGACCGCCATCACTCATCCTGCATTTGATGAATCTCCTAGGATCGACCCAAATCGAGAACAGGTGAGTTCTCTTTATGGGTATTTCTTGCTTTCTTTGAACATTACCTTCAATTTTATCCTTATTGATTATCCTAGGTGCCTGCGGCATATGCCCAAGAGTTCATCGACCTTAGTGAGGGCTTGAGGTGTGACCTTGTGAGGATGAGCCTAGCCAAATCCATAGCAGAAGCTCGTTTGGATGTCATAGTAAGTGTTCAACCCATTTTAAAGTTCCCATTTGTGGTTTTTCAACCAACCTTATTCTCATACTTGACTTCTTTGTAATGGATTCTGTATATGCAGCCACCACCAGCAATGCGCCCTCCTAGAGCACCTCGTGGGGGTCGTGATGGAGCTGGGCCGAGCCGCAAAAGAAGCTCTGGGAACCGCTGAGTTCATTTACTTTCTTGTTGGGCTTGTAGAAACAATGAGACAATGGCTATCTTTTTGCATTTCATGCTTATGTTTTGTAATTGCCACCTAAAACCAACTTTCTTATCCCTTGCTATGGATACTTGTTGTGCTTGTTTGAATCTATCATGATGATGTTATGGTGCCTTTCTCATGAAAATTTGAGTCAATGTGAGTTCATAGGAGTGAAAATGCCCTAAAAAGGCTATTCGAACGCGAAAATAGGCAAAACCGGGCGAAACAAGGCAAAACAAGGCGGAGGCCTTGGGTGACCATCTAGCCCCGGACGGTTAGCCGTCTGGGCGTAGACGGCTGACCGTCCAGCCCCGGATGGTTACCCGAGGTCGATGCGCTTTTTCGCAATTTTTCAGGAATTTTGCTATTTTGACGGTTCTACTCCTTTTGGGACTCGAATTTGTGACCCTTTCCCTATAAAAACACATGAGGGAAGCCTTCTAACTCACCTATTTTCATTGATAATAATTATGGAAGCCTTGGATGGGTTCTTAAGAGGGTTTTTGGCAGTCATGGCTGCCAAAGACAAAACTGAGTTTAAGCGCTTCGGCTTGGAACCATTGCTCTCCATAAGGCACATGAAGCTCGAGACGACTCTTCTCACTGCGGCTACATACTTCTGGGATCCTCAACTCCATGTCTTTCGATTTAATTATGAAGAATTATGCCCAACCATGGAGGAATTCTGTGCTTTATTTAGAGTTTCACCCGCAGGGCCATTCATCCTTCCTACACCTCGTTCTGATTACCTTGCGTCCTTCTCGGATTTTCTTGGCATTCCTCAAAGGGACGTAACGATCTTCGTCAAGGATCATATGGTGGACTTAATGAAGTTAGCAACCTCATTCTTGGCTCATGATAGCGAAGGTACTCTGACTTTCACCCCTCAAATTCAGCGTGCACTCGCTTTCTGTTTAATTGGTCGCTTTCTCATCTCCACCGGCACTCTTCAAGCCCCTGTTCAAATATGTGAGTTGGTTGCCCCTCTTCTCAAGCGACATAACATCATTCCCTTGGTACTAGTTGAAACCTTGAATGGTTTAGATAGGGTTCATGGCAACCCCAAAGCGCCTTTAGAAGGTAGCCCCTTTTTACTGCAAATGTGGCTGCTCGAGCGCTTGAACTTTCTATCTCCCACCACTATCAATCCATACAAGCCCTAGCACTTCTGTTTACTCCTAGTTGAACTCCCTGGGCCATTCTCTTTACGAGATTGGTTGGGTTACTTCCACACACTGTCGTGGCGGAACATCAAATGGTACGTCTTCACATGGGGGTGTAAAGAGCAGGTACTTTTTCGAACCTTGGGGTGTGCTTTTGTCAAACTCATAGGACTAAGATCGACTTCCTTCTATTGGACTTCGAGAATTCTTCGCCAGATGGGCGCCATGCAAACCATACCGTCCTTAATAGGACCTTGTTGCTCTGTGGAACCTGTCGGTCTTACCATCATCAAGTAGGGCGAGGACTCGTTGGCCTACAGACCTGAAATTGACTCGAATTGTCAATACTGAAGGACCTTTCGAGATGAGTAAAGAATACAAGCAATGGTTGAAGGATGATTTAGGCAAAAGGGAGGCTTCTCGCTGAGAAAGAATTTATGACCTTATCAAGGACACAAGACTTGGGCTTTGCAAGGAAGACATTCTTGAGGTAGTGGAGGCAGCACACGACCATGACTTGCGAAAGAAAGAAGACTTGATAGAGAAAGACAGAAGACAAACAAAATGACTCTGAAGAAACTCAAGAGGACTTAAAGACTCAAGGAATAGAATATCCATGGCATGTCAATAGCTCTTTTACTTAACACCAATAAATTGTTATGTCAAACAATTAGTTTCAAATGAATTGCCAATAATAATTTACTTTTGAGATTTTGTTGTGATTGTGTTGTTTGGACCGCACCCAAAGTAACTTCATGGGCTGCCTACGTATCCCCGTTTTTTCTCTCTTTTTCTTCTTTTTTTTATTTATTTTTTCTTCTTCTTTTTTTTCTTTTTTCTTTTCTTTTTTTTTTCTTTTGGGGATTCAGGTCCTCGTAGTTCAAATTCCTTAACTTTTGCCTAGGCCGCCTTTACAGGTTTTCAACCTAGCAGGCCTTATACATAATACTTCTTTAATTGATCCAAATTGGTAGGACGAGTGACTCGATCCCATCCAAATCCATAAGTCGAATAGCCCCTGCTGGCAATATTTCCTTGATGACGTACGGTCCACCCCAGTTTGGTTTGAACTTTCCTCTTGGATCGAAAATTGGAGCTCGGATCTCTTTCAACACTAAATCCTCTTTCTTTAAGCCTCTGTCTTTGACATGTTTATTGAATGCCCTTGCGACTCTTCTCTGGTACCTTTGAACATGGTAGAGAGCCCTTAATCGCCTTTCATCTAGTAATGCCAACTCATCATAACGACCTTTAATCCAATCCACCTCTGCTAGCTGGCTTTCCACAGCAACCCTTAACGAAGGAACTTCCAATTCCACTGGTAGAACAGCCTCCATCCCATACACTAGAGCATACGGCGTAGCCCCTGTCGACGATCTGACTGACGTTCTGTACCCCCATAATGCCAATGGTAGCTTCTCATGCCAATCAGTGTACGTGTCAGCCGTTTTCTGTAGTATCTTCTTGATATTCTTGTTGGCGGCTTCCACTGCGCCATTTGTTTGTGGGCGATATGGGGATGACAAGTGATGAACGATCTTGTATTTCTGCAAGAGTTCTTTAATTTCCTTCTGGGAGTGCTGACCGTTATCTGAAATGACCTCATGCGGTACCCCATATCGATAGATAATGTTGAGCTGTAGGAATTGCGCCACCTTTTTGGCATTCAAGACTTTGAAGGAAGCTGCTTCCACCCACTTGGCGAAGTAATCGATGGCTACCAAGATGTATTCATGACCGTTAGATGCCTTCGGCTTGATCTGCCCGATGATATCTATTCCCCATACTGCAAACGGCCACGGAGTTGATATGCTTGTTAGGGGCATGGAGGGCAAGTGTTGTCCGTTGGCGAAGAGCTGACACTTGTGGCACTTTTTGACGTGGGCATAGCAATCCTTTTCCATTGTAGACCAGTAATACCCTAGCCTCATGATTTTCTTAGCTAGCATGTATCCATTCATATGCGGAGCCCCCACTCCTTCATGAATCTCTTCGATAAGTTTTATAGCCTCTTCCTCCGTAACACACAGCAAATGGATTCCGTCATAAGACCTCCGATACAGTTTCCCTCCGCATACCACATAATGGCTTGCCAATCTTCTCAGTGTTCGCCTATCCACGCGAGATGCTTCCTCTGGATATTCCCTTTCCTCGATGAGCCTTCTTATGTCATAAAACCAAGGGTGGTTATCTGTTACCTCTCCTTCTCGAATGGAACAGCAATAAACAGGTTTCTCTCTACATTCGATCATGAGCGGTTTCACACTTCCCCCTTTTGGTATTTCCACCATTGAAGCTAGAGTTGTTAAGGCATCTGCGAACTGATTTTTGTTTCTCGACAGGTAATTGAACTCGATCTCTGCAAACTCTTTAGTCAGTGCTTCCAAATAGGCATGATAGGGCAATAGCTTCTCATCGCGAGTTTTCCACTCCCCTTTTATCTGACAAATGATCAATGCCGAATCTCCGAACACCTCAAGTTCCTTTATTCCCGCAGCTTCCAATGCTAGGATGCAGGCCTCATACTCTGCTATGTTGTTGGTGGCTTCGAACCCCAATTTGATTACTAGAGGCGTGAAGGCTTCATCGGGCGAGACTAGTAGCGCTCCTATTCCATATCCCCTTCTGTTTGCAGCTCCGTCGAAGTAGACTCTCCAAAATTTCTTCTTGATTTCCAGGATATCTTCGTCGGGGAACTCATTATTGAATTGGGTTGATGATGACATAGGGCAATTTGCCAAATGGTCTGCAATGACACTTCCTTTAACGGACTTCTGCGCTAGGTACTTTATGTCGAATTCATTGAGAAGAAGCGACCAACGAGCGGTCCTGTACGATAGGACTGGTTTTTCTAGCAAATACTTCAAAGGATCCAATCGACTTATCAACAGGACTTCAAAAGACATCATGTAATGACGGAGTTTCTGGGTAGCCCATACCAATGCTATGCAAGCCTTTTCTAGCGCATTGTACTTTACTTCATAATCTGTCATTTTCTTGCTCAAGTAGTAAATGGCATTTTCCTTTTTCGACCCTTCAAGGTATTGAGCTAACATGGCTCCCGTCGCGGTTTCAGTAACCGTTAAGTATAACAGTAACGGTTCACCTTGTCGCGGGGGAACCAAGATTGGGGGGTTGCTCAGATACCTTTTAATGGTCTCAAAGGCTTCTTGACAATCCTCATTCCATTCCTTGGAAACGCCCTTCTTAAGTAGCTTGAAAATTGGCTCGTATACCATGGTCAGATTGGCGATAAAACGACTTATGTATTGAACTCTCCCCAGAAAACCCCGGATCTGCTTTTCCGTTCTTGGTGGCTTCATCTTCATGATAGCTTTTATCTTCCCTGGATCAACTTCAATTCCCCTCTGAGTGATCATGAAACCCAACAGCTTCCCTGCGGTGACTCCGAAGGCGCACTTCTGAGGATTCAATCGGAGGTTGTAGTTCTTTGCCCGTTCTAGGAACTTCTCCAATGCCGTGAAATGTCCTTCCCGGTCTACAGATTTGACTATCATGTCGTCCACATACACCTCTACTTCTTTATGGATCATATCATGCAATAGGGTCGTAGCAGCTCTTTGGTAAGTAGCCCCAGCATTTCTCAAGCCAAAAGGCATTACTTGTAGCAATACGTGCCCCACTGCGTGATAAAAGCCATATTTTCCATGTCTCGAGGCGCCATCTTTATCTGGTTGTAATCGGAGAACCCATACATGAAGGAGAGAAGAGCATGGCCTGCTGTACTATCCACCAACACATCGATATGTGGTAGAGGGAAATCGTCCTTTGGGCTCGCAGCATTAATGTCACGGAAGTCAACACACATTCGCACTTTCCTATCTTTTTTAGGCACAGGCACTATGTTAGACAGCCATTCAGGGTACTCCACAACTCAGAGAAACCCGGCATCTAATTGTTTAGTTACCTCTTCTTTTACTTTCAAAGCCCATTCCGGTTTTAATCTTCTTAATTTCTGCTTTACAGGCTTTTTAGTGGGATTAGTGGGGATGTAATGTTGCACAATATCTGGATCAATGCTAGGCATATCCTCATAAGACCATGCGAAGGCCTCTACATTGGCTTTTAGAAGTTTTATCAATTTTTCCTTTTCAGCTGGTGAGAGAGTTATCCCAATTTTAATTATCCTTGGGAATTCATCTGTCCCTAGATTGATTGATTCCAATTCATCCATGTTAGGTTCGGTAACGCCCTTTTTCCTTTGCTCGACGAGCTCTGGGGGGACATCATTCCTAGGATCTATATCCATGCCATAGATATCCATAGAAGAGAGATAGGAAACATTGCAAATAATGAAAAGAAACACACTTTATTGACTGAACTAACAAAACAAAACAAAGAAAAGAAAACACATGTGCCACAACTAGGGAACGACTCCTAACTCCATGAGGTGGGCTAGGCGGACACACTTTATTTGAAAGGAAAACTAAGACACGCTACTAGAGAACCTACAAGCTACTATCAGGTAAGTCAAGATCCTCGCCCTCAAGAACTTCTGCAATGGTACCCTCTTCAAGATACTAATTAAGGAGCGGCACGGCTGCATGGTGAATTGAAGAACACTCAAGATCCGATCCCTCCACAGCAAGAATCGTATCTTGAAACATTGTAACCATGGCTTCCGAATCCATCTGTTCTGCCCAGTCCTCGCTCTTCTCTTCCCAATAGTCATCCTTGATCGCTTCATCATCAACCTTTGTTGCAGTGATGGGATACCACTCAGTGAAGAATATTTCAAACCCCGAAACTCTCGCCTTGGTTGCTTTGTCAATGGATGGTTCGGGGAATCCACAGAATAGGAAATCCTCCCCCTCCTTAACAAAGTAACCATTCAAGGTAGGTCAGTATGGCGAGATTCTAATATTTGGCACCCTCCCTTCTGCTTTTGCTTTGGCCCTTTCTCTGCTTCTCTGCAACATCTCCATATGTTCCTTTTTGGAAGGCTCATACCCCAATCCGAAGGTGTAGGTGACAATGAGGCTCTGAACGGATACCGGTATGCCTTGCTGACGGCGTCCTAGTCCCATGCCTGGGAAGAAACTCATTTTCTTCATTATATTCCCCACATGTAGGTTTCCATGAGGGCAAAAGTCGAGAGGTATCAACTCTCTCTGTTCTGGCTCTTTCTCTATGCATTGAACATACTCGAACCCAGACAATGGTGCTCCAACGGGCTCGGGCTTGATTTTGCAAATGGGTACCCCCGACATCTTCAAGTCATAATCACCTTGGAGTGTGACGATGGCCCCTTCATAAGGGAACTTGACTTTTTGGTGCAATAACGAGGGTACAGCCCCTGCAGGGTGAATCTAAAGGTCTCCCCAACAAGAGATTAAAGCATGATGGGACATCCAACACTTGGAACTCCACTCTAAATTCTGTAGGCCCCATAATCAGCGGCAAAGTAACTACTCCAATCACCTCTCAGCGAGTGTTATCATAAGCTCTCACTGTTTGCTCGGATGGCATGAAGTCTGTTGATCCAACCCCAAAACGGTGGCAGTTCTGAGAGGGCACACATTAAGAGCGGAACCATTATCAATCAGGACTGTTGGAACCCTCTTTCCCATGGTGTCGACAGTGATGTACATGGCTTGTGAATGGCTAGGTCCACTTTTAGGTAGGTCTGCCTCTGAGAACACAATGGTTGAGTTCTTCAAGGTTGGATTCACCAAGTTCACCAAATTTTCAGGAGATGTGTCAACGGGAACCTGTATCTGGTTGAGCAACTTCAAGATTGTCTGCCTATGCTTGTAAGAGGCCATGAGCAAACCACATATCATCAATCTCACCTACATCACCCATGAGGTCATCCCATGTGATTGTGTCGATCTCTTCCATTTGGACTTCCTCTGGTAACTCATCCCAACCTGTGGGGATTATAGGCTCATCAGGGATGGGGTCGGGGTAGAGTACGTAGTAATCAAACTTTCCGGATGACTCTCCCAACAAACCCACTTTAGGATCTCCTGCTTCGTACCTTTCTTTCAATTGTCGCTGCATAGACTTCTTTGGTAATACCAAGACCTTTTGATCAATAAGGTCTTGAACTACCTTTTTCAATATAACACAGTCCTCCGTATCATGTCCGAGCACTTGATGGTACAAATAGAATTGGTGAGGAGTCGAAGGCCTCGGCTTTGGATGGTGTGGCAATATAAGCCCTTTATCATAACATTGGTGGAGAACTTGAGTCAAGGTCATGGGAAGTGGCGTGTCTTGCCTTATGGGTTGACGGGATTGGGACGAGCCAAGCTCGATGGCATTTATGTTGTTGGGAGGAGGCATATTGTGAGTGGGGAGGGGATTTCGAGTGACATTTGGGTGATTTGGTGCGGTGGGTGGTGAAATGATCTGCTTGTCAAGCAAATCTTGGATTTCATGGCGGAGGCGATAACAACGGTTAGTTGGATGGCCTTTGGCTTGTTGGAACTTGCAATACTCATTTTCATTGTAGCTTTTGGGTAATGGGTTTGGTGGAGGCCTTAGGTCGAGGGGTTTCAGGAGGTCACGGCTTCTCAATTTTTCAAAGATTCTTTCAAGTGGCATGTATAGCTCGGTGAATTGGCGAGGTGAGGTGGAGTCATTTAGGGAGAAAGGGCGAGCGGGTTCGGTAATGGTATTGACCTCAGCATTGGGTTTTCCTCTAAAGTTTGTCCTTCGACTCCTTTGGACCTCCTCCGTTTTGATTGTTCCATCGGCGATTGCATCTTCAACTTGTGTGCCAGCCCCAACAAGAGCCTTGAAGTTCGGGAAGTAGTGAGCAAAGAGATGCTTATGATATACGGGCAACAAGTTCTTCACCACCAACTGAATCTGGTCTTCCTCATTTGGTCTGTCTATCATTTTGGATGCCTTTTGTCTCTACCTAGTGATAAAGGCGGAGAAAGTCTCATTAGCCCCTTGCTTAGTGGTTTCCAAATCCCTTTGCGTGACATCCACTTCAGTGTTATACTTGTAATGGTCCGTGAATGCATTGCACACATCCTCCCAAGTCTTGGTTCTGTTCTCCTCTAATGACAAAAACCATTTCAAGGCAGAACTCGCTAATGACTCGTGAAACATTTGAGCCAATAACTCATCATTCGCCCATCGAGGGTGCATAGCTCGTACATACATCTTGAGGTGGGTTTTAGGACAGCCTATCCCATCGAATTTTTCCAACTCCGGTATCTTGAATCGTAACAGGATGCGAGCCTTTGGGAACAAGGACAAAGTACGGATGTCCACCATATCATCAGATCTGCGGATTCCCTTCAAAGTTCGTTCTAAGGCCTCGACCTTGTTTGCCAGGACGGTTGAGCTCTCCCTTAATGTGGCTTTGGTTTCCCCTTCCTTGGTCTTGGGTGGCTCTCCCCCTTCTCCTAATGGTTCCTCAGCAGATTCAGACTCATTGGATCCTTGATTGTTGTCAGTGGCACGGGCCCTGGATTCAGGTTCAGAGTTCTTCTGTTGAAAGTCTTGAGCTAACTTGAGTGCGGTCTCAGATACCTGGGTAGTGTGATCAAGCTTTTCCATGATAGCTTTCAAAGCGGCCTCAAGGTTGAAACCCCAGTTGCTAGTTCTTTCCTCAGCCATATCCGACTCAGTGACAGAATCAGCACTGACTAGGCGCCCTTGTTGATCGCGGATCCAAGCCAGCATGTCTCTCCCTCTAACATAGGGCAAATACTCAATTTTTCAGCCTAAGGGTCCATCCCAAGCTTCCATAATTATCTCAAAATCTTTACAACATACACCCTTAATTAGTTCTCTTAACCAATTTCCCTTGCGGGGGTCATGGGGAAGGGTACGTATTAAGGATGTAGGATGTAAAGTTTCCTTTAATTACCCACTCAATCAACAAAGCATGGCAACACATCACAAACATGGCAGCATATCATCACAACAATGTGTGTGCATATAGATGATCCAACGGTGTCCTAGAAGGCCCATTACATGCAATTCTTTCTTTAAGAAGGTAGGCTAGGGTCCTTAACTTTGCTTGTACCAATCTTTATACCTAACCACATGTGACATCAGGAATGTCGCGTGGGTCCAGCAGTACGTGATTGATCCATTTGATATACCCAAGGGCAAGCCCAAGGGTACTTGGCAAGAGAGGTTTGATAGCTTCGCCCAACACATGGAATTAGGAAAACCAAGGTCGAACTAGGCTATCAGTTGGCAAGGATACATCGAGGGACAATCGAGTGATCATGCAACAATAGCGCACACAATGCAATAAATGAAAGCACACAATCAAGCAGATACAATGTGATTGATTTTATTAAACAATAAAGAAATTAATTTAGCCCAATCAAATTAAATGAGTCTAGCCCTCGACATCCCCAGCAGAGTCGCCAAATTGTGAACCCCAAAAAACGGCCCACAAGGATTTGGCGGAAAGAGGCATATGGAATGGGTGAAAGACAACAAACAAAAAGGAGTCGCCACCTCATTTTTTAGGGAAAAGAGGAAAACCACAAAAATGTTTTATTTTCAAAACCACATGACTCCATTAAAGGAAAAGCAAAGTCTTCGAAACTAGAAAATTGGATTCGGGGGCTAAGTTACGACGTGGGAAGGTTCTGGACAAAGCCCATAGGCACCCATATCGCCCGAGTTGGTCTCTTAATTTAATTGGGCTAACTTAATATCTTTTCCACTCAAATATCATCATATATCATCACAAGGCAGCATGCATATCATATATTCCATCCAATCATCCATGCATAATCACTCAAATAAAACTTAAACAAAAAGAAAAGAAAAGAAGAAAAAAAAGCCTAGGATACTTGGATCCTAGAACGGACTTGAGCCTCACGAAGAGCGCCTACGTACCATGCAGCGAAATACATGGATCAAAGTTCACGTAGTTCGAATAGAATAGGGTTACAACCTAATACAAACCCATGGTAAAAACCCTAGGTTTCCTTATTTGAAAATACATTGATTTAGTCTTAAGTCGAAAACTTCCACAAGAGGAAAACTTTGATAGAAAACCAGAATTTTAGCAATAAAGGAAACCTTTGATAATTACCATATGTCCGTATTAAGAAATAACCCTAGGAGGGAGAAAAGAAAAGAAAGAAAAAGAAAGGTGAATTGGGGCACCTTCAAACCCACTTACCTGAGCGCAAAAGCTCCAATTATTAGCCATTTCAGACCATAGCGGCCCTATTTGCAATAGGACAAGCATTGTACTTGTTTGCACCCTTACAAGTGCACAAAATCATGCAAAGAAAGCAATATGCAAATCTGGACAGAACCATAACAAGGCCTAAAATTATCCATTCATCATGCAAACAACAAGAATAATGAATAACTAAGGACCCTAACTCAATCCTACATGCAATAACCTAACTAACATGCATAAAAACCTATGAAAGACACACTAACAAGCATGGGAGACTCCAATAATATCAATAAACATGATAACAAAGCATATTCTAACAAAAAAGATGTCATTTTATGTAAAATATGAAAATAGGCCTCCCTACAGCGAGCTTTCTTAAGCGAAACTATCCTAGGATAATTTCACGTAAAAAAGTCGTTATGGGGAGGTGCAATCAACATATCCTACGTAAAATATATACCCTAGAACACAATAGAAGTGATTTCATGCTTAAACACATCACAGAAGACTCTCATGCAAAACCTCACTCAACGAAAAGGATAATTATCCTTAAAAAAGGATAATGTCTCCAAAAACCCTATAAAATATACTATATGAATGCAAACCTAGCATGATTCAACTATATGCAGCATATATAGAATGACTATGATGAGCAACAACTCAAAAAGCTGAGCTAAGCATGCTGTAGAAGACCTATGCGATTTCAGGGTTATCGAAACCCTAATCTCACAACTATGCATTAAAACCTATGAAACGACTCTAAGACATGCTCAAATTATCATGAATATCATTCATATAATATATATTAACTAACAGGAGCATCAATTCATGATAACAATCACAGCAACCTAGACATGTGAACTATGCATGATTTAAGAGGATAAAAAGAGTAATACTTTCAAATCCTTAGTAAACTAGGGATTATCAAGCATATAAACCATCTCAAAATCATTTATATAACATCACACAAGCATTGAATTCAATCCATAAGAAGAACAACTTCATGCACCATAACTATCTTAGAAGAAGAAGAAGAAAGAGAAGAAGGAGAAGCAGAAAATTCATGTTCAGCATTAAAAGGACAGGCTTACCTCTTGTAGACTCTTCCTTGTCTTCAAACCTCTTGTTTCCTTGCTTGCTTGGGGTTGAAGAGCCTCCTCTTGATGTTCTTCTAGCTCTCCAAACTCATAGCTCCCTCTCTCTCTAAGTGTAAAGTGCCATTAACCTCCCCCTATGTGCTGAATACCATGTCCTTTATATAGAGAACTGACCCCCTAAACCAATGGCTAAGATTAATTCATTAAATAATGATCCTAGGGCTATTAGAGACTCTCTTGGTGCTCAAACAACTCAAACTTACACACTCCTAAGCTCAGACAAGTTGTATTGGCGGAGGAAACCGTCAAAAGAGGGAGAGAAGAATCAGAATTTGAGTTGAGGACGGACTCTCTCAGGTGACCAACTAGGCCTGGATGGTTAGCCGTCTGGGCTTGGACGGTTGACCGTCCAGCCCTGGACGGTTACCCGAGGCCCTCTTATTTTTGCTCCGGTTTTGACTCCCACTTGCTGTAGAAGTCCTAAAATCTTCAAATTAAGTCCGATTTTGACAAAATAAAAGCCAAAACGACTGTGTTTCGAAGGGGAACACATTTTTAGGCATTTCAGGACAAAAATCCTCAACCATGGGTGCATGGTTAGGTTTTACAAAGGTGGTTAACCATGGTGCTTCACCGTTGCTAAGCTGGGTTTGTACACAAGGTCGAACCAAATGCTTTCCCGATCGAAATTCGATCTTTCTAAACATGTTTAGGACAAATAAAGCCCAATTGAAGTTAAATGAGAGAAAATTGGTTGGGTCTTATGAGTCAATTTGAGCAAACCAAGAAAGGGTCTTTTAGCCAACCCGAACCATTACGAGCCGAATTGATCTTAAACCATTAATTCATGAAATTGAACCCATATATGGACTCTATATAACCATATGAACTCGAGGGAATGACTCCGGATTCATTTCAAGGTCAAATGGAAAATATACGGCTTAAAAGATGATTATGCCCTTTGAGTCGCAAAAGTTCTTATTGACTATCGAGATGAACTCCAAATCACTTCAAAATTCATACACATGATATTCAACGCCATAGAAACTCAATGCAAAAGGCTAGACTCAAAAAGGACTCAAAATCCTACATGAAATGATATGTCCTAGCTAAGGTGACAAAAATGGGGTGTGACACAGTTTATCTCATATCTTTGGTCACATTCAGTGTACCTATTCTTGTAATAGGCACCCACTTATGGGTTGTAGTGTCTCCACACAAATAGCTTGAGACTAGCTATCCTCCTATAGAGTTAACCTAACAAGTGCTAGTCCTATGGTTCATTACTGTCCATCATAGTGAACCTTCAACTAGGAATGCTTTAGGAGTTTAGTACAGAGTTATATTTATAGTCTCAAAATTACAACACTTTGTAATTTCATAGTCTCAACTCTAATTCCATGGACATATTATGTAAATATAAATGATGCATATAAACATAATAGAATAAGCCATTTTATTAAATCAATAATAAATGTGACATACTTAAATGAAATCAAATGATTGTTCCTAATCCCTAAACAATCATCTCCATGATTGGCTCTAAGGCATAATCCTAACAATCTCCCACTTGCACTAAAGCCAATCGACCATGTATCGCATACCTATCTTCTTAAGATGTTGGTCTTAGACATAACCAGTTATGTTTTAAAGCTTTAGTCAGTAGGTCTACAAAAACTTATGTAGATAATATATTCTGTAATGTATCTATCACCTCATCCAATGATTCCTCTAATCACTTGGAATTGTTGCTCTATGTGTTTGGACTTTTGATGAGACCGAGGTTCCAATGCTTGAGCTATAGACCCATTGTTGTCACAAAACAAGGTATGGGCAACTCAATGGAAGGAACAACTCCAAGTTCTAAATGAACTTATAGATCCAAACAATCTCCTAGACAATGCGATAATTAATTCACCCTCAATAATGGAATCCACTGTATCTTTCATATAGTTCTTCCATTAAGTATTTCACCAACTAAAGTGAATATAAAATATACCCCATATGGATTATATCCAAATCCATATACCCATCTACTATGAGTTTACAATTTCCATATACAATCTAATATTCCAAATTTGAATTGATTGATAACTATTTGTAATAATTTCAACATAATAGATATCAGGTTCAATACATAGTGTAGAATAAGGCTTCTTAACACTTTAAGAAACTTGTGTTATCCTAGGGCACATGCCCTTGAATAATGAATTCTTATCTGAAGTAAATCAGACCTCCCTTAGAATTCTCCATGTTGAACTCCTTCAACATTTCAACTATGTTTAATGATTTGGAGATACTTAGAAATCTATATGATCTATCTCTATAGATCCTGTTGGATGCTTCAGCTAAATCTTTCATGAATTAGTTTTTCTCCAAAAATCAAAACTTTACATTAGATAACATTCATATATCATTCATACTGATTAGGATGTCATTGTTAGGATTATGCCCTAGAACCAACCATAGAGATGATTGTTTAGGGATTAGGAACAATCATTTGATTTCATTTATGTATGTCACATTTATTATTGATTTAATAAAAGGGCTTATTCTATTATGTTTATATGCATAATTTATATTTACATAATATGTCCATAGAGTTAGAGTTGAGAATATGGAATTACAAAGAGTTGTAATTTTGAGACTATAGATATATCTCTGTACTAAACTCCTAAAGCATTCCTAGTTGAAGGTTCACTATGATGGACAGTATTGAACCATAGGACTAGCACTTGTTAGGTTGACTCTATAGGAGGATAGCTAGTCTCAAGCTATTTCTGTGGAGACACTACAACCAACAAGTGGGTGCCTATTACGAGAATAAGTACACTGAATGTGACCAAAGATATGAGATAAATTGAATGGAGTTTTATCCTGCCTGTCAATCAGTTTCTCATTGTTATAGTGGTACAAGTAATCCTTAGACCTGAGACACCATAGTTGTCTTATGCATGTAGCTTTAAAAGTTTGATAACACTAAGTGCAGATCCTATTTAGGGGTCTGCAAAGGTGTTCATTGGCCCTACTGCTATGTGTATGAAGGCATGTGAGTGATCAACAAGGGATCCATCACTCTCAGGAAAAAGGGAGAGAATGTCTCATATAGCATTCATAATATAACTCATTAAATCCATGGCCATGGTAGGATGAATATGAAAAGAGTTTCATGAGTTCATCAATGAGTTGATATCTATGAATGAGTATAAAGTAATTGAACAAGGGACTTGACAGACTTCCATGTCCTATTAGTTCAATTGGAGACATTGTGTTGAAGGAAGGATGCAATTGTAACCTATAAACTATAACAGAAGGGTTCTTTGTAAATGACTATTCACCTCATTAAGGACTACACCATGAGCCATATGCTAGGTGTTACTCATGGTTAGTAGAAGCCCTAATTGATATAAGTGAGTTATAATCAATTAGGGAATTAGAAGGAGTTCCAATTAGACCTTAAATGGAAAGAGTTCCATTGTGCACACCTTGTGCTATTCCTACTACTTAATGATGTGAACCCAATGGGTCACACACTGATCATGCAAGATGACCTTTAAAGTCTATGAGAAAAAGGGTATGAGTGCATAAAGAATAGTTCTTTAAGGCCAAATTTATATATAATATAATTAAGAGGGGTTATTGTGTAATTAATAGTAATTACACAAAACCCTAAGTGGGTTCTCTCTCATGGCCGGCCCCCCCTTGGTGGGCTATATATATGTAGTGTGATGTAATGACATCACAACAAGTTGAACTCCCCAAAGGGCTGGCTGAAAATTCCAGCCTCTCTCTCTCTCTCTCTCTCCTTTCTTCTCCTACACTAGCAGGAACAAGGAAAAGGAGGAAAGGACTTGAAGCTCTAGCTAGGTGTGGATACTGGAGGCAGCACACTTGTGCTGCTCATTCACCGCTATCCGGAATCAAAGCTTGGAGCAAAAAGGAGAAGACAAAAATTCTGTAAGTGTTCTAACCCTCTTTGTAGTTAGGGTTTGATTTTGTGTTATGCATAGTTAGATTCATGGGCTATGGAATCATAGGAAAAAATTTTATATTCTGCACTTCTACTTTTCCTTCTTTTATGATTCCCAACAGTGGTATCAGAGCCATGATTATGCATAATACAAAATACATATGGGCTGGTAATTATGGTGAAGTTGAATGATTTAAAAATCTGGAAATTTTTCTGCATAATTGGTTTTCCTCCATGGCTGAACCTAGGGTTTGGAACCCTAGGTCAATTCTCTTCTACTCCTCTTCTTATTGATGGTTAAGTGTAGCCATGGTTGCAATAGGTTGTATAGGGTTTGAGTTTGGAGAAGAAGAATAAGGAAACTAGGGTTTTATAAAACTGTTATGAACAGTTTTCATGGTAGCCATGAAAAACCGTCATCTTGTTTTGCATGCCGAATTCAGAGTTCTTCTCCAAACTTTTTGAGCCATATATGGTTAGAAAGCTCTTCAAATAAGCTTTCCAACCCAACAAACGGTGCGTCAATCCGAGTTCTGTAGTGAAAGTTATGAATTTTTTACTACAGGCTGTCTGGAAAGACAGTTTTGCTCGGGAATGATGCAATAGCCACAACTTTGAGTTATTGATGGAGATCAAAGGCATGGCAATGGTTGCCACTACTTGGGTTATGTTCTAGACATGGTAGGGAAAGGTTCCCAAGCATTTAGATGCATCATAATTGGATTAAGATGCTAGAACAGAAGGAAGAAGGAGAAGAACACCATGGAGGCTGAATCTGGGTTTTAGAACCCTAAGGTTCTTGCAATTAATTCTAATTAACGCTGCTGTATTTATGATGGAAAATCATTGTAGGATCATTATATATCATTTGTATATGATTTTCTTTAAGTTTCAAAAAGGTTTTGATGGAAAAAGATTCAAAAAGTTTGAAAATGTTTCATAAACAGCATAGCAGAATTTTTCTGCAGAAAAGTCATCAATGGAGTTTTGATTAGAATTTGAGTTAGGGAACTCCAAATTGCATGAAACCAATTGCATTAGTTTCCTAAGACATGTAGGATACTGGGAAAATTCGTTTGGTAGCCTAATTCATTCATCTTGCTGGGTTTTAAATCAATTTCTGACAATGGACAGTATGCTGTAAATTTCTGGGCAGCCTACTGTTGTTTTAATTGTTTAGAACAATTGGTGATGATTTGATCATCCAAAACTCTTCTATTAGCTTAGTATTTCATGTAGGGACATGATACAAAAGCTGGTTTCAATGGAGGAGTTGAATTGATAAGGTTTTAGAAGCTATTGTGACCTTGAAGGTCTGCAACAATGGCTCCAGCAATGGGTTATGGAAACCCTAATTGTTCTTGATGATGGCAGCCACTTCCACCACTTCTCACATGTCCAAGGGCTTGTCCCCCACCCCTGTAGTCCTCTCCCTTGGCTGGCCATGGCCTCCCACAGCCGTTGGTGACCATGGCAGCCTAGCCAAGCTTAGGCAGCCCCCTGGTAGTGACGGCTGCATAGAGTTAAGGATGAAACCCTAATTTTGAGTTAATGATGAAACCCTAATTTCACTATGGCATTAATTAAAACCCTATTTGGAATATTAATTACCTTAATTAAGAGTTTATGATTGGTCATTAAATGACCAATCATGGTTATTAATTGTTAGGGCATAATTAATACCATTAATGATGTCTAGGGTTAGGGTTTTGATAACCCTAATTAGTGTAATTAATTAAGGGTAATAAATACCCTATTTGGCATTAATTAAACCCTAATCCCTTTTATTAAATACCATATGAACCTAGGGTTTTAATGATTCATAATTAAATGACCAATCATAAGGCATTTAATGATTAGGGCTTGCATTTAGGGTTTAGGGTTTTAGGAAACCCTAATACACTAATTCATCATTTAATTGATTTTATTTAATTCCTATGTTAATTATTTAATTAATATTGATTAATTTTATAATGTTTTAAATGGTTTAAAATACAATTGGGGATTAAATTAAAATCTGGAAATTCTTAATTAAATGAAATTGTTTTGTTTAAATAAGGAAACCCTAATATTGGATATTAGAGTTATTTTAGGAAACTTTATATGTTTTTATTAATTTGATTAATTGAAACTAAATGTCTTAAATGTCAAGACTTTATTTAATTCTGGATATTTTTGTTTAAACCTAATAAGATTAGGATGCATTAATGAGATTAATGTAAATCATTCAAGAGAAATACCATAATACCCATATGTTTTAATGCTTACAGTTTTTCTTTATATTATGCAATGAGATTGTATGTATGTGTTTGGATGATGATTATGGACTATACCCCTTAAACTAATTGTGATTGGCCATCTTATGAATGGGTTGTAATAATTTTTCAAGAGTTGTAATTTTATTATGGTGATGTAATTTATTATTTGGGGCTTGCATGCCACCTTCCCTCTCTCTCTATCATTCTCTTATGTACTCCACATTCCCATTATGTATCCCTTTCTATATATTATGTAAATGTTATGTAATCAAGAGCGCACTAAGGAGAATGGTGGACCCAAAGGAGTATGATGGAGCCCAACAAGCCAATGGTGGAGACTATCAAGCTAAGGGAGCAGATTGAAGGACTTGAAAGCTTAGAGAAGTTTTTCGAGAAAGCATGCATGTTACGAATGGTTTATTTTACGATCACCTACACCCACCATAGACCTAGGATTCAATCTATTGGCTTGGATTGAATCTTCTTAAAGTCCATAATCATCATAGTGGGAGCTTTAATTTATGAGATAATTGTTATAGCTCCAATACCATAGTTTGGTATATGTTACCTATTCACTTAGGGACTAATATCAAAATATGGTACTTTATATATGTTGATATATAATAGCATGCGATGTATGATTTATAATAGCCTGAGATGTATAATTATAAATAGCATAATTTATATGTTTAAATTTTGATACATGGGATGCATGTTAATTTGATGAGACCCTTAAAACCCCTCTCTTTTAATATTAAGTTGAAAATGAAGAAATCATAGGGAATGAATTCTTCATTGCCTTCTATCATTATAGGATCATCTAACGTCCCTTAATGTGGGTACCTGGCTGCAGACATGTAGGAGCTACCCATATTAAAGACATTACTTGAAACTATCACATATGAGATATCATGAGGTGCCTAAACTGGTATATACCAAGAAACTATAATGTGAGGTATATATTTGGCGAAACATACCTGTGTGAATGATGGGCTTAACTTAACTAGGGAAGTATTCCAAGAAACTATAATGTGAAGAGTATGTACCCTAGAGGTAAAATGGTTGGAACTTGCTTATGAAGCAATAGACAAAGACTTGTCTTCTCATTGTGGGTTAGAAGTCAAGAAACTATAATGTGAGGCTTCTAGGTCACAGTGGGACCCTAATCCCCATTAGGAATGAGATTCCCGAATTCCATTAGAGGGTGTATGGAATTTGATAAAATAGTGGGAGGTACCATATGATTAAAAGACCCTGTGAACCCCGGAAAACGGCCCACAAGGATTTGGCGAGAGAATGGGTGAAAGACAACAAACGAAAAAAGAGTCGCCACCTCATTTTTTAGGGAAAAGAGGAAAACCACAAAAATGTTTTATTTTCAAAACCACATGACTCCATTAAAGGAAAATCAAAGTCTTTGAAACCAGAAAAATTGGATTCGGGGGCTAAGTTACGACGTGGGAAGGTTTTGGGCAAAGCCCATAGGCACCCACATCGCCCGAGTTGGTCTCTTAATTTGATTGGGCTAACTTAAGATCTTTTTCACTCAAATATCAACATATATCATCACAAGGCAACATGCATATCATATATTCCATCCAATCATCCATGCACAATCAACCAAATAAAACAAAATAGAAAAAGAAGAAAAGAAAAGAAAAGCCTAGGATACTTGGATCCTAGGACGGACTTGAGCCTCACGAAGAGCGCCTACGTACCATGCATCGAAATACATGGATCAAAGTCCACGTAGTTCGAAAAGAATAAGGTTACAACCTAATACAAACCTATGGTAAATACCCTAGGTTTCCTTATTTGAAAAATATATTGATTTAGTCCAAAATTAAAAACTTCTACAAGAGGAAAGCCTTGATAAAAAAACCAGAATTTTATTAATAGAGGAAACCTTTGATAATCACCATATGTTCGTATTAAGAAGTAACCCTAGGAAGGAGAAGAGAAAAGAAAGAAGAAAAGTGAATTAGGGCACTTCATACCCTACTTACCTGAGCGCAAAAGCTCCAAGCATTTAGCCATTTCAAGCCATAGCAGCCCTATTTGCAATAGGACAAGCATTGTACCTGTTTGCACCCTTACAAGTGCACAAAATCATGCAAAGAAGAGCAACATACTAATCTGGACAGAACCATGACAAGGCCTAAAATTATCCATTCATCATGCAAATAACAAGAATAATGAATAACTAAGGACTCTAACTCAATCCTATATGCAACGACCTAACTAACATGCATAAAAAAACCTATGAAAGACACACTAACAAGCATGGGAGACTCCAACAATATCTATAAACATGATAGCTAAGCACATTCTAACCAAAAAGATAACACTTTATGTAAAATATGAAAATAGGCCTTCCTACGACGAGCTTTCTTAAGCAAAACTATCCTAAGATAATTTCACGTAAAAAAGTCGTTATGGGGAGGTGCAATCAACATATCCTACGTAAAATATATATATTAGAACACAACAGGAGTGATTTCATGCTTAAACACATCACAGAAAGCTCTCATGCAAAACCTCACTCAACGAAAAGGATAATTATCCTTAGAAAAGGATAATGTCTCCAAAAACCCTATAAAATCTACTATATGAATGCAAACCTAGCATAATTCAACTATATGTAGCATATATAGAATGACTATGATGAGAAATTACTCACAAAACTAAGCTAAGCATGCTGTATAAGACCTGTGTGATTTTAGGGTTATCGAAACCCTAATCTCACAACTATGCATAAAAACCTACGAAAAGACTCTAACACATGCTCAAATTATCATGAATATCATTCATATCATGTATATTAACCAACAGAAGCATCAATTCATGATAATAATCACAGCAACCTAAACATGTGAACTATGCATGATTTAAGAGGATAAGAAGAATAACACTATCCAATCCTTGGTAAACCAGGGATTATCAAGCATATAAAGCCATAAATCATCTTAAAATCATTCATAATGCATCCTAAAGACATTGAACTATCCTAACATGTGGAGCTATATCATGCACTAGAACTATCATAGAAGAAGAAGGAGAAGGAGAAAGAGAGAACTCATGTTCAACATTAAAGAGACATGCTTACCTCTTGTAGAATCTTCCTTGTCTTCAAACTTCTTGTTTCCTTGCTTGCTTAGGGTTGAAGAACCTCCTCTTGATGTCCTTCTAGCTCTCCAAACTCATAGCTCCCTCTCTCTCTAAGTGTAAAGTGCAATTAACCTCCCCCTATGTGCTGAATACCATGTCCTTTATATAGAGAACTGACCCCCTAAACCAATGGCTAAAATTAATTCATTAAACAATGATCCTAGGGCTATTAGAGACTCTCTTGGTGC
The DNA here is from genome assembly GCA_039720395.1 of Liquidambar formosana. Taxonomy (NCBI): domain Eukaryota; kingdom Viridiplantae; phylum Streptophyta; class Magnoliopsida; order Saxifragales; family Altingiaceae; genus Liquidambar; species Liquidambar formosana. Next base: position 23,476,591 of record CM077826.1, on the reverse strand, counting down.
TCAAACAACTCAAACTTACACACTTCTAAGAGAAAACAAGTTGTAATGGCGTAGGAAACTGTCAAAAGAGGGAGAGAAGAGTCAGAAGTTGAGTTGAGGACGGACTCCTCGGGTGACCAACTAGGCCTAGACGGTTAGCCGTCTGGGCTTGGACGGCTGACCGTCCAGCCCCGGACGGTTACCCGAGGGTCCTCCTATTTTTGCTCCGGTTTTGACTCCCACTTGCTATAGAAGTCCTAGAATGTTTAAATTAAGTCTGATTTTGATGAAATAAAAGCCAAAACGACCGTGTTTCGAAGGGGAACACATTTTTAGGAATTTTAGGACAAAAATCCTTAACCATGGGTGCATGGTTAGGTTTTACAAAGGTGGTTAACCATAGTGCCTCACCGTCGCTAAGCTGGGTTTGTACACAAGGTCGAACCAAATGCTTTCCCAATCGAAATTCAATCTTTCTAAACATACCTAGGATGTAAATAAAGCCCAATTGAAGTTAAATGAGAGAAAATCTGTTGGGTCTTATGAGTCAATTTGAGCAAACCAAGAAAAGGTCTTTTAGCCAACCCGAACCATTATGAGCCGAATTGTTCTTAGACCATTAATTCATGAAATTGAACCTATATATAGACTCTATGTACTCATATGAACTCAAGGGAATGACTCGGGATTCATTCCAAGGTCAAATGGAAAATATACGGCTTAAAAGACGATTATGCCCTTAAAGTTGCAAAAATTCTTATTGACTATCGAAATGAACTCCAAATCACTTCAAAATTCATACACATGATATTCAACGCCATAGAAACTCAATGCAAAAGACTAGACTCAAAAAGAACTCAAAATCCTACATGAAATGATATGTCCTAGCTAAGGTGACAAAAATGGGGTGTGACAAACCCAGTCATTATGGATAAAAATGAAATCTAATTCTCTGTTTATGTAGAATACCTAATTACTCACCTCAAAACCCCTATTTCCTAATATAGGATATTGATAGTTTGACTAAACCCGATTTCTTTGATTGACTTAGGAAATTGAGAATTGTTCTAATTTCAAAAGATTGTTTATATGCTATTAGGCCTTTTATTAAGGCCCTCCATAAAACATCCTAAGAAGAAAATGACACTATGCGCAATTGGCATCTTGTTGTCATGCTATATGATGGTATTGATGACTAATGAGCTTCAGAAGCAAAATTAGTCAATGCAAGTGCCTTTGATGTCCTACATCACATACAAAGGTTGTATTGTGAGTAAAATGATACTATAAAGTATAGTACTTGTAAAGGACTTCTTCTGGACTAGGATGTAATAAAAGTTGTTTATTAATAATCATTCTTTTGAAAAATAATTAATCACATAGAATAGCTTGAGAAGCTAGATGTGATTTAAAATGGAAGCATAGAGGAAAGCAAGTCTTGAAAAGTCAAAGACAAAGAAATATAATTATTTTGTAGTAAACATAAGGTATTGTAAAGGGAACTTGATAAAGTATCAGTCTTCCTAGAAGAACCAAACTTTTGAAGTTTTGGTTCATGCTCTAAACTAAATTGTTGGTTAGTTCTGTTTCTTGGTTTTTGGATTCTAGTGTAATCTAAATCGAAGCAGAAAGTTAAGTAGATAATAAGTTACCTTTAAAAAATTTTAATAGAGCAAGAGTTGCTAGATTAATTTTGGGAACTTATTTCTTAACTAGGTCATTTAAGACATTCTAGAAATTTGATTTCTGAATTTAAATGACTAATTAGAGTGAATGCAACGTATTTTGAGAATACAAGAGATGTAGAGACTCTCATTTAAATGTAACGATTATGATTTGGTTATGAGATGACCAAACCCATCTTTTACTTGGTGAAGTGAAAGAGTTACATTTATAATTTGACTAATACATTGTGATGTATATAGTCATGTAGAGCATGCATTCAATCACAGTAGACTCATCTTAGAATACCATAGCTCAATGGTGAATCTAAGAGAACGAATTGAACCCTATTAAGATATGGTTTGATCCATGATGAGTTTTACTAATGTATCCATCTAGGATATACCTTAAAATTGCTACATATTGATAATTTAGGATTCACTCCAGTTTTGTCCCAATTATATCAGATATGATATGGGAAGAAACTCAACTTAAAGAAGTTAAGGCTTGGGCTTGTGCTACATTTGTCTGGAAACATAATGTAGACAATCTGGAAATAAAGTCAAGTAAGTGTTGAATTATGATATATCCCAAAAGTGGTTGGGATAGTATTTCTATTACTCTAATGAACAAAAGTTGTCCATTAGGATGTTTGCTGGATTTTCTTGAGAAAGAGTTCATTCAAGAAAGATGCAAAAGTAGATAGAATTTATAGAATTGTCTGTAAAGCCACAAACGAACAAAGATCCAACCCTTGTCTCTGTTGAGACAAAACCCTTAACTACACTACAATCTGTTCATAGATCAAATTGGATATTTCTTAACATAAGAGAGATATTGTATCTCTATTAGAATGTGAAAGAATTGTTCTTTGGTGATAAAGATCACCAAGATAATCCTATTGATCATGACTAGACGATGTTTCACATCAACTCGGGAAATGACTAAGAGTCATTAAATCCAATATGGATAGATAGAGACCTAAAAGGCTTGGCTATTTAAGAATGTTTTCAACATAGGCAAAAAGTTGTCTATAAAGAAACTTGTTTGATAATAGTTATGCTGAAATCCATTTGGATCTTGTTATCTATAAACACACATTTTGAGTATGAGATATGTCAAAAAGGATATAAAGATGTTATATCAAATGGTGAAAAACCATAAAAGTGTGTAAGTTATAGAAGTCTATTAATAGACTACAAGGTTCTCATAATTAGAACATCTATAAAGTTGAAGTAATCAAATTGTTTGATTTCTCTCATTGTATAGATGGACCATGAGTGTATAAAAGGTTAGTGGGAGTGCGATCGTTTTTCTTTATCCTATCAATAAGATGACATCCTAATTATTATGAATGATATATAAATGTTATCTAATGTGAAGTTTTAGTTTTTGAGAAAAAATTCTTCATGAAAGATTTGGTAGAAGCATCTAACAAGATCTATAGAGATAGGTCATATAGATTGCTAAGTATCTCTAAGTCATTAAACATAGTTGAAATGTTGAAGGAGTTCAACATGGAGAATTCTAAGGGAGGTCTGATTTACTTCAGATAAGAATTCATTATCCAAGGGCATGTGCCCTAGGATAACACAAGTAAGGTTCTTAAAGTGTTAAGAAGCCTTATTCTACACTATGTATTGAACCTGATATCTATTATGTTGTAATTGTTACAAATAGTTATCAGTCAATTCAAATTTGGAATATTGGATTGTATATGGAAATTGTAAACTCATAGTAGATGGGTATATGGATTTGGATATAATCCATATGGGGTATATTTTATATTCACTTTAGTTGGTGAAATACTTAATAGAAGAACTGTATGAAAGATATAGTGGATTCCATTATTAAGGGTGAATTAATTGTCGCATTGTCTAGGAGACTATTGGATCTATAAGTTCATTTAGAACTTGGAGTTGTTCCTTCCATTGAGTTGCCCACACCTTGTTTTGTGACAACAATGGGTCTATATCTCAAGTATAGGAATCACGGTCTTATCAAAAGTCCAAACACATAGAGTGGCAATTCCAAGTGATTAGAGGAATCATTGGAAAAGGTAATAGATACATTACAGAACATATTATCTACATAAGTTTTTGTAGACCTACTGACTAAAGCTTTAAAACATAATTGGTTATGTCTAAGACCAACATCTTGAGAAGATAGGTATGCGATTCATGGTCGATTGGCTTTAGTGCAAGTGGGAGATTGTTAGGATTATACCCTAGAGCCAATCATAGAGATGATTGTTTAGGGATTAGGAACAATCATTTGATTTCATTTATGTATGTCACATTTATTATTGATTTAATAAAAGGGCTTATTCTATTATGTTTATATGCATCATTTATATTTACATAATATGTCCATGGAGTTAGAGTTGAGAATATGGAATTACAAAGAATTGTAATTTTGAGACTATAGATATATCTCTGTACTAAACTCCTAAAGCATTCCTAGTTGAAGGTTCACTATGATGGACAGTAGTGAACCATAGGACTAGCACTTGTTAGGTTGATTCTATTGGACGATAGCTAGTCTCAAGCTATTTGTGTGGAGACACTACAACCAACAAGTGGGTGACTATTATGAGAATAGGTACACTGAATGTGACCAAAGATATGAGATAAACTGAATGAAGTTTTATCCTGCCTGTCAATCAGTTTCTCATTGTTATAGTGGTACAAGAAATCCTTAGACCTGAGACACCATAGTTATCTTATGCATATAGCTTTAGAAGTTTGATAACACTAAGTGTAGATCCTATTCAGGGGTCTGCAAAGGTGTTCACTGGCCCTACTATTATGTGTATGAAGGCATGTGAGTGATCAACAAGGGATCCATCACTCTTAGGAAAAAGAGAGAGAATGTCTCATATAGCATTCATAATATAACTCATTAAATCCATGGCCATGGTAGGATGAATATGAAAAGAGTTTCATGAGTTCATCAATGAGTTGATATCTATGAATGAGTATAAAGTAATTGAACTAGGGACTTGACAGACTTCCATGTCCTATTAGTTCAATTGGAGACATTGTGTTGAAGGAAGGATGCAATTGTAACCTATAAACTATAACAGAAGGGTTCTTTGTAAATGACTATTCACCTCATTAAGGACCACACCATGAGCCATATGCTAGGTGTTACTCATGGTTAGTAGAAGCCCTAATTGATATAAGTGAGTTATAATCAATTAGGGAATTGAAAGGAGTTCCAATTAGACCCTAAATGGAAAGAGTTCCATTCTGCACACCTCGTGCTATTCGTACTACTTGATGATGTGAACCCAATGGGTCACACACTGATCATGCAAGATGAGCTTTAAAGTCTATGAGAGAAAGGGTATGAGTGCATAAAGAATAGTTCTTTAAGGCCAAATTTATATGAGATATAATTAAGAGGGGTTATTGTGTGTGTCACACCCCATTTTTGCACCACCTTACTAGGGCTCATCATTTCATGCATGTTTTTGTTTTGTTTTTGAGTCTAGTCACTTGCATTAGTTTTCTAGAGTCACAAGGACAATGGATATGAATTTTGGTTCAAATTGGAGTTGATCTTGAGGGATAATAAGAGCTTTTGTGACTTGAGGGGCATAATCGTCTTTTAAGTCCCAAACTTTTCATTTGACCTTGGAATGATCTCCAAATTGTCAATTGGAGTTCATATGGATGCATAAGAGGTATTTTTAGTGTCAATTTGGTAAGTCAATGGCTCGGGATTAAAATGGCTCGATGTGGTTCAAGTTGGTTAATTGACCCTTCCTTGGGTTAGCTCTAATTGACTCACAATTACCAACCAAATCTTTTCAAATTGACTTTCATTAGTCATCATTTTACCCTCAAAAGTGTTTCATGAAGTTCAATTTTGATATGGCCTGATGATGAGTTTAGTGTGGTTATTTACGGATTATCCTTGAAGAATTAGTGCGAATCACAGCATGAGATTTTTGGTTAAAATGAAAAGAAAATTATTTTATTAAATTAGCCATTTTTATCATGACACTAACACGTGTACGTATGTGATGAGTGTGTGTACGCACATACGATACATGTACATGCGTGTTAGCGGTCAGTCTCCCAATTTTTATAAAAGACAATTTCCTTTTCCTATTCAGATTAGAAGTCTTTTATCATTATAAAATACCTTTTGATTACTCTCCAAGGAAACCTAGTCCAGGAAGGAAAGGGAAACTCCAGATTTCAGCTATAAATACTCTCTTAATGTCTTTAAACAAGGGGGAGGAGAAGAGGGTTTAGAGGGAGTGAAATTCGTCATAATTCAGCAGCAGATTTTCTGAAAACCAGCAGTCGTATTTTAATCATAACTTTTTCATCCGAAGTCAGAATTTGATGAAATGGTCTTGTTAGAAAGATAATTCAATTCTCTACAACTTTGTATTTCACAAGCTTTATCCAAATCCAACGTTTTCATACCCAAAAACGCGATTGAAGTTGCTGCTGCTGCAAAGTGACGAGAATCACTTTTTCTTTTCTCTTGTTCTCTTTTTGTTTTCTATTTCTTTTCAAAGTTGAGTGAGTTTTGATCTCTTTGCTGTGATACCACTTTGACAAAGAGGAGGATTCGTGTTGGTTTGATTCACTCTAAAGACCTGAGGAGCCACGAACAATTGCATACAGCAGCAAGGAAGGCCCTTCCTAAGGTATTCTCCTTCTCTATTCAAGCTTAAACTAGGTTTTCATATGGGTTAGGCTTATTGCATGTTAAAGGTGACTTTTTTATCATGTATTAACACTCTAGCTAGTTAATATACATGGAATATCTATTTTTTATCTACTGTTTAGCATGCTTTAGGGCTGTCCTTTAGGTTTTTAATGCATAGTTATGATTCGTGTGCTCCTATTGTCCTTGTGTTAGGATTAGTGTCATTGCATGTTAGAGTTAGGATTTTCATCATGTTATATTGCTTTAGTTAGTTAATATGCATGATTTAATTTCTGTTTAGTTTGGTTTTAGCATGATTAAAGTATGTTTTGTATGTTTTTAAGCATATTTGTGAGTTTAGGGTTTTAGAGTCATTGTTTCGTGTTTGTTTTCATATAGCATGATAAAGTAGACTTTTTTATTTGGTTTTTCTTCGTGTTTGCTGTATATGTTTTTCATATGGAGTAAACATGATAGTTTTGCATGCATGTTAGTATGTTTTAGGGTTTTTATGCATGATATGGTTCTACGAATATGTTAGGACTTATTATTGTTCGCTGTTTTTGCTATTGGCATGCTTAGTGGATGATTTTAGGTCATAATACTATTCTGTCCAGATTTGCATGTTAGTGTTTTTGCATGGTTTTGAGCACTTGTAAGGGTGCAAATAGGTGTGGTATTTGTCCCATGGCAAATAGGGCTGCTCATGTCTGAAATGGCTAAATGCTTGGAGCTAATTGCGCTCAGGTAAGTGGGTGTGAAGGTGCCCCAATTCACCTTTCTTCTTAACTCATTCTCTTCTCCCTATTTAGGGTTAATTTTTAATATGATCCTATGGTTTAATTAGAGGTTTCCTTAACCAACAAAATTCTGGTTTTTATTAAAGTTTCCATTTTGTGGATTTCTTTCCTAAAATCAAACTTTCTATCATATTCAACTCTTTTGATCAAATAAGGAAACCTAGGGTTTTAACCATAGGTTTGTATTAGGATTTAACCTTAGTTCTAATCGAACTACGTGGACTTTGATCCATGTATTTCGTTGCATGGTACGTAGGCGCTCTTCGTGAGGCTCAAGTCCGTTCTAGGATCCAAGCATCCTAGGTTTATTTATGTTTTCTTTTCTTCTTTTTATTTTCTATTTTTATTTGCTTATTATGCATGGATGGATGAATGAAATATATGATATGCATGCAATTCTTGTGATGATATACTTGCTGATTTTTGTATGGAAAGACTTTAATTTAGCCCAAATGAACTGAGAGACCGAAAGGGTGACATGGGTGCCTATAGGCTTTGCCTAGAACCTTCCCATGTCATTACTTAGCCTCCGAATCCCCGATTTCTTTGGTTTTCAAAAGATTGGTTTTTGCCTTTCCTTTTTTATGGAGTCATTCAAATTGTTTTCCTAAAACAAACTATTTTTAGGGTTTTCCTTGTTTCCTTTAAAAAATAAGGTGGCAACTCCTTTCCTTTTTCTTTTTCAAACCCACTTTCTTTTCAATCCCTCGTGGGCCCAATTTCCGGGGTTCACAGTGTGATTAACAGTAATTACACAAAACCCTAAGTGGGTTCTCCCTCATGGTTGGCCCCCCCTTGGTGGGCTATATATATGTAGTGTGATGTAATGACATCACAACAAGTTGAAATCCCTAAAGGGTTGGCTGAAAATTCCAGCCTCTCTCTCTCTCTCTCCTCTCTTCTTCTACACTAGCAACAACAAGGAAAAGGAGGAAAGGACTTAAAGCTCTAGCTAGGTGTGGATATCGTTGGAGGTAGCACACTTGGGCTGCACATTCACCGCTGTCTGGAATCAAAGCTTGGAGCAAAAAGCAGAAGACAAAAATTCTGTAAGTTTTCTAACCCTCTTTGTAGTTAGGGTTCGATTTTGTGTTTTGCATAGTTAGATTCATGGGCTGTGGAATCGTAGGAAAAATTTTTATATTCCGCATTTCTATTTTTCCTTCTTGTATGATTCCCAACAGTCATCTATACTTAGGATAAAGAAAAACGATCGCACTCCCACTAACCTTTTATACACTCATGGTCCATCTATACAATGAGAGAAATCAAACAATTTGATTACTCCAACTTTATAGATGTTCTAATTATGAGAACCTTGTAGTCTATTAATAGACTTCTATAACTTACACACTTTTATGGTTTTTCATCATTTGATATAACATCTTTATATCCTTTTTGACATATCTCATACTCAAAATGTGTGTTTATAGATAACGAGATCCAAATGGATTTCAGCATAACTATTATCAAACACGTTTCTTTATAGACAACTTTTTGCCTATGTTGAAAACATTCTTAAATAGCCAAGCCTTTTAGGTCTCTACCTATCCATATTGGATTTAATGACTCTTAGTCATTTCTCGAGTTGATGTGAAACATCATCTAGTCATAATCAATAGGATTATCTTGGTGATCTTTATCACCAAAGAACAATTCTTTCACATTCTAATAGAAATACAATATCTCTCTTATGTTAAGAAATATCCAATTTGATCTATGAAAAGATTGTAGTGTAGTTAAGGGTTTTGTCTCAACAGAGATAAGGGTTGGATCTTTGTTCGTTTGTGGCTTTACAGACAATTCTATAAATTCTATCTACTTTTTGTTGGGAATCTAACTAGGGAGGAAAACTACAAAGGGCGGAATTAAAATTTTCCTATGATTCCCAAACCCATGAATCCGATTATGCATAATACAAAAACATAAACCCTAACTACCAAGAGAGTTGGGATTATTTACAGTTGATTAATGTCTTCTCCTTTATGCTCCAAGCTTTGTCTTCTCCTTTTTGCTCCAAGCTTTGTCTCCGGACAGCGGTGAATGAGCAGCCCAAGTGTGCTGCCTCCAACGGTATCCACACCTAGCTTGAGCTTGAAGTCCTTTCCTTCTTCTTCCTTGTTGTTGCTAGAGGTGGAGAAGAAAGAGAAGAGAGAGGGAGAGCTGTAATTTTCAGCCAGCCCTTGGGGAGGAGTGATTGTGATGATGTCATCCCCTTATAGTGGGCATTATATAGCCCACTAATAGGGCCGGCCAAGGGGGGATTCCAAACCATAATCTAATTTGTGTAATTACTCTTAATTACACAATTAGCCCACTAGTTTGCATCAAATACAAATTAGCCCCTTAAAGAACTTTTCTTTAATCACTTATACCCTTTCTCTCATAGACAATCAAGCTCTCTTAGCATGATCAGTGTGTGACCCATTGGGTTCACATCATCAAGCAGTAGGAACAGCACAAGTTGTGCACAATGGAACACTTTCCATTAAGGGTCTAATTGAAACTCCTTTCGATTCCCTAATTGATTATAACTCATTTATATCAATTAGGGCTTCTACTAACCATGAGTAACACCTAGCATATGGCTCATGGTGTGGTCCTTAATGAGGTGAATAGTCATTTACAAAGAACCCTTCTGTTATAGTTTACAGGTTACAATTCCATCCTTCCATCAACACAATGTCTCCAATTGAACTAATAGGACATGGAAGTCTGTCAAGTCCCTAGTTCAATTACTTTATACTCATTCATTAATATCAACTCAATGATGAACTTATGGAAACTCCTTTCCATATTCATTCTACCATGGGCCCATGGATTTAATGAGTTATATTCAATGAATGCTGTATGAGACATTCACTCTCTTTTTCTTGAGAGTGATGGATTCCTTGTTGATCACTCACATGCCTTCACACACATAGCAGTAGGGCCAATGAACACCCTTACAGACCCCTAAATAGGATCTGCACTTAGTGTTATCAAACTTCTAAAGCTACATGTATAAGACAACCATGGTGTCTCAGGTCTAAGGATTACTTGTACCACTATAACAATGAGAAACTGATTGACAAGCAGGTTAAAACTCCATTCCGTTTATCTTATATCTTTGGTCACATTCAGTGTACCTATTCTTATAATAGGCACCCACTTGTTGGTTGTAGTGTCTCCACACAAATAGCTTGAGACTAGCTATCCTCCTATAGAGTCAACCTAACAAGTGCTAGTCCTATAGTTCATTACTATCCATCATAGTGAACCTTCAACTAGGAATGATTTAGGAGTTTAGTACAGAGATATATTTACAGTCTCAAAATTACAACCCTTTGTAATTTTATATTCTCAACTCTAACTCCATGGACATATTATGTAAATATAAATGATGCATATAAACATAATAGAATAAGCCCTTTTATTAAATCAATAATAAATGTGACATATATAAATGAAATCAATTGATTGTTCCTAATCCCTAAACAATCATCTCCATGATTGGCTCTAGGGCATAATCCTAACACTTTTGCATCTTTCTTGAATGAACTCTTTCTCAAGAAAATCTAGCAAACATCCTAATAGACACCTTTTGTTCATTAGGGTAATAGAAATACTATCCCAACCACTTTTGGGATATACCACAATTCAACACTTACTTGACCTTATTTCCAAATTGTCTACATTATGTTTCCAGACATACGTAGCACAAGCCCAAGCTTTAACTTCTTTAAGTTGGGTTTCTTCCCATATCATATTTGATATAATTGGGACAAAACTAGAGTGAACCCTAAATTATCAATATATAGCAATTTTAAGGTATATCCTAGATGGATACATTAGTAAAACTCATCATAGATCAAACCATATCTTAATAGGGTTCAACTCGTTCTCTTAGATTCACCATTGAGCTATGGTATTCTAAGATGAGTCTACTGTAATGGAATGCATGCTCTATATGACTATATAGATGACAATGTATTAGTCAAATTATAAATGTAACTCTTTCACTTTACTAAGTAAAACATGGGTTTGGTCATCTCATAACCAAGTCATAATCATTACATTTAAATGAGAGTCTCTACATCTCTTGTATTCTTGGAATACGTTGCATTCGCTCTAATTAGTCATTTAAATTCAGAAATCAAATTTCTAGAATGTCTTAAATGACCTAGTTAAGAAATAAGTTCCCAAAATTAATCTAGCAACTCTTGCTCTATTAAAATTTTTAAAGGTAACTTATTATCTTCTCAACTTTCTGCTTCCATTTAGATTACACTAGAATCCAAAAACCAAGAAGCAGAACTAACCAACAATTTAGTTTAGAGCATGAACTAAAACTTCAAAAGTTTGGTTCTTCTAGGACGACTGATACTTTATCAAGTTCCCTTTACAATACCTTATGTTTACTACAAAATAATTATATTTCTTTGTCTTTGACTTTCAAGACTTGCTTCCTTCTATGCTTCCATTTTAAATCACATCTAGCTTCTCAAGCTATTTTATGTGATTAATCATTTTTCAAAAGAATGATTATTAATAAACAACTTTTATTACATCCTAGTCCAGAAGAAGTCCTTTACAAGTACTGTACTTTATAGTATTTTTTTACTCACAATACAACCTTTGTATGTGATGTAGGACATCAAAGGCACTTGCATTGACTAATTTTGCTTCTGAAACTCATTAGTCATCAATACTATCATATAGCATGGCAACAAGATGCCAATTGTGCATAGTGTCTTTTTCTTCTTAGGATGTTCTATGGAGGGCCTTTAAGAAAAGGCCTAATAGCATATAAACAATCTTTTGAAATTGAGAACAATTCTCAATTTCCTAAGTCAATCAAAGAAATCGGGTTTAGTCAAACTATCAATATCCTATATATTAGGAAATAGGGGTTTTGAGGTGAGTAATTAGGTAATCTACATAAATAGATAATTAGATTTCATTTTTATCCATAATGATTGGGTCTTTAATCATATGGTACCTCCCACTATTTTATCAAATTCCATACACCTTCTAATGGAATTCGGGAATCTCATTCCTTAATGGAGATTGGGGTCCCACTGTGACCTAGAAGCCTCACATGTTAGTTTCTTGACTTCTAACCCACAATAAGAAGACAACTCTTTGTCTATTGCTTCATAAGCAAGTTCCAATCGTTTTGCCTCTAGGAAACATACTCCTCACATGTTAGTTTCTTGGAATACTTCCCTAGTTAAGTTAAGCCCATCATTCATACAGGTATGTTTCGCCAAATATATACCTCACATGTTAGTTTCTTGGTATATACCAGTTTAGGCACCCCATGATATCTCATATATGATAGTTTCAAGTAATGTCTTTAACATGAGTAGCTCCTACATGTCTGTAGCCAGGTACCCACATTAAGGGACGTTAGATGATCCTATAATGATAGAAGGCAATGAAGAATCCATTCCTTAATGTATCTCCATTTACAACTTAATATTAAAAGAAGAGGGGTTTTTAAGGGTCTCATCAAATTAACATACATCTCATGCATCTAAATATAAAAAATTGAACAGCATAATAATAATAATCCACTTATCGATATTAGTCCCTAAAAGGAGACATATAACGATCTATGGATTTGGAGCTATCACTATTAATCTCATTAAAAGCTCCCACTATGATGATTATGGACTTTAAGAAGATTCAATCCAAGCTAATAGATTGAATCCAAGGTCTAAAGTGGGTGTAGGTGATCGTAAAATAACACATTCAAAACATGCATGCTTTCTTGAAACACTTCTCTAAGCTTTCAAGTCCTTCAATCTGCTCCCTTGGCTTGATGGTCTCCACCATTGGCTTGTTGGGCTCCATCATACTCCTTTGGGTCCACCATGCTCCTTAGTGCACTCTCGATTACATAACATTTACATAATATATAGAAAGGGATACATAAGGGGAATGTGGGATACATAAGAGAAAGATAGAGAGAGAGGGAAGGTGGCATGCAAGCCCCAAATAATAAATTACATCACCATAATAAAATTACAACTCTTGAAAAATTATTACAACCCATTCATAAGACGGCCAATCACAATTGGTTTAAGGGGTATAGTCCATAATCATCGTCCAATCACAAACATACAATCACATTGCATAAAGTAATGAAAAACTGTAAGCATTAAAACATATGGGCATTATGGTAATTCTCTTGAATGATTTACATTAATCTTATTAATGCATCCTAATCTCATTAGGTTTTACAAAATTTCCAGAATTCAATTAAGTCTTAACATTTAAGACACTTAGTTTCAATTAATCAAATTAATTGAAACATATAAAGTTTCCTAAAATAATTCTAATATCCAATATTAGGGTTTCCTTAATTAAAAAAAACAATTTCATTTAATTAAGAATTTCCAGATTTTAATTTAATCCCTAATTGTGTTTTAAATCATTTAAAACATTATAAAATTAATCAATATTAATTAAATAATTAATTTAGGAATTAAATAAAATCAATTAAATGATGAATTTGTGTATTAGGGTTTCCTAAAACCCTAAACCCTAAATGCATAACCCTAAACCCTAATGCAAGCCGTAATCATTAAATGCCTTATGATTGGTCATTTAATGACCAATCATTAAAACCCTAGGTTCATACGGTATTTATGATAAGGATTAGGGTTTAATTAATGCCAAATAGGGTATTAATTACTCTTAATTAATTACACTAATTAGGGTTTCTAAAACCCTAACCCTAGACATCATTAATGGTATTAATTATGCCCTAACAATTAATAACCATGATTGGTCATTTAATGACCAATCATTAACTCATTAATGAAGGTAATTAATTGTTCAATTAGGGTTTTAATTAATGCCATAATGAAATTAGGGTTTCATCATTAACTCAAAATTAGGGTTTCATCATTAACCCTGTGCAGCCACCACTACCAAGGGGCTGCCTGATCTTGGCTAGGCTGCCATGGCCACCAACGACTGTGGGAGGCCATGGCCAGCCATGGGAGAACACCCTAGGGGTGTGTGCCAAGCCTCTGGACACATGAGAAGTGGTCCAAGTGGCTGCCTTCATCAAAATCAATTAGGGTTTCCAAAACCCATTGCTGGCGCCATTGTTGCAGACCTTCAAGGTCACAATTGCTTCTAAAACCTTATCAATTCGACCCCTCCATTGAAACCAGCTTTTGTATCATGTCCCTACATGAAATACTAAGCTAATAGAAGAGGTTTGGATGATCAGATCATCACCAATTGTTCTAAACAATTAAAACAACAGTAGGCTGCCCAGAATTTGACAGCATACTGTCCATGGTCAGAAATTGATTTAAAACCCAGCAAGATGATTAAGTCAGGCTACCAAACGAATTTTTCCAGTATCCTACATGTCCTAGGAAACTAATGCAATTGGTTTCATGCAATTTGGAGTTCCCTAACTCAAGTTCTAATCAAAACTCCATTGATGACTTTTCTGCAGAAAAATTCTGCTATGCTGTTCATGAAAAATTTTCAAACTTTTTGAATCTTTTTCCATCAAAACCTTTTTGAAACTTAAAGAAAATCATATACACATGATATATAATAATCCTACAATGGATTGCCATCATAAATATAGAAGCTTTAATTAAAATTAATTGCAAGAACCTCTGGGTTCTAAAACCCAGATTCAACATCCATGGTGTTCTTCTCTTTCTTCCTTCTGCTCTAGCATCTTAATCCAATTATTATGCATCTAAATGCTTGGGAACACTTCCCTACCATGTCTAGAACATAACCCAAGCGGTGACAACCATTGCCATGCCTTTGATCTCCATAAAAAACTCAAAGTTGTGGCTATTGTATCATTCCCGAGCAAAACTGTCTTTCCAGACAGCCTGTAGTAAAAAATTCATAACTTTCACTACAGAACTCAGATTGATGCACCGTTTGTTGGGTTAGAAAGCTAATTTAAAGATCTTTCTAACCATATATGGCTCAAAAATTTTGGAAAAGAACTCTGATTTCGGCATGCAAAATAAGATGACGGTTTTTCATGGCTACCATGAAAACTGTTCATAACAGTTTTATAAAACCCTAGTTTCCTTATTCTTCTTCTCCAAACTCAAATCCTATGCAACCTATTGCATCCATGGCTACACTTAACCATCAATTAGAAGAGGAGTAGAAGAGAATTGACCTAGGGTTCCAAACCCTAGGTTCAGCCATGGAGGAAAACCAATTATGCAGAAAAATTTTCCAGATTTTTGAATCATTCAACTATACCATAATCACCAGCCCATATGTATTTTGTATTTCGCATAATCATGGCTCTGATACCACTGGTGGGAATCGAACAAGAGGGAAAAATAGAAGTGCGGAATATAAAAATTTTTCCTACGATTCCCAATCCCATGAATTTAACTATGCATAATACAAAATCAAATCCTAACTACGAAAAGGGTTAGAATACTTACAGTTTTAATGATCTTCTCCTTTTTGCTCCAAGCTTCAATTCCGGACAGCGGGGAATGAGCAGCCCAAGTGTGCTGCCTCCAACGGTATCCACACCTAGCTAGAGCTTCAAGTCCTAATCCTCTTTTCCTTGTTGTTGCTAGAGTAGGAGAAGAGAAGAGAAGAGAGAGAGAGAGAGAGAGAGAGAGAGAGAGAGAGAAAAGAGAGCTTCCAACAGCTTGGACGGCTACGGTTGGGAGTGAGCAAAACCTTATGCCATGTCACACATAAGTGTGACTTATATATATAGCCCACTAAAGGGGGCTGGCCATGGGGAAGAAACCCTAATAGGGTTATGTGTAATTACATTTAATTACACATTAACCCCTATTATTTGTATCAAATACAAATAGGCCCATAAAGAACTATTCTTTATTCACTAAAACCCTTTCTCTCATAGACTTTAAAGCTCTTCTTGCATTATCAGTGTGTGACCCATTGGGTTTACATCATCAAGTAGTAGGAATAGCACGAGGTGTGCACAATGGAACTCTTTCCATTTAGGGTCTAATTGGAACTCCTTTCAATTCACTAATTGATTATAACTCACTTATATCAATTAGGGCTTCTACTAACCATGAATAACACCTAGCATATGGTTCATGGTGTTGTCCTTAATGAGGTGAATAAATATCTAACAAAGTACCCTTCTGTTATAGTTTATAGGTTACAATTGCATCCTTCCTTCAACACAATGTCTCCAATTAAACTAATAGGACATGGAAGTCTGTCAAGTCCCTGGTTTAATTACTTTATACTCGATCATGAATATCAACTCATTGACGAACTCATGGAAACTCTTTTCCATATTCATCCTACCATGGCCATGGATTTAATGAGTTATATTATGAATGCTATATGAGACGTTCTCTCTCTTTTTCCTGAGAGTGATGGTTCCCTTGTTGATCACTCACATGCCTTCATACACATAGCAGTAGGGCCAATGAACACCTTTACAAACCCCTTAATAGGATTTGCACTTAGTGTTATCAAACTTCTAAAGCTACATGCATAAGACAACTATGGTGTCTCAGGTCTAAGGATTACTTGTACCACTATAACAATGAGAAATTGATTAACAGGTAGGATAAAACTCTATTCAATTTATCTCAAATCTTTGGTCACATTCAGTGTACCTATTCTTGTAATAGGCACCCACTTGTTGGTTGTAGTGTCTCCACACAAATAGCTTCAGACTAGCTATCCTCCTATAGAGTCAACCTAACAAGTGCTAGTCCTATGGTTCATTATTGTCCATCATAGTGAACCTTCAACTAGGAATGCTTTAGGAGTTTAGTACAGAGATATATTTACAGTCTCAAAATTACAACACTTTGTAATTTCATATTCTCAACTCTAACTCCATGGACATATTATGTAAATATAAATGATGCATATAAACATAATAGAATAAGTCATTTTATTAAATCAATAATAAATGTGACATACTTAAATGAAATCAAATAATTGTTCCTAATCCCTAAACAATCATCTCCATGATTGGCTCTAGGGCATAATCCTAACAGGGTTCACATCATCAAGTAATAGGAATAGTATAAGGTATGCACAATAGAACTCTTTCCATTAAGGGTCTAATTGGAACTCCTTCTAATTCCCTAATTGATTATAACTCACTTATATCAATTAGAGCTTCTACTAACCATGAGTAACATCTAGCTGTTGGGAATCGAATAGGGAGGAAAACATACAAAGGCAGAATTGAAATTTTCCTACGATTCCCAATCCCATGAATCCAATTATGCATAATACAAAACAAAACCCTAACTACATAGAGAGTTAGGATACTTACAGTTGATTAAAGTCTTCTCCTTTATGCTCCAAACTTTTTCTTCTCCTTTTTGCTCCAAGCTTGAACTCCGAGTAGCAATGAATGAGAAGTCTAAGTGTACTACCTCCAACGGTATCCACACCTAGCTTGAACTTGAAGTCCTTTACTTCTTCTTCCTTATTGTTGCTAGAGGTAGAGAAGAGGGAGAAAAAGAGAGCCTCCTTAGGAATTTCGGCCAGCCCTTAGGGAGAGTGAATTATGATTTAAATGATGTCATCACATCACATGTGAGGCTTTACATAGCCCACTAATAGGGCCAGCCCTAGTGAGGAATCCTATTCCTCATATGAGTTAAGTTGTAATTATACATAATTGCAACTTAACCCCTCTAATTTATATCCCATATAAATTTTTCCCTTAAGAACAATTCTTTTATTCACTTATGCCCTTTCTCTCATAAACTTTCAAGCTCTCTTAGCATGATCAGTGTGTGACCCATTGGGTTCACATCATCAAGTAGTAAGGATAGCACGAGGTGTGCACATTGGAACTCTTTCCATTTAGGGTATAATTGGAACTCCTTCCAATTCCCTAGTTGCTCTCTTATATCAATTAGGGCTTCTACTAACCATGAGTAACACCTAGCATATGGCTCATGGTGTGGTCTTTAATGAGGTGAATAGTCATTTACAAAGAACCCTTTTGTTATAGTTTATAGATTACAATTACATCCTTCCATCAATACAATGTCTCCAATTGAACTAATAGGACATGGAAGTCTGTCAAGTCCCCAGTTCAATTACTTTATACTCATTTATTAATATCAACTCAATGATGAACTTATGGAAACCCCTTTCCATATTCATTATACCATGGGACCATGGATTTAATGAGTTATATTCAATGAATGCTATATGAGACATTCACTCCTTTTTTCTTGAGAGTGATGGATTCCTTGTTGATCACTCACATGCCTCCACATACATAGTAGTAGGGCCAATGAACACCCTTACAGACCTTGAATAGGATTTGCAGTTAGTGTTATCAAACTTCTAAAGCTACATGCATAAGATAACCATGGTGTCTTATGTCTAAGGATTACTTATACCACTATAACAATGAGAAACTGATTGACAGGAAGGTTAAAACTCCATTCAGTTTACCTCATATCTTTGGTCACATTCAGTGTACCTATTCTTATAATAGGTACCCACTTGTTGGTTGTAGTGTCTCCACACAAATAGCTTGAGACTAGCTATCCTCCTATAGAGTTAACCTAACAAGTGTTAGTCCTATGGTTCTTTATTGTCCAACATAGTGAACCTTCAACTAGGAATGATTTAGGAGTTTAGTATAGAGATATATTTACAGTCTCAAAATTATAACCCTTTGTAATTTCATATTCTCAACTCTGACTCCATGGACATATTATGTTAATATAAATGATGCATATAAACATAATAGAATAAGCCCTTTTATTAAATCAATAATAAATGTGACATATATAAATGAAATCAAATGATTGTTCCTAATCCCTAAATAATCATCTCTATGATTGGCTCTAGGGCATAATCCTAACAATCTCCCACTTGCACTATAGCCAATCCACCATGTATCTCATACCATATCCTGTCGGTGGTGAAGGGGTCTTCTAACATTCTCTATTGAATTAAATCTTTTATATGTATGTATCATCCTTTCCAATGATCTCTCTAATCACTTAGAATCACCGCTTAAAGCTTGGACTTTTGATGAGACTGTGGATCCTTGTCTTGAGTAATAGCCCCATTGTTGTCACAAAAACAATAGTAAGGACGTCTCAATGTCAGGAATCACTTTTAGTTCAATAATGAACTTCTTAATCCAAACATGCAGTAATGCGCTCTAATTTACAGGTCCACCATTTAAGGTGAGAACATACCTCGATGTTGATCTCCTATCATCATCGTCAGATTAAAAATCTGAGTCCGTTCTACCAAGCATTTCTAAGTTTCTTTCTCCATAGACAAGGCATAGGTCCTTTAGTTCTTCTAAAGTACTTAAGGATAGCCTTGACTGCTTTCCAAGGTTTCTTACCTGGGTCTGCTTGATACCTGCTCATAACATTTACAGCAAAACTGATATCTGGTCATGTACATAGCATAGCGTATTCTTTTAGACAACTTGATTTCATGTCTGACAGGAATTAGACTTCTTTTGAAATCATGCATTTTGAACCCTTTCAAAATCTTGTCTATGTACATCGATTGGTAGAGACTTAGCATCCTTTAAGATATATCTCTATAGTCCTTTATTCCTAGAATATAGGATGCTTCTTCCAAATCCTTCATGGAGAAATTCTATGAAAGACAATCTTTCACTTATGACAACATCTCTACTTTATTCCTAATAAGTAGAATGTCATCCACTTATAGGACCATAAATGTGATTGCACTCCCACTAACCCTTTGTACAATCATGGTACAATAATGTGTTAGGATTATGCCCTAGAGCCAATCATGGAGATGATTGTTTAGGGATTAGGAACAATCATTTGATTTCATTTATGTATGTCACATTTATTATTGATTTAATAAAAGGGCTTATTCTATTATGTTTATATGCATCATTTATATTTACATAATATGTCCATGGAGTTAGAGTTGAGAATATGGAATTACAAAGAGTTGTAATTTTGAGACTATAGATATATCTCTGTACTAAACTCCTAAAGCATTCCTAGTTGAAGGTTCACTATGATGGACAATAATGAACCATAGGACTAGCACTTGTTAGGTTGACTCTATAGGAGGATAGCTAGTCTCAAGCTATTTGTGTGGAGACACTACAACCAACAAGTGGGTGCCTATTACTAGAATAGGTACACTGAATGTGACCAAAGATATGAGATCAACTGAATGGAGTTTTATCCTGCCTGTCAATCAGTTTCTCATTGTTATAGTGGTACAAATAATCCTTAGACCTGAGACACCATAGTTGTCTTATGCATGTAGCTTTAGAAGTTTGATAACACTAAGTGCAAATCCTATTCAGGGGTTTGCAAAGGTGTTCATTGGCCCTACTGCTATGTGTATGAAGGCATGTGAGTGATCAACAAGGGATCCATCACTCTCAGGAAAAAGAGAGAGAATGTCTCATATAGCATTCATAATATAACTCATTAAATCCATGGCCATGGTAGGATGAATATGAAAAGAATTTCATGAGTTCATCAATGAGTTGATATCTATGAATGAGTATAAAGTAATTGAACTAGGGACTTGACAGACTTCCATGTCCTATTAGTTCAATTAGAGACATTGTGTTGAAGGAAGGATGCAATTGTAACCTATAAACTATAACAGAAGGGTTCTTTGTAAATGACTATTCGCCTCATTAAGGACCACACCATGAGCCATATGCTAGGTGTTACTCATGGTTAGTAGAAGCCCTAATTGATATAAGTGAGTTATAATCAATTAGGGAATTGGAAGGAGTTCCAATCAGACCCTAAATGGAAAGAGTTCCATTGTGCACACCTCGTGCTATTCCTACTACTTAATGATGTGAACCCAATGGGTCACACACTGATCATGCAAGAAGGGCTTTAAAGTCTATGAGAGAAAGGGTTTTAGTGAATAAAGAATAGTTCTTTATGGGCCTATTTGTATTTGATACAAATAATAGGGGTTAATGTGCAATTAAGAGTAATTACACATAACCCTATTAGGGTTTCTTCCCCATAGCCAGCCCCCTTTAGTGGGTTGCCTATATAAGTCACACTTATGTGTGACATGGCATAATAGGCTTGCACAATAAACCCTAGCCGTCCAGCCCTTTGGAGGCTCTCTTCTCTCTCTCTCTCTTCTCCACCTCTAGCAACAACAAAGAAGAAGAAAGAAAGGACTTGAAGCTCTAGCTAGGTGTGGATACCGTTGGAGGCAGCACACTTGGGCTGCTCATTCACCGCTGTCCGGAATCAAAGCTTGGAGCAAAAAGGAGAAGACCATTAAAACTGTAAGTGTTCTAACCCTCTTCGTAGTTAGGGTTTGATTTTGTGTTATGCATAGTTAGATTCATGGGATTGGGAATCGTAGGAAAAATTTTTATATTCCGCCTTTGTATTTTTCCCTCTTGTTCGATTCCCAACATAATGGGTTCTATCTCAACAGGGACAGGGGTTGCATCAATGTCGATTTGTGTTTCATTAGACAACTTTTTGAGTTCTATTTTCCTGTTGTTGCCTCCTTCTTGAATAAACTCTTTTTCAAGAAAGATTGCAAACTTATAGACAAAACACTTTTTGTTTATCAGGATAATAGACTTAGTATCCTAAACTCTCTTTAAGATAATCCACAAACCTACATTTAAGTTATCTTGATTTCCAATTTGGTTGCATTATATCTCTCTACATATGTAGTACAACCCCATACCATAACATGCTTAAGGTTTGGTGCTTTCACTTTTCATATCTCATATGGATTCTAAGGGATAGCCTTGGTTTGAACTCTGTTTCATAGGTACGCGGCAGTTTTTAGGGCATATCCCTAAAAGAATAATATTAGGTCAGTGTAACTTATCATGGATTGGACTATATCCTATAAGGTCCTATTCCTCCTTTCTAACATACCATTAAGTTATAGTGTTCCAAGAAGTGTCCATTGTGATTGAATGCTCGTCTGAACAAGTTGATCTGAAAATTCACTAGTTAAATATTTGCCTCTTTGATCTAATCGAAGAGCATTAATACTTTAACTGGTTGTTTCTCTACTTCATATCTGAATTTTTTGAACCTTTCAAATGTTTCAGATTTTACTTCATTAAGTATACACACCCAAACCTAGACTGAATCATCGGTAAAGGTTGTAAAGTAAGAGAAAACTCTACATACATCATTATGTATTAGTTCTCATCTCTTGTTCTCTTGGGTTTATTAGCATTCAATTTAGAACTATCATGTTCTATGAAACTAACATTTAGTTTAGAGCATAATCCATACTTTCCAAAGGTTGGTTCTTTAGAGTATCCAGATACTCCCGGCAATTACGTTTCCAGTGCCCATCCTTGTCGCAGTGAAAATAGGTTCCTTTGGCCTTATTAGCATTACCTTTCTTGACGCCTCCTTTCGGCTTTAAGTTCTTCTTCTTCTTCCCTTAGGTACTCTTACTCTTGCCTTTTCCCTTGCCCTTGGGCTTAGGTTTGGCTTTAGAAGTAGAAGCTCCATCAAATGCGAGCAATGAACCTTTCCCTTCTTCATTGTCTCCTCAATCATCTTGAGTAAATTGTGTAGCTTAGGAAGAGTGGGCTCAAGCTTGTTCATATGAAAATTCATAATGAACGGTCCAAATGAATCAGGAAGGGACTGCAGAATTATGTCTGAACACATATCAACTTCAATGATCACATCAAGCTTCTCAAACTGCTCGATATGGTTGATCATCTTCAAGGTGGGATCAGTCACGAATGAACCCTCGTTCATCCTTGCCTTGAATAGATGCTTGACAATATTATATTTAGTGGTCCTACTTTGCTCCCCATACAACTCTTGTAAGTGGAGAAAGATGTCGGGAGCGCTACTCATGGACTCATGTTGCTTCTGAAGCTCAGGGCTTATGGATGTCATCATATAGCATCTTGCCTTTAGGTCGTCGTCCATGCGCTTCTGATAAGCGTCTTTCTCCTGTTGAGTTGCAGCCTCAGGAAGAGCCTTAGGAAGTGAGCCATCAAGTGTGTAGGTAATCTTTTCAGAATTTAAAACTATTTTCAAATTCCTTAGCCAATCAAGATAGTTTGGTCCAGTTAAATGGTTGGTGTCCAATAATTTGGATAACGGGTTGAGGTGAGCCATTTTAATGAACTACATATAAAAAATAAAATAGAGAATTAGATTTCATTTTTAATCCGTAATGATCGGGTCTTTAATCATATGGTACCTCCCACTATTTTATCAAATTCCATACACTCTCTAATAGAATTTGGGAATCTCATTCCTAATGGGGATTGGGGTCCTACTGTGACTTAGAAGCCTCACATTATAGTTTCTTGACTTCTAACCCACAATAAGAAGACAACTCCTTGTCTATTGCTTCATAAGCAAGTTCCAATCATTTTGCCTCTAGGGTTCATACTCCTCACATTATAGTTTCTTGGAACACTTCTCTAGTTAAGTTAAACCCATCATTCACACAGGTATGTTTCGCCAAATATATACCTCACATTATAGTTTATTGGTATATACCAGTTTAGGCACCCCATGATATCTTATATGTGATAGTTTCAAGTAATGTCTTTAACATCGGTAACTCCTACGTATCTGCAGCCACCCATTAAGGGACGTTAGATGATCCTACAATGATGGAAGGCAATGAAGAATTCATTCCCTATGATTTCTTCATTTTCAACTTAATATTAAAAGAGAGGGGTTTTAAGGGTCTCATCAAATTAACTAATTTAACATACATCTCATGCATATAAATAAAATATAACAACATTATATATAATCCAATTATCTATATTAGTCCCTCTAAGGTGACATATAACGATCTTTGGATTTGGAGCTATCACTATTAATCTCATTAAAAGCTCCCACTATGATGATTATGGACTTTAAGAAGATTCAATCCAAGTTAATGGATTGAATCCAAGGTCTAAGGTGGGTGTAGGTGATCATAAAACATTCATTTGAAACAAAGCATGCTCTCTTGAAAGTCTTTTCTAAGCTTCCAAGTCCTTCAATCTCCTCCATAGGCTTAATCGTCTCCACCATAGGCTTGTTGGGCTCCACCATGCTCCTTTGGGTCCACTATGCTCCTTAGTGCGCTCTTAATTACATAACATTTACATAATTTAAAGAAAGGGATACATAAAGAGAATGTCAGGTACATAAGAGAATGATAGAGAGAGAGAAGAAGGTGGCATGCAAGCCCCAAAATAAATAATTACATCACCATAATTAAATTACAACTCGTGAAAATAATACAACCCATTTATAAGACGGCCAATCACAATTGGTTTAAAGGGTATAGTCCATAATCATCATCCATCCATAACCATACAATCACATTGCATAATAAAGGAAATAACTGTAAGCAATAAAGCATATGGGCATTATGGTAACTCTATTGATTGGTATTCATTAATCTCATTAATGTGTCCTAATCTCATTAGGATATGCATAATTTCCAGAATTAATTAAGTCTTAACATTTAAGGCTTTTAGTTTCAATCAATCAAATCAATTGAAACCATTAAAGTCCCTTAATTAAACTCTAATATCAAATATTAGGGTCTCTTTAATTAAACAAAACAATTTCATTTAATTAAAAATTTCCAGATTTTAATTTAATCCTAAATTGTGTTTTAAACCATTTAAAACATTATAAAATTAATCACCATTAATTAAATAATCAATTTCGGAATTAAATAAAATCAATATATTAATTAATTAGTGCATTAGGGTTTCCTAAAATCCTAAACCCTAAGTGCATTAACTCTAAACCCTAACCCTAATGCATTAAATGCCTTATGATTGGTCAATAAATAACCAATCATTTAAACCTTAGGTTTGTACAGTATTAATGATTAGGATTAGGGTTTAATTAATGCCACCTAGGATACTAATTACACCTAATTAATATGCACTAATTAGGGTTTCTAAAACCCTAAACCTTTAACCTATTAAATGCCAATGATTAATTACTAAACCTTTAATGATCATGATTGGTCATTAATGACCAATCATTTAACCCTAGGTTAGACACATTAATTATTAGGTTTAGTTATTAATTAATGCATTTATAGAATTAGGGTTTAATTAATACGAATTAGGGTTTCCTAAACTCTAAACCCTAGACATCATAAATGCAATTAATTATACCCTAATAATTAATAACCATGATTGGTCATTAAACTCTTTAATTAAGGTAATTAATAGCCAATTAGGGTTTCAATTAATGCAATTAATTAGATTAGGGTTTTGTCATTAATAGAAATTAGGGTTTCATCATAAACCCTAAGGCTGCTGCCACTTTAGTGGGCTGCCATGGCTTGGCTAGGGGGCTGCCATGGCTAGGCTAGAGGGCTGCCAAGGCTTGGGCACGGCTAGGCCAGGGGGCTGCCATGGCTTGGCCAGGGGACTGCCAAGGCTAAGCAAGGTTGCCATGGCCACCACCAAGCATGGGGAGCCAAGGACAACCAAGGGACACTTGCTAGGGTCGTGGCCTAGCCCTAGGACATATGTGGAGTGGCCAAGAGGGCTGCCATCATCGACAATTGATTAGGGTTTCAAGAACCCGTGTTGGCGCCACCATGGGAGGACTTCCAAGGTCACAATTGTTTCTAAAACTCAATCAATTCGACTCCACCAACAAAACCAGCTTTTGTATCATGTCCCTACATGAATTACTAAGCTAATTGAAGTGGTTTGGATGATCAAATCATCCCCAATTGTTCTAAACAATTCAAGAACAGTGGGCTGTCCAGAATTTTACAGCATACTGTCCATGTTCGCAAACTGATTTAAAACCCAGCAAGATGATTAACTCAGGCTACCAAATTATTTTTCCTAGTATCCTACATGTCTTAGGAAACTAATGGAAGTGGTTTCATGCAATTTGGAGTTCCCTAACTCAAGTTATGAATGAAACTCCATTGATGACTTTTTGCAGAAAAACAGCCTGCTGTGTTCTTCAAAGAAATCAAACTTTTTGATTCTTTATGCATCAAGACTCTTTTGAAACTTAAAGAATATGATCTATACATCATATATAATAATCCTATAATGATTATTCATCAATTTTACAGAGATTTCATATCATAACAGTAGCAAGAATCATAAGGTTTTGAAACCCAGATTCGAACATGGTGGTCTTCTCCTTCTTCCTTCTGTTCTAGAATCATAATCCAATTATGATGCATCCGAATGCTTGGGAACCCTTTCCTACCATGTCTAGAACATAACCCAAGTGGTGACAACCATTGCCATGCCTTTGATCTCCATCAAAAACTCACAATTGTGGCTGTTGCATCATTCCCGAGCAAAACTGTCTTCCCTGACAGTCTGTAGTAAAAAATTCATAACTTTCAGTACAAAACTCGGATCGACGAACCGTTTAATGGGTTGTAAAGCTGATTCAAAGAGCTTTCTAACTATATATGGGTCAAAAATATTGGAGAAGAACTCTGATTTTGGCATGCAAAACAAGATGACGATTTTTCATGGCTACCATGAAAACTATTCTTCTCCAAACTCAATCCCTATTCAACTCTTGAATAAACGGCAGCTCTAAAACATATTTTAGAAGAGGAGTAGAAGGAGAATTAACCTAGGGTTCAATAACCCTAGGATCAACCATGAGAGGGAAACCATTCTAATGCATGAACATGAACCCTAGTTCATTAACCAATCAATTTTACCATAAAATACAGCCCATATGCAGTTTGTATTAGGCATAATCATGGTTCTGATACCACTGTTGGGAATCGAATAGGAAGGAAAATATACAAAGGCGGAATTAAAATTTTCCTACGATTCCCAATCCCATGAATCCAATTATGCATAATACAAAACAAAACCCTAACTACATAGAGAGTTAGGATACTTACAGTTGATTAAAGTCTTCTCCTTTATGCTCCAAGCTTTGTCTTTTCCTTTTTGCTCCAATCTTGAACTCCGAGCAGTAATGAATGAGCAGTTCAAGTGTACTGCCTCCAACGATATCCACACCTAGCTTGAACTTGAAGTCCTTTCCTTCTTCTTCCTCGTTGTTGCTAGAGGTGGAGAAGAGGGAGAGAGAGAGAGAGCCTCTTTGGGAATTTCGGCCAACCCTTGGGGAGAGTGAATTATGATTCAAGTGATGTCATCACATCACATGTGAGGCTTTATATAGCCCACTAATAGGGCCGGCCCTAGTAAGGAATCCTATTCCTCATATGAGTTAAGTTGTAATTATACATAATTGCAACTTAACCCCTCTAATTTATATCCCATATAAATTTTCCCCTTAAGAACAATTCTTTTATTCACTTATGCCCTTTTTCTCATAGACTTTCAAGCTCTCTTAGCATGATGAGTGTGTGACCCATTGGGTTCACATCATCAAGTAGTAGGGATAGCACGAGGTGTGCACAATGGAACTCTTTCCATTTAGGGTCTAATTGGAACTCCTTCCAATTCCCTAATTGATTATAACTCTCTTATATCAATTAGGGCTTCTACTAACCATGAGTAACACCTAGCATATGGCTCATGGTATGGTCCTTAATGAGTTGAATAGTCATTTACAAAGAACCCTTCTGTTATAGGTTACATGTTACAATTACATCCTTCTATCAACACAATGTCTCCAATTGAACTAATAGGACATGGAAGTCTGTCAAGTCCCCAGTTCAATTACTTTATACTCATTCATTAATATCTACTCAATGATGAACTTATGGAAACTCCTTTCTATATTCATTATACCATGGGCCCATGAATTTAATGAGTTATATTCAATGAATGCTAAATGAGACATTCAGTCCCTTTTTCCTGAGAGTGATGGATTCCTTGTTGATCACTCACATGCCTTCACACACATAGCAGTAGGGCCAATAAACACCCTTACAGACCCCTGAATAGGATCTGCACTTAGTGTTATCAAACTTCTAAAGCTACATGCATAAGACAACCATGGTGTCTCAGGTCTAAGGATTACTTGTACCACTATAACAATGAGAAACTGATTGACAGGCAGGTTAAAACTCCATTCAGTTTATCTCATATCTTTGGTCACATTCAGTGTACCTATTCTTATAATAGGCACCCACTTGTTGGTTGTAGTGTCTCCACACAAATAGCTTGAGACTAGCTATCCTCCTATAAAGTCAAACTAACAAGTGCTAGTCCTATGGTTCATTACTGTCCATTATAGTGAACCTTCAACTAGGAATGATTTAGGAGTTTAGTACAGAGATATATTTACAGTCTCAAAATTTCAATCCTTTGTAATTTCATATTCTCAACTCCAACTCCATGGACATATTATGTAAATATAAATGATGCATGTAAACATAATAGAATAAACCCTTTTATTAAATCAATAATAAATGTGACATATATAAATGAAATCAAATGTTTGTTCCCAATCCCTAAACAATTATCTCTATGATTGGCTCTAGGGCATAATCCTAACACTAGCAATAGCTCATGCTGTGGTCCTTAGTGAGGTGAATTGGTATCTCACATAAAACCCTTTTGTTATAGTTTATAGGTTACAATTACATCCTTCCATCTACACAATGTCTCCAATTAAACAAATAAAATATAGAAGTTCGTCATATCCCTAATTTAATTACTTTATACTCAATCATGAATATCAACTCAATGATGAACTTATGGAAACTCTTTCTGTATTCATCCTACCATGGCCATGGACTTTATGAGTTATATTAATGAATGCTATATGAGACATTCTCTCTCTTTCTTTTTCCTAAGAGTAATGGATTCCTTGTTGATCACTCACATAACTTCATGCACATAGCAATAGGGCTATTGAACACCCTTGCAAACCCCTATAAGGATCTACACTTAGTGTTATCAAACTTCTAAAGCTATATGCATAATACAACTATAGTGTCTCAGGTCTAAGGATTACTTATACCACTATAACAATGAGAAACTAATTAATAGGCAGGTTAAAACTCCACTCAGTTGATCTCATATCTTTGGTCACATTCAATGTACCTATTCTTGTAATAGTCACCCACATATTGGTTGTAGTGTCTCCACACAAATAACTTGAAACTAGTTATCCTCCTAAAGAGTCAACCTAACAAGTGCTAGTCCTATGGTTTATTATTGTCCATCATAGTGAACCTTCAACTAGGAATGTTTTAGGAGTTTAGTACAGAGATATATTTACAGTCTCAAAATTACAACTCTTTGTAATTCCATATTCTCAACTCTAACTCCATGGACATATCATGTAAATATAAGAATGCAAATAAACATGATAGAATTAGCCCTTTTATTAATTCAATAATAAATGTGGCATACATAAATGAAATAAAATGATTGTTCTTTATCCCTAAACAATTATCTCTATGATTGGCTCTAGGGCATACTACTAACAATCTCCCACTTGCACTATAGCCAATCCACCATGTATCTAATACCCATTTCCTGTTGGTGGTGATCCAACTACACTTGGGTCATAGCTTTAGTGAAGGGGTCTACTACATTCTTAGTTGTGTCAATCTTTTGAGTGCTTATGTCACTTCTTCTAATGATCTCTCTAATCACATGGAATCGCCGCTCAATGTGTCTGGATTTTTTATGAGACCGTGGTTTTTTGGCTTGAGCAATAGCCCCGTTATTGTCACAAAACAATGGTAAAGGCTTCTCAATGGCAGGAACTGCTCCTAGTTTTGTAATGAACTTCTTCATCCAAACATCTTCCTAAGCCGTCTCTAAAGCAGGAATGTACTCAGCCTTTGTAGTGGAGTCTGTTGTAGTATCTTGCTTACAGCTCCTCTAACTTATAGTTCCGTCATTTAAGGTGAAAACATACCCTGATGTTGATTTCCTATTATCATCGTTAGATTAAAAATCTGAATCTATGTAACCAACCATTTCCAAGTTTCTTTCTCTATAGACAAGGTATAGGTCTTTAGTTCTTCTTAAGTACTTAAGGATAGCCTTGACTACTTCCTAGTGTTTCTTACCTAGGTCTGCCTGATATCTACTCGTAACACTTACAGTAAAACTGATATCTGGTCTTGTACATAGCATGGCATACATCAGACTCCCTATTGCAGAAGCATAGGGAATCTTCCTCATGTATTTAATCTCATCTGGTGTTTTAGGGCTCTTGCTTTTAGACAATTTAATTCTATGTCTAATAGGAATTAGACTTCTTTTGGAATCATCCATTTTGAACCTTATCAAAATCTTGTCTATGTACATTGATTGGGAGAGACCTAACATCCTTTTAGATCTATCTCTATAGACCTTTATTCCCAAAATATAGGATGCTTCTCCCAAATCTTTTATGGAGAAATTCTGTGAAAGCCACTCTTTCACTTTTGATAACATCTCTACATTATTCCCAATAAGTAGAATGTCATCAATATAAAGGACCAAAAAGGTGATCGCACTCCCACTAACTTTCTTGTACACACATAGTTCATCCATATTTTGTAGGAAACCAAACGATTTAATTGCCTCATTGAATCAGATGTTTCAACTTCTAGAAGCTTGTTTAAGTCCATAAATGGACCGTTATAGCTTGCACACTTTGTGGTCATCACCACTAAATGTAAAACGCTCAGGTTGCTGCATATAAATGTCTTTCTTAATGTTGCCATTAAAGAAGGCGGTCTTTACATCCATTTGCCATATCTCATAATCGTAGTGTGCAGCTATAGCTAACAAGATCCTAATGGATTTTAGCATAGCCACTAGTGAGAAAGTTTCCTTATAGTTTATACCATGTCTTTGTCGGTAACCTTTCACCACTAGCTTAGCCTTATAGGTCTCTACCTTTCCATCTGAGCCTATCTTCCTTTTGAAGATCCATTTGCAGCCAATAGGTACTATACCTTCTGGTGGATCAACTAAAGTCCAAACTTTATTGGAATGCATCGAATCTATTTAGGATTTCATAACTTCTAGCCATTTATTCAAATCAATATCTGAAATTGCCTGTCTATATGTAGTAGGGTCATCTGGTTGTTCTCTATCACCAAAGAACAATTCCTTTGCATTATGGTTGAGAAATCTATATCTCTTAGGTGCTATAGATACCCTAGTCGATCTACGGAGAGGTTATGGTACATTAGTGAGTTTTATCTCATCAGGGACAGGGGTTGGATCATTATCGATTTGTGTCTTATCAGACAATTCTTTGAGTTCTATTTTCCTGTTGTTGCCTTCTTCTTGAATAAACTCTTTTTCAAGAAAGACTGTAAACTTACTAACAAACACCTTTTGTTCATCAGGATAATAGAAGTAGTATCCTAAACTCTCCTTAGGATAACCCATAAACCTACATTTAATTGATCTTGATCCCAATTTGGTTGCATTATATGTCTTTACATATGCGGTGTAACCCCATACCTTAACATGTTTAAGGCTTGGTGCTCTCTTTTTCTATATCTCATATGGTGTCTTAAGGATAGCCTTGGTTGGAACTCTGTTTAACAAATATGCGGCAGTTTCTAGGGTATGTCCCCAAAAGGACAATAGTAAGTGGTGTAACTCATCATGGACCTGTTGGGAATCTAACTAGGGAGGAAAACTACAAAGGGCGGAATTAAAATTTTCCTACGATTCCCAAACCCATGAATCCGATTATGCATAATACAAAAACATAAACCCTAACTACCAAGAGAGTTGGGATTACTTACAGTTGATTAATGTCTTCTCCTTTATGCTCCAAGCTTTGTCTTCTCCTTTTTGCTCCAAGCTTTGTCTCCGGACAGTGGTGAATGAGCAGCCCAAGTGTGCTGCCTCCAACGGTATCCACACTTAGCTTGAGCTTGAAGTCCTTTCCTTCTTCTTCCTTGTTGTTGCTAAAGGTGGAGAAGAAAGAGAGAGAGAGAGGGAGAGCTGTAATTTTCAGCCAGCCCTTGGGAAGGAGTGATTGTGATGATGTCATCACCTTATAGTGGGCATTATATAGCCCACTAATAGGGCCGGCCAAGGGAGGATTCCAAACCCTAAACTAATTTGTGTAATTACTCTTAATTACACAATTAGCTCACTAGTTTGCATCAAATACAAATTAGCCCCTTAAAGAACTTTTCTTTAATCACTTATACCCTTTCTCTCATAGACAATCAAGCTCTCTTAGCATGATCAGTGTGTGACCCATTGGGTTCACATCATCAAGTAGTAGGAACAGCACAAGTTGTGCACAATGGAACACTTTCCATTAAGGGTCTAATTGAAACTCCTTTCAATTCCCTAATTGATTATAACTCATTTATATCAATTGGGGCTTCTACTAACCATGAGTAACACCTAGCATATGGCTCATGGTGTGGTCCTTAATGAGGTGAATAGTCATTTACAAAGAACCCTTCTGTTATAGTTTACAGGTTACAATTCCATCCTTCCATCAACACAATGTCTCCAATTGAACTAATAGGATATGGAAGTCTGTCAAGTCCCTAGTTCAATTACTTTATACTCATTCATTAATATCAACTCAATGATGAACTTATGGAAACTCCTTTCCATATTCATTCTACCATGGGCCCATGGATTTAATGAGTTATATTCAATGAATGTTGTATGAGACATTCACTCTCTTTTTCCTGAGAGTGATGGATTCCTTGTTGATCACTCACATGCCTTCACACACATAGCAGTAGGGCCAATGAACACCCTTACAGACCCCTGAATAGGATATGCACTTAGTGTTATCAAACTTCTAAAGCTACATGTATGAGACAACCATGGTGTCTCAGGTCTAAGGATTACTTGTACCACTATAACAATGAGAAACTAATTGATAGGCAGGTTAAAACTCCATTCAGTTTATCTCATATCTTTGGTCACATTCAGTGTACCTATTCTTATAATAGGCACCCACTTGTTGGTTGTAGTGTCTCCACACAAATAGCTTGAGACTAGCTATCCTCCTATAGAGTCAACCTAACAAGTGCTAGTCCTATGGTTCATTACTGTCCATCATAGTGAACCTTCAACTAGGAATGATTTAGGAGTTTAGTACAGAGATATATTTACAGTCTCAAAATTACAACCCTTTGTAATTTCATATTCTCAACTCTAACTCCATGGACATATTATGTAAATATAAATGATGCATATAAACATAATAGAATAAGCCATTTTATTAAATCAATAATAAATGTGACATATATAAATGAAATCAATTGATTGTTCCTAATCCCTAAACAATCATCTCCATGATTGGCTCTAGGGCATAATCCTAACAATCTCCCACTTGCACTATAGCCAATCCACCATGTATCTCATACTCATATCCTGTCGGTGGTGATCCAACACACTTGGGTCATAGCTTTAGTAAAGGGGTCTTCTTTATTCTCTGTTCTTTTAAACTTTTATATGTATATGTCATCTCTTCCAATGATCTCTCTAATCACTTGGAATTGCCACTTAAAGTTTGGACTTTTGATGAGACCGTGGATCCTTGTCTTGAGCACTAGCCTTATTGTTGTCACAAAAACAATAGTAAAGGCTTATCAATGTCAGGAACCACTCCTAGTTCTACAATGAACTTACTCATCCAAACATGCAGCAATGCACTCAAATTTACAGCTCTACCATTTAAGGTGAGAACATACCTCGATGTTGATCTCCTATCATCATCGTCAGATTGAAAATCTGTATCCGTTCTACCAACCATTTCAAGTTTCTTTCTCCATAGGCAAGGCATAGGTCCTTTAGTTCTTCTCAAGAACTTAAGGATAGCCTTGACTGCTTCCCAGTGTTCCTTATCTGGGTCTGCCTGATATCTGCTCGTAACATTTACAGCAAAACTGATATCTGGTCTTTTAGTTATAGACGACTTGATTCCATGTCTGACAGGAATTAGACCTCCTTTTGGAATCATGCATTTTGAACTCTTTCAAAATCTTGTCTATGTACTTCAATTGGGAGAGACTTAGCATCCTTTAAGATCTATCTCTATAGACCTCTATTCCTAGAATATAGGATGCTTCTTCCAAATCTTTTATGGAGAAACTTTGTGAAAAACTAATTTTTCACTGTTGACAACGTCTCTACATTATTCCCTAATAAGTAGAACGTCATTCACTTATAGGACTAAAATATGATCGCACTCCCACTAACCCTTTGTACAATCATGGTACAATAATGGGTTCTGTCTCAACAGGGACAGGGGTTGCATCAATGTCGGTTTGTGTCTCATTAGACAACTCTTTGAGTTCTATTTTCCTGTTGTTGCTACCTTCTTGAATAAACTCTTTTTCAAGAAAGATTGCAAACATACAAACAAAACACCTTTTGTTCATTAGGATAATAGACTTAGTATCCTAAACTCTATTTAGGATAATCCATAAACCTATGTTCAAGTTATCTTGATTTCCAATTTGGTTACATCATGTGTCTCTACATATACAGTGCAACCCCCATACCTTAACATGCTTAAGGTTTGGTGCTTCCCTTTCCATATCTCATATAGGTCTTAAGGGACAGCCTTGGTTTGAACTCTGTTTCACAGGTACGTGGCAATTTCTAGGGCATATCCTAATAAGGAAAATATTAGCTCGTTGTAACTTATCATGGATCGGACCATATCCAATAAGGTCCTCTTCCTCCTTTCTGACACACCATTAAGTTATGGTGTTCCAAGAGGTGTCCATTGTGATTGAATGCCCATTTGAACAAGTTGATCTAAAAATTAACCGGTTAAATATTCGCCTCCCCAATCTAATCGAAGAGCTTTAATACTTTTACCGGTTTGTTTCTCTACTTCATATCTGAATTCTTTGAACCTTTCAAATGTTTCTGATTTGTACTTCATTAAGTATACACACCCAAAACTAGACTGAATCATCGGTAAAGGTTGTAAAGTTAGAGAAACTTCTACATACATCACTATGTATATCTTGTTCTCTTCGGTTTATTAGCATTCAATTTAGAACTATCATGCTCCATTGTAATTCATATTTGCAATAAAGTTTAGAAAATAAAGGCCATCTATATAAACTCCAGAAGTAATGAACTCTTCATTTAATAGAAAACATTTATTAAATCAAACTAAAACCTCGTTTAGATAAAACTGAAATAAAATTAATGTTTCTAATAACTTCTGGAATGTAAAGATAGCTAACTATTATTTCTAAACTACTCCATTAGGTAGAGTCAAGCAACAAGCCCCACAGCTAATGCAGCAACGTTTGCTCCATTCCCCACTTGTAGGGTTGATCCGCCTTTACTCTGCCTTCTGCTTCCCACTAGATTCTGCATGGAATTCAAAATTCACATCAGAATTAAGTACCCAAATGGAAGCAGAACTAACATTTAGTTTAGAGCATGATCCGTACCTTCCAAAGGTTGGTTCTTTAGAGTATCCAGATACTCCCGGTAGTTACGTTTCTAGTGCCCATCTT
This sequence comes from Liquidambar formosana, assembly GCA_039720395.1. Lineage (NCBI taxonomy): Eukaryota > Viridiplantae > Streptophyta > Magnoliopsida > Saxifragales > Altingiaceae > Liquidambar > Liquidambar formosana. Next base: position 23,441,135 of record CM077826.1, on the reverse strand, counting down.
TGCCACAGTGAAAACAGGTTCCTTTGGCTTTGTTGCTACCTTTCTTCTTCCTTTGGGTACTCTTGCCCTTGCCTATGCCCTTGCCCTTGGGCTTGAGCTTAGACTTGGAAGTAGCAGCTTCATTAAATTCAAGCAAGAATTCCTTCCCATACAATTCTTGTATGTTGATAAAAATCTCGTAAGCACTTCCCATGGACTCATGTTGCTTCTTAAGCTCGAGACTCATAAATACCATCATATAGCACCTTGCCATGAGATCGTCGTCCATGCGCTTCTGGTAAGCGTCTTTCTCTTGCTGAGTTGTAGCCTCAGCAGTAGCAATGGGAAGTGGATTATGAAGTGCATAGGTAAGATTCTTGGAATCCAAAACAATTTTTGGATTCCTAAGCCAATCAAGACAATTTGGTCCAGTCAAACGGTTGATGTCCAATATTTTGGATAACGAGTTGAGGTGAGCCATTTCTATGAACTACATATAAAAATTAAATAGAGAATTAGATTTCCTTTTTAATCCATAATGATCGGGTCTTTAATCATATGGTACCTCCCACTATTTTATCAAATTCCAAACACCCTCTAATGGAATTCGGGAATCTTATTCCTAATGGGGATTGGGGTCCCACTATGACCTAGAAGCCTCACATGTTAGTTTCTTGACTTCTAACCCACAGTAAGAAGACAACTCTTTGTCTATTGCTTCATAAGCAAGTTCCAATCATTTTGCCTCTAGGGTACATACTTCTCACATGTTAGTTTCTTGGAATACTTCCCTAGTTAAGTTAAGCCCATCATTCACACAGGTATGTTTCACCAAATATATATCTCACATGTTAGTTTCTTGGTATATACCAGCTTAGGCACCCCATGATATCTACATATGTGATAGTTTCAAGTAATGTCTTTAATATGGGTAGCTCCTACATGTCTGCAGCCAGGTACCCATATTAAGGGACGTTAGATGATCCTATAATGATGGAAGGCAATGAAGAATCCATTCCCTAATGTATTCTCCATTTCCAACTTAATATTAAAATAGAGGGGTTTTAAGGGTCTCATCAAAATAACTAATCTAACATACATCTTATGCATTTAAATAAGAAATATATAACAACATTATATATATATAATCCACTTATCGATATTAGTCCCTATAAGGTGACATATAACGATCTTTGGATTTGGAGCTATCACTATTAATCTCATTAAAAGCTCCCACTATGATGATTATGGACTTTAAGAGGATTCAATCCAAGCCAATGAATTGAATCCTAGGTCTAAGGTGGGTGTAGGTGATCGTAAAACATTCATTCAAAACATAGCATGCTCTCTTGAAAGTCTTCTCCAAGCTTTCAAGTCCTTCAATCTCCTCCATTAGCTTGATGGTCTCCACCATAGGCTTGTTGGGCTCCACCATGCTCCTTTAGGTCCACCATGCTCTTTAGTGCGCTCTCGATTACATAACATTTACATAATTTAAAGAAAGGGATACATAAGGGGAATGTGGGGTACATAAGAGAATGATAGAGAGAGAGAAGAAGGTGGCATGCAAGCCCCAAATAAATAATACATCACCAAAAATTGACAACTCTTGAAAAATTATACAACCCATTCATAAGACGGCCAATCACAATTGGTTTAAGGGTATAGTCCATAATCATCATCCATCCATAACCATACAATCATATTGCATAATAAAAGAAATAACTGTAAGCAATAAACATATGGGCATTCATGGTAACTCTATTGATTGGTTTTCATTAATCTCATTAATGTGTCCTAATCTTATTAGGAGATGCATAAGTTCCTGAATTAATTAAGTCTTAACATTTAAGACATTTAATTTCAATTAATCAAATCAATTGAAACATTTAAAGTCCCCTAATTAAACTCTAATATCAAATATTAGGATCTTTTTAATTAAACAAAACAATTTTATTTAATTAAAATTTCCAGATTTTTATTTAATCCTAAATTGTGTTTTAAACCATTTAAAACAATATAAAATTAATCACCATTAATTAAATAATCAATTTTGGAATTAAATAAAATCATTTTATTAATTAATTAGTGCATTAGGGTTTCCTAAAACCCTAAACCCTAAATGCATTAACTCTAAACCCTAAGTGTAACCCTAATGCATTAAATGCCTTATGATTGGTCAATTAATGACCAATCATTTAAACCCTAGGTTTATTCGGTATTAATGATTAGGATTAGGGTTTAATTAATGCCACCTAGGATATTAATTACTCCTAATTAATATGCACTAATTAGGGTTTCTAAAACCCTAAACCTTAAACCTATTAAATGCCAATGATTAATTACTAAACCATTAATGATCATGATTGGTCATTAATGACCAATCATTTAACCCTAGGTTAGACACATTAATTACTAGGTTTAGTTATTAATTAATGCATTAATAGAATTATGGTTTAATTAATATGAATTAGGGTTTCCTAAACCCTAAACCCTAGACATCATAAATGCAATTAATTATACCCTAATGATTAATAACCATGATTGGTCAATTAATGACCAATCATTAAACATTTTAATTAAGGTAATTAATAGTCAATTAGGGTTTTTAATTAATGCAATTAATGAATTAGGGTTTCATCATTAATGGGAATTAGGGTTTCATCATAAACCCTAAGGCTGCCGCCACATTAGCGGGCTGCCATGGCTTAGCAAGGCTGCCATGGCTTGGCCAGGCCATGGGAGGCCATGGCCAGCAAAGGGGGACTCAAGCCAGGGTGTGGGCCAAGCCCATGGACACGTGTGGAGTGGCCAAGAGGGCTGTCTTCTTCAAAGAACATTAGGGTTTCCTGAACCCAGTGCTGGCACCACCATTGGAGGACCTCTAAGGTCACAAAAGTTTCTAAAACTTAATCAATTCAACTCCACCATCAAAACCAGCTTTTGTATCATGTCCCTACATGAATTACTAAGCTAATTGAATTGATTTGGATGATCAAATCATCCCCAATTGTTCTAAACAATTCAAGAACAGTAGGCTGTCCAGAATTTGACAGCATACTGTCCATGATCACAAATTGATTTAAAACCCAGCAAGATGATTAATTCAGGCTACCAAATTATTTTTCCTAGCATCCTACATGTCTTAGGAAACTAATAAAATTGGTTTCATGCAATTTGGAGTTCCCTAGCTTAAGATATGAACAAAACTCCATTGATGACTTTCTACAGAAAAACAGCCTGCTGTGTTCTTCCAAGAAATCAAACCTTTTGATTCTTTATGCATCAAGACTCTTATAAAACTTAAAGAAAATCATACATACATTATGTATAATGATCCTATAAAGAATATACATCAATTTTACAGAAGTATCTGATCATAACAGTAGCAAGAACCCTAGGGTTCTAAAACCCAGATTCAAACATGGTGGTCTTCTCCTTCTTCCTTCTGTTCTAGACTCATAATCCAATTATGATGCATCCGAATGCTTGGGAACCTTTTCCTACCATGTCTAGAACATAACCCAAGTGGTGGCAACCATTGCCATGCTCTTGATCTCCATCAAAAACTCACAATTGTGGCTGTTACATCATTCCCGAGCAAAACTGTCTTCCCTGACAGCCTGTAGTAAAAAATTCATAACTTTCACTACAAAACTTGGATCGACGAACCGTTTGTTGGGTTGTAAAGCTGATTCGAAGAGCTTTCTAACCATATATAGCTCAAAAATTTTGGAAAAGAACTCTGATTTCGGTATGCAAAACAAGATGACGATTTTTCATGACTATCATAAAAACTGTTCATCATCTTCTCCAAACTCAATCCCCATTCAACTTTTGAATAACCAGCAGCCCTAAAACTATTTTAGAAGAGGAGTAGAAGGAGAATTAACCTAGGGTTCAATAACCCTAGGTTTTACCATGAGAGGGAAACAATTCTAATGCATGAACATAAATTCCAGATTTATTAACCAATCAATTTACCATGAATTACAGCCCATATGCAGTTTGTATTAGGCATAACCATGGCTCTGAAACCACTGTTGGGAATCTAACTAGCGAGGAAAACTACAAAGGGCGGAATTAAAATTTTCCTACGATTCCCAAACCCATGAATCCGATTATGCATAATACAAAAACATAAACCCTAACTACCAAGAGAGTTGGGATTACTTACAGTTGATTAATGTCTTCTCCTTTATGCTCCAAGCTTTGTCTTCTCCTTTTTGCTCCAAGCTTTGTCTCCAGACAACGGTGAATGAGCAGCCCAAGTGTGCTGCCTCCAACGGTATCCACACTTAGCTTGAGCTTGAAGTCCTTTCCTTCTTCTTCCTTGTTGTTGCTAGAGGTGGAGAAGAAAGAGAGAGAGAGAGAGGGAGAGCTGTAATTTTCAGCCAGCCCTTGGGAAGGAGTGATTGTGATGATGTCATCACCTTATAGTGGGCATTATATAGCCCACTAATAGGGCCGGCCAAGGGGGGATTCCAAACCCTAAACTAATTTGTGTAATTACTCTTAATTACACAATTAGCCCACTAGTTTGCATCAAATACAAATTAGCCCCTTAAAGAACTTTTCTTTAATCACTTATACCCTTTCTCTCATAGACAATCAAGCTCTCTTAGCATGATCAGTGTGTGACCCATTGGGTTCACATCATCAAGTAGTAGGAACAGCATAAGTTGTGCACAATGGAACACTTTCCATTAAGGGTCTAATTGAAACTCCTTTCAATTCCCTAATTGATTATAACTCATTTATATCAATTAGGGCTTCTACTAACCATGAGTAACACCTAGCATATAGCTCATGGTGTGGTCCTTAATGAGGTGAATAGTCATTTACAAAGAACCCTTCTGTTATAGTTTACAGGTTACAATTCCATCCTTCCATCAACACAATGTCTCCAATTGAACTAATAGGATATGGAAGTCTGTCAAGTCCCTAGTTCAATTACTTTATACTCATTCATTAATATCAACTCAATGATGAACTTATGGAAACTCCTTTCCATATTCATTCTACCATGGGCCCATGGATTTAATGAGTTATATTCAATGAATGTTGTATGAGACATTCACTCTCTTTTTCCTGAGAGTGATGGATTCCTTGTTGATCACTCACATGCCTTCACACACATAGCAGTAGGGCCAATGAACACCCTTACAGACCCCTGAATAGGATCTGCACTTAGTGTTATCAAACTTCTAAAGCTACATGTATAAGACAACCATGGTGTCTCAGGTCTAAGGATTACTTGTACCACTATAACAATGAGAAACTGATTGATAGGCAAGTTAAAACTCCATTCAGTTTATCTCATATCTTTGGTCACATTCAGTGTACCTATTCTTATAATAGGCACCCACTTGTTGGTTGTAGTGTCTCCACACAAATATCTTGAGACTAGCTATCCTCCTATAGAGTATACGTAACAAGTGCTAGTCCTATGGTTCATTACTGTCCATCATAGTGAACCTTCAACTAGGAATGATTTAGGAGTTTAGTATAGAGATATATTTACAGTCTCAAAATTACAACCCTTTGTAATTTCATATTCTCAACTCTAACTCCATGGACATATTATGTAAATATAAATGATGCATATAAACATAATAGTGTGAACCCCGGAAATTGGGCCCACGAGGGATTGAAAAGAAAGTGGGTTTGAAAAAGAAAAAGGAAAGGAGTCGCCACCTTATTTTTTAAAGGAAACAAGGAAAACCCTAAAAATAGTTTGTTTTAGGAAAACAATTTGAATGACTCCATAAAAAAGGAAAGGCAAAAACCAATCTTTTGAAAACCAAATAAATCGGGGATTCGGAGGCTAAGTTATGACATGGGAAGGTTCTAGGCAAAGCCTATAGGCACCCATGTCACCCTTTCGGTCTCTCAGTTCATTTGGGCTAAATTAAAGTCTTTCCGTACAAAAATCAGCAAGTATATCATCACAAGAATTGCATGCATATCATATATTTTATTCATCCATCCATGCATAATAAGCAAATAAAAACAGAAAATAAAAAGAAGAAAAGAAAACATAAATAAACCTAGGATGCTTGGATCCTAGAACGGACTTGAGCCTCACGAAGAGCGCCTACGTACCATGCAACGAAATACATGGATCAAAGTCCACGTAGTTCGATTAGAATTAGGGTTAAGACCTAATATAAACCTATGGTTAAAACCCTAGGTTTCCTTATTTGATCAAAAGAGTTGAATTTGATAAAAAGTTTGATTTTAGGAAAGAAATCTACAAAATGGAAACTTTAATAAAAACCAGAATTTTGTTGGTTAAGGAAACCTCTAATTAAACCATAGGACTTGTATTAAAAATTAACCCTAGATAGAGAGAAGAGAATGAGTTAAGAAGAAAGGTGAATTGGGGCACCTTCACACCCACTTACCTGAGCGCAATTAGCTCCAAGCATTTAGCCATTTCAGACATAAGCAGCCCTATTTGCCATAGGACAAATACCACACCTATTTGCACCCTTACAAGTGCTCAAAACCATGCAAAAACACTAACATGAAAATCTGGACAGAATAGTATTATGGCCTAAAAATCATCCACTAAGCATGCTAACAGCAACACAGCGAACAATAATAAGTCCTAACATATTCGTAGAACCATATCATGCATAAAAACCCTAAAACATACTAACATGCATGCAAAACTATCATGTTTACTCCATATGAAAAACATATACAGCAAACACGAAGAAAAACCAAATAAAAAAGTCTACTTTATCATGCTATATGAAAACAAACACGAAACAATGACTCTAAAACCCTAAACTCACAAATATGCTTAAAAACATACAAAACATACTTTAATCATGCTAAAACCAAACTAAACAGAAATTAAATCATGCATATTAACTAACTAAAGCAATATAACATGATGAAAATCCTAACTCTAACATGCAATGACACTAATCCTAGCACAAGGACAAACAGGAGCACAAGAATCATAACTATGCATTAAAAACCTAAAGGACAGCCCTAAAGCATGCTAAACAGTAGATAAAAAATAGATATTCCATGTATATTAACTAGCTAGAGTGTTAATACATGATAAAAAAGTCACCTTTAACATGCAATAAGCCTAACCCATATGAGAACCTAGTTTAAACTTGAATAGAGAAGGAGAATACCTTAGGAAGTGGCTCCCCTTGTGTTTGTAATTGTTCGTGGCTCCTCAAGTCTTTAGAGTGAATCAAACCAACACGAATCCTCCTCTTTGTCAAAGTGGTATCACAGCAAAGAGATCAAAACTCACTCAACTTTGAAAAGAAACAGAAAACAAAAAGAGAACAAGAGAAAAGAAAAAGTGATTCTCGTCACTTTGCAGCAGCAGCAACTTCAATCGCGTTTTTGGGTATGAAAACGTTGGATTTGGACAAAGCTTGTGAAATACAAAGTTGTAGAGAATTGAATTATCTTTCTAAAAAGACCAATTTCATCAAATTCTGACCTCGGATGAAAAAGTTATGATTAAAATACGACTGCTGGTTTTCAGAAAATCTGCTGCTGAATTATGACGAATTTCACTCCCTCCAAACCCTCTTCTCTTCCCTCTTGTTTAAAGACATTAAGAGAGTATTTATAGCTGAAATCTGGAGTTTCCCTTTCCTTCCTGGACTAGGTTTCTTTGGAGAATAATCAAAAGGTATTTTATAATGATAAAAGACTTCTAATCTGAATAGGAAAAGGAAATTGTCTTTTATAAAAATTGGGAGACTGACCGCTAACACGCATGCACATGTATCGTATGTGCGTACACACACTCATCACATACGTACACGTGTTAGTGTCATGATAAAAATGGCTAATTTAATAAAATAATTTTCTTTTCATTTTAACCAAAAATCTCATGCTGTGATTCGCACTAATTCTTCAAGGATAATCCGTAAATAACCACACTAAACTCATCATCAGGCCATATCAAAATTGAACTTCATGAAACACTTTTGAGGGTAAAATGATGACTAATGAAAGTCAATTTGAAAAGATTTGGTTGGTAATTGTGAGTCAATTAGAGCTAACCCAAGGAAGGGTCAATTAACCAACTTGAACTACATCGAGCCATTTTAATCCCGAGCCATTGACTTACCAAATTGACACTAAAAATACCTCTTATGCATCCATATGAACTCCAATTGACAATTTGGAGATCATTCCAAGGTCAAATGAAAAGTTTGGGACTTAAAAGACGATTATGCCCCTCAAGTCACAAAAGCTCTTATTATCCCTCAAGATCAACTCCAATTTGAACCAAAATTCATATCCATTGTCCTTGTGACTCTAGAAAACTAATGCAAGTGACTAGACTCAAAAACTAAACAAAAACATGCATGAAATGATGAGCCCTAGTAAGGTGGTGCAAAAATGGGGTGTGACAAATAGAATAAGCCCTTTTATTAAATCAATAATAAATGTGACATATATAAATGAAATCAATTGATTGTTCCTAATCCCTAAACAATCATCTCCATGATTGGCTCTAGGGCATAATCCTAACAGGACCGCACCATATCCAATAAGGTCCTATTCTTCCTTTCTGACACATCATTAAGTTGTGGTGTTCTAGGAGGTTTCCATTGAGATAGAATGCCTGCTTGAACAAGATGATCTAAAAACTCACCAGTTAAACATTTGCCTCCTCAATCCAATCGAAGAGTTTTAATACTTTTGCCGGTTTGTTTCTCTACTTCATATATAAATTCTTTGAACCTTTCAAAGGCTTCATATTTGTACTTCATTAAGTACACGTACCCAAACCTAGAATGATCATCGGTAAAGGTTATAAAGTAAGAGAAACCTCCACGAGCATTTATGCTCATAGGACTACATGCATCACTATGTATTAATCCTAATATGTCTACAGCCCTCTCACCGTGACCGGTGAAAGGTGACTTGGTCATTTTACCTAGTAAATAGGATTCACAATTTGGAAAGTGCATAGAAGCCAATGGATCCAATTGTCTATCCTTACACATCTTGTTAATCCTATTCTCACTGATATGATCTAGTCTTAGGTACCAGTTAGATGCGGAGTTTTCCTCATCTCTTATTCTCTTGGGTTTATTTGCATTCATTTTAGAATTATCATGCTCCATGCAATTAATATTTGCAACAAAGTTTAGAAAATAAAGGCCATTCACATATACTCCAGAAGTAATGAACTCTTCATTTTTAAATAGAGAACATTCATTATCTTCAAAAATAAAACTGAAACCTTGTTTAGAAAAAGCAGAAATTGAAATAATGTTTCTAATAACTTTTGAAGTATAAAGATAGCCTACTAATTCTAAACTACTCCCACTACGCAGAGTCAAGCAGTAAGTCCCCACGGCTAATGCAGCAACGCTTGTTCTATTCCCCACTCTAGGGTTACTTCACCTTTGTTTAGCATTTCTCCTTAGATCCTACATGGAATTACAAATATGAGAACTCGCACCAAAATCAAGTACCCAAGTGGAAGCGGAGCTAACACTTAAGTTAGTCTCAAGTATAAGAGCATAGTCCATAACTCCCAAAGGTTGATTCCTTAGAGTATCTAGATACTCCCGGTAGTTACGTTTCCAGTGTCCATCCTTGCCGTAGTGAAAACAGGTTCCTTTGGCTTTGTTGGGATTAGCTTTCTTGACACCTCCTTTTGGCTTTAAGTTCTTCTTCTTCCCTTGGGTACTCTTACCCTTGCTTATGCCCTTGTCTTTAGGCATAGGCCTAGCTTTGGAAGTAGAAGCTCCATCAAATGCAAGCAAAGAACTTTTCCACATTTTCATTGTCTCCTCGATCATCTTGAGCAAATTGTGTAGCTCGGAGAGAATGGGCTCAAGCTTGTTCATATGAAAATTCGTAATGAACGGTCCATATGAATCGGGGAAGGATTGCAAAATAATGTCAGAGGCCATATTAGCTTCAATGATCACATTAAGCTTCTCAAGCTACTCGATATGGTTAATTATCTTTAAAGTGTGATCCGTCATGGATGAACCCTCATTCATCTTCACCTTGAATAGATCCTTAACAATATTATATTTAGCAGTCCTACTTTGTTCCCCATACAACTCTTGTAAGTGGAGAAAGATATTAGGAGCACTTCTCATGGACTTGTGTTGCTTCTAAAGCTCGGGGCTTATAGATGTCATCATATAGCATCTCGCCTTAAGATCATCATCCATGCGCTTTTGATAAGCGTCTTTCTCTTGTTGAGTGGCATCCTCAGCAGGAGCATCGGGAAGTGGGTCATCAAGTGTATAGGTAAGATTTTCAGAAGTTAAAACAATTTTTAAGTTCTCAGCCAATCAAGATAATTCAGTCCAATCAAATAGTTGTTGTCCAATATTTTAGATAGCAGGTTGAGGTGAGCCATTTCGGTGATCTATATTTAGAAAATTAAATAGAGAATTAGATATCATTTTTAATCTATAATGATCGGGTCTTTAATTATATGGTACCTCCCACTATTTTATAGAATTCCATACACCCTTAATGGAATTCAGGAATCTCATTCCTAATGGGGATTTGGGTCACTTGTGACCTAGAAGCCTCATATGTTAGTTTCTTGAATTCTAGACCACAACAAGAGGACAACTCTTTGTCTATTGCTTCATAAGCAAATTCCAATCATTTTACCTCCAGGGAACATACACCTCACATGTTAGTTTCTTGGAATACTCACTTAGTTAAGTTAAACCCATCATTCACATAGGTATGCTCGGCCTAATATATACCTCACATGATAGTTTCTTGGTATATACTAGTTTTTACACCCCATGATATCTCATATATGATAGTTTCAAGTAAAATCTTTAATATGGGTAGCTCCTACATGTCTGTAGCCAGGTACCCACATTAAGGGACTTTAGATGATCCTATAATGATGGAAGGCAATAAAGAATTCATTCCCTAATGACTTCTCCATTTTTAACTTAATATTAATTAAGAGGGGTTTTTAAAGTCTCATCAAATTAACATACATCTCATGCATATAAAAATAGAACAGCAACAATATAATCCACTTATCGATATTAGTCCCTAAAAGGTGACATATAACAATCTATGGATTTGGAACTATCACAATTAATCTCATTAAAATAAAGCTCCCACTATGATGATTATGGACTTTTAGGTGATTAAATCCAAGCTACTAGATTGAATCCAAGGTCTAAATGTAGGTGTAGGTTGTTAGGATTATGCCCTAGAGCCAATCATAGAGATGATTGTTTAGGGATTAGGAACAATCATTTGATTTCATTTATGTATGTCACATTTATTATTGATTTAATAAAAGGGCTTATTCTATTATGTTTATATGCATCATTTATATTTACATAATATGTCCATGGAGTTAGAGTTGAGAATATGGAATTACAAAGAGTTGTAATTTTGAGACTATAGATATATCTCTGTACTAAACTCCTTAAGCATTCCTAGTTGAAGGTTCACTATGATGGACAGTAATGAACCATAGGACTAGCACTTGTTAGGTTGACTCTATAGGAGGATAGCTAGTCTCAAGCTATTTGTGTGGAGACACTACAACCAACAAGTGGGTGCCTATTATAAGAATAGGTACACTGAATGTGACCAAAGATATGAGATAAACTGAATGGAGTTTTATCCTGCCTGTCAATCAGTTTCTCATTGTTATAGTGGTACAAGTAATCCTTAGACCTGAGACACCATAGTTGCCTTATGCATGTAGCTTTAGAAGTTTGATAACACTAAGTGCAGATCCTATTCAGGGGTCTGCAAAGGTGTTCATTGGCCCTACTGCTATGTGTATGAAGGCATGTGAGTGATCAACAAGGGATCCATCACTCTCAGGAAAAAGAGAGAGAATGTCTCATATAGCATTCATAATATAACTCATTAAATCCATGGCCATGGTAGGATGAATATGAAAAGAGTTTCATGAGTTCATCTATGAGTTGATATCTATGAATGAGTATAAAGTAATTGAACTAGGGACTTGACAGACTTCCATGTCCTATTAGTTCAATTGGAGACATTGTGTTGAAGGAAGGATGCAATTGTAACCTATAAACTATAACAGAAGGGTTCTTTGTAAATGACTATTCACCTCATTAAGGACCACACCATGAGCCATATGCTAGGTGTTACTCATGGTTAGTAGAAGCCCTAATTGATATAAGTGAGTTATAATCAATTAGGGAATTGGAAGGAGTTCCAATTAGACCCTAAATGGAAAGAGTTCCATTGTGCACACCTCGTGCTATTCCTACTACTTAATGATGTGAACCCAATGGGTCACACACTGATCATGCAAGAAGGGCTTTAAAGTCTATGAGAGAAAGGGTTTTAGTGAATAAAGAATAGTTCTTTATAGGCCTATTTGTATTTGATACAAATAATAGGGGTTAATGTGCAATTAAGAGTAATTACACATAACCCTATTAGGGTTTCTTCCCCATGGCCAGCCCCCTTTAGTGGGCTGCCTATATAAGTCACACTTATGTGTGACATGGCATAATATAGGCTTGCACAATAAACCCTAGCCGTCCAGCCCCTTGGAGGCTCTCTTCTCTCTCTCTCTCTTCTCCACCTCTAGCAACAACAAGGAAGAAGAAAGAAAAGGCTTGAAGCTCTAGCTAGGTGTGGATACCGTTGGAGGCAGCACACTTGGGCTGCTCATTCACCGCTGTCCGGAGTAGAAGCTTGGAGCAAAACGGAGAAGACAAAAATCTTGTAAGTGTTCTAACCCTCTTCGTAGTTAGGGTTTGATTTTGTGTTATGCATAGTTAGATTCATGGGATTGGGAATCGCAGGAAAAATTTTTATATTCCGCACTTTGTATTTTTCCCTCTTGTTCGATTCCCAACATAGGTAATCATAAATCATTCAATTGAAAACATACATGCTCTCTTGAAAATCTTCTCCAAGCTTTCAAGTCCTTCACTTTTCTCCATAGGCTTGATGGTCTCCACCATTGGCTTGTTGGGCTCCACCATACTAATTTGGGTCCACCATGCTCCTTAGTGCACTCTCGATTACATAACATTTACATAATTTAAAGAAAGGGATACATACGGGGAATGTGGGGTACATAAGAGAATGATAGAGAGAGAGATGGTAGCATGCATGTTAATTATATGCCCTACAGCTAATCATGGAGATGATGCTTTAGGGATAAAGAACAATCATAGGATTTCATTTATTGTATGTCACATTTATTGTTAATTAATAAAGAGCTTTATTCTATCATGTTTATTCTATTATTTATATTTACATGATACATCCATGGAGTTATAGTTGAGAATATCAAATCACAAAGAGTTGTGATTATGGGACTGTAATTATATCTCTTTAGTTAATTCCTAAATAATTCCTAGTTGAAGGTTCACTATGATGGACAATAATGAACCATAGGAATTGATGTAGAGAAAAACTACGCAGTGGAACATAATGATAAACAAAAATCATGATATAATTCCTTGAAGCCCATGAATCTGATTGTGGTTCATACAAAACATAAAACCCTAACTAGAAGAAGGGTTAGAGCACTTACGGTTGATTTAAATCTTGAAACTCCAAGCTATGAATTTCTAGACAGTAATGAATAATCCTTGAATGAGTAGCTACGAACAGTACAAGTGCACTGCTTCCATGGTATCCACACCTAGCAAAAGCCTTCAAGCTTCCTTCTAATTCCCCTTGTTAAATGCTAGAAGAGGAGAAGAAGGAGAGAGAGAGAGAGCTTTCTCAGGTTTTGCCAAGAGAGAGGAGAGAATGAATTTCATTGTTATCTAAGACACATGCTAGTGGCCTTTATATAGACACCAAGGAGGGCTAGCCAAGGGAGGAATCCCACTTTGTGTGGGAGTGCAATTTCCCTAAATTGCACAATAACCCCTCCTATTTACATCCAATGCAAGTGTAGACACCCCATTTTCATCCCCATGAGTTCATGATAGCATTTGGTTAGGTTTAGAAGCATTTAGGAGTCCCTAAGCCTTAAAGGACAATTTTGCCCTTTTAAGCCTTAGGAGAATAGGTCATCATTGCATGCATATTTTTGTCTCTTTATTGAGTCCCATCACTTGCATTTAGTTTCTAGGATCATTTTGGATATGTGTGTCAAATTTGGTTCAACTCCAGATAGGTTTGGATAGCTAATTAGAACTTTTGCGACTTGAAGGGCAATTTCATCTTTTACTTCGTATATTTTCCAATTGACTTCCAAATTTGTTCCAAAGTGTTCCATTGACCTTAGAATGATGAAATGAGCCTAATTGAAGTGCCAATTTATTTTATTGATAGGTTTGGGATTGGTTCACCACATTACCCTATGCTTAATTGACCTTTTTTCGGGTAATCACCCCATGAAAACCCAGCCACCTGACCGTGGTTAGGGATTCTTGGTTCAAGAATATTCTAGGATTATTCTACATTGAATCCTTGAAATTATGGCTTTTCAATCACTCAAATCGGAGTTAAAATGAAGAATTTAAGTCTGTTTGAAGTTCGCAGTCCAAACCGAGCTAGAATTCCAAAATTTTTGGATTCTTCTCGGGTGACCGGTTGGGCTCAACCAGTTGGACCGGTTCACCAACCGGTTGGACCGGTTCACCCCAACCAGTCACCCGAGCCCTTCGTCCTAATTTTTCTCTTTTTGAGTTTTTGACGAAATGGGACTCTACCACTCCGAATTTCAGCCTTCTGAAGGACTTCTAAGCCTATTGGGAGGTGGTTTTGAGTTGTTTAACATTCATGGGATTTAATTACAGTCCTAGATTGATTTTATGGTGAATTAATCTCAACCATTGGTTCATATGGTTGGTTGGTTATAAATAGAGGCTCATTTATCAGCATAAAGGACTTTTGGTTGGACTTTTGGCTTATTTGACACTTCATATTCATAAGAGAGAGAGGGACCACGAGTTTGCACACACTCATATCACTTGGAGGAGGCTTTCTACTACAATTTCAAAGAAAAATTAGAAGGGAACCAAGCCAAAGAGAAGGAAGAACGCAGTGAAAACCTTTGCTTTGTTGTGAGTTTTCTTTGCACCCTTTTATGATTCCTTCTTCTTCTACTCCATTCTCTGCATAGTTATGGCTTAGAATTGAATTAGGAATCATATATACTCTATATTTTAAAGTGTATATGATTCAAAGATGATGAGAATGCATGTTAGTGGATTAGGAATGTGAATTGTTTGTTGATGGGATAGTTTTTCTCTTAAGGATAGAGGTACGTTTTGCATGAAAAATCAATTGATGTGTTTAGGATGTTTTCTCTTCATGGTTCAATTATATGCATGATTTTAAGCATCTTTTGTATAGGACACTTGCTGTGTAAGCCTCGTCTTCATAGGTGTATGGATGATTATCCTTTTCGAGGATAATTATCGTCCTTAGAGGGTGAGGTTGTGCATGGGTGCTTTCTAGAGTGTGTTTAAGTGCGCTGTGAGTTTCTTTGTATTCTTAGGTATATATTTTACGTAGGATATGTGAAGAAACCATTCATATGGAGTGATTTCTACGTAAAATTATCTCCGGATAGTTTTACTTAAGAAAGCTCGCCATAAGGATGATTATTTCACATTCTTACATAAAGTACTTACCTAAGGCATCATGGTAGATTTTCTTTTCATGTTTAGGATTGTCATATGATATTTTCATCATGGTAATGCCTATTTAGCATGTTTTTGATAGTTTTGTGCATGTTAGGTTGTTTAGAGCATATAGGAGCATATAGGAGCATATTAGGATTTTGTTTCTCTTTTGATTTTTGTTCTTTGCATGAGTATTAGGTCATTATATGCATGTTTAGCATTCTGTCCAGATTTGAACTAGGTCTTCTAATGACGATTTGAGCATGAATATGGTTGGTTTGAGCTTAATAATTGCCCTATAGAATACATGGGGTGATTAATTGATGTTTTCTCGATGTGTCGGGATAATTTGCATATAGTAAGTGGTTCATGGTAAGTTTGTTTTGATTTGTTCTCTTCTCCCTTCTTTGGGTTATTCTCTTTACTTTGGACTATAATTCTTGAGTTTCCATGTTTTCTAAAACTCCTTTTTGAATAAGAGTTCTATCTCTTTTAGAACTCTACTTTTATTAAAATTCTGTTTTATCTAGAGTTCTATCTCTTTTAAAATTCTACTTTTTCTCAAACTCCTTTTTGAATAAGAGTTCTATCTCTTTTAGAACTCTACTTTCATTAAAATTCTGTTTTGTCTAGAGTTCTATCTCTTTTAGAATTCTACTTTTCTAAAACTTCTTTTTGGATAAGAGTTCTATCTCTTTTCAAATTCTATCTTTTCTCAAATTCCTTTTTTGGAAACTCTTCTTCTTTTTCAAACTCTTCTTTTCTTTTAATGGAAACTTAGGGTTTATAGTTCATTGTAAAGGGAGTAACCCCTTCTCAATCGAACTACGTGGACTTTGATCCTTACATCTTTGTATGTAAGGTACGTAGGCGCTCATTTGATGTTCAAGTCCGTCCTAGGATACTAAGTGTCTTAGGTTTTCTTTTTCTTTCTTTCTCTTTCTCTCTACCCATTTGTCCATCACATATATGCTAGTGGAGTAGGATGGACCCATGCTTATGCATTTATCCATCACATATTTGTTAGTGGATAGGATGGATTTGTTTGCTTGCTCATTTATCCATCACATATTTGCTAGTGGATAGGATGGATTTGTTTGTTCATTTTCTCTATCTCTTACTTGCTTTCCATATCTCTCATACTTGTTCATGGATGTTTACATGCTTTATGGATGTTTATATGTTTTATGGATGTTCATGGATGAATGTGGATTATTTATGGATGATTCTTTGCATATGCATGGTGACTAATTAGGAAGTGATTGAAATAGCCCATATAAATTCAGAGACCCATTTTGGGGCGATGTGGGTGCCTATAGGATGTTTCCTAGAACCTTCCCACATTGTAACTTAGTCTCCGAATCCTCTCTTGTTTTGATTAGACCTGCTTTTCCTTGATCGAAGTCATGTGGTTTGTTTTCAAAGGTCTCTTTCTAAAAACTATTTTGAAAGGTTTTCCTTTTTTCCTTAAAAAATGAGGTGGCGACTCCTTATTTGTTTTGTTTCTGTGAACCTTTTAAAAATCAGATTTTTATTAATTTAAATCTCTACAAGTCTTTTTAAAAGAAGGGTTCTCCTTCCCCCTAGATCGAAACCCATGGTTCACAGTCTGGCAACTCCACTGGGGATTAGTGGACTAGACTCAAAGAATTTGTATGGGCTAATTTAATTGCTTAAATTAAAATCAATCACTTGCATACGCTTGAATGTGTGTTTACTTTATTGCATTGTGTGCGCAATTGCATTTGAATGATAGGTCGATGTATCCTTGCCTTTTCTGATTGGCCTAGCCTTGACCTCGGTTCCCCTCGTTCTCGGGTGTCATGTTTGCGAAGCTATCAACTCCTCTTGCCACATATCCTTGGGTTCTACCCTTGGGTATATTAAATGGATCAACACGTACCACTTGACTCACGCGGTATCCCTCATGCCACACATGATAGGTATATAGTTGATTCAAGCAAGTAGGGGACACTATCCTACCCTTTTTAGTGCATATAGTGGACTATCTAGGACACAAGGACTCGACTAGTTTAAAGTCACTATGCTTGTGGAATGAATGCAGGTACAGAGTGGATGTGTGTTTGAATGTATGTGTGTATGGAATGAATGTATGTGTGGCATGAATGTGTGTTGTGGGAATGAATGTGAATGGAATGAATGGCAATGCAATTCATGTCATGGTTCTTTGAGAAGATGATACAAAGCCCTCGATACAGTGATCCGGTTTCTTGCTCTTGAATGCGATTGGAGATATGAATAAATGCTATGTGGGTGGTTAATTTTAAGGGGTAACATGACTTTAAAATCAATCGACCTACATCCCTTTAGTATGACCTTCTTACCTAGAGCCCATTGGGCTCATATGGATGAGAGGCCCAACTAAAGGAATGCTATTGGACCATTACCCGCCCGTTTGATCAATTGTGGAGACTAAAGGCGCTTTGTGTCACTTTGTAACTAAGTATGGGTCATTTGGATGTAATAGAGTGCTGGCTTGGACTCGTGACTCATCAGGCCATTTGATCAGAGGAAGTACCGAACAAGACCTCGCCATGGATGATACTTTTGCATTGAATAATCCGGCCACACCTGAGGGGACATCTGTTTCTGGGACTCCCGCGGATCCATGAAGGATTGAGAAGCTATTGAATGACATACTTGGGAAGTTGGAAAAGGTGTCAGTGAAGTCTGACACCGCAATAAGAATGGCACAAGAGATCAACAACCGAACTCCTGTCCTTATCCACAATGTTCTTACAGATTATGCCATACCCGATACTCAAGTCCCTATTGTCCATAATCAATCCAACCCATCTGCCCAAGCTGGAGGCCAAGCCCAAAATCCACCACCTCCACATACTCAATCATCGCCTCAAAATCGACCACCTCCACATACTCAACCTCCACTACAAAACATCCCCATTTATACCCAATCATCCACTTTCATCCCTACCACTGAAAACCCTCCTATAAGTGATGACTAAAAGATGATGGCTGCAAGGATGTTGGCCTTGGAGAAGACTTTGAAGGGTATTCACTGTGCAGATGATTTTGTGGATATCCACACTCTTTCTCTCTTCCCTCAAGCGAGATTGCCGACTTCATTCAAGATGCCAGAGTTACAGAAGTTTGATGGAACGGGTTGCCCTAAGACTCACTTGAAAATGTATGTCCAAGCAATGCAACCTCGTGGTGCTTCCGAGGAGTTGATGGCCCAATTATTCCATGAATTACTTAGCACTTCGTCGCTGCATTGGTTTCTAAGCTTGGATAAATCAAAGACTAGAACATGGGAAGACGTATGCAGAGAGTTCACCGATCACTACAAGTACAACACAGAGGTTGATGTGACAAGAAGAGACTTAGAGAGTACCAAACAGGCGGCAAATGAATCTTTCTCTTCCTACATCGCTAGGTAGGGGAAGAAAGCTTCTAAGATGTTCGATAGGCCTAATGAAGAAGAACAGATACGAATGGTGGTCAAGAACCTATTGCCTATGTATCACAAGCACTTGTTCACTCACCACTTTCCCACTTTCAAAGCTCTGATTAGTTCTGGGACACAAGTGGAAGACGCCATAACCGATGGCACTATCAAGGTTGAAGATCCTTCAAGGTTTCGTCGGATAGGGAACAATGGAAAGGCAGCCGCTGAAGTAAATGCACCATTGCTCCACAACAGCCATGGAACATTGGCAACAATTCTACTCCTCGTCAATTCTCTGATTTGTATGCACCACTGGACAAGGTTTATGAAAGATTGAAAGCAAGGGGCATCCTCAAACCTCTAGACCCAATACCTCCACCAAATCTATTGCCTAGGTGGTACAACGAAAATGAGTACTGCCATTTCCATCAATCCAAAGGTCATAGAACAGACCGTTGTGCTCGTCTCAAACATGAAATACAACACCTCATTGACAAGAAGATCATAGGCCCACCTACCCCTCCTAGCCGTCCTAATGTCACTCAAAATCCTTTGCCATCCATAACTCATCCCCCACTTCTAATGTCAATGCAATAGAAGATTCACCTCGTTCACCTCGACCCATTCGCCATTACACCACTTTGCCTATGAGTCTCACCAATGTATTTCACCATTGCAAGAAAAGAAGCCTTATCACTTCCCTTCCACCCAAGCCTTCACTTATTCCTGACCCATCCTTTTGCCTATACCATAGAAAGTCCGGCCATGATACCGAGGATTGCACCTTGCTAAAGAAAGTGGTCCAAGACTTGATTGACGAGGGAACTCTGATAGTTCCACAGCCAAATCCATGTGAAGTGCCTACATTGTTGCCCACCCTACATAAAGAAAACATACAAGAGATTGATATGCTAGAATGGGCAAATCCCGAAGAGAAGCCTATGAGGAAAGAAAAGGTTGTTGAGAAGGAAGTGCCGAAGAAGCCGAGTAAGCCTCGAAAGTCATTTTAGCAACAGTTGAAGGAAAGGTATGATGCCTGAAGTGGGTTTATTGGGGGAACCATCTGGGAAGTTTGACTTCTATGTTCTCTACACTGCACCGCCTGCAATAACAATTCCTATTCGTGCAACTGAATGGGGAAATCCATGGGAAGATGAGCAACCAACGGAGAAATCCCCGGTCCACTTAACCGGATGGGGAAAATTGGTGAAAGAAGAACGGTCGACAGAAAAGTCTCCAATGCAAGAGGTAGATATGCTTGAATGGGGGGACATCATGGGTGAAACCTGTAGCGAAGAAGTAAATAATATGTGGACAGACTCTGAAGAAGTTGACCACTTAACTAGGGGCGATCGTCACTTCAAACCATGCTACATTGAGAATGAAAATCCGGTGGAAGCACTAGAGAAGGGGAAAGACCTGAAATCTACGATGAAGAGGATGAAGTCTTAAAGCAACTGAAAAAGACTCAAGCCAACATTACCATATGGGGATTGCTTATGGCTTCTCTCAAGCACTCAGACTATGCTTAAGCTCTTAAACCATGTCCAAGTACCCATCGATACTTCACCAGAAGGATTGGTGAGTCTTATAACCCCCGTCGAGAAAGCAGCTACCATAATCTTTACGGAAGCTGATTTGCCAAAAGGGAGAAGAGATCATGTGTAGGCTTTGAACATAACCTACCGTCCTTATTGACAATGGTTCTGCTTTGAATGTGTGTCCACTTCGTACTCCTACATCTCTTGGGTTGGGACCTACAGATTTTGTGCCATCTGGGCAATCAGTGAGAGCATACGACAACACAAGAAGGGAGGTAATTGGTATGGTGACCTTACCATTAATCATAGGACCGACAGAGTTTGAGGTTGAATTCCAAGTTCTTGATGTTCCTGCCTGTTTCAATCTCTTGCTAGGCCGACCATGGATCCATCCAAATGGGGCCATCCCATCATCTTTGCACCAAAAAGTTAAGTTCCCCTACAAAGGATCTATTGTGACCCTACAAGGAGACTATGAACTCACTACTAGTCAAATGTCAAGAATCCCCATTTGTGAGATCAAGTACAATCCTTCAGATATGCCGTTGTCAGGGTTTAAGTACATGCAGGTCATCAACTCAGTACCCACAGGTAGAGAACTTATCCCATTAGACTTTTCACCACATGGGAACTTGCGTGTCGCCGAGATCATGAAGATCATGGGTTTCTTTCCTGGCATGGGAATGGGACCAAGGCATCGAGGAATTACAGAGCCAATTAAGCACCAATCGGCCTTGCATACCTTTGGTTTGGGATATAAGCCAACATAAGTAGATTACAAGGAACGAGCACAGCTAAGAAAAGAGAAAGAGATTGCTAAAGCACGTGGACACATTGTTATTCACCCACTTAAGCCTTACAAGCCAACCTTAAATGGGTGTTTTATGAAAGAAGGAGAAGATTTCCCGTATTATGGCTTTCCAGAACCTACTTATGTGGAGTCCATCGGAGCTAGAGTCCCTGGGTTTGAAATTTTCTTTGAGACCGAGTGGTATCCGATCACAGCAACCATGGTTGAGGATTCTCCAATAGATAGCGACAGAGAAGAAGAGGATTGGGCAGACAACATGGATTCAGAGGTTATGGGCCGATTGTTTTCAGAATGTGTGCTAACAATCGAAGATTGTGAAGAGGTTCCAGTTCCAGCATTCCAGACAGTCAGCGAGCCACTTCAAAATTGGTACACCGAAGTGTTAGGATTATGCCCTAGAGCCAATCATAGAGATGATTGTTTAGGGATTAGGAACAATCATTTGATTTCATTTATGTATGTCACATTTATTATTGATTTAATAAAAGGGCTTATTCTATTATGTTTATATGCATCATTTATATTTACATAATATGTCCATAGAGTTAGAGTTGAGAATATGGAATTACAAAGAGTTGTAATTTTGAGACTATAGATATATCTCTGTACTAAACTCCTTAAGCATTCCTAGTTGAAGGTTCACTATGATGGACAGTAATGAACCATAGGACTAGCACTTGTTAGGTTGACTCTATAGGAGGATAGCTAGTCTCAAGCTATTTGTGTGGAGACACTACAACCAACAAGTGGGTGCCTATTATAAGAATAGGTACACTGAATGTGACCAAAGATATGAGATAAACTGAATGGAGTTTTATCCTGCCTGTCAATCAGTTTCTCATTGTTATAGTGGTACAAGTAATCCGTAGACCTGAGACACCATAGTTGCCTTATGCATGTAGCTTTAGAAGTTTGATAACACTAAGTGTAGATCCTATTCAGGGGTCTGCAAAGGTGTTCATTGGCCCTACTGCTATGTGTATGAAGGCATGTGAGTGATCAACAAGGGATCCATCACTCTCAGGAAAAAGAGAGAGAATGTCTCATATAGCATTCATAATATAACTCATTAAATCCATGGCCATGGTAGGATGAATATGAAAAGAGTTTCATGAGTTCATCAATGAGTTGATATCTATGAATGAGTATAAAGTAATTGAACTAGGGACTTGACAGACTTCCATGTCTTATTAGTTCAATTGGAGACATTGTGTTGAAGGAAGGATGCAATTGTAACCTATAAACTATAACAGAAGGGTTCTTTGTAAATGACTATTCACCTCATTAAGGACCACACCATGAGCCATATGCTAGGTGTTACTCATGGTTAGTAGAAGCCCTAATTGATATAAGTGAGTTATAATCAATTAGGGAATTGGAAGGAGTTCCAATTAGACCCTAAATGGAAAGAGTTCCATTGTGCACACCTCGTGCTATTCCTACTACTTAATGATGTGAACCCAATGGGTCACACACTGATCATGCAAGAAGGGCTTTAAAGTCTATGAGAGAAAGGGTTTTAGTGAATAAAGAATAGTTCTTTATAGGCCTATTTGTATTTGATACAAATAATAGGGGTTAATGTGCAATTAAGTATAATTACACATAACCCTATTAGGGTTTCTTCCCCATGGCCAGCCCCCTTTAGTGGGCTGCCTATATAAGTCACACTTATGTGTGACATGGCATAAGAGGCTTGCACAATAAACCCTAGCCGTCCAACCCTTTGGAGGCTCTCTTCTCTCTCTCTCTCTTCTTCACCTCTAGCAACAACAAGGAAAAAGAAAGAAAAGGCTTGAAGCTCTAGCTAGGTGTGGATACCGTTGGAGGCAGCACACTTGGGCTGCTCATTCACCGCTGTCCGGAATCAAAGCTTGGAGCAAAAAGGAGAAGACAAAAATTCTGTAAGTGTTCTAACCCTCATTGTAGTTAGGGTTTGATTTTGTGTTATGCATAGTTAGATTCATGGGATTGGGAATCGCAGGAAAAATTTTTATATTCCGCCTTTGTATTTTTCCCTCTTGTTCGATTCCCAACAGTGGTATCAGAGCCATGATTATGCATAATACAAAATACATATGGGCTGGTAATTATGGTGTAGTTGAATGATTCAAAAATCTGGAAAATTTTTCTGCATAATTGGTTTTCCTCCATGGCTGAACCTAGGGTTTGGAACCCTAGGTCAATTCTCTTCTACTCCTCTTCTAATTGATGGTTAAGTGTAGCCATGGATGCAATAGGTTGCATAGGGTTTGAGTTTGGAGAAGAAGAATAAGGAAACTAGGGTTTTATAAAACTGTTTTGAACAGTTTTCATGGTAGCCATGAAAAACCGTCATCTTGTTTTGCATGCCGAATTCAGAGTTCTTCTCCAAAATTTTCGAGCCATATATGGTTAGAAAGCTCTTCGAATAAGCTTTCCAACCCAACAAACGGTGCGTCAATCCGAGTTCTGTAGTGAAAGTTATGAATTTTTTACTACAGGCTGTCTGGAAAGACAGTTTTGCTCGGGAATGATGCAATAGCCACAACTTTGAGTTATTGATGGAGATCAAAGGCATGGCA
The DNA here is from genome assembly GCA_039720395.1 of Liquidambar formosana. Lineage (NCBI taxonomy): Eukaryota > Viridiplantae > Streptophyta > Magnoliopsida > Saxifragales > Altingiaceae > Liquidambar > Liquidambar formosana. Next base: position 23,417,220 of record CM077826.1, on the reverse strand, counting down.
ATGGTTGCCACCACTTGGCTTATGTTCTAGACATGGTAGGGAAAGGTTCCCAAGCATTTAGATGCATCATAATTGGATTAAGATGCTAGAACAGAAGGAAGAAGGAGAAGAACACCATGGAGGCTGAATCTGGGTTTTAGAACCCTAAGGTTCTTGCAATTAATTCTAATTAAAGCTGCCGTATTTATGATGGCAAATCATTGTAGGATCATTATATATCATGTGTATATGATTTTCTTTAAGTTTCAAAAAGGTTTTGAAGGAAAAAGATTCAAAAAGTTTGAAAATTTTTCATAAACAGCATAGCAGAATTTTTCTGCAGAAAAGTCATCAATGGAGTTTTGATTAGAACTTGAGTTAGGGAACTTCAAATTGCATGAAACCAATTGCATTAGTTTCCTAAGACATGTAGGATACTGGGAAAATTCGTTTGGTAGCCTAATTCATTCATCTTGCTGGGTTTTAAATCAATTTCTGACCATGGACAGTGTGCTGTCAAATTCTGGGCAGCCTACTGTTGTTTTAATTGTTTAGAACAATTGGTGATGATTTGATCATCCAAACCTCTTCTATTAGCTTAGTATTTCATGTAGGGACATGATACAAAAGCTGGTTTCAATGGAGGAGTCGAATTGATAAGGATTTAGAAGCTATTGTGACCTTCAAGGTCTGCAACAATGGCTCCAGCAATGGGTTTTGGAAACCCTGATTGTTCTTGATGATGGCAGCCACTTCCACCACTTCTCACATGTCCAGAGGCTTGTCCCACACCCCTAGGATGTTCTCCCATGACTGGCCATGGCCTCCCACAGTCGTTGGTGGCCATGGCAGCCTAGCCAAGCTCAGGCAGCCCCCTGGTAGTGACGGCTGCATAGAGTTAAGGATGAAACCCTAATTTTGAGTTAATGATGAAACCCTAATTTCATTATGGCATTAATTAAAACCCTAATTGGAATATTAATTACCTTAATTAAGAGTTAATGATTGGTCATTAAATGACCAATCATGGTTATTAATTGTTAGGGCATAATTAATACCATTAATGATGTCTAGGGTTAGGGTTTTTGATAACCCTAATTAGTGTAATTAATTAAGGGTAATAAATACCCTATTTGGCATTAATTAAACCCTAATCCCTTTTATTAAATACCGTATGAACCTAGGGTTTTAATGATTGGACATTAAATGACCAATCATAAGGCATTTAATGATTAGGGCTTGCATTTAGGGTTTAGGGTTATGCATTTAGGGTTTAGGGTTTTAGGAAACCCTAATACACTAATTCATCATTTAATTGATTTTATTTAATTCCCATGTTAATTATTTAATTAACATTGATTAATTTTATAATGTTTCAAATGGTTTAAAATACAATTGGGGATTAAATTAAAATCTGGAAATTCTTAATTAAATGAAATTGTTTTGTTTAAATAAGGAAACCCTAATATTGAATATTAGAGTTATTTTAGGAAACTTTATATGTTTCTATTAATTTGATTAATTGAAACTAAATGTCTTAAATGTTAAGACTTTATTTAATTCTGGATATTTTTGTTTAAACCTAATAAGATTAGGATGCATTAATGAGATTAATGTAAATCATTCAAGAGAATTACCATAATGCCCATATGTTTTAATGCTTACAGTTTTTCTTTACATTATGCAATGAGATTGTATGTATGTGTTTAGATGATGATTATGGACTATACCCCTTAAACCAATTGTGATTGGCCGTCTTATGAATGGGTTGTAATAATTTTTCAAGAGTTGTAATTTTATTATGGTGATGCAATTTATTATTTGGGGCTTGCATGCCACCTTCCCTCTCTCTCTATCATTCTCTTATGTACCCCACATTCCCCTTATGTATCCCTTTCTATATATTATGTAAATGTTATGTAATCGAGAGCGCACTAAGGAGCATGGTGGACCCAAAGGAGTATGACGGAGCCCAACAAGCCAATGGTGCAGACCATCAAGCCAAGGGAGCAGATTGAAGGACTTGAAAGCTTAGAGAAGTTTTTCAAGAAAGCATGCATGTTACGAATGGTTTATTTTACGATCACCTACACCCACCTTAGACCTTGGATTCAATCTATTGGCTTGGATTGAATCCTCTCAAAGTCCATAATCATCATAGTGGGAGCTTTAATTTATGAGATAATTGTATTAGCTCCAATACTATAGTTTGGTATATGTTACCTATTCACTTAGGGACTAATATCAAAATATGGTACTTTATATATGTTGATATATAATAGCATGCGATGTATGATTTATAATAGCATGAGATGTACGATTATAAATAGCATAATTTATATATTTAAATTTTGATACATAGGATGCATGTTAATTTGATGAGACCCTTTAAAACCCCTCTTATTTAATATTAAGTTGAAAATGGAGAAGTCATTGGGGAATGAATTCTTCATTGCCTTCCATCATTATAGGATCATCTAACGTCCCTTAATGTGGGTACCTGGCTGCAGACATGTAGGAGCTACCCATGTTAAAGACATTACTTGAAACTATCACATATGAGATATCATGGGGTGCCTAAACTGGTATATACCAAGAAACTAACATGTGAGGTATATATTTGGCGAAACATACCTGTGTGAATGATGGGTTTAACTTAACTAGGGAAGTATTCCAAGAAACTAACATGTGAGGTGTATGTTCCCTAGAGGCAAAACGATTGGAACTTGCTTATGAAGCAATAGACAAAGAGTTGTCTTCTCATTGTGGGTTAGAAGCCAAGAAACTAACATGTGAGGCTTCTAGGTCACAGTGGGACCCCAATCCCCATTAGGAATGAGATTCCCGAATTCCATTAGAGGGTGTATGGAATTTGATAAAATAGTGGGAGGTACCATATGATTAAAGACCCAATCATTATGGATAAAAATGAAATCTAATTCTTTGTTTATGTAGATTACCTAATTACTCACCTCAAAACCCCTATTTCCTAATATATAGGATATTGATAGTTTGACTAAACCCGATTTCTTTGATTGACTTAGGAAATTGAGAATTGTTCTCAACTTCAAAAGATTGTTTATATGCTATTAGGCCTTTTATTAAAGGCCCTCCATAAAACATCCTAAGAAGAAAAAGACACTATGCGCAATTGGCATCTTGTTGCCATGCTATATGATAGTATTGATGACTAATGAGCTTCAGAAGCAAAATTAGTCAATGCAAGTGCCTTTGATGTCCTACATCACATACAAAGGTTGTATTGTGAGTAAAATAATACTATAAAGTATAGTACTTGTAAAGGACTTCTTCTGGACTAGGATGTAATAAAAGTTGTTTATTAATAATCATTCTTTTGAAAAATGATTAATCACATAGAATAGCTTGAGAAGCTAGATGTGATTTAAAATGGAAGCATAGAGGAAATCAAGTCTTGAAAAGTCAAAGACAAATAAATATAATTATTTTGTAGTAAACATAAGGTATTGTAAAGGGAACTTGATAAAGTATCAGTCTTCCTAGAAGAACCAAACTTTTGAAGTTTTGGTTCATGCTCTAAACTAAATTATTGATTAGTTCTGCTTCTTGGTTTTTGGATTCTAGTGTAATCTAAATCGAAGCAGAAAGTTAAGTAGATAATAAGTTACCTTTAAAAATTTTAATAGAGCAAGAGTTGCTAGATTAATTTTGGGAACTTATTTCTTAACTAGGTCATTTAAGACATTCTAGAAATTTGATTTCTGAATTTAAATGACTAATTAGAGCGAATGCAACGTATTCCGAGAATACAAGAGATGTAGAGACTCTCATTTAAATGTAACGATTATGACTTGGTTATGAGATGACCAAACCCATCTTTTACTTGGTGAAGTAAATGAGTTACATTTATAATTTGACTAATACATTGTGATGTATATAGTCATGTAGAGCATGCATTCAATTACAGTAGACTCATCTTAGAATACCATAGCTCAATGGTGAATCTAAGAGAACGAATTGAACCCTATTAAGATATGGTTTGATCCATGATGAGTTTTACTAATGTATCCATCTAGGATATACCTTAAAATTGCTACATATTGATAATTTAGGGTTCACTCCAGTTTTTTCCCAATTATATCGGATATGATATGGGAAGAAACCCAACTTAAAGAAGTTAAGGCTTGGGCTTGTGCTACGTATGTCTGGAAACATAATGTAGACAATCTGGAAATACGGTCAAGTAAGTGTTGAATTGTGGTATATCCCAAAAGTGGTTGGGATAGTATTTCTATTACCCTAATGAACAAAAGTTGTCCATTAGGATGTTTGCTGGATTTTCTTGAGAAAGAGTTCATTCAAGAAAGATGCAAAAGCAGATAGAATTTATAGAATTGTCTGTAAAGCCACAAACGAACAAAGATCCAACCCTTGTCTCTGTTGAGACAAAACCCTTAACTACACTACAATCTTTTCATAGATCAAATTGGATATTTCTTAACATAAGAGAGATATTGTATCTCTATTAGAATGTGAAAGAATTGTTCTTTGGTGATAAAGATCACCAAGATAATCCTATTGATTATGACTAGACGATGTTTCACATCAACTCGAGAAATGACTAAGAGTCATTAAATCCAATATGGACAGGTAGAGACCTAAAAGGCTTGGCTATTTAAGAATGTTTTCAACATAGGCAAAAAGTTGTCTATAAAGAAACTTGTTTGATAATAGTTATGCTGAAATCCATTTGGATCTTGTTATCTATAAACACACATTTTGAATATGAGATATGTCAAAAAGGATATAAAGATGTTATATCAAATGGTGAAAAACCATAAAAGTGTGTAAGTTATAGAAGTCTATTAATAGACTACAAGGTTCTCATAATTAGAACATCTATAAAGTTGAAGTAATCAAATTGTTTGATTTCTCTCATTGTATAGATGGACCATGAGTGTCTAAAAGGTTAGTGGGAGTGCGATCGGTTTTCTTTATCCTAAGTATAGATGACATCCTAATCATTATGAATGATATATGAATGTTATCTAATGTAAAGTTTTGGTTTTTGGAGAAAAACTAATTCATGAAAGATTTGGTAGAAGCATCCAACAAGATCTATAGAGATAGATCATATAGATTGCTAAGTATCTCCAAGTCATTAAACATAGTTGAAATGTTGAAGGAGTTCAACATGGAGAATTCTAAGGGAGGTCTGATTTACTTCAGATAAGAATTCATTATTCAAGGGCATGTGCCCTAGGATAACACAAGTAAGGTTCTTAAAGTGTTAAGAAGCCTTATTCTACACTATGTATTGAACCTGATATCTATTATGTTGTAATTTTTACAAATAGTTATCAGTCAATTCAAATTTGGAATATTGGATTGTATATGGAAATTGTAAACTCATAGTAGATGGGTATATGGATTTGGATATAATCCATATGGGGTATATTTTATATTCACTTTAGTTGGTGAAATATTTAATGGAAGAACTGTATGAAAGATACAGTGGATTCCATTATTAAGGGTGAATTAATTGTCGCATTGTCTAGGAGACTGTTTGGATCTATAAGTTCATTTAGAACTTGGAGTTGTTCCTTCCATTGAGTTGCCCACACCTTGTTTTGTGACAACAATGGGTCTATAGCTCAAGTATAGGAATCACGGTCTCATCAAAAGTCCAAACACATAGAGCGACAATTCCAAGTGATTAGAAGAATCATTGGAAGAGGTAATAGATACATTACAGAAGATATTATCTACATAAGTTTTTCTAGACCTACTGACTAAAGCTTTAAAACATAATTGGTTATGTCTAAGACCAACATCTTGAGAAGATAGGTATGCGATACATGGTCGATTGGCTTTAGTGCAAGTGGGAGATTGTTAGGATTATGCCCTAGAGCCAATCATAGAGATGATTGTTTAGGGATTAGGAACAATCATTTGATTTCATTTATGTATGTCACATTTATTATTGATTTAATAAAAGGGCTTATTCTATTATGTTTATATGCATCATTTATATTTACATAATATGTCCATGGAGTTAGAGTTGAGAATATGGAATTACAAAGAGTTGTAATTTTGAGACTATAGATATATCTCTGTACTAAACTCCTTAAGCATTCCTAGTTGAAGGTTCACTATGATGGACAATAATGAACCATAGGACTAGCACTTGTTAGGTTGACTCTATAGGAGGATAGCTAGTCTCAAGCTATTTGTGTGGAGACACTACAACCAACAAGTGGGTGCCTATTATAAGAATAGGTACACTAAATGTGACCAAAGATATGAGATAAACTGAATGGAGTTTTATCCTGCCTGTCAATCAGTTTCTCATTGTTATAGTGGTACAAGTAATCCTTAGACCTGAGACACCATAGTTGCCTTATGCATGTAGCTTTAGAAGTTTGATAACACTAAGTGTAGATCCTATTCAGGGGTCTGCAAAGGTGTTCATTGGCCCTACTGCTATGTGTATGAAGGCATGTGAGTGATCAACAAGGGATCCATCACTCTCAGGAAAAAGAGAGAGAATGTCTCATATAGCATTCATAATATAACTCATTAAATCCATGGCCATGGTAGGATGAATATGAAAAGAGTTTCATGAGTTCATCAATGAGTTGATATCTATGAATGAGTATAAAGTAATTGAACTAGGGACTTGACAGACTTCCATGTCCTATTAGTTCAATTGGAGACATTGTGTTGAAGGAAGGATGCAATTGTAACCTATAAACTATAACAGAAGGGTTCTTTGTAAATGACTATTCACCTCATTAAGGACCACACCATGAGCCATATGCTAGGTGTTACTCATGGTTAGTAGAAGCCCTAATTGATATAAGTGAGTTATAATCAATTAGGGAATTGGAAGGAGTTCCAATTAGACCCTAAATGGAAAGAGTTCCATTGTGCACACCTCGTGCTATTCCTACTACTTAATGATGTGAACCCAATGGGTCACACACTGATCATGCAAGAAGGGCTTTAAAGTCTATGAGAGAAAGGGTTTTAGTGAATAAAGAATAGTTCTTTATAGGCCTATTTGTATTTGATACAAATAATAGGGGTTAATGTGCAATTAAGTGTAATTACACATAACCCTATTAGGGTTTCTTCCCCATGGCCAGCCCCCTTTAGTGGGCTGCCTATATAAGTCACACTTATGTGTGACATGGCATAAGAGGCTTGCACAATAAACCCTAGCCGTCCAACCCTTTGGAGGCTCTCTTCTCTCTCTCTCTCTTCTTCACCTCTAGCAACAACAAGGAAAAGGAAAGAAAAGGCTTGAAGCTCTAGCTAGGTGTGGATACCGTTGGAGGCAGCACACTTGGGCTGCTCATTCACCGCTGTCCGGAATCAAAGCTTGGAGCAAAAAGGAGAAGACAAAAATTCTGTAAGTGTTCTAACCCTCATTGTAGTTAGGGTTTGATTTTGTGTTATGCATAGTTAGATTCATGGGATTGGGAATCGCAGGAAAAATTTTTATATTCCGCACTTCTATTTTTCCCTCTTGTTCGATTCCCAACACGAAGGATCCCCCGTTCTTATTCCAAAGAAAGAAGAGTCTAAGCCAATAGAGGATATGTAGGTTTTCTTTTGAGTCTTGAGTCAGCAAACAATCTGTCTTTGTTTTAAGTATTTCATTTATTGAGTCCTTTAGAGTTGTTGTAAGTGTTGTTTTGCTATTTCAGAGTCTTCAATTAGTGATTGGTACTTTCTTTATTTTCTCGCAGAGATTATATCCATTGTCTTCGCGCCTTTTTGTCTCTTAATGTGTGTGGCATGGAAATAGACCCTAGAGACGCTAATATCCCTCCCGAGCTCATCGAGCAAAGGAATAAAGGGATAGCACAACCAATTACAGAAGAATTAGAATCAATTAATCTAGGGACAAATGAATGGCCAAAAATAATTAAAATTGGTACAACACTTTCCCCTTTTGAAAAAGAACAATTGGTTGAGTTGTTGAGAGAAAATCTTGAAGTGTTCGCCTGGTCTTATGAAGATATGCCCAGAGTAGACACAGACATAGTGCAATATCGCATTTCAACCAATCCTAACATGAAGCCTGTTAAGCAGAAGTTGAGGAGAATAAAGCCTGAGTGGGCGTTGAAGATAAAGGAAGAGGTGATCATGCAGATAGAAGCTAAGTTCCTTAAGGTCGTGGAGTACCCTGAATGGCTTGCAAATATAGTACCAGTCCCAAAGAAGGATGGCAGAGTGCGTATGTGTGTAGACTTTCGTGATTTGAATAAAGCGTGCCCTAAGGATGACTTCCCACTACCACACATTGACGTGTTAGTCAATAGTACCGCAGGGCACGCTCTTCTTTCTTTCATGGACGGTTTCTCGGGTTACAATCAGATCAAGATGGCACCAGAAGATATGGAGAAAACATCCTTCATTACTCAGTGGGGGACCTATTGTTACAAAGTAATGCCATTCGGGTTAAAGAATACAGGGACGACTTATAAGAGAGCTGCTACCACCTTATTGCATGACATGATACACAAAGAAGTCGAGGTTTACGTCGACGACATGATTATCAAGTCAAAAGATAGGGAAGGACATGTAGCTGTGCTCAGAAAGTTCTTCGATCGAATCATAAAGTACAATCTTCGCCTCAACCCTCAGAAATGTGCTTTTGGAGTCACTGCGGGAAAGTTACTAGGTTTCATGATAATACAGAGGGGAATTGAAGTGGATCCAAGCAAGATCAAGGCCATTCTAGAGATACCGCCGCCTAAGAATGAGAAGGAAATCCGAGGTTTCTTGGGAAGATTGCAGTACATAAATCGGTTCATAGCTCAACTCACTACCATTTGTGAGCCCGTTTTCAAGCTGCTAAAGAAAGGAGAACCGAAAGAATGGAACGAGGAATGCCAGAATGCTTTTGAAGCCATTAAATGCTACTTAAGCAATCCACCGATACTGGTTCCACCTAGAGAAGGAGAGCCGTTGTTGCTATACTTAACCGTCACAGAAACTGCTATGGGGGCAATGCTCGCACAATACTTAGAAGAGTTGAGAAAAGAGAATGCCATTTACTATCTGAGTAAGAAAATGACAAACTATGAGGTGAACTATAACGCTGTAGAAAAGACTTGCGTGGCCTTGGTGTGGGCCTCCCAAAAACTCCGCCATTACATGCTATCTTTCCAAGTGTTCCTTGTTAGTTGCATAGATCCACTCAAATATCTACTTGAAAAGCCGATGTTAACCTATCGTACTGTGCAGTGGTTGATGTTGTTATCTAAATTTGATATCAAGTATGTGGTACAGAGCTCGATAAAAGGGAGAGTCATTTCAGAACACTTGGCCGAGAATCCAGTTTCAGAAGGAGATAGCATTGAACAAGGGTTCCCCGACGAGGACATATTGGAGATAGAAAATAAGCCATGGAAAGTCTACTTCGACGGCGCTGCAAATAAAAGGGGCTATGGCATTGAAGTCTTATTGATTTCTCCTGATGACGCCCACACCCCTCTGGCAATGAAGTTAGGGTTCGAGGCCACAAACAACATCACCAAATATAAAGCTTGCATTCTAGGGTTGGAAGCAGCCTTAGAGTTGGAAGTTGAAGAGTTAGAAGTGTACGGAGACTCAGCCTTGATTATCTACCAAATCAGAGGAGAATGGAAGACTCGAGACGAGAAGTTGTTACCCTATCATGCTTATCTAGAAGCACTTACCAAAGAATTCAACAAAATAGAGTTCTACTACTTGCCAAGGGTAAAGAACCGCTTTGCTGACGCTCTCGCTACACTTGCGTCCATGGAGGAAATCCTAGAAGGTAGAAATGTTTGTCCACTCGTGATTGAAGGAAGAAAAGAACCAGTGTACAACTGTAGTATTCAGAATAGTCAAGCAACAGATGGGTGTCCGTGGTTCTATGACATCCAGAGGTTCGTAGAGAAAAGGGAATATCCTGAAGGAGCTTCGAAGGTTGACAGGCATACGCTGAGAAGATTGGCTACCCACTACATCATGTGTGGAGGAAAGTTATACAAACGATCCTACGACGGTATCCACTTGCTTTGTGTGACGAAGGAAAAAGCTCAAAGAATAATTGAAGAAGTACATAAAGGAGCAGGGGCACCTCACATGAATAGTTATATGCTAGCTAAGAAGATTGCTCGCCTCGGTTACTATTGGACCACCATGGAAAGAGATTGTCATATGCATGTCAAGAAGTGCCTAATTGTCAAATCTTTGCCTTCCATCAATGCCTTCGAATACTATGTCATCCCCTTGGCCCTTTTCACTTGGGGAATAGATATCATTGGAAAGATCCATCCTAAGTCAAAGGAAGGTCATGAGTTTATCTTGGTGGCAATTGATTACTTTACTAAGTGGGTAGAGGCGAAGTCCTACAAAACCTTGGGGTCAAAGCAAGTGGCTCATTTCATTAAGACCCACATCATTTGCCGATATGGGGTTCCACATGAGATCATATCAAAGAATGGACAGCACTTCTGAGGCGAGGTAGAAGAAATCGTGCAGAAGTATAGCATTCGAGTTCATAAGTCCTCTCCTTATAGGCCACAGACAAATGGAGCAGTTGAAGCAGCTAACAAGAATATAAAGAACATGCTACAAAAGTCGGCTAAGAAGTACAATGATTGGTCAGAAAGGTTGCCACTCGTCTTATAGGGATATTGCACTTCAATCAGATCTTCCACAGGTGCTACGCCGTACTCATTAGTTTATAGCATGGAAGCAGTACTCCTAATTGAGTTAGAAATTCCTTCTCTCAGGATGGTAATGGAAGATCAACTGTCTAAAATGGATTGGGTACGAAACAGATATGATGAGCTAGTTCTGCTTGATGAAAGGCGTTTAAACGCCCTATACCATGTTCTAGGTTATCAGTATAGAATAGCTAGAGCTTTCAACAAGTGCGTCAAGGATCGTGGCTTAAAAGATGGAGACATAGTGCTGAAGGAAATCCGCGCGCCTATCTTTGATCCAAGGGGCAAGTTCAGGCCTAACTAGGGTGGTCCCTACATCATAAAGGAGATATTGCTAGGAGGAGCACTTCGATTGATGGATTTGGATGGAATAGAGTTCTCTCAACCAACCAATTTAGATCAACTCAAGAGATACCATGTGTAAAGCTTAATAGGTTGAAAACCCATAAGGGCGGCCTAGGCGAAAGAAAAGCATGAACTACGAGGGCCTGATTCTCCATCATTCAAAAAAAAAAAAAAAAAAAAAAAGAAGAAAAAAGAAAGAAAGAAAAGAAAAGAAGAAAATGTTTACAAACATGATGGAGATACGTAGGCAGCCCATAAAGTTACCTTGGGTGCGGTCCAATTGAGGAAAAAGAAAAAAAAACAAGGGGCATGACAATGTATAAAGTAATTCATAAATCAAAGTTAATTGTTTGATGGCAATTCATTCAAAACTAGAGAAATTGATAATAGTTTTATTTGTAATAATTGCAAGTCTCGAAAGACTATTATTGTGCTTGACATGCTTAAAATTCAAAAGGATTGCTAATTCTTTGCTCTCTAAGAAGTCTTCTTTGTTCCAGTAGTCTTGTTCGCTTTGGTGTCATCCTTTCTTGGCCTCTTTTCACCCCCCAGTAGAGAAATCCCAATCAACTCAGCTACTTGAGCCCTCATTGTCGTCTCTTTGTGACCGATGTCTTCAGATAACCACTTCTTGTATTCCTTGCTAAGCTCATAAGGTCCATTAGTGTTTTGAATTAGGGTAGCAGAGTTCCAACCATTCCATCTATCCTCCATTCATTTAACCAGAGACTGAGAAACAGGTTGAACAGGGTGAACTTGTTGTTAGAGTTATGCTCTAGAGCCAATCATAGAGATGATTGTTTAGGGATAAAGGAACAATCATTTGATTTCATTTATGTATGTCACATTTATTATTGATTTAATAAAAGGGCTTATTCTATTATGTTTGTATGCATCATTTATATTTACATAATATGTCCAAGGAGTTAGAGTTGAGAATATTGAATTACAAAGAGTTGTAATTATGAGACTGTAAATATATCTCTGTACTAAACTCCTAAATCATTCCTAGTTGAAGGTTCACTATGATGGACAGTAATGAACCATAGGACTAGCACTTGTTAGGTTGACTCTATAGGAGGATAGCTGGTCTCAAGCTATTTGTGTGGAGACACTACAACCAACAGGTGGGTGCCTGTTAATAGAATAGGTACACTGAATGTGACCAAAGATTTGAGATAAACTGAATGGAGTTTTAACCTGCCTGTCAATCAGTTTCTCAATGTTATAGTGGTACAAGTAATCCTTAGACCTGAGACACCATAGTTACCTTATGCATGTAGCTTTAGAAGTTTGATAACACTAAGTGCAGATTCTATTCATGGGTCTGTAAAGGTGTTCATTGGCCCTATTGTTATGTGTATGAAGGCATGTGAGTGATCAACAAGGAATCCATTACTCTCAGGAAAAAGAGAGAGAATGTCTCATATAGCATTCATAATATAACTCATTCAGTCCATGGCCATGGCAGTGTGAATATGGAAAGGAGTTTCCATAAGTTCATCATTGAGTTGATATTTATGAATGAGTATAAAGTAATTGAACTAGGGACTTGACAGACTTCCATGTCCTATTAGTTCAATTGGAGACATTGTGTAAATGGAAGGATGCAATTGTAACCTATAAACTATAACAGAAGGGTTCTTTGATAGATACATATTCACTTCATTAAGGACGACACCATGAACCATATGCTAGGTGTTATTCATGGTTAGTAGAAGCCCTAATTGATATAAGTGAGTTATAATCAATTAGGGAATTGGAAGGAGTTCCAATTAGACCCTAAATGGAAAGAGTTCCATTGTGCACACCTCGTGCTATTCCTACTACTTGATGATGTGAACCCAATGGCTCACACACTGATCATGCAAGATGAGCTTTAAAGTCTATGAGAGAAAGGGTATGAGTGCATAAAGAATAGTTCTTTGAGGCCTATTTATATTTGATATAATTTATAGGGGTTATTGTGCAATTTAGAGAAATTGCATCACACCCTAATAGGGTTTCCCCCTAGGGCCGGCCCCCTTAGTGTGGACTATATAAGCCACACTATGATGTGTGACATCATCACAAGTTGAAATCCCAAGGGGCTGTCCAGATTTTCCAGCCTCCCTCTCTCTCTCTCCTCTCTTCTCCTTCACTAGCAACAACAAGGAAAAGGTGGAAAGGACTTGAAGCTCTAGCTAGGTGTGGATACCGTTGGAGGCAGCACACTTGGGCTGCTCATTCACCGCTGTCCGGAATCAAAGCTTGGAGCAAAAAGGAGAAGACAAAAATTCTGTAAGTGTTCTAACCCTCTTCATAGTTAGGGTTTGATTTTGTATATGCATAGTTAGATTCATGGGCTGCGGAATCAAAGGGAAAATTTTTATATTCCTGCACTTCTATTTTTCCCTCTTGTATGATTCCCAACAGTGGTATCAGAGCCATGATTATGCATAATACAAAATACATATGGGCTGGAATTTATGGTGTAGTTGAATGATTCAAAAATCTGGAGAATTTTTACTGCAGAATTGTTCTTCTCTCTGGCCGAACCTAGGGTTTGGAACCCTAGGTCTATTCTTCTTCTACTCCTCTTCTAAATCATGGTTAAGGGTAACCATTGATGCAAAGGTTGTATAGGGTTTGAATTGGAAGAAGAAGAAAAAGGAAAACTGGGTTTTCTGAAGAGGGTCGAATCTGGGTTTTAGAACCCAGAGGTTCTTGCAATTAAATTCAATCAAAGCTTCTGTATTTTTTATGCAAATCCATTGTAGGATCATTATATATCATGTGTATATGATTTTCGTTAAGTTTTAAAAAGGTTTTGATGGAAAAAGATTCAAAAAGTTTGAAAATTTTTCATGAACAGCATAGCAGATTTTCTCTGCAGAAAAGTCATCAATGGAGTTTTGATTAGAACTTGAGTTAGGGAACTCCAAATTGCATGAAACCAATTGCATTAGTTTCCTAAGACATGTAGGATACTGGGAAAATTCGTTTGGTAGCCTAATTCATTCATCTTGCTGGGTTTTAAATCAATTTCTGACCATGGACAGTATGCTGTCAAATTCTGGGCAGCATACTGTTGTTTTAATTGTTTAGAACAATTGGTGATGATTCGATCATCCAAACCTCTTCTAGAAGCTTAGTATTTCATGTAGGGACATGATACAAAAGCTGGTTTCAATGGAGGAGTCGAATTGATAAGGTTTTAGAAGCTATTGTGACCTTCAAGGTCTGCAACAATGGCTCCAGCAATGGGTTTTGGAAACCCTGATTGTTTTTTATGATGGCAGCCACTTCCACCACTCCTCACGTGTCCAGAGGCTTGTCCCACACTCCTAGGATGTTCTCCCATGGCTGGCCATGGCCTTCCCCAGTCGTTGGTGGCCATGGCAGCCTAGCCAAGCTCAGGCAGCCCCCTGGTTGTGACGGCTGCATAGAGTTAAGGATGAAACCCTAATTTTGAGTTAATGATGAAACCCTAATTTCATTATGGCATTAATTAAAACCCTAATTGGAATATTAATTACCTTTATTAAGAGTTAATGATTGGTCATTAAATGACCAATCATGGTTATTAATTGTTAGGGCATAATTAATACCATAAATGATGTCTAGGGTTAGGGTTTTGGAAACCCTAATTAGTATAATTAATTAAGGGTAATTAATACCCTATCTGGCATTAATTAAACCCTAATCCCTTTTATTAAATACCATATGAACCTAGGGTTTTAATGATTGGACATTAAATGACCAATCATAAGGAATTTAATGATTAGGGCTTGCATTTAGGGTTTAGGGTTATGCGTTTAGGGTTTTAGGAAACCCTAATACACTAATTCATCATTTAAATGATTTTGTTTAATTCCCATGTTAATTATTTAATTAATATTGATTAATTTTATAATGTTTTAAATGGTTTAAAATACAATTGGGGATTAAATTAAAATCTGGAAATTCTTAATTAAATGAAATTGATTTGTTTAATTAAGGAAACCCTAATATTGGATATTAGAGTTATTTTAGGAAACTTTATATGCTTAAATTAATTTGATTAATTGAAACTAAAATGTCTTAAATGTTAAGACTTTATTTAATTATGGATATTTTTGTTAATGCCTAATAAGATTAGGATGCATTAATGAGATTAATGTAAATCATTCAAGAGAATTACCATAATGCCCATATGTTTTAATGCTTACAGTTTTTCTTTACATTATGCAATGAGATTGTATGTATGTGTTTGGATGATGATTATGGACTATACCCTTTAAACCAATTGTGATTGGCCGTCTTATGAATGGGATGTTATTATTTACAAGAGTTGTAATTTTATTAAGGTGATGTAATTTATTTGGGGCTTGCATGCCACCTTCCTTCTCCCTCTCTCTCTCTATCATTCTCTTATGTACCCCACATTCCCCTTATGTATCCCTTTCTTTAAATTATGTAAATGTTATGTAATCGAGAGCGCACTAAGGAGCATGGTAGACCCAAAGGAGCATGATAGAGCCCAACAAGCCAATGGTGGAGACCATCAAGCCAAGGGAGCAGATTGAAGGACTTGAAAGCTTAGAGAAGTGTTTCAAGACAGCATGCATGTTTCGAATGTGTTATTTTACGATCACCTACACCCACCTTAGACCTTGGATTCAATCTATTGGCTTGGATTGAATCCTCTCAAAGTCCATAATTATCATAGTGGGAGCTTTTAATGAGATTAATAGTGATAGCTCCAAATCCATAGATCGTTATATGTCTCTTCTTAGGGACTAATATCGATAAGTGGATTATTATTATTTTATGCTGTTCAATTTTTTATTTATATGCATGAGATGTATGTTAATTTGATGAGACCCTTAAAAACCCCTCTATTTTAATATTAAGTTGGAAATGGAGAATACATTAGGGAATGGATTCTTCATTGCCTTCCATCATTATAGGATCATCTAACGTCCCTTAATGTGGGTACCTGGCTGCAGACATGTAGGAGCTACCCATATTAAAGACATTACTTGAAACTATCACATATGTAGATATCATGGGGTGCCTAAGCTGGTATATACCAAGAAACTAACATGTGAGGTATATATTTGGTGAAACATACCTGTGTGAATGATGGGCTTAACTTAACTAGGGAAGTATTCCAAGAAACTAACATATGAGGAGTATGTACCCTAGAGGCAAAACGATTGGAATTTGCTTATGAAGCAATAGACAAAGAGTTGTCTTCTTACTGTGGGTTAGAAGTCAAGAAACTAACATGTGAGGATTCTAGGTCACAGTGGGACCCCAATCCCCATTAGGAATGAGATTCCCAAA
Source organism: Liquidambar formosana (assembly GCA_039720395.1). Classification (NCBI taxonomy): domain Eukaryota; kingdom Viridiplantae; phylum Streptophyta; class Magnoliopsida; order Saxifragales; family Altingiaceae; genus Liquidambar; species Liquidambar formosana. The sequence goes on along the minus strand of CM077826.1, from coordinate 23,400,895 downwards.
TTCCATTAGAGGGTGTATGGAATTTGATAAAATAGTGGGAGGTACCATATGATTAAAGACCCGATCATTATGGATTAAAAATGAAATCTGATTTTCTGTTTAATTTTCTGTATGTAGATCACCGTAATGGCTCACCGCAACCCGTTATCCAACATTTTGGAAACCAACCGTTTAACTGGACCTAATTATCTTGATTGGTTAAGGAATTTAAAAATCGTTTTGAATTCTGAAAATATTACCTATGCACTTCAAAGTCCACTTCCCAATGCTCCTACTGAGGCTGCAACTCGGCAAGAGAAAGACGCTTATCAGAAGTGCATGGATGATGATCTTATGACGAGATGCTATATGATGGTGTCTCTAAGTCCTGAGCTTAAGAAGCAATACGAGTCCATGGGAAGTGCACCCGAGATATTTATCCACATACAAGAGTTGTATGGCAAAGAGTTCTTGCTTGAATGTGATGAATGGGTTGAAGTTCCTGCTTCCAATTCTATACTCAAGCCTAAAGGCAAGGGAATAAGAAAGGGTAAGAGTACCCAAAGGAAGAGGAAAGGTAAAGGGATCTGTTTTTACTGCGGCAAAGATGGGCATTGGAAACGTAACTGCCAAGAGTATCTAGATACTCTGAAGAACCAACCTTCGGAAGGTATGGATTATGCTCTTATACTTGAGACTAACATGAGTGTTAGCTCTGCTTCCACTTGGGTACTAGATTCTGGTGCGAGTTCTCATATTTGTAATTCCATGCAGGACCTAGTGGGAAGCAGAAGGCTGAGTAAAGGAGAAGTAACCCTACGAGTGGGAAATGGAGCAAACGTTGCTGCATTAGCCGTGGGGACTTGCTGCTTGACTTTGCCTAGTGGGAGTAGTTTAGAATTATCAGGCTGTCTTTATATTCCAGAAGTTATAAGAAACATTATTTCTATTTCAGTATTATCTAAACAAGGATTTAGGTTTGTTTTTGAGGAGAATAAATGTTCTTTATTTAAAAATGAAGAGTTCATTACTTCTGGAGTTTATGTGAATGGCCTTTATTTTCTAAACTTATTGCAAATGTTAATTGCATAGAGCATGATAGTTCTAAATTGAATGCAGACAAACCCAAAAGAACAAGAGATGAAGAAAACTCCGCATATGACTGGCACTTGAGACTAGGTCATATCAGTGAGAATAGGATTAACAAGATGTGTAAGGATGGACAATTGGGTCCATTGGTTTCTATGCCCTTTCCAACTTGTGAATCTTGTTTACTAGGTAAAATGACCAAGTCATCTTTCACCGGTCACGGTGAGAGAGCTGCAGACATATTAGGATTGATACATAGTGATGTATGTGGTCCTATGAGCATACATGCTCGTGGAGGTTTCTCTTACTTTATAACCTTTACCGATGATTATTCTAGGTACGGGTATGTGTACTTAATGAAGTACAAATCTGAAGCATTTGAAAAGTTTAAAGAATTCAGATATGAAGTAGAGAAACAAACTGGTAAAAGTATTAAAGCTCTTCGATCGGATCGAGGAGGAGAATATTTAACTGGTGAGTTTTTAGATCATCTTGTTCAAGCGGGCATTCTATCTCAATGGACACCTCCTGGAACACCACAGCTTAATGGTGTGTCAGAAAGGAGGAATAGAACCTTATTGGATATGGTTAGGTCCATGATGAGTTACACTGATTTACCATTGTCCTTCTGGGGACATGCCCTGGAAACTGCCGCGTACTTGTTGAACAGAGTCCCAACCAAATCTGTCCCTAAGACACCGTATGAGATATGGAAAGGGAGAGCACCAAGCCTTAAACATATTAAGGTATGGGGTTGCACTGCATATGTAAAGACACATGATGCAACCAAGTTAGAATCAAGATCAATTAAATGTAGGTTTGTGGGATATCCTAAAGAGAGTTTAGGATATTATTTCTATTATCCTGATGAACAAAAGGTGTTTGTTAGTAAGTTTGCAGTCTTTCTTGAAAAAGAGTTTATTCAAGAAGGAGGCAATAACAGGAAAATAGAACTCAAAGAATTGTCTGATGAGACACAAACCGACAGTGATCCCACCCCTATCGCTGATGAGACAGAACCCACTAATGTACCACAACCTCTCCGTAGATCGAGTAGGGTATCTGTTGCACCTAAGAGATATGGATTTCTCAACCATAATGCAGAGGAATTGTTCCTTGGTGATAGAGAACACCCAGATGACCCTACTACTTATGGACAGGCGATTTCGGATATTGATTCGAACAAATGGCTGGAAGCTATGAAATCTGAAATGGACTCGATGTATTCCAACAAAGTCTGGACTTTAGTTGATCCACCAGAAGGTATAGTACCTATTGGCTGCAAATGGATTTTCAAAAGGAAGATAGGCTCAGATGGAAAGGTAGAGACCTACAAGGCTAGGCTAGTGGCAAAAGGTTACCGACAAAGACATGGTATTGACTATGAGGAAACCTTCTCGCCAGTGGCTATGCTTAAGTCCATTAGGATCTTGTTAGCTATATCTGCGCACTACGATTATGAGATATGGCAAATGGATGTAAAGACCGCTTTCCTTAATGGAAACATTGAGGAAGACCTTTATATGCAGCAACCTGAGGGTTTTACATCCAGTGGTGAGGACCACAAAGTGTGCAAGCTACAGCGGTCCATTTATGGACTCAAACAAGCTTCTAGAAGCTGGAACATCCGATTCGATGAGGCAATCAAATCGTTTGGTTTCCTACAGAATATGGATGAACTATGTGTGTACAAGAAAGTTAGTGGGAGTGCGATTACCTTCCTGGTCCTATATGTTGATGACATTCTACTTATCGGGAATAAAGTAGAAACGTTATCAAAAGTGAAAGAGTGGCTTTCACAGAATTTCTCCATGAAAGATTTAGGAGAAGCATCCTATATTATGGGAATAAAGGTCTATAGAGATAGATCTAAAAGGATGCTAGGTCTCTCCCAATCATTGTACATAGACAAAATATTGAAAAGGTTCAATTTAGAAGATTCCAAAAGAGGTCTAATTCCTGTTAGCCATAGAATCAAGTTGTCTAAAAACATGGCACCTAAAACTCCAGAGGAGATTGCGTACATGAGGACGATTCCCTATGCTTCTGCAGTAGGGAGTCTAATGTATGCCATGTTGTGTACAAGACCAGATATCGCTTTTGGTGTAAGTGTTATAAGCAGATATCAGGCAGACCCAGGTGTGAAACACTGGGAAGCAGTCAAGGCTGTCCTTAAGTACTTAAGAAGAACTAAGGAACTATTCCTTGTCTATGGAGGAAGAAATTTAGAAATGGTTGGTTATACAGATTCAGATTTTCAATCTGACGATGATGATAGGAAATCAACATCGGGGTATGTTTTCACCTTGAATGGTGGAGCTGTAAGTTGGAGGAGCTGTAAACAGGATGTTACAGCGGACTCCACTACAGAGGCTGAGTACATTGCTGCATCAGAGGCTGCAAAGGAAGCTGTTTGGATAAAGAAGTTCATTACTGAACTGGGAGTAGTTCCTGCCATTGAGAAGCCCTTGCCATTGTTTTGTGACAACAACGGGGCTATTGCTCAAGCTAAGGAACCACGGTCTCATCAAAAGTCCAAACACATTGAGCGTCGATTCCATGTGATTAGAGAGATCATTGGAAGAGGTGATATTAGCATACAGAAGATTCACACAACAGAAAATGTAGCAGATCCCTTCACTAAAGCTATGACCCAAGAGCAGTTGGATCACCACAGATAAGAAATGGGTATTAGATACATTATGGATTGGCTATAGTGCAAGTGGGAGATTGTTAGAGTTATGCCCTAGAGCCAATCATAGAGATGATTGTTTAGGGATAAAGGAACAATCATTTGATTTCATTTATGTATGTCACATTTATTATTGATTTAATAAAAGGGCTTATTCTATTATGTTTGTATGCATCATTTATATTTACATAATATGTCCAAGGAGTTAGAGTTGAGAATATTGAATTACAAAGAGTTGTAATTATGAGACTGTAAATATATCTCTGTACTAAACTCCTAAATCATTCCTAGTTGAAGGTTTACTATGATGGACAGTAATGAACCATAGGACTAGCACTTGTTAGGTTGACTCTATAGGAGGATAGCTGGTCTCAAGCTATTTGTGTGGAGACACTACAACCAACAGGTGGGTGCCTGTTAATAGAATAGGTACACTGAATGTGACCAAAGATTTAACATAAACTGAATGGAGTTTTAACCTGCCTGTCAATCAGTTTCTCAATGTTATAGTGGTACAAGTAATCCTTAGACCTGAGACACCATAGTTACCTTATGCATGTAGCTTTAGAAGTTTGATAACACTAAGTGCAGATTCTATTCATGGGTCTGTAAAGGTGTTCATTGGCCCTATTGCTATGTGTATGAAGGCATGTGAGTGATCAACAAGGAATCCATTACTCTCAGGAAAAAGAGAGAGAATGTCTCATATAGCATTCATAATATAACTCATTCAGTCCATGGCCATGGTAGTGTGAATATGGAAAGGAGTTTCCATAAGTTCATCATTGAGTTGATATTTATGAATGAGTATAAAGTAATTAAACTAGGGACTTGACAGACTTCCATGTCCTATTAGTTCAATTGGAGACATTGTGTAAATGGAAGGATGCAATTGTAACCTATAAACTATAACAGAAGGGTTCTTTGATAGATACATATTCACTTCATTAAGGACGACACCATGAACCATATGCTAGGTGTTATTCATGGTTAGTAGAAGCCCTAATTGATATAAGTGAGTTATAATCAATTAGGGAATTGGAAGGAGTTCCAATTAGACCCTAAATGGAAAGAGTTCCATTGTGCACACCTCGTGCTATTCCTACTACTTGATGATGTGAACCCAATGGGTCACACACTGATCATGCAAGATGAGCTTTAAAGTCTATGAGAGAAAGGGTATGAGTGCATAAAGAATAGTTCTTTGAGGCCTATTTATATTTGATATAATTTATAGGGGTTATTGTGCAATTTAGAGAAATTGCATCACACCCTAATAGGGTTTCCCCCTAGGGCCGGCCCCCTTAGTGTGGACTATATAAGCCACACTATGATGTGTGACATCATCACAAGTTGAAATCCCAAGGGGCTGTCCTAGATTTTCCAGCCTCCCTCTCTCTCTCTCCTCTCTTCTCCTTCACTAGCAACAACAAGGAAAAGGTGGAAAGGACTTGAAGCTCTAGCTAGGTGTGGATACCGTTGGAGGCAGCACACTTGGGCTGCTCATTCACCGCTGTCTGGAATCAAAGCTTGGAGCAAAAAGGAGAAGACAAAAATTCTGTAAGTGTTCTAACCCTCTTCATAGTTAGGGTTTGATTTTGTATATGCATAGTTAGATTCATGGGCTGTGGAATCAAAGGGAAAATTTTTATATTCCGCACTTCTATTTTTCCCTCTTGTATGATTCCCAACACTTGTTAGGATTACGCCCTAAAGCCAATCATAGAGATGATTGTTTAGGGATTAGGAACAATCAATTGATTTCATTTATATATGTCACATTTATTATTGATTTAATAAAAGGGCTTATTCTATTATGTTTATATGCATCATTTATATTTACATAATATGTCCATGGAGTTAGAGTTGAGAATATGAAATTACAAAGGGTTGTAATTTTGAGACTATAGATATATCTCTGTACTAAACTCCTAAATCATTCCTAGTTGAAGGTTCACTATGATGGACAATAATGAACCATAGGACTAGCACTTGTTAGGTTGATTCTATAGGAGGATAGCTAGTCTCAAGCTATTTGTGTGGAGACACTACAACCAACAAGTGGGTGCCTATTATAAGAATAGGTACACTGAATATGACCAAAGATATGAGATAAACTGAATGGAGTTTTAACCTGCCTGTCAATCAGTTTCTCATTGTTATAGTGGTACAAGTAATCCTTAGACCTGAGACACCATGGTTGTTTTATGCATTTAGCTTTAGAAGTTTGATAACACTAAGTGCAGATCCTATTCAGGGGTCTGTAAGGGTGTTCATTGGCCCTACTGCTATGTGTGTGAAGGCATGTGAGTGATCAACAAGGAATCCATCACTCTCAGAAAAAAGGGAGTGAATGTCTCATATAGCATTCATTGAATATAACTCATTAAATCCATGGGCCCATGGTAGAATAAATATGGAAAGGAGTTTCCATAAGTTCATCATTGAGTTGATATTAATGAATGAGTATAAAGTAATTAAACTAGGGACTTGACAGACTTCCATGTCCTATTAGTTCAATTGGAGACATTGTGTTGATGGAAGGATGGAATTGTAACCTATAAACTATAACAGAAGGGTTCTTTGTAAATGACTATTCACCTCATTAAGGACCAACCATGAGCCATATGCTAGGTGTTACTCATGGTTAGTAAAAGCCCTAATTGATATAAATGAGTTATAATCAATTAGGGAATTGAAAGGAGTTTCAATTGGACCCTTAATGGAAAGTGTTCCATTGTGCACAACTTGTGCTGTTCCTACTACTTGATGATATGAACCCAATGGGTCACACATTGATCATGCTAAGAGAGCTTGATTGTCTACGAGAGAAAGGGTATAAGTGATTAAAGAAAAGTTCTTTAAGGAGCTAATTTGTATTTGATGCAAACTAGTGGGCCAATTGCGTAATTAAGAGTAATTACACAAATTCCACTAGGGTTAGGAATCCCTCTATGGCCAGCCCTATTAATGGGCTATATAATGCCCATTATGTGGGGATCACAAGAGGACAATTGATTCTCCCAAGGGCTGGCTGAAAAAATTACAACTCTCCCTCTCTCTCTCTCCCCCTCTCTCTCTCCCTCTTCTCCACCTCTAGCAACCATAAGGAAGAAGAAGGAAAGGATAACAAGCTCTAGCTAGGTGTGGATACCGTTGGAAGCAGCACACTTGGGCTGCTCATTCACCGCTATCCGGAGATAAAGCTTGGAGCAAAAAGGAGAAGAAAAAGCTTAGAGCATAATAGAGAAGACCATATCAAACTGTAAGTAATTCTACCCTCTTCTAGTTAGGGTTTTTGTTTTGTATTAAGCATAATTAAGATTCATGGGTTTGGGAATTATAGGAAAAATTTTAATTCCGCCTTTGTAGTTTTTCCTCCCTAGTTAGATTCCCAACAGAACTTGCCTTGAATTCATCTAAGTGGTACTTGCTTGATTGTTTGGAATTGATTGAACTGCACCAAATTGCCGAAGGATTCTAGATGGCCAGTAAAAAGAAGTCACTTATAAGCCCATCAATTTGATAAGTGTGCAGCCCACAGTTCGCAGGAGCACCTTTTTATCGCACTTCCAGTGAGGCACGTGCCAACGGATAGATCGCCATGAGGTGTGGTACAGCATGCCAAGCCATTCATCAGGAGAAGCATCTGGCGGGAATTCAGGAACATGCAGACGGAAGTGTTGAGGCCCATAATTTGCAACACGAGGAGATGGTAAGAGGTTTAACCTCTATAGCAACCACATATGGAGAAAGAGGGGGCTGCCCTCAAAATTCGCTTCAAACCGATCCTGTACCTTGTCTAGCCCATTGAGAGTTTCCGCTAGAACCATTGGAATTATGTTTCGAGACTTGGAAAGAGGAGTTACAAGCTCACAAATTTCAATTGGGACAAACAACGTACCATTAGTGATGAGAAACCTCCCAATCAAGCAGAAAGCTAAAGCGTACTGACGCGGTCGAGACAAAGGCAGCCCATATGGCCTCCCAAGGGGCAGGAAAGACGTTGCTAGCTTGTTCAAATCTACCATGTTATCTTTTATAAAGGCCATAGCATCATGGGTAGAGATTTCCAGAAGAGAAGCAAAAGAAGAGACATAACCTTGTCGAAGGTATGGAAGGATGAAGGGCCCTAACGGTTGCACTCCGAATAGCGCGCAAAATTCCTCATGGGTGGGGCAAATTTCATTGTGATGGAAACGGAAAACATGGAGTTCGGGATCCCAAAAGTATGTAGAAGCATAGAGCATTGTCCAATTTACCTTGATTTTGGCGAAGGAATAGGGCACGTCCAAGCCATAACACTTGAAAACCCTTTTGTCTTCCTTACTCATGTTGCTGAAGCAAAATGTCAAAAAGCTATCAAAAGTCTCCATGATTTGATGTTGAAGGAATAATAATGGCTTATGAACATGTGTGGGGTGTTTTCATAGGCCTTTAGGCTCAAATTTGGGTCCTAGAAGGCTTAGAAGTCGAAAAAAGCGTCAAAAGTCACAAAACCGCGTAAACAGCGAAACAGCTCGGGAGACCGGTTGAGGCCAACCGGTCACCCGAGGCCGTTTTTCCCAATTCCCTGTTTTGACCACTTATGATCCCCATATGCTCCAGAAGGCCAATTTTGACCATTTTGAGCCCAAATTGACTCAAATTTGTGTCAAGAGTCATGAAATTCAACCAACAAGAGATAGATATCATAATTCAAAGGTGGGGAATGCATGAACTTGGTTTAAAAAGAAAGAACTTGAAAGATAACATAAATGTCCACATAGGCTTAATACAAGGATTTCACAAGTTAAGAGTTTCTAGATGCTTAAATTGAGTTTCCTAAACTTAAAATAAGTGTCTTCAACGCTTCCTTGGTGGTGGTTTCCTTCTCTTGCTTGGCCCTGCTTCTTCTGTTGATGGAGGAAGTGGTGGAGCCGCAGTTGGGTTGTACTGAGGGAAGGAATCGATCTGCAAGTTTCCAAGAAAACAAATGATGTGAGTACCACTTTTTAAAGGAGAAAATCAAAGATTTTTAAAATAAAAAAAAAAGTTTTTGATTTAAGCTATTCTTACTGGGTGTGCGTGTTCGCCCGCTCTATACGCCTCTTGCCTTGATAGGCTTAGGCTCATCCTCATCATGTCCCTCCTCAAGCTGGCATTGAGATTGATCCATTCTTGTGTATACCCGGCAGGTGTCTGTGAAGAGAAATTGGGTAAGAAATGCCTAATGAATAAGTTGGGGATTAAGAGAATCAAGTCAACCTTGAAACTTACAGTTTCATATCTAGGATCTATCTGAGGAACCTCGTCCATCACGGGAGGTGCTATGGTTGTGGGCACAATATCGCCTCCTTGGCACAGATCAATGGACCACCTAGGCCGTGGTAAAGGGGGCAGTGCGTCTCTATCCATGCCCTCATCATCACTATCCATATGCACCCCTGACACACCCGAGGTTGAACCCACTGTGGAATGGTGACCACGAGCTCGCCGTCCCTGAAAAGAGTTGCACATAGTCAGCTAGGAAACACTTATAAAGCATGCATAGGGTTGAGTATGTACTTACCCCTACGGGTGGAACTCCTACGACCCTAGGAGGCATCAGATACTTCCTACAGAAACTCTCGTAGTTCCCATTCGGAACTGTAAAGTCAATCGCATCCTTGCCTCGTATAGCTTTGATTAATTCGCGCCCCTGCAAGGAGTTGGCATGTCTCATGCTCTCAGGTGGTGTCATAGGAACCACAGCTGCATTGATGTTGCCTTTTACTTGGCGCCAAACTCTCTCCCCAAGGTACCAGTAGCGACCCATAGGACCTTCTAGGAGGATCCGCTTCTCTGTCATGTCTACACACCTGTGGCATTGCTCCTCAAGGGCATATTTCCATTGTGCCCATGGATCCCAGTCCACCTAATTCATGAGTTGGTGTTAAGAGAAAGAATTGAAAGAAGATGGAATTCAAAAGATAAAAGTTTTAGGGATTACCTTGTCAGCAGTAATGCAAGCTAGGAATGCCCTAGCATGGGCATAATCGTGTTTATTATCCACCGAGTCACACCTATTGTCGACGTGATAATTGGACATCACGGGCCAGGAGGGATCATTGTCGATTAGAGCGGGACGCTCAAACCCCAAGTACTCGTAGTACCAAATCTGTTTTCAAAAAAGAAAATGAATTTCAAAAGAAAATAATGATGTGTACTCATTGAAAATATTTTTGAAAGGAAGCTTGTAGGTTGATTTACCTCCCAGATAAAGGACATCCCGCAGTGGTTTGTGCTCACTCTACGCGACCTGTCGCTCATAGACCTATACAGTACGGCAAAAGCGGTATTACCCCAGTTATAATCGCCCATTTCCCAAACATTCTCCATGCAAGCAAGATGCCCTAAAGGAGCGATATCGCTAGAGCTAGCAAAGAATATGCTAGACAACATGTATAGCATAAAGGCTCGGGCAAGACAAGATGGATCCGCATCATCCTCTTCTCTTTGATCACCAAAATGATTCTTTAGCCAAGTTCTGCGCACTCCACCCCTTTGAACGGGTACTATAGTCCCAAGTTGTTCCAAGAGATAATGAGGATCCCCGTGGGCATTCTCATAGTGTGATAACCTCCACCCACCTAGGCGAAGTCCGGTAATGACAGTGAAGTCCGTTGGGGTAAGAGTCATTTCCCCAAAACTGAAATGAAATGTGTTGGTGGTGTCCCACCACAACTCAGTGATGGCCTAGCAAAGCTTGTCTACCTCTCTGCTCCACCCACAAAGCGTTCAGAAAGTCTCCAAAACCCGCATTAACTAAAATTTTCTGGGTTTCGGGCTGCCGAGTGGCCATTTTTCGCCACCATTCAATAACTCCCCCAAGGGCATGTCTCGTCCTGTCCTCAAAGTTTAGCTACAAAGAATAAAGGAAATCGTGGAAATTGTTATTTTTGAGTATTTGCTATGCTTAATGAATAACTCAAGAATGTTTAAATTCATGGTTTTTCAAGATTTGCAAAAGTTTACACATGTGAAAAGGAAGTTTTTTGCAAAGGAAAGTGTTTCAAAAATCAAAGGTTAGCATTCAAGAGAATACCCATGAGTTTTCCTTGGGTTGGTTAAAGCACTTGAAAGAAAGAGGAGAATTTTATCAAATACTTAGTAGGCATTGTCATGGCTACAAAGTTTTTACAAAGAAAAGCATTTCAAAAATCATAGGTTGATATTCTAGGGAATACCCTTAAGTTTTCCTTTGATTTTCCAAAGTATTTGAAAGCAAAAATGGTTTTATTTGGTAGGCATTGTTATGGCTACAAAGTATTTACAAAGGAAAAGTGCTCCAAAACTCATGGTTTGGCATCCCAAGAGAAAGCCTTTGAGTTTCCCTTTGGTTTTTCTAAAGCAATTGAAAAGAAAATGAATGATTTTATTCTCTTGAGAATTTTATCAAATACTTGGTAGGCATAGTAATGCCCACATGATTTTTGTAAAGAAAAATGTTTTTAAACTCATGGGTAAACTTCCTAGAGAATACGTTCGATGTTTTGTTTAAGAACTTGGAGCATTTGAAAAGAAAAGGAATGATTTTATTCTCTTGAGAATTTTATCAAACACTTGGTAGGCATAGTTACGCCCACATGATTTTTGTGAAGAAAAATGTTTTTAAACTCATGGGTAAACTCCTTGGAAAATATCTTTGATAGTTTGTTTAAGAACTTTGAGCATTTGAAAGCAAAAAGAATGATTTTATTCTCTTGAGAATTTTATCAAACACTTAGTGGGCATAATTATACCTACAAGGTTTTTTGTAAAGAAAAGAACTTCAAAATTCATGAGTTAGCATTATGGAGAATGCTCTTGAGTTCACTTTTGATTATCTTGACCATTTGAAAGCAAAAAGAAAGATTTTATTCTCTTGGGAATTTTATCAAACACTTGGTGGGCATAGTTATGCCTATGTTGGAAAATGAGGTCTTTGTATATGGAAAACTCCCAAAAGTTGTCAAAATAGCAAGAACTCAATGCATTTCATTTATAAGAATAGCAAATATTTGAAAAGAAACAATGAAATGAAAGAATAAAAATGAACTTAAAGGAGTTGGGATCTTACCTCATTCATGGAATGGATGTAGGAGAGATGATTGTTGGGCTCCAAGAGCAAGCTATCTGGTTGATCTTCATAATGAGGTGCTTTGTATGTTTTCTTGAGGAAATGATGTGGATATTTGGCATCGGAGTATTTATTTGATGAAGAACTCATGTTGGGTGTTCTTGAGAAAATGGGTTTGATTTGAAAAAGTAAGTTGGGAAGGATGATTTGATGAATTAAAGGTTGTTTTGATTCCTTGAAAGTGATGTTGTTGGTGTTTAATCACCACAATGATGTTAGGATTATGCCCTAGAGCCAATCATGGAGATGATTGTTTAGGGATTAGGAATAATCAATTGATTTCATTTATATATGTCACATTTATTATTGATTTAATAAAAGGGCTTATTCTATTATGTTTATATGCATCATTTATATTTACATAATATGTCCATGGAGTTAGAGTTGAGAATATGAAATTACAAAGGGTTGTAATTTTGAGACTGTAAATATATCTCTGTACTAAACTCCTAAAACATTCCTAGTTGAAGGTTCACTATGATGGACAGTAATGAACCATAGGACTAGCACTTGTTAGGTTGACTCTATAGGAGGATAGCTAGTCTCAAGCTATTTGTGTGGAGACACTACAACCAACAAGTGGGTGCCTATTATAAGAATAGGTACACTGAATGTGACCAAAGATATGAGATAAACTGAATGGAGTTTTAACCTGCCTGTCAATCAGTTTCTCATTGTTATAGTGGTACAAGTAATCCTTAGACCTGAGACACCATGGTTGTCTTATGCATGTAGCTTTAGAAGTTTGATAACACTAAGTGCAGATCCTATTCAGGGGTCCGTAAGGGTGTTCATTGGCCCTACTGCTATGTGTGTGAAGGCATGTGAGTGATCAACAAGGAATCCATCACTCTCAGGAAAAAGGGAGTGAATGTCTCATATAGCATTCATTGAATATAACTCATTAAATCCATGGGCCCATAGTAGAATGAATATGGAAAGGAGTTTCCATAAGTTCATCATTGAGTTGATATTAATGAATGAGTATAAAGTAATTGAACTAGGGACTTGACAGACTTCCATGTCCTATTAGTTCAATTGGAGACATTGAGTTGATGGAAGGATGGAATTGTAACCTATAAACTATAACAGAAGGGTTCTTTGTAAATGACTATTCACCTCATTAAGGACCACACCATGAGCCATATGCTAGGTGTTACTCATGGTTAGTAGAAGCCCTAATTGATATAAATGAGTTATAATCAATTAGGGAATTGGAAGGAGTTCCAATTAGACCCTTAATGGAAAGTGTTCCATTGTGCACAACTTGTGCTGTTCCTACTACTTGATGATGCGAACCCAATGGGTCACACACTGATCATGCTAAGAGAGCTTGATAGTCTATGAGAGAAAGGGTATAAGTGAATAAAGAATTGTTCTTAAGGGGCAAATTTATATAGGATATAAATTAGAGGGGTTATTGTGTAATTAGGAGTAATTACACAAAACCCATTAGGGTTAGAAGACCCCCCTTGGCCGGCCCTAGTTGGAGGCTATTTAAAGCCTTTTATGATGTGATGACATCATCACTTGAAGCACTCTTAGAGGCTCCCAAGTGCTGGCCGAAAATTTCACCTCTCTCTCTCTCTCTCCTATCTTCTCCTACTATAGCATCAACAAGGGAAAGAAGGAAAGGACATCAAGCTCTAGCTAGGTGTGGATACCGTTGGAGGCAGCACACTTGGGCTGCTCATTCACCGCTGTCCGAAGACAAAGCTTGGAGCATAAAGGAAAAGACATTAATCAACTGTAAGTAATCCCAACTCTCTTGGTAGTTAGGGTTTATGTTTTTTGTATTATGCATAATCGGATTCATGGGTTTGGGAATCGTAGGAAAATTTTAATTCTGTCTTTGTATTTTTCCTCCCTAGTTAGATTCCCGACAGTGGTATCAGAGCCATGGTTATGCCTAATACAAACTGCATATGGGCTGTAATTCATGGTAAATTGATTGGTTAATAAATCTGGAATTTATGTTCATGCATTAGAATGGTTTCCCTCTCATGGCCAAACCTAGGGTTTATGGACCCTAGGTTAATTCTCCTTCTACTCCTCTTCTAAAATAGTTTTAGGGCTGCTGGTTATTCAAAAGTTGAATGGGGATTGAGTTTGGAGAAGATGATGAACAGTTTTTATGATAGTCATGAAAAATCGTCATCTTGTTTTGCATGCCGAAATCAGAGCTCTTCTCCAAAATTTTCGAACCATATATGGTTAGAAAGCTCTTTGAATCAGCTTTACAACCCAACAAACGGTTTGTCAATCCGAGTTTTGTAGTGAAAGTTATGAATTTTTTACTACAGGCTGTCAGGGAAGACAGTTTTGCTCGGGAATGATGTAACAGCCACAATTGTGAGTTTTTGATGGAGATCAAAAGCATGGCAATGGTTGCCACCACTTGGGTTATGTTCTAGACATGGTAGGAAAAGGTTCCCAAGCATTCGGATGCATCATAATTGGATTATGAGTCTAGAACAGAAGGAAGAAGGAGAAGACCACCATGTTTGAATCTGGGTTTTAGAACCCTAGGGTTCTTGCTACTGTTATGATCAGATACTTCTGTAAAATTGATGTATATTCTTTATAGGATCATTATACATAATGTATGTATGATTTTCTTTAAGTTTTATAAGAGTCTTGATGCATAAAGAATCAAAAAGTTTGATTTCTTGGAAGAACACAGCAGGCTGTTTTTCTGCAGAAAGTCATCAATGGAGTTTTGTTCATATCTTTAGCTAGGGAACTCCAAATTGCATGAAACCAATTTTATTAGTTTCCTAAGACATGTAGGATGCTAGGAAAAATAATTTGGTAGCCTGAATTAATCATCTTGCTGGGTTTTAAATCAATTTGTGATCATGGACAGTATGCTGTCAAATTCTGGACAGCCTACTGTTCTTGAATTGTTTAGAACAATTGGGGATGATTTGATCATCCAAACCACTTCAATTAGCTTAGTAATTCATGTAGGGACATGATACAAAAGCTGGTTTTGATGGTGGAGTTGAATTGATTAAGTTTTAGAAACTTTTGTGACCTTGGAGGTCTTCCAATGGTGGTGCCAGCACTGAGTTCAGGAAACCCTAATGTTCTTTGAAGAAGACAGCCCTCTTGGACACTCCACACGTGTCCATGGGCTTGGCCCACACCCTGGCTTGAGTTCCCCCTTGCTGGCCATGGCCTCCCATGGCCTGGCCAAGCCATGGCAGCCTTGTTAAGCCATGGCAGCCCACTAATGTGGCGGCAGCCTTAGGGTTTATGATGAAACCCTAATACCCATTAATGATGAAACCCTAATTCATTAATTGCATTAATTAAAAACCCTAATTGACTATTAATACCTTAATTAAAATGTTTAATGATTGGTCATTAATTGACCAATCATGGTTATTAATCATTAGGGTATAATTAAGTGCATTTATGATGTCTAGGGTTTAGGGTTTAGGAAACCCTAATTCGTATTAATTAAACCATAATTCTATTAATGCATTAATTAATAACTAAACCTAGTAATTAATGTGTCTAACCTAGGGTTAAATGATTGGTCATTAATGACCAATCATGATCATTAATGGTTTAGTAATTAATCATTGGCATTTAATAGGTTTAAGGTTTAGGGTTTTAGAAACCCTAATTAGTGCATATTAATTAGGAGTAATTAATATCCTAGGTGGCATTAATTAAACCCTAATCCTAATCATTAATACCGAATAAACCTAGGGTTTAAATGATTGGTCATTAATTGACCAATCATAAGGCATTTAATGCATTAGGGTTACACTTAGGGTTTAGAGTTAATGCATTTAGGGTTTAGGGTTTTAGGAAACCCTAATGCACTAATTAATTAATAAAATGATTTTATTTAATTCCGAAATTGATTATTTAATTAATGGTGATTAATTTTATATTGTTTTAAATGGTTTAAAACACAATTTAGGATTAAATAAAAATCTGGAAATTTTAATTAAATAAAATTGTTTTGTTTAATTAAAAAGATCCTAATATTTGATATTAGAGTTTAATTAGGGGACTTTAAATGTTTCAATTGATTTGATTAATTGAAATTAAATGTCTTAAATGTTAAGACTTAATTAATTCAGGAACTTATGCATCTCCTAATAAGATTAGGACACATTAATGAGATTAATGAAAACCAATCAATAGAGTTACCATGAATGCCTATATGTTTATTGCTTACAGTTATTTCCTTTATTATGCAATGTGATTGTATGGTTATGGATGGATGATGATTATGGACTATACCCCTTAAACCAATTGTGATTGGCCGTCTTATGAATGGGTTGTATTATTTTCAAGAGTTGTAATTTTATTATGGTGATGTATTATTTATTTGGGGCTTGCATGCCACCTTCTTCTCTCTCTCTATCATTCTCTTATGTACCCCACATTCCCCTTATGTATCCCTTTCTTTAAAATTATGTAAATGTTATGTAATCAAGAGTGCACTAAGGAGCATGGTGGACCTAAAGGAGCATGGTGGAGCCCAACAAGCCTATGGTGGAGACCATGAAGCCAATGGAGGAGATTGAAGGACTTGAAAGCTTGGAGAAGATTTTCAAGAGTGCATGCTATGTTTCAAATGAATGTTTTACAATCACCTACACCCACCTTAGACCAAGGATTCAATTCATTGGCTTGGATTGAATCCTCTTAAAGTCCATAATCATCATAGTGGGAGCTTTTAATGAGATTAATAGAGATAGCTCCAAATCCAAAGATCGTTATATGTCACCTTATAGGGACTAATATCGATAAGTGGATTACATATATATATATATATATATATATATATATATATATATATATAATGTTGTTATATATTTCCTATTTAAATGCATGAGATGTATGTTAGATTAGTTATTTTGATGAGACCCTTAAAACCCCTCTCTTTTAATATTAAGTTGGAAATGGAGAATACATTAGGGAATAGATTCTTCATTGCCTTCCATCATTATAGGATCATCTAACGTCCCTTAATGTGGGTACCTGGCTGCAGACATGTAGGAGCTACCCATATTAAAGACATTACTTGAAACTATCACATATGTAGATATCATGGGGTGCCTAAGCTGGTATATACCAAGAAACTAACATGTGAGGTATATATTTGGTGAAACATACCTGTGTGAATGATGGGTTTAACTTAACTAGGGAAGTATTCCAAGAAACTAACATGTGAGGAGTATGTACCCTAGAGGCAAAATGATTGGAACTTGCTTATGAAGCAATAGACAAAGAGTTGTCTTCTTACTGTGGGTTAGAAGTCAAGAAACTAACATGTGAGGCTTCTAGGTCATAGTGGGACCCCAATCCCCATTAGGAATAAGATTCCTGAATTCTATTAGAGGGTGTATGGAATTTGATAAAATAGTGGGAGGTACCATATGATTAAAGACCCAATCATTATGGATTAAAAATGATATCTAATTCTCTAGTTAATTTTTATATGTAGTTCATAGAAATGGCTCACCTCAACCCGTTATCCAAAATATTGGACATCAACCGTTTGACTGGACCAAATTGTCTTGATTGGCTTAGGAATCTAAAAATTGTTTTGGATTCCAAGAATCTTACCTATGCACTTCATAATCCACTTCCCATTGCTCATGCTGAGGCTACAACTCAGCAAGAGAAAGACGCTTACCAGAAGCGCATGGACGACGATCTCATGGCAAGGTGCTATATGATGGTATTTATGAGTCTCGAGCTTAAGAAGCAACATGAGTCCATGGGAAGTGCTTACGAGATTTTTATCAACATACAAGAATTGTATGGGAAAGAATTCTTGCTTGAATTTAATGAAGCTGCTACTTCCAAGTCTAAGCTCAAGCCCAAGGGCAAGGGCATAGGCAAGGGCAAGAGTACCCGAAGGAAGAAGAAAGGTAACAACAAAGCCAAAGGAACCTGTTTTCACTGCGGCAAAGATGGGCACTGGAAACGTAACTGCCGGGAGCATCTGGATACTCTAAAGAACCAACCTTTGGAAGGTATGGATCATGCTCTAAACTAAATGTTAGTTTTGCTTCCACTTGGGTACTTAATTCTGATGTGAATTTTGAATTCCATGCAGAATCTAGTGGGAAGCAGAAGGTAGAGTAAAGGCGGATCAACCCTACAAGTGGGGAATGGAGCAAACGTTGCTGCATTAGCTGTGGGGCTTGTTGCTTGACTCTACCTAATGGAGTAGTTTAGAAATAATAGTTGGCTATCTATATATTCCAGAAGTTATTAGAAACATTAATTTTATTTCAGTTTTATCTAAACGAGGTTTTAGTTTGATTTAATAAATGTTTTCTATTAAATGAAGAGTTCATTACTTCTGGAGTTTATGTGGATGGCCTTTATTTTCTAAACTTTATTGCAAATATGAATTGCTATGGAGCATGATAGTTCTAAATTGAATGCTAATAAACCTAAGAGAACAAGATATACATAATGATGTATGTAGAAGTTTCTCTTACTATACAACCTTTACCAATGATTCATTCTAGGTTTGGGTGTGTATACTTAATGAAGTACAAGTCTGAAATATTTGAAAGGTTCAAAGAATTCAAATATGAAGTAGAGAAACAAACCGGTAAAAGTATTAAAGCTCTTCGATTGGATCAAGGAGGCAAATATTTAACCGGTCAATTTTCAGATCAACTTGTTCAAATGGGCATTCAATCACAATGGACACCTCTTGGAACACCATAACTTAATGGTGCGTCAGAAAAGAGGAATAGAACCTTATTGGATATGGTTAGGTCCATAATAAGTTACAACGACCTAATATTATCCTTGTTAGGATGTGCCCTAGAATTGCCACGTACCTGTGAAATAGAGTTCAAAACCAAGGCTGTCCCTAAACACATATGAGATATGGAAAGGGAAGCACCAAACTTTAAGCATGTTAAGGTATGGGGTTGCACTACATATGTAGAGACATATAATGCAACAAAATTGGAAATCAAGATAACTTAAATGTAGGTTTGTGTATTATCCTAAAAGGAGTTTAGGATATCATATCTATTATCCTGATTAACAAAAGGTGTTTTGTTTGTAAGTTTTTCAATCTTTCTTGAAAAAGAGTTTATTCAAGAAGGAGATAACAACAGGAAAATAGAACTCAAAGAGTTGTCTAATGAGACACAAACCAACATTGATGCAACCCCCGTCCCTGTTGAGACAGAACCCATAATTGTACCATGATTGTACAAAGGGTTAGTGGGAGTGCGATCATATTTTGGTCCTATAAGTGAATGACGTTCTACTTATTAGGGAATAATGTAGAGACGTTGTCAACAGTGAAAAATTAGTTTTTCACAAAGTTTCTCCATAAAAGATTTGGAAGAAGCATCCTATATTCTAGGAATAGGGGTCTATAGAGATAGATCTAAAGGATGCTAAGTCTCTCCCAATCGAAGTACATAGACAAGATTTTGAATGGGTTCAAAATGCTTGATTTCAAGAGAAGTCTAATTCCTGTCAGACATAAAATCAAGTTGTCTAAAAGCACATGCCATGCTGTGTACATTACCAGATATCAGTTTTGCTGTAAATGTTACGAGCAGATATCAGGTAGACCCAGATAAGGTATACTGGGAAGAAGTCAAAGCTATCCTTAAGTACTTGAGAAGAACTAAGGACCCATGCTTTGTCTTTGGAGAAAGAAACTTAGAAATGGTTGGTATAACGGATTCAAATTTTAATCTGACGATGATGATAGGAGATTAACATCGAGGTATGTTCTCACCTTAAATGGTGGAGCTGTAAATTTGAGCGCATTGCTGCATGTTTGGATGAGTAAGTTCATTGCAGAACTAGGAGTGGTTCCTAACATTGAGAAGCCTTTACTATTGTTTTTGTGGCAACAATAAGGCTAGGGCTCAAGACAAGGATCCACGATCTCATCAAAAGTCCAAACTTTAAGCGGCGATTCCAATTGATTAGAGAGATCATTGGAAGAGATGACATATACATATAGAAGTTTAATACAACAGAGAATAAAGAATACCCCTTCACTAAGGCTATAACCCAAGTGTGTTGGATCACCACCGACAGGATATGGGTATGAGATACATGGTGGATTGGCTATAGTGCAAGTGGGAGATTGTTAGGATTACGCCCAAAAGCCAATCATGGAGATGATTGTTTAGGGATTAGGAACAATCAATTGATTTCATTTATATATGTCACATTTATTATTGATTTAATAAAAGGGCTTATTCTATTATGTTTATATACATCATTTATATTTACATAATATGTCCACGGAGTTAGAGTTGAGAATATGAAATTACAAAGGATTGTAATTTTGAGACTGTAAATATATCTCTGTACTAAACTCCTAAAACATTCCTAGTTGAAGGTTCACTATGATGGACAGTAATGAACCATAGGACTAGCACTTGTTAGGTTGACTCTATAGGAGGATAGCTAGTCTCAAGCTATTTGTGTGGAGACACTACAACCAACAAGTGGGTGCCTATTATAAGAATAGGTACATTGAATGTGACCAAAGATATGAGATAAACTGAATGGAGTTTTAACCTGCCTGTCAATCAGTTTCTCATTGTTATAGTGGTACAAGTAATCCTTAGACCTGAGACACCATGGTTGTCTTATGCATGTAGCTTTAGAAGTTTGATAACACTAAGTGCAGATCCTATTCAGGGGTCTGTAAGGGTGTTCATTGGCCCTACTGCTATGTGTGTGAAGGCATGTGAGTGATCAACAAGGAATCCATCACTCTCAGGAAAAAGGGAGTGAATGTCTCATATAGCATTCATTGAATATAACTCATTAAATCCATGGGCCCATGGTAGAATGAATATGGAAAGGAGTTTCCATAAGTTCATTATTGAGTTGATATTAATGAATGAGTATAAAGTAATTGAACTAGGGACTTGACAGACTTCCATGTCCTATTAGTTCAATTGGAGACATTGAGTTGATGGAAGGATGGAATTGTAACCTATAAACTATAACAGAAGGGTTCTTTGTAAATGACTATTCACCTCATTAAGGACCACACCATGAGCCATATGCTAGGTGTTACTCGTGGTTAGTAGAAGCCCTAATTGATATAAATGAGTTATAATCAATTAGGGAATTGGAAGGAGTTCCAATTAGACCCTTAATGGAAAGTGTTCCATTGTGCACAACTTGTGCTGTTCCTACTACTTGATGATGTGAACCCAATGGGTCACACACTGATCATGCTAAGAGAACTTGATAATCTATGAGAGAAAGGGTATAAGCGAATAAAGAATTGTTCTTAAGGGGCAAATTTATATAGGATATAAATTAGAGGGGTTATTGTGTAATTAGGAGTAATTACACAAAACCCATTAGGGTTAGAAGACCCCCCTTGGCCGGCCCTAGTTGGAGGCTATTTAAAGCCTTTTATGATGTGATGACATCATCACTTGAAGCACTCTTGGAGGCTCCTAAGTGCTGGCCGAAAATTTCACCTCTCTCTCTCTCTCTCCTATCTTCTCCTACTCTAGCATCAACAAGGGAAAGAAGGAAAGGACATCAAGCTCTAGCTAGGTGTGGATACCGTTGGAGGCAGCACACTTGGGCTGCTCATTCACCGTTGTCCGAAGACAAAGCTTAGAGCATAAAGGAGAAGACATTAATCAACTGTAAGTAATCCCAACTCTCTTGGTAGTTAGGGTTTATGTTTTTTGTATTATGCATAATCGGATTCATGGGTTTGGGAATCGTAGGAAAATTTTAATTCCGCCTTTGTATTTTTCCTCCCTAGTTAGATTCCCGACAAATGATTCAAGTTTAATGCCAAAATTTTGGTATTTTGGAGTTGGGAATGTTGGGTTTTGGGTTTCTAGAGAGAGAAGCTCTCAAAAACAAGCAAAAGGATGATGAATAAGTGAGGAAGGTGCAAGGCTTTATAGCCAAAACACCAAAAAAAAATGCAGCAGACAATTTGCTCTCGGGTGACCGGTTGGCCCCAACCGGTCCAACCGGTTCACCAACCGGTCCCCCAAATCCGTTTTGCATTTTGTGCAATTTTCGCACAAATTCGCTTAACCGGGCCCCTTTTCGCTTGATTTTTTGATGAAATCTCTCTTGAAAGGCCTAGAACCTGATGTGAATGATTTGAAATGAATGAAATGATGAGTGATTAGTCACTAATTGAATTATTAGTGCACTCATGGTGATATTTGCAAGCCCACTTTGATAATTGCTTTGTTAAAAGGCTTTATCTTTGGATGATGGAAGGATGATGTTTATGATATTTGTTTGGAACCTTGGAATTTTATATTCCTTGATTTCTTGTGATTGAATTGCTATTGCTATTTATTTCTTGAGGAAATTATAGCACGTTGGGATTGATTGAATGTTCTTGCTTATTTTTAATCCTCGGGTTAAAATAAAGCTTTGTTGATTGGATGATGAGTTGATTGGATGCTTGGGATGCTTTGTAAGAATTATGAAATTGTTATTTCTTGATTCTTTATGATGAATTGACATTGCTATTAATTTCTT
Source organism: Liquidambar formosana (assembly GCA_039720395.1). Taxonomy (NCBI): domain Eukaryota; kingdom Viridiplantae; phylum Streptophyta; class Magnoliopsida; order Saxifragales; family Altingiaceae; genus Liquidambar; species Liquidambar formosana. The sequence continues at coordinate 23,378,480 of CM077826.1, read as the reverse complement.
GAGGAAATTATAGCATAATTGGAATGTGTGCTTTGCTTAATTTTAACTAAGATTGTTAAAATAAAGCGTATGAATGCTTGATTGGAATTGGTTTTGGAATTATGGTTAAATGACTCTTTGAGTCACATACATGGATTTTTTTGCATTGCTATTAATTTCTTGAGGAAATTATAGCACAATTGGAATATTTGTTTCGCTTAGTTTTAACAAAGATTGTTAAAATAAAGCTTGTCATTGCTTGGATAGAAGTGTTTGTGATAGTATGTTTAAATGACTCTTTGAGTTACATACATGAATTGCTTTGTATTGCTATTTATTTCTTGATGAAATTATAGCACAATGAATGGATTGCCCTTACTTAATTTTAACAAAGTTGTTAAAATTAAAGTTTTATGATTTTGTTTAGTAAGCATGGTGTGTTTAAACGACTCTTGTAATCACACACAATCCCCTATCTTGTGCGTGTCCTCATTAGAAAGAATGAGCGTACATTATGGAAGCATATGTGTTCCTATTAAAAAGAATAGGCATATGAGAGTATAGTGTGTTTAAATGACTCTTGTAGTCACACACAAACCCCCTATCTTGTGCGTGTCCTCATTAGAAAGAATGAGCGTACATTATGGAAGCATATGTGTTCCTATTAGAAAGAATAGGCATATGAGAGTATCGTGTGTTTAAATGACTCTTGTAGTCACACACAAACCCCCTATCTTGTGCGTGTCCTCATTAGAAAGAATGAGCATACATTATGGAAGCATATGTGTTCCTATTAGAAAGAATAGGCATATGAGAGTATAGTGTGTTTAAATGACTCTTGTAGTCACACACAACGCCCCCTATCTTGTGCGTGTCCTCATTAGAAAGAATAAGCGTACATTATGGAAGCATATGTGTTCCTATTAGAAAGAATAGGCATATGAGAGTATAGTGTGTTTAAATGACCCTTGTGGTCACACAAACCCCTTATCTTGTGCGTGTCCTCATTATAAAGAATGAGCGTACATTATAGAAGCATATGTTCCCCTATTAAAAAGAATAGGCATATGAGAGTACCATGTGTTTAAATGACCTTCATAGTTACACACAACCCCCCCCCCCCTATTTTGTACAAGTGTACATTATAGCAGTCATGAACATCCTCAGTAGTCACTGTTAAAGTTCAAGCATTGGTTCTTTGCCCTTTTCTTGTGAAAATGGGCTGTCTTTTCTAACATTGGTGTCATTTGCGAAGCAAACTCCACCAATGAGGGGCATCTGTAGACACCCCATTTTCATCCCCATGAGTTCATGATAGCATTTGGTTAGGTTTAGAAGCATTTAGGAGTCCCTAAGCCTCAAAGGACAATTTTGCCCTTTTAAGCCTTAGGAGAATAGGTCATCATTGCATGCATATTTTTATCTCTTTATTGAGTCCCATCACTTGCATTTAGTTTCTAAGATCATTTTGGATATGTGTGTCAAATTTGGTTCAACTCCAGATAGGTTTGGATAGCTAATTAGAACTTTTGCGACTTGAAGGGCAATTTCGTCTTTTACTTCGTATATTTTCCAATTGACTTCCAAATTTGTTCCGAAGTGTTCCATTGACCTTAGAATGATGAAATGAGCCTAATTGAAGTGCCAATTTATTTTATTGATAGGTTTGGGATTGGTTCACCACATTACCCTATGCTTAATTGACCTTTTTTCGGGTAATCGCCTCATGAAAACCCAACCACCTGACCGTGTGTCACACCCCATTTTTGCACCACCTTACTAGGGCTCATCATTTCATGCATGTTTTTGTTTTGTTTTTGAGTCTAGTCACTTGCATTAGTTTTCTAGAGTCACAAGGACAATGGATATGAATTTTGGTTCAAATTGGAGTTGATCTTGAGGGATAATAAGAACTTTTGTGACTTGAGGGGCATAATCGTCTTTTAAGTCCCAAACTTTTCATTTGACCTTGGAATGATCTCCAAATTGTCAATTGGAGTTCATATGGATGCATAAGAGGTATTTTTAGTGTCAATTTGGTAAGTCAATGGCTCGGGATTAAAATGGCTCGATGTAGTTCAAGTTGGTTAATTGACCCTTCCTTGGGTTAGCTCTAATTGACTCACAATTACCAACCAAATATTTTCAAATTGACTTTCATTAGTCATCATTTTACCCTCAAAAGTGTTTCATGAAGTTCAATTTTGATATGGCCTGATGATGAGTTTAGTGTGGTTATTTACGGATTATCCTTGAAGAATTAGTGCGAATCACAGCATGAGATTTTTGGTTAAAATGAAAAGAAAATTATTTTATTAAATTAGCCATTTTTATCATGACACTAACACGTGTACGTATGTGATGAGTGTGTGTACGCACATACGATACATGTGCATGCGTGTTAGCGGTCAGTCTCCCAATTTTTATAAAAGACAATTTCCTTTTCCTATTCAGATTAGAAGTCTTTTATCATTATAAAATACCTTTTGATTATTCTCCAAGGAAACCTAGTCCAGGAAGGAAAGGGAAACTCCAGATTTCAGCTATAAATACTCTCTTAATGTCTTTAAACAAGGGGGAAGAGAAGAGGGTTTGGAGGGAGTGAAATTCGTCATAATTCAGCAGCAGATTTTCTGAAAACCAGCAGTCGTATTTTAATCATAACTTTTTCATCCGAAGTCAGAATTTGATGAAATGGGTCTTGTTAGAAAGATAATTCAATTCTCTACAACTTTGTATTTCATAAGCTTTGTCCAAATCCAACGTTTTCATACCCAAAAACGCGATTGAAGTTGCTGCTGCTGCAAAGTGACGAGAATCACTTTTTCTTTTCTCTTGTTCTCTTTTTGTTTTCTGTTTCTTTTCAAAGTTGAGTGAGTTTTGATCTCTTTGCTGTGATACCACTTTGACAAAAAGGAGGATTCGTGTTGGTTTGATTCACTCTAAAGACCTGAGGAGCCACGAACAATTACAAACACAAGGGGAGCCACTTCCTAAGGTATTCTCCTTCTCTATTCAAGCTTAAACTAGGTTCTCATATGGGTTAGGCTTATTGCATGTTAAAGGTGACTTTTTTATCATGTATTAACACTCTAGCTAGTTAATATACATGGAATATCTATTTTTTATCTACTGTTTAGCATGCTTTAGGGCTGTCCTTTAGGTTTTTAATGCATAGTTATGATTCTTGTGCTCCTGTTTGTCCTTGTGCTAGGATTAGTGTTATTGCATGTTAGAGTTAGGATTTTCATCATGTTATATTGCTTTAGTTAGTTAATATGCATGATTTAATTTCTATTTAGTTTGGTTTTAGCATGATTAAAGTATGTTTTGTATGTTTTTAAGCATATTTGTGAGTTTAGGGTTTTAGAGTCATTGTTTCATGTTTGTTTTCATATAGCATGATAAAGTAGACTTTTTTATTTGGTTTTTCTTCGTGTTTGCTGTATATGTTTTTCATATGGAGTAAACATGATAGTTTTGCATGCATGTTAGTATGTTTTAGGGTTTTTATGCATGATATGGTTCTAGGAATATGTTAGGACTTATTATTGTTCGCTGTGTTGCTGTTAGCATGCTTAGTGGATGATTTTTAGGCCATAATACTATTCTGTCCAGATTTGCATGTTAGTGTTTTTGCATGGTTTTGAGCACTTGTAAGGGTGCAAATAGGTGTGGTATTTGTCCTATGGCAAATAGGGCTGCTTATGTCTGAAATGGCTAAATGCTTGGAGCTAATTGCGCTCAGGTAAGTGGGTGTGAAGGTGCCCCAATTCACCTTTCTTCTTAACTCATTCTCTTCTCCCTATTTAGGGTTAATTTTTAATATGATCCTATGGTTTAATTAGAGGTTTCCTTAACCAACAAAATTCTGGTTTTTATTAAAGTTTCCATTTTGTGGATTTCTTTCCTAAAATCAAACTTTCTATCATATTCAACTCTTTTGATCAAATAAGGAAACCTAGGGTTTTAACCATAGGTTTGTATTAGGATTTAACCTTAGTTCTATTCGAACTACGTGGACTTTGATCCATGTATTTCGTTGCATGGTACGTAGGCGCTCTTCGTGAGGCTCAAGTCCGTTCTAGGATCCAAGTATCCTAGGTTTATTTTTGTTTTGTTTTCTTTTTCTTTATTTTCTGTTTTTATTTGCTTATTATGCATGGATGGATGAATGAAATATATGATATGCATGCAATTCTTGTGATGATATACTTGCTGATTTTTTTATGGAAAGATCTTGATTTAGCCCAAATGAACTGAGAGACCGAAAGGGTGACATGGGTGCCTATAGGCTTTGCCTAGAACCTTCCCATGTCATAACTTAGCCTCCGAATCCCCGATTTCTTTGGTTTTCAAAAGATTGGTTTTTGTCTTTCCTTTTTTTTATGGAGTCATTCAAATTGTTTTCCTAAAACAACCTGATTTTTAGGGTTTTCCTTGTTTCCTTTAAAAAATAAGGTGGCGACTCCTTTCCTTTTTCTTTTTCAAACCCACTTTCTTTTCAATCCCTCGTGGGCCCGATTTCCGGGGTTCACAGTTTGGCGACTCCACTGGGGATTTGTGGGCTAGACTCTATAAAGTTTAATTAGGCTAGGTTAATTTCTTATGTTTAATTAAAATCAATCACATTGCATCCGCTTGATTGTGTGCTTTCATTTATTGCATTGTGTGCGCAAACTCTTGCATGCTAGGATCGATGTCCCTCGATGTATCCTTGCCAACGATCGGCCTAGTCTCAACCTTGGTTTTCCTGATTCCATGTGTTGGGGCGAAAGCTATCAACCTCTCTTGCCTAGTACCCTTGGGCTTGCCCTTGGGTATATTAAATGAGTTAATCACGTACTGCTGGACCCACGCAGCGTTCCTGATGCCACATGTGGTTAGGTATAAGGATTGCTCAAGCAAGTGAAGGACCCTAGCCTACCCTTATCATTAGTCCATATAGACAGACTTGTAGGGCACTACGGTCTCACCTTTATGCACCCACAATTGTTTGTAATGATGCTATGCCGTGTTTGTGGTGTGAGGCTTTATATCTTATGCCCTTAATATAGACCTTTAAACCCTAGCCTTCGTTAAGGCCATGGGTTAGGAGGAATAAATTAAGGAAATAGGATGTAAAGCTATGTTTGTGATGTGCTAGTCCTAGGGGATTAATTAAACCTAGTTGAAGGACTCTATGCCCTATTCTTTAAAACATACCCTTAATCCATGATCCCTGTAAAGGTAATTGGATAAAAGGAATGAATTAATTGAACATGGTGTAGAGACCGAGTTCATTAAGGAAAATATGGAGGTTTAGGACAGATCCTTAGGCTAAAGGTTAAAACTTTTCTATCCATAGACGTGCTGGCTTGGATCCGCAATCCACAAGGGCGTCTAGTGAGTGTTCAGTCTACCCATCAGACAGACATGGCCGACGAAAGAACTAGTGAGGAGCACTTTGACCTTGAGGCTTGCCTGAAAGCCATCATGACCAAGCTTGACCATACCGCCGAGACATCCGATACCGCATTGAAAGTGGCTCAAGAGAACCAACAGAAGATGGCGGATCTTGAACAAAATGGCTCTAAGGCCCATTCCTCGGGTATACCTCATGGGGCTGGCACCGAAGAGGGACCTCAATCCAATGAGAACACCAAGACAAGGGGGGAAAGTAGCTCGAAACCTGAGGTCACCAACCTAGAAGGGGAAGCCAAGGGGAAAGGTACTAGCAGTGATTCCGTGTTAGCGAGCAAGGTAGAAGCTTTGGAGAGAACCATAAAAGGGATTCGCAGGGCTGATGACATGGTCGATGTGCGGACTCTATCCCGGTTTCCAACGGCTCGTATTCCACTACAATTCAAGATGCCGGAGTTAGAAAAGTTCGATGGGACGGGTTGCCCTAAGACTCATTTGAAGATGTACGTGCGAGCTATGCACCCTCGAAGGGCTACTGACGAGCTTTTAGCTCAAATGTTCCATGAAACCTTGGCCACTTCTGCTTTGAAATGGTTCTTATCCTTGGATAAGAATAGAACCCGGACTTGGGAAGACATATGCAATGAGTTTTCAGAGCACTACAAGTATAACACAGAGGTGGACGTTACTCGAAGGGACCTAGAAACTACCAAGCAAGGGGCTCATGAAACTTTCTCCGCTTACATTACAAGGTGGAGACAAAAGGCGTCGAGAATGACGGATAGGCCGAATGAGGAGGACCAAATTCAGTTAGTGGTTAAGAACCTGCTGCCCGTGTATCACAAGCACCTATTTGCCCACTATTTCCCAAATTTCAAAGCTCTCATTGGGGCTGGCACGCAGGTTGAAGATGCTATCAATGATGGGACAATCAAGACTGAGGAAGTGAGGAGTCGCAAGACAAACTTTACTGGGAAGAACAATGCCGAGGTCAACACCATAACTCAACCAATCCAACCCTTTTCTCTTAATGATGTCAACCCACCTCGCCAATTCACTGACCTATTCATGCCACTCGAAAGAGTCCTTGAAAAGCTCATAAGTCGTGACTTATTGAAGCCACTCGACCCAAGACCTCCACCAAATCCCTTACCCAAGAGCTACAATGAGAATGAGTACTGCAAGTACCACCAATCCAAAGGCCATGCCACCAATCGCTGTATTCGCCTTCGCCACCAAGTCCAAGACCTCATTGACAAGCAAGTCATTTCACCACCAACCCGTCCAAATGTCACCCGTAATCCTCTCCCATCACACAACAACACACCCCCACCTAACACCATAAATGCCATTGGGGTTGAATCCTCTCGCCCTCGCCATCCCATAAGACAATACACTCCGCTCCCCATGACCTTAACCCGTCTCTTCACCATTTGCCGCAATAACAGCCTTATCATGCCACTTCCACCAAAGCCCAGACCATCAACCCCTCACCAATATTGCCAATACCATCGTGCACCCGGCCATGACACCGAGGCTTGTTCTATACTAAAGAAGATCATCCAAGACCTCATTGACCAAAAGGTTTTGTTGTTGCCAAAGAAATCTATCCAACAAGAGCTGAAAGAAAGATATGAAGCAGGGGATCCTCAGGTTGGCCTATTAGGTGAAGCGTCGGGGAAATATGATTACTATGTGCTGTACTCAAGCCCAAGTCCGATATCAGATGAGCCGATAGTCCCTTCAGGTTGGGATGACTTGCCGACAGAGATGGAGAGCATCGACATGATAGAATGGGATGACTTGATGAATGACTCCGAGGAAGTCCATGACATATGGGCTAGCGATGATGAGTTGGACCATATAACCAGAGGGGGTCGTCATTTCAAGCCCCCCCACCTAGAATCTGAAAATCCGTTGGAAGATTTGGAAGGGCAGAGGCGTCCTAGCTTGCAAGAAGAAGAGGATGAAGTGCTTAGGCAGCTGAAGAAGACCAATGCCAACATTACTATTTGGGGCTTGCTCATGGCCTCGCATAAGCACAGACAGACCGTGTTGAAACTGTTGAATCAGATATAAGTGCCTGTTGACACATCCCCCGAGGGATTGGTACATTTGGTGAATCCAACTCCCAAGAACTCAACCATCGTGTTCACCGATGTAGACCTACCTAAAAGCGGGCCGAGCCATTCTCAAGCTCTCTATGTGACCGTTGACACTATGGGGAAGAGGGTTCCCACCGTTCTTATCGACAATGGGTCCGCACTGAATGTATGTCCTCTCCGAACTGCCACTGTTTTGGGTTTGGGACCCACTGATTTCACGCCATCTGGGCAGACCGTAAGAGCTTATGACAACACCCGCCGAGAAGTAATAGGGGTAGTTACTTTGCCTCTTATCATGGGACCCACTGAATTTAGGGTAGAATTCCAAGTGTTGGATGTGCCGTCATGTTTCAACTTGCTGTTGGGCCGACCTTGGATCCATCCTGCTGGGGCTGTACCATCTTCACTCCATCAAAAGGTGAAGTTTCCTTACGAAGGGGCCATAGTAACACTTCAAGGGGACTATGAATTGAAACTCGCAGGTGTGCCTATATGTGAGATACAACCCGAATCAGCAGCGATACCGCTATCTGGGTTTGACTATGTCCAATGCATTGAAAAAGAGCTCGAAAAGGGTGAATTAATACCCTTGGACTTTTGTCCCCATGGCAACTTGCATGTTGGTGAAATCATGAGAAGAATGAGTTTCTTTCCAGGCATGGGGCTAGGGCGTCGCCAACAAGGGATCCCTACGTCTATTCAAAGCCGTGTCACCTCATACACCTTCGGGCTAGGATATGAGCCCTCCAGAAATGATTATGTGGAAATGCTGAAGAGGAATAAAGAGAAAGTAAGAGCCAAAGCTGAGGGAAGGGTGCCAGACCTGAGGATCTCGCCATATCGACCTACTTTGAATGGTTACTTCGTCAAAGAAGGGGATGATTTTCTATATTGCGGGTTTCCAGAACCCACCTTTGACCAAGCTACCAAGATCCGAGTTCCGGGTTTTGAAATCTTCTTCACCGAATGGTATCCAATCACAGCTGAAATGGTGGATGATGAAGCCATCAATAATGAGTTCTGGGAAAAGAAAGAGGAAGACTGGGCAGAGAACCTCGACGCAGGGGCTATGACTGAAATGTTCCAAGATATGATCCTCACCGTGAAAGACTCGACCATTGAAGAACTCCAGGGTTCATCCATTAGCCATGCTACCGTGCCATTCCTGAATTGGTACCTTGAATGTGGTGTCATTGCGGAGATCCATGAAGAAGAAGACCTTGGCCTACCTGATAGCAGCTTGTAGGTGTCTTAGTTTAGTAATATTTCCCTAATTCAATAAGATGTATCTACTTTACTCACTTTGTGGAGTCATAGTATTGATACAGATTTGTTTGTTTTCCTTCTTTCTTTTGTGTGTCATTCCCATTATTCCTAGTCAATAAAGTGTGCTTTCTTTCTCTATATATGCAGTGTCTCTTTTCTCTCCTCTATGGATATTTATGGCATGGATATAGATCCTAGGAACGATGTCCCCCCGGAGCTCGTTGAGCAAAGGAAAAGGGGCGTCACCGAACCTAATATGGATGAATTGGAATCAATCAACTTAGGGACGAATGAATTGCTAAGAATAGTTAAAATTGGGAAAACCCTCTCCCCCGTTGAAAAAGAAAAGATGATCTCCCTCTTGAAAGCCAACATTATGGCTTTTGCATGGTCTTATGAAGACATGCCTGGCATTGACCCCGATATTGTGCAACACTATATCCCCACCAATTCCCTAAAGAAGCCGGTAAAGCAGAAACTCAGAAGATTAAAACCAGAATGGGCCCTAAAAGTAAAAGAAGAGGTAACTAAACAACTAGACGCGGGTTTCCTTCAAGTTGTGGAGTACCCCGAGTGGTTGTCGAATATAGTGCCTGTGCCTAAAAAAGATGGGAAAGTGAGGATGTGTGTCGATTTCCGAGATCTCAACGCCGCGAGCCCTAAGGATGACTTTCCTTTACCCCATATCGACGTGTTGGTGGATAGTACAGGGGGACATGCACTCCTCTCCTTCATGGACGGATTCTCCGGGTATAACCAGATAAAGATGACGCCTCAAGACATGGAGAAAACAGCCTTTATCACGCAATGGGGAACGTACTGTTACAAGGTAATGCCTTTTGGCTTAAGAAACGCTGGGGCTACTTACCAAAGAGCAGCTACAACCCTATTGCATGATATGATCCATAAGGAAGTCGAGGTTTACATCGATGATATGATCGTGAAGTCCATGGATAGGGAAGGGCATTTCAAGGCACTAGAGAAATTCTTAGAGCGAGCAAAAAAGTACAATCTTCGTCTCAACCCACAGAAGTGTGCTTTCGGCGTCACTGCAGGCAAGCTATTGGGGTTTATGATCACTCAGAGAGGTATCGAAGTGGACCCAGGGAAGATAAAAGCTATTATGGAGATGGAGCCGCCTAGCACTGAGAAGCAGATCTGGGGTTTTCTGGGAAGAATTCAATACATAAGCCGATTCATTGCCAACTTAACCATGGTTTGCGAACCAATCTTCAAATTGCTTAAGAAAGGTGTGCCAAAAGTATGGAACGAAGAATGCCAAGAGGCCTTTGAGACCATTAAGAGATACTTGAGCAATCCTCCAATCTTAGTTCCCCCACGGCAAGGTGCGCCACTTTTGTTATACTTAACGGTCACCGAAACCGCAACGGGAGCTTTGTTAGCTCAATATCTCGAAGGGTCTACAAAGGAGAATGCCATCTACTACCTAAGCAAGAAAATGACAAACTATGAAGTGAAGTACAATGCAATTGAAAAAGCTTGTGTAGCACTAGTATGGGCGACGCAGAAACTCCGGCACTACATGATGTCCTTCGAAGTGTTCTTGATAAGTCGCATGGACCCGTTGAAGTACCTGGTAGAAAGGCCAGTATTGTCATTCAGAACTGCTCGATGGTCAATTCTCCTCAACGAATTCGACATCAAGTACGTGAATCAGAAGTCTATCAAGGGGAGCGTCATCGCAGACTACCTAGCCAGCTGTCCTGTGTCATCATCTGCTCCATTCAACGATCAGTTCCCAGACGAGGACGTGCTAGAGATTGGCAGAAAAATTTGGAGAGTATACTTCGATGGGGCAGCCAATAAGAAAGGTTATGGGATAGGAGTCCTGCTGGTCTCACCCGAAGAGGCAGTTACACCGTTGGCGGTAAAGTTGGGGTTCGAAGCCACCAACAACATTGTTGAATATGAGGCCTGTATCCTAGCATTGGAAGCGGCACTTGAATTGGGGATCAAAGAATTGGAAGTGTTCGGGGACTCGGCGCTAATCATTTGTCAGATAAAAAGGGGAATGGAAAACTCGAGATGAGAAATTGTTGCCTTACCATGCCTATCTGGAAGCTCTAACCAAGGAGTTCTCAGAGATAGAGTTCAACTACCTTTCAAGAAACAAGAACCAGTTCGCCGATGCCTTGGCGACCCTAGCATCCATGGTGGAGATACCTGAAAGGGGAAATGTGAAGCCGTTGGTGATAGAATGCCGAGACAAGCCTGTGTACTGTTGTGCAATCCGAGGAGGAGAGGTAAATGATGGCCGTCCGTGGTTCCATGACATAAAGAAGTTCATTGAAGAAAGGGAATACCCAGAAGGAGCATCTCGTATCGATAGAAAAACCCTAAGGCGGTTGGCGAGTCACTATGTACTCTGTGGAGGAAAGCTATATCGGAGATCATACGACGGGATCCACCTGCTGTGTGTCACCGAGGAGGAAGCCGAGCATCTGATTAAAGAAATCCATGAAGGGACAGGGGCTCCGCATATGAATGGCTATATGTTAGCTAAGAAAATCATGAGGTTAGGCTATTATTGGTCCACCATGGAAAGAGACTGCCACGCACATGTCAAGAAGTGCCACAAATGCCAACTGTTCGCCAGTGGACAACATTTGCCTTCTATGCCTTTAACGAGTATGTCGTCACCTTGGCCATTCGCGGTGTGGGGGATAGATATCATCGGACAGATCAAGCCAAAGGCATCAAATGGGCATGAATACATCCTGGTTGCCATCGACTACTTCACTAAGTGGGTGGAAGCAGCGTCCTTCAAGACCTTGAATTCCAAGAAGGTAGCACAGTTCATACAGCACAGCATCATCTATCGATATGGGGTACCGCATGAAGTTATCTCAGACAATGGCCAGCACTTTCAGAAAGAAACCCATGAGCTCTTGCAAAAGTACGGCATAGTTCACCATCTGTCATCACCATACCGTCCTCAGACTAATGGAGCGGTGGAAGCAGCTAACAAGAACATCAAGAAGATACTACAGAAGACTGCGGACTCGCACACAGACTGGCATGAGAAGTTGCCATTGGCTTTATGGGGTTACAGAACATCAATAAGGTCGTCAACAGGGGCTACCCCTTATTCTCTAGTTTATAGAATGGAGGCCGTGTTGCCAGTTGAATTAGAGGTTCCTTCACTAAGGGTTGCCGTGGAGAGCCAGATAACAGAAGTGGATTGGGTTAAGAGCCGCTATGATGAGTTAGCTTTGCTGGATGAAAGGCGTTTAAGGGCGCTGTATCATGTTCAGGGGTATCAACGGAGAGTTGCCAGAGCATTCAACAAGCATGTCAAAGATCGAGGTCTAAAGAAAGGGGATGTAGTGCTGAAAGAAATCAGAGCTCCAGTGTTCGATCCGCGGGGAAAATTCAAGCCAAGTTGGGGTGGGCCATACATTATCAAAGAGATATTGCCAGCAGGGGCTGTTCGCCTCATGGATTTAGATGGAATTGAGTTCGCTCGTCCAACTAATTTGGATCAATTGAAGAAATATCATGTTTGAAGCCTGCTAGGTTGAAAACCCGTAAGGGCGGCCTAGGCAAAAGTTAAGGCATAAGAACTACGTAAGACCTGATTCTCCATTCAAAAAAACAAAAAAACAAAAAAAACAAAAAAAAAACAAAACAAAAACAAAAAAAAAAAGAAGAAAAAACCATGGAGATACGTAGGCAACCCATAAAGTTACCTTGGGTGCGGTCTAAATCAAACAAGAAAATCCCAAATTTGATTTATTATTGGCAATTTATTCAAAACTAAAATTGATTGACATAGCAATTCATTGGTATTAAGTAAAAGAACTATAAATATGCCATAAATATCCTATTCTATTTTCTTGAGCCTCTTTGCAGCTCGCTCCTCAGCTTTCTTCTTCTCTCTTTCATGTCTTCTTTTCTTCCTCAAGTCATGTTCATAAGCTGCTATCACTGCTTCCATAATATCTTCTCTGCAAGATCCAAGTTCGTTGTTCTTGATAAGTCCAAAAATCCTTTCTCTTCGAGTAGTCTCTCTCTCACCTAAATTGCTTTCAACCATTCCTTATACTCGGGGCTCATCATATATGGACTATCAGTATTCGTAACTTGGATTAGTATCAACTTGCTAGGCCATCGGTCCTTCGCCCAAGTCACTACAAAAAGACCCGCGGGCACCACAGGATAGTCACCTTTCAAGGAAGTGGGTATGGTTTGCATGGCGCCCATCTGACGCAGAACCCTTGAAGGCCAATAGAAGGAAGTAGACCTCAGTCCTATGAGTCTCACCATGGCGCATCCAGAAGTCCGCAGAAGCACCTGGTCACTGCAGCCCCATATGAATACAAACCACTTGACACTCCTCCAAGAAAGGGTTTGGTAGTAACCTAGCCAATCTCTCAATGAAAATTGCCCAGGTAATTCAATGCGGCGAAGGCAGTAATGCTGGGGCTTGTATGGTGTAATGGCAACTGGTGACAAGAAATTCAGTCTTTCAAGCAACCACATCTGCAGTAGAATGGGGCTACCTCCTAAAGGAACCTTTGGGTCCTCATGAGTTTTATCCAAACCATTCAGGGTTTCAGCTAGCACCATGGGAATCAAGTTATGGCCCTTGGCAAGGAGAGGAATCAAGTCACAGATTTGAACGGGAACATGTGGAGTACCAGTGGAAATAAGAAAACGACCAATGAGGCAAAAGGCAAGTGCATGCTTAATAGGAAAGGTAAAATTCAGAATACCTTTACTATCACAAGCTAAAAAAGAGGTTGCCAATTTCATCAAGTCTACCATATGGTCCTTTACAAACGTAGAGGCATATTGTGAGTGAATCCCAAGTAGATTGGAGAAAGAAGTAAGAAAGCTTGGGCAAGGAGTAGGGAGAATGAAAGGACCTACCGTTGAAACTCCATACAATGCACAGAATTCCTCCATGGTTGGGCACAGTTCTTCATAGTTGAAGCGGAACACATGAACTTGAGGATCCCAAAAATATGTAGCAGCAGTCAAGAGGTTCGTTTCAAGCCTCACATGCCTCAAGGAGAGCAATGGATCCAAGCCAAAGCACTTGAACTCAGATTTTGCTTCAGCACTCATAACTCTCAAAAACCCTCCTAAAAATTTGTCTAGAGCCTCCATAATTTCTAATGAATGAATACAAGTAGGTTTAGGAACCTCTTGGATGTGTTTTTATAGGGAAAAGGTCACAAATCCAAGTTCAAATAGGAAAAAACCCATCAGAATAGGAAGTTTCCTATTCAAAGTGGGATTTCCGCTTCGAGCTTGGGTAACCACCCAGGCCTGGGCGGCTAGCCTCCCGAGGCCTGGTGGTCACCCAAGCCACTTTGTTTTGGTTTTGCTTCTCGCTTTGTCTCGCCTTGACGCGTGATCAAACCTCCTTCCAAATGAGATATTCAACACTTTTTGAGCTTAAAATCAATCAAATTCCATCTTGAAATCAATTCCTTGAATTGATTTTATGTTCAAAAGGGTTGAATATATTTCCCCTGTGCCATGCCAACTCAAGTGACAATGTGTTAAGACACTTTCCTCTTGCACCATGCTTGTTTAATCTTGATAAATTGATCATATATCCTCATGTCAAATCTTGATTTTTCATCTCACTTGGTTGAATGTATTCATCACTTGAATATATTCTTCCATTTCAAAAGTGTATTCACCCTTTGAATATACTCCTCAGTTTCAAATTCTTGATTTTCCATCCCACTTGGTTGAATATACTCATCACTTGAATATATTCTTCCATTTCAAAAGTGTATTCACTCTTTGAATATGCTTCTCAGCTTCAAATTCTCATTCTCTATCATACTTGGTTGAATATATTCATCACTTGAATATATTCTTCCATTTCAAAAGCATGTTCACCCATTGAATATGCTTCCTAGTTTCAGATCCTCATTATCACTTACTTGGTTAAATATATTCATCACTTGAATATATTTCTCCATTTCAATGGTATACTCATCACTCGAGTATACTTCTCAGATATTTCGTCACTTACTTGGTTAAGTATATCCATCGCTTGGGTATATTTCTCCATTTCAATGGTATGTTCATCACTTGAACATACTTCTCAGATCATTTGTCACTTACTTGGTTAAGTATATCCACCACTTGGGTATATTTTTTCCATTTCAATGGTATGTTCATCACTTGAACATACTTCTCAGATCATTTGTCACTTACTTGGTTAAGTATATCCACCACTTGGGTATATTTTTTCCATTTCAATGGTATACTCATCACTTGAGTATACTTCTCAGATATTTTGCCACTTACTTGGTTAAGTATATTCATCACTTGAATATATTTCTCCATTTCAATAGTATGTTCATCACTTGAACATACTTCTCAGAATATTTGTCACTTACTTGGTTAAATATATTCATGACTAGAATATATTTCTCCATTTCAATGGTGTACTCATCACTTGAGTACACTTCTCAGATTATTCTCTATCTTACTTGCTTAAGTATATCCATCGCTTGGATATATTTCTCTATTTCAATGGTATGTTTATCACTTAAACATACTTGTCACTTACTTGGTTAAGTATATCCATCACTTGGATATATTTCTCTATTTCAATGGTATGTTTATCACTCAAACATACTTGTCACTTACTTGGTTAAGTATATTCGTGACTAGAATATATTTCTCCATTTCAATGGTGTACTCATCACTTGAGTACACTTCTCAGATTATTCTTATCTTACTTGGTTAAATATATTCGTGACCTGAATATATTTCTCCATTTCAATGGTATGCTCATCACTTGAGTGTACTTCTCAGCTTACTTGGTTAAATATATCCATCACTTGGATACATTTCTCCATTTCAAAAGTGTGTTCATCACTTGAACGTACTTCTCAGTCTTTTTCAATCATTAAGTATACTCATCACTTGAGTATATTTCTCAGCATCTTTTTCATCACTTGGTTAAATATGTTCGTGACCTGAATATATTTCTCTATTTCAAAAGTACACTCATCACTTGAATACACCTCTCAGATTATTCTTATCCTACTTGGTTAAGTATATCCATCGCTTGGGTATATTTCTCCATTTCAATGGTATGTTCATCACTTGAACATACTTCTCAGATTATTTGTCACTTACTTGGTTAAATATATTCATCACTTGAATATATTTCTCCATTTCAATGGTATACTCATCACTTGAGTATACTTCTCAGTTCATTCTCTATCTTATTTAGTTAAATATATTCGTGACCTGAATATATTTCTCATTTTTCAAAAGTATGTTCATCACTTGAACATACTTCTCAGTCTTTCTCAATCATTAAGTATCCTCACCACTTGAGTATACTTCTCAGATTTCATTCTCACATTACTTGGTTAAATATATTCGTGACCTGAATATATTTCTCCATTTCAATGGTATACTCATCACTTGAGTATACTTCTCAGATATTTTGTCACTTACTTGGTTAAGTATATCCATCGCTTAGATATATTTCTCCATTTCAAAGGTATGTTCATCACTTGAACGTACTTTTCAGATCTTATTCTCATCACTTGGTTAAATATATTCGTGACTAGAATATATTTCTCCGTTTCAAAAGTATGTTCATTCGTAGTGGCTTGAATATGCTTCTCTTGACAATCATCAACCCCCAGTGGTTTAAGTATACTCATGACTTGAGTACACTTCCTTATTTCAGTCTCAGGTTTTCAACCTCCCATCATTGTTGGTATCAGTGTGTGATTTCTCCGGGCTTTTTGGCCAAAAATGGGTTGTTCTTTATCATTGGTTCACAAGTGTAACTTGTTCGCCAATGAGGGGCTTCTGTCACACCCCATTTTTGCACCACCTTACTAGGGCTCATCATTTCATGCATGTTTTTGTTTTGTTTTTGAGTCTAGTCACTTGCATTACTTTTCTAGAGTCACAAGGACAATGGATATGAATTTTGGTTCAAATTGGAGTTGATCTTGAGGGATAATAAGAGCTTTTGTGATTTGAGGGGCATAATCGTCTTTTAAGTCCCAAACTTTTCATTTGACCTTGGAATGATCTCCAAATTGTCAATTGGAGTTCATATAGATGCATAAGAGGTATTTTTAGTGTCAATTTGGTAAGTCAATGGCTCGGGATTAAAATGACTCGATGTAGTTCAAGTTGGTTAATTGACCATTCCTTGGGTTAGCTCTAATTGACTCACAATTACCAACCAAATATTTTCAAATTGACTTTCATTAGTCATCATTTTACCCTCAAAAGTGTTTCATGAAGTTCAATTTTGATATGGCCTGATGATGAGTTTAGTGTGGTTATTTACGGATTATCCTTGAAGAATTAGTGCGAATCACAGCATGAGATTTTTGGTTAAAATGAAAAGAAAATTATTTTATTAAATTAGCCATTTTTATCATGACACTAACACGTGTACGTATGTGATGAGTGTGTGTACGCACATACGATACATGTGCATGCGTGTTAGCGGTCAGTCTCCCAATTTTTATAAAAGACAATTTCCTTTTCCTATTCAGATTAGAAGTCTTTTATCATTATAAAATACCTTTTGATTATTCTCCAAGGAAACCTAGTCCAGGAAGGAAAGGGAAACTCCAGATTTCAGCTATAAATACTCTCTTAATGTCTTTAAACAAGGGGGAAGAGAAGAGGGTTTGGAGGGAGTGAAATTCGTCATAATTCAGCAGCAGATTTTCTGAAAACCAGCAGTCGTATTTTAATCATAACTTTTTCATCCGAAGTCAGAATTTGATGAAATTGGTCTTGTTAGAAAGATAATACAATTCTCTACAACTTTGTATTTCACAAGCTTTGTCCAAATCCAACGCTTTCATACCCAAAAACGCGATTGAAGTTGCTGCTGCTGCAAAGTGACGAGAATCACTTTTTCTTTTCTCTTGTTCTCTTTTTGTTTTCTATTTCTTTTCAAAGTTGAGTGAGTTTTGATCTCTTTGCTGTGATACCACTTTGACAAAGAGGAGGATTCGTGTTGGTTTGATTCACTCTAAAGACCTGAGGAGCCACGAACAATTACAAACACAAGGGGAGCCACTTCCTAAGGTATTCTCCTTCTCTATTCAAGCTTAAACTAGGTTCTCATATGGGTTAGGCTTATTGCATGTTAAAGGTGACTTTTTTATCATGTATTAACACTCTAGCTAGTTAATATACATGGAATATCTATTTTTTATCTACTGTTTAGCATGCTTTAGGGCTGTCCTTTAGGTTTTTAATGCATAGTTATGATTCTTGTGCTCCTATTTGTCCTTGTGCTAGGATTAGTGTCATTGCATGTTAGAGTTAGGATTTTCATCATGTTATATTGCTTTAGTTAGTTAATATGCATGATTTAATTTCTGTTTAGTTTGGTTTTAGCATGATTAAAGTATGTTTTGTATGTTTTTAAGCATATTTGTGAGTTTAGGGTTTTAGAGTCATTGTTTCGTGTTTGTTTTCATATAGCATGATAAAGTAGACTTTTTTATTTGGTTTTTTTTCGTGTTTGCTGTATATGTTTTTCATATGGAGTAAACATGATAGTTTTGCATGCATGTTAGTATGTTTTAGGGTTTTTATGCATGATATGGTTCTAGGAATATGTTAGGACTTATTATTGTTCGCTGTGTTGCTGTTAGCATGCTTAGTGGATGATTTTTAGGCCATAATACTATTCTGTCCAGATTTGCATGTTAGTGTTTTTGCATGGTTTTGAGCACTTGTAAGGGTGCAAATAGGTGTGGTATTTGTCCTATGGCAAATAGGGCTGCTTATGTCTGAAATGGCTAAATGCTTGGAGCTAATTGCGCTCAGGTAAGTGGGTGTGAAGGTGCCCCAATTCACCTTTCTTCTTAACTCATTCTCTTCTCCCTATCTAGGGTTAATTTTTAATACGAGTCCTATGGTTTAATTAGAGGTTTCCTTAACCAACAAAATTCTGGTTTTTATTAAAGTTTCCATTTTGTGGATTTCTTTCCTAAAATCAAACTTTCTATCATATTCAACTCTTTTGATCAAATAAGGAAACCTAGGGTTTTAACCATAGGTTTTGTATTAGGATTTAACCTTAGTTCTATTCGAACTACGTGGACTTTGATCCATGTATTTCGTTGCATGGTACGTAGGCGCTCTTCGTGAGGCTCAAGTCCGTTCTAGGATCCAAGTATCCTAGGTTTATTTTTGTTTTGTTTTCTTTTTCTTTATTTTCTGTTTTTATTTGCTTATTATGCATGGATGGATGAATGAAATATATGATATGCATGCAATTCTTGTGATAATGTACTTGCTGATTTTGTTATGGAAAGATCTTGATTTAGCCCAAATGAACTGAGAGATCGAAAGGGTGACATGGGTGCCTATAGGCTTTGCCTAGAACCTTCCCATGTCATAACTTAGCCTCCGAATCCCCGATTTCTTTGGTTTTCAAAAGATTGGTTTTTGCCTTTCCTTTTTTTTATGGAGTCATTCAAATTGTTTTCCTAAAACAACCTGATTTTTAGGGTTTTCCTTGTTTCCTTTAAAAAATAAGGTGGCGACTCCTTTCCTTTTTCTTTTTCAAACCCACTTTCTTTTCAATCCCTCGTGCGCCCAATTTCCGGGGTTCACACCGTGGTTAGGGATTCTTGGTTCAAGAATATTCTAGGCTTATTCTACATTGAATCCTTGAAATTTTGGCTTTTGAATCACTCAAATCAGAGTTAAAATGAAGAATTTAAGTCCGTTTGAAGTTCGGAGTCCAAACCGAGCTAGAATTCCAAAATTTTTGGATTCTTCTCGGGTAACCGGTTGGACCGGTTCACCCCAACCAGTCACCCAAGCCCTTCGTCCTGATTTTTCTCTTTTTGAGTTTTTGA
Organism: Liquidambar formosana; assembly: GCA_039720395.1. NCBI lineage: Eukaryota > Viridiplantae > Streptophyta > Magnoliopsida > Saxifragales > Altingiaceae > Liquidambar > Liquidambar formosana. Next base: position 23,358,865 of record CM077826.1, on the reverse strand, counting down.
CGAAATGGGACTCTACCACTCCGAATTTCAGCCTTCTAAAGGACTTCTAAGCCCATTGGGAGGTGGTTTTGAGTGGTTTAACATTTATGAGATTTAATTGCAGCCCTAGATTGATTTTATGGTGAATTAATCTCAACCATTGGTTCATATGGTTGGTTGGTTATAAATAGAGGCTCATTCATCAGCATAAAGGACTTTTAGTTGGACTTTTGACTTATTTGACACTTCATATTCATAAGAGAAAGAGGGACCACGAGTTTGCACACACTCATATCACTTGGAGGAGGCTTTCTACTGCAATTTCAAAGGAGAACTAGAAGGGAACCAAGCCAAAGAGAAGGAAGAACGCAGTGAAGACCCTTGCTTTGTTGTGAGTTTTCTTTGCATCCTTTTATGATTCCTTCTTCTTCTACTCCATTCTCTGCATAGTTATGGCTTAGAATTGAATTGGGAATCATATATACTCTATATTTTAGAGTGTATATAATTCAAAGATGATGAGAATGCATGTTAGTGGATTAGGAATGTGAATTGTTTGCTGGTAGGATAGTTTTTCTCTTAAGGCACTACTACAATAATCAAAATAGATCACTGTAAAAAACCGTGATCTATTACAATACATCACGGTTTTTTACCGTGATTGTTTTTTACCAAAAGTGTGATCTATTAAGGTGTGATCTAAAGTGTCCATATTAGATCACGGTTTTTTACCGTGTTCTTTTTTACAAAAGATCACGGTTGGTTACCGTGTTCTTTGTTTACTAAAGATCACGGTTTTTTGCCGTGTTCTTTTTTTCAAGAATCATGATCAAATGGTAGACAAAGATCACGGTTTCTACCCAAACCGTGATATATTCCTCAGATGAAGATCACGGTTTATTCCCAAATTGTGATCTATATTGCAAAAAGATCACTTAAAAAAACCGTGATCCATTCTCCCCATTTTTATTTTTATTTTTTGGTTTTTTTTTTTTTTTTTGGTTTTTAAATTTATTTGGAAACCTGTATTGCTTCTAGTAAATAAAGAACCTATTGCTATTCTCAATCACATTTCAACTATTAAATTTATCATGCAAACACAATTCAAGCTAGCATTATAAATTACAATCCCATTAGTTAGTATAAGAGGTACGCATCTCAAAAATGAAAGATAATACATACATTAATTAGATAGCCAAATTAGTACGTAAACAATCTGATGTACGAATCTCAAACTAACAACCAATTTCTTAAAAGAAAAGACTAAAAAAACTATTATTCTCCCCACTTATAGAAAAAGAAAATCCTAATTAAGACTTTGATGATTGAAGCCTTCAACTGAACTCGATTCGGCTATTCATAACACGTACATGCAAACTGTGCGCCTTCACTGAATACTTCAATTCTTTGATTTATGCTTGTGCATCTCCCAATTCTCTATCTTATCTGCAAATAATGCACACAACAATTTCAATCAAATGCTAGCTAGCTAGTCAAGAGATGATACAAGCTAATGCTAACTTACAAGGATTCTTAATATTTGCATTTTTTTTGTGTCAGCAAAATAAAAAACTTTATTATTGAATAAATATAATGTGATATAGAGAAAAAAAAAAACCAGCCCAAAACAACTACCCAAGCAAACAAACAGATCCATAGAACCACTCCCCAAAAATATAGAAAGTTCAAAACTCAAGGGGAAATTAATTTTGATTACCTTTGCTCCCAAAACCGATCATACATATTCTTGAATAAAGTTAATCCACTCAACTCTCACTTCATCAATTTCCTCGAGTGTGTAAGTATCTTTTCCATTGAACTACAAAACATAAAAATGAAGTCAAATATTTTCACGAGTAATTTGTAACAGGATCATGAATGTCAAAAAGATATGATCAAATCACATTTTCTTCAATAGGGATGCTTTGATTTTCAATTAGCTCTTTCATGTATCACATCACATAATACCCGCATTCCACGTTGTTCGGTTGTTTAGGGCACTACATAAAAGTATAAAAAATGACATTAGTTAAGTTTACTATTCAAATATTTTTATTTGAACCAAAATGTGTTGTTACACCATACCTTGATCACTCTCCAATCTACATCTATCTTCTTCGTTATCCCTTTTATAGTTCCAAACATTTTAATCCCACTTCACAAATGAATTTTTAACATTTAGTACATAATGAATTAACATGAGTTCATTGAAACGAGCAAAAAATAAATACTTACTTGGTTATAATAATTTTAATGGATGCGTTGATTTGATTGTACGTTGAATCCAAGTAGTAGACTGTCAACAATGATGGATCGATAACCAATAATACCCAATGAAACCTATAATTGAATAAGTACAAAATATAAGTATCATGGATCATTATTTTATCAACTGCATGTATATATAATAAATGTACAAATTTAAACACAATCAAGGTAATTACCTTGTGTTAAATGGGACAAAAAATAGTTGGTTAGGCTTGGCAGTCTCTAATCGATCTGAAAGAGCTTGAGATCCTTTAATAGGCCTGGTTGACCCACAAATGGGAGCGGGATTAACAAATCCAAACCTTTGTTCAAGACCGGAACCCTTCAATGCCTTATAGAGATTGCTGATAAATAAATAAAGAAACAAACATATAAGTCATGTTGTAGTGAAATTAAAAATTTAAGGTTCATTAAATTAAGAAATCAATTCATCTCACCCCATGTAAATTATCACACACGTTGCTGTCAATTCTTCCATTTGACACATATACTTCACATCATCATTTTCAACAATGGCATTAATCTCATGTCCAAATAAATCTTCATCCAATGGAATATTACACACTTCATCATTGCAAAATTGCTTAACATACAAAGCAAATGAATCAATGGCATTGAGATCATCACTGACTCTACTTTGTTCCATAGACACATGAGACCTGCCTGATGAGTTTGTTGGGACAATGGTCTATTGCAAAGAATGAAATTATGATATTAATAACAATTAAAGACATAATGAGTAATATAAATGCCAAAACTTTTAATAAATGAGATATTTACCTTCCTCAATTTTTGTTTAGGATTCAAAGTCGGCACATTATCCTTGGTCTTCACTGTCTTTTTCTTCAAATGTGAATCAAAATTCGAACCAAGCATGTCATCTATCACTATAAGATCTTTGGGCCAAGCCACATAAGACTTGTGTGCATCTCTTAGAGTTGTCATTTCATCAGGAACGGGCACTGGGAGAAGGGCATTTGGACTTAATACATAGTCAACTGACACACGTCGATAAGATTCACCCAACATAACAGTATGAATTTTTTCATCCGGTGATTCTCTATCAAACATTGTACCATGAGCTACAATGTTACTAATCGTGCCCACCGCTAACTTACAAGGCTTACTCTACAACAAAGAGTTAAAAAAATGTTAATAATAACAATATAAAGGACATAATAAATGACATTAGTACACAACATACTAAATTTTATGTAAAACAAGATATATACCTTATTGCTTTTTCCATTGGGATTCAATGGTGGCACATCATCCTTGTTCTTTATTGGCTTTCTCTTTGACGTACATTCTAAATGTGGACCAGGTATGTCAGGTGTTACTATTAGATCCTTAGGCCAAGCCACATGAAATCCTTGCGCATCTCTTATAGTTGTTATTTCATCAGGAACGGGCACTGGGAGAAGGGCATCCGGACTTAATACAAAGTCAACTGACACACGTCGATAGGATTCACCTAACACAACAGTATTAATTTTTTCATCAAGTGATTCTCTATCAAACATTGTACCGTGAGCTACAATATTATTAATTGTGCCTACTGCTAACTTACAAGGTTTGCTCTACAAAAAAGAGTAAAAAAACGTTAATAGTAATAGTATAACGGACATAATAAATGACATTAGTACACAACATACCTAATTTTATGTAAAACAAAATATATACCTTCTTGCTTTTTCCATTAGGATTCGATCGTGGAACATCATCTTTGGTCTTCATTGTCATTCTTTTTGACGTACAACCAAACTGTGGAGTGGGTACTTTATTAGTTGTGACACTATTCGAACTAACATTATCAGACTGGGGCAACCTTTGATGCAATAAGTCAATTTCTGCCCGTATTATGTCCTGCATCTCTCCCTTTAGTCCAAGATACAACTTTTTCCATGGAATGTTTTCAAAACCATGACCATCGTAGTAACCCCTCTGTGTGACATAGTTTCCTACAGCCCTCACCCCAGAATGCTCAGGAGTGCCCAATGCAATTCTAAGGATATCATTTCTTCCTTCAGTATGTATTGTCCCATCTTCAACTCCTTTAGTCACTTCATCCTATAATGTTACCAATTAAAAGCATGTATAACTATGAATCATATCTATAGTTAATGAAATTAGTGCATATGAACAAAACTTACAATTTTTTCAGCTTGGGCCATTGTTTTATCATCATTGTATCCACCTTGTTTGTTTTGGTGAGCATATTTCCATACGACATGCCTTAGTAGATTCGTTGACACTTTCAAAGTCTTTTGCTATTAAGTAAAAAATAGGTTGTATAGTGTGCATTAAAATAGTATACTATGGTTGAAATATATTGATTTTAAAATATACAACCAGAATTACGTATAATACTAAATAAATAAATAATACTCACAAGATCTTTTCCAAACCTAGCATAGCCCCTTCGGCTTATTCGATGATTGTAACTCTTCTTTAACCGTCTTTCTCGTTGAACCTTGCTTAAATGCTGCAACAATAGTATAAAAAAAATATAACTACATTTTATAAAAAATAAAACCAACGTTTACTTCTAAATAACAAAAGCTTATTATATGTACCTGAAATTCTGGTGTGATTTTTTGGTTAACAAATGCATCCCAATGTGCTTGTGTAATGGATGTATAACGTTCGGGTCGTTGCCAGAGGCGAACAGGATCAGACATGAATGGAATGACATAATCTCTGTTGAGATTTTTCTTAAACATCCTAAATTTCTCACCCATTGATTTTAGAACATTATGCTTACTCTTTGGATGAACTTCAAATGCCGTCTAATAAGCAAACAAAACTTGTTGTAAATTAACTAAAAAAAATAACACAAAATAAAATGCATGTACTCCATTATTACTTACCAGCAGACAACTCCATAATTTGTTTTTAAGCTCAGCTGGCACACTAGGCCAAGAAGTATAAAATATTGGTACCATAGAACGAACTAAAGTACCAATATGGCTTTCCATCAGAACCGAATTATCGTCTATTGGTTGACCAAATTCATTATATTCAATGCCTTTACGCACACCAGCACTTCTATTCTTTGTGATTTGTGGAAGGGTTGTTGGACCTCTTTTCTTCTTTTTAGGTTTACTTGTTGTTGTTGACGGTGCCACATTCTCCTCATTACTTGGTTGAGTTGGATCCATTAATACAAAAAAAAATGGATATACACTAATTCCAAATACCATGTTAAAAAAATAGGAAAAAAAAAATACAAAGTTAACACTTTCCAAGTAATAAATCTTGCAAACATATACCAAGTAATCTGAACCATCCAAACTAATCTAACAATAACTTACAAATTTGTCCACAAATTTGCTGCACATATAAAATAGGTAAAGTATCAAAGTAAGGATTAAAAAGGAGAAATTTTTATAACAAAAATAAATGAGACTTACACATATCTAGTGGCACCAAAAAGTATTGTTCAAATTCAACAATTTGGTTAACAAATTCATATGTCCTTGCAGACCAAACAACCTGAACTATCAATATATCCAAAAAAGGTCACACACATGAAAATAAAAATATATAAGCAAAACAAAAAGCAGTCAAATGCATACCATCTAGTAATATTACTAATAAAATACTCAACAGAAGCAAATTCTCTATTGGGCGATTTAAATAAATTGAATGGAGAAAAAGTCAAAACAGCTTAAGGAGAATTGTCTATCCATGTTCCTTCACAGTCGGCTCTCATGTAAAATGTCCCAGACTCATCCATTACATCAAATGACTCAAGAGCAGGCATAACTTGTTCATTAGGTTCTATAGATCCATCAACGAGCTTATCAACAACATTATCATCATGGTAGTCTTTCTGAGGAGTTGTTAAAACAAGTGACCAATTCACATCAAGTTGATCTTCTACATAAAAAACCTGCTTGGCTTGAGAAGCTAAAATAAAAGGATCGGACTTATGGCCTATCCTGTCAAGGTTAACTAATGTGCAACCGAGCGCATCTACTTTAACTCCATTCTTACTGTCAACCCAGTCGCACTTAAATACTGGAATACTAAACATATTATAATCAAGCTGCCATATCTCAGTAATTCTTCCATAGAAACCCATATCAGCAAACACAGGGTTCTTATCAGTTGCCTTAGCCATTTGCATAGCTGTGGCCACTAAGGCCACTCCACTGTTTTGACTGGCTCGTGAATTGTCACGGTTGATCGTGTGAAAACGACAACCATTAATCATATAGCCTGGGTATTTTATTACTTCTAGGCTAGGTCCATGTGCTAGCCACCTCAAGGTTTCTGAGATATTATTTGAGATAATCAAGGCCTCTGTAATCTGTGTATATAGTCAAATGGTTAGTCAATTTGTTAATTTGCTAATGACATAATGAAAGTACCAAATGTTCAATTTCTACATTACCTTTTCACGCATCCAATAAATAAAGGTGTGCATGTGTTCACCATGTATCCACTTTTGGTTTTTTGCTTTTCTTGGATGTTGTACCTTCAACCATTCGATATGCTCACTATCAAATTATTAACAAATAGCAAATTGAAAGATTAGTTCCCAACATAATCCTTAATACTATATAAAAATAAAAATAAATAAAAAGAAGATAGAAGAGCTTTACTCAATATAAGGTTCAACTTCAGTTGTGTTTATCAACACATAATGATGTGCTTGCTCCCATTCTTGACGATCAACTGTAACAACGTGACCACTTGTTAAAGGTTTTCCAATTGTTGGATCATTTAACACCATGTTTCGAGTAGATGGAATCCCAACGGGATCAACTCCTGATAAGAACTCTGCACAAAACTCAACAGCCTCTTCTGCTATGTAACATTCAGCAATACAACCTTCTGGACGATTACAATTTCGTACATAACCCTTTAAGACCTTCATGAACCTCTCAAAGGGATACATCCATCGAAAATAAACTAGTCCACAAAGTTGAACCTCTCTAACAAGATGCACTGTTAGGTGAACCATAACATCAAAAAATGATGGTGGAAAATATTTTTCGAGCAGACATAATGTGATCACAATATCCTTTTGTATTTCAACCAATCGCATCACATCGACCACTTTACTGCATACATCCTTAAAGAAAACACAAAATCTAATAATAGCATATCTCACGTGCTTAGGCAACACCGATCGTATAGCTACTGGTAAAAGTTGCTGCATTAGTATATGACAATCATGCGACTTAAGACCATAAAGCTTTAAATCTTGCATTGAGACACGGTTTCTAAAATTCGAAGAGTATCCTTCCGGGACCTTGAGATCCAACAATGTTTTGCAAACTCTTCTTTTCTCCTACCTAGATAAGGTAAAACATGCTGGAGGCAAATATGTCCGCTTATCTCCTTTCACTGGTGCCAATTCTTTCCTTACACCCATCTCTACAAGATCCAAGCGAGAATTTTCACCATCTTTCGTTTTTGTTGGAATATTAAGTAATGTACCAACGATGCTTTCACACACATTTTTCTCAATGTGCATGACATCCAAATTGTTTCAAACATGCAAATATTTCCAATATTCAAGCTCAAAGAATATTGACTTCTTCTTCCAACATTTTGTAGCAACATCACGCGCTGCATTATGTGACTCCTTCTTCTTTCCCCATGGGAATTTGATACTCTCAACCTGTCACACCCCATTTTTGCACCACCTTACTAGGGCTCATCATTTCATGCATGTTTTTGTTTTGTTTTTGAGTCTAGTCACTTGCATTAGTTTTCTAGAGTCACAAGGACAATGGATATGAATTTTGGTTCAAATTGGAGTTGATCTTGAGGGATAATAAGAGCTTTTGTGACTTGAGGGGCATAATCGTCTTTTAAGTCCCAAACTTTTCATTTGACCTTGGAATGATCTCCAAATTGTCAATTGGAGTTCATATGGATGCATAAGAGGTATTTTTAGTGTCAATTTGGTAAGTCAATGGCTCGGGATTAAAATGGCTCGATGTGGTTCAAGTTGGTTAATTGACCCTTCCTTGGGTTAGCTCTAATTGACTCACAATTACCAACCAAATCTTTTCAAATTGACTTTCATTAGTCATCATTTTACCCTCAAAAGTGTTTCATGAAGTTCAATTTTGATATGGCCTGATGATGAGTTTAGTGTGGTTATTTACGGATTATCCTTGAAGAATTAGTGCGAATCACAGCATGAGATTTTTGGTTAAAATGAAAAGAAAATTATTTTATTAAATTAGCCATTTTTATCATGACACTAACACGTGTACGTATGTGATGAGTGTGTGTACGCACATACGATACATGTGCATGCGTGTTAGCGGTCAGTCTCCCAATTTTTATAAAAGACAATTTCCTTTTCCTATTCAGATTAGAAGTCTTTTATCATTATAAAATACCTTTTGATTATTCTCCAAGGAAACCTAGTCCAGGAAGGAAAGGGAAACTCCATATTTCAGCTATAAATACTCTCTTAATGTCTTTAAACAAGGGAGAGGAGAAGAGGGTTTGGAGGGAGTGAAATTCGTCATAATTCAGCAGCAGATTTTCTGAAAACCAGCAGTCGTATTTTAATCATAACTTTTTCATCCGAAGTCAGAATTTGATGAAATTGGTCTTGTTAGAAAGATAATGCAATTCTCTACAACTTTGTATTTCACAAACTTTGTCCAAATCCAACGTTTTCATACCCAAAAACGCGATTGAAGTTGCTGCTGCTGCAAAGTGACGAGAATCACTTTTTCTTTTCTCTTGTTCTCTTTTTGTTTTCTATTTCTTTTCAAAGTTGAGTGAGTTTTGATCTCTTTGCTGTGATACCACTTTGACAAAGGGGAGGATTCGTGTTGGTTTGATTCACTCTAAAGACCTGAGGAGCCACGAACAATTACAAACACAAGGGGAGCCACTTCCTAAGGTATTCTCCTTTTCTATTCAAGCTTAAACTAGGTTCTCATATGGGTTAGGCTTATTGCATGTTAAAGGTGACTTTTTTATCATGTATTAACACTCTAGCTAGTTAATATACATGGAATATCTATTTTTTATCTACTGTTTAGCATGCTTTAGGGCTGTCCTTTAGGTTTTTAATGCATAGTTATGATTCTTGTGCTCCTGTTTGTCCTTGTGCTAGGATTAGTGTCATTGCATGTTAGAGTTAGGATTTTCATCATGTTATATTGCTTTAGTTAGTTAATATGCATGATTTAATTTCTGTTTAGTTTGGTTTTAGCATGATTAAAGTATGTTTTGTATGTTTTTAAGCATATTTGTGAGTTTAGGGTTTTAGAGTCATTGTTTCGTGTTTGTTTTCATATAGCATGATAAAGTAGACTTTTTTATTTGGTTTTTCTTCGTGTTTGCTGTATATGTTTTTCATATGGAGTAAACATGATAGTTTTGCATGCATGTTAGTATGTTTTAGGGTTTTTATGCATGATATGGTTCTAGGAATATGTGAGGACTTATTATTGTTCGCTGTGTTGCTGTTAGCATGCTTAGTGGATGATTTTTAGGCCGTAATACTATTCTGTCCAGATTTGCATGTTAGTGTTTTTGCATGGTTTTGAGCACTTGTAAGGGTGCAAATAGGTGTGGTATTTGTCCTATGGCAAATAGGGCTGCTTATGTCTGAAATGGCTAAATGCTTGGAGCTAATTGCGCTCAGGTAAGTGGGTGTGAAGGTGCCCCAATTCACCTTTCTTCTTAACTCATTCTCTTCTCCCTATCTAGGGTTAATTTTTAATACGAGTCCTATGGTTTAATTAGAGGTTTCCTTAACCAACAAAATTCTGATTTTTATTAAAGTTTCCATTTTGTGGATTTCTTTCCTAAAATCAAACTTTCTATCAAATTCAACTCTTTTGATCAAATAAGGAAACCTAGGGTTTTAACCATAGGTTTATATTAGGTCTTAACCCTAATTCTAATCGAACTACGTGGACTTTGATCCATGTATTTCGTTGCATGGTACGTAGGCGCTCTTCGTGAGGCTCAAGTCCGTTCTAGGATCCAAGCATCCTAGGTTTATTTATGTTTTCTTTTCTTCTTTTTATTTTCTGTTTTTATTTGCTTATTATGCATGGATGGATGAATGAAATATATGATATGCATGCAATTCTTGTGATGATATACTTGCTGATTTTTGTATGGAAAGACTTTAATTTAGCCCAAATGAACTGAGAGACCGAAAGGGTGACATGGGTGCCTATAGGCTTTGCCTAGAACCTTCCCATGTCATAACTTAGCCTCCGAATCCCCGATTTCTTTGGTTTTCAAAAGATTGGTTTTTGCCTTTCCTTTTTTTATGGAGTCATTCAAATTGGTTTCCTAAAACAACCTGATTTTTAGGGTTTTCCTTGTTTCCTTTAAAAAATAAGGTGGCGACTCCTTTCCTTTTTCTTTTTCAAACCCACTTTCTTTTCAATCCCTCGTGGGCCCAATTTCCGAGGTTCACACAACCTTCCTTAGAATTTCCTCTCCACTCAAAGGTGTTGGAGGCAACCCAAACTCTTGCTTATTATTAAATGCCTTTCTCTCTTTTCGATATGGATGATAACGAGGAAGAAATCTTCTGTGGCCAGGATATGATATCTTATTCCCATGTTTCAATTTAGTATAATATGTTTTTTCACTACACATTGGACAAGCATGATATCCCTTCACCTTACAACCGCATAAGTTACCATATGCAGGAAAATCATTGATTGTCTATAACAAAACAGCCTTTAATGTAAACGACTGTTGTTGGTAAGCATCATAAGCCTCAATGCCTACCTCCCAAAGCATTTTTAAATCATCAATCAATGGTGTCAAGTAAACATCAATGTCATTACCAGGTTATTGTGGACCTGATATCAACAATGTTAACATCATAAATTTTCTCTTCATGCATAACCATGGTGGAAGGTTGTAAGTGATCAATATTACTGGCCAACAACTGTACCTACTGCTAAGTGAACTGTGTGGATTGATTCCATCCGCTGAAAGGGCTAATCGAAGGTTTCTTGATTCTGCTTCAAAATGTGGCCACTTGTGATCTATTAGCTTCCATGATGGGGAGTCAGCTGGGTGACGTAGTTTATCATCAGTTTCTCTTTGATCGGCATGCCATGTCAAGTCTTTTTCTATTTGTGCGGACTGAAACATCCTTCTAAACCTTGGGATAGGTGGAAAATACCACAAAACTTTTGCAGGGACGCCCTGATTCTCAGTCTCATTTTTGTTTAATTTCCATCTTGACATCCCACATGTAGGGCATGTAGTTGCATCAATGTACTCCTTTCTATAGAGTATGCAATCATTGGGACATACATGTATTTTCTCATAATTCAATCCCATTGCAGTCAATGTCTTTTTAGCTTCATACATTGATAATGGCATTTCATTATCGTTTGGAAGCATGTCTCCCAACAATTGCAACAATTCTGAAAACAGTTTGTCAGACATCCCGTTTCTTGCTTTTAAATTGTAAAGTTTAACCAAGGCTGATAACTTCGTAAACTTGGTACAACCAGGATACAAAGGTTTTTCAGCATCTTCAAGCAATTTTTTGAACATTTTAGGATCACTCGTACACTAATCTTGTGCAGCTTCAACCATTTCGACTGCGCTAGCTACATCGTCTAAAGGCGATGTTTCAAATTGTTGGTGGTCTAAATCCTGAGCATTTATATTTGACGATGCCTCTTTAGGAACTGATTCTCCATGCCATATCCATGTGCAATAACTTTGATCTATACCAATACGAATAAGATGATCTTTTATCTTTTCAACGGACTGGTATATCAAATTTCCACATTGCGTACATGGACATGGTATGGAAGAACAATCAAAAGCATGGGCCACTGCAAATTTTAAAAATTGTTCAACCCCCTCCCCATAATCACTTGATCTTCTATCCTTGACCATCCAAGTTCTGTCCATTTTTAATCAATAACCGAATTCCCTAATACACATCAATTTACAAAATTTATTAGTAATTTATTGGTAAATTTATTTAAGTTGCAGTGTAACCATTCAATAATTGATAAACACTTTGATATTAATTATATGGACTCCTCAAATCTATAGAAAATTTAGTCAAATCTCCCCCCGATCCCTCCAAATATAGAATTACGTTTTGTTCTTCTTAATTTCATGCTAATACAACTATCAAAAATAGTTAAAGCACGAAAATGAACAAAAATTTCTAATAGATGGAGAAGAAGTTAGAAGATGTACCAAGATCTTCAACAAATATAAAGAGACTATATTATCAACAACAATGCTATTATCAATTCTCAACCTCCAAATGAAAGAGATAAGGTTTACACCTAAGCAAACTTCAAAAAAAATGGTATGTATTAATGTATTACATTTACGAACACCAACTTTCAAGAAGGAAACACATTTTTAATTTTAAAAGAAAAAAAATGTTGATATAGATGCAATTATAAAACGACAATATTCTACAACTAAGGATAATAAAAATAAAAAAAAAAGATTCCACAAGCTAGTAAGGTTTGCGTAAAACAACATCATAGTGACATTATTGCTTCATATACAGCTTGTTTAAACCTTCCACCTATTGAATTAGCGATTAATTGGAAACTTAAAACTATGAGTAGACTAAGAACTATAATAGCCAAAAAGAGTCATCAAAATTTAGAAGAGTAAAGTTGCATTGTAAAGGTATATGAAGACATATCAAGTTCTTTATTTTTCCAATATGGTACAAATTAAAGTGTATAGGCTAACAACAAAGAAAAGAACGAAGGGTAAAAAAGTACTTTGAAATACCCTCTAAAGCCTCAATAGTTTACTACGTACACTTGTTTCCCTTATATATTTCTTTCTTTTTATTCTTCTAGCTTCTATTCCTCAAATTTGAGACTGTATTAGCCACAATGCTTATATAATTCTCTCATTCTCAAGTGAGAGAGTCAAAGTCCTCTTAATTGAGGCACTCCTAACCTATACAAGAGATGGGTGTTTCCAACTCTCCCTTGTTACTTGTGTAAGTCAACATCTTCAAGCTAGATTTCATCCAATAATTTCACACTTGCATCCAACTTTATCAGTCAGATATTTGAACGCTTGTTTGAAGTCATCTCTCTTTTTTATTATATGTACATGGTTGTCCTCTGAGATTTTTGTTGGACACATGCAAACTAATTTGTCAACTAATGAATGCATATCTTACTCACCCACTTTTTGTGCATCAAGGGATTAATCCTTGAGTCTAATGGTTTGAAATACCCTTATTTGGTGTGTAAAAAAAAAAAAAAAAAAAACCCACTCACAGCTAGAGTTAAAAAAACCACGTCTAATGTTTTGTATTTATTACTTTCTAACAAATCAAAAACCCCCATCTGCAACAACAAACATATTTACATTTAATCTCAAAACGCAATAACTAAAAACCCCGGAAACCAAAAAACTAAAAAAGATTGAAGTTCAAAACAGAGCATAGAAGACTTTGAACCAAAACGAATACATACCCTGTTGGGAATCGAACAAGAGGGAAAAATACAAGTGCGGAATATAAAAATTTTTCCTACGATTCCACAGCCCATGAATCTAACTATGCATAACACAAAATCAAACCCTAACTACAAAGAGGGTTAGAACACTTACAGAATTTTTGTCTTCTCCTTTTTGCTCCAAGCTTTGATTCCGGACAGCGGTGAATGAGCAGCCCAAGTGTGCTGCCTCCAACGGTATCCACACCTAGCTAGAGCTTCAAGTCCTTTCTTTCTTCTTCCTTGTTGTTGCTAGAGGTGGAGAAGAGAGAGAGAGAGAAGAGAGCCTCCAAGGGCTGGACGGCTAGGGTTTATTGTGCAAGCTTCTTATGCCATGTCACACATAAGTGTGACTTATATAGGCAGCCCACTAAAGGAGGCTGGCCATGGGAAGAAACCCTAATAGGGTTATGTGTAATTACACTTAATTGCACATTAACCCCTATTATTTGTATCAAATACAAATAGGCCTATAAAGAACTATTCTTTATTCACTAAAACCCTTTCTCTCATAGACTTTAAAGCCCTTCTTGCATGATCAGTGTGTGACCCATTGGGTTCACATCATTAAGTAGTAGGAATAGCACGAGGTGTGCACAATGGAACTCTTTCCATTTAGGGTCTAATTGGAACTCCTTCCAATTCCCTAATTGATTATAACTCACTTATATCAATTAGGGCTTCTACTAACCATGAGTAACACCTAGCATATGGCTCATGGTGTGGTCCTTAATGAGGTGAATAGTCATTTACAATGAACCCTTCTGTTATAGTTTATAGGTTACAATTGCATCCTTCCTTCAACACAATGTCTCCAATTGAACTAATAGGACATGGAAGTCTGTCAAGTCCCTAGTTCAATTACTTTATACTCATTCATAGATATCAACTCATTGATGAACTCATGAAACTCTTTTCATATTCATCCTACCATGGCCATGGATTTAATGAGTTATATTATGAATGCTATATGAGACATTCTCTCTCCTTTCCTGAGAGTGATGGATCCCTTGTTGATCACTCACATGCCTTCACACACATAGCAGTAGGGCCAATGAACACCTTTGCAGACCCCTGAATAGGATTTGCACTTAGTGTTATCAAACTTCTAAAGCTACATGCATAAGGCAACTATGGTGTCTCAGGTCTAAGGATTACTTGTACCACTATAACAATGAGAAACTGATTGACAGGCAGGATAAAACTCCATTCAGTTTATCTCATATCTTTGGTCACATTCAGTGTACCTATTCTCGCAATAGGCACCCACTTGTTGGTTGTAGTGTCTCCACACAAATAGCTTGAGACTAGCTATCCTCCTATAGAGTCAGCCTAACAAGTGCTAGTCCTATGGTTCATTACTGTCCATCATAGTGAACCTTCAACTAGGAATGCTTTAGGAGTTTAGTACAGAGATATATCTATAGTCTCAAAATTACAACTCTTTGTAATTCCATATTCTCAACTCTAACTCCATGGACATATTATGTAAATATAAATGATGCATATAAACATAATAGAATAAGCCCTTTTATTAAATCAATAATAAATGTGACATACATAAATGAAATCAAATCATTGTTCCTAATCCCTAAACAATCATCTCTATGATTGGCTCTAGGGCATAATCCTAACAATCTCCCACTTGCACTAAAGCCAATCGACCATGTATCGCATACCTATCTTCTCAAGATGTTGGTCTTAGACATAACCAATTATGTTTTAAAGCTTTAGTCAGTAGGTCTACAAAAACTTATGTAGATAATATCTTCTGTAATGTATCTATTACCTTTTCAAGTGATTCCTCTAATCACTTGGAATTGCCGCTCTATATGTTTGGACTTTTGATGAGACCGTGATTCCTATACTTGAGCTATAGACCCATTGTTGTTACAAAACAAGGTGTGGGCAACTCAATGGAAGGAACAACTCCAAGTTCTAAATGAACTTATAGATCCAAACAGTCTCCTAGACAATGCGACAATTAATTCACCCTTAATAATGGAATCCACTGTATCTTTCATACAGTTCTTCCATTAAGTATTTCACCAACTAAAGTGAATATAAAATATACCCCATATGGATTATATCCAAATCCATATACCCATCTACTATGAGTTTACAATTTCCATATACAATCCAATATTCCAAATTTGAATTGATTGATAACTATTTGTAACAATTACAACATAATAGATATCAGGTTCAATACATAGTGTAGAATAAGGCTTCTTAACACTTTAAGAACCTTACTTGTGTTATCCTAGGGCAGATGCCCTTGAATAATGAATTCTTATCTGAAGTAAATCAGACCTCCCTTAGAATTCTCCATGTTGAACTCCTTCAACATTTCAACTATGTTTGATGATTTGGAGATACTTAGCAATCTATATGATCTATCTCTACAGATCTTATTGGATGCTTCTGCCAAATCTTTCATGAAGAAGTTTTTCTCAAAAACTAAAACTTCACATTAGATAACATTTATATATCATTCATAATGATTAGGATGTCATCTTATTGATAGGATAAAGAAAAACAATTGCACTCCCACTAACCTTTTATACACTCATGGTCCATCTATACAATGAGAGAAATCAAACAATTTGATTACTTCAACTTTATAGATGTTCTAATTATGAGAACCTTGTAGTCTATTAATAGACTTCTATAACTTACACACTTTTATGGTTTTTCACCATTTGATATAACATCTTTATATCCTTTTTGACATATCTTATATTCAAAATGTGTGTTTATAGATAACAAGATCCAAATGGATTTCAGCATAACTATTATCAAACAAGTTTCTTTATAGACAACTTTTGCCTATGTTGAAAACGTTCTTAAATAGCCAAGCCTTTTAGGTCTCTACCTATCCATATTGGATTTAATGACTCTCAGTCATTTCTCAAGTTGATGTGAAACATCATCTAGTCATAATCAATAGGATTATCTTGGTGATCTTTATCACCAAAGAACAATTCTTTCACATTCTAATAGAGATACAATATCTCTCTTACGTTAAGAAATATCCAATTTGATCTATGAAAAGATTGTAGTGTAGTTAAGAGTTTTGTCTCAACAGAGAGATCTTTGTTCGTTTGTGGCTTTATAGACAATTCTATAAATTCTATCTACTTTTGCATCTTTCTTGAATGAACTCTTTCTCATGAAAATCTAGCAAACATCCTAATGGACAAATTTTGTTCATTAGGGTAATAGAAATACTATCCCAACCACTTTTGGGATATACCACAATTCAATACTTACTTGACCTTATTTCCAGATTGTCTACATTATGTATCCAGACATACGTAGCACAAGCCCAAGCCTTAACTTCTTTAAGTTGGGTTTCTTCCCATATCATATCTGATATAATTGGGACAAAACTGGAGTGAACCCTAAATTATCAATATGTAGCAATTTTAAGGTATATCCTAGATGGATACATTAGTAAAACTCATCATGGATCAAACCATATCTTAATAGGGTTCAATTCATTCTCTTAGATTCACCATTGAGCTATGGTATTCTAAGGTGAGTCTACTGTAATTGAATGCATGCTCTACATGACTATATACATCACAATGTATTAGTCAAATTATAAATGTAACTCTTTCACTTCACCAAGTAAAAGATGGTTTTGGTGATCTCATAACCAAGTCATAATCGTTACATTTAAATGAGAGTCTCTACATCTCTTGTATTCTCGGAATACGTTGCATTCGCTCTAATTAGTCATTTAAATTCAGAAATCAAATTTCTAGAATGTCTTAAATGACCTAGTTAAGAAATAAGTTCCCAAAATTAATCTAGCAACTCTTGCTCTATTAAAATTTTTAAAGGTAACTTATTATCTACTTAACTTTCTGCTTCCATTTAGATTACACTATAATCCAAAAACCAAGAAGCAGAACTAACCAATAATTTAGTTTAGAGCATGAACCAAAACTTCAAAAGTTTGGTTCTTCTAGGAAGACTGATACTTTATCAATTTCCATTTACAATACCTTATGTTTACTACAAAATAATTATATTTCTTTGTCTTTGACTTTTCAAGATTTGCTTTCCTCTATGCTTCCATTTTAAATCACATCTAGCTTCTCAAGCTATTCTATGTGATTAATCATTTTCAAAAGAATGATTATTAATAAACAACTTTTATTACATCCTAGTCCAGAAGAAGTCCTTTACAAGTACTATACTTTATAGTATTATTTCACTCATAATACAACCTTTGTATGTGATGTAGGACATCAAAGGCACTTGCATTGACTAATTTTGCTTCTGAAGCTCATTAGTCATCAATTACTATCATATAGCATGGCAACAAGATGCCAATTGCACATAGTGTCTTTTTCTTCTTAGGATGTTTTATGGAGGGCCTTTAATAAAAGGCCTAATAGCATATAAACAATCTTTTGAAATTGAGAACAATTCTCAATTTCCTAAGTCAATCAAAGAAATCGGGTTTAGTCAAACTATCAATATCCTATATATTAGGAAATAGGGGTTTTGAGGTGAGTAATTAGGTAATCTACATAAATAGAGAATTAGATTTCATTTTTATCCATAATGATTGGGTCTTTAATCATATGGTACCTCCCACTATTTTATCAAATTCCATACACCCTCTAATGGAATTCGGGAATCTCATTCCTAATGGGGATTGGGGTCCCACTGTGACCTAGAAGCCTCACATGTTAGTTTCTTGGCTTCTAACCCACAATAAGAAGACAACTCTTTGTCTATTGCTTCATAAGCAAGTTCCAATCATTTTGCCTCTAGGGAACATACACCTCACATGTTAGTTTCTTGGAATACTTCCCTAGTTAAGTTAAACCCATCATTCACACAGGTATGTTTCGCCAAATATATACCTCACATGTTAGTTTCTTGGTATATACCAGTTTAGGCACCCCATGATATCTCATATGTGATAGTTTCAAGTAATGTCTTTAACATGGGTAGCTCCTACATGTCTGCAGCCAGGTACCCACATTAAGGGACGTTAGATGATCCTATAATGATGGAAGGCAATGAAGAATTCATTCCCTAATGACTTCTCCATTTTCAACTTAATATTAAATAAGAGGGGTTTTAAAGGGTCTCATCAAATTAACATGCATCCTATGTATCAAAATTTAAACATATAAATTATGCTATTTATAATCATACATCTCATGCTATTATAAATCATACATCGCATGCTATTATATATCAACATATATAAAGTACCATATTTTGATATTAGTCCCTAAGTGAATAGATAACATATACCAAACTATGGTATCGGAGCTAATACAATTATCTCATAAATTTAAGCTCCCACTATGATGATTATGGACTTTGAGAGGATTCAATCCAAGCCAATAGATTGAATCCAAGGTCTAAGGTGGGTGTAGGTGATCGTAAAATAAACCATTCGTAACATGCATGCTTTCTTGAAACACTTCTCTAAGCTTTCAAGTCCTTCAATCTGCTCCCTTGGCTTGATGGTCTCCACCATTGGCTTGTTGGGCTCCATCATACTCCTTTGGGTCCACCATGCTCCTTAGTGCGCTCTCGATTACATAACATTTACATAATATATAGAAAGGGATACATAAGGGGAATGTGGGGTACATAAGAGAATGATAGAGAGAGAGGGAAGGTGGCATGCAAGCTCCAAATAATAAATTACATCACCATAATAAAATTACAACTCTTGAAAAATTATTACAACCCATTCATAAGACGGCCAATCACAATTGGTTTAAAGGGTATAGTCCATAATCATCATCCAAACACATACATATAATCTTATTGCATAATGTAAAGAAAAACTGTAAGCATTAAAACATATGGGCATTATGATAATTCTCTTGAATGATTTACATTAATCTCATTAATGCATCCTAATCTTATTAGGTTTTAACAAAAATATCCAGAATTAAATAAATTCTTAACATTTAAGACATTACAGTTTCAATTAATCAAATTAATTTAAAACATGTAAAGTTTCCTAAAATAACTCTAATATCCAATATTAGGGTTTCCTTAATTAAACAAAACAATTTCATTTAATTAAGAATTTCCAGATTTTAATTTAATCCCTAATTGTGTTTTAAACCATTTAAAACATTATAAAATTAATCAATATTAATTAAATAATTAATATAGGAATTAAATAAAATCATTAAAATGATGAATTAGTGTATTAGGGTTTCCTAAAACCCTAAACCCTAAATGCATAACCCTAAACCCTAAATGCAAGCCCTAATCATTAAATGCCTTATGATTGGTCATTTAATGTCCAATCATTAAAACCCTAGGTTCATATGGTATTTAATAAAAGGGATTAGGGTTTAATTAATGCCAAATAGGGTATTAATTACCCTTAATTAATTACACTAATTAGGGTTTCCAAAACCCTAACCCTAGACATCATTAATGGTATTAATTATGCCCTAACAATCAATAACCATGATTGGTCATTTAATGACCAATCATTAACTCTTAATTAAGGTAATTAATATTCCAATTAGGGTTTTAATTAATGCCATAATGAAATTAGGGTTTCATCATTAACTCAAAATTAGGGTTTCATCCTTAACTCTATGCAGCCGTCACTACGAGGGGGCTGCCTGAGCTTGGCTAGGCTGCCATGGCCACCAACGACTGTGGGAGGCCATGGCCAGTCATGGGAGAACATCCTAGGGGTGTGGGACAAGCCTCTGGACACGTGAGAAGTGGTGGAAGTGGCTGCCATCATCAAGAACAATCAGGGTTTCCAAACCCATTGCTGGAGCCATTGTTGCAGACCTTGAAGGTCACAATAGCTTCTAAAACCTTATCAATTCGACTCCTACATTGAAACCAGCTTTCGTATCATGTCCCTACATGAAATACTAAGCTAATAGAAGAGGTTTGGATGATCAAATCATCATCAATTGTTCTAAACAATTAAAACAACAGTAGGCTGCCCAGAAATTTACAGCATACTGTCCATTGTCAGAAATTGATTTAAAACCCAGCAAGATGAATGAATTAGGCTACCAAACGAATTTTCCCAGTATCCTACATGTCTTAGGAAACTAATGAAATTGGTTTCATGCAATTTGGAGTTCCCTAACTCAAGTTCTAATCAAAACTCCATTGATGACTTTTCTACAGAGAAAATCTGCTATGCTGTTCATGAAAAATTTTCAAACTTTTTGAATATTTTTCCATCAAAACCTTTTTGAAACTTAAAGAAAATCATATACACATGATATATAATGATCCTACAATGATCTTCCATCATAAATACAGCAGCTTTAATTAGAATTAATTGCAAGAACCTTAGGGTTCTAAAACCCAGATTCAGCCTCCATGGTGTTCTTCTCCTTCTTCCTTCTGTTCTAGCATCTTAATCCAATTATGATGCATCTAAATGCTTGGGAACCTTTCCCTACCATATCTAGAACATAACCCAAGTGGTGGAAACCATTGCCATGCCTTTGATCTCCATCAATAACTCAAAGTTGTGGCTATTGCATCATTCCCGAGCAAAACTGTCTTTCCAGACAGCCTGTAGTAAAAAATTCATAACTTTCACTACAGAACTCGGATTGACGCACCGTTTGTTGGGTTGGAAAGCTTATTCGAAGAGCTTTCTAATCATATATGGCTCGAAAATTTTGGAGAAGAACTCTGAATTCGGAATGCAAAACAAGATGACGGTTTTTCATGGCTACCATGAAAACTGTTCATAACAGTTTTATAAAACCCTAGTTTCCTTATTCTTCTTCTCCAAACTCAAACCCTATGCAGCCTATTGCATCCATGGATACACTTAACCATCAATTAGAAGAGGAGTAGAAGAGAATTGACCTAGGGTTCCAAACCCTAGGTTCAGCCATGGAGGAAAACCAATTATGCAGAAAAAATTTTCCAGATTTTTGAATCATTCAACTACACCATAATTACCAGCCCATATGTATTTTGTATTATGCATAATCATGGCTCTGATACCACTGTTGGGAATCGATCAAGAGGGAAAAATACAAAGGCGGAATATAAAAATTTTTCCTACGATTCCCAATCCCATGAATCTAACTATGCATAACACAAAATCAAACCCTAACTACAAAGAGGGTTAGAACACTTACAGAATTTTTGTCTTCTCCTTTTTGCTCCAAGCTTTGATTCCGGACAGCGGTGAATGAGCAGCCCAAGTGTGCTGCCTCCAACGGTATCCACACCTAGCTAGAGCTTCAAGTCCTTTCTTTCTTCTTCCTTGTTGTTGCTAGAGGTGGAGAAGAGAGAGAGAGAGAAGAGAGCCTCCAAGGGCTGGACGGCTAGGGTTTATTGTGTAAGCCTCTTATGCCATGTCACACATAAGTGTGACTTATATAGGTAGCCCACTAAAGGAGGCTGGCCATGGGAAGAAACCCTAATAGGGTTATGTGTAATTACACTTAATTGCACATTAACCCCTATTATTTGTATCAAATACAAATAGGCCTATAAAGAACTATTCTTTATTCACTAAAACCCTTTCTCTCATAGACTTTAAAGCCCTTCTTGCATGATCAGTGTGTGACCCATTGGGTTCACATCATTAAGTAGTAGGAATAGCATGAGGTGTGCACAATGGAACTCTTTCCATTTAGGGTCTAATTGGAACTCCTTCCAATTCCCTAATTGATTATAACTCACTTATATCAATTAGGGCTTCTACTAACTATGAGTAACACCTAGCATATGGCTCATGGTGTGGTCCTTAATGAGGTGAATAGTCATTTACAATGAACCCTTCTGTTATAGTTTATAGGTTACAATTGCATCCTTCCTTCAACACAATGTCTCCAATTGAACTAATAGGACATGGAAGTCTGTCAAGTCCCTAGTTCAATTACTTTATACTCATTCATAGATATCAACTCATTGATGAACTCATGAAACTCTTTTCATATTCATCCTACCATGGCCATGGATTTAATGAGTTATATTATGAATGCTATATGAGACATTCTCTCTCCTTTCCTGAGAGTGATGGATCCCTTGTTGATCACTCACATGCCTTCACACACATAGCAGTAGGGCCAATGAACACCTTTGCAGACCCCTGAATAGGATTTGTACTTAGTGTTATCAAACTTCTAAAGCTACATGCATAAGGCAACTATGGTGTCTCAGGTCTAAGGATTACTTGTACCACTATAACAATGAGAAACTGATTGACAGGCAGGATAAAACTCCATTAAGTTTATCTCATATCTTTGGTCACATTCAGTGTACCTATTCTCGCAATAGGCACCCACTTGTTGGTTGTAGTGTCTCCACACAAATAGCTTGAGACTAGCTATCCTCCTATAGAGTCAGCCTAACAAGTGCTAGTCCTATGGTTCATTACTGTCCATCATAGTGAACCTTCAACTAGGAATGCTTTAGGAGTTTAGTACAGAGATATATCTATAGTCTCAAAATTACAACTCTTTGTAATTCCATATTCTCAACTCTAACTCCATGGACATATTATGTAAATATAAATGATGCATATAAACATAATAGAATAAGCCCTTTTATTAAATCAATAATAAATGTGACATACATAAATGAAATCAAATCATTGTTCCTAATCCCTAAACAATCATCTCTATGATTGGCTCTAGGGCATAATCCTAACATACCCAACTTAGGAAAACATGAACCAAACTCAAACCCATGAACCAAAACCAATTTAAAGATATGTGAATTTAAGAAAGAGAGAGAGAGAGAGAGAGAGAGAGAGAGAGAGAGAGAGAGAGGGTTTCAAGGTTAAAAAAAAAAATTCTAAAAACAGATTATGATATATTCTTCATTTCTTCCCCTTCACTCAAAAGGTGAGGGTAAGGGCTCAACTCTTCAGCCCAACAATTTGAAAAAATTGGGGGTGGATTGGGACCCAAGTTATGGGTTAGGGTGCTGGTTTGGTATGGAGGAGAGAAATTAAAGATGCTACTATAAATGCCTCGGGAGAAATGCAACTGCACTTCCCTACAGATTGAAGGGGTCTAAAGGTGGGAATTAAACAGAATAAGCCACACAAAGACAGCTTACATGTTAGGGAATGAAACCGTGGTAACAAACAAGCAAACCAAGCATAATGTCAAAACAAAACCATTAGTTTTGAGATTAAACACATAGCATCAAAATCAATTCAGCTGATGCCTGCAAAATGACTTAAATTACAGTGGTTCTTTGAAGCTGCATCAGATTCTCTAACTATTCTTCCTTTGAGCATATATATATAATAAATAAAAGCATTAATTACTTGCATCAAAGAAAACCATGCCTATGAATTGAAATACACTCTTGAATTCAAAGTTTCAAATCCCATGTATAAAGCTAAATTTTATAGGATATAAGTTCCAAGGGAAAAAGAAGTCAAAAACCACTAACATTTGAAATATGTTCAGGGGACTTTGGATACAAACTGAAAATGAACATTCTATTTTGCTCTAACGACAATAGAAATGAATTTTTTTTTTTAAGAAAAAAATTTTCCAAACCATATAAGATAAATCAAATGATTCTTCATTTCTTTAAGGGCAAATTACACAAAACCCCCTTGAACTATGATGTGAGTTGCACAATACCCGCTTGAACTTTGAAACCAAACAAAAAGACCCCCCCTTAAAGTATTTAAGGGGTTACGCTGTTAACAAAAAACATAAAGGGGAATATATATATATATGCCTCATTCCAGAAAGGAAAAGAAGCTAGAGAATTAAAGGGAAAAAAAAAAAACAGAAATGATGAAGAATTTTTTTTTTTGGGGGGGATAACTACTGCAACTCAAGTGAGGTGAGTCGCTAGTGGCGACCTGCATCCAAAATCCATCTCCCCCTCCAAAAAAAAAAAAAAAAAAAAAAAGGTATGAAAGATGGAGGACCTTTTCAGTCTTTTTCCCAGTGGGGCTAGGCAACAGTGGGGCAACTATTACAGAAACCTTGTTTGCATTTTTCTGATAAAGAATTCTGGATGGTGGAGTAACACATCACCAATATTTTATAGTCTTTGCTGGAAGGATTTTCTGCAAATCCTGCCTTGACTTGTGTAAAGATTCGGGCTCTATTTCAAGTGTTTTTTTTTTAGGCCCAGCATATTCACTTGATGTGGATAGGAGATGAGAAGAGCATCCATGAACGACAATGTCGAGATTGACGTTAATTTCGATTTCAGCATTTCTGTTCAACACTATTGCTTTAAAACTCACCCTTTTCCCATTTGCTGCCAAGAAATTAAAGAAAAATCCAACGATTAGCTGCCAAACCGTCGACGGTGGCACCCTCACGGCCACCTCTCTGTCTCTTTCTCTATAGAATATTAATATTAATCTAAATATATATAAAGGTAAGAGATGTTGCAAAAGGTAGATGTTGCAAAAGGAAGAGCAAAATTGTAATATAAAGAATTACCCAACCCTAGCTGCTAAGCCTTAGCCCTCCTACATTTACCAAAGCCCTTGAAATCAATTTCAAACATATCAAAACTACGAGGAGGAATCACCCACATCAAACCCACCTGATTAAACAGTCTTTGCCACAACCCATGCAATAAAGGATAATGCAAGAAAAGATGATCCACTGACTCACTATTTTTCTTACAATGCACACACCACTGGGAAGAAAGGTGCATCTTGGTTCATCTTTTCTAAAGAAAATCACAACCCTGAGGTATCCCCGCCAACAACCACAACCCCTGCTTCCTCTGTTTTTCTTTACAGCCCCTCCCCCCCAAAAAAAAATGTATATATATATTGGTTCACACAAAGCAACCCAACGTGTAGTTGTAAACAAATCACACATATTTGCAGAAGAAGAGAAGGAGAAAATAAAAAAAAGAAGAAGTTAGAGACTGACCTTAACAAAACCCTATTCTTGACACCAAAAACCCTTGTTCATGAGAAGAAAATCGAAGCCCTTTGTTGGAGAACTTGAAGGAACGGCTGCTGGAATTGACCCTTAACACCATCAGCAGGCTGCCTAGCTACACAACAGCGCCGCCATCGTCTTCTCCGGTTCCGATTGCAACAAGTGTGAGATAGGATGGAGAGTGGGTCTTGTAATTGGAGCTCAATTGATCAGTAACGTCGTGGCTGTGAACTTTGTGTTTGTTGAGAAGAGGGTTAGGGTTTGAGAGATGCAAGATGAGGGATGGGAGATAGGATGGAGAGTGGGTCGTGAGTTTGGGAAAGTGAGAGAAAAAACCGCGCCTTATTTTCGTGGGATTGGGAAGCTGAGGTTTCATTAAAAAAAAATTCTCCCTAGAAACATCACGGTATAACTTAATACTGTGATCTATCTTATGCCCTATGATCACGGTCTTTAAAAAACTGAGATTAAAATGCTTAAAAAGATCACAGGTTTTTATAAAATTGTGATTAAATATTTTGTCCACACATAAGATCATAGTTTTTAAAAAAAGTGTGATCTTTTTATTTTTTTCAACTGTGATCTTTTTCTATTATTGTAGTAGTGAGGATAGAGGTACGTTTTTCATGAAAAATCAATTGATGTGTTTAGGCCGTTTTCTCTTCATGGTTCAATTATATGCATGATTTTAAGCATCTTTTGTATAGGACACTTGCTGTGTAAGCCTCGTCTTCATAGGTGTATGGATAATTATCCTTTTCGAGGATAATTATCATCCTTAGAGGGTGAGGTTGTGCATGGGTGCTTTCTAAAGTGTGTTTAAGTGCGCTATGAGTTTCTTTGTATTCTTAGGTATAAATTTTACGTAGGATATATGAAGAAACCATTCATATGGAGTGATTTCTACGTAAAATTATCTTCGGATAGTTTTACTTAAGAAAGCTCGCCGTAAGGATGATTATTTCACATTCCTACATAAAGTACTTACCTAAGGCATCATGGTAGATTTTCTTTTCATGTTTAGGATTGTCATATGATATTTTTATCATGGTAATGCCTATTTAGCATGTTTTTTATAGTTTTGTGCATGTTAGGGTGTTTAGAGCATATAGGAGCATATTAGGATTTTGTTTCTCTTTTGATTTTTGTTCTTTGCATGAGTATTAGGTCATTATATGCATGTTTAGCATTCTGTCTAGATTTGAACTAGGTCTTCTAATGATGATTTGAGCATGAATATGGTTGGTTTGAACTTAATAATTGCCCTATAGAATACATGGGGTGATTAATTAATGTTTTCTCGATGTGTCGAGATAATTTGCATATGGTAAGTGGTTCATGATAAGTTTGTTTTGATTTGTTCTCTTCTCCCTCCTTTGGGTTATTCTCTTTACTTTGGACTATAATTCTTGAGTTTCCATGTTTTCTAAAACTCCTTTTTGAATAAGAGTTCTATCTCTTCTAGAACTCTACTTTCATTAAAATTCTGTTTTATCTAGAGTTCTATCTCTATTAGAATTCTACTTTTTCTCAAACTCCTTTTTGAATAAGAGTTCTCTTTCTTTTAGAACTCTACTTTCATTAAATTCTGTTTTGTCTAGAGTTCTATCTCTTTTAGAATTCTACTTTTCTAAAACTTCTTTTTGGATAAGAGTTCTATCTCTTTTCAAATTCTATCTTTTCTCAAATTCCTTTTTTGGAAACTCTTCTTCTTTTTCAAACTCTTCTTTTCTTTTAATGGAACTTAGGGTTTATAGTTCATTGTAAAGGGAGTAACCCCTTCTCAATCGAACTACGTGGACTTTGATCCTTACATCTTTGTATGTAAGGTACATAGGCACTCATTTGATGTTCAAGTCCATCCTAGGATTCTAAGTATCCTAGGTTTTCTTTTTCTTTCTTTCTCTTTCTCTCTACCCATTTGTCCATCACATATATGCTAGTAGAGTAGGATGGACCCATGCTTATACATTTATCCATCACATATTTGTTAGTGGATAGGATGGATTTGTTTGCTTGCTCATTTATCCATCACATATTTGCTAGTGGATAGGATGGATTTGTTTGTTCATTCTCTCTATCTCTTACTTGCTTTCCATATCTCTCATACTTGTTCATGGATGTTTACATGCTTTATGGATGTTTATATGTTTTATGGATGTTCATGGATGAATATGGATTATTTTTGGATGATTCTTTGCATATGCATGGTGACTAATTAGGAAGTGATTGAAATAGCCCATATAAATTCAGAGACCCATTTTGGGGCGATGTGGGTGCCTATAGGATGTTTCCTAGAACCTTCCCACATCGTAACTTAGTCTCCGAATCCTCTCTTGTTTTGATTAGACCTGCTTTTCCTTGATCGGAGTCATGTGGTTTGTTTTCAAAGGTTTCCTTCTAAAAACTATTTTGAAAGGTTTTCCTTTTTTTCCTTAAAAAATGAGGTGGCAACTCCTTATTTGTTTTGTTTTTGTGAACCTCTTTAAAAACCATATTTTTATTAATTTAAATCTCTACAAGTCTTTTTAAAAGAAGGGTTCTCCTTCCCCCTGGATCGAAACCCGTGGTTCACAGTCTGGCGACTCTACTGGGGATTAGTGGACTAGACTCAAGGAATCTGTATGGGCTAATTTAATTGCTTAAATTAAAATCAATCACTTACATACGCTTGAATGTGTGTTTACTTTATTGCATTGTGTGCGCAATTGCATTTGAATGATAGGTCGATGTATCCTTGCCTTTTCTGATTGGCCTAGCCGGTTCCCCTCGTTCTCGGGTGTCATGTTTGCGAAGCTATCAACTCCTCTTGCCACATATCCTTGGGTTCTACCCATGGGTATATTAAATGGATCAACACGTACCACTTGACTCACGCGGCATCCCTCATGCCACACGTGATAGGTATATAGTTGATTCAAGCAAGTAGGGGACACTATCCTACCCTTTTTAGTGCATATAGTAGACTATCTAACACACAAGGACTCGCCTAGTTTAAAGTCACCATGCTTGTGGAATGAATGCAGGTACAGAGTGGATGTGTGTTTGAATGTATGTGTGTATGGAATGAATGTATGTGTGGCATGAATGTGTGTTGTAGGAATGAATGTGAATGGAATGAATGGCAATGCAATTCATGTCATGGTTCATTGAGAAGATGATACAAAGCCCTCGATACAGTGATCCGGTTTCTTACTTTTGAATGCGGTTGGAGATATGAATGAATGCTATGTGGGTGGTTAATTTTAAGGGGTAACATGACTTTAAAATCAATCGACCTACATCCCTTTAGTATGACCTTCTTACCTAGAGCCCATTGGGCTCATATGGATGAGAGACCCAACTAAAGGAATGTTATTGGACCATTACCCGCCCGTTTAAATCAATTGTGGAGACTAAAGGCGCTTTGTGTCACTTTGTAACTAAGTATGGGTCATTTGGATGTAATAGAGTGCTGGCTTGGACTCGTGACTCGTCAGGCCGTTTGATCAGAGGAAGTACCAAACAAGACCTCGCCATGGATGATACTTTTGCATTGAATAATCCGGCCACACCTGAGGAGACATCTGTTTCTGGGACTCCCGCGGATCCACGAAGGATTGAGAGGCTATTAAATGACATACTTGGGAAGTTGGAAGAGGTGTCAGTGAAGTCTGAAACCGCAATAAGAATGGCACAAGAGATCAACAACCGAACCCCTGTCCTCATCCACAATGTTCCTACAGATCATGCCATACCCGACACTCAAGTCCCCATTGTCCATAATCAATCCAACCCATTTGCCCAAGCTGGAGGCCAAGCCCAAAATCCACCACCTCCACATACTCAATCATCGCCTCAAAATCCACCACCTCTATATACTCAACCTCCACTACAAAACATCCCCATTTATACCCAATCATCCACTTTCATCCCTACTACTGAAAACCCTCCTATGAGTGATGACCAAAAGATGATGGCTGCAAGGATGTTGGCCTTGGAGAAGACTTTGAAGGGTATTCGCCATGCAGCTGATTTTGTGGATATCCACACTCTTTCTTTCTTCCCTCAAGCGAGATTGCCGACTTCATTCAAGATGCCAGAGTTACAGAAGTTTGATGGAACGGGTTGCCCTAAGACTCACTTGAAAATGTATGTCTGAGCAATGCAACCTTGTGGTGCTTCTGAGGAGTTGATGGCCTAATTATTCCATGAATCACTTAGCACTTCATCGCTGCATTGGTTTCTATGCTTGGATGAGTCAAAGACTAGAACATGGGAAGACATGTGCAGAGAGTTCACCGATCACTACAAGTACAACACAGAGGTTGATGTGACAAGAAGAGACTTGGAGACTACCAAATAGGCGGCAAATGAATCTTTCTCTTCCTATATCACTAGGTGGGGGAAGAAAGCTTCTAAGATGTTCGATAGGCCTAATGAAGAAGAACAGATACGAATGGTGGTCAAGAACCTATTGCCTATATATCACAAGCACTTGTTCGCTCACCACTTTCCCACTTTCAAAGCTTTGATTAGTTCTGGGACACAAGTGGAAGACGCCATAACCGATGGCACTATCAAGGTTGAAGATCCTTCAAGGTTTCATCGGATAAGGAACAATGGAAAGGCACCCGCTGAAGTAAATGCAATTGCTCCACAATAGCCATGGAACATTGGCAACAATTCTACTCCTCGTAAATTCTCTGATTTGTATGCACCACTGGACAAGGTTTATGAAAGATTGAAAGCAAGGGGCATCCTTAAACCTCTAGACCCAATACCTCCACCAAATCCATTGCCTAGGTGGTACAACGAAAATGAGTACTACCATTTCCACCAATCCAAAGGTCATAGAACAGACCGTTGTGCTCGTCTCAAACATGAAATACAAGACCTCATTGATAAGAAGATCATAGGCCCACCTACCCCTCCTAGCCGTCCCAGTGTCACTCAAAATCCTTTGCCATCCCATAACTCATCCCCCACTTCTAATGTCAATGCAATAGAAGATTCACCTCGTTCACCTCGACCCATTCGCTATTACACCACTTTGCCTATAAGTCTCACCAATGTATTTCACCATTGCAAGAAAAGAGGCCTTATCACTTCCCTTCCACCCAAGCCTTCACTTATTCCTGACCCATCCTTTTGCCTATACCATAGAAAGTCCGGCCATGATACCGAGGATTGCACCTTGCTAAAGAAAGTGGTCCAAGACTTGATTAACGAGGGAACTCTGATAGTTCCACAGCCAAATCCATGTGAAGTGCGTACATTGTTGCCCACCCTACATGAAGAAAACATGCAAGAGATTAATATGCTAGAATGGGCAAATCCCAAAGAGAAGCCTATGAGGAAAGAAAAGGTTGTTGAGAAGGAAGTGCCGAAGAAGCCGAGTAAGCCTCGAAAGTCATTTTAGCAACAGTTGAAGGAAAGGTATGATGCCGGAGATCCTGAAGTGGGTTTATTAGGAGAACCATCTGGGAAGTTTGACTTCTGTGTTCTCTACACTGCACCGCCTTCAATAATAATTCCTATTCGTGCAACCGGATGGGGAAATCCATGGGAAGATGAGCAACCAAAGGAGAAATCCCCGGTCCACTCAACCGGATGGGGAAAATTGGTAAAAGAAGAACGGTCGACAGAAAAGTCTCCAATGCAAGAGGTAGATATGCTTGAATGGGGGGACATCATGGGTGAAACCTGTAGCGAAGAAGTAAATGATCTGTGGGCAGACTCTGAAAAAGTTGACCACTTGATTAGGGGCAGTCGTTACTTCAAACCATCCTACCTTCAGAATGAAAATCTGGTGGAAGCACTAGAGAAGGGGCAAAGACTTGAAATTTACGATGAAGAGGATGAAGTCTTAAAGCAACTGAAAAAGACTCAAGCCAACATTACCATATGGGAATTGCTTATGGCTTCTCTCAAGCACTGTCAGACTATGCTTAAGCTCTTGAACCATGTCCAAGTACCCATCGATACTTCACCGGAAGGATTGGTGAGTCTTATAACCCCCGTCGAGAAAGCAGCTACCATAATCTTTACGGAAGCTGATTTGCCAAAAGGGAGAAGAGATCATGTGCAGGCTTTGAACATAACTGTTGATACCTTAGGGAAATGGGTTCCCACCGTCCTTATTGACAATGGTTTTGCTTTGAATGTGTGTCCACTTCGTACTACTACATCTCTTGGGTTGGGACCTACAGATTTTGTGCCATCTGGGCAATTAGTGAGAGCATACGACAACACAAGAAGGGAGGTAATTGGTATGGTGACCTTACCATTAACCATAGGATCGACAGAGTTTGAGGTTGAATTCCAAGTTCTTGATGTTCCTGCGTGTTTCAATCTCTTGCTAGGCCGACCATGGATCCATCCAAATGGGGCCATCCCATCGTCTTTGCACCAAAAAGTTAAGTTCCCCTACAAAGGATCTATTGTGACCCTACAAGGAGACTATGAACTCACTACTAGTCAAATGTCAAGAATCCCCATTTGTGAGATCAAGCACAATCCTTCAGATATGCCGTTGTCAGGGTTTGAGTACGTGCAGGTCATCAACTTAGCACCCGCAGGTAGAGAACTTATCCCATTAGACTTTTCACCACATGGGAACTTGCGTATCGCCGAGATCATGAAGATCATGGGTTTCTTTCCTGGCATGGGAATGGGACCAAGGCACCGAGGAATTACAGAGCCAATTAAGCACCAATCGGCCTTGCAGACCTTTGGTTTGGGATATAAGCCAACACAAGCAGATTACAAGGAACAAGCGCAGCTGAGAAAAGAGAAAGAGATTGCTAAAGCACGTGGACACATTGTTATTCACCCGCTTAAGCCTTACAAGCCAACCTTGAAGGGGTGTTTTATGAAAGGAGGAGAAGATTTCCCGTATTGTGGCTTTCCGAAACCTACTTATGTGGAGTCCATCAGAGCTAGAGTCCCTGGGTTTGAAATTTTCTTTAAGACCGAGTGGTATCCGATCACAGCAACTATGGTTGAGGATTCTGCAATAGATAGCGACAGAGAAGAAGAGGATTGGGCAAACAGTATGGATTCAGAGGTTATGGGCCGATTGTTTTTAGAATGTGTACTAACCATCGAAGATTGTGAAGAGGTTCCAGTTCCAGCATTCCAGACAGTCAGCGAGCCACTTCAGAATTAGTACACCGAAGGATCCCCCGTTCTTATTCCAAGGAAGAAGAGTCTAAGCCAATAGAGGATATGTAGGTTTTCTTTTGAGTCTTGAGTCAGCAAACAATCTGTCTTTGTTTTAAGTATTTCATTTATTGAGTCCTTTAGAGTTGTCGTAAGTGTTGTTTTGCTATTTCAGAGTCTTCAATTAGTGATTGGTACTTTCTTTATTTTCTCGTAGAGATTATATCCATTGTCTTCACGCCTTTTTGTCTCTTAATGTGTGTGGCATGGAAATAGACCCTAGAGACGCTGATATCCCTCCTGAGCTCATCGAGCAAAGGAATAAAGGGATAGCACAACCAATTACAGAAGAATTAGAATCAATTAATCTAGGGACAAATGAATTGCCAAAAATAATTAAAATTGGTACAACACTTTCCCCTTCTGAAAAAGAACAATTGGTTGAGTTGTTGAGAGAAAATCTTGAAGTGTTCGCCTGGTCTTATGAAGATATGCCCGGAGTAGACACAGACATAGTACAGCATCGCATTTCAACCAATCCTAACATGAAGCCTGTTAAGCAGAAGTTGAGCAGAATAAGGCCTGAGTGGGCGTTGAAGATAAAGGAAGAGGTGATCAAGCAGATAGAAACTAAGTTCCTTAAGGTCGTAGAGTACCCTAAATGGCTTGCAAATATAGTACCAGTCCCAAAGAAGGATGGCAGAGTGTGTATGTGTGTAGACTTTCGTGATTTGAATAAGGCATGCCCTAAGGATGACTTCCCACTACCACACATTGACGTGTTAGTCGATAGTACCGCAGGGCACACTCTTCTTTCTTTCATGGACGATTTCTCGGGTTACAATCAATCAAGATGGCACCAGAAGATATGGAGAAAACATCCTTCATTACTCAGTGGGGGACCTATTGTTACAAAGTAATGCCATTCGGGTTAAAGAATGTAGGGGCGACTTATCAGAGAGCTGCTACCACCTTGTTGCATGACATGAAACATAAAGAAGTCGAGGTTTACGTCGACGACATGATTATCAAGTCAAAGGATAGGGAAGGACATATAGTTGTGCTCAGAAAGTTCTTCGATCGAATCATAACGTACAAGCTTCGCCTCAATCCTCAGAAATGTGCTTTCGGAGTCACTGTAGGAAAGTTACTAGGTTTCATGATAACACAGAGGGGAATTGAAATGGATCCAAGCAAGATCAAGGCCATTCTAGAGATGCCGCCGCCTAAGAATGAGAAAGAAATTCGAGGTTTCTTGGGAAGATTGCAGTACATAAGTCGGTTCATAGCTCAACTCACTACCATTTATGAGCCCGTTTTCAAGCTGCTAAAGAAAGGAGAACCGAAAGAATGGAATGAGGAATGCCAGAATGCTTTTGAAGCCATTAAACACTACTTAAGCAATCCACCGATACTTGTTCTACCTAGAGAAGGAGAGCCGTTGTTGCTGTACTTAACCGTCATAGAAACTGCTATGGGGGCAATGCTCGCACAATACTTAGAAGAGTCGAGAAAAGAGAATGCCATTTACTATCTGAGTAAGAAAATGATAGACTATGAGGTGAACTATAACGCTGTGGAAAAGACTTGTGTAGCATTGGTGTGGGCCTCCCAAAAACTCCGCCATTACATGCTATCTTTCCAGGTGTTCCTTGTTAGTCGCATGGATCCACTCAAATATCTACTTGAAAAGCCGATGTTAACCTATCGTAGTGTGCAGTGGTTGATGTTGTTATCTGAATTTGATATCAAGTATGTGGTACAGAGCTCGATAAAAGGGAGAGTCATTTCAGAACACTTGGCCGAGAATCCAGTTTCAGAAGGAGATAGCATTGAACAAGGGTTCCCTGACGAGGACACATTGGAGATAGAAAAGAAGCCATGGAAAGTCTACTTCGACGACGCTGCAAATAAAAGGGGCTACGGCATTGGAGTCTTGTTGATTTCTCCTGATGACGCCTACACCCCTCTGGCAATGAAGTTAGGGTTCGAGGCCACAAACAACATCACCAAATATGAAGCTTGCATTCTAGGGTTGGAAGCAGCCTTAGAGTTGGGAGTTGAAGAGTTAGAAGTGTACGGAGACTCAGCCTTGATTATCTACCAAATCAGAGGAGAATGGAAGACTCGAGTCGAGAAGTTGTTACCCTATCATGCTTATCTAGAAGCACTTACCAAAGAATTCGACAAAATAGAGTTCCACTACTTGTCAAGGGTAAAGAACCGCTTTGCTGACGCTCTTGCTACACTTGCGTCCATAGTGGAAATCCCAGAAGGCGGAAATGTTCATCCACTAGTGATTGAAAGAAGAAAAGAGCCAGTGTACTGCTGTAGTATTCAGAATAGTCAAGTAACAGATGGGCGTCTGTGGTTCTATGACATCCAGAGGTTTGTAGAGAAAAGGGAATATCCTGAAGGAGCTTCGAAGGTTGACACGCATACGCTAAGAAGATTAGCTACCCACTACATCATGTGCGGAGAAAAGTTATACAGACGATCCTACGACGGTATCCACTTGCTTTGTGTGACGGAGGAAGAAGCTCAAAGAATAATTGAAGAAATACATGAAGGAGCAGGGGCACCTCACATGAATAGTTATATGCTAGCTAAGAAGATTGCTCGCCTCGGTTACTATTGGACCACCATGGAAAGAGATTGTTATCTACATGTCAAGAAGTGCCATAATTGTCAAATCTTTGCCTTCCATCAATGCCTTTAAATACTATGTCATCCCCTTGGCCCTTTTCAACTTGGGGAATAGATATCATTGGAAAGATCCATCCTAAGTCAAAGGAAGGTCATGAGTTTATCTTGGTGGCAATAGATTACTTTACTAAGTGGGTAGAGGCGAAGTCCTACAAAACCTTGGGGTCAAAGCAAGTGGCTCATTTCATTAAGACCCACATCATTTGCCGATATGGGGTTCTACATAAGATTATATCAAATAATGGACAACACTTCCGAGGCGAGGTAGAAGAAATCGTGCAGAAGTACAGCATTCGAGTTCATAAGTCCTCTCCTTATAGGCCACAGACAAATGGAGCAATTGAAGTAGCTAACAAGAATGTAAAGAACGTGCTACAGAAGTCGGCTAAGAAGTACAATGATTGGTCAGAAAGGTTGCCACTCGTCTTATGGGGGTATCGCACTTCAATCAGATCTTCCACAGGTGCTACGCCATACTCATTAGTTTATTGCATGGAAGCAGTACTCCCAATTGAGTTAGAAATTCCTTCTCTCAGGGTGGTAATGGAAGATCAACTGTCCGAAATAGATTGGGTATGAAACAGATATGATGAGCTAGTTCTGCTTGATGAAAAGCGTTTAAACGCCCTATACCATGTTCAAGGTTATCAGCGTAGAATAGCTAGAGCTTTCAACAAGCGCGTCAAGGATCGTGGCTTAAAAGATGGAGACATAGTGCTGAAGGAAATCCGCGCGCCTATCTTTGATCCAAGGGGCAAGTTCAGGCCTAACTGGGGTGGTCCCTATATCATAAAGGAGATATTGCCAGGAGGAGCAGTTCGATTGATGGATTTGGATGGAATAGAGTTCTCTCAACCAACCAATTTAGATCAACTCAAGAGATACCATGTGTAAAGCTTGATAGGTTGAAAACCCATAAGGGCGGCCTAGGCAAAAGAAAAGCATGAACTACGAGGGCCTGATTCTCCATCATTCAAAAAAAAAAAAAAAAAAGAAAGAAGAAAAAAGAAAGAAAGAAAAGAAAAGAAGAAAATGTTTACAAACATGATGGAGATACGTAGGCAGCCCATAAAGTTACCTTGGGTGCGGTCCAATTGTGGAAAAAAAAAAAAAAAAACAAGGGGCATGACAATGTATAAAGTAATTCATAAATCAAATTTAATTGTTTGATGGCAATTTATTCAAAACTAGAGAAATTGATAATAGTTTTATTTGTAATAATTGCAAGTCTCGAAGGACTATTATTGTGCTTAACATGCTTAAAATTCAAAAGGATTGCTAATTCTTTGCTCTCTGAGAAGTCTTGTTTGTTCCAGTAGTCTTGTTCGCTTTGGTGTCATCCTTTCTTGGCCTCTTTTCACCCCCCCCCCAGTGCAGAAATCTCAATCAACTCAGCTACTTGAGCCCTCATTATCGTCTCTTTGTGACCGATGTCTTCAGATAACCACTTCTTGTATTCCTTGCTAAGCTCATAAGGTCCATTACTGTTTTGAATTAGGGTAGCAGAGTTCCAATCGTTCCATCTATCCTCCATCCATTTAACCAGAGACTGAGAAACAGGTTGAACGGGGTGAACTTGCCTTGAATTCATCTGAGTGGTACTTGCTTGATTGTTTGGAATTGATTGAACTGCACCAAATTGCCGAAGGATTCTAGATGGCCAGTAAAAAGAAGTCGCTTTCAAGCCCTTCAATTTGATAAGTGTGCAGCCCACAGTTCGCAGGAGTACCTTTTCGTCGCACTTCCAGTGAAGCACGTGCCAACAGATAGATCGCCATGAGGTATGGTACAGCATGCCAAGCCATTCGTCAGGAGAAGCATCTGGCGGGAATTCAGGAACACGCAAATGGAAGTGCTGAGGCCCATAATTTGCAACACGAGGAGATGGTAAGAGGTTTAACCTCTCTAGCAACCACATATGGAGAAGGAGGGGGCTGCCCTCAAAATTCGCTTCAAACCGATCCTGTACCTTGTCTAGCCCATTGAGAGTTTCCGCTAGAACCATTGGAATTATGTTTCAGGACTTAGAAAGAGGAGTTACAAGCTCATAAATTTCAATTGGGACAAACAACGTACCATTGGTGATGAGAAACCTCCCAATCAAATAGAAAGCTAAGGCGTGCTGACGCGGTCGAGACAAAGGTAGCCCACATGGCCTCCCAAGGGGCAGGAAAGACGTTGCTAGCTTGTTCAAATCTACCATGTTATCTTTTATAAAGGCCATAGCATCGTGGGTAGAGATTTCCAGAAGAGAAGCAAAAGAAGAGACATAACCTTGTCGAAGGTATGGAAGGATGAAGGGCCCTGACGGTTGCACTCCGAACAGCGCGCAAAATTCCTCATGGGTGGGGGAAATTTCATTGTGATGGAAATGGAAAACATGGAGTTCGGGATCCCAAAAGTATGTAGAAGCATAGAGCATTGTCCAATTTACCTTGATTTTGGCGAGGGAATAGAGCACGTCCAAGCCATAACACTTGAAAACCCTTTTGTCTTCCTTACTCATGTTGCTGAAGCAAAGTGTCAAAAAGCTATCAAAAGTCTCCATGATTTGATGTTGAAGGAATAATAATAGCTTATGAACATGTGTGGGGTGTTTTTATAGGCCTTTAGGCTCAAATTTGAGTCTTAGAAGGCTTAGAAGTCGAAAAAAGCGTTAAAAGTCGCAAAAACGCGTAAACAACGAAACCGCTCAGGAGACCAGTTGAGGCCAACCGGTCCAACCGGTTCACCAACCGGTCCAACCGGTTGGGCCCAACCCGTCACCCGAGGCCGTTTTTCGCGATTCCCTGTTTTGACCGCTTATGATCCCCGTATGCTTTGGAAGGCCAATTTTGACCATTTTGAGCCCAAATTGACTCAAATTTGTGTCAAGAGTCATGAAATTCAACCAACAAGAGATAGATATCATAATTCAAAGGTGGGGAATGCATGAACTTGGTTTAAAAAGAAAGAACTTGAAAGATAACATAAATGTCCACATAGGCTTAATACAAGGATTTCACAAGTTAAGAGTTTCTAGATGCTTAAATTGAGTTTCCTAAACTTAAAATAAGTGTCTTCAACGCTTCCTTGGTGGTTTCCTTCTCTTGCTTGGCCCTGCTTCTTCTGTTGATGGAGGAGGTGGTGGAACCGCAGTTGGGTTGTACTGAGGGAAGGAATCGATCTGCAAGTTTCCAAGAAAACAAATGATGTGAGTACCACTTTTTAAAGGAGAAAATCAAAGATTTTAAATAAATAAATAAAAAAAGTATTTGATTTGAGCTATTCTTACTGGGTGTGCGTGTTCGCCCACTCTATACGCCTCTTGCCTTGATAGGCTTAGGCTCATCCTCATCATGTCCCTCTTCAAGCTGGCATTGAGATTGATCCATTCTTGTGTATACCCGGCGGGTGTCTGTGAAGAGAAATTGGGTAAGAAATGCCTAATGAATAAGTTGGGGATTAAGAGAATCAAGTCAACCTTGAAACTTACAGTCTCATATCTAGGATCTATCTGAGGAACCTCGTCCATCATAGGAGGTGCTATGGTCGTGGGCACAATATCGCCTCCTTGGCACAAATCAATGGACCACCTAGGCCGTGGTAAAGGGGGCAGTGCGTCCCTATCCATGCCCTCATCATCACTATCCATATGCACCCCTGACACACCCGAGGTTGAACCCTACTGTGGAATGGTGACCACGAGCTCGTCGTCCCTGAAAAGAGTTGCACATAGTCAGCTAAGAAACACTTGTAAAGCATGCATAGGGATGAGTATGTACTTACCCCTACGGGTGGAACTCCTACGACCCTAGGAGGCATCAGATACTTCCTACAGAAACTCTCATAGTTCCCATTCGGAACTATAAAGTCAATCGCATCCTTGCCTCGTATAGCTTTGATCAATTCGCTCCCCTGCAAAGAGTTGGCATGTCTCATGCTCTCAGGTGGTGCCATAGGAACCACAGCTGCATTGATGTTGCCTTTTACTTGGCGCCAAACTCTCTCCCCAAGGTACCAGTAGCGACCCATAGGACCTTCTAGGAGGATCCGCTTCTCTGATATGTCTACACACCTGTGGCATTGCTCCTCAAGGGCATATGTCACGCCCCAAAAATAGCCTTGCTAAAGCCTAGTGAGGTAGTGAAAACTCAAAACCTTATCCATTCATTCTCCAAGAGATACCATGTTGACAAATATTACTTCACATAAATATTAATTTCTTTATTACCTCATATACGAAATTATAATTATTACAATGCATCACTGTTTGATATTACATCACATATGTCAACTTATCAAAACTAAACAACTATCGCATCAGGAAAATATGCTTTTCTATTCATGTCTTCTCAACAGCTCACAAATTTCCAAATCCTGAAAAATAATTTTTAATAAAAGGGTGAGCAAACCACGGCTCAGTGAGATAATTCATCCATGAATGCTTAACATTAGTATACAACAGCTCATCGTACATTTAATAGCATTTCTGTAACATCTCATACTGCAATGATGTTAATAGCATTTCTCAAAATTTATGCCACTCAAGCATATAAAATTTGTATACAACAACTCCTCTTACATGTAACAACATCTATACTTAACATTAGTATACAACAACTCATCTTACATGTAACAGCATCTTTGTAACATCTCATACTACAATGATGTTAATATCACTTCTCAAAAGTTATGCCACTCAAGCATATAAAATTTGCACGTACTTGTGCCTCTGTTGCCTGCTGCAACCTGCAAAACAATCATAGCATACCTGTCTGCTCATACAGGATATACTATCTACGACCACAGCACACACCGCTCATCATGTGTGTATGCTACCCTACTGGCCTCTTGCCCTCAAAAATGGAGTAGCATATTAGTGCACTAACTGCAGGGCTTTCTCAACCCGGTCGTCTCATCTCAACATCTCAACATTTCAATCTCAATTACAAGTATAAGCAACTTCATATAAACATGTCAAAAAATAGATTTATACATGTTTATTTCTCATCTCAACATCTTAAGCTCAATCACAAGTACAAGTATTCAACTTCACATAAACAGATCACTGAATAACTTGATACATGTTTGTACATGCATTAATAATCATATCGCTCAATATATGGATGCTAATATCATGCACGTACACTAATTAATCTCAATAATATTGCAATATCCAATTATGAATATGAGTTATCATTCATCTTATGTTCCACCACCATTAAAAATCTTAATCAAACTACTCAACATAAATCTTTAAACCAAATATTCAGTTTGATGAAATTCAGGGGCTATATTGCAAATATAAAAATATGAGAATTATGATGACATCATAAAAATATTAATAAAAAGTCCCTGAAGTGTTCTACTTCTCATAGAAATTGCATGGCTTCAAACAAAACTCAATTTGGAATCCATTCGAGCTATTTTTAGTGAGTAGGGGTA
Organism: Liquidambar formosana; assembly: GCA_039720395.1. Lineage (NCBI taxonomy): Eukaryota > Viridiplantae > Streptophyta > Magnoliopsida > Saxifragales > Altingiaceae > Liquidambar > Liquidambar formosana. The sequence goes on along the minus strand of CM077826.1, from coordinate 23,317,989 downwards.
AAATCGTCATTTTACACATGAATAAAATAATACCCAAAATTAAAACATTCATTTTACCTCAAACATACTCTTATGTAAATTTTGTTGATATGAATCCAATGGTTCAATTCGTAACTCAATCGGAATTCTATACACTTTGTTTGAGCTAGTCAAAGTTTGAAAACAAACTACACAAAAGGGTTAAAGTCTCCTAATTTTTGAAACCCGTGTTATCATGCTCATATGGGTACAAAATTATAAACATAAGTTTATAGTATTTTTATAAGATTTTTACAAATATTTTTAACACCTAATGAGGGCCCCACATGGCCAATTGCACTAGGGTACACGTGGCCTAAGGTGCACGCTGCCACACTCAATCACTCACCCTTCTTCTTCCCCGCGCAAAGCCAAAATTCTGCTGCTGTCTGGAATTTTTCCCATATTTAATCAGAACTTTGAAAATTCATAACTAATTCATTTCTCAACCTTTTTCGATGATTTAAAAGCCCATTTTGCTTAGTTTTTCATTTAGAATCTTATAAAAATATCAGAAAAATAAAACAAGTTACGAATTCATACAGATTTTCATATCTGTGTTTCGGGCTGTCCCATTTATTTCTCACAACCTACAAGGTGTCAAAGCCTAAGATTTATACAGAAGGCTCTCTATAGTATCATAAAACTATGGTAAAAATTTCATAGAGTTTCGTTTACTGTGCATAGAGAACCAATCAAACAAAGTATGAGGGAAGCCATTGATGCTTCTTTGAAGCTCCAAAAATTATCCAAACATCAACCAATCATCATGAAACTTTTAGAACCTTTCCTATATCATTCAAGGATGAAAAATCTCACCTTAGGTTTGTAGAGAAATGCTTTGAAACTTCCTTGGTTTGAGCTCCTTTCTTTCTCCTTCTTTCTTTCTCTCTATTTCTCTCTTTTGCTACACTCTCTTAGCAGCTCATTTTTGCACGAAAATAGGCTGAATATCAGCCCTTTTATACCCCTCAAGTCAAAGGAAGTCTCCCCTCATTAATTGGTTAAGATTCCTCTTGATCCCTTTTTCCCCAAGCAACCCCTTCCTTTCTCTCCAAGCAAACAAACGTGGCTGGTTTGTTTTGCTTTGTTTTGTTTTGTTTTGTCTTTGTTTTGTTTTTCTTTTTCAGCCATGCATAGAGTTTTGCCACATACCCCCTCCCATGTAAGCAATGACCTCATCTTAAGGATTAATTACATCATTAATCCTATTAATATAATAAGTTAGTAATTTTTGTTACATATATATCCTAAAGCTTTGGTGATTAATAATAATCATAATTATGACAACACAATAATAATAATAATCACACTGATCAATTGATTATTAGGGGGCAAATATTTGGGTTATCACAGCATATTTCCATTGTGCCCATGGATCCCAGTTCACCTAATTCATGAGTTGGTGTTAAGAGAAAGAATTGAAAGAAGATGGAATTCAAAAGATAAAAGTTTTAGGGATTACCTTGTCAGTAGTAATGCAAGCTAGGAATGCCCTAGCATGTGCATAGTCGTGTTTATTATCCACCGAGTCACACCTATCGTTGACGTGATAATTAGACATCATGGGCCAGGAGGGATCATTGTCGATTAGAGTGGGACGCTTAAACCCAAGTACTCGTAGTACCAAATCTGTTTTCAAAAAAGAAAATGAATTTCAAAAGAAAATAATGATGTGCATTCATTGAAAATATTTTTGAAAGGAAGCTTGTAGGTTGATTTACCTCCCAGATAAAGGACATCCCACAGTGGTTTGTGCTCACTCCACGCGACCTGTCGCTCATAGACCTATACAGTACGGCAAGAGCGGCATTACCCCAGTTGTAATCGCCCATCTCCCAAACATTCTCCATGCAAGCAAGATGCCCTAAAGGAGCGACATCGCCAGAGCTAGCAAAGAATATGCTAGACAACATGTATAGCATAAGGGAAGCCATTGATGCTTCTTTGAAGCTCCAAAAATTATCCAAACATCAACCAATCCTCATGAAACTTTTAGAACCTATCGTATATTATTCAAAGAAGAAAAATCTCACCTCAGGTTTATAGAAAAATACTTTGAAACTTCCTTGGTTTAAGCTCCCTTCTTTCTCCTTCTTTCTTTCTCTCTATTTCTCTCTTTTTTTTACACTCTCTTAGCAGCTCATATATCACGAAAATGGGCTGAAGATTAGCCCTTTTATACCCCCTCAAGCCAAAGGAAGTCTCCCCTCATTAATTTATGAAGATTCCCCCTTATCCCTTTGTCCCCAAGCAAGCCATTTCTTTTTCTCCAAGCAAACGTGGCTGTTTTGTTGGTTTTGTTTTGTTTTGTTTTGTTTTTCAGCAATTCATAGAATTTAGCCACATACCCCCTCCCCATCTAAGCAATGACCTCATCTTAAGGATTAATTACATCATTAATCCTATTATAATAAGTTAGTAATTTTTTAAAAAAAATTTTATTTTATATATATCCTAAAGTTTTGGTGATTAAATAAGAATAAATATTAATAAGAATTATAATTATGATAACAATAATAAAAATAATAATTACAATAATTAATTTATAATTAGAGTGGCAAATATTTGGGTTATCACACCTTTAGCTAAGGACTTGTCCTAAACCTCCATATTTTCCTTAACGAATTTAGTCTTTACACCGTATTCAATTAATTCATTCCTTATATCCAATTACCTTTACGAAGGTTACGGATTAAGGGTATGTTTAAAAGAATAGGGTATAGAGTCCTTCAATTAGGTTTAATTAATTCCCCATGGATTAGCACATCACAAACATAGCTTAACATCCTACTCCCTTAACTTATTCCTCCTAACCCATGGCCTTAACAAAGGTTAGGATTTAAAGGTATATGTTAAGGGAATAAGATATAAAGTCTCACACTTCAAACACGGCATAGCATCATTACAAACAATTGTGGGTGCATAATGGTGAGACCGTAGTGTCCTACAAGGCCCACTACATGAACTAAGAGAGGGTAGGCTAGGGTCCTTCACTTGCTTGAACCAATCTTTATACCTAACCACATGTGGCATCAAGAACGCCACGTGGGTCTAGCAGTACGTGATTGACTCATTTAATATACCCAAGGGCAAGCCCAAGGGTACTAGGCAAGAGAGGTTGATAGCTTTCACCCTAACACTTGGAATCAGGAAAACCAAGGTTGAAACTAGGCCCATCGTTAGCAAAGATACATCGAGGGACAATCGAGCCTATCATGCAACAATTTGTGCACACAATGCAATAAATGAAAGCACACAATCAAGCGGATGCATGTGATTGATTTTAATTAAACATAAGAAATTAGTTTAACCCAGTTAAACTTTATAGAGTCTAGCCCATAAGTCCCCAGTGGAGTCGCCAAACTGTGAATCCCGGAAATTGGCCCCACAAGGATTGAAAAAGAAAATACCAAATAGGTTTGAAAAAGAAAAGAAAAAGGAGTCGCCACCTTATTTTTTAAAGGAAACAGGAAAACCCTAAAAATAGTTTGTTTTAAGAAAACAATTTGAATGACTCCATGTTTAAAAAGGAAAGGCAAAAACAAGTCTTTTGAAAACCAAGAAGAATCAGGGATTCAGAGGCTAAGTTATGACATGGGAAGGTTCTAGGCAAAGCCTATAGGCACCCATGTCACCCTTTCAGTCTCTCAATTTATTTGGGCTAAATTAAAGTCTTTTTCACTCACAAAATCAATACATATCATCACAAGACAGCATGCATATCATATATTTCATTCATTCATCCATGCATAATAAGCAAAATAAAACAAAAAAAGGAAAATAAAATATAAAAACCTTTGATACTTGGATCCTAGAACAGACTTGAGCCTCAAAAAGAGCGCGTACGTACCATGCAACGAAATATATGGATCAAAGTCCACGTAGTTCGATTAGAATAGGGTTAAATCCTAATATAAACCTATGGTAAAAACCCTAGGTTTCCCTATTTGAAAGAGAATTGAATAAACAAGTTTGAATTTAGAAAGAATTCTACAAGATGGAAACTTTAATAAGAAACCAAAATTTTATTAACTAAGGAAACCCTTGATTAAGACCATAGATTCATGTTAAAATTTAACCCTGGGAGGGAGAAGAGAGGGGATAAGGAAGGAAAAGTGAATTGGGGCACCTTCACACCCATTTACCTGAGCGCAATAGCTCCAAGCATTAGCAATTTCAAGCAATGGCAGCCCTATTTGCCATAGGACAATTACCACACCTAATTGCACCCTTACACGTGCTCAAGACCATGTAAACACAACAATATGCAAATCTGGATAGAATAGTATTATGGCTTAAATTCATCCACTAATCATGCCAATAACACAAATAGTGAATAAACATAAGTCCTAATACAACCCTACATGCAATAACCTAACTAACATGCATAAAAACCTAGAAATCTACTAACATGAATGCAATAATTATCATGATTATTCCATATGCAAGACATACATAAAAACCATGAAAAGAAACAACTTGAAAATCCTAACCTAGCATGCTATATGCAATTTACATGAAATAAGGACAATGGAAACCCTAAAATCACAACTATGCATTGAAACCTATGAAAAAACTCTAAAACATGCAAAACTCATCATAGATATCACTATTATCACATATATTAACTAACAGAAACCTCAATCCATGGTAGAAATCATAACAATTGCATGCAATAAAGCTAACATAAGAGAAAACCTCAATTTCAGCCTTAAGAGTTTAGAACATACCTTAGGTTAAGCCTTCCTTGCTGTTGTAGAGTGTCACGACCCAAATTAATTAAGCCGTGATCAATAATAATAAAACAAGCTTTTTCTTTAATAAATCCTTTGATAAAAACATGGATGACACGTGTTAAAATCCCAACCATTTTTGAAAATTTTCTCCTTTTTCGAGCATGACCCATCCGTAGATAGGACATACCATCATAAAACCTGTTATAAAAATACATACATAAAATTTCCTGTCATCCATGAAAGTGGTATCATCCCATGCATCGCATTCCACGTATACAACATTAAATAATTATAATTACAACCCTGATATAATTTACATTTACATTGGCCATCGGCCCCAATAAAATTAATGAAATACATATTCTCCCGATGAAAATACATTAATAAATCCCAATTAAGCATGCCTCCGCATAAACTTCATATCCTGTAATACTGAAAAACATTTAAAATAATAGGCGTGAGTCCGACGACTCAGTAGATACAATTTAACATAGTAAACTAAAGCAATGATATAAATAAAACCAATTATATCATTTAAAGCAGAATATACTAACCAAGTATATAACAAATCCAAAATAAGTTATAATCCATAACTTAAAATAAATAATGCATGATACCAATGCATGCGACTCATGTCCAATTTACAATAATTCCATTAATTACCAACCACTCCCGCAGGAGTCTTCGCGTGGAAACGGAGGATTTAAACCCAACCTCCAAGAGGACAACACAAGGGTTCCTACCTGGAACCGGAAAGTAGCCTCTGATTCGGGAACACAAAGGTTCCTACCTGGAACCGGAAAGTACCCCAGGACCAAAGAAATGGAAAACACCGCAAAGTCCCATTGACTGCAAGTAGTCCAATTCCAATGACCCCTTTTTATGCAATACTTTTACCCAGTATTCATTAAGTCCATTTAATGCATGATTATGCCCAACATGCAATGCAATAAACCATAAAATGATTTTTTTAACCAAAATCATCTCCAAGATATGGTATATAACCCATAATCAAATAACATCATAATTATACCCAAAATTATGATAAACAACATAAACTCTCATTATGATTATAGCCTTGAAATCATAATAAAAAACAGCAATTAATATAGAAATTAACCATATAATCCATACATCTCTTTTCCATAGAATGTATAAAATAAACCGAAATGCGTAAAGAACATGATTCCCAAATTAGATTATCAATTATCCATAATCTCATCCCAAGATTTATTCCATAAATCATTTACATACATATTCTAGGCCCAAGAATACCAAATACTATGATAATATACCCTATATTATCATGTCAATAGTTTAAACCTATGTAAATTGCACCTACCTCAATCAAATGTGTGGAAAATGCATCCTTGTGTGTTGTGGGTGTGAAATCCAAGCCCTAGCGTGCACATGCAAGCTTCCAATCCAAGCCCTAGTTTCCCACATGCCTTAGTTGATGAAGGTAATGGAGGTTCCAACTCCAAACCACCATCAAAACACCCAATATGCATAAATAAACCCATAAATGTGAGAATGAGATGATAAACCCTTAAAAAGATTACAAACCCTAACCCTTAAGTGTGAGAAAATACCTCTAAAATGCAAAGGAATTGGTGAGGATGAACGTCCATGCCCAATCCCACGAAATCCAAGCCTAGGATGCAAGATCAAGCTCCAAGCTCCACAAATCAAGCTTGATCTACAAACTAAATGTGGTAGACGATGGATCCAGCCCTTAGGAAGCTTCCCCAAGTATTAAAGTGAAGTGAGAGAGTGGGAAACCCATATATGCAAGCCACAAACCCACTTCCTCTCTCCAAACAAGCCCTTTCTCTCTCCTCCCTCTCTTTCCTTCTCTCTCTAAGTGTTACGAGCTTAAAATGTAGAAATGAGGGTGTTAGATCCGGACTTGAGGAGTTTTATAACAAGGAGGGGCACATGCGTCTTTTTGCCCAAAAAAATCTAGCCATTCAGCAAAGTCGTGCGTTATAGTCGACCAACACAGGAAGTAGTCGACCAAAACTTCCCAGTGAACAGTACCGTGACATTCTGTCTACAATATAGTCGACCAAAACAACCTACAGTCGACCAAAACACTCAATATGCACAAAAAGAGGCGTGTGGTTTCCCTAAAGCATAACTTATCACAATTCAACCCAAAATCCTCATCACTCAAGGCTCGAGTCCTCACAATCTTCCGCTTGTAGTAACTAAAATTCTCCAATATTTAAAACTAAGTTAAAATAACAAGCCCCAGCATTCTTAATCATGCATATGCAATACTCGTGCATGCCCTACCCTGACAAAACAACTAATATACATGCAAACCATAGATTAAACCCTTTATACTCTATTTAAAAATTACGGGTATTACATAGAGACTCTCTCTTGCTCTTGTGGATGACTTGAATCAATGTTCTTTAAGGCTACAGCAAGACCTCTAGCTCTCCTTCAATTCTCTCTCTCTTACTCCCTCTCACAAACCCAATTTTAATGCATAAAGTGGCTCCCCTTGTGCTGAAGCATAGGGGGTATTTATAGAGTTCAATTAGGATTAACCAATGGCTAGGATTAAAACCCTAAGAATTAATCCAAGGGCTATTAGAGACCCCCTTGGGGTTAAGTAACTCAAAAGTTACCAAAAACTAGAAGAAAACACGTCCAAAAGAGTCATTGTACGTCAAAATAGGCAAGAATCGCTTCAGCAATGTGTTGGCAAAAAAATAGGAAAGTGCTCTCGGGTGACCACCAGGGCCTGGGCGGCTAGCCACCTGGGCCCAGGAGGCTAGCCGCCCGGGGCTGGGTGGTCACCTGAGCCCACTTCAGATTTTTGCCCTATTTTGACTCCTTTCCCTTCTAGGAGTGTTTCAGGGGTCAAATTAAGTCTGATTTTGATGAAACAAAAGCCAAAACGACCGTGTTTTGATGAGGAATACATTTTTGAACATTTTAGGGTGAAAACCACTAACCATGGGGGCATGGTTAGGTTTGACAAAGGTAGTTAACCGCTATGCTCTACCTTTGCTAAGCATAGGTATAAACATAAGCTCAAACCAAATTCTTTCTATATCAAAATTAAACTTTATAAAACACTTTTTGGGATAAAATGATGACTAATTAAAGTCCATTTGGAAAGATTTGGTTGGTAATTGTAAGTCAATTAGAGCTAACCCAAAGAAGGGTCAATTAACCAACTTGAACTACATCGAGCCATTTTAATCCTGAGCCATTGATTCATTAAATTAAACCTAGAAATACCTTATATGCATCCATATGAACTCCAATTGACAATTTGGAGATCATTTCAAGGTCAAATGAAAATTTTGGGACTTAAAAGACGATTATGCCCCTCAAGTCATAAAAGCTTTTATTATCCCTCAAGATCAACTCTGAATCGAACCAAAATTCATATTCATTGTCCTTGTGACCCTAAAAAAATAATGCAAGTGACTAGACTCAAAAACAAAACAAAAACATGCATGAAATGATGAGTCCTTATAAGGTGGTGCAAAAATGGGGTGTGACAGCTGCCACACCATGCCTATCTGGAATCCCTAACCAAGGAATTCTCAAAAATAGAGTTCAATTACCTATCAAGAAACAAGAATTAGTTTGCCAATGCCTTGGCAATCCTAGCATCCATGGTTGAGATACCCGAAGGAGGGAATGTCAAGCCATTGGTGATAGAATGCAGAGATAAGCTTGTGTACTGTTGTGTAATCCGAGAAGGGCAAGTGAATGATGGCAATCCGTGGTTTTATGACATAAAGAAGTTTATTGAAGAAAGGAAATACCCAGAGGGAGCATCCCATGTTGACAGAAAGACCTTAAGAAGGTTAGAAAACCATTATGTACTTTATGGAAGAAAGCTGTATCAAAAATCATATGACGGAATTTATCTCTTGTGTGTCACAGAAGAAGAAGCTGACCATCTAATCAAAGAAATCCATGAAGGGACAGGGGCTTCGCATATGAATGGTTATATATTGGCTAAGAAAATCATGAGGCTAGGCTATTATTGGTCTACCATGGAAAGAGATTGCCATGCACATGTCAAGAAGTGCCACAAGTGCTAACTGCTTGCCAGTGGACAACATTTAACTTCTATGCCCTTAATAAGCATATCGTTGCCTTGGTTGTTCGTAGTATGGGGGATAAATATCATTGGATAGATCAAGCCAAAGGCATCTAATGGGCATGAATACAATCCTTGTTGCGATTGATTATTTCACTAAATGGGTGGAAACAGCATCCTTCAAGACCTTGAATGTTAAGAAGGTAGCGCAGTTCATACAACACAATATTATCTATCGATATAGGGTACCACATGAAGTTATTTCAGACAATGGGCAGCACTTTCAGAAAGAAACCCATGAGCTTTTACAAAGGTATAGCATAATTCACCATTTTTCGTCACCATACTGTCCTTATACTAATGGAGCCATGGAAGTAGCTAACAAGAATATCAAGAAGATACTACAGAAAACTGCAGATACGTACACAGACTGGCATGAGAAGTTACTGTTGGCTTTATGGGGTTACAGAACGTTAGTAAGGTCATCAACAGGGGCTACCCCTTACTCTTTAGTCTATGGAATGGAGGCTGTGCTAGCAATTGAACTAGAAGTTCCTTCACTAAGGGTTGCTGTGGAAAGTCAGATAACAGAACTAGACTGGATTAAGAGCCGTTATGATGAGTTAGCTTTATTAGATGAAAGGCAGTTAAGGGGGCTATATCATATGTAGGGGTATCAACGAAGAGTTGCCAGGGCATTCAACAAGCATGTCAAAGATCGGGGTTTAAAGAAAGGGGATATAGTGTTAAAAGAAATCAAAGCTCCAATGTTCGATCTACGAGGAAAATTCAAGCCAAGTTGGGGTGGACTATACATTATCAAGTAGATTATGCCAGCAGGGGCTGTTCGCTTCATAGATTTAAATGCAATTGAGTTCGCTCGTCTAACTGATTTGGATCAATTAAAGAAATACTATGTATAAGGCCTACTAGATTGAAAATCTGTAAGGGCGGCCTGGGCAAAAATTAAGGCATAAGAACTACGTAAGACCTTATTCTTCATTCCAAAAAAAAAAAAAAATAGAAAGAAAAGAAAAGAAAAAATAGAAAGGAAAGAAAAATGGAGTGTTGGGAATCATAGAAGAGGGAAAAATACAAAGGCGGAATATAAAAAAAATTTTCCTACGATTCCCAATCCCATGAATCTAACTATGCATAACACAAAATCAAACCCTAACTACGAAGAGGGTTAGAACACTTACAGAATTTTTGTCTTCTCCTTTTTGCTCCAAGCTTTGATTCCGGACAGCGGTGAATGAGCAGCCCAAGTGTGCTGCCTCCAACGGTATCCACACCTAGCTAGAGCTTCAAGTCCTTTCCTTCTTTTCCTTGTTGTTGCTAGTGTAGGAGAAGAAAGGAGAGAGAGAGAGGGAAGCTGGAAATTCTGGCCAGCCCTTGGGGAGCCTCCAAAAATTATGATGTCACACATCATAGTGTGACTTAAATAGTCCACACTAAAGGGGCCGGCCCTAGGGGGGAAACCCATTTAGGGTTTTGTGCAATTTCCCTAAATTGCACAATAACCCCTATTATTTATATCAAATACAAACATGGCCTCAAAGAACTATTCTTTATGCACTCATACCCTTTCTCTCATAGACTTAAAAGCTCATCTTGCATGATTAGTGTGTGACCCATTGGGTTCACATCATCAAGTAGTAGGAATAGCACGAGGTCTGCACAATGGAACTCTTTCCATTTAGGGTCTAATTGGAACTCCTTCCAATTTATAAATGAGTTATAAATTGATTATAACTCATTTATATCAATTAGGGCTTCTACTAACCATGAGTAACACCTAGCATATGGCTCATGGTGTGGTCCTTAATGAGGTGAATAGTCATTTACAAAGAACCCTTCTGTTATAGTTTATAGGTTACAATTGCATCCTTCCTTCAACACAATGTCTCCAATTGAACTAATAGGACATGGAAGTCTGTCAAGTCCCTAGTTCAATTACTTTATACTCATTCATAGATATCAACTCATTGATGAACTCATGAAACTCTTTTCATATTCATCCTACCATGGCCATGGATTTAATGAGTTATATTATGAATACTATATGAGACATTCTCTCTCTTTTTCCTGAGAGTGATGGATCCCTTGTTGATCACTCACATGCCTTCATACACATAGCAGTAGGGCCAATGAACACCTTTACAGACCCCTGAATAGGATCTGCACTTAGTGTTATCAAACTTCTAAAGCTACATGCATAAGACAACTATGGTGTCTCAGGTCTAAGGATTACTTGTACCACTATAACAATGAGAAACTGATTGACAGGCAGGATAAAACTCCATTCAGTTTATCTCATATCTTTGGTCACATTCAGTGTACCTATTCTTATAATAGGCACCCACTTGTTGGTTGTAGTGTCTCCACACAAATAGCTTGAGACTAGCTATCCTCCTATAGAGTCAACCTAACAAGTGCTAGTCCTATGGTTCATTACTGTCCATCATAGTGAACCTTCAACTAGGAATGCTTAAGGAGTTTAGTACAGAGATATATCTATAGTCTCAAAATTACAACTCTTTGTAATTCCATATTCTCAACTCTAACTCCATGGACATATTATGTAAATATAAATGATGCATATAAACATAATAGAATAAGCCCTTTTATTAAATCAATAATAAATGTGACATACATAAATGAAATCAAATGATTGTTCCTAATCCCTAAACAATCATCTCTATGATTGGCTCTAGGGCATAATCCTAACATGGAGATACATAGGCAACCCATAAAGTTACTTTGGGTGCGGTCTAAATCAAACAACAAAACAAAAATCCTAAATTTGGTTTATTATTGGCAATTCATTCAAAACTAAAATTGATTAACATAGTAATTTATTGATATTAAGTAAAGGAACTATAAATATGCCATAAATATCATATCCTATGAGTCCTCAGTTTTTCTTAGGCTTCTTTGCAGCCTGCTTTTTAGCTTTCTTCTTCTCTCTTTCAAGTCTTCTTTTCTTCTTCAAGTCATGTTCATAAGCTACTATCACTACTTCCATAATACCTTCTCTGCAAGGTCCAAGTTTGTTGTCTTTGATAAGTCCAAAAATCTTTTCTCTTCAAATAGTCTCTCTTTCGCCCTAAGTTGTCCTTCAACCATTCCTTATACTCGAGGCTCATCATATATAGACCATCAATATTCATAACTTGGACTAGTGGCAACTTGCTAGGCCATCATTCCTTTGCCTGAGTAACCATAGAAAGACTCGCAGGCACTACAGGATAGTCACCTTTCAAGGAGGTGGGTATGGTTTGCATGGCACCCATCTGACGACGAACTCTTGAAGGCCAATAAAAAGAAGTAGACCTCGGCCCTATGAGTCTTACCATAGCGCATCCAAAAATGCGCATAAGCACCTGTTCATTGTAGCCCCATATAAAGACGAACCACTTGATATTCCTCCATGAAAGGGTTTAGAAGTAACCTAGCTAATCCCTCAAGGAAAATTGTCCAGGCAGTTCAATTCGGCAAAGACAATAATGCCGAGGCTTATATGGTGTAATGACAGTGGGCGAAAAAAATTTGAGTCTTTCAAGCAACCACATCTGCAGTAAAAGCGGCTACTTCCTAAGGGAACTTTCGGGTCCTCATAGATTTTATCCAAACTATTCAAGGTTTTAACTAGTACCATGGGAATTAAGTTATGGCCCTTGGTAAGGAAAGGAATCAATTCACAAATTTGTATGGGAACATGTGGAGTACCAGTGGAAATAAGGAAATGACCAATGAGGCAAAAAGCAAGTGCATGCTTTATAGGAAAAGTAAAATTTAGAATACCCTTGCTATCATAGGCCAAGAAAGAGGTCGCCAATTTCATTAAATCCACCATGTGGTTTTTTACAAATATGGAAGCATATTGTTGGTGAATCCCAAAAAAAATGGGGAAAGAAGTAAGAAAACTTAGGCGAGGGGTAGGGAAGATGAAAGGACCTACAGGTGAAATTTTATACAAAGCATAGAACTCCTCCATGGTTGGGCATAGTTCTTCATAGTTGAAGCGAAATACATGAATTTAGGGGTCCCAAAAATATGTAGCAACAATTAGGATGTTCGTTTCAAGCTTCACATGCCTTAAGGAAAGCAATGGATCCAAGCTAAAGCACTTGAACTCATATTTTGCTTCAGCACTCATAACTCTCAAGAACCCTCTTAAAAATTTGTCTAGAGCCTCCATAATTTCTGTGAATGAATACAAGTAGGTTTAGGAACCCCTTAGATGTGTTTTTATAGGGAAAAAGTCACAAATCCGAGTTTTAGAAGGAGAAAACCCGTCAAAATAGGAGTTTTCCTATTGTAAGTGGGATCTCCGCTTTAAGCTCGGGTGACCCCCCAACCTTGGGCGGCTAGCCACCCAAGCCTTGGTGGTCACCCTAGCCAGCATGTTTTGACACTTGCTCCTCGCTTTGTTTCACCTTCAAACCTCCTTCCAAATTAGATGTTTAACACTTTTTGAGCTTAAAATCAAATATATTTCATTTTGAAATCAATTCCATGAATTAATTTAAAGTCCAAATGGGTTGAATATATTTCCCCTATTCGATGCCAGTTCAAGTATTCAAGTGATGAGCACTATTCCCCTACTCCATGCAAATGCATATTTCAATGGTTGGAATTTATTTTTCAATTTTCAATATTAATGGTTGAATATATTCATTCGCAGTGGCTTAAATATATTCCTCCATATCATTTTCAATCTCATGGGTTAAATATATTCATTCGTAATGGCTTGAATATATTTCTCTATTTCAAGTATAGTTAAGTATATTCATTCGTAGTGGCTTGAATATACTTCTCTATTTCAAAAACCATTTTCAATTTCATAGGTTAAATGTATTCATTTGTAATGACTTGAATATATTTCTCCATTTCAAGTATAGTTAAGTATATTTATTCGTAGTGGCTTTAATATACTTCTCTATTTCAAATATCATTTTCATTCTCATGGGTTAAATATATTCATTCGTAATGGCTTGAATATATTTCTCCATTTCAAATATAGTTAAGTATATTCATTCATAATGGCTTTAATATACTTCTCTATTTCAAATATCATGGGTTAAATATATTCATTCGTAATGGCTTGAATATACTTCTCCATTTCAAGTATAGTTAAGTATATTCATTTATAGTGACTTGAATATACTTCTTTATTTCAAATATCATTTTCAATCTTATTGGTTAAATATATTCATTCGTAATGGCTTGAATATATTTCTCCATTTCAAGCATAGTTAAGTATATTAATTTATAATAGCTTAAATATACTTCTCTATTTCAAATATCATTTTCAATCTCATTGGTTAAATATATTCATTCGTAATGGCTTGAATATATTTCTCCATTTTAAGCATAATTAAGTATATTCATTCATAATAGCTTGAATATACTTCTCTATTTCAAATATCATTTTCAATCTCATTGGTTATATATATCCATTCGCAATGGCTTAAATATATTTATCCATTTCAAGTATAGTTAAGCATGTTCATTTGTAATGACTTGAATATGCTTCTCTATTTCAATTATCAATTTTCAAGTAATAGTTAAATATATTCATTCGTAATGGCTTGAATATATTTCTCCATTTCAGGTATAGTTAAGTACATTCATTCATAATGGCTTGAATATACTTCTCTATTTCAAATATCATTTTCAATCTCATGGGTTAAATATATTCATTCGTAATGGCTTGAATATATTCTCAATTTTAAGCATAGTTAAGTATATTCATTCATAATGGCTTGAATATACTTTTCTATTTCAAATATCATTTTCAATCTCATTGGTTAAATATATTCATTCACAATGGCTTGAATATATTTCTCCATTTCAATTGTAGTTAAGGATGTTAATTTGTAATGGCTTGAATATGCTTCTCTATTTCAATTATCAGTTTTCAAGTAATAGTTAACTATGTTCATTCGTAATGGCTTGAATATGTTTCTCCATTTCAATTATCAATTTTCAATCCTCAGTGGTTTATTTCTCTGTTAGCAACCTTCAATCTGAATGGTTCAAGTATATTCATTCGCAATGGCTTGAGTATACTTTTCCATTTTTCAATCCTTTATCCATGTTGGTGTTAGTATGTGATTCTCTAAGCTATAGGGAAAAAATGGGTTGTTCTTTATTATTAGTTCACAAGTGTAACTTGTTCATTAATGAGGGGCTTCTGTCACACCCCATTTTTGCACCACCTTACTAGGGCTCATCATTTCATGTAGGTTTTTGTTTTGTTTTGTTTTTTAGTCTAGTCATTTGCATTAGTTTTTTAGGCTTATAAGGACAATGGATATGAATTTTGGTTCAATTTGGAGTTGATATTGAGGGATAATAAGAGCTTTTGTGACTTGAGGGCCATAATCATCTTTTAGGCCACAAACTTTTCAGTTGACCTTGAAATGATGTCCAAATTGTCAATTGGAGTTTACATTGATACATATGAGGTATTTCTAAGTTCAATTTGATGAATCAATGGCTTAGAGTTAAAATGGCTCGATATAGTTCAAGTTGATTAATTGACCCCTCTTCGGGTTAGCTCAAATTGACTCCCAATTACCAACCAATTCTTTTCAAATTGACTTTAATTAGTCATCATGTGAGCGCTATGTCCTGAACCACGCCAAGCTCGAGTAGTACGCCACTAACCCCGGATGATTAGGGCGGAAAGGGAGTCGCCACCCAATTTGGCTTCGGGAACCAATTGACCCTTAGGAAGGGTCTAACTTACATTAACTAGAGATTGTTTGGGTTCGGAGCTAGGGTACGCGGATGGAAGGTGTTAGGCACCCATCTACGCCCAACCGAAGCCGGCTCCCACATGTACTTATTGACTTTAATTAAAAAGAGACTTAATTAGGCTTAACCGTATTCAAGTAATTCAATGATTTAATTCAAATGTTAGCACATAATGATGAAGGAGATAAGAAATCAGAATAAAACAGTATGAATAAATATGTACACAGAAAACAAGAGCATTTAATAGAGTCGAATCGTACTTACACAGCCTGCAAAATAAGGATTAATCTACCCAAAACATGTCATGCACGTACGAGCATCTGGGAAGCACGTACGTGCATACACGAAGCACGTACGTGTATGCTTTATGCAGAACTTATGTGATCAATGCAAAATACGAATTTTAAGCCTATCATG
Organism: Liquidambar formosana; assembly: GCA_039720395.1. NCBI lineage: Eukaryota > Viridiplantae > Streptophyta > Magnoliopsida > Saxifragales > Altingiaceae > Liquidambar > Liquidambar formosana. Next base: position 23,301,972 of record CM077826.1, on the reverse strand, counting down.
CAACCATTATGCCTATGTAATCCTACGAATGATCAAGATATGCACAAAAACTGCCCTAACATGCTTCGAAAATAAGAACATCCTAGATCTAGATAATAGATTGACTATGCTGAAATTAACAGATTAAATCACACAACATAATCATCACGCTATATGCAAATGACCATGCTTATATCAGGGGAATGATAGGCAGATGAATGTATGTCATTCTAAATATCCTATATGCTTTCAATTATGTGGTAATCATGCTTTAAACCATCAATTGCTGATTACATACACCAAATGAAGAAATATATGAAGGAATCTAGATCTATTTCACGAAAGATAATCAATAAGCATGTCAGAATGGACAAAGGTTAAGAAGAGAATCGTTACCCTTAGGCTTAGGCGGCGGCAAGAACTCTACAGGTTCTTCCTTCTGGCCTCCCATAATCACAACTATTGGTCTTTTAGGGTTTTTTGGGAGTGGCGGCTGAGAGAGATTGGGTATGGGCTTAGAAGAATTGGATGGAGGCTAAAGAGAATTGGATGGAAGTTGAGAAGAATTTCCTTTAAGTAGAAAAAATGGGCTCCCCTCTCTTGGTTGAAAGTGAGGTATTTATAGAGAGGTATTAGGGTTTATTTTGGAGGTAATTAGGGTTTCCAGCTGCCATAAGACAACTGGCATCAAGGCTTTATCCCTATATGGTAAGGAAGAAAATACTGAAACGAAGGATTTTGCAAATCTCGGGTGATGCACGTACGTGCATAAAGCATGCATGTTGTGAACCCCGGAAATTGGGCCCACAAGGGTTGACAAAAAAAGAAAGAATGGGGTTTTGAAAACAAAAAGGAGTCGCCACCTTATTTTTTAAAGGAAACAAGGAAAACCCTAAAAATAGTTTTGTTTTAAGAAAACAATTTAAATGACTCCATGTTTAAAAAGGAAAGGCAAAAACAAGTTTTCTGGAAACCAAAGAAATCAGGGATTCGGAGGCTAAGTTATGACATGGGAAGGTTCTAGGCAAAGCCTATAGGCACCCATGTCACCCTTTCGGTCTCTCGGTTTATTTGGGCTAAATTAAGATCTTTCCATACAAAAATCAGCAAGTATATCATCACAAGAATTGCATGCATATCATATATTTCATTCATCCATCCATGCATAATAAGCAAATAAAAACAGAAAATAAAGAAAAGAAAAGAAAGAAAGAAAGAAACCTAGGATACTTGGATCATAGAACGGACTTGAGCCTCACGAAGAGCGCCTACGTACCATGCAACGAAATACATGGATCAAAGTCCACGTAGTTCGATTAGAGATAGGGTTAAATCCTAATATAAACCTATGGTAAAAACCCTAGGTTTCCTTATTTGAAAGAGAATTGAATAAACCAAGCTTGAATTTAGAAAGAATTCCACAAGATGGAAACTTTAACAAAAACCAGAATTTTATTATTGAAGGAAACCTTTGATTAAGACCATTGATTCATATTAAAAATTAACCCTAGAGGGGGAGAAGAGAAAGAGTTAAGAAGAGAGGTGAATTGAGGCACCTTCACACCTGCTTACCTGAGCGCAATAGCTCCAAGCATTTAGCAATTTCAAGCATTGGCAGCCCTATTTGCCATAGGACAATTACCACACCTATTTTCACCCTTACACGTGCTCAAAACCATGCAAACACAATGATATATAAATTTGGACAGAATAGTACTAAGGCCTAAATTGATCCCCTAATCATGCTAACAGCAAAAACAGCGAATAATAATAAGCTCTAACACAATCTTAGAACCATATTATGCATAAAAACCCTAGAATGAACTAACATGCATGCAAAAATATCATAATTACTCTATATGCAAAACATATACAGCAACTACAAAGAAAAACCAATAAAAAGACCTACTTTAACATGCTGTATAAAACTAACCTAAAACAAGGATACTAAAAACCCTAAACTCACAAATATGCTTAAAAACATACAAAACAAACCCTAAAAATGCTAAACTCAAACTAAACAGAACTCAAATCATGCATATTAACTAACTAAAGCAATAGAACATGACAAAAAACCCTAACCCTAACATGTAATGACACTATTCTAAAACAAGGACAACAGAAGCACAAAAATCACAACTATGCATTAAGACTTATGAACTAACTCTAAAGCATGTAAAACTCATCATGAACATCATTATTATCACATGTATTAACTAATAGAAACCTCAATCCATGGTGGAAATCATAAGCATTGCATGCAATAAAGCTATTCTACATGATACCCTAGTTTAAGTTTGAATAGAAAGGAAGAATACCTTAGGAAAGCCTTCCTTGCTGCTGTATAGACTCTCTCTTGTTCTTATGGATGTCTTGAATCAATGTTCTCCAAGGCTACAGCAGGTCCTCTAGCTCTCCTTCAAGTCTCTCTCTCTTATTCTCTCTCAAACACTTAGGTTTTTAGGCATAAAGTGGCTCCCCTTATGCTGAAGCATAGGGGGTATTTATAGACTTCAATTAGGATTAACCAATGGCTATGATTAAAACCCTAAAAATTAATCGAAGGGCTATTAGAGACCCCCTTGGGGCTTAAGTAACTCAGAAGTTACCAAAAATTAGAAGGAAACTCGTCCAAAAGAGCCCAAATACGTCAAAATAGGAAGAAATCCGCTTCAACAAGGAAGTATAGTGAAAATAGGAAAGTGGTCTTGGGTGACCACCAGGGCCTGGGCAGCTAGCCACCTGGGCCCAGGCGGCTAGCCGCCCGGGGCTGGGTGGTCACCCGAGCCCACTTCGGATTTTTCTCCTATTTTGCCTCCTAATTCTTCTAGAAGTGTTTCAGGGGGCAAATTAACTCCGATTTTGATGAAACAAAAGCCAAAACGACCGTGTTTCGATGAGGAATACATTTTTGAACATTTTAGGGTGAAAACCATTAACCATGGGGGCATTGTTAGGTTTGACAAAAGCGGTTAACCGCTGTGCTCTACCTTCGCTGAGCATAGGTATGCACATAGGATTAAACCAAATGCTTTCCATATCAAAATTAAACTCTCTAAAACACTTTTTGGGTAAAATGATGACTAATGAAAGTTAATTTGAAAAGATTTGGTTGGTAATTGTGAGTCAATTAGAGCTAACCCAAAGAAGGGTCAATTAACCAACTTGAACTACGTCGAGCCATTTTAATCCCGAGCCATTGATTCATCAAATTGAACCTAGAAGTACCTCCTATGCATCCATATGAACTCCAATTGACAATTTGGAGATCATTTTAAGGTCAAATGAAAAGTTTGGGACTTAAAAGACGATTATGCCCCTCAAGTCACAAAAGCTCTTATTATCCCTCAAGATTAACTCCGAATTGAACCAAAATTCATATCCATTGTCCTTGTGACTCTAGAAAACTAATGCAAGTGACTAGACTCAAAAACAAAACAAAAACATGCATGAAATGATGAGCCCTAGTAAGGTGGTGCAAAAATGGGGTGTGACAGAAGCCCCTCATTGGCGAACAAGTTACACTTGTGAACCAATGATAAAGAACAACCCATTTTTGCCAAAAAACCTGGAGAAATCACACACTGACACCAACAATGATGGGAGGTTGAAAACCTGAGATTGAAATAAGGAAGTGTACTCAAGTCATGAGTATACTTAAACCACTGGGGGTTGAGAAGCATATTCAAGCCACTACGAATGAACATACTTTTGAAATGGAAAGATATATTCAAGTCACGAATATATTTAACCAAGTGATTGAAAGAGACTAAGAAGTATACTCAAGTGATGAATATACTTTTGAAATGGAGAAATATATTCAGGTCACGAATATATTTAACCAAGTGATTGAAAGAGACTGAGAAGTACATTCAAGTAATGAACATACCTTTGAAATGGAGAAATATATTCTAGTCACGAATATATTCAACCAAGTGATTGAAAAAGACCGAGAAGTACATTCAAGTGATGAACATACCTTTGAAATGGAGAAATATATTCTAGTCACGAATATATTCAACCAAGTGATTGAAAAAGACTGAGAAGTACATTCAAGTGATGAACATACCTTTGAAATGGAGAAATATATTCTAGTCACGAATATATTTAACCAAGTGAGTGACAAATGAACTGAGAAGTATACTCAAGTGATGAGTATACCATTGAAATGGAGAAATATATTCAAGTGATGAATATATTTAACCAAGTAAGTGACAATGATCTGAGAAGTATACTCAAGTAATGAGTACACCATTGAAATGAAGAAATATATTCAAGTGATGAATATATTTAACCAAGTAATCGAGAATGATTTGAGAAGTATACTCAAGTAATGAGTACACCATTGAAATGGAGAAATATATTCAAGTGATGAATATATTTAACCAAGTAAGTGCCAACGAACTGAGAAGTATGTTCAAGTGATGAATATACCATTGAAATGGAGAAATATATTCAAGTGATGAATATATTTAACCAAGTAAGATAGTGAATGAGGATTTGAAACTAGGAAGCATATTCAAAGGGTGAATACACTTTTGACATGGAAGAATATCAAGATTTGAAATGAGAATATATTATCAATTTATCAAGATTAAACAAACATGGTGCAAGGGGAAAGTGCCTTAACACATTGTCACTTGAGTTGGCATGGCACAGGGGAAATGTATTCAACCCTTTTGAACATAAAATCAATTCAAAGAATTGATTTCAAGGTGAAATATGTTTGATTTTAAGCTCAAAAAGTGTTGAATATCTCATTTGGAAGGAGGTTTAATCACACATCAAGGCGAGACAAAGCGGGGAACAAAGCCAAAACAAGGTGGCTTGGGTGACCACCAGGCCTCGGGAGGCTAGCCGCCCAGGCCCTGGTCTCTAGCCGCCCAGGCCTAGGTGGTCACCCGAGCCCAAAGCGAGAATCCCACTTTAAATAGGAAACTCCCTATTTTGACGGGTTTTCTCCTTCTAGAACTCGGATTTGTGACCTTTTCCCTATAAAAACACATCCAAGAGGCTCCTAAACCTACTTGTATTCATTCATTAGAAATTATGGAGGCTTTAGACAAATTTTTAAGAGGGTTTTTTAGAGTTATAAGTGCTGAAGCAAAATCTGAGTTCAAGTGCTTTAGCTTGGATCTATTGCTTTCCTTGAGGCATGTGAAGATTGAAATGAACCTCCTAACTGCTGCTACATATTTTTGGGATCCCCAAGTTCATGTATTCCACTTCAACTATGAAGAATTGTGCCCAACCATGGAGGAATTTTGCGCGTTGTATGGAGTTTCACTAGTAGGTCCTTTCATCCTCCCTCGCCCAATCTTTCTTACTTCTTTCTCTAACTTCCTTGGGATTCACCAACAATATGCCTCCACGCTTGTGAAAGACCATATGGTAGACTTGATAAAACTGGCAACCTCTTTCTTGGCCTATGATAGTAAAGGTATTCTGAAATTTACCTTTCCTATTTAAGTATGCACTTGCCTTTTGCCTCATTGGTCATTTCCTTATTTCAACTGGTACTCCACATATTCCCATACAGATTTGTGAGTTGATTCCTCTCCTTGCCAAGGGCCATAACTTGATTCCCATGGTACTAGCTGAAACCCTTAATAGCTTAGATAAAGTCCATGAAGACCCAAAAATTCCTTTAAGAGGTAGCCCCATTCTGTTGCAAATGCGGTTGCTTGAAAGACTGAATTTCTTGTCTTCCACTGCTATTACACCATACAAGCCCCAGCATTACTGTCTTCGCCGCATTGAATTTCCTGGAGAATTTTCATTGAGGATTGGCTAGGTTACTTCCAAACCCTTTCATGGAGGAATGTCAAATGGTTTGTCTTCATATGGGGTTGCAACGAACAGGTGCTTCTGCGTACTTCTGGATGTGCCATGGTGAGACTCATAGGACTGAGGTCTACCTCTTTCTATTGGCCTTCAAGGGTTCTTCGTCAGATGGGTGCCATGCAAACCATACCCACTTCCTTGAAAGGTGACTATCCTGTGATGCCTGCGGGTGTTTCTGTAGTGACTTGGGCAAAGGATCGATGGCCTAGCAAGCTGACACTGACCCAAGTTACGAATACTGATGGTCCATATATGAAGAGCCCCAAGTATAAAGAATGGTTGAAAAGCAATTTGGGTGAGAGAGAGACTACTCGAAGAGAAAGGATTTTTGGACTTATCAAGAATAACGAACTTGGATCTTGCAAAGAAGATATTATGGAAGTAGTGACAGCAGCTTATGAACATGACTTGAGGAAGAAAAGAAGACACGAAAGAGAGAAGAAGAAAGCTGAAAAGCGAGCTGCAAAAAAGCCCAAGAAAAACTGAAGACTCAATAGAATAGGATATTTATGGCATATTTATAGTTCTTTTACTTAATACCGATAAATTGCTATGTCAATCAATTTTAGTTTTGAATAATTTGCCAATAATAAATCAAATTTGGGATTTTGTTGTTTGATTTAGACTGCACCAAAGGTAACTTTATGGGTTGCCTACGTATCTCCATGATTTTTTTTTTTGTTTTTTGTTTTTGTTTTTGTTTTTGTTTTTTTTTGTTTTTGTTTTTGTTTTTTTTTTTTTTTTTTTTTTTTTTTTTTTGTTTTTTTAAATGGAGAATCAGGTCTTACGTAGTTCTTATGCCTTAACTTTTGCCTAGGCCGCCCTTACGGGTTTTCAACCTAGCAGGCTTCAAACATGATATTTTTTCAATTGATCCAAATTAGTTGGACGAGTGAACTCAATTCCATCTAAATCCATGAGACGAATAGCCCCTGCTGGCAATATCTCTTTGATAATGTATGGTCCACCCCAACTTGGCTTGAATTTCCCTTGCGGATCGAATATTGGAGCTCTGATTTCCTTCAGCACTACATCCCCTTTCTTTAGACCTCGATCTTTGACATGCTTGTTGAATGCTCTGGCAACCCTCCACTGATACCCCTGCACATGATACAGCGCCCTTAACCGCCTTTCATCGAGTAAAGCTAACTCCTCATAGCGCTTCTTAACCCAGTCCACTTCTGTTATCTAGCTCTCCACGGCAACCCTTAGTGAAGGAACCTCCAATTCAACTGACAACACGACCTCCATTCCATAAACTAGAGAGTAAGGGGTAGCCCCTGTTGACGACCTTATTGATATTCTATAACCCCATAGAGCCAACGGTAACTTCTCATGCCAGTCTGTGTGTGAGTCTGCAGTCTTCTGTAGTATCTTTTTGATATTCTTGTTAGCTGCTTCCACTGCTCCATTAGTCTGAGGATGATATGGTGAAGACAGACAATGAACTATGCCGTACTTTTGCAAGAGCTCATGGGTTTCTTTCTGAAAGTGCTGGCCATTGTCTGAGATAACTTCATGCGGTACCCCATAACGAGAGATAATGCTATGCTGTATGAACTGTGCTACCTTCTTGGAATTCAATGTCTTGAAGGACGCTGCTTCCACCCATTTAGTGAAGTATTCAATAGCAACCAGGATGTATTTATGCCCATTTGACGCCTTTGGCTTGATCTGTCCAATGATATCTATCCCCCATACTGCGAATGGCCATGGTGACGACATACTTGTTAAAGGCATAGAAGGCAAATGTTGTCCACTAGCGAACAGTTGGCATTTATGGCACTTCTTGACGTGTGCGTGGCAATCTCTTTCTATGGTAGACCAATAATAGCCTAGCCTCATGATTTTCTTAGCCAACATATAGCCATTCATATGCGGAGCCCCTGTTCCTTCATGGATTTCTTTAATCAGATGCTCGGCTTCCTCCTTGGTGACACACAACAGGTGGATCCCATCGTATGATCTCCGATATAGCTTTCCTCCATAAAGTACATAGTGACTTGTTAGCCGTCTTAAGGTTTTTCTGTCGATACGAGATGCTCATTCTGGGTATTCCCTTTCTTCAATGAACTTCTTTATGTCATGGAACCATGGATGGCCATCATTCACCTCCTCTCCTCGGATTTCACAAAAGTACACAGGCTTGTCTCGGCATTCTATCACCAACGGCTTCACGTTCCCTCCTTCAGGTATCTCCACCATGGATGCTAGGGTTGCCAAGGCTGTCGGCGAACTGGTTCTTGTTTCTTAACAGGTAATTAAACTCTATCTCTGAGAACTCCATGGTTAGAGCTTCCAGATAGGCATGGTATGGCAATAGCTTCTCATCTCGAGTTTTCCATTCCCCTTTTATCTGACAAATGATTAGCGCCGAGTCCCCGAACACTTCCAATTCTTTGATCCCCAATTCAAGTGCTGCTTCCAATGCTAGGATACAAACCTTACACTCAACAATGTTGTTGGTAGCTTCAAACCCCAACTTGACCGCCAATGGTGTAAATGCCTCTTCAGGTGAGACCAGCAGGACTCCTATCCCATAACCTTTTTTATTGGCTACCCCATCGAAATAAACTCTCCAAGTCTTCCTTCCGATTTCTAGCACATCCTCATCTGGGAACTGATCGTTGAATAGAGCGGATGATGACACAGGACAGCTAGCTAGGTAATCTGAAATGACGCTCCCTTTGATAGAGTTCTGATTTACATACTTGATGTCAAATTCATTGAGGAGAATTGACCATCGAGCAGTTCTGTATGACAATACCGGCCTTTCTATCAGATACTTCAACGAATCCATGCGACTTATCAAGAACACTTCAAAGGACATCATGTAATGCCGGAGTTTTTGCGTCGCCCATACTAGTGCCACACAAGCCTTTTCAATTGCATTGTACTTCACTTCATAGTCTGTCATTTTCTTGCTTAAGTAATAAATGGCATTTTCCTTTGTCAACTCTTCAAGATATTGAGCTAACATAGCTCCCGTCGCGGTTTTGGTGACCGTTAAGTATAAAAAAAGCGGTGCACCTTGCCGTAGGGGAACTAAGATTGGAGGATTGCTCAAGTATCTCTTAATGGTCTCAAAGGCTCTTGGCATTCTTCGTTCCATACTTTTGGCACACCTTTCTTAAGCAATTTGAAGATTGGTTCGCAAACCATGGTCAAGTTGGCAATGAATCGGCTTATGTATTGAACTCTTCCCAGAAAACCCCGGATCTGCTTCTCAGTGCTAGGCAGTTCCATCTCCACAATAGCTTTTATCTTCCTTAGGTCCACTTCGATTCCCCTCTGAGTGGTCATGAACCCTAATAACTTGCCTGCGATAACACCAAAAGCACACTTCTGTGGGTTTAAACGGAGATTGTACTTCTTTGCTCGCTCTAGGAATTTCTCTAGCACCTTGAAATGCCCTTCCCTATCCACAGACTTCACGATCATATCATCGACATAAACCTCGACTTCCTTATGAATCATATCATGCAATAAGGTCGTAACTGCTTTTGGTAAGTAGTCCCAGCGTTTCTCAAGCCAAAAGGCATTACCTTGTAACAGTACGCTCCCCATTGCGTGATAAAGGCTGTTTTCTCCATGTCTTGAGGCGCCATCTTTATCTGGTTATACCCAGAGAATCCGTCTATGAGGGAGAGGAGTGCATGTCCTACTGTACTGTCCACCAACACGTCGATATGGGGTAAAGGAAAGTCATCCTTGGGGCTCGCGGCATTGAGATCTCGGAAATCGACACACATCCTCACTTTCCCATATTTTTTAGGCACAAGAACTATATTCGATAACCACTCGGGATACTCCACAACTTGGAGGAAGCCCACGTCTAGTTGTTTAGTTACCTCTTCTTTTACTTTTAGAGCCCATTCTGGTTCTAATCTTCTGAGTTTCTGCTTTACCGGCCTCTTTAGGGAATTAGTGGGGATGTAGTGTTGCACAATATCGGGGTCAATGCCAGGCATGTGTTCATAAGACCATGCAAAAGCCATGATGTTGGCTTTTAAGAGGCAGATCATGTTAGGATTATGCCCTAGAGCCAATCATAGAGATGATTGTTTAGGGATTAGGAACAATCATTTGATTTCATTTATGTATGTCACATTTATTATTGATTTAATAAAAGGGCTTATTCTATTATGTTTATATGCATCATTTATATTTACATAATATGTCCATAGAGTTAGAGTTGAGAATATGGAATTACAAAGAGTTATAATTTTGAGACTATAGATATATCTCTGTACTAAACTCCTAAAGCATTCCTAGTTGAAGGTTCACTATGATGGACAATAATGAACCATAGGACTAGCACTTGTTAGGTTGACTCTATAGGAGGATAGCTAGTCTCAAGCTATTTGTGTGGAGACACTACAACCAACAAGTGGGTGCCTATTACGAGAATAGGTACACTGAATGTGACCAAAGATATAAGATAAACTGAATGGAGTTTTATCCTGCCTGTCAATCAGTTTCTCATTGTTATAGTGGTACAAGTAATCCTTAGACCTGAGACACCATAGTTGCCTTATGCATGTAGCTTTAGAAGTTTAATAACACTAAGTGCAGATCCTATTCAGGAGTCTACAAAGGTGTTCATTGGCCCTACTGCTATGTGTATGAAGGCATGTGAGTGATCAACAAGGGATCCATCACTCTCAGGAAAAAGAGAGAGAATGTCTCATATAGCATTCATAATATAACTCATTAAATCCATGGCCATGGTAGGATGAATATGAAAAGAGTTTCATAAGTTCATCAATGAGTTGATATTCATGATTGAGTATAAAGTAATTAAACTAGGGACTTGACAGACTTCCATGTCCTATTAGTTCAATTGGAGACATTGTGTTGAAGGAAGGATGCAATTGTAACCTATAAACTATAACAGAAGGGTTCTTTGTAAATGACTATTCACCTCATTAAGGACCACACCATGAGCCATATGCTAGGTGTTACTCATGGTTAGTAGAAGCCCTAATTGATATAAGTGAGTTATAATCAATTAGGGAATTGGAAGGAGTTCCAATTAGACCCTAAATGGAAAGAATTCCATTGTGCACACCTCGTGCTATTCCTACTACTTGATGATGTGAACCCAATGGGTCACACACTGATCATGCAAGAAGAGCTTTAAAGTCTATGAGAGAAAGGGTATGAGTGAATAAAGAATAGTTCTTTGAGGCCTATTTATATTTGATATAATTTATAGGGGTTATTGTGCAATTTAGAGAAATTGCATAAAACCCTAATAGGGTTTCCCCCTAGGGCCGGCCCCCTTAGTGTGGACTATATAAGTCACACTATGATGTGTGACATCATCATAAGTTGAACTCCCCAAGGGCTGGCCAGAATTTCCAGCCTCCCTCTCTCTCTCTCCTCTCTTCTCCTACACTAGCAACAACAAGGAAAAGGAGGAAAGGACTTGAAGCTCTAGCTAGGTGTGGATACCGTTGGAGGCAGCACACTTGGGCTGCTCATTCATCGCTGTCCGAAGTCGAAGCTTGGAGCAAAACGGAGAAAACAAAAATTCTATAAGTGTTCTAACCCTCTTTGTAGTTAGGGTTTGATTTTGTGTTATGCATAGTTAGATTCATGGGCTGTGGAATCGTAGGAAAAATTTTTATATTCCGCACTTCAATTTTTCTCTCTTGATCGATTCCCAAAAGTGGTATCAAAGCCATGATTATGCATAATACAAAATACATATGGGCTGGTAATTATGGTGTAAGTTGAATGATTCAAAAATCTGGAAAATTTTTCTGCATAATTGGTTTTCCTCCATGGCTGAACCTAGGGTTTGGAACCCTAGGTCAATTCTCTTCTACTCCTCTTCTAATTGATGGTTAAATGTAGTCATGTATGCAATAGGTTGCATAGGGTTTGAGTTTGGAGAAGAAGAATAAGGAAACTAGGGTTTTATAAAACTGTTATGAACAGTTTTCATGGTAGCCATGAAAAACCGTCATCTTGTTTTGCATGCCGAATTCAGAGTTCTTCTCCAAAATTTTTGAGCCATATATGGTTAGAAAGCTCTTCGAATAAGCTTTCCAACCCAACAAACGGTGCGTCAATCCGAGTTCTGTAGTAAAAGTTATGAATTTTTTACTACAGGCTGTCTGGAAAGACAGTTTTGCTCGGGAATGATGCAATAGCCACAACTTTGAGTTATTGATGGAGATCAAAGACATGGCAATGGTTGCCATCACTTGGGTTATGTTCTAGACATGGTAGGGAAAGGTTCCCAAGCATTTAGATGCATCATAATTGGATTAAGATGCTAAAGCAGAAGGAAGAAGGAGAAGAACACCATGGAGGCTGAATCTGGGTTTTAGAACCCTAAGGTTCTTGCAATTAATTCTAATTAAAGCTGCTGTATTTATGATGGAAGATCATTGTAGGATCATTATATATCATGTGTATATGATTTTCTTTAAGTTTCAAAAAGGTTTTGATGGAAAAAGATTCAAAAAGTTTGAAAATTTTTCATGAACAGCATAGCAGATTTTCTCTGCAGAAAAGTCATCAATGGAGTTTTGATTAGAACTTGAGTTAGGGAACTCTAAATTGCATGAAACCAATTGCATTAGTTTCCTAAGACAAGTAGGATACTGGGAAAATTCGTTTGGTAGCCTAATTCATTCATCTTGCTGGGTTTTAAATCAATTTCTGACAATGGACAGTATGCTGTCAAATTCTGGGCAGCCTACTGTTGTTTTAATTGTTTAGAACAATTGGTGATGATTTGATCATCCAAACCTCTTCTATGAGCTTAGTATTTCATGTAGGGACATGATACAAAAGCTGGTTTCAATGGAGGAGTCAAATTGATAAGGATTTAGAAGCTATTGTGACCTTCAAGGTCTGCAACAATGGCTCCAGCAATGGGTTTTGGAAACCCTGATTGTTCTTGATGATGGCAGCCACTTCCACCACTTCTCACGTGTCCAGAGGCTTGTCCCACACCCCTAGGATGTTCTCCCATGACTGGCCATGGCCTCCCACAGTCGTTGGTGGCCATGGCAGCCTAGCCAAGCTCAGGCAGCCCCCTGGTAGTGACGGCTGCATAGAGTTAAGGATGAAACCCTAATTTTGAGTTAATGATGAAACCCTAATTTCATTATGGCATTAATTAAAACCCTAATTGGAATATTAATTACCTTAATTAAGAGTTAATGATTGGTCATTAAATGACCAATCATGGTTATTGATTGTTAGGGCATAATTAATACCATTAATGATGTCTAGGGTTAGGGTTTTGGAAACCCTAATTAGTGTAATTAATTAAGGGTAATTAATACCCTATTTGGCATTAATTAAACCCTAATCCCTTTTGTTAAATACCATATGAACCTAGGGTTTTAATGATTGGACATTAAATGACCAATCATAAGGCATTTAATGATTAGGGCTTGCACTTAGGGTTTAGGGTTATGCATTTAGGGTTTAGGGTTTTAGGAAACCCTAATACACTAATTCATCATTTTAATGATTTTATTTAATTCCTATATTAATTATTTAATTAATATTGATTAATTTTATAATGTTTTAAATGGTTTAAAACACAATTAGGGATTAAATTAAAATCTGGAAATTCTTAATTAAATGAAATTGTTTTGTTTGATTAAGGAAACCCTAATATTGGACATTAGAGTTATTTTAGGAAACTTTACATGTTTTAAATTAATTTGATTAATTGAAACTGTAATGTCTTAAATGTTAAGACTTTATTTAATTCTGGATATTTTTGTTAAAACCTAATAAGATTAGGATGCATTAATGAGATTAATGTAAATCATTCAAGAGAATTACCATAATGCCCATATGTTTTAATGCTTACAGTTTTTCTTTACATTATGCAATGAGATTGTATGTATGTGTTTGGATGATGATTATGGACTATACCCCTTAAACCAATTGTGATTGGCCGTCTTATGAATGGGTTGTAATAATTTTTCAAGAGTTGTAATTTTATTATGGTGATGTAATCTATTATTTGGGGCTTGCATGCCACCTTCCCTCTCTCTCTCTATCATTCTCTTATGTACCCACATTCCCCTCATGTATCCCTTTCTATATATTATGTAAATGTTATGTAATCGAGAGCACACTAAGGAGCATGGTGGACTTAAAAGAGCATAGTAGAGCCCAACAAGCCAATGGTGGAGACCATCAAGCTCATGGAGGAATTGGAGGACTTGAAAGCTTAGAGAAGACTTTCAAGAATGCATGCATGTTTCCATTGAATGTTTTACGATCACCTACATCTACAATAGAACTTGGATTCAATCTATTCGCTTGGATTGAATCTTCTTAAAGTCCATAATCATCATAGTGGGAGCTTTAATTTATGAGATAATTGTATTAGCTCCAATACCATAGTTTGGTATATGTTACCTATTCACTTAGGGACTAATATCAAAATATGGTACTTTATATATGTTGATATATAATAGCATGCGATGTATGATTTATAATAGCATGAGATGTATGATTATAAATAGCATAATTTATATGTTTAAATTTTGATACATAGGATGCATGTTAATTTGATGAGACCCTTTAAAACCCCTCTTATTTAATATTAAGTTGAAAATGGAGAAGTCATTGGGGAATGAATTCTTCATTGCCTTCCATCATTATAGGATCATCTAACGTCCCTTAATGTGGGTACCTGGCTGCAGACATGTAGGAACTACCTATGTTAAAGACATTACTTGAAACTATCACATATGAGATATCATGGAGTGCCTAAACTGGTATATACCAAGAAACTAACATGTGAGGTATATATTTGGCGAAACATACCTGTGTGAATGATGGGTTTAACTTAACTAGGGAAGTATTCCAAGAAACTAACATGTGAGGTGTATGTTCCCTAGAGGCAAAATGATTGGAACTTGCTTATGAAGCAATAGACAAAGAGTTGTCTTCTTATTGTGGGTTAGAAGTCAAGAAACTAACATGTGAGGCTTCTAAGTCACAGTGGGACCCCAATCCCCATTAGGATTGAGATTCCCGAATTCCATTAGAGGGTGTATGGAATTTGATAAAATAGTAGGAGGTACCATATGATTAAAGACCCAATCATTATGGATAAAAATGAAATCTAATTCTTTGTTTATGTAGATTACCTAATTACTCACCTCAAAACCCCTATTTCCTAATATAGGATATCGATAGTTTGACTAAACCCGATTTCTTTGATTGACTTAGGAAATTGAGAATTGTTCTCAATTTCAAAAGATTGTTTATATGCTATTAGGCCTTTTATTAAAGGCCCTCCATAAAACATCCTAAGAAGAAAAAGACACTATGCGCAATTGGCATCTTGTTGCCATGCTATATGATAGTATTGATGACTAATGAGCTTCAGAAGCAAAATTAGTCAATTCAAGTGCCTTTGATGTCCTACATCACATACAAAGGTTGTATTATGAGTGAAATAATACTACAAAGTATAGTACTTGTAAAGGACTTCTTCTGGACTAGGATGTAATAAAAGTTGTTTATTAATAATCATTCTTTTGAAAAATGATTAATCACATAGAATAGCTGGAGAAGCTAGATGTGATTTAAAATGGAAGCATAGAGGAAAGCAAGTCTTGAAAAGTCAAAGACAAAGAAATATAATTATTTTGTAGTAAATATAAGGTATTGTAAAGGGAACTTGATAAAGTATCAGTCTTCCTAGAAGAACCAAACTTTTGAAGTTTTGGTTCATGCTCTAAACTAAATTATTGGTTAGTTCTGCTTCTTGGTTTTTGGATTCTAGTATAATCTAAATCGAAGCAGAAAGTTAAGTAGATAATAAGTTACCTTTAAAAATTTTAATAGAGCAAGAGTTGCTAGATTAATTTTGGGAACTTATTTCTTAACTAAGTCATTTAAGACATTCTAGAAATTTGATTTCCGAATTTAAATGACTAATTAGAGTGAATGCAACGTATTCCGAGAATACAAGAGATGTAGAGACTCTCATTTAAATGTAACAATTATGACTTGGTTATGAGATGACCAAACCCATCTTTTACTTGGTGAAGTGAATGAGTTACATTTATAATTTGACTATACATTGTGATGTATACAGTCATGTAGAGCATGCATTCAATTATAATAGACTCATCTTAGAATACCATAGCTCAATGGTGAATCTAAGAGAACAAATTGAACCCTATTAAGATATGGTTTGATCCATGATAAGTTTTACTAATGTATCCATCTAGGATATACCTTAAAATTGCTACATATTGATAATTTAGGGTTCACTCTAGTTTTGTCCCAATTATATCAGATATGATATGGGAAGAAACCCAACTTAAAGAAGTTAAGGCTTGGGCTTGTGCTACGTTTGTCTGGAAACATAATGTAGACAATCTGGAAATAAGGTCAAGTAAGTGTTGAATTGTGGTATATCCTAAAAGTGGTTGGGATAGTATTTCTATTACTCTAATGAACAAAAGTTGTCCATTAGGATGATTGCTGGATTTTCTTGAGAAAGAGTTCATTCAAGAAAGATGCAAAAGTAGATAGAATTTACAGAATTGTTTGTAAAGCCACAAACCAACAAAGATCCAACCCTTGCCCCTATTGAGGCAAAACCTTTAATTACACCACATTCTTTTCATAGATCAAATTGGATATTTCTTTAACATAAGAGAGATATTGTATCTCCATTAGAATGTGAAAGAATTGTTCTTTGGTGATAAAGATCACCAAGATAATCCTATTGATTATGATTAGGCGATGTTTGACATCAACTTGAGAAATAACTAAGAGTCATTAAATCCAATATGGACAGGTAGAGACCTAAAAGGCTTGGCTATTTAAGAATGTTTTCAACATAGGCAAAAAGTTGTCTATAAAGAAACTTGTTTGATAATAGTTATGCTAAAATCCATTTGGATCTTGTTATCTATAAACACACATTTTGAATATGAGATATGTCAAAAAGGATATAAAGATGTTATATCAAATGGTGAAAAACCATAAAAGTGTGTAAGTTATAGAAGTCTATTAATAGACTACAAGGTTCTCATAATTAGAACATCTATAAAGTTGAAGTAATCAAATTGTTTGATTTCTCTCATTGTATAGATGGACCATGAGTGTATAAAAGGTTAGTGGGAGTGCGATCGTTTTTCTTTATCCTATCAATAAGATGACATCCTAATCATTATGAATGATATATAAATGTTATCTAATGTGAAGTTTTAGTTTTTGAGAAAAACTTCTTCATGAAGGATTTGGTAGAAGCATCCAACAAGATCTATAGAGATAGATCATATAGATTGCTAAGTATCTCCAAGTCATTAAACATAGTTGAAATGTTGAAGGAGTTCAACATGGAGAATTCTAAGGGAGGTCTGATTTACTTCAGATAAGAATTCATTATTCAAGGGTATGTGCCCTAGGATAACACAAGTAAAGTTCTTAAAGTGTTAAGAAGCCTTATTCTACACTATGTATTGAACCTGATATCTATTATGTTGTAATTGTTACAAATAGTTATCAGTCAATTCAAATTTGGAATATTGGATTGTATATGGAAATTGTAAACTCATAGTAGATGGGTATAAGGATTTGGATATAATCCATATGGGGTATGTTTTATATTCACTTTAGTTGGTGAAATACTTAATGGAAGAACTGTATGAAAGATACAGTGGATTCCATTATTAAGGGTGAATTAATTGTTGCATTGTCTAGGAGACTGTTTGGATCTGTAAGTTCATTTAGAACATGGAGTTGTTCCTTCCATTGAGTTGCCCACACCTTGTTTTGTGACAACAATGGGTCTATAGCTCAAGTATAGGAATCACGGTCTCATCAAAAGTCCAAACACATAGAGCGACAATTCCAATTGATTAGAGGAATCATTGGAAGAGGTAATAGATACATTACAGAAGATATTATCTACATAAGTTTTTGTAGACCTATTGACTAAAGTTTTAAAACATAATTGGTTATGTCTAAGACCAACATCTTGAGAAGATAGGTATGCGATACATGGTCGATTGGCTTTAGTACAAGTGGGAGATTGTTAGGATTATGCCCTAGAGCCAATCATAGAGATGATTGTTTAGGGATTAGGAACAATCATTTGATTTCATTTATGTATGTCACATTTATTATTGATTTAATAAAAGGGCTTATTCTATTATGTTTATATGCATCATTTATATTTACATAATATGTCCATGGAGTTAGAGTTGAGAATATGGAATTACAAAGAGTTGTAATTTTGAGACTATAGATATATCTCTGTACTAAACTCCTAAAGCATTCCTAGTTGAAGGTTCACTATGATGGACAATAATGAACCATAGGACTAGCACTTGTTAGGTTGACTCTATAGGAGGATAGCTAGTCTCAAGCTATTTGTGTGGAGACACTACAACCAACAAGTGGGTGCCTATTACGAGAATAGGTACACTGAATGTGACCAAAGATATGAGATAAACTGAATGGAGTTTTATCCTGCCTGTCATTCAGTTTCTCATTGTTATAGTGGTACAAGTAATCCCTAGACCTGAGACACCATAGTTGCATTATGCATGTAGCTTTAGAAGTTTGATAACACTAAGTGCAGATCCTAATCAGGGGTCTGCAAAGGTGTTCATTGGCCCTACTGCTATGTGTATGAAGGCATGTGAGTGATCAACAAGGGATCCATCACTCTCAGGAAAAAAAGAGAGAATGTCTCATATAGCATTCATAATATAACTCATTAAATCCATGGCCATGGTAGGATGAATATGAAAAGAGTTTCATAAGTTCATCAATGAGTTGATATTCATGATTGAGTATAAAGTAATTAAACTAGGGACTT
Organism: Liquidambar formosana; assembly: GCA_039720395.1. Classification (NCBI taxonomy): domain Eukaryota; kingdom Viridiplantae; phylum Streptophyta; class Magnoliopsida; order Saxifragales; family Altingiaceae; genus Liquidambar; species Liquidambar formosana. The sequence goes on along the minus strand of CM077826.1, from coordinate 23,283,311 downwards.
GACAGACTTCCATGTCCTATTAGTTCAATTGGAGACATTGTGTTGAAGGAAGGATGCAATTGTAACCTATAAACTATAACAGAAGGGTTCTTTGTAAATGACTATTCACCTCATTAAGGACCACACCATGAGCCATATGCTAGGTGTTACTCATGGTTAGTAGAAGCCCTAATTGATATAAGTGAGTTATAATCAATTAGGGAATTGGAAGGAGTTCCAATTAGACCCTAAATGGAAAGAGTTCCATTGTGCACACCTCATGCTATTCCTACTACTTGATGATGTGAACCCAATGGGTCACACACTGATCATGCAAGAAGAGCTTTAAAGTCTATGAGAGAAAGGGTATGAGTGCATAAAGAATAGTTCTTTGAGGCCTATTTATATTTGATATAATTTATAGGGGTTATTGTGTAATTTAGAGAAATTGCATAAAACCCTAATAGGGTTTCCCCCTAGGGTCAGCCCCTTTAGTGTGGACTATATAAGTCACACTATGATGTGTGACATCATCATAAGTTGAACTCCCCAAGGGCTGGCCAGAATTTCCAGCCTCCCTCTCTCTCTCTCCTCTTTTCTCCTACACTAGCAACAACAAGGAAAAGGAGGAAAGGACTTAAAGCTCTAGCTAGGTGTGGATACCGTTGGAGGTAGCACACTTGGGCTGCTCATTCACCGCTGTCCGGAGTCGAAGCTTGGAGCAAAACGGAGAAGACAAAAATTCTGTAAGTGTTCTAACCCTCTTTGTAGTTAGGGTTTGATTTTGTGTTATGCATAGTTAGATTCATGGGCTGTGGAATCGTAGGAAAAATTTTTATATTCCGCACTTCAATTTTTCCCTCTTGATCGATTCCCAACAGATCATTCTTTCTTTTTCAACGAGGGAGAGGGTTTTCCCAATTTTAACTATTCTTGGCAATTCATTCGTCCCTAAGTTGATTGATTCCAATTCATCCATATTAGGTTCAGTGACGCCCCTTTTACTTTGCTCAACGAGCTCCGGAGGGACATCGTTCCTAGGATCTATATCCACGCCATAAATATCCATAGAGGAAAGAAAAGAGACACTGCATATATAGAGAAAGAAAGCACACTTTATTGACTAGGAATGACACACAAAAGAAGAAAGAAAACAAACAAATCTGTATCAACACTATGACTCCACAAAGTGAGTTAAGTAGATATATCTTATTGAATTAGGGAAATATTACTAAACTAAGACACCTACAAGCTGCTATCAGGTAGGCCAAGGTCTTCTTCCTCATGGATCCCCGCAATGACATCACTTTTAAGGTACCAATTAAGGAGTGGCACGGTAGCATGGCTAATGGACGAACCCTAGAGTTCTTTAATGGTCGAGTCTTCCAAGGTGAGGATCATGTCTTGGAGCACTTCATTCATAGCCCCTGCATCAAGGTTCTCGACCCAGTCCTCCTCTTTCTTTTCCCAGAACTCATCATTGATGGCTTCATCATCCACCATTTCAGCTGTGATCGATACCATTCGGTGAAGAAGATTTCAAATCCCGGAACTCGGACCTTGGTAGCTTGGTCAAAGGTGGGTTCTAGAAACCCGCAATATAAAAAATCATCCCCTTCTTTGACGAAGTAACCATTCAAAGTAGGTCGATATGGCGAGATCCTCAGGTCTGGCACCCTTCCCTCGGCTTTGGCTCTTACTTTCTCCTTGTTCCTCTTTAGCATTTCCGTATGATCATTTCTGGAAGGCTCATATCCCAGCCTAAAGGTGTATGAGGCGACACAACTCTCTGAATAGACTTAGGGATCCCTTGTTGGGGACGTCCTAGCCCCATGCCTGGAAAGAAACTCATTCTTCTCATGATTTCACCGACGTGCAAATTGCCATGGGGGCAAAAGTCCAAGGGTATTAACTCACCCTTTTCAAGCTCTTTCTCAATGCATTGGACATAGTCAAACCCGGATAGTGGTACTGCTGCTGATTCTGGTTGTATCTCACATATAGGCACGCCTGCGAGTTTCAATTCATAATCCCCTTGAAGTGTTACTATGGCCCCTTCATAAGGAAACTTCATCTTTTAATGGAGTGAAGATGGCACAGCCCCAGTAGGATGGATCCAAGGTCGGCCCAACAGCAAGTTGAAACATGACGGCTCATCCAACACTTGGAATTCCACCCTAAATTCAGTGGGTCCCATGATAAGAGGCAAGGTAACCACCCCTATTACTTCACGGCGGGTGTTGTCATAAGCTCTTACGGTCTGCCCAGATGGCATGAAATTGGTGGGCCCTAAACCCAAGACAGTGGTAGTTCGGAGAGGACATACATTCAGTGCGGACCCATTGTTGGCCCAAATAATTAACCCTAGAGGGGGGGTGAATTGGGTTGATGCAAAATAAATGGAACTATAAAAACTTTTGCAAATATAGTAAATTAAACAATGATGCAAATAGCACAATTAATGAAAGCAAATAAATGAGAGAGAGTTAGAGAAATCAAATACAAGATATAACGAGGTTCAGCTCTCCCGCCTACGTCCTCGCCTTAAGAACTCCGCTTGAGGATTCCAAATCCACTAACCAATCTCCTTCACGGGTGGAGATCAAACCTTTACACAATCTACTTGCGGGTGTAGATTAAACATTTACAACAAACAAATTCCCTTTGCTCAACAAGGGTTATACCCAACCCTCAATCTCTCACAAAGATAGATATGAATTTAGTACCACAACAAATCCTTCTTGATAGGGTGAATGAAGAATTAAGCTCAATCTAATATGATATGGATAATGAAAGCTCAAGTATGTGAATCTAGGGCTTGGTAATGGGTAGGAAGAGTATAATCTTTTTCCCTTGTTAATCCATTCTCCCAAAGTTTTTGGAACACTATAAATATAGGCTGAAATGGTTCATGACCGTTGGGAATGAGCCCATTCAAAAATAGAGCCGTTGAAGCACTTTTTGGGGTTTAGAAACTAGCCGTTGTAGTGTCAAAATCGCAAATTCAGTCGACTGAAACACCAATTCAGTCGACTGATTTGCCAATTCAGTCAACTGAATTGGTGATTCAGTCGACTGATTCAGGCAGAATCAATATGACACATTTTCATCCTTCTCTGTACATTTGAGTCGACTGATTTGACAAATGAGTCGACTGAATTGGGCAGAGACTAGTAAAAAGTGATTTTCCAAGAAATTTGATCAATTAAGTCCAACCACTTTAACTTAGGCCTTATGCAAATTATAAAATCAATTGGTTCAAGGGTCTTAAGGTCCATCTAGGTCACTTGAGCTTTACCATTCAACCATTTTCATGAAGTCCTAACTCTCACCCAAATACCCAAGTCTTCAATAACTTTAAGTCTTCTTTTGTTGGGGTTCTTGAGTGTTGGAGTCTTCTCTTCTTTGAAGCTCTATGCTTCTCTTGATCTTTCACTTGGTGAAGCCATTTGATTGCCCTTGATCTCTTGCTTTCTTCTTGTTTGCTTTCTTTGTTCTCTTGGCTTTCTTCTTATGATAACTCATTTGAGTGTAGAAAGTCCTAACTTATAATGATCAACTCAAATGATAAACATTAGTCCATAATCATCAATGCTTTGTTATCATCAAAATCATAATATATTCATGGAATGAAACCTTGAGGCTAACACCCATTATCGATAAGGATGGTAGGAACCCTCTTCCCCATAGTGTCAACGGTCACATAGAGAGCTTGAGAATGGCTTGTCCCGCTTTTGGGTAGGTCCACATTGGTGAACACGATGGTTGAGTTCTTGGGAGTTGGATTCACCAAATGTACCAATCCCTCGAGGGATGTGTCAACGGGCACTTGTATCTAATTCAGCAGTTTCAACACGGTCTGTCTGTGCTTATGCGAGGCCATAAATAAGCCCCAAATAGTGATGTTGGCATTGGTCTTCTTCAGTTGCCTAAGCACCTCATCCTCTTCTTATTGCAAGCTAGGACGCCTCTGCCCTTCCAAATCTTCCAACGGATTGTCAGATTCTAGGTCGGGAGGCTTGAAATGGTGACTCCCTCTGGTTATATAGTCCAACTCGTCATCGCTAGCCCATATGTCATAGACTTCTTCGGAGTCATTCATTAAGTCATCCCATTCTATCATGTCGATGCTCTCCATTTCCATTGGTAAGTCATCCCAACCTGTAGGGATTATCGGCTCATCTGATATTGGACTTGGGCTCGAGTATAGCACATAGTAATCAAATTTCCCCGACGATTCACCTAATAGGCCAACCTGAGGATCCCCTGCTTCATATCTTTCTTTCAGCTCTTATTAGATAGATTTTCTGGGCAACAACAAAACCTTTTGGTCAATAAGGTCTTAAATGATCTTCTTTAGTATAGAACAAGCCTCGGTGTCATGGCCGGGTGCACGATGGTATTGGCAATATTAGTGAGGGGTTGATGGTCTTGGCTTTGGTGGGAGTGGCATGATAAGGCTATTATTGCGGCAAATGGTGAAAAGGCGGGTTAGGGTCATGGGGAGTGGAGTGTATTGTCTTATAGACTAGCGAGGGCGAGATGATTCAACCCCAATGGCATTTATGGTGTTAGGTGGGGGTGTATTGTTGTGAAACGGGAGAGGATTACGGGTGACATTTGGACGGGTTGGTAGTGAGATGACTTGCTTGTCAATGAGATCTTGGACTTGGTGGCGAAGGCGAATACAACGATTAGTGGCATGGCCTTTGGATTGATGGTACTTGCAGTACTCATTCTCGTTGTAGTTCTTGGGTAAGGGATTTAGTGGGGGTCTTGGGTAGAGTGGCTTCAATAGGTCACGGCTTATGAGTTTTTCAAGGACTCTTTCGAGTGGCATGAATAGATCAATGAATTGGCGAAGTGGGTTGACATCATTGAGAGAGAAGGGTTGAATGGGTTGAGTTATGGTGTTGACCTCGGCATTATTCTTCCCAGTAAAGTTTGTCTTGCGACTCCTCACTTCCTTAGTTTTGATTGTCCCATCATTAATAGCATCTTCAACCTACGTGCCAGCCCCAATGAGAGCTTTGAAATTTGGGAAATAGTGGGCAAATAAGTGCTTGTGATACACGGGCAGCAAGTTCTTAACCACCAGCTGAATTTGGTCCTCCTCATTTGGTCTATCAGTCATTCTCAATGCCTTTTATCTCCACCTTGTAATGTAAGCGGAGAAAGTTTCATGAGCCCCTTGTTTAGTGGTTTCCAGGTCCCTCCGAGTAACGTCCACCTCTGTGTTGTACTTGTAGTACTCCGAGAACTCATTGCATATGTCTTCCAAAGTCCGAGTTCTGTTCTCATCCAAGGATAAGAACCATTTCAAAGCGGAAGTGGCCAAGGTTTCATGGAACATTTGAGCTAAAAGCTCATCAGTGGCCCCTCGAGGGTGCATAGCTCTCACGTACATCTTCAAATGAGTCTTAGGGCAACCCGTCCCATCGAATTTTTCTAACTCTGGCATCTTAAATTGCAATAGAATACGAGCCATTGGAAACAGAGATAAAGTCCGCACATCGACCATGTCATCGGCCCTACGAATCCCTTTTATAGTTCTCTCCAATGCTTCTACCTTGCTAGCTAACACGGAATCACTGCTAGAACCTTTCCCTTTGGTTTCCCCTTCTAGGTTGATGACCACAGGCTTCGAACTACTCTCCCCCCTTGTCTTGGTGTTCTCATTGGATTGAGGTCCCTCTTCGGTGCCAACCCCATGAGGTATACCCAAAGAATGGGCCCTAGAACCATTTTGTTCAAGATCTGCCATCTTCTATTGGTTCTCTTGAGCCATTTTCAATGCCGTATCGGAAGTCTCGGTGGAATGATCAAGCTTGGTCATGATGGCTTTCAGGCAAGCCTCAAGGTCAAAGTGCCCCTCACTAGTTCTTTCGTCGGCCATGTCTATCTGATGGGTAGATTCAACACTCACTAGACGCCCTTGCGGATTGCGGATCAAAGCCAGCACGTCTATGGATAGAAAAGTTTTAACCTTTAGCCTAAAGACTTGTCCTAAACCTCTATATTTTCCTTAATGAATCCAATCTTTACACCATATTCAATTAATTTATTCCTTTTATCCAATTACCTTTATAAGGGTCATGGATTAAGGGTATGTTTAAAAGAATAGGGTATAGAGTCCTTCAATTAGGTTTAATTAATTCCCATAGATTAGCACATCACAAACATAGCTTTACATCCTATTTCCTTAACTTATTCCTCCTAACTCATGGCCTTAACAAAGGTTAGGGTTTAAAGGTATATGTTAAGGGCATAAGATATAAAGCCTCACACCACAAACACGGTATAGCATCATTACAAACAATTGTGGGTGCATAATGGTGAGACTATAGTGTTCTACAAGGCCCACTACATGAACTAAGAGAGGGTAGGCTAGGGTCCTTCACTTGCTTGAGCAATCTTTATACCTAACCACATGTGGCATCAGGAACACCGCGTGGGTCCAGCAGTACGTGATTAACTCATTTAATATACCCAAAGGCAAGCCCAAGGGTACTAGGCAAGAGAGGTTGATAGCTTTTGCCCCAACACTTGGAATCAGGAAAACCAAGGTTGAAACTAGGCCCATCGTTGGCAAGGATACATCGAGGGACATTGATCCTAACATGCAAGAGTTTGCGCACACAATGCAATAAATGAAAGCACACAATCAAGCGGATGCAATGTAATTGATTTTAATTAAACAAAAGAAATTAATTTAGCCCAATCAAACTTTATAGAGTCTAGCCCACAAGTCCCCAGTGGAGTTGCTAAACTGTGAACCCCAGAAATTGGGCCAACAAGGGTTGACGAAAAAAGAAAGAATGGGATTTTGAAAACAAAAAGGAGTTGCCACCTTATTTTTTAAAGGAAACAAGGAAAACCCTAAAAATAGTTTTGCTTTAAGAAAACAATTTGAATAACTCCCTGTTTAAAAAGGAAAGGCAAAAACAAGTCTTTTGGAAACCAAAGAAATCGGGGATTCGGAGGCTAAGTTATGACATGGGAAGGTTCTAGGCAAAGCCTATAGGCACCCATGTCACCCTTTTGGTCTCTCGATTTATTTGGGCTAAATTAAGATCTTTCCATACAAAAATCAGCAAGTATATCATCACAAGAATTGGATGCATATCATATATTTCATTCATCCATCCATGCATAATAAGCAAATAAAAACAGAAAAGAAAGAAAAGAAAAGAAAGAAAGAAAGAAACCTAGGATACTTGGATCCTAGAACGGACTTGAGCCTCACGAAGAGCGCCTACGTACCATGCAACGAAATATATGGATCAAAGTCCACGTAGTTCAATTAGAGATAGGGTTAAATCCTAATATAAACCTATGGTAAAAACCCTAGGTTTCCTTATTTGAAAGAGAATTGAATAAACCAAGTTTGAATTTAGAAAGAATTCCATAAGATGGAAACTTTAACAAAAACTAGAATTTTATTATTGAAGGAAACCTTTGATTAAGACCATTGATTCATATTAAAAATTAACCCTAGAGAGGGAGAAGAGAAAGAGTTAAGAAGAGAGGTGAATTGAGGCACCTTCACACCCGCTTACCTGAGCGCAATAGCTCCAAGCATTTAGCAATTTCAAGCATTGGTAGCTCTATTTGCCATAGGACAATTACCACACCTATTTGCACCCTTACACGTGCTCAAAACCATGCAAACACAATGATATATAAATCTGGACAGAATAGTACTAAGGCCTAAATTGATCCACTAATCATGCTAACAGCAAAAACAGCGAATAATAATAAGCTCTAACACAATCCTAGAACCATATTATGCATAGAAACCCTAGAATGAACTAACATGCAAGCAAAAATATCATAATTACTCTATATGCAAAACATATACAGCAACTACGAAGAAAAACCAATAAAAAGACCTACTTTAATATGCTGTATGAAACTAACCTAAAACAAGGACACTAAAAACCCTAAACTCACAAATATGCTTAAAAACATACAAAACAAACCCTAAACATGCTAAACTCAAACTAAACAGAACTCAAATCATGCATATTAACTAACTAAAGCAATAAAACATGACAAAAAAACCCTAACCCTAACATGTAATGACACTATTCTAAAACAAGGACAACAGAAGCACAAAAATCACAACTATGCATTAAGACCTATGAACTAACTCTAAAGCATGCAAAAATCATCATGAACATCATTATTATCACATGTATTAACTAATAGAAACGTCAATCCATGGTGGAAATCATAAGCATTGCATGCAATAAAGCTATTCTACATGATACCCTAGTTTAAGTTTGAATAGAAAGGAAGAATGCCTTAGGAAAGCCTTCCTTGCTGCTGTATAGACTCTCTCTTATTCTTATGGATGTCAATTAGGATTAACCAATGGCTGGGATTAAAACCCTAAAAATTAATCCAGGGCTATTAGAGACCCCCTTGGGGCTTAAGTAACTCAGAAGTTACCAAAAATTAGAAGGAAACTCGTCTAAAAGAGCCCAAATACGTCAAAATAGGAAGAAATCCGCTTCAGCAAGGAAGTATAGTGAAAATAGGAAAGTGGTCTCGCCGCCCGGGGCTGGGTGGTCACCCGAGCCCACTTCGGATTTTTCTCCTATTTTGCCTCCTAATTCTTCTAGAAGTGTTTCAGGGGGCAAATTAACTCCGATTTTGATGAAACAAAAGCCAAAACAACCGTGTTTCGATGAGGAATACATTTTTGAACATTTTAGGGTGAAAACCACTAACCATGGGGGCATGGTTAGTGTGAACCCACGAAAAAGCGCGGAGCCCACAAGGGATTTTATTTGGTGAAAGAAAAATGGATGAAAGACAACAATTGAAAAGGAGTCGCCACTTCATTTTTTAGGGAAAAGAAGAAAACTACAAAAACTTTTTATTTTCAAAACCACATGACTCCATTAAAAGGAAAAGTAAAGTCTTTAAAACCAGAAAATTGGATTCGGGGGCTAAGTTACGACGTGTGAAGGTTCTGGGCAAAAGCCCATAGGCACTCACATCGCCCGAGTTGGTCTCTTAATTTAATTGGGCTAACTTAATATCTTTTTTCACTCAAATATCAACATATATCATCACAAGGCAGCATGCATATCATATATTCCATCCAATCATCTCATCCATAATCAAACAAATAGAACAAAACAGAAAAAAAAAAAAAAAAAAAAAAAAAAAAAAAAAAAAAAAAAAAAAAAAAAAAAAAAAAAGCCTAGGATACTTGGATCCTAGGACGGACTTGAGCCTCACGAAGAGCACCTACGTACCATACAGCGAAATGCATAGATCAAAGTCCACGAAGTTCAAAGAATAGGGTTACAACCTAATACGAACCTATGGTAAATACCCTAGGTTTCCTTATTTGAAAATGTATTGATTTAGTCCAAAATTGAAAACTTCCACAAGAGGAAAACTTTGATAGAAAACCAAAATTTTATTAATACAGGAAACCTTTGATAATCACCATATGTTCGCATTAAGGAGTAACCCTAGGAGGGAGAAGAGAAAGAATAAGAAAAGAAAAGTGAATTAGGGCACTTCATACCCTACTTACCTGAGCGTAAAAGCTCCAAGCATTAGCCATTTCAAGGAATAGCAGCCCTATTTGCAATAGGACAAGCATTGTACCTGTTTGCACCCTTACAAGTGCACAAAATCATGCAAAGAGAAAAATATACTAATCTGGGCAGAACCATGACAAAGCCTAAAATCATCCATTTATCATGCAAACAACAAGAATAATGAATAACTAAGGACTCTAACTCAATCCTACATGCAACGACCTGACTAACATACATAAAAAAAACTATGAAAGACACACTAACAAGCATGGGAGACTCCAACAATATCTATAAACATGATAGCAAAGCATGTTCTACCCAAAAAGATGATATTTTATGTAAAATATAAAAATAGGCCTTCCTACGGCGAGTTTTCTTAAGCGAAACTATCCTAAGATAATTTCACGTAAAAAAGTCGTTATGGGGAGGCGCAATTATCATATCCTACGTAAAATATATATACTAGAACACAATAGAAGTGATTTCATGCTTAAACACATCACAGAAAGCTCTCATGCAAAACCTCACTCAACGAAAAGAATAATTATCCTTAGAAAAGGATAATGTCTCCAAAAAACCTATGAAAACTACTATATGAATGCAAACCTAGCATGATTCAACTATATGCAGCATATATAGAATGACTATGATGAGAAACGACTCAAAAAGTTAAGCTAAGCATGCTGTATGAAACTTGTGTGAATTCAGGGTTATCGAAACCCTAATTTCACAATCATGCATTAAAACCTATGAAATGACTCTAACACATGCTCAAATTATCATGAATATCATTCATATCATATATATTAACTAACAGGCGCATCAACTCATGACAATAATCATAGCAACCTAGACATGTGAATTATGCATGATTTAAGAGGATAAAAAGAGATAATACTTTCAAATCCTTAGTAAACCAGGGATTATGAAGCATATAAAGCCACAAATCATCTTAAAATCATTCATAACGCATCCTACAAACATAGAACTAACCTAACATGTGGAGTTATATCATGCACTAGAACTATCATAGAAGAAGAAGGAGAAGGAGAAAGAGAACTCATGTTCAGCATTAAATAGACATGCTTACCTCTTGTAGACTCTTCCTTGTCTTTAAACATCTTGTTTCCTTGCTTACTTGGGGTTGAAGAGCCTCCTCTTGATGTCCTTCTAGTTCTCCAAACTCGTAGCTCCTTCTCTCTCTAAGTGTAAAGTGCAATTCACCTCCCCCTATGTGCTGAATACCATGTCCTTTATATAAAGAACTGACCCCCTAAACCAATGGCTAAGATTAATTCATTAAATAATGATCCTAGGGCTATTAGAGACTTTCTTGGTGCTCAAACAACTCAAACTTACACACTTCTAAGAGAAAACAAGTTGTTTTGGCGGAGGAAACTGTCAAAAGAGGGAAATAGGAGTCAGAATTCGAGTTGAGGACGGACTCCTCGGGTGACCAACTAGGCCTAGACGGTTAGCCGTCTGGGCTTGGATGGCTGACCGTCCAGCCCCGGACGGTTACCCGAGGGTCCTCCCATTTTTGCTCTGGTTTTGACTCCCACTTGCTGTAGAAGTCCTAGAATGTTCAAATTAAGTCCGATTTTGACGAAATAAAAGCCAAAACGACCGTGTTTCGAAGGGGAACACATTTTTAAGTATTTTAGGACAAAAATCCTCAACCATGGGTGCATGGTTAGGTTTTACAAAGGTGGTTAACCATGGTGCCTCACCGTCGCTAAGTTGGGTATGTACACAAGGTTGAACCAAATGCTTTCCCAATCGAAATTCGATCTTTCTAAACATACCTAGAATGTAAATAAAGCCCAATTGAAGTTAAATGAGAGAAAATTGGTTGGGTCTTATGAGTCAATTTGAGCAAACCAAGAAAGAGTCTTTTAGCCAACCCGAACCATTACGAGCCGAATTGATCTTAAACCATTAATTCATGAAATTGAAACCTATATATAGACTCTATATAACCATATGAACTTGAGGGGATGACTCGGGATTCACTTCAAGGTCAAATGGAAAATATATGGCTTAAAAGACGATTATGCCCTTAAAGTCGCAAAAGTTCTTATTGATTGTCGAGATGAACTCCAAATCACTTCAAAATTCGTACACATGATATTCAATGCCATAGAAACTCTATGCAAAAGACTAGACTAGAAAAGGACTCAAAATCCTACATGAAATGATGTGTCCTAGCTAAGGTGACAAAAATGGGGTGTGACAGTTAGGTTTGACAAAGGCGGTTAACCACTGTGCTCTACCTTCGCTAAGCATAGGTATGCACATAGGATTAAACCAAATGCTTTCCATATCAAAATTAAACTCTCTAAAACACTTTTTGGGGTAAAATGATGACTAATGAAAGTCAATTTGAAAAGATTTGGTTGGTAATTGTGAGTCAATTAGAGCTAACCCAAAGAAGGGTCAATTAACCAACTTGAACTACGTCGAGCCATTTTAATCCCGAGCCATTGATTCATCAAATTGAAACTAGAAATACCTCCTATGCATCCATATGAACTCCAATTGACAATTTGGAGATCATTTTAAGGTCAAATGAAAAGTTTGGGACTTAAAAGACGATTATGCCCTTTAAGTCACAAAGGCTCTTATTATCCCTCAAGATTAACTCCGAATTGAACCAAAATTCATATCCATTGTCCTTGTAACTCTAGAAAACTAATGCAAGTGACTAAACTCAAAAACAAAACAAAAACATGCATGAAATGATGAGCCCTAGTAAGGTGGTGCAAAAATGGGGTGTGACACACGTACGATCATGGGTCATGGCTTTGTGTTGAATTGAGCTGTGATCGCGTCGGTCATTTTGGATTCACTTGTAATAGTCCTATTTGACACCACCCTTCATTATTGGGCTTAAAGGTGGTCTGAAATGTTAGGTGGTACAAAATTGGGTGTTAATACATCATTTTATTCCTAAAAGTGTTTTAGAAAGTTTAATTTTGATATGGAAAGCATTTGGTTTGATCCCATGTGCATCTTATGCTTTGTAAAGGTAGTGTATACCTGTTAACCGCCTTTATAAAACCAAACCATGCACCCATGATTAGTGGTTTTTGTCATAAAATGTTTAAAAATGTATTCCTCATTGAAACACGGTCGTTTTGGCTTTTATTTCATCAAAATCAGAGTTAATTTAACCCCTAAAACACTCCTAGAAGGCAACAAAGTCCAAAAAAAAAAAAAACTGAAGTGGGCTCAGGTGACCACCCAGCCCTGGGCGGCTAGCTGCTTGGACCTAGGTGGCTAGCCACCCAGGCCCTGGTAGTCACCTGAGGCCGCTCTCCTATTTTAGCTGAAGCGGGATTCTCCTTCCTATTTTGACGGTTTTGGACTCTTTTGGATGAGTTTCCTTCTAATTTTTGGTAACTTTTGAGTTTCTTAAGCACCAAGGGAGTCTCTAATAACCCTTGGATTAATTTTTAGGGTTTTAATTCTAGCCATTGATTTATCCTAATGAAACTCTATAAATACGCCCCTATGCTTCAGCACTAGGGGAGGCAACTAGGAGCCATTTTATGCATTAAACTTGAGTTTTTGAAAGAGAATAAAAGAGAAAGAGAGCTGAAGGAGAGTTGAAGTTCTTGCTGTAGCCTTGAAGAAACTTGGTTTAAGTCATTCACAAGAGCCAGTGAGAGTCCTTACAATAGCAAAGGAAGCTATCCTAAGGTAAAACCTCCCTCTATTCATGTTGAATATGAGTTTTCTTATAGAATAGGCTTATTGCATGTTAAAGATAGCTTTTTGTCATGTGTGAATGCTTTAGTTAGTTAATATACATGAAATAATTGCTGTCCATGATGAGTTTAGCATGTTTTAGGTTTATTTCATAGGATTTTAAGCATGTTTGTGAGTTTAGGGTTTCTATTGTCCTTATTTCATGTAAGTTGCATATAGCATGATAGCTTAGGGTTTTTTTATTGGTTTTTCTTCATAGTTGCTATATATGTGTTGCATATAGAATAATTATGATATTTCTTGCATTCATATAGTGGATTTTAGGGTTTTTATGCATGTCATGGTTCTAGGAATGAATTAGGGTTTGAGTTTATCCACTATTTCTGCTGTTTGTACGATTAGTGGATGAATATTGGTCTTAATACTATTCTAACCAGATTTCTATTTCTTTCTTTTTGTTTTGTTTTGAGCACGTGTAAGGGTGCAAACAGGGGTGATAATCGTTTATTGCAAATAAGGCTATTATTGCTTAAGCTTGCTAATGATTGGAGTAAATGCATAAGGTAAGTAGGGTGTGGAAGTGCCCTAATTCACTTTCTTCCTTAACTCTTTCCCTTCTTCCTCTTTGGGATTATTTTTTAATATGAACATATGGTGAATATCAAGAGTTTCCTTGTTAAATAAATACCTTTTTATCAAAGTTTTCATCATGTGGAAGTTGCTTGATTTTAAACTTGGTTATTTATCAAATATCACATTCTCTATCAAATAAGGAAACTTAGGGTTTTTACCATAGGTTTATATTAGGATTTAATCCTAATTCTATTCGAATTACGTGGACTTTGATCCATGTATTCTGTTGCATGATACGTAGGTGCTTTGAGGCTCAAGTCCGCCCTTAGATCCATGCATCCTAGTTTTCTATTTTTTTTTTTCTTTTCTTTATTTATTTGTTTATTGTGTATGGATGGAATATATGACATGGATGCTATCTTGTGATGATATACTTGCTGATTTTTGTATGGTAAGATGTTAATTTAGCCCAAGTAAACTAAGAGACTGAAAGGGTGACATGGGTGCCTATAGGCTTTGCCTAAAACCTTCCTATATCATAACTTAGCCTCTGAATCCCCAGTTTTCTTTGGTTTCCAGAAAGACTGTTTTGCCTTTCCTTTTTAAAACATGGTGTTAACACCCCATTCTGTACCACTTGGCACCTCAAGCCACTCTCTGAGACCCGATGATGAAGGGCAGTAGCCAACGGACCATCGCAAGCACGCCCGAAGGACTCGCGGAGACACAACAGGCCTTTGGCCTTGGTTCAATACCCCATGCACGTACGTGCATGGGATATGCACGTACGTGCATATACCATGCACGTACGATCATGCCCTCTCTTTTTGAATTCCATCTCTTCCCCCCGAAATTACTTCTTACCTTATACAGCCCCCACGCTGACAGCTGCTCAGTGGCGGCTGAGAAACCCTAGAAATCCCCGAATTAAACCCTAATCCCCGCCTATAAATACCCTGCTTTCATTCAAGAGAAGGGATTCGATTTTGGCTATCAAAACCACCATCCTAGAAACCCTGAGACTGACGGCTGTGTCCACGAGAGGTCTGGAAAGCACGCTTGTGAAGGGACCGCTACTGCCCAAACCTGAGGGTAACCATTCTCAACCCTTAATTTCGTTCTAGCATGATTACTTATAATATTGCATCTATCCTGTCATTTAATACTCATAATTAGGACACGTTCAGATCTAATCCGGCACCGTTTTATTTGTGCATTTAAGGTTATGAAATGAGTTCCTCATCCATTTCGAATGCGTAGGACTGCATAAGATTTATCCGTTAACTCCGGCATTTTTTTCGCGCATGATATATCTCTCTGTTAATTTTTAGCACATTTAATCCGCACGGTTTAGGCCCACAAATATCTGTTGTATCTTTATTAGCATCTGCTATCATTTCGCCATTTAGGTCTAGGTCATTTTGTCATTTCTAAATCGCATTATAGCCATTTTTCCGCATACACTTGAGTCAAAAGATCTGTTCGGGCACAGCATGGTAGGATGGGATGAAATTGGATAGGCATGTACGTACGTACATATGGTATGCACGTACGTGCATATCATATGCACGTACGTGCATGAGCCACGTTTTTTTCAGTTTAACCTCTTCTTTTCTTTTGCAGGCAGTATAGGTACCCCTTGCAACCTTTTGAATATTCTGTATCATGTATATCTGTTTATATATCTGGTTTTCTCTCCTTTTTTTCTTTTCTCATTTGTGCATGCCATTATCTGAATTCGATTGCATAAGCGCTTGATCGACGGTTGAATTCAATTAAGTTCATTTTTAATTAAAGCCAATAAGTGTATGTGAGGCCGGATTTTAGCCGGGCGCAGACGGGTGCCTAACACCTTCCCGTCCGCGTACCTTAGCTCCGAACCTTGATTCTTTGGGTGATGATGAGTTGGGCCCTTGCTAGGGGTCCATCGGTTCCCGAGGCCAAAATCGGGTGGCGACTCCCTCTCCGCCCTAATCGTCCGCGGTTAGTGGCGTACTCTCGAGCCGGGCGTGGTGAAAGGACACGGCGCTCACAATGGCGACTCCACTGGGGATAGAGAGCTTGACTCCGAAACATTTATTGGCTTTAATTAATTAGGAAATTTAATTGAATAAGACCGAAACTGCACACACGCGCACGATATTTGGCATTTGTTATCCCTCGATGGCAGTCTGATTAGAGACCCGGGTTCCATTTAGTTCCTATGGGCGACTCGATTCAGCACCATCAACCCACGGCCTGTGCCACTAGCCTGTAATAAGCTAGTGAGTACGCTAACGGGTCGCTCTTTGAGCACCCTAGCCTGGGTAACCCTTGAAGAAGAAGTACCCCCAATTGACCAACCACACTAGTGTCCCCCGAGACCTTTGCATAGCCTTGCTTGAATGTATGTCATATCGCATGTCATGTTGCATCCATACTCATTTGTATAGCGCGGGTATGGGACGAGGCCCACGTTGTACATGAGCTTTCTAGTTTGAGCCCGAAGTAAGGGAAGGTTGAGTGCTGTTGTAATTGGACCTAGGCCCATTAAAAAAAAAAAAAAAAAAAGAAAAGAAAATGATGACAATGAACAAAATGGGCCTAGAATCCAAATGAGGTGCAAGATGTGGGCGTGACGGGCTCAAACGAGAAAGCTGATGGACCACGTAGACCTGTTGAGAGTTAGGAATGGACCACTATGATGAATGAACACAACCCATCTAAAATTGAACATCGAAGTCCAATATCGTTCTACCTAAGGCTTGATGAGTGAGAGGCAAAATAAAGTGCGATCTTGTAATTGGACTAAGCCTATCTAAGTGAAAACAATGAAATGGGCTTGGATCCAAAGTGAGTATGTGAGATATGTGTGAACTTGTAACGGGCCAAAGGTAGAATGATGTTCGACTTCGTAAATTAATATCTGCCCATCATAGACCCTTGGAAGATCTAGTGAACATGACAAGGCTCTAGCAATGGGTTTAGATAAGGGGTTTGAAGGTATTCGGATTGGGCTAGAGGAGAAAGTTTAATGGACATGTGCTCATTACGCTCAACTCCTGTTTCAGCAAGATTGATTCACCAGGGAGAGAAGCACCGAGTAGTGTTTGGGCCTGATCTCCGACCACTAACAGGTTAAGAAGAACTCCGGCTGGAAGAATGGCAGAACAAGTGACTTTGGCTGATATCCTTGAACAGATGAGGAGCGATAGAACCGAGATGAAGGGCTTCATGAATGAAATGCGGGACCGGGTTACTAAGCTCGAGAAAAGGAAAGGGAGAACAGAAGAACCACCTGAAACTGAGGAGAAAGGAGAGCCCAAGGTTAATGAGGAGGAGCACCCGAAGTGGGAAGACGATGACTATGAGGACTACCTGAAAAGGAAAGAAACCAAGGAAAAAGACACCAAAGTGGAAAAGTTGGCGGCAGAGAATGCTGAGATGAAAGCTCGGATGGACCGAATGCAAACAGCATGGCAGAAATCACAAGGCATGGATGATTACATGTATTCTATGGCGGGGATTACAGCCGACTCCAAGGTGCAACTCCCTCCGAAATTCAAAATAGCCGACTATGAAAAGTTCGATGGCACCGGTGACCCCAAACAGCATTTACGCCAGTACTTGAGCATCGCCCGGATGAGAGGATTGACCGCCGATCAAGTGCTGCACGCCTTCCCTCTATCTCTCTCGGCAGATGCCTCGAAGTGGTACTATGCACTCGATCCGAAAGTCACGGATTCTTGGGAACTACTGGCTTCAGAATTTACAAACAAGTATACATACAACACTATGTTGGATGTTACCCTGCGGGACTTGGAAATGACTAGGCAAAAGACGGATGAGACGTTCTCAGAATTTCTGACTCGCTGGAGGGCTAAAGCTGTCAAGATGGTAAATAGGCCAACAGAAATTGATCAGATAAACATCATCTTGAGGAACCTGACACCCGTGTACTTTGATCGCATGTTGACTTCCTCTGTCATGAATTTTGAACAATTATACCAGTGTGGAACTCGTATCGAGGATGCTATTCACCGCGGTCAGAAGGATAGGCAGAAGAAAGTATATGGTTCTGGTAGTGGTGGTGGAAGTGGAAGTGCTAGAGTTAGTGGAGGAACCCAGCCGCAAGCTACAGTGGGAGCCATCCAGCAGGCACAAGCAGCACCAAAAGCGCCAAGGGTGTACCATGACTTGGGAGTCCCGTTGTCCAAAGCCTTGGCAACTTAAGCAAAAGGGACTATCTGAAGCCTTTGGAACCAAGAACACTGCCGAACCCGATTCCCTCGTATTGGAGGCAGAATGAGTTTTGCGACTTCCACCAGCGGATCGGACATAAGACGGACAATTGCATGCGCTTAAAGAATGAAATCCAAGACCTGATTGATTCAGGTAAGCTACCTCCTCCAGGCGGCGACAAGCCCAATATTCAGAACAACCCTCTTCCCAATTATCGAAATGCACCGCCTCCTGCCTACATGAATATGGTTAGTGATACGAAGGAAATGGAGGATCCGTCACAATTTATTCTCATGATCAGCATGAAGAAGGCTCCATAGGAAGATTATGACAGTGGGGAAGAAGATATTTGGGCAGAAATGAAGAAGGATTCCATGCATCTAACCCGTTCGGGGAGGCATTACAAGCCTAATTATCTGGAAGGGGATCATCCTGGAAGAGAATTGAACCAAGAAGTAAGAGAAAGGATTGAGCAGCAAAACGAGGAGGAGGAGGACAGGATACTGAAGCAGTTAAAGAAAACACAAGCAAGTATAAGCATTTGGGGCCTGCTGATCGCCTCAAAGAAACATCGCCAGGCTTTACTGGATGCGTTGGCAAGAAAAGAAGTACCAATGGAAACCACACCGGAGCAGGTTCTATCACTTATGGGGGTCAGCTCGGTGAGCAAGGCTGTGATGACCTTTTCCCATGAAGATTTGCCACTTGAAGGGGCAGGGCATGCCAAGCCACTCTATGTCACGGTGGAATGTAGGGATTTGAAAATACCTGTAGTTTTGGTCGATAATGGGTCCGCATTGAATGTTTGCCCGATGCGCACCGCAACTAAGCTAGGGGTTGGCAAGGAGGACTTGATACCTTCTGTTGTGACGGTAAGGGGTTATGACAACAGCTGTCGGGGTGTGATGGGAACTTTCAAGGCCGCTTGTAAAATAGGGCCCGTTGAGTCAATGGTGGAATTCTGCGTCATGGACATTCCCGCCAACTACAACCTGCTGTTGGGAAGAACTTGGTTACACCCTTTGCAAGCTGTTCCCTCAACCGTGCACCAAAAAATAAAATTGCCTTGGGATGAAGGAGTTCTAGTGATCCATGGAGACGGAGAAATAACTGGGCAGATATCAGGAGTAAAGGAAGGAAGCGGAGAGTTGGAATGGAGAGGTTTTGAGCTGGTACAGGTGATTGAAAGGAAGGAAACTGGAAGAGAGAAGGTGTCTCCCGATTTTGGGGAGGGGGTTAGCCATATCGTGACCCATATGATGAGAAAACTGGGGTACATGCCCGGGATGGGGCTAGGCCGAAAGGGAGAAGGGATAGCTGAGTTCCCGGATTTCCACATGCAAACCGACCGGCGAGGGCTAGGGTACACTGAAGAGGACGACAAATGCGTCCCCAAGAATGGAAAAACTCTCAATGGTAATTTTGTGAAGGAAGGAGAAGGTTTCCCCTATTGTGGATTTCCTGAGCCATGGATAGACCGAAGGAGCGGAGAAAGGAAGCCTGGGTTGGAGGTATTCTTTAGCGAGAAATTGAATCTGGAAGATACGGACAGGGGGACCCTGGAAGGAGAAAATGAAGAACGAGACTGGGCGGAAAATGTGGATCAGACAAGCTGGAAGGTCTTATTGTCACCTAAGAGCGGCGAAGAAGTGTTCTCTCTGACGGATGAAACCGTCCCTACCAAGCTTATTGTTGTGGCTGATGGAGATACTAGCACCTGGATCTGGGAACGTGCGGCTAGGGTCACGTATGGTGTCAAGGCGATTAATAAGCCTACTCAGGAGAAGTCTAGGGTTGGGTCTAAGTCTGAGTCCGGGTCGGGGTATGGGTTTGATTTTTCCCCTGATGTAATTTCCAATAATTCAAAGAAATTTGATTCTGCTTACTCTGCTGTGTCCCCTAACAATCAAATTGCACAAATGCACGATCTTTTAGACCCAGATGAGCTAATTAATGAAAATCAAGATGTGAAAATTGAACCCATTAGAGAAGAGACTATCATTATTAATATAAGCACTGATGAGAAAATTAAGGAAATCCAAATCGGCTCTACTCTGTCCATGCAAGAACGTGCAGATCTTACAGCTCTGCTGCGGGAGTTTTCTGATGTGTTTGCTTAGTCTTATGAGGACATGCCTGGAATTGACCCCGCTATAGCACAGCATCACATTCCTATTAGGGAGGGAGCAAGGCCAGTCAAACAAAAGCTAAGAAGAATGGCACCGGAATGGTCATTGAAGGTTAAGGAAGAGGTGACTAAGTTATTAAAAGTGGGGTTTATCAAAACGGTAGATCAGGCGGATTGGATAGCCAACATCGTGCCGGTACCAAAGAAGGATGGAAAGGTGCGGGTGTGCATTGACTACAGGGATCTTAACAAGGCTTGCCCTAAGGATGACTTCCCCCTGCCTCACATCGATGTGTTGGTAGATAACACAGCAGGGAGCGCTTTAATGTCTTTCATGGATGGGTTCTCGGGATATAATCAGATACGGATGGCGCCGGCAGATATGACTAAGACCACCTTCACAACTGGGTGGGGGACGTATTGTTACACGGTAATGCCATTTGGACTTAAAAACGCCGGAGCGACGTACCAGAGGATGGCTACCACGCTACTCCACGATATGATGCATCAGGAGGTAGAGGTGTATGTCGATGATATGATTGTTAAGGCAGAAACTCGAGAAGGGCATTTAGAGAATCTTAGGAAGTTCTTTGGACGAATCCGGGAATACAGTCTGAGGTTGAATCCACAAAAGTGCACATTCGGGGTCACGTCAGGGAAGTTGTTAGGATACATTGTGAGTAGCAGGGGCATTGAGGTAGATCCAACGAAGGTCAAAGCAATTTTGGAAATGCCATCACCGAAAACAGAGAAGGAGATTAGGGGGTTTCTGGGGCGATTACAGTACATTAGCCGTTTCATAGCCAAGTTGACCCCCACCTGTGAGCCCATTTTCAAACTGCTTAGGAAAGGGGAGCCTAAAGAATGGAATGAGCAATGTCAACAAGCTTTCGAAGCCATCAAAAGATATCTCCTGAATCCCCCGGTGCTGGTTCCTCCACGCCCTGGTAAACCTTTGTTACTCTACCTGTCCATTTTTGAGGAAGCTCTAGGAAGCATGTTGGCGCAAGAGGATGATCGTGGTATCAAACATGCGATCTATTACCTAAGCAAGAAGCTGCAAGGTTACGAGGCGAAGTACAATGCGATAGAAAAGTCCTGTTTCGCTTTAGTTTGGGCTGTGCAAAAACTGAGGCACATTCTGCTAAATTTCGAGGTGTGGATAGTGGCAAGAATGGATCCGCTCAAATACTTGTTTGAGAAACCGGCTTTGAATGGTCGTCTATCTCGGTGGTTGATTTTATTGGCAGAATTTGAACTTGTATATGTGACACAAAAGTCTATTAAAGGAAGGGCTGTTGCCGAGTACTGCGCCGAACACCCGATCCTGGGACATGGACTTAACGATGAATTTCCCGACAAGAACCTTCTAGTTGTCGAGTGTGATGAGGCATGGAAGATGTATTTCGATGGGGCTTCGAATCAGTATGGAGATGGGGTAGGGGTTTTGTTAATAGCTCCTGATGGTTCTCACATGCCGCTGTCGATAAAGTTGAACTTTCAGAACTCCAATAACACAGCAGAATATGAAGCATGTGTCGCTGGGCTAGAAGCCTTGTTGGCGTTGGGAGTCGAAGAAGTGGAGGTATATGGGGATTCAGCCTTAGTGATATCTCAAGTACAGAGGATATGGAGAACCCGAAAAGAACACCTGAAGCCTTACCAAGGTTACCTAGAGAGACTGACCCAGAGATTCCGGAAAATAACTTTCACGCCCTTACCTCGGGCTCACAACCAATTCGCCAACGCATTGGCTACCTTGGCTTCCATGATTCAAATGCCCGCTGGAACCCAGATAGAGCCATTGACCGTCCAACAGAAGTTCAGACCCGCACATGAAGAAGGGATCCTGGTAATTGACGGGGAGCCAGATGATGGGCACCCTTGGTACTTTGACGTTTGGAACCTCTTGGAAAAAGGAGAGTACCCGGAAAATGCCAATAACAAGGATCGTAGGGCATTAAGGCTGTTCGCCACGCAGTTTATCATCTGCGGAGGGAAATTATTCAAAAGGTCCTATGATGGGATACACCTGCTTTGCGTAGATCGCCGCATGGGAGAAACACTCATGAGGGAAGTGCATAAAGGGGAGTGTGGGTCACACATGAATGGGAGAATGTTGGTTAAGAAGCTGCTAAGGTTGGGGTATTACTGGACAACTATGGAAACTGACTGCGTACAGTACGTCAGAAAGTGCCATCAATGCCAAGTGTACGCCAGTGCAAACTACATGCCGCCGGTGGAGTTGCATCAACTGGCATCTCCCTGGCCGTTTTCAGTATGGGGAATAGACATCATCGGAGAGATTAAGCCATCTGCAACTGGTGGGTATAAATATATCCTGGTGGCAATCGATTATTTTACCAAATGGGTAGAAGCGGCAGCATATGTAGAGTTGAAATCGAAACATGTGGCCAAGTTCGTCGAAACCAACATAATCTGCCGGTACGGAGTACCCCATGAGATTATTTCAGATAATGGAACGCACTTTGAAGATGAGGTCAAGAAGTTGTTCACAAAATTCGGTATCCAGCATCACAAATCTTCACCCTACAGGCCCCAGACTAATGGAGCTGTGGAGGCTGCCAACAAGAATGTCAAAACCATCCTCAGTAAAACGGCAGTAACCTACAAGGATTGGGTGGAGAAGCTTCCTTATGCATTATGGGGATATCGGACGTCCGCGAGAACTTCCACAGGTGCTACGCCCTATTCATTGGTATACGGAATGGAAGCC
Organism: Liquidambar formosana; assembly: GCA_039720395.1. Classification (NCBI taxonomy): domain Eukaryota; kingdom Viridiplantae; phylum Streptophyta; class Magnoliopsida; order Saxifragales; family Altingiaceae; genus Liquidambar; species Liquidambar formosana. The sequence continues at coordinate 23,260,399 of CM077826.1, read as the reverse complement.
GTATTACCCGTGGAGCTGGAAGTACAGTCTCTTAGGGTTGCATTGGAAAGTCAGATTCCGGAGGTAGAATGGGCCAGAGAGCGGTATGAACAGCTGGCGCTATTGGAGGAAAGAAGGCTCAAGGCATTGTACCATGTGCAAGGTTATCAACGACGAATAGCTCGGGCTTTCAATAAAAGGGTCAGACCGCGGAACTTGGAGGAAGGGGACTTGGTTCTTAAGGAATTTAGAGCACCTGTATTCGATCCTCGAGGGAAGTTCAAGCCCAATTGGGTGGGGCCCTACGTCGTCAAGACAATTTACCCAGGTGGTGCGGTCAAGTTAATGGATGGTGATGGGAACGAGTTGGTGAATCCAGTGAATATGGACAGACTCCGTAAATATTATGTGTAGGCAGAGTCGTGACAATTTGGCAAAGTACTCAGTGCTCAAATTAATAATAATAGTTTTTTTATTGATTGGGGAAAATCATTACATCTTTTCTGATGCTTATTCATTAACTCATAAGGGATTAAAAGCAAGTGCATGGGTACAATAGTTGATAGGGGTACGGGGGATAGTCAAGTTCATTTCTTCCTCGCCTCTGTTTCGACCTCTGTTTCCCTTTTCCTCTTGTGTTCTTCTTCTTCCTTTTCCTCTCTCTCCATGTCAGTAAACAGCCAGTTATAGTAGGACCCAGGGGGGCTAATCACTTCAGAGGGGGTGACAGCCCAATACACTGCCTTGCTATACCAATCATTTTCCACGCGATTCACATGGTTGGGTTTCCAGGGGCAGGTGTAACCAAGGTGACCCCATTTGATCGGATCCTGGCGTAACCCTTGCTGACGACGGATGCGCATAGGAGAGTAGAAAGAAACCTCCTTGAGACCAATCAGCATGACGCTGTGAGGAAGGATCAGATTTCGAACGGCATGAGAGGTCCTCCACCAAGGACAGAGCCAGCGGATGTTGTGGCAGGATATGGATTCTAACAAATCCCGGGTTTGCTCGACGTTCGGGAAGGGTTTGATGACCTTCCTGTGACGATAGTGCTGCGGGTGATATGTCCAGATACTCATGGTAGGGTCTTCGACCAGTTTTAGGCGTTCGAACAGCCAAATCTGCATCACAAAAGAGTGAAGATGGAAGGGTCAACAGACCATGCACGTACGTACATAAGTTATGCACGTACGTGCATGGACAATGCACGTACGACCATGGCATGAAAAAAAAAAAAAAACAAAAAAAAAAAAGAAGAAGAAAGAGAGAAGGAGGGATCCGAGAAAATAAAAGAAGAAGAGAGAGAAACCTGTAGAAGGAGGGGGCTGCCACCGAAGGAGAAACTGTCGCTTCGCGCCACGCGATCGAGCCCATTCAGAGTATCTGCCAAGACAACCATGCTGGGGTTGAAATCCTTGATTTCCGGGATCATGCGCACAATAAAAGTCTCCAAACTCGATGACTCATCTCTGAAAAAGAGGGCGGCAAGGGCACAGAAGCACGCCGCGCGCAGATAATAGACCCGAGCCTGGCCAGCGGGAGGCATGGGACGGGATATGAAGTATTCAGCGAGTTTCACCACGTCCACTCTAAAACTCATAGTCCACCCTTGCACCAGTCGCACAGAAAGGCCTAGGAACTGGGCCACCTCAGCAGCAGGGACCTTATCAATCGGGGGAAGGAGCAAGCCGTTGAAGCTAGTCCTGCCCTATGATACCGCCAAAATCTTCGAGTGTGGGGCACAACTCGTTCAGATTGAATCGGAAGACGTGGCGGGTTGGCTTCCAGTATTCTGTAGCAACGAGAAGAAAAGTATAGTTGATTTTCACCCGACAGTAGTCAAACAAGCACGGGAGGCCGAAAGCTTCTTTGAAATCATCCCAAGCTCGGTTATCAAAGGACAAGAGCCATCGTTTGATGTCTTTGACAAACTTAGGGTCTTCCATCGTAGGGTTTCAGTGGAGAAGAACGGAGAAGGGGGCTTGTTTTATGCAGAAAAAGTTGCCAAATCGACGAAGTGCGAGAAAAAGGAAAGAAATAGACCCATGATCGTACGAGCATAATCCATGCACGTACGAGCATGGTCTGTGCACGTACGAGCATGGCCTATGCACGTACGTTCCCAGACCCCTTTTTTTATTTTTCATCCCCTTTTCTCGGTTTTAGGGTCTTGTTGCTGTCGTGTGAAGCCTTTTGGGGTGCTATCCTTGTATTAAACGGCTGGCTATTTATCCTAGCGCAATAGAGGAAGCAAGAAAGGACAAATGTGCATCGCAGTGTAAGAGAAAAGGGAAAGAGAAAAATAAAGCCATATTTAATATATCACAGGAGTAACAGTCATGTCCGAAATATACAGAAAGGGGAGGAGAAATGAGTACATGTCCAAAATATACAGAAAGGGGAGGAGAAATGAGTACATGTCCAAAATATACAGAAAGGGGAGGAGAAATGAGTACATGTCCAAAAAAAAAATAATAAACAAGTAACCCCTAATGTCCAAAACGAATACATCAACGTGGAACATATAGAGGGGTCTGGGCAGGAGAGGCTGGCGGGCTGTCATCATCATCACCATCATCACCACCATCACCACCATCACCACCATCGCTGTCATCCTCATCAGCCCCGAAGCCATCCCAGTCCTCCCCAGCAGGAGCCTGCTCCGCAATCACTAACCTGCGAGAGAGAGACGTGACCATGACCTTCAGGCTCCCCACCATCCGCAAAAGTGTCGAGGACTCCTCACGGGTGAGCTGCGAGTAGAAAAGCAAGGGGCAATCGTTAGGACATGCATGTTTTACTTGTATATATGCGTGAAAACTAACAAATGCAGGAACTTGGGAACTCACCGGCCTAGTACCCTCAGCCATCGGGTACCCAATGCACCTGTTCAGCCTGGGGATATCCTCCTCCATGGCTAAATCAGGTGTGACATGGAAAGGCACGCTCCACCCCGGCATGATGGGGGCCAGCCCAGCGGGCGCATCTGCAGCAGGAGCAGCCTGTGGAAAGGAGTCAAGCACAGTTGGTAAAAAGAAAGCAGAGATGGGAAATTAACAAGACTCAGAAAAGGGTATACATACCGGCGCAACAAAGATGCTGCCCATCAACCGCTCCCGCGCAAAAGAGGCATAATCGATCTCCTCGGCAGATAAGCGATCTGTATAAGGGATCATGGCCCGCCAGGCAGCCAGGTCACTCGATGTCGCCTCAGCAGGGATAGAGACAAAACGGGGAGGATCTACTGGGACCGGAGGACCACCCGCGCCCACATCGGCAATCTGCCATACCACGCTCTCCGCAAGATAGAAGGAGCGGACCCCTGGGCACTCGAACACCGTGGACAGGGTGGAGAGCGTCAAGGCAGCAGCATCCCACTCAGCAGGAGCGCGTGCGGGGGTGCCCTCCCAAGGGCGCGGGATGATCTGTGGAAAAGCAGTAATAGGGTGAATACATGAGTATAATGCTATCAATCGTACCATTAAAGTAAGATAAGACTTACCCGGTCAACGGTCAGCTCGTCCAGGAAGCGACGGGAGCTCCAATAGTCGTGCTTGTCGACGGGGGAATCTGGGTTCCCGCGGAAGTACTGACCTGCCCAAAGCTGCACAAGTAGATGTGATAAAGAACCAATATGGAATGACAGGTAAGGAAAGGAGAAAAGAGACAAAAGAGGAGGAAAAGGAGAAGATATATACCGCCCAGACCCGCCAGTGGCTAACCATGGACTGGACAGCCATCCGACTCAGCGAGTCCATAGCCGAGATCACATGGCCGTACACCGCCGCTCCCCAGCTGAACTCGTGGGCCCTCCCTAAGTCCCTCAAGGCCAGCAACCAGCCGAAAGGGACCGTCTGCGCTGCATTCGGGACTAGATAGCCCCCTATCAGAAACAGCAGATACCCGCGCGCCATCCGGATCCGCTGAGCAGCTGTACCCTGCCCCTGGGTGGACATACGGTCATAGATGTCCAAGATGAAGATGGAGGCGCTGTCATACTCGATCCCCAAAAGATCGTGGGAGAGTCTCTCCCTCTCGCTCTCCTCGTGGTCAAAAGGAAGCGGAAGGCCATCCATACGTAGACCCGTGAGGCGGTAGAAGTCGTAGGGGGTCAGGGTCAGCTCCCGACCAGCAATGTGGAAAGTATGGGTGGTGTCCCACCATCTCTCAGCCATGCAGTGGACGAAAGCCCGGTCGCTATCGTCCACCAATCCCGAGATCACCGTCCCGAAACCGGCACCGATAACCAAGGCCTTCGTCTCCGCTGTGAGACGAGCCCACCACGCCTTCGCATTCGCCACGCCTCCACGGGTGACGGGCAGCTTCGGCAGCTGTTACACAAGGAGAAACCAGGTAAGCACAGCACAGGTATGTGTATTTGCAGCAGAATAGAAAGAAAAAAAAAAAAAAATCGAAAATAAGGAAGAAAGCACAGCAGGCACGTACGTACATGCCTTAGGCACATACGTGCATCAGGCAGGCACGTACGTGTCTGTGACCCTTTTTTTTCCTCTTTTTGGACCCACCCCACATTCGTTGCATGACGTAAGTGTATGTAAAGGCCAAGCACGTACGTGCATCAGGCAGGCACGTACGTGCATCAGCCTGTTTGCCCCTTTGATTCCCAGTCATACCCACACGAACCCCTGAGGTTCCTACCCCCTCATGTCTGTTTCGAACCTCGGAGAGGCTCGAATGCGTCCTATTCCACGATTAACTGAAAGGAACTGGGTTAAGTCCGGATAAAGACACGTGCGCACGTATACGACGCACGTACGCGCATTCGATACGTACGTACGTGCCTTTAGCTGGGTTTTTTCCAGTTCTTCTTCCATTTCGGTAACATCCTACCAAATCCCCAGATTTTACCCCCTCACATTTCGTTTTCTTGATAACCCAAAGTCAAGGTTTTTGTTTTGATAACCGAAAATGAAATAAACATTGCGGAAATGAACACTTACTCGGCCTAACGCAGCGAGATGGGAGGCGTGCTCGGTGGGACGGAGGAGGATGCCACCCTCACTACGTCGGAGGCGGGGCTGGGGGCGCCACCTCTGGATCGCGGGCCTCCCTAGCTCGTCAGGGTCCCTCGCCGGTGCGGCACCTGATGTGCTCGCCTTCGCCGACGTGCGCTGGCGTTTGGGTGCCATGGGTATGCTCGGATAAGATCGAGAGGTAGGAGGTGAGGTTGGGAGATGTAAAGTCTCTTGGTCTGTAAGAGTGTACGTAAGGATTATGGGACGTGGGTGCGAGTTTATAGGCATTTTCGCGCCTTTTGAACTGCCCCATAACCATGCATTGAAAACGACGCCGTTTGGGGAGTCTCTTTGAATACCCACAAGAACCGGATGCACGTACGTGCATTGGGCATGATCGTGCGAGCACGACCGAGGCACGTGCGATCATGGACTTCAATTGCCGATTTATTTGCGGTTCGACTCGGTAATCAACCAATCCAAGTTCATCTTAAATATCCCTTCAATTAACCCGGATTTAATTGAAATTCACCCCGCGAATTCCGATTCGAGACTTAATCAATCTGGACTTAATTCGAAATTAAATCAACCCGGATTTAATTGGAATTCGAAATTTAATCAACCCGGATTTAATTGGAATTCATCCCGCGAATTCCGATTCGAGACTTAATCGATCTGGATTCAATTCGAAATTAAATCAACCTGGATTTAATTGAAATTCACCCCGCGAATTTTAATTCGGAACTCAATCAACCCGGATTTAATTGGAATTCGAAATTTAATCAACCCGGATTTAATTGGAATTCACCCCGCAAATTCCGATTCGAGACTTAATCAATCTGGACTTAATTCGAAATTAAATCAACCCGGATTTAATTGGAATTCGAAATTTAATCAACCCGGATTTAATTGGAATTCATCCCGCGAATTCCGATTCGAGACTTAATCGATCTGGATCCAATTCGAAATTAAATCAACCCGGATTTAATTGAAATTCACCCCGCGAATTTTAATTCGGAACTCAATCAACCCGGATTTAATTGGAATTCGAAATTTAATCAACCCGGATTTAATTGGAATTCACCCCGCGAATTCCGATTCGAGACTTAATCGATCTGGATCCAATTCGAAATTAAATCAACCCGGATTTAATTGAAATTCACCCCGCGAATTTTAATTCGGAACTCAATCAACCCGGATTTAATTGGAATTCGAAATTTAATCAACCCGGATTTAATTGGAATTCACCCCGCGAATTCCGATTCGAGACTTAATCAATCTGGACTTAATTCGAAATTAAATCAACCCGGATTTAATTGGAATTCGAAATTTAATCAACCCGGATTTAATTGGAATTCGAAATTTAATCAACCCGGATTTAATTGGAATTCACCCCGCGAATTTCGATTCGAGACCTAATCAATCTGGACTTAATTCGAAATTAAATCAACCCGGATTTAATTGGAATTCGAAATTTAATCAACCCGAATTTAATTGGAATTCACCCCGCGAATTTCAATTCGAGACTCAATCGATCTGGATTTAATTCGAAATTAAATCAACTCGGATTTAATTGGAATTCGAAATTTAATCAACCCGGATTTAATTGGAATTCACCCCGCGAATTTCAATTCGAGACTCAATCAACCTGGATTTAATTGGAATTTACCCCACGAACTTCAAAATGCTGGATTCCCCGGAGGCCACGCATTACCTTCCGATTGCCCCGGAAAGGTATCACCATACACTATGAACTACGGTAGGTCTGATCCTCGTTAAGAGGTACGTAGGAAGTAGGGAACTTCCCCCCGATCCGACCTTTTCATACATGCATTTGCATCATTTAAGGTTTGCATGAGCCAATTGGTCCAAAATGAGTGTTTCCGGGTCTTTTAATTTTGTTCACTACACGAGCAAAATCAAAAGAAGGGGCAAACTGTTAACACCCCATTCTGTACCACTTGGCACCTCAAGCCACTCTCTGAGACCCGATGATGAAGGGCAGTAGCCAACGGACCATCGCAAGCACGCCCGAAGGACTCGCGGAGACACAGCAGGCCTTTGGCCTTGGTTCAATACCCCATGCACGTACGTGCATGGGATATGCACGTACGTGCATATACCATGCACGTACGATCATGCCCTCTCTTTTTGAATTCCATCTCTTCCCCCCGAAATTACTTCTTACCTTATACAGCCCCCACGCTGACAGCTGCTCAGTGGCGGCTGAGAAACCCTAGAAATCCCCGAATTAAACCCTAATCCCCGCCTATAAATACCCTGCTTTCATTCAAGAGAAGGGATTCGATTTTGGCTATCAAAACCACCATCCTAGAAACCCTGAGACTGACGGCTGTGTCCACGAGAGGTCTGGAAAGCACGCTTGTGAAGGGACCGCTACTGCCCAAACCTGAGGGTAACCATTCTCAACCCTTAATTTCGTTCTAGCATGATTACTTATAATATTGCATCTATCCTGTCATTTAATACTCATAATTAGGACACGTTCAGATCTAATCCGGCACCGTTTTATTTGTGCATTTAAGGTTATGAAATGAGTTCCTCATCCATTTCGAATGCGTAGGACTGCATAAGATTTATCCGTTAACTCCGGCATTTTTTTCGCTCATGATATATCTCTCTGTTAATTTTTAGCACATTTAATCCGCACGGTTTAGGCCCACAAATATCTGTTGTATCTTTATTAGCATCTGCTATCATTTCGCTATTTAGGTCTAGGTCATTTTGTCATTTCTAAATCGCATTATAGCCATTTTTCCGCATACACTTGAGTCAAAAGATCTGTTCGGGCACAGCATGGTAGGATGGGATGAAATTGGATAGGCATGTACGTACGTACATATGGTATGCACGTACGTGCATATGATATGCACGTACGTGCATGAGCCACGTTTTTTTCAGTTTAACCTCTTCTTTTCTTTTGCAGGCAGTATAGGTACCCCTTGCAACCTTTTGAATATTCTGTATCATGTATATCTGTTTATATATCTGGTTTTCTCTCCTTTTTTTCTTTTCTCATTTGTGCATGCCATTATCTAAATTCGATTGCATAAGCGCTTGATCGACGGTTGAATTCAATTAAGTTCATTTTTAATTAAAGCCAATAAGTGTATGTGAGGCCGGATTTTAGCCGGGCGCAGACGGGTGCCTAACACCTTCCCGTCCGCGTACCTTAGCTCCGAACCTTGATTCTTTGGGTGATGACGAGTTGGGCCCTTGCTAGGGGTCCATCGGTTCCCGAGGCCAAAATCGGGTGGCGACTCCCTCTCCGCCCTAATCGTCCGCGGTTAGTGGCGTACTCTCGAGCCGGGCGTGGTGAAAGGACACGGCGCTCACACATGGAGTCATTCAAATTGTTTTCTTAAAACAAAGTGTTTTTAGTGTTTTCCTTGTTTCCTTTAAAAAAGAAGGTGGCGACTCACTTTTTCTTTTTTAAACCTAATCTTTTTTATCAATCCTTGTGGGTCACTTTTTTGGGTTTAGTGTTTTTTTTTTTTTTTTGTTTTTTTTTTAAATATTTAGTTTAGTGTTTTTTTTTTTTTTAATAGTAGTTTTTTTTGTTTTTTTTCAAAGTTGAGTCCTTATATGTTAGTCTATTAGTTGGGGTTAATTTTAGAAGGTTTCCAAGTGTTTTGGAGGTTTCATGAAAGCTTTAAAAAGGTTACAAAGTCAAAAAAAAAAGGGGGATTTACCAGTTTTGGTAATTTTTGGTAATTCCTTATTCTGTTATTTCTTGTTTTGTAAGAACTAGATTTTCTATAAATTAGGTTATAGGCAGCGGAATTGAACTTTTTCATTAATAAGAATATATTTCAGAGTTTTACTCTCTTTTGCTGTGGATTTGAGAGTGTACGTTACCCTATTGCTCACGGATTCGAGTAATTTTTAAGAAGATGGTGCCCTTTTTCTTTCATACACTTTCCACTACGTCACTTGCTAACATGGATCATACCACACCAACAACCTTATTAGATGGGAATGGAACTATGAGTATTTTGATGGGTACGTATGCATTTTCTTACTCAAAATAGAAGTGCCAATGATGCCCAATATGGCAAATAAGACCGTGAGGATTTGTTGGGCTATTATGCAACTTAATAGAGGGGGATCACGTCATGTAATGTGGTGGAATTTGTGTAGGCTATGGTTTCCAAGTTGAGTCTATGATGGAAGGACTCTATTATGATTCTAACTCTATATAAAGGCTAGGACTCTTCTCTCTTTATGAAACATATAATTCTCAAAAGGCTCTAGAGAATTTGGGAAGAAGATGAAGATCTTGTCTCTTCCCTCCTTTCTTGCGTATATTAGAGATTATAATGTTCTCCTTAAGTTGGCTTCTATAGGGACTAGGCCTAGCAATTGGGTGGGTTTGGGCGGGTTTAAATGGGTTTAGTTATAATATCACCCAAACCCAACCCAACCCAACCCATTTACATGAGAACCCATTTAAGCAAAACCCAAATTGACCCATTTATTGCAAGTAGAAACCCAACCCAACCCGCCCCGCATACCTCCACTGACCTGTTTAAGATGTTAATTGGGCTTATGGTTCTACTTCTGATGTTGGGTGACTTTGCATTATAATTTTTTTGTTTTTTTACCCAAAAAATAAAGAAAAAAACATTTGTCCATTATTTTTGCTACTTTTATCCACAACAACTCATTTTTAGATCTCTAAAATATAAAATCTCAAGGTTAACCCAAACCCATTTTAATCAGGTCATGACCCAGATTTAAAAGAAAAAAAAATTCCAACTACTACAGCATTTCATTTTCAAATCTACCAAAAATACCAAATTCAAAAAATAAAAAATAAAAATAAAAAAGAGAAACAATGAAAACCTGAAGGGTATTTTCAGATCCCTAGCCATAAGGTAAATGTGCTCATTTCATTATTAAATGTTTATTAAAGGGCATTTTCATTTCATTTACAACCCAATTTTATTAATTGGGTTGTAAATGTGCTTATTTCATTTTCAGCTAAACATTTCATTTTTAGATCCTATTAGGTTTTTTTCTCACCCAACAATTTTTAAGTAAACCTGATTAATCCCAATTATTAGTTGGGCTCCTTATGGGGTACCCATTTACAACCCAATTAATAAAATTACTCATCCACACCCATTTAACTTGGACGGGTTTGGGCGGGTTCATAGGTTTGGGCACAAATTGCCAGCCCTAATAGAGACTACTAAACTACCACATATGAATTAATCTATATTATTATGCATTCTAGACAGCAATTAATAGATTATTAGATCTTGTAAATCCAACATTAATTCAAGCGATAGCTAGAGAAAAAAGTAGTGGAATAGTAAAGGAAAATTTCTCACGAATTCTATGATGGAGTTTCACCTTTATAAAAGCTATAGCCCCATCTATTTCAGGGTCTCTGAACCGTTTGGAAACATCCATGTATACATACATGGGCGCCCATGGAACAAAGAGAAGAAGCTTTACGGAATACAGAAAAGCCGATATGGGCTTTCATCAGCTCACTATAAGTAAACCGATCTTTATTATCTAATTTCAACTTGAGTTTAGATACTTCTGGAAGGCAATGGGACTCGCTTTCGATATTCACCCAGAGCCCAGATTGTGAAATAATTCCTGTATAATGGATAGTGCATCATTGAATTTTTCAAGTAGGCTCCAGAGAGTTCCTGCCATAAATAACGTAACAATGGTTAGACAACAATGAAAACAAAAGAGCCTATTCTATCAATGCCATCTTAAAGTGTGTAAGAGTTTTAATATGCAATGAAATTTGATTTTGAAGTAAATTATTATTATTATTATTATTTTTTTGGTTTTAAAATGAAATTGCAAAGCCCTCTTCAAATCAATTAATTACCTGTTGCGGAAAATCCCCATTCTCCAATTGAGAATTAATCAACAACCTTGCTGCACGGTGAAGAGGTGTTGGGTCTCTCTCCCCCTAGTACAAAGGGTACTTGACATTGAGAATTCTTTGTAAAGCTTGCATGTTAAAAGAATGTATATGATTGAATTTCTTCTTCTTTTTCCCCTATTTACAATATAGGAAACAAGTTGAAGAGTTTGATCTTCACACTATAAACTCACCTGCCCACCATGAATCAAACCCATCAGACCCCACGCTGTGCAAACTAAATTTGACCGGTCTCCTTCAAGAGGTACATATTCCTGTTTCACGTAGCATAAGGATAATTCACTGGCTATGAGAGAGAGAGAAAGAGAGAGAGTTAAACACAATTTATATAAGCATATTACCTTGTTTGGGCACGAAAGGTAACTTTCTCCCCACCCACCATCATTCTGCTGCGTTTTGAGCAGAAAGGTAACACCTTTCCGCACGGTTACAGAATTGTTGAAAGACTTGCCAGCAGCCTCTAATCCTCCAAGTGCAAACCATGTACCATATACATAACAAATTCCCCAATTTCCATACCTGTGTAAATTGTCTTATCATGTAAATGAAATTTTTTCTGAAATTTTTACAATGTTTGGTTCCCAGAATCTAAGAAGGAAAGAAAAGGGAAGGGAAAAAGGGCGGAAGGCAAGAAAAAGTCACGAAAATAAGATGAAAAATTTAAGTTTTTCCCTACACTTTTCTCTCTTCATTTTTTTTCCTTCCAATTCTCTTTTACAACCAAACAAGGAAAAGTAGAATCCATTACATTTTTTTTTTCATTTTCCCTAATAAAATCCAGGAACCAAACATAAGGTAAAGAAAAATAGCAAACGCCTTTAACAAATATTACATGTAGTGAAGAAACTTACCATGAGCCATCAGGCTTTTGTAAGTCTTCTATGAATTGTACCGCTCTTCTGATAGAATTTTCTATCTCTTTGGTCCTGTGTCCAGGATATAATTTCTTAAACAAAACTAGACTCTGGATTGCCGATGCGGTGCACTCAACATACCTGGATCTCTATCATATTAGTCTTCAGGAATTTAAGATATGAAGAGTAACGAAGAAAGGTAAAGGTCAAAGAATTTTACTCATGCTCAACGACGATGCCTTCAAAAAATTCTGTGGGATTGAGCACCTGTGGGGAAAATAAAAAATAAAAGAAAGAATTTTCATTGATACATGATAACAAAGGAAGAATCTAAACCAAAAATAAAAAATCCAAAAGTATTTTAAGTATTCAATATGGTGAAGTAATTACCTCCAACCATTCCTGAGCTCCTGATGGCTCCCAAGCAGCTAAACCTCCATTTTTATGCTGTAACAGTTCATATAAAATGAAGCCTATTATAGAGAGCTTATGCTGATGAGCAATTAAGTTTACCGGATGAAAGCAGATTGAAATTGAATAAGAATTTTTTTACCCCCCTAAAATAAAGCTAGCACTTCATACCTGTAGGGAAAACAGGATATTGACAGAATCATAGAGGCGCTCAGCTTCCATTTTCTCACCAACAATTTCTGGTGACATCATTGATAAAAGGAGACAGCACTACAACAGAGAGGAGATTTTGATGAGAAACCATGTGCTCTGTACGTTAAAGGCAACTCCTGACTTCTGCTAAAGTTTTTAAAACAAAATTACTTACCTTAAAATTTTCTGCGGTGCAATCAGAAACTTGCCATCCCTGATCTTGATCAGAGAAAGTCCATGATCCTTTTGAAATATGGCGATGCATGCTTTTAAAATCACCAGAAGGATTCTCCTTGACCTTCAAAATTGCATGAGGCATGGAGTAATTAGGCCTAAAAACATAGAGTTTATGGTTGATCAATGCAAGATATTGCTTTCTGGAATATAAGACGAAACCTGAGACTTCTTTATGAAATCGTGCCCTTTCTTGAGTGTAGATCCGATTTCATCAGCAAGATTACTTGCAACCAATGCTTGAATGCCTAAACCAGCATCCCATGATTGACTGCCGAAACTCTGCATTTCAAAACCAAACCTTAAGCTTGCGTATGAGGCTAAATGCATAAAACAACCATGAATCCAATCCTTATTGGACACTCATAACTTAGGAATACATAAATTCTTAATTCATCAAAGTGAAATAGAACTATTGAAAAGAAAATTGAATGGACATCGTTTAACTCTTGAAATATTGTTTTGGGAGAATAGTGATTGGACATTGATTCCTACCTGCATCTTCATTCCATCTTCTGCAATCCATAGATAATCAGGGATCCTAGCTAGGTGTTTCTTGAAATAGTCCCCGTTTGGGTCTTCAACCCAGCAAGAAAGCATACATAACGGCTGCCCAAATTAAGCAACATATAAGCATCTCATGTGTATCTTGAACAGACACTATCGATTAAATAGTGCTTTATCCTTTTTCTTAATACAAATTTCAGTACCTTTTCCACACATCCAATGGTCATATATCGGCTATTCTCATCTTCGTAATGAATATGTTTCATCGTTGTTTGAAGAGCCCTTTCTCTAATCAACTTGTTTAAGGGCCAGCGAGTAAGAAGAGGCTCAGTGCATATGTAAAGACTATCCCAGAGCAAATCTTGTACTAAGGGATGGGGATAGTAGAGATCCTCCTGCCGTAACAATTTTGCATAAGCATTTACGTTTATGTGTAGAAATATTCAAGACCATCAAAACATTGCGATGGGGTGCATATTTACTTATAGGTGCTAAGATCAAATCAAGGTGAACTTACCTTTGCACACAAATGGCGTGCTTTCCTCCAATTAATCTCATGGTAAGGTTGAGTGTGAAGTTCTTGTCTCAATTCTTGAATGAGCGGCGTGATTGGCCCAACAAACCTTTTCCCATATAAATATGACATTGGCATGTAAGTCATCCGACAGTAGCACCACATTTTTGCTGGATTTACAGGAATAAACATTATAAGGGAAAAGCTATAAGCCTAATTACTATATAATTAAGTATCAATTTTGATTCTCTTAAAATAAAAAAGGTTGGGATCGGATGATGACAAAAAGAAAAAAAAAATATTAGTATATAAGTTTCTAGCATTTTCAAGTAACAAGAGCGTAACTCAGAACCTCTGTTCATAACAGGGGCCTCAATCTGGTAACATTTATGGGCTGAGGTTGGATCAGCTTTATTCCTTTCTCTGGTTTTGTGTAAACTCCCATTATCTCAACCCAAGTTTACTTCGAGTGAATGTAACAAGTTCTAATTTTAAACATGAAACTAACCAATTCCAAGTACTGCATTAGATAAAATGCAAACCTGGATGCATGGGAAGGAAGGTGGGAAAAAGCCAAAACTCTGGGGGCATGGGGTTGCTTCCTGACCATTCAATTACACCGAGTATCTACCAAAAACAAATAAATAAATAAAAACGGAACTCATTATGCAAAATGTAATCAACAAACGCTGCATAAGTATAGTGAGTTTATACAAGAAATGGTCAATACCGAAAGCCAAGTCTTTCCCCATGAGGGTATGTACGTTACACCACCATGGTCAAGGATCCATTTTCGGGCTCTTGCAACCGCATTGTCCTGGCCCCCATCGGGTCCTTCACCCAATATACGCATTACAATGTAGCTGAGAGCTGTACAAAACATCATGCTATGACTCTCTATGTGAAATCCCCACCCACCATCTTCGTTCTGCGACACACAAATAAGGAAGTGATGTACTCAAAGTGAAAAGCTCCAATCCCATTACATTGTTGAGGAATTTAGATTCCCAAAAAGCAAAAAAAATAAAATAAAAATGTACCTGATGGCAGTAAAGGTAGCGAAGAATTTCTTTGCGATGTTCTGCGGGGAATACAGTATTAAGATGACCCGTAATGTATAGGCACATGACCTGCATTTTGTTTGGTGAAAAAGATTACACTTGGCAAACCATTGCAACCTTTCCAAATAATTCACTTCTTTATGACATTTCAATGTTTGATTTGATTGAAAAAAAATTCACTTTCGATCACAAGCTTTCTTATGGTACGAAAGTAATGAGGAAGACTCACCAAGGGAGGAAGGAAAAACAATGGGCCAGTGTTTTCGGCAGGCCAATGGCCATCGCTGGCCTGCAAGGCTGAAAAGTAATGGACGGCCCTCCTCAATGTGGCCGTGGCTGCTTCATAAGTGACCTTCTCACCATCCTCAACCTTTACTTGGGGAATGGTTTGTTTGAAATTTTTCTCTCTAAGAAACTGCAGGTTTTTTTGTTTTTTTGTTTTTTTTTTAAACCAAAGAAAATGGGTTTCAGATTCAAAACCATATACGAAGTACTTATTCTTTTAATGACAAAAGATTAATTGAGATACAAATAGTTGATGGAAAAATATATTGAGATGTTTGCAAGAACCGTGATTAATTCCCAAGAATCTTGTCCAATGGATAGCCGAACATGCCAGAATTCTTTAAATTCTGAAGCTTCTAGTTTTGAATTTGTAGAACTAGCTTGAATTCAACACGTGAAATTCAAATCAAAGTCTAATTATTGACAAACTTATATTGTTTTATGGATTTTAAACACATGAAATTCAAATCAAAGACTAATATAATTAAAATAATTAGTAATTAGTAATGACCGGTTGAACCGATTGACCCACCCGGGTCTGATAACTGTGGTCTCTACTCTCTAGTGCTTGTATACCTAAATTAGGATGGGCCTATTGCCAGGCACTTTATGCTAAATTCACACCCTTTCATGAGGAAACCTCTAAAAGTAAGAAAAAGTGTTTGAAAATAACTATACAAGGCATGAGGGATGTGGATTTAGTAAAAAAAGGTGTGGAAATAACCCCACCCTTGTTTCTAATAAGTTAGTAGCTGTGTGGGGGGTTTTTTGCTCTTGATCTTACCCCCCCCCCCCCCCACGGAAGGTATTGTGACTTTGTCCCACATCGGAATGTAGGCGCCTCCCACCCTGCTATTGGGGGGTAAGCTCAAGAGCAAAAAACCCCCACACAGTAGCTATATTCAAGTCTCAGGTGCTAGCCATATAATTCTCTTAGCAATATTGTTTAATATTTTTCTTCAAATAGTAATGTGTTAAGTGGAGGTGATTTGTTTATATAATCAAAACCACAAATTTATAGAGATTTATATAAAAGATCAAATCAATTATCAAGTATTATAACTTAGCAAAAAAAAAAAAAGTAAAAAGAATTATACAAAAATTAAAAATGAAGAACTTTGCCCAAAAAGGGAAGATCAAAGAACCTCATATTAACATTAATTAAACAGAATATTAAGAAAAATAACACTAGAATAGACCAGTACGACATAATGCAAAAATAGTCAAAGGACTATTAAGGACATGAAATGTAGGGAAAATAAAGAGAAAAATAATAATAATAATAATTTATGGCGCAGATAGAAGAAACTGTCCATGTTGAACAGTTTGTTTCGTTTCTATGCTTAAACGATCTTATTACTAAACTGGACTGGTTGAGGTCCCAGGTCACCTGGTCGAATCAGTTGGTCTAATTTTTTTTTTTTTTTTTATAAGCACAAATAAATAAATAAACTAGACCAACTGATTCGATATATTGGGAATTGAAGCAGAAAGAGTGGGATAGGGAAAAACGATCATTTGAGAGAGAGGGAGAGAAAGATATGGAAGGGGTTGTTATCGACTTCTCGTCCAAAATTATGCATCTTAAATTTCATTTTTCTCGAGTTATAGTTTGGAGAAAATTTTTTTTTTTTTAATTTTTTTATTAACAATTAGGAGTATCATAGGCCTTATTTCTAGTGAGGTTTTAGGCCAGCCCATTTTCTAATGGCAATGATGTTTCCGATGAGTCGAAACGATAATGTCTAGTGAGCACACCTAGAAACTATCTGCGCAAGGCCAATTTGGAGAAGTTATTCACCAACAGATTTAGTTTGATTTAAACTTAAACTTGCTTTTTTTCTTAATTAGATCTGCCATAAATCTAGTTTGATTTAGGGTTCATTAGTTGTTCATCTAGTAAATGCGACAAATGAGATTATTGCCTCATCGTAATAAACTTTGATATGTTTTCAATTTTTAATAACAAAAATAAAAGGACTAATAAAATGTATGTATGTATGTATGTTTTTTTTTTTTTTTTTTTTTTTTTTTTGGGTTACCTAAGAGTATGTACAATAATATTATATACTCTCTCGGTCTCACAAAGATAGGTCAAGTTTGACAAAATACATAGTTAAAAAAAAAAAAAATTATCATTGCATTGACTTGTCACTTTTTAAATTCATTTTTTCAAAAGTTCCCTATCTTACCTAATATTGCGTTTTGTGTAGAAAGTAATTATTGAAATGACAATGGATAATGTAAGAAAGTTTAAAAATATTATGATTTGACTTTTCAAAGTGACCGAACAAACATTTTGGGATAAAAAAAAAAAAAAAAATTGTCTATCTTTGTGGAACGGGGGGAGTATGTAATATATTGTACATACTATTAGGTAAAAAAAATAAATAAATAATACATTTAGGAGGATATAAATACGTATGGATGAATTTTATATGTTTGAATGTTATGAGATTTTACTAATTATGCAAATTGGGGGATGCTTGCCATAGGATATAGCTTTGATACTTGAGATGTATAAAAATCAAGTGAACAAATAATAAAAATTTTATCTAAATTTTATCTTCAAGAGGTGTTTTTAGTGACATTTTTAGCCGTCTAACTAATTATTTAACAACGGTCAATGACCCTCGCTAAAAATGATTTGGCAATGGTTGCTGACTGTCAATAAATCATTTTTCAACTATTTTTCTAGTGGGAAAAATGATTTAACAACGGTCAATGACCCTCACTAAAAACGTTTCCCTCCAAATTTTTTGGTGCGAAGAAGGACATAGCGACAAGTGCCGAGCATCGCTAAAAAAAATATACCCCTCATTAAAAAGGGAATGATGACAATAGAAAATGGCAGGAAATTTCAAATAGCGACGCTTGCGGGCCGTCACTAAACTTCTAACGACCCCACCCTTTACTGAACGTCAGTGACAGCCACTATGACCATCGCTAGAAGCCCATTTTCCTGTGGTGATCCTTCTGGTTTATCTCTCCTCTTTTTTCCTTTTTTTTTTTTTTTTTTTTTTTTTTTTTGTGTGAAATCACTTTTGCCATTTTCTTAAGTTTGAGAAATATCCTTCACTTCACTATTTAGTCAGGCAATTGTGACCCTTTCTGATACTTTTTACTCCTTTCACTTTACTAGTTCTTATCTATTACACTATCAAAAATAGAAAAAAATTAATGAAAAGAAACCTCCAACCTTATTATTATACATATATATTAGATTTCGAAGCACACAGTTGTGTGTGCCAAAAAAAAATGTTACAAAGTTCTCCCCAAAAAAAAAAAAAATCAAAAATTTGAATTCAAAATGAAAACAGAAACTGATATTAAGTGGTTAATGAGAGAGAGAATGAATGGTTAGTTATGATAGAAGGAGAGAAGAGTGAGAAAAGTAACGTTTAAGGAAGAAGAGGATAGTGGGTGGTTGAATTAGAGTTTATTTAGAAGTCCTTGCCTAAAAGACCTTTCTAACCATATTGTCCTCTACCTTTTTTAAAACAAATATATATATATATATATATAAAACAAGAAAATCTAATTATTTGTTATCTTTTGTTGATTTAAGTCATTAGAATGGACATTTAATACAATAGGTCAAAATTCTTTCCATGGCTAGGAGTTATAGTAGGAATAAAAAGTTAGTTAAGAGATGCATAATAGTGGAGACTATAGGATTCAAAAAGCAGATGTCATTATCTTTATTTCTCCCTTCTTCTTCTTTTCTTCTTTTTTGTTGGAAAATAAACATTCTTAATTGGTTAAATATGGAGGATAAATAGGTATTTAAAATTTAAAATAAAGGTGTAATGATCAATCAAAAGGTTTTCTAAGATACAGATTTTTATAGGTAATATAGATATATAAAGAGAAGATGGCATTAAAGTGAAAACATACAAATATAACTTATATTAATACTTGCATTAAGGGTTGTATATGTGCTTTAATGGATTACGAAATAAATTGGATCAATTTACGAGATACAACTCTCAACACACGGTATTGAAATTCACATGATATGAATGGGTTGACAATCTATTGCACTTGACCTTACCTACCAACTTCTTAATTTGGCTTTACCAACTTCTTGATTTGGCTTTGATTGGCTGACTTCAGAGTCGTTGGCAGGCTACTAGCTGCGCGTCCACCCAAACAGATATAGACAGTACCTAGCTGTCCACTGCACATGAATTAATTTGAAACTTTCAAGCATTGGACCTGCGCGCTGTCTAGTAGCCTCCTCATTTATTATGCAAAATTCTAGTGGAGTATTATTTCTCTTGCCGGCTCCCTACTTAGTACTGGATGGAACTACCTTTTCATCACTTAATGGCGGTAAGACTTTATTGGTGAAAGGCTTGAGGTTGGACACTTTTTAACCACCAAGTCTAACCTCCAACTGCCACCTCTAATTTAACGTATCGTACAACCTTAAGGACAGCGCGAGTAGGATTGCAAAATCGAACAATTTTAAAACCGTGCATAATAGTCATGTGTGCGAATGCCATATATGGATTCTGCACCGTCGTCTGATCCATATGGGACGGTGAATGATGTAACGTAGGTGATCATTTGCTTTTATATATATATATATATATATATATGCATATAGAAACAGAGACAGAGACAGAGAGAGATATACAGATGAGATATACCTGCATCCGCCAGAGGAGATCAGAGCAGGGCTTGACTTCATGGCGGTTTTTATAGAAATTGAGACGAGCTTCTTCAACCTCAGCACGCTCTTCAGGGGTTCCATAATCTGGGTCAAATTCCCAAGTCTGCCGTCCCACGAAGTTATTGGTGCTGTAGATGTATGGGTCATTTCCCCTTTCTGCAATCTTTAGCCTCCACATTTTATCTGATTAATCAACAAAAGTGCTGGTGTTAAACAATTGATCATGATGATCCAATCTCTCTTTTCTTATATTTTCCCTACATGTACGTAGTGACATACATGATGTATGTACATGCATAATATGTTAGCAATTCCACTGTAATGGTGGAGACCAAAAATCGTTGATAGTGCATTTGAGTTCAACTTATTGTAATACCCTTCTTTTTTTTTCTTTTTTTCCTTTTTGTTTTTTTGAAGTTATAATGTAATGATGGAGATATTTTTGAAATAAAATTGTTAGTAAGAAATTCAGATCATATTATAAGGCGCTTGCCTTGAGAAAGGGTTTAAGATTAGCAGAGGATTTTGGTGGGGAGAGACTCTAACAATAATAATAATCAGTGGCGGAACCAGGGGAGCCTTTGGGGGCATGTGCCCCCACTGGTCTCAACAATTTTTTTTTTTTTGGGATAAATTACCATTTGATGACTATTTCCCAACATAATGCCAAAAAAAGGACAATGGTAGTCATTTTTAAGCATATATATAGTCTATTTGTAATAAGTTGATATAAAATTCTTTTTTTTTTTTGCTATTACATTAGAAAATTATTATCAAAAAGTAAGTTGTTTTTTTAAAAAAAATATAAAGCTTTCAGTTTCTACTTCACAAAATCATAGTGTCCCCATTAAAGATAACTCCTCACTCCACCCTAGATAATAATAATAAAATACATAAAAAAAAATTTATAATAGCTGAATCGGATTTCTCAAATGTGCATGGGGCTTATTATAGAAGACATCAGCAGAAGATATACAAGGTCTAGAAGTTTTATGCATGTAGGCGATCAGGCAATGAAGTGGCGCATGAAATTGCACAACATGCGAAGGAGCTAGCTGGAGGATATGATAGTTTGGATGGAGGACGCCCCATTAATCATTTAATACAGAAAGAAGCATTTCTTCTCATCTGACTGGTTTAGTTTTTTTCCTCAGCTCTACTGTAATCTTTCTTTTCTATCCAAATAAAATAAAATTATAGGTCGCCTCTCCTTTCTTCTAATCCACATAGTTATTTTCCATAATAAATATAACCACATATATGGCTGACTAATAATAACAAGGCAGTCATAAATATAAAGCTCAAATTAATTATTATTTTTTTCTTTTCTCCGAAAGAATTCTGATGAATATAATCAGGACCCAATTCCACATAAATTTTAAGAAACTATGACTCTCAAATAACCATTTAAACGGTCCTTACGTCTCAAAAATTTCCAAGAGACTCTTGATTACACCAAAACCACTTAAACTATACACACTTTACGCTAAAATATTTCTTGGGGTATCACTCAAAACATGACCATGAGAGAGAGAGAGACAGAGAGAGACAGAGACAGAGAGAAGCAAATTAATATGGAGATACCTAATAGGATATGGAGGGTCTCGAATTGGGTGGTACACTTCCGAAGAAATTAAAGAGTTAGCGAAGAACCGTCACAACTTTGCAGAGCTCAACGTCTGTTACAGTACGAGCTTGTCAGAATGACACCAGTTTAGAGTTGGTTTGTGGGGAGGGGAGGAAAGGAGAGGCTTTGGGTTGGGCAGTCCTCAAACATGGGATAGTCCCTGGTGAGTACTCGATGGGTTTTTTGTAGAGGAAGTCCTCCATTTATATAGAGATCTAGAGAGGCCAGCAACTTTATTATTTTATTATTATTTTCCTCTGCACAGGATAAGAGATGAATTACAAATCAAAATTGTTAAAATTAATTATCCGTTTGACTGTTTCATCATTTCGATTTACTTATTGACTGATGTATTAATTAGGAATGTAATTAATGAGTTGGGAAACATTAGCAATCCGGGAAAAGGATTCTCACCTCCCACATTACTCACAGCTGAGCGTGAAAGGCCTTTATTTGAATGCAAAAAATATCTCTTAGTTACAAAAAATGAGTCATTTTTCTTTTCAAAAGAGAGCATTACATCACCAGTAGGGAAGGTGTGGGATATGATGTAGCACCCGCCTGAGATGTATGTTATATGAGTGTCTGAACGATATATGCTATATTATCTCAGTGCTATACGCACTTTCAAAAAATAAAAAAAAAAGATATATGCTATATTGACAATGTCAACCTAGTAATAAATAATAAAAAGAACCTCCCTTTCTATATTAATTACAGTCTGACACCTATTAAGATGCACTCATCTTCCCTCCGTCAAAGCGTCATCAGCGTCCATAACGATTACGGCGAGGCTTCTGATGTCATGCTTTGATTTTTACAAAATACCCATTTTATCCTTTTCAAAGATAAAAGCTACATACTCCAGTATAAAATTATTGAGAAGTCTCACATCCCACTTAAATATTAAGTTTGATATGATTTTATATACCTATTTAGGTCTTATATTTAATCATTTAAACTTTTAAATTGAAAACACAACATGGTATTAGAGCATATATGTCATTTTTATATAAGTTTATATAAGTTATAAGTGCATTGGGGGTTGTTTCCCGTGCATTGCCTCATGTACCCACATAGCCCACTAATGCATAGGGTCTAACTTTCAGTGCAGGTATTGATATAACTTATATCAATATATTCGTACATGACCGCCATCTTATATATATGCATAAAACTTTGATCATGTGCGGGATATCCGGCCCAGATATCCTGTTTAATCACGGCCGTTGGTAAGCAATACGCGCGCGCGTGAATGCAAGAGTGTCGCTCACGAATGGCCGTGATCGAACAGGATACTCCAGAATATCCCGCATGTACGTACATGATTAGCCATAGATATATATGTATATATATATATATACATATACATCTTTCTTATAAGGTTAATCTAACCTAACTTTAAATTAGGTCACCCTCCAAAACTATATCTCTAATTTTTATTTTTCAAAACCAACCGTTAGATTAGATCTACTTTATATATGTGAAGGTCATGCACACCAAAATTCAAGTTGATCCGAGATTAAGAACTACTACTTCATTCATAAATGTCCAAAAAGAGCAATTGTCATTGATTAAAAAATGTAATTTTTGGATCGAATAGCAATAAATCTCGGATCAACTTGATTTTTTGTATGTATCATCTATATGATAAGATTATCTAATCTAACGGTTGGTTTCGTAAAATATGAATCACATGTATAGTTTTAGATCGAGGGTAACCTAACATAAAGTTAGGTTAGGTTAACCTCATAAGAAGGGGACTCATATATATATATATATATATATAGCCTTCATCATGTGCAGAATATCCCAGACATCTCGAACGATCACAACCGTTCATAGGTGACATGGCTCACATGGAAAATGCGTAATCATCCAAGATATCCCACATAAGAATAGCCTTCATTATATCTATATATATATTATTGGAAAAATAATGGATACTTATGTGATTATGTTAAAAAATAACTATAGAAACAAATACTCATAGACTATTGAAGTTGATAAAATAGAAATAAAATAATCAAGGCTAGTAGCGAATTATGTCTTAAGGACATAACATTAAATAAAATAATCAAGGCTAGTATTTAATGTTATGTCCTTAAGACATAATTCACCCATCCCTTAGTGCTTTGATCGAGTTCTTGAACTTCTACCTTACAAGATATAATGATTGATGCTACATAGATGAAGCACAGCAATCTATTTGCCTAATGAACCAAACAGTATTCTTATTCTCTCTCTAAAACACAACTAGATAGACTCAAATGACGTAAAAAAATCTATGCATGATGTGTGGCAGACTTATATAGACTCAATGGTGACCGTTCAGAATAGCCAAAAAGATAAAATGAGTAAATATGTCTAATGAAGAGACAATGTACAAACACGATTGTACTCATAAAACAGATTAATGGTAATAAACTAAATTAAAATTTTCAAAATAAATTTTGACTAAAAATAGTACACGTGAATGGTCTATATGACCCCACGCCACTCGACCCAACCTAAGGTGGGCGAGCACTTGTGTGTTTTGGTCCAAGCCCCAAGTTCAGCTAGGTCCTCTACTTGGTCCTCCCCCCTTCACAAAACTTGGGTGTCCTTTGGCGTCTAACTCCAACTCCAAGCACAAAATATGTGTATATGAACTCACTATATAATCCAATGTGAAACAAACTTTATTACCATCCTTCAACCAACACTTCAAAAATTGACTTTATATATCAATTTCTCATTCATCTCTCAATCATTTTGGCCAAGTAAACACTCAGTTTGAATATCCACATGGAGATTTACACATTCCAATATAGACCATCTTTTTTCCTTTTTTTTTTTTTTTTTTTTTTTTAAATTAATGAACCTCAAGCATCATTAGATCCTCTAGCATCGCAACTAGGTTGGCACCCTAGAAGACCATCAATCATATGCTCGAGACCCAAATTTATTAATTGAATAAAAGAAAAGAAAAATTACAGAAAAGAGAAGGAAAACCTGGTCTTGGTGTCTCATAGAACGTCACAATTCAATTCACAACCAAAATAAATTAAAGCCTAAACCTATAATTAGGAAGGTTATACATGTCATGAAAAACCAAAGGAAGCACCTCATCTGGAGCAGTCCACCACCATTTCATCCCAAAATGATGCAAACCAAGATTTACTACTCTATCTACTAGAGAATTTCCTTCCCGAGAAATATGAGAACAATGGAAATCCATAGACTTTAGATAGAGTTTGCAATTTTTCCAACGAGACCTTAGTTGCCAAGGAGGAAAATATGAAGGATCTAACAAACATTAAACAACTGATTGAGAATCACATTCTATCCATAAATTTTTCCAGCCTAGTAACTAAGCATTCTCAATACCAATAATGGCTGGTAACAATTATGCATAAAAAGCAATTTTCACACCAATGTTAAAAGCAAAAGCACCCTTAACAAATCCCCTATGATTACGGAAAACACCCCCCGCAACAGCTAGGCTCGGATTACCTTTAGCAAGACCGTTTGTATTAAGCTTAATCCACGATGGAAGAGGACATTGCCAAGCAACAGATACAATTGAATGAGCTTTCCTTGGGATCCTACAAACACCAAAAGAGTGAAGAATTTGTAAATCTAACATAGAATTACTCATATGAGTAGTACTCAACTTGCTAACATTAAAAAGAAGGGATTGAATATGAAGACAAATTCGATAAACATTAGGCTGCTTATCTTCAAAACGAAATACATTCCTGGCAACCCAAATATCACAAAAAATATGCATTGAGGCAACCAACCATAAGTTGTAGACTTGAGAACTCAATTTCCTGCTAGTAAAAAAGGTCCAAAAATCCATAACCGAGCTAACATTAACAGAAGTGGAAATTCTAAATGCAAAAAATAACCATAGCCATAAAGTTTTAGGAAAATCGCATGAAACAAAAAGATGGAAACTAGATTCCTCTAAACCATCCTGAGAACAAAGACTGCATTTGGAAGCCATACAAATGCCACGCTTTTGTAATTGATCATCCGTAGGGACACGATTACATAACACCCTCCACATAAAAGTAGAGACTTTAGGGGGAATAAAATTGTGCCAAAGATTCGCAGCCCATGAAACTTGAGAACATTTAGGTCTGGCATGATTATAAGCCTCCGAAAATGTAACATGCCCAGATCTGGAAGAAGTTCAAATAAGATAATCATTAACATCATCTATAGGGAGAATAATATGGAGAATATCCTTGACCAGAACAGGAAAAGTTGCAGTAAAAAGAGGAAGAAAACACCAAGCCTGATTAACAATAAAATCCTTCACCAGGCAAGATAAAAGATCAGCATAAACTGCTGGGACATGCAACTGCTCAATGATAGAACTATCCAACCAATTAGAATGCCAAAAATCAACTTCTACACCTGACCCAATCACTCAATGACAATTAAAGCACAACTCTGAGAAAACAGCCTTAATGTTAGGCCAAAGAGAGGAAATTATGTACCTGCTATGACTAAAACTAACATTCAATTGAAACTGAGTCTTTAGGAAGGAGCTCCACTAGACTTTTTAGTCAAACTATTTGATGTAGAATAGATTGCTGCTTAAGTTAAGACTTTTGATTTATAGTTCTAGTCGAATTAGTTTAGGACTTTTGATTTATGGTTCTAGTCGAATTAGGTTATTTATTTTTGGAATATTTAGTATTTTTCCTTATTTTAGTTATCCCTTTCCTAAAGTTATAGTTCTAGTCGGATTAGGTTTTGTAGCCTATATAAAGGCTGTTTCTTTTCATTGTAAGGTAAACTTTCATTCAATAAAGAATTTTCTTTCTGAGATCTAATTCTCTGAGCTCGTGGATTCGAGTGTGTTACTCTTTTGTTCGTGGATTCGAACGATTTTCCAAGAAGCAGGCGGTGCCCTACTTCTTCATAAGCTTCCGCTACGTCAGTTGGTATCAGAGCAGGCTTAATCCTATTCAGATGGCAAACACATTAAACGAAAGCGAAATCCTAGCTTGACGACGGTGATCGTGAGGAAGAAATGGTTACAGAGGCTGAATTCAGAATTTTCCAGCCTGAGACCTAGCAGGCACAACGTGGGACCTAGCAAGTGTTGCGGGAGGTCCAAGCGAGTCTTGCTAGGCTGACAATAGGGAATGCTCAGCGGGGCGACGATCTTATGGGTCGTCAACTTTACCGAGAGAGGGCTGAAGTTTTTCGTGAATGCCATCCAAAGATTCCACGTAGGCAGCTAGCCTATGAGGATAACCTGAGTGAGGAGGCGGAAGATGCTGAAGCTATACTTCGTAATAACCAAAGGGGTTATCAAGGGGAGCAAGATTGACAGACCTTTTATATGAAGATGGACCTGCCCAGTTTTAATGGTCAACTTCAGATCGAGGGGTTTCTTGACTGGTTGGTATGAGTCAAGAGGTTTTTCGATTATATAGATATTCCTAAAGATAAAAATGTGAAATTAGTCGCATATAGACTATTGGGGAGAGCTTCTGCTTGGTGGGAGCAGTTGCAAATTACACGAATGCGACAAGAAAAGGAGATGGTTCGGACATGGGCTAAAATGAGGCGGCTGTTACAATCCAGGTATTTGCCTCTAGATTATGAGCAGATTCTGTTTCAATAATATCAGGACTATAAACAGGGAAGTAGAACAATCGAGGCTTACCTAGAAGAATTCCACAGGCTGTCGTCGCGTAATAACCCACTGGAAACAAATGCACAATAAGTTGCTAGGTTTTTTGGGGGGCTGCGTTGGGCTATACAGGATTGAGTTGCGATGCAGACAATCTACACCTTAACTGAAGCCGTTGCGTTAGCTATTAAGGTGGAAACTCAATTAGACAGATCGAAAGCGGCGATCGTAGTAAGAAATTCCTTTGATTTTAATAGTGTTACTATAAATAAAGGAAAAGCCCTAATGACTCAGCCACCTTTCTTTAACACCACTCGCGGGATAGGTAGCAATGAAGGTCCAACAAAGCCAACTAACATTGTTCCACCAAAAGTGGCACTTCGTAACCCTTATGCTCGTCTGGGGTCTGATAAGTGCAATAGATGCAGACAGCCAGGGCACCATTCTAACCAGTGTCCTAAAAGGCGTATCGTTAACTCAGTGGAGCCAGAAAAAGATGGCAGATTCAAAATAGAGGAGGATGAGAATGAAGTGGCCTATACTTATGAAGAGGAAGAGGTAACGGGTGGTGACAAAGGGGAGCTACTGTCACGCTCTCTGGTGGTTCAACGACTTCTGTTAGCACAAGGCATGAAGAACCATCTCAACGGCATAACATATTCCACACCAGATGTACTGTGAACAAAAAGGTTTGTGATGTTATTATTGATAGTGGCAGTAGTGAAAATATAGCATTGAAAGGAATAGTTACCAAGTTGGGCTTATAAACTGAGAAACACCCTTCATCGTATAAGATTGGCTGGATTAAACGAGGTGCTGAAGTGAAGGTAACTGAAATCTGCCGCATTAATTTTTCAATTAAGAAGAATTATGCAGATGAAGTTGTGTGTGACGTGGTAGAGATGGATGCCTGCCATATGATTTTGGGACAACCATGGCAGTTTGATGTAGATGCTACATACAAGGGCTGTGATAACGTATATGTTTTTAAAAAGGGAGGCCTAAAGATCGTTTTGGGACCCATAAAAGAAGAATTTTCAATTATTGAATCGAAGTCAAAGGGTAAGTCAGTATTTCTGGTGGATGGGGGCGAATTCATAGAAGAAACTAAGGAATTCGAAGAAATTTTTGTTGTGGTAGTTGGGGGAGAAGTTGGCAAGGAGTCTATGGAAATTCTACCAGCACTTAAACCTTTGCTAGAGGAATTTCAGGAAATTATACCATCCAAACTACCAGATGGGTTGCCTCCTATACAGGACATACAGCATCAAATTGATCTCACACTGGGAGCCAACTTACCTAATCAACCACATTACCGAATAAGTCCCAAGGAAAGTCAGATTCTACAAGAGCAGGTAGAAGAGTTGATTAAAAAGGGATTGGTGCAAGAGAGCATGAGTCCTTGTGCGGTACCAGCCTTGTTAGTTCCAAAGAAGGATAGTAGTTGGCGCATGTGTATCGACAGCCGAGCAATCAACAAGATCACCATTAAATATAGATTCCCTATTCCTTGATTGGAAGACATGCTAGATATGTTGGCCAGATCCAAAGTCCTTTCGAAAATTGACTTGCGTAGCAGCTACCACTAGATTAGGATCAAGCCTAGAGATGAATGAAAAACTGCTTTTAAGACCAGGAAGGGTTGCACAAATGGTTAGTGATGTCATTTGGACTCACTAATGCGCCTGTGAACCCACGAAAAAGCGCGGCCCACAAGGGTTTGGCAAAATGATAATAGGTATGAAAGACAACAAACAAAAAGGGAGTCGCCACCTCATTTTTTAGGGAAAAGAGGAAAACCACAAAAATGTTTTATTTTCAAAACCACATGACTCCATTAAAGGAAAAGCAAGGTCTTTGAAACCAGAAAATTGGATTCGGGGGTTAAGTTACGACGTGGGAAGGTTCTGGGCAAAGCCCATAGGCACCCACATCGCCCGAGTTGGTTTCTTAATTTGATTGGGCTACCTTAAGATCTTTTTCACTCAAATATCATCATATATCATCACAAGGCAGCATGCATATCATATATTCCATCTAATCATCTCATGCACAATCACTCAAATAAAACAAAACAGAAAAAAAGAAGAAAAGAAAAGAAAATGAAAAGCCTAGGATACTTGGATCCTAGAACGGACTTGAGCCTCACGAAGAGCGCCTACGTACCATGCAGCGAAATACATGGATCAAAGTCCACGTAGTTCAAAAAGAATAGGGTTACAAACTAATACAAACCTATGGTAAATACCCTAGGTTTCCTCATTTGAAAATACATTGATTTAATCCAAAACTGAAAACTTCCACAAGAGGAAAACTTTAATAAAAACCAGAATTTATTATTGAAGGAAACCCTTGATAATTACCATAAGCTTGTATTAAGAAGTAACCCTAGGAGGGAGAAGAGAAAAGAAAGAAAAAGAAAGGTGAATTGGGGCACCTTCAAACCCTACTTACCTGAGCGCACAAGCTCCTAGCATTAGCCATTTCAGACCATAGCAGCCCTATTTGCAATAGGACAAGCATTGTACCTGTTTACACCCTTACAAGTGCACACAATCATGCAAAGAAAGTAATATGCAAATCTGGACAAAACCTTGACAAGGCCTAAAATCATCCATTAATCATGCAAACAACAAGGATAATGAATAACTAAGGACCCTAACTCAATCCTACATGCAATGACTCGACTAACATGCATAAAAACCTACCAAAGACACACTAACAAGCATAAGAGACTCCAATAATATCAATAAACATGATAACAAAGCACATTCTAACAAAAAAAATGATATTTCATGTAAAATATGAAAATAGGCCTCCCTACGGCGAGCTTTCTTAAGCGAAACTATCCTAGGATAATTTCACGTAAGAAAGTCGTTATGGGGAGGTGCAATCAGCATATCCTACGTAAAATATATACCCTAGAACACAACAGAAGAGATTTCATGCTTAAACACATCACAGAAGACTCTCATACAAAACCTTACTTCAACGAAAAGGATAATTATCCTTAGAAAAGGATAATGTCTCCAAAAGACCTATAAAACCCACTACATGAATGCAAACCTAGTATGATTCAACTATATGCAGCATATATAGAATGACTATGATGAGCAACATCTCAAAAAGCTAAGCTAAGTGTGCTGTATAAGACCTATGCGATTTCAGGGTTATCGAAACCCTAATCTCACAACAATGCATTAAAACCTATGAAACGACTCTAAGACATGCTCAAATTATCATGAATATCATTCATATAGCATATATTGACTAACAGGAACATCCACACATGATAATAATCACAGCAACATAAACATGTGAACTATGCATGATTTAAGGAGATAGAACAAATAAGGCTACCAAATCCCTGGTAAACCAGGGATTATCAAGCATATGAAGCCATAAACTATCCTAAAATCATTCATATAACATCAAATAAACATTGAATTCAATCCATAAGAAGAGCAATTGCATGCACCATAACTATCCTAGAAAAAGAAGAAGAAAGAGAAGAAGGAGAAGCAAAAATTCATGTTCAGCATTAAAAGGACATGCTTACCTCTTGTAGACTCTTCCTTGTCTTCAAACCTCTTGTTTCCTTGCTTGCTTGGGGTTGAAGAGCCTCCTCTTGAAGTCCTTTTAGCTCTCCAAACTCGTAGCTCCCTCTCTCTCTAAGTGTAAAGTGCAATTAACCTCCCCCTATGTGTTGAATATCATGTCCTTTATATAGAGAACTGACCCCCTAAACCAATGGCTAGGATTAATTCATTAAATAATGATCCTAGGGCTATTAGAGACTCTCTTGGTGCTCAAACAACTCAAACCTACACACTCCTAAGCTCAGACAAGTTGTATTGGCGGAGGAAACCGTCAAAAGAGGGAAGATAGAGCCAGAAGTTGACTTAAAGTAGGATTCCTTGGGTGACCATCTAGGCCTGGACGGTTAGCCGTCTGGGCTTGGACGGCTGACCGTCCAGCCCCGGACGGTTACCCGAGGCCTTCCTATTTTCACTCCGCTTTTGACTCCCACTTGTTGTAGAAGTCCTAAAATCTTCAAATTAAGTTCGATTTTGACGAAATTAAAGCCAAAACGACCGTGTTTCGAAGGGGAACACATTTTTAGGAATTTTAGGACAAAAATCCTTAACCATGGGTGCATGGTTAGGTTTTACAAAGGTGTTTAACCATGGTGCTTCACCGTCGCTAAGCTGGGTTTGTACACAAGGTCGAACCGAAAGGTTTCCCAATCGAAAATTGATCTTTCTAAACATGTTTAGGACATAAATAAAGCCCAATTGAAGTTAAATGAGAGAAAATTGATTGGGTCTTATGAGTCAATTTGAGCAAACTAAGAAAGGGTCTTTTAGCCAACCCGAACTATTATGAGCCGAATTGATCTTAAACCATTAATTCATGAAATTGAACCTATATATGGACTCTATATAACCATATGAACTCAATGGAATGACTCGGGATTCATTCCAAAGTCAAATGGAAAATATACGGCTTAAAAGACGATTATGCCCTTAAAGTCACAAAAGTTCTTATTGACTATCGAAATGAACTCCAAATCACTTCAAAATTCATACACATGATATTCAATGCCATAGAAACTCAATGCAAAAGACTAGACTCAAAAAGGACTCAAAATCCTACATGAAATGATACGTCCTAGCTAAGGTGACAAAAATGGGGTATGACAGCGCCCAATACTTTCATGCAGCTTATGAACCAGGTATTAAAACCATTCACTAGAAAATTTGCTATGGTGTACTTTGATGATATATTAATCTATAACCAAAACGAATCTGACCATTTTGTGCACTTGAAGGAAGTACTTACAATTTTACAGCAAAATAAGCTATATGTTAATTTAAAGAAGTGCAGCTTTATGACCAGCAGTTTGTTATTTTTGGGATTTGTGGTAAATACTGATGGGATTAAAGTGGATGAAGAAAAGATTCGTGCCATTCGGGAGTGGCCAACTCCACAAACAGTGGGCGAGGTTCGTAGTTTTCATGGTCTAGCAACATTTTATAGGCGGTTTGTCAGAGATTTTAGTCGGATAGTCACGCCAATTACTGAATGTATGAAGAAGGGGAAATTCCATTGGGGAGGGGAAGCATAACAAAGTTTCGCACTGATCAAAAAGAAATTATCATCTGCATCAGTTTTAGCATTGCCAAATTTTGACAAGCTGTTTCAAGTCGAGTGCGATGCCTCTATTGTTGGTATTGGTGCTATACTTTCTCAAGAAGGCAGACTGGTTGCGTTTTACAGCGAAAAGCTTAGTGAAGCTCGCCAAAAGTGGTCTACTTATGAGCTGGAATTGTATGCTGTTTTTTGCGCTTTAAAAGTTTGGGAACACTATCTGGTGCAAAGCGAGTTTGTCTTATTCAGCGACCACCAAGCACTGAAATTTATCAATAGCCAGAATAGTGTCAACCGGATGCATACCTGCTGGATTATGCTTCACTTTCACTTTAAAGCATAAGGCAGGTCAATTAAATTGGGTAGCTGATGCTCTAAGCAGGAGGGCGTTGTTGCTTGTCACAATGCAGACTGAAGTGATTGGGTTTGATTTTCTCAAGGAGCTGTATACCGACGATGAAGATTTTCAGGATATTTGGGCAAAATGTCCATTAGGACCTTCTATTGATGGAATGCATATTCAAGAAGGTTATTTGTTTCGAGGCAACCAATTGTGCATCCCGAAGAGTTCACTACGAGATCAGATAATTCATGAATTACATGGTGGAAGCTTGGGCGGACACTTAAGTCGTGACAAAACCGTAGGTCTTGTTGAGGAGAGGTATTATTAGCCCTAATTGAAATGAGACATTGGCAGTCATGTTAAAAGATGCCCAATTTGTCAGGCTACTAAAGGCCAATCTCAAAATACAAGTCTGTATTTGCCCATTCCAGCAGCACTTTGGGAGGATCTTTCCATGGACTTTGTATTAGGCCTTCCACAAACCCAACGCGGATTTGATTCTGTATTTGTGGTGGTTGATAGGTATTCCAAAATAGCTCACTATATTGCTTGCAAAAAAACCTCAGATGCAATGCACGTGGCAAATTTGTTTTTCAAAGAGGTTGTTCGTTTGCATGCGGTTCTCAAATCCATCACTTTAGATAGGAACACCAAATTCTTGAGTCATTTTTGGCAGACTTTATGGAGGCCGTTTGACACATCCCTGAATTTCAGTAGCACGAGTCATCCTCAATCTGATGGTCAAATGGAAGTGGTGAACCACACTCTTGGGAATTTAATTCGCTACCTTTCTAGAGAGAAGCCGAAACAATGGGATCTTGCTCTTGCACAGGTTGAATTTGCTTTTAACAGTATACTAAATCGGTCTACTGGGAGGACCCCATTCCAAATTGTTTATTGTTGTCCTCCACACTATGCTTTAGACTTGGTTCCTCTACCAAAACTTCCTAGTTTGAGTATTGCTGCAGAAAATATGGTGGATCGAATCAAGGACTATTCAAGAAGAAGTGCGGAAAAATTTGGAGGAATCTAATGCCAAATACAAGGCCGCTGCTGAAAAAAAGAGAAGGGCTCAAGTATTTCAAGAGGGGGATCTAGTTATGGTTTATTTGCGCAAAGGGCGGTTACCAGTGGGCACGTACAACAAACTGCGAGACAAGAAATATGGTCCTTTCCAGATTCTACAAAAAATTAATGATAATGCCTATGTCGTGGACCTTCCTGCAGATATGGCCATCTCTCCTACTTTCAATGTTGCTAATTTGTTTGAATATCATCCTCCTGATGTATCGTCTTCTCAATTAATTAACTCGAGGTCATGTTCTTTTTAAGTAGAGGAGACTGATGTAGAACAGATTGCTGCTTAAGTTAGGACTCTTGATTTATAGTTCTATTCGAATTAGTTTAGGACTTTTGATTTATAGTTCTAGTTGAATTAGGTTGTTTATTTTTGGAATATTTAGTATTTTCCTTATTTTAGTTATTCCTTTCCTAAAGTTATAGTTCTAGTCGGATTAGGTTTTGCAGCCTATATAAAGGCTGTTTCTTTTCATTGTAAAGTAAACTTTCATTCAATAAAGAATTTTCTTTTTGAGATCTAATTCTCTGAGCTCGTAGATTCGAGTGTGTTACTCTTTTGTTCATGGATTCAAACGATTTTCCAAGAAGCAGGCGGTGCCCTACTTCTTCATAAGCTTCCGCTACGTCTCTATCCCAACACATTTTAAATAAGCCAGCTCTATTCATGGCTTTCAATGTTCTCAGACCCAACCCCCCTTTATCAATAGGAGAACAAAGTTGAGTCCAAGACACAATCACCAATTTCCGATATGAAATAGAGCCAGTCCAAATAAAATTTCTAACCCAAGTCTCTAGCTGCTTAAGCAACGAAGAAGGCCACACATAGATAGAAAATGTGTGAAGCAGCATTGGATAAACTACAAATTAACTAATTGCACCCTATCTGCCATAAATAGTAACTTCCCAAGCCAACTCTCCAACTTAGATTTAATTCTATCAATAATAGGCTGAAACTGACAAATCTTGGGTCTGCCATGAAAGATAGGAGCCCCTAAGTAAATAAATTAAGTGAACCTTCAGAAATTCCCAAGATAGAGCTGATAACATGCTTCCTATGAGCAGCACTATGACCAATATAAAATCTGCATTTAGCTCTATTAATCTTTTGCTCTGAGGCCTCACCATACAAATCAAGAAAATGCATGAGATGTCTCAAACATTGGGAAGAACCTCTGCAAAAAATTAGAATATCATTTGCAAACAAGAGATGATTGGGAGCAGAAATTCCTCTAGGAGAGGAAATAGGTAGCAACTTTTTCTCGACAGCAAGTAAAGAAAGACCACAGCTTAATACCTCATCGGCAAGACAAAAAGAAGAGGTGATAAAGGATCACCCTGCCTTACTCCTCTGCCACAGGCAAAAAAACCTACAGGTGTACCATCAACTAAAATAGACAAATGAGCAGAGTTCAAGATGGTGGAAATCCAGCTAAGAAATTTAACATCAAACCCAAATCTAGAAAGCACATAAAGCAAAAAAGGCCAGCTAATGGTATCAAAAGCTTTCACCACATCGAGTTTAATACCAACATTACCCCCAAAAATTTTCTGGACCATCTTAAAAGACACATAGAACCCACAATTAAATTTGGTCAAAATCTCTAACATATATATATATTGATTTTATTTTTATTTTTCTTTGGTGGAGATGCTCTTGAATATGGAATGGGTAACTCTATCTTGATCTCTTTGTTTATATATAGGACTTTGATTTGATCATGTAATATGTTTGATTGTTTGTTTGTTCGTTTGTTCTTTTTTTTTTTTTTTTTCTTTTAAATATTTGAACACAATCATTTATTTAAAGAGAATAATCTATATCTATATATTCGCTCTCACTTTTTTCAAATTTTTTTTTTGTTTTATGTTTTTGCTGAATTTTTTTTTCCAAATTATCTGTTTCTCATCTCTCTTTTCTTAAATTATTTAGATCTTTCTTTTTTCTTTTTTTTTTCTTTTTTTTTTCTTTTTTTGGTGATTGTCAAGCATCGCGTGGGTCACTACTCATATATTATATATGTCACATTGCACGCACATCTCTCAAGCTTTCCCTATCACATATTAAGAAACTTCCCATGTGGCACATTTCTCAAAACAATCAAAGGAAGAAATAAATAAGGGAAGAGAATAGAAAACCAAATAAGGGAAGAAAATCAAACGCATTATAATCACCAAGCCTTGATTAAATAAGGTATGAAAATCAAAGGAAAAAAATACTTCCTCCATTCTTATTTTATTAGCATCCTTTCTTTCTTGGTTGTTTCAAAATTATAGTCTCATTCGAAAAGTCAATAATTCTTTTGATTTAATTTCCTAAAATACCATTTGTCATGGATATTTTATCTTTCTTCAATATATACACTTGATGGCAAAATTGGAATATTAAAACATATATATTGATGTGAAAGCATTTAATAGGCTTCCCTAAAAAAGTGTATTGTTTTCAAAAGTGATAGTCAATTAGGTCCAAAATGAGTAAATACTCCCTTCGTCCACAAAGACAGGCCATTTTTGCTATTTTTTTTGTTCCAAAATGTTTGTCTACTTTGAAAAGTCAAATCATAATTTTTAAAGTTTCCTACACTACCCTTTGTTATTTCAATAAATACTTTCAACACAAAATCCGATACAAAAAAAGACAGGGTATTTTTGGAAAAATAGAGTTTAATAATGATAAGTCAATGCAATGATAACATTTTCTTAGACTCTGTGTTTTGTCAAACATGGCCTATCTTTGTGGGACAGATGGAGTAATTAAGATAAGAGAAATAATCAAGTACAAGCCAATAGATTAATAGTTTTTTTTTTTTTTTTTATCAACAAAAGAAAATATTCTATATGGGCCAATAGATTAATAGTTGACTTGATGCTATTGATAGGCTGATTTTCAATTTTTATATGAAGAATGGACCAATCAGTTCATAGATGATTGTAAGACTAAACAAAACTAGGTTTAGCCATATCAATCTGTTAGATTAACTATATTTCTTCTGTGCATGGCACGAGTTACCCCTCATGTATATATATGGTTTGACCACTTAGATACTCGACTCCACTCATACCCCGTTGAGGTACCATTAGGCCACAAGGGTTGATGGTTTGGTCAACCTTTCTGTTAGGACTTAGTAAATGTTAGTAAATCTTAAAATTAGTAGGAAATGATGATAGTGTATTAAACTCAATACACTGGGGGTTTTCCTAAATAAAATGAGTAAATGAATTATTCTTTTACATTTTTTATTAGATTCATGGAAGCTAAAGGGGTTCTCCAATAATAATTAAGAATTCAAAGGTCCTTTACCAGCCTAACTGATATTAATTAAGAAGTAGTAACAAAGTTTAGGGCTTTTTTTTCCCCTCTTACACAGCCAAATTATGCTGGATTATTGAGAAATTAAGCTTGTCGGTTTTAAATGTAAACTGCAAAAGCCAAGTCATGGATTTGAGAGACGAGAGAGAAAGAGAGAGAGCAAAAAGACAGACTGATATTTCCATGGACTTGGAAAACTTGTGGGACACATGTGCATGCCACTTGATGGAAGTGCCGTGGTCAAGTGATGATGGGTTCTCCAATAATAATTAAGAATTCAAAGGTCCTTTACCAGCCTAACTGATATTAATTAAGAAGTAGTAACAAAGTTTAGGGCTTTTTTTTCCCCTCTTACACAGCCAAATTATGCTGGATTATTGAGAAATTAAGCTTGTCGGTTTTAAATGTAAACTGCAAAAGCCAAGTCATGGATTTGAGAGACGAGAGAGAAAGAGAGAGAGCAAAAAGACAGACTGATATTTCCATGGACTTGGAAAACTTGTGGGACACATGTGCATGCCACTTGATGGAAGTGCCGTGGTCAAGTGATGATGGGTCATTTTCAGCCTAGCCGTGGTCCATACTTGGCACGGAAAATTTCCAACACAAAAATATTGACCCGTAGAAAAGAAATTGTTTTGCAAACAAATGTATATAGCAAAATGTGTGTGAAAAGTACTTAAGAGGAGACGACTTTTGGCAATCCAATCGATAGAACCTACTCCTATATTTAGTCTCCTCTTTTCCTTTTTTTTTTTCTTTGTTGATAGTTGAGAAAAGTTGACACCAATGAGGATTAGATCTACTAATAACATTTTCCCATAAAATATTTAAAATTTTTCTAGGAAAATTAGAATATCAAGTCTAATTGCTTTTATTTATATGATTTAAATTAGTTAGGAAATCATCAACTTTATTTCCTTTTCTATAAACATTATTTATTATAACTTCTATCTATGCTCCTCAAAGATCATTGTTTCAACTCCTCGCAACAATTGTTGTCTGTATGGGTAAGACATATCATATGGGTCATTATGGGGTTGTACCTCTTGCATTGGTTCAATGTACTTCATATCTTACTAATGCACAAGGTACAATTCATAATATACGTCTTGATATAAATTATATCAGCACATGCTTACCTGATCATCATCCTAGATATATATATATATATATATCTATATATATATTTTCCCTTTGCACAATCTATTGTCATCGCAGTCATGGTGGTTGTTGTTGTTGTTGTAGAGGTGACATCTCTAACTACTAATATATTGGCATTTTATGGTGAATGGCATTGTAGCTGAAGTGGATGTGTTCTTTGCATTTAAGTAGTTTATTGCATCTAAATCAAGGAATTAATATCAGCCAAGAATAAACTTGATTTTTCTTTGGGACGGTCTGAAAACTTGACTATTCTATGCCTACAAAGGTGCCAAAAAATTTCAGCTCTAAAGTCAATTTTCCAAACCTCCACAAAGAAAAATCAAGTGTTGTAGACACCCCATTTTCATCCCCCCATTCACACCTCTCCATTTCCCATGCATTATCACATGTAGGATTTTACATCATTTTGGCACTAAAACTCCCTTGTTAGACTCTACACATCCCAAAGAATCTATGGTATCTTCCAGGCTTCAATTTGGTTAAGTTTTGATATCTAATAAAAACTTTTGTGACTTGGAGGGCATTTATGTCATCTCACTTGCATAATTCTTATTTGATATCCAATTCTCACCAAATTCATCCCGAGATGATGCTAGTGACCTTAGGATGTCATTTGTAGGCTTGGTTTAAAGTTTGGTTAAATTTGGAGATGGTTTGCTTAAGGATAGTCCAAGGTAGGCTCGGTTTGACTCCGTTCGTCAGCCCTTCTTATAATTGCTTCTTAATTTGATCCAATTGATTCAAATTAGTGCTTCATTAATACCAATTGAGTCTTAATTAAAGTGTATTAATGCTTGGAATTATTTTTGGAATAGTTTGATTGCAACTAGGGCTCCATTAGGGTTCAAACCCTAATGTTGCCCCAGTGAGCCTTAATTGATCTCTATGAGTCATATGGGCTTAACCCTTGATTAATTGACCAAGTGTGGCTCAATTAAGAGTGTTTCAATCTGATTTTAAGTATATAATTGAGCCATGGTCATTTTAAATCCAAAATCAATGAATTTGGACTTAAAACGGGCTAAATACATAGCCTTAAGAGATAAGAATGCACAAAAGATGAACTAAATGGCTACTGGTGGCCATTTGGTCACCTTCAGAGGCCAAATTAACGGCCACCCTCAGAGGCCAAACGGCCACTAAGGAAGGCCAAACGGCCACCCAAAGTGCCCAAATGGCCACCAAGGGTGCCCAGTTGGCCTTTAACGGTGTTTTATCCTAGTTTGACCTCTCTAAACTCCTTCTCTTGTTATAATTCAAATTTCCTCTGAATTTTTGAAGTGTTTGAGATAGGAACCAAATCTTTTGAGTGATTTAGAGCCTTTGGATCATCCCTAGCTAGATCCAATCCTAGCCATTCATTCCACCCACCTTTCAGTATAAATAGGGTCCTCCCTTCCTTCATTCTCCATCAAGTCTTAGTAGAGTATTCCTAAGCAAATGAAGAGCTTGAGTTCTTGAGTGTGGGTGAATGTTCCTATTAGTATCCCTTCACTTGAAACTCATTCTAAGGAGAGCTTAGGGAACATTCCTATTAGTACCCTCTAGCTTGCGATCCATTCTAGAGCTTAAAGGCACGGAAGCTCTGCCCGACTTCCAACTCCCTCCCCTGAGGCCACCATAAAAGCTTGAAGGCGCGGAAGGTCTGCCCGACTCTTGACTCAAAAACCCCGAGGTTGCAAATAGAACTCTACCTCAATTATGTTAGGTATAATCTCTAAACTCCATTGCCATGATGTAGTTGTTTATGTGATGATGCATGCTCCCATGAGTTTTATTATTCATAGGAATATATTATGGTTAATGAGTTTTCAAATCAAAGTTGTTTGTACCGAAGTAAGTTGTTTTTCAAAAGCAAGTGTTTGATTATGGATCAGATTCTAATAGAGTCCTACGAGGAGTAAAACTCTTCCCCCTAACATATTTGTTCGAATAACCTGGACTTTGATCTTCGTCAGAAGTACGTAGGCCACTTACTTGAGCCCAAGTCCAACTTAGCTTAGTTTTTATCTTTTAATTTTTTTTTAAAAATTTTTAGTTATTATGCATGGTTGAAATTAATTAAGCCCAATCAATAAATGAGACTGATTTATCGAGCGAAATAGGTGCCTACAGGCCGTGGCTTGAAACCTTCCCATTTCGTAACCTAGCCCCCAAATCCTTGTTTTTGGTTCAAGACTAGCCTAATTTCCATTAATGGAGTCAAATTTGTTTTTATAAAAAAAATCTTTTAGTGGTTTCCTCCTACCCTAAAAATGAGGTGGCGACTCCTTGCTTTTTGAAACTCTTTTAAGAATGGAACGAAACTCAATTCCCATGAGTCGATTTCCGGCATCCACAAGTGTATTCCTTGCTTTAGATACAATAAAATTATTTAAAAAATCACCGATGAAATCAAATCTACTTACCTACATTGTATTTTTCTTTCTTCTTCTTTAATTTTCATAATTTAAAAAATCATCAATGAAGTCAAATCTACTTACCTACTCTCTCCATTTCAAATTAATCGTCTCCTTTAAAAAAACACATGTTTTTTAAGGAAACCCTATTAAATACTTTCACATCAATGCATATGTTTTGAGATTCCAATTTAGCCTTCAAGCGTACAAAACAATTGAAAAGAAAGAATATCTTTTTAAGGATATTTTAGGAAATAAATAAAAAATAACCAATGATTTTTGAAATGTGACAATAATTTTGAAACATCCCACTTATTTAGGAATGGAGGGAGTACATTTTTTTTCCCCCCAATTTTGATAATATATGCCTCATTAGTCACAGACTACTTGCAGTGAGCTCTCGATTACATTTTTTTTCTTTAACTGACAATACAGTGGTGTTGAAATCTTTGATTTAACTAATCTTCTGAAATACTAATAATGCCCTCGATCACTATAAGACAATCTTTCCACTTTCCACATGGATTACAAACTCAATTTCCTTAAATAAATGAATGAAAAACAACATTTTCCTCTTCTTCTTTGTTTCCTAACACACGCAATGAGGATAAATGACAGGTTTTGAATAGTGGATGGGACTCTTTAAACTACTAGTCCTATATTTGCACCCAAAAGAAAAAAAAACCTAAAGGAAATTAGCAGTTACCCCTAATAGAGCACTACTTTTAACAATAAGCCCACTATAAGAATTTTTAACTCTATAACCCCATTTTTTAGAGATTCTTTTAGCATAAGAAAAACCATTTTTTTGAAAATTCCTGTTTTAGCATTTTTTTTATTTATCAGATTTGTTTTGGGTTATTCCTCTCTTACATGGTTCCACAAGCAACAACTCTTCTCCAGTGATGGCTACCACTCTCCTATAGTTCCCACCAGTAATATCTCTCCAACGACAGCCAAGTGACGCCTCTTCTTCGACGAGCCACCACCATCTCCACTTCCACCACCTATCATTTTCTTCTCTTTCTCTCTTCTCCCTCCCTCACCAGATTTAAAAACCAGATCTATTACCAGCTAGCCATAGATGTCCTCTGTTTCTTCTTCTTCTTTTCATTTTCTTTTCATTTGTCCCACTAAATCTAGCTAAAGTTCAACCATGACTATGTTCTCCCTTTCTTTTGTTTTTGTTTTTTTTTGTTTTTTTTTTCAATTTTTCTTCAACCATGGCTATCTGCTGTAAAATTTTTAATAGCATGAGAAATGCTATTTTTTATAGCCAAAATAGTAAACTGTTACTATTTGCCGTAGAAAATTTAATAGCATGAAAAATGTTATTTTTTATAACTAAAATAGTAAACCATTACTATTTGCTGTAAAAATTTTAGAAGCACGAGAAATGCTATTTTTATAGCCAAAATAGTGATCTGTTACTATTTGCTGTAGAAATTTTAGTAGCACGAGAAATATTGTTTTTTTATAGACAACATAGTAAACTGTTACTATTTGCTGTAGAAATTTTAATTGCATAAAATAGTAAAACATGATGGTTTCTAGATGAATTTTGCAACTTTTTGTAAATAATATTTTATATTATGCCATTTTTTCTCCATTCTAAATCGGAACAAGTTTCAAAGAAGAAGAAGAAGAAGATGATGAATGAAGAAAATAGTGATCTAACTAGTGTATAGGCTAGCGTTTGCATAATTTTTTGCTATGATGAAGGCAGAGAAGAGTTACGAATCTCATAGAGGTTGCCAAAGATGGAGAAGGTCAGTGATAGGGTTATTAGAGGTTGAACAATGGTTGATAGATGGTAACCATGGAAGAAAAAGAGAACGGAGATAGAGAGAGAAAGAGAAGGAGCGTAGCATGAGAGTGAGGGAGAACGATGGGTTAGGTGTATATAAAGGGTATTTTGGTCTATTCATGCTCAAAAGACGTTATAAGATAAACAATTTGTTTTGGGTTCTATTGTAAAATGTATCTTATATTAGGGGGCTATGGTCAAAATTCCCAAAATACTATTAGTCCTATTTGACTCTTTCAAACATTTCCAATATTAGAGAGTT
This sequence comes from Liquidambar formosana, assembly GCA_039720395.1. Lineage (NCBI taxonomy): Eukaryota > Viridiplantae > Streptophyta > Magnoliopsida > Saxifragales > Altingiaceae > Liquidambar > Liquidambar formosana. Next base: position 23,217,986 of record CM077826.1, on the reverse strand, counting down.
CTTTTAATGAGCTAAAAGCTATTTGGTGAGCTAAAAGCTATTTGGTGTACTAAAAGCTATTTTTAACTCACAAAGTGTAAAAATTGAGCTAAAAATAACTCTCCACAGTGAAAATGGTTCTTTATCATAAAGTGGATGCTCCAATGCAATAAAAGCTATTTTTCAACTTATCAACTTTTCATTCTTTTTAACTACCATTGGAGGGTGAAAGGGAGACGAGAGTGCTAACAAAACAAATAGCTTAGAACTATTTTAGCTCATTCTTTAGCTCTCCTATTAGAGAATCCCCTTTTGGCACTTTGATGCCAAATATAGCCTTTCCTCATGGTTAAGCTCCCCACTGGAGTCTTGGAGATGCTCTCATTTTTCCATGAGAATATTCGTGAGAAATAATGCCCTTTTATTTATTTATTTATTTTTCTTGTTAATAGGTTAAAAATCACCCTAAACAATACTACAATTCTCTAAATATTTTTTTTCTTTCATTTAATAAGAAGACCCTCCTTAAACTTCAAAACCAAACAAATAACCCATGAACTATTAAATCGTGATGTTTTTCTCAGTGCTTGTTTGCCGTGAGAAAATTCTATGCAAATAAACTATATGAGCATAAAATAAATGTCATTAAGCAAATTTAATGCCTAAACTTGACTTTTATAATTGGTTTAGGCGTTAAATTTGACGAATTAAATAGACCAAATTTTTTTTTTTTTTTTACAAATAAAAAAAATGATGAAAATAGACATTAAAGTTGACAAATGAGGTAAATGTTACAATTTAATTGATAGTTAGTGAAATTATTTGCTATATATGGTTTGAAGTTTGTGGGGGTTTTATCAAACAGATTTATAGTTATGAGGTTTTCATGTAATTTATCATTTTTCTTTCGCGGAAATTTCCTTCACTAATCCATAGAATTTGATATGACAATGGATGTTATGAAAATAACAAAAAATTGAAGGGTAAATTTATTAATGACAAAAAGAGTCCACATCATCTTGTGAGAAAGCATCAAAGCATAGTTCCACTTGTAATCTTATTATATTTCAATGAATCCCGGCCTTGTGCTATAAGGGAGAACAAAAAAAGTATTTAGAATAAATTATAGCTATTGTTGTCTCTATGCTGGGCCTACATTGCCACATAAAAACTACAAGGGTAAAATGCAAAAATACATTTTTTGTTATGAAATCAAGAACTTAGAACAAGTTGTGAAGAGAATAAGAACTTAGAAAAACAAGTATTGCATAGAGAGAATAAAACTTCTCATCATTTCTCATTCATCTCAATGTACATATTTCTCCAACCAAAGCTTTCTTTATATAGGCTCACATTCACCTAACATTAGAAGTGGCGATGATTTCATCTCCCATTAACCAAGTGTATATCCACCATTTATCACAAGTGATTCATCCCCCATTACCAAGTAGTGCATAAGTGATTCATCCACTATTACTAATTGGTGGCATCCACATACTAAATCACAATATTTACAACACTCCCCCTTAGATGTCCACCACAGTTAAGATAATGTGCCTCATTAAAACCTAGTTAGAAAAACCCAATGGGAAAAAACTAACGAAGGAAAAAGAGTATAACATTTTGTGAATCTTAGAGTGGTGTTGGACGCACTAAAGAAAAACTACCTCATTAAAACCTTACCAGGAAAACCCCAGTGGGACAAAACCTAGTCGAAGGAAAAAGAGTAAAGCGTGCATATGTTCAAAAATGAATTCTCCCCCTAATAAGAAGATAGGTATCAACTTGACTGATTGCAAACTCAACGCATTCCAATTTTGTGCACTATCGTCTTGAATGCTACTATTGATAGTACTTTAGTGAATAAATCTGCAAGATTATTTCTTGAACTTGTCTTGCTTGACATCAATATCATTGCTTTTCTGGAGTTCATATTTATGTGCTTGATAGGATCACCTTTGATGCAACTTCCTCTAATTTGTAGTTCTACAGAGGCAGCATAAAATATGTTTAATGCCATTCCAGTGTTGTTGAGTTGGAGCAGAGCTGAATCCTACTAACAAGTTAACTAAAAATGATGTATAAGGGTTGGTGCATAACAAATCGCCTATTGCAATAAGATATGGTACTTCAGGACCAAGTAGCATTTCATTATCTTCTTTGGGGTGAAATTCATCTTTCTTAATATCAAGATATCAAACTATCATGGGAAACCTTAATGGATGTGATTCATCCATATTAAGATGTTTCAATACATTTTCGGTATGATAAGGATTCTGTTTTATTTATGGTTGAACTACAGGCCGTGACAATATTTTGTTCTCCCTTCTTTAAATATTTAGCAGTTTTCATAAACTCTTCAAGAGTCTCAATTAAATTTATATCATTAACATAAATTGTAATGATGACTAATTTCGATTCTAATTTTTTTTGAGGGCATATAGAATTGTTAACATATCCTTCTCTAACTAAGTATTCATTTATACGATTTTACCACATTCTTTCAGATTTTTTTAATCCATACAAGGATTGTCTCAGTTTAATTTAGTACATTTTTGTGATATTGCTTCAAGCAATTTGGATCCTTTATGGACCTTGACATATATATATATAGATATATATAGATATATATATAAGGTTTCATAATGTAATGACATCCATTACAGGTGGATATGTTTTTTCATAATCAATCTCTGGTTTCTGCAGGAAACCAGGTTTTATATCTGACGATCTCATTTCTATCATTACGCTTTCTTACAAATATCCATTTGTAATCTCATAGGTTTCACATTATTAAGTGTTAGGACTTCAGGTCCAAACGCTTTGCGTTTTACTAGCAAATCCAATTCCATTTGAATTGTTTCTTTCCACTTTAACCAATCAGGTCTACTGCAATATTCGTCTACAGTGTGTAATTTAAGATCGTTGTCATCTCTAAAATTTCAGTTGCTACTACATAATTGATAATCACTTTTATGTGATTCCATAAGGCACGCATAATTTATGGAAATTTCTTCATTTCCATAGGCCTCTTTATTGTTTTCAGTCTTTTCAAAGATTTTTTCCTCTTCATGAGTTATATAAGAAATTGTGAGAATTTATTTCTTGTTCAATAGCCTCTTCTGGAGTTCTTTTCTATAAAATTGAACATATACCCCTTCTCACAAATTTCTTTTCTCATTTCGAATACCCATTTATATCTTACAAGCTCTGGACTACAGGTCCAAATACTTCACATGTTGCAAACAAGTTTAACTCTACTTGAATTACTTCTTTCCACATTGGCCAATGATTTCTACGTCGATTCTCTTCGACGGTTTGTGGTTTAATTTCATCATTACATCTGGTAATGTCAAGAACAACTTTAAATGAAAATATGTTGTCGACAACAATTTTGTTTCTATCCAATATTTCTCTTGAACTTATATAATTTATTGAGATCTTGTTATTATTAGGTATCTATTCCTCTTTAGGAATAATTTCTTCAGGAGATTTCACTTAAGGAAATTCCACTTTAGGGGATAACTGTTCAGGGGGTTTCTCTTCAGGAGATTCCTCTTTAGGGGTGTAAATATCTGACTAAGTTTTGCATAAAACTAATGATCATGAATCATTCAGTCAAGTTAAGTACACATACCTGCACCCAAGGAATTAACTCTTCAGAAAGTTCCACTTTAGGGGATAGTTCTTCAGGAGATTTATTGTTTATTACTAATTGGATGGATCAATTATTTTTATTGCCTGTTCTATGGGTATGGCCTCTTCAGGAGAACCAATTTATTTTCTTTTCTAGAATTTTTATCCTTATCACCAACAAGTCTTCCACGCTTCAAGCATGTCTTAGATTCATTTGCTGCTATATTAACCTATTGCCTTGCAAGGACTTGCAAGTAAATGATTGTTTGAACTTTCAGTTCATAACATCAAAACATTTATTGAAAATTCACGTCATTAACCTGTTGTCCTGTAGGGACTTGCAAGTAAATAATTGTTTGAACTTTCAGTTTATAACATCAAAACATTTATTGAAAATTCACGTCGTTCCTCTATTTAGTTAATTTCCTCCCTCTAACGGTGAGAATTCTATCAAAATAACAATATGCAAAACTTGCTATAAAAACAATACTTTTTGAGTTTATATGTGTAAATTCATACCAGATTTTCTCCCCCTAATGGCAAGAAAAATGAATAATATGCAAAACTTGCTGTAAAAACATCACTTTGTGAGTTTGGGTGCGTGAATTCTTACCATACTGTTATCACCATCCCTTACTATCATTGTGATCATGTCAAAGGATAAAGATCTTTATGTCAGAACATTTCTGGAGTGCTACCACACGTGTTTTAATTGTGCTTATAGTCGTATAGAAGAGAAAGTTTTTAATATGATCTTCTGGCTCGAAATCATTGAGGTAATATAAAGATATTCCTCATTTCCATCGTTAATGGTTTCAATATGATAACTATTTACAATGTAAATCTTAAAAAACTCAATAAATTTCTTCTACTTCTGGTAGAATATAAAGCATTGTCAATATAAATTTTTTTGTTCCTTTTTGGCAATATTATATTTGCTCTTCTGGAGCTTTCAATTAGGTTCGATGAACCTAATATGGTATTGACAATAGTTTTGAATAATGATAAATCTTGAAAATTTAATGATTGTGTGAGTTGTAGCACTGTCTTCCAGACATATATTTTTAACAATCATCTTGAAATTAGATTTGCAATATCATATTGCAATTCGTATTTGATTTCCCCTATACTAGTTTATAAATTATGCCTATTTTTAGGTGAGTAGATAGGAGAACATATATTATAGCTATAACAGACACTAGATATAGACCTAAAGTAATTAGTACACCAACTATAGTACTCACAAGACAAGAAATATTAAAATATTTTCACAATCTTGCCACTATGTTTAGTGTATAGTCACATTTTGGTGTCTTGAAAATATTTATTTATATCAGATTTTGCAACAAATTGATCCTTTTCAAAAAAATCAAATTTAATGATGAAATGGTTTCGATAATAATCAAACAATTGGCCAACAAATAATTTCAAACTCATAGATCAAAATTGATTGTTATCACGTAGTAAGTAAAACCAATTTACTTTTTTTACAAAGGTTCATGACCATTTTTTTTTTTATATGATAGAGAAAATAATTCCACATAGATGCGTATGCCAAGGTATCTTTACCATGGTTAAAGTAACTTACCTAAAGCACCAGTACTTCTCCAATGGTAGAATAGAATTAATGGATAGCCTTTCATCAATTCTTCAAGATTTGTTTGGGCAATTGGCACTATTGGGAGTGCCTTTAATTAAATTAACACACGCTAAAATGGGTCTAGGATTTTGAATGGGCTACAGAGACAATCTCCAGTTGGTCCCTCTCATTCTCAAAATGGTATTAATGAGTAGCAAAAAAAATCTGTAATCTACTCCAAGTACAACGACCAAATCTGAAATTTTAGTGAAAACAATTCATGATGCATATAAATGAATTTTTATAGGTTCAATCCAAAAAGAAGTGGGCTTTGGGGTTTATATCACTCAAAAGTATATCAAATGTACTTTGTAACCTCAAAGTTTGGTAGAGAAATACCTAGAAAAACTCATTCAAAAATATTTTTCGATATTGAGTTAATTTTTCCCAACAGAAATCCCAGATTTAGGTGTACCAAAAAATAATTACACCAAAAATACCAAATGGTTACCAAATGACACGAAAATTGGTAGGATTTTAGCCCAACAAGTCAGTGACAAAATTCAATTTCTTTCATCTCAAAATCATAACTAGAACTAAAGTTATGAATTAAATGGTAAAATGGGTTCATACTGTCGGCACAGTACAACACATAAAACCTCAACCAAGTATTTACTCAAAACACTTACCTTGTAGGTTTATTATATAAACCTTTGCTTATTTCTTTAGTGTCATTTCACTTCTAGTGGTTTGATATTGTATTATTCCACTTCTAGTGGTTTGGTATTGCATGAGTCCACTACTGTGGTTTTGTATGTCATTAGTCCACTTCTGGTGGTTTTGTATGTTATTAGTCCACTTCTGGCAGTTTGGCATTTCATTGCTCCACTTCTAATAGTTTGGTATGTCATTAATCCACTTCTGGTGGTTTGGTATTGTATTATTCCACCTCTGGTAGTTTTTATCATAGAATGACATACTTTAAGCTGACACAATGAAATTACCAGTCAATCTGAGAGACATTGACTGACAATAAAAGTGAAGTTGGCAGTCAATCCGAAGTAAGACAACAACAGATTTTTGTGTGTTCTTCTATGCTAACTAAAGTGAAAGTTAAGGCACACCCATTAATTTTCAACAGAATTTTACCAATATCTTAAGAAGTTGCATGACACATAATAGAGAAATATATTACTCAATTTAATTTGGTCATTATTGACTGTCACTTTATTCAATTAAATTGAGACATTATTCATCATTTCTAAAACTTTAGGTTTTGAAATTTGTCTCTTACTTCAAGAAGAGAAATATGAATAATAATCCCTTTCTTTTAATAGAAAACTTCATGTTTTTATATTTATCTCTTGCTTTAGGAAGAAGATATATGAACAACAACTTTTCTTATAGAAAATTTTGGGGATTTAAATTTGTTTCTTGCTTCAGAAAGAGAACATGTAAATAATAACTTTTCATATAGAAAATTTCAAGTTTTGAAATCTTTCTCTTACTTCAGGAAGAGAAAATGAATCATAACTCTTTTTATTTATTCATAAAACTTCAAGTTTTATTTTTAAATTTTCTCCTGCTTCAGGAAGAAAAGATGGATTCCTCTATTCAAGATATATAATTTAGAGTAAAAACCAATCTTTTTATCACTATGAAACTAGCACCATGATAAATAATAGTTATCACTATGAAAAATTAGTATGCTACTAATTCATCAAAACAAGTGGTTTATCAAAAATATGGCTAGTATAGAATTTGATAAATATATATGTGTGTGTTAACTTCCTACAGCCAAATTGATTAAGAACATGTCAACTTACCACAACCAAATTGGTCAAGAGCGTACCAACTTACCACAACCAAATTGGTTAAGAAAAAAGATGGTGGTAGTATGATATTGCTTACAAAATCCTTAAGCAATTCGTGCTGATAACGTGTCGTGAAATCAAGAACTTAAAACAAGTTGTGAAGAGAATAAGAACTTAGAAGAACAAGTACATAGAAAGAATAAAACTTTTCATCATTTCTCATTCATTTCAATGTACATATTTCTCCAACCAAAGCCTTCTTTATATAGGTGTGAACCCCGAAAAGTGGCCCACAAGGATTGAAAAGAAAATAAGAAATAGGGTTTGAAATTGAAAAGGAGTCGCCACCTTATTTTTTAAAAGAAACAAGGAAAACCCTAAAAACACTTTGTTTTAAAAAAAACAATTTGAATGACTCCATGTTTAAAAAGGAAAAGCAAAAATAGTCTTTTTGGAAACCAAAGAAAACTAGGGATTCGGAGGCTAAGTTATGACATGGGAAGGTTTTAGGCAAAGCCTATAGTCACCCATGTCACCCTTTCAGTCTCTTAGTTTACTTGGGCTAAATTAACATCTTACCATACGAAAATCCGCAAGTATATCACATCAAGAAAGCATGCATATCATACAATTCATTCATCCACACAATCAAATAAAGAAAAAAAAAAACAGAAAAAAAAAAAAAAAAAAAAAAAAAAAAAAAAGAGAGAGAGAGAAACCTAGGATACTTGGATCCTAGGGCGAACTTGAGCCTCATAGCGCCTACGTACCATGCAACGAAATACGTGGATCAAAGTCCATGCAATTCTATAAAAAATAGGGTTAAATCCTAATATAAACCTATGGTAAAAACCCTAGGTTTCTTTATTTGAAAGATAGAAAGTATATTGAATAGTCCAAATTTGAAAACTTCTACAGGATGGAAACTTTGATAAAAAAGTATTTATTTAACAAGGAAACCTCTAGATATTTACCATATGTTCATATTAAAAAATAATCCTAAAGAGGGAGAAGGGAGAGAGTTAAGGAAGAAAGAAGTGAATTAGGGCACTTCCACACCCTACTTACCTTATGCAATAACTCCAAGCATTAGCAAGCTTATGCGATAACGGCCTTATTTGCAATAAAGCGATTATCACCCTTGTTTGCACCTTTACACGTGCTCAAAATCATGCAAAAATAATAACATGCAAATCTGGACAGAATGGTATTATAGCCTAAAATCATCCACTAAACATACAAATAACAAAAATAGTGAACTCTCATAAACCCTAATGCAATCCTAGAACCATGACATGCATGAAAACCCTAAAATCGACTATATGAATGCAAAGAAGTATCATAGTTATTCTATATGCAAAACATACATAACAACCATGAAGAAAAACCAACAAAAAAGCCTAAACTAACATGCTGTATGAAACTAACCTAAAACAAGGACAATAAAAACCCTAAACTCACAATCATGCTAAAAAATACCTATAGAATAGCTCTAAAACATGCATAACTCATGATGAACAGCATTTAAACCATGTATATTAACTAACTAAAGCATTAATACATTATATAAAAAAAAAAAAACCTAACTTTAGCATGCAATAGCACTATCCTATAAGAAACCCTAATTTAAGCTTGAATAAAACAGAAAAATACCTTAGGAAGAGCTTTCTTTGCTACTATAGGAACTCTCTCTTGCTCTTGTGAATGACTTGAACCAAGTTTCTTCAAGGCCCACGGCAAGAACTTCAACTCTCTTTCAGCTTTCTCTTTCTTATTCTCTCTTACAAGCTCAGGTTTAATGCATAAAGTGGCTCTTAGTTGCCTCCCAAATGTCCCCTTGTGTTGAAGCACAGTGGGGTATTTATAGAGTTTCATTAGATAAATTAATAGTTGGGATTAAAACCCTAAAAATTAATCCAAAGTTTATTAGAGACTCCCTTAGTGCTTAAGAAACTCAAAAGTTACCAAAAATTAGAAGGAAACTCGTCTAAAAGAGTCCAAGACCGTCAAAATAGGAAGGAGAATCCCGCTTCAGCAAAAATAGGTAAGTGACCTCGAGTAACCACTAGGGCTTGGGCGGCTAGCCACCTGGGCCCAAGCGGCTAGCCGCCCGGTGTGAGCGCTGTGTCCTTTCACCACACCCGGGCTCGAGAGTACGCCACTAACCACGAATAATTAGGGCAAAGAAGGAGTCGCCACCCGATTTTGGCCTCGGGAACCGATTAACCCCTAGCAAGGGCCCAACTCGTCATTACCAAAAGAATTAAGGTTCGGAACTAAGGTACACGGATGGGAAGGTATTAGGCACCCATCTACGCCCGGCTGAAATCCGGCCCCCACACATATTTATTGGCTTTAATTAGAACGAACCCAATTGGATTCGACCACTATTCAAATACTTATGCAATTGAAATCAATAATGGCACTCAAATAATGGCAAAGAAAAAGAGGGATTAAACAAGATATATGAACAGATATATACAACAATAGGATATTCAAAAGGCTGCAAAGGATACTCACACTGCCTGCAAAAAGAAGATGGGATTAAACTGTAAAAAACATGGCTTATGCATGTACGTGCATATGAGATGCACGTACGTGCATCTCATATGTACATACGTACATGCTTACTAAACTTTATCCAATGCTTACCATGCTATGCCCGAACAGATCTATAACTCGAATACATACAGGAAAATGGCTACAATGCGATTTAGAGACAATAAGATGACCTAAACCTAGGTGATGAAATGACAGTAGATGCCAATGAAGATGCAATAAACAGTATTCATATGTGTAAGCCTAAATCATGCGAATTGAATGCCAAGGATTAATGGAGAGATATGATTGTGGAATTCTACCTATTCTCTAAACTGAAGTTACATTTAGAACATTAATTATCATATATGAAATAAAATAAATGAATGTTGGGATGGATTTAATGCCCAAATATCAAATGAACGAGATGCTATGGACATTTATGCAATATCATGAATCATTAGATTAAGTCATTAAAGGAGAAACGGAATTAAAGTTTGGGGATTGTTACCCTCAGGTACAGGCAGCAACGATTCCTTCACCAATTCGCCTTCCGGACTTCTCGCAGTCTCAACCATGGGTTTTCAGAAATTTCGGGGGTGGAGGCTGGGTGCAAAAGCTGGGATGGAGGCTGAGAAGAATCAGATCTTTTGGGGGTGGAGGCTGGGTACGAAAATGGGATGGAGACTCAGAAGAATTAGTTCTTTTAGGGGTGGAGGCTGAGGAGAATCCGGTCTTTCAGGGGTGGAGGCTGAATGCCCAAAAATCGATCCCTTCTCTTGCTTGAAAGAAGAATATATATAGGCAAGGATTAGGGTTTAGGTCGAGGTTCATTAAGGTTTTCTGGCCGCCATCCAACAACTGTCAGCACAGTATCTTCATAAGGTAAGACACGATTTGGGGGGAAACATGTTGGGAATTTAAAATCAAGGTCATGCACGTATGTGCCTATGGGATGCACGTACGTGCATCAACCACGCACGTACGTGCATGGAGTCTTTCAATGTGTATGGAAATTCTGTTTGGCCCGCGCAAGTCCTTTGGGCTTGTCCGTGGTAGCTTATCTGCTACTGCCCTTTATCATTGGGCTTAAAGGTGGCCTGAAATGTCAGGAGGTACAAAATAGGGTGTCAACACCAGGGGCTGGGGGGTCACCCAAGCCCACTTCAGCTTTTGACTTTTTTTTGGACTCCCTTTCCTTATAGGAGTGTTTTAGGGGTCAAATTAACTCCGATTTTGATTAAACAAAAGCCAAAACGACCGTGTTTCGATGAGGAATACATTTTTGAACATTTTAGGGTGAAAACCACTAACCATGGGTGCATGGTTAGGTTTGACAAAGGTAGTTAACCACTATACACTACCTTTACAAAACATAGGTATGCACATAGGATCGAACCAAATGCTTTCCATTTCTAAAATACTTTTAGAGATAAAATGATAACTAATTAAAGTCAATTTGAAAAGAATTGGTTGGTAATTGTGAGTCAATTTGAGCTAACCCGAAGAGGGTCAATTAACCAACTTGAACCATATTGAGCCATTTTAACCCTAAGCTATTGATTCATCAAATTGAACCTAGAAATACCTCATATGCATCAATATGAACTCCAATTGACAATTTAGAGATTATTTTAAGGTCAAATGAAAAGTTTGTGACCGAAAAGACGATTATGCCCCTCAAGTCACAAAAGCTCTTATTAACCCTGAAGATCAACTCCAAATTGAATCAAAATTTATATCCATTGTCCTTATGACCCTAAAAAACTAATGCAAGTGACTAGACTCAAAAACAAAACAAAAACCTACATGAAATAATGAACCCTAGTAAGGTGGTGCAAAAATGGGGTGTGACAATAGGCTCACATTCACCTAACATTAGAAGTGGTGATGATTTCATCTCCCATTAACCAAGTGTATATCCACCATTTATCACAAGTGATTCATCCCCTATTACCAAGTAGTGTATAAATGATTCATCCACTATTACTAATTGGTGGCATCCACACAC